>CM055879.1:13690000-18490000 GCA_029582165.1 Portulaca oleracea | reverse complement strand
AAATTGTATTGAGCCATTGATTAGAGTTGTTGAGATAGTTTATTAGGGAGAGGACTAAGAGTTAAGATGTCAACTCCCACACTTGATTGAGAGGTGATTTCAAGTGGTGAGATCTTGAGAGTAGAGAAGGCTCTAAGATTACCAAAGTTCACCCTAATAAAAGATCGAAGTTCAATCCTAGAGTTGGAGAATTTTAGGAGGTGACGTACTCTGAAAATTGAATTCGAGGAATATCATTAACAACTACCTTGTTTTGTCTCATTTACTTTCCGCTCTTTATTTCTGCATTTTATTTTATTTAGTATTTTTGTGATCACCCTATTCAACCCCTCTAAGTTAATCTTGTTTTTCAATGTTGAAAAAAAATATTATTTTTTCATTTAGATTGTAATGGACTAAAGTAAAACGATTTATGTAACGCCTCAAAAATTCAATTATGAAAAAGTCAAAGTCAAACTAACGTTAATGGAAAAACTCAGCGGAAATCTCAAACTTTACTTGGGCGTTACTGGCGTATCCCCGAAGGAATACAAGGCGAGAAGGAAAGACTACAACTGTTTGACAACGGTAACCCAAACTAATAAACTCAAAATTAACATGACGATCTTCAAGTTTTTCTGAATTGAAATGTAACACAAACTAATAAAAGCTAAACATGTCAAGCCTCACTGCTAATTCCCGTTCCCAGCATATAGATCTTCACCTGAAAACAAAACATTACAAAAATGAGGGGGAAAACTCAATAATGTCTACCCCTAACCGTTATAAATAATTCAAATTCATTTCAATTCATTTTGAGGAGGAGCGAACAAGTCAAACCATTTCACAATCCTTTTTACCCTTCCCAGAAGCATAACTGTTATCCTTAACCCAACCAGTTCAATTTATTATGCGGGCGGGATACCACATCCCTTAAAGTAACATCGCCTACCACAGGCATCAAAAATTCGCCTACCACAGGCATCAAAGCGTTCGCCTACCACAGGCATCAAAAGTTCACCGACCACAGGCATCGAAGAGTTCGCCTACCATAGGCATCAAGAGTTCGCCTACCATAGGCATCAAAACATTCGCCTACCACAAGCATCAAAATTTCAACTATCCTATATCAAGGAAGACGCCCTGATCTACTGGTCTATAACCCTAGAGGATACCAAACCCTGGTCTCAGGGTTATGCCCCGAAATCCGCTAAATGTTTCACTTTGTATTATTAGTATCTTATGCAAAATTCAACTCACAACTCTCAAGTCAAACCCAACCCAGGTTATCAAAACCAGTAACAAAACTACTCATAAAAGACTATCTCAATTTCAACAACTCATAAATCAACAATTACAAACAATTAACCAAAACAGATGGCCACATTTTCTACATAAAGTCCCCTTCGGGATGCAAATCTCAAAACATATTAGAAATCAACAAAAACCAATTAAAGTGCATCCCAGTGGGGATTAGGGCATAGACATTACCTGATTATCTTCACTTCACTGCAAGTAACGAACACTTGAGCTCACTAACGACGTGAACTAGCTCGGCCTAAAATAAAATAATTTCTCTAATCAAAACGCGCCCTTCGAAGTTAGTATTAGCTACCTTCTATCTAACCCTCCTGATGTATAATGAGACCAAGGATGATCAAATTATACAAAAGCTAAGGATCTTTAAAAACCAAGATAAGAATCTTGCTTCTCAAAGTTCTTAAGGATCCAAAAAAGGAATGAAAAGGATGAAGATAAACGAAAAGAGGGTGGAACTCGTTTACCAAGATGAACGTTTGATGTTTTGATGAATGATGGATGAATGATGGATGAATGGCGACTTGAATGGATGAACGAGTGATGAACGTTTGATGAATGATGACACCTTGAATGTTTGTTGGATGAATATGGAATGGACGAATGGTGCTTGAAAGATTGAATGTTGATTGATGCTTGAAAGATCAATCAAAGATGGATGAATGCTTGAATGAACGAATGGAATGAATGAATGATATGTTTGGCTCTTGAAGATTCTTGGAGGATACAACCACACCACCTTCAAGAATTCTTCAATTTCTTCCTATCACCACCTAGGACGCCACCCTAAGCTAGAAGAAGAAGATAGAATCGAATCTCCCTCAAGAGAAACGAAATACTAGCAAAAGCTAGAGAGAAAACAACACCTTGTGTTTGTATTTGAATTATTGAATGAATGAGATTACAAGGCACCCAAGGGGTCTATTTATACTAAATGGAAGCCACCCTTGGCGTGTGAAATTCAAGAATTACAAGCCATCTAGCTTACATCATCCTAAACTAGTATGACGTCATAAAGAAACAAATGAACTAAGCTAGATTACAAATAATGATAACTTCTTCGTTTCTTAACCAAATCTCAAGATTCTTGAACCAAATGAAAGCTCTTTGAATGTAGATTAATCCACTCTAGGATGTCTTCCATGATAGCTTTATGGTTTTTTGAAATAAGGAGCAAATTACTTAAGTACCCTTGTAGAATTCTTCTTTAGTAGAGAGATATGTAAGAGACTTGAACTCTTCTTCTATGTAGGTGAGTATTTGATGTCTTCCTTGGTGTCCTTGATGTATATGGCCATCAAATATACATCACCTCCCCTAGGAACACTATAATGTTCCCATCATTCATGAATTTACACCTTAAATTACCCAATGAATTCCAAATAATCACATATTAAAAACCAATCAACCTTTTCACATAACAACACATTCACTAATAATTAATATCAACAATAAATTTATCATTAATTTGTACATATATTGTATTGAACCATGCATGCATTTGTGTAGAACAAAGCTGAAGTTGTAGCTACATGTAATAGTCAACAGTAAAATGCTTCATTTGATAACAGGGGTCGAAACCGGTTCTTTTGTAGAAAAGCTACTGCAATTTTAATTCCGCAATTTACTATTTTCTGGCTTTTCATCATGCTTCATATCTGTTCGAAAAGCCAAACTCAGATAACTATTTACTTGTTCGGGATTTTTTCAGAAGTTAGAAATAGAAAATTGTTATATGGTTGGTGGTGATTGTCATAAAAGCAGATAGACAAACAATATCACAGAGATTGATTGAACCTTGTTGCCTTGAACGAGTTGATCATCCTATAAATGAGAGATAACTACGTCCTAATGTTTTCTAGTGTAAGCTACAAATAAAAGCCAACAGAACCATCAAACGAGCAAATAATTAAGAAAAATTATGCTTTTCCGAACTCAGGTAAATACTTATACTTTTTTGAACTTAAGTAAATACATATACTTTTTGTTCATAGACGAATTTAACTTAAGTTTCGTACATGTTAACTTCTTCTAAAAAGTTACTTACCACAATCTGATGAATAAAATTTTGTATGAATAATTGTAAAACCCCGAAAAATCCAAAGATGTTGACCGTGACGTCGTTAGTAAATAAGGTTTGACTTCGTTATTTATTATTATTCGTTGTGTTTATTTTTGCTAACACTTGAGCTCATAGGAACGTTGAGGGACTAACAAGGGTATATTGGTAATTTCATGGGTTAAATTATTATTAGTATTACTCTAATTATTATTAGTATTATTATTAATATTATTGGGTTTATTAAAATGTGTTATGTGAGTAATTATGTAAATTTTTTTTATTTTTGTTATGTGCTTAGTATTAATATTTTTATTATTAGTTTTGTGTTTATTATTATTATTATTATAGTTATTATATTTTTTCCAAAAGAAAATCTGATTTTTATTGGGTTGGTTTAGGACTGGGATTAGTTTAGTTGGGCTTTTTATTTTGTTAATATAAAAACCCCTTCTCTCTCTCTAAACCCTAAGTGTAACCCTAACCCTAGCCTCCCTCTCCTCTCCCCCCTCTCTCTCCCTCCCTGCTCTCCTCTCTGCCGCCCCATAGACGCCGGCCGCATGCACCGGCAGTCACCACAACCACCTCCCCCTCTCTTTCGTTTTCTCTTTCTTTCCCTCGATCTGACTCTCCTCTCTCTCTACACCGCCGACTACCGCCATCAACACCGGCTGTGGTCATCGCCGTCGGAGTCGCCACCGCACCCCAGCCGTCACGCCACCGCCACCGCTCTCCTCTTCCATCGCCGACACCCAGATCGAAGGGTGGTGGAATTCGAAACCACGGTTGTTGCTCACCAACGCCAGGCGCCATCGATCACCTTTCCGACGACCACCGACGACTCGGGCCACTGTCGATGCTGCCTCGCCCCCGCTGACACCGCCGCCCCTGACCGCGCCGATGTCCAATCATCGGAAAACTGCTCAGATTTTTCCCTAAACCCTAAGATGTCGGACACAAATGGATCTCACCCTTATAACGTTACCCGAGAGCGTACACCAGCTGCGGCCGAACAGCGCCCTCAAACCGCGACTGAACTGCGCCAACATTTGGCTCATTTGATACCAGGGTGTAGACACCGGATTTTGTACCGGTATTAGTTTTAGTTATTTGTAAAAATAAGTTAGCCGAGTAGTTTAGTAGCATGCAAACCCATTTCGTTTCTGGCCCGAAAACAAGCATAATGGCCCAATATTACGGAAGAAACCCGTCTGGGTTCGATAGGCCAGAGCATAACTCAGCTCGGATCAAACCGGCTGAGTTCTTGAGCGAGCTCGATTCGGCTCGAGAACCGTCTGGGTTCCGCGGCCATAATGCTAACCCTAAACGCACCCCCTACTCCCCCTATTCCACTATAAATTAAACCCTTTTTTCTCTTCCATAGACACACCAGGGTATGCTAGAGTATTGACACTAGCATATTCTCTCCACCTCTTTTCTCTCTTTGCATGCTGCTTCACTAAAGGTTAGCATAGTTGATGTAAACCATGTAGCATAATCTATCGAATTCATGTTTCTTTTATATTTTCAATGTTTTGCATGATTTTAATGATGAATTTGTGAAATTTATATCTAATTCCTCCTTTTAACTTTTTCTGCTTTGATTTAATTCTAGTAGAGTCTATTCGTTGAATAGGCGGGTTTGACAATTTTAATTGTCGAATTCGTAACCTTACCCCTGAATCCGTCTTTGGGTTCGTAGGCCGGAGTTGTTTATCAAAATGGTTTGTTGTTTTTCTCCTAAAATTCAACTGACGACTCTATTTTCGTACTTTGGTATTTTCCTTTGTATGGTTTCTATGACCTAATTTGTGTTTAGCGCAAGGAGCAACTCGTCCTGGTTCAATTCATGAACCCAGACGGGTTTTCACCTTCTTTTCTTTTTTTTTTCTCTTTGTTTTTCCCCTTTCTCGTGGGATCTGCAGTCGCGAACCCGTCTTGGTTCCAGCAGTGAACCCAGACGGGTTCCAGGTGTTTTCCCCTTCCTTTTTGTCTTTTTCCCTTTTTCCTTCCTTAAAAGGTGAATCTTGGGCTCACGGCGTATAAATCGTTTTTAATCTGTCAGCAAAGTTATTCTTGAAAGTTCAACCTTATTTAAGGTTAAGCAATCCTAGTCGGCTCCCAATCACTCCTTAAGTAGCGCCGCGAAAAAGGTTATCAATTTTTCGGGGTCTCTGATTAGCGACTCACTGAGGACTTAAACTTAAAAAGAGGGTAAAACTTGAAAGAATTAAATTTTAGTGTTTTTTGTAAAAGGGGAGGAATTAATTTATTTCACATTTTTATCATTTTTAGGCATATTGCATACCAGGCTACTCTTGGGCCTTTATGGCTGGGGAGCACAAAAGCGTTGGTTTAGGTTTTAAAACTAGGAATCGATCCAGAGCGGGAGGTCACTACTTGTGGGATGCACTTACATCGCCAAGCATTTGATCTCTCCTCTCACCCGTGTTACACTCTAAAGGCTTCCTTGAAACCCAAAGAGCAACACCCCACACATTTTTCCTTGAATTCCATATAAGGAAAATGCACCGGGGCGAGAACATGTGGTACCTCATTCATCTCCCTAAACCTAGAAAAACCCTGGATCTAAAGCCATGGTTAGGCTCATCCCGCATCTGTATGCCATGTAAATTAATCCTGTAAAAGTTAAAGTCCAAGTGTCTAGCCCAAACATGAGTGGGACGTCATTCTAGCCCGCGTAGGATCAAATGAGAGATGGACTGGCTCAAACCCAGATGGGTTTGGTGGCCCAAACCCAGACGGGTTTGGCGTGCCTGGCCTAGTTGGACCCACTGTGGAATCCTGTCTGTGCCTATTTGAAAGGGAGGAATTACAGTTTAAACCCAGACGGGTTTGTGCCTGTTTTTCTTCTCCTTCCACATCGGGCCAAACTGTTCGAAACTGCAGTCAGCCCAATCCACTTACTATTGATCCTATTCGACCCTTTATGACGCCCCTTGAGTCAGTATCAGTCCTGTCATTCATCATGTTAGGTCCATATAGAGTTAGGACATGCACTCCCATAAAAGTGGGTGAGTCACCCTTATGTCAGCATGTAGGCGTCATGTCCGTGTCCTAGGCTCATATAGGTCCATTAAGTCATGCATGCATTGGGCAGGTGGCATAAAGGTTCTTTCGAGCACTAAACCAGTTTCCATGCAGGCAAGATAGCAGACCATCTCCGAGCCCGCATCTGTGACCCACAAACTGGCAGGCTCATTCACAATCCCAACTACAGACCGCCTGCCCAATCCAGTGAATCCAGTGAATCCACCATGGCCACTAGTGTGCCTAGCCCCCTCGAGCGTTGAGACTAATTCCATCCAACGGAGGCCGTAAACCTTTCTTACTTTCGGTTTAACTTGCTTCACTTAGAAAAATGCGGGCGAGATCTCAAAAGTTTTTGAAACCTTTTCCTTCAAACCTTCTGATTTTGAGACAAGTTATGAAAGTTGTATCTGACTGCTTTGACTATCTTAGAAAGTATAAATGTGCGTGCCGCAAATCTTTGGGCTAAGTTTAGTTGATTGAGCCCCATCCCGTGAGCCCACATTGCCTAAATTTTGAATTGATCACTTTTATCAATTCCATGATCCCTTGAGTGACTCACCCATTAGTTGCATCTCTAGAACTTGTTTTGCATCTTGCTTGAGACTACACATTTGCATTGCACGCTGTGATAAAGTGATTAAGGCATTCGATTTTATTCTGATAAGCTACATAGCTAAATAGCCTTCCTTACATTATATTTACCGTTCTTTTTGCCCCGCCTAGTCTTTGTTTATCCTTTTTTCATAATTGAACCCTAACAATACGAGCCTTGGCCTCTGATATCCAGTATCCCTTTGCCTTGCTTGGTTGGATGAGAGTTTGTCTTTTTTTTGGAAGTTTGGGAGAATCTGAAAGTCCCATATCTTGAGCGATTGGAATTTGGTTATGTTGTTCATATATTATATCAAAGTCGAAGATTCCATAGATATTCTTCTCCCCGATCACCCACAAAAAAAAAAGTAAAAAAAAAGTAAAAAAAAAAAAGAAAAGAGTTTCAAAAATAAAAGGGTGATTAGGGAGATTCAATTTAAAGTTCAGAAAACTTCGACCTGGTTGTATTCAGTTGAGATGTTTCAGGGTGAAAGGTGAAATGTCTTGCATACATTAAGCAAGAAGGAGAGTTCAGAGTGTTTTATTCGTTGAAAATCAATCCAAGCATGGCTCTTAACTCCTCATTTCCAAATTTTACCACTCCTTACCCTAACCTAAGCCCCGTTGCAACCCGAAAAAGTCTTTTTGATTGTCACTTGTGCATTGCATACAGATAGTGGAGGCGAGGTTCTTACCAAGCTTATGGTAGTTTGTTTCTATTGGTTTGAGTATGAGAAAACACATATATTTTCAAAATTGAGTGTTTGAGTGTTTGTTCTTTCCTATGTGAGGTTTGCTCTTTTAAGCGACCTACGTCCATAACTAACCGCGCACATTTGCATTATTCTTAAGACTGTTGGCGGATTTATGCCTCTGAAGTACTTGTTCTCTCCTTTGGGATTCGAAAATTTCTTCCTATCTCTTTCGAACTGAGTTTTGATTTTGTCCAAATTAATCTTTGTGCTTGCTTGTTGAATTGAGTTTACAAAAAAAAAAAGAAGAAAAAAAAAACTATGCAACCCAGACGGGTTTATGGGCCTCCTTTGCCCCGCTTCTCGACCCAGTTTCTGTAGGTGAAGCTCCCATTGGGCTTGAACGTCAGACGGGTTTGGGCCAGGTTATTGGGCTATCTCACAAAACCATTTCGCCTCCATCTTGGGTCATAATGCGGGTCCACGAGATGGTTATTCGCCGGCCCCGAAACTGTAGTTCGAACGTACTTGTAGCGTTTAATTCTCGTTTTTTATTTTTATTTTGGTCTTTTTTCGTTTGGGGAAGTGGGAGTAATCCCACCATGTAGATTGCATATCGCATTGCACATTTTTGTTACTTTGTGCATAAGAGTACATGAAAATAAAAGAAGTGCATTACGTAGCATCATCATTGTATAAGCATCACATCAGTAGTTCGCACTAGTACAAAAAAAAAATGTTATTTCATCATTGCATTGCATTGTCCTAAGTGCATAATAAAGAGTCACACATAGCATTACATAGGTTCGTTGCATAAAGACCCTGCATGTGCATCTTTCTCAATCCTCACCACCGCCATCTGGCGGCCCATGGGCTCCGCTCCACGACTCAAAGTAAGTGTCCCACTGATAGTAGGAGGAGTCTACCACCTCTGTATCACCACCAGAGCCAGATAAGTGCAACACTTGATGCATTAAGCCAGCGGTGTTGGAACTGCCACTCTTGATTACCTCGGGCCACCTGTGGGCGGCAAGAAGTTCTTACTACGGGCTCTGGGGCGAGCCATCCCGACCATTCACGAGTTTGTGTTCCCCATCCGGGCGTTCGAGGCGGCTCGAACCTCCTTGCGAAGAGTAGCGGGTACAACGGGTTGAGGCGGAAGCAGCGATGAGGCGTCATCTGCGAGGGCGCGGTTATACCCCAGATGCACGAATCCGCAAAGTACCACGGTAGGATCGACCACCGCAAAGGAAGTGCCATAACCTAAATCCACGATCGGCTGCGGGAGGCGAGGAGCATATCCGGGCATTCCATAAGTGCGAGGCAAAGGATGAGAGGGTTGGCGCTAGACCGAATGATGAGATTCTCGAAGGAGTACCTAAATGCGATGAAATGCCTTCTTGCTCGCCGCACAGCTCCACCAACAGCGCTAGACTCGAACTGTCTCCACCAAAACGGGGTACCACGAGAACCGCGGCTCGGCGAGAATTCCCATGATCATGAGACCTCACGATGCCGTGCTCACCTAAAGACATGGAGGATATCTTTGTTCTCCACGGCCGTGAAAGTCGTGGCCAAAACCCGTGTCTCCGTAGTGGGAGGCTGGTTGAATGACTATCCTCGAGTAAAATACCTTTCCCACGGTCATCGTGGCGGCATGCCGTGCTCCGCCTACTCCTCTCCCCGTGCCTTCGGAGAGCAGCCTCACCCCCATAAGACCGCCTCGCGTTGGCCATGAAGGAAGAATGTCGAGGAAGGTCCATCTGCTCCGACCGGCCACGAGGCACGTGCGCATCTGAATGGCGAGGAGGATCCACAGGACGAGACTGTGCATCATCATCGCGTTTGCGTCCCCAACCCGTAGAACACGCAAGGTCTTTCTCACGAGCCCATTTGAGTGTGAAGTAATTTTGAGAAGCCTTTTGCTTGTTTCCATCGCCATGCTTGCAGAATAGGAAAATTGGTCAAAGTTTGAACAAGGTACAAGCAAGCAAAGAAAAAGGGGGCTCACTTACCGGCTTTCCCAGGATCTTCTCTAGTTCCGGTTTGATGTCCTCACTAGTCGCCCTCGGGTAGCCATGTGTGTCCCTAGAACTGCTCTGACTCTTCTCGTCATCCTTGCAATAGGGCCCCAACTGCAACAAGCAAAGAATTGGTCATATTAGGCGGTAATAGAAGGAACATGAAAAGAGTAAATAGAGGTCTTCTTCCCCGCTTTCGAAGGCGAGCGGTCCGATATTGTTCCCATTCCTCCCAGAATTGGTCGGGCGATGCCATCGATGCATGATTAGTATACCAGGAACCTCTCTTAGCTGCTACAAACGCCACGGCATGCAAGGCTCGCGGATCATGCATGGTCTCGGGAGGGTCTGATGGTATTATCCACCTTTCATGGCCCGAGTTTGCCTTGTAAGTCTCTCACCAAGACTCGGACCAATGGACGGACTCTCCATCACCAAGCGCGAGGTACTATCCCTATGCGCGCATTTAAATGAGGAATAAAGTCTTGCGGAATCTAAAGCCAACGGGCATTCCAATTGACATCATCTGCACAAGTAAAGGAAACATAAGCACGAAAGAAATGTAAGAGAGATTACATGAAAGATGTACCTCTTGAGTGATCCAAGATGCGCGTGACTCATCTAAGCTCCCAAATGGTTTCTTCTTTTGCTCGAGGTAGTTTTTGTGCCACCGTTCTGCTGCCGGCACTGTCTGGACGTGTCAGGTAGGGATAGTGAATCCCTTAATGTACTCATACCCCCATACCTGCAAATATGTCAATACCGAGACTCATGATATAAAAAAGAAGAGAGAAATGCATGTAAAAGAGAAGCGTCTCGAAGATTACCTCGAGCACCTTCCACATGCTCGGACCGCTCATCTCCCGCGGATTCTCGGCAAAGAATGGGTCCACATCGATTGCGGGCGAACACCAAAGCGAAGCCAACGAATGAAGTTAGCATAAGCAGCCTTTGCCCAGTTCCGATGAATGACCTGCTCTAGATCAAGGAGATTCTTCATCCAAGTCAAATAAACGTCGTCCCCTCGATTGGCAAACATCGTGGCGGAGATAAAATATGCCAAGAAAATGAAACGACGCTGAAACTCATCCATATGAGTGAAGTCGGCAGAAGTGATGACATCCTCGAAGGAACCATAAGAAAGCTTCATCTTTCGACCAAATCGGCGCCGTTCGAGCACAGGCTCTAATAATTCCATCACCTGATCCGACACAACAGGGTCGAATTTGACATCTTGACCACCCCAGCGTAGCCCGGTAATCATCACAAAGTCGACAGGGGTTATGGCCATCTCTCCTGCAGGGAGGTGGAAGGTGTTGGTGGAATCCCAGAATCTCTCTGCGAGCGCACGCCCCATCACCCGTGGTGTACAAGGTTCCAGCCTTGACACATTTCGAGAAAGAGGTCAAATCCGACTCTTCTAAAAGTGCAAGCGCCCAATTATCTTCATGAAATGCTCCACCACCTTGATCGATTTCCATGTGCCACGATTACGAGGAAATCCTCACGAGGATCCACCATAAAAATTCAAAAAAGAGACAAGTCCCTACAAAGAACTATCAGTGATCCCAAGTTTAGCAAAAGCTAAATTTAACTTCCACTAAATTAGGGGGCTAAAAAAATCATTCGGCCCAACCCAAGACGAATTGAGGGCTTCTTTGCTCTCGGCCCGAAGATCAACCCACACGAGTTCACCCAGACGAGTTCTCACAAGAAAAAAGAGGTTGGGCCGTATGCAGAAGCTCAGACGGGTTCAAGAGAAGTTGGGCCGCATCGGCCCACCCAGACGGGTTCACTTCAGAGGAAAAGAGGGTTGGGCCTCGCTGTTTTCGGTCCACCCAGACGGGTTCACTAGGGAAAAGGGTTGGGCCTCGTTTTTTTCGGCCTACCCAAGGAAAAGAGGGTTGGGCCTCGTTTTTTTCGGCCCACCCAAGGAAAAACGCAGACGGGTTCGTGCAAGGAAAAAAGAGTTGGGCCGCATCAGCACAACTCAGACGGGTTCATGCAAGGAAAAAAGAGTTGGGCCGCATCAGCCCAACTCAGACGGGTTCACGCAAGGAGAGAAGTTGGGCCGCATCGGCCCAACTCACACGGGTTCTTCGACGACGGGCCAAGGCGCAGACGGGCTAATTTTTCGGATAAACCCAGACGGGTTCTTAGCGCCAAAAAGGGACGGGCCTCTCACGCGTGTATTTCACCCTTCATCTAGTTGCAGCCCAACTGAGACGGGTTTTTCTATCCTAAAAAAAAAACGGCCTATCATCCTCGGTTCTCTAAAGCTCGATTTGAACAATACGGGTAATCGACACAAATTACTTCATTATTATTAGCTAAATCAACAAGCTAGAATTAAACATTTCTACTTGCAAATTTATGCTATAATTAAAGAGCAGAGTCAGGAAGAAGACATTACCCGGACATGTGAATGCTTGTGCCATACGTGATTCCACGGTTCAGGCACCAATATCGACGGTTCCCAACCCGGCCTAGGAGTCCATGCTCGCCGGGAGGACATTTCATGCGCCCAGTTTGTTGCATGGGGTTGAACGGGCGGATCTCTAACTTTTCTAACCATTGTTTCCTAACTAGTGAATGAATGTTTTTTGAGCAAGAATAGGAAGTGGAAGAATGAGATATGTGATTGAGGGTGTGAAGAGGCCCCTTTTATAAGGAGAGTGGATGCATGCACACCACACAAGTGGCCAACCGGCGGGTCCCAGCAATAGGATCATGGAAGGCATGCATTGGCCGAAAATCTATCCTAAAATCTATCCTAAAATCACATGCATTGGCCGAAAAAAAAAGAGAAAGAAAGGACCCCAGACGGGTTCCTTGCGCAAAAAAAAATTTACCGGCCCAAATGCGTCGCAGAAAATGGGCCTTGCATTTGCAGGCCCAATGCAGGAACCCAGACGGGTTCGCAGGCCATTTCAGAGCCAAAATGCCGGCCCAAGCTCATCGCACCCAAAATGGGCCTTACAATTGCAAGCCCAATGCAAGAACCCAGACGGGTTTAAAGAGCCAAAATGGGCCCAAATTCGTCGCTCCAATTCAAGCCCAAAAGCAATCTCGAGCGCCAACTCAGACGGGTTCTTATGCGAACAGCCCAAAGTTGAGCCCAATGCAATTCGAGCATTTCCCATGAAGCACAAGCGCGAGTAAATTCTCGACTCGCTCGATTTTGAGATAAACCGATGCCCTCCTTCTGTTTTGCGAGAACAATGCACGAGATCGTCGGTCGTCGGTGATTACAAAGACGAACTCATCTTGGTGGCCGTCGCCGGGCCTTCACAATGCGATGACACCCTTTTGGCCAGAGACACAAGTCACGGCATGCTTCACGGCGAAATGAAGCACGTCACCTTGATCCACCTCACGGCGAAATGAAGTGGATCACCTCATCATCACGGCATGCTTCACGGCGAAATGAAGCGCGTCACCTCGGTCCGCCTCACGGCGAAATGAAGTGGACCACCCCATCATCACGGCATGCTTCACGGCGAAATGAAGCACGTCACCTAGATCCACCTCGGCGAAATGAAGTGGATCACCTCATCATCACGCACGCTTCACGGCGAAATGAAGTCGCGTCGCCTCGGTCGCCTCGCGGCGAAATGAAGTGGACCACCCCATCATCACGGCGTCACGGCGAAATGAAGCGCGTCACCTTGATCCACCTCGGCGAAATGAAGTGGATCACCTCATCATCGCGACGCTTCACGGGAAATGAAGCGCGTCGCCTCGGTCGCCTCGCGGCGAAATGAAGTGGACCACCCGTCATCACGGCATGCTTCACGGCGAAATGAAGCCGCGTCGCCTCGATCCACCTCGGCGAAATGAAGTGGATCACCTCATCATCACGCGGCGCCACGGCAAAATGAAGCGCGTCGCCTCGGTCGCCTCACGGCGAAATGAAGTGGACCACCCGTCATCACGGCATGCTTCGGCGAAATGAAGCCGTCGCGCCTTGATCCACCTCGCGGCGAAATGAAGTGGATCACCTCATCATCATCGCGGCGCTTCGGCGAAATGAAGCGCGTCGCCTCGGTCGCCTCACGGCGAAATGAAGTGGACCACCCCATCATCACGGCATGCTTGGCGAAATGAAGCCGTCGCCTTGATCCACCTCGCGGCGAAATGAAGTGGATCACTTCATCATCACGACACGCTTCGGCGAAATGAAGCGCGTCGCCTCGGTCGCCTCACGGCGAAATGAAGTGGACCACCCCATCATCTGTCATGCTTGGCGAAATGAAGCATGCCCCAGATCCGCCTCGCGGCGAAATGAAGCGGATCGACCCGGCCGCTTTACGGAAGAAACTAAGCGAGTCAACCCATACGACACGAGTCTTGCACTCCACGGCGAAATGAAGTGCATGACCTTGATCTACCTCACGGCGAAATGAGGCGGATCAATTCGGTCGACTTTACGGAAGAAACTAAGCGAGCTGACCAAAAATCGACGCAAGACCAAGCTTCCAGCGTCAACCGGCTTGAGCTTCGATTCATATCCAATCATCAAGACTACTTTGATCATCGTTTTACTCAAACTCGATCAAAGTGGGGCTATCTGAGACACGGATTTTGTACGGTATTAGTTTTAGTTATTTGTAAAAATAAGTTAGTAAGTAGTTTAGTAGCATGCAAACCCATTTCGTTTGGCGAAAACAAGCATAATGGCCCGATATTACGGAAGAAACCGTGCAGGTTCGATAGGCGAGCATAACTCATTTCGGATCAAACGTTTGAGTTCTTGGGCGAGCTCGATTCACTCGGGAACCCGTCTGGTTCGCGCATATCACTAACCTAAACGCACCCCTATTCCACTATAAATTAAACCCTTTTTTCCCTTCCATAGACACACCAGGGTATGCTAGAGTATTGACACTAGCATATTCTCTCCACCTCTTCTCTCCCTTTGCATGCTGCTTCACTAAAGGTTAGCATAGTTGATGTAAACCATGTTGCATAATCTATCGAATTCATGTTTCTTTTATATTTTCAATGTTTTGCATGATTTTAATGATGAATTTGTGAAATTTATATCTAATTCCTCCCTTTAACTTTTTCTGCTTTGATTTAATTCTAGTAGAGTCTATTCGTTGAATAGGCGGGTTTGACAATTTTAATTGTCGAATTCGTAACCTTACCCCCGAATCCGTCTTTGAGTTCGTAGGCCGGAGTTTTTTATCAAAATGGTTTGTTGTTTTTCTCCTAAAATTCAACTGACGACTCTATTTTCGTACTTTGGTATTTTCCTTTGTATGGTTTCTATGACCTAATTTGTGTTTAGCGCAAGGAGCAACTCGTCCTGGTTCAATTCATGAACCCAGACGGGTTTTCACCTTCTTTTCTTTTTTTTTTCTCTTTGTTTTTCCCCTTTCTCGTGGGATCTGCGATGCGAACCCGTCTTAGTTCAAAGATGAACCCAGACGGGTTCCAGGTGTTTTCCCCTTCCTTTTTGTCTTTTTCCCTTTTTCCTTCCTTAAAAGGTGAATCTTGGGCTCACGGCGTATAAATCGTTTTTAATCTGTCAGCAAAGTTATTCTTGAAAGTTCAACCTTATTTAAGGTTAAGCAATCCTAGTTGGCTCCCAATCACTCCTTAAGTAGCGCCGCGAAAAAGGTTATCAATTTTTCGGGGTCTACACAGGGTCGAGTACAACAACACCGAAGAACGACCTTACTAGCATGCTGATGATTGAGATGCTGAACAAGCACGAGGACCTACTGAGGAAAGTGGTGGATCGACAAGGAGGAGGGAGAGAAGATGATCCCTCTGCTCTTCTCCAAAGGTTCAATAGCTTCAACCCGCCCACTTACAGTGGGTAGGACCAAGGTCTTGAAGATCGGTTAGAGAGATTGAAAAGATTTTCGACACAACCTGGCCCGTCAGGAGCTAAGGGTGGACTTTCTGCATACCACTGAAGGAGGAGGCCGATCTATGGTGGGCGGTGTGAAGGAGATATGGATGGACCAGTTTTGATGGAACCATTTCAGTTGTCTTTGAAGGATCGGTTTTACCCTATGTCCCTCCAAAAGGTGAAAGAAAAGGAGTTCATGAACCTACGCCAAGGAGAACTTAGCGTGCTCGCTTACTCCACTAAGTTCACCGAGCTATCTCGGTTTGCATCTGCTTTGGTATCCAGCAAACAGCTAAGGATGGATCGCTTCTGAGATGGGTTGAACTGCAAGATTCAGGATCGGATGTCATCGCGTGAGTTCACATCTTACCAGAACATGCTGAATGTTGCCCTCACTGTAGAAAGGGTAATGCACGATATGGAACGACAACTTGGCATACAGGGACATAAGAGGAAAGAGATGCCCCTTTTCAACTCACCCCCATCTCACCAAGAGAAGAGGTTCCGCCCCAACCATTGGCAGAGCAACCAGTCTTCGGGGCGTGGGTTGTCGCATGTGCCTATCTGTAGGATTTGTGGTCGACCCGGTAGTTATCCTCGAGACTGTAGAGCGGGAGCTGCAAAGAGAGGATGTTTTAAGTGTGGGAGTCTCCAACACCACATCAGGCAGTGCCCCCTACAGAACTCAGGGGGCAACAATAATGGAAACAATGGAAATAATGGGAACAACGGAAACTGGAGAGCCCCACACTCAACGTATCAAAATCGGGGAGGCTATAACGGGAACCAAAGGCCGCAACAGCAAAATCGGGGTGGTCCCGGTGGAAATCAGAACAACCAAGGAAGGCCAGCAAACCCGCCTCGTCAACAACAACAACTGCCACGTAATGCAGGAGGACGGGTGTATGTGATGAGGAAGGATGAGGCTGAGAATGAGGCAGACGTCGTTATGGGTACCTTCTCTCTCCACCTCTACAATGTCTCTGTTTTATTTGATTCTGGCGCTAGTCATTCTTTTGTTGGACGAGCCATAGTAAAGAAGGCTAAGATGAAACCCTCGGAGGATAGTAAGCCTATGTCGGTTGCCCTACCCACCGGGGATACCATTAGATGTGGTGAGTTATATGGGGGATGTCCTATAATGATAGCAGGTCAGGAATTTGAGGCAGACCTTTATATGTTTGACCTAATGGAGTTTGATGTTATTTTGGGAATAGACTGGTTAGCAAAGTATAGGGCTTAAATAGATTGCTACAAGCAAAAGGTGACCTTAGTAGGACCGAATGGAAAGAAGGTAGTGCATTGGAGTGATAGGCATCTTCAGAGTGTACGGATCATCTCTGCTCTCAAGGCTCAGAAGTTGTTGGGCCAAGGTTGTGAAGGGTTTTTATGCAATGTAGTTGACACCAAGGCGGAGGAGCCTACGATTGAGAACATTCCGATAGTCCAGGATTTTCCTGACGTCTTTCCGGAGGAGATTCCGGGAATGCCTCCACTCAGGGAGGTGGATTTCTGCATTGATTTGGAGCCCGGAGCCGCACCTGTTTCAAAGGCCCCATATCGAATGGCGCCCGCAGAGCTTAAGGAATTGAAGACTCAGCTGGATGAGCTGCTGGAAAAGGGATACATACGACCCAGCACTTCACCATGGGGAGCACCTGTACTATTCGTGAAGAAGAAGGATGGTAGCATGAGGTTATGCATCGATTACCGAGAGTTGAATAAGATTACCATCAAAAATTGGTACCCTCTACCTCGCATTGATGATCTCTTTGACCAATTGCGAGGCGCAACGATGTTTTCGAAGATAGACTTGAGATCGGGTTATCACCAGTTAAGAATCCGAGAAGAGGATATCTCTAAAACCACTTTCCGAACTCGGTATAGTCATTACAAGTTCGTAGTAATGTCGTTTGGACTCACGAATGCCCCAACCGCTTTATGGATTTAATGAACAGAGTGTTCAAGCCGTTTCTGGACAAGTTTGTGGTGGTGTTCATCGATGATATTTTGGTATACTCCGGGACACAGGAGGAACATGCAAACCACCGGAGAGAAGTGCTGGCAACCTTGCAGAGCAAACTATGCGAAGTTTAAGAAATGTGAATTTTGGTTAGAGCAAGTGGCATTCTTAGGACACGTGGTGTCTAAGGAAGGAGTGGCAGTAGATCCTCGAAAGGTGGAGGCTATCACTAAGTGGCCAACACCAAAGAATGCCACTGAGGTTAGGAGTTTTTTGGGTTTGGCAGGCTATTATAGGAAATTCGTTCAGGATTTCTCGAAAATTGCTAACCCGTTGACCAATCTGACTCGAAAGTCAATAAAGTTTACGTGGTTAGAAAAGTGTGAGCAAGCATTCCAGGAGTTGAAGAAAAGACTTACCTCGGCACCTATTCTCGCTCTACCTCAAGGGAACGAGGTATTTATCATCTACAGTGACGCATCACATGGTGGATTGGGTTGTGTACTCATGCAGGATGGGAAGGTAATTGCGTATGCATCCAGACAACTGAAGACACATGAGAAGAACTACCCCATTCATGACTTGGAGTTGGCAGCAGTACTTTTTGCACTTAAGATTTGGAGGCATTACCTTTATGGAGTACACTACAAGGTATTCACCGACCATCAAAGTTTGAAGTACCTTTTCACACAGAAGGAGCTAAACCTTAGGCAGACTCGATGGTTGGAATTTCTGAAGGACTATGATGTGAACTTTCAATATCATCCCGCGAAGGCAAATGTAGTGGTTGATGCCTTGAGTAGAAGACCTTATCCTGCTGTGAACCACTTGATGATGATGTCGCACGAGCTGTGCGAGGAGTTTAGGAGATTGAAGCTTAAGGTGGTGACACCAGGAAGGAAAGCTGTATTGAATGCTATGGAGTTGCAACCTACTCTCATGGAGGAGATCAAGAGGACTCAAGAACTGGATTTGCAGCTTGTCAAGATACGGGAGGAAGTTTTGCAAGGGAAGGCCCCTGGTTTTGTGATTCACGAGGATGGTACATTATGATTCCATAACCGCATCTGTGTACCTAATATGGAGGAGCTGAAGAGGAAGATTTTAGAAGAGGGGCATAACACACCATATTCTGTGCACCTAGGGGGAAATAAGCTTTACAAGGATCTGAAGCAAATGTTCTGGTGGAGTAATATGAAACAAGAAGTGGCAGACTTTGTGGCGAAATGCCTCACATGCCAACGGGTCAAGGCAGAACATCAACGACCCGCCGGACTTCTGCAACCGCTGGACGTTCCTGAGTGGAAGTGAGACTCGATATCAATGGATTTCGTAGTAGGTCTGCCAAGGACCAGGCGGAAACACAATGCGATATGGTTAATTGTAGATCGATTGACCAAGTCGGCTCATTTTCTACCCATCGCCAACAACTGGTCCCTGGACCAGCTAGCTCAAGCTTATGTAAGAGAGATCGTAAGACTACATGGAGTCCCCAGTTCTATAGTCTCGGACAGAGACACCAGATTCTAGTCTGGTTTTTGGAAAAAGTTACAGGAGGCGTTTGGTACCAAACTCAAGTTTAGCACCGCTTTCCACCCAGCTACTGATGGGCAGACTGAAAGGACTATTCAAACCCTCGAAGATATGCTGCGAGCATGCGCACTAAATTTCAAAGACTCGTGGGATGACGAGTTGACTCTTATTGAGTTCTCCTACAACAACAGTTATCACGCTAGTATTGGGATGTCACCCTTCGAAGCTTTATACGGGAGGAGATGTAGGACTCCCCTATGTTGGCAAGACATCGATGAAGCTCTAACAATTGGACCAGACCTAATACAGGCCACTACTCAGAAGGTTCGGATCATTCAAGATAAGATGAAGGCTGCACAAAGTCGACAAAAGAGCTATGCTGACAGGAGGAGAAGACCTTTAGAGTTTGAAGTGGGAGAATACGTGTTTCTACGGGTTTCACCTACAAAAGGAGTTATGAGATTCGGACAGTCGGGGAAGTTGACACCAAGATTTATCGGGCCGTATCCAATCTTAGAACGCATTGGAGAAGTTGCTTACAAGTTACAGCTGCCGAGAGAACTTCCAAGAGTGCATAATGTCTTTCATGTGTCACAACTCATGAAATATGTCCCAGACCCAACTCATGTGATTAATCCTGAGCCGCTTCAGCTACAAGAAGATTTGAGCTACGAAGAGCAACCGCTGGAAATATTGGATCGCAGAGAAAAACAACTTCGAAGGAAAGTGGTTCCCCTGGTGAAAGTACGATGGGCAAATCATGCCACAACGGAAGCAACCTGGGAAACAGAAAAGGAGATGAGGACGAAATACCCTCACTTGTTTCACTCTTAAAGGTACGTCAAGTTTCGAGGACGAAACTTCTTTTAAGGAGGTAATGATGTAAAACCTCGAGTTTTAGGAAGAATGGAACCGTTAGGTTTGTTACCGAACCGTTAGATCTAAGTTTAAGTTTTGAGGACGAAACTTCTTTTAAGGAGGTAATGATGTAAAACCCCGAAAAATTTAAAGATGTTGACCGTGACGTCGTTAATAAATTAGATTTGACTTCGTTATTTATTATTATTCATTGTGTTTATTTTTGCTAACACTTGAGCTCGTAGGAACGTTGAGGGACTAACAAGGGTATATTGGTAATTTCGTGGGTTAAATTATTATTAGTATTACTCTAATTATTATCAGTATTATTATTAATATTATTGGGTTTATTAAAATGTGTTATGTGAGTAATTATGTGAATTTTTTTTATTTTTGTTATGTGCTTAGTATTAATATTATTATTATTAGTTTTGTGTTTATTATTATTATTATTATAGTTATTATATTTTTTCCAAAAGAAAATCTGATTTTTTATTGGGTTGGTTTAGGAGTGGGATTAGTTTAGTTGGGCTTTTTATTTTGTTAATATAAAAGCCTCTTCTCTCTCTCTAAACCCTAAGAGTAACCCTAACCCTAGCCTCCCTCTCCTCTCCCCCCTCTCTCTCTCCCTCCCTGCTCTCCTCTCTACCACCCCACAGCCGCCGGCCGCGTGCACCGGCAGCCACCACAACCACTTCCCCCTCTCTTTCGTTTTCTCTTTCTTTCCCTCGATCTGACTCTCCCTCTCTCTCTACACCGCCGACTACCGCCATCAACACCGGTTGTGGTCATCGCCGTCGGAGTCGCCACCGCACCCCACAGCCGTCGCGCCACCGCCACCGCTCTCCTCTTCCACCGCCGACGCCCAGATCGAAGGGTGGTGGAATTCGAAACCACGGTTGTTGCTCACCAACGCCAGGCGCCACCGATCACCTTTCCGACGACCACCGACGACTCGGGCCATCGCCGACGCCGCCGCCTCACCGACACACGCTGTCGATCGTCGGTCGGAAAACCGCTCGGATTTTGCCCTAAACCCTAAACCCTAACGTAAAACCCTAATTTGTTTTTACAAACTTTTCCTTCTTGTTTTTCTTATTTTCTGTTATTATTATTATAACTATTATTATTATTATTATTATTATTATTATTATTTTCTTGTTTTAAATCTTGTAATTTGGGTAATTAAGGGTGTAATTTTTATTAAGTTTTTATTTGTAATTAATTGTTCTTGTGTTGTATTATTTACGTGTAATTTGTCTAAATTATTTTATGTAACTTTCATGTTTTAATTTGGTGTATTAGGGTTGTAATAGTTGTAGTGAAATTATTAACATTCGATTATATGAGATGCTTTGTTTTCATGAGAATCATGTTAGGGTTTTAGACATTATTGTATGCACGAATTAAAAGTTTAATTACCTAGGCCCTGTTCGGCATAAATAGCGAATTCAGTAGCGGATAGCGGATAGCTGTGAGGGCAGCGGATAGCTGTTGCAGACAAGCGGATAGCTGATAGCTGTTAACTTAGTTGTTTGTGAAAATTGTGTTCGGTAAAATTAGCTGTTGGAGTAGCTGGATAAATGTAAAATGACCAAAAAGGACATTATTATTATTATTATTATCATTATTGTTGTTGTTGTTAATGATAATAACCATAATAATAATATTACTATTATCATTATTTTTGTTGTTGTTGTTAATAATAATAAGAATATTAATATTGAGATTATTATTATTATTATTATTATTATTATTATTATTGTTATTATTATTATTATTATTATTGTTCTTCTTGTTCTTGTTCTTGTTCTTATTCTTATTGTTATTACTGTTGTTATTGTTAATTGTGTTATTTTTGTTTTCGTTAACTTGTTATATGTGTTTTTCTTGTATTATTATTGCTGTTGTCAGTTGTCGACGTTCTTGGTGTTTGTGACAATATTCAATTTATTCATAGATCGCCAAGTTTATATAGAAACAAAAAAAAAAAGAACCAAATATTGTGGCTTTAGCTTCAAATTCAACAATGATTATTGAACTAAATAAATTGATCTTAACTAAACTATAAAACGAAGTGCAATATAAAGCTTGTGATGGACGAAACTAGTTACGTCCTCGAGCTTGCCACAAAGACTCAGCAATTCGATCACGAACATCCTTCATTTCAGATCTACGCCTAATATTGTCCTCGCCCAATGGATTACCTGTTGAGAGCTCATCACCAGGTATGTAATCCGGGTATTGCTCAAGCACTTTAAATACCCGATCACTTGGCGAATTTAGTCGAATGTAGTTGTGCAGTGCAAATGCAGCCACTATGGTCCTTATTTGTGTATCAACACTAAACTGAGGCATTCTAATTAATATCCTCCATCTTTGTTTTAAAACTCCAAATGACCTCTCAATGCAACTTCGAAGGGAAGAGTGCATGCGATTGAACGCTTCTTGAGAATTGTTTGGTGGCTCATTTTGAAATTGTGATAGATGATATCTCAACCTTGAATATGGTACTAAGTACCCTTTTCTATCCGGATATCCTTTATCAACTAAATAGTAACGACCTACACAAATCATATAGCAAAAAAGGCAAAATTATGTTCTATTTAAAAAACGATAAACATGATGATGGAGTCAAAATAGAGGAAGCATACTTTCTGGGGGCTTTGGAAAGTTCATCTCTGGTGTTTCAATCGCATGTAAAAAAAACACGAGCATCATGTGCAGATCCTTCCCACCCAGCTGAGACAAATGTGAAACACATGTTAAAGTCACATGTTGCCATAACATTGAATGTAGTATTCCCTTTCCTTCCTCTATAAGGCAATTTCTCCTTTTCAGGAATACATGCCGCAATATGTGTGCCATCAATGCATCCAATACAATCCTATCATCAAATTACAACATACATAAGATAACATTTGTACAACAATAAAATAAAGAAAAAAAGAGAGAGAAGAAGAAGAAGAAGAAGAAGAAGAAGAAGAAGAAGAAGAAGAAGAAGAAGAAAAGGCGACATATCAGAGAAATATTTTACCTTAAAATAGGGCATGTATCTTTCATCATTAGCTATTTGGGGTGGTATCTGTTTAAATTCTGGATCTCTTGGCCTTATCATGTCATACGCAAGGCCCCTAAATTCACGTGAAGAAATTGTGTTCAACACTTCATGAAATACTCTACTTATGGTATCACCTGAGCGTTGAAAGCGTTCACCTACAACTCTGTTTGAAACACCTATAGCAATAGTATAAAGGAAAATGCCAACTTTCTCATAAACTGACACCCTATTGCTTGGTTGTAACCCATATTTTGTAGATAATTCCCTACATAGTTCAACGAATAAGTCCGGTTCCATTCTAAAAGCATTCACACAACGAATTGGGTGACCATTTAGGATTTCCATAATCCACATTTCTCCAGTTAAAAAAGAAGTCATGCAAGGTTCCTTGTAGAGATATTTATAAAAATAGGTAGCTATCAATGTCGTTGTACATGAAGCCATCATGCAGAATTTTTGAGGTAACTCATCCTCATAATCCACTTCATTATATTCTACTTCATCACAATCCATTAATATTCCTGCAATTAACATAAACATAATTTTGTATCCAGTAATTATAAATTTAAATTGAAAACACAACATTATAATAATAAAAAAAATAAACATTTCCACATAAATAGTATTAAGAGTATAATTACAGTAGCCAAATATGATAATAACTTCAAAATAATTATTAACTGAAACAAATGTCTCCACCTAAAATAAAATAGAGTTTGCAAATAGAACCGTAAACTATACATTAATGAGTTAGTTGTCTTTCATCCTTTGTTGATATTTGAGCCACTTTTCCCTACTATCATCATCATCCATACTTAGAAAAATTTCCCTCTTCACATCATCCTCAAGCAGGTGGGTAGTAAAACACCAAAAATCACTTCCTTTCTCTAAAATGCAGTTATTTACCATACGCTTAATAATTTGCATTGCTTTCCCAATAGTAGAAGTGGATGATTGTTGCTTGCTTGTATTAGTTGATACAGCTTGACTCATCATTTTGCAAGTTTCAACCATATCCTTAATTTGATCTCCTAACATTGCAGACCCACCAGATTGCCTTCTCTTACGCTTCATTTGCATTGAATTAGCCTTTACCTCAGGCCTTTGAACTTGTTTAGTTGTCTTCCTTGTAGTTGTTTCACCTTCATTTCTTATTTCAGTTTGGCTAGCAACTTGTGAGGCCCCTATGTTACCCTGGGTTCTACCAACAATACCCCCACTTACACAGTCAACAAAGTCCCTTACAAAATTCTCTTCATCTAAATCATAATCATGTTCATGAAGATGATTAACATCCACATTTTCTTCTTCACCAAACATGTCTCGCATTGGGATTCTTTCTTCCATAGTACCCTCATCTTCTCCAAGATTAACAACAGGAGGTTCCATAGCAGGTACATAGACATTAGAACCAGTTGCATATGTATCCCCAAATATTTGCTCCCACTTTTCTTCAAGTAGTGAAGTTATACCTTTTTCTCTAAACTTTTTGATAAATGCTTCACCCTATCATAATACCGAAAACATCAATATAAGTCGCTAGAATAAAATGAAGTGTCCTTAAAGTCATGTGTAAGCTTTTAAGGCATTAACCCACCATACTCAAGTGGGAGTGGATACTAAAAATAAAAATAAAAAAAACTAACCTTATTCTTCTCCCACCATTCAGGTGGAGCATCAATTTTGCCAGATTTAGGATCCCAACCTAGTCCAGTTTCCTTAATTCTCAAAGCTCTCCATGAACGCCATTCCTTCCTCATTGCATCAGTTTTGTGCTTACAAGAATCAATTGGACATGGACGCCTTGAGCCAATTCAACCGGTATCTCGCTCAATGTCACGCCATTTATAAAATTGTCCACGTCCATTCTTTATAATATATTCAATCAAAACATCACATAATACAATTGTGCTCTTATCACTCCACCTGAAATTCTTTTTTGATCCTCCGCTTTCTTGATTTTCATTATTCTCCAATGTCATCTGACAACAATGTGTGATATAGTCAACACAAGTATAATTCATGGTTTTAATTAAAAAAGAAATTTCGAATGATCTTTAGTTTTCCGATAAGGAATTTATAATACATAGATCATTACACATTAGATAAGTTTCCAACTTTTTGCGCTCAAAGTCTCCTTGAAAAGAACCTAAATGTCGCATATGTCTTATTTGGGTTAAAAAGCAACTCTAAACAAATTCCTCAATGGAAAAGAGGGGATCCTATCCTATCCTTATCTTACCTTACCTTACCTTACCTTGTTCATGCCTTTTTTTTTTTATTCTTTGGTCAATAAGATTTTATACTTTGTTTTATTATTCGGTGAATATCTGTGTATACTTTTTTTTTATTTGTTCAGTGGCCCTAATCCTGAAATGTAGCTAAACTAGGTTAGCTAATTGGTACAGTCAAATCTAATTATGAGTATTATGCTTTCATTTTAACCAAGAGAAGAATGTAAGGTACAAAGCTACTGAAGAGATTAAGCACTGTGTAAGAAGAGACAGTATTATGCTTTCATTATAAGGAGTTAACATTGTTCAAGTGATTAGCACAAATTACATAAACCATCCTTGGTAAATGAATAAGGATCACATCCTAAGCTACTGAAGCTAGCAACAGCAGACATGATGCAATCATGTATGTAGTGTTATTCCTAACAAATCATATATGTCAACAAATGCCCCAAAGATAGTTATCAACAAACCATATAATTTGGAAAATTAGTCTTTGTTGCGTACTGTATAACATGGAGCAACAAAATTCTAGTAAATTATCACAACTTGTATGAATAAAAGTCCAAACAATTCCTTTCACCAATTCCTTTTACCAATAAAATTCTAGGTCTGCCATTGCTTGCTATGTGGCAGCTGCAGTCACCACTGCCTGATCCATTACCCTCTTTGCTCTGTTGTGTACTAATAAGGCACCAAGTAATATGTACTGTCATGGAACTGTCAAGCTTTAACATCTGAGCTCCACAGTAATCTGAAACTGTATGAAATTATTAGTGTGCTAGTAGTTGGGCTTTGTCAATTGATTTTCATGCTGTGTACTGTCATGGAAATGCCTTATGCATTATTCTATGTACTAATAAGGCACCAAGAGGCAGAATTGAATTGAATAGGGGGTGTTGAAACTGTATGAAATTATTATGGTGTGTAGTTGGGCTTTGTGAATTGATTTTCACACTTTACTGTTTGTAATTCCTCACTCCATCACAACATAAATATCCAAAACAAGTGCTACTATGGTCCTCTGGACGCTTTGCAAACTATTCGGTACCCCAAGCAAGCATTATACGAATCTAACAGGGAAAACCCAAAAAAAAAAAAAAAAACCCCAACAACTTTGACAGTACAAATTGTGAAGCAAATTAAGGTAATTATCAGTCCAAAGCCTCAACAAAGAAAAAAAAGATGACACCTAAATATGAGATGATGTTTTCTTCGTTGAAAATACATCATCAGAACTAATACCTTCCAGAAAGTTGCAGACAAAGCAAAAACTCAAAGAGGCATAAAGACTTACTTGTGATTCGGGGAGGCAGCAACCTGAAGCTCACAGAGACGACTCTGTGGATGGCGAAAGTAGAGATAAAACACGGTTGTGGTGGTAGAAGCGGTGGGCGGCAGTGGTGGCGGAGGAAGGGCTTGCTGGATTTTTGAATACAGATGTGAGGAGGCTGGGTGAGTGAGAAAGAAATAAGGGAGGGTTTATCTATTTATAGCAATGGCAATAGATGTAAATTCGGTTAAAATTTTGAGGCTATTTTTGGCATATCAGATTTTCAAAATCTGAAGAGTCCTTTGACGTTAAGAAGTGTAACGTCAAAAAGTTTTTAATAAACGCTGGTATAAACGCTAACTATTAATTCCAAAAGTTTTGTTACCGAACAGTTAAAATTTAATAAAGTAGTGTTTTTACTGTTTAAAACGCTAAAAGCTACTCTAAACGCTATTGCCGAACAGGCCCCTAGATTAATTCTTGAATCGTTAGTTAAGTATTCATATGTTCTTTAATTCTCTTAGGTTTCATTCATGTTTAATTTTATGTTTAAATCTTGTTAAATAAGTTAGGTTGATTTAATTCATGTTTAATTTATGATTCTTGATTGAATCTTGTATAAAGAAATTAGTTGTTGGAATTCTTGATTGGTAGTTTAAATGTTTATATGTTCTTTATATTTTATTCACATGTTCTTTAAGTTCCTTCTTGATTATTGATTAAGAAATTCATGTTTTATACCCTTCCATGTTGTTATTATAGGACCTTGAAATACGTTATTGTAGAATTCATGTTTAGGATAGTGTTATTATTATTTCATGCATGCTTTTAGGGTTAGTGAAAGTATTAAAGTTGATTTTCATGTTTTACAATTTGGTTTTGATGGTAGGAGGTTTGATGTTTGGAACTTAGTTGGATTAGACTAATTACCTTGGCCCTTAGTTACTGTTTTAAGCCCAAACTAGGACCCCAGGATCGAATGGTGAAAGTTAGAACCGAAATTATAAATTAAATAAGAACCGGGATCGGGACAGTTTTGTTAGTGTCTAAAGAACGGATCACCATGAGAGTTATAGTCGTCCTTTGATCGAACCCTTTGAACTGGAGGTTCCTTTAGATGTTAGCTTTTATAGGAATTTTGCGGAACGGACTTTGGAGTTGTATAGTTTGAGTTATACCCCGAATACTAGACCTAGGTCAGATCTAGATAGTTTGGTTTAATGATCGTTTTTGGGGACCATAGGAGGTGTTTTTGGCCTCGAGTTCAACATGAAAGTTTTAGTAGACGTCCCGAGGTTTCCAAAAAGACTAAAACCAGACCATAGGATGTCGTGAAGTCAAGTTTTGACCCTTTTTATGTGGATGCTGCAATCTGTTTTGTTGATGCTTTTTATTAATAAAAATGTTGTTGTGTGAAAGTGATGTTTTGATCTGGTTATGTGATTACTTGGAATGTGTTAGATGATTTCGAGTGTAAATTTATGATTGATGGGAACTTATAGTGTTCCTAGGGGAGGGTTAGGTAGAAGGTAGTTAATACTAACTTCGAAGGGTGCGTTTTGATTAGAATAATTACTCTTATTTTAGGCCCGAGCTAATTCGCGTCATTAGTGAGCTCAAGTGTGTTCGTCTTAGCTGTGAAGTGAAGTTAACCATGTAATGTCTATGCTCTAATTCCCACTGGGATGCTCTTTAAATGTGTTTTAATGTTTTCTAATTTGTTTTGAGAATTGCATCCCGAAAGGGGACTTTTGTGGAAATGTGACCATCTGTTTTGGATAACTGTTTGTATTTGTTTGTGCTTTGATTTTATTGAGTTGAGAAATTGGATGGTCTTTTATTAGTGGTTTTATTTTTTTGGTTTTGATAACATGGGTTGGGTTTGACTTGAGAGTTGTGAGTTGAGTTTGAATAATATACTTTTAACTCAAGTGAAACATTAAGCGGGTTTATTGTCTGATGCCTTTGGTAGGCGATTGTTTTGCGGGCGATAACCCTGAGACCAGGATTTGGTATCCTGTATGGGTTATGTGTCAGGAGATCAGGGTTTCATCCCTGATATAGGATAGATGATTGTTTTGATGCCTTTGGTAGGCGATTGTTTTTATGCCTTTTGTAGGCGATTGTTTTGCGGGCGATAACCCTGAGACCAGGATTTGGTATCCTGTATGGGTTATGTGTCAGGAGATCAGGGTTTCATCCCTGATATAGGTTAGATGTTATGTATTGATGCCTTTGGTAGGTGAATGTTACTTTAAGGGATTTGATATCCCGCCCGCATAATAAAATATGGATTGGTTGGGTTGAGGAAAACAGTTAAGGGATTAAAGGTTTGTGAAAGGTTTTGACTTGTACCCTCTCCCTCAAATGAATTGAAATGAACTTAACTTATTTTTAACGTTAGGGGTAGACATTATTGAGATTTTCCCCTCATTTTTGAAATGTTTTGTTTTCAGGTGAAGATCTATATGATGGGGACGGGAATTAGAAGTGGGGACGTCATGTTTAGAAGTCGTTAATTATGTTGCTTTCTTTTATGAGAAACTTGAAGTTAGTATTGAGGTTTATTTTCTAAGTATGAGTTTGTTAGTTTGTTTTACAGTTATCAGACAGTTGTAGTTTCCTTCTCGCCTTATATTCCTTCGGGGATACGGCAGTGACGCGCAATAAGAGTTTGAGTCTTCCGCTAAATTTTGTCTGTTAACGTTAGTTGACTTTGACTTTTCTATAATTGAATTTCCGGGGCGTTACAATAATACTCCGTAACAAAACAAATTGAATTAGAGACCCGTCTGCAAGATGGGCATTATTACTCGATATAAGTTCAATATAAGTCAAATATTTAGATTTTTATATTTACAAATATGTAATTCTAAATTTAGATTAGAAGTACGTATAATTCTAGATTTCTATATCAAATATTTAGATTTTTAGCTAGTGTACTCGTCTCTCTTCTTCCTTATTGTCTCTGCCGATCAAAATCAATCAAAAAAGAAACCAACCAAATTCCGAAAAATAAAGAGGGGGAGCCTACGATTGTTTTGTCACTCCTAGTTACCTCAGTAACTTCTTCCTCTAGGGTGTCATTATTTCCAAATTGTTGATTCCATGTTGCTATAGTTGGAGAAAGGAATTGTCTTCTAGGTGACGTGTCTGCTTCAGCGCTAGCGACCAGAGCCATCCCACTTATTGTCACCCCGGATGTCACAGTAGGCCTTGATATTGTGGGCCCAACAGGAGAAGTAGATGAAGATGAACCAGAAGGTTGCATCTACTGCCATAAGAACAGATAAAAGTAGTGTGAAGTGAATGGCAAAAAGTATATGAAAATAAACCGATAAGGAGACACAAAGCTAAAAACAAGTAAAGAGTTACATTATTTGCAGGAGCACTCCAATCATGTGCATACCAATGTTAGAGTCGTTTACCTGCTTCTCTGAAAGACCGATCTCTTTTAAATCATCAAGCTGCAGAGAAACATAGAAAAAACTTACTTTGGGAAAAAAAAAAAACATAGTAGACATGTATGGTAACAAATATACAAATAATAGTGTTCCAAAAAACCTCAACTATGTCAAATTTGTGTATTGTACCTTCTTAAAGGGTTCAGGTGATTCTTCCCTCATTTCAAGAATATATGTAGCCCTTTTTTCTCCAATTTCCTATTGGAAAGAAGCAAGAAGAATACAGAAATTATAAGGTGCCCACCACATTTTAAGCTCCTCCCTATCAAGCAGAAAAAATGGATTGAAAAAAAAATTAGAATTGTGATTTTTACCACAAATAAATGACAAAAAATGCAGACACAGATTCACTCCTATAAAAAATCAAAAATAAAAACTACGAAGAGAACCATAAATTCTAAACGCTAATCATACCCGCTTTTAGATACGGCAACCATCAATTGTTACAAACTCATCAACACCTTGGATGGCTCATAACTATCCTTGTTCAGAACAAACACATAATGGTCAAGCATTACCTAACCTCACCCCATCATTCCAACTTCCTAGTCTTCATTCAGAACTCCGATCATCATTAAGAAGTCATAGCATTTAGGGTATTATCAACACAGAATAGCAAAAACTTAACCTAAAAATCACTATCATTGACATCAAAATCAACCTAGTTAGGTTTTTAATAAGCTTCTCTCAGAAGCAAGTCATGCAAGATGATTACGAAACTATAACACAAAAAGCCAAAAGGGTATAGTCACAGGGAAAGTCACCAGAGTAATTCATTTTGCACACCAAAAAGAGTAATAGCATTCTAACAATCTCAAAATTAGAAACACAAGATTGCATCCGATTAATGCAGCATAAAGCTGAAGATAGTCAAAGAATAAGTATCTCAGGCTCACTTTCCACAATTGTCTAGCTACTGAATACTGATAAAGTAAAGCATAACAATTGCCAAAATTTCCAAGAACCAAAAACAATTACCTAGACACCATCTGTACACACAAACCCTTGATGCATCCACCATGAACTCCAACCCTAAATTGCCCAAAACCTCACTAAAACATTCTAACATCAGGAGAAAGTAAACAAGTAAATCAAAAATATGGAAAGTGATGATAAATTGATAATAATTAATACCTAATTGCTTCCAGGAAGAGAAAGATACGAGAAAGAATCAATTGAGTGGAACGAATGGTTTCACCTTTGAAGAAAACAAAGAAGGGAAATCGATGTTGATACCGAAATCTGAACAATAACTACAAAGAAGCTGGGAAAAAAGACTAACCTTTTAGAAGAATAGAGAAGGGAAATCGATTCTTATGCCCAAATTAGATCAGTAGCCACCAAAAGTTGGAGGAAAAACCCAAATTTTGTCGAGCACATATGAGAGAACTATAGGGATAGAGAGAGAAAGTCAGTACTGTGAGTCTGTTTGCATGTTCCACTGACCGCTAAGCAAGGGAAGCAGTGAAAAAGCAACACGTTAACTGGGCCTGAATTATTATAAGAGCGCATTAAACTATGCTCTATAAACCTCAAGCAGGCAAGCTACCAGCCAGCAAAATACACAACAAAAACTATCACTTTTATTATAGGTAAGGATATGTACCATCAATATAAAGAAGAAAAGGGAAAAATGAATTTAGTTGTGTTATGCAACTTCTTTGTCAAAAAAGTATATATATAATATTTCCGTTCTTATATAATTAAATATAATGTTTCCCTTCTTATATAATTAAATATAATATGTACTTATACTAACTTTTTCAGATTTTAATGTCGAGAACAAATTTTAAACAATGTCTCCTATGCCTTATCAAATATTATGGGTCATATACCCCTGCCATGTCTAAAATATAATTAAATATTTCTCTTCTAATATAATTAAGTATTTCCCTTCTAATAATTAAATATATTATGCAACTCTCGGGTCATGGACCTTTTGTTGTGTCGGAACTTTGAATGTCATGCCCCCATGTCCATAAGTTTTACTGATATTATATCGAACCCAGTTGGATCCGTATTCATATCCAACACCCATATTTTGAGCCCAGATAACATAGCATATGATGACTTGTAACGCCCCAAAAATTCAATTATGAAAACGTCAAAGTCAAACTAACGTTAACAGCGGAAGACTCTTTTTTTTTCTTTTTATTAACTTGAGCGTTACTGTCGTACCTACAAAGAGATACAAGGCGAGAACAGAGATTAACAAAACAACTACGAACTTCAATTTAATTAAATGAAAAGAACTTCGAATTCTAGAACAACATAAACTCAACATTAACTAAACTTTCTTCTCAAAACGTCTAACTCCAACGTCCTCACTTTTAGAGTCCGTTCCCATCACATAACTGATCTTCACCTGGAAGCAAAACATTCACAACATGAGGGGGAAACCTCAATAATGTCTACCCCTAACTATCAAAACAGTTTAAAGAACATTTTAATTCATTTAGGAAGGGGAACAAGTCAAACCTATTCACAACTCATTTGAATCCTAACCCAAAAATAACCAGAGTTAAAAAAAATAATAGAACTTAGAAACCAACAGAACAAGCTTTCAACTCAGAAAAACACAACTTTTCAGAAATCTCAACTGACTTTTCAATCTCAGAATCATAGATCAGAAATCAGAAACAAAGTAATTTTTTCCTCAGAAAACAACCATAATTTTATTATGTGGACGAGATTTGCCTATCCCCAGAATATCATAACTCATAATCAAAATAGGATCTCAAATCCTCGAATCAAAATATGGATGGCCAGTCCCAGAAATAGAATAAATCTCATAAATATATCGGGATTCCCCGATCTCTTGATAACTCCCCTGCAGGAACAGATCCTGGTCTTTGGGTCGTTACCCGCAACCCGCTTATGGTTTCACTTTGATTATTAGTATCTTATGAAGTTCAGACGTCAGACTTTAAACATAACCCAACCTAGTTTCAAAAACTGACAGAATCAAACTCAGAATTTAAAAGACTATCACATTTTACACAACTCATAAAAGAACTCACAGACAACTAAATCAGACAGTCCAATTTCACCGAAAATCCCCGTGCGGGATGCATGTTGCACAAAACAAATTAAAATCACAAAACAGATAAAGAGCATCCTAATGAGGATTAGGACATAGACATTACCTGAACAGTTTCTCGTTACTTCCACACTTACACACGGGAGCTACTACTTCGTCGTCTCGCTCGGACCTAGAATTCAAATATAAACTTCTAAAATTAATATTTTCTACGATAATTAGTTACTCACGTATCCTACCCCACCCCAAACTTAACTTTTTCTTATGAGTTAGTTAGCCATGTAACGAGCGTAACTATCATGGAATTACGAACATCACAACACACCTTTTCCAAAAGAAATAAAATCGATACAGCACATTTAAAGTAATAAACTATATTGCCACGACAATAATAACATTAAAGTAAGGTCTCGAACTTAACTCATATAACAACATAACAACATGAAAACTTCTCCACAACCTTAAGATACTTTTAAACTTACTTTAAGACCTAATCAACAACAGTTAATCATCATATACCCTATATATGAACAACCTTGCATGCTACTATTCATAAAACACAAAAACAAGCCATAATAATTCCAAATGCTTACCCTAGCCCCTAGGGTCCCATATTCACACTTTATCATTCAAACACTTCAACCAAGGTTCCTAATATGTTTCTAGGGTCTCAAAACAACCATAAACCTCACTTTTAGTAACATAACCTTAATATAAATCTTTATGAACATAACAATCTATACTAACTCAAACTTACTCCAAAATCAACCAAGTTTCCCACATTATTAACTCAAACATTTCAACCAACTCCTAACATGCTTCTAAGGCCTTGAACAACCATGTTTAATCATTTTTGAAAATGAAACCCTATCATAACATTCATGAGCATAACCTTCTAAAATAACCCACACTTTGTGAAATACTTCAGAAATAAAACACAACTACATTTAAAACTCAACCACATGCATCATTAATCAATTATAACACATAAAGAAATCAAATTCACAACTTAATTCAACCTAATCATGCAAAATCTAAATATTAGCACAATTCCAAACACTACCTATCCAAACCCACAATATTAATTTCATATTTTAGCAATTATGGCACAAACTCTACTCCTAATCATGCATAAACAGTACCCAACACATATTACTTGCAAATTATCTCAAATAACACGTCTATAAACTAGCCCTAATCAAGTCTAACATAATTTACATACAATCACAATATAATCCACATATATTAGCAAATATTACTAATTTAAACTACCAAACTAAACACTTCATACAAACAGCATCAAACATGAAGTATATAGATACTTAACATGAAGGATACTCAGATTATAAGCAACTAATGATAGGAATAGCACCAGAATAAGAAGTAATGAATCAAAGTATAACAACAGTAGGTTTTTAGAGTTTTACTTAGAGGGTAGGCCAGTGGTAGTTAGGGCGAGGGTCGGATGGTGGCGACGTCAGTGACAGCGAGGGCGTCGGATGGTGAGGCGTCGTCAGTGGGGCGGCGATGGTCGAAGTTTGAGCAGCAGCAGCGTCTACAGCAGCAATAACGGGGCAGCAGAACAGAGAGTTGAACAGGGGTTCGGGGAGTCGCCGAAGCTAGGTGGTCGACGAACGGGTTGTCGGCGGTTGGGGGGACGTCGTCGGTGTTGCGGTGACCATTGGTACAACGGTGGTGGCGTCGAGGCGGCGGCTGATGGGGGTGGCTGAGCAGAACCAAAACAGAGCAGAACAAGGGGGCTTCGGCAACTATTAAACCTCGAGGTTCCAACAAGAAACACTCCTCCAATGGTCGCCGCGCCGCAGCTGCTTCGGGAACCCGATTGCTAGTCCGAGCGAGTGAGATGAAATATCAATCAGGAAAGTGTATGTGTTTTGTGATTGTTTCCCAAACAATTAACAATGAACAATGAGAGCCAAACTCAAGAAATGATCTCCCAAATGCACTCCTCAAGATGTCTCAAAATGGGCTCTCTAGGCTATGGGTTTCCTTCTCCTTTTATATTAAATTATTAGTGTCTAAACATTGGGTCTGGGGGGGGGGGCCCAAAACCTTTTCCCATAAAAGAGTAGGTCAAGGGCGTGACCTCCACCCTTAACCGCCTTAAAATCCAAGAGTCATAGGCATGACCTCAAGGTCACGACCGTGAGCCCCTTTATTTTGGGTGGTTTTAATTGATTTTCCAAAATCAATTTGATAAATAATAACATATTACTATATCTTGGGTTATATACGAAAATGTTCCAACGTGCTTACTTGTGTGACCCAGTGGGATCAAATAATATAATTATGATTAAACACATTTAATCATTAACTATAGAAGTCTCTAGCAAGACATATAATTGATATATTAAATTTGGCTTAGTTACTCTTACAGTCTATTTGTTTTGGAGGGCAAAGAGTGGGAGGGGAGGTAAAGGGAGGTTATTACTCATTTTCTTTTTGTTTGGGAATAAAATAGGGGTTGAAGGGAAGGGGAAGGGGGGACATTTTACCTCCATTCCCCCCCCCCCCCATTTTCTTAACCCTCAAAATGAGGGGTAAAGAGGAAGAGGGGAAGAATTGTAATACTTTCTCTCCCTCCCCCTCATGAATATATCCAAACGAGGTAATGTTAATCACCTCCCTTCCTTTTCCTTCCCCTTCTTTCCCTTCCCCTTCATTTCTCTCTCTTCCCCCCCCCCCCCAGCTCCCTAAGTTGAATCCAAACAGATTTTTAATAAATTGAACATTGTCGGGACTAGGGCTGAGCATCGCTCATGGACTGGATCGAATGGGACTGGACTGATGGACCCAGGACTGAAGTTTAGGACTGACCCGGACCAAAGGCTGGATTGAAAAAACTTCGGTTCTGGTCGACCGAACCTTTTTCTAGTCCAGTCCAAAGTTCAGTCCGGACTGGACTACATTCAGCCCTAGTCGAGACACTTCCAACAATCTCCCACTTATCTCACAAGTGTTTAATTCATTTAATTCCCTTGTCACTTAATGTCTCGGATTCGGATAAGGTAAGCTGACGTCATCCTTATGTAATCCGAATGTTCCTCAACCTTCGTGTTAAACTCTGAAAACGGATGATCAACCATTGTTCCATCTGAGCTCAGCCAAACATTTTCAGTCTACGCTCGTCGAGTGGCCAATGAGACATCTATTCCTACAAGGGAGGACCATACTATCTTGTTCAACTACATCTCACCACATAATTTGAAATAACCTAGAGGTTGTCTGTATAGCCCTCTATTACGAGAGGCGTTGAACCTGCTCCAAAGTTACAACACATCATGCAAGAAATGTAAAGAACTTAGGCTTTAGGAATTTTCCATGAGTAGCGCGAGCTCTTATGACATCCATAACTTAAAGCACTCCCACTGTGGATCACCTTAGTAAGTGTTCTCCAACACTAACCCTAGTGATTGATCATGACATCTCTATGTCCCTATGATCATGAAATTCCATCATCGGGTCAATCCCACACGCTAATTGTTGAAAATCATCACCGTCCCCACATGATGATCCAATTAGGAACAATATCGGCTATCCACTAGGTCTAGCATCATCGATATCACCTAATGGAGTTTCAAAAAACAAACATCATTTGATTTCCCATTTTAGATGTGCTAACATTTTGGACATTTATTCAATTTTAAACCACAAATGAAATAAAATTCGAGATTTTATTGATGAACAAATAAAATTTCAACTGGATGAACCATCCGTATCCGAAGTAAATGGAGTGTGGCGCAGTAGGATCAAGAATAAGAACTTCGTGCTTGCAGTCCGTTTCTCCAACCGGGACCGCTTCCGAACCCCGATGCCAAATTAACCATACCCCGAGTCTCTAGAGGGGCTCAGAACCCATCCAAAGGATGGCCGAGACGATCTTGCGGGCCGGGTCCGAAACCAAAGGGAAATTGAGCCTCTAAGCTTGGGGAAGCGGACGCAAACCTCTTAGTATGGGCGACGAGTGAAGAGTAAGGCACCTGTGCCTCTTCATCAGGCCATTGACTGTCCCAATAAATCAGATGGCTTTGCTTGGGCCAGGCTAGTGGTCTACTGGACCCCACTGCCTAGGGAAATGGGTCAGAAAGAGAGCAATGTCGTCTGGCCTTGCTCAATTTCTACCTCATTTCCTCTTTTGGTTGGCTTCTTGGTTTAGTCTCGGGAAAGATGTCACTTTAGCCTATCAAACAGAAGAGAGAGTCACAAATATGAATCATGCAAGTTAGGATAGAAAAAGAGTCTCTAGTTGATTTAAGGAAATCAACGAAACAAGAAAGAAAATGATAAAAACTCCGACATGTGAACCCCAATTCCGAGCCCCGGGGTAAGCTTATGATTCCAAGAGTTCAAGAACTCTCAAACTCGTCTGTTTTAAAAATAGACTCTACTAGAATCGATATTGAAATGAAAAGGAGCGAGGAGAAGTTTAAAAGGGTTTCGTGATATTCATGTCATGCGAATGTAAAGATTATTTACAAAATAATGTACAAGGGGATCACAACGGGATTACATGATTACAAGATGATAAATGAACGATCTAACCTTGCTTAAACACAAAGCGTGCAAGTGGTTGGTGATGGGAAAAAATCAAAATTAATTACGTTGGAATACTTTCGATATCGATACCACAATAATATCGGAACTTTGTGTGAGAATGATGAGGGAAGAGAGGAGGATTTCTTGGATAATTTTTGGATGCCTCGAATCGTGAGATGAAGGGGGTATTTATAGGTGAGAAGGGAGTATGTAAGGATGGAAGGATCAAGCATGATCCACCATTTAAGCCCATATCCCGCCTCAAAACCCGTTAAACTTTTGACTTTGCATGGGTCAAAGGTGCCAAGGCGAGTATCATGGGATCTTGACTGAGCGATGGTGCAAAGTGATGACGTGGCAGTGAGAAAGCTGTAACAGCCCGTATTTTTAAATATTATTTATCTTACTAATTTAACTTTTAATTATCATCATCATACATTATTTAATTTAGCCAAACCTTTTTACTTTTCAATTTATTTATATCAACTTTAATATTAGTGATTTCAATAATAAAATTTCATCAATTCCGGATTTCCTAATTTCATAAATTAGCATATAGTATGTATTTCTATATTTTATACTTATAATTTACTCAAATTATTTCTTTTATTGTCCTACTCCATCTTTCCTACTTTAGAGCATCCAAAGGAGGATAATTTTACCAATTGATACCAAGTTCTTACAGTTTTCCTCTTTTCTCCTTCCACCGCCCAAATACCCAAATTCAAGCCACCCTAAACTTTTGGTGGCCACCCCTACTACTATCTTCTTCTCCGCTTCACCGTCCATGTACCCTAAACTTTAGGGTTAGTGACAATAGTAAAGTGGATTTCCATGTTTTATAAATTTGTTTTAAGGTTAAAAAGTGTGATGTTGGATTTTAGTTAGTTTAGACTAACTACCTTGGACTCTAGTTACTGTTTTAAGCCCAAATTAGAACCCCAAGACCGATTAGTAAAAGTTAGAACCGAAATAACTAAATTATTAAGAACCGGTAGCGGGACAGTTTTGTTAGTGTCTAAAGATCGGGTTGCCACGGTTAGTATAGTTACTCTTTGACAGAACCCTTTTGACTGGAGGTTCCCTTAGATGTTAGGAACCATAGGAATTTTACGGATCGAACGTTTGTTTTGTATAACCCGAGTTATAGTCTTTTTACCGGAACCTGTCAGATCTGGACCAATTGGGAAGGTGGGTATTTTTAGAGTCCTTCGGGACTGATTTGGGCTTAGTCATCAACATAGAAGTTTTAGTAGACATCCTGAGGTTTCCGAAAAGTCCAGAACCAGACCCATAGGATGTCAGGAAATCGAGTTGTGACCCGTTTTATGTGAATGTTATAATCTGTCCTCTGTTTGCTTTTATTTATGAAGAATTGTTGAGTGAAATTAATGTGTGATCCTGTTATGTGTTATCTTAGAGATGTTAAGTGTAATTTCATAAATGATAGGAACCTAAGTGTTCCTAGGGGATGGGTTAGGTAGTTGATAGTTAATACTAACCTCGTTAGAACGCGTTTTGATTAGATAATTACTTTTATTCTAGGCCCAAGTTAGTGCGAGACGTTAGTGAGCTCAAGTGTGTTCTTCTCTTGCTATGCTGTGAAGTATATCAGGTAATTGTCTATGCTCTAATCCCCACCGGGATGCTCTTTAAATGAGTTTTGATGTTTTATAATCTATTTTGAGTATTGCATCCCGAAAGGGGACTTTTGTGGAAATACGACCATCTGTTTTGATAATCTTTTTGATTCGATTGTGATCTTGGTTTATTTGAGTTGAGAAATTGGATGGTCTTTTATTCGAAGTTTTGTTAATGGTTTTGATAACTTGGGATGGTTGACTTGAGAGTTGTGAGCTGAGTTTGAATAATATACTAATAATTCAAGTGGAAACGTTAAGCGGGTCGGGATAACTCGTTGTGCAGTGTAACAACTGCAGTGGTTATGGACTGGAGATCAGGGCTTCCTTCCCTGATATAGGATAGTATTTGATGCCTTTGGTAGGCGATATTATTGATGCCTTTGGTAGGCGATGTTCTTGATGCCTTTGGTAGGCGATGTTCTTGATGCCTTTGGTAGACGATGTTTTATGCCTTTGGTAGGCGATGTTATTTATGCCTTTGGTAGGCGATATTCTTGATGCCTTTGGTAGGCGATGTTACTTTAAAAAGATTTGGTATCCCGCCCGCACATTAAAATATGGATTGGATGGGTTGAGGAAAACAGTTAAGGGTTAAAGGTTTGTAAAACGTTTGATTTGATCCCTCTCCCTAAAATGAATTGAAATGAACTTAAACTGTTTTAAACGTTAGGGGTAGACATTATTGAGATTTCCCACTCATTTTTGAAATGTTTTGTTTTCAGGTGAAGATCTAAATGCTGGGGACGGGAATTAGAAGTGAGGACGACGAGTCTAGAAGTCCTTAAATCTTTTATATTGTTTTCGTTATGAATTCTTAAAGTTTGTTGAGTTGTTAGTAGTTGCCGTTAGCAGACAGTTGTGTTTTCCTTTCTCGCCTTGTATTCCTTCGGGGATACGGCAGTGACGCCCAAACTAATTTGAAAGTCTTCCGCTAAGTTTTGTCTGTTAACGTTAGTTTGACTTTGACTTTTCTATAATTGGATTTCCGGGGCGTTACACATATCAAGCCGCCACCTAGTTATTTAGATTTAAGTTCCAATATTAGTAGTTGACTCACCTAGATAGTTAAACCATAAATTTTACTATTTTCTTTGTAGTTAAATTGTTTGTATATTTTCTTTAATTTTTTTATATGAAATATATTTTATTTAAGTCACTTACCTAGCAAAAGCCTTGCTTTTCCTGTAGGGAAAGTGGCGTAACGCTCTCAGCTCTTTATTACGCTTCCACTAAATCAAGATTAATTGGATTAAAATATTGTTAAGTAATACCCCAAAAGACGGGGCTGTTACAAAAGCTATATGGCTTTTGAGGGCTCCTCACACAAATTAGTGACGTGGCAGCGAGCGCGGACAATTTGTGGGTCTAGCAAAGCCAGACGACTTTTGAGAGCTCTTATGGGATTTCTTTGCACTTGGGCTCGTCTTGTAGAATTGGAGCAAGGCTAGACGACTTTTTGGCCTTGTGGCAGGGATTCAAGTTCAAATGGTCATAACTCTTTCATCCGAACTCCGATTGAGGTGATTCAAAAAGCGTTGGAAAGTTTATGATGTATACTTTATCCTCATAAAAATAAATAAGGATAATGTGACTTGTGGAAGAAATGAGAGTCAAAAGAGTGAGCACATGTATGTGGAAAGGGTGGAAAATGAAGTTTTTTATGGTGGGTTGGTGAGGTGACTAAAAAGTGAGCAACGCTAGACGGTTTTGAGGGCTCCTTTGGGCTTTTTGTGGCGCTTTGGCTTGGCTTGTAGAGTTGGAGGAAAGTGATAAGTGCTTCTTGTATATATGAAAACTTGGTTGTTTTGATGAGAAGTTTGGAGAATATTTGATTTGATTATATTATTTTATACCCGAATTTCCCATATTACGCTTGGTTTGGAGTTTGGTGAGTTTTGTAGGGAATTTGTGAAGAATCGATGTAAACCAAGCCAAAAATCAAGTGTAGATCCAAGTTGTGTGCGTAAAGGACCAAGAAGTGTGAAGTTGGATCACCCAAGGCCCAAACAATGGCCCGAAGAGCTCCTAGGCCTGAAAAAGCAGCGGCACGGGTGGTGCCAGAGGAGGCACGGGTAGTGCCTATGACCAGAACATGAGAAAAATTGAAGCAGTGCACTGACACGGGTAGTGCCTAGGAGGCACGGTCCGTGTCAGCAGGGGCACGGTCCGTGTCACCCCTGGCACGGTCCGTGTCACCTGTGTCTCTTCATTTTCGGCGGTTTTGAGTTGCTATTTGCCTATATTATGCTTGTTTCCGGTTGTTCATAGGCAATCATGATTCTACCATCTTCCATTCCATAACCTAACCCTAATCCATATCCTTCCATACCATCCATCTCCATCTCTACCATCATCCATCCCTTCCTCCACACATCCATCCACATTCATCCTTAGTTGAAGATTGAGGGTTTATTGGAGTTTGAAGATCGATTCTCAAGAAATCCATTGAAGTGGAGGAGCAAAAGTCCCCACCGATCATCATTCAAGCGAGGAACGATTTCCATCTCGGTTTACTTCTCTTTCTTTTAGATTTCATGCTTTCTAGAATAGATTTTGATATGTTTTGTGTTTTAAACATGAGTAGTGAGTAGTTTATTTTAGTTGGGGGATAAACTCTAATTAGTTGCTTTCATGGATTGAATTTTGTTGGATTGAACAAGTTGTTATCTAGTTTGAATGCATTTCATTTATCCTTTGATTATGTATGTCATTGTTTTTGACTGGCCATTAAGAATATGGAATTAGATTGTTGAATGAAGTACCGAACGGAGAAATTCGATAATCGGAACCCTTAGGATTAAACTAGTTATGAAGTGAACTAGACATAGAAGACTTTATAATTAGGGGTCATTGGATAATTTGATCTTTAACTTAGTTAAAATTGAAATAACCACGACAGTAGGTGATTGATTTTGCTAAGCAATCCGTTTCATTGCCAAAAGCTCGCTACGGAATAATTTATGCGATTATCGACCCTAAAATGTACCAAATTAGTGACATACATGTTCAATCCACTTGTTTGATTCATAGAGTGACTTAGGTTTTATCCCCTGAATGTCTTTTTATATTGATTAATTCAGAAAAGTTTGTGTGAATATTTGTTTTATTTGACCTTTTTAGCGAATAGAAATAGTTTTAGTTTGATCAAAACAAAACCCGACCGGTTTAGCAATCACTTTGGAGGCTAGTTTGGTGCGTAGTTAGCAAAGTCCCTGTGGGATCGACCTTGATACTTGCTACACGAGCACCCGTGCACTTGCGGCTTATCAAGTTTTTGGCGCTGTTGCCGGGGACTTTGTCCCTAGCCGCCACCGAACGAATATCCTTAGATTGACTAGATCATTTCCCTTTTGTTTTTCCCGTTTTTATTGTTTTTTTTTTTCACAAAAAAAAAATCAAAAAAAAAATGGCAATTATCTATTTCCCCCAATTTGAGCAGGAATTATTTTGGCGCTATTTTGAGCGATTACTTGCTTGTCCTGTTCCATGTGGTATTATTCCTGGGAAATCAGATATTCTTGATATTGTTGTGGAGGGGGTGAATATAGAGACCCGTACTCTATTAGAGTATTTTGGTTTCTATGATACTCAAACTGTTGATGAAGCTTGGAGTTTGCTTGAGTGGCTTGCACGTGATACTCGTGATTTTGAAAATTATTATGGTGCATCTTCTTTCCCCAATCTTTCTGCATCTCATGCTAGATTATGTACTCAACCCCATTGTTTGCCTCATTGTCGTTTGTGTAATTCTTTTGACCATGATGAATCTACATGCCCAGGCTTAGCTAGTCTTCAGATTTTGATGAGGGCAGTGCAAGAGCAACAAGATAAGTTGGAAGCTAGTCTAGAGGAAATAGTTTACTCTTCTGAGTCATCTTTGCCAACTATTGCTCCTTCTCATTCTAGCTTACCTAGAGACACTACTTATGGTGTCTTGACTTTTCCTAATGCATCCTTACCTTTTTCTCAGTCGACGGGGTTTGAGGTGAGTGATTCCCATAGGTTTGATGCTAGGTATGATGATGATGTTTGTCATGAGTCAATTGATGCTATTGATGAGGAGTCTTGTGAGGGGTTTGTGGGTGGATTGGGTCCTTCAAGAGAGGAATCTAATGATGTACTCCATGCTTCTATACTTTGTTCACTAACTTCTGTTGCCCCTAAGAACCTTGAGGAGCCCATTCCCTGTGAAAAGACCATTGATGTTCATGTTGATGTGGAATGTGTGGTTAACTCTTGTGATGTGACTGTGATTGAGGGGACCAACAATGTCTTTGACTTGTCCTTAGGCACTTTAGAAGGGTTTCATCTCTATCTTGATCCATATTGTGAATGCCTAGAGGACTCAGCTAGAAAAATCATGTGGACGACTTATTTTGATTCTTTTGATTTTTCTAAGGCCTTTGATCTATTTAAGAGAGCGGTACTTACATTTTCTGCTATAACTCTTTTGTTGCTCTCTTATTTGCAAGCTTGTAAACCGCATGCTGAAGAGTTTGACAAGCTTCTTAGGGCATTGACATCATCTGCGGTAATGGCCCTAGTCTTGAGTTCTTGATGGAGTGACTGATGCTCCATTCGCCCCATTCTTGAAGAGGCGATAGTTTAGGTGCATCTAGCACCTAACCTGGTGAGATCTTTCTTTATTTCCCCTTTTGCAATTTATTTGATTGTGCTTGCATTGAGGACAATGCTTTGTCCAAGCATGGGGGGATTTGTGTGAAAATTTTGATATTTGTAGTCTTTGTCCATTATGGTATATATGTGTAGTAGTGTCTTGAGTGTGTTTTTTTGTTTGTTTTTCTTAGTTTTTCTAGTTTAGTTTCACTTGTATAAATTGCATCCACCTAGGTGCATTAGTTAGATTTTCTTGTAGTTTTTCTTTTCTTCTTTTCGTAGTTTGGTTTAGTTTCATATTTTCTAGTTTTCATTTTGAGTCTTGTAAAAAAATTTCATAAAAAATTAGAAAATCTGAAAAAAATTAGAAAATCTAAAAAATAAAGATAGTTTTCTTTTAACTTGATTTGATCTTGTATAGCCCGTTTGTGAAAGATTGTGAATTGACATGAGTTGTGAAGCTAATTGTTGTGAGAATTGTGCTAGGATAGTAAGGCCGATTGCCTTTGTTTCTATTGTAAGAGTGAGTTGTGCATATGCATATCTTTTTAAACTAGGTAATGATTGTTGAGCGCTACCCGTGAGTCCACATAAGCCTAAAAGAAAAGACTAATCATTTTTATTAGTCTTATATCCATGAGTGACTCACCATTGTGGCATCCTCCTTCATTTGCTTTGCATCTCCTTGAAATTGCTATGCGTTGTACATTGACAAGATGATAGAGGCATTAGGATTTGAACCCGCAAGCCTTGACCACCCGTTTACATCATAATATCCTTAGTTAACCCTTTCTAGCCTTGACTTTTTCTCTTCTTGAACCCATATTATGAGCCTTGGCCGATTATATATTTCCTACCCTTAAGCCATTGCTTGAAATGTGTTGAGTATGAAGTTGGGTTGATTGTGGTTACTTTGGTGGTTTGGTTTGTGATGGGGATTGGTTTGAATTGTAAATATTGATTTGATTCCCCAAATTATGTGCATTGAGGTTGTTGGTTGGAATTGGTAGCTTGCCTAGTGAATTTATATAAGTGTGTTGTTTGTAAGTGTGTGTGTTTGTATCGAAGAAAACAAGAAAAAAAACAGAAAAAATAGAAAAAGTGTTCAAAAAAAAGAAAAATCGGAGAATTCCGGAAAATATGAAAAGAAAAAGAGAATAAAGTGTTTGACATTCTGTTTCTTTTGTTTTGTTTTGAGGCGAGTTTCCAATTGATTGTGGGGTTGATTTGGATTGATTATAAGTGGTGAGAGTGAATGTATGTTGAATTGGTGTGGAATAATTTCAAGCTTTGGCTTTTAGCTCCACAATTCCCAAATATTATCCACTCCTTACCCTTAACCCTAGCCTCGTTACAACCCTTGAAAGTTCTCTTGATTGTCATTGTTGCTTTGCATATTCGCAGTGGAGAGTTGAGATTCTTAGCAAGTACGTGGTTGGTTGTAGCTTTGGTTAGAGTATTGAGAGAACTAGCATATTTATATGATCAAACACATGAGCAGAGTGTTTACCGTGTGAGGTTTGCTCTCAATCTTACCTAGTTTCATGCTTAACATGTGCATACTTATCTCATCGGTGAATAAGGGTGATTGGTTGAACTTGATGAGTGTCATTCTTGTATAATTTGTCTTCATCTACTCGTGTAACTCGGCTTTTTCTTCATTCTTGGGCTGTACTTTAGATTAGATTAGGTTGATTGAATGTCCTATCAATGCCATCTTGAGGAGTTGTAATTAAATAAATATTTTCGTTTTCTTTTTACTTTTGAGTCTTTTTAATTTTACTTTCAGTTCTTTGAGTCTTTTTGTCCCGGTTTATTTTATTTTATTTTCTTTTCTTTCTTGCCTTTTCTTTTGAGTCTTGACTTGCTTAGGGACAAGCAAGGACTAAGCATGGGGGATTTTGATAAGTGCTTCTTGTATATATGAAAACTTGGTTGTTTTGATGAGAAGTTTGGAGAATATTTGATTTGATTATATTATTTTATACCCGAATTTCCCATATTACGCTTGGTTTGGAGTTTGGTGAGTTTTGTAGGGAATTTGTGAAGAATCGATGTAAACCAAGCCAAAAATCAAGTGTAGATCCAAGTTGTGTGCGTAAAGGACCAAGAAGTGTGAAGTTGGATCACCCAAGGCCCAAACAATGGCCCAAGAGCTCCTAGGCACGAAAGCGCACGGTGGTGCAAGAGAGGCGGGTAGTGCCTATGACGAGAACATGAGAAAAATTGAAGCGCAGATCGACACGGGTAGTGCACAGGAGGCACGGTCCGTGTCGCAGGCACGGTCCGTGTCACCCCTGGCACGGTCCGTGTCACCTGTGTCTCTTCATTTTCGGCGGTTTTGAGTTGCTATTTGCCTATATTATGCTTGTTTCCGGTTGTTCATAGGCAATCATGATTCTACCATCTTCCATTCCATAACCTAACCCTAATCCATATCCTTCCATACCATCCATCTCCATCTCTACTATCATCCATCCCTTCCTCCACACATCCATCCACATTCATCCTTAGTTGAAGATTGAGGGTTTATTGGAGTTTGAAGATCGATTCTCAAGAAATCCATTGAAGTGGAGGAGCAAAAGTCCCAACCGATCATCATTCAAGCGAGGAACGATTTCCATCTCGGTTTACTTCTCTTTCTTTTAGATTTCATGCTTTCTAGAATAGATTTTGATATGTTTTGTGTTTTGAACATGAGTAGTGAGTAGTTTATTTTAGTTGGGGGATAAACTCTAATTAGTTGCTTTCATGGATTGAATTTTGTTGGATTGAACAAGTTGTTATCTAGTTTGAATGCATTTCATTTATCCTTTGATTATGTATGTCATTGTTTTTGACTGGCCATCAAGAATATGGAATTAGATTGTTGAATGAAGTACCGAACGGAGAAATTCGATAATCGGAACCCTTAGGATTAAACTAGTTATGAAGTGAACTAGACATAGAAGACTTTATAATTAGGGGTCATTGGATAATTTGATCTTTAACTTAGTTAAAATTGAAATAACCACGACAGTAGGTGATTGATTTTGCTAAGCAATCCGTTTCATTGCCAAAAGCTCGCTACGGAATAATTTATGCGATTATCGACCCTAAAATGTACCAAATTGGTGACATACATGTTCAATCCACTTGTTTGATTCATAGAGTGACTTAGGTTTTATCCCCTGAACGTCTTTTTATATTGATTAATTCAGAAAAGTTTGTGTGAATATTTGTTTTATTTGACCTTTTTAGCGAATAGAAATAGTTTTAGTTTGATCAAAACAAAACCCGACCGGTTTAGCAATCACTTTGGAGGCTAGTTTGGTGCGTAGTTAGCAAAGTCCCTGTGGGATCGACCTTGATACTTGCTACACGAGCACCCGTGCACTTGCGGCTTATCAAAAAGCCCAGTGGCTTTTGATTGAGGAAAGCCCAATGGATTTTGATTGAGAAAGACTCAGTGGCTTTGCTTTCATTCTAGCCTCATTTCTTATTGCTCTTGGTTTTATTTTTTTTGCACTTTTCCCAATACGAAACCCGGTGTCTACAATTATATACAAAATTCTTTTGATTAGATTAGTAGTTCACAAATATTAAATTAAATAACTACTTTTGTTTGAATTTATAGTTGGTTTCTGTCTTTGTCATATTTTTTAATATTTTCGTCAATTGTTCATCTATTATTTATGCTTGCATTCATCCACCGAAACTAACATTGTTCGGAAGAATGGAAAAAACTATTAATAATATTAATAATAACAAACTTTTTTCCATTGTGATTGTTATTAGGGGTGGAAATGAGACCAAGCTTATAAAGTTTGATGCTTGACTCTTGGATTGCGGCTTGCTAGACTTGAATATATTCGACTTAGGATTGGCCTACCAAAGCTTATGGACTTGGTTTGGCTTGTGTCTTGGATAATTATCATTTATATTCTAATTATTAAATAATTTGTAAAATAAATTTAATTTTACTATGAACATAGGATGTTTAATGTTTTGATTTGGTTGTGGTGTAACACCCTCATAATATTTTCTTAATATAAAATGTGATTATAAGCAATAGTCATTGTCTGGAAAATTTCTATGAGATTACCTATGAAAATTATGTGTACCAAGGAAACTCAAACCCATGAAATAACATAAAATACCGGTATTATATGAAAATGGTCAAATAAGGATAACATTTTAGTAATATTTATTCATACAACATGACAATTATGCCAAGATATACACGCCTTTGTTCAAAAATTATGAAGCACATAAATTATGAAAATGGAATTTTTGGGAGTTTTATCTACCAAAGAAAGTTGTAAATTTTTAATTAGCGAAATTCTTTGTAGTAATCCCCTAATATGATGCCACCTATGCGAAAAAGAACAAAAAAAAAATCTAGGTCATTACCCATTAAAATGATTAAAGGAAATGAATTATTATTGTTAATAGAGTTGTAGGGAAGCATCTAAGTATAGAATACCAATTTTAAAAAAAAAAAACACTCATCCTCGCCAATTCCCCAAATATACAACCAATGGTTTTTATCTACAACTTGCAAAACACCTACAAGCATCATTGCACCTAGAGGCTAGAAGATCCAACACAATCCAACCTAATACTTGCTCTATATCTTTCTCACTTGGCTACTCAAAATCTCAAATCTCCTCCATTCTCTCCCCACTCAGCCACCCCCTCCCTTCTCACTATTATAAAACCCCTCATCCATCCCAAATTAGTCCAAGAATATTACTATACCAAACACGCTCTAAAAACACAAAAAGAATTACATCAGAAATAGAAGAAAAGAGTTGTAGAGGAAGTTTTAATTTGTTCTCAAGTATCCAAGGAAATCTCTTCCATTCACTCTAGTCACTTTTAAAGGTTTCTTTTTCTTTCAAAAATTCCATCCTTCATTTAGATTAAGTAAACAAGAACAAGAGTTGCTCTAAAAACCGAGAAATGGCTAAAAACCACTTAAAATGGTACCTTTTTTCTCTAAATCTGAATTTTATGTGTTTTGCTCTTATTTAGGTGCTAAAATGGTCTTAAAAACTTGAAAAACAATGTTCATTAAAAGCCTCATGAGATTCAGCCACCATGGATCTTCATAAGATAACTTTTTCTTGCTTAAACAACCAAGTTTTCAAGTTTTTCGAACTCAAAATAACACTAAGATAAAAGCATATTTTGGAAAAACTTTCAGCATGAAAGATGTAGGCTAATATGTCTAAAAGCCCATTGAAATGTTCATTTTGCAAAAAAAAATATTAGGCGGTGAGTTATAGAGCAAAAATCAGACCATTTCCAAATTTGCGTATATTCTGACATAGCTTCAGTTTTGTACCAACTGTACAAATCGAATACTCTAAAAAATAAACTAAAAATATGAAGTTGAATTAGACGCACAAACAAAACTTTTTCAATTTGAATCACCTTAAAAGCTTTTGTATAGAGGGAGAGAATGAAAATAAACAATACCAGGCAAAAAACTGATTTTTCTGCCCCAAAACGATTTTTGCCTCAAATCTGGAAATGAAAGTTTTAGAGTTGAGTTCCTCAGTATTCTGCTAGAAAACCACTAATAAATGAGTTATAAGACCAAAGAGTAAATTACATTTACCCTACTTGAGGTTTGTTGTAATAATTTTTACACACCTCACATTTGTGAAATAATTTTTACCTTACCTCACATAAACTCTAAGTATTTTTTATCCTACATAAGGTTTTCCGTAATAATTGTTATACACCCCATCTTTGTGAAATAATTTTTACCCTACCTCACATAAACTATAAGTGATTTTTACCCTACCTAAGGTTTGTTGTAAATGTTACCTCACATAAATTGGGATCTAAGACAACATGACACATAATTTTTTTTTTTTTTTTTAAAAAAAGTATGGACGTTACATGTGGTGCTATGTGACACTAATATCCTAATACAATATTACATGATATGTTGCCCTCTCTAGGGTTTTATAATATTTTTAACTATTTGATTGGCTTCATTGATTAAATATTTAAATATATAAAATTCAACATGAACATGTCTTATAGATTGCAATATTAGAATATACATACACAAGCTTATTAGGTTTGTCAGGCCTAACGAGCCAATCTATTTATGACTTGGCTTGTCTTGTCTAATTCATGAGCTCGAATCCGAGGCAATCCAATCCAAGCCAAGCTGATCTGATGCCAAGCTATAGAGCTTCTTGCCGAGCAAGGTAGGCTCATTTCCGCTCCTAATTTTTTTTAAAAAACTCTGGTAAACAAGATGCATCAAACACTTACAAGACCCTTATATCAAGACATCTCCCTAAGTTATCTGCATGAATAATAAAAAGAAAAGGCCAACGAAGGGCTACAAATCCAAGTGCCAACAGTATCTAAAGAATGACCAATGTTACCAATCCAATATGTCGTTGTGTAACAACCCGCCCCAAAATCATGATTATTTACGTACTAACCATAGTAATTACCTAAATCACGTTATAAATTTTTCGCGTTTACCTTTATTTATTTATTGATTTACTTGTTTATTTATTATTATCGGTGATAAGTCTCGTGCAGGAGATGGCTAAGGTGTCGAATTATCGGTTTAAAAATTTACTTTACATACCCATTCAATGAGTTAAAGTATTTCAGGTTATACGATTTATGTTATAAATTTATTTACCGAGAATCGGCTAATAGTTATACGTCTCGGTTTCTATATATATTTTACCGTCCTAATTTTAATTTATTTAGTTTCATTTCCTTTACATAATTTTAAAGGGGTAATTTTTCCACTTTATTATTTTTAATCCAAATTCCATTGTATTTTATTTTATGTTACCCAATTATTACCAATATATCTTATTTCCTACAAAAACCCAATATGTCAAGTTACTACAACAATTACAATATATTTTATCCTATTGTTATCCTCTTATTTTATTTTAATTAAGGTCTTATTTTAATTATTATTAGTATTAGTTAATTAGATGGTAGTATATATGTGTATTAGTTAGGGGGAGGCTTAAGTCATTTTCATTTCACTCTCAAATTAGACAACTCACCAAGGCTCCCATCCTCCTCCCTCTCCCTCCATTCGGCCGGCCACCACCAGCAGCCCCGCCGCCATTTTCCGGCCAGCCGCCGCCAGCCACGGCCACCGTGCACCACCCCCTTCCTCTCTCTTGTGTTTTCATCCATTTTTTTTTTAACCCCAAGGGTAATCTCTCAAACCCCAATTTCAAATCTTTTATGCCCTAATCTGAAAATTCATGTTATATATATGTTTCTTTTATAAATTCCATCTCTTTTACTCTCTTTATTCATGAATTCAAGTTTATAATTGTATTGGTTAAGTTAGGGTTAAGTTTTGAAGTACATGCATGTTGATTTCTAAGTGTTTTGTGAGGTTTAGAGTTGAATTCATGGTGGATGATGAATTAGTGTTGATGCATGTGGATTCTTGAGAGTTTCTAAGTGTTTAAGGGCTGAGTTTATGTTGTGAAATTATAAATTAAGTGTTATCATGTTTAATTTGGGTGAATTAATGAAATTGTTATGCAAGAGTTCAAGAACATGTTTATTATGTTGAGTTTATGCTTAATTCCTGAATGCATGTGGGTTTTAAGGCTTTGATGAAGAGATTTTCATGGTTTATATTCTGGAAATATAGTGTATTAAGGCTAGATGAAGTTTGGTTATGTTTTAATATGATTAAGAGTGGAAAAATCCAATTAAAAGATGGGTTTTTGAGTGTTTTAAGCTGCTGTTTCGGTTCTGGAATTTTACAGATTTATAAAAGTGGGATTTTTCCCCAAAATTCTACTCCATTGGATAGCTTAAGGTGTTAGCAAACCATAGGCTTTGGAATTTCAAATTTCCGACATGTATAGCCCGAGTTACGACCAAAACCGTAACCTCACGATTTTATATACGAATTTCTGAGTCAGTGTTTTGAGGGCTGTTTTTCGTCCCTTTGGAGACCTCTTTGGTTTTTGTGATAAACATGAAAGTTTTAGGCCATGCTGCAAGCTTTCCGGAAAGGTATGGTTCATAGTCATCCGATATCGGGAGCGTGAGTTGCGATCCCGGGAAACCGGCTGTCCAGAACAACATTCTGCTCAAATTAACCTTTGTGAACTAATGTCTTTGGGCCTCAAACCAACCCAATAAGGGGTTCTAGGTATAAATGTGTCATGGTTATATATTGTAATTATAGAGTTATGTGTTTAAGGCTAAGAGTACCATTTTTGGAGTCCTAAGTAAGTCTTAAGAATACCTTTCAAGAGCTAGTATGTTTAAGTAATGTATCGTGACTCTCATATTTCTTTAAGTATCATGTTCAATATCTTTGCTCTAGCTAAAAGTTCCTTCTAGCTTGATAACCTCCAATGTCTAATTCAATTCATTCCTCATTTCATAATTCATTAATCCAAGCTTGCTTTTATTCACATTTGGACGTGTATATCTTGCTCCATTTCGCCATTTCATTCGATATCGTATTATCAAACCATATTTGAACTCGTTATCTCGCATCCTAACTTCCAATTTATAATTACCCTATTCATCATCAATTCAAGCTAATTGTCCTAAAATCAAGCCCTTTTATTTGAATCACCTTCTACGTCATATTTCTCGTGATTTTCCGACCCGAAAACTCCAAAGTTTTATGTGCACAGCTTCTGTCCGGGCCCATTTTGGGGCCCCTCCACTCATTTTTAGCTTCTGGTTCTGTTGACAAAGTTGTAGATTATGTTTTTTCCTATTCCGGGATGTACTCTTTACTGCCGTTTCAATTTTCCTAACTCAAGTTATGCTTTAAACTCTATTTTACTAAACCTGAATTTTTCTTCCTAAAGTTAATTCATTTATATTACTAAGTTTCTAAACTTATGAGTCTAATTTAGAACCCTATTCGGTTCTTCATTTCTATTTATTCTCATCTTAGTTGACAAACTTCCAAAGCCATCTCCAAGCCGAGTCACGCATTAAGATCTTTAGCGTCCCAGTACGCAAATTGTCCAAATTTTTACGATCTAAGTTATATTCATGATTCATTCAATTTATGACATGTCAAGCTTTATGTTTTATGATATCATTATGTTCGAAAGTGGACCCATTTTATGTATTCTATGTTTATGTTTTAGCTAGTTACGTGAAGTGCTGGCCTTTTAGATGCTCCTGATCAGAGAGTCCTAGACCTGGGCAGTGTCGACCGCATAGCGGTCACCCAATCCAAATCTAGATCGATTTGGGCATGCGCGTGTGTGAGGTGCTTCCACCGATCATAAGGGTTCCACGTATTTTCTATATACCTCTATTCTATGTTATTCATGTTTATGTTTTATGCACATCATTGCAAGTTATCGTTTTATCCCCTTTTCCCGTTTTCAAAATGAATTTAAATGCCGGCATTAAAACAGTTTTCGAACGGTTTACGTGCTGGAGGTTTACGTGCTGAGTGTTTCCCTACTCACTTTTGCGATGTTTTATGGTTTTGTTTTTAGAAGGCTCGAGCTCCCAAGGCAAGGACAAGTCGGTTCCAAAGTAATTCAGGGCTGTCAAGATAGTTCTCTAAGGAAATCACCGGTTAGCAAGGGCGAGCAGGATTTTGGAAGTCGTTTAGTTGTTAAGCTATGTTTAAGTTTATGTAGTTTATCTAAAGGTTGTATAAGTTTTATATATGAAGGTTTTTAAGCTAGTAAGTTATCTTGTGGTTTTGGAAGTTTCTTTAGTGTTGTTGCCTTGTCTCTTTTGGGAGACGGCGGTAATGCCTCGACCTAAGGTGTTCCGCTGCGCTAATCACAGGTTTGGGATTCTAAGTATAGTCTTAATCTTGTGATTAAGGTTGGGGCGTTACACGTTGAGTTTGCTTCACGATAGACGTGGCAAATAGTAGAATCTTTCAACTGCATGATTAGATTTTTGATATCTCGAACAATCATATCGATATGCCATGGAGTGTGGACGTTCCCTTGGATAGCCTGGATCAGAACAAGGCTATCTGCTTCAATCTGAATTCCCGCCCCTAATTGCTTTCATCATTTTACTAGTTTTAAACTCGTGCGATGCATGAGATGTGAATCAATAAATAAATTTAATAATGAAAAAAGACATCTAAAATATAAATATCCATACAAATTACTTTCAAAATAAATTCTTCTACACTTAAACAGAGAATGAAGAGCATAACAATATTATTATTTCTTCTACCCTTTTTATCTACGTACTTCTCCTTTCTAAAGCTCTTAAGAATATTGTAGGATTTAAATATGTAATGGTATAACATTGTGGTGCGTTACCGTACGCGTGGAGGGAAGAAGATTAGCTTGAGTAGTTGAATGTAATCAATAATCGACAAGAAGCTTGAACACCCAAAGGATTTGGATATGACCTTGTGTAAGGAGAGTCCACAATCCAAGGCCTAACACCCCACCATGATTATCTAGGATAATCCACCAATAATCACTAAAGGAATGATTTGTAACACCACCAAATTACTTAGATAAAGTAAACAAGATTTTTGAGAGAAAACTAGGGAGAACCCTAAAATGCCAAAGCATCAAAATTCAATTCAGCAAAAACTGCCTAGGACATAAGCTAAGGGGGGTATTTATATTAAGCAACAAAATTAAGTCAAAACTCAGCACTAAAATAAAACATCACACGCGCATAGCAGCACCATCTCGGGTGCGACTTCGGCAGTCGTGGGCGCGACAGCTTTCTGTCCCCATCCCTTCGCTTGCCGAAGTGTGTCGCGGGTGCAACGATATGTGTCACGGGCGCGACCTTCTTCTGTTCCAAAGTACGCCTGGGACTGTTGTGGTGTGTCGCGGCCGCTACAAACTGTGTCACGGGCGCGACGCCCTGGTCAGAACAATGTCACGGGTCCGACGAAGCATGTCTCGGGCGCAACATGTTGCTGTATGCTGGTGATGCTTCCTCTGTGAACTTTATTGATTCCGGGGTTACACCCGGACCTTGATTCCTCGATGCTTTTCGTCTCGAGACGGCTCGGTATGACCCCGAGGCTTACGGAGTTGGTGGGGCAAAACCCGAGCCTCTCCAAGCTCCAACATCGGTCGATTCGCTATAACCACGCCAATTCGATACTCACCACTCCACCCTTCGAGAATGCGTATCGGTTCTTGAAAATGAGCAGGTGAGTGGATTTAGTGTGGGAACGCCGGGTCGGGACTTTTTCCTTTGTCTCACTTTCCACAATCCTGGCTAAGAAAGCTCGGGCCCGAACCCGACAAAGTTCATACTCTCCCTCTTGAAAAGAGTTTCCCTCAACTCTTGGGAGTTAAAATCGAGGCATTCTTCATCAATTGGCTCCATAGAACTTCAAGTATCCCGATCGCCACAAATCATCATGCTGGACATCCAACAAGATCTAAATCCAATAATGTACCCATCGTCCAAATGAAAGAAAGAGGGTGGAGGCTTGTTTTGTGGATGTGAGGGAATAAGGGAGGGAATAGGGGAGTTTTGTGGTGCTTGGGAACTCTCAATCTCACTAGGCTCGCCACAAGGTAAAGACAAGGCAAGAGGTAGCTCGTCCTCACCAAGAGCACACTTATCCCGTGTTTCGCTCATCATGAGAAGGTTCCTCAACTCACTACCCATCCCGACTTTTGAGGTTTTGGTTTCTCAGGGAGAAATGGGAAGTAGTTTGATCTTCCTGCCTTTATGGCTGAAAGCATAAGTGTTTTCCAATCCATTATGCACCGTTTGCTTGTCGTATTGCCATGGACGCCCCAACAAAATGTGACAAGCACTCATAGGTACAACATCACAAACAAGGGAATCATCATAGTTAGTCCCAAAAGAAAAATTCACTAAGACTTGCTTAGTTACCTTGACGCCATCACGATCATTGAGCCAATGGAGTGAGTAAGGTCGAGGGTGTGGGAGTAATGGCAAGCCAAGCTTCTCGGCCATATAGGTAGATGCGACATTCGTGCAACTCCCTCCATCAATGACAAGAGTACATACCTTTCCACCCACGAAGCACCGCGTTTGGAACAACATTTCCCTTTGATAATCACCGCGGTTGAAGCATCCTCTTCGTCACTCACATCTTCCTCGTTGATAATCACCTCGGTCTCCTCTTGAGCCTTTCGAAGCTCATCCTCAATTTCATGGGTTTCTTGGATAGTCAAGGTCCGGCGGTTTGGGCAATCCGCTTGATAATGGCCATAGCCATGACATTTAAAGCACTTTCGCGCTTCCATTCAACGAGGAGGTTCCATGGGAGTAGGCACGACAATTCCCTTGTAGGAGTGGACCTAGGAATCTCACTTTGCCTTGGAGTGCCGGAGTAGGGAGAAGGCGGGTTTGAAGACGAGAAGGTGGGCTTAGTTGATGGCTTGGAGGTGGACTTCTCGTTTCTTCGCCTCTCAACCTTGAGAGCTAGACTACCAACTCATCCAACGAGTGATAAGGTTGAACCTCAATATTCTTGGCAATAGAGGGATCCAACTCATTCAAGAATCGCATCATTATCTGCTCATCGGGTTCTCGAAGGTCGCTTTTGATGAGGAGTTGTTCGAACTCCTGAATATAGTCGCTCACAAACCCTTTGCCTTGAGTGAGGGCGTAGAGTTTCCTTAAGACATCCTGCTTGTAAGTGTTGGGCAAAAAGCGACGGTTCATCAATTGCTTCAACCGTGCCCAAGAAGTAAGTTTCGATCGATCTTCCCTAGCCCGTTGCGCCTTAACATTCTCAAACCAAAGTGAAGCGGCTTTGGAGAGTCTCAAACTGGCGATCTTGAAGGCTTTCTCGTCGTTGTACTCCTTAGTTTCGAAGATCTTCTCCATCATCTGAACTCATTCAAGATAGTCATCGAGGTCACTAGAACCATTGAACTCCGGAATTTCGATCTTGACATTTTGAAAGTCGTTATGAGGGGGCCTAGCACGCATCTCCCGACGAGGACGACGTCGAGGGGAGCCTCTATCATCGTCACTCGACTCAAAGGTTGGAGGAAGATAGATAGGGCTTTGGGCACGCCTCCGACGTTCATGTCGAGGTGGATCTTGTAGGTTCAAAGCAATGTGGTTCATTTGAGCCTCCATGTTCTCAATAGTTCGCTCGAGGGTAGAAAGCCGATTCTCCACACTTCTAGCTCGAGGGCTACTCCGATGGCTTGATTCCTCTCGTTCGGAGTGAACTTCTCCGTCCATTTCGAGGTAAGGGTGAAGGAACGGTATGGGTTTGGGTAATTTGTGGAGTTTGGGGGTTCTTTTGTAGTTGGCTAGTGTTTGACTAAGGGTTCTTTGTGTTTTCCTCACTTAGACATTTCATCGAACACCTTGCGGGCACTATTTTCCAACTTCTCCTCAAAGCTCCAAATTGCTTCAAATTCGACAAATACAAATACAATACAATATATTCCAACACTCTTGGATAACATAGAGGATGGGGAACACCAATATTCAATCAAAACCAACAAAAAACAACTCTACTAGTAATGAACAAAGAAAAAACTCAAGCTAAATGAAAACCATAGCTCTGATACCAAATGGAGCGTTACCGTGCGCTTGGAGGGAAAAAGATTAGCTTGAGTAGTTGAATGGAATCAATAATCGACAAGAAGCTTGAACACCTAAAGGATTTGGATATGACCTTGTGCAAGGAGAGTCCACAACCCAAGGCCTAACACCCCACCATGATTATCTAGGATAATCCACCAATAATCACTAAAGGAATGACTTGTAACACCACCAAATTACTTGGATAAAGTAAACAAGATTTTTTAGAGAAAACTAGGGAGAACCCTAAAATGCCAAAGCATCACAATTCAATTCAGCAAAAACTGCCTAGGAAATAAGCTAAGAGGGGTATTTATACTAAGCAACAAAATTAAGTCAAAACTCAACACTAAAATAAAACATCACACGTGCGCAGCAGCACCGTCGTGGGCGCGACGCCAGCAGTCGCGGGCGCGGCAGCTTTCTATCCCCATCAACCCTTTGCTTGCCGAAGCGTGTCGCGGGTGCGACGATATGTGTCACGGGCGCGACCTTCTTCTGTTCCAAAGCGCTGGATCTTGTGGTGTGTCGCGCCGCTATAAATCGTGTCGGCGCGCTCGTCGTAATAAAGATGTCACGGGTGCGACGAAGCATGTCTCGGGCGCGACATGTTGCTGTATGCTGGCGCTGCTTCCTCCGTGAACTTTATTGATTCTAGGGTTACACCCGGACCTTGATTCCTCGATGCTTCTCGTCTCGAGATGGCTCGGTATGACCCCGAGGCCTACGGGGTTGGTGGGGCAAAACCCGAGCCTCTCCAAGCTCCAACATCGGTCGATTCATCATAACCACGCCAACTCGATACTCACCACCCCACCCTTCAAGAAAGCGTATCGGTTCTTGAAAATGAGCGGGTGAGTGGATTTAGTGTGGGAACGTCGGGTCGGGACTTTCTCCTTTGTCTCATTTTCCACAATCCTGGCTAAGGAAGCTCGGGCCGAACCCCCGACACGGTTCACATTATCAGACTTCTACCCTTTTCATCTCTATCAGTATGTACTTACCCTTGTTTAATACATCCTCCCTTGCATTAATCCTTTCTCCAATTCTTGATTATAGTTGTGCATGAAATATCAATTATCTATACTGTTATGATTCATAAACGAATTTCCTTATCAATGAAGTAACAAAGCTATAACTATCTAATTATTCATTCGACTAATTAGGATATAATTAACCATAAATTATGTATAATTGATAAAATTAGAGTTAAATGCTCACAATCCAATGACAAGCAAATTGAATCGCAATCACGTCTTGGTTATGATTGTGATGTTAGTACAGTTTATTCCGCATAGAAAGAGTTATTATGCATGTATGTCTTCCTAGCTTATCAGCTAATTGTAAATTTCACATCAACAATCCATTAAAAACCACATGAATGTCACATTGGAAGGAGTATAAATAACTTGTTATATATGTGTGGAATCTTTGTTAATTACATGCTTCAATAATCAACTTGATTAATCAGTCACCTCAATAAATTTATTGAAATTTTAAATGCACAAAGTTATACAACTATATATAGCAGGGTAATTTATGAGTTTGTGGGGGTAGTGAGATTTAGAATCTGGACAGTTATTTGTTAAAATTCTTGCTAATTATTAATCACACTGGATTCTAAAAGTATTTCCAAAATTGTGGATAGTTACACCTTTAAATAATGAGACATTGGTAAAATTAAAGAGAATAGAGCGGACTAATTTAAATAATGAGACATTGGTTCAGGAAGCTAAGCGCTTTCAATGAAGCTTTATTAGCCAGACAGGTTTGGAGACAGATGAATAATCCGGAATCCCTAGCTTATAGAATTTTGAAAGCGAAGTATTTCCCACTAACGGGAATCCTTGATGCTACATCCTCGGCAAATGGGAGTTATACTTGGAAGAGTTTGGTCGGAACCACGTGGATTATACGGCAAGGAACCAGATGGATTGTTGGAGACGGGTTCTCGCTAAATATATGGGACTCCCGTTGGGTACCAAGACAAAGTACATTCTCAGTTATCACTCTGAAAAAGGCGGAACTGTCGCTACTCCGGGTGGGTGACCTTATTAACCACGGAGCCGGGACGTGGAGGGTCGATATGGTGGATGCAATCTTTCTCCAACCTGTCGCGGGAATTATCAAGAAAATTCCCCTCTCTACAGCGTGGCCGAGGGACAGACTGATGTGGCATTACGCAAAGGATGGAGAACTTACAGTCAAAAGCGCCTATCATGCCATTCGAACATGGAGAGATCATGATCAACCATCATCTAGCATCAACGGTTCGTACTCCAAGCTCTGGAAGAGTATATGGCGGATGAAGGTACCCCCGAGAATCAAACTCTTTGCGTGGCGAGCTGCAGTGGACACCCTCCCAACAAGAGGAAATATCGCTCACAGGATCCACTCGGTGGATGCACAATGCCCAAGATGCATATCAACAGAGGAAACGACGACGCACGCCCTATTCCAATGTAGGTGGGCAAGAGAAATATGGGCAGTAAGCAAGTTTGAGAGAGCTGCATGGCATCCTCGGAGCCCTCGGTTTCTGGAAATGGTTGCATCAGCTATGGAGATGTTGGGTGAAAATTGGGAGGAATTTGTAAGCATAATCTGGGCAATATGGAATGACCGAAATGCTACTATTCACCGGAACCAGAGGCGCAGCCCAGGAAGCATTCTAAGACATGTGAGGGATTTCATCCAAGAGTACCGGAACGCGAATTTGAAAATGGAGGTTGCGATCACCTCACAGAGCACATGGAAACCCCCAGATCAAGGTATTCTGAAGATCAATTTTGATGGTGGGCAACTGGGGCAATGGGGGGCTGGAATGGTGGCGGTGTGCAGAGATCACATGGGTATAACACAATACATGGTGGTGGATCAAAAATGGGGTTCGAGATTTCAAAAAAAAAATGGGGTTCGAGGGCCTGGAAATCACTTAAGCACGTGCCTGTAGGCTTGCCTTGGTCATGGCGCTAAAGAAAGGAAACCAACGAATCATTGTGGAAGGAGACTGTCAACCCCTTATTAATAAACTGAAGAGCAAGTCTATACCTGTAAAACCTCGAGTTTTAGGAAGAACGGAACCGTTAGGATTGTTACCGAACCGTTAGGCCTAAGTTTAAGTTTCGAGGATGAAACTTCTTTTAAGGAGGTAATGATATAAAACTCCGAAAAATCCAAAGAAGTTGACCGTGACGTCGTTAGTAAATTAGGTTTGACTTCGTTATTTATTATTATTCGTTTGTGTTTATTTTTGCCAACACTTGAGCTCGTAGGATCGTGAGGGACTAACAAGAGTATATCGGTAATTTTCGTGGGTTTAGTGTTATTAGTTTTACTCTATTTTAGTACTACTATTAATATTATTGTGGTATATGAATAATTACGTGAATATTACTTGCTATGTGATTACTATTAATAATATTATTATTAGTGTTATTATTATTATTACTATTAGTATTGATATTAGTTTGTTTTTAGAAAAATCAGATTTTTAATTGTTTTAGTTTTGGGTTGGATTAGTATTAAGAATAGTATTGTTGGGCCTTAATTAGTAGTTAGTATAAAAGGCTAATCTTCCTCTCAAAACCCTAATTCAAACCCTAACCCTAGCCTCTCACCCCTCCTCTCCCGCTCTCTCTCTCCCTCCTCGTCTCTCTGCCGTCCGCCCAGCCACAGCCGCGCCGACCACCGCAGCCACCGCCGCCTGCGCCACCGGCAACCGCCGCAACCACCCTCTCTCTCTTTCTTTCTCTTTTCTCTTTCTCCCTCTCGATCTCTCTGTCTCCCTCCTGTCACACACACCACCGCCCACTTCCACCGTCGCCCGCGTCTCATTGCCGCCGGAGTCCCTGCTGCCGTCACAGTCACCTGCCGAAGCCATCGTCGCACACCCACAGTCGAAGGAGACAGCCGTGGACGTCTTGGTTGCTGCTGTCCGAAGCCCATCGACCACCACACCATAACCCCGCTGCTCAACGTCGTTCTGGACACCGTCCTCCGACCTCCGTGCGCCGCTGACGCCGCCTCGACCAACCGCCACACTCTCCGGAAAAACCGTGCCCTAAACCCTAACGTAAACCCTAATCTATTCTTGAAATTTTTCTTCTGTTTTTCTTTATCTTTTGTTGTAATTATTATGATTATTATTTCTTGCTTTAAATCTTGTAATTTGGGTAATTAAGGGTGTAATTTTTATTAAGTTGTTATTTGTAATTATTTGTTCTTGTGTTGTATTATTTATGTGTAATTTGTCTAAATTTTATGTAACTTTTATGTTTTAATTTGGTGTTTTAGGGTTGTAATAGTTGTAGTGAAATTATTAATATTCGATTATATGAGATGCTTGTTTTCATGAGAATCATGTTAGGGTTTTAGATGACACTATTATTGTATGCACGAATTAAAAGTTTAATTACCTAGATTAATTCTTGAATCGTTAGTTAAGTATTCACATGTTCTTTATTTCAATCATGTTTAATTTTATCTTATTTAATAAGTTAGGCGATTGAATTACTAAAGTTCGATTCTTGTTTACTAATTTATGATTCTTGATTAAATCTTGTTTAAAGAAATTCGTTGTTGGGATTCTTGATTGGTAGTTTGAATGTTTACATGTTCTTTATATTTTATTCATATGTTCTTTAAGTTCTTTCTTGATTATTGATTAAAAAAAAAATTCATGTTTCATACCCTTCCATGTTGTTATTATAGGACCTTGAAATAGTTTGTTGTAGAATTTATGTTTAGTATAATGTTATTATTATTTCATGCATGTTTTTAGGGTTAGTGGAAATATTAAAGTTGTTTTAATGTTTTACATTTTGGTTTTGATGATAGAAGGTTGGATGTTTGGACTTAGTTGGATTAGATTAATTACCTTGGACCTTAGTTACTGTTTTAAGCCCAAAATTAGAACCCCGGAACCGAATGGTGAAAGTTAGAACCGAAACTATAAATTAAATAAGAACCGGGATCGGGACAGTTTTGTTAGTGTCTAAAGATCGGGTCACCACGATTAGTATAGTTGTCCTTTGATCGAACCCTTTGGACTGGAGGTTCCCCTAGATGTTAGCTTCCATAGGAATTTTGCGGAACGGACTTTTGAGTTGTATAGCTCGAGTTATAGTCGTTTTACCAGAACCTGTCGGAATTGGACCAATTGGAAGATTTGGTACTTTTAGAGTCTTTCGAGGCTGATATGGGCTTAGTCGTCAACATAAGAGTTTTAGTAGACATCCCGAGGTTTCCGAAAGTCCAAAACCAGACCCATAGGATGTCAGGAAGTCAAGTTTTGACCCTTTTTATGTGGATGCTGTAATCTGTTTTGTTGATGTTATTTAATAATGAAGGTGTTGCTGAATGAAAGCGTTGTTTTGATCTTGTTATGAGATTACTTGGAATGTGTTAGGTGATTTAAAGTATAGATCCATGATTGATGGGAACCTATAGTATTCCTAGGGGAGGGTTAGGTAGAAGGTAGTTAATACTAACTTCGAAGGGAGCGTTTTGATTAGAATAATTACTCTTATTTTGGGCCCGAGTTAATTTGCGTCGTTAGTGAGCTCAAGTGTGTTCGTCTTAGCTATGAAGTGAAGTTAACCAGGTAATGTCTATGCTCTAATCCCCACTGGGATGCTCTTTAAATGTGTTTTGATGTTTTCTAATCTGTTTTGAGAATTGCATCCCGAAAGGGGACTTTTGTGGAAATGTTGCCATCTATTTTTTATATTTGTTTGTAATTGTTGATTTATGAGTTATTGAAATTGAGATGGTCTTTTGTAAGTAGTTTTGTTACTCATTTTGATAACTTGGGTTGGGTTTGACTTGAGAGTTGTGAGTTCAGTTTGAATAATATACTATTAATTCAAAGTGAAACATTAAGCGAGTTTCGGGGCATAACCCGGAGTTCAGGATTTGGTATCCTGCCGGGTTATAGACCAGGAGATCAGGGCTTCTTCCCTGATATAGGATAGTGGATATTTTGATGCCTGTGGTAGGCGAACTTTGATGCCTGTGGTAGGCGAATTCTTTTGATGCCTGTGGTAGGCGAATTCTTGATGTCTGTGGTAGGCGAACTCTCTTGATGCCTGTGGTAGGCGATGTTACTCTAAGGGATGTGGTATCCCGCCCGCATAATAAAATATGAATTGGTTGGGTTGAGGAGAACAGTTAAGGGATTAAAGGTTTGTGAAATGTTTTGACTCGTTCCCTCTCCCTCAAATGAATTGAAATGAACTTAACTTGTTTTTAACATTAGGGGTAGACATTATTGAGATTTCCCCCTCATTTTTGAAATGTTTTGTTTTCAGGTGAAGATCTATATGCTGGGGACGGGAATTAGAAGTGAGGACGCCATGTTTAGAAGTCGTTGATTATGTTGCTTTTCTTTTATGAGAAACTTGAAGTTAGTTTTGAGGTTTACTCCTAAGTATGAGTTTGTTAGTTTGGTTTACCGTTATCAGACAGTTGTAGTTTTTCCTTCTCGCCTTGTATTCATTCGGGGATACGGCAGTGATGCCCCATAAGAATTATGAGTCTTCCGCTAATTTTGTCTGTTAACGTTAGTTTGACTTTGACTTTTCTATAATTGAATTTCCGGGGCGTTACAATACCAAACACAGAGTTAGGTTTTTTGATTTCTGACATTTTGAGTATCGTTCATAAGTTCAGGTTTTGTGCTTTTTCTTTTGTTCGTAGGGAGGGTAATAAGGTGGCCCATGCACTGGCTCACCTTCAACCCTTTGAAATAGGGAGTCATGTTTGGTTAGATGATGGGCCAGATATTATCAGCGATCTAGTTGTAAGCGACATTGCCATTTTGGCATAGTAATGAAGTTTGCAGTATTTTCTATCAAAAAAAATGGGAAATTCCATTTGGTAAGCTCAAACTTTGGGCTATTCCATGTTGTCTACCAATTTTAAAGTATTCCAAGTGGTGAGCTCATTTACAAAAGTTTTCCAAGCCGTGAGCATATTCTATATTGCCGTTAATTCACTCAACGTCGTCCACAGCTCAACCTCACTGCCTCTCAATTTGCCCCATGTCTCACCATTGCGGACCATCGCTCACCCTCTCAATCTTCGTTCGAATCTCGCCCAATCCATGTTTTCAGTGACACAACACTGAATCCCAACGGCAAGATATGAATTCAATGGAAACTTTTAGGGTTTGAATTTGTGTTCGCATCGGGAGGAGGAGAAATGTCAAAAATTAGGCTTTGAATTGGTATGAATTTTGAAAATCTTTGGGGTTTGAATGGTTTGAATTGGTTTTCTGAAGTTGAAAATCAGAAATTTGTCTTGTGGAAATCTGTTCAAAGTCGAAAGTGGGGTTGGGGGTTGAATTGGGTTTTGTTGAACTCAAAATTAGTTGATAGTGGGACTTTCATTTGGGATTTGCATAAGGAAACCTCTTCTATCATGCTCTATCTCCTTCCTTTCATGTCAAATTGAATTTGGGTGTTGTGATTTATCAATTACCAAATGACCCAACTCATCGTATGAAATATGAATTGTTTATCTATGCTTTTTGTTTTGAACAAAATCAATCCAAACCTTCGGAGACTATATCAATTATTTACCATATTTTTGTTTCAGTTTGAGAGCTTGTAAGTTGGAACTTGGAGGTTTGTAGTGCTTGGGCATGTAGAATGATGAGTCAACCCTATTGATTTGTATATCAGAAGAAATCCCAGATGCTATGGAACTGTTCGGGATTTCGGCACCGCAAATTGGGTATTTTGCCTCATGGGCACCTGTTAAGAAATTCATCTAGATCTGTTTGTATCTGTGGTAGGCTACAAAGATCAAGTTGTGGAGCTTCAAAACAATTACATTCAGTGATGACAGTCAGCAATAAATGGTGAGAGGATAAGAGAGAGTTTATTGTGTTTGCTGGAGGAGAATTCTTTGAGAGATGAGTTAATGGCAGGTAATTAGGAGCCTACAATTTGGAAAATTTTTGTAAATAAGCTTACCACTTGGAATACTTTATAAATTGGTAGACAACATGGAATAGCCCAAAGTTTGAGCTTACCAAATGGAATTTCCCAAAAAAAATTTATATGTATTTTTATATGAGCAGGAGTAGTAGTTACCAAATTTTAATTATCTGCAATTTTAATTATCTGTATTTTCTATCTAAATAAAAGAAATGGAAAATAAATCAATGAAGACGAAAAAATAAAAGGAGTTCTTGGATAAAAATGCTACTAAACTTTACAAAAATTGCAATTTTACCACCCGAAAAAAACATGTAATGAAACTGCCACTAATTTATGTTAACTGTGACAAAATGCCACTTTACCGATTTATGACTTGTTTTACCCGGTTATAAACAGGTTAAGGTTGTTTAATGTTTTGATTAACTATAAAGATTTACTGCCCCCCATCCCAACCCAGATTCTTCATCTTCTTCTTCCTCCACCCTCCTCCTCCATAACCCACCTCTTCCTCATCTTTTCTTCTTCATATTCTGGGCAAAAAATTAGGGTTTTCAGTCAAATTCTTCATCTCTCTTCCTCATCTCTTCTTCTTCCTCAGTTTGAGCTCTTCGTCGCTGAACAAATGCTTATCTTCTGATTCAACAACTCGATCTTCATCTTCAACCTTGGATTTCTCCTTCCTCTTTGAAATCGAAGTTGCCCTGAGAATTAGACACTTTTCAAGCTCCTTCCCAAACCCAGCTTCTAAGCAAAGCGTGTGGAGACGAGGATGCATCTGCACAAGGACTTTGCATCGAGGACCCTGTTGAAGATGTCGAGAAGAATGGGATTAGGAAGAAGACTGAAGTAATCTACACCTTGCTCTGGGATGTCCGCCATTGATGTCGATTGATGAGCTTTGAATTGAATAGAGGCAAAAAAAATTAGGGTTTTCAGTGTAAAAAAATTAGTGTGAAGAATTTGACTGAAAATCCCAATTTTTTGCCCAGAAAATGAAGAAGAAGAGATGAGGAAGAGGTGGGTTATGGAGGATAAAGAAGAGAAGATTGAAGATGAGAGTTGAGGAAGAAGAAGATGAAGAATATGGATTTTGGGGATGGTGGAGCAGAACAAGAAAAGGAAGAATAAATAAGAAACCCCTAATTTTTATGTTCTCAATTGAAGAAGAAGAACTGACGAGAGCTAGGTTTATGGTGGAGAAGATGAAGAAGTTGCTGGGAGTAAGAAAATGGAAGAAGAAGATGAAGAATCAGGGGGAAATATATGCAGTAAAAAAAATTAAGGGGGGAGGGTAATTAATTTTACTTGGTAAATATTAATAGGGTAGGTAAGAATTAAGAGGGAAAATATTAATGTTTAATGAACATATTAAACACACAACCAAGCATATGACCAGCTACTGTAGGTAAATAAAAGGTAAAGGAGCATTTTTATCAGAGTTAACATAAATTAGTGGTAGTTTCATTACATGTTTTTTTCGGGTGACAAAATTGGAATTTTTGTAACATTCAGTGGCATTTTTATACAAAAACTCAAAATAAAAGAGATTTTTTTATTTTATCCTGAGAATCTCTAAAATCTCAAGAGGTTAACTCGCGTTAGGAGCGCGATTATTTGTTCCTTGTTTGTTTCCCTCTCTCTCTCTCGAAGGAGCTTCTGCTTCGCCGCCCTTTCTCTCTCTCTACTGCATCGGTGAGCCCCTTTCTCTCCCTCCCAATCTCTGCTTCGATTTCGAGTGTCTCAGTTTATCATCATCATTCATGGTGGTCAACTTCTAGGGTTTCTATCCTCCTTTTTCGTTCGTTCGCTGTTTCGTCTTCTAGGTTTTGCCAAACCCTAATCTGGAATTCGTGCTTCGACGAACGACTGAGTTCTCTCTCAAGCTTCCAGAGCACCGAATTCGCTAAGGTCTGCCTGCTGCTACTACTACTATATGCTTGCCTCGTCTATTGTTGTTTCTTAGCTTCGATTTTAATTTTCTGGATCTGTTGCTGCTGCTCTCGAGTTCGTGATTGATTTCTTGATTTAGGGTTTTGTCGTTGTGTGTTCAAAAACCAAAAAAAAAAAAAAATTACTTTCTTGCTTTGAATTGCTGATTTGTGGTGATAAAGGATTCGGTTTTTGAGCACTATAGTTGATTTTTTTTGGAGTTTTGGTTGGTCGGTTGGTTGGTACCTTCTGTGTGGGATATCTGTAGTTTGATATATGGCATCTGGAAGGAACGGGGATTACCGTGATATTGAACTTAAGGAACGTGATGCTGATTACGACAGGTCTAGGTTGAATTTTGCTTATGCAAAAGATGAATATGATAGGATGAGGAATGGTGGCCGGGTTAGGGATCGGAATCGGGATGTAGCAGTTAAGGATAGAATTAGGGTTAGGCAGAGGGATATTAAGGAGAGGGAGCTGGCTAATGGGGGTTATCGTTCATCTTCTAGTAGAAGTGATTCTGGTGGCAGTGGGGGCATACCTGGTCCCAAGAGATGTGACTATTCAGCTAGGGCTGTGGATCGTGAGCCTGGCGAGTTGTCCAGCGATAGTGGGTCTGATGGTGCTGTTGACTCCGAGTCACAGGTCAAAGATGTGGAGGTTACGAAGACTCAGAATGGAGCACTGTTACCATCCCCTCCAGTTACTAAAAAAAGGAAGTTCTCCCCTATCGTATGGGACAGAGATGACAAGGGGACTAAAGATATATCAAGGGATACATCAAGCAGTAGAGCTGTGTTAACTACTCCTTCATATCCTCCTCCTCCACCCCCAGGTCGGAAATCCTATCGGCAATCACCTGTCACTGCTATCCCTGCAGAGAATAATGAAATATCATCTGTTAGAAGTAACAAATCAGAAGAGCCTCAGGAGGAGGAGCTTGAAGCTTCCCCTCTGAAAGCCCCTGAGCAACATGGCTCTGTGGAAATTGCTGTGTCTGAGTCTATAGCAGATCAGCCTGAGACAGAGTCGGTGGGGCAAAGGTGGGGAAATGATGAGATGTTGGAACCACTGGAAGATGAGGACTATGTTCCTACCAGGCACATATCATCTTCAAGGTGGGCAGATAATGCCACTTCTCCAGCTGATGAAGGTGAGATTTCTGATGATGAAGACGTGAGGAAGAGGAGGAGGAAAATGCCCTCTTCTGAACTTTTAGATGCTAAAAGGAGCAAGAAATCGTCTAGTCCTGAAATGGGAGGGGCTGCAAGAGGAGTTTCTGATCTAGCAAAAGGCCGATCTTCTGATTCTGATGGAAGCATGCAAAACAGACCTTCTAATGGAGATCGTGGCCTTAGAAATGATTCAGATAGAGAAGATCATATGAAGGTAGATGATAAGTACAACGACACTGATGCTAGTCTTAGCCCCAGGGATACTGACTCAGAAGAAGATGATTATTCTCATCGAACACCTGAACCGCCAGCTGCTCCCAAGAGAACGGTAAACATGCTTCAGGGCTGTAGAAGTGTAGATGAGTTTGAAAGATTGAATAAGATAGATGAAGGAACCTATGGTGTCGTTTACAGAGCTAGAGATCGGAAGACCGGTGAAATTGTCGCATTGAAAAAGGTAAAGATGGAGAAAGAAAGGGAGGGCTTTCCACTTACTTCTTTGAGGGAAATAAACATTCTTTTGTCACTACACCATCCATCAATTGTGGATGTCAAGGAAGTGGTGGTGGGAAGCAGTCTCGACAGTATCTTTATGGTGATGGAATATATGGAGCATGATCTTAAAGCGCTTATGGAGACTATGAAGCAACCATTTAGTCAAAGTGAAGTTAAATGCCTTATGCTTCAACTACTAGAGGGTATTAAGTATCTTCATGATAATTGGGTGCTTCATCGTGATTTAAAGACCTCAAATTTGCTGATGAACAACCAGGGTGAGTTGAAAATCTGTGACTTCGGGTTGGCACGGCAATATGGAAGCCCGTTGAAGCCATATACTCATTTGGTTGTCACTCTTTGGTACAGGTGAGCTGCAGTACTTACCTTTTATGTAATTTTTTTATGTAAATTGGTTTTGCTCCTTTTTCAAGGCATCAGTTGCAAGTTGCAACTCTAGTTTAAGGTAAAAGTTTCCCATTTCTACTCCCTGTAACTTGTCTTTCCTCTTTTGCAGAATTTGGTGTTTTGGTTAATTAATTTCTCCTCAAGTTTCTAATTAATATGTTATGATGTTTATGAACATGTTTTATGTCATTGGTTAAGGACATAAACACAGGATTTCATCTAATTTAGTACTACTAAGTTTACTTGTATGGATGCTGGCCTCTTACATTTGTTATTTTCACTGATCATTGTTTTAGCGCTTTGAGGAGTTGATCTTTTCCTGACTGCCTATGCCTAGAATTTGGATCTCATTCTTACCATCCCTTGTTTTGGTTCTTGTTGGCAGGGCGCCAGAGCTTTTGTTGGGTGCAAGAGAGTACTCCACAGCCATTGATATGTGGTCACTTGGTTGCATCATGGCGGAGCTTCTGTCAAAGGAGCCACTTTTTAATGGGAAATCAGAATTTGACCAGCTTGACAAGGTAGGCCTATGTGCAAACGAGTGTGTAGTTATACTATTAAATTAGTTTTGCTCAATGTCCTATGTAAAATGACCCTGTTGCTGGTCCCACTGATCTATTGTTTTTGTCCCACTTTCAGTGAATAATTATTCCCTAACCTACTTTTTCATGGGCCTTTTATATTGTAGATATTCAGGATTCTTGGCACTCCAAATGAGACAATTTGGCCTGGTTTCTCCAAGTTACCTGGAGTGAAGGTCAATTTTGTGAAGCACCAGTAAGTTTTCAATATTCTATGGAAAAGTAGTTTGTATTTATGATGGTGTCACGTTTTTCTTATTCTTTGCACTCTTGTCCCAGGCTTTCCATCTTTGGGTGATCCTGGTCTGGCTTTCTGGCCTCATTGGTACAGTATTCAGTTTCATGGGAACATATTTTTGTAAGGATTAACTGTGCACATCTTCATTTCAGGTATAACCAGTTGAGGAAGAAGTTTCCAGCTACATCATTTACTGGATCACCAGTTTTGTCTGATGCTGGATTTGACTTGTTGAATAGGCTTCTAACTTATGACCCTGAAAAGGTACACATTTTGTAGCTCTAATCTATTGTTTCTGCAAACATGTTTTGAAAATTTTGCATAATATGGACTTGTAAATCTATAATCATAATTGGATGTTTCCTGCAGCGCATAACAGCTGATGCTGCTCTGAAGCATGAGTGGTTTCTTGAGATTCCGCTCCCCAAGTCGAAGGAGTTCATGCCCACATTTCCTGCTCAGCATGCACAAGACAGGTACTTGATTATGGGAGCTGCATATCATCTTGATCTTCTTTTAGCTGATAGTGTGTGCTTTTCTGGCATTGTGCATTTCTGAAGTAATTTTGTGATTGGCAGGCGCATTCGAAGAGTGTATAAGAGCCCAGACCCTTTAGAAGAGCAACGCAGAAAGGAGTTGTTGCAATCAGAACTGGGGACAGGAGGCTTGTTTGGCTAGTAGCCAAGAGTAAATCTTGCTCATCACTTTCTGTGATTTTTGCCTATGCTTACAGATGGAGATGGCTGAGGTGAGAGCCGTGGATTCAACACAAGTTGCAAAATGGATTGTGAGACTATGATTCATGCTGTTTTTTAGCAGGCATATCCAATGAAAGGAGTGGATAGAATATTCTTTGCCTTTGCCAACCAGGTCTGCTGCAGGCTAAATTTGTTGTCCGACTTTCATGCTAACCTAGTGATGCCTCTTGACATTGCCTGCGTTGCAAGGTGTGGCATAATGGCTTTTCTTTTCTAGAAAGATCGGATTCAGTCGAGACACGTGTATGTAAAGTATTCCTATAGCTGCATTGTAAACAATTCTCTTAGAATATGGTTTCAATAATAGCCGCTTTGGATTTCTGGTATATTTCTTTTGCTGCATGATTTAATTTCCAAATTGTCTTTGCAAGAGACGGTCGGTGTAAAGCGGAGGGGACATTCTTTGCTTTTCATTGACGGCATAGTAGAGAAGAGGTAATTTGTTAATCTAGTACATGTAGGAGTGAAGTGGGGGATGTTCTCTATTTTGTTTCATTGTTGATGATTCTGTGCTTCTATAGAAGCAAATTTTTTATGTTGCAACAGCAGATTGCTATACTGTTGTATGATGGGATGGGATGGGATGGGATGCTTGTATGGAGTTTCAACTTCTGGCCATGATGAAGTCACATATGCTTTGTAAACATGGTTGGAATTCTCTTCTTCTGGATAACCATTTGCCTATCTTACAGAATCAAAAACACCCTGCCAGAAAAGAGATCAGATAGATGAGGACAACACTTAGCTTTTTAGTACATTAGTATTTGATATTGTGTTACATGGTGTGCTTATCAGCTAATTGATGATCTCAGGGGCTGAGCAACGTCTTGTGTACTATGTTCTATAAGTAGATTACTTCTACAATTTCATTGTTCTAGAGCTAGGTTATCTTGTGTTACAACCTGAAGAAGATGGTTATTAGTTTCTTTGCAGCAGACACCCCCCCCATTTGGACCCCTGCAGGGGAGGAAGGACATTTGCCTGTGTACACATGTTTGGTGGCATTCAATGGTGATGAATAATTGCCTTGATTAGATTCTGGTATTCCGGATGAACATGTATGCCTTCAAATTGATTTAGTGAATGAATTATGGTTTGGTCCTTTTCCTGTGTTTCTGTTTTCCTTTATTCCAATTCTTTTAGAGATTTTATGTTGGTGATCTCTATTAACATCCTATCTGAGCTTGCATTTACAATTGCTGGATTTCTTTCCCATTATTTGTGGCTAGCTAAATGTATAGCAGCCCTGGAACTATTGTGACTCTTTTCTAAAAATGTCAGTGCAGTACTAAAGCAAGCAGGTTGAGGAGGTAGAACCCCCAATTGTGTTTTCGTTCTTCACCCTATATACCTGTCTCAAGCTCCATTGAGGTACATCTGCTCAATGTTTCTGTCCACACCTACTTTTTAAGTACTATGTTTTTATTTTCTGGTGGAACTTGACGCCTTGGATTATGAGCATCTAAATGGGGCCAATTTAGTTATAAGCAATCATCTGGACGATAGCTCAGAGTAATAATGATTGTTCATTGATGATTGTATGACTTTTCACAGTACATGTAATTTTCCTTCGGCCACATATGATAACAGTATTTTACTTTCAAATTTTATTTTCTATTTCCATTGTTTTCACAGCATTAGTGTGAAATCCCATTATTTTGTATCATTTCGTATGCCACTTGTACTGTGGCAGAAATTGCCTGCTGCTTGGTCTGGGTATTTACCTTGATTATGGGCGCAGGTGTTTTTGTCAGAAACATCCACCAAAATGTTTTGTTGCACACTCATGCTTGCGTCGGATCCACTCTGGGTGGCCTGGTGGTGCTATCATGAGGCGAGCCCTTGTACTTTGCTTATCTTAGGTTGTAGCACCTTTTAGTCTTAGGGGTGCATTTGAATGGGATGGGAGAAAGGAAACTTGTTGGGTTGGTGGTGATGGATTACTAAAATTTTATCTCCTATTTTCAGAAAATTGCACTTTTCATAGGTTCTACACCTATTTTCAGTGCTTTGCCCTCAAACACTGATGGTTTTCAAAAATTGTATGATCTTATTGGCATTGTGTTATTGTTTCTGCATGCCTAAATTTATGTTTGAGTTCTGTGGCAGCTTGTATCGTTGGTTGGTTTTGGAAGTGGTGACCTATTAATGTCCTCATTTAGGTTTGCTTTGAATCAAAAGTTGTCAACTTTAGTGATCTATGTAGTTTGGGTTGGTATATGTTGGCACATGCAGATTTTCGATTGTAAATGAATGATTGACTATGTACTGATCAGTCTGAGTTTGTATCTGCTAGTGCTGCGGTGCGTACTTCCAGATTGTAGATGATGGTACCTGTGTATATGATTGAATTGAGTATGTTGAAAGTGTACAATTTTGCCTTTTGGTTTTTGTAGCATATGATGATGGGGGCATTTTCCTGTGTAGAGTCCAGTGAATCTTTAAGTTCCGTGCATCTTCAAAAGTAGAGATTGCAGGAGCAGATAAGCTAAAGTTCCTTCACATAGCAGGTGAGTTGTGCTAAGATTCTGTTGATGGTATTCAGCATTGAATTCTGCTTGCACAAGGCGTACGATATGTTTTGAGAAATCCGAGGTGGGACTATTCAGATGCTGTGGTGAGTATTTCACTGTGATAGCAGCCTTCTGAGTAGATTCTGTAAGATTTTCACCCCCTCTCTGGCCTTGTTTTGCTTCGGGGTTTGAATATGTGAAGAAACTATTTCTTGAAGATCTGCACCTGTATGCTGGAATCGGACTGTCCCTAGGCACATGAACAAGGAAGTTGCTGCCTTGAGTTTGCCGGGACAGCTTTCTATGTGTGGATTATTACAGCTTATTGCCAATGTCTTCAGGCATCCTAATCTCCGGCCAATTGACTAGTACTCCACTATTTAGGAATGTGACTAGTGTATAAATAGTTGGCCATTCTATTTCTCTGTACCACAGTTACTACCTTGGTAGAAGTTAACTTGCTCCAAATGAATAAATGGACTTCAGAAAATGAGCCCAAATTCTTGGTTATAATCTTTACTCAGATAATTCATTGCCAGTAATACTTGTGAGCGGTGATTTGTGGTAATTGGTGTTTGATTGATTGGCGTTAATAGATGTGAAAATGCGTCGACCCCCCTGATTGATGTCGATCAGCATTGATTTTGATTATAAGAACTAATATAGTTGAAAAGAGCAAGTCCCTTGACAATTTGATTTTGCATCAAATGTGACAAACTTCAATTTAACTTTTTATTTGGCAACAATCTGAAGCACAAAATCACTAAACAATAGGCTAAAACTAGTTGAACAAGAGATTTTGGTGCCAGAAATAGGAAATGCAACACAACTAGACTTGGCATGACCTGATTCGAGAATCTGATCTCAATCTGTCGGACAAGTCTGGATTTGAATTTAATTTTTCAACTGGAAATTATAAATTAAGCAAAAAAAGTAAATTCAAAAATTAATAGCCCTAAAAAGGAGGCATATAATAGCGGAAATGATTGAAGAACATATTTTATGTCTAGTAACCCTAAGTGGTATTGGAGCGGTTATAAGCTATGTTGTCAGACCCGGCATTGACAAGAAAAATTTTTCATTTTTTTTTGAGGGAAGAAAATGTTTTCATATAACTCATAAATAATTAATCATTCAATTTCCATGCATTCATATAAATGCTTATATATGTAGGCAGATTTAACTGTACATGTAGTTACATTTACCTAACATGCGTATTACATTAATTTATGCTTGACTCCTCCATTCCATATTAATTATCCAAATGCTCTTCTTTGATTATGAATTTCTCATGGTATATTTTATCAAAAGTTACAATATATGATAATTTTTTTCGTTATTAATCTAATAATAACACTTTTCTATACTAAAACAATGATGTATATATTGAGAAATTAATAATGTCAACAGACAATTAATATGAAATGAAAGGAATAATTAACAATAAATTTTTTAAATAGGAATTAAAAAGATTGCGGTGTTTTACACGGATGGCCTTTTCACTTTAACTTCAAAAACAATAAATTTTCATAGAAAAAAATAATAATGTCAAATATGTTATATATTACAAGCCTTAGGCTATTAATTGTCCAACATATCTGATTTGATGTTCGCCTCAGAGCACTATTTTACTTGCATTATTTCTCTAACCCTCCTCATCGACTCATCTCTCTCTAGTATCTACAACTCTTGAGTCTATCTACAATGCCAGCTATTCTAATATCTCTCAATCTTTTTCTAGAACTCTCTCCCCATTTCTATTATGCCTACATCTTTAATCTCCCCCTGGTCTATTTTATAGCTCTCTTTCCACTTTTATATGCTATTGAATACCACACTCATAACGGATCTGGATTTTGGAAAGGGAGTAGACAGTAGAAAGGAGAAGCAGAAGCAGAAGCAACGCTGGAGCATCGATCAGGCAATGCTCAAGAAGACATGCATTAGGATTTACATTGAAAAAATAAAACTATAAAAACCTACTAAACCGGTCTAATTGTCGGGTCCGGTTCAACCCGAGACAATTGGTTCTCACTGATTTTGCCCGATTAAACCATTAAAACGGGTTATACATGAAATCAGGCCGGTCCACCACCGGTTCCCAGTTAAACTGGCCGGTCCGGTCCGATTTTAATAACATAGGTTATAAGTAGATCCACTCATGAAATTGAGATGAAAATATAGTAGATGAGGCATTGGTGGGATAGTCGGAAGTTATCCGATGAAAACATTAATCGTTCATCACTCGTTGTCGATGCAACGTAATTGTAATTGTAATGATAAAGTGACGAGTCGGTTATGACTTGAGTAAAGCGTTTGTGCAATGTAATGATATGTTTTGTGTTGATATGTTTTGTGTTTCCTTTATTATGTACTTGTGTAAGTGTTTCCTTATTATATATAAATCAATCATCATCAAACTATCGAAGTCTTGAGCTTTATTTGCTTAAATTTGTAAACTTTTAACTTTCAACTCTGGAAATAGGTCTTAAGGCATCAATGACTCCGTTATAAAATAAGAATTGTTTTCAGTAGGTAATTTGAATATATAGACTTCACAATATTTGCTCCAGAAAACAGTTAAATAAATGTCAAATATAGCTCAAAAACCTAACCCAAACCGTCCGAAACCGAAATATAAATATCCCTATTTAATCCGCCCACTTGAATTGACATGTTTAAACATGATGCAATGAACTTTCTATTGTGGATCTTGGCTTTGGACAAACATGTGAGTTGTCAAACTTGGATTTTCTCTCCTTCCTCTTCTTTCCCACATTAACTGCTTTTTGAAGCTGTATATAATTGTTCTTTGTAGGAATTAGCGAAATAGAATCCTTGGTAATACTCATCTTTCTCAATCAACTTTTGCTTTGTGTCTTCTTCTATAACATATTGGTCTAAACTCATGGCTTTAGTATGCTCATACTCTTTCCAAGTTTGTTCAAAATGCTAAACAACTCCCATTTATGCTCCTACTGGGAATGATTGACTCGTTTTCTCTCTTATTTAGCTCATAGTCCATGGATCATACACCTCCATTTCTTCTCCTTGAAAAAGTCAAAAAACAACTTATAAGATGTCTCGCAATTTTTGACCGTGTGCCCACTTGCCCCCTTTTTGGACAATTGCATTTGTATTGTTTAATGATACAAATTATGACCTTCCCGCTATTCAATAGACCTTTGCTTGGTCTTATCTTTCGTGTATGACCTGTTAGGGATGATGGGGATATCACGATCACCAAAACGTAAGATGAGGGATCACTTGGATGGCTAGGAGTCGAGGATTAAGACCTATCTCCTTAATACTTATTTACAAGATCGTGAATAAATTTAAGGGTAAAACCTAATTTCTTATGAGTAAAGAACGAAATTTCTCAAAAACTCTCAAAGAATGTTGCTGTAGTCAACACCTCAAAGAGTGTGTTGAAGCTCTCTAGGAACTTGAGGAAGAGGAGAAGTGGTGTGTCTTGGATGAATGAAGTCATCATCATTTTATAGTGAAGTAGAGCATCAAGATTTGCCTCACAAAATTTTCATGATTAACGATCATAATTAATGGGAGTGCAAGCATGATTGTGGGGGTCAATATTGACTGACCAAATCAGTCTATATTCAACTACAAATAATATCCACGTGTTAATATCAAAGGCTAAAATCAAGGAAATTCGAATCTCCCACTACTGGGCATCAACACGTGTCGTGTTGACCTCCATACGACCTGTGTCAGACTGGCGTGTCAGCTTGTGCAGATTTAATTTGAGCGCGCTGCTGGATGCCAACACGACCCATGTCTAACCAGGCACGGTCCGTGTTGGACCAGCTCCAACTTCTATGCTTATTTTTGACCTTCCCGTCAACCCTTAACTTATATTATGAATTTCCTTAACTTTTTTTAACTCTTGAAATACTCTAACAATCCCCCGCCATTTCAAGAGTTGCGAAAACACTTGAAATGATCCGGGATCTTTTGAGTGAGATTACCCTCGCCATTCATGACACTACCTAGAGAACTTGAACACCCGAGAAACTAAGGAGTATGTACGCATCATGAAAGTATCTCTCAACTTGAATTTTCACTTAGTGTACATAATTTCAATTAATGTGAATAGAAATAGTAGACAAGCTTTGAACTTTCCATATTTATTTAACTGATTGAATACATATCACACATACAACTCAATCCTTACTCAAAAATGACACTCTTTATAACCGACCATGTGTTAATTACCCTCTGTAAAGACAATCAAGCCTGGCCCTAGGCTATCCGAAGCGGCCTGCTTCACATCTTTGTATAGGTAGACTTTTACGCTCCGTAATAGAGCTTCCCATCTTAAAGATTGGAAAGTCTGTTAATGAGTAATAGACCCATACCTCCTAATCATTACGGTCCTTGAGAATCACTTGTGTTGAGAAGATCTAAGGCGGGAGCCCACTTCAACCAAGGCCCATGGTACACAAGTTAAGTAAGGTTCCATCTTAAAACCAATTGGTGTTAAGAGGAGTAACCCAGTTGACTTATATACCATGTCCTTTCTCTTTATTTTTCCGATGTGAGATATTTACTCATGGGTGAATCCCAACAATATCCCCATTCACACATGAGTCTCTTCCTCTTAATCGGAAGCCTCTTTTTTGCCAAGGTTTCAAGTCACCATCAGGAGCTCATCATAGCCGCACCTTACTCTACAAAGCCGCACCCTACACCACCTGAGTCTCATGCCACCACTCTGCCTCAAGAGTCCCAGCCGCACCTTACTCCACAAAGCCGCACCCTATTCCACCCGAGTCTGATGCCACCACTCCGCGCATTCAGGAGACTCAGCCGCGCTCGCGCCATGGTCCCTGCTCCTGTCCATGGTGATCTTCCTGCACCTTGCACGCGCCCAGCCGAACGAACCATCGACCCTGATACCACTTGTTGGGGAGATCTAAGGCGGGAGCCCACTTCAACCAAGGCCCATGGTACACAAGTTAAGTGTGGTTCCATCTTAAAACCAATTGGTGTTAAGAGGAGTAACTCAATTGACTTATATACCATGTCCTTTTTCTTTTTCTGATGTGGGGCATTTACTCATGGGTGAATCCCAACAACTTGACCTTGGGATGAATCATAGAATTGATACTCCAATTGTCCTACAACGTTGTCGACCATTAAACTCAAGACTTGACCACATATGTCAAGTGTGACTTGGAGCTTCATAGTTGACAATTAATGAGTGGGCTTTACTCCCATCTTGGTTATCAAAGATCACTAGATAACCTTGTAACCTTATAAGAATTTGATCATGATACTTTTGGGCGCCCCCTTTCCATGCCTAAGATCACTATATATATATACATATATTTCCATGAACTTATCTTATCAAGATCATATCTTAAGCTTGACATTTTTTCCCTTAATCATAGTTGTGATTTCACCACCACACTATAAAGGCTGGGTAAGAAATATTTTACCCTTGTCACAATATGACTAAACCATCGCATTATAGACTTTTAGTGTGTAGACACTAATTCGTGTTGCACATTATTCCGATAAACAATTCATACACTTTATATCACATGACATTTTAGTGTGTAGATACTAATTCGTGTTGCACATTATTTTCCATTATAACTTATTTGATCTTTTTTGTCATTTACATTTCTATATAAATTCTTTTTCTATTTACTTACTTAAGTAAACACCCGTTTAGAAGTACAAGCAAAAAACTAGTTAAATACTGAATTTAAGAAAACAAATACAACAAAGGAATGCAATGAAAACTTTAAAAAAAATCCTCCGTCCCAAATTAATTGACATTTTAACTAAATTTTGATCGTTAATTATTTGTAAATTATAATGAAGTACAATATGAAATTATCTTCATTGTAATTTTTAGTAAAGTATCTTTCTAATGACAATCATATTGTAACTCATTGTGATTTGTGAGTAATTAACAGTTAAAATTTTATTAAAGTGTCAATTAATTTGGGGCACATGGGAATTACACAGTTAGAATTGATTTTTTGTCCAAAAAATGCAATGATCATTGGATGAAGACATGCTTCAAATTGGATTAAAATAAAAGGGGGCGTATTTACACACACCCCTTCGTCCTTCTGATTTGCGGACTTCGTCGTTTCCCTCTTACCAGCTAATTGAAAGAGATGAATGAGACAGATAGAACTGCAAATAAAACCCCATGTTTTCATCTTTAGTCTCCATAGCTAAGAAATTAAGCAGCCATAAGCATTTGAAACAGCTCCATGCCCAGATAATTTTGAACTCACTTCATCAAGATACCTTCTTGGTTTCTTTACTAATCACCAATTGCACTCGCCTAAATTGCCACTCCTCTTATACCGATCTTATTTTTAACCATGTCCGATTCCCAGATGTTTCTCTCTATAATTGTATGCTTAGGTATCTTTCCCATTTGGGTGCCCATCAAGAGGTTATTGCTCTGTTTCAGAAGATGCAAAAAGATGATGTTAGGCCTGGCACTTTTGTGTATCCAATCCTGATAAAATCTGCAGAAAGTTACGGCATTGCACTGCATGCCCATGTCTTTAAATTGGGTTATCTTTGTGATCGTATTATTCGCAATGCAATCATGGGCATTTATGCCAAATATGGTCCCATTGAGGTTGCACGCCAGCTGTTCGACAAAATGTCTGAGAGGAGTGTTATAGATTGGAACTCGATGATTTCTGGGTATTGGAGATGGGGGTTGGAATTTGAAGCACGCAAGTTGTTTGATGCAATGCCTGAGAAGAATGTTGTTAGTTGGACTTGTATGGTTACAGGGTTTTGCAGGATTAAGAATATGGAATTGGCAAGGCGGTACTTTGATGTTATGCCTCAGAAGGGTGTGGTTTCATGGAATGCATTGCTTTCTGGGTATGCTCAGAATGGCTTCAAGGACCAAACTTTGAAATTGTTCCATGAAATGTTGGATGCAGGGGTCCGCCCTAATGAGAGGACTTGGACCACCGTCATTTCGTCATTCTCGTCAGATAGTGATGCTTTGCTAGCAGAATTGCTGCTGGAAAAGCTTGAAGCAAATAATCTCCTCGGGAACCCATTTATTCAAACAGCCCTTCTAGATATGTATGCAAAATGTGGGAAGCTAGAAGCTGCAAGAAATATCTTTGATGGATTAGGTGCTGGTGCAAATACCGCAGCTTGGAATGCTATGATCTCTGCATATGCACGTGTTGGTGATCTCACTTCTGCAAGGGACTTATTTGAAAAGATGCCCGAGCGGGATAATGTGTCATGGAATTCCATGATTGCTGGTTATGCTCAAAATGGACAATCACCTCAGGCCATTGAGTTATTTTATCAACTGATTGAGGTTGGTCAACCTAGACCAGATGAGGTGACCGTGGTAAGTGTACTGTCAGCATGTGGTCATCTCGGAGCCTTGGAATTAGGTAACTGGGTTGTGAATTTCCATTCCAAGGCGGGTATAGAACTTAGCATCTCAGGTTACAATTCCATGATATTCATGTACTCCAAATGTGGTAGCATGAAAGATGCCCTGAGGATCTTTTGTGAAATGAATGTGAGAGATGTGGTTTCGTATAATACATTAATTGCAGGCTTTGCAGCTCATGGTGACGCCAATGAAGCTCTAAACCTTCTTTCAATGATGGGCAAAGAAGGTATTAAGCCTGACCGTCTGACATTCATGGGGGTCTTAACCGCATGCAGCCATGCAGGTGCAATACAAGAAGGCCGAAAGGTATTTGCATCAATTGACTGTCCAGCACTTGACCATTACGCCTGCATGATTGACCTTTTGGGTCGAGCGGGTGAGCTGGATGAAGCTCTGACACTGCTTGAGAACATGCCTATGGAACCCCATGCGGGAGTTTATGGTTCTCTTCTTAATGCAAGTCGAATTCACAAGAGAGTTGACATAGGAGACTTTGCTGCCCAAAGGCTATTTGAGCTCGAACCAAATAACTCTGGCAACTATGTCTTGCTATCCAATGTCTATGCCGCGGCCGGTAGGTGGAAGGGTGTTGAGAGGGTTAGAGAATCCATGAAGCAAAAGGGAGTGTTTAAGGCCAGTGGATGGAGCTTAGTTGAACACGATGACAAAATACATAAATTTATAGCAGGAGATAGATCACATGAAAGATCAAAAGAAATATACAGTTTCTTGTCAGAGTTGAGACAGAAAATGAGACAATATGGATATTTTGCTGATAAGAATTGTGTTTTAACTGATATAGAGGAGGAAGATAAAGAAGAGATGGTAGGCATTCACAGCGAGAAATTAGCCATCAGTTTCGCTCTGCTTGTTAGTGAACCAGGATCGGTGATTCGGGTGGTGAAGAATTTAAGGATGTGTTCAGATTGTCATTTGGCTCTCAAGGTTATCTCAAAGATGGAGGGAAGAGAGATAATTGTAAGGGACAATAACAGGTTTCACTGCTTCCAGGATGGGGTTTGCTCCTGCAAGGACTATTGGTGATGAAATGTGGAAACATTCTCCAAGCTAGTAAATGCTAAAGTAAGATTGCCTACATGTGGATCTCCATAAATCCACAATAGCAGGACCCACACTAGGTGGTATAGTCTGAATGGGAAATGTGTGCTTTGTCAGGACTTGTATGCATGTCGCCAACATTTTTTTATTTGAGTTTGTATTTTCTGCTGGGGATTTTTGGCCGAATGGGTACACAGTAAATGCCTCATTAGAACCATGTAGTTTGACTGGTTCACAGCTTAAAGAAGCTGCAAGGTGGTAAAGTAAAACAAGTGGCCAAAGTAGGTAAAGGGCGTGGCATGAGAGGAACTGCAGGATCTATGCACAGCATATGCAGAGTGAAAGGATATTTGTCCATGAGATTCTCCCTGTCAGATATGCACGCTGCAATTGTGCAAGATGGGCTAGTTTCCTGCATTGTACTTTAGAATTCCTTTTCAGAACTCAGAAGTTTTGGAAGATTTACTTTCCAGAAAAAAACGATAAAGTACAGAGAAAGTTAACATGTCTGTAGGAATTCATCTTGTTGGTGAATCTTGAAAACTGATAGCCTAAATGATTTGTATGATTGTTCATCGGGGGAAATTCCCATGTTTCACAAAATTGTTCAAAGTTCATGGCGTCTGAATGACATTTCAGACATCCGTTTGGTTGAAGTTATGCTGTCTGAAAGACACTAAGACAATTTTCTGAGACATTGAGAACACGTATGAATTATGAAACCCAGATGCTGTCGATCCAGCATAGTGGTCATGACAGTGCATCATGTAGTATACATATGAATATAAGAATATACAAAAAAATGTATGTCGTTCTCTGTACAACAACTGAGCCCCCTCAATTTGGGTAGTGTTGCTCGAACAAATGGATTTGACATAATCAAATTTGCTAATATGAGAATGTCTTTGAAGGGGGAAAAAAAAGCTTGTCTACTAAGTACTAACTGAAACCTAATGGGCGTGTATCGAACAATAAGATGACATTATACAACTCATTTCTCCACAAGCAGCAACTCCTCTCTGCATTAATCCTACTTTTGTGGGGTTTGGAGACATCTAAATGTAGGCAATCGTGCTTTTGCAAACATCACTACTTGCAGAGAGACCGATTCCAAGAAGGATTGAAATTGGAGTGATGCAGACACTCCCGAAAGTCATCAACTTGGAGGATTAGAGGTGTAAATAATGGTTTGACTGAACACAAAAAGAACGAGGGAGAGTTCAAGAAAGAAAATCTGGGTCAATAGTGAACGATCAACTGCCCAGCCATACAGTGTGATCCCTCCTGGATTTGTCTGCAAATACATCACTGCAATTGCCATACACTCAGAAATTAGAGTTTGTTGTAAACAAGTGAAAACACAAGCAACAAGGGCAGATCCAGAAAATGCAATGAGCTGTAAGAGGAATTTTGATAGTTCCATTTGTTCTCGAGCTAAAAATTGTCCACAGAAAATGCTAGACAAAGAATAGTAAGAGGATAATATAGGCTACAATGGCCAGCCCCGAGTTTCTGTTTTTTGTCTATTGAAGTAGAAGCAAAATGCTAGATGGGAATCTTGGGATAAGAGAGAAGCATTGGCCATCATATTGAATCATAGGGAAGATGCAAATATAAAAATGAGTGATGAACTAAGACTTACCAAAAGATTGTCTCTCGCTATAGGAGGGAACTGATGCAAAGTGTGATCTGTTGGGAAACTGAAGACCATCCAGCGAAGACAAATCACCATCTGAGAAATTTGAAGTTAATGATCCTTGTGAAGCTGATCGACTCAAAGAGTCTGTATGGGAACGCCAGGATCCTTCATAAGGCCCACAGGTTACTAAAGCATGCCATCTGCAAGCTACTGCAACTATATGATGGGCTTTGCTAGACATTTTTGTACCAGCATGCAAGCAGAGAAGTGATCCAACCACTTGAGCAAGTGTTGTGACCTAGAAATCAGGATAAGAAGAGGGAAAGGAGAATTCATAACCCAAAAAAGCGAGACAAATCACCATCATATGAATCTGGTTGGCTACTGCAAGCAGTTTTCGCTAGTTAGGCAACTGATATTCAGTGGCATAAGAACACAAATGGGGGAATCTGCTCTTTTCAACTTATTTTGACTGAACTTATTATGTACGTATTTGCCGAGTTATATTCTGAACTTATTTGTGAGATGTTCTGGGCTTATTCTGAACCGAAATCATCCAGGAAAAGGGGGAAAGAAAAACTGAAAAGAAGGGCGCAAACAGGTAATGTGACTTACAGCAAAATTTCCAACATTAATGATGGTAACACGGTTACCAGTATTAGAAATCTGCATCAAAGCCACAACTAAGGCTGTTGTGATTATCAAAAAGACCACAAGAAGATAGTCCCTGAATCTGTGGCTGATTTTGGAGAGGCAGTGAGTCAATATCAAATGCTCTCTCATTAGAAATGAAATACTGGATTCCCTCTCCAAGAGCTCTGCGTAATCATCGAAGTGGATCACTTGCAAACTACAAGCTAAGTGAAATAAGACGCAGGCTGTCAGAAAAATTGCAGTCTGGTATGTCCATGCTATCGATGCCCCTGAAACAATGAGAGCCTTCAACCACCATGTTCGGTTGTCCACATGTGAAACACGTACCAACACAGTAGTAAGCTTCAGGATGCAACAGGGAACAAGTGACAGAAACAGCAGCCGATAGGAACCCTGAAGGGCAACAACAATAAGTTACAACTCACAAGCATCTACTCATCGTAACAAAGAAACGACAAAACCAGATGTTTGTCATAACATTATATCTACTATAGATTCCAAGTCATCAATGCCAACAGCAACACCCAATGTGGGTCTCAGTTTAATGGGTCTGGGGAGATCCAAATGTAAGCAGTCCCACCTCAGGACACGCACGTTTAGGAGAGGTTGATTCTAAGAAAGTTCCTTCAGGCAGAGTAGACTGAAAAGGGGCCAAAGCCAACAATTACTACCAGGAGAAAGGTCATACTAGACTTAGTGGTATACTGAGTGTCCTGCTCCAGCTTATCGATCTAAAGAACGAGGACTAGGGCATAGTACTGTCATATACTTCATAATCATACTTCATCATCATGGGCTCATTCATACCTTCAGCTTCCAGTAGCCAATTCTCTTGGATCCTAAGAGTGAAAAAGTGACCACTTCTTCTAGGAAGTCTTCATTCTTAATATTAAAACACCAAAAACTGACTATTTCCAAGACTAACAACATTAGGAAGCCTTCAGCCATAATATTTTCCTACCCATCAACTGCAGGGTCACACTGACAACAGGATTCCTTTTCTCCTTCCCCTCTAGCACTGATAATAGGGATTTTAATACCAAGTGAAAATACCACCAGATAAAAAGTCCAAATCCAATACCCTAAAATCCCCCCATTAGGCAAGGTATGCAGTGGTGATGTAGCAAGCAGTCATACCTAGGATTTGAAAACTGTTCGCTTTTTCCTACTGCATTCAAAAGTAGCTTGGAGTTCTAGCTATAGGCCTTTTGATTTAGTTCATTCCAACTAAGCTGAAAAACTAATCATTTTCAACTATCTACTATTATCAATGAATAAACAATCAATGAAATTTCAAAAAGAATAACCCAGCACTATGATATAATATCAGAAACAAAACCTAAAGTTCAGAAATTACCTTAATCTTCTTTATATACTGGTCCATGAACCGGGAATCATGCCCTCTATTCCAATCAACAAACAAGAAATTTCTGATCCCTCTTTTCCTAATATTGTGAGACATCCAAATCAAAGAAACAGCAGCAAGAAGAATCTGAGAGACATAAACATTATACTCAAACCCCTTGATTGCATAATCTTCACAGCCTGAACAGAGTTGTTGCTCAATCAGAAGCGCAGGAGTCACAACACCCACAGCCAAATACCCAACCCAAGACAGAACAAAGCTTAGAAGAGATTTCTGGCCAAAACCCAGTAAGCTAAGATGGAAATCTAGCTGTTGAAGGGTTTTATCCAGAAGGGTTTCAACTCCTTGCCCATCAACAGATGGATGATGCCTATGATGGAAAATATAATTCTTGTTGTGATTTTGATTATTGTTTTGTTGGTGGGTTTTTTGAAGAAGAGGAGTTTGGGCTGCAACAGAAGCTGTCCCCATAAATATGGCCGAAGATTCCAACTCTTTTTCAGATTGGATAATGAAGCCCCAAAAATTCTGCGGGGATTTTGACAAGCAGAAGATGCCCAAAAATGGTGATTGGTCGTGGTAGAGGAAGAGAGACACAAAATGATCAAACAACAGTCAACTCAGACAAGTTTCCTTTCTTCAGGGTTTACATGACGATGGCTGGGGAGTGAACCAAACTGCGGCCATATTGCCCACAAATTTGGGGCAAATAGTGTGAAACAAAGAAACTAATAACCAATTGGATGACTCACTGACTATCTAGCAATCAATCTTCAATCATATGGGGTTTCTGACTTAAAGTCCTTTGGATGTAGTATATAAATTAATAAATACAATTTTGCGTAAAAATACATGTGTATTTTTTTTTTTTAAAAATAAGCTGGTAAAGGAATTATGCTTGTGTGTGTGATTTTGATTCCTCACTTTCTGATAACAAATAGAAAAACGGTTATGCTTGTGTTTGTAAAGTTTAAAAGATTCCACGGTAGGATACTGCTGTCATCCCTCATCTTTGTTGCAATGAATCAAACATAGTTAGAGTTTCCAAAATTTTAACAAGTGTTTTTTTAAAATAATATAAATTAAAATTATTATCAGCATTCATAATGAAACATACTTGTAAAAAAATAATTGTTTAATATTCAAAAAAATATTAATACAATAATAGCTAAAAATTATTTTAAAAAGTAAAAAAATCAAGAATTATTGGACGCCAATAAGACCAATTTTGAGGGTGTTGGATAATAATACAAACTATTTTATTATAGACACTGACAATACCAACTTTTGACATATTTTCCCCCAACAGTATAACATTGAGTTTGTGTGGGTTTAAATTGAGTGCAACCATGAATTTACACTGAGTATAACCATGGTTTTGCACTCAGCGCATCCATAGACAGTTACACCTAAACTTGGTGGTGTATTATTGGAGAAAAACAGTTAAAAGTTAATATTGTCGGTGTCCAAAAACATAACTTATATTATTATTGTCTAATATCCCTAAAATCAATAATTACATGTAGTAAAAAGTAGGAAAAATATAATAGCAACAAGAAAACTGGAAGCTAGTCGACCCACCTCTCTTTTTTTTTTTTTTTTTTTTAATGACTTGTGGGCTCTTTTACCAATTTGAAAAGTGTCAACAACCACTACAACTACACTTGCCCTGACTTGAAAATGGGCCAAGTATCATACAAAACCAATAGAAAGTGTAAAACTCGGCTAAAAAATTGAACAAAAAAACAAAAGTATACTATTTATTTATTTATTTATTTATGCAGTCCGTTATAATTTTAGGGGAGTTAAACTCTAACCCTCCCGTTTCATCTATTGATATCCCAAATTGTACAACTAGTATTTTGCTTCCAACCAAAGAAAAAGAAGAGACGGCAAGGAAGATCTTGAAATACTGCAATGGGCAGTTTGTTTCATGGGAATAGCAACTTGGGAATAAGAATAGAGGATTAGGAAATACAATTATCACTAGTGGTTAGACCCGTGCGTTGCACGGGACAATAATAAAACATACATTGTTGAAATTGGAACACATAAGAACATTTAATTTATAAAATGATTGATCGTATGTATAAGTTTTTTTTTTTTAAAAAATACGAAGATTTAACCAATAATATTAAAATTGTATTTACATTCAATTTGAGCAAATTGTATATAATCGAGCATTTAAATTGTATATATATCTTCTAATGTGCATCCATTGATTTAAGCATGCCTTTAAAAACATTTAAAAAGTGCATATTTCAAGAAAAACAAATTGTACATATATCTATGTACTAACTTACATGCGTTAATAATATTTTAGATATTGACTCGGAGATTGTATTTCAAACTATTATTTTTTAAAAAAAATTGTATGTTAAAAAAATAATTTAGTAAATGTGCCTCTAATTAGTAAATTTTTAAAAAGTCACTTTATTTATATTTATGTTAGCACATTTTTATATTTAGTTAATATAACATTTATGTATTATAATAGTAACTCACACTATTAATTAAGATGTATAGAGAAATTAATTAAAAAAAGTAAAAATGTTCAATTATAGTTTCCCAAAATGCCCTCATTAAAACACACTTATTACACCCTCACCCTTTGTACTAGCTTTTATATATATATATATATATATATATATATATATATATATATATATATATATATATGTATATATATATATATATAATGCTTGTTTCATGGTAATTAAAAAAATAGGGGGAATGGGAATGGGAGTGGGATTAGAAATGGTGAATTCCCAACAATCTATTACCATGGGGGGTGTGGTAATAGATATTGGGAATTCATTAGTCACTCTTAAATACCGAAACTACCCCTATTTAAGAAAATAAAAACTCACATTTATTCATTCCTTTTACTTATATTAAATAAAAACTCACGTTTATTGTCAATCTTGTTGGCTACCGTCACCTAACATAGTATTACTTTTGCTTATATAAATTAAATATTATTGTTATTACGTATCCTTCGGTTGAGATATTACTAATGCAGTAAAGTTTAGGCCTTTTCCTTCTATTAATTAAATATTAATTATAATTAATATATTAGTAAACTTTCATCTATATATACACACATGTAGCAGTCAACAATTGGTCTATCATGTTGATTTATTGAATCATTTTTACTTTGAACGTTTATATACTTGCTTTTAATTTTTAATTCATATTTAATGTTTAACTAATTTTTATTAAAACCTTTATGAACTTAAAGTTTTTAAAATTTTTTTCATATGGTAATTGATTTTTTAAAAGTAAATGTGTGTCATTTATGGCCTTCTATCCATTTCAATTAATAAAGGACATTTTTGTTAATGTGTGTTTATCCCAATCTTATTCCCAATTTGAATTACCACTAAACAAACAAGAAGGTTGGTAATTCATAAAGACATTAATTCTCTTTCCCATTATGAATTCTCATTCCCAATCCCATTGTGAATTCTCATTCTCATTCCCATTGCATGTCAAACGGCCCCCAAAGTTAGTGTTTATTCTTTTCTCCTCGCATTCATATGATAAATCATATTTATTGATTAGTCTACAAAGCACCGAAGTTAATTAACATTTTCATCTCATTACTCTCCACTGTTATCGATTGTTTGATGATTTTTGAGTCTCCATACCCGTATTTTTTCTATTATTGAAAGCCAACAAACTTAAAGTTCACAAAATACAGCAACACCGTATTACAAAACAATAGACAACCAATTCAAAAAGATAAATGCTACAGTCAAACACTGCTAAACATAAGCAAATAATAAGGATAACGTGCCTACGACAATAAAGAAAAAAACCTTCACATCTCAATCACAATGTTAAAAGATCAATGACTTTAATTTGATGGGTTATCGAGGACTCGCGTATCTATAGCATTATCAATAATCACAGCCCTTTGGTCTATCTCAACATTAATATCATCAAGACGGACAACTTCTAAGATGATGTCAAGTCATCGTAATCTTTTTACCCTTCAATTCAACAATCCTAATTAGTCTATGCGTAGGATCTCCATCTTCTTGATTCTTTTGAGTCAAATTATCAATTTTCTTTCTTTTATTTTCCGCTAGACATGCACGTAGTGCGCCTTGAAATAAATTCTCATTCTCACAATACAATCTATTGCAGCATCACTTTGTCAAATACATAATTTATTTATATTTTTCCGATGAAGTTTTATGTTATTCTAATGGCTCACTATAGCAATGCAATGGAAGCAAGGAAGAGCAACACAACTTACACATAGCTCTGAATATTTGGTATGTTGGTGAGATTGATTATTTACGATGCGAAAAAGGACACTGGAAATTAAGGATAGAATCAAATAAGAGTTATTCCCTTCGTCCCAAATATATAAATTGTTCAAGTTCAATTAATTAGGTTAAAATTTTTTAAATTTTGACCGTTAATTTATCAAATTATATGTTAAGTTGTTGTATAAGATTACAATTATTATATTTATGATGAAAAATATTTTTATCTGATACAATATTATTAGTCTTACTAAGATAAAATATAAAAATTAACTGTTAAAATATTGTATCAAAAACCGTAAAAGAAAAATTGGATAAATTAATTGAGGCGGAGGGAATAAATTAATAACAATGTTAATTGGAAGCCCAATATGATATAAGTTGGTGATGGAATTCTGGATAGTATAAGTGTATAACATCGTATGCAACATCAGTGGGATACTAGGATAGATTATCTAGGGTTATCTAATGAACGCTTTTTGTACCATAGTTTGTTTTAATTTCCCATTTTTTTATGTGGCTGGTAAGTACCACACCGCACCACAACTTTTCATATTCGATCATAACTCACCACATTTTACCACAATCTACCACAATCTACCGTAATTTACTTTTTCTAATTTAATTTATCTTTTTATTTAAAGTTAAACTTTCTATATTCCACCACAACCCATAACAACTTTCCCTAACCTACAACAATTCACCACAACTTTTCCCAACCCACCACAATTCACCACATTTCATCCACACCGTATCACACCGCATCGCAGCCATCCGTATAAAAGAACATGGCTTTATGGGTCTTCTATATTATTGTACCAGTGCACCCTTCTATTATATTATCATATTTCGAGGAGTAAGGTCTATATTAAGTATCCTAAATATGAATGAGCATAAGTGCTTGCTGATTTAGAATTTCCGTGTGAATCATAGGTTTTGTGTGAGAGGTGGGCCTATTCGGATAGCGGTTAAGGTAAATGGAGTGATATTTCTTTAGCCCTCCTTCATGCTAACATATTATCTTGTAAAGTCCGTTTTCCATCAATTAATTTTATTAAATTGGGTCGGCATGTCATTGTTAAGTATATTTTAGGATTTTTGGACACTAATATACTAAACTTTTGAGGTATTAGATAATAATGCACTGAAATTTGACCTTGGACAATAATGCACTGAACTTTGAGGGATGTTGGACCATAATGCACCCGAGACAATTTTGATGGTGGCGAACTTGGTGACAATCTAACGTGGCAGACCGAGAAGACGAATAGGCTAAATAATATTTAAGTTTGTGACAAGCTACATAAGATTGCCACCAAGTTAGCCACTGTCAAATCATACTGAGTGTGTTATTGTTCAACACCCCCCAAAGTACAGTGTGTTATTGTCCAAAGTTAAAGTTCACTGTATTATTGTCCAATACCCCAAAAGTTCAGTATATTAGCATCCAAAAACCCTATATTTTATTTGGTTATAATTATGCTTGAAAGGTCGAATTGCCTCCATCTTGATTCTTGTATTTTCAAAGTTCCCCCTTTAATATTAATTTTATAAGTTGTATTTATGTTTTATTGAACATTATATTTGTAAAGCATCCACTTCAAATAATAGTTTTGGTGTTTGGATTATAATTATTTGAACCTTATGTTTGTATAATTAACTTTATTGGTCTAATTTATTGTTATTTGAAATTACTAGACTGGTGTTGTTTTTGTGTTTTGATATTCAAGTTATTGGTTTTTTTTTTTTTTTTTGTTTTGTTTTGGGTTATATCTTCTGCCTTAGCCATTTAAGTTATACACTAGACTTATCGATCGACTTGTATGCACGCTATTGTGTACTTTGATATGTGTATCTATACTCCATTGGGCCCGGTTCTGTCCATAACTCTCTGTTGCCCATGTCACTTAGCTAGTAGTGACTTTAGCCTCAAATTGTATTTTGTGATTTTGACTGCTAAGTTTTAATGTATATTGTGTCATTCTATCAGTAAATCACTTACTATATATTTTGATGTTTGAGCAAGATATCGAAGTGTTTGTGAAAAACCAATCATCTTTTGTTATTGAGTTATCTGTTAAATTTAACATAACCTATGCTTTACTCGCATGTCCAACCCAACCAAGGGGGCGCTACACTATTTAGTGGGCTCTTGAGCTCATCCCTTCATCTTCTTATGTTTTTCAGATTACGATTCTGACTTCCTGTTAGTGTTCAAGTTCTTGATGAGTTTAGAGTATCGCAGTGAAGTGTAATGCACCAAAGTGTTGTCTAAGATTGTGTCTACTGTTACGAATTTATATCTTTGTAAGGTTGCAAGCTTTAGATGGATTTTCCTCTTTGCTTCCGTTGTATAGTTAATCAAGTATCCTTTTCGGTTGGGTTGTCAAATTAAGTATTCTTATAATCCGAAGTCTAATCCATTTTCTTATCTTCGCCTAATTTATATCTTTTGAGTCTTGTATGCTTGTGAGAACTTCTCCTATTAATATGTGGCGTCCATCATAGTTTAGGTTTAGGGCATGACAGAAAGTCTAGCACCAACATGCATAAATCCCTCAAATAAGGGATCCGCACCCTTAAACCCTTAAAGCATATGTAATATATACCCTTCAATGTTACTACTACCTTCATTAGCTTTATAGATAATCGTAATAGGATCCACTCAATTTATATGAAAAACAAATGGATTAAATAATTATTCAATTTTATGACCCATGCCATCTAGATATAATTTTTATTAATTTACCTAAAATCAATTTTTGGGTTAAGTTATGGTAACTAATTTTATATTTAGTAATTAATAATTTAATATCATTAACAAAAGTTGTTAATATATTATTCATATACTTTCGTATATATAAATATATTTTAATAGTATTTGAATTATATGGTTCAAAAGGCAAATTAAATAATATATACATAATTTGCAATTTCCTTTTTTTAATCATTAATTAGACTAAAATAAATTAAAATGAATTTATATTCTAGATAATAAGAAATAGGTTAGTAACTACATTTTCTTAATAAAAATATATTAAAGTTTTATCATTTATTTATCTAACATTAACCCTCTTATATATAGTATATATCCAAATAAAAAAAACTCATAATAATTCCAATTTGACTATTGTTATTTTTTTGAACAAATTAGGATTTTATCCATTGAGGTTTAGTGAAAGCGGGATTTTACCCCCAAGGTTTGGGAAAGTAGGTTTATGCTACTTGAAGTTTGAACCTTGAAGAATCTCAACTGGGTATGAGGACCTCAGCGTAATCGTCAATGAGGATCTCAACTGGGTATGAGGACCTCAGAGTAATCGTCAATGAGGACCTCAAATGTCAGCACAAGATTATTTTGTTTGAAAGACCAACCGAGCTATCTTAGGGAAGTACAAATCATATCCTAATCTTATTCCTTCCTCTAATTCTGAGATATGATTGTAACAGTCTGCGTTTCCTTTTCAGATATCAAACGAAAAAGGAAGGAAGAATATGGCAAGGAAAGGAATCTCGTGGATGATAGAGGATCATCTCAGAAAAGGAAACAATCCTGGACAACCGTTGCTCTCAAGGCTATTGAAGAAACTCAACTGACTATGAGGACCTCAGCGCAAGCATCTGTGAGGACCTCAGCCATCAGCGCCAAGTTATTTTATTTGAAAGATCATCCAGCCACTTCAGGGAAGTATCAAACCTATCCTTATCCTATATCTTTCCTCCGTTTTAAAGATATGATTGTAATCGCTCTTATTTCCTTATTAGGCCTCAAACGAAAAGGAAGGAAAAGCATGGCAAGACAACTCATGAAGATCAAGTCAGAAAAAGGAAACAAATCCTCATTGGAACGTTAAACTCAATGAAGATACTTGCCAAATCAGAACCAATCCAGACTGGAAAGAATCAAGAAGCAAACAAGGCAACTGGAGGAAGTCGTTGAGGAGTTCAATATAAATAAGAGAACTTATTCTCTTTATATCTATCGATTTCCAAGGAAGAAAATCGTTGTAAGAACTTTGTGAAAGAAAGTTCTGAGTGTAGGAGTATTTGAGTGAATATTCCGAGTGTAGCCATTCTTGTGTAGTGGTGAGTTTTGTGTAACCAGTGGTCATACTGGTGAGGACCTCTAGGGTCGTGAGTTCCAAGCTAAACAAGTGCTTCTCTGCTGTGTGAGGTCACTGTTTGTAATCGCCTCCACTGTGAGGCCTCATATTCAGAAGACCTCTGTTGTGTCTTCTAATCCGGTAGGCCAATTGAAAACCTCACAAGTTCTCTTTTGTGCTGAGTTGTAACCTCTCCTCTTTAGCACTTTTGGTCATTCAATAAAGAAGTTATTTTTCATATAAAAGTGCTACTAACTTGGTTGTGTTGATTGAAGTGCAGAATTATTTTTACAACCCTAATCACCCCCCTCTAGGGTTATTTCAAACCTTTTATTATTTTACTCTTTTTCCAGTAAATGACAATTTTACCCATATAGGATGATATGAAAGGTCTAAAATAACCCTAATTAAAATCATGAAAAGACAATTTTACACCTCCAAAAAAATTAATCAGTCAGATTCAATGTGTGTTTAAGCTTCCAATTCATTTTGCAAGGGTCAGGTGAAGTTGGCCACTAATGATGTTGTGTGTTCATGGCTGTTTAAATTTCGAAAGTTGGCCACTGATGATGCTATGTGTTCAAGCTTTCATTTCTCCAATTGTAATTTCTAATAATCGTATGCTTAGTATTTTGAAATTTGGCCACCTTCAATTTGCCTTCTACGCGAACAACATACTATTTATTTTGCAAAATCAATATTCTGCAAGCATAGGTGGATTAATTTGCCTTCTACGTCCATATGTCAACAACCGAGGAAATTAAAAAAAGATTAAAAGATGAGAAGATGAAGGACAAATGCAGTGAATTGGAAGATAATTTCTAACGTCAATCGTTTAAGTTAAAGGTAATTTTGTCATTTTATTCGAATTTCATCACTAATTTGATTTGAAAAGTGGTATTTAATCTTTAATGTAAAGTATAGGTGGGTTAATTATTAATTCATTTAAAGTTGAGGTAGGATAAAGCTAGTTTTCCAAACTTTGGCGTAAAATCCCACTTTCATTAAACCTCAATGGGTAGAATCCTAATTGTTCTTATTTTTTTTATATGCAGCAATAGTGATATTAAAGAGGTGATCGTCAAATGGCAAGTGACAATCACTTTATCTTTCACAGTTGTCACTAAGGTTCAGTTTTGGTAGGAGTAAAATATTTATTCAGTATTTTTCTATAATCAGACGAGCCCTTTCAAAACTCTTGAAATAAGCTTTAGGATCAGCACAAAGTAACTGTAGTGTGTTAAGACCCCCATCATTTTAATAAGAGTCACATGAGTCTACAAAGTGAGTCTTGCCCTGTTAAAATATCAAGACACTGTTGAAAAAAAAACATGACTTATGGAATGTTTCTGGATATAAAAAGTTAGTCATAAGCACACTTAATGTTCTTAGAGTTATATATATATAGACTATTCGACTACATATAGTCTTAGTGATAAGTTTAGAACATGCACTTGGATTGTTGCTTTCATCCCTTGAAAATGAATAAAGTACATCACCAACTTGTGGGACTTATCATGTAGTAGAATTATAATTATATCATTAATTATTCAACACATGAGGCATGTATAACTATGCACCAACAGGTACATGCAGAAAACAACGACATTGTCTATACAACTCGTGTTGTTAGGGACACTGCTCATGTCAGGTTGTTTTCTAGCTGCTCTTACATACTCTCATATAATCAACACAGTCTGTGTTACTTCCAACATGATTCAATTCATTTTGACCTATTTTCAACAAAGTTCACCCTCTTGATCACCAACACAATCAATATTAAAGTTAACACTGTCCTTTTATCTTTAGTATAATGTGCCTCATACACTTCAAATTATCCAAGAGACACATCTATTGATAAAACCTCATAATTTATGTTCAATAACACTACACATAAATCCCGCTTTTGAGAATCTAGTGAGATTCAGATACAGACAATTTTATGTCTGCAGATGCTCATACTTGTAGAATTGTAGGAACCTTATATTCATGGATACTTACTACAGATTTTGGCAAGGCTACTGAACTTGTACACATCAGACACAACAGGCCAACAAAACTCAAGAGTATTGAGCAATGTTAACTGGAGTTCTAGGAACCCTTATACTTCCTTCTCTTATTTCATATAGAAATACTATTGGGAACACCGCGGCCTGTGACACCCGGATCAGATGTGGGTAGGAGGAGTTCATAAGGAGGGACACCGGCACCAGTTCTGTTCCTGAGACGGAAATCTTTGTTCCGTTTGTGTATGATCTCTTCAATCTCCTTCAACCGCCAGGAGAACCTCTGGAACATTTCTCTGACTTCATGGTCATCGAACCAATGGCTGTGCAAATGGCTGTCCTCACCCAAATACTCTTCGTCAGGGGAATGTGTTGACAAGGTGTCTTGAACAGCCATCACTTTGGTGGCTTGAAGTTGAGATGGCAACGATGACAGAAAAGTGGCTTGTGGGTTCATCAGGAATTTCTCATAGTCAGCCTCATTTTCTTGAGGGATGAGTTTCCTCATGAGGGTAGGGCGGTTGGGGACGTACCCTCCAAAGGGGTACTGCCCAAAGTTTATGGCAGCATGCTGGCCTGAAGCGATCCAAATCAAGGTGGTCAGTATGCCTGACAAGTCTTCCTTGGTGGTGAGTTTAGGCCACCAGGGCTCGTCCTTCTTGTCAGGGTGACCTTTGGTCTTGATCTCTTTCCACCACTCTTGAAGCTCGACGTCTGAGGTGATGGAACTGGGGTCCTGATAGAAGTGCCCAACATACGAATCAACCCACTCCTTGATTGCAGACCATATAAGAAGTCCATCTGCAGCGTATGGGTAGTCTTCAATCAGCAGTTTTATTCCACCAGGTGCCGATGGATCTTCCTCTGCCATTCCCCTGCATAATCCAACACCAAACAATTAAAGGGTATCCTTAACAGCAGACAGGGGACCAAAAAGAACTGTACACATGAGGGTAAGGTGGGAAATAACTGATCAAGTAACCACCTTCTCAAAGGTTATCCTAAAAGCCTCATAAAGCTTTAGGAACAGAGTTTGAAAGGCATTAAAGGGTAAGGTGGATGTGCACTTTAAAAAATATATTACCTTCGAATTAAGTCTGCCGGGAGTGCTTCCATGTCAAATCGCCACAGGCTCTTATACGCAGCAGAACTGATGTCCATAGCATATTTTCCAGGAGTAAAACTAGCCTCAATAATTCCTCCTCCATTGATCAAGCTCTGTCTAGCAAGTGCATTGATCTCCATAGTGTAGCGCATATGCGGATGAAGTAGCTTGTAAACCGGGTGCATTTGGCTTAGTTGTCTATGAGTAGCAATAATGTAAGGCTCCATGCTAGCATGAGTCCTTAACCTGACAACCACCATGTCCATAATTAACTTGATGTAAGAACAAGGCTCCACAATACCAATCTTCATCACTCTCCAAATCAACAATAAGCAACCAAGCACAAACAACACTACCACCCAATGTGGGTCCTGCTGATACAGGGTCTGGGGAGATCAAGCTGTTACATGTACGAACCTTACTGTGTGATAGTAATTCCACGAAAGCCATAAATGAATCATAAACATTTCGTACAGGCTAAAGTACGTGCTAGTTCTCTCAACTAAAAAATATTGAAGCAAGCCTTTTAGCCAAAGTATTTGAGAACTGACCAGTGATTAACTAACTGATGCACGCCAGCATCAACTGCACAAACATGGGCTTTGGCTAGCTTCCATGTCCAAGTTCCAGTGGCATCATGGCCATGAGTATAAACACGATTGAACGCAGCTGAAGTGGATGTTGGGGGGAGTGAGAGTTCAATGACAACAGGCTTTAGCGCCCCGGCCTTGTTGTAGAAGAAAATTGTCCTCGATGCATACACTTTCCTTCCTGGTATGTCATTGATCTTGTTTACAAAAGGCATGACAAGGTCATGATAATCAATGATGAACAGTCTCTTGCTTTCAAGTGCCTGAAAAGAGAAACCTGTCACAATCTTGGCATTGACATTAACAACCTAACCAAAAAGACAATAAAAAAGAGAGCATTTCCTCGGGATTCCATGTTTCAAGGGATCAACTATGCAAGTAACAGAATGATAATGCTTAAATGATTGATAAGAAAAAGAAGTTCATGATCAAATTGAAACCTAAACCACAACAAAAAGATGTAGTTTGGCAACTGAAAGTCTGAAACCATGGAGAAAAACACAGTACCTCATCAACACTCATCCCATGCAGTTCTTGCTCAATTATTTCCTTTGTTATTGCAGATTCTGGAGGGCCATACACAGCTGGATCCAATTTGCTTTTAATTGGAAATTCCTAGACAATAAAATCTGGCATGAAAAAATTTGTTGGAAACACTCACAGTATTCAAGCAGGGACACCTGATAAGTTGAAAATCATATACCTTTAGAAGTTCAATATTCACAGGGTTAACTCCTGCTAAAGCCTGCCGTGCAAATTCATTATCACGTAACCAAGAAAATCTATCTCCTGCAATAGAAACACATATGAGAGATGGAGCTCAACTTTGAGAGCAACTGCACAAACACTTGCTAGATGGCAGTGCATTGCAGGCGTGTAGCTTCAGCTATGTTCAGGTCAATTTAAGTTTAGTATTTTCAGGTTTTGGATTCGTGCCCAGTTTCAGGTTCTTCACGTCAATTATAATGAATCATGATCGGTTCTATTTTATACTGGAAGCTCAATTTGGTTTGCCTCAGCTAGGTTTATATCACTTTAAGTTATACTCGGAAAATTCTTTCTGAGTATCATGGAATTAGTCTTTTCACAAAAAGTGATGTTTGTCGAGCTAAGTTTGTCTGCATGTGGATCTCCCCAGAGCCCGCACATGCAGGACCTACCCAGGGAGTAGTAGTAGCTGTTGTTTCACGTTTTGGGTTCCTGCCAAATTTCAGGGATGTTTTGGTGAGTTACATTTTTATATTGAAGAAAAGAGAAGAATAAAGAGGACCATAACATACTTCTGATAACAGCAGGGGTATCGTACTTGAGCAACGTATCACCAATACTGAGAACTCGTTTCACAACTTTGGCCAGAAATGGGTTTGTAGGCTTTCCGGATTGTTGATCATCTTTTAGAAAAACCCCCTCGTTATATAGGGAGTCTATATCAGAAAAGCAGCCAAATGGGATATCTGAACTAGCCAAAGTGGCAGCAATTTGAGGCACCAAATTGTGCAAAACAGCTTTCAGCCTGCCAGCGGAAAATGTTGCCATCTTGATATCCTCAAAAGCTTCATCCCGGGGAACATACACTGGGTGAGGCTTCTCCACTCTACTCTCACATTCAGGAGCTGCTCAAGTTCCCATCATTTAAACACCATTAACAACCACACTACAATGAAACCCAAAAGGTGGACAATACTGAAAAGGAATCGGACCTGATTTCATAGGTGGTCTTCCAGTGCGACAACGTCTTGGATAAGGGTGTTCAGGACCAACAAGAACAGGCCTAGCAAGCTCATTGCTTTTATCAGGATTACCCAAATCGTTATAAGGAGCATAATCATAAATCCGCTCATGCAACTTTCTTTCCCCCTTGCCATTACCCCGCAAACTAAGCAAGTCTTCCCTTCTTAGATCTTTGATGCCAGGTGGTGTTTGAGAGGGCAGGTATGCCTTAAAAGAACAAAACAACAGAAACAAACACCATGCACTCCTTTACACACCATCTAATAACAACAATCAAACTAATGATGTAAAAGACCTTATTAGATGATACCCACATTATTTCTGAAGATAATTCTGCTTTCAGGATTGTCATTGCGAGAGTGGATCCATGTATTCGCAGGAAAGAAGACAGGCCCTCCTTTGAATCCATGTAAAACAACCTCTACGAGGTGGAATTCCTTGCTGTGACAATTGGTAATAAGAATGGCACCAGGATTCCCAAAGTCAGATGGGACAGTGAACTCAGTAGCATATTCAACAATGTACGAATGTTCGGATGAACTGGGGGATGGTGACCAGCCCCTCCCAGAAGCCTCTACAATCCTTCCCGAATTGGTATCTACAATTCATAGAATTAATCCCCCACTCAAAATATCACAAGCTAAAACAATTACACGGCAAGAATGTCGGATAAGGAATTGATGCTTTTTGCAATTTTGAACCCTTAGAGTGAAAAGAAGACTAAAATTGCTCTAACAAAACAACATCAACAAAGTTAAGCCAATAGCATAAACATCAATTGTCAACAGAAATATATGCCTAAATCAAGTAAAATTAGACTCTTCTGCTTGCTCCATCATTAATCACAAAGCTCAGCTCATTTATTCTCTAATTAAGCATAAGAAAAACTTGTAACCCAAAGTCACTTAAACTTTCGAAGACACTCACAATTCAACCATAACCCACATATTAGCAAAAGTTGTATGCCTATATCTACTATTGCTTCCCCCCTTTCCCAAAAAAAAAAAAATTAGAAAAAGTTTAGGAGAGCAGCAATTTCAAATCAACCAGCTAAATAACCGCAAGCAATGATATTTGCTGAAGCAAGAGTAAGTGAGTAACTACATCAGGATCTCCAGGCCCGTAAAAGCGGGACCCTTTGTTCTTGTTGTTGTATGTACTATATCTTTGCACATCCATAAATTACAAATAGAATCAGGACAAAAGGATGACCTAGTAATAACAAAAGGGTAGGAAGGATGCTTACAAAATCTCACTTTCAAAACTCACATCTTCAGAAAGGAAGACACCTTTTACACCAACATTTAAATAAACCAGCCTTTACTAGAAATTCATTATGTGATCAGAGAATATAAAAACATGAAAAGTGAATTTGCCCCAAAAATTATCACATGAACTCTGGGAAAGGTTTTTCAAATACCCACAAACAAGTTCCAAGAAACCTCCAAAAATTCTAGCATATACATATATATAGATAGAGAGCAAAAGAGAAGGAAAACAAACCAGGGTCAATCTGGTCACTAACAAGTTGAAGGGAGATCCCTTGACCAATAGTATTAACAAAAGTAAACCATTGATCTTCAAGTTTATCAATCAATTTCTCCTTGATCTTCCTCCTAATTGTCAAAACAGCCCTGACTTGAATCCTACCATCAGCCAACAAAGGCCCATTTCCATCTTTGCCCTGCTTAACGTCCAATGGCGGAACTGCAGTGGTCTGAGTGTCGTCACTTCTGATCGCCGCCGTAATCCTCAAACCATTTCTCAGACGGCCATTAGCGCCGGAGATCACAGCTCCGGTGAGACTCCGGCGTGATGGTGATGGGTAGTTGAGATTTGACTTGGTCGATGATGGGCTTAACGTTAATCTTGCTGCCAGCATGGTTTTAGAGAGAGAGAGAGAGAGAGAGAGAGAGAGAGAGAGAGAGAGAGAGTGGGTACAAAGAACAATGAAAGGGAGCAGCTGGAATGTTCATATACAAGACAAAGCAAAGATTTAAGTATTGGGTTTGGGATTCGAGCTACTCAATTGGTCAATAATTACATACACTAGCAGAAATCAGAGTGACAGAGAAGTTTAAATTTAGAATTGGACTAAAATATCGGAGGAAGAAGGAGCACCGGCAATTTCAATATTTGAGAGCAACATCTGCCAGGTCGAAGATTTAGATCAAGGAATCACGTCAGTGGGGCTGGGGAAGATCAAGATTAGTAGAAAATTACAGGTTAAGCTGGTGTTCTTTTCATGGGCAACTATCCCATATTTAAATATTTAAATACGGAATATATTATAACGGGTAAGTATCCCATACTAATGATAACCATCTTCACTCAAGATGATTCTTAACCATCTTGAATGGTTCATATTTCACATTTTTGTAACTTTTATTAATGTTTTCTTTAATAGTTATATATTTTTATCAATTATAATAGTATAATACTTATTAGCTTTATAATTATAGTCTAGTTTTATCAATCATAGTAGAAAATCCAAATTTTATACATAGTTTTATATTTATGAAATAAATATAAATAAATAATCATTTTTAAATTGTTTATAAGTTGTAGTAACCCTAAAAATAATGAAACGTACCTTTAGAATGATTTAAATACACTTACATTTCACTTTATTAGTGATTTAGAAGAAATGCAAGATGGTTAAGAACCATCTTGTGTCAAGATGTTTATCATTTTCGCTAAAATTATTACTCCCTCTGTTTCATGTTAATCATTGTTGGTGAAAATTGTGCAATTAGATTTTGAAAATTTTAATTATAAATTTCTCTGTATATACAACGAATTGTTATATAAAATTATTATTATTAGATTAGTAATGAAAAATATTATCCTAAAAATATAATATTACAATTGATAATAAAATGTTGTATAAAAAATTATCTATTAAATAGTAACGTTGGAAATTATAACGATTAACAAAGTGACAATTAATATAGAAACAATGGAGTATATAAAATACTTCTACTTATTTCTAGTTAAATTACTTCCTTGGTATACAATACCTCAACTTACTTAATTACTCAAGAAAAATATCAAAATTTAACTAAAAAACTATTGGTAGGTACCTCCATTTTTTGAAAACAAATTTTAGGGGATCACATTATTAAAATGTATTTTTAGATATCCTACATTTTACGATATCAATTTTCAAGTGACAAACATTATTTTAAAATTATGAAAAGGTCCCTAGAACTTTATTAGAATTTATTAAAAAAAAAGTCCCTATTTTTTTATCTCAAACAATTAAAAACCCACTTTCAGAAAATTAATATTTTGACATGTAGTAGTAGTTTATTTTTTAGGTTATTTTTGGTCCTCTTTTATTTGGCAGCTTGAGTCATAAAAAGTGATTTTCTAATAGTTTGAGATTAAAATGACAGTCACTTTTCTATAATTTGAACAGTTTTAGGGAATTCTTCATAATTTTAGAATAGTTTTTGTCACCTGAAAATTGATACCAGAAAATATATGTTATTTAAAAAATACATTTTAACAATATGGCTCCTTTAAAATAGTTTCCATAAAATATATGGTACTTTCTAGTAGGTATTTTTGGTTTTTTTTTATTTTTTTGAAAATAATTTTCCTGAAAAATGAAACGCACCTTTACATTCAATTTTTCAATTTTTTTTATCTATTTTAATATTTTTTTTCTTAATGTTTAAATGTTTAAAATTTTAATTTTTCTTATACTTTTATTTTTTAATTTATAATTTTCGGAAAATAAAATTTTAAGAAAATTAAGTATTAAAAAATTAAAACTTTGATTAATATTTGATGTAAGTTTTCTTGTTGGGTTTGATGTTCTTCATTTCTCAAGTTTTTGACTACTTCCACCGTTTTTTCTTTGATTTTTTAATTAATTTTTTTATTTTATATTATCTATCATTTTAAAATCTCAATAACATACTAATTACTAATTTTATTTTATCCATAATATACATAAAATAAAATATCAAAGTTGATTTGAATTCAATGTATTTAAATAATTTTCCTATTAACTAACCCATTTATTTTACAACCTTGATTTTACCCCAAACCTACAAAATGCACAGATAAAAAAAAATGAAGATAGTAATTTTTTGGTTTGAATATTGTGATAATTTAATAATTTTTGTGTTGAATATTGTGATAATTTTATATGTTAATTTTTGGATAATAAACACCATGACTGTTGGCTTCCTAAATATTGAGGAATCTCTAGTAAGAGAGAGAGAACCCATCTAGTGAGAGAAACTCTAATAGGCCGCAAGTGCACGGGTGAAATTGTAGCATAAATCAAGGTCGTTCCTACAGAGACTTTTCCTTTCAACGCACTGAACTAACCTCCTAGTTGATCGCTAAGTCGATCCGTTTTTGGTTTGAAATAACTAATTCTAAATCTAATTACAATCAAGAACTAAACAAACTAGTATTCACACAAACTTTTCGAATTTAATCAAGGTAAAAAGGCGTTCAGGGGATGAAACCTAAGTCAAATAACGAATCAACGATGTGGATTGAACTTTCATTTCATTAATTTGCACAATCAAGGTTCGATAATAGCATAAAACACTTCGCAATGAGATTTTGTCACTAGAGCGAATTGCCAAGACTAACCAAGCACCTACTTTCGTGGTTATTTTGATTTAGTCAAGGTTAAAGTTCTAATTATCTCAAGAACCCTAGTTAAAACTTCTATGTCTAGATAATTTTAACTAGTTTAATCTAGGTTTTCGGGTAATCAAACTTCTCCTTTCGGTACTTCATCCAACAACCTATTAACATGCAATTGGTGATCAAGCAAAGCAATAACAATTCAATTCAAAGACCAAATAGATTGAAACAAGCTAAATTCATGATAATTCAATCCAACAAAGTCAATTCATCAAGCAACTTCAAAGGTTCATCCCCTAAACTAAAAAGAACTACTCACTATTCATGTTTGAAACTACAAAGCAATTGAAATCTATTCTAGAAAGCATATGAAAATCTATGAAGGAATGAGAAATAAACCCAAGTGAAGAACAATCTTGCTAGGAATCAACAATGGAGGACTTTTGCTCCTCCACTTCAAAGTATGTTCGAGTTGCTCTTCGATCTTCAATCTTCTCTCAATCTTCAATGGTGGATGGAATATGGATGATGAATGATATGATTAGGGCATGGAATGGAAGATGGTGGAATGATGATTCTCCTCTTCTCAGCCGGAAATAAGCATAATATAGGCAAATAGCAACTCAAAACCGCCGAAAATGAAAAGACAGGAGAGACACGGACCGTGCCAGGGGTGACACGGACCGTGCTCATAGTGACATGGACCTTGCTCATAGTGACATGGACCGTGCCCCCCTAGGCACTACCCGTGTCGCTTCACTGCACACAATTCTTTATGTTCTGGTCATAGGCACTACCCGTGCCACTGCAGACCCCACCCGTGCCATTGCTTTTTTCAGGCCTAGGAGTACTTTGGGCCATTGTTTGGGCCTTGGGTGATCCAACTTCTCACTTCTTGGTCCTTTAAGCTCATAACTTGGATCTACACTTGATTTTTAGCTCGGTTTACATCGATTCTTCACAAATTCCCTACAAAAAACTCACCAAACTCTAAACCAAGCGTAATATGGGAAGTTCGGGTATAAAATAATATAATCAAATCAAATATTCCCCAAATTCTCATCAAAACAACCAAGTTTTCATATATACAAGAAGCACTTATCAAACTCCCATCTCTTTTCTCACCCTTTCTAGAACCTCGATGGACCCCTTCAAAGCCCTAGTCGTTTCATGGTTGCTTTTCTTCTCTCTCCCTCATATCTACTCTTTGTTTACTATCGTAAAGATACATCTACACCTACTCTTAGTGTTCTCGTTGGAGCTAGCCTTAGAAGAAATCTATGTATCCCTTGCCTATAGCCACGTTTGTGGGTTTAAACACTAGATAGGGGTTGTTTTCTTCAACCCATTCTCTTGGCTAAAGGTCTAATGTGCTTTCTCCATTCCAATGATTGAAAATTTTACTACTCTTAATCATAATCTACATCCGAGATTTGTACATGACGGTAAAAAACCCAACTAAGCTGGGTTTGTGGCTACTTCCATGCCATCAAGTTTGTTTAAAGGCCAGATTAAGAAAGTGATGAGTCGTTTAAGCAAAAAAATTCTTGATAGCAGTTGTTGAATCAGAGCTTTGACTAGTTTGTACTGAATTGTTCGTTTTGCTATCAGATAGTGAGGGAGCCAATGTTTACTCAAAAACAGTACGCGTTGAGGAAGTTTCAGCCTACACTGAAGACTGAGTGTTGATTATGATACTCTTTTAAGGCATTGAAAGATCATCTAGATAAAGTTCTTGTAAATTGCACATTGGAGCAACGGTGACTGTTTGGGTTGTGTTGATGGCAGTGGTATGAGGTGATGGCTAAGTCGGTCAATACCGAAAGGTGGATATGATTACAGTCTTCCATGAAAGTTATGGTTCACTATATTGAAAGTTGGAATTATGTGGTGTGTCACTGTCTTGAAAGTGATGATTAACACTGTTTTCAAGGGTTGAAAAAGATTTGTGGTTTTGAGTTAGCACCTTTTTTTTGTTGGTTATTATTATTATTTTTTTGGTTTCTTTTTTGGCTTCCATTTTAGTAACTTATTTGTTTTTAGTATAGGTTGTTTAGGTTCTCACTTTTTGGGGAAGATTTTAATATCTCTTGGTTAGTTACTGATCCTTAAATATGAACTTTCTAATTATAGGTTGATCTTCCTCATCAATTTCCTTGTAAATGGCGAGCTAATCCAATCCTTGTTACCACAGTTTAGGGAAAAAAAAACAACACCATTACTTTTGGGTTGAACGCACGAACTTAAAATAGTAGAGCTACAGTGAGAAGGTGGAGCGGGCAAACGCACTCCCAAATTTGAGGTGGATCATATGTGATAGCGCAAATTCTAGTATAAGACTTTCTCACGTAAGCTTATCGTGAAATGAGATTCTCACATGATAACCTTTCAAATATTTTACTGTGACTAATAGGTGATATTTGAATAACTATTCAATACAAATTAACTAAATAATTTATCAAAGGGTGATTTTTGTCAGAGTCAATAACTCACAAAAGTTATTAGTCACCACTGTATTCATAAAGAGTCACCAAATTATTATACGTCTTGCGATAAATTTATAGTGAGACGGTCTTACATAAGAATTATTGATGTGATAGCCAATACAAGAATGAAAAGTCAAGGTTAATCTTTCTCGTGCCAGTGTGCTACGAACCATCAAGACTACATACTTGCGCTAATTCGGCAGTGGACCACTAGGATTTAAGATGTAAAATAGGAACGGACTACTATAATATATTTCTAAAGTATGAACTATTATTATCCACTAGAGATTATTGAAATTCAATATTCCTTGTTATAATTATTTTTATGACTCTTCTATTGAAAGAAAAAGTCAATATAAATTAAAATTACATAATTAATATAAATTAAAAACAAGTAGCTAGAACATGTACCATCTTGTTGTTTAGAATAATTATTTTAGAAATATCTTAACTCATTATTCTTATGCTTTGAAATGTGTACACACGTGACACATGCCATGCTAAAAAAAATAACAGTAGCATCGACTGCAAGGAGATGACACTATTTATATATTTACTACCTCCGTCCCAAATTGTTTGTCCATCTACCTAACTCTCTTGTCCCAAAATGTTTGTCCATTTTATAATTTCAATGATTGTAGTTCCTATTATACCCCTAATAAATACTCTTTTGTTTCTTTTTTATTTTTCTTCACATGAGAAAAGTAAGGACAATTCTGGTACATTACACATTTTTCACCCCATTTCCCATGACTATTAGACTTTTAAATATGATTGGATGGACAAACAATATGGGATGGAGATAGTATATATTTGCTCAATAGAAGACCATTAAGAAGAAGACGATCTAAATGTAAAATCAAAACATAAAATCATCGCAACCAATCAAATGAATTGCGTCTTTGTTTTTCATGCTTAGCTGTATAATGTTTTTCATGCTTACCTATAATTTAATTAATTAATCATTGTGGGGGTCTGTCTAATATGTGTTTTAAAGTTTTTAATCTTGACTATGATAAAAGCACGATCCTGTAAGATTTTTGTGCCCCATTTGCAACATAAACTAACTTCTAAGGCACTGTTCTTTTATGCGGTATTTTACGGAATGGTGTGGTGAGGTGCAGTGGAATTGTAGTGGGGTGTGGTGAAATTGTGGTAAATTATTGGTATGTGGGATAGATGAGGAGAGAGAATGTAAAAAGTAGATGAGAAAAGTGAGGAGAGAGAAAAGTAATGATTTGCAGTAAAATGTGGTGGATTGTGGCAAATTCTGGTAGATTGTGGCACCGCAGTTTGCCAATTGCAGAAAAGAACAACGCCTAAACATTGAGGCCTATTATAATTAACCATTACATTTCCGATCAAGTATTTTAGACATTATATATATATATATATATATATATATATATATATATATATATATATATATATATACACACACACTCGCGTGCGTTGGATTAAAAATATGGGGCTAAGATTAGATTAGATTATTACACATGCGTCTCATATAAAAACTTTAATAATAAAACTGTTATATTATCTCTGCTACTCTACCATTGTACGTTTCTACTCTCGTTCTACTGATCTTGATCTTTATATTAGGAAATCTAATGCAACGAGATTGTTTCTTACTTTCATTTGTATCCATAACAACGTGATGGTCCAAAGTTTCATAAAGGAAACATATATATATATATATATATATATATATATATTGTTAGAAAGTGGCCCAAAATTACCCAGTCTCTTGATCCCAGAATTATTTGTTTCCTAATTGTATTAGGATATTATTTAGGTTTCCTTATTATGTTGGGTTACCTAATTGTATTAGATTCTAAATCTAATTTGAGTGGGAGTCAAGTTAGGGTTAGGGTTTTAGGTGTTCTCCCTATAAAAGGGAGTCTTCTCCATCTTTTGTAATCATCCCAAAAATTCAGTAGTTTTCGTATTCCCATTGGTAAGAGTAATTGTGAGAGTTTGTGTGGGTTGTTCTACTCTCTTGGTGTTGATCTCGGGGTGAGATCGTTCGTTGTACTCTCTACCATAGTGGATTCGTTTGTGCTTGTGCCGTCTGTGATTTTTCCCCAATTTGGGTTTCCACGTTAAATTCTTGTCCTCTTTAATCTTGCATTTATTTTTCTCGATTTATTGTAGTCATCTTATTTTCGCTTCCGCAAATTAATTTTCTCGATATAACTCTAATAAGTGGTATCAGAGCCTTGGTTATAAGATGTCTACAGTCACTAAATTCGATATCGAGAAGTTTGATGGCAAGATCAGCTTCAGTTTGTGGAGGATCAAGATGAGAGTTGTTCTTACGCAGAGTAGATTGAAGAAAGCACTCGGTATGAAGCCAGCCAATATTGAAAAGGAGGAATGGGAGGAGCTTGATGATAGAGCTCTTACGGTAATTCAGTTATGTTTAGCAGATTCAGTTCTTCGTGAGGTGGTTCACTGTAAGTCTACTGCTGATCTTTGGCTAAAGTTAGAATAACTTTACATGACTAAGAGTCTTGTTAACCAAATTCGACTGAAGGAGCGTTTGTACACTATTCGCATGGCTGAAGGAACACCTATCCAAAACCATCTTAATGAGTTTAATTCGATTTTGATAGATTTGGAAAATTTGGAGGTGGAAATTGATGATAAGGATAAGGTCATTCTTTTGGTTATTTCCCTACCCCATTCGTATAGACAGTTTAAGGAAATTATGCTCTACAGTAATACTGAATTTTTCAGTTATGAGGATATTAAGTCAAATTTACTGTCTAAAGAAAAATTTGATCTTGAAGTGTGTTCTGATGGCAAAGCTGAAGGTTTGTCAGTTGTGGGGAGTAGGTCGAAAAAGAAAGGCTCTAAGTTTAAATTTGAGGGTGACTGGTACTACTGTAAGAAACCTGGACACAAAATTTCTGAATGTCGTAAGTTGAAATCGAGAAAGGAAAAAGAAGGTGAAGCTGCAATAGTGGAAGATGAGTCATATGGTGATGCTTTTCTTGCTTCTCAAGAGAAGGGAAGTATGTCTGAATGGGTCTTGAATTCTGGATCTAGCTATCATGTATGTCCTAACAAAGATTTGTTTTCTACATATGGTCCTGTGGATTTTAGTGTTGTTAATTTGGCTAATGATAGCCAGTGTGAGATTGCTGGAATCGGTACAGTTCAGATCAAGACTCAAGATGGTGCTATCAGGACACTAACAGAAGTTCGACATGTCCCTGACATGAAGCGTAATTTGATCTCTTTAAGTGTACTTGACTCCAAAGGGTTAAGGTACTCAGGTGAAGGTGGAGTTTTGAAAGTGTCTAAGGGTTCTGAAATTCTTTTAAAGGGTTTGAGGCGCAAAGGTCTATATATCCTGCAAGGTTCAGCAGTTTCAGGTAACTCTTTTGAAGATGATCTAACTCGGATGTTTAGTGTATGGTTGGATCAGGTGAAGAAGAAAGGAATAGCTAAGTCTAAGAGGAGCTTGGACTTAGCGGGTAATCTTTGAGTACCCTTCTGGGCGTTGCCCTACGGGGCTCTACCCTTGAGTGCAGTGGCGCGACAAGATTTGGAATAATTTTGGTCCAAGGTGGAGATTGTTAGAAAGTGGCCCAAAATTACCCAGTCTTTTGATCCCACAATTATTTGTTTCCTAATTGTATTAGGATATTATTTAGGTTTCCTTATTATGTTGGGTTTCCTAATTGTATTAGATTCTAAATCTAATTTGAGTGGGAGTCAAGTTAGGGTTAGGGTTTTAGGTGTGATCTCCCTATAAAAGGGAGTCTTCTCCATCTTTTGTAATCATCCCAAAAATTCAGTAGTTTTCGTATTCCCATTGGTAAGAGTAATTGTGAGAGTTTGTGTGGGTTGTTCTACTCTCTTGGTGTTGATCTCGGGGTGAGATCGTTCGTTGTACTCTCTACCATAGTGGATTCGTTTGTGCTTGTGCCGCCTGTGATTTTTCCCCAATTTGGGTTTCCACGTTAAATTCTTGTCCTCTTTAATCTTGCATTTATTTTTCTCGATTTATTGTAGTCATCTTATTTTCGCTTCCGCAAATTAATTTTCTCGATATAACTCTAACATATATATATATATATATATATATATATATATATATATATATATATATATTATATGCTCCTAATGTGAAAGCAATATTATATTAATCATATATACGCTCCAAATGTGAAAATCATTGGCAGGCAATGACAATTTTAATGTCATTGATGATTGAATAAGCCTCGCAAGTGTAAATAAGCTCTTAATGTCGAAAGCGGTTGTAATTTCAACCTTCTTGCCCTAAATTTTGACTATAGGGCTAAGGTAATTGATGATATTAATCCTGTTGATTTTAATTTTGTAATTGCAATATCAAGATTTTCGTGCCCTAGTTTTATGAAGACTAGCAACGTTTTTTTTTGTTTATTAATGATGTGATTGTGTAAATGTTTTTAATGTAATTGAGGATAAACTTTTAATCGTATATATTTTTAATATTTCAAGTTAATGTCATTGACGATGTCTATTTATTAATGCTTTTGAATAGTTAAGATAATGATATTTTTTTCCCTTTTCTAAAGATGGGTGATACTTTGAATGATGTGGTCATGTATGTGTTGCCAACGAAACCACATGATCATAATGAGATTTTTTTCTAATTGTGACGATGAGCCTAGGCCAAAGGAAGGTATGGTATTCAATTCACTAGAATAAGGGAGAGGTTTCTAAAGGGATTATGCTTGGCATGTCGGGTATGCGACTTTCGTCATTGGAGAAAGAAATTGGAATTGTTTTATGGAAATAGTGTGTTTGTTCTAAAGAAGGTTCGTACAAGGTAAAGGATCCTTAGTTGATTGAACTAGAATTGGCCACTAATGTTCTGAACATTGATGGTGGTAGTGGCAAAGACAAGGAAAAAAAAAAGGTGAAGTAGAAGAGAAAAAGGGTCCTGACCAGAAAAGATTGTGTGGCTGCTTGCACATTCAAAAGGATTTATACTAGTAAATATCAAATATTTAAGATACATGAAGGTCATACACATTCAGTTGTCACTCCTTCAAAGCTACCCATGTTAAAGTCGGCTAGATGGTTGAATCTCGTACTTAAGATGTCTTACGTACATGTTATAGAAACAATGTCAGTATATCAAAGACATTTAACAAAATGGAAAAACAATTGGGGGGATAAGAAATGTTGGTTGCATGAAAAGGGATTTGCAAAATTTCCATTGCAATATCAAAGCGCTAATCAATAAAGCGAGGCGAGAGGCCCCCAAGCGCTAATCAATAAGGCGACGCGAGAGACCCCCAAGAAATGTTGGTTGCATGAAAAGAGATTTGCAAAATGTTGGTTGCATGAAATGTTGGTTTCCAGACATATTTACCTATTATTTAATTTTTCAGTTAAAAATCAACATCAAAATATCACAATTTTATAAAATGTCATTGTGTAGATTGTAGAAGTCAAGCCAGTCACATACATACATATATATATAGCGCGCGCGCACATGCATATATTATTATATAAACTGCTGATAGGGATCGAGCAATGACGTGACATCTCACTCCCAATCTATTGTTGGCCGAGAACTAGGATTGAGAGCAGGATTTTATAAAATGTCATTGTGTAGATTGTAGGAGGGGACCGGGATTCCCAGAATTTTGCTCACCCCTAAAGACCATGTGCAACAAAGTTATTTTGACTCAGGAACTGGTGTAAAGAAGTCCCCTCCTGTGCAACTACACATGTGATTTCAAGGAATTAAGTTTAGGGAATGCTTTTGCATTCCTAAACACATGCCTTTGTCTTTTTCTTTTCCAACAAATGATATTTTGACAAGTGGCTGTAATATAATTTTTAAAAAAAAAGAAATACTTTGAAGTGAAAAAGTCGGAATAAAGTTCCAAATAATAATAATGATGGACCATGTGCAAGAGGTAGACCTCACTTTTATTATTATTATTATTATTATTCAAAACCCCTAACAGGCTAGAAAAATGTACAAAATATTTCTAAAAACATATCAATATAGAATGGAACAACAACGCCACAAAAAGCTACAACACAGCAAAAACCAAAATAGCTAAAAATTGGACGTACAACGCAAAAGGTGAACCTGAGAGAGTCTCCCAAGACAAAATAACCATGTCGCTCACACTATTACAACTCTGATACTGCCTAAGAGTAGGGGTGTCCAAAACCGGTTAACCGCAATTTCGGTTGACTGCATATGAAGTTAGCGGTTAACCGTATTTACGGTTTACGAATTTTATAAACCTAAACCTAAACCGCTTTATGCGGTTAACTAGTTTGCGGTTAACCGCTTTTGGAAACTAGAAACTGAAACCGAAACCAAACTGAAATCGCATTGATAACATGATTAACCGCTTTTTGGGTTTAGTTTATGGTTAACCGCAGTTAACCGCCAGTTTTTAAAAAAAAGAAATACTTTGAAGTAACAAGTAAAAAAGAAAAATTTAACCATGGTTGACACTTTGCTCTAAAATTTCAAGTTTTGCTACTAAATTAATCAAAACCGCTTAACCATAGTTAACCGTTTCATGAAAATGCAAAACCGAAACCTAAACTGCTTAAATCGGTTTGGTTAACCTAAACCGCAATTTTCAAAAAATTCTAATGGTTAACTGCTTTATCTAGTTTGGTTTATGCGGTTTTACGGTTTGGTTTTTGGTTTTGGTTTTGATTTTTCTTGGACACCCCTACCTAAGAGCATGCTCCTTTGTTTGCTTCTTCAATGTTTGCTTAAGTATCTCCTTATTTTCTCAGGGTCAACAATTTGCAAGAATCTATATTTGCAACTGATTACAATTTTAGGAGATACCATTTCATTGTCGATGTGTGTGCTATCATCAAATTCTTCCACAATTTTCGGCACTTGATCGCAACTCCTATTAAGACGTCTCCCTCTATCATTATGGTTTGTATTCCTTGATTGCCAACCAGCTTGAGTTGCCTCTCTCACCAGACTCCACTTGATCTTTATCAACCAATTCTCCTATCTTTTTTTCCTGACTTGCATTTTAGAACCTTGAGCTAAATTGACCTCATAGGCTTTCGACAGGTCAAATATCCGAAATAGAGGAAAAGCCTTTTGGTAAGTTATCCTCCACCAAATGATCTTTAACTTCCATAGATGCTAATACATTTCCAATCTCCTCTTCCTAGACAAGAGGAGATTCTCTCTCTAGCTATCTGCCCCCTCGATAGTAGTGTAGGCCCCACCATCAAGACACGCTTTGTAAGACCTCACTTACATTCTAAAATTAAGAATGTTGTTATATGTGCTCTCAGTATAAACATGTCTAACTGATTTGAGATTAGCAATTTAGAAAAATTTTCCAATAGCTTATAGTTTACTGTCTTACGCCCTTGCGTGTGATCGATGTATACCATGGGGTCAAAGTGTAGTCCTGTAGACATCAACTGGTTTATCGAGTGGTGGCATATCCCAGAGTTCACGACCCGTGATTCACGCAACGCGTATGTTTGCATCGCCGGTCTAACACACATGACATATTACTTCCCTGAGCGGGTGCGAAGACAGATGGGTTGGAAGCAGATTATCCCGGAGTTGCTGTGTGAAGCCCCCGACGTTTGAAAGCTTCGTTAGTCGGTAATAGAGTCATGGCTGAAGTACTGGGAGAAGAGACCAACTATTCGTGCCCCTCCAAAGGCACAAGTGTCCCATTATGCCGATGCTGGCTATCATGGATGGTTAATTGCAGCCATCGAATCTCGCCGTGTCGGTGAGGTAATGCAAGAAGAGAACAAGCTACATCGTCTGCGAAAGAAAGACTTGATCCTCGTACATCAGTAATGGATCGATTAGGCACTAGGGCTTCAGCAAAAGACCGACTCGGCCCTAGGATCGAGACACAAAAATCAAGTAGGCGGGTCTATAAACCCAAGGACAAAGAGGGTGACCCGAACGAGTCTAGAGACATGGAGACTGACCACGAGACTACTGGCAAAGTAGAAAAAGTGAAGAAAGATTAGAAGATGGATGAGAAGAAGGAAGGAAATGAAGCTGCTTTGCCAAAATAATCTTAATGTTGTCTTTTGAATTTTCTTTTTTACAAGCAGTGTACTTGCATTATCAATAAAATGAAGAAATATTATTCACAACTGCTGTGTTCTTGCAAATTTTTATTTCTTCCGCTTTTATGAGCACTTATCAAATATAAACCAAGAGTCTGAAAGTTACTTTTCCAGTTGCTTGTTTATATTATGCGTAACATCGCTTGAGTTGATCCAAATTTGTTGGCTGGATCACATCTTCTCCATCCATGGTGGCTAAACGAGCTGCTCCTCCAGGCAAAACGTCCCTAATCATATAAGGATCCTTCCAATTAGGCGTAAATTTTCCCCTTGGATCTTGTATAGGTGATCTCATTTCCTTGAACAATAAATCACCTACTTGAAGTGAGCAACTTTTCACTTTCTTGTTAAAAGCGTAAGTTATCCTACTTTGATACACTTGTACATTATGTAACGCCCTTAATCGCCTTTCATCCATCAACGTCAACTCCTCGAACTTTGCTCGAGCTCATTCTGCTTCTGGCAATTGACTCTCTGCCACTAGGGGTGATCAAAAATTCCGAGAATCCCAGTCTCATCCCACTCCCGGTCAAGCCCCTGTCCCAAAATCTCGTTCCCGATGGGAGCGGGACCGGGAGTGGGACTAAAAATGAAGTCCCGGTCAACAACGGGACCGGGAGTGGGACTTAACCTCATTTCCCAGTCCCGATCCCGATTCCCGGTGTATAACAAATCAAGTGACTTCATAATGATTGATAAACTTGTTTAATTTAATTTGTGTTCGCTCTTTAAATTTATTTTATTTATTACTATTTCGAACTTAACATATTTTTTCCGGAAAAAATATTATGTATTAGATATTGCGTATAATTTTTAATCTAGAAAATAGTGGCTATGTAAAACAAACCGACATCCACATTTATGAAATTAGAGAAAACTTGTATAATTTATGTTGGTTTTTAATGGAAATAAATCAAATAATTAGTGGAAAAAAATTAGGAAACCGAGACTAAAAATTTCCCGGTTGATTTCCCGGTCCCGGTGGGACCGAGAGCGGGAGTAAATCTTTGCTCCCAGTCACAACCGGGACCGGGACTGGGAGCAAAACTTTGGTCCCGGCCACAACCAGGACTGGGACCGGGACCTCCGAAAATTACTGGGATCCCAGTCCCGCTCACCCCTATCTGCCACTATTCATAGCGAGGGGATTGCTAACTCAATTGGCAAGACTGCTTCCATCGCATATACCAATGAATATGGCGTTGCACCCGTAACAGTTCTTATAGAGGTACGGTACCCCCATAAGGCAAATGGCAATTTGTCAGGCCAATCTTTGAAAGTAACTACCATTTTCTTAATAATTCCGGCTACTGTCTTATTGGCTGCTTCTACAGCTCTATTAGCTTGAGGTCTGTAGGGTGAAGATCGGTGATGTTGAATATGATAGGTGGCGAACAATGTCTCTACCTCCTTCCGAAAATGGCTTCCATTGTCACTAATAATTTCATGGGGTACTCCACATCGACATATGATGTTCTGAAGGATAAACTTATCCACTTGCTTGGATGTGAGTTTAGCATAGGAGGCTGCCTCTACCCACTTAGTAAAGTAATCAATAGCGACCAAGATGTATTCGTGACCTCCCATCCCTGTTGGGTGTATCTTGCCGATGATGTCGATCCTCCATACTGAGAATGGCCATGGAGATGTCAAAGTGGTCAAATATGAGGGGGGTTGATGCTGTAGATTGGCATATTCTTGGCATTTATGACACCTTCGAACGAAATCCAAGCAATCTGCTTCCATAGTTGACCAATAATAACCAGCCCTTTGAATCTTCTTTACTAGCATGCGTCCATTCATATGAGGTCCACACTCTCCTCCATGCACAGTGTCCATGACCTCTTTTGCACTTTCAGCATCTATACACAACAAATTGATGCATGTAGCCGACTTCTTGTACAAACGATCTTGGATCAAGCAATATTGTGCTGCTAAGGACCTGATTGCTTGTTGTCCTCGGGCATCCAACTCAGTCGGATATTCTCCTTTCCGGAGAAAATTGTATATGTCGTGGAACCATGCTTGAGACTCCATAGTGCAAACATATGCTGGTTCAGACTGCCGCTCTACTATCACTGGTAGCTGGAGCGTACCTGTCGGGATTGATATCATTGAAGACAATTTGGCTAGGGCATCGGCCAACTCATGATGATCCCTAGAAAGGTATTGGAAACTAATTTTCTCAAACTGGTCAGCAAGTCCCAAGAGTTTCTGCTGGTATGCCATAAAGCATTTGATAAGTGCATTATTTGCACTTATTTTTAGGTATTTTAGAAGCATAATCATGGTGATTTTTGGCTAAAAAGGTGTTTAATCTTCCCCATTTCTCTATTTACACTTGGTCTTTGCGTTTTTGGCATTGATTTTCAGGTTTAGGGCCAAAAAGGTGATTTTTGGAGCAAATTTGGTAAGGGAGGTACCACGGGCATCAACTCTGTTGATAAGACCGTGGTAAAAATTTCAAGAAGCGAGAAACAATGAGACATCGCCAACCACGTTGCCGTGGTGACCACTGACCGTGGTTGAGTGCTTTTCTCATGCGCGATTATTTTGCGGAAATAACCGGGGGAAAAGAGGGGAAGGCGGTTATCAATTATTCTGGGCAGAAAAGAGAGATTTTTAGAGAGGAATTCTTCACTAAAAACACCTCCATTCATCAAGAATCAATTCGAAGGCATTGAAGATTTGGAATTCGAGAAGAAGCACGCAACACTCTTGTGAAGTTCTTGAGAGAGTCCTACGAATTTCTCCCTAGTGTTTGCTTTACTCTTCTCACTTTCTCTTCCTTAATTCTAGAATTGTTTACCATGTTTAGAACGTATTTCTTGTTTTCAATGAATACTTGTGAGTAGATTTCGTTCTTTCTAGGGTTTTATGAACCATTAATATGGAGTTTGATTAGAAATGTTTTAGTTTGTACTTGAATTCTCAATTGAATCAATAGAAGGTTGCGTTTTTCTTGCTTACGAATGTTCTTAAGGCCTTGGATGTTTGTAATTCAGAAATTAACCTAAGTACCGAAAGGTGAATTAGGGGAATTTGACCACCAACCCTTCTACCAAGGCCTACGAAAGTTGAAAAAGGAGTAGTAGACTAGGGAATCATTAGATAACTCGACCTAGCTTAGACCTTCAACTCGCTTAACCTGAAAAGGCATTTAAAGTTGTTGATTAGGTTAGCCAGGGTAATTCTATTTAGCATCGAAAGGGCGATAGAATTTAGAGGTTATCGATTCTTGATTCGTTTGAGTTACTTTCTTATGCATGCTTTAATCTGGCTTTCAGACCCTGTTGTTAGGTGAGTAAAACCCTAGAAGTCTTCATCCATCGAATTACCTCTAGTTAATCCTTTCTAGTCCACTTTAGTTCTAGTTAGTTCATTAGAAGTCATAAAAAATTCATCAACCCGATTAGCTTAGCAATCAAGTAGAGGGATAGCTCACTGAGTTACTAGACCAAGTCCCTATGGGATCGACCTTGACATTACTACAATAGTATCCATGCGCTTGCGGCCCTGTCATGTTTTTGGCGTCGTTGCCGGGGACTTTGTCCCTAGTAGCCATTAAGCGAAGACTCTTAGATTGACTAAGCTGTTTTTTTTTTTTTTATTTTCTTTCTTTTTCTTTCCTTTACTTGTGATTGATTGTGTCTCATTTCTTGTTTTGCTAGGTACTCTTGGTGTATGCAAAAATCTCCGGAATTTGAGTTCGATCCCGAGATTGAACGCACTTTCTGTTCTCGGAGAAAGAGGTCATAACAGAGAAAGCTAGCAAGAAGCAAGAAGAGGAGTCTGCATCACAATCGAAAATGGCCGGTGGAGAAGCACAACCGAAGACATTGGAACAATACATGGCCCCAAATGTCACAGATCCTCCCACGGCCATCAACCCTCCCAACATCGCCAACAATGATTTTGAGCTGAAGAATTCCTTGATTAATCTGGTCAAAGCTTCGCCATTTCGTGGTCACCCTAGTGAGGACCCCAACCGACACCTCCGTATCTTTCGCCAGGCGTGCGATACGTTCAAGGCGAACGGGGCTTCACCGGATGCAATCAAACTGCGATTGTTTCCGTTTTCCTTGGAGGATCGAGCATGGGAGTGGCTAGACTCTCTTCCGCCGAACTCCATCACCACTTTTGATCAGATGGCGAACGCATTTCTGAACAAATATTTCCCGCCAAGTAAGCTGACAAGCCTCCACAACCAAATATCCACCTTCGTCCAAGAGCTGGATGAGAACCTGTACGAGGCTTGGGAACGGTTTAAGGATCTACTTCGCCGGTGTCCACATCATGGTCTTGAGCCATGGGTGCCCATCCATGCCTTCTACAATGGAGTGGATGATCAGTTGAGGGCGATGATTCTTGCAGCAGCTGGGGGGAACCTCATGAACAAAGCGGTCGATGACCTCTATTCTTTGATCGAGCAAATGGCGTCCAACAGTCACCAATGGTCCAAGCCCCGTTCCTCGAGAACGGGAGGTAAGTATGATGTCGATGCCATTTCTGTTTTGACTGCTAAAATAGATGTTGTGACTCAGAAGATAGACCGTTTGCATGTAAATTCCAATCCTCCCCTACCATGTGCTTCTTGTAATTCATTTGAGCATAAGACCTTGTTTTGTCCTGTTGGGTTAGCTAGTCCCAAGACCTCGGACCAGACCAATTATATTGGAAACCCAAGACAGAACTTTGACCCATACTCTAATGTCTACAACCCGGGATTTAGATCTCATCCTAATTTTTCCTATCGGAATAACAATCCCACGGGACCGCACCAACAACAATGCACTCCAAAGACCACTGGTTTCCAAAGACAACAAGCCCAACCCAACCCCAACCTCGACAAACCCAAGAGCCCGATGGAAGGCATTGGTGGAACGTATGGTTGTGTCCCAAAATCAAAGAAGAGACTATCAAGCTTTTAGTTGATAGACTTGACGATTGGCCACCACAACAAAATGCTTGAATCTCAGTTGCTAGTCGGCTAGTACTTCCACCACTCCTCCAGAAAGCTCCTAGCCAACCTGTCATGAACCCAAAGGATCAATGCAATGCCATAACCTTAAGAAGCGAACAATTGGCGGGCCTAGGGGTGTGTGTGTGATGAGCATGTTGTTGTTGATGTGCATGATGATGATGTTGCTGAGAATGTAGTTGATGTTGAGAATGTTGTGAATGATGTGAATGCTGATGTGAGTAATGATGTGCATGGAGAGGTAAATGTGCCTCCTAAAGAACATGTGATTGATGTTGATGTGCAAGTTGAGAAAGAAGTTTCTAAGGATGCAACAAAAGTTCCCCAAAGAGTTTACACTCCACCCTTGCCTTTCCCTCAAAGATTGGCTAAGGCTAAAAGTGATAAGCAATTCGGGAAGTTCTTGGAGGTCCTCAAGAAACTTCATATTAACATTCCATTCACCGATGCCCTGTCTCAAATGCCTTCGTACCTAAATTTTTGAAGGAAATTTTGACAAACAAGAGGAAGTTAGAAGAGCATGAGACAATGGTATTGACGGAACAGTGTAGTGCCGTTCTCCAAAATAAGCTTCCCCCGAAGCTTAAGGATCCCGGTAGCTTCACCATTCCTTGTGAAGTTGGAAAGATTTCCATAGACCGTGCATTATGTGATCTTGGTTCTAGTGTGAGTCTTATGCCCCTCTCTTTGTCCCAAAAGTTTGGTATGGGTGAACTAAAGCCCACTACCATTTCCCTCCAGTTGGCCGATCGATCGGTCAAGTTTCCCATAGGAATTTTAGAGGATGTCCCTATTAAGTTGGGTAGCTTCTTTGTTCCTGTTGACTTTGTTATCCTAGAGATGGAGGAAGACACCCGTACCCCCATTATTCTTGGTAGACCTTTCATGGCTACGGCTGGGTGTTGCATTGATGTGAAAATGGTAGGATGTCCTTTAGTATAGGAGGTGAGAAAGTGAGTTTAATTTGTTCAAGTGCTAAATTCCCTACATTTTCCGATGATTGTTTTAGAGTGGATATCATTGATTCCATTCTTAGGGAAGATAGCACTAACATTCGCTCACGATCCTCTTGAGCTTTGTTTGTTGTTTAACAAGAAACCGGGATCACGATCCCGAGGTCGCCCATTGTGTGAAGCTCTTGCAGCATCCCGGAAGTTCCACCAACGCTGAAACGGTGGAGGCACTAGAGGTTGAAAGCAAAACAAGCAAGCTTCCAGCGAGAAGGAAGCACCAAAGGTAGATGAAACCTCTCCCTTCTTCCTTAAGGTATGAATTTCGCCCCGATTCCTCCTATCCCGTGATTGTGAATGCAAACTTGAATGATCTTTGAGATTGATTCATTGTTGAGAGTCCTTAGGTCGCATCGTAAGGCCATTGGCTATACCATAGATGACCTTAAAGGAATTAGTCCCTCATTTTGCATGCATAGGATTTTGATGGAAGATGATTATAAACCCACCATTCAAAGTCAAAGAAGGTTAAACCTTAACATGAAAGAGGTGGAGAAAAAAGAGGTCTTGAAATTACTTGATGCTGGGATTATCTACCCTATTTCTGATAGTAAGTGGGTTAGCCCGGTGCATGTTGTGCCTAAGAAAGGGGGGATGACTGTGGTGAAAAATGAGAATAATGAGTTGATTCCTACCAGGACTGTTACGGGGTGGAGGATGTGTATTGATTACCGCAAGTTGAATGATGCCACCCATAAAGACCATTTCCCTCTCCCCTTCATTGACCAAATGCTTGAAAGACTGGCGAATAATTCATTCTTTTGTTATCTAGATGGGTATTCCGGGTTTTTCCAAATCCCTATCCACCCTAGTGATCAGGAAAAGACCACCTTTACATGTCCTTACGGTACATTTGCCTATAGGAGAATGCCATTTGGGTTGTGTAATGCACCCGCTACTTTTCAACGATGCATGATGGCTATTTTCTCTGATTTTATTGAGGACATTATGAAGGTGTTTATGGATGATTTTTCAGTCTATGGCAATTCTTTTGATCATTGTTTAAGAAATCTTGCTAAAGTGTTGTCTCGATGTGAAGAAGTGAATTTGGTTTTGAATTGGGAGAAGTGTCATTTCATGGTATAAGAGGGTGTAGTCCTTGGTCATGTTGTGTCAAGTAAAGGCATTGAGGTTGACAAAGCAAAGGTTGAGGTGGTTGAAAAATTACCACCTCCAACTTCTGTTAAGGGTGCTTGGAGTTTTCTTGGACACGTTGGTTTCTACCGACGGTTCATAAAAGATTTTTCGAAAATTGCTAGACCTCTCACCCGATTGCTTGTCAAAGATGTGCCTTTTGAATTTGATGATGTTTGCTTGAGTGCTTTCAAAGTTGAAAGAAGCTTTGATTATCGCACCTATTATGCAAGCCCGAGTTCTGGAGTTTGAAGTGATGTGTGATGCGAGTGATTACGCATTGGGGGCTGTTTTAGGGTAAAGAAGAGATGGCAAGCCTTTCGCCATCTACTATGCGAGTCGAACTCTGGATGAGGCTCAAGTCAACTACGCCACCACAGAGAAAGAGTTCTTGGCGGTCGTTTTCGCCTTGGAGAAGTTTCGACCATACTTGATCAACTCCAAGGTGATTGTGTTCACCGATCATGCCGCCATTCGACACCTGATGAAGAAGTCGGACTCTAAACCTCGGCTCATTCGCTGGGTGTTATTACTCCAAGAGTTTGATTTGGAAATTCGGGACAAGCCCGGATTGCAAAACGTAGTAGCCGATCATCTCTCTCGATTGGAGGATGTTCCGAAGGAGAAGCTCCCTATTGATGATTCTTTTCCGGAAGAGAAGCTCATGGCCGTGTGTACCCCATTCATTCCATGGTTTGCCGACTACGTCAATTATCTTGTGTGTGGAGTGTTACCACCGGACTTATCATATCAACAAAAGAAGAGGTTCCTATTCGAGGTGAAGAGCTTTGTTTGGGAAGAACCACTTCTTTTCAAGCTATGTGCCGATGGGGTTTACCGGAGATGCATTCGAGAGGAAGAAGTTCAAGGGGTGCTACATCATTGCCATTCCACGACCTATGGTGGACATTTCGGCCCCGATAAAACCGCTTCCAAGGTCTTGCAAGCCGACTTCTATTGGCCGACCCTCACCAAGGATGCAAGGGAGTATGTGCTAGCATGTGATCGTTGTCAACGGATGGGTAACATTTCCAAGAGGCACGAGATGCCCCAAAGCGGAATTCTTGAGGTTGAGCTCGTCGATGTGTGGGGGATAGACTTTATGGGTCCTTTCCCTCCATCTCACAAGAACCTCTACATCCTTGTTGCTGTGGATTACGTATCGAAATGGGTGGAGGCGATTGCATCTCCGACGAATGACTCAAGGGTCGTCATCAAATTCCTCAAGAAGAACATTTTCGCTCGATTTGGCACTCCTAGAGCCTTATTGAGCGATAATGGCACCCATTTTCGTAACCGGCCGCTAGAAACTCTCCTGAAGAAGTACGGGGTGTTCCATAGGGTGGCAACACCTTACCATCCTCAAACAAGCGGGCAAGTAGAGCTTTCGAGTAGGGAGTTGAAGAGCATTCTCGAGAAGACGGTTGACCGATCTCGAAAGGATTGGTCATTGAAGCTTGACGACGCCTTGTGGGCGTACCGCACGGCGTTCAAAACTCCTCTCGGCACCACTCCATTCCGGTTGGTGTATGGGAAGCCGTGTCATTTGCCTGTGGAGTTGGAACATCAAGCGTTTTGGGCTATCCGAACTCTGAATTTTGATGCAAAGGCAACCGGTGAGAAGCGAATGCTTCAATTGCAAGAACTGGAGGAATTGAGGTTGCAAGCTTATGAGAGTTCAAGGATATATAAGGAAAGGACCAAAAAGTGGCATGACAAGTTCATCTTGCCAAAGAGGTTTAAGGCAGGAGACATGGTCCTTTTGTTTAACTCGAGATTGAGATTGTTTTCGGGAAAGCTGAAATCCCGGTGGTCCGGGCCATTCCAAGTTATGAAAGCATATCCCCATGGAGCTGTGGAAGTTTGGAGTGAGTCTACTGGCACATTCAAGGTCAACGGGCAGCGACTTAAGCCTTACATCACAGGCCAAATTGAGGAGAAGGCCGCATGTTATGTCCTCACCAATCCCGTATGACTTGAGGTATGTATCGTCTAGCTTAAGACGTTAAATTAGCGCTTCTTGGGAGGCAACCCAAGCTTTTTAATTACTTTTCTTCCCCTTTTCATTATTTTTGTCTTTTATAGGAGTTTATCTTTCTTTCTTTTCATTTTCCTTCCCCTTTCCTAGTTTTTTCTTATTTTCCGTAGTTCATTTCATTTTCATTTTGTTTCTTTTCTTTGATTTTTCTCTTGTTTTAACAGTGTTTCTCTTTTGTATAGTGTGAATTTTTGTGAGTATTTGTGAGTAAAAAAAAAAAAAAAAGGAGAGTGAGTTTAAGGGAGTGTAAGAGCGGAGTTTGAGCAAGGAAATTAGCATGGAGGAGTTGGTTTCGAGGGTGTTTTGATGGTTTAATGAGTGAAAAATGTTTGAGTTAGAAAGAATGAAGAAACATAGGAGTTTGAGGGAGTTTTGCAAGAAAAGAATTGAGAAAAACTGAGTGAAAAGATAGGAAAAAAAAGAGGGTGTGGAAGGCGTTTCAAAACCATTTCATACTGAAGTTCCAGGGCCAACCTTGGTCTGCCCGAGGTTCTGACCTCAGACCGTGGTAGCCTGGACTTCATTCGTTGAGGAAAGTTGGCTTTCCAGGGCCAACCTCGGTCTGCCCGAGGTTCTGACCTCGGACCGTGGTGGCTGGAAATTTGCTTAAAAAAAAAAAGCAATTTTTCTGCGTGAACCAAGCAAACCAGCGCCAACCACGGGCTGCCCGTGGTGGCAGCCACGGACCGTGGCGGCTGGTCTGAGCAGTATTTCGCTCGTTCTTTTTCCCCTTTTCTCTTGTTTCTTTCATTCTTCTTCTTCTTCTTTCTCACCTGGCGCGACCCAAACCCTAACTCCCTTACATCCTTCTCCATCTCTCTCCTTCATTCCTCCTCTCCTTCTTCTTCCTTCAAACCCTAAACCCTAACTCCTTCAACCTTTTTCCTCTTCACCACTACGCACCACCTACCTCGCCACCACATCCGACCCACCTTCGAACCCCACGCACCACCAACTCCACCTTCACCTTTCACATTAGCCACCCCATCCACCAATTTAACCCATAACCACCATCCTACCTTCACCCTTCACTCTCATTTTTCCAAAATCACCATTGTTGGAGCTTCAAGTTGCCATGGCACCCAAAAAGAGAAGAACTGATGTTGTTGGGTCCTCCAACGAATCAAATCCGAGGGAGCTTCGTGCTCAACGAGCCGCAAACCGCGCTGCTATGGAGCAAGGTAATGACCCTATCCCTTTTCAGTTCACTAGCCCAATACAAACTGCTAATTACTTGCGTTTGAGATCCCGTGGTTTTGTTGCTACTCGTTATGTTGATGATGCTTTGTTGCAATCCATGGGTGTTTTGGATGACATTAAATGGTTGTTTGCTAGAGGGGGGATGGGTGATTACCTAAACATCAAAGAACCTTCCTATTCGGATTGACTTTGGAGTTTTTGAGTACCCTATACACCGAGGTTCAAAATGGGCGTAATTGCCAGGAGGGGGTTATTAGGTTCCGTTTGCGTGGCCAAGACTATCAATTGAATTTGAGTACCTTTAGTAGCATTTTCCACCTCCCGCGTCCCCTTGATGTTAGTGAGCGTCATGTGCCTCCAAGGTATGACCCGGATTCTTTCTGGGAAATGATCACCGGGGAGCAACATTTCGACTCTAGTCGGTCTAAGGCGACCGAAATCAGAAACCCCGTGATTAGGTTAGCTCAACGCATCTTCGCGACGAGCTTTTTCACGAGGGATGATAGCATGAATATGCCTCGAGTAGCGGAGTTATTTTTCATGAAGAATATGTATGAGGGTAGGGAGATGGACCCCGACTCTTTCTTAATTACACATCTTCAAGAGATAGCTAATAGGAAAAAGGGTAAGATCACCTGCGGGGGGATTGTCACGAGGATTGCAAAATCTCTCGGAGTCATGCCAATTGAGGAGTTTAGGATTCTCGGGTCTGAGAGGCTTGACCATAGCGCTTTGACCACCATGCTCTTCATTGTTTCTAGGGGTGGTAACATTTACTGGAGGTACCCAAATCGGCAGCTCATGCAGTTGCCCAACGACTATCCAAAATCGGGCCAACTTCTCCTTCCTACCGGGAGGGGATGGAGACCCGGTTCTCCTAGATCTTATCGCGTATGATCCTGAGTCCGAGCATGACGAACCCCAATCCCCTCACTCACCTGGCCCTTCCTCCTCCCATGCTTTCAACATGGATGATGTTTCGACTGTACTTCGCGAGATCCGTGACGAGCAAACCTCCCTTAGGGAGTATGTCCGATCGGAGCACATTGAGCTTCGGGGCATGATTGCGTCGCAAAACCAACATTTGACTAGCATGAGCGAGTGTTTATCCGCGATGCGTGGTTCGTTTGAGAGCCATGGCGCTCAGATCCCTTACCCTTACCCTCCGCCCCCTCCTGATGCGTGATGTTTGCTCATTAACTTTTCCTTCCCCCCTATGATTGTTTGCTTCTTTTTAGCATTGAGGACAATGCTGTGTCCTAGCATGGAGGGGTTGGTTAGTTTTATGTGACTTGGTTGCCTTGTTGATTTGGTTGCTATGTTTCGATGATTGGTGATAATTTTTGGGAGAATGACATGTGTATATGCATTTGTACATATTTTTGCATCATGCATATAGGTTGCACAGCATTTAGCATATAGTGGTGTTTCATTAGTCTAGGTGTGTCCTTTCTTTCTTTTATTTTTCTTGTTTTTCTTCATAGGTAACAACTTAAGCATGTAGTTTGCATTTAGTTTAATTGCATTTAGTTCATCTAGTTAAAAATAGAAAAAAAAATAAAGAAAAGCCAAAAAAAATTATTAGAAAAATCAAGCAAAAAGAAAAGAAAGATTAGAATAGCCTTAGGATTAGGTTAGGTAAGCCTCCGGTGATGATTGTAAGCCAGCTAGTATTTCTTGTAGCTTTGTTTAGCCTTTGCGTAGCCCGTAAGTGATTCAAAGATTTGCAAAGAAATTTCGAAAACATCTTGATTTGGGTTCACATCTTGATAGTGAAGATTTATTGCCCTTCTTAACCCTTTGATGTGAGCTTAGCATTTGTATGTTTATGTTCTTTGATTGGTTGTTGAGCACAAACCCGTGAGACCACTAAGCCAAAATGACTAATCATTTTCATTAGTCTCATATTTCCATGTGTGACTCAACCTTGGTTGTGATCTCTAGAACTTGCTTTTCATCTCTTTGAAACTGCACTTTGCATCATGCATTGACAACATGATTGAGGCACTCATTCGCACTTATTGTAGCTACAATACCAAATAGCCACCCTATTCATGTAATTCTCCGCCTTTAACCCTTCTTCTAGCCTTTGATTACTCCGTTTTCTTGGAATAACCTGAAATTATAAATCTTGGCCAATTACATATCTTCCTACCTTAAGCCATTGCTTGGAGTATATTGAGTGTGGTTGATGGGGTTAATTGTGAATACATTTGCAAAACAGTGTGTTGGGAAAGTAATGAATAGGAAGTGTTGTGATTTTTCTCACTTATGTAGCATCAATGTAGTGGCTATGTTAGCAAAACCCGCCAAGTTTTGTAATTAATTTTGTATATGATTTTCACTTGCCAATCACTTGCTTCAAAAAAAAAAGAGAGAGAGAGAACAATTCAATAGCAATTAGAAAATATAAAAAAAAAAAAAGAAAAAAAAGGGGAGCACAAGTGTGATGGCAAGTGAGGAGTTTAGTAATGAGGCGGTTTCTAATAATGTTTCGGGATTGTTGTGATTGTTTATGGCCGAGTAAGGTTCAATGACATTGAGTGAGGTTGGAAAAGTATAACTCCAAGCTTGGCTTCGAGCTCCACTTATCCAAATATTTTTCGTCCCTTGCCCCTAACCTTAACCCCGTTACAACCCTTTCAAAGACCTCTTGATTGTCATTTGCATTTTGCGTATAGCGGTAGAGAATTGAGATTATCATCAAGCATATGGTAGATTGTTTCCTAGGCTAGAGTATTGAGAGAACTAAACATTGAATTCATTTTGAAAACACATGAGGGGAGTGTTTCCACATTCCCAAAAGTGAGGATTGCTCTCAACCGTTTTAGTTTCATACTCATACATGTGTTCTCTCGCTAATTCGGTGACGGAAGGGTGACTAATTTGATCTTGATGGTGTGATTCCCCTAAACCCTTTTCGAAAATCTCCCTCTATCTTGTGCTAAAGTGTTTTAATCGCTTTAGGGTTGTGTTTTGGTTTGGCAAAGTTGCTTGAGAGTTCTGTTAATGCTTACCTGAGGGGGCTTGTACATAGGATGTTCGAGTTTTTTTTTTTTTTCTTTCTTTTTCTTCTTTTGAGTCCGTTTTTCCTAGTTTTGAGTCTAGTACTTGCTTGGGGATAAGCAAGGTTTTAGCATGGAGGGGTTGATAAGTGCATTATGTGCACTTATTTTTAGGTATTTTAGAAGCATAATCATGGTGATTTTTGGCTAAAAAGGTGTTTAATCTTCCCCATTTCTCTATTTACACTTGGTCTTTGCGTTTTTGGCATTGATTTTGTGTTTAGGCCAAAAGGTGATTTTGGGAGCAAATTTGGTAAGGCAAGGTACCTCGGGTATCAACCATCGTTGATAAGACCGTGTAAAAATTTCAGCAAGAACGAAAGCAGAAAACAATGAGACAACGCCAACCACGGCCGCCGCGTGGTGACAGCCACGACCATGGTCGAGTGCTTTCTCACGGCAGTTATTTTTGCGGAAATAACCGGGGGAAAAGAGGGGAAGGCGGTTATCAATTATTCTGGGCAGAAAAGAGAGATTTTTAGAGAGGAATTCTTCACTAAAAACACCTCCATTCATCAAGAATCAATTCGAAGGCATTGAAGATTTGGAATTCGAGAAGAAGCACGCAACACTCTTGTGAAGTTCTTGAGAGAATCCTACGAATTTCTCCCTAGTGTTTGCTTTACTCTTCTCACTTTCTCTTCCTTAATTCTAGAATTGATTACCATGTTTAGAACGTATTTCTTGTTTTCAATGAATACTTGTGAGTAGATTTCGTTCTTTCTAGGGTTTTATGAACTATTAATATGGAGTTTGATTAGAAATGTTTTAGTTTGTACTTGAATTCTCAATTGAATCAATAGAAGGTTGCGTTTTTCTTGCTTACGAATGTTCTTAAGGCCTTGGATGTTTGTAATTCAGAAATTAACCTAAGAAGTACCGAAAGGTGAATTAGGGGAATTTGACCACCAACCCTTCTACCTAGGCCTACGAAAGTTGAAAAAGGAGTAGTAGACTAGGGAATCATTAGATAACCCGACCTAGCTTAGACCTTCAATCCTGTTTAACCTGAAAAGCAGACGAAAGTTGTTGATTAGGTTAGCCAGGGTAATTCTATTTAGCATCGAAAGGGCGATAGAATTTAGAGGTTATCGATTCTTGATTCGTTTGAGTTACTTTCTTGTGCATGCTTTAATCTGGCTTTCAGACCCTGTTGTTAGGTGAGTAAAACCCTAGAAGTCTTCATCCATCGAATTACCTCTAGTTAATCCTTTCTAGTCCACTTTAGTTCTAGTTAGTTCATTAGAAGTCATAAAAAATTCATCAACCCGATTAGCTTAGCAATCAAGTAGAGGGATAGCTCACTGAGTTACTAGACCAAGTCCCTGTGGGATCGACCTTGACATTGCTACAATAGTACCCGTGCGCTTGCGGCCCTGTCAGCATTCATTTCGAACCTTCCATGCATTCTTAACCTGATTAATGATGAGGCTAGAATCTCCAAATACCTTTATATGGCGTATACCTAAAGTCAAAGCAGCCTGCAGACCCCTTATGCATGCTTCGTATTCTGCAGCATTATTAGTAGCATCAAAGTCCAACTTCACAGATACTGGGACATGTGCCCCTTCTAGAGAGATCAATAGAACTCCTACTCCACAACCCATCTGATTGGAATCTCCATGAAATATATTTCCCACGTAATCTCATCAGTGAGAAAGATATCTTCGTCTGGGAATTCCAAGTGAGTGCTTGGAGGTTCCTGTGATGGTGAAGCAGCCAAGAAATCTGAAACAGCCCGCCCTTTGATGGATTTCTGAGGTAAGTACTGAAGATTGAATTCGGAAAGCATGACCACCCATCGAGCTATGCAGTTGTTGATAGTAGGTTGCTCCATAATGAATTTGATGGGATTATTCTCAGCTGTGACATATACAGTATGTGAAAGCATATAATGTCTCAGCTTCTTGGTGGCCCATACGAATGCAAGAGCCATCTTCTCTATATCAGCATATCGACTTTCGTAGTCTAGAAATTTCTTGCTCAAGTAGTAGATGACGCTCTCTTGACCTCTTACCTTTTGAGCCAGCATAGCCCCCATTGTGGAACTGGTCACTATAAGATAAAGGAGTAGAGGCTCACCCGGTACTGGAGGCATGAGGAGCGGTGGATGCTGCAAATACTCCTTGATTTTGACAAAAGCAGCTTGACATTGATCATCCCATTCTATTTTACTTCCCTTCTTCAACTTCTTAAACAAAGGTTCGCAAGCCATGGTGAGTTTCGAGATGAACCTACTAATGTCCTGAACTCGCCCTAGAAAACCCCTTATCTCCTTCTCTGTCCTGGGCGGTTGCAAATCTTGGATGACCTTTATCTTTGAAGGATCCACTTCAATGCCTCGTTGGCTAACCACATAGCCTAGCAGCTTCCCAGAGGTGACACCAAAGGTGCACTTTGCTGGATTAAGCCGCATCTTGTACTTACGAAGTCGCAGGAAGAACTTGTGAAGATTAGGAATGTACTCCTCCCTTGTCTTGGACTTGACAATCATATCATCCACATAAACTTCTACTTCCCTATGCATCATGTCATGAAGTAGAGTGTTGGCATTCCTCTGATATGTTACTCCGGCATTTTTGAGACAGAAAGGCATGACCACATAACAGTACGTCCCCCATGGAGTGGTAAATGAGGTTTTCCCCATATCTTCTTCCGCCATCTTGATTTGATTGTAACCAGCATACCCGTCCATGAAGGACAAGAGTTCGTGTCCACAAGTTTTATCAACCAACACATCAATGTGTGGTAATGAGAAACTATCCTTGGGACTGGCTTTATTGAGGTCTCGGAAGTCCACACACATTCGTACTTTACCATCTTTCTTAGGCACTGGGACGATGTTAGCAATCCATTCAGGATATTGAACAGCTTTGATGAATTTAGCATTGAGTTGCTTGATCACTTCCTCTTCGATCTTCTTAGCCTATTCAGGTTTGATCTTCCTAGCCTTTTGTCGAAATGGCTTTGCATTAGGGAGCAAAGGTATGGTATGTTATGCAATTTCCCTGTCAATTCTCGTCATATCCTCATAAGACCATGTGAATACATCCACAAATTCTTTGAGAAGCCCTGTGAATGTTAATCGTTCCTCCTCTGACAGTGAACTACCCAACTTCAACTCCCGAGGTTGCTCTTCTGTACCCACGTTTATAGTGATGGTGTCTTCCAACACCGTCATTTTGTGCTCATGTTCATTAGAAAATTCTTTGAAGGGTTCATTAAATTCAAGATTATTGTTGGCGCAGCAGTTTAGGGAAGAGGGGAAAGAAGAATCACAGTAAGCAGAAATGTTCATTTTATTGAATGTAGAAAGGAATACATCGCCAGCAGACTCAAGACCAGCCTCACTTGACTCTAGACCCTTAGGATCTTAACTCTATGACCTCAGGAACAGACTCTCCTACAGATAAAACAAAGCTATTTTCCTCAGCATAGACTCATGAGACTACATTAGCTCCTCCATCTTCAGTGATCATAAGGCTTGATAAGGCTTGGGTCAAACCCTGGGTTGGATAGTGCAGCAATAACAGCGTCAGCCTCGAACTTCTATTGGACAGCTTCTTGTCCAAACAGCATGCCAAAATTGTTGCTCCCAGCAAGGTGAGTCCACTCTAATGGTGGCTGCTTGTCCCGGGCGGGAACAAAGACAGTAGCCATGTTAGTGGAGTAGTCCTTGACGATCTCTAATCCAGCAACTTGAACTCCTTTGTTCTTGAGGTAAAATGGTTCAGGGAACCCATAGTAAGGAAAGTCATCACCTTCCCTAACAAACTGCCCATTCAAAGTGAGTGGATAAGGCTTTGTTTGGAACAAGGTCGGAGGATTGTCCATCCTTTTCTGTTCAACTATGGCCATTTTTGCAAGTCTAACCTCCTTCTCAGTTGGCTTGTACCCTAAGTTGAATATTCCCTTTTGCTTAAATGTCTTGAACACCGGAGGAATCTTGTTCTTCAGGTTCTTTCCTAATGGCATTCCAGGAAGGTAACCTTGTTTCTTGAGAATAGAATGCACTTTGGGGTTTGAGTAGGGATCGAAGTCGAAAGGAACTTCATCCTTGCTCAAAACTACCACAATCTCAAAGTTGTGAAGCTCTTCATCCATTAACTATGCTCCACTTCTAGGGTTGACTGCTTGGGAGTAAAGATAACATTGATAGGTTCTCCCGAGATGGTAATTACTTGGCCTCGAACCATCATTTTCACCTTCTGGTGTAAGGTGGACGCTATAGCATTACACTCATGAAGCCAGGGCCTTCCTAGAAGCAAATTGAAGGAAGCCGGGATGTCTAGTATCACAAACTCTACATTCCGAGTGATATTGCCAGTAGTGATAGGTAATATTATAAACCCGACTGATTTACGAGGGGAGTTATCGTGAGCTCTTAGCAGTACACCATTTTGAGTCAAATGTTGCTATTGAACTCCCAACTTTTGTGCCGTCCTCCAAGGGCACACATTTACAGCTGAACCATTGTCAACCAAAACCAACAGAATAGTCTTGTTGGAGCATTGCACTGTGAGGTACAGGGCTTTGTTATGGGAAGTCCCTCCCTGAGGTAAGTCTTCATCTCTAAAGGCAATTATTCCCTGGTTGGAGGTCACATGAGGGACCAAGGATTTATCGTAAGCTCTTAGTTGTACACCATTTTGAGTCAAATGTTGCTATTGAACTCCCAACTTTTGTGGCATCCTCCAAGGGCACACATTTACAGTTGAACCATTGTCAACCAAAACCAACGGAATAGTCTTGTTGGAGTAGTGCACTGTGAGGTACAGGGCTTTGTTATGGGAAGTCCCTCCCTGAGGTAAGTCTTCATCTCCAAAGGCAATTATTCCCTGGTTGGAGGTCACATGAGCGACCAAGGATTTAGGGGTCATTGTAGGAGATACTATCAGTGCAGTAAGGGCATCCAACATCTTCTACCTATGAGCTTGTGAGGTACATAGTAACTGCCAAATGCTGACTTCAGCTCTAGTTCTCTTGAGCTGGGTGAAGAGTGGATCTTCTGGAGGAGTCTGATTGTCGTTGCCACCCACTGGTGTAGGATTAGGGGCAACCACTGGGGTGGTGGTGTTCCTATTATTGTGGCGTCCAGATCGTGTAAGGAACGCCACTCCGCCTTATGTTTTTTCTTCTGCTTCAACCCAATCCTTTTCAGAGTGTTCATACTCGTCATCGTCATCGCTATCCCAAATGCCATGGATGAATAGGCCTTCATGAAATCCGAATATTTCTGGGACAAGTTGACCCACTTCAACAATCAAGGAAGAAGGGTCAAAGCTCGAATCTTCACTAAAGATAGCATTTGTATGCTCAGGCATTGGGTTATCTTGGTTATTGGGTTTCTTAGTAGCTTTTGGCATTGGGAGTGTCCCTGCCCTTATCATATCTTCTATCTTGTTTTTGAGAGACCAGCATTTCTCGATATCAGGTCCTCAACAGCGATAGTAGCGGCAGAATTGGTTAGCATCCCAATTCCTACCCTTGATTTCTGGCTCCTCTTTTGGTAAAGGCAAAACCAAAATACCCTTCTTGACCAATCGATCCAGAGCCTGAGAATAAGGAACGTCCAGTGGTGTATAGGTCTCATACTTTGGCACCTTGCGCTGGATGGAGTTAGTCTCAACGATTTTAGGAGGGTGGCTAGCTGCACTAGTAGCCCTCCTGTTGGAGCTAGATCCTTTCCAACCAGGCGAAGTGGTCTTGTCATTGTGCATTACTACTAGTTGAACACAAATGTCCTTCAAGTAATCAAAATCCTTGATGACATGATATCCCAAGTGCTTTGACAAACTGCTCTTGAGCCCTTGCTTGAAGGTAGATAATTGCAAGCGGAGAGGAATGGTCTCATTGATGTGAGATAGCTTGGTATGCCATCTTTCAAAATAATCCATGAAGGATTCATCGTCCCTCTGCTTCATGGTGATTAAGTCGTCTACCGTGGCTTGCTTCTTTTGAATACGACTGTAATGGTTAATGAAAGCTTTGAATAACTCATTCCAGTCGGCTTTGACCTAAGGTGATAGAGCATGATACCACACTTTGGCTTCACCGTCTAGGGTAGATGGGAAGACTGTGGAGTACAAATTGACATCAATCCGGTTCAACGGTGTTAATATCATGAATTCTTTAATATGGTGAGTGGGATTCTCAGAGGGTTTGAACTTGGTGTTTAGTACCTCAGCCTTGTCAGCGATCTTAAGAATTGGTTGAACATGCAAGGGTACCTCCATGTACTTATCAGCGAAGGCCAGCACGGTGCTCATTACTTTAGTAATGCTTTCCAGCCTTTGTTCAAGGGCCTTGACAGCAGGGTCCCTTGTAGGCTTAGGTACTTCTAAGGCATTAACCTTTGTTTTGGATGATTCTACCCTTCCAGAATCTGCTGGCGTCTTGATGAGCTTATGTTTAGACTCGTACTCATGAATCTCTTCATCGTCTTCCTCAGTATTCAGTCATAACTTAGCATTAATTTTGGTGATGCACACCATCCATCACTTGTTGCTGTTCGTTCAATCTCTTCCCAATCTTCTGCTCTTGCTCTAAGGTATTAGCGAAGACCAGACCTTGTATTTTGGTGTAAAGCTCATCTAATTGCTTCATGATGTTAGCCTTAGTACTCTAAACCGGGACCTCTTGAAATTGTTCTCCAGACATGATGCAGTCATGAGTTGTAGATGGATCGTAGTGAGGATTTGCAACCAAACGACCGGTGCGCGGATCTCTAATGCGGGCTCGGAGTCGATCTCCAATGATGCCTGTATGGAAATTCAAAGTTAGGAACCCGATGACATACTCCGACACATACTACCCAATGCATGCATGCTCTAAGGGACCTATATGACCCTAACAGACTCGATATCTATATGCTGACACAAGAGACTCACCCACTTTTTGGGAGTGCATGTCATAACTCTATATGGACCTAACGACAGGACATTATAAAGGGCCGAATAAAGTCATACATAGCAAGTGGACAATAAATTGAAAGGCACAAGTCAGTGTTTCTCAATTCAGATAGGCCCAATCCACAAGCCGACCGTTTTAAGGAGAATCTGTAACTTGGCCTAACAATTCAGACAACTCAAGCTACATCAACTATTATGCGGACTAGAATAATGCTCGACAAGACTGACGACCCATTTTTTATTTATTTTATTTATTTATTTTATTTTTTTTACTCATGAAAAACAAATATTGTAAAGGACTGGATAAAGCCAACAATAAGCAAGATATAATTAATTTATGGGCTTAATTGACAAATCCAATATGGTTGGGCGTAACAACAGGCCGACCATAAATGTGATGGATTTATTTATTAAATCGATAAATTAATTTACTCAGACATAGTGACTATTATGCAGTCTAAAACGTTATCCATTAACTTTGTTGGACTTTTGATTAGACTTTTTAGACCTTCGTTAAGAGAATTTCGTAAAGGGTCATATAATATCATCAAAGGTAAGTCAATTTTCATTTATTAATTAATATAGTTAACCCTTGAACATAAATGGGCCCTTACTTTGGGCTAACCATAACGTCTTTTGGGTTAATTATACTAATCAATAAATAACCATTTTCTCAACCCAATAAATTTTATATGGACTAAATGAAACCTCCAAACTAGGGTCGACTCTTTACAAAAAGAAAAAAGGGAAGGGAAACACATATACACATAGCATACTACATAAGGGTTATTCCTAAACCAAGGCTCTATATTCATGGATTTTTATGGTTGGGATATATGGCCTACCACATGTTCTCGCCTCGGTGCACTCTTCACCCTCATAAATTTTGGGCAAAGTGTGTGAGGTGTTGCTCGTCGGACTTCAAGGAAGCCTTGGAGTATAACATAGGGAGAGGAGTGACCAAATGCTTAGCGATGTGGAGTGCATCGCTATAGTAGTGGCCACCCGCTCTCGGGTATCATCCTAGTTTACCTAACCGACGCCTTTGTGCTCACGTGTCAAAAGACCCGATGAGTGGCCCGGTATGCAAAGATGTCTAAAAAGAATAATAATATTCCGAAATAAATCAACTTCTCCCTTTTACAATTTCAAATCAACTCGATTTGTTCAAGTTTTACCCTCTTTTTAAGTTTAAGTCCCCATGAAGTCACCAATCTGTAGGACCCCGGGAAAAGGGTGACCCATTTTCTTCCCGCGATGCGCTACTTAAGTGATCGGGAGCCGACTAAGGTTGCTTAATCCTTAAATAAGGATGTTTTATTTTATGAAATTCATTTTTGGGATGATGAAGCTTTATTCATTTATACACCTATTTATATTATAAAAATACTCGAAATTACACAAAAAAATATTTTACTAATGATTTACATTTAATTATCCATAAATCTTGGGCCGGAGAGGAAAAACGAGGCCCACCTAAAGAGTTAAAGGCCGCTTAGCCTTTAACAATTCTTGGCATGGACCCGTCTTTCCTCGGCCCAAGAGAAAATAGGCAGAAAATGATAAAGGGCAGGTGGCCTTTATCGTTTTCTAGGCCCTTTTCTCTTGGTCGAATCCGCAATTTATGAAATATAATGTAAAAGCATTGGCAAATATTTTTTAATAATAATGTGTATTTTTAATAATTAAATGGGTTTATAAAATGATAAAATAACTTCGGTCTACGAACCCGAATTCTAAGCTCGGGGGTAAGGTTACGAATTTGAGAATTAAAAGAATTCTCGAATTCGCCTGTTAGAAAATAGACTCTACTAAAATCGAACTTGAAATGAAAAAGAGCGGGGAGAAGTATAATTAATTTCACGAAATGATATTCTTGAACATGCAATATAAGACAATGCGGTTTTCTTTTACAAAATCGGTACAAATGAAGGAATTAAAGCACAAATTACATACTTAAATACAATAATAATGAAAAGCAAACTTTGCTTAAAGGTGATGGATGAGATGAAAGTCAATCCCTTGACTTGACCTCAGTTTGGAGCTTGGATGGAAGGATGTATATGAGAATGGTTAGGAGGGTGGTATGATATTATAGAGATAATTATAGTGATATTGAGAGAACTAGAAAGGGAGAATGGAGAGAATTTTTGAGAGAGTTTAGGTGGAGTGATGATAATAGTTGATGAAAATGAGTGAAAATGGTGAGGTATTTATAGGTGGAGAGGTGAGGGATTTGGAGGGAAAATGCGGGAGACACGTCCCAAAAATCAAGCCCTTTCATGCAAGCTTAAAGGCTAGGCGGCTTTTAGCAATATTCTGGTCAAGAAAAAGTCAATCACGTGTGGCTAATATTATGGAATTGCATGGGGAAAACTGGCGCCAAAAATCAGAGAAAGTCTCAAAGGTCATGCGGCCTATGAGAATTAAAGGCACGGATTAGTGACGTTGCAAGCAAAGGCGGGCCGCTACTGAACTCAAAGGACACCCGGATTCACGTTTTGGGCCTGCTTGTGAATTGATAAAGGTCATGCGGCCTTTATTATTTTCATGCGAGCTGTTCTGATCTGTTGGGCCCGCTTTGTTAACTTTGTGGACCCATTGACCCATTTTGGTGTTCGGCCCAAATGACTTACTGAGTTTTGACGAGTCGGGATTTTGTTGGTACAAATCCTTGTGTCTACAAGTCCCAAGACTTCAAGTACATGACTGTTCAAGACCCAAGTTTCAACGCATTTGAGTTGGTGGGGAGACGAATTGAGAGTTAGATTACGTTATTAAGTTGTGGTATGGACTCAAAGCACTAAGTATAATGGTCTAAGACTTGTTATTGCCTTACTATTTGGTACTTACTCCCTCCAACCCCCCCCCTAGTTTGTCATTTTTTTGGTCTTTAATCTATGGTTTTGATTATCGTTTAGGAGTAATGTAGTACCCTATTCTTTTTTATCTAACTTTTTAATTAATTTTTTTATGTCAGATTATTTGTCATTTAACTTTTCTAATAATATATTAACTACTATTTTTTATTTCACTATTAATGTTTATTAAATTAATGTAACGCCCCGACCCCTCCCTAGTCGCAGACATTACCGATAATTGCTTCAAGGATCGCTGATTGGCCCCATAAATCACCACGAGTCTTTCTAGCGTGTTTCGTCCTCGCTCACACACTGCCTAAAAAAACTTCCAGGAGGTCACCCATCGTGAGACTACTCCCAACCAAGCACGCTTAACTAAGGAGTTCCCAACGAATGAGCAACCATAAAAGAAGGTGCAACTTGGTGATATAAGTAGTAATTTCAATCCTCTTAAGCCACACTCAACCATATATCTGGAGTGTTACAATCACCCCCACTTAAGCGCACGACGTCCTCGTTGTGTCACAAATCCACTCTAGAATCTTTGGCTCGCTAGGTGACTGCCCATAGATATCTCCAGCACGGGCGCAACTCACGATTGCGGGTCAGCTATGATACATGTTGGGTTTTAGGTGATCTATTTCCTAAACAGGTACAGATTAATTGAAAAATATTCATAATAATTATAAAACAATTAATCACCCAGGAAAGAATAAAACTGCAGAGACTTAGTATTATACCTGATCGCTAATCCGGCTGAAAACGAGGTTGACCTTTGAGATTCCAATTGAAAAATCTTCTACTGTAGGTCCACGCAGCACTCCAGGAAGTCAATTATTAGATCGACCCGATTGAGACTAATCTCAATCTAAGATGTATGTGTTTACGGTATTTTGTGGATTGCTTCAGGAAACAATACATATAATTGTAAACTAGGAGAGAGAGGAATTTAGGAAATCACCCTAGTATCTCTCTAGAAGTCTCAAACAGTTGATAGAATAAATCTCTCAGATAGACTCCCTTTTATAGTGTTGGGTGACTTGGGGAAAGGGTTAAGAAAACCCTAATAACCGACTCTTCTTAAAAACAACATTTGGAGCCCAATACGGTCCGTGTTACAGGTAACACGGTCTGTGTTGACCTCTAGAACCCATTTTAAGTTGGCTGCAAGCAACATGGTCCATGTCAGGCTCAACATAGTCCGTATTGGCCAATACGATCCATGTTGTGTTGATTTCCTCCAATAAATCAACTCTCAACACTTTTAATCATAATACGATATTATTTTGGATTACGTACATTGTTCCAGAGCACTGACTTGTGTGACCTAGTAGGTCCAAATAATATAGTTGTAATTAAACATGTTTAATTACCAAATATGGAGGTCTCTAGCAAGACATATGATCACTATATTACTCTGGCTTAAACTCTAAGTATATCAAACATTGTCGGGACACTCCCAACAATCTCCCACTTGTCCAACAAGTGTTCGATTCCTTAAATTCCCTTGTCACTTATTGTCTCATATTCTGATAAGGTAAGCTAAAGTCACCCTTATGTAAAATAGGAATGTTCCTCGATCTACGAGTTAGATTCTGAAAAGCAGATGATCATCTATTAATCCATCTGAGCTCGGTCAAGCGTTTTTAGTCCAAGCTCATCGAGTGGCCAACGAGATAACTGTCCCTAATAGGGAGGACAATTTCATCTTGTTCAACTACACATCCTCACATGCTCCAACTGTAACCTAGACACCGCCTTTATGGCCTCCTGTTACGAAAGGTGTTGGACGCGCTCTAAAGTTACAACAGACCATGTAGTCTATGTAATGAACTCAGGATTTAGGAATTATCTTTGGGTAGCGAGAGCTCTTATGATATTCACAACTTAAATATCTCCCACTTTGGGTTAGTTCATTAATTGTTCTCAGCATTACCTATGTGACTGGTTTATGATATATCTACATTACCATGATCACGAAATTGATCATTACCTCAACCTTATATGCTAATTGTTATGCTACTATCACTGTCCATGTGCGATAATACAATTACGAACTTGTCCACTAGGATTAGTGTTATCAAGTTCATCTAATTTCCCATTTTGAGTTCGCTAACCCTTTTGGACATTTACATAATTATAAGCCATAATTGATGTAAAACTTTGAATTTATTATCAATAATGAATAATTAACTATTACAATCTATGAACCATCATATGTTCAAACTGTAACTTAAGAACACTCTCTAATATGTCTAATTCCTATTGCATAATTAAGACCCTCATACTTCACCTACGACAGGGGTTTAGTAAGCGGAACAGCGACATTCTCATTCGTTGAACCTTGCACACATTGATGTCACCATCCTCGATGATCTTTCGAATGATGTGGTATTTCCTGGACACATGCTTGGGTTTGTTGTGTGTTCTAGGTTCCTTTGCCAGAGCAATGGCCCCACTATTGTTACACTACAAGTCTTCACCGGCATTCTGCAATACTAGGCATAACTTCAAGCTCCTCGATGAACTGCTTCATCTGCATTGCCTCCTTTGCAACTTCATCAGATGTTGCGATGCATTCTCCCTCTGTAGTAGAATGGGTGACAATGTCTTGCTTGGAACTCTTCCAACTTACCACTACACCATTCAGACAAAAGACGTATCCAAATGACTACTGTAGTCATCCTTCTCCGTCATAAAACTAGCATCAGTGTAACCTTTTACACTTAGCTGCTTATCACCTCCCGGCCATAAACCAAGGACAATTCCTTAGCTTTGTTTAGATATTTTAGTATGATTTTCATGGCAGTCCAATGTTTCTCACTAGGGTTAGCTTGAAACCTATTGCACACACTCAACGCAAAAGTTATATCTGACCTTATACATCTAGCATACATAATCGATCCTACAGACGAGGCATAAGGTATGTTTTTCATCTTCTCTTGGTCTTTAGATGTCTGAGGACAGTCTGTTTTACCAAGTGGTGTGCCATGAACCATGGGAAGAATCCCTTCTTGGAGTTCTGCATGTTGAACCGATTCAACACCTTATCTATATAGGTAGTTTGATTCAGCACAATCAAACGTCTTGATCTATCTCTATAAATCTTTACTCCAAGGATCACTTGGCCTCAACGAGATCCTTCATTTGGTAATTCTTCCTAAGCCAAGTTTTGCAAGACTCTAGCATAGGAATATCGTTTCCAATTAGGAGCATGTCATCTACATACAATACCAGAAAGACTATCTTGCTCCCACTAAGTTTTCTTTTAATGCAAGGCTCTTCTTCGTTTCTCACGAAACCAAACTCTTTGATCACTTGATTAAACTTTTGATTCAAACTCCTTGAAGCTTGCTTAAGACCATAAAGTGCCCTCTGTAGCTTACAAACCTTCCCAATTCCTTTGGGATCTTCAAAACCCTCAGGTACACTTCCTCTTGTAGAATCCTATTCAAGAATGCGGTCTTGACGTCCATTGGCCATATTTCATAGTCATACCTAGGGGTGTCCAATAAAAACTGAAACCAAAAACCAAACTGCAAAACCGCATAAACCAAACCGGTAAAAGCAATTAACCATTTGGATTTTTTGAAAACTGCGGTTTAGGTTAACCAAACTGGTTTAGGTTTTGTATTAGCATTTTTGTGAAACGGTTAACTAGTCTTGATTAATTTAGTAATAAAATTTGAAATTTTAAAGCAAAATGTTAATTTTTCTTCTTTACTTATTACTTTAAATTTCTAGGAATCGGCGTTTAACCATAAACCGAACCTATAAAGCGATTAACCATGTTATCAATGCGGCTAACCGGCGGTTTTTGTTTGATTTCGGTTTGATTTCGGTTTCTAGTTTCCAGAAGCGGTTAACCACAAATTGGTTAACCGCATAAAGCGGTTTAGATTTAGGTTTATAAAATCCGTAAATCACAATTGCGGTTAATCGGTTTTGGACACCCCTAGTCATACCATGCAGTTATGGCAAGGAGTATCCTGATATACTCAAAAGTCACTACTGGTGAGAAGGTTTCTTCATAGTCAATGCCATGAATTTGAGTGAAACCTTTCGCCACCAGGCATGCTTTGTAAACACCGGGTTTACCTTCCATGTCCGTCTTTACCTTAAAGGCCCACTTATTTCTGATGACTCTAACACCTTTAGGCAATCCAACCAAGGCCCAAACCTCTTTTTTACATGGATTCTATCTCAGATTTCAAGGCCTCAAGCCAATCCTTGGAATTTGGACTCGCTAAAGCTTGCTTGTAGATTTCGGGTTCATCATAATCCATAAGGGATATGTCGATTTCCATCATTATGAGATAACCAAATCTCTCAGGCGGGCGAATGTCCCTACTGGAGCTACGGAGGGGTATGTCAACATCCCCTACTTCTCCATTTGCATGTTCCCCGACAACTTGTGCCTCATCCTGTACATAGACAGCTGCAACTCTTTGCGCGCTTCGTGTACGTAGGTTTACTTCATTCTTGGTGACTCATCTACTTTTGCTTAGGCCATGTACATTTCCACAAATGTGAGCTTCACAATTGGTATCTAACACCCATAAAGTAGAAATAGTAAGATTTATCTCAATCACATCTATACCTGACTTGACGACCTTTCCAGTCTTCAGATTGTCCAAGTCGGTGGGGCAGTTTCTCTTCTAGTGTCCTTTGCCCTTACAATAAAAACATTCTTCATCTGGCTTAGGTCTGGCTTTAGGTTTGGCTAGGACAACAGTCTTGTTCTTACCTTTATTATCAGCAGGTCTCTTCTTTTTCTTGTTAGCCTTTTTGAACTTGTTCTTCCCTTTATCGATCATAAGGACATTTGAGCTAGCCTTGAGAGCTATTTAATGTCCCTCTATACTGGGATCAACATCACATGAAGGTCCATTAGATACTTCTTATGCCTCTGCATGTTATAATTCAACTTGAAAGTGTTGAACCCTTCATGCAGAGAGCTTAGAAGAATGTCAGTAGCCAATTCTGGGGTGTAGGGAAACCCTAACCTCTCCATGGACTCGAAGAGACCAATCATCTTTAGTACATGGGGCCCGACAGGCTTGCCAATCTCAAGTCGAGTGCGAACAATTCGATCATTTATTTAATACCTCTCAATTCGAGCATGTTCTTGAAACATGTTCTTCAATCGGGTGATGTTCTCATGTGCCTTCTTATTCTCAAATTGCCTCTGAAGCTCAGGAGACATAGTGGCCAACATGATTCAACTGACTTGGATATCGTCATTAAAATGACGCTGCCACTTGTCTTTTTCAACTTGAGTTGCATTTTCCTTAGGCTTGTTCTTTAAGGTTTTCTCTAGAACATATTCTCTCTACTCCACCATGAGGACAATTCTTAGGTTTCGGTGCCAATGAAGAAAATTTGTCCCAATGAGTTTCTCTTTGACTAAAAAGGACGGAGGTTAACAGTGTTGTTGTTGGTGTTTGCGTTAGACATCTTGATTCTAACAAAACATAAAAGGTCCAATTTTAGTTATTATTCATCAAAAGAAATTAAACTATTTTAATCTCAAATCAAAACACTCCGTCAACTCTTACTTAGTGTTTTAATTTTAACCAAGACCCACAAGACATGGGCATAAGTGGACTTTGACCCAACAAAACTCGAGCTCATGTTGCCCTTGGTGGATCATCTCATGATCGATTATTCAAAATGACTCTTGGCAAGAAATTTGTATTGTATACAATATTTATCATCTTTGCTCTTAGCCCAAAACTATTTTGATAGTTAATTTGAATTGATCAAGCTCTCACTCTACTTATTAGTAATAGACAAAATAATTTGATTTGGGGATATTATTTTCCATCGCAATAATTCAATTTTGAGAGTAAGTTTTATTAACCTAAGTATGCAATTCTAGGTGAACTCTTTCGAAAAGCATAAAAGGCATAATAAAATAGCATGCTATAACAAATTAAAGCATAAAATAAAACCCCTAGTATGACCATCTAGACTTAATCAAACTAATTTTACAAAGCCTGACAGTCTTGAAGAACTCATTCTTGGATTTTGCAACATGGCTCCCACTCGGATCAACATCTCCATTATTGTTGGGTTTCCACTCAACTTAATGTCTCCAAGTACAATAATTTACAAAGTGGACCTTATACAAAAAGGTTTTACATGAATTAAAAATAAACTCAACTAAAATTTAAATTGAAATAATTTAATGACGGCACGCATACCGCACCTAACCCGGTACGCAGACAGGTAAAACTGACTATCTATGACCATACTAGAATCATATGTACAAACAATATTGAAATAATTATATCAAATATAACATATGTTTAATAACAAATTATGATAACTTATTTATAGCAGTTTAGCACACAAAAGGAAACAAAGACTAAACACTTTCAACAAAGTTTCCTAAACAGTTTGCATGATTAAAAAATATAACAAATTTCAAATTTTATCTTAATTGCCTAAACAAATTTAGGCGTTAGGGAATATCTTTACACACAAGTAACTTAATTTCCTAAAATTAAGTGTTTCAAAAGATACTATATCTATTGAAATTGCAAGTTTCCTAAACTTTACAAATTTTAAAAGATTTTATGACTAATATTTGATATAGTAACAATAGGATTTGATAATTAATTTCCAAAACCTAATCCCAAACCCTAAAACACGCATTCGCCGACACTGCTAGCAACACAGTCTGTGTTAACCCAACACGGTCTGTGTTGCGCGCTTCCCAGTGTCAATTATTTTGGTGCATAAAAAAACATAAATAAAATATTGACTAACTTCAAAACTCAACGACATAAGATTTCTCATATTATAGAAACATCCAATAATTAAAATTTTCCATAATTTTATCAAATTTACATAAACTTGTAAAATTCAGGGAATTAAACAAATTTAATTCGCTCTTTTATTGAAAAATCAGAAGTCCGATAAGTTTGAAAATTAACTTTTACCATTTTCCCACATAGTAGAGTCACCTAGTGAGCTACTGTGAATTTTCCAGAATTTTTCAAATTTCAAAAAATTTGAGAAAATTCAGTAGAATAAACAATTATATTTCGTTGAAGAACTGAAAATTCAAGGAAAATTATTTAATAATTTCAAAAATTCGCATAAAAACTTTCCCCACAAGTATGGTCACCAAGTGACCTACTGCAAATTTTCTAGAATTTTTACAAATTTCCATAAATTTATAAACAGAGAAGCAAACAAATTTATTTTTCTTCAAATATGGAAAGTTCAATTAAAAAACTATTCTAATTGGGAAAATTTCACAAAAATTAGGGCAAGTTCAGAAACTTCCAGACGCCTTCAGTAATTTTCTTGGAATTGTTTGAATTTGTTTGATATTTTTATTTCAATTTTTCATCATGATATTTATTGTAAATAGTCTAAATCAGAAAATAATTTTACAAAATTCTATTTTGTAAATTAAAATTATCCCGGGTAATGCCTATTTTTTAACAACATTAAACATGATCATTTCTAAGACAATCTAAAATTTACCAATTTCATGCTAATTTTAACAATTAAATAAGCATAAACAACATAAATGAAGACAATAAGGAAATAAATAATAATAATAATAATAATAATAAAATCATGAAAATTTACAATAAAATTCCAGATTTACTATTATGAATAGTAAAGACCAAAACTTTCATAAAGTTTTGAAATTTGGGCATAAAACTTCTCTAGCAAATTCATAATATAATTCAACAATTGACAAAATTATATATGAATAAGGCATAAAACATAAGCGTGCAATTGATGGCTCTGATACCACTGTTAGTTTGATGTGATCTATTTCCTAAACATATATAGATTAATTGGCAGAATATTCATAACCATTGCAAAACAATTAATCGCCCAGGAAAGAATACAACTGCAGAGACTTAGTATTATACTTGATCGCTAATCCGAATGAAGTAGAGGTTGACCTTTGAGATTCCAATGTAGAAATTATCTACTGTAGATCCACACAACACTCTGGGAACTCGATTGCTAGATCGACTCGATTGAGACTAATCTCAATCTAAGATGTATGTGTGTGCAATATTTTGTGGATTATTTTAGGAAACAATATAGATAACTGTAAAATAGGAGAGAGAGAGGAACTCGGAAAATCACTCTGGTATCTCTCTAGAAGTCTCAAACAGTTGATAGAATAAATCACTCAGATAGGCTCCCTTTGATAATTTTGGGTGACTTGGGGAAAGGGCTAAGAAAACCTTGATAACCAAATCTCTCTAAAAACGACGTCCAGGACCCAACACAGTCCATATTACATGTAATACTGCCCGTGTTGACCTCCAGAAGCCATTTTAAGTCGGTTGCAAGCAACACAGTCCGTGTCAGGCTAAGATGGTTCGTGTTGGCCCAACACATCTGTATTGTGTTGATTTCTGAACTCTCAACACTTTTAATCATAATACGATATTACTTTGGGTTACATACATTGTTCTAGAGTATTAACTTGTATGACCCAGTAGGACCAAATAACATAGTTGTAATTAAACATATTTAATTACCAAATATGGAGGTCTCTAGCAAGACATATAATCACCATATTATTTTAGCTTAAACTCTAAGTATATCGAACATTGTCGGGACACTCCCAACTATACCATTTGTAACGCCCCGACTCCTCCCTGGCCGCAGACATTACCGATAACTGTTTTAAGGATTGCTTATTGGCCCAACAATCACCACGAGTCTTTCCAGCATGCTTCGTCCTCGCTCACACGCTTTTTTTTTTTTGTAAAATATCTTTTGCAAGAAAGTTGGCTAGAGATTTTTTTGTAAAAACACTAGCCCTGCTCAATTCATAAAGAAAATATTGCACCCCCTTTTTATTATTCCATGTTTTTATTTCTTATTCTTATTAAGCATATTAAAGGAGTTGTATGAGATGAAAATTTCAAGTACGGTTCTCGAACGGAGATTCTTTAAATTGAATGATGACCATAACAGATGTCAGCTTTATCTGAAGGAAATTATGTGGAAGCTTTACAGAATTATTATGAAGCTATGCGGTGAGAAATCGATCCCTACGATTGAAGTTATATAGTTGTAACACCCTTGATATATGGTTAAGTGTGACTTAAGAGGATTGAAATGACTACTTATATCACCAAGGTGCACCTTCTTTTAAAGTGGCTCATCCTTTGGAAACTCCTCAGTTAAGCGTGCTTGGCTGAGAGTGGTATCAGGATGGGTGACCTCTTGGGAAGTTTTATTGGGCAGCGTGTGAGCGAGGATGAAGCACGCTTGTGGAGCCAATCAGCAATCTTTTGAAGCAGTTATTGGTAATGTCCGACTCGAGAGAGGCCGGGATGTTACAATTAACCTCAAATTTTAGTTTTCATTAAGGAAAATTGCATTTAAATAATCTGAACTTTGCCCCATAATAGACTTAATAATCTAAACTTTGAGCCCCTTGGTTTCCTGTAGCACTCTACCGATTTAAGAACTGAACAACTCGGTGACATGCTGACTTGACGACGGAGGAGTGTGACTGGGCTGTTATGATGAGCCCAGCCAACTTTAAGTTGTCACCATAAGCCTCTCTCTCTCTCTCTCTCTCTCTCTCTCTCTCTCTCTCTCTCTCTTCCTCTTCATCATCCCCCATTTCTTTTCTCTCTCCTTAAAATCCCAGATTCCCCATTCTTCTTCTCATATTCTTCAATCCTCCCCCTCTCTATTTCTTATTTTCATTTCATCTCTTTCCTCTTTCACATCATCTTCCCTAATCTTAATCCTTAAACCCTAATTAATCCCTTCCTCTCCATCTCTCTCTCTCTCTCTCTCTCTCTCTCTCTCTCTCTCTCTCTCTCCCTCTCCCCTCTGCTCTGTTTATCTTCCCCGAAATTTAAAAAGATGCATACTTTAAAAGTTTAAGCCTATACTTTCACTATCCCACATGGTCTCAACCTCGTTCTGCCCTTGTCCCTATTGCAGCAAATTCACCACTCATTTCATTTAGAGGAGGGGTGGAGAGGAAGGGATTTATTAGGGTTTTCATTCAGAAGGCCAAATGCATGCATTGCTCCTCACTGCCATTGCAAATCTCAAATACCGAAATTAAGCTCATATGTTCAAACTTGGCACAATCTAGAGAGAGAAGAAGAGGAACTAAACGAGAAAGAATGCGATGATCAAAACATATAAATCGAAACAACCACAGAATGTTCAGAAGTAGCAACGAGTTCAAGATGATCGTCCACACGAAGATCGTGCTTGAACAAGAGAACAACGTCACCATTTTTTCCGACGCTTTCAAAACCATCGACCTTCGCACAGAGCTTGCAAGAGAGCAATTAGGAGTTCGGAGGAGAGAGATTGCAGGAATTGTGGTCGCTAGGAAGAAGGAAGGTGGAGAGAGAAAGTGAGGTCTAATGAAAGAAGTTGACGCCATTGTTGAACCAAGAAATATGACAAAATTGGAATAAAGAAGAGAACTCACAAAGATACCACTATACCTCACTACACCTCTCCCTTACATCTCTCTCTCTCTTTCTCTCTCTCTCTCTTTCTCTCTCTCTCTCTCTCTTTCTCTCTTTGTTGTGTAGTTTCACACTTCCCTTGCTCGGATCTGTACCATTCTTGGGTTCGATTTGGTTCTCTTTTTATCTGTATAGGTTGAGGGTTGAGAATTCTACTAACCTGGGTTTGTTTGGTATTTTTTTTGGGTTAATGTTATGATGAATTTCTGGGTTGCTTCAATATTTCTTGGTTCATATGTTCTAGGTTACTCATGTTTTGCTTTGGGTTTGTTAGATCTCTTTGAGCTTCCTTGATTAGAGGGAAGGCAAACAAAACAAAGGAGAGGGAGGGAGAGAGAGAGAGAGAGAGAGAGAGAGAGAGAGAGAGAGAGAGAGAGAGAGAGAGAAGGGGGGGGGGGAGGGATTAATTAGGGTTTAAGGATTAAGATTAGGGAAGATGGTGTGAAAGATGAAAGAGATGAAATGAAAATAAGAAATGGAGAGGGGGAGGATCGAAGAAGAATGGGGGATCTGGGATTTTGAGGAGAGAGAAAAGAAATGGGGGATGATGAAGAGGAAGAAAGAGAGAGAGAAGGGGGGCTTATGTGGACAATTTAAAGCTGACAAGGCTCATCATAATACCCTAGTCACACTCTTCCATCGCCATGTCAGTGTGCCATCGAGTTCAGATTATTGAAAAACGAATCTAAAGTTCAGATTATTAAGTATATTCTGGGTAGGGGTGAGCATAATCGGTTAATCGCATATGCGGTTACTAGATTTTGTAAACCTAAACTTAAACTGCTTTATGCTGTTAACCGCAAACCGGCTAACCGCAAGTGAAACTTGGAAACCGAAACCGCTAGTTAACCGTATTGAGAACGCAGTTAACCGCTTTTTGGATATGATTTACGGTTTAACCGCCGATTTTTGGAGATTTAAAGCAACAACTACGGAAAAGGTTTATAATTGTTTGAAATTTTACATTTTGCTACTAAAGTAATCAAAACCGATTAACCGTTTCACGAAAATGCAAAACGTAAACCTAAATCGGCTAAACCGATTTGGTTAACCTAAACCGCATTTTTCAAAAATCTCAAACGGTTAACTGGTTTTATCGATTTGATTTTTACGGTTTGATTTTCGATTTCGGTTTTCACGCTCACCCCTAATTTGGGCCAAAGTTCAAATTATTAAATCCAATTTCCCTTTAATCTATTTTCTTATTCATTAATAAAATATTATGTAGAAGTGATATTAATCAAAGGTAGAGGCGTAGAGCGCTTCCCTAATGCCATTATTCAAGGTATAGACTTGCTAACGCCGATTCGAAATCCCGTAAGCCAGCAACCCTAAACATAAAAGCAAAACGAAACGAGAGGTTTAAACACCTTGTTGATTCTGGACTATTGAATTTCCATCTCCTCCTCCTCCTCCTCCGCCATGGGTATCGGAGTTCTAGCTTTCCAAGGTTCCTTCAACGAGCACTTGGCTGCGCTGAGGCGTATAGGAGTGAAGGGCGTCGAAATTCGCAAGCCAGAACAGTTGCAGGATGTGAGTGGTCTCATCATCCCAGGCGGGGAGAGCACCACCATGGCCAAGCTTGCCGAGTATCACAACATGTTCCCTGCCTTGCGTGAGTTCGTCAACATGGGAAAGCCTGTCTGGGGCACCTGCGCCGGCCTCATCTTCCTCGCCAACAAAGCTCACGCCCAGAAATCCGGCGGACAGGAGCTCGTCGGTGGCCTCGACTGCACCGTCCACCGCAACTTCTTCGGCTCACAGATTCAGAGCTTCGAAGCAGACATCGATGTCCCTCAATTGGCGGAGAAGGAAGGGGGGCCTTCCTGTTTCCGGGGTGTTTTCATCCGGGCGCCTGCCATCCTTGAAGTCGGTCCCCAGGTTGAAGTTCTGGCTGAGGTTCCTCTCCCTTCCGAGAAACTCAAGAATTCGGATTTGGGTGTCGACAAAGTGATTGTCGCTGTGAAGCAGGGGAATTTGCTCGGGACTGCTTTCCACCCAGAATTGACGGCTGATAGTAGATGGCATTCGTATTTTGTCAAGATGGTGAATCAGGTTGGAGAAGGTACATCGTCTACTAGTATTGTTAAAGCTGGAGACTTGAGTGAATTACAAAAGCCCAAGATTGATCTCCCTGTATATTTACCCTAGTTAAGTTTAGAGTAGTCTTCTTTCAACAACATGTTGAAAAGGAGAATAGGTCCATTGTTTTGGTTTGGAATTGTTTTATGCTCAATTTTTCTATACAATCCCGGTAACCACAGGTTCATCAATTCATAATCGGCTGAAATTGTTTGTCTTCCTGTCTTTTTACCCTGCTCATTGAGGGCAACTTACGATTGTTTTGCTGTAAACCAGACTAATATTTTCAAGAGGATGGAGTGAATTGGGTTTTTGTTTGCTCTGCTCATTCAATCTGGGTGAATGTTTGCCTATTTTTGTTGGGTATTTGTGCATGCCATGGAATGTCTATCATGCAGAGATTGTTGTAATGCAGCATGGTCTGAAGCTTTGTAGATTTGGTAAAATCATATACATATATTCACTAGCTATTGGTTTGAAATTGAAACTTTGGTCATGTTTGGAGGTGTCTTGTATGAATTTTGGTTTCATTTGGTAGTTAGTACTAGTTTGTCAGTTACCCTGGCTCAAAATACTGACTCTTATGACTGTGTGTGCTAGACTTCTGGGCCTAAAAAGGGGCCAGGCTTGCTGTCAAGTCATAAGCTACTATCAGTTAAGTAGCTTCACTTAGTCTATGGTGCCTAATGAAGATAGGATTTCAAGTTTTCAACACAGGCTATGTTAATGCCTTGGGCCAAGGCTATGTGCTTTCAGGACATTATCTATGTGTGTCAATTATGGTTTTAGCCAATAAAGCCTCTGCTGGCTCACCAAGAAACATGATATATTGCTCTAAGGCTCTCACTATAAATACAAATTATCAGGTCTAAAACAAATAAACACAGAAATTAGTGAATAAATATAATTATATTAATTTCAAAGGATTTTGAGTATAATCTCTGTATATTTGTTATAAAATGAAAATGTAACTCCTCCAGTTCGATCTCTTTGAATGAACTTGAATGAGTATGGTTTTGGATGAATATAATCTTGGACGAATATAATCTTGAGTGAATATATTCTTGGATGAGTGTGGTTTTGAACGAGGGTCGTAGAGACTTGATCTCAAACAAGAAGAAGCGGTTTGATCTCCCACGAATAAACTATACGAGCTCAAGCTTTGTTGTGTTTCTTGTCTTTGAGACAAAGAATATGTGACTCTTTTCATTGAATGTTTTTCAACTCCCTAAAATGAAGAAGAATGGTCACTATTTATAGAAAACCTAGGTTAGCCTTTTGGCCATTTAACTCTTTTTAAAATAGGGTTATTGATTACCAAGGATAGCCCAGTAGCCATTTTGACCATAAAATCCTCTCAAGACCAAGAGGTCCCAATTTGCAGTTAAACATGAGACCCAAACAGATGACTAGGCATGCTAAATGTACATATGTTAATTTTTTTTTTTTGTTCCAATTTAAGAGTTGCTTCCCGAATTTGCTGCCTTAAAAAAAAAAAAAAAAAAAAAAAAAAAAAAAAAAAAAAACTCTATCTGCCTAAAGAGAGGAAGAAAGATGGGGTTCAATGTAAAGAGGAAGAGGGGTGATGAAGAAGAAGAAGAAGAAGAAGAAGAAGAAGAAGAAAGAAGATGATGATGATGGGGCTTTTTGGTTTCTTTGCAATATTTTTGGTTTTTATAATAAAGCATCAACAATTTGTTTGCTTTTGGGAGTGAGGTGCTCATTTTGTACAATAAAACGGGAAGAACCAAAAGGTACCGTTTAGGTTTCAAACCTTAAATTTCCCTTTCGGGCAAAGTGTGGTTATGACTTTGAGGAAATGAATTCCACATTTCAGAAAAATCATAATCCCTTTCTCACTCATAAAGTACTCCAAAATTTTAGGGGTTATGAATTTACATTATCCCTTTAATTTTGTGAGAAACACACGACCCGTATTACTATGAACTCTATAGAATTTACGGTCCGTGCGAGACATGAGCATAGAACCCTTTAGGAAAGCTAACCCTAAGCTTCGAACCTAGAACCATGGTTAAGTTTTTAACACTCATTTGTATGCTACGTGTTTTGTTTTCTTTTAACGTGCTACATGATTTTTTATTTGTTGTAATGACCGGTCCAACATGTATATATGTTCCCTAAATATTATTCTAGCCTGGAAAATAGTTAAAAGGAATTAAAGTGGGCTAGCTTGACTTAAACCAAGAAGGCTTCTCTTGGTGGACAATCTAAGGTGACAAGGGTTGACCCAAGATCCAAATTTTGACTTTTTTTAGCCCAGAATAAATATTTGACCCGTTCAAAATGTTTATCCATCCTTCACTAAGATTTGAGCCCAAAACGCTGTAAAAGGCCTAATGTGACTCGATGTGGTGGATTTTTGATAAATGTTTGCATCATATCATCATCATAAGGTAGAAGTCTTCATGCAAGCCCGACGTTGGGTGAGTCAGTCCCGAGTTAGCATATAGGCATTCAAATGCACCTAAGATGTTCCCTGTAGGTCGTTAGATCATAACACGCATCGGGTAGGTTAACGTCAGGTTGATTTTTGAGGGTTATGGTTTCCATACAGGAAGATTAGTATCCGGTGGCTAATCTTGGACCCAAAGCAAACAAGTCAATCAAGCAATCTCGAAGTTGATTTCTTATCCTCAAGTACAGTCGTCGACAATGGCCTCCAATGGACCGGAAAATTTGGCTGAAATCTTACAATAAATGCAAGGTATAATTAATACTATGGCTACTCGACACGATAGGAAGATAGAAGAAGGCATTCAAATTTTAGCAAGGATGAACGATGAGCTGAATTTTCCTGATAAAGATAAAAGCAACAATCATCATAGTGAAATATCAGGCATGCACGAAATAGAGAGAGATCCCTATGTCTGCAAATCACTATATGGGCTTGAGACTCACCTATTATTGCTAGAGTCGAAAAATCACATAGGTTCAACTTACCAAGGAAGAAGTTTAGAACTGCTGCGAGTGTTTCCCGATCTCCTTCAACTGAGAAGGAAGATCAAGTCCTACCCTTAGCCACAGAAGAAGATCAAGAAAGAGGATATGGTGAACGAGAAAGCTCCTTTAAGGACCAACTCTTTATCACGATAAATCAAATGCAATCACGCATGGAAGGTCTGGATCGAAAAATGGACATGATCCTTTGGGTTCTACAAAACGATAAAAGTATGGCTAACATTGAACAACGCGTGAGAGAAAATATAGGAGAAAGATCATCATCAATGGGATTATGTGACACTTACAGTCAACAAAGGGCTCCTAATTCCTCTACTAAAGATGTTGAAATGCGGCAATTCACCTCTTTCACTCCAATCTACACTACATATGCCGAGGCCCTTGACTATCTCCTCAAGGAAGGAAAGATCAAGCTTCCCCCTGTCCGATGCGAACCTGAAATTAAGGGAAAATTTTGGAACCCAAATGAGTTTTGCAGATATCACAGACTTCGAGGTCATGATACTGAAAACTACTTCACCTTCAAGAACAAACTTAAAGAAATGTTCCAATTAGGAGAATTGTCACCGCCGAAAGCGCAGAAACCCTATTAGTACTCCTGGATATAGGGGGATCTTCCACTGCAAGCTCTATGACCCTGGGTTAGGTTAGAGTTGAAGATAACAAGGCTCAATAGGAGATCTTCGAATGTCGCATTATTCCTTTTCTTTTCATCTTTTTAGAGTCAATTGGGATATATCCCCACTAGATTTTCAATGTATTCGTCTTACTTGCATTCAATAAGATGAACGCATCCTCATTATGATTCTTGTCTTACTTGACCCCTTATTTGCTTCTAAATTGTTAAGTAAGAATTTTATGCTTGTATTCTTGACTTGAATTGAAGAGCTCGCTCAACCATATGACCATCCAAGTCTGACACATCCATATCCTCATCCATCTTCCATTCTATTTCCCATAGATCACATTCTCACTCGAGGGTTTTTTTTCTGTCCCACAACAAGTCCAAGGTTAATGGACATAAGAGAGGCTAACTTCACCGCTAAAACGAAGTTAGGCAAAAGGAGAGGCAAATCAAATCAAAAAATTAAAAAAGTAAGACAAGGCCAACATGAATGCCCACATGTTAGGCAAAAGGAGAGATGAGTGAAGATTAAGAGGAGAGATGCTAGACTGAACACTTATCTAACACGTTAGGCAAAAGGAGAGAATTTAAATGAACATGACCAATCATCTCTAAAAGTGAATTTCACCCTCAAATGACTCATACAACTTCAAAGGACATGTCCAAGATAAGAGAATTCCACCTTTAACCACCTCCATCATCTTCCCCTTCATTTTCACCTACCACTTTGCCCCCACCATTTTTCTCCTCTCACTATCTTCTTAGCCATCACCACCAACCTGGTCATTCATGTTATGACCACCTCATCTAAACCACAAATGTGTTGCGGGTAACATACATCGTCAAGGAGAAAAGCATAGACCGAACTCGTCGAATTCAGAAAGTCCAGCATAAGGAGAAGTCAGTTCAATAAAGCTAAAAAATAAAGCAAAAGCAAAGGTAAAAAAAGGAAAAGGAAAAAGGAAAAAAATAAAAAGGAAAAGAAAAGGAAAAGGAAAAAAGAGAAAAAGGTAGAGGAGGTATAAGAGTAACCATCGGTCTACATAAGTCACCCGCACACAACCCAACCTTCATTTCAAGCCGTCACATCTATCCTCATCATTTAACCCTCATCCTCCTTGAGGCACCAATCCTTCAAAAGTTGCATCTTACGAACTACGATTGGCCTGATTCCACATTGGATATGTAGGATAACCTCTTTTGAGGCCCGACCATTACAATTCACTTAAGAGAACCTCCACCATCGAAAAATTTGGTCTTCGAGAGAGAGAATAAAGAGTGGCTAGCCTGAAACCTTACTAGGCAGGCTAGGCAAAAGGAGATGAAACCTTGGTTTTAAGGATAATAACGAAACAAAACTCTCAAATTTCCTTTCACCAAGCACAACCCTTATTTCCATAAGACTTGGATCACCTTTCATGCCCAAATCCATCGAGCCATCATTCCTCCCATAAGACAAGACCAGTTTCATAGTTATTTGACAATCTCTTCCATTACGAGATAAACCCGTGAGACACGATCATCCATATGACTGTCTCGTCCACCTCCGTCAGTTTAAACCTCCGTTTACCGAATTATCCATCGATGATCACCTGTTCGGATAATTGAATTTGGTTACCATCATCCCCAAACCATTCATAGCGCGCCTCATCTTGATCACCAATTTGCCTTCTAAACCATCTTTCCTACCTTTCTTGCAACCACATCACCTCTTGAGCTCTTTGATTCAATCATTAATGCATGCATAAGATTCACTATAGTCGATCCCTACTTAGAACACCTTAGTGAAGACTCGCTCTTTCAGTAGAATGAAAAGCCACTTGCATCAAAATAGGGGTTAATTTCAGACAATGCTTACTTGAATTCATATCGTGGCTCACCTGAAGACAATTTTTATTCGGTACACCTAACTGGGGGCCTAGGGCTTGTTGCGTCTCCATGTTTCTACCTTCAGAAAAGGATCTCACCTACATCAGTACTTCGACTCTTATAATTGCTCTCCTTTTATGATTACCTATATTGAACCGTGTCGGGTTAGGGCCCGAGCTTCCTTAGCCGGGATTGTAGAAAGTGACACAAAAGAGAAGATCCTGACCCAGCATTCCCACACTAAACCCACTCACCCGTTCATTTTCAAGAACCGATACACATTCTCAAAGGGTGGGGTTGTGAGTATCAAGCTAGCGTGGCTTCGGCGAGCCGACCATTGTTAGAGCATGGAGAGGCTCGGGACTTGTCTACGACCCAGGAGGCCTCGGAACTGGGCTGAGCCATTCTGGAAATGAAGGGCAAGGTGGTATCAAGGCCCGGAAGTGACCCAAGTTAATAACTTGCAAGGTGGAAGGCATTCAAAGGCTGGAAATGCGCGTGCCTTCACTCTTTTAACCATAACTTCTTCAATACAACTCCGATAGACTTCAAATTTTGGGATCTTAAAGTACACACCCAAAGCTTTCCATCGATACCTTATGGGCTTGAAACAGAGCCTGCATGAAGAAGTTATGTGCGTTTGAAGTCGGAAGAAAAAACTGCCCAGAAGGATTTCGCGCCCGCGACATTTTTGGTAGCGCCCACGACTACTTGGTAAACGACAGGGAATTTGGACAGAGGAAGGTTGCCCCCACGACCTATCTCGTCACGCCTGCGATAGCTTGCTGCCCAGTTTGTCGCGCCCACGTCCGCTTGTTTTCTGTGCGTGTTCTTCCTTTAAATGACTGTGTTTAGTCTAATGTAATACCTAGTATAAATACTTATTTAACACATTTTCCAAGGCATTTTTTGATGAAATGAATGTAATGCTTATGCATTTTAGGGTTTTTCCTAGTTTTCTCTTAAATCTTGTTTATTTTATCCAACTAATTTGGTGGTGTTGCAAGTCATCTCTTTATTGATCATTTGGTGGATTTTTTCTTTATGATGATCATGGTGGGGTATTAGGCCATTGGTGGTGGTTCTACCTTTATCCAAGGGTCATATCCAATCCTAGTGAGTGTGCAAGCTTGTATGTGATTGATTGATTTTGATTCCTTTTTCAAGTTATTATTCATTGATCAAGAAGATTGTTACTATTTCAAGCATGGATGGGTGATTGGGTTTCATTTCCACATCAAAGTTAATGGGTGTTCAATGGTTTTTTCTCTCATCTCCTCAACCTAACATCAATAACTCAAGTTATTTCATTACTCCCCTCCATGCACAAGCTCCATTTGGTATCAGAGCTCAAGGTTTGCATTAGCTTGAGTTTTGTGTTCATTCCTCTTTTGTTCTTGCTAGTATACTTATCATTTGTTGGATTTGATTGAATATTGGTGTTCCCCATTCCCTGTGCCTCTAAGTGTGTTGGAGAAGTTGTTATTGCTATTGTGTTTGATGATTTTGATGCATATTGGAGCTTTGAGGTGAAGTTGGAAAATAGTGCATGGAAAGTGTTCGATGAAATGTCTAAGTGAGAAAAACACAAAGAACCCTTAGCTAAACACTAGCCAACTACAAGAAAACCCCCAAACTCCACAAAAATATCCCAAACACATTCTATCCTTTACCCTTCCCTCGATATGGACGAAGAAGTTCACTCCGATCGAGAGGAACTTAGCCACCGGAGAAGCCCTCGACCTCTAGATGTCGAGAACCGACTCGCCTCCATTGAGAATCAGTACTCCACTATCGAGCGGGCTCTTCGGGACCTTGTGGCCCAAGTGAACCACATGGCCGCGCAACGTCAAGGTCAACCCCAAATCGAACATCGGAGGCGCGCACAAAGCCCTATCCGTCCTCCTCCCAACTTTGAGTCGAGTGACAACGCTAGAGGCTCCCCTCAACGCCGACCTCGTCGGGAAGTGTATGATAGGCCCCCTCGTGACTATTTCCAAGACGTCAAGATCGACATCCCCGAGTTCAATGGTTCCATAATCCGGACAAGTACCTTGAATGGATCCAATTGATGGATATGATCTTTGAAACCAAGGAATACAATGACGAGAAATCTTTCAAGATCGCCAATTTGAAGCTCACCAAAGCCGCTTCACTTTGGTTTGAGAATGTTAAGGCGCAACGGGCTAGGGAGGGTCGTACGAGAATTGTTTCATGGGCACGGTTGAAGCAATTGATGAACCGCCGCTTTTTGCCCAACATTTACAAACAGGACGTCTTGAGGAAGCTATATGCTCTCACCCAGGGCAAAGGGTCCGTGAGCGATTATATTCAGGAGTTCGAGCAACTCCTCATCAAAAGCGACCTACGAGAACCCAATGAGCAAACGATGATGCGATTCTTGAACGGATTGGATCCCTCTATTGCCAAGAAGATTGAGGTTCAACCTTATCACTCGTTGGATGATTTGTGTAGCCTTGCTCTTAGGGTTGAGAGGCGAAGAAACGAGAAGTCCACTTCCAAGCAGTCGACTAAGCCCATCTTCTCGCCTTCTAACATGCTTTCTCCCTGCTCCGACACTCTGAAGTCTAGCGAGACACCCAAGACCACATCGGCACCTAGAATTGACAAAGGAAAGGGACTTGCTATGGCGTCTCCAACGGATCTTCCTCGTCGAATGGACGACAAAAAGTGTTTCAAATGTCAAGGGTATGGTCATTTTCAGGCTGATTGTCCCAATCGTCGTGCTTTGACCCTTCAGAAAGTGCAAGAGAATGATGATGAGCTTCGAATGGCTCAGGATGACCCGATAGTGGAAGTTGAGGAAGAGGTTACTAGTGAAGAGGAGGATGTCGCTCCCATACCGCCCGTTCATGGAGGTGCCCTTGTTTTAAGGAGAGCTTTTCATGCCCATGAAACTCCTCTCGACAAGGCCCAAAGGGAAATGTTGTTCTAAACGCGGTGCTTCGTGGGTGGAAAAGTATGTACTCTTGTCATTGATGGAGGGAGTTGCACGAATGTCGCGTCTACCTATATAGTCTAGAAGCTTGGCTTGCCATTACTCGCACACCCTCGACCTTATTCACTCCATTGGCTCAATGATCGTGATGGCGTCAAGGTAACTAAGCAAGTCTTGGAGAATTTTTCTTTTAGTACTAACTATGATGACTCCCTTGTTTGTGATGTCGTTCCTATGAGTGCTTGTTACATTTTATTAGGTCGTCTATGGAAATACGACAAGCAAACGGTGCACAATGGGTTGAAAAATACTTATACCTTCACCCATCAAGGCAAGAAGATCAAGCTACTTCCTATTTCTCCCCGAGAAACCAAGTCTTCAAAACCCGGGATGGGTAGTGAGGTGATGAACCTTCTCATGATGAGCGAAACACGGGATGAGTGTGCTCTTGGTGAGGAAGAGCTACCTCTTGCTTTGTCTTTACCGTGTAGCGAGCCTAGTGAGATTGAGAGTTCCCAAGCACCACAAAATTCTCCTATTCCCTCCCTTATTCCCTCACATCCACAAAACAAGCTTCCTTTCACTTTCTTGCATTTGGACGATGGGTACATTGTGGGACTTGAAGCTTGTTGGATGTCCAGCACAATGATTTGTGGCATTCGGGATGCTCGAAGTTCTATGGGGCCAATTGATGAAGAATTGTAGACACAGGATTTTGTACCGGTATTAGTTTTAGTTATTTGTAAAAATAAGTTAGCCGAGTAGTTTAGTAGCATGCAAACCCATTTCGTTTCTGGCGCGAAAACAAGCATAATGGCCCAATATTACGGAAGAAACCCGTCTGGGTTCTATAGGCCAGAGCATAACTCAGCTCGGATCAAACCGGCTGAGTTTACTGGGCCAGAGCTCAGTTCAGCTCAGGAACCCGTCTGGGTTCCGCGGCCGTATGCTAACCCTAAAACGCACCCCCTACTCCCCCTATTCCACTATAAATTAAACCCTTTTTTCCCTTCCATTAACACACACCAGGGTATGCTAGAGTATTGACACTAGCATATTCTCTCCACCTCTTCTCTCCCTTTGCATGCTGCTTCACTAAAGGTTAGCATAGTTGATGTAAACCATGTAGCATAATCTATCGAATTCATGTTTCTTTTATATTTTCAATGTTTTGCATGATTTTAATGATGAATTTGTGAAATTTATATCTAATTCCTCCCTTTAACTTTTTCTGCTTTGATTTAATTCTAGTAGAGTCTATTCGTTTGAATAGGCGAATTTGACAATTTTAATTGTCAAATTCGTAACCTTACCCCCGAATCCGTCTTTGGGTTCGTAGGCCGGAGTTGTTTATCAAAATGGTTTGTTGTTTTTCTCCTAAAATTCAACTGGCGACTCTATTTTCGTACTTTGGTATTTTCCTTTTTATTGTTTATATGACCTAATTTGTGTTTAGCGCAAGGAGCAACCCGGCTCGGTTCAATTCATGAACCCAGACGGGTTTTCACCTTCTTTTCTTTTTTTTTTCTTTTTTTTTCTCCTTTCTCGTGGGATCTGCAGTTACGAACCCGTCTTGGTTCCAGCAGTGAACCCAGACGGGTTCCTTGTGTTTTCCCCTTCCTTTTTGTCTTTTTCCCTTTTTCCTTTCTTAAAAGGTGAATCTCGGGCTCACGGCGCATAAATCGTTTTTAATCGGTCAGCAAAGTTATTCTTAAAAGTTCAACCTTATTTAAGGTTAAGCAATCCTAGTCGGCTCCCAATCACTTTTAAGTAGCTCCGCGAAAAAGGTCATCAATTTTTCGGGGTCTACAGATTGGCGACTCCACTGGGGACTTAAACTTAAAAAGAGGGTAAAACTTGAAAGAATTAAATTTTAGTGTTTTTTTGTAAAAAGGGGAGGAATTAATTTATTTCACATTTTTATCATTTTTAGGCATATTGCATACCAGGCTACTCTTGGGCCTTTATGGCTGGGGAGCACAAAAGCGTTGGTTTAGGTTTTAAAACTAGGAATCACCAGAGCGGAGGTCACTACTTGTGGGATGCACTTACATCGCCAAGCATTTGATCTCTCCTCTCACCCGTGTTACATTCTAAAGGTTTCCTTGAAACCCAAAGAGCAACACCCCACACATTTTTCCTTGAATTCCATATAAGGAAAATGCACCGGGGCGAGAACATGTGGTACCTCATTCATCTCCCTAAACCTAGAAAAACCCTGGATCTAAAGCCATGGTTAGGCTCATCCCGCATCTGTATGCCATGTAAATTAATCCTGTAAAAGTTGAAGTCCAAGTGTCTAGCCCAAACATGAGTGGGACGTCATTCTAGCCCGCGTAGGATCAAATGAGAGATGGACTGGCTCAAACCCAGACGGGTTTGGTGGCCCAAACCCAGACGGGTTTGGCGTGCCTGGCCTAGTTGGACCCACTGTGGAATCCTGTCTGTGCCTATTTGAAAGGGAGGAATTACAGTTTAAACCCAGACGGGTTTGTGCCTGTTTTTCTTCTCCTTCCACATCGGGCCAAACTGTTCGATACGGCAGTAAGCCCAATCCACTTACTATTGATCCTATTCGGCCCTTTATGACGCCTCGAGTCGACACCTGTCACCATCATGTTAGGTCCATATAGAGTTAGGACATGCACTCCCATAAAAGTGGGTGAGTCACCCTTATGTCAGCATGTAGGCGTCATGTCCGTGTCCTAGGTTCATATAGGTCTATTAAGTCATGCATGCATTGGGCAGGTGGCATAAAGGTTCTTTCGAGCACTAAACCAGTTTCCATGCAGGCAAGATAACAGACCATCTCCGAGCCCGCATCCGTGATCCACAAACCGGCAGACTTATTCACAATCCCAACTACAGACCGCCTGCCCAATCCAGTGAATCCAGTGAATCCACCATGACCACTAGCGTGCCTAGCCCCCCTCAGAAAACTGTTGAGACTAATTCCATCCAACGGAGGCCGTAAACCTTTCTTACTTTCAGTTTAACTTGCTTCACTTAGAAAAATCTGGACGAGATCTCAAAAGTTTTTGAAACCTTTTCCTTCAAACCTTCTGATTTTGAGACAAGTTATGAAAGTTGTATCTGACTGCTTTGACTATCTTAGAAAGTATAAATGTGCGTGCCGCAAATCTTTGGGCTAAGTTTAGTTGATTGAGCCCCATCCCGTGAGTCCACATTGCCTAAATTTTGAATTGATCACTTTTATCAATTCCATGATCCCTTGAGTGACTCACCCATTAGTTGCATCTCTAGAACTTGTTTTGCATCTTGCTTGAGACTACACATTTGCATCAGACGTGACAAAGTGATTAAGGCATTCGATTTTATTCTGATAAGCTACATAGCTAAATAGCCTTCCTTACATTATATTTACCGTTCTTTTTGCCCCGCCTAGCCTTTGTTTATCCTTTTGAACCCTGACAATACGAGCCTTGGCCTCTGATATCCAGTATCCCTTTGCCTTGCTTGGTTGGATGAGAGTTTGTCTTTTTTTTTGGAAGTTTGGGAGAATCTGAAAGTCCCATATCTTGAGCGATTGGTATTTGGTTATGTTGTTCATATATTATATCAAAGTCGAAGATTCCATAGATATTCTTCTCCCGGATCACCCACAAAAAAAAAGGAAAGAATAAAAATTGGTAAAAAAAAGGGAAAAGAGTTTCAAAAATAAAAGGGTGAGTAGGGAGATTCAATTTAAAGTTCAGAAAACTTTGACCTGGTTGTATTCAGTTGAGATGTTTCAGGGTGAAAGGTGAAATGCCTTGCATACATTAAGCAAGAAGGAGAGTTCAGAGTGTTTTATTCGTTGAAAATCAATCCAAGCATGGCTCTTAACTCCTCATTCCCAAATTTTACCGCTCCTTACCCTAACCTAAGCCCCACTGAACCGAAAAAGTCTTTTGATTGTCACTTGTGCATTGCATACCAGTAGTGGAGAGCGAGGTTCTTACCAAGCTTATGGTAGTTTGTTTCTATTGGTTTGAGTATGAGAAAACACACATACATTTTCAAAATTGAGGGTTTGAGTGTTTGTTCTTTCCTACGTGAGGTTTGCTCTTTTTAACTGACCTACGTCCATAACTAACCGTGCACATTTGCATTATTCTTAAAGATCACATGGATTTATGCCTCTGAAGTACTTGTTCTCTCCTTTGGGATTCGAAAATTTCTTCCTATCTCTTTCGAACTGAGTTTTGATTTTGTCCAGATTAATCTTTGTGCTTGCTTGTTGAATTGAGTTTACAAAAAAAAAGAAGAAAAACAACTATGCAACCCAGACGGGTTTATGGGCCTCCTTTGCCCTGCTTCTCGACCCGGGCCAGAGGTGAAGCTCCCATTGGGCTTGAACGTCAGACGGGTTTGGGCCAGGTTATTGGGCTATCTCGTAAAACCATTTCGCCTCCATCTTGGGTCATAATGCGGGTCCACGAGATGGTTATATGTCTTCGCCGGCCCCGAAACTGTAGCTCGAACTTACTTGTAGCGTTTAATTCTCGTTTTTTTTTATTTTGGTCTTTTTTTTCTCGTTTGGGGAAGTGGGAGTAATCCCACCATGTAGATTGCATATCGTATTGCATTATTGTGCATAAGGGTACATGAAAATAAAAGAAGTGCATTACGTAGCATCATCATTGCATAAGCATCACATCAGTAGTTCGCACTAGTGCATATGAAAAAATAAAAATAAAAAAAAGCGTTATTTCATCATTGCATTGCATCGTCCTAACTGCATAATAAAGAGTCATGCATAGCATTACATAGGTTCGTTGCATAAAGACCCTGCATGTGCATCTTTCTCAATCCTCATCATGCCAGACCTCCGTGTCGCCGCCGCCACTAGCGCTATCAGCCCCATGGGCACCACTTCCACCAGCTCCAAAGTAAGTGTCCCACTGATAGTAGGAGGAGTCTACCACCTCTGTATCACCACCTGAGCCAGATAAGTGCAACACTTCGGTACTGCCTGCATTAAGCCAAGAGTGTTCTGGAACCTACCACTCTTGATTACCTCCAGGCCACCCCTGTGGAGCAGGCCAAGAAGTTCTTACTACGGGCTCTGGGACAGGCCATCCCGACCATTCCTGAGTTTGTGTTCCCCATCCAGACGTTCGAGGCAGCTCCAAACCTCCTTGCGAAGGAGTAACGAGTACAACGGGTTGAGACGGAAGCACTGATGAGGCGTCATCTGCGAGGGCACGGTTATACCCCACAGATGCACCCGAATCGCTGCAAAGCACCACGGTAGGATCGACCGCCGCAAAGGAAGTGCCATAATCTAAATCCACAGTCGGTGCAGGAGACGCAGGAACATACCCAGGCATTCCATAAGGGTACTGAGGCAAAGGATAAGAAGACTGACGCCTAGACCCCGAATGATGAGATTCTGAAGGAGTATCTAAATGCGGTGAAATGCCTTCTTGCTCGCCGCACACAGCTCCACCAACAGCGGTAGACTCGGAGCCTGTCTCCACCACAAAGCTGGGGGTACCGCGACGAGAACCGCGGCTCCGACGAGAATTCCCATGATCATGAGACCTCACCTGATGCTCGTGCTCACCTAAAGACATGGAGGATATCTTTCCATGCATGAAAGTCATGGCCGAAACCCGTGTCTCAGTAGTGAGAACTGGTTGAATGACTATCTTCGAGTAAAATACCTTTCCCACGGTCATCGTGAGCCGGCATGCCCATGCTCCGCCTACTCCTCTCCCCGTGCCTTCGGAGAACAGCTTCGCCCCCATAAGATCGTCTCGCGTCGGCCATGAAGGAAGAATGTCGAGGAGGGTCCTCTGCCGACCACGACACGTGCGCATCCGAATGGCGAGGAGGATCCGGGGACGAGGCTGCATCGTCATCCACGTTTGCGTCCCCAACCACAGAACCTGCAAGGTCTTTCTCGCGAGCCCATTTAAGTGTGAAGTAATTTTTGAGGAAGTCTTTTGCTTGTTTCCATCGCCACTGCACAGAATGAGGAAAATTGGTCAAAGTTTGAGCAAATTACAACTAAGCAAGGAAAAAAGGGGAATCACCTACCGGCTTTCCCAGGATCTTCTCTAGTTCCGGTTTGATGTCCTCACTAGTCGCCCTTGGGTAGCCGCAAACTGTGTCCCCAGAGTTGCTCTGACTCTTCTCGTCATCCTTGCAATAGGGCCCCAACTACAACAAACAAAGAATTGGTCATATTAGGCGGTAATAGAAGGAACATGAAAAGAGTAAATAGAGGTCTTCTTCCCTACCTTTCTGAAGGCCAGGCGGTCCCGATATTGTTCCCATTCCTCCCAGAATTGGTCGGGCGATGCCATCGATGCATGGTTAGTATACCAGGAACCTCTCTTAGCTGCTACAAACGCCTCGGCATGCAAGGCTCGCGGATCATTCATGGTCTCGGGAGGGTCTGATGGTATTATCCACATTTCATGGCCCAGGGTTTGCCTCGTAAGTCTCTCACCGAGACTCCAGACCCAACCGGACGGACTCTCCATCACCAAGCGCAGGGTACTATCCCTATGCGCCGCATTTCGTGAGGGAATAAAGTCTTGCGGAATCTCGAAGCCAACCCAGGCATTCCAATTGACATCATCCTGCACAAGTAAAGGAAACATAAGCACCAAAGAAATGCAAGAGAGATTACATGAAAGATGTACCTCTTCAAGGTGATCCAAGATGCGCAACTCATCTAAGCTCCCAAATGGTTTCTTCTTTCGCCGAGGTAGTTTTGTGCCAGATACTGCTGCACGCATGCGGGCGACGTGTCGGGTAGGGATAGTGAATCCCTTAATGTACTCATACCCCCATACCTGCAAATATGTCAATACTGAGACTCACGATATAAAAAGAGAGAAGTGCATGTAAAAGAGAAGCGTCTCGAAGATTACCTCGAGCACCTTCCACATGCTCGGACCGCTCATCTCCCACGGACTCTCCGGTGCAAAGAATGGGTCCACATCAGTGCCAGGCCGAACACCAATGCGAAGCCAACGAATAAAGTTAGCATAAGCAGCCTTTGCCCAGTTCCGATGAATGACCTGCTCTAGATCAAGGAGATTCTTCATCCAAGTCAGATAAACATCGTCTCCTCGATTGGCAAACATCGTGGCAGAGATGAAATATGCCAGGAAAATGAAGCGACGCTGAAACTCATCCATATGAGTGAAGTCGGCGGAAGTGATGACATCCTCGAAGGAACCATAAGAAAGTTTCATCTTTCGACCAAATCGGCGCCGTTCGAGCATTGTGCTCTAATAATTCCATCACCGATCCGGCATAACAGGTCGACCGACATCTTGCCTCCCAAACAGAGTCGGTACTCATCACGAAGTCGACAGGGGATATGGCCATTTCTCCTAAAGGGATGTGGAAAGTGTTGGTGGAATCACGAATCTCTCTGCACGCCCATCACCCGTGGTGTCTGAGTTCCTGTGCCTTGACATTTCTAAGAGGTCGAATCCGACTCTTCTAAAAGTGCAAGCGCTTAATTATCTTCATGAAATGCTCCACCACCTTGATCGGTTTCCGCATATTGCCACCAGTTCTAAGGGAATCCTCCTGAGGATCCACCATAAAAATTCAAAAAAAAAGGACAAGTCCCTACAGTAAACTATCAAGTAATCCCTAATTTAGCAAAAGCTAAATTGAACTTCCACTAAATTAGGGGGCTAAAAAAAATCATTCGGCCCACCCAAGGAAAAGAGGGTTGGGCCTCGCTTCTTTCGGCCCACCCAGACGGGTTCACAAGAAGAAAAGGGTTGGGCCTCGCTTTTTCGGCCCACCCAAGGAAAAGAGGGCTGGGCCTCGCTTTTTTCGGCCCACCCAGACGGGTTCACAAGGAAAAGGGTTGGGCCTCGTTTTTCTCGGCCCACCTGAGGAAAGAGGTGGGCCTCGCTTCTCGGCCCACCAGACGGGTTCACGAAGAAAAGGTTGGGCCTCGCTTTCGGCCCACCCAAGGAAAAAGGGTTGGGCCTCGCTTTTTTCGGCCCGCCCAGACGGGTTCACAAGAAGAAAAGGGTTGGGCCTCGCTTTTTCGGCCCACCCAAGGAAAAGAGGGTTGGGCCTCGTTTTTTTCGGCCCACCCAAGGAAAAACGCAGACGGGTTCGTGCAAGGAAAAAAGAGTTGGGCCGCATCAGCCGAACTCAGACGGGTTCTTCGACGATGGGCCAAGGCGCAGACGGGCTTCTTAGCGCCAAAAAGGGACGGGCCTCTCACGCGTGTATTTCACCCTTCATCTAATTGCAGCCCAACTGAGACGGGTTTTTCTATCCTAAAAAAAATCGGCCTATCCTCCTCGGTTCTCTAAAGCTCGATTTGAACAATACGGGTAATCGACACAAATTGCTAGCTAAATCAACAAGCTAGAATTAAACATTTCTACTTGCAAATTTATGCTATAATTAAAAAGCAGAGTCAGGAAGAAGACATTACCCGGACATGTGAATGCTTGTGCCATACGTGATTCCACGGTTCAGGCACCAATATCGACGGTTCCCAACCCGGCCTAGGAGTCCATGCTCGCCGGGAGGACATTTCACGCCCGATTTGTTGCATGGGGTTGAACGGGCGGATCTCTAACTTTTCTAACCATTGTTTCCTAACTAGTGAATGAATGTTTTTTGAGCAAGAATAGGAAGTGGAAGAATGAGATATGTGATTGAGGGTGTGAAGAGGCCCCTTTTATAAGGAGAGTGGATGCATGCACACCACACAAGTACAACCGTGGGTCCCAAAGAATAGGATCATGGAAGGCATGCATTGGCCGAAAATCTATCCTAAAATCACATGCATTGGCCGAAAAAAAAAAAAAAAGAGAAAGAAAGGACCCCAGACGGGTTCCTTGCGCCAAAAACAAATACCGGCCCAAATGCGTCGCAGAAAATGGGCCTTGCATTTGCAGGCCCAATGCAGGAACCCAGACGGGTTCGCAGGCCATTTCAGAGCCAAAATGCCGGCCCAAGCTCATCGCAGCCAAAATGGGCCTTACAATTGCAAGCCCAATGCAAGAACCCAGACGGGTTTAAAGAGCCAAAATGGGCCCAAATTCGTCGCTCCAATTCAAGCCCAAAAGCAATCTCGACGCCAACTCAGACGGGTTTACTGTCTGAAACAGGCCCAAAGTTCAGGCCCAATGCAATTCGAGCATTTCCCATGAAGCAATGGCAAACTTAAGCCCATTTCCGAGAGCTAAAGCACAACTGACAGGTAAATTCTCTGACTCGCTCTGATTTTCAGATAAACTGATGCCCTCCTTCTCTGTTTTGCAGAACAATGCACGAGATACGTCGGTCGTCAGGCGGTTACAAAAAGACGAACTCATCTTCGGTGGCCGTCATCGGGCCTTCACAATGCGATGACACCCTTTTCAGCACAAAGACACAAGTCACGGCACGCTTCACGGCGAAATGAAGTGCGCTACCTCGGTCCGCCTCACGGCGAAATGAAGTAGACCACCTCCTCATCACGGCATGCTTCACGGCGAAATGAAGCACGTCACCTTGATCCACCTCACGGCGAAATGAAGTGGATCACCTCATCATCACGGCACGCTTCACGGCGAAATGAAGCGCGTCACCTTGATCCACCTCACGGCGAAATGAAGTGGACCACCCCATCATCACGGCATACTTCACGGCGAAATGAAGCACGTCACCTTGATCCACCTCACGGCGAAATGAAGTGGATCACCTCATCATCACGGCACGCTTCACGGCGAAATGAAGCGCGTCACCTCGGTCCGCCTTACGGCGAAATGAAGTGGACCACCCCATTATCACGGCATGCTTCACGGCGAAATGAAGCACGTCACCTCGATCCACCTCACGGCGAAATGAAGTGGATCATCTCATCATCACGGCACGCTTCACGGCGAAATGAAGCGCGTCACCTCGGTCCGCCTCACGGCGAAATGAAGTGGACCACCCCATCATCACGGCATGCTTCACGGCGAAATGAAGCACGTCACCTCGATCCACCTCACGGCGAAATGAAGTGGATCACCTCATCATCACGGCACGCTTCACGACGAAATGAAGCGCGTCACCTCGGTCCGCCTCACGGCGAAGTGAAGTGGACCACCCCATCATCACGACATGCTTCACGGCGAAATGAAGCACGTCACCTTGATCCACCTCACGGCGAAATGAAGTGGATCACCTCATCATCACGGCACGCTTCACGGCGAAATGAAGCGCGTCACCTCGGTCCGCCTCACGGTGAAATGAAGTGGACCACCCCATCATCCTGTCATGCTTCACGGCGAAATGAAGCATGCCCCCAGATCCGCCTCACGGCGAAATGAAGCGGATCGACCCCGACCGGCTTTACGGAAGAAACTAAGCAGGTCAACCCATACAGACACAGGTCTTGCACTCCACGGCGAAATGAAGTGCATGACCTTGATCTACCTCACGGCGAAATGAGGCGGATCAATTCGGTCAGCTTTACGGAAGAAACTAAGCAGCTGACCAAAAATCGACGCAGACCAAGCTTCCAGCGTCAACGGCTTGAGCAGGCTTCTGATTCATATCCAAGATCATCAAGACTACTTTGATCATCGTTTTACTCAAACTCGATCAAAGTGGGGGCTATCTGTAGACACCGGATTTTGTACCGGTATTAGTTTTAGTTATTTGTAAAAATAAGTTAGCCGAGTAGTTTAGTAGCATGCAAACCCATTTCGTTTCTGGCCCGAAAACAAGCATAATGGCCCAATATTACGGAAGAAACCCGTGGGGTTCTATAGGCGAGCATAACTCATTTCGGATCAAGCCGAGTTTTGGGCGAGCTCTGGCTCACCAGAACCCGTCCGGGTTCCGCGGCCGTATGCTAACCCTAAAACGCACCCCCTACTCCCCCTATTCCACTATAAATTAAACCCTTTTTTCCCTTCCATTAACACACCAGGGTATGCTAGTATTGACACTAGCATATTCTCTCCACCTCTTCTCTCCTTTGCATGTCGCTTCACTAAAGGTTAGCATAGTTGATGTAAACCATGTAGCATAATCTATCGAATTCATGTTTCTTTTATATTTTCAATGTTTTGCATGATTTTAATGATGAATTTGTGAAATTTATATCTAATTCCTCCCTTTAACTTTTTCTGCTTTGATTTAATTCTAGTAGAGTCTATTCGTTTGAATAGGCGAATTTGACAATTTTAATTGTCAAATTCAGAATCTACCCCGAATCCGTCTTTGGGTTCGTGAGTAGAGTTGTTTATCAAAATGGTTTGTTGTTTTTCTCCTAAAATTCAACTGGCGACTCTATTTTCGTACTTTGGTATTTTCCTTTTTATGGTTTCTATGACCTAATTTGTGTTTAGCGCAAGGAGCAACCCGGCTCGGTTCAATTCATGAACCCAGACGGGTTTTCACCTTCTTTTCTTTTTTTTTTCTTTTTTTTTCTCCTTTCTCGTGGGATCTGCAGATTCTGAACCCGTCTTGTTCCAAAGAAGAACCAGACGGTTCCTTGTGTTTTCCCCTTCCTTTTTGTCTTTTTCCCTTTTTCCTTTCTTAAAAGGTGAATCTCGGGCTCACGGCGCATAAATCGTTTTTAATCGGTCAGCAAAGTTATTCTTAAAAGTTCAACCTTATTTAAGGTTAAGCAATCCTAGTCGGCTCCCAATCACTTTTAAGTAGCGCCGCGAAAAAGGTCATCAATTTTTCGGGGTCTACAAGAATGCCTCGATTTTAACTCCCCAGAGTTGAGGGCAACTCTTTTTCAAGAGGGGGAGTATGAACCGTGTCGGGTTCGGGCCCGAGCTTCCTTAGCTAGGATTATGGAAAGTGACACGAAAGAGAAAATCTCGACCCAACATTCCCACACTAAACCCACTCACCCGTTTATTTTCAAGAACCGATACGCATTCTCAAAGGGTGGGGTGGTGAGTATCAAGCTAGCGTGGCTTCGACGAGCCGACCATTGTTGGAGCATGGAGAGGGTCAGGACTTGTCTACAACCCCGGAGGCCTCGGAACTAGGCTGGGTTGTCCCGAGAATGAAGGGCAAGGTGGTATCAAGGCTCGAAAGTGACCCATGTTAATAACTTGCAAGGTGGAAGGCGTTCAAAGGCTGGAAATGCGCGTGCCTTCACTCTTTCAACCATAACTTCTTCAATGCAACTCCGATGGACATCAAATTTTGGGAGCTTAAATTACATACCGAGAGCTTTCCATCGATACTTATGAACCTAAAACAAAGCCCGGATGAAGAAGTTATGCGCGTTTGAAGTCGGCCAGAAAAATTGCCCAGAAGGATGTCGCGCCCGCGACGTTTTTGGTAGCGCCCGCGACGACTTGGTGAACGATAGGGAATTTGGACAGAGGAAGGTTGCCCCCGTGACCTATCTCGTCATGCCCGCGGCGACTTCCCTTGATTTATCGCACGTAGCGCTACCGTCGCGCCCGCTTTCGCTGCGTGTTTCTTCCTTTAAACGACGGTGTTTAGTCTAATTTAATACCTAGTATAAATACTTGTTTAACACATTTTCCAAGGCAGTTTTTGATGATATGAATGTAATGCTTATGCATTTTAGGGTTTTCCCTAGTTTTCTCTCAAATCTTGTTTACTTTATCCAATTAATTTAGTGGGGTTGCAAGTCATCTCTTTATTGATCATTTGGTGAATTTTTCCTTTATGATGATCATGGTGGGGTGTTAGGCCATTGATGGTGGTTCTACCTTCATCCAAGGGTCATATCCAATCCTATTGAGTGTGCAAGCTTGTATGTGATTGATTGATTTTGATTCCTTTTTCAAGTTATTATTCATTGATCAAGAAGATTGTTACTATTTCAAGCATGGATAGGTGATTGGGTTTCATTTCCACAACAAAGTTAATGGGTGTTCAATGGTTTTTTCTCTCATCTCCTCAACCTAACATCAACAACTCAAGCTATTTCATTACTCCCCTCCACGCACACGCTCCATATACAAAAAAAACAAACAAACAAAACAAAAACAAAAAATGATGAAAAAAAGAAAGAAAAAATGAGCATGAAAGAGAGAGAAAATCAGTGGAACACTTGATCCATGATATTCCTATACATTTCTTGATGTCAAAAAGAAGAAGAAAGGAAATGGGTAGAAGAGCATACCATGCGACATGAGTTACCCAGATCAACCCTTTGTATTACTTTGAACAACCCATCGAACAAAAAACTAAGCAAAGGTTGGTACACCACGTGGCATGACCCATCCCAGACTTAGCATTTGTTACTCGTGGCTTTCACATTCTTCCTCGGCAAAAAAAAAAAGAGGAAAAGCGGCAGTAGACACCCATGCCACGTGGCATGGGTATAGATACAGAGCTTTGGCTCTTTTTTTTTTTTACAAGACAAGATCACTATTTTGAACCATTCACAAGAGCTTGTACACCCTACTACTTTGCCTTGTCCTGAAATTCGCCTCAAAATCAACCTCGACACTTAAGGATTCTTTATTGTCGGAAGCAGGAAAGAGAGTACCATGGTTGTTTACATGGTACATTAAAATGCATTGCATGAAATGTGACAAGTCCAATGTACATACATTCATTCATTCATTAAGAGTTGCATAAAGCATAAGTTTGCATTTAGACTGCATTAAGAAGTCAAATCCATATATGCATAAAAACACGAGGTCATACATAACTACATGACTCCAAACATATCTTGAGTTTTGAATCTAAGCATCGCATGTAGATAGCAGACCAGTTGCATTCATTCCAGCATTGTGACCATCCTTAGGGGCTGACCCTAACCCACCAAGCAATCTCCACTAGTAAGCTTCTGAGGAAGTTAGACCAGGCTAACAAGACTCAAGAACATGACTCGATAATGCAAACCGGGAGATAAGGATCAATGAAGGAAAATAGCCCAAAACTGGGGGCTATCTGTCGAAAATTTTTGTAAGAAAATTTTAAAATAAAGTGTCATTGTGCTTAGATTTTAAATTTCACTTCAAAGAGCTGACATTAAGAGTTAATTTTTGAGAACGAGATTTACGCGTTAACATTTAACGTTCCAAAATCTTGACTCTAAAATTAAATAGTAGTATCAAAGATAGTCCTTTGAAGAAATATTTAAAATAAGGGCATAAAATCACTATGCTCAAGTTATAATTTAACTTAAGCGATTTTGTTTTTTAAAGAAAAAACAACAGCAGTCGAAGAAAAAGCATTGTGAAGTCAGACCTGGTTAAAATCGGGATGCTTACCAAACCTCCATGCCACGTGGCATGGAAACGCAATCAAAAAAAAAAAGAAGAGAAACTTTCGGAAATTTAGACCCGGTTAAAATCAGGCTGCTAATACAGCCTCCATGCCATGTGGCATGGAAATACAATCAAAAAGAGAAAGGGAATTCAGACCCTAATCGAGTTACTGACTCAAGTACCATGCCACGCGGCATGGAAATTTGCTAAAAAGAAAAGAGAAAGAATCGATAATTTAGACATAGTTGAAATTGGGTTGTTGACTCGACCTCCATGCCACGTGGCATGAAAATGCAGAAAAAATGAGAAAGGGAATTCAGACCCTATTGAAATCGAGCTGCTGACCCAGCCTCCATGCCACATGGCATTGAATCACGTTAAAAAAAGAGAGAGAGAACATCAGAAATTCATATTCGGTTAAAATCGGGCTATTCATCCAACCTTCATGCCACGTGGCATTAAATTACGATAGAAAAAAAAGGGTGAAAGTATAAGGGATTCAAACCTAGTTAAAATCGAATTGTTGATCCCACCACCATGTCACGTGGCATGGAAGCACGGTAAAAAAAAATAGAGGGCATAAAAAAATTCAGACCCATTTGAAATTGGGCTGCTGACCTGACCTTCATGCCACGTGGCGTGGGCTGGTTAGCAGACCTAGATTTTTGGGTCAGTTCCAAGTCATTTTATGACCCAATTTTGACCCGATTTTTGACATTTTTTCTTATATTACCCAAGATTCAAATATGAAATACGCATCTAAACAAGTTTCAAGAGCGAAATTCGACATTATTATAGCTAAAAATACACAAATTTGGGAGCAAAAAAATGAACATCACATGTTAAACTTTCAAATTTGACAATTTTAAGCTAGAGAGTAACATCCCAAGCATGAACTCGAATTAGGAATAGCAAATGGGAGCTCAAAATATTCAAAGATGAACACACTGGATCAAAGATATTTCGCTCCTTGAGTAAGTTGATGGCCTTTGGGGTACCACTCCTTTGTCAAGAAAACCATTATGTAGCCATCCTTGAACTTGTGGAGATACATAGGACACATATTCTATTGGGTTGAGGCGTCAAAATTTGTGCTTGAAGAACTAAACAATGAAGGAAAAGTGTGCATCAAGGCCGCGTGGTATGACCGGGAAAGAGAGGGCAACCCCTGAGCTTCGAGACCTGAAACGAAGGGCTGAAAATGATGCCTAAAGAAGTAGTTTTCACTCAAGAGTCACATTTAAATCCAAGGATCAAATTTAAATTCATACGAGAAAAATTTGAATAATGAGCACCTAAATCAATTTGGGTCTCTAATATTCTAATTACACTCCCACGCATTAAAGAATCACCATTGATGTTAGCATCAAATGCTTGATTAAACAAGAGCATGCTTTTGGATTACCGCCCTACATAGATTCTAGACTGGGGGCTGAATGAGATCAAACTCGAATAATGTTACAAGAAATATTAGAAATATAAGCACCTCAATATCGAGGTTTCTTGAAACTCTAGTCATACTCTAATTGATTCTAACAATCTACATCAGATCAGGTGCGATCATAATGTGTCTAACAAGTCATCAAGCCACAGTGGTAGCATGTCAGTCGTTGGACGACAATCTCATCGGTCATCAGGCGATTATAATATGATGACAACATCAACGAAGTCTGCCGGTAATCAGGCGTTTACAATATGATGACAACATAAAGGAAGTCCGTTGGTCATAAGACGCTTACAATATGACGAAAACATCAAGGAAGTTCGTCGGTCATCAGGCAATTACAATATAACAACAGTTTCATCGGTTATCAGGTGATTACAATACGATGACAACATCAGGGAAGTTTACCGGTCATTGGGCGATTACAATATGACGACAACATCAACGAACTCCGCCATTCATCGAGCGATTATAATACAATGTCAACTTCGCTGGTCATTGGGAGTTTACAAAGTGATGGCAATTCCGCCAGTCGTCGGGCGATTATAATACAATGACAACATCAAGTCAACTCCGCTAGTTGTCGGGCGATTGTAATACGATGACAATATCAAGTCAACTTCGCCGGTCGTCGGGCGATTGTTATACGATGGCAACTTCAAGTCAACTTCGCCGGTCGTCAGGCGATTATAATACAATGACAACTTCAAGTTAACTCCGCTGGTCATCAAACGATTACAATAGGATGTCAATTGTGCCGATCATTGGGCGTTAACAATGAGATGACAACTCTGTCGGTCGTCGCGCGATTACAATATGATATCAACTTCACCGGTCATCAGGCGTTTACAATGAGATGACAACTATGCCGATCATCAGGCGATTACAATATGACTAGCAGAAATTTGAAATTACAGTTAGGCGCAGGACATTGCTTCCAAGCGCCGCCCCTTCATCAGCCTAAGGATATTGCTTCCAAGGCATCACAACTCAGGCGCACAACATTGCTTCTAAGTGTAGCCCCTTCATGAGAAACGAGATATTATTTCCTAAGCATCACACCAAGCGCAGGACTTTGCTTCCAAGCATCATCCAGCCTCAAGACTTCACTTTCGGAGCATATCATCCTTAGCATCTTCAAACTACTTTGATCATCTCCTTACTCAGACTCGATCAAAGTAGGGATTATCTGTAGACACTAAATTTTGTCACTAATTTAGCATCAGAATATGTAAATTTGTTGTAATTATTATTCATTTTATCTTTAGAAATAATTGTAATTTTAAGCACCTAAAGAAACATGGATGCAAAAATATAGCCAAAAAATTCAATCCAAAAATCAACAAATCCTAGTCCAAAAGCCCACAAAGAATAATAAAACCAGGTCAAATCCACAAGCATGCCACGCGGCATGCCTAGTCGAGGTCCAGACCCATATCCACCTTCCCTAAAAAACAAGCCCAAAACCCATAAAAAATAATCGAGGCCGCGAGCAAACCATATGGTTTACCCCGCACAATAAAAACCCACAAAAACGGGCTCAAAATCTATAAAAGTTCGGACGGATCCGAGGGCATGACACGCGGCCTGCCCACGGAAGATGCAAACCTACATTTGTTTATCCGGGTTAAATTTTGACCTAAAATGAGAATTTGGGTGTCGCTAAGCCACGCGGCATGCACAAATGCCCATTCCCTTATTTTAGATCTAACTTTCTCACCCTCAATTCACTATAAATACACACCTACTTTCACCTTCTTTCTTTACCCCGAGTTTACCTAGGAGTATTGACACTAAGTCAACTCAATTCTCTTCTTCCCCCACACTCTCTAACCCTTGAATTCATGCCCATTTATGTGCTTAAAAATTGAGGTTGGAATGTTCATTTGTTTATTCATTATGCTTAATTCATGTTCTAATGTACAAATATGTTCATGCTTATATGAAATGTTGTTCTCATACTTGTTTATTTTATTTTTTTCTCATTTTTATTCTATTAATTTGCATGTTCTAAATAATAAAAATAGAACAAGGAATAATAATTCTCTTCTTTCTACTCTTTCTTTTAATTTAAACCGATCTAGTAGAGTCTGTTTGTTAACGGGCGGATTCGAGAATTTTTATTCACGGATTCGTAATCTTACCCCCGAATTCGAATCTCATGGTTCGTGGTTTTGGAGTTATATTCTCAGAGTTTATTCATTTTCTCATAAAAATTAATTGGCGGCTCCCTTTCCTCTTCTTTCTTTATTCATTAATTTGATTTATCGATATCATGAGCATTATCTCAATTTTAAAATTCAAAATTGAGAGATGAAACTTGTTGAAAATGGATTAAAATGAGTAGAACTGACTTACTTGAGACTAGCATGCCGTGTGGCATGCTTAGAGTCCGAGTACTAGTCTTCTAGGGTGATCTTTGGATCAATCTGTGATCCTGGACTGGCATCAAGTCGCGTGGCATGCAAGCCAACCATTGATCCGGGTCTATCTCGACACCTCCCTTTGTTCACCTTTTTCTTCCATTTTTTTGGATTTTATTTTTTCTTGATTTTTGTTCTCGATTTGAATATTACTCATGAATCATTCAAACAATTAATGAAATAAAAATACACAATAAAAATGACATCAAACCCCTTAAAGAATAAGCAACCTCTTTTGACTCGTCACCCCGTGAGACACTTGGAAATTTTCCGATGGAAATTTTCCCAGGTCCTACAGAATGGGTTTCGCAGCTAGGAAGTAAGAAGATGGAGGAAACCATATAGGAATTATGTTGGAATAAGTCCACTGGAAACCGTCTCTCGAGGGTATCCCAGATTGACTACCCCGAGATCCACCATGGACCCCGAGGGTTGATCGTGCAACATTCCCTAGTTAGCTCTATCCTCACTCTCATGAGGATGGGTCTAACTATCCCTTCCTTACCTTTCCTAGCAATGTCTAGGGGAATTAAGGAGCTCTCGGTCCTTAAACCCCTCACTTGAAGGAAAGACTAAGGAGGGAATTACATTTCGTTACTAATTACTGTGGACATTTTTTCTCATCCTTCAGACTTCTAAAGATCTGCGGGATAGTATTTGGGGTTTTGTGCTGGGGTTTAACTTTGAAAAGCTCTTTAAGGATCAATTGCACATTTCATGAATAATTGCTATAAAATCATTTTCCCTTTACTTTGTACATCTCATGAATCATTAAACTAAACCTTCAAGAATGAACATCCACTTGTTCCAACTCTTTTAAGATTAATTCAAATTGTTCACAAGATGTTAGGCTAAGAAAAAAGCAATTTAGGCAACCATTATTTAGAAATACACAAAATCGCCTTAAAATAGCATTGGTACATTGTAAAACCATGTTAAACACAATTTAGGCAATCATGATGTATTTTATTTCGAAAAGGAGTCACCACCCGACTTTTTTTAAGGGAAAAGCCAAGACAAAACCGAAAAGGAAAATAAAGAAAGACTCTGCTTACGAAACCGAGAATGGATTCGAGGGTAAGGTTATGAACTCGAAAGGTAGGAACCTTTTGAGTTCGCCTCTGACCAAAGGAAAGACTCTACTAGTCTACTAAAAGTTATAAGTGTGCTTTTAATAAAGTTTGGAAGGAAGATAAATAAGAGCTTTATAAGGTTACTTCATTGAACATGTAAAATGAATTAAAGAAAGAAGTACATGTACAACACTTTATTTACATGAGAAAGAAATACATAAAGCTTACATTGTGACTTTTGAAGAAGCATTGGCTAGCCTTTGTAGTAGCTTGAAAACTCCTCCCTGAAGTAGCCTTCGAACACTCCTCTTGAATATGCCGAAGTAGTACTAAGAACTAGATGGAAAAGGGAATAAAAAGATGCTAGACAATGTGGCTTTATCTAAGGTTTTTGGTGGGATTTATGTGAGGCTTTTTGTGGTGTTTTTTATGGAATTTATGTAAGAATAAGGATAGATGGAATAGGGATGAGTTTAGTGGTTTAGAATGACAAAGAAATGAAGATGATAATGGTACGAATGTAGTAGAGTGATAGAATGAGAGAATAGTAAAATGAGAGAATAGAGAATGAGTAGGAGATTGAGTGAGATGAAGAATGAGTGAATGATAGTGTGTGTTTGGCTTTGAGAGGAGTAGTATTTATAGGCTTTAGGAGGCTTGGCACATACATGCACATACATGTACATACACTCACATACAGTCACATGCAATTCGTAGTCAACCATGGCACAGATTGCTAGGTGCAAGGGGGGTGTTTGTGGGTGGTCGGCAGCACGTGGGTGAATAAACCCAGTGTGGATAGGCTAAAGTCCGATCGGCCTTTAGACGGGGGAGGGATGTATCTCAACTTGTCCATGCATCTTCGGTCGGCAATGTGTGAATGTATTTGCCTCGAAAATTGGTTGTTCACACTATGGACGGTGATTGCATTTTATGGCTTTTATGAAGTGTTTTTGAGATGCTTTTGTGAGGTTTCGAACTTGAGACCTCTTTGCATGTGTCTTACGTAGCTTTGCATGGCTTGTTCTTGAACGTAAAGTGTGCATGTAGCTTGCTAAACTTCACATGTGATCATGCATGCGTCTTTGGGTGAATATGTACCTATAGGGTGCATGTAATTACGCTTTATTATCCGGTTTCTTCTTCTTTATTTCTACCTCGTACTATATATTTTATGCTATATATTTATATACTGATACCCGGTGTCTACAATTACCTTCTAATTTTGCTAACCCATTACTAATCACCTATTAACAACCTTAATCACCCCCTAACCCATAAGGATTCTAGCCACTAATCATGCTTATCACTATTCTAACACAAACAATCCCAACCTTAAACATGATTTTTATCACGATGAAAGATAAAAAGCAAAGATACTAAACGATGATAAAAGGCAAACAACCAAGTAACAATCAATTAACAAGAACAAAATAGAGTAAAAGGAACAGAAATCACCTATGAATGACAAGGGAGAATGGTAATGGCAAAGAGAGATGATGAATTTCACAACTTCTCAATTGATTAGACTTCAATCATCCAATATAGCCAAAATCATCCAAAATGGAGATGATTCTCACAAAGTTTTGCAATGATCCTTGAATGTCATTAAGAACTCTCTAGAAACTAGTGAATGTCTAAAACTCTAACTAACTCCGGCTCGCCCTAAAAAATAAGGCAAATAAAATCCTTAAAATGCAGTCGTTTCAGCCGAAAAACACCTAAAAGCAGTGTCGTCGCGGGTGCAACGACAGATGTAGTGGGTGCCACCAAACTGAGAGCGAAGGAGGCAATTATGAAACCACGTGGGACTGCGAGCATGATGGCCTAGTCGCGGGCCCGACCAGCCTGGCTCATCTTCTTCTAAGATTTTCCTCCGTGAAATTGTCGTGGGTGGCACGGCCTTCGAGTCCCTTTTTATGTTCTTCCACTTTAGGCGTAGCGCCCGCTACAAAAGTGTAGAGGGAGCTACCAAATTGTAGGTGAAAACGGGCCCTGTCACCCCCGCTACAAGGATTGTAGCGGGTCTGACGGCTCTGATTGTTCTCCTTTAAGAAGCTTTGTCGTCGCAGCTAGACTCCTCTTCATTCCTCGGCTCGGCTTGGCTCGGAAATCCTCTCGGGATCCCCTTGTTAGCCCTTAAATGGCTCATGTGTCTTGTTTTATTCTTCTAACTTTAGAAACCTACAAAACAACTAGAAAGCATGTAAAAACAATGAAAATAACCCAGGATCGAACGAAAACTAAAAGCCTAGGAGCGTAATTTAGGCCTATAAATGACCTAAACATCCATCCACTTGGCATGGCAGGTGCTAAGCTTATGTTGGCCATTCAAGTACTTGAGGGACTCATGATCGGAATCGAGAACAAATTGATTGGGCCTCAAGTAGTGGGACCAATGGACGAGGGCACGTACAAGGGAATAGAACTCCTTGTTGTTAGTGGAGTAATTTTTCCTCGACCCATTAAGCTTCTCGCTAAAGTGGGAAATAGGGCATTGATTTTGCATGAGGACGACCCCAATACCCACACCGCTAGCATCGCAATCAACTTCAAAAACTTGTGAGAAGTTTGAGACGGCAAGCACCGGAGACTCACAAATCTTGTCCTTAAGCTTCTCAAACGCACCTTGCGTCGCCTTGGTCCATTCAAAGGTCCCTTTCTTTATGCATTCAGTGATGGGAGTCATGCGGGTGCTAAACCCTTTGATGAACCAGCAATAAGAAAAAGCTAGGCCGTGAAAGCTTCTCACCTCCGTAAGGGTGGAGGGAATGGGCCATGAACGGATAGCTTCCACCTTCGAGATTCCTCGGTTGGACACAATGTAGCCAAGAAAGGTAACTTGAGGTGTGCAAAAGTCACACTTCTCAAGCTTACCGAATAACTTCTGCTATCGAAGGACCTTGAAGACGAACTCCAAGTGCGAAAGATGTCGTCGAAGTACACAACCACGAGCTTGTCGAGGTAGGGCCTCAAGACCTCATTCATTAGGCGCATGAAGGTGCTAGGGGCGTTGGAGAGACCAAAATACATAACGAGCCACTCATACAACCCCCCTTTAACCTTGAAAGTCATCTTCCACTCATTGCCTTCCCACATCCGGATTTGATGATACCCACTCCGGAGGTCGATTTTAGATAATATGCATAAGCCATGTGTTTAACGTTTTCTTAACTAGGTAAGACAATGGCCGTATAAGTCCCAGGAACTGGGGAAGTTCAGTTTTTCAAGCCTCAAGGAGTTCTAAAGGTTCGAATTTGCAGAGATTAAACTATAGATTTCTACTTAAATTAGGAAAACAAGGGCTCGGGGGCAATATCGGGTCGGCCTAACGAAAGACTAAGCACAGATTCTGCGGTTTTAGGGGAGATTATGTTCGATAATCAATTGTAAGGATTGTGTGCATACTGCATACTAGACTTGTTCAATGGGTCGGGGACCCGGCTCAGCCCGAAAAAATGCGGGTCAAGGTCACAATTTTAGAAGGAGACCCGGCCCAGCCCATAAATGTCGGGGCCCCAAACTATGGTCGGGCCGAGGGTCGATGACCCAGCCCGGCCCGATGACCCAACTAATTACAAATTTATTTAAAAAATCTTAAATGAAGTTTAATTTTTCTGTGACCCGGCCCGACGACCCAAGTAAATACATAAATTAAATGCGTAAATTTTAGGCTTTTTTAATAAAAAAACTCCATTTTATATACTTGTCGGCCCGTTGACCCGGCCCTGGCCCGTAGGGTCAAGGTTCGGGCCGAAGGTACTTGGCCCGAAGGTCGGGCCGGGTGAGGCTCGGGCCGACGGGTCAAAAACTTCCGACCCATGACCCGGTCCGGCCCAACCTTTGAACAGGTCTAGTGCATACCAAGCTAGCATCAGCTTCCCCCACCAGGGCGTCAAGTTGATATTCGCTTCCTGTGCACGAGCTAGCATCGATCCCCCCGCCAGGGCGATGGATCGATGTTGTACTTTCCAAAGTCCATCATCACTCCCGTGCATGATAGGCTTTGGTAGTATGAAAATCAATCTTAAGTAATCTATTCCAATTCCCTCTCGCCAGAGCAAGGAACCGGAATCGATTAAACCGCCCTAGAGTTCCAAAAGCGATGGTTGAAAGGATCCATAGCCCCCCCCCCCCCGGCGGAATCCTTCACCCATCGCAAGGAAATCTAGGGCGGAACACTAATCATCTCACTAACCACCCTAATCCTTCTAATCCAAACTTAATCCTCCATTAGGGGCCCTAATCACCCTCTAACCCTAAGGGAACTTAGCCTAACATATCAATTAAAACCAAAGATTCAATCTTTAACCCTAAAGAATTCATTGAACTAAAACTAGAAACAAGAATAAGCTTGAACAATCAAGAAAGCAATTAAGACTAATCTAACTCTAATCAAAGCAATTAAAGAAGAATGAATTAAAATCAAGCACTTACTAGGATCGAAGAGCAAGAAAGAACGCAGGAGAATCCGGAAATAAATCGCGAATGAAGAACTTGAATTGAATCTTGAAGTTCTTACAAAGTAATTAATACTAATCTCTATTAGAAGAGGAATTAAGAAGCTAAACCTAAAGTAAAACTGATAAAAAGATGAACTAATAATAAAACTAGAGATGTCTAATAATCCTGAAAAAGAGCTATATGTACTAGTGTTACAAAACCGGCTCAAACATGCCATTTAAGCCCATTAATTGGCGCAGATTAGGGGGGTCACGGGCGTGACCCTAGACATCATGGCCGTGACCCTGGAGAAATCCTGGATTCTTCGTCGTTTCCCGCAAACCTCACGGGCATGACCTTGGAGGTCATGGCCGTGAGGTACCTCCTAGAAGGCTTAGCTCGTGGGAGGTCACGGCCGTATAAAGGCTGGTCATGGCCGTAAGGTCTTCTCTGTTGAACTTCAGGGTTTAGGAGGTCACGGTCGTGCAAGTGTTGGTCACAGCCGTGACCCCTCTTCTGTCTCCAAGCTCTTTCCGTCCCTCTTTGGGCCACCAAGGTTTACTGAGGTCACGGCCGTGAGGTGGGTGGTCACGGTCGTGACCCTGCTGCTGATTATGTTTTTCCCTTAGTTTCTTCTTCTAACACCGGAATCGAGGCTTGGTTATCCTCCTCCAATGCTAGGTTTCCTCGGGAAGACCCGACTCTTATGCTTTTAGGCCTCAATTAGCCTCGTTTAGCGCACTTTTGCTCTACAGGTGTCTAAAGCTCTAAGAATCTGCAAAAGAAAGAAAAAGAAGTACAACCACTAATAAACAACTATGGAAACGAGTAAGAACCTAAGGTAAAAGGAACGTATTTAGGCTCAAAACCGAGCCTAAAAACCATGCAATTCATTGAGCATATCATCGAGTCTCGGTATGAGATACCGGTACTTGGTGGTGTTGTTGTTGATACGTCAACTATCGACGCACATTCAATAGGTTCCATCCTTCTTGGGAACCAAAAGGGCGGGCACGGAACATGGACTCATGCTCTCCCAAACGAAGCCCCTAGAAATAAGCTCATCCACTTGTCGTTGAAGTTCCTTGGTCTCTTACGGGTTGCACTGATAAGTCGTCTTGTTGGGAAGAGGGGCTCCGGGTATGAGGTCAATTTGGTGCTCGATGTCCGCATGAGAGGGAAGCCCGGTGGTAGATCCATGGGGAAGACGTCGTTGAACTTGGCAATGAGGGAGCCACGAGAGGGTGTAGGGGTATCTCTTCCTCACATTTGTTTGCCTCTAAGATAAGTAAGGTAAGAACGATCTTCCCTTTGCTTAGAGCTCTTTCTACCCGTATTTCATTCATGTGTTTGGGCTTCTCACTTCCCACACTGCGTTTTGGAGGTAATATTTCATGTGGAGCTAAAGGAAGTAGCTTAACCCTCTTGATTCCATAGGCAAAAGTGTAGGTGTTTTTCAACCCATCATGCAAAGTGCGCTAGTCGAATTGCCAATGACTCCTCAAAAGGATATGACAAGCACTCATCAGGACCACATCACAAACAATAGAATCATCGTAAGTAGGGCCAGAAGACAAATTAGCACGGACTTGCTTTGTTACCTTCATGTCGCCTTGATCGTTGAGCCATTTGAGGGAGTATGGCTTGGGGTGAGGCATCAATGGTAGGCCAAGCTTCTCGACCATGAAAGTCAAGGTGACTTTGGTACAACTTCCCCCGTCGATGATGACATTGTACACCTTTCCTCCAACGAAGCACCGTGATTGGAAAATCATCTCCCGTTGAGTCTTATCAAGAGGGGACTCCTGAACATATAATACCCTCCTCAAGATAAGAGCATTGCTTTACACAGGTTGCACGGGCTTAGCGTCATCATCATTAGACTCAACCCAATCCTCGACGAGCGCTTCGGGTTCTTCTTGTGTCGTTTTGAGCTCCTCATCAATTTCCTGGACCTCTTGAAGGATCAAGGTTCTCTACATTGGACAATCCGCTTGGAAGTGACCATACCCTTGGCACTTGAAGCATTTCTTGCCTTCTATCCTTCGGGGAAGCTCCGTAGGAGAGGGCTTAAAAATTGTTGGGAGGTGCAACACATTTCTAATAACTTACTAGAAGGGGACCACTTTTTTTTAATGCACTCGAAGGGGACCACATCTTCAAAGAACTGGTTGTTGGGTTATTTTCCGACCGTTATGACTGAATTCTGGTGATCTATATATGAAAAGACAGAAATACCCCTACATTTTATCAAACAATTGCTGGGAGGTGCTATACATTTCTAAAAACTGACTGGATGGGGACCACTTTTTTCACACCTCTTCTCTACACTTTCTCTCTTCTCCCTCAAATATTAATACAACTCAACCCATCAAAACCATAAACAAACTCTTCTTCTTCTTCTTCATTCGTCCACCACCTAACCACCACCACTACCACCAGTCCAGCCAACACCACCACCACTTCAGCGCTAAGCCACCACCGAGAACAACGATGGCCATTTTAAATCAAATCCCAATCTAAGTTTAACACAACCAAGCACAAATCTCTCTTCTCATTCCGTGATTCAAATTGAATTCAACACCCACACCAAAACCCCCAAACAGACTCAATTTTTGCAACCCAAATATTGTCATAAGAAGCCACTCCAGCCACCCAAAAACACTCATAACCACTCGAACTCAATCTTGAACCATCCCCGTTTCTCCTCTATTTCGCGAGACCAGACCCGACAGCTGCCGCCTAGGCCGGTGCCCGCGACCTATGTTGACCGACGCCCAAACCCACGACAACCAAACGCCGCGATAGACTCCCTTCCTCCTTGTCTCTCCTTGCTTGCTTGTTATTAGGTATTTATGGGTTGAGTTAAGACCCAAAAACAAAAAATAGATTGAGAAATTGACATGCTGATGGAATGAGGAGAGGGATTTGTGCTTGGTTGTGTCAAAATTAGATTGTAGTTTGATTTAAAATAGTCATGGTGGTTCTTGGTGGTGGTTAAGTGCCGAATTGAGTGATGGTGGTGTTGTTGGCGGTTAGACTGGTGGTTGTGGTGGTGGTTGGGTGGTGGACGAATGAAGAAGAAGAAGAAGAAGGGGTTATTTATGGTTTTGATGGGTTGAGTTGTATTGATATTTGGGGGAGGAGAGAGTGTAGAGAAAAGGTTTGAAAAAAGTGGTCCATGTCCAGTTAGTTTTTAGAAATGTATAGCACCTCCCAGCAATTGTTTGATAAAAACATAGGGATATTTCTGTCTTTTCATATATAGATCGCTGGAATTCAGTCAAAACGATCGGAAAATCACCCAGCAGCCAGTTCTTTGAAGATATGGTCCCCTTCGAGTGCATTAAAAAAAAGTGGTCCTCTTCTAGTTAGTTGTAACAAATGTATGGCACCTCCCAGCAATTTTTCGAGGAGAGGGCATGGCGATCCCCTTCTTCTTGTCAGTGAGGGTAAGTGTACATTTGGGAGCTTCACTTGGCTTTAAAATGCTCGGCTAGGGAGGCCAACTAAGAGATGGGAACAAGGGCCTATTCAAAGGCTTGGCGGCGACCTTTTCCTTCCTACGCTTCTCAACCTTGTGAGCTAAACTACAAAGTTCGTCCAAGGAGTGGTAGGGTTGGATTTCAATCTTCTCCGCAATGGCGGGGTCCAACCCATTCAAAAACCTCATCATAATTTGCTTCTCGGGCTCTTGTGGGTTACTCTTGATGAGGAGTTGTTGAAACTCATGGATGTAGTCACTCACACTTCTCTTCCCTTACGTAAGGGTGAAGAGCTTCCTCATAATGTATTTCTTGTAGGTGCTAGGCAAGAATCATCAATTCATCAATTACTTTAGCCTCGCCCAAGAGGTGATTTTTATTCGACCCTCCTTAGCCCGTTGTGCCTTAACATTCTCAAACCAAAAGGATACGACCTTGGTAAGCTTCAAGCTAGCAATTTTGAAGGCCTTTTCATAAATATACTCCTTAGTGTCAAAGATCCTCTCCATGATTTGAACCCACTCAAGATAATCGTCGGGGTCGGTGGAACTATTGAATTCCAAAATTTCGATCTTAACATCATGGAATATATCCCATGGGGATCTTTCACCCATTTCCTGTCGAAAATGTCGTCGAGGGGAGCCTCTATCATCATCACTCGACTCAAAGGTGGGAGGAGGACAGATAGAGCTACGAGTGGACCTCCTTTGTCCGTCACGGGGATGGCCTTGGAAGTGGACGGCGATGTTGTTCACTTGAGCCATGAGGGTTTCGAGAGTCCTCTCAATGGAGGAGACTCGGCTCTCCATAACCACATATTGGGGACTTCGGCGATGGCTTGATTCTTCTCGATTAGGATTAATTTCATCACCCATACCGAAAAGAGGGGAAAGGACGAATTGTGTTTCGGAAATTTTGTGAAGTTTGGGTTTTTTTTTTTTAGTTAGCTAGTGTTTGTGGGCTTGGATTCTTTGAGGGTTTTCTTCCAACAACACCATTCAAACACAACTACACATTGGCCACCTCAACTGTAACACCCCGAATATATGGGTAAAGTGTGGCTTAAAGGATTTGAAATGACTACTTATATCACCAAGGTACACCTTCTTTTATGGTAGCTCATCCGTTGGAAACTCCTCAGTTAAGCGTGTTTGGCTGGGAATAGTCTCAGGATGGGTCGGAAAACTTCCCAGGAGGTCACCCATTCAAACACAACTACACATTGGCCACCTCAACTGTAACACCTCGGATATATGGGTAAAGTGTGGCTTAAAGGGTTTGAAATGACTACTTATATCACCAAGGTGCACCTTCTTTTATGGTAGCTCATCCGTTGGAAACTCCTCAGTTAAGCATGCTTGGCTTGGAGTAGTCTCAAGGTGGGTGACCTCCTGGGAAGTTTTCCCAGGCAGCATGTGAGCAAAGACGAAGCACGCTAGAAAAACTCGTGGTGATTCGTGGGGCCAGTCAGCGATCCTTGAAGTAGTTATTGCTAATGTCCACGGCCCGAGAGGGGCCGGGGCATTACAGATGGTATCAGAACTGACCCGCAACCGTGAGGTTCGCCAGTGGACGGGAGAGCCATAGGCAGTCACCTAATGGGGCAAAGATTCTGGAGTGTATTGAGGCACAACGAGGACGTTGTGCGCTTAAGTGAGGGTGATTGTAACACCCCAAATATATGGGTAAAGTGTGGCTTAAAGGTTTTGAAATGACTACTTATATCACCAAGGTGCACCTTCTTTTATGGCAACTCATCCGTTGGAAACTCCTTAGTTAAGCATGCTTGGTTGAGAGTAGTCTCAAGATGGGTGACCTTTTGGGAAGTTTTCCCAGGCAACGTGTGAGCGAGGACGAAGCACACTAGAAAAACTCGTGGTGATTTGTGGGGCCAATCAACAATCCTTGAAGCAGTTATCGGTAATGTCTGCGGCCCGAGAAGGGTCGGGGCGTTACATCAACACTCCAACAAGGACACCAATTCCACCACACAACTTCAATAATCAACAAGAACAACAACTTCAACAACAATAATATCTTCTTCAATACACTTAGAGGGCACAGGGGATAGGGGTTTCCGAATTTCACAACAATATCAACAACTCCAACACACTTGGAGATTCACAGGGGATGTGGGTACCCAAATTTCACAGAATTAACAACAAATTCAACAATGGGTATGAACCTCAACTTGGAATATGAAGAATAACAACTCAAGCCAAAACCCTAACCTTTGCTCTGACACCAAATGGAGCATGACGTGGTGGCAATGACTTGCTTGAGTTAAGGAGGAAGAAGACCTTGAACCAGGAAACCTTCAATGGAGCTTGAACACAAGATATGAACTTAGTAATGGAGGATTCCACCACAAAGAACTATAACTCCACCAAAATTAGATAAAGACTAGCACCACTAATCCATAAAGGAATTGACTTATTAACACCACCACAATGCATTGAGGCTAAAGTAAGAACAAGATTTGAGAGAGAAAAATTGGGGAGAAACCTTTGCTTTCATTAATGGCCAAGTTGAATGACTTTTCCTCCCCAATGTGAATGAATATAAACATTGGAGTGGAAGAGAAAGATGTAAAAAATTACAAGTTTGCCACCCCTTACAAACGTAGGGGAGAAAAGAAGAGAAAAAAATGCTAGAAAAAAAGACGGCAACATAGGACGACAGTGTCAAGCGCGACTAGTGCCTCTCCCGACGCGAGTTGCGCCTCTTCTAGGGGCGTCAGCTTCTTCTCAAAATGCCAGACGAAGCCAGCGTTTGGGAGACGCAGCCATTGCCCATCCTGGCGCGGCCAGTGCTTCCAATGCGCGGTTAGCGTCTTCTTTCTAAGCTTGAAAAACGCAATAAGGAGGGAATGAAGGTTAGGCGCGACCAGCGTCTAACCCAGCCTTCATATTCTCCCTTCCGCAACTTGTTTCTCTGTTTTGATCCACTTCCGACCCCAATGCCGAAATAACCACACTCCCTTGGGACGACCCGGTATAATGTTAGGGTTCAAAAGGCCCTCGGGGTTGGTGAAATCCACCTCCATGTTCGGGCGGGTGGTTGCAACCCTCTTGGTGTGGGCAAACAATGAAGAGTAAGGTACCCAAGCCTCTTCAGCATACCCCTTGAATCACACATACTGGCTTCATGACAGTAAACTGATGCTTTTGAACCAGACAACTGCAACCAAAAGCTGAAATTGATGCCGCAAAGGTGTAATTGAAAGAGAGGAACCATGAATCAATGACCAAAGGTGGCTTGATCCTTATGCTTCTTGACAACTCATTACTCATCAAATCTGTTGTTACTTTTGCCTTTGTTCTAAGTTTTTTGTTTTTTATGTTGTATCCGTTTGCTTGATGAGCTTCAATAGCATTTAGATACTTTGGACAACACAACAAAATATCAAATCATCAACTCTTTTCTGGATAATCATGAGTAACTAAAGTTAAACCATTTAAGTCTGGAACAAATAGTTATTTGATGCACTAATTAGATGACCTTCCTACATATAAATGGGTTGGAAATTTACATTTATCTCTATTGAATGATGGTAATTGTCCCTAGGAACACTGAATCGTGTGAAAGAGGAGTCACATGTATATGATTTCCAGAGTCAGCTTGACCAAGAAGACCCGAAAAGGCACACTTAAATTCTGTATTTGCTAAGATTCTAAAGCACTTTCTCCCCTTTAAAATCAATACACCTCCCTACTTTAAGCAGTCTCAACTTGTATTACTTCCTAAATACCCATAAAAATTTTCCTTTTTTAACTGTCAAATTGTCACTTTCCTAATAATCAATTAATTATTAAATCTATGTTTCAATTCCTTTATAGTATAGTGCATCAACAAGTTTGCCTCTAAAGAGTAAACTAAGTATCAAGCAAGGTGAGATTCATATGAAAAAAATAGCCCTTCAAGTATAAATCTTTGATTTACTCTGCAAAATTGATCCATCCATACAATCTAGTATTAATCAATAGGGTTTCTAGACAATCAATACCCTTATAACTTTACCAAAACAAGTCGAACTAAAATTCAATAATTGCATTAATATGAACACAAAACACAAGCAACACCCTCCCTCCCTAAAAAAACCAAAAAAAAGTCAAGAGTAACTAAATTGAAGAAATTGAATTCACACCAGACAGTGAACCAATCAAACGCATAAAAAAAAAAGAAGAAGAAATATAGGGGATTTACAAAAAAAATCCCCGGTAAGGTTGTTGGGAGTTATGTGAGGGCCAACCACAGTGAAGAAGCTTCATGGGTTTAGGGCGGACATAATCGTGTGCAGTGTAAGCAGAATAAGCAGTTGAGATTAACATTGCAATTAGAATTATTAGAATGAGGTAGGTACATGTGATGTGATCATGTGGGGATGATTAGAATGAGGTAGGGAGACATCATCCTTTCAACAACAATGACTGAATAAATGGTCATCATTTGTGTTGTGGAAATAGTAGCCAGACACGTGTTTTTATAAAGACATAAGAGTTAGGAAATCCTTATTAATTGGTAGATTACTGTTATTGATTATCATTATAAAATTTAGCTAGACAACCAGTTACACCCTATTCGTATTTATCGAATCATCCTATGAAGTCATCGCAAGAAATTAAACAGTATGACAGGAAATGTTTAGCTTCCACTAGCAACCTAAAACTAGTAAATACAAAAACTGCAGATCAGGCCGCTAAACAACAAAAATTTTCAACTACTATAACATATTCCTTCTCAATGGGTATGTAAGTAAATCTCATCACCAAATCATATGAAAAAAAAGGAGCACAAAACAACACAACTAAATTAACTACGTCAGTTTTTCACAACCCTAAATTAACCAAAACAACCAACAGACAACGAAACAGCAAATTACATCACACCTCATACAACACCAAACCCTATATCCAAAAAACCACTGCATTAACACTTGATCCAACAACAATTCCAACAAAACATCCAAATCCCAACATAAGCCAAATCTAAAACAATCACGCTCACCTCAATCCAAACCGCGATACAACTTTCGATGAGATTTTCGAGGCTTGTCAGATCTGATCCGAAGAGTGACAAGAACCTGACACATATAAAATAAACAAATGAACACTAGGTTCTACATTTGTTCTCTTCAAATAAGATTGAAAAGCTCAACAAGCTATTGATTGAAGTTGTGAAATATGGTGTATGCAAGATCAACAAGCTCAACAAAATCTTGATCGAACCTTAGTGAAATATAGCAGAATTGATTGAAATGTGCAGCAAATTGATCGAACATTGGCGAAGAGGCGGCAAAATTTCGTAGAAATGAGAAGGAAACACAGAGAAATCAGAAGTAAGATATGGATCTAGATTAGAGAGAGGTTGATCGAAACCTAATCTGTCGACATTAGCAAAATACTCCAATGGGAAAACACAGAGAAATCAAATTTTCTCTAACATTCCGATGAACGAGTGAGAAAAGATAAAAGAGAAATGGGGAGAGAGAAATGAGTGAGAGTACTGAGAGTGTGTTCTTGCATACTCCTTCCGACTCTTCAATTTTTTATTTGACTTCTTACTTTTAAATTTTTTTCACAAGGTAATTGTACCCTATGGTGGCAATTATTGAAAAATGCTACTAAATGGATATATTACACATAATTTACTTTACACATTTAATAACATTTATGATAAATATCACTAAAAATCTAATTTGTTGTAGTGTATCCATAAGTTGGAACACCATATAAATATCATTGAAAGTCATCCCATAATCTCTAGTTTTTGCAAGGCAAAGGCGAATTACCGACAATATATCCTTCAAAACAGGCACATTATCATGTGTGACGTGCCTGAGAATGACAAGCTCCCTTAAAATCCTCAAGGTAATGGCTTGGCTTACGAACACGTTGTTGACCTCGATGGCCACTCTAAAAAAAATTTGGGAGGATATTCTATTATAATTTGGGAGAATATTTTATATTTATATTAAGTGGACGCCCTGAAAAAAAAAAACAAAAATATTAGTAAGAGTGTTCAATTTAATACAGCAGCCAAACTATCTATAAAAAAAAAACTAAATAATCTATCATATATTGGAAACAATATTGTATACTCTTTTAAATATATATAATTTTAGCTATTATTAAGTGGACACCCTTTACTCCTATATTTGGATCCGCCACTACAAATGGGGCAAATCAACTGACGAAAATTTTTACGTGGTCTCGCGGGAGCACACATTGCTTCCTTACTCCCACTATCGTCATGCGTTTTCTTTTTTTTTCCTTTAAATTTCAGCATTTTTGTTAATATATGATTTGTTGCAATTGTTAACAAAGATAGTGTGTACATTGTGGTGGTATGTATCTCGTTATGTTATATTTGAGGTACAAGGTTTGATTCTATACATGTAAATATATTTAATTTGTTTTTCATCATATAACCTATTTCCCCCCTCCTTTTTCTAATTTTTTTTTTTGAATTTTGTTTGTCGATTTTAGCTTTTATTTCCTTTAAAAAAAAAATTCTCCCTTCTTCACTATTTTGTCATTTTCATTTACTGTTATTGATATCTTATTTTTACATTTTCCCCTAAGTATTCTATTAATTCATTTTGTTTCCTTTTTCCTTTTAATTCATTTTTTATTTCAATTATTCTACCCCTTATTTTCCCCCATTTTCTCTTTTTTTTTGTCATTTTTATTTTTTTATTTTTATTTTTTTCATGGAATCATTTATATTTTTCGTTATAATTGTTAGTAACTTTTAGTTTTTCTTAAAAAATTTTTTACAGACTTGCATATATTCATTTGCACACTAACGCATATTCTTTTACACACTAACATTGAATATTGTGCACTTTAACATAAACTCGTTTTTAAACACTAACTTTTTGTATGATACTCATCATCTATATTTAAATTTGAGTTTGTACGCTATATCATTATATTTGGTTCATCTTTATGCAGTCAATCGTACATTATAATAAACTCTTTTGCAAACTAACATATACTCATTTACACACTATTATGGACTGCTTTGCACATCAGCACATACCTCTGAATTTGTGCACTACCACAGACTCCTTTGCACACCAATATAGACGTGTTTACACACTGGTATAGACTTATTTGCACACTAGTACATACTCCTTTGTCCACTAATTTCTTGCGGGGTGCTTTTGGGCATTATACTACTACAAATATAATGCTTGTGAACACTAGTAATTATACGATTACACACTTAAAAATAATATTTAAGCACGCTAATGAGTATACTATTACACACTATCTAATACTTTCATACACTAACTATTACACTATTACACACTAATTAATTCACACACCAAACATAATATGCACATTAAAAAAAAAAAGATGATACTTATGCACAAGAATGATAATGTGACTATTAACAAGATACGTCAAGTATCATACTTTTACACACTAAGATACTTAACCAGACCTAACGTTTATGCTAACCATCATTATACTCATAACATTTATGCTAACCATCATTATACTCATATTAGGATGTATATTGGAGATACACAAAAAGAAAAAAAAATACACACTAAAGTAAATTAATATTAGGGTATATATATAATTGTTAAAAAAAGGATTTGCAAAGAAAATAAAATAAATTACTGGCCAACAATTTTTTCCTAAATTTAAAATATGTGTAAAGAAGAATAGTAAAAGAAAGAAATAATTGAAAATGATGAAAAAAAATATATAAGAAGAACGAAGAAAATACCTATGACAGGTGACAAGTTTCAAACCCAAAACACCTGATATAAATAGGGTACTGCTAACCAACAAGCTAATAATACTACAGTACTGTGATTCACGCGATTTGCAGGAGTACAGTCTAACAACTAGATACTTGACACACACTAGAAACAAAATTTCCCACATTGCGAAACAGTGTCTCTCACCCCTATAATTCAAGTTCAGATCAATGTTGAAACATTGTTTTGACTCTCAGTTTCTGAGTTCCTAATGATCATGATCATGAGTCACCATTGATTTTATGTTCAAAATCATGGCCATCTAAGTTAGAAGATTTGAAACTTTGATGTGGAAAAGCGAAAATGGTTTCGATCCCGATCAAGGTAGGAAATAAATTCAGATATGTGTGTTAAATAGAAGTTGGAAGAGGATTGGTGAATGTATTTTGCATGGATTTTGAAAATTGGGGAAGAATATTTTTCTGTCCTTGAGTAAATCTTGTAGCTGACCTATTAGATTTTGCAAATATTAACATTATCTAAATCCTAACTAGAGAAGGAAAAGCAAAGAGGAGAAATATAGTCGTTGGTTTTGCGCGTGAACTGGAAAGCTGAATCGAAATTTCGGTTGTTTCAGTTGGATTACGATTAGTTACGGAGTAAACTTGACTGACAAGGGTGATAAGCAGTTAACCAACGCCGCATGTGTACAATAAAACAATTCAGTAAACTATAATAAACTTTTGCGCAAATTCTCAAATGATTAAAACCCTGCTTTAAGAACAAAATGATAAACATCTTAACGCAAGATGGTTAATAATCATATTACATTTTACCAAAATCACTCATAAAGTTAAATGTAAATATATTTAAATCATTATAAAGGTATGTTTCAATACTTTAAGGGTAATTACAACTTATAAGAAATATAATAATTATTTATTTATATTTTTTCATAAATATAAAACTATGCATAAAATGTATGCATTTTCTACTATGATTGATATTATTTATATTCTTTGACCTAGTTAATAAGTATTATACTCTTATAATTGATAAATATATATAATTATTAGAGAAAATATTATTAAAAGTTACAAAAATATGAAATATGGACAATTCAAGATGGTTAACAGATGTATATCATTGTCCATATAAAAAGAGTTTTTTTATATATATAAACAAAATTTCTACCATAGTTAAATTATTTTCAACTATGGTAATTGAAATTTTCTTACTACTAATTTGACTATGATAAATCACATCGGGCTTCACAAGATCATAAGTATCGTTCTCATGCAAGGATTTGTGTTTCCTCTTGCACAACTTTTACCCAATATGCATTGTGATTATCAGTCATAGTTTCATCGTAACTCTGAGACTTTCTCGTCACTTGTGAGAGTAACATATTCACTAGAGTGTAGAGTGATACATAGTAAAAGGTCACCTTTCTATGTGGATCTATCACCAGGCATTCTACTACAATTACTAATTTAACAGGTTCCACATTTCTTTTAAATATTAGTTTTGATCATTTGTGCAAGGAGATACATGATCTCCATCTATTCCGACTAGGCCTAGTAAAATTTTGTCTGACCTAATAACCCAGTTTGTCCAATCGGAAAAAAAAAATCTAGTATGGTCATTAAAAGTTCATCTGAATTTTAAAATAGGTCAATTGTTCATTGTCTGGTTTAAATTAGGTGGGGTCCGAGTATGGAAAATTTGGTTGTTTGAGTTCCGACAAAAAATTTAGGTTTGGTCATTGGGCTCGATTTGTGAGTTAACTTGAGTTGAATTTTAATTACCTTTATGTACAATCCGGACATCGGTCAATTCGAACATCAAACAATCAAACATTGTTCAGTTATTCCAACACAAAAATATGACCTTGCCTTTATATAAAATTCGGACACTTGACAACCAGGTCCAAATATTGGACATCCGGGTTCGGGTATGGTCTCAGTGTCTGAATTGCTTATGAATTGGGTCCAAGTAGTAGGTCTTTGACCGAAGGATCGATGTACCGGACTTCGAATTACCTAGACCCGGATTATTGCCAACTCTAATTTCAACTACATCATTTTCAACAACAATATAATCTTGTGAATTTCTTGAGCCATGGGGGTTAGATCATGATCAAAACTTCTGAGGACCCTTAATTTAGGTGTTATGAATTTTCACATTTTCAATGATTTGATCCTCAAAGGATAAAACATCTCAACTTCTCAAAACACTTTTGTTGACAAGATCCCATAGTCAGTAGGGGAATTCATCTCTTGGTGATCATAGGCAAAGACACTCTATAGTCTTTGAATCAAGCTAGGCTCTCTCATTCTTCGACATGTGGACAAATGCTCGACAACCGAATACTTTTAAGTGGTTGTGAAGGGCCTTTTTTTCCTAACAAAACATCCAGTAGGATATTTCTACCCAAAGGAATTAATGTTGCAAGGTTGCTGATATTTGGGATGGCAACGGGGCGGATCGGGGATGGGGGAGTATATCTCGTCCCCATCCCCGCTCCTAAAACTCGTCCCCATCCTCGTCCCCATCCCCGCTTCGGGGAATGATTCTTGTCCCATCCCAATCCCCGCGGATTCTCCATCCCCAACAGGGATCCAACGGGGATTTTTTAAAGCTATCCAAAATCTAACCAAATTTTAATCAAACCCGATTTTTAACCCGTTCAAAATACAACGTATTTAACTTGCTCAAGCAATAATATATCAAAATCAAACAATAATAAATTGACAAGTGTTATTCGGAAAAAAATACAATAATACATCCTCCTCAAGTGTTATTCGGGGACGGGGATTCGGGGATGGGGACGGGGAATTTTCCCCGGCGGGGAAAATGGGGATGGGGATGAGGATTGTCCCCATCCCCGCCCCGTCCTCGAGTGGATTTTGAAAAATCGTCCCCGTCCCCGTCCCCGTCCCCATCCCATCCCCAATAGGGGTGGGGATTTTTCCCCAGAGAGGGGCGGGGCCCCAGCGGGTTCGGGGATTCCCCGCCCCATTGTCATCCCTAGATGATATCAACCATCATCTTTAAGCCATGTTTTTTAGTTGGGTTAAACCGAACTAACCGAACTTAAATTAACTTAACTTAACTTATCTTTACTAACTTAACTTAGCTCAACTCCATAAAAACAAAAAAATCAAAAACAACTTTTTAAACCAAAAAGAAATTCAAATAATATTATTTTAATCTCAAATCAATCTACTTTTTCCAACACCTATAACTTTTTCATTTATTTTCCCCAAAATATTCAAATTTTATTAATAAAATATTTTCATCCAACAACTAACTTAACTCAAACATATCCTATCCTATCATTTCTTATCCTATTCTAACTTAACTAACCTAACCTGGACCTAACCTGACAAAAGAACATGAATGTTTCCCCCCAAAAGACTGTAAGAAATGTGCATCTAGAATACACCAAAATCTTTCCTTCATGGTTCGGTCCATTATTTCCGCTAGGTTGTCTAACTATAGTATTATAGATGAGTTCTTCTCCAGTCTGATCATGTTTCTCTTATAATATACCCCAAACACGCCATGATCCTCTCCACCATTGTTAGCCGGTACACATTTAACCTTTGACTCGTCTCCATTTTTCCATTGCGTGAAATCCTTTAAATTCCAGATGCACTTGATATTTTTATTAGCAATGACAATGAAATTGTCCTCGAGTAACCTGCTATAAAACATGCAAAATGTAATCTTCCTCTATAAGCAAATTTTTAAGGTCATAATGAAAAATATAAATGTAAAATTAATAAAAGTTACATTGAAAATATAAAATAATAAATGATTTGGAATAGACCTGTCAATTCGGGCTGACAGGTCAGTCTTGGGTTTGGTGTATACTGGGTTCGGGTAAATACATGTCGGGTATATTCTAGTATCGGTCAATTTGGGTCGGTATTACGGGTCATGACCGTGCTTTTTCTCAGTCACTTACAACTAATAAAATTGATTATAATTATTCGAAGATGCCTATATAATGTGTCATTCTGTTCCAAGTTTCACAACCACAATATATTATGATTGTATAGAGATATTACTATACACCTAAGGGATACTTTGGATAAAATTTGACAATTGCCAAGTTCATAAGCACTACGCAGTTTACGCCAATAGTTCGCAGATGACAATACTTATGATTTTTGAATACACATATGTTCAACTCTAACATGGAATATTTATCATTCCATTAAAAAAAAAAAAAAAACTCTTGCACTATTGCACAATCAAACATATAACCAACAAAACATCAAAAGTCACATATATACATGAGTACCACATGAATCCATTATTAACAACAAAGTGAAGCTACTTAAGACTTAACTGAGTCTCAAACATTAAGTGTTTCCACCACAATGTCGAGAACAATTGAACACATAACACAACACCATGAAGAAGTTTCAAGTGCAACATTAATACAAATATTTGAACCCCATACGAAGTACTTATAAGTAGTCAAATAACACACCATTCATACTAAATTAGTAACTAGCTAATCAACGTTAGAACAACCCACCAATTCGACATTCGTTGGGTCCAACTCTATCAACCTCATCTTCATCAACATTTAATTGTATTGTATCAAAATTAGCAACAAGGTCATTCACTTCTTGGTCTCATCATCTTCAAAAGTAAACATTTATAAATAGAAATAAATATATATAAATATAGACATGCATTCAAATATTAAATATACTCAAAAAGATCTTATAAACATTACCTCTATCAATTCAAATCCATATACTCAATACGAATACTTCGGGATTGTTGGGCCTAAGGGAAGCCTCCCACTTGGTTAATATTCTTCCATCCATGCTAAAACACGACTCAGAAGCTACCGTCATAATAGGAATGCTCAACATATCTCTTGCCATCTTATAAAGGGGAAGCGATGTCCATTGTTTTTTCCACCAAGCCAAGATGTCCAAATCCAAAGTATGATCAAGTCTAGTTTCTTCGAAATACTTATCTAACTCTATGGTTTTAGAAGTGGTATCACCAATTTGATAAAAAGTATCAAATCCCTATGTAACATCAAATGATGACTTAGTGCACGAAACAAATCAAAATATCTTGCACATTTAAATAATAAATACTCAAGATGTATCATGAAACATACTGCCAAAGCATCGTCTTTGTTCCTTGAATTACCAACATTTGATTATGAGTTTTCCATAGTATATTTAACAAACACCTTGTATAATTGATCTCTCACAATCTTAGATTTAAATTCAACAGTTTCAACATCAAGTTGTGAGATAGTATTTGACAAACTGAAACTTATATCTAGATCCAAGATGCCAGCAAGGGAGAGAATCACACTATAAGATTCCCAATATATTCTTCAAAAACGCATCCTCACATTGAATATATGATGGTAACAATTCATTCTCCTTCACGTTTTTCAAGTACAAATTTGTCGTTGGATACCTAGTGCCAGAAATAAGAGTGGTTATCTCATCAAAATGTTAAAGGAGATCATAAACTTTGTCAATTCTATACCATTTCTCATCGGTTGGAAGGTCAGGAAAGGTAGAACCAGTTTTTTCCATCCACCTCATAGTTGAGAAGGCGCCTCGATAGGGCAACACTCTTAATAATATTTATATGTAGAATTCCACCTAATGGGACAATCTAGCCATAAGTCCCTAGAACAATCAATCCTAAGACTATAAGAGATTTTAACAAATTGTAACCTTTTTACTTTAAAACTAGTGTCAAACTTCACCAACTCCTTAACCTAACCAATCCCAATATCTACCAATTTCAACCCTTCCTTAATAATCAAATTCAATATATAGGCACCACAACGAACATGAAAAAATTCACCACCATAATGCAATCTAGCATGCACATTAAAAGTGTCTTGCAATAAGTCTTGCATGTTATCATTAGCCCTAGCATTATCAAGTGTGATGGTGAAAATTTTCTTATGAATTTTCCATTCCTTTAGAAGATCATGAACCTTATCGTGTAAAACAACCATAATATGATGATGAGGCAAATGACAAAAGTTTAGAACCACAATATGCAACTTTCAATCATCATCAATATAGTGAGCCGTTAAGGATAGAAAACCATGACCTACACATGAAATCCACAAATCAGAAGTTGAACCGTGTCGAGTTCGGAACCGAGCTACCAAGGCCGGGCTTGTGGAAGTTGACAAGAATGGAGAAATTCCGACCCAGCATGCCCGCGCTAAACCCACTCACCCATTCAATTTCAAGAACTGTTACACTTTCTCCAAGGGTGGAGTGGTGAGTATCGAGTTGGCATGGTTAAGGCGAGTCGTCCGATGTTCGAGCTTGGAGAGGCTCAGGTTTACTCCACCAGCCCCAGAGGCCTCGGGATCATTCCGGGTCGACTTGAGACAAAAGGCATTGAGGTATCGAGGTTCAGTATAGCCCGGAATCAATAAAGTTCTAAGAAGGAAACAACTCCTAAAATCAGCAAGGTCGCGCCCGCCACCACCCGGGTAACACTCGCGACACGCTTCAGCAAGCAAGGGGAGCAGGCTGTCCAGATGGTAGCGTCCGCTACCACTCAGCGTAGCGCCCGTTACCTCACTCGGCTTTTTAGGGAAATTTGTGGAATATGTCTGTCACGCCAGTAACAGTCCATCGTAGCACCTGCTACGGCTACGGACCTGCTGAATCGCCTGAAGTCTTCGCTAGGTAGCGCCCACGACACCTGGAGCTCGCGCCCGTGACGGCACCCTGGCCAGGCCATAACGCCCGCGACCATGCTGTTTTTACGCGTGATTTATTTGCTTAAAACGCTGAGTTTAGCCTTTTGTTACTTAGTATAAATACTCTATTAGCACTGTTTTCTAGGTAGCTTTTGATGATTATGAACATGCTTATGCATTGTTAGGGTTTCCCTCAGTTATCTCCCAAAAATCTTGATTGCTTTATGATATATAACTAGATCAAAGAAAAAGGTTTGATCAATTACACATCAAGGGGAGACGTGCAACCAATCTAAAGGCTATGAAAGTTCACGTGAATGCTAGGGTTTGAGAGAGAATCACGTGAAAGAGAGGATATTTGGGAGGGTTCTTTGACGTGAGGTTTGGGAGATTTGAGAGAGAGTATGAATGAGTGTTTGGGGAAGAGATTTGAGAGAGAGTTGACGTGAATGTAGGGAGCTTTGGGAGAGGGAGAGGAAGAGTGACGTTTGATTTGAGGGAATTTTGAGGAGTTGACGTGAGGTAGAGGGATTTAGGGTTTTGAGAATAGCCTAAGGGAATCAACAGGATAGATAAAAGGAACCGGATAGTTCAAGAGAATCAAACTTGATACAGAAACACTACAATTTGAATACCTAGGGCTACTTATTCTTCAACCTAGTTACAGAAACACCTTTTAGGTTTAGGAAACAAGCTCTTCCTCACCACTTGATTTGCCAAATCAAGATACAATAGAAGAGATCAAACGAGGTTTCAAAAAACACTCAAGGAGTAAGCAAAAAGCTTTATTGTATTCATAATTCAAGGTTAGATGATCTGAAACGAGTCCAAGCTATGCTATTTATACTAGAGTAAGTCCTAAACCTCCTAAGACTCTATACTTGGCGCCTAAGCAACCCTCTCCTCCAAGGATTTGGATTCCTAATCCTAAGGGAGTTAGTTACAACAATATTAATCCTTCTAGGACTTGGCTTCAGCAAGCAAGGGGGAGCAGCAAGGTCGCGCCCGCCACCACTCGGGTAACACCCGCGACACGATTCAGAAAGCAAGAGGAGCAGGTTGCCCAGATGGTAGTGCTCGTTACTACTCAGCGTAGCGCCCGTTACCTCACTCGGCTTTTCAGGGAAATTTGTTGAATTTGTCCGTCACGCCCGTGACAGTCCATCGTAGCACCCGCTACGGCTACGGACCTATTGAATTGCCTGGAGTCTTCGCTAGGTAGCGCCCGCGACACCTGGAGCTCGCGCCCGCGATGGCACCCTGGCCAGGCCGTAACGCCCGCGACCAGGGGCGTAGCGCCCGTGACCAAGGGTGTAGCGCCCGCGACCATGATATTTTTACGCGTGATTTGTTTGCTTAAAACGCTGAGTTTAGCCTTTTGTTACTTAGTATAAATACTCTATTAGCACTATTTTCTAGGCAGCTTTTGATGATTATGAACATGCTTATACATTGGTTAGGGTTTCCCTAAGTTTTCTCCCAAAAATCTTGATTACTTTATCCAATCCTTGGTGGTGTTTCAAGTCATTCCTTTATTGATCATTTGGTGGATTTCTTTTATGATGATCATGGTGGGGTGTTAGGCCATTGGTGATGGTTCTACCTTTATCCAAGGGTCATATCCAATCCCATTTGGTGCTCAAGCTACTTGTTGTTGGTTGATTTTGGTTCCTTCTTATTGTTATTGTTCAAGTTCAAGGTTATTATTATAATATTTAAGTATGGATGATTGAGTTTTACTTCACTTTCAACTCTATGGCCATGGGTGTTCATAGGGTTTCTCTCCTCTCCTCAACCTAACATCAACAATTCAAGCTATTTCATTACTCCCCTCCACGCATACGCTCCAGCAGTCAAACAAATTCTTCCTGAAAGTTCACCTGTTGTTCTCATAAGCCTGTGTTTTTCACATTTATGGATCTCCAAAGTATGATTCTTGACCATATTTCTATATATTGGAGCACAATTCTCATTCAAATAAACATGAATATCTCGATTTCTCCTGTGTTGTGCAAATGTGTAAGTATACTCATGTTTAATGATGGCTAATGTGACCAACTCCTTATACATAGATCGATCAAATTTTCTCATGAACTTTCCATATTTAGACATCATCAATTGACCCAAATCATCACTTGCACGAGCAATAATGATGTCTAATGCGACCAACTCCTTGTACATAGATCGATCAAATTTTCTCATCAACTTTCCATCTTTAGACATCATCAATTAACCCAAATCATCACTTGCATGAGCAATATAATATTTAGTGTGACATTTAAAATTAAACATACCCTGGTTAGAATCAACAAATTCAAGGCCACCATTGCAATACTTACAGAAAGCGCGAGGAATACCATCAGCAAATTCATAACCATCTTTAATGTTATAATGGTTCCACATTAGAGAGTTCCACTTTCTTTACTTTGGAGTGAAATCATCATCTGAAAATGGAGTTGGCCTACCTATACAAATTTATAAGAAAAATATAAGATCCACCATATTTCATAAGCAGTCTACAGTCTAAAATAACATATTAGCAAATTATTTTTGCACATACTCCAAATTGAATAAATAACCATAACTACTACTACACATAATACATACACAATACACAACAAGTATAATGGTTGGAAATTAATGACATTTGATAAATGATTATTGTCATTTTGATTACATTAAAATTACCCAATTAAAATTTCTAAAAAACTCTCCCTCTCAATAGTTTTCTATCCTGATTTGTTGGCAATTATCACTTTGTGTTGGGTTTTGTGGCCCATTGGATCCTCGGTGGGGTCCAGAACCTGAGAAGAAAAATTTTAATCTAATTCTAATTCCATGTTCAAGTTAAATACTACTTGTAACGCCCCGACCCCTCTCGGGTCACGGATATTATCGACAATTGCTTCAAGGATTGTTGGTTGGCCCCACAAATCACCACAAGTCTTTCCAGCGTGCTTCGTCCTCGCTCACACGTTGCCTGGGAAATCTCCCCAGGAGGTCACCCATCCTGAGACTACTCCTAGCCAAGCACGTTTAACTGAGAAGTTCCCAACGGATGAGCTACCATAAAAGAAGGTGAACCTTGGTGATATGAGTAGTCATTTCAATTCTTTTAAGCCACACTTTAACCATATATCCGAGGTATTACAATCACCCCCACTTAAGCGCACAACGTCCTCGTTGTGCCACAATCCACTCCAAAATCTTTGCCCCGCTAGGTGACTACCCATGGATCTCTCGTCCACTGGCCCAGCTCACTGTCGTGTGTTGGCTTTGATACCATCTGTAATGCCCCGACCCCTCCCAGGTCGCGGACATTATCGATAATTGCTTCAAGGATTGTTGGCTGGCCCCACAAATCACCATGAGTCTTTCCAGCGTGCTTCGTCCTCGCTCACACGCTGCCTGGGAAAACTTCCCAGGAGGTCACCCATCCTGAGACTACTCCTAGCCAAACACACTTAATTGAGAAGTTTCCAACGAATGAGCTACCATAAAAGAAGGTGCACCTTGGTCATATGAGTAGTCATTTCAATTCTTTTAAGCCACACTTTAACTATATATCCGGGGTATTACACTACTTGTTATTATTTGAGTTTTAATCTGACTTTATTTCTTCTCCTAGTCACCCTATAAATATGGTTCAGTTTTCTCCACTTCATTTCACGATAAACGGCAAATGACAGCATCGAGTGACAGAGAGTCAGAGAGGGAGAAAATATTGAGAGAGAGAGAGAGAGAGAGAGAGAGTCTCACCAATATTTTTCCAAGTGTATCTTGAGAGATTTTGAGTTGAGAATTAGAGAGATTTATATTGTAAACTCCTTTCCTATTGATCGCATCACACCCTATGATAGTGGTCGAGTTGTACTCCTCCTCTCATATATAGTGGATTATTTTTCTGGCCGTCGCTGTCTGTGGGTTTTTCTCCGAGTTCTTCGGTTTCCCACGTAAACCTGGTGTTGTCTTATCGTTTATTTTTGGTTCCTGAATTTTGTAGTAATTTCCGTCATTCCATTTTATTTTCGCTTCCGCTGTAACCTCATAATTAATTACTTTTATCTAACAAGTGGTATCAGAGCGAGGTGGAGATGACTTCAATGATGAAGTGCGAGATTCCAAAATTTGATGGAACAAGGAGAATGCAGATGAAGGCGGTCCTGATTCAGCATGGAGTATGGGATGTGATTGAGTATCCCTACACGAAGATTGATGAAACAATGAGCGATAAGGACGAGAGAATAGTTGAGCAGGTTGAGGCTCAATATGGAGCCACTGGAACCTGCAGTTAGGAGCAAGCTACCGATGATGCTCCTGAAACAGCTCAGGTTGATGAACCTAAGATCGAGGCTGAAGTTCCTCAGGTGGAGGAAGAACCGAGCATGGCAAGAGATCGTCCCTGGTGGGAGATCAGGAGACCAACACGGTATACTAAAGAAGCCAATGCTATAATTGCATATGCACTGAGTGTTGCAGAGGAGATGGAGAGTCTGCAGAAGAATTATATATGGGAGCTGTGTGAGTTGCCTAAAGAGCGACAAGCTCTTACAGAAAAATGGGTACACAAGAAGGGCCATGTAGAGAGTGACTGTTGGAGAAAGAAGAAAGACCAGAAGCAGGGTAGTAAGGATAACCGCACTGAAACTAGTACCGCAAACTGTGTTGAGTCTGATTAAGATGCAGAGGGGTTTATTGTTAAGGATGATGCTTTGGCTACCACATCGAGAAGGATAGCTTGGGATGAGTGGGTTCTTGATACTGGATGTGCCCACCACATGTGTCCTCATAAGGACTGGTTTGAATCCTATGAGAGTGTCAACATCGGCGTTGTGGTCATGGGTAACGTGCGGCCTGCAAGGTTGCAGGAATTGGTAGCATCAGGATAAAGACCCATGATGGTAGAACACTGAAAGAGGTTCGTGATATTCCTAACATAATCTGCAATTTGATTTCTTTGGATACTCTTAAGGCTAACGGTTGCAGGTACAAAGGAGAAGATGGTGTCCTAAAAGTGTGCAAGGGTTCCATGGTTCTGATGAAGGGAACCAGGAAGGCGGCCTATACACCCTGCAGGGGTCTATAGTGATGAGAACTGCAGAGGTGGTCTCAAATCTTTATAAGTTTGACAACACAGATGGTCTTAAACAAGCATCCAGGCAGCGGTATATGATGTTTGATACCGCTTGAAAGCCCTGCGGGGCTACGCCCTGCGGAATGGCGTGTTGATGGCGACAGTCAAGATGCTTATTTGGACAGATGACTCGGATCATGGTCCAAGGTGCAGTTTGTTGGGTTTTGTGGTCCACTTGATCCTCAGTGACATCCAGAACCTGAGAAGAATCGGTAGAGGATACGGTTTTAATCTAATTCTAATTCCCTGTTTAAGTCAAATACTACTTGTTGTTATTTGAGTTTTAATCTACCTCTATTTCTTCTCCTAGCCACCTTATAAATAGGGTTCAATTTTCTCCACTTTATTGCACGGCGAACGACGTACGACAGCATCGAGTGACAGAGAGTTAGAGAGGGAGAAAATATTGAGAGAGAGAGGGAGAGAGAGAGTATCACCAATATTTTCTCAAGTGTATCCTGAGAGATTGTGAGTTGAGAGTTAGAGAGCTTTAAATTGTAATTTCCTTTCCTATGGATCGCATCACACCTTGTGATAGTGATCGAGTTGTACTCCTCCTCTCATAGTGGATTATTTTTCTGGTTGTCGTTGTCCGTGAGTTTTTCTCCGAGTTCTTCGGTTTCCCACGTAAACCTAGTTTTGTCTTATCCTTATTTTTTATTCCTGAATTTTGTCGTAATTTCCGTCATCTCAATTTATTTCGCTTCCGCTGTAACCTCGCAATTACTTACTTTTCTCTAACACTTTGATTACATTAAAATAACACAATTAAAATTCCATAACTTCCTGCCTCCTCCCCTGATTCTAAGCCCCCACCCCAAACTAAAATTACTCACCCCAGTTTTCTACCCCTCCCCTGATTCTATGCCCTCTTTTAATTTGTTAATGTCATATGTAAATTTTCTTTGGTCAATCCAAAAGAGCAACAGCAGAGAACAACAAAATTCCGAACCAAAATGAATCAATCACTAATGAATTCAATAAAATGAAAATAAAAATACGCCTTACCCCCGCCCCGATTTTATCCCCTCCTTTTCATTCGGCTATTTGAAAGAACGAAAGATAAGACATGGAAGGAATGAAGGAGAAGAGGTTGTTTTAATGTGAGGAATTGGAGATACTTTTTCTCTGTACTGAGGTTCTAACCATGGATACACAGCACCGGTATACTCATACATCAACCGTACATACACAATCTAAATTCTAAGCTGATTCTAAATGAAAATACAACTACAACAAGTGATAGTTCTCATACCTTGCATAGGAGGAGGTGAAGGTGAACAAGAAGGTGAAAATGAACCTCGACCCGACCCCCCATTGCTTCAGTTAGTAGGAGATGGAGGCAAAAGACCCCTCCTACGACAGCCACCACGTGAGGACATTTGTGTAAATCGTAAACTTTATAGATGGATGCATGAGGAGCTTAGGGTTTGAAGGAGAGAGGAGGAGTTGAAGGGGTGGTAGGGAGGTGTTGAACTAAAGGAAAATGGCTTAGGTTTTTGATTTTTGAATCTTTTGATTCGTATACCATCAGCTTCCCCGTTCACTTTCATTTGGACGTTTGAACTTTTTTTTTTCTTACTATAAAATAGCCCCTTTATTAAGCACAATCCAGCCAAAATAAAATATATTAATTTAAGGATCTTGACCCGTTGGGTCGACCTGAACCGGACCCTATTAAACCCTTTTTTTCCGGGTTCTTCGGGTTTAGGTAATTTCGGGTTCTGGGTCAAAATTTGAGTTCAAAATCCATTTTTCTCAGACACGGTTTGAATCGGATTTCGGGATTGGATTAGCTATTACCTGGTCTATTTAGAAACAACAAAAGTTAATTAAATGAATAGGTAGACATAGACGGTATATATTCTATAAAGATAAAAATTGTTTGAAAATAGAAAGAGAAGGTACAGACTAGGGCTGTAAAAAAAACGTCCAACCCGAAAACCCGGTTCAGTACGACCCGGAAAAAAGCGGGTATGGTCATAAAATTTCTGTCCGAATTTTTACATTGACCGAAAATTCGAACACAATATTTTCCAATTTTCTATTGTTCGAACCCGGTTTAAACTCGAATTTATGCTTGTCCGATTCATCCGACCCGAGTCCGACCTGGAAAATGTTCCAAAAGACTGGGTATCGGACATCAAATTTTCATCCGATATCCGATTCCTCCGAATCCGAATTGACCGGACCCAAATTTTTGACACATACTGCGGGAATCCAAATTGTTGAGTGTCTTTGTTTTTGAACTAGCAGCTTCGCGGTCCTGAAACTTCCCAAAGCCCATTGCTTTTACCAGCAGCGGGCATCTAAAACCCTAACCCCCAATTTGCAATTCACTAGCTATCAAATTCTTCGAGTTTTTGCAAAATCCATACGCTCAATCGTTGAATTATCAGTTAGTAACCGCAGTTTTAAATCAATACGATGGATAAGCAGCAGCTTCCAATCCTTCAGTTCGAGGAGAAAATCATGGAAACCATTGAGAAAAATCCAGTGACTGTGGTAATTGGAGAGACAGGCTCCGGGAAGAGTACTCAACTTTCTCAGATGCTCTTCCGACGAGGATATGCTGATTCAGGCATGATTGGTGTCACCCAACCCCGGCGTGTTGCTGCTGTTTCCGTGGCTAGGTATGGTATAACTATTGGTATCATAATTCATTAGATGTTTTTTCTTAAATCTATCAAATGATTTATTATCGTTGGTTTATCTAACTTGAACTCTATCAAATTATTTATTACCGTTGATTTGTCTAACTTGGTTCGAGTTTTTTGCTTATGGAATATGTTTTATGATCTTGAAACTCGAATTGCTATTTGTTTTGATTTGGTAAGTATGCATGATTTAAGTTTGTTGCTGTTGAGAAATGAAAAGATAGAACACTAAACTTCTATGATCCCAAAATTGGAGTTAGTTGAGCTTTTTTTTTGTTTGTATGTGTCTGCTTTTTTTTTGGTTGGGGGTGGGGGTGGGGTGGGGCTACGGATAGCACGTACTTGTAAGATTTCAGAGAACAAGTGCTAGCGGATGAAGCTTCTGAAATTTAGAATTTTGAATCATTGTATGCTATAAATTTAGTGGAGAATTGATAGAATTTATATGTATAAAACGAGACAACGAAAGTTGCATTAGAAATATGGGCATTGTACATAATTAAAAGGATAAGGAAGATTCTGGTTTGCGATTTTACTAATTCAGCAGCGTCGAGTGAGGTTTTTTGTTCGGATTGGAGTTTGTTTCATGTGCCGCTTTTTTGGGTTATTAGACATCTTTTTGCTCCCTCTTACTGCTTGAGTTGTTATTACTACCTTTATTAGGTTCAGCTGCTATAGCTGTTTGGAATCCACAAATAATTCTGACTGGTGGTCATAATTTCTTTGAATATGTTGCTTTGAGAACTTTCTCGTAGATTGGTTTCTTTAAGCATAGAGAGTGGCACTGCACACTTCCAATTGGTTATATTAACTGTTGAACGGATTGCTGCTCACTTTTTTCTTTGATAGGGGCTAATAGAATGAATTTCCCATCTCATGGAAACACTCTTTGCTAGTTTTGTACTTTGAGTTATGAACTATATTACTTAAAATTGATATAAACGGATACGAGTCATGCATGGAGTTATGATTTGGGATGGTGGAGCAAAAAGAGGTCTTGTCTGCATGGGGTTGGTTGCTAAAGTCGATCTTAACGAGTATTGACCGATTCGATCCCTGGTGCATTTTGAGGTAAAAAGTGGTTCAAGGATCCTCTTTTGGCATCGTGTTTGGTACAACAATAGTCCTTTTAAAGAACATTTGTAGTTTGTTGGAGACTGCAACCATTGGGATTTAACTTCTATGAGGTCTTTGAATGATTGGGAAGAGGATAGCATTTGTCGTTTGTTGGCCTTATCGGTGGAGAGGGGAATTTTTCCGGAGGGCAATGGTGGGATTGTCTGGCCATATGACTGTAACGAGTCTTTCATGTTTATGAGTTATTGCAGCACTCTTTTTGGTGACAACAATGGACTTCCTTGCAAAGTCTATTTGGCACTCAGAGCCCCCACCCCCCCCCCCAAAAAAAAAAAGAAAAAGAAAAGTAAAAGTGAAAAAAAAGCTTGCTTCTTTGCTTGGGCAGCCACTACAGGGAAGGTTCCAACGGAGGACATGCTCAAACGCAAAAACTGTAGCTGTCCTTGTAGATGATCGAGTCGGTGGATCATTTACTGGTTCATTGTTTATGGGCCTATTTGCTTGGGAACCTTGCTTATTTGTTGATGGGGGTTTCCAGGTTTGGGCAACTGGGGTGAAAGATGTGTTGGTGACTTGGAAGAGAAGGATGAAGAGAGGATGGTTTCGAGGTGTGGAATTTAGTTCTTTTAGCCATTTGGTGGGCCACATGAAAGGAAAGACATTAACAGGTTTTCCATGATGATTCTTTGTCACTTAATGATTTCAAGCTCTACTTTTTGGGGTTTGTATAGTTGGGAGTGTGGTAATTAAGGATGATGAAAATTGAATTTGTTGGATTTTGTAGATAATATTATTGTTGAGAGCTTAGGGCTGGAGTATTTTTGTATTTGTCTTTTTTTGTAAATGGGTGACGTACCCTTGGTGCCTTTGCAATATATCTTTTGATTACTTATAAAAAAAGAAAATTCATGCACTAGTTTACCTGCATGAGAGCTTTTTGTCAACATGGAATTTCACAAGTTAGAATGTCATGGAGCTGGGACTGATGATCCTAAAGCATTGGGAATGAGTTTGAATGTTCATGGATTCAGTAGCAGTTTGTTACACAGGTTAACTTTCAGAGAAGACAAAATTGTATTGATGGTGAGATTACAATCTAGGAGGACACAACGAAGGTGTCCCTGAAAGAAAAGGTTCCACGATCCAAAATTTCCTAGTTATGTAGATCTTCATGTCAGATTCTGTAGCTGTCTCAAAGGAAAGCAGAAAGGTGGCTTTCTAGCCGCTTCCTATGGTATCGAATCGCAGGTGATGGGATATCTATAAGAATTCCTGATACTGAAGTGCAATGGAAAGAGGAAAAACAACGCTGTCTTGCAAGCATTCTAGAGGTAATTAGGTAATGACTTTCAGAAAATTTGTGAGCATTCCTCCTTGAACCAGGCAAGCATAGCATGAATTGTTGCTTTGTCTCCTCAAATTTCCTAATTAAGCTGATAGGTTTGGGCAAATCTAACATTGAACCCCAGCACTCAGAAGAGTTCTCTCCACATAAGTATAAGTTACCCAGTCACATTGAAAGGAGTTGTGCAGATAGTTTTCTTGCAGCTAGTCCTGACACATCATTTAAAGGAAATTAAGTGGTCTCCTCCCTTGAACCATGTCCTCACCATTAAATATTGTCCAAACAAAAACCTGCACCTGAGAAGGCACTTTCGATTTCCTGATGAACCTACTGCTAATTATGTGGCTGATAAGATCCAAAGAGATGCTCATTAAGAGCTGAGAAGATTGGTTATTGTTTTTGCTAGCCATAGACGATAACTTTTCCTAACCTCTTTATATGTTACAGTGATTAGTCATTGTCTGTGCATCATTTATGGTCGTAACTACTCAGTACTGGGTTTGTAAACACAGATTCTGTTGGTTTTTCCACAATTACTTGTTATTAATGTGCTAATGATTGTTAACTGTGTATTCTTTTGATATTTCTGCTCATATCTGTGATTGTTAACTTTATATTCTGTTGATATCTCTCTCATGCCTGCTACTTTACCATCTTAGGGTACGCAACTTTGTAGTTTTTATTATGTTTAAATTTTTTTCCTGCTTCCTTTTGTTTGAATATCTCTGGATATTACTATGGGATTTCATGTTCTCCCCAGCCTCCTGTTGATTCGTGGCATCCTAGGGAAACATAGATAGAAAGGATTGCCTGGTCCACAGGAGAAGTAATTTCATCAAGTAATTTCTGTTAAAAAGAAAATGATGGCGTCTTCATCAGAGTAAAATGGATTAATTACAGTAGATGTGTTCGGAGGACTTAGTTAATCTAGGAATTGCTGCCAGCTACCCTTTCAATCTCGGTTAGTTGAATAGTTGAGGAAATGCTACCATATGTTGCTCAATTTCAATTTGTGTTAATTGAGTAATCACTTGGTTTATTGCATTTGTACTTATATACAGGCGTGTTGCACAGGAGCTAGGTGTTCGCTTGGGAGAGGAAGTGGGATATGCCATTCGATTTGAGGATAGAACTTCGGAGAAGACTCGTATTAAGTAAGATAATTGAATTTGCTGTTGGCTCTACTGTTGTATTTCCACCTTCAGTTCCTAATCACTCCTGAGAAGTGTGCAGATATCTTACTGATGGTGTCCTCCTACGTGAAAGTCTATCTAACCCAGAGTTGAGTGCGTACTCGGTAATAATTCTGGATGAAGCTCATGAAAGGAGCTTGAACACGTAAGTTGCGTGTCTCTGTTGGCATTGATCGTTCATAGAATGCGGTGCTCTCTGATTTACTTGAAGTTTTTAATTCTCTGTCAAAGATATTGGCTTGGTGGGGCATGCAGAGTAATGATGGCTGCTTCTATATTCTATTGTGCTACATCTCTCTGTTTTTGGCTAACATAGTAACATGTGTGCAGGGATATCTTGCTGGGACTTATGAAACGATTGGTCAATATGCGTGCTTCCAAATTGAAGGTTTTGATAACTTCTGCTACACTTGATGGTGAAAAAGTATCAGCATTCTTTTGTGGATGTCCAGTGCTGAATGTTCCAGGAAAGTTGTATCCAGTAGAAGTGTTCTTCAGCACTGAACGTCCAACAAGCTATCTGGAGTCTGCTTTGAAAAAAGCTATTGGTATGGTTGTCATCAGTGTATGAACAGTTATTTTGGTCATTTAGAGAAAAACGATTGGTCAATATGCTCTCTTTCTCTCTCCCTGCCTCCTTATCCCTACACAGACGCGCACATCTTGGTCATTTAGAGAAAACTCAGTCTTGCTATTGTAATTTCTGGTGTGGATTGTGCTTGTAGATATACATGTGCGAGAGCCAGACGGAGATGTCTTGATCTTTATGACGGGCCAGGTCAGTTCTCTGTTGTTGATTTCATTGTGTTCTTTCTTGACTTTAGAAACTAATCACTAGATCAGTCATTCTGTATGCTAATTCCCAACGTGTCTGGAATCTTAATGTGTTTTTAGGATGACATAGAGAAGCTGGTGGCAAAGCTGGAAGAGAGAGTTCGAAGACTGGAGGAAGGATCTGTTATGGATGCTGTCATTCTTCCTCTTCACGGCTCATTGCCACCTGAACTGCAGGCATGTGCTTTCACTTTATGATGAAAATCACAATTTAGTAAAACCTTTAGGCATGGTGTATGGGTTCCTGTGGCAGATATGTTCTCTCTGGTCCCTTCAGCTGTGAATTGTCTTTAGTCTTACTGTTTGCCTAATATCTGTTATGTTTTCTGGTATGCCTGAATACTCATTTGTATATTCTAATTGTAGCATGAGCACCGTGTTGTTGTCTTTTCATTTATTTTTAATTTTTTTTTATTAAACAAGTACTTGAAAAATTGCATTAGAGAGATACCATGGTGGTGCTGCCCATGTACAAAAGGGGCAAAAACAATAATCGTCATGCCCTCAAGCTCTCAAGCATGATATTATCTACGAAATCCATAAAGCTCAAGTTAATTCCATGAGTCCATGACGCTACCTGAGCATGGTGTTAGGGGGAGTTGTGCGACTAAGCCTGTCAGATTCCTGATTCTGTTTATTGTGTATTTCATGGGTTTTTTAAAGAAATACTTTTATCTTTTCTTGATCCTGTGATGAGTTCTAGCTGGTGATAATTAGAGAAAATATTCTCAGTATGCATTTGTTGATGTGTTTCTAATTCTAATTTTGCATCTGAATTGCAGGTGCGTGTCTTCAGCCCACCTCCTCCCAATTGTAGGCGATTTATTGTTGCAACAAATATAGCCGAAACTTCTCTGACTGTTGATGGTGTGGTGTAAGATCTTACTTTGGTGGCATTAAAACTTACTTTCTAGCATAGTCTGCTACAAGCTATGTGGGTTGTGGGGATGCTTTAGTCCTTTTGGGTAACACTTGATGCTTTTACTGAAATTTTGTTCCTAAACTAATTATTTTGGGACAGATGCTTGAACTGTTATAGTCTGGTAGTTGCTAAAGAAAATCTCTTTCTGTTAATGAGAGACCTTGATTTTGCTTATTTATAATGGATTATGAGATTGTCCTGTCTGTCTATGGTGGACTCAGTTCCTTCTAAATCTGCTTGACTTGGTGCATTATGCATTGTAGGTATGTCATTGATACGGGATATGTGAAGCAACGCCAGTATAATCCATCAACAGGAATGTATTCTTTGGATGTTGTGCAAATTAGCAGGTACACATGTGCTGCTTGTGCCTCGATGTCGCTGTTCAATTCGAGATTGCAAAAATGTGAAAACAACTGTTTACCCCTTGAGAGTTTATATTGAATCTTTTGTTGGCTTGGGTTGTTGCAATTTGCATAATCGCTCACCGCACACCCAACCATAACCACAGGTTTTTTTTAGAAGGGGTAAAACAGAGCAAAGAGTATAGGCCTTTATTGTCTTTTAATAGTCGTTAAGTTTACGAGTTGCAGAGTTCAAGCTAACCAGCGAGCAGGACGTGCTGGGAGAACTCGTCCAGGGAAATGCTACCGTTTATACCCATCTTCAGTCTATCAGGAGGAGTTCTTGGAGGCAACAATTCCAGAAATACAACGAACCTCTCTTGCTGGCAGTGTCCTCTACTTGAAGTCACTGGATCTTCCTGATATTGATATCCTTAAATTTGATTTCCTGGACCCTCCATCTTGTAAGATTTTTCTGCCTGCTTCTTGTTATGCCTTATTATTTACCAGCACATTTTGTTGTTTTCAGTGTCTATCTGGTTGTTGTCTCTAATGTACAAGATGAAGCATATAGTTTCTTATGGAAAAGAAGGCAATTTTTTTTCCTGACAGTCATAAGCCCAAGTTATGCGAACCTCTACTTTTCGAGGATGTGTTATAGTTGGAGATAATGTTTTCGTATTTACCCCTTTTGTACATGAGCAATATTCGTTTAATGTCTTATCAATTGGTGTATAACCCAAGTTAAATTTGCTTCCTTGATCTTTGGTGTACTAAGAAGTTGCATATTCCTTGTCACAGATGCATCTTTAGGGGATGCTTTGAGGCAGTTGTATCTAATCGATGCAATAGATGAAAATGGGACTATAACCAATATTGGACGAACTATGGCTGGTACTTTAACTTGCCTTGCCGATCTATATTGTTTAGGCACTCATGTATCTTAAGATTTCTAGGATGAGGCAGACACTGTTATGATAATGAACACATTTGTTATACATCATGCAGAGCTTCCACTGGAGCCATCATTATCAAGGACTTTAATAGAGGCAAATGAGAATGGATGCCTATCGCAGGCTTTGACGGTTGTTGCAATGTTATCAGCAGAGACTTCATTGCTTCCTAATTACAGGTTGGTGCCCCCCTCCTTTAACAGTCTTACCTATGGACACCAGACCATATTCATTAGGATTTGCGCTTTTCAAGGGTCAGGTTGGTAGGGTTTATAAGTTTGGGTAGTGGGAAGGTTGGATAAGTTTGGGTGAATATAGAAGGGTTGTTGGGTACGTGTAGGTAAGTTAGGGTAAAGTTAGATAAACACAAAAAGGGTGGGTAAGTTTGGGCAAGTATTCAATCTCTGCATGAAGCTTTTAGGAGAAATTTATTGCATTGTAGATGATATGCAGTGCTTTATATTGCAAAAGGTACATCACTTACATGGTATGCTTCAGATTGCAAGAATTTGCCAGGAACCAGAAATGGGTTGATTATGATGAATACAATACATCTGTCAGAAGTTAGAATAGAAGAATGATGGTCTCCTTGCACTCAATGTGGAAATATGCACATGTTGTATTGCATAAGACTGACAAGAGTTCCCAGTTAGCCTCTCTGATCTGAGGAGTCTTCAAATGCCCAGCTAATAGTTATAAATTTATCCTTATTTGCTGGTTAGAGTGCTCGCCACGCGATGTTTCCGCATGTGTGGTAGCATACGCTGGAAAGAGAATCACAAAATGAATCAATAATGGCATTCATAAATCCATGTAGGAATGTAGCATATTCATATGCAGTGGCAGATTGTCTGTCTAAGAAGCATAGCTGATTTGACGGCACTTAAGGCATGTAGCATATTCATATACTACTGTGAACTGATGCAGTGTTGGATTCCTTTTTCATTATCTTTGAGTGGTGGATAGAAGCTTGGAAAGTTGAATAGATGCATCCCTGTGTGTCGTGGTTTTGCTCATTTGAGGGCTTACTAGGGATGGTGTGCACTCAGCAGCTATTTGTACTCTATAATAAGATGTTTAGAATCTGGTTGAACTTGATTTAAGTGGTGATGCTATGGCCTATGGGTGCTGATATTGCTCAGAATTGTTAATAGAACAGAAACTGAGAAGCATTTTTCCCTCTTCCTCTTCTTCTTGCTTCTTTTAGTTTTTTTTTTATTTTTTTTTTTTTTTTTTTTGGGGGTTGGTGGTGGTGGTGGTGTTTGCTTTGTGTACAGTACATCCTCATTGGACAGCCAGTGCCTTCTGTACAACTTATGGGCTTTCCTTGTGCCTTATCCTCTGTTTGTGACAAGCTTGTGTCATCCTGCAGTAAGGGTTCTGAAAGGAAAAGGAAGCAGACTCCCTTGGATCTTCCTACCGGGGAAGGTTTAGGTGACCACATTCAATTGCTGCAGATTTATGAAATGTGGGATGAAACCAACTATGATCCTGAATGGTGTAAAGAGCATGGACTACAGGTATTTTCATGGTCTGAGTTGCACAACCCCCCCCCCCCCTTTTTTTTCCCAAAAAAAAAAAAAAAATCCTCTCTCTCATTTGATAGTGCATGCATACCCTCTCCTTTTTGGTACCATACACACATCCCGCCCAATGAACAAACTCAAAGACTTGCTCACATGCAGTGACATTGTGACACACTTTTAACTATTTGCTGTCCTTCCTTCCAATCGGCCTGCCTACCTGGCTTGTTGTATGCTTTAGGTGAGGTTTTCCCATATGCTCAAGGTTTTCTCTATTTTTAGCATGAATAGCGTGTTGAGATAGGCTATTGTGGTGGGGATGAAGTACCTAGCTTTTACCCAACATCTGTGAATGCTGTTATCAAGCTCTAGTAGGTGTTAGAGATATCTTCTGCTAACCCTGACGACATCTGGCACTTTTTATTGCCTGGATTTTTGTGGAACCCGGACTTGTATTCATCAGATTTCTCTCTATGTTTGGTCATTACTAATGAAGTTATATTTCCGAAATTCGATAAAACAGATCCGAGGGATGACATTTGTCAAAGATGTTTGGAAGCAGTTGTGTCAGATCATGCAGAAGATGGCTAAAGGTTTGCCAGCAGCTTGTTTTTATATAGCTAATTTTATTTTTTTAAGATTCTAAATTTTTAATGGTGATGCATATCTTTAGAAGCTAAGATGTAGGTGTCTATTCAGGTCTTGTTTACGGTCTAGTCCAAATTAGAGTTACAAGCATGCACAAACAGGAGTCGTCTTTTCTTTGTCTTTCAGAATTCAATGTTTTTCAAGTTGTTTTGGTAGTCAGATGTCTTATTTGCTTATTCTATTTTGTTCACAATAGCCAGATGCATACAAATATACAACCTTATGTCAGTTGAGTTGGGAGGTTCCCGTGGCTTGCCTATGCAGTGAGTGTCATTTGTTTTCTCCGTGGCTTGCCTATGCAGTGAGTGTCATTTGTTTTCCCCGTGGCTGTAGTCCAAACTGCTTAAATGTCTGTTCCTCTATGCAGTTCAGTGAAAATTCACCAGCACTACGGGAAAACCAGATACATATTTTATTTTATTATTTGCCACAGTATACTTCAGCAGGATTTCTGTACACGAGAACCTGTTCTGAATGCCATACAGAATAAGACAGAATGGTGATTGATCAATCACGCTTTCTCACATTAATTTGGCTGTCCGTCTTATCGGGATTGTGAAGTGTACCTTATCAGGCTGTCATGTTTCAGCAGCTTCTCATTATGCTTAAACACCAGTGAATTTCGTCCATAAGGTGTCTTTTGCAATTTCTTTCCTGCTCATGCTGTTATGTCGTCTTCTTTGGCTCACTGACTTATTTTCTGCTTGGGCCATTAATTCTGTGTCAGTTGTAAACGGGACAGTATCATAGTAAACGGTTCCCCTGACAAAAACAAGATCTGTTTTTTATGTTCTGCAATAATTGGAATTATGGAAAATAGGAAGCACTAGGATCTATGCTATTTCTTCATTAAAACATCCATGATTTTTGACTCTGTCTTTGCAAGCGCCAGTCATTTACCATGTTCCTCTTCATTTATTCATTGTTCTCTAACCATGGAGCAGGTTCAATGGAAGTGCAAGGAAGACATAGCCGGAAAGAGAGGCAACTAAATTACCAAAATCTTAGGAAGGCGTTATGTGCGGGATATGCTAATCAGCTTGCTGAGAGAATGGTTCGTCACAATGGTTACCGAACCCTTGGTTTAAAGACTCAACTCGTCCAGGTATGCATCAACTTTAGTTGTTAAGATTAGATTATTTAAAAAGTGTACATCTTCTAAAATTGGATCTCAAGCCCCCAACAGCTACAGCTATTGCGCCTCTGTCAATAGAGGACTTTTATAACACACTGAAATGCATATTGGCTGAACTTGAAAATAGTTGGCTTGGATTATTTGTTCTCATGAGCTGTCTTGATCTTAGGTGCACCCTTCATCTGTGCTGCAACCTGACGAGGACGGAATGCTTCCAAATTATGTAGTGTACCATGAACTAATTACAACTTCTCGCCCATTCATGCGAAATTTATGCGCTGTAGAGATGCGGTGGGTTTTGCCCGTCTTTAAGAAGCTTGAGAATATCGATGTCAACAAGCTTAGGTGAGTCGCCCCTTTGAAGTATTACAATTCATGCTATCTAGAAATGCTCTTTTATATATATATGGACTCTTTCTCGCTTTCAAATTTAGCTTCTCACTGCATTTTGTATTTGTTTATATTCCAAAACTTGAGGAAACACTGATACATTGAAAACAAGAAATACATTCTCCTAAAATCTGAATTTGAATATATATCTGAGCAAATGTGCATAAGTTTTTATTTGTTTACGCTGTTATTTTGTTTAGTGGTGGTGTTGGTCCTCCGGAGGATGGCACTGAAGAAAAGCCGGAAGATGGACCCAAGAAGGAAGCTAATGACAGTGAAACTCCTGCTGAGCGCGATAGTAAAATCCAGGCTGCTCGGGAGCGCTTTCTTGCACGTAAAGGGAAGAAGTAGCTGGAAACCTGAAAAGGTCTCCTTCCTTCCTGCCTCATCGTGAAGAAACAGTATGATCATATAACCAAGCAGGCAGACACCGAGCTCAGCTGTTCTCTCCTAGAGTTACCGGGCAAGCCAAGTGGGGGACAAAGCCGCTTCAGTGCCTGCAATGAGCGGATTCCCCCCCCCCCCCCCTGATTGAGAGGAGCTTCTCTTGTTTGACTGGATTGGATTGGTCTGCTCAGTGATGGTTTTTGGGCAAGGACTGGACTCACAGAATTCCATGTACCAAATACAGAGATTGAGTCAGAATTAATGTTGTATTATTCACCTATATTTCCATTGTTGTAATTCAATATACAAAATAGAAAGTTTCACCATCGTCGGTTGTAATTGTAAGTTGTAACACAAATAACATGTAAACAGCTCCCTTCCCCTGTGATCCCTATTGGAATTGTTAACATCTACACAAGTTTCCTGCTAATTCAGATTTATTATTTTGACTTCATTGGTTGCATGGGGTTCTTGGGGTTGGGGACAAGTAATTCTATTTTGAGTCATGCTATGTATTGAACTGGACCCCCTTTGTTTGGGCCTGGACCGCGGGAGTTATAAGGAGACTTGTAGTCTTATAGGACTACAGTCTAAGGTCTACTACAAATGATAAGGGCAAATATGGTACAATAATAATTATCATTTTTATATTTTGGAAAGATATTAAGATAATTATAGTTAGTTATTGACCTTGTTCTTTTGTGTACGTCAAATGTATCTATGAATATTATTGCCTGTTTAGCGGTGTTTACATTTGTTTTTATTGTTTGAAACATAATTCAATACGGTAACGTCACACAAGATTTGGAAAATTTCATCGTAAAAGTAATAGGAGCAAATATACTACTACTATCTCCGTTCCAAAATATTTGTCATTTTAACTAATTCATTTGTCCTAATTTATTTGTCACATTTACAATTTTAATGACTATCATTCTTTTTTTTTTTTAACCCTAATTTGTAAAGTTATTTATCACTTTTTACCATTTTAAGTTCCAACAACTATTATTCTCATTTAATATAGGGGTAATTTGAGTACGTTACATACTTTTCACCTTATCTTAATATGCATTGATTTTCCAAATAGGGGTGACAAAGAAAATGGATCAAAGCGTCAGAGGTAGTAATATTCAACATTGAAATATTTTGATAAATTACATATTGGAAAGTAGTAGCTGTAGTTCTTCGTTTTTGCCATCGTATAAAAATAGGATAAATATCTTACGGCCTTTTCTATTAAATATAGATAAATTATACGTTAGAGCATCAATATGTGGATGATGTGATAGCCTCTAATTGACTCTCTTCATAAATTGGCAAAATGCGGATAGTGTGGATAAAAATGAATAAATTTGGTTAAATATGAATATGATGAATAAAGATGAAAAAAGATGATTTTTAATAATTTTTAATAAGGTATTGTGAGCATGAAATCACATCACTCATTAAATACTCTCCATCCCAAGTAAATTGTCTATGTTTGACTAATGAGGTCAAAAATTTTAATTTCTGACTATTAGTTTATCAAATTATATTGAGTTATTGCACAATATTACCATTATTAGGATCGTAATGAAAAATATTTTACTTAAATATGATATTACAAGTTTTGTGAAGATAAAACATAAAAAAATTACAGTAATAATCAAAGTCTTACCTCGAAGATCGCGAAAAAGTAAATGGAACAAATTATTTGAGATGGAGGGAGTATATGAATTTATGTTTACGCATGTTTTAAATAGAAGTTTGTACTTAACTCTAACATATACAAGTAAATCTTTTAACATGATAAACATGCCTAAATATAAAACCTACTATTTCGTGTCATTTTTGGCCGAAAATTGGCTAGAATATCCTTCTAAATATTTACATAAAAAATGATATCACCCCACAATTATTTGTCATAATATAGAGCCCTTAAAATTATTACACCAAAATATGAGGCCCCTTTAGTTGTTTTTTTTATTTTTAATAAATAATCACCTAACTTACCCTTTTTAACCCTCATATTGGACGATAAAAAATAGATTAATGGAGGGGAAATGGGGTGAATGGTTCTAAACAAAAAAATAAAATAAAAAAATAAGGGAGTTTTATATGGCTCAATTAGGGATGTCAACGGGGCGGATCGGGGACGGGGGAGTATATCGCCGTCCCCATCTCCGCTCCCAAAACTCGTCCCCATCCCCCTCCCCATCCCCGCTTCGGGGAATGATTCTTGCCCATCCCCATCCCCGCGGATTCCCCATCCCCAAAGGGGATTTTTTAAAGCTATCCAAAATCTAACCAAATTTTAATCGTACCCGGTTTTTAACCTGTTCAAAATACAACGTATTTAACTTGCTCAAGCAATAATACATTGAATTAGAATGGAATTATGGAGGAGGAGGGAAGCGAGTTTAGGTTAGGGTTTCTGACTTAAAATTCAAAAATGACTACTTTATCCTTGCTATTAATATATATATTGAATTAGAATAAAGGTTATTTGGTAATTTTAAATTTTCGGGGACGGGGATTCGGGGATGGGGACGGGGAATTTTCCCTGGCGGAGAAAATGGGGACGGGGATGGAGAAAATTTTGTCCCCATTCCCGCCCCGTCCCCGAGCGGATTTTGAAAAATCGTCCCCGTCCCCGTCCCCATCTCCAATGGGGATGAGAATTTTTCCCCAGAGCGGGGCGAGGCCCCAACAGGTTCGGGGATTTCCCACCCCATGGCCATCCATAGGCTCAATTCCCTTCCCTTTCCATAACTCGAATCCAAATTGTAATTTATTAAATATTAAGTGCACCCGAAACATATGCTTAAGATAATATGATTGTTCCACCACAAATATTAGGTTGTTTACTTTCATCATTATAATTGTTTACTTGCAAATATGTGAAGCACCAAGTTATTCACTCTCATTGTTATAATTATTCACTTATAAATATATGGAACACTAAGTTGTTCACTCTGATTATTACGCTTGTTTACTAGAAAATATAGGAGCACATGCCGAAGTACATGTAATATACTACCTTCGTCCCAAAATATTTGTCCGTTGACTAAATTTTGACTGTTAATTACTCACAAATTATAATGAATTAAAATATGAAATCACTACCATTAGAAAGATAATTTGCTAAAGATTACAATGACGGTAATTTTATATTGTAACTCATTATATTTCATGAAGAATCAATACCAAAATTTAATAACTGACAAACATTTCGATTTATGAAGATATTGAATACGGACTTACGGTACAGAACATGACTACGTGCACCATACGATCATCGCTCAGGTCATAAATCTCCACCGTCAAACCCAAACTCTTTCGTATAGATGCAAGCGTACATGCAAAGTCCACGCTCCACAAATAACACCCTGTGACACTGGATAATCTCACTCACTTTGCCTCCCTCCTCCCCAATTTCTTTCTTTCTTTCTTTCCTTCTCTCCCCAAAAGCTCTCGAAATCGATAGTCAATCAAATCTGCTGCATCCATAATACGCCCAGCCATTTCTTTATCTGGCAACATCTTTTACTAATGGTACGCTAATTCTCTCATCTTCTATCTGCCAATTTATTCCCCCAATTCTGTTTTTGTGGTTTCGTTAATGTTAGGTTATAAGATTCTCTTTGATGATTTGTTGTCGATTCGATCATTTGCGGGTTTCATTTTGTAGCAGTTTGATCGGAAAACAAGAAATTCATATGCTTTTCGTCAATTTACTTTCGAAACGTTACTTGTGTTAATTGGAGGAAAGATATATTTGTGTTGGATTGTTTGTTTCACATTTGTAGGGTTTGGTAATTGATGGGCTACAGCTACATTTTGAGCCTTTTTTAAGGGGGGGGGGGGGTGTTGGTATTCATGTGTATTGAACACGTTTTAGTTAACAAAAGCCTTTTGTTTATGGGTCATAGATTTGAGCAGCGTGCTATGTTCAAATCTATCATGGTTCTTGATACTTATGCTTTACTTAGGATCGCTGATCAATGCACAATATAAGGTGAATTGTGATGAAATATCTTTGTCGTAATGTGTTTTATGAGGCTGCATGAAAGCGGTACTCCAAAATAGAATCATGAGCCTTGGTGTATGCTGTAGAAGTTTTGTATTAGATGTCTGTAATTATCTGGATAACTTCCATAACCTAAGTTACCTAGACTTGGCATTTATTTTCCATGTCGGACAATTGATACTTGGACATGAGTATGATGGATATTTGGCACTACTTGTTAGACTGAAAACCATCAAATTCTTTAGAAAGTTATTTGGGCCAAACTTGTCACCCATGCCGAGTACTTAACATTTGGCATGGGTATGGTTGTGCTTGAGTGATGTGGTAAGGATGAGTTTGATGATTGAACAAGCACAAGTAGCTGAAAAGCTTCTATTTTTCTATAGCTTTTTTTTGAAGCATTCAAAATAATACATGATGGGCTTGAGGAACTATGTGGTGTAAGATAACTTTTGAATCCAAGCTTGCTTGATGTTACTGGATACCTTGACAATGACTCTGAGCTCACATGCCTTGTAATGTTTGAAATGAATTGTTAACCAGTGTTTTACAATGCACAGAGTAGGGAACTCTTGTGAGCCTGGAGTTTCTTATGCCACCATGGCACTGCTCAAAATTACCTTACTATTGTGGCAAATAGTTATGTACTACTTCCGTCCCATTTTATTTGTCCATTTACCTAATTTGGGAGAACCAATGCATATTGGGAATTGAGGTAAAAAGTTTGTAATTTACCTAAATTATCCTTACTTTAATTGAAGATAATAGTTGTTGGAATTGTAAAAAGTGATGAATGAATTTATTAATTAGGGGTAGAAAAGGAATTACAGTTGTTGGGCTTGTAAATAGGACAAATATTTTGGGATAAAGAAGTTAGGTAAAAGGATAAATAATTTGGGACGGAGGTAGTATATAATTGTGAACCTTATGGATTGTTGAAAAGTTTTACTTTTATTAAGTCTTTGAGAGCCTGCAATTGCTCCCCCTTTTGTCAATATTAGTGAAAAGGCTGCTACATTTGGATTTCATGGAGTGTATAGGATGTGGGTCATGGGAGGTTGTGTTCACTTATGGCTGTAAACTGGTTACCAGATAGGATACTTAAGCCTTTTCTTCTCATAATTTTGATGTATTAATACTTTGCAATTTCCATTTCTGTTATTGGAAGTCCGGCTTATTGGAAAAGGGGGATGTGGGGCTTTTCTCAGTTTCTTGTGATAGCTGAGAGGGTAACAATGTTTGTAAATTTATCTACTCTCCTCAGTAGTATTTTTAAAACCATTTCATGACATTTCTCCTGTTAGCTCCTTATATAGCCTATTGGTTCAACTATTTTTAGAGGATTGAACTTGTGACATCTTCTGATGTTGAATCATCCTTTCCTAACAGGCACCCTTGAGGGGCATTCTCAATTTTCAAAAGGCAGCACTTGTACAGCGTCACTCTGACAAGTGGGGTGCTGGCTGCAGCAGATTTTTCAACACTCAAGCTAGTTCCACATCTAGTACACCACAACCTCCTCCTCCTCCACCTCCCCCAGAGAAAACTCACTTTGGTGGCCTCAAGGATGAGGACCGTATTTTCACTAATTTGTATGGGTTGCATGACCCCTTTCTCAAAGGTGCCATGAAGCGTGGTGACTGGTATAGAACCAAGGACTTGGTTTTGAAAGGCGCTGACTGGATAGTAGGTGAAATGAAGAAATCTGGCCTTCGTGGACGTGGTGGTGCCGGTTTTCCATCAGGCCTGAAATGGTCATTCATGCCGAAAGTGTCTGATGGCCGTCCTTCATATCTCGTCGTGAACGCTGATGAAAGTGAACCAGGAACATGCAAAGATAGAGAAATAATGAGGCACGATCCTCACAAGCTGCTAGAGGGATGCCTGATTGCTGGTGTAGGAATGAGGGCTACTGCTGCTTACATTTACATAAGAGGTGAATATGTCAATGAACGTTTGAATCTCGAAAAAGCCAGGAAAGAAGCCTATGCGGCTGGGCTTCTGGGGAAGAATGCCTGTGGATCAGGGTACGATTTCGACGTTTATATCCATTATGGTGCTGGTGCCTACATCTGTGGTGAGGAAACTGCACTTTTGGAGAGTCTTGAAGGGAAGCAGGGAAAACCAAGATTGAAGCCTCCTTTTCCAGCTAACGCAGGGCTGTATGGCTGTCCTACCACCGTTACAAATGTGGAAACAGTGGCTGTGTCACCCACCATCCTAAGGCGTGGCCCAGAATGGTTTGCCAGCTTTGGCAGGAAGAATAACTCAGGGACAAAGCTGTTCTGTATCTCAGGTCATGTCAACAAGCCTTGCACTGTTGAGGAGGAAATGAGCATCCCTTTGAAGGAATTGATTGAGAGGCACTGTGGTGGAGTTAGAGGGGGATGGGACAACTTACTTGCAGTGATTCCTGGGGGTTCTTCAGTCCCATTGATTCCCAAACACATATGTGATGATGTGCTGATGGACTATGATGCCCTGAAGGCTGTCACATCCGGTTTGGGAACAGCTGCCGTGATTGTGATGGACAAGTCAACTGATGTCGTGGATGCAATTGCTAGGCTTTCTTATTTCTACAAGCATGAGAGTTGTGGACAGTGTACTCCATGCAGAGAGGGAACAGGATGGCTGTGGATGATCATGGAGAGGCTGAAGGTTGGGAATGCAAAATTGGAGGAGATTGATATGCTTCAGGAGTTGACAAAGCAGATTGAAGGGCACACTATATGTGCATTGGGTGATGCAGCTGCATGGCCAGTTCAAGGTCTCATTAGACACTTCAGACCAGAGCTTGAAAGAAGGATAAAGGAGCATGCGAAGAGAGAACTCCTTGAGGCTGAGAAAAGAGGTCTGCTGGAGGCAACTGCTTAAATGATCTCATGTAGGTTCTTTCTTGGCCTTTCTCTTCTTAGCAAATAGTTTCCATTTCTATTGTTAGGGTAGTTTAAGCCAGCCATGCTAGTATCCAGAGAACCAAGACTCTTGCCTAGGCGGGGCGTGCTGCGTGGGGGTGGTGCAAAGGGGGAAGATAGAGTGACTCTGGCATATGCCTAGTTGAGGTGTTGGAAAACCATTTTAACTCAAAAACAATTTCTTGGTGAGAGCTGCCCTTATTGTTGGGGTTTTTTTTTTTTTTTTTGAGTGTGGGTGTTTTTGGGGCTGTTATTTCTAGGAATCATTTAGAACCGTAATGTCAATCTTAAACGAACACTCTGTTAATGTGTCTGTGGCAATGGGATTGACAACATTTTTGAGAGATGCAGATCTTACTTTCTTCCGCTCAAAGTTTGTCAGAACTCAGCTGGGTGTTTCTTTTACTGAGTGGCGATTCTTCTGTTTCATTCGATGCAGGAATCCTGTGCAGTACTGGGAAAAATTTTCAAATAAGAGAAAGTGAAAGGAATTTACCCTTTAGATACAGAAGGTAGATGTATTTCTGCAGTTGTTTTTCATTTGTTTTGAAGATGTATCAGCAATCAGCTACATGGCTGTGTATTTGTTTTATTGCACTTGAACCATTATACCTTTTTTTTAATGTGTCAAGATAGACACTTATTTTCTTGTCCAGATGTGGCTTCCCCCTCCCATGCTTTGAGGAATTGTGTTCTACTGGCTAGTTCCAGCTTTATTTGATCTGTATCAATGGAAGTTTTCTTGTATGAAATCTTGGGCTCATTGAAGAATAGGAAAGAGGGAATTTTACTGGCTCGATCTTTAATTTAATTTCAGGGGCTCTGGGATCATATACAGATTTCTAGTTAAGCTATTGATGTCTTCCTGCGGTTCCCATTCATCTGGTCTTGGTTAGGGCCCGAGTGAAAAGTTTGCGGTAAGCATTAAGCTATCGGCATGTTTCGTAGACGCAATTGAAATACAAATTAGAAGTACCAATTATGTTTGTACATAATTTGAGTTCAGGATTGGACCATTAGGGTATAAGCTCTATTGGATTTTCACCCACTGGATCTAGGGAGATCTAGATATAGGCGATTGTAATCTCGACAAATGTCATTACCTCATGAAGAGATTGATTTCATGAGGCTTATGTCTGTCGAAAGGGACCCTTAAAATTGACATTGCATTAGCAGAATAGCCTACTGTTATTGCAGTAACTGGTAGCTGCCTACATTTGAATCCTTTCAGATCCTGTATTAACGGGATTATATTGAAGTTTATTGTTGAATCAAACATGATTTATGCGGAAGCCGAAGTTTTTATACCCGATTAGGATTTTGGAGTACACAACACATCTTCCCCTTTCTGGTGCTACTCGCCTGGAGTGTGTGGGTATGTATACAAATACAATGTGATGAAGTGGGGAGTATCAACTTGATGTGGGCCTTACAAATTTCCCAATACGTTGTGATTTAATGACATTTACCAAGTTATGGAGTGCAGAGAGCGAGAGCAGGGAGGGAGTAGATGATAATTGTGAATGGCAGACTTTGATGTGACTCTACTTCTCAGGGAGTTATTGCCTCATCAGACCTTTTATTCAATGTTCATACCCAAACCAAACATCTTGGACACTTGTGAATTGTAATTGTCGGCTAAATTATTGATAACAGAGTTATGTGGGGCCATTTTTATTTTCATCTGATATTATACTGGTTTAAAAAATAGATGACTAAAAGAGTTGTTTGGACACTTCTGAATTTTCTTTTTTCATCTTTATTTTATGGGGAGTTTGGAAGAAAGGTGACAGTCACTTCAGCTACCACTTCTTTGGTTATTGGATATCATAGTGGATTAAATGAATATGACTATAAACAATAATTTATTTTACTTCACTCGAGTATATTATGTAATTTTGTAGGTTTTAATTTAGATTTTTTTGAGGCTAGGTTTTAATTTAGATTGATTAAGGTCATTCCGAAACAGGTTATAGTACAGCAGTTCAAGGTTTTTAGTATCTGGATCCTAGTTGAGATCCATGTGATAGTTAGGGTTGGAATAAACTAATGTAAGATTATGGATTGAAATATAAATTGTAGAATCACATCGAGATTTTAATAACTATGTAGCAGTCCTCGTTAACTTGTTAAGCGCATATTATCTCAATCAATATCAACACTAAGATTAATTAGATGTGTTGTCTGATCTGGATCCAAGGTTTTATCACCCCTACATATCTGTTGGTTGGATTATTTTTACTTGGGTGAAATAAAGGCTCAAAAGCTGATATAAACAAAACTTTTAAGTACTACATGGTAACGACATTACTAATTTGTGTTAACATATGCAATAGCATGAAGTTTGACCTTAAAGATAGGGGACGGCCAATCATTTTCATATGATTTTTCTTTTGTTGAAATAGAAATGGTTGAAGTACGTGCCATGAACTCTGTTCCGAGATGGGACATAACAGAGTGATCATGGCCCCCCCTTCTAATTTATGATTTCATCATCAAAAATCAATCCAACTTTCTAATCCGGTAAAAAAAAAGTAGAAAAATAAAATCAGCAAGGTGGATAAGCATAAATGCATAATTGCCTGCGTTGATGGCGGCATCAATTTACAAGTTAGAAAAGGAAGAACACCTTGACATTTTTCCATCCCAAAAGCATCCACTTAGTTTCCATTACCCCTTTTTGACTTCTTTCTCCCTGAATTTACATCAAAAGGAAGGTATCTAGTTGCTTTCTTCAAGTCAATTTCATGCCCCGTGCTGTTTTTCTTCCATTAATTTTATAGGCCCTGTTTTCTTCTCTGGGTTGGCAGCACTTTGATACAGCTTATAAGTAGTACATATATACTCGGGCGTATACATACATATTTATAATGGTGCTAGGGAAGAAGAAAAAGAAGGGCAATTCCTTTCAAGTAGACTACATTGTTAGTGTAATGGAGATCAAGCCATGGCCGCCTTCTGTGGCATTATGTGCTGTTCAAACTGTGATGATCCAATGGGAAAACGGCGAACAAAACAACGGGTTTTTACCCCCTGGAGTTCCGTCCTTCAATGGCTTCGATGATGGGAAGATCGAGTTCAATGAGTTCTTCAAGCTCACCGTGACCCTAACCGGTAAAAACAATGGGTTTCAGAAGAATTACTTGGAGTTTCACTTGTATGAGCCTAAGAAGGATAAAGCCATCAAGGGTCAACTTCTGGGAACTGCCACCATAAATCTTGCTGAGTATGGGATCATCAAAGAAGCTCGCACCGTTAGTGTTCCGATTGTGATTAAGAAGGTTTCAAAGGGCATGTCTCAGCCTCTTCTTTATCTCCAAATCCAGCCTTTTGATAATGAAGGGATAGAGTCTGTATTGAGGATGATGAGCGAGCAATGTGATGAGGATTCGGAGCTCACTTCTCTCACCGATGATGAGGATGGCATGTCGATTTCTTCTAGGACTCCCACTGCCTTTCAGGGAAACACCCCCTTTCAGATTGATGAAGTGCTCAACTTTGTTAATGTATGTATACATCATTCCCATTATTACTTGTTGCTTATAACCTAATGCATTGCGTTTTGGGTTGGGTCATTTTCGGGTTTGTTTATGCATCCTGATATGCATGAAGAGTTATATCGCAAACTACGTCTAGTCGTTTAAATATTTGGGTCTTTCTAATTGTATAGATTGCCTGTGTTCATACTTTGCATGGTTAAGGTCTGTTCTTGTCAATTTATTTTGATTGAACTCATTCTGAACTGAACTTATTTAACTCCTTTTGACGAATTGGCGAGTTGGGGATTTTAAGAATGTACCTTGAAATTTCAGGTGGGTCTAAACTCAGACCTTCTGGGTACCTCAGAGTTTGTTCAACCACTCGGAAAAGATGAGACAAGAGCAAGAGGATCCTTAGACACCCTGGAGAGGGAGAGCAAGGAACCAACACTGGCCAGGGACGATGACTGGGCCTCAGGGAGGAAAAGTGTAGATGTGTTTGGCAAATTCTCTGAAGTTGCCACTACCAGAAAACACACATCAAGAAGTCATAGCACTCTGAAATTCGGCAAAAAGGCACTCGATTTACATGGGTTCGGTGATAAGCTCAAGCACATCAAATCTGTTAGACTGACTTCAGATTCGCCCATGGGCATCGGCCCTCCGTCAGTTTTGCAGATTTTTGACAAGACCAAGGAAGAAAATTCAGTGAAAGAGGTGCAAGTTGACGTCAAAAGCCAGGAGAAAAGTGAGAAGAAAGAAAAGAAGAGTGCAAAACATGATGATAAAGCTGAACTTGAAGCAAGAATTGAGATGCTCGAGGAGGAGTTGAGAGAAACAGCTGCCATTGAGATTGGACTCTATTCAGTTGCAGCAGAGCACCTCAACTCCAAGAGGAAGGTTCATGCTCCAGCCAGACGGCTTTCCCGGTTTTATCGCCATATATATAAGACTGGATCACAAGCTAAGAAAGCAAGCTGTGCTAGAAGTATAATTTCAGGTCTGGTTGTGGTAGCCAAGGCCTGTGGAAATGATGTTACCAGGTACGTTAATCCATCCACGAAAGGAATACTGTCTTACATTTGACCTTTGTGAATATTTGTAGATGTGTCTTAAGAAAACCGTTGAAGAATCAGTTTTGAAGCCGATGCCACTCATAATCTATGTTACCTAAGCTCAGCGTACCTGTGTTGAAGTGTCAAGAATCTAACCATCCATAGCTCATTATGGTTCAATCTTCAATTGTAAATGCTCTTATATTTACAGGTTGTCTTTCTGGCTATCAAATGCGATTATCCTGAGAGCGATGATAAGCCAGATAACCAAAGAAACGCCTCCTTCAGTTGAGCCAATCCCCACTGAAACCAAAAGTGGGAAGAAGAAGTCGGAGAAGAAATCTCCACTTACTGACTTGACCGATAGCTCAGATGACTGGGAAGATCCTATGACATTCATCATGGCTTTAGAAAAGCTCGAAGCTTGGATCTTCTTTCGCATTGTTGAGGGTCTATGGTGGCAGGTTTGTCCCTCACTTGAATTTTCTTACACTTTCTGTTTTACCATCTTTCAAATGGTGATGGTTTGTTCTTTCTTGTGTGTGTATGTGTATGTGTATGTGGACAGAGTTTCACTCCGCATATGCAGCCTGCAAAGAAGAAGAAGAAAGGAAAGAGGCTGAGCACCAGGAAAACCCAGAAGTGGAGATTCGGTCTGGGGGATCAAGAGCAAGGGACTTTCTCCATTGAGCTTTGGAAGAAAGCTTTCCAAGATGCTTGTGAGAGGCTTTGTCCCATACGAGCTGGAGGTCATGATTGCGGCTGCTTGCCAATGCTATCTAAAATGGTGATTTCTCCATGTCCTTCCTAGCGTCTCTCAGCTGTCTAGAATCTACTTCAAAACTTAGTTCTCAGTACCCGTCGTCTCATATTGTGCAAGAACTAGCTCAATCTGAGCTTAAGTTGATAGTTCAAGGCTCAGTAATTATTCTTTGTTCTCTCAACACAAATGGTGAACATTTTTGGTTTCCTTGTTCACCCTCCCATTGTAGGTAATGGAGCAATTAGTGGACAGACTGGATGTGGCAATGCTGAATGCCATTCTTCGTGATCCAGATGATGGAATGCCAACAGACCCGATGTCTGACCCCATCAGTGAACTCAAAGTCCTTCCAATTCCTGCTGGAAAATCAAGCTTCGGAGCTGGTGCTCAGCTGAAAAATGCTGTTAGTATCTCATGATATATTTCTGTATCTGGTTGCCAAAATGATCGAGTTTGTTGCCTGATCTTCCTGTTCACATAATCACAGGTCGGAAGCTGGTCCAAATGGCTGAGTGACTTCCTTGGTCCTGAAGACAATGATCCGTCAAAGGATCAGGATGAATCTAAGGACGAAACAGCTTTCAAGGCCTTCCATCTTCTCAATGCCTTGGGCGATCTAATGATGCTTCCAACCGGAATGCTCTCAGATGTCAACACAAGAAAGGAGGTAAAAGGATCTCCAAGTCCTGCTTCCCTTCTATACTTCCAAGTTCCTTCAGGATTGTAAATCTTTTTCTGACTCCTTATGCTGTTCTAATTTGAAGGTATGCCCTATATTTAGCGGATCTGTAATCAAAAGAGCGTTCAGTGATTTTGAACCGGATGAGTTCTCTCCTAACCCCATCACAGAGGAGCTTCTTGAGGCTTTGGCTTCCGAGGTTAGGCCTTGCACTGTTCCTCTCCTTTTTCATTTTGCTTCAAATCCAGGTAAACCTTAGAATCACCCTCTCAGCAACAAGAATGTCTGTTGAGAACTTGCGATAAGACGAAGTTTGGTTGAACTTAGATGAATAATGATAAATAACTTATTGAATGATGTAATTTAGGACCCGCTCGAGGCCTCCAAAGATTGCATCAACAGCGTACCCTGCAAAGCAAGCCCGGTAGTCTACTCACCTCTTCCAGTGACATTATTCTCAAGCTTGCTGGGAGGCTCAAGCAGCCAAGCTCAGCAGAAAACTGGATCATCACTGCTCAGAAAATCACATAACAGTGATGATGAGCTTGATAAGCTAAACATCCCACTCGCTTTCATCAACATTCAGAACATTTCGATATCTCCTTCATCATCAAAACCCAACTGGATTCCCAGAGGAAAAGGGGGCAGAGAGGTTGTCAGGTATCGGCTATTGCACGATGCATGGAGAAATGGCAACTGATACTACCAGATTGAATTAGACAATCGTGGACTCTATTTCCTTGCTCCCCCAACCACCCATCCAAAAAAAATAATAACGAAAAACAACTCCCAGTGGCAGTCCTGTTTACTCGGGGTCTTGGGATATCCCAATGTAGGTAGGGTTTGAACATACCATATAAGGGTAGCCTTAAACCTTCAAACAAGCTCTGTGTTCCTCTACCGTTGTGGATCTTTGTTTGATTTGTGAGAAAGGTATCCCTTATGTGTTATGAGCCATGGGTTAATGTTTGGTTTCAGACATTTGTAGAGTGCAAAATGCATTCATATGTAGTATTGTATGTTTCCTAGGATCATAAACTGAATGAGGTGATGTCACAAAAGGTGACTCTCTTGGCCAAAAGTGTATATTTCCCTCGGTTTTATAGTAACTTTCGCTTTTGAATTTGTTACCAAACTTTTTCAATTTGACTGATAATTTATCTACATATACATATTATCATATAAAATTGTTACCATTAAATTTATAGGGGGAAAAAAACACTTTCATGAAAACATACTATTGGAATTATTTTGGAAGATACATTAACAGAAGCTAATGGTCAACGTTTTATATTGAAGATCATAGACAAGCAATAGTTATCGTCATTTTCCACAGCATATCCAAAACAAATATTGTTACAAAGATAAAGAATGCCCCAGAATCCCAAAACACTTTCACTTAATTTTCAATCTGCAATGGAAAATGCCACCAATACTTTCAGATCTCATTCAACTAAACATTGATTCACAAAGGCAACACTAAAAAGTTCCTCGGACAACCGCCAACAATCCCATCTCCAATTTCACAAACACCAATTAATAGTCACCTATTCAGCAGCACTTCTTTCAGTCTCATGGGATATTGTGGCATTGAGCAGCCAAATTAGGAGTTATTCAATGTTCTCAAAATATCTCGACACATTAACATGTTGCCTACTGTCTTGGCTGAAGCACACAAGATTAACCTCATCAGCTTACATGCCAAGAACAACATGGATGAAAAATTTGTTGTAAGGCATGATTCTGTTCATTTGGTTACATGACCGGAGTCCTATACGTCCATCATATCCAAAGATGTTCCCACTTCACAAGCAACATGCCAAGGAAAACATCCCAGACTTGTCATGTTAGCAGCAGCAGTCGCAATGGCGATCTTGCCACCAGGAATTTACATTAACTGAATTTTTCTCCCCTGATTATGTAGTTGGTAAACTCATAAAGGATGTCATCTGGCATATATAACATAGCTAGAAAAATAAATGCATTGATTAAAATTAAATATAAGAGAAGGCAATGGGACAGATGAACCTACTAGAGTATAAAACCATCATTGGACCTTCAACTATCAGCCTAAGAATTTGGTTGAGATGGTTCCACATGGTATCAGAGCTAGACTGAGCAAAAGGTCTCAGGTACTACCCCATGTTTATTTGCGCAAGGTGAAAGGAACCTTTGTAGCATCCACGCTTCAAGCCCAAAGGGCATTTGCGTGAGGGGGCGTATGAGAGTATAAAATCATCATTGGGCTTTCCACTATCAGCTTAAGCTTTTGGTTGAAACAATTCCACAGAACCTAAGGATAACATATGCCTGTGAACACACCACAACCTTTTTTTTTTTTTTTTGGTTAAATGAAGGTTAAGTAGCACTTTATCAAGGTAACCACTAGCAAGCTCCACAGGTCGGGGCAAGGGATAACTACCAAACTGCCAATGATAACCATGGTCCACAACCCCACAATTTCTACCTATGGGAAATTCGTTACTTCCACTAAGAATTGAACCTTGGTGAGGAGGGAAGATGGTGTTTGCTATCATCTCTTTGGTATATACCACATGATATGTTCGAATGCATGCAAGTAATAGCGCCTCTATACTTGCAAGGATAATGTTCCCTATGTTCGATTATTCCGTATGCTAAGGCAAGATCCACTTCGGGTATATGCTAAACCATAATGAATATTAACGAATGGTGAAAAAGGCGCACCTGTTTACGATGGAGAGATACATCTTCTTTTAGATATCCTCAAGCACCTTCAGGTTATGGTAGAATCCCATGTTTGGAAGATGTTGAAAGAACTTTATTCTCATCTCTGTGATCCATACGGTCTTACAAGGGGGACAAGGGTTTTGCAGAACCACATACACTAATCAAAGGAATACAAACAAAACTACACAGGGGACCTTAACTTCTACAATCACAGTGAAATGGAATTCCTGCTCCTAAGTCTACGAATATTTCACTATATAGACAAAGGAAATGGATGTTCTCTTACACTACACAGGGAACTATTCAGAAGCACGAAATAGAACCCCTGCCCTAACTTCAGGTCCAGTGTGTGTAAAACTAAAGGGAAATGGAAGCTTGTGAAAAGAAATCATTGATCATCTTCCTTTTCTTATTTCAGTGACAGAAAGGGGACAAGTTCAACACCATACATTTGAACATTAGCTTTGCATCCTACAATATTAATTTAGCTTCCCCATGTAAACATAAATACAAGCCAATTTCCAAATGCACACCACTCCAAGGAGAAGTAGTTACAAGTAATACAAATAATGCAATCAAGACGCATCAAACACCAACAAATTAATAAGGTTAGATACTCAAAGCGTGTCAGAAAGGCATCAACATGTAATCCTTACAAGTGAGAACTGCATAAAAGTAATAGTACAAGCTCCCAAACAGAGCTAGTAACATAATTTGGTTCACCTTAGGTAAAACCATGGCAGATACAAGTTCCACTATATCCATCCTGAGTGCACTGTCTCTTTATACAAACCTGGCATTCCCACAATTGTTAAGGGAAAAGGCAAAAAGAAAGAGCAAAGTTTGAATTTTTCAGACAATGAGTAAGTTTTCTAGTCCAATCTAAAATATTAGACTTTTTAAGCATCATTACTATTTAATTTTACTTCCCCAAATGATGAATTGGAAAAAGAAATCATATATGGTGTATTCAGTTCAAACAACAACCTGGTGAGAGATCATACCAATTGGATTGAGGACTATTCCAATGCATCATAATGCCCGTAGCCATGATAAAGAACACGGATGGGATTCTGCTTACCATACTCTTGACCATATTCTGCAATAATTTTAAGGCTGTTGGATTTCTTGTCTAGCATGTAAACCGTGATGGGCATCCTGAAAATGAAATTCATCATTTATAAAAATGACTTTTTTTTGTTTGTTTGTTTGGGGGGGGGGGGGGGGGGAATGTGAGCCAAGTGCCTGTACTCAAAGCTTAGGCACAGTGGATTAAATGATAAAAAACAGTCCAACAGGATCAAGAAGCTTTTTGCATCAATGCTAAAAAGTTCTAACAAAAAAAAAAAAAAAATCCTATCAATTCTAAAAAGTTCGAAAAATGGAACTTCCTCACTTACTTTAGCACATGAGAGGCCATGAGAAGCTCAGGTTCCCCTCCCCAGACATGAGATTTTCTCATGTCACCAACATATCTGTCAAACTGATCTTCCAAATACCTGAAAATGCAGTAAATGAAAACAGATCAAATTGAAATCACTAAGCGTCAAGCCAAGAATATTACTCAGTAGGCAGTATGTAGTATATTAAAGTGCATCAGATTGAGGATTTCTATCTTCTAGTGCCACTTACCATTCAGTGTCTTTGCGTCTCTTAATAAGTTCCTCGACAACCTGTAATAACAATACACATTGTTGCCGTGAGGTGATAGAAACTGCTATAAGTGGACAATATGCTCATTACTTAGAACTGGACAGACGAAAAGAAAATACCAAATTCAATTAGACATCCAAGACACTGAAAAGTTTGTAAGATGTTCAAAATTGGCACCAACTGTCTTAATACCTGCTGTCGGAGTTCATCTGCAAGTTCCTTTTGATGACTCTCATTTGGAGGTGGCTTCCCTTTGCGGCGACATGCACCATGGACAACAGCCCGAAATAAACATCTGCCGTCTCCAGGTATACCTACAGGATATGCAGGCAAATGTTAATGTCGTAGTACACCATGACCTTCATCAAAGAAAAAGCCAACCATGTCATATAATTACTTTTTTTAAAATTATTTTTGTTTCCCTTCCTTTTTTCATTGGGGAGGGGAAGGATAAAAGCATAAAACCGCCTCAGAAGCACACAAAAAAAAAAAAAAAACCTCCCCCCCAAACAAAACATCCGGAAAAAAAAGGTTTTCATACCATACTCGAAGCCCATGATACGTGAAGAATATCAACCAACCAACCAAAGGAAATTCAAATGAAAATATGAAACCTTGGCATATAGTAACAGAAGCCTAGAGACACCAACTTGAGGGGTTAAATGACTAATTTCGTTGGGAACAAGCTAGCATAACTAATATATAGTAAGAAACCCCAGAATCAAATAGTACCAAGAAACGAATATTAGAATATATATATAATATCAAACCCATAAACAATTCATACCACAAACTTGAGAAACAATTAAACCCCAGAAACCCAAACACTCAATAATACACGTAACAACACAAACCCAGCAACAAAATCTGAAGAGAGCACGTACGAATTGTTCGAAAATTAGCCTTATCGTCATCAGGCGAAAATTCAGAACTAGGCATTTATTTCCGGGACCCTTCTCAAATTATCAAAACAAAAATGAAAATTTGCAATGCAAGTGTCCCTTTTTAGAGATTATTTTGCGTGTTGGGAATTGCTTTCTTCGAGGAGAGTATCAGGAAATCACTGAAAAATAAGAATAAATATAGTGTACAATGTAAAATCGATTAGTAATGAAGGTGGGCTATCGATTGTGAAGTGGAACATCAATTTCAATGGGTAAAAGCAGAGAGAATCGAATTCCATTAGTTTGGCTTTTGGAATTTCTTCGATTGCTGGTTTTTTTGAAGTATCATATATAGCTGGAAAGTTATCTTTCTTTCGCGCGGGGAGTTTCTTCACTCGGTTCTCGGTTGATACTGACTCGGATTTTCCAAAAATGGGCCAACTGTGCTCAAGTACTAATGTAGAAGGAAAAAATGGACCAGAACAATTGGGAAATATTCAAGTAAAAATTTTAAAAAGCTCAATAAGATATATCAAAGGAAAAAAACATTATGTTATATATAAGTAGTCATGTCAATTGGTCTTGGACCCACCCATATCCACGGAAAGAGGGTAGAATCCATTACTTTTGGACCTAGTGAGTTTGAAGTGGGTTTGGGTCCGTCAAAAAATGGCAAACCTTATTCTAGGTCTGAGTTTGGCACTAAGGACTTGTGAAAATACATATATTATGAGAAATGAAAATTTAAATTTCAAAATTCTATGTTTTAGTTGGGTGTTAAACATGAAAGATTGAAAAACTAAGAAATCTTAAAGTACTCTTTCCATTCATCCATCCCCATTGCCATAAGCCTCAACTCCTCAATCCCCCTCCTCTCCCTTCGACTCTATTTCTCTCTCACCCCATCTCTAGCCCCTGCTAGTCCCCCAGATACTACTCTTAGTCTCTCTGTTTGTCACCCCAGTGATATCTCTCCCTGCTAGTATCTTGTCACCGTTGGATTCCTCTGGCAATTGGTAAGTCTCCTTAGTTCTACAAATTAAATTTTTTTTTTGTTCGATTCTCTAGTTTTTTCTTTTGTTTTCTGCTATTAATTTGTCTATCTTCATGTGAGATTTTCTTATTGAATTTGTATGTCCGTATGTTTATTTTGCTCAATTTCCCGACTTAGTGGTTAGTGATTTCTGTCTGACAAAGCATTTTTGTGCGAAGAGAACTTTTTTGTTATTGGTTATTGATTTTTGTTCATATTAATGGTGATTGGGGTTTATCTATATGTATTCTGATCTTTAATAATTGGGAATGCAAAATCCTAAGTTTTCTTGATACTGGTGGACCCATTGAGGACCCATGAATTCGCAGATAGGGCTATTCATCGGTTCAAAACCGAACCGGGCCGAACCGAATAAACCAAAAACCGATTAAGGGGTAAGTCCAAACCGAAAACCGAACTGAATAAACCGGTTCGGTTTCGGTTCTCGGTTTATTCGGTTCAAAACCGAATAATGCACACATTCATACGGGACTTTCACCAGAAAGAGTCAACACGAATAAACTGAAAACCGAATAAGGGCTAAAGTGCAAACCGAAAAAAATTGGTCCAGTTTGAATCGGTTCGAACCGGTTCGATTCTCGGTTTATTTAGTTCAAAACCGAATAATGCACACCCCTATTCGCAGACTCGACCAGTCTGGATCACAATCTGATATTTTTAGACTTTGTGGATCTAAGTCCAAAAAAGTTTGACGAGTCTAGGTCTAGGTCCCGTCTATTTTACTCCAAACCCGCCCTATCGCCATCTCTATAAATAATTTAATGACAATAAGTCCATCTGCAATTAGGGGATTTATTTTTCTCATTACTCTTACCACATCACTACTTTTAATTAAATAACTAAACAATAACTTAAACTTAAAACTAAATTCAATTCTATAATAATCAATCCTAACTTTAAAATCTCAAACACTGTTAATATGAAAACCACATAATTAATAATTTTTTACTACACAATCATTCTATATGCACCAAAACTAGTGCACAGAATATGTGCATCTGTGGAGCTTCTTCAGTCCTCTAGTCGATGGGCTAACTTCTCGCAGCCTTCATCACTAGCAGCTTCCTTGGGGTTTTCTTTTCGATAGACTTATGTACAATTTTTTTGGTACGAGCCACTGGCAAGATAGAATCAGGACGATGGAGAAAGTGACGAATGAAAAATGGGGAGGAAGTTGAGTTCGTATTGAGTTGAGATTTGAGACTAAGTTTGAGAAAAAGAAATCAAAGGGAGGTACGAGAAATTAAATGGGTAGGGGAGATTTTGAGATTGAGAAAAAGAAAGCAAAGGGATGAGAGAGAAATCAATTGGGTTGGGGGAGAGACTTAGATATAGAGAAAAAAATTTAGAAAAGATTTATTGTTTTAAAAAGAAACTAGTCTTTATACTCGTACAATGCACGAGTATTCAAATTTTTTTTCATTGCTTTTTGATTTCATTGAAAGTTAATATTGAAATGAAAGATTTTTCTCTGGTGTTGTTATAACATGTATTGTATTTGACTTTGGCAAATGAATATGTTGTAACCTTACATGTTTTGATTTTTGAATACATGTTATTTTTTTCAAGCTATAATAGGGAATTAATGAATAAATAAATATTCCAAATTAATAATAATTTGTGTTTAAGTGTATTTCACTTTTGCCTCTTGGTTTTCCCTATTTTTTTTCTTCTTCAAAATTTTATGGTGGTGACATTTGGTATGAAACTTCCATTATGGATTGTGTTTTAATATATTATAGATGATGAGTTGTCAATTTTGTAAGCGGTTTGGTGTCACATATATTGTATATTTGTATATGTAGAATTTTTGTTATGTAGTATTATCCTTGCTCTCCCTTAACATGCAAATTATTAAGAAGGACCGAGTGTATCTAGTATCGTGCAAATATTTAGGCAACCCTGACTATGTAATGTAGCTTTATTCATTTTGTAATGTATTTTTTTCTATCAATAACAGTGTGTAACGCCCTGAAAATTCAATTATAGAAAAGTCAAAGTCAAACTAACGTTAACGGAAAAATTTCAACGGAAGTCTCAACTTTATTTGGGCGTCACTGTCGTAATCCCGAAGGAATACAAGGCGAGAAGGGAAACTAACAATCGTTCAATCTATAAAACAAACCGACACTTCAAAACTTAGAAACAAACTCAACATGACTAATCTTCAAGTCTCTCTGAATTGAAATATAAACACCAACTAATAAAATTAAGCATGCTAAACCTCACTGCTAATTCCCAACCCCAGCATATTGATCATCACCTGAAAACAAAACATTTCAAAAATGAGAGGGAAATTTCAATAATATCTACCCCTAACCGTTAAAACAATTCAAGTTCATTTCAACTCATTTAAGGGAGAGGGAAACAAGTCAGACCATTTTGCAAGGCCTTTAACCCTTAACTATTTTTCCTCCATCCAACCAATTCATTTTATTATGTGGGTGGGACGTCATATCCCTTAAAGTAATGAATATCAAACCGGATCCCAGATCCTCTGCCTACCACATGCTACGACCAGGATCCCACATCCTTTGCCTACCACAGGCTACAACCAAAATATCAAGAATTCACATTTCTGCCTGCCACAAGCTACGACCAGGGTCCCAGACCCTTTGCCTACCACATGCTACGACCATCCTATAACTATATCAGGCATCCCTGATCTCTTGATAACACCCTGCAGGATACCACATCCTGGTCATTGGGGGTGTTGCCCAAACCCGCTTAATGTTCCACTTTGAATTGTTAGTATCTTATGTAATTCTCAATTCACAGATCTCAAGTCAAATCCAACCCAGGTTATCAAATCTAATAACAAAGCCACTTATGAAAGACCATCTCAAACTCTCAACTCATAAATCAACAACCACACAGAAATAATTATCCAAAACAGATGATCACATTTTCCACATAAAGTTCCCCTTCGGGATGCAAATTCTGAAACAGATTAAAAACAATAAAACACTTGAAGTGCATCCCAGAGGGGATTAGGGCATAGACATTACCTGATTAGCTTCACTTCACAGCAAATAACGAACATTTGAGTTCACTAACGACGCGAACTAGCTCAGGCCTAAAATAGAAATAATTTCTCTAATTAAAACGCACCCTTCAAAGTTAGTATTAACTACCTTCTATCTAACCCTCCCCTAGGAACACTATAAGGTTCCCATCATTCATGAATTTACACCTTGAATTACCCAATATATTCCAAATAATCACATATTAAAAACCAATCAACCTTTTCACATAACAACACATTCACTAATAATTAATATCAACAAGACAGATTACAACACTCACACAGAAAGGGTCATAACTTGACTTCCCGACATCCTATGGGTATGGTTTTGGATTTTCCGAAAACCTCAAAATGTCTATTAAAACTCTTATGTTAAATTCGAGACTAAAAACACACTCTAAAGTCCTCAAAAATAGACATCAATCTAAACTGTTCAGATCTGACCCAAGTCTGGTAATCGGGGAATAACTCGACTTATACAACTCCAAAGTTCGATCCGCAAAATTCCTATGAAAGCTAACATTATAAGGAACCTCTAGTTCAAACGGTTCAATCAAAGGACGACTATATCACCTATGGTGACTCGTTCTTTACACATCATCGAAACTGTCCCGTTCCCGGCTCCCATATAATCGATAATTTCGGTTCTAGTTTTTACCATTCGATCCCGGGGTCCTAACTTGGGTCTAAAATAATGGCTAAAGTTAAAGTTTCTACCCTAAACCAACCAAGGTCTAAAAGGTACCACTTATAACCAACAATTTGAACCTTTCTATGTAAAGAACTTAATAATAACGTAATAATAATACAAACACGTAATAGTCATATAATAGTAACGTAATTACGTAATGTTCGAAACTTTAATCTACATAATACATTATTAACAATCGTAAAACAGTAGAAAAGCTTTTAAAAACTCTTTTTAAGAATTATAACATAGTAGTCAAAAAAATACTAATACTAAAGAAAAACTATACGTCACAATTATGAACGATAAACATAAAATACCTTTGAAAACTATAATCAACCTTATTTAAACTATCACACATATCATTACTCAATTATAAATAATGAGTTTAAATTTAACAAATTAAACTAACCCTAATGCATGCATGGAATAATACTAACAAGATCATAACATGATTTACATATAAAAACTATATTAATCATATAATACACATAAAACACCAAAATCTAAAATCTTAAGTCCTTAATTACCCCGGAAAACAACCCTACTGTCTCTAATTACTTAAAACCACTTTTGTAAAATATTATTTACTCCATCAAACTCCAAACATAATTTACTAGACACCTACTAACCATCATTGATGATCCAAGAACATGCTTACTTTAAAAACAAGACATAGAAAAAAGATCAAGAAGCTCACATAATACTTGGCTAATCCACATACAAGAACCATTGCTACTGATTTGATTTAATTACACCCTTGATATTAGCACATGAATGATTAAGAACTCCATGACTACTCGATTAACACACATATAAGATCCAAAAAAAATTCAGATTGTAAAGAACAAGAAGCAATGCAAGAACTCAGCCAAGGGAACAAAGCAAGAGCATGAATGAAACAGGGGTTACACTAAGGTGGTTTTCCGGCGATTTGGGATGGTGCTGAGGGGTCGTCGGCGTCGGTGGGGTGCTGGGATCAGTCAAACACAGCGGCGGCGGTAGCGAACAGGCAACAGCGGCGTAACTGAGCAGCAGCAGCAGTAGCAACCCGGTGTGTACATGCAGGTGGCGGTGGCGGTTGGTGGTCATGGGCGGAGCTCCGGCGACTTTCCCAGCTAATACAAATCATGTACCCACGTAATAATATAGTTGATATTAACCAACTAGAAATAATGATAATATAATAATAATAACAATGAACATCTAATTATAATAACAATAGGAATAGTACTAATAATAATAATAATAATAATAATAATAATGATAATGATAATAATAATAATAATAACACCAAAAATAATAATATTTTCATAACAATAATTATAATAATAATAAGAAGAAGAAGAATAATACTAATAACAATAATAATAATAAGACATGATATTACCAATATACCCCTGTTAGTCCCTCAACGATCCTACGAGCTCAAGTGTTATCATAAATAATCACAAACGAATTCTAAATAATTAACGGAGTCAAACTAGATTATTAACGACGTGAGGGTGAAGGCATTTAAATTTTTTGGGGTCTTACACGGTGAAATTACTAAGAAGGACAAAGTGTATGTGGTATGTTACAAACGTTTAGGCAACCCTGATTCCAGGCATTGTCGGTAGGAGGTGAAAGGGTAGTGGCTGGTGTGAGCATCAATGAGAGGTGCAAGTGGTGGTGGGGCTGCAGTGGTAGCCGGTGACTGAAGGCGGTGGGTCTAGAATGGGAGGGAGAGGGTAAAGGGGCATTCGATTAATGAGGAAAGCGGTAGAGTTTATATTCCATCCGCACTGTGTAAGCTGCAAATAGTTGTGTTGTACAATAATTGTCCTCTCCCTTCAATCCCTCTCCTCCAAATTAATTTAACTCACTAACTAGAATTGACTTTCCTGCTTTTGATCTCACTAGCCGAAATACGCTGAAAAGCATACTCAATGAAGTATATCAGTAAAGTATATACAGTAAGCATAAATAACAGGCATTGAACTTAATTTATCCACTAATGAGAAATCAATAGACAATATCTCATCTAGAAATATCAACACTGAGACAACATCCTTACAAGTTCTCATTTGTTCTAAGAATTGGGTCATATAGTTTCCCAAAAGTTCGTAGTTCCCTTTGAATTACTAATTCTACCATGAAAGTACAACATAAAGTCAGATATCTAAATGTTGAATATTACATTAAGTATTGAAATGTATGTCAACAACACAAGACGGGTGCTCCCCCAAGGCTTCCTAGAAGGCGACAATAGAACTCATGGCAAATAAGATTCATACAAGATTCATTAAGAAGCTGCATAGCATCTACCATTATAGCTCAAAATCGTTAATGGTCAAAGTTGTAAAATCTTGAGTAGTTACGATATGGAGACATATTTAAGTACACATCCATCCAATAAGCCCCAAAGATATTTAAGTAGATGTCTATCAATAATCATCCTGTAGCAATGGAAAGTAAGTTAGCAGATAACCAAATACAATAGTAAATAAACAACGAAAATGATAAATGTCTTGGGCAAGACACATATTAAATGTCTTGTCTATATTTTTAAAATTTACAAAAAAAGTCTAAAATATGCCCAACGGATGAGGTTCATTTGTTAGGGTGTCAATTATAATTGTTGGCGTAGCCAACAATTCAAGCTTCTTATAATTGATAATTAATAGCATCTGCCAAAAAAATTAGGGTTAAAAATGATAATAAATATTAATTTTATGAGGAGCAAGACACTGTTGCCCCAAAACATGTATCATCACCCAACAAAACAATGATTCACTTTTCAATATCTGGTTTCCCTTTTACTTGATGTTTAATCTTTAAATCATGTTAAACAATTTTTCAGGAAGGAAAAAACCAAATGGCTAGACTCTTCCAGAGAAATCAATAGCTTGGTCTGTCAAAGTTATCAGCGTGATCTCCTCGGTTTTAACTACTATGCAATGCAACCACATAAAAATTTTCTCCTAAGTTCTCTGTCTCCAATTAACAACAGAACAATTTGAAACGGAATGCAATGCAGTGATTCCATCATTCTTTCTCTAAATTCTCAAGTTAAGACCACTATTATTGAAAATCTTCCTTTGGAGATACTCGAAAGAGACAAAAAAAAAAAAAGAGAAAAAGAAAAAACAAGATCCAATAGGGAGGAATGATGCTTTTAGAGGCTTTCAGAGGTATGGCCGTACAAATTGTGAGCCAAACCCATACTGCCAATAAAACAAATGAAGACAACTCTTCCAATGATGCTTTAAGAGACTTGAGTCATATTTATCTTAAAAAAATGCGAGCCAAATCCATACCATCACCCCAACCAAGCCCACCCACTCACCTAACCCGTCTCTCCCCTTCCTTTTCTCTTCCCCACACTGAAGAAAAGAAAAAACTATATTATCCAAGTGGTCACATAGACAAGGAAAAAAAATCGTTACCATTCATCTTTCCAAAATATGGAAAATCTATCAGAAGCACCTCCAATGCGAGCCTAGAACAAAAAGAGCATGTAAAACATCAAAACAAATTTACTTGATGAGTCTTACAATCTCCTTGCTTAAAAGCCATTAAGGCCATCAAAAAATATCTTGACAATTAGCAAAACTAACTTTTTCCTTTTTTTAAAGAGAAGAAGAGAGAGAAGGGGGAGAGACCTCTTGCTTGATGAGTCTTAGAATCTCCTTGCTTAAAGGCCATTAATGGTTCCATACGGTTTAGGTTTCATGTTTTTAAGTTTCACCCTTGACCAGTTTCCAAATTCGCTTGTTTTCTCCATCAATTTTATGTGTCGTACTCTCATATGTTCAAGTATTCCTTACTTAACAGAGGCACCAATAGTTGATTCATGAATCGTGTCTAAAGTTTCACCAAGTTAGCTTAAATAATGATTTCTAATCTGTGAAATCTTTCCCAACTCCTAGTTTCACATACAGATAATAATTCATACTATCACTTATATCCTGCCCTCCATATTTTGCTTCAATAAATTTTTGACTTATACTCTGCTGCCTACATTTGAATGATGACTACGACGAAGACTACTATTACCAAAGCACAACTTTCATATATTCATCAAGGACTAAAAGAGTTATTAATGGTGCACTAATCCTACCAAAACACAACAAATACAATATACAATAATATTCAAACATGAACATGCAACAAGATGATAGCCAGTGTACCTTTGTCCCTTCCATCCTTATGATCATAATATGCATACGAATTTTTTTTTACTTGTCAATCTCATATTAGAGCAACTATTTTAGGTTGATTTTGTATCGTGCTACCGCAAGGTAGATATATATTAAACATAGTTGCTATCAAAAGAAGGCAATCTAATCCTTTAAATCACTAAATTGTGGCAAATGTATGAACTCTACTAAATGTTTGGATTTGATGTACATAAACTCCATAAATGATTGAATTTACGATGGAAAATGGATTTGGAATTCAAAGTCAAATTTGGTGGGCAAAAGAGGTCTTATATTAGTTTTCTCAAAATAACCAACAGAAGCCAAAATCCACACAGGCATAATGATAATCTTAGGCAACAAAGGCATTGACTGTATACCAACAAAAAGATACTAAAAAAGACATGACTCATTTCTACGAAAAAACACACAACAAAACAGATATAGCAATCAAACATTACTTTTTTTTTCCAAAACGCAAAGAAATGGATCATAGTGATTAGTGCGTACTGGATGGGAATAGGGCAATGGAAAAATCAAGTGACCCAATCATCCAAGGAAAAACACACAACCTATTTTAGGACCAAGAAGAGGCAACCGAGTGAATTAAATTACCTCTGCGGAAAGTAAGGATTGAATTAGAAGAAATAGCATCCAGGAAAACCCACATTGTAGCATCCATCGAATCATGCCTGTCAGGACACAATTGGAATGATAATTCATCTTTAAATCTTACCCGTTACAATAAAAAACAAAAAATATAGAAAAAATTGAAAAGACTGATGAAACTTAGAGAAAAGAAAATGAACTCATGTTGGTCATATCCAACACCCATCTCAAAAAACAATAGTTTCACCAATTCCTTGCTGCTTCATTCAACAGATTCATCTGCAAACAATGGCATACACAGGAACAGACACAATTCACAAGCATTTCAAATATGATCGCCAACCATTGAACAAGGAATCAATCATCCCAAACAGCAACAGGAAATTGGAATATCAATCCCAGTATGAAATTCACCTCTGAGACAGAACTAAATTGTGCACAACTAAACAAGTAAAGGAAAGAATCCTAATTTACCTTTAAAAAATTGACGAAGATGAAGGCGCTCGGATTGAAAAGACTGAACACCTAGGATTTTGAGCAGTCGTACCTATAATAATGTGAATATGTGATCTTGCTTTCTCCTCCTCCATTGAGCTCAACTTGTTGATTGTTGAGTGTTTTCTCAATGTACTCACCGTTCTCGAGAATGAAGATACCCAGGTTTCAAGTTTAAGTTCGAGTTTGCAATGTCATGTGATGTAGACTTTATGAAAAGATTATTTGCCAAGCAACCAACATTTTGCAATAAACAGGCATAGCGAAATCCCCAATGTAACAATCAACATTGCATAGAAACATTTATGATGATACACTTGATAGAGCAATGTTGAGTAAGAGATTACCAAACAATGTATCAAGGAAAGACGACGCAAAATTTGACGTCGACATTTTACCTTGGGCAATCAATTGGTCGAAATTAGCTCCTTTGCTCCTGGGCTTGATCATGTAAGGTTGCAACATTGGCCTTTGAATCAGCGGGTCTATTAGGCTAATCAGTGCCTAAGTCAATAGGCCACTCAGCTATGTTATTTGCTCACCTAGATCCAAGTCAAAACTTGCTAGCTTAGTGCATTTAAATCAACTCCACCTCATTCAAACTTGTGTCACCACCTAAATATACTAAACCATCAAATTCTTGTGTTTATTGCAACTCTTGATGCTAATCATCACTGCCTACCAATCCCACTTCACAAAAACATTTGTTCTCAACTCCATAGCTGATGGGTGTAGGGCGTAGGGCGGCTTACCTAGCAAATTATTTTTGTTCAGCTCTGATTTCAGAATATCTAACAAAATCCTCATAGCTTTGCAGTAATCAAAATTAACAAGATTCCAAGAACCTCAAATCGGAGGAGAATTGTTTTTAGATAAATTTGGAGCATTGGAAACGAGAACAAGATAAAATTATTCTAATACATCAACAAATTATTTAAACCTAGATCGGTTTAGCCCTAAAATGAGGTACATAGCAGGACAAAACCAAATAAAAAATATGAGCACTAAAAAATTGGGCATTTAATTACCTGTATTTACACTTGACAAATGCATACTGAACAACCCTTTTACTGCATCACAGAATGCGTATTTAGTCCTTGGATCCTTGCTGCATCACCATAGACTCAAAACAACTCATCATCCCCAGTCAGGTTGACAATGCTCCTTTTTGAAACTCATTGATAACCTTAATCCAATCATGAGCTGTCGCCCCACGAAAAGGACAATCACCTCCACTCAAACACTTCCTACACAAGCATATCGATCATGGAGGAATCAAAAATCATCACAATTAATTTCCTCCATCTACAAAACAGATGAACTGAAAAATTACCAATGTAATACTTGTTCACCACGTCAAAAAACGTGTCAACACGATCAATCTGGGTCATCTGACCAATCTTCTCTTCCAGAGTCATCCTGCTCAACAGGTCTTTAACCTGAAATTCGACTAATTGTTTCGGATCCTTGTACTTTAGATATGCCCGCCATCGCCACCCCCCAAATGAACGCAAAGAAAAACCAAAACCAGACAATATTCTGACAAGCCATTGTTAGTTACTTCTCTGCTCAATCTGGAAAATGATAAATTGTGATCATTCAGAAATAAGCTAAGAGCACCCCCTCGAAAAATGCAGAATTTTATAAACATAATCATATAACCCAGCGGATATAGTCTAATATCATTGTCATCCGTATTTCCATACTACCAATTAATGTCTATCCAACAACCTCAAAAAAATGTGATACAAAAATACAATCAAATACATCAGAATTTATATCACATAGTGGTAAATGACTCAAATATAGAAATGAGGAGGAGTACCGAACTACCAATGAAAGGAAAGAAAATGGATGCCAGGAAATTGTCCTCGTCGGCGGTGGAACTGCTTGATTGTAGTTTTAGGGCTTGGAGGTGAAGAATGCACAGAGGATTAAAGGGCTCAAGAAGTAGAAGAAACCCAAATGGTTACATCCATCAGCCGTTCCAATCGTAAAAGCACGATCATGTTTTGTTTGTCTGGGGAAAAGCACAGAGAGGAGGGCACAAGAGAGGAGGAGAAGTAATTCGTGAATTGTGGGGAAGAGCAGAGAGAGAGAGAGAGAAGAGAGAGAGAGAGAGAGAGAGAGAGAGAGAGGAATTGAAGGGCTAAAGACACTGAACAAAAAGGGTATGGGGAAAAGCACAGAGAGAGGAATTAACAGCAATGCCCTTCAAACACTGTAGATTGCTACAATATTCTCATCCTCATGTTTATAAGGTTATAGATAGATAGATATAGATAAGAGAGGCACCGTTCTTTTATACAGTGGAATTGCGGTGCGGTAAATATATCTATACAAAACCAACAACAATCAGAACATTGTTGCAAAGACAGCTAAATTGGCATTAATGAAACAACCTTAACTGTATCTAACCTGAGCCAGATAAAGTTACCTGGCAACAAATCAAGAAGAATGACAGAAATGTGACAATGAAAGTGGCAAACTTAGATGCACTCATGATAATTATGAGAGTTGTAATGAAGAAAGATAACAAGCAGAAACCATGAAGAAAAAGTAATAATATGAACAAGTCAAGAACTTGTGGATCCAACAAAACCAAGCACACACACAAATGAATGCTTAGACTTCGCTCTGCAATGTGTTATAATAATGGTCGATCTGACCAATAAGGATTGTAACTTAACCAAGCCGACTTGCAAGCCACTCAGGCTTGGCTTGGTCAAAGCTCTGCTCGAGCTCGTCTTGGATGTCTATGGAGCCGAGCCCGAGCTTAGACAGGCTCAAGCTCAAGCCGGATTCAGCTCAGGCTCAAGTCATTTAAGTATTTTAGTTGGGAAGTACACTTTGCTCCATGGATATAGGTGTGAAACTACTGGTCCTCTATATCTAAGAAAGCTAAATTTAGCATCAAGTGAAAGACAACAAAGCTCCTTGCACAGTTTCAAGAAATCAAACAGAAAAGACATGCAGCCACAAAAGTATTATGCTCGAGCAGTAGTTTGGTAACAAACCTTCCAACTTCTCCTCTCCTTTGATTTCAGAGACTTCATCATACTGCTTTTTTTGCTTCTTTTTCTTCTTCACGCCACCACTTTTCACATCCAAGGCTTTTCCCTTTAGTCTCAGTTTACCCCCAACAACATTGTCATATGCTGACATCTTATCTGGAATCAGACCAACCAAACATCAAACTAATGACAACTTAAAATAAAATACAATGGAGATTGCTGACCCAACATATTAAAAAGGAAAAAGGAAGAAAAGAAAGCATTGAACTTCCAATTGAAAGACGAGGAAGTGTAAAATATAAAGCCATATTTGTTTAAAATGTGACATAACAAATCCCACTGGCCACTGGGAATAGCTTCTCAATGATTATAACTGTACAAACCAAATTGTTGATTTTATCCCCTGTAAATTTCATGGGTATCTTGGGGTAAGGTAATTAAATACCGATAGTTACCGAAAGTTACCAAAAGTTACCGAAATTTACCGAAAAAAGAATTAAACATTTTAACTTTAAACATTTTAGATTTTTTACCGAAATTAACAATTTCACTTTAAAAAAACAAGTTACCGAAATTTACCCAAAAAAAATTAACATTTTCACTTTAAAAAAAAAAGTTACCGAAATTTACCAAAAAAAATTAATTACCGAAAGTTACCGAAAGTTACCAAGATCCAACATTTACCATACCCACAACTACTAAATTTACAGGCACAAATATTAACCCACAATTCGAAAACGAAAAGGCTATCATCGCACTCCAAAAGGAAAGTGTTCGGCCTCGTTCCGAGCCGAATTTTAGGTCTTTTATAGGGAGTCTTGCTTGTTTTAGCCCCGTTTTATTTGTTAGTTATGAAGTTTTCTTAGTCTTGTAGGTCAATAAGGTGTTGAGCCAAAACCGAGCACAAACGGAGCAAAGTTTCACAAGTATGGAGAGTAGCAGCAGAAATGTGAGCAGCAGAAGCCTAACTCGCCCGAGTCTGCCCCTGTCATGGGCGTGACATGGGCCTGTAACTTTGAGGCGTGTAAAAATTCAGCTAAGTAGAGGAGATCCAGAAAGCTGACTCACCCGAGTCACCTAATGGCTCGGGCGTGACGAACTTCTGCAAATCAGGATTTAAGCAAAGAAAATGGCTAAGGCAAAGACAACCAGATGGCTGTCACGCCCGAGTCACCTAACGACTCGGTCGTGACCTCTTCCTGTGCAACTGAGAAAAACTGTTGAAGCCAAGGATTCTCCGGAAGGCCGACTCGCCCGAATCACTTGGATGACTCGCCCGATTCACTATGCTTTTACGCGCAAACTCTCTGGGTGAAATGCTGCGTTTTGTGTAACAGAATTGACTTTGTATATATACTTTCAGCAACGAATTCAGTAGCAGTTTAGCTTTAGTATTGTTTTTACTTAGTTTTTCCTTCAATTTTCATTCTAAGTATTGCAATCTCTAACTCTCTCTTAGGGTTTTAAGTTGCTTGTTCTTCAAGCTTAGATTGTAATCAACTTTGATCATGTAATTTCAGAAGTTTTTCTTCATTTTCTTGTTCTTTTGTGCTTCCATTTGAGTTACCTTTGCTTTGATTATCAAGTTAGCCACAAAAATCATCCAAGTTTAGTGAAAGAGAGGGTCAAGGATCACAATTCCTACTCCTAAGTGAGGGATTGAGGATTCTTGGTAATCTTAATCACAATCTTCTTATTTGTTCGGGAGGAGATGATGATGAAGATCAAAGGTGAAGATTGAAGAGTAGAAGTTTGAGTTCATCAAGGGTATAATTTCTTGTTCCCAATTTCTTAACCTAGATTAGTTTATTGCTTGGCTTATTTGTTATCAATGGCATCTTTGATTGTGAATGTTCTTGTTGGTTAGTTTATCTTGAGTTAATTATGTGTTGTTTGATGGTTTAAGTGATGGTTTCTAGAGTTGATTAGGGTAGATTATTTGCTTGAATTACATAGTTTATTGTTTTCCTTCTTAGTGTAGTTTATTTGATTTCCTTTAATTCGTTTACTGTTTTTCCGCATTGAGAAACCTTGACAAACCATAACCTAAGCAAGCCTAACACCCATCCCTGTGAACCGACAACCCTAACTTTTAATACCACAAAAACTACAACCGAACAAAAAGACATGTTATCAGCAACATGATCAAACATAAGTTTACAACTCAGTATAAAATCAGGAGGCGGCCCATCTAGATTCACAAAAGTACATTGTCAACAATGCAACTAAAACTGAAGCAAGAAGTCCTGAATAGTATGAACAACATCACTCAGATGGAATCAAGCCAAAGCCTCTCTAAACACCTCATCCACATACATGATACATCCCATCTATTAGCATAAACTTTGTCACCTGCTCAATCACTCTGCCTCTTGAATTTAGTTAGGAGTTAATAACTAAAGTACGCCGACAGTTGAAGCCACAAGTAGTCTTTTGAATGAATCATAACAAAACCATCATAATTAAATAGTAGATTGCAATGACCATCCTTGGTCCGAAGTTCTAACATAATCAAAGTTTTAACATAATCAGACTATAAGAATGATTAACCAGCCACTTCTCCCCAGCAACTGAATCTTAATCAATCCACCATAAAAATATGAAATAGCCCTTTTTTTGGTTCCAGCATCATCTCCAAATTAATATATGCCAAGTAGCATCCCACAACTTGAATAATATTATTATGATTAAGCAGCAGGCATCGTTTCAAATTGAATTTATAAGCAAAGCCCTATATGGATTTCCCACTTCATTCATCTCTAGCATCTAACATATCCTTAGAAGACAAATTTTGGGCAAGACAATAGTATCAGTACTCAAAATCATACAAAAAAAGGGAAGTATTAGAAAACATCTAATTAAAAAATTAAAATTTTCTAAACCCTAACAACGAATTACTTGTGGAGCTTCAATTCGATTCACAGAAAAAGGTAACAATTCCCCAAAAACTATGATAAGAAGCAAGAATCCAGCTAATTAGGAGAAAATAACCACAAACATTCAAACTATGTTAGAGACCATCTCTTACAAACTAAGCATAAGTCAGAAAATATCAATCCAATTTCTCAAGGATTGACAGAAAATGAAAGGAAATCAGGGGGATAGAGAGATACGTACCACAAGATCAGGGCACAGTTTGAAGAGACAGAAATACGTAGAAGCAGAGCTTTTCCGGTCGCCGAGGGAAGCTAGGGTTTAGAACCGTCCAAGATGTTCGAGAACTTTTTCTCCCTCTTTCACTTCGATATTTAAGCACCGGCAATATCGCTTTCTGATTATGAAACTGACCTAAACTGTAGCAATCTACAGTAACAAGGAAGTTGGTCATTTGTAGCAATCATGTCTGTAATTATCAAACATGAATGGAAATTAGAGAGTCTGTGATGAATGAAAATTACAGACATGATGATGAATAGAAATAAGAGAGACAGTGAGTTTGGGATGAGGGTTTGGGATTGGGGATGGAAACTTGGAGAGAAGTGTTGGGTGTGAAGACCAAACTGAGGAACGAAGAAGGAAGAAAACGCAGGCTGCATTTTTGGGTGCTGCAATGCGACACCTTGATGGGCTTCGTCCAAAGGCCCATATGTGTGTTATATTTTTGAGCGGCAAGTTTTTTAGGGCTTTCAGTTATTGTTAACCTAGTTCCTCTTATGTTTCTCTAGTATATATAGGGGTTCAGGTTCTCCCTATTTTGTATCCCTGAGATCAAGTGAGATAGAGAGAAGCACAACCTTGTATTGTAATTCTCATATTACTAGTGCATCGATTCCGTGGTTTTTTTTTCCCGCTTTGGGTTTTTTCCACGTTAAAATCCTGGTGTCAAATTTCTTATTTCTTTTCCGCTATTATTTCCTATTGTTTGTGTTTGCTTGAGTACTCTTCGATCCTAACAACTAGTATCAGAGCTTTCAGGGTTTGTGAAAGAGAACTCGCTTTCAAACAATGGCAGGAGATAAGTATGAAATAGAGAAATTTGATGGATCTGACTTCATCTACTGGAAGTTGCAGATTGAGGATCTTCTGTATGCGAAGTCGCTGCATTTTCCGCTGTTGGATAAGCCAGATAAGATGGAGCAGGCTGAATACGATCTGCTGGATCGACAGGCGATGTCCCTAATAAGGATGTCATTGGCTCGGAACGTCATGTTTAACGTCATGGAGAAAAAGACAACGAAAGAATTGCTGAAGGCACTGGAGAATATGTATGAGAAGCCTAGTGCAGCAAATCAGGTATATTTGTTCACTAAATTAACCAGCTGTAAGATGGCTGAAGGTGGGGATGTGGCTAATCATATTAATGAGATTACTAAAATTTTATCGCAACTTGCTTCAGTAAAGATGGCTTTTCCTGAGAATGTTAGAGCTTGCGTATTATTATCTTCTATGCCTGAGTCTTGAAGAACCCTTGTAACTGCTTAGTAGTGCTAAGGATACTGACGAGATGAAATTTGATGATGTCAAGTCTGTATTGCTTAATGAGGGTCTTCGCAGGAAGAATTCTGGTGAGGAATCTTCGGGAATTGCGCTAAGTGTCAGGGGTAGGAAGAACAATAGGAATTCGAATAACTCCAGGGGAGGCAGGCCTAGGGAAATGAGCAATGTTGTGTGTTATGGTTGTGGAGATAAGGGTCACTTTAAGAGGGATTGCCCTAGACCTAGGAAGGGGAAGGGTAATGATGACCGGGACTCTTTCAACTCTGCGGAAGATCTTTATGAAGCCTTGGTCTTGAGTGTGTCTAGCCCTGAAGAGTCTTGGATAGTTGATACTGGCGCATCCTTTCATGTTTCTTCAAACAGGGAGTTATTTCATAATTTCAGGAGTGGGAATTTTGGCAAGGTGTATCTTGCCAATGACAAGTGTTGTGAGATAACAGGTACAGGAGATGTGACGATTGGTAGTCTTTGGAAGTTGGAGGATGTGAGGTATATTCCTGGAATTAGGAGGAATTTAATTTAAGTGAATCAACTCGATGAAATGGGCTATACTGCAGGCTTCGGGAAAGGGATGTGGAAGATCATGAAGGGTGCTATGGTAGTGGCAAAGGGATTGAGATCCGGTACGTTGTACTCTACCGGGGAAAGCACTAACATGATTTCTTATGCTTCTTGTTCTAGTTTATGGCTTTGCAGGAATGAGAAGAGGGTCAGTTTTGCCAAAACTGACAGGGAAACTGAGGAGGTATGGAGTGACTCAGGTGACAAGAAGCCAGTGGGAGCTGTGGCGGTCAAGGTTTCTGGTAGGCTGGGTGTGCCTAGGGAGGAAACGGAGGAACCACAGGAAGCTCCACAGGTTGCAGATCAGGTTGCTGAAGAACCTGAACCACAGGAGCTAGGTGAAAGCTCCAGCGCACCATCTACTGTGAGGAGATCCAGGAGGGCTACCAGAGATGCTGGGGAGCCAAAGACCTACAGGAAGGCTGTGCAGGCGGAGGCTCGGTTCAAGTGGGAGCACGCGATGGTTGATGAGATCGCGTCACTTGAGGGAACCTGGAAGCCGGTGAGATTGTCTGCGGGGAAGAAGGCCGGGAAGAAGTGGGTCTACAGGATCAAGGGTAAGTCAGTGGATGTTGGGAAATTGAAGCCCGGAGCGGTCTCAGGAAGCCTCTCGAACTGATGAAGGGGCCGGTCGATGCACTAGGAGAACTTGTGGTAAAAGTTGAGGATGGTTGAGGTTTGGTCTCCAAGTGAGAAATTGTTGGGTGTGAAAACCAAACTGAGGAACGAAGAAGGAAGAAAACGCAGGCTGCGTTTTTGGGTGCTGCAATGCGACACCTTGATGGGCTTCGTCCAAAGGCCCATATGTGTGTTATATTTTTGAGCGGCAAGTTTTTTAGGGTTTTCAGTTATTGTTAACCTAGTTCCTCTTATGTTTCTCTAGTATATATAGGGGTTCAGGTTCTCCCTATTTTGTATCCCTGAGATCAAGTGAGATAGAGAGAAACACAACCTTGTATTGTAATTCTCATATTACTAGTGCATCGATTCCGTGGTTTTTTTCCCGCTTTAGGTTTTTTCCACGTTAAAATCCTGGTGTCAAATTTCTTATTTCTTTTCCGCTATTATTTCCTATTGTTTATGTTTGCTTGAGTACTCTTCGATCCTAACAAGAAGATGATGAAAGGAAATGGAGTGAGAAAGAAGCGAAGAAAGAAGCATGGGGAAAAGGAATGGGTGACAGTCTGTCTGTGGAATTGACTTAAGAAGAAAGGGGTGAATTGACTGTTGAAGAAAGGTTAAATGACCAACAAGCCCCTGTGATATCTGCACAATAGCAACTGACCCAGGCGCACTGTAGATTGCTACAGTAATTTATTCAAGCCTTTTAAAGGTTATAGATATAGATTTATGAGCTCCTCCCCAAATTCGAGATTCTCGATAAAGAAAAGTGATTTTTTTTAACCCAAATTTGGACTACTAGAATTGATAGCTTACTGTGGTTATTCTGAGGATCCATATTCATGAGGAAAGTTGGCTAAGGCATATAATGATCTGTACTTTTAAATTGGAATTCTTAGCTTCTCACTTCAAACACTTGTCTAACTACTAACTTTTACCAATTTTTCAAACTTCTTTCAGTTTTTAATAGTTAAACCTAAGTTCTTCCAATTTGACCATTTTTTAACTTATTAATTTTCTCTAACTCCCAAGTTCTAACACGTACAATTGATTAAATTATTATATAATTTTACTATATTGATTTAAAAAACTATATGATTGTATGTAATTAATACACAATACAGTTTTGATTGGAAAAATGATAACAAAATAATAATACTATGTGTTTTTTTAGTAATAAGATAATTAAAGTTGTCCTTTATCTTTTATTATTTGATAGGAGTTTTGATATAATAATATTCTAGAATTGAAATAATGTCGTAAAAAATGTTATATGGAATAATGGACGAGAGAAAAGTTTAACTATGATTATTCATCTTTAAGAACATTAGCAAACTGAACATTAAAACTTCAAAGACAACATGAAAGATATTGGACGATAAAATGTCTTAAATAAAATCGAAGTAACGAATTGAAATCGTTATTACAACTTGCAATTTTTAGTTGATGAATGCAAAATCTTTAAGAACATTAGCAAACTGAACATTAGAACTTCAAAGACAACATGAAAGATATTGGATGATAAGATGTCTTAAATAAAATCGAAGTAACGAATTGAAATCGTTATTACAACTTGCAAGTTTTAGTTGATGAATGCAAAGATGATAAGAAAAGGATTAAAATAAGGTATAATTTTCATTAAAATAAATGAAGAAATGCTCTCTCAATAGAAGTGTACCCTTGAAGCGTTGAACTACAGAAAGAGAACGAGAGGGTGAGACAAAGGAAGCTATGATAACGGATAGAACCTTACCAGAGAATCAATCAAAGATCTAGAATTTTCCATAAAGCTACCTTCCGTAGTTCGAGAACTGAGCACAACACAAACACAAGAATTAAATGAAGAACAACTCAAATTGAAAAGAAGGTAGAAGGAAATATAAAAACTTGAATAAAAAATTTTAGAAAAATTTGCAGATTCAAAGAAATGTTAAATAAATAATAGAAACTAAATATGGCAAATTGTCCAAAAATCATTCAAGGTCTGGTTTTAGAGATATGAATAACATTTTAGTATTTTATTTTTTGAAAAACTGGATAGCTAGCTAAGAACACTACGCAATCTGAGCAATTAAAACAATGATATAATAAAATAAGGGAAATCCTACAAAAATGAAGATAATTTTGAAAAGGTGACAACTCTGAATTTGAAATTTACATATTTAGAGAAATATTGTTAAATGTTGAATAGTTAAATAAAAACTAAACAAGGCAAGTTGTCAAATTATTCAATGTCTGATTTAAGAGATATGAGTAACAAATTCATCTTTTTTATAGAAAAAAAATGAATAACAGACTAAGAAATTTAAGCGATGTGAGCAGTAAAAACAGTTAATGAGACAAAAATAAGGAAAAATTCTAATAACATGAAGATATCTGAAATTGTCTCCCAATAATGTGATTGTTTTGAGTAGACTTGTCAATTTTGCGAGGAGATTAATTACGGGTTGGGTATATTCGATTTATAGTAAATATGTGCCGTGTGTATTTAATTTCGAGTAAATACAGGTCGTGTGTATTTCGGTTTCAGACGATTTGAGTCGGTTTTCAAGTAAGGAAAAATGAAATTATCTCTAAACACTTCAATTTATTAACATATATACCAAATATTTCATTACATTCTCAAGGAAATAAATTAAAAATACTTAGACTTAATTTTGAGAAATAATATCATGTAGAATTGCATTTGTGGTGCAGTGGTCAATAATTACAATAAGAAAAATAAACCTTAGACAACAATTTGAATTATTTCAAGTATTTTATCTAGAATATCAAATTACATAATTACAAAATTAATTAACCAATAACCGTTAAAAATATAACTCATACATGCACTAGTTAGCAATGATATTAAGAAATCAAATTCTTCAATTACCATATGATAAAAATAAAATAGTATCATAAACTTTCATTCCATTTTTGTTAGAATTTGTGAGAATAAGATTGCACCATGTTTATATCTTCTTAATTTATATTGATTGTGATTTTTGACCAAATACATGATATAATTTTTCTTCAAATATTTTTTGTTAATATTAAAAAGAAATTCATAAAATAATTTCAAATCAATTGTCAAATTACAGTGAAACATTAAATTCAAATCTAATGGTACAATCCTAGATAAAACATTACTTATTTATTAAATTCAAAATGATCTATAGATATTGGTAATATAGGCAAGTTCGTAAGATAAATCATCACTTTTAGAACTTGAATAGTTTCATTGAACTGCATCCAACTATACCATCAGTACCTCATCTGTTATATCTCTTGTAAATTTCAATTCCATGTGTAGATCTACTTTTTTGTTTTTTTGATAATTAGTGGTCAATAGACCCTTTTATTAAAATAATGCCGCAAAGTCAAACGAACAATGCAAGCATTACATAAGGTTTCCAACATCATAACGAAAACCCATTTGCAAGAAGACTGACATGATGAAGCCAATAACAAGAAACTAACAAAGAGAATACCAACACTACCAAGAATATTGGCGACAACCTACCGAAAAAAAATAGAAATAGATCTTTGATGAGAGGCCATTGTAACACATTCACAGGCTCAGCACAACATCATTGAATCACTTGTGATAATCAAAATATCTGCAGCACAAATATCCCATATTGGTTACCCAATAGCCAAAGAAGACCAACAACCCACTACCATGATACATCTTGCAAGCATTTCCACCCACTGCCATGATCAATCTTCAAGACATTAAAGTACAGAACAAACACCTGAGCTACCTTCAGCCGCTAAACCACAAAAGCATACAACCTTGACTTTCAAACTTGTCAAAAACCCCACCCATTGAATTGATTATGGCAAGCACCTGAGCTTTGAGAAGACACAGCAACAGCAGTAAAACAACAAACAAGAGCAGAACTACTTCAGCAGGAAGACGCGTCAACCAGCCACCCAATATATATTTTCTTTTTGACAGATCACACCACCATCAGTTTCTTATAACACCCAACGAGTAACAAGAGACCAGTGCTATATTTCCAAGACTGAGAATTTGAGTTTTGGCATATTGAGAACTTGAACTACATGACTGAGAACTTAGGACAACCAACAACACAAGCAGCAACCACCAAAGAAGATGCAACATAATGACCAGCAGCAACAAACACAACTTACACCTGAATTGCAACCAGTGATGCACGAATCTGACATAAGTCCGGCAGTTCATAGCACAGAGTATATCAACCACAGATGCACAGCCTTGGAAGAAGACCAATTGCAGCAGGAACAGATTATGAGAATTTTGCAGACCAGCAGCATCCACAGATTGTCCGCACCAGAAACTACCCATTCCCACTTGTTTAGATCCTGGATCACACAACTAAATACACTCACAGCTCACAAACATCCCCTCAATCATGACCAAATTCTCAAGCAAAAACCAACTCCAGATAGACCCAGTGCTGAATCTCAATTTTGCAATTATACGCCTTCAAAAGGAAGGTGAGAGGGACCGCTCTGAGGCTATCTTCTTCCTTTCACTCTCCTTGGCCTTCTTTTTCTTTCTAACAGAGAGTTTTCTTTCAAAATACTTGAATTACTTCCACTAACTCTAAATGTTATTAGGATGGCTATAAGTAGATCTACTTATAACCGTCCTAATACCACTTAGAGTTAGTGGAAGTAATTCAATTTTCAATTGTTTTGATCACTACTCTCTTCCCCTTTTATTGCGAAAATTATTTTTACCTTGTTATTTGTCCCTATTATAAAGAATAATGAAGGCAAATGAGTATATAACGTCCCTAATATGATATATTTTGGTGGATAAAAACTATAATTAGTACAAAATGAAAAGAGGTAATAGTATAATAGTGTAATAAATGTACAAAAGCATTAGTTTTTATTAATTTGAGATACGAATCGGTCGGTTTCGGGTGCAGTCAAGTTGAACCCGCTAATTTTATGATTTTTTGGGTTCGGTTAATTTTCATTTTCGGATCGAAAACTCATGTTCAAAACCTAGAATTTTCGGACGGTTCAAGTTGGATTTCCGGGTCGGGTAGTTTTTGTTAGGTCTAGTTTTGAGCAAAAAGTCATCTTGTATTAAAATTGATGGCATGTTATAGTATAAAGTTGCAAACAATTTGAGGTTTAACTTCAAAACCAAATAAGCAAAACGTTTAGAGACAATGTAACCACAATAACTTTCAATCAAAATAGAGCTAACAAACCTCCAAGAAATTCTTCACAACAATTGTAATGAGATGATCAATGTTGACTACAACCTCAGAAGCTAAATAAGCATAAGGGTAAAGGACACTGTACAAGGCAAGTTGTCCAAATCAGTAAATGTTTAATTTAAGAGACATGAATAAGAAAATTCACCTTTCTTTTTTGAAAAGCAAATAAGAGACTAAGAAATCTTTAAACATCGGGAAATTGGACTAAAGTAAACGGAATTATAGGGCTTGGGATAATAGTAAACTAAACTTTAGAATTGTATCACAGAGATGGACTATTGATATATTAGATTTTAGTGCATCACCACCAGATTTACAACCGAATATACCATAATTTGGATTATTACAATCCAATATATGATAGCGTAGAATACTACAAGTCCATATATAATAGTTTGAACTACCACAATTCAATATATTAAAATTTGGGATTACTATAATACAAGTACCACATAAGAAAACAACTCTCCTCTTGTACCATGTACGTAGGAAAATCTGGTGGTAGTGCACAATCCAAGGATTCAATAGTCCAACTTACTTTGGTACATTCTAAAGTAGGACTTACTATTATCTCAACTCCTATAGTTTGGCGTACTACAATATAATTTTCCTTAAACATTTCCTGACCTAATTTGTTGCTTCACAGTGATTTCCTCTTCGAGCACATGCTCATTATTTGAAGCATTGTTATGTGGCACAAAAGCTAGCATACAACCTAAACTCGATAGAATACTACATTAGGTTACTTTGACAGAAATGTATAACAAAGGTTCTTCTGGTCTCAAACTTAATTTCAATACTTTGCACTTTATTTCCCCATTCTTATTTAGTATCTTGGGTTCAAAAAACACTATATGCATTTTTCAGTACTATTCAAGCTAGAAATCACATTATCAAAGTACAAAGTCAAAAGGGTCCAACAGAAGAAATGGTAGAACTGTAGATGAGCCACTTGTAGACATCACTCTATTCCAAAAATGCAAGGGAAATTAAAAGATTTAATTTTTCATGGGAAACAAAACATAACAAACTAAAACTTTAAACATGGAAGAACCAAGATCAACATCTATAAACATTTATTAAACCCAACACCCACAGATGAATGGACCCCATAAAATTGCAACAATAAAACCTAGATGATAGTAACATAACTGGATGAAGCACCCCACCCCCACCCCCCCCCCCCCAAAAAAAATGAACAAAAACAAAATCTTGTAACCTACATCTAAAACTCATCCAAAAGAGGGGTAGGAAGAACAACTCCAATTCAAATCAAACACAAGGAACAACTGAATAGCTTGAGCAATTCGACATCAAAACTATACAGTTTAATATAATAACTCATACCAACTTTCACGAACTTGAAAATCACAATTTGACAAGTAAAAAGAGATGTCACCTAAGTGAACTTGGCTTCAACCATCTTGGCTACCCTGGTCTTATGGTTGGGTGACTGAATCAGAACTTGAGATTTCCCTCATTTCAATTAACTCATTCAACACAAGAGTTATACTAATTAGACTTAGGGACCGAGAGGGTGTGAGGGGGATATAACTCAAATACAAAGGCTTTGATCATGACCTTACTCATTTTTGAACATGTAAACTGATCTCATGACCTCCGACATGGAATATCACCGTGATGCCAAATAAGCTACCAAGTCATTAGCACATGCATAAAGGAATATCACATGTCATGATTAATTACTTAGATTCAAAAAAACAAATAAGAAAAGAATTTTATTAAAATAATAAGGTAAGTATTTGTTGAAAGATCATAACTACGGAATGTTTTCTTGGGCTCAATGTAATTAAATTAATAAACTCTAAACCATTAGTTAACAAGATAAGTTATTTTATAGTATGTTTTTTTTCTCTTTGAATATTTAGTAATATGATCCATTCAATTTTGCGGAATAATCGTTCTTTTAAATATCATACATATATGTTTAGAATTCATTTCCCTCTTGGTTTCAACTAATAACTTCGATCATTGGAATTCCCAGGCACTTTCTCTCTCCCTTTTTTCACAGAGATTTGTCTGAGCTCTTGGAGAGAGGTATGAAACAATTTCTTGCTTAATTACGTCATTAATCTATCCTACCCTGCCCCTAAACATTTCAAGTTTTCTATTGTGACTTTTTACAAATATGATAATATGAATATGATCAACTGAAATATTAAATGAGATCTATATAAATAACCAAAAGATGAAATTGTTTTATCAATACCTATTATAAATGATTTATGCATATGATGTATTATTATTTCAACATTATAAAAATTTATATAAGTGATAATTATGTGTATTCCTATAAATATTTGCTTCTCTGAACATTGATGAACCTCTCAAAATATCTATATCAACATAGTCAATGTACACAAGCCCCTAATCATGCTTACTTAGAAGCAAATAATGGATTTATCTACATGATAAAGGATATAAGATAGTGATGATCCGTATATCACAATTATTGCAAACTAATCTTTGTGAGTTTTTTTTAAGGGTTGACATGTCAAAAGGCAACACCATAACATCTAGACGTCGCCCACTATCAACATGTGGAGCATCAACCTTAGCAGTAGCTCAAGGCATTTGCCAATGGGCACTTGATCTCAATGGGCCTATTGGCTCAATGACCAAGCGGATAGCTGAGCTTGGCTCAGTTACCAGCCCTATTATTAATATTATCCTATACCACTGCCTTGCAGCTCTAGCCTTTGCAGATAATCATATCTTATCAATCGAAAATAAGGTTGAAGCTTATTTTCCACCCTCAAGACATGTTTTCAACAAAATTGATAATATGGTCCATAAAGTTGAGCATCTCCCTAAGAAGCTTCAAGATTCAATCAACAAACTCCCTGCTATGTTACATAAAATCCCTTTCTTAGATCGGGTTGTGATTTATACCCTTAAATGGTTAGAGTTTATCACAAGTGTTTTGGTCATTTGGACTTTACATGGTGCAAAAGAAAAGGAAATAAGTGTAGATGCTAATTGTAAGGACCAATCTAACCAAATTAGAAATCAAAGTGATGGTATTATGAAGTATTCTTATAAAGAAGCATTGGAGAAAGGGATCAAGAATACAAATTTAGAAGTGAAACATTCACCAAGAGATGGAAAATATCCTCTCCTTCCTAGGCCTCATGCAGCAGGAGCCTCATACAATGGGTTGCCTCTTTTAGACGCGAACAGTGATGTTGCCGCTAAACCTTTTACTGAGAAAGATGCTTGGAATTGGATCGAAGAAACCGATGGTACACAAGTCGAAAATGTAATTGCTACAAATGAGGATCCTTTGTTGGAGTTGTTCGAGTTTGGGTGGCAAGCACCAAAGTCTAAGACTCCAACACCTACAATTTCACGATCTTCTTCACGATCAAGTTCATACATGTATCATTCACGTTCAAATTCATACGCGTAGAAGGACTTTGAAGAAACAATGAGGATTCAAGCAAGAGAGTTAGAAAATGCTAACTATGACCAAATTTTGTGTATATAATTTTTTTTTGATGTAACTAAATTGGGAACTACATGGTTTAAACAAGTAATATGTATAATAATAATTTTTTTTTTGTCATAGTAATCCTAATTTAGAGGTCCAAGGGTTGTTTTTAGTGGGTCGATTGATTAACCTTGAATTAAAACATTTTAAATGAATTTATTTTTTAAATTTACATTGTGTATTTTTATTTTTAGAACCAAATGTCAATCTGAAAAATTAAAGTTTTATATCTTTTTGTAAAACATCAAGCCAATTAATGCATTTCAATCAAAGTAGATTGGAATTTTTTCCTGATAAATCATTAAACTAGAACAACCATATCCATCTTAAGATTTGTTTTTAACAAAAAAGCATCCATGAGTTCATGATTTTATTAACATTATTAAGCCAGATAATTTATTATCTAATTCATCATCTTTATTATAATATCAAATTAAATGTAATATACATTCCTTACCATTTTACCAAGTTGCCATCTTAAAGCATAAAATTCAAGTCCAAAAATATTCTCGCTTAACTCGTGTCAAATAGAAAAGGCTACACACATAAATTATCTCACAATAGCATAATCATTTAAGAGGAAATAACGGTACATCTACCTATCTACCAATTATAATAGTAAAATGAAGTTGGTCATATGCACCGGGCTTCTCGACCTCTCAACCAACAAGAACACATATGCACCGGGCTTCTCGACCTCTCAACCAACAAGAACACATCATTCTATCCTCATTCCTCAACATACATCTCATTGATTTACATCATCAAGTTGAAAAATAATACATTAAGTTCACCATAACTGCCTTCCCCCACATTTCCATTGACTTCATAATTTGATTTTTTGTATGCTAACTTTTAGATGACACAATTTGTGGAAGTTAATTAACCCACGTAATTACCCATGCTAACTTCGCTATTTATGAACATGCACGTTGAAGTTCACCTATTTGGATGTTCTCACCCCAAACCTATTTACAATAACCCCCTCTCTATGGTGTATGTGAATTGTAGTGCTTTGCTACTATTGTGGTTGAGGATGAGCATTTGACTCTAAATAGACCATAAGGACATGAACACAGTACATCGCTAGATGGATCCACCTACTTTGGTGTGGAAGTGAGGGCGCTTCCTGTCGAAGGATTGGTATGGGTCTCCTCCTAGAGCATCTATAAGCTACCACGTTGGCGTCTATAAGCTAATTTTATATTGGGTACGCACCTCCTTTTGGTTTGTGTGTTCTATGTCAAAAAAAGAGGCAACAAACCTTTGAAATGCCTTGATCTTTATCGTGGGTTGGCACCTACTCCAATCTTCACTGGCCTTTTTTTGGCATCATCTTAGCTTGTTGTATATATACTGTTAGGTTTCATTCATGAGTAAGATGTCCCACATCAGAAAACACAAAAAGAAAGCACATGGTATATAAGTAAAGTGGGCTACTCCTCTTAACGCCAATTGATTTTAAGATGGAACCTCCTTAACTTATTTACTATGAGTCTTGATTGAAGTGGGCTCCCGCCTTGGATCTCCCCAACAAGTGGTATCAGAGCCGATGGTTTGTTCGGCTGGATGCAAGGTGCGGAATGGTGGTCCCGTAAAAATCACCATGGATAGGATCAGGTACCATGGCGCGCGCGCGGTTGGGTCTCCCAAATGCGCAGAGTGGTGGCATGAGACTCAGGAGGAGTAGGGTGCAATTGGGACTCTTGAGGTGCGACTATGATGGGCTCCTGATTGTGACTTGAAACCTTGGCAAAAACTAGGCTTCCGATCTAGGGGGAGAGACTCATGTGTGAAGGGGGAGATTGTTAGGATTCACCAATGAGTAAGATGCCCCACATCGGAAAAACAAAGAGAAAGCACATGGTATATAGGTCAAGTGGGTTACTCCTCTTAACACCAATTGGTTTTAAGATGGAATCTCATTTAACTTGTGTACCATGGGCCTTGGTTGAAGTGGGCTCCCGCCTTGGATCTCCCCAACATATACATTAATGGGAAGTCCTTTGTGCAAGCATTGAGCAACAAATTCAGCTTATATACACCCACATTAGCTCTCTAACTCCAATCCCTACAAGTTCTCATATGATCCTTTAGTTCTCATATAAACCCATATCTCTTATTACATTATTTAATTCTCTTTTAAAACCCCTAATATAACCATCTTTGAGCATAGTTTCAAGTACTCCAAGTTAATAATTGGGAGTGCACCCGATTGATTAACATCATGTTAATGCTGCGGAACGGTCGCCTGGTGGAAGTTTGCATCGTAGCTTCGGCGAAATCGTTCTTAGGACAGTGGCTAAGCCACGACAAGGTTTGCTAGTTCCTATCATTGTATTATTTGTTGCTGTGTTATGAACGTGCCTATTTTCATTTTATTAGGTGAAAATTTAGTTGGTTGATTTTTCAAGTTAAGTTGTTGTATTCAAGTTTTCGACAAAATTATATTTAGTTGTTGTCATTGTATATTGATAAGTGCATTATTTGCACTTATTTTTAGATGTTTTAGAAGCATAATCATGGTAAATTTGAGCTAAAAAGGTGTTTAATCTCCCCATTTCTCTATTTACGCTTGGTGTTTGCGTTTTTTGCAATGATTTGCAGGTTTAGAGCCAAAAGTTGATTTTTGGAGCAAATTTGGTAAGGCCAAGGGTACCACGGGCATCAACTACTGTTGATAAGACCGTGGTAAAAATTTCAGCAATAAACGAGCAGAAAATAGCGAGACATCGCCAACCTCAGGCTACCCGTGGTGACAGCCACGAACCGTGGTTGACGCTGTTTCCTCGCGCTGGCAGTTATTCTCACGGGAATTAACTGGGGAAAGAATTAGACAACATTTAATCGCTAATTCTGGGCGGAAGACAGGGATTTTAAGGGGAAATTCTTCACCAAAAACACTCCCATTCATCAAGAATCAATTCGAAGGCATTGAAGATTTGGAATTCGAGAAGAAGCACGCAACTCTCTTGTGAAGTTCTTGAGAGGATCCTACGAATTTCTCCTTAGTGTTTAATTTACTCTTCTCACTTTCTCTTTCTTAATTCTAGAATTGATTACCATGTTTAGAACGTATTTCTTGTTTTCAATGAATACTTGTGAGTAGATTTCGTTCTTTCTAGGGTTTTATGAACCATCAATATGGAGTTTGATTAGAAATGTTTTAGTTTGTACTTGATTCTCAATTGAATCAATAGAAGGTTACGTTTTTCTTGCTTACGAATGTTCTTAAGGCCTTGGATGTTTGTAATTCAGAGATTAACCTAAGAAGTACCGAAAGGTGAATTTGACCACCAACCCTTCTACCTAGGCCTACGAAAGTTGAAAAAGGAGTAGTAGACTAGGGAATCATTAGATAACCCGACCTTGCTTAGACCTTCAATTCTGTTTAACCTGAAAAGCAGACGAAAGTTGTTGATTAGGTTAGTCAGGATAATTCTATTTAGCATCGAAAGGGCGATAGAATTTAGAGGTTATTGATTCTTGATTCGTTTGAGTTACTTTCTTGTGCATGCTTTAATTTGGCTTTCAGACCCTGTTGTTAGGTGAGTAAAACCTTAGAAGTCTTCATCCATCGAATTACCTCGAGTTAATCCTTTCTTGTCCACTTTAGTTCTAGTTAGTTCATTAGAAACTATTAAAAATCATCAAACCCGATTGGCTTAGCAATTAAGTAGAGGGATAGTTCACTGTGTTACTAGACTAAGTCCCTGTGGGATCGACCTTGACATTGCTACAATAGTACCCGTGCGCTTGCGGACCTGTCAAGTTTTTGGCGCCGTTGTCGGGGACTTTGTCCCTAGTAGCCATTAAGCGAAGACTCTTTTTAGATTGACTAAGCTGTTTTTTTTTTCTTTTTTTTTTCTTTTTTTTTTTCTTTCCTTTACTTGTGATTGATTGTGTTTCATTTCTTGTTTTGCTAGGTACTCTTGGTGTATGCAAAAATCTCCGGAATTTGAGTTCGACCCCGAGAATGAACGCACTTTCCATTCTCGGAGAAAGAGGCTGCGAACAGAGAAAGCTAGCAAGAGGCAAGAGAAAATGGCCGATGGAGAAGCACAACCGAAGACACTAGAACAATAAATGGCCCCAAATGTCACAGATCCTCCCACGGCCATCAACCCTCCCAACATCGCCAACAATGATTTTGAGTTGAAGAATTCCTTGATTAATCTGGTCAAAGCTTCGCCATTTCGTGGTCACCCTAGTGACCCCAACCGACACCTCCGTATCTTTCGCCAGGTGTGCGATACGTTCAAGGCGAATGGGGCCTCAACGGATGCAATCAAGCTGCGATTGTTTCCGTTTTCATTGGAGGATCGAGCATGGGAGTTGCTAGACTCTCTTCCGCCGAACTCCATCACCACTTTTGATCAGATGGCGAGCGCATTTCTTAACAAATATTTCCCGCCAAGTAAGCTGACAAGCCTCCGCAACCAAATATCCACCTTCGTCCAAGAGCCGGATGAGAACCTGTACGAGGCTTGGGAACGGTTGAAGGATCTACTTCGCCGGTGTCCACATCATGGTCTTGAGCCATGGGTGCCCATCCACGTCTTCTTCAATGGAGTGGATGATTAGTTGAGGGCGATGATTCTTGCAGCAGCTGGGGGGAACATCATGAACAAAGCGGTCGATGATCTCTATTCTTTGATCGAGCAGATGGCATCCAACAGTCATCAATGGTCCAAGCCCCATTCCTTGAGAAAGGGAGGTAAGTATGATGTTGATGCCATTTCTGTTTTGACTGCTAAAATAGATGTTGTGACTCAGAAGATAGACCGTTTGCATGTAAATCCCAATCCTCCCCTACCGTGTGCTTCATGTAATTCATTTGAGCATGAGACCTTGTTTTGTCCTGTTGGGTTAGCTAGTCCCGAGAATTCGGACCAGACCAATTATATTGGAAACCCAAGACAGAACTTTGACCCATACTCTAATGTTTATAACCCGGGATTTAGATATCATCCTAATTTTTCCTATCGGAATAACAATCCCACGGGACCGCACCAACAACAACAGACCTAAAGACCACCTTCACATGTCCTTACGGTACATTTGCCTATAGGAGAATGCCATTTGGGTTGTGTAATGCACCCGCTACTTTTCAACGATGCATGATGGCTATTTTCTCTGATTTTATTGAGGACATTATGGAGGTGTTTATGGATGATTTTTTAGTCTATGGCAATTCTTTTGATCATTGTTTGAGAAATCTTGCTAAAGTGTTGTCTCGATGTGAAGAAGTGAATTTGGTTTTGAATTGGGAGAAGTGCCATTTCATGGTACAAGAGGGTGTAGTCCTTGGTCATGTAGTGTCAAGCAAAGGCATTGAGGTTGACAAAGCAAAGGTTGAGGTGGTTGAAAGATTACCACCTCTAACTTCTGTTAAGGGTGTTAGGAGTTTTCTTGGACACGTTGGTTTCTACCGATGGTTCATAAAAGATTTTTCAAAAATTGCTAAACCTCTCACCCGATTGCTTGTCAAAGATGTGCCTTTTAAATTTGATGATGTTTGCTTGAGTGCTTTCAACAGGTTGAAAGAAGCTTTGATCACTGCGCCTATTATGCAAGCCCCGGATCAGAGTTTGCCGTTTGAAGTGATGTGTGATGCGAGTGATTACGCATTGGGGGCTGTTTTAGGGCAAGGAAGAGATGGCAAGCCTTTTGCCATCTATTATGCGAGCCGAACTCTGGATGAGGCTCAAGTCAACTACGCCACCACGGAGAAGGAATTCTTGGAGGTCGTTTTCGCCTTGGAGAAGTTTTGACCATACTTGATCAACTCCAAGGTGATTGTGTTCACCGATCATGCCGCCATTCGACACCTCATGAAGAAGTCGGACTCTAAACCTCGGCTCATTCGCTGGGTGTTATTACTCCAAGAGTTTGATTTGGAAATTCGGGACAAGCCCGGATTGCAAAACGTGGTGGCCGATCATCTCTCTCGATTGGAGGATGTTCCGAAGGAGAAGCTCCCTATTGATGATTCTTTTCCGGAAGAGAAGCTCATGGCCGTGTGTACCCCATTCATTCCATGGTATGCCGACTATGTCAATTATCTTGTGTGTGGAGTGTTGCCACCGGACTTATCATATCAACAAAAGAAGAGGTTCCTATTCGAGGTGAAGAGCTTTGTTTGGGAAGAACTACTTCTTTTCAAGCTATGTGCCGATGGGGTTTACCAGAGATGCATTCCGGAGGAAGAAGTTCAAGGGGTGCTACATCATTGCCATTCCACGACCTATGGTGGACATTTCGGCCCCGATAAAACCGCTTCCAAGGTCTTGCAAGCCGGCTTCTATTAGCCGACCCTCACCAAGGATGCAAGGGAGTATGTGCTAGCATGTGATCGTTGTCAACGGATGGGTAACATTTCCAAGAGGCACGAGATGCCCCAAAGCGGAATTCTTGAGGTTGAGCTCTTCGACGTGTGGGGGATAGACTTTATGGATCCATTCCCTCCATCTCAGAAGAACCTCTACATCCTTGTTGCTGTGGATTACGTATCCAAATGGGTGGAGGCGATTGCATCTCCGACCAATGACTCAAGGGTCGTCATCAAATTCCTCAAGAAGAACATTTTCGCTCGATTTGGCACTCATAGAGCCTTATTGAGCGATAATGGCACCCATTTTCGTAACCGGCCGTTAGAAACTCTCCTGAAGAAGTATGTTCCATAAGGTGGCAACACCTTACCATCCTCAAACAAGCAGGCAAGTAGAGCTTTCGAATAGGGAGTTGAAGAGCATCCTCGAAAAGACGGTTGACCGATCTCGAAAGGATTGGTCTTTGAAGCTTGACGACGCCTTGTACGCGTACCGTACGACGTTCAAGACTCCCTTTGGTACCACTCCATTCTGGTTGGTGTATGGGAAGCCGTGTCATTTGCCCAAGGAGTTGGAACATCGAGCATTTTGGGCTATACAAACTCTGAATTTTGATGCCAAGGCAACCGATGAGAAGTGAATGCTTCAATTGCAAGAATTGGAGGAATTGAGGTTGCAAGCTTACGAGAGTTCGAGGATCTACAAGGAAAGGACCAAGAAGTGGCATGACAAGTTCATCTTGCCAAAGAGGTTTAAGGAAGGCGACATTGTCCTTTTGTTCAACTCAAGATTGAGATTATTTCCGGGAAAGCTGAAATCCCGGTGGTCCGGGCCATTTCAAGTTATGAAAGCATATCCCCATGGAGCTGTGGAAGTTTGGAGTGAGTCTACCGACACATTCAAGGCCAACGGGCAGCGACTTAAGCCTTACATCACGGGCCAAATCGAGGAGAAGGCCGCATGTTATGCCCTCGCCAATCCCGTATGACTTGAGGTAAGTATCGTCTAGCTTAAGACGTTAAACTAGCGCTTCTTGGGAGGCAACCCAAGCTTTTTAATTACTTTTCTTTCCCTTTCGTTCTTTTAGTCTTTTATAGGAGTTTATCTTTCCTTACTTTTCACTTCTTTCCCCTTTCCTAGTTTTCTCATTTTTCCTTAGTTTGTTTCATTTCTTTTTAGTTTTCTTTTCTTTGATCTCTCTTTTATTTTAACCGTATTTTAGTTTTGTATAGTGCGGGGATATTAAAAACGAAAAAAGAAAAAAAAAGAGAGAATTTGAGAGAATGAAGGAAAAAATAGAGTTTGAGGGAGTGAAAGAGTAGAATTTGGGCAAGAGGTTTTAGCATGGAGGGGTTAGATTGAGGGCGCTTTGATAGTTTAGAGAGTGAAAAGAGTTTTGAGTTAGAGAGAATGAAGAAAAAAAAAGAGAGTTTGAGGGAGTTAGGGGAGAAAAGAATTGTAAAAGCATGAGTGAAAAAAGATAGAAAAAAGGTGTGGAAGGTGTGCTTCAAAAAACCAGTTCAATATGAAGATCCAGGGCCAACCTCGGTCTGCCCGAGGCTCTCACCTCGGACCGTGGTGGCCTGACTTCATTCGTTCAGGAAAAACCCCTTCTAGCGCCAACCTTGGTCTGCCCTTGGTATTGACCGCAGACCGTGGCTCATCCCTTCCTTCCTCCAACTTTTTCCCTCAAAATCCCCTTTCCAGCGCCAACCACGGGCTGTCCGTGGTGGCAGCCACGGACCGTGGCGGCTGGTTTCGCGCTGAATAAGCAGCCTTTTTCCCCTTTTTCCCCCATTCAATCCATTCAATTACTTCCTCCTTCCTCTTCTCCCTTATGCGTCCCCTCAACCCTAACTCCCTCACATCCTTCTCCATCTTTCTCCTTCATTCCTCCTCCTCTTCTTCTTCATCCTTCACAAACCCTAAACCTTAACTTCATCCTCTTTCTTTTCCAAAAAATTACTTAGAGGTACCCTAACTTTTGAAGAAACAATTTTTTGGTACCCTAACTTTTCAAAACTAATTTTGGGGTACCCTAACTTTTAGGATTAGAAATTACTAGGTGAATTTCCGGCGAAACTCCGATTGATTCAAATCATTTTCATCCACGAAAACAAAGGGGATTTTCATCCACAAAAACACTTAATCAATTTCCCGCCTAAAACTCACCGTTGAATTCAAATAATTGGCCGAAAATTCACCTAATTATTTCTAATTCTAAAAGTTAGGGTACCCCAAAATTAGTTTTTAAAAGTTGGGGTACCAGAAAAACATTTCACCAAAAATTAGGGTACCTCTAAGTAATTTTTTGCTTTCTTCCTCTTCCCCTTCACGTGCCCTTAGCCCTAACCCTAACCCATTTCAGCCCTAACCCTAACCCATTCGACCTTCACCCTCACTGACTCACCTCACCATTCACCCACCACATCCACCAATTTGACCCACAACCACCATATTAACCTCAACCTTCACTCCCATTTTTCCAAAAAATCACATTGTTGGAGCTTCAAGTTGCATGGCACCCAAAAAAAGAAGAACTGATGTTGCTGGGTCCTCAAACGAACCAAATCCGAGGGACCTTCGTGCTCAACGAGCCGCAAACCGCGCTGCTATGGAGCAAGGTAATGATCCTATCCCTTTTCAGTTCAATAGCCCAATGCATACTGCTAATTACTTGCATTTGAGATCCCGTGGTTTTGTTGCTACTCGTTATGTTGATGATGTTTTGTTGCAATCCATGGGTGTTTTGGGTGACATTAAATGGTTGTTTGCTAGAGGGAGGATGGGTGATTACCTAAACATCAAAGAACCTTCATATTCGGACTTGACTTTGGAGTTTTTGAGTACCCTATACACCGAGGTTCAAAATGGGCGTAATTGCCAAGAGGGGGTCATTAGGTTCCGTTTGCGTGGCCAAGATTATCAATTGAATTTGAGTACCTTCAATAGCATTTTCCACCTCCCGCGTCCCCTTGATGTTAGTGAGCGTCGTGTCCCTCCGAGTTATGACCTGGATTCTTTCTGGGAAATGATCACCGAAATCAAGAACCCCGTGATTAGGTTAGCTCAACGCATCTTCGCGACGAGCTTTTTCAGGAGAGATGATAGCATGAATATGCCTCGGGTGGCGGAGTTGTTTTTGATGAGGAAAATGTATGAGGGTAGGCAGATGGACCCCGACTCTTTCTTAATTACACATCTTCAAGAGATAGCTAATAGGAAAAAGGGTAAGATCACTTGCGGGGGGATTGTCACTAGGATTGCCAAATCTCTAGGAGTCATGCCGAATGAGGAGTTTAGGATTCCCGGATCTGAGAGGCTTGACCATAGCGGTTTGACCACCATGCTCTTTATTGTTTCTAGGGGTGGTAGCATTTACTGGAGGTACCCTAATCGGCAGCTCATGCAGTTGCTCAATGTGGCCCGAACGATTATCCAAAATCGGGCCAACTTCTCCTACCTCCACTAGACCTTATCGTGTATGATCATGAGTCCGACCATGACGAACCCCAATCCCCTCAATCACCTGGCCCTTCCTCCTCCCACGCTTTCAACATGGATGACTTTTCTACTGCACTTCGCGAGATCTGCGACGAGCAAACCTCCCTTAGGGAGTATGTCCGATCGGAGCACACTGAGCTTCGGGGCATGATTGCGTCGCAAAACCAACATTTGACTAGCATGAGCGAGTGCTTATCCGCGATGCGTGGTTGGTTTGAGAGCCATGGAGCTCAGATCCCTTCCCCTTACCCTCCGCCCCCTCCTGATGCGTGATGTTTGCTCATTGACTTTTCCTTCCCCCCTATGATGTTTGCTTCTTTTTAGCATTGAGGACAATGCTGTGTCCTAGCATGGAGGGGTTGGTTGGTTTTGTGTGATTTGGTTGTCTTGTTGATTTGGTTGACATGTTTCGATGATTGGTGATAACTTTTGGGAGAATGACTTGTGTGTATATACTTTTGTACATATCTTTGCATCATGCATATAGTTTGCACGGCATATAGTTGTGTTTCATTAGACTAGGTTTGTCATTTCTTTCCTTTATCTTTCTTGTTTTTCTTCTTAGGTAATCACTTAAGCATGTAGGTTGCATTTAGTTTAGTTGCATTTAGTTCATCTAGTTAAAATAGAAAAAAAAAGAAAAAAAAAGAGAAAAAAAGAAAAGCCAAAAAAATAAGAAAAATCATGCAAAAAGAAAAAATTAGAATAGCTTTAGGATTAGGTTAGGTAAGCCTCCGGTGATGATTGTAAGCTATGTAGTATTTCTTGTAGCTTTGTTTAGCCTTTGCGTAGCCCGTTAGTGATTGTACAGCGGTTTGTAAGACCTCGGTATTGTCGTTCTCTCTCAGGGAGCTGGCGGCCTTGGTCATAGAAACTAAGTCAATGGTCGGGATGAGATTGCTAAGGTAAGGATATCGGTTTGAAGGGATCACAACGCAAGAAACAAAGCTAAGGTCGGTCAAGGAATGGAAAATGGGCTTCGGAGGCTTTTCGGGATGTAAACGGGGATGAGGAAATGGGTTTTGCAACAAGAGAGTAATGAGAAGGGGAAATCAAATGGTAACTCCGTTAGAAAATACCCACCGGGCTTCCTCTTTCAAGGATAGTCCGGATTAACTTCCCCAAAGTCCATCGACAGATCCGGGGGAGTTCAAGGAACGGAATTTCCTAGTTAGTTTGTATTCGCTTTCGCGAACTAGAATACTAACCATCCTAATTCCTACCTTCCAACAAGTGTTGGATGTATTCGGGATGATTTTGCACCCAAATACATCCCACTTGAGGGAAGGATAGGACTAGGAAGTTGATTTCTCAACTAATTACTCACTAATATTGCTAACCCAAACCTAATCACCCATTCACACCCTTAATTACCTCCTAACCCATAGGGTTTCTAGCAACTAATCACGACACTAACTATGCTAACAACATCTAAACCAAACCTAAACATGATTTCTAACATCAAACAACCATAAACAAGCAAGAACAATGAAATAGCAAGCAAAACAATTAAGAACAAGCAAAGTAATTAGCAAGGTAATTAATAGAAGAGTTAAGGGAAGAGAATACTTATCAAAATGTTGTAGATGAACAAAGGAAAGCAATAAAAAGATGACCCAACAATCTTTCAATTGTTTGAATCTCCAAATCTTCAATAACAAACACAAATCTCCAAAACCCTAGATTAATCTCTCACTAATCTCTCTCTAAAACCCTTAATTACAAAACTCCCAAATGTCTAAGTCTATCCCTAGATAGACACCAAGAAATCGTTCACAAGGGATATATATACAAGTGAAAATTGGTTGGCAAAACGCAGCACTTCAGGCCGAAAACACGCGCAGAACATAGGGGGACCGTGGTCACGGTCTAGGAGACCGTGGCCACGGTCATGTTCTGTCCAGTGAAATCTGTATGGCGATTTAGGGCAGACAAGTTTTCGCTCCTTCGCACCGTCGTGGCTACGGTCTCCCAAGACCGTGGTCTTGCTCGGCCACTTCTTCCCTTAGACATGTCATGAACCCACCGTGGCTACGGTCAACTTGACCGTGGCCACGGTCTAGCTCGACTTTCCTTCTCTTTGTTCTTCCTTCTTTCCGAAGCATGTAACGCTCGATCCAAAGGTCGTAGCATGCGTTACTTCACTAATTGGCGCCAAAGGTCGGGAGTGTGGTCCCGGGTCGATTCCGTCTCGGTTTCTGGTCCGGCTCGGCTCGGGAAATCGCCAAGAATGCTATAAAAAGGCTCGTTTTGCTACGTTTTTGGTGAAAATTCCAAAATCTACAAAATAATCAAAAATACATTAAAAGCTATGAAATTAAACCACGGAACGAGTTAAAAGCCTAAGGATTTAGGCGGTATTTAGACACAAAATTGTGTCTAAACATGATTCAAAGATTTGAAAAGAAATTTCGAAAACATCTTGATTTGGGATTACATCTTGATAGTGAAGATTTATTGCCCTTCTTGACCCTTTGATGTGAGCTTAGCATTTGAATGTTTATGTCTTTGATTGGTGGTTGAGCACAAACCCGTGAGACCACTAAGCCAAAATGACTAATCATTTTCATTAGTCTCATATTTCCATGTGTGACTCAACCTTGGTTGCGATCTCTAGAACTTGTTTTTCATCTCTTTGAAACTGCACTTTTGCATCATGCATTGACTACATGATTGAGGCCTTCATTCACACTTATTGTAGCTACATAACCAAATAGCCACCCTATTCATGTAATTTTCCGCCTTTAACCCTTCTTCTAGCCTTTGATTACTCCGTTTTCTTGGAATAACCTGAAATTATAAGCCTTAGCTAATTACATATCTTCCTACCTTAAGCCATTGCTTGGAGTATATTGAGTGTGGTTGATGGGGTTACTTGTGAATACATTCGCAAAACAGTGTGTTGGGAAAGTCATGAATAGGAAGTGTTGGGATTTTTCTCACTTATGTAGCATCAATGTAGTGACTATGTTAGCAAAACCCGCCAAGTTTTGTAATTAATTTTGTATATGATTTTCACTTGCCAATCACTTGCTTCAAAAAAAAGGGGAGAAATAAAGCATGAATCGAAAAGCAAATAAGAAAAAAGAGAGAGAACAATTCAATAGCAAATAGAAAATAAAAAAAAAGAAAAAAAAAGAGAAAAAAAAGGGAGCACAAGTGTGATGGCAAGTGAAGAGTCTAGTAATGAGGCGATTTCTAATAAATGTTTCGGGAATGTTATGATTGTTTATGGGCAAGTAAGGTTCAATGACATTGAGTGAGGTTGGAAAAGTATAACTCCAAGCTTGGCTTCGAGCTCAACTTATCCAAATATTTTCCGTCCCTTACCCCTAACCTTAACCCCGTTACAACCCTTTCAAAGACCTATTGATTGTCATTTGCATTTTGCATATAGCGGTAGAGAATTGAGATGATCAGCATATGGTAGATTGTTTCCTAGGCTAGAGTATTGAGAGAACCAAAAATCGAATTCAATTTGAAAACACATGAGAGGAGTGTTTCCACATCCCCAAAAGTGAGGATTGCTCTCAACCGTCTTAGTTTCATACTCATACATGTGTTTTCTCGCTAACTCGGTGACGGAAGGGTGACTAATTTGATCTTGATGGTGTGATTCCCCTAAATCTTTTTCGAAAATCTCCCTCTATCTTGTGCTAAAATGTTTTAATCACTTTTGGGCTGTGTTTTGGTTGGACCTAGTTGCTTGAGAGTTCTGCTAAAGCTTACCTGAGGGGGCTTGTACATAGGATGTTCGAGTCTTTCTTTTCTTTTTCTTCTCTTGAGTCCGTTTTTCCTAGTTTTGAGTCTACTACTTGCTTGGGGACAAGCAAGGTTTTAGCATGGAGGGGTTGATAAGTGCATTATATGCACTTATTTTTAGGTGTTTTAGAAGCATAATCATGGTAAATTTGGGCTAAAAAGGTGTTTAATCTTCCCCATTTCTCTATTTACACTTGGTCTTTGCGTTTTGGCAATGATTTGCAGGTTTAGAGCCAAAAGTTGATTTTTGGAGCAAATTTGGTAAGGCCAAGGGTACCGCGGGCATCAACTACTATTGATAAGACCCTGGTAAAAATTTCGGCAAGAAACGAGGAGAAAATAGCGAGACAACGCCAACCTCGGGCTGCCGTGGTAGTAGTTGTGGCCATTTCCTGTTGTGATTATTCTCACGGGAATTAACTGGGGAAAGAATTAGACAGCAGTTAATCACTGATTCTGGGCGGAAGACAGGGATTTTAGGGGGAAATTCTTCACCAAAAACACTCCCATTCATCAAGAATCAATTCGAAGGCATTGAAAATTTGGAATTCGAGAAGAAACACGCAACACTCTTGTGAAGTTCTTGAGAGGATCCTACGAATTTCTCCTTAGTGTTTGCTTTACTCTTCTCACTTTCTCTTTCTTAATTCTAGAATTGATTACCATGTTTAGAACGTATTTCTTGTTTTCAATGAATACTTGTGAGTAGATTTCGTTCTTTCTAGGGTTTTATGAACCATCAATATGGAGTTTGATTAGAAATGTTTTAGTTTGTACTTGAATTCTCAATTGAATCAATAGAAGGTTGCGTTTTTCTTGCTTACGAATGTTCTTAAGGCCTTGGATGTTTGTAATTCAGAGATTAACCTAAGAAGTACCGAAAGGTGAATTAGGGGAATTTGACCACCAACCCTTCTACCTAGGCCTACAAAAGTTGAAAAAGGAATAGTAGACTAGGGAATCATTAGATAACCTGACCTTGCTTAGACCTTCAATTCTTTAACACAAAAGCGTTTTAAAGTTGTTGATTAGGTTAGTCAGGATAATTCTATTTAGCATCGAAAGGGTGATAGAATTTAGAGGTTATCGATTCTTGATTCGTTTGAGTTACTTTCTTGTGCATGCTTTAATTTGGCTTTCAGACCCTGTTGTTAGGTGAGTAAAACCCTAGAAGTCTTCATCCATCGAATTACCTCGAGTTAATCCTTTCTTGTCCACTTTAGTTCTAGTTAGTTCATTAGAAACTATTAAAAATCATCAAACCCAATTGGCTTAGCAATTAAGTAGAGGGATAGTTCACTGTGTTACTAGACTAAGTCCCTGTGGGATCGACCTTGACATTGCTACAATAGTACCCGTGCGCTTGCGAACCTGTCATATATCCAAAGTACTTTATCAAATATTTTCAACACAAATACAAGGGCAGACTCGGGCTTGACTTCCATTTTGGGCACAAACGGAAGAAGAATCAATGCAAGGGCATTTTGGTCATTTCACATCCAAGGAAGATTGACTTGAGAGCATTTTGGTCCTTATGGAAACCAAGGGACATTATGGTCATTCACCTTGCACAAGGATCGGGTATGCATGCCATGTACGAAGAAGCATGGAGAAGAGCGCCATGGAAGAAGGGAGACACGCCCATATCGTTGGATGACACGCCCGTTGAAGGATTTAGGGACCTAGGGTTCACACAAATCATGTGGATGATGGAAATCCACCCATAAAACTCATAAACACAACAACTAACTTTTAAGGTTTTTGGGGTTTTGTGGATGAAAAGGAATGAAAGCAATACTTAAGGGATATGACCAATTGTAAAGAGTAAACACTTACTAAATTGAACTAAGATGTTCAAGAACTTGCACAAGGATCTCCCACAAGCAAAGCACCATGAAACACCCGAGAAATCTCACCAAAGAGAGGATGAAGAACACTCACTCACAAAGAAAGAGAAATCAACAAGTCATTCCACAAAAGGATTAACTTTCATTGATTTTGGGTTTCAAAACCACAATTACAAATCTCCTCAAGGGAGGATTTTAAAGCCTAAGATCTCAATCTTCTATCTCTAATCTATGTGCTATCCATTACAAATTGAGGCTTACAAAATTATATAAAAGGGAAGGGGTAAAAAGGGAAACACAAAAAAGGGGAGACAAAAAGGGGGAAGTTGGACTTGAAACCCAACATTCTCAGAAACGTCACGTGCACGACAGACTACGTCACGAGCGCGACATAAAACGTCACAGGCGTGATTGGATTTGGGAATAGAACCAAAAGGTGTCATCAGGGGGGTCACGCTTGTGACCATCTGTGTCGCGGCGTGATTGGATTCGGGAATAGAACCAAAAGGTGTCGTCAGGGGGGTCATGGGCGTGACCATATGTCAGTCGCGGATGCGACACAGATGGTCACAAGCGTGACTTTGGACGATTCTCGAATAAAAGTTTCTCTCGGTAGTGGACGCGACTTAGTATAACGCGACCGTAACGCAGGACCCTAGCTTCACGATTTCATGGGGGTGCAGTGGGGGGAGGGGGAGAATCTCACGACGTGACCATAAGGGTCGTGGGTGCGACCCTTGTTCTCCAGCTTCAAGACTTCAGGGGGAAGGTGTCACACGAGCGCAACCAAGTCGGTCGCGGGTGTGACTCCGACCAAAGATCCTTGTCACGAGCGTAACCTACAAGGTCGCGGCCATGACTCCCCAGCTGTCACGTTTTCTCCCTTGTTTCGCACAACAAATTCCATCCCGCCTTGTTATTCATACCTAGAATCTTGAGGCCCCTTAGAAGACCTAAGAAGGATCCTGATGAGGATCCTAAACAACAACCTGTGGCCCATGGTCTTCCTTGAAATGAAGATCGCCCCCAATGATAACCTGAAAGGTCCTCCAAGTACTCGGATCGACTTTTAAATGGATCATGTGATCAAGTATAAACCATGGAAAGCGAGGGGTGGCTTTAAGCGAGCCGGTAACCATAGGAACCCAAATGGGACCGAATCCCGATATACTTCATACTCCCCTTCTTGAAAAAAAGTTGTCCTCAACTCTTGCGAGTTTAAAATCTTCCGCATCCGTGTGCGAAACCAAAAGTACTCCATCAACTGGAGTAAGGTGACACTCATCGACCCGCCCTCCCTAAAGTTGTAGCAGTTTCGACGAGAAAAAAGGGGCCAAGTTAGCATCACAAAGGACCCGAATGCGTCTAGAACCCATCAACTTGTTGAAAGCAACAAGGAACTCCTCACATGAAAGTTCTAGGTCAAAGCTAATAAACAACCTTTTCCTCATACAACCTCGATGTGGAAATTCTATAAGAGTTCGGGTGAGTGGTCATAGACGTGTCGTCAAGCAACTCAACTCCATGGTGAGGCTCGGGAGCGATTGAGCATGGCTCAACACTTGGAATCTCTATGTGGAGCGCGGTAGGAGTTGTAGGCAAGAATGAAGGACAAGGGAGAGAGGTTGGAAATTTTTATGGAGCTAAGGATTGTTCAACCTCACTAGGACGACTTCTTCGCAAAAGTAAAGCCCGATGTGGCTTCCCTTAGCTAAAAGCACTCTCTTCCCGTGTTTCGTTCTCTTAGAGGCTTCTCTTCTCACTTTCCACCCTGGTTTGTTGTTTGTAGGCTAGGGACCGGGGTAGAAGAACGAGATTGATCTTCTTTTCTCCCATACGAAAAGTGTAGGTGTCCTTTCGGTCGTCGTGGATAGCATGTCGATCAATTTACCAAGGTCTACCAAGTAACAAATGGCGACAACATCACAAAGAACAATATCCTCATAATGACCAACGGAAAAAGAGATCAAGGCTTGTTGAGGTACCTTGAGGTCGCCACCATCATTTAACCATTGCAAGCTATACGATTGGGGATGAGCCAAGACCGGCAATTGGAACTTCTCAACCATGTAGGTAGAGGCCAAGTTGGAGCAACTCCCGCTGTAAATGATGATCTTACACGCCTTCCCGTTTTTATAAAACAATTTTACCATAATTGCAGTCAAGGTTTTCAAGAAACATCGAAATTAGAAAAGTTCTATAAAAATGGCACATTATGATAATGTTCATTTTTTTTAAAAAAAAAACTATATTAACTTAACTTTACAAAAATATACTGTTAAGTATTTATTTATGATATTATTCCTCCTGTTTTACTACCCTATATGTTCTCGAGTAAATAAGATATTGGATACAATTTGTTTAATATTAGTCATTTCTCCCAACAACACAATCAACATTGCAACAACACATCATCAAGTATATGCATTTTCATACTTGCTTATACAAGGGTTATTGAAGGGGTTATGTCTCTTGAACTTATCATCTTGTAAATGTTCAATGCCAAACAGCATTATTGTTAATAGACGTATATATTTTTGCAATCACAATTTTTCTTCCCACCAACTTTTTGCAATAAATTACTTAGAGGTACCCTAACCTTTGAAGAAACAATTTTTTGGTACCCTAACTTTTCAAAACTAATTGTGGGGTATCCTTACTTTTAGGATTATAAATTACTAGGTGAATTTCCGGCGAAATTCCGGTTGATTCAAATCATTTTCGTCGACAAAAACAAAGGGCATTTTCATCCACAAAAACATTTAATCAATTTCCCGCCTACAAATCACCGGTGAATTCAAATCATTGGCGGGAAATTCACCTAATTATTTCTAATTCTAAAAGTTAGGGTACCCCAAAATTAGTTTTTAAAAGTTGGGGTACCAGAAAAACATTTCACCAAAAGTTAGGGTACCCCAAAGTAATTTTTTGAACTTTTTACCATTTTCTTTACCTTAACAATGCATTCACCCATCTTAAATTTTTACTTGACAATACATCTCATGAATAATAGAACAACAATGCGAATATTCCTAAGTTTTTAGAAGTTGCTGTGATTCTTCTTAATATCTTTGATGAGAGCTTGGCTTTTAGTTGTCTCTATGTTAAACTTAGTACAATAATTTCTTCTTAATTGTTCATATCTAAACACGAAATAATTAACATGCCTGCTCTCTATTACATATAGTGAGAAGTTGTATGTACTTTATATTGCCCTATTGCCTAAACACTTACAAAAATCATGACTTCTATAATTTAACCGCCGTCTAAAGTTCAATATGAACCATTGGTTGGTTAATCACATAAGCTGATTGGGACGAAGAGGTTTTTGTTGGAAAGTTGTGATTTAAAATTTAATAATTTGATTGTTTGATGCCCACCGTTATCAGTAGTAACTTTTGGTACGTACCACTCATCAGGCTCACTCAATCCTATATATTAAAACTTATATTATTTTCCAACTCTTTTATTTTTCTTTTCCTCTTATTTCATTTGGCTTGGTCATGTTATTCAAGTGGTTGTAATGCTCCCAATTTATCTGCTTCTAAGGTGGATTTTGACCCAATCTTTTTAATTTGTTTTGGAGAATATTATTGAGTTGGTTGTTGGATTCAATCCCTAACTTTTAGCATTTAGTTGAAACCCCTTTCCTTGGGAGCCGCGGATGATCATTTTAAATGGTCTTTTATAAGTCACTATTTAACGAAGGAGTTGGTGAGTAGGTGGAGAAATTCATGTGTGTTCATCTATGAACTATTTTGCTACTTTGATCTCATCAAACATGAGTGTTAAATCTCTCTTTAAATTATTTTTTCAGTGGAAGTTTTTTTGAGAAAACTTTGACATATAGACTAGTAATTTTGAGCATGGGTAAGTAGTTGGTTCGGGGAATTCCTCTTACTGCATTCGAAGGAATCCAATGGGTTGTAGTATACTGGGGGAGGACCGCACTTGAATTTTATTACCAGTGCGGTCGGGGCATTTCCTCTCTTAGAACAGTGCTTCGTGCACGGTCTACCCAAATATTAGGCTATCTCTAAAATCTACTCTTATTGTTATCTTTATATGTATTTTTATATTGTTTATTATTTATACATGATGTATGTATATGACTCTCTTTGTAATATGATACGACTTGGTTGTATAATTTTACACCCGATAGATATTGTATGAGTTGTACTATATTCATGTTATGATAAATAAGAAGACTCATGAATTATAGTCAAGTATTTTTGTCCCACTTTCTAAATAATTTTCCTAACAGTTTCTGTGTTGAGGCATCTAATATTGGTCGTTAGTTAAATAAGTAATTGTATAACTGCGTCTATTTATTTGCGCATGTTAATATTTTATAATCTTATTATGATTTCCTATATTTTTCTCCACAAATGACCAAATAATCATCATCTACTACTATCTCATTTGGCATGTCTTTTACAATATTTATTTTTAACTAAACTGTTGTTGAACTTATGTTTTCATTGTAGATTTGTTTCATTTGATCGAACAATTGTTTCTCTGTGGTTTAAGTCTTTTAAATTTTATTGTCAGATCATAATCACACCAAGCTGCTCCTTGGTATTTTTTAATTAATAGCGCAACAACTTGCGGGTATTTACTAGCACCTGATAGGTGCGTGCTCGATGCTCTTATCACAATTAAAGTTGTAAGCTATTTTCAAGAAAAATAGTTATTTAGGTAACTCATAGTTACTTGAATAGCATATGGCTTATCAAATATATATAAGAATTTATATTAATAGTAAAAACAGAAAATGTGTTTAGCGAATCTACTTGCTAGATGAGCCTATTAACGTTAATTTACATAAAAAAAAATGTAAACAATTTGCTAATATAAAATTAATCAAAGACATTTTTTAGCAAAAGATATAAAATGCTATTAATTGAATGCCCCTAATCCTTATACTAAGAAAACTTGTTTACTAATACTACATACTATACTAAGAAAATTTGTTGAAATCCTTCACTTAGAAATCGACTTAGGAGTGAGGATTACCCTTTGAAGAAACTCAACCCTGTTAGAAGGTCCTCCACAGTTTCCTTATTAAGGATCTCCACAAGCTGCCGCAAAGTCTTTTGTTTAAAAGTCCAAAATCAAGATTATATCAGGGAATTTATCGGTACATTATATCTATCTCCTTGATTCTAATTCTCTTTAATTATTATGACAAGTTGATCTTCCTATTATAGATATCAAACGGAAAAGAGGAAACTTCCCAACTGCCAAATCAAAGAAGATTGGAGATCAAACAAGAAAGGAAAGAATCAACCTCAAAGGAAAGAGACCGTTGCCATCAGAGAAGCACAAACATAAATACAACCAAGAACTCTCAAGAATGATAATCGATTTCCAAGCAAGCAAAATCGAGTGTAGGAATTTTAGTTGAGAATTCTGAGTTGTAAGAATCTTGTTGAGAAAGATTTCTGAGTTGTAACCACTAGAGAATTAGTGGTGAGTTGTGTAAACAGTTGAGTGATAACTGGTGAGAACCTCAGTGTCGTGTAACTAAAGTAAGAGAGTGATCTTGTTTTAGTGAGTCTCAAACTTCCTTTAACCTCACCTGTGAGGTCCCTTTACAGAAACTCAATCTATGTTTCTGTGCGAGTAAGCAACTGTTGAGGACCTCACTGTCCTTAACATTGCCGAGTTTATAACCTCCTCCACTTCTTCAATTTCTCAAGTTAATCAATAAAGAAGTATTATTCAATATCATTAGTGTTATTAACGTTCTTGTGTTGATAAAGTGCAAAAAGTTTTATACAACCCTATTCACCCCTTCCCCTCCCCCCTTAGGGTTATTTTAATTGGCATCAGAGCAGGTCCACAAATTCAAGAGCTTAACAGCTCATGGAAAAGATTAGGCTGGTATCAGTGCAAATGAAGCTCCTCAAGGACATTCGTGAACAAGGGCCACTACTCATTGGTGAAAATTATAGGATGTGGAAGAGACAGATAGAAATATTCATTAGAGATCAAGATGAGGATCTATAGATCCTAGTCACTGAGGAAGATTTTCCTACTCCCACAAAGAAGAATAGTGATAACCAGAATGTCCCGAAAAAGAGCTGAAATATTAGCCGAAGAGCTAGAGCTATTGAGAAAAAATACTTGTGCTCTAAACTTAGTTTATTGCAGTTTAAACTACAGTGATTTTGAACGTGTTTCTAATTGTGAAACTGCCAAACAGGTATGAGACTACTTGACAACCTCATACGAAAGCACAAGCCAAGTCAAGGACATCAAAGTGGACATTCTCGTCCAAAAGTATAAGGCCTTTCAAATGGAAGAAAACGAATATATTGAAGAGATGTTCAAGAGATTTAGCAGCATTGCTAACCACCTCAAGTCACTTGGAAAGAACTACTCTAACGAAGAACAAGTCAGAAAGATCCTAAGATGTCTGCCTAGAAGAAAATGGGGCCCAAAAGTCACAGCCATTGAAGAAGCCCAAGACCTCAAGGTTCTCAAACTGGAAGAACTCATTGGGAAACTATTGGCTCATGAGATCCAATTGAGTGACCTCTCAGCACCTGAAGAGGTCCGGGTTCCTGTCTCCTCTCTGGTGGCCACCGCCAAGCGAACTGCTTCGTCCAATTCGAACCTCGAGTTGCAATTTCCGGTCACTTCGGGAGCTGGGAGGCTAGTCTCGGCCATCCGATGGATAGGCCCCGGGGCTCCTTAGGGAGGGGCCCGCTCACAACACCTACCGAGGCGGGACTGGGATCGGGCCGTCTCGAGACTAGAGCATAGAAGGTATCGGGGCGCGAGTGTTTAAAACCCCGGGATTAATAAAACCTGTGGCACAACCGCTCGACCGAGCCACACCCTGGCTCGCCCGAGCAAGTTTTCACGAGTGTGGGCCCGGGGCGAGGGCTGCTCGCCATTGTTCCTTGCTTTCGCCCGAGCAACGCGTTCTGTCGGTATCATTGTCGCGACAACCACGCAGCGGAAGACACCGCCGCCCGAGCGTTTCTCCTGCTTGCCCGAGCTGGATTTCTGCCGAGATGTTGCACACGCAACCTGCCGACGACTGACGACAGGCAGAAGGCCTGCTCGCCCGAGCCGCCCTTCTGCTCGCCCGAGTCGGCGTTCTGGAAGAGACCTTTTTTTTGTTGTTTTGGCTTAATTTCGGGTTTAGTATAAATAGCTCGTTATTATACTTCTCCAGGAACCTTTTGACTGATTAATGAATATGCTTATGCATTGCTTAGGGTTTCTCCCTTCCTTCTAAAATCTTGCTTTACTTTATCCATTGATTAATGGTGGTGTTTGCAAGTCATCTCTTTATTGATCATTTGGTGGAATCATCCTTTATGATGGTCATGGTGGGATGCTAGGCCTTTGGTGGTGGAGTTTCCTTTATCCAAGGTCATATCCAAATCCTTTGGGTGATCAAGCTCTTATTCGATTGTGAATCAAATCTCTCAAGCTAGTCCATCAATCTTTCCCATCACGCCACGCTCCATTTGGTATCAGAGCACAAGGTTATTCATCTAGCTTGAGTATTCCATTGTTCTTGCTAGTTTGTTCTCTATTATTGGATTTTTGCTATTTTGTTTGAAATATTGGTGTTCCCCAACCCTTGTGATTCCAAGTGTGTTGGAGAAATTGTTATTGCTATTGTGTTTGTTGATTTTGATGCATATTGGAGCTTTGAGGAGGAGTTGGAAAATTTGTGCACACAAGGTGTTCGATAAAATGCCCAAGTGAGAAAACACAAAGAACCTTTATCCCAAACACAAGCCAACTACAAGAAAACCCCCAAACTCCACAAAATATCCCAAACACAATCCGTCCCATACCTTTCCCTCGATATGGATGGTCACGATGATTCCGATCGAGAGGAATCAAGCCACCGGGGTGGCCTCAACCGGGTTCTCGAGAATCGACTTACCACCACGACGAACAATTCTCCTCCATCAATCGAACCCTTAATGCCATCATGGCACGGTTGGATAACCTCGCCCTAGGCGCCGGTTCGCCCGAGTTGAACGTCCGAGGCGCACAAAGCCCACCGTCCTCCTCCAAACTTTGAGTCGAGTGGCGATGCTAGAGGCTCTCCACGACGCCGACCGCGGAATGTGCATGAACAACCCTCGAGATGATTTCGGATATAAAAATTGACATTCCGAATTCCACGGTTCCACAGATCCGACGACTACATCGAGTGGACCCAATTGATGGATAGGATCGTCAAAACCAAGGAGTATGATGAGGAGAAGGCTTATAAGATCGCAGTTTGAAACTCACCAAGGCCGCCGCTTTGGTTCGAGAATATGAAATCACAACGGGCTCGTGAAGGAAGGCGAGAATTTCCACTTGGACCCACCTTAAGCAAGTGATGAATCGCGGTTTTACCAAGCACTTACCGTCATGACAATCAAAAGGGCCTATGCCCTAACTCAAGGCGCATTTAACCGTTGGAGACTACATATCCGAATTCGAGCAACTTCTTATCAAAAGTGGCCTCCAGAACTGAAGATCAAACCATGATGCGTTTTTGAATGGCTTGATCCCACCATCGCTAAAAGGGTCGAGATCCAACCATACTATTCCTGGATGAGTTGTATAGCTTGGCCGCCCGGGTTGAACGACGTCGCAAAGAAAGGACTCGCCAAGTCTACTTCACGCATCTATTTTCCATCACAAATCGACCTCCTTTTCAATCGGCCACACCCAAACCTAGTGACACACCCAAGTTCCCTCCGACACCCCGAACTGACAAAGGGAAGGGACATGTAGAGGCGACACCTACGCGGACCACACCTCTTAGCGAAGGAAAGAAAACCATCAAGTGCCATGGATATGGCCACTTCCAGGCCGATTGTCCAAACCGGCGGACCTTGACTCTCAAGGAGGTTCAGGACATTGACGAGGAATTGCAAGGAGCCCAGGATGAACCCGGATTTGTTGTCGAGGATGCATACACTAGTGAGGAAGGAGAAACCGCGGCTGTTTCGCGTGACCTAGGAGACGCTCTTGTCTTGAGGCGAGCTTTGCATGTTCAAGAAGTCTCTCTCGACAGAGCCCAGCGGGAGACTATATTCCAAACACGATGCTTAGTTGGGGGCAAGGTGTGTGAGCTCATCATCGACGGGGGGAGTTGTACTAATGTGGCCTCTACCTATATGGTTGACAAGTTGGGATTACCCCTATTGCCGCATCCCCGTCCTTATTCGCTGAAATGGCTCAATGACCGCGACGGCATTAAGGTAACAACTTGTGTCTTAGTGAATTTAACCTTTGGCACTAACTACAAGGACTCTATTGTTTGTGATGTTGTCCCCATGAGCGCGTGTCACATATTGTTGGGTCGACCGTGGCAATTCGACAAGAAAACCACTCATGACGGGTCGAAGAATACTTACTCCTTTATCCACAAGGGCAAGAGGGTTAAACTCCTTCCACTAGCACCACATGAAATATCACAACCTAAACCTGGGGCCGTAAGAGAGGAGCCCAAACACTACAGTCAGACACGTGTCGAGCGAGCCCTAAGCAAGGGGAAGGCTATTTTTGCCTTACTCCTCTTAGAGGCGAACACATGTGAGAAGTGAAACCTAAACACCCTCTCGTTGCCCCCCTTCTTGCTGAATTTGGAGATGTATTCCCCGAAGAACTCCCACCGGGTCTACCTCCTATCCGAGGTATTGAGCATCAGATCGACCTTATTCCCGGCGCTCCACTTCCAAACAAGGCGGCATATCGGTGCAACCCACAAGAGACTAGGGAGTTACAAAGGCGAGGGCGAGCTTATATCACGAGGCTATGTTCGAGAGAGTATGAGTTCGTGCTCCGTCCCGGCCCTCTTGGTTCCGAAGAAAGATGGTACTTTCAGGATGTGTCTAGATAGCCGAGCCATCAACAATATTACCATCAAGTATCGGTACCCTATAGCGAGGCTTGACGACATGCTCGATGAGCTACATGGTTCCTGTATTTTCTCCAAGATTGACCTACGGAGTGGCTATCATCAAATCCGTATGAAGGAAGGCGATGAGTGGAAGACGGCGTTCAAGACAAAAGGGGGATTATATGAGTGGCTTGTCATGCCATTTGGGCTTTCCAACGCCCCGAGCACATTCATGCGTCTTATGAACGAGATGTTGCGACCCTTTATTGGTAAATTCGTCGTGGTTTATTTCGATGATATCCTGGTATATTCGAGGAGTGAAGTGGAGCATATTATGCATTTGGAGCGGGTGTTCGAGGTTTTGCGGCGACAACGGCTTTATGGTAAACTAGAGAAGTGCGAATTTTGCACTCCCCAAGTATCCTTTCTTGGGTATATTGTCTCCGGCACGGGTATTTCTATGGACCCTTCGAAGGTGGAGGCCATCCGTTCTTGGCCCTCTCCCTCTACTATCACGGAGGTGAGGAGCTTCTACGGTCTTGCTTCGTTCTACCGTCGGTTCATCAAGGGCTTTAGTACCCTTACCGCTCCCATTACCGAGTGCATGAAGAAGGGCGCCTTTGAGTGGACCCGAGCAGCCCAAGGAGCTTTTGAGAAGCTGAAGTCACAACTTTGTGAGGCTCCGGTACTTGCTCTCCCGGATTTCACACAAGCCTTCGAAGTTGATTGCGATGCTAGTGGTGTAGGCATTGGGGCCGTGTTGATGCAAAACCAACGTCCTATCGCTTATTTCAGTGAGAAACTCAGTGGTTCAAGGAGGAACTATTCCACGTATGATAAGGAGTTTTATGCTCGTTCGGGCTCTAGATCATTGGTCACACTATTTGAGGCCGAGCGAGTTTGTCCTTCATTCAGACCATGAGGCGCTCAAATATTTGAATGGACAACACAAGCTTAGCTCCCGGCATGCCAATTGGGTTGAGTTCCTTCAAGGATTTAATTTTGTAGCGAAACACAAGAAGGGGAGTATAAATGTGGTCGCCGATGCGCTTCGAGACACTCTCTTCTTTCCGTAGTTGAGGCGAGGGTACTTGGGTTTCAACACTTGAAGGAGTTTTATAAGGAGGATGATGACTTTAAATCACATCTCGGTGGTGGTGATGGACCGTATTTGCTACAAGATGGATTTCTCTTCAAGGGCAACAAATTGTGCGTTCCAAAATGTCCGTTGAGAAAGCTTCTAGTGCGGGAGGTTCATGGAGGTGGACTCGCCGGTCATTTCGGTATCAATAAGACCACCGACATGTTAAAAGAGCACTTTTATTGGCCGAAGATGGGAGGCGATGTGCAGGACGTGATATCAAAGTGTATTATTTGCCACCATGCTAAAAGCCAGTTCCACCAAGGGCTTTATACACCCCTTCCGGTTCCAAATGGTCCGTGGGAGGATTTGAGTATGGACTTCATTGTAGCCCTTCCCCGAACCGTGCGTGGCAAGGATGCAATCCTAGTCGTCGTTGACCGTTTTTCTAAGATGGCGCATTTCATTGCCTGCGAGAAAACCGATGACGCCACACATATTGCCACCCTTTTCTTCCGAGAGGTGGTGCGTTTGCATGGAGTCCCGAGGACTATTGTGTCGGATCGTGATACTAAATTCATGGGTCACTTTTGGAGGTCTTTGTGGAAGCTCCTGGGAACGAAGCTGTTATTTAGCACATCGCATCATCCTCAAACAGACGGCCAAACTGAGGTAACTAACAAGACACTCATTACAATACTTCGTGGTCTTGTGAGTCGGAGTCTACGAGATTGGGATACCAAGTTATGTCACGCCGAGTTTGCCTATAATCGGTCCCCCTCTCTTGCTACGGGTCATTCACCCTTCGACTTGCTATGGTATCAACCCCATAACTCCTTTCGAGCTCCTTCCTCTTCCTCTTGAGTCGAGGGTTAGCTTTGAAGCAAGTGAAAAGGCACGAGATCCAGAAGCTTCACCGACAGATTCGGGAAAAGATCGAGCGCACCAATGAACTTTATAAGGCCCGAGCCAACAAGCATCGCCGTGATATCACGTTCAAGCCCGGCGACTTGGTTTGGCTACATCTAAAGAAGGAACGGTTTCCATCCCGGAGGAGTAATAAGCTAAAGCCACGAAGCGAGGGACCGTTCAAAATTTTGGCCAAGATAAATGACAACGCTTACAAGCTTGAACTTCCGGGAGACATCGGTGTTTCATCAACCTTCAACATCGAGGACCTCTCACCCTACATTGAGGATGTTGAACCCGACGTGGATTTGAGGGAAAATCCTCTTCAAGAAGGGGAGGATGAAGAGGTCCGGGTTCCTTTCTCCTCTCTGGTGGCCACCGCCAAGCGAACTGCTTCGTCCAATTCGAACCTCGAGTTGCAATTTCCGGCCACCGGGAGTCGAGGCTAGTCTCGGCCATCCGATGGATGGGCCCCGGGGCTCCTTAGGGAGGGGCCCGCTCACAACACCGACCCCGGAGGCCTGGGGACTGGACCGGCCATCTCGAGACTAGAGCATAGAAGGTATCGGGGTGCGAGTGTTTAAAACCCCGGGATTAATAAAGCCCAGGGCACAACCGTGGTCATCAGGGAGCCTGCTCGACCGAGCCACACCCTGGCTCGCCCGAGCAAGGTTTCTGCCGAGTGTGAACTGGGCGCCAGGGGGCCTGCTCGCCCGAGCTGTTCCTTTTGCTCGCCCGAGCAACGTTCCTGTCAGGCTGTCATTGTGCGCACAACCACGCAGCCAGAAGACCTGCTCGCCCGAGCGTTTCTCCTGCTCGCCCGAGCTGGACTTCTGCCGGAGATGCTGCACACGCAACCTGCCGACGACTGACGACAGGCAGAAGGCCTGACCTTTTTTTCGCTGTTTTGGCTTAATTTTGGGTTTAGTATAAATAGCTCGTTATTATACTTCTCCAGGAACCTTTTGACTGATTAATGAATATGCTTATGCATTGCTTAGGGTTTCTCCCTTCCTTCTAAAATCTTGCTTTACTTTATCCATTGATTAATGGTGGTGTTTGCAAGTCATCTCTTTATTGATCATTTGGTGGAATCATCCTTTATGATGGTCATGGTGGGATGCTAGGCCTTTGGTGGTGGAGTTTCCTTTATCCAAGGTCATATCCAAATCCTTTGGGTGATCAAGCTCTTATTCGATTGTGAATCAAATCTCTCAAGCTAGTCCATCAATCTTTCCCATCACGCCACGCTCCAGAACCAAAGGAATTGCCCTCAAGGCAGTACGTGAATCTAACAGTGAATCAGATGACGATAAGGAAGATACGATGGTGATGCTAGCAAGAGGGTTCAGAAGATTATACAAGAAAAATCCGACTTTTCGAGGATACATCAAGGATAGGAAAAACAGAAAGGCAAACTCAAAAGGTAAGGCCTTAAAAGTGGCGGATCTCGACCTTCTGATTAGGGGTGGCCAATAGACTATTATTTTATATAATAAACATAAAATCCATAATTTTTATTCCAAATTAATACTAAATTATTATTTTTTTCTAGGATTACCGGTGGCCGTGGCCACCGTCAACCAAGCCCCAAGTCCGCCCATGGCCTTAATGAAAGAGGAATCTGACCCGTTTACTAATTATGGTTGTGGCAGCTCGGAACACTTGGTTAAATAGTGTCCTTATGGTAGAAGAAACAAGGACAGAAGAAATGTTAGGCCCAAACAACAACATCGTAGAGCAATGCTGGCCATCTGGAGTGACATTGACTAAAGTAAAGGGAATAGTGAAGTTGAAGAGGTTGCAAATATCTGTCTAATGGCACAATCTCATGAGGATCAAGATCCAACCTCATCTCTTGACAAGGTAAACTTAGATGAACTCCTTACTCTTCCCTCTGTACACCTTGCTCACAAATTATTTCATCTCTTCAAATATTCTAGATCCTTAATAGAAAGAGTCAAGTACCTTACAAAGCATGTCAATAATCTAAGTGAGACCATAGAAAGCTTGAACTCTAGAAATGACCTCCAAGCTACTGAGAATGACAGATTATCCACTGTGGTCAAAGACTGTTATAAAACCATCACTCAACTATCTGATAAGTGCTTTTTGTGACTACATTTCTAGGGGATTTTGATAGTGAATTAGGGATAAATTTAATTGTAAATCTTTATTTATATCCCAATTTTCCTATTACACTTGGTGTTGTTATTTTTGATATAAATTTGTAAGTTTTGAGGCCAAAACACCAACATTCCCTCAACATTTGGCAAGAACTGACACACCACGGGACTCCAGTAATTAAACCCAGAGCGTGGTACGAATTTGGAACGAAACAGAGCAAGGAACGGCCGGTCAGCACCCACCACGGTCTACCCGTGGTGGTGGCCACGGTCCGTGGCAGAGGTAGACTTTGTACACTGTCCTATTTTCGCGAGCAAATGAAGGGAAGTCAAGGCAGCAGCCACCACCGTCTGCCTATGGTGGCCACCACGGACCGTGGTGGGCTGGCTGTTCGCGTGGGTCGGTTGTTTTCACGAGTAAAAGAAGGCAGCAACAGCGGTTATTCGATATCCATTGATTATCATTCATTCTCCCCTTCATTCCTAGGGCATCAAGAGAGAAAAAAGAAACCCTAATCCATCCTTCTACTCATCAATTCTCCATCAAGATTCAAGATTCAAACGGATTCAAGAGAAGCGAGGATCAAGATTCGAGAAGAAATCATCAAAGCTTGCGAAGAAGTGTTCTACCCCGGGATTGAAAGGCTCGACGGTTGTATTCTTCGTAGTTTGTCTTTCTTTTCGATTTCCTTCTTTGTTTTGAGAACCAATCATGATGTTTGGAACTTGCTTCATGTTTTCTTTGATAATGAGTTAGTAGTTTTCTTGAATTCTAGGGTTTTGCGACCTGAAACCATGTAGTTTGATTTAACGTTTCTAGTTTGTGCATGAATTCTTGCTTGAATCACTAGAAGTTTGTGTTTTTCATGTTCATATGTGTTCTTTGAGTGCACAAATACTCATGATTTGAGAGTAACCTAAAAAGTACTAAAAGGTGAATTAGGATAATTTGACTACCAACCTTTCTACCTAGTTTTGTGAAATTTGAGAAAAGAATAGGGAACTAGGGAACCTTTTGATTACCAGAACATTTGAGATCTTCAACTTTGATTAACTTGAAAAGCATATGAAAGTTGTAATTTAGGTTAACTGAGGTAATTCTATTAGCATCGAAACAGTAGTAGAGTTCTTATGGTTATCGTTTTTTATTCATTCTTGAATGTATGATTGTGCAGGCTAGATTTTAATAATCGAACTCGTTGTTAGGCTAGCATTTCCCTAGAAGTCTTTCTCTCTTGATTGAACCTTTGATTATTTTCACTACTTTATTAGTTCTAATTAGCTTCCAAAAGATTTCTAAAAACCTAAACCCGTTAGCTTACTAATAAAATGGAGAGCTAGTTTACTGCACTGCTAATTGAGCCCCTGTGGGATCGACCTTGAAGTGTTACTCCGTACACCGTGCGCTTGCGGCCCTTTCACTATCCAATGAGGCAGTCACAAATTCCCATCCATATCAGAGAAAACCAATTTTCCAACACCAAATCCTTCACCCTCTTCTCACCTTCGGTCCAAAGCCCCTACATATCACTCTCCCAAAGGACCTCTCCTCCCCACTCCACATGTGACTCCTCTCAGAAAACAACCTCACAAGAAATGCTCAGAAACCCATGCTCAATGGGCCTCTCGCAATACCTCACCCAAGTCCTCCAGATCCTCAAGATTCTTTCAAGTAGGCAAAATATGGATTCCTAAACCCAAAGTCACAACTTGTTTGTCAAAAACCAAGGAAGGTATAATGTCTTCTGATGCAGGTATGCTTCAAAACTCACAGCGACCTGTGGTATTTGGACAGCGGCTGCTCTCGTCACATGACCGGGGATCGAACTAAATTTTGCGAGTTAAAAACCAGCAAGACAGGGAAGGTAACATTTGGAGACAAAAGCCAAGGCAAGATCCTCGGCATTGGGAAAGTCGGTAAGGACCTCAACAACTCTCTAAATGATGTATATCTTGTAGAGGGTCTAAAGTATAATTTTCTTAGCATTTCTCAATTTTGTGATAAAGGAAATAGAGTCAGTTTTGATAAACATGCATGTATAGTGTCATCAGAGTCTCATCAAATCATCTTGCAAGGTCATCACATGAATAATGTTTATGTTATAGATTTGGGTGAGTCTACAAAGGACCTCTCCTGCCTTAAGGTTGGGACTGAGGAAACCTGGCTGTGGAATCTCCGTCTAGGTCATGTTAGCATGAAAACACTACATAAATTGCATAAGTCAGACCTAGTCCATGGTCTCCCTCCTCATAACTATGAGAAAGCTCGGGTTTGTGATGCATGTGTAAAAGGCAAACAGACCAGATCCTCCTTCAAACCTCTTAAGTCTGTGACCACCTCAAAATGTCTTGACCTCCTACACATAGACCTCTGTGGTCTCATCCCCTACAAAAGCCTTAGAGGTAGTTCCTATATCTTTGTCATAGTAGATGATTTTTTCCAGATTTACCTGGGTGTTCTTTTTGAAAAGCAAGATATATGCCTTTGAGCAATTTTCAAAGCTCTACAAACAACTCAAGGTCCTTACAGGAGACTCTGTCAAATCAATAAGGATAGATCATGGAAGGGAGTTCGATAACAAGGACATGTTTGGAACATTTTGTGCAAAAATGGGAATAACCCACAATTTCTCTGCACCAGAAACTCCTCAACAAAATGGAGTTGTGGAAAGAAAGAACCGCACCTTGGAGGACATGACAATAACAATCATCTGCGCAAACAACCTCCTAAAGTTCCTATGGGCTGAAATTATCAACGCTTCAAACTACATTCTGAACAGGTGCACCATCAGATCCATATTGAAAAAGACTCCCTATGAATTATTCAATGGAAAGGCACCAAACATCAGTCACCTCAAGGTCCTCGGCTGCAAATGCTTTGTCGACATTAATTGAAAGAGGCCAATTAGCAAGTTTGATGCTCATAGTGAAGAAGGAACTTTTGTTGGATACTCAACTACAAGCAAAGCTTACATAGTCTACATCAAATCCACCAAGATTGTAAAAGAAAGTATCCATGTCATCTTTGATGAGGCTGCATCTGTGGTCAATCCACCATTCATGCTCCTGTTAGTGATAGTGAAGATAAGCCTCCTTCTAGACTCACTCTTATCCCTCACACTCAAAACAACTTACAGACCTCGCCTCTTCCCTCGCCCCTTCCTGAGGCTTCATCATCTCCTCGGACCTCACATTGCAGTCCTCACCTCAGGCTTCAGCAACAGAGCCCTCACCTCAGGCTCCTCCAGAACCCGAGGTTACATACAATGATGGAGATCAACCCTCACAACCTCATTTGGTGTCAGCATGCTTTAAGGCCATCCATGAATCCCAGATGGTCCTTGACTATATCAAAGGTCATCCACTTGATGTGAGGCCATCTTTACTGTCTCAATACTTCAGAATTGAGGCCTCACTCACATTTGGTCCCTTGGTGGTTGTCCAAGCTTACATGGTCCAAAGGTCAACTGGGTTCAATAGAATTATTTCATTCTGGGCATGCATTGAGGACGTTTATTTGGAGCCGGTTGTTCTCATTGAGGACATTTATCTGGATCTGGTTGTTCTTTTCAACTTGGGTTGTGATTCTCTTCTCTTTGGATGTCAAAGAAGTTTATTACTAAGCTTCCCTAAATGCCAAAGGTTAATCCATTTGGAGCTCGTTTGCATTCTGCACAACTATTTTAATCTGGGTACGTGTATGAGGACCTCATTCGGGATCAGCTTGTCTTTTGGTGTTTCAGCAAGGTCCTTTTGGTCTTTTCGCTTGGTTGCGTCATCCTCTGCTTATTGGAGGTTAATAATCTTCTATGCAATCTGAGTATACGCATGAGGACCTCCATCTTGAAACTGCTACGAATTTGGACGTCCAAGGATGTTCCCTACTGGAGGAAGACTATTTGCACCTTTTTGACTTCACTTCGTGAGTTGTTGAGATCTTTCCAATTCAGTGAGGTGTTTGTCATTGAGGTCTTCTACGAAGACGTCACTTTCGAGCTGTTGAGGTCCTTCCAGCTCGTGAGGTGTTTATCCAGCCTTGCCCACGTGAAAAATGATGCTCCAACATGAAAGCGCCATGTGTGATGTTTCCAATGCCTTCCAATTGTTCTAGAAGATGACATATGTGACGCTTTTATTAGCCCTCATTACCATTGTTCTAAAAGCTTCATAAGTTAGTTACATATTATCTTATTTTGATGTAATTAGCTAATCAAGCTAGATTAGGACGTTTTCTTTTTGCTCAAGAAACTCCTAATTAGCCTCAGCTGGGTTTATATATACCCACTGTGAGGTCATTGTATTCAACAACTTGATATATGAATTTGATGAAATAGAAGAGCCTTCGAGCCTCTTGTTTGTGAGTAACGTTAAACTCTCAATCTTGGTTAATTCTACTTCAGTATTAAGGATTTGGAAATCCTTGTGGTGCGTGCAGAGCTTGGTAATCTTGATGGTGGTGCACCTGTATCCATTGAGGTCGTCAAGTCCAATGCCCTTGTGATAATCAGTCATGGTGTGCCTGTACTGATCGGTAATCACTTGATTCTATCCTTTAGCTTTCTGCATTTTCCATCCCTCATTATCCATTTCAATCCATTTGAACGAGTCCCAAAATCCTTCTTGAGTTCTTGATGTTATTTGGTGTGTGTTGAACCGGGTTCTATCTTGGAGGAGGTTATTTGTGTTGTTCTTGCTCATCCGAACATATTTCACACATCACCCATTTCATCGATCTGATCCTTGTTTATTACCCTCTGTTTTGGAGTTGTTTTCATTCGATTATTCACTGTGAGGTCCCAGAATTCCAGTGTTGTGTGTTTGCTTGGTGTTTGTGAGGTCATCACTCTGATCATAACGACCTTGCATACATCAACTTGGTATCATAGATGAGTTTCATCCTCGAGGGAGTTATTGATGTTGTTCTTGATGTTGGGCAGTAATAGAACACCTCAGGAGGTTGCAGAGTTAGGTACCATCTTGGTGAGTGAGTTTTGATTCCCTTAAGCCTAAACACATCCCAAATCAGCCCAAACACATAGCCACAAAAAAACCAGCAGCCATGGCTTTCAGCAAGCCCTCAACTCGAAAGAATGAGCAGATTTTGAAGGAGAAAAGGAGATTAAGGAGATTGAAACGGGAGTTACAACTCGTTGACCTTAATATGCTACAATTGGAGATGGATTGGTGTGAATTTGATTAGAATTCCAAGAAGTTACGTGAACTACTCCTGATCCAAGGGGAGGAACATCAAATTCGAGAGGAACCAGAGATTCATGATGTGGCCGAAGTTGTTGAGGCCCTTTTTTCTTTTGAGGTTCAATCTCAAGCGGATGAACACGAGGTCGATTTTAATCACCCTCCTATTTTTTATGTGTATGAAGATGAGGAAGATTATAAGGGGTTAGAGGAGGAAGAAGAGGATAAAGAAGAAGAGGAAAATCCCTTTAATGGATCCGGGAGAGGAGGTAGAGATCCTAGATATGACGAGGAAGTAGAGGATCTTGATGAAGAAGAGTGTGAACCTTTGGAGGATCCTATCTATGATAAGGAGGTTGAGGACTGTCTGTCCTTGACACAGTCAATGACCTTAGGGTTCTATCAGCCAATGACATTGACAGAATTTGACCCTCAATTTGTGATGATGAACGACATGATATCTTTGCATGCTACAAAGATGAGAATGGAGAATGAAGCTTCCAGTGGCTTCAATGTTGAGTTGGTTTATTTCCAACCAAGGTCACTTCTATGGTTGAACTTGGAGGTGATAAGAAGACCAAAGAGGAAAAGGTGGACGCGAAGGAGGTCAAAGTATGAGGAATAGAGTATCAAGCCCTCAACAAGCTCAATGGAGGAGATCATTGTCCTTGATGTTGATTGTCCAGCCTTGATTCTTTTCAAGTTAATTGGTGTCCAATATTCTGGTCAAGGTATGGGATCTCATGAATTTCCTTACTACATTATTTTGTTGGGCATGAATGAAACATACTTGCGAATATTTTGGTTAGTTAGCAGTTTCATGAATGCATGTTTTGTGAAATTACATGTGCTTTAGTGATGTGTTTTGAGAAGGTTATCGTGATTATACAACTTTGGTTGAGTCAAGATAGTGGAAAAAAAGTAAAGTCATATTATCTTGATTTTGTGAGCCTTGATGATGCTTGTTGTGGATTAGTGTGGAATGTTGTTAAGGCCTTGATCATATGTTCTATATTGGGGAGTACGCCTTGGATGTTTACTGTGGAAATTGTGCGAGGAGGCACATTTTCGTGTCATACCTTCACCATGTTTAGTAAGAGAAGCATCTATGTCGCATATCCTTTTGCTCAAATTGTCAGATGTTCTGTCTTGAGGCCTTCCAGACATTCAAGCACTGATTTGCACATTCCTTACCAACCTTGGTTCGTCATTAATCCTACCATCAACCCACCACTGAAACCCCCACTGTCCTTAGCCCATAAAACAACCCCAAAAGCCCTACAAAAAACCCTCATACCAAACAACTTCCTATTTAACAAGGGGAGAACCGATGATTATCCTTTTGTATCCAACCACAAAAAGATTGACCTCACTCCTTTGAAACCATTCCAGCTTGTTATACCCAAGGAGCATTTGGTTTGTGAACCTGGTTTGGTTACCCCTTTGGTTACGAGTGACCATGAGGATCTTATTTGTCTAGCCACAAAACTTAGCCCCTCAAACAACCATCCCTTACTTACCCATCCTTTAAAAAACTATCCTTATGTGTTTCCGGAAGAAAAACCCCCTGGTTTACCTCCTGAATATGAGTTTCAGCATGAACGGAAGAAGGTAGCTAAGTTTCATGATTTTGCTCACAAGAAAAAGAAGAAGTTGGGTTTTCTACCAGGAGATCTTATTTGGATCTACCTAAAGAAGGACAGATTTCGATCCAAGAGGAAAGGGAAGCTGGTTCCAAGACCTGAAGGTCCCTTTGAGGTCCTTAGGAAGGTGGGAAACAATGTTTACAAGTTGGATTTTTCGGATGAACTTGGTGGAAGTGCAACCTTCCATGTAGCTGATTTGAGGCAATATTATTCTAAAGGGGAAAACCTTCCAAGTTTGAGGACAAACTTTTCTCAACTTGGGGGGAATGATGGAGATCAGCCCTCACAACCTCATTTGGTGTCAGCATGCTTTGAGGCCATCCATGAATCCCAGATGGTCCTTGACTATATCAAAAGTCATCCACCTGATGTGAGGCCATCTTTACTATCTCAATACTTCAGAATTGAGGCCTCACTCACATTTGGTCCCTTGGTCCAAAGGTCAACTGGGTTCCACAGAATTATTTCAATCTGGGCATGCATTGAGGACGTTTATTTGGAGCCGATTGTTCTCATTGAGGATGTTTATCTGGATCTGGTTGTTCTTTTCAACTTAGGTTGTGATTCTCTTCTCTTTGGATGTCAAAGAAGTTTATTACTAAGCTTCCCTAAATGCTAAAGGTTGATCCATTTGAAGGTTGTTTGCATTCTGCACAACTATTGCAATTTGGGTACGTGCATGAGGACCTCATTCGGGATCAGCTTGCCTTTTGGTTTTTCAGCAAGGTCCTTTTGGTCTTTTCGCTTGGGTTGCGTCATCATCTGCTTATTGGAGGTCAATAATCTTCTATGCAATCTGAGTATACGCATGAGGACCTCCATATTGAAACTGCTGCGAATTCTGACGTCCAAGGACATTCCCTACTGGAGGAAGACTATTTGCACCTTTTTAACTTCACTTCCTGAGTTGTTGAGGTCTTTCCGATTCAATGAGGTGTTTGTCATTGAGGTCTTCTACGAAGACGTCATTTTCTAGCTGTTGGGTCCTTACAGCTCGTGAGGTGATTATCCAGCCTTGCCCACGTGAAGAATGATGCTCCAACAAGAAAGCGCCATGTGTGATGTTTCCAGTGCCTTCCAATTGTTCTAGAAGATGCCATATGTGACGCTTTTATTAGCCCTCATTACCGTTGTTCTAGAAGCTTCATAAGTTAATTACATATTATTTTATTCTGATGTAATTAGCTAATTAAGCTAGATTAGGACCTTTTCTTTTGTTCAAGAAACTCCTAATTAGCCTCAGCTGGGTTTATATATACCCACTGTGAGGTCATTGTATTCAACAACTTGATATATGAATTTGATGAAATAGAAGAGCCTTCGAGCCTCTTGTTTGTGAGTAACGTTAAACTCTCAATCTTGGTTAATTCTACTTCAGTATTAAGGATTTGGCAATCCTTGTGGTGCGTGTAGAGCTTGGTAATCTCGATGGTGGTGCGCCTGTATCCTTGTTGATTACCCTCTGTTTTGGAGTTGTTTGCATTCGATTATTCACTGTGAGGTCCTAAAATTCCATTGTTGTGTGTCCGCTTGGTGTCTTTGAGGTCATCACTCTGATCATAGCGACCTTGCATACATCATACAAGTTTAAGGCTGCTCACCCCGCTAATAATCTCCTCACGGATATCAACTCAGGTATACGCACAAGGTTCTCATTAAGAAATTTTTGTGCCTTTAATGCCTTTGTCTCGCAGATTGAGCCAAAGCACCACAATGAGGCCTTATTGGATCCAAGTTGGATCAATGCAATGCAAGAGGAGTTACATCAATTTAAAAGAAGCAAAGTCTGGTCCCTAGTATCCAGACCTCATCATCATTCAGTCATTGGCGTCAAATGGGTCTTTGAAAACAAACTGGATGAAAATGGCTCCATCACCAGAAACAAAGTCAGGTTGGTCACCAAAGGCTACAATCCAGAAGAAGGAATTGACTATGATGAGACTTTTTCTCTTGTTGCTTGACTAGAGGCCATCAGAATCCTCCTCGCATTTTTATCCGCCAAGCACATCAAACTACACCAAATGGATGTCAAGAGTGCATTCCTAAATGGGGATCTGGCTGAGGAAGTCTATGTTGAGCAACCACCCGACTTTGAGGACGCTACAAATCCAGACCACGTCTTCCGCCTTCATAAGGCCTTCTATGGGCTAAAGCAAGCCCCAAGAGCCTGGTATGAGCGCCTCGGCAAATTTCTCCTTCAGAACGACTTCACAAGAGGCAAGATTGATAAAACTCTCTTCATCAAAGCAAAGAATGAAGAATTCATCATCACACAAATCTATGTTGATGACATCATTTTTGGCGCCTCACACTCATTACTTGTTGATGAATTCTCTCACCTCGTGAGTGCGGAATTCAAAGTGAGCCTCATGGGAGAATTAACATTCTTTATTGGCTTACAAATCAAATAGTCTCATGAGGGCATCTTCCTGAATCAAAGCTAGTACATCTCGGAGCTCCTTAAGAAGCACCAGCTTGAACACCTCAAGCATTCCTCTACTCCAGTGTTTTCCACTCTCAAGCTTGATTCAGACCTCACAGGTAAGCCGGTCTCTGAAAAATTATATAGAGGTATGATCGGTTCCCTTCTCTATCTTACAGCAAGTCGTCCTGATATTATGTTTAGTGTTTGCTTATGTGCGCGCTTCCAAAGCACACCAAAAGAATCTCACCTCTCTATTGTCAGGAGAATTTTGCGATATCTTGTAGGAACCAAAAGCCTAGGCCTATGGTATCCATGACAAAGACAACTCCATTTCGCAGCTTATCACGATCTGAGTTTGGTTACTGAGGTTGTGAAAAAGCACCTCTGGAGGCTGTCAGATGCTTGGAGCCTCATTTGTCTCATGGCAATCCAAGAAACAAACCTCAGTGGCTCTTTCCACCGTTGAGCCTGAATATGTTGCGGTAGGATCTTGCTGTTCCCAAATTTTATGGATCACACACCAGATGGAGGACCTCGGCCTTCACTTCACAAATGTGCCCATCAAGTGTGACAATATGAGTGCCATTCAAATCACCAAGAACCCTGTGCAGCACTCACGGACCAAGCATATTGAAATACGCCATCATTTCATCTGTGACCACGTGGAAAAAGGCCATATTAGCTTGGAATTTGTCCCGACTCATCTTCAACTAGCTAATATTTTCACGAAACTTCTGCTAGAGGACCAGTTCATCTTCATCCGTCATGAACTTGGCATGCTTCAAGTAGATCAATAACCCTCTTGGCAAACATTGAAGGGGAGCATCCCCCCTGAGGACCTCCTTCACTCCCCAGCATCAACTGAGGGGGAGCCAACAAATGAGAACCTCAACCTCTCAGGTATGTCTCTCACCCACAGCTTGGGCAACTGATGTCCTCATCAGCTCGCTCACCTCCACTTTCCACAAAATAATCTGGCCACATCACTGCACTGATTACATCTTTCATATGTTTCTCAATCATTACTTTTTTTTAAAGAAACAATTTGACTAATAAAAATCTTTTCCTAAATCTTTCCCTATTTTTCAAAATCCGGTTTTCAAAAATTCCCCCTTCCTTTTCAAAAATTTTCCTTCCTAATATTCCCTCTCTCTCTTCCCTCTCTTTACTTATTTACCTCCCTCCCATAAATAACTCGTGCCATCATTCCCTCTCTCTCTCTCTCACGCCGTCTTCACCTCCGTCTCTCTCTCTCGCAGCTTTCTCAACCACTCGTTGTTTCTGTCTTCACATCCGTTAATTCTTTTCCCATTCAACTTCCATCCTCCTGTTTCTATTTAATCCGGTCCCCACTCAATTCTTCTACCACACTCATTTTTACTTTTCACCACTCCTCTGTCCCTTTCATCTCTCTCCTTCCCCCACAACTACTTATCTTCTTCTTCCCCTCACTCTCACCATGACGAAGCGTCCATCTCGACCTGTAAACCCTTCCAGCGTTGCTAAACGCCTGCGTTCCAACAAACCCCAGTCTGCATGAAACACCGCCTCCACCAACTCATCCTCCGACAAACTCGCCATGATTCCTCGCCCTGCCCCGGTCACTGCTTCATCCCAGGAGTTTCGCAAGCAACGCCTAGAATCCGTCAAAAATCGCCCTCTTCTACATTGTGAAAGAGTCATCTTAGTCGACTTTCAAGGTTCAAACTTTCTCTTCCTCTCCACCCTGTCTGCCCTGAACTATGACTTCTTCTTTCAAGGCGATGATTTCTGTTATCCGAACCTCATCTTTGAGTTCTATGCCAATCTAGAGGATATCTCCCGTAATCCCTCCAAACCAACCTATAAAACATCTATCTCCGGCAGAGACATACATCTTCACCCCCTCTCTCTTGAGCGGATCCTTCGTGTGACTCCCGATCCCTCCAAACCTTCCCTCACTGATATTTCTGATGCCCACCAAAAACTTCTTGCCAACTTTGTCAACCCATCCACCACCAAGTATCCCCAGTACACTAACCTCAAATCTGAAGCCTGTTGCTTATACTTCATCTTTGTCCGCACCATTCTTCCCCGAGGTACCTCTAAAGAGACAATAAATGAACCTTACGCTACCTTCTTATTGAATGTCTTCAATGACTGTCATCCAGACCTAGGTGAGGTCGTTCTCCATCACATCGTTAAGGCCGCCTCTAGCACCTCCAACCCTCTCCCTTACTATAACATCCTGCACCACATCTTCAAAGCATTCCACATTCCCCTCCCTAACGAAAACAAGATCCTTATTACTATCTCCACCATTAATCTTGCCTTGCTGGAATCTCTCGGGTATCGTGTCCAATCAAACAATTAGTGGATGCACTCTGACGACCTCAAGGTCATCCAAGCCTCCTCCTCTGCCCAGACCTCCAAGGAGCCCTCTCCATCCACGCAGACACACATCGACCTCCTCCAGCAGCAAGTTGATGCCCTCCATAATGAGGTCAAAAATCTTCAAGATTTCCACGGCACGCTCAAAGCATCCTTGTTGGTGAGCTCCAACGTCACTACTGCCCTAAAGGATCTGGTCCAACAAGCAAAGGCTCTCCTAAAGCCTCGTTCGCCTCCTCTGCGCCTACCATCGAACCATCTGCTGAAGATCCATCCCTAGTCCCTCCTCCATCTGACTAATTTCCCCTCCCCCAAACAAACATTTTGTAAATCTTTTGGATATTTTTTGTTTCTGGCAAAACATTTCTTGATGCTCTGTGCTCTCCTGTTTCCTTTCTGTACGAAAGGGAAAAAAAAGGGGGGGGAGAATTATCCTTGTGGCCTATATCTGCTTATGCTTTGTTTTGAACTGCTTTGTCTTGAACTGTCTGTTAAAACTGCCCTATCTTGTAACGCCCCGACTTTTAGGGTGTTACTTAGCAATGTTTTAATCCATTTAATCTTGATTAAGCGGAAGCGTATTAAAAAGCCGAGAGCGTCACGCCGCTTTCCCAAGAGAAAAAGCAAGGCTTTTGCTATGAAAATAACTGGAATAGAAATATATCATAAGGAAAATTTTAGAAAAATAAAAAGGTTGTTCAACTACAATGAAAATATTAAAACTTGCGAATCAAATTAAAGAGGTGAGCCAACTACAAATATTAAAACTTAAGAACTAATGAACTATGTTGCGGCCTGATTTGCTATGTGAGTTATCCTTGCCACGAATCAGCCTAAAATGTCCTACTGATACCTAAAACAAAACATTTGAAAACATGGAGAAAAATGAGACGGAGTTCAATATATTCAACACTATAATGTAAAAACATTTTCAAAATAAATATTTTTATTAGAGCCCAATATAAATTCATTTTGAAATGAGGGAGAGGAGAATATGCTCAAACAGTTGCAGTTTATTATCAGAATGTGGAACCTTACCATAATTTTAAATAATATAATCAGTAAAGACGACAATAACAACAATTAAGAGAACAATAAACAATAACAATCAACAATTAATAAACAATAACAATTAGTAATTAACAAAGGATAACAATTAACAATTGACAAACAATAACAATTAACAATTAGCAATGATTTGATCTGAGATTCAGTACTCTGCAGCATACTGTAATTCCGACAATGCGCGCACGCGGGCCGAACAACCCACATGAACCGGTATACCAGCATAAATGACCTGGGGACAAAGACTTGATCTGAGATTACAGTACTCTATAGAATACCACAATCCCGACAATGCGGCATCAACGCGACGCGGGCGTCAATGGTCAATTCACAAAAGACAATAATGAGTAAAAGACAATAATGAAAACCACATAAATGAAAGGTAAACAATCACACTAAAATTAATTAGTAAAATAGATAAACAAATTAATGGATCGGTCCACATGTATTAGTCATAAAACACTATTTAAAAACAATGAAAATAATAATTATTTCACTTTGTTTAGAGTAGCTTATGTTTTTACATTTAAATAGTTTCGAAGGTTACAGTCATCGAAATATACCTGAGTTGGCGGACAAAATAAATAGTAAATCCTCCCTTTAACTTGAGAAAAATCTGGTTTGTAAAAATATGGATAAATAGTAATGATATTAATATTAAGAACAAATAATTGAGATAATTAGTAAAAAGATTAAAAAGAGAGTTGGATTGAAAATTTTACCCAAAATTAGAGTATTGGGTTGTTGGAGTTAAGGAGGCTCAAAAGAGGAGGAAATATGGATTTGGATTAAAATAGTAGGGTAATTGTTTAATTAAGGTGGGCTTTTTAAAGGGGTTTAATACCCCTATCTCTATTTCTCTTCTACGTGAGAAACAGAGAGGAGAACAAGGGGATAGAGGCGAGGAGGAGGTCTGGCGCGACGACGCAGAGTCAAGGCTGGCCGTCCGGGTTAGTGCTGTGAATGACGGAGGTGGGAAGGCGGCAGGTGGTACGATGGTGGTCCACCGAGGCACTGGGTTCGGTTTTGGCAATGGGTTTAGAGCGATTTCCGGCGACTTCTAGACTGGGAAAATGGTAAGTAATATATCTAGTCGATTAATTATGGTTGTGGTATGGATTTTTGGTTGGATTTTGGGATGATTTTGAGATGTATGGAAGAGATGGGTATGGGTGATTTTGGGTTCTTTTGGTGTCAATTGGTGGTGGAAAAATGGTGGTTTTGTGGTGGTAGATGACAGTGATATTGGTGATGGTGTTCGTGGTGGTGGTTGGTGGTTAATTGAGGTAGTGATAATGGTGGATGGTGTTGGTGAATTGAGATGGTCAGAGAAGAAGATGATGGAGAAGATGGTGATGGTATGATGTGGATTTGCATTGTATTTATAGTAGATTTTGTAGGTTTATAGCTTTGGTGAGTCACCACTATGGATGTGTTACCAAATGGAGAGAAGAAGAGTATTTAATTTGATTTTGGTTTGTAGCCATGGGAGGTGGAGCTTGATGAAGAAGATGAAGGTTTTGATAGGGAGATGAGGTGGTGGAAGTGGTTTACTTTCTCAAAAATCAAGTAAAACAATTTACTAATAATATTTTATAACTCATTAACTAAAATGTGTAAAATATGGAATATAAAATAGTATTACTACTTTGATTATATCAAAAGCAAATAAAAATAATATGTTTATAAATATTATCTTGTATAAAATAAGGAAAATGTACAAAATTGATTAATTTATATAAAAACTAGAATTAATAATTAATAAGTTGAATATGGAAAATGTGTGAAATACAATAATTTAGAAAATTTAGAAATTAGTAGGAGGTAAAATTTAGTTATTGAAATCATTCACATTAGAGTAAATATAATAAATTAAAAAGTAAAGAAATTTAGCTAACTAAATCAAATAATACACCATAATTGGAATTAAAATTTTAATTAGCATAATAAATCTAGTTTAAAAATACGGGGTGTTACACCCTTCCCCCTTAAAATAAGTTTCGTCCTCGAAACTTTTAGTAAAACTGAAAGCAATGCTAGTAATAAGAAGAAAATAATTTAAAATCCGAGAATATAGCTTGCAGTCTTGGTCATTCTTATGTGGCCATTCATAAGAATTTCCCATAACTACGAAGCTAAACTCTCATTTTCTTACTAATATAATAACGACTTATATATGGGACCTTGATTTTTATAAAAACACTTACACATTAGTATTGGTACAACAAGGTACATGTAGAAACAAATATCCATCTTAACAATGAAGAATAACAAATATATAATATGTAAATTCTTGGAACTCACATAGCAACAAATCCTATATATTCAATGCATAAAAGGCGTTTATTATCAATAACCCTTACCAGCTGGGTGGAAAGGTCTCTTAACGACTTCTAGGAGCTTCGACCCTTAATGGTTAAGGTATGAGTTGTGGGAATAGGTTTAGCCTTCTCAAGGTTTACTGCTTTCTCTCGGAGGGGGCAAGAAAATATTTTATGGTTTGGATCCCTGCACCAATGACACAAATTAGTACCTATTCTGCACTCACTAGTCGTGTGATTTTTACGCCCACACTTCTCACATAACTTTCCTGACGAAGGGTTCTTCCATGATTGGCTAGAAGTGAGCTTCTTAGAGGGTTTAAACTTTTCTTTATCGGTCAACTTCCTTTTGTTCTTCCCCTGACCAATATTTTGAATTTCCTTTCTCACCCTTTCTACAAACTCAGGACCACTTTCTTTAATATTTTTGGTTTGATTCTTCATCTTCCTAAGCCACTCGATAAATAACTCACCTAAATCTTCCAAATCTAAACCCAAAGCATCCCTATTCTCCTCATAGGGAATGTCCTCCAAGATTTTGGGAGGGTTATGTGGGGTTTGATCAACAGTATGGGATTCAGGTGCAGAACTTTTGCCTTGCAGTTCATTTTGATGGTCATCTCATTGACTTCCTTCTCCTGTTCAGACATCCTGGTAAAAATGCTAGGTTAGGTAAATCTTAGGTAGGGCCACAAATGCTAACATATCCTTTGGTCAACACATTCTCTTGTAAGCAATTAAAAAGTATAGATCCATCGCGTTGGGTTTGAAAATTAAAAGATGCGAGATTTTGAAAATGACCCTAATTGAAAAGAGATTTCACGCACTTAATAATAACTAGATGCACATGCCCGTGCAAACCATGGGCTGCAGAACATTGTGGCTGGATATCAGTTTTCCTTTTTTTCCCGAGAATGTGGTTCCATCAAACTTGAAGATGTTCTTGCATGTATCATTATTGTAAGACGTACCATATGGTTCATAAGTCTGGGTGCATAGGAAATACAGTAAAAGGAGTACCCATTGATTAACAAGCAAAAAAAACAACAATTAACACACATATTTATTAACTTATTACAACAAACCATTGATTATCTGCTGTGATTGAGGTGATGCAAAATTTAACAGTTGACTTCTTCGTATAAGTGTGGTAGGAAGCTGTGAGGAAGAATATATACTCCTTCTTGCTTGAACAGGAGCTTAGACATCATATATTCTGAGTTCCAACCTAAATGTAATGAAGAGTTGCAAAAGTTATCATATAACATTTACAGTCGTAACAAAGAAGGCCACTGATTGATCAAGCACCCTAATAAACATTTGCATTATCAAGCGAATAAAAGTTGTGTACAAAGGCGTTAGGCGTTAGGCGGTTTTCATATCTATGAAAGTCGACGGTTAAACCATCAACCCAGATGAAGTTGGTAGAAACTCAATTTAGGCTAATTACAGTTGTGGATTCAAAGCATTCAGGTGACTTTTTTTTCTGACAACTCTCACTTGGCAATAGTTTGAGCAGAATTTATAGCCCCATCAAATGATCTAACCAAACAAATTAAGATCCATTTTAATCTTGCGCACGTGAGCTTCATAGTTTAAGTTGCCCCCTCCCTATAAACCCCATAAAAGATAAAAAGTTCAAAAATTTCTTCAAGCATTATAGGGGCAAAAATAATACTAAAATTATCAAAGATAAACAAAAAAAGTTAATCAATCGCAAAGCTAACTCAACTATTCATACCAATCCAAGTGGCAGTTCAAAGATTCAAACCTTTATGATGTAGTATAAAAATTTTATAAAAGGGACAGAGAATGATTGTTTCTTGAAAGGAAATAGAGAATGATTTTAACAGTCAAATATCTCACAGCTAAACAAGTGTACAATATATTTGCAAGATTTCTTCTGCCACTGCTTAAAGACATAAACTTTGCATAACTTAATGGCAATTTCACAAATAACAGATGTAATAAGCAAATAATTTAGCTCCCACATGTCCCCAAATCAAAAAGAAACATGAAATTGACAACATTTAAAACTTGGCTAAAACTTAAACTTACCCAAAAGTTGGTGAAATTTAAGAAGGTAGTCGTTTCAATTCGAGTTCCTCTCAACCCATTTGCTTCGTTCTGCTTTGAATTTTAGCAGATATCCACTTTTGATCTCATTTTACAACACAAAAAAAAAGACCAAAAGTTATCTCAGAAATCATGTACTAACACTCAAGAGTTCATCACATCAAAACCTAATTCTAAAACAAATCACAATTTATTTTCTTTCCATTAATGAAACAATTTTCCTTCAGCAAGAGAATCAAATTCTCCCTGATTCTTTCCATTAACGAATCAATTTTAGGTACACATAAAATGAATACAAGAATTGGATTAAACTTGTCAAGACTGAGAGCACGTGAAAGATCTCCTTGGATGACCAAGCTGATGTTCTTCCTTTTAGTAAAATTCAACTGATAAGTTTGTCAATTCTGTAAACTCTTCAAAAAGTAGAAATCCAGCATATTAATTTGCAGGATCGACCAATAAAAGATTTAATATTTCATTTCTAAGAACAGAATGTAGAATCCTAATTTAATAGCAATTAAAATCCATAAGTATTCCCAATTCATAGAAGAATAAATTTTTCCATAACAATAACACGAACTCTAATTCAATTGGAGTGAGTTTATGAAAATAGAAAAGAATAGGTAGTCACCACACAAAAAAACACAAACAAGCCGGAAAAAGTAGAAACTTAGCACAACAAGAAGGGAAACAAAGGCTTAAACAAACCATAAGACAATGGAATGAAGTAAGCGGAGAATCTCAGCTAATCAATTACGTAATGCATACTAATTCTTGTTGTACACAAACTTAAACAAGGCAAAAGCCAACTATGGTAAAAATTCCGACAACCAAAAAATCCACTACAAGTGCTGAACTCATACTATGCTAAAATAAATAAAAACATATTTAGAGAAATAGATTGATTTATATACTCTCTTTTTATATAATTTATGGCCATTAAGTCATATTTAATTTCAATGAAAAAAGGTGCATGAGAGCACATATACAAGCCAGTGAAAAATGGGCATGAGTAACAAAGAGCTTCCAAGTGATCCAACCTACCAAAGAATGATAAAGCTATTCTACCATCCATTGAGCACTCCCATCCAAAATCTCAAAAAGACAAGCACATAGTGACCAATAAAAGCAAGCTAGGCCAACAAGCAAGACCCATAAATTGATTGTTACCAGCAAAACCCATCACGATTGTGTCTTTGGTTGATAGCTTACTAAAGCGATTTGTTACTTTTGAATGATGTGCATACCTTCAAATCACGCACCACATCCTGCAACTCAATTTTTCCCTCCACCATGCCATCCAATTCCCATTCCACCAAATCACCGCCGGACAACAAGAAGGATTTGCAATTAAATCGATGTCACTGTTGGATCTGACCTTGATCGCCCATAAACTCCAGCATAGTGCAACAATTGGTAATGCTCAAATTCAAATGTATGCCACTAATTCTATGAAAAAGTCTCTCCATCAAGTGAACCAATTTGAAAAACAAGTTGAATAACAAAAGCAACAACCTGGTATGAAACTTGTGGTTGATGAAATAATAATTACACCAAATCCACGTTCTTCTACACCACCAAAACAGGAGCACAAAGACGTTGCTCCCTAACTAACCACAGACATTGATTTATGTACTCTTTGGACATAAATACACACTTGTACATTTGATTGAATGCCAATACACATTGATAATGATTGTAGTGGCTTAGTAGTAGTTATGCTGCAAAACCAGTTAAGTTGAGTTTAGTCAAACGTTTTATCGAACAGTTGGTGGGCGTAAAAGATAACTTGAATTAAACAAACCGTAGACATGGCCAAAGACAAATCCCAATTCAATACACCCCTCTGTTGTTGTAACAAATTGGTAAAACCCTAATTGTTGAACCAACCTATCAATTGTTTTGCAAATTTAAAACTGACCATAACTCCAAGTTAACTAAATTCCAACTCAATGACACCAAGCAAAGTTTAGATAAAGCATAGATTAGACAATATTACCATACCAATTTTATACAAATTGTGGAACTAAACCCAATGTTATTGTATAATCTGTGCAAATTCGAAATCAAAAAAGAGAGAAAGCTTACCATACGACGATGAAAACAATAACGATTCCGGCAAAAGAGCAACGATCGGCGACCCAAAAGGGTTGGTGGCAGAAAGAGTATCCATTCACTGCGAAGGGTGCAAAAGAAAAGCCATCGGAGACAACAATCACTGTTTAACTGCCAACCAAACAACAGTGGCGGTGGTAATGGTGGCGCTAAAAAGTAGAAACAGAAGAAGAAGAAGAAGAAGGGTTCTGATGTGTGACAGTCAGCCAAGCAGGAGGAGCAAAATTGAAGGCAGAAGAAACGAGGAAGGCAAGCAGCCAAGCAGGAGTCGTGTGATGGCTGCATGCTTGCTTATTCCCTCTTTTATTATTAGTAAGGATAAGGATAGTATAATACACACACCTTATATCATGTTATTTCATAGGAACATATATTAGACCAAAGGTATGGAGATGCATCTTAACTAACCATGTATGACAACATGTATGGTATTTATTATTTATATGTATGTAACATACCTAATCGAATCTCAGGAAGTAATTCCACAAATAAACTAATTTAATAAAACCTAATCTTGAGCGAATGAATAAGTAACATGCATTTCTAACTTACATATTTGTCAAGTTGATACATAAATCATAGTAAGCATGCAAATCTTCACAAAATCACAACTTATTTTTAGGATCCTATCACACACACATATTAATTTATCAGAAAGACATGGTAAATATTGTCACATAAAAATCACGTAGGAGGCAAGATCATAAATCACATAAATAAAGGGAGAAAAAAGGTTAGCAAACTTAATAACGCATAAGGAAGTACTAACCCCAGGCCCGTAATCTCTCACCTATGTCTACAAAATTTTATTTACCAAATTTTATATTTTATTAATCCATATGGCTCGACCGCTCTGATGCCAGCTGTAACGCCCCGACTTTTAGGGTGTTACTTAGCAATATTTTAATCCATTTAATCTTGATTAAGCGGAAGCATATTAAAAAGCCGAGAGCGTCACGCCGCTTTTCCAAAAGGAAAAGCAAGGCTTTTACTGTGAAAATAACTGGAATAGAAATATATTTCATAAGGAAAATTTTAGAAAAATAAAAAGGTTGTTCCACTACAATGAAAATAAAAACTTGCGAGTCAAATTAAAGAGGTGAGCCAACTACTAATATTAAAACTTAAGAACTAATGAACTATGTGGCAGTCTGTTTTGCTATGTGAGTTATCCTTGCCACGAATCAGCCCAAAATGTCCCGCTGATACCTAAAACAAAACATTTGAAAACATGGAGAAAAATGAGATAGGAGCTCAATATATTCGACACTGTAATGTAAAAACATTTTAAAAATAAATAGTTTTATTAGGGCCCAATGTAAATTCATTTTGAAATGAGGGAAAGGAGAATATACTCAAATAGTTGCAGGTTATTATCTGAATGTGGAACCTTACCATAATTTTAAATAATATAATCAATAAAGACGACAATAACAACAATTAAGAGAACAATAAACAATAACAATCAACAATTAATAAACAATAACAATTAGTAATTAACAAAGGATAACAATTGACAAACAATAACAATTAACAATTAACAATGATTTGATCTGAGATTCAGTACTCTACAACATACTGTAATCCCGACAATGCGCGTACGCGGGCCGATCAACCCACATAAACCGGTATACCAGCATAAATGACCCGGGGACAAAGACTTGATCTGAGATTGCAGTACTCTATAGAATACCACAATCCCGACAATGCGCGCACGCGGGCCGATCAACCCACATGAACCGTATACCAGCGTCAATGGTAAATTCACAAAAGACAATAATGAGTAAAAGACAATAATGAAAACCACATAAATGAAAGGTAAACAATCACAATAAAATTAATTAGTAAAATAGATAAACAAATTAATGGATCGGTCCACATGTATTAGTCATAAAACACTATTTAAAAACAATGAAAATAATTATTATTTCACTTTGTTTAGAGTAGCTTATTATTTACATTTAAACAGTTTCAAAGGTTACAGTCATCGAAATATACCTGAGTTGGCGGACAAAATAAATAGTAAATCTTCCCTTTAACTTGAGAAATCTGGTTTGTAAAAATATGGATAAATAGTAATGATATTAATATTAAAAACAAATAATTGAGATAATTAGTAAAAAGATTAAAAAGAGAGTTCGATTGAAAATTTTACCCAAAATTAGAGTATTGGGTTGCTGGAGTTAGGGAGGCCCAAAAGAGGAGGAAATATGGATTTGGATTAAAATGGTAGGATAATTGTTTAATAATGTGGGCTTTTTAAAGGGGTTTAATACCCCTATCTCTATTTCTCTTCTACGTGAGAAACAGAGAGGAGAACAAGGGGACAGAGGCGAGGGAGGCTGGGCGGCGATGGCGTACGACGGAGCTGGGCGGCGGTCGGCAGCGTTAGTGCCTGTGTCGGCAGAACAGACGGAGGTGGGAAGGAGGCAGGTGGTACGATGATGGTCCACCGAGGCACTGGGTTCGGTTTTGGCGGTGGGTTCAGAGCGGTTTCCGGCGACTTCTAGACTTGGAAAATGGTAAGTATTATCTCTAGTTGATTAATTATGATTGTGGTATGGATTTTTGGTTGGATTTTGGGATGATTTTGAGATGGATGGAAGAGATGGGTATGGGTGATTTTGGGTTCTTTTGGTGTCAATTGGTGGCGGCAAAATGGTGGTTTTGTGGTGGAATATGACAGTGATATTGGTGATGGTGTTCGTGGTGGTGGTTGGTGGTTAATTGAGGTGGTGATAATGGTGGATGGTGTTGGTGAATTGAGATGGTCAGAGAAGTGTTGATTTGAAGCAAATGCTGAAAAGAAGAAAAGAACAGAGGACGTAGCCTCAAAAACAGAGGGAAGAGATTTCTCTTATTTTCTTACTGACCAAGCAGCACCCAATAAGTATATATAGTCAGTTACAACCATAACAAAAAAAGGACAGCTCAGCAACAAAATATCAGTAGACCCTAACAACCAATCTCACAAAATGATGCCATTCTTTACACTCCCCCTCAAGCTGGAAGTGTGAGAACACCTAGCTTGGACAATAGAGTGTGTTGTTGGGCGACAGTCACCGGTTTGGTGAACACATCAGCCACTTGCTGCTTGGTATGAACATACGTAGGTTCAATTTTGCCAGATTTCAAGAGATCTCTCACATAATGGCAATCCACTTCGATATGCTTTGTCCTCTCATGGAAGACGGTATTGTTAGCAATATGAAGGGCAGCCATATTATCACAGTGTAGAGTAACAGGAGGCATGAAGTGTATTCCCAAGTCACGAAGAAGAGACAAAAGCCATACTATTTCACAACAGGTAGTCGCCATGGCCCGGTACTCGGCTTCTGCAGATGAGCGAGCAACAACGGACTGCTTTTTAGACCTCCATGAAAGGGGTGACATACCCAGCAAAACACAGTAACCAGTAGTGGATCTCCGCGTCATAGTACAACTTGCCCAGTCCGAGTCACAAAATGCATATAACAGAGGGGATGATTCACAGGACATAAGAATCCCTTGAGATGTGGTACCTTTGAGATACCGCACAACTTGCACAGCAGCTTGCATATGAGCATCAGTTGGTGTTTGCATAAATTGGCTTAGAACTTGCACGGAGTAACAGATGTCCGGCCTAGTAACCGTGAGATAGATCAGTTTGCCTATTAATCGCTCGCATCTTGCCAGATTGGGCGAGACAACATCTGTGTCCATGCTCAATTTCAGGTGAGTGTCAAGAGGAACCTTCAAAGACTTGGCCTCAGTCATTCTCAACTCACTAATCATATCTTCAGTGTATTTCTTCTGAAATAGAAATATTCCTTGCTCAGATCGTGCAACCTCAAGACCCAAGAAATACCTCAAAGGACCAAGATCCTTCATGTGAAATTTTCTACTGAGAAATTGCTTGATCCTAGCCAATTCTTCTGCGTCATTGCCTGTGAGAATCATGTCATCCACATATACGAGCATAGCAGAGAATTGAGATCCTTGGGCTTTGACAAACAAAGAGTAATCGGCCTTTGACTACTTAAAACCATATTCCATCAAGGCCTCAGAGAGCTTTGCAAACCACTGACGTGGTGCTTGCTTGAGCCCATAGAGTGACTTCGTGAGTTTGCAAACCTGTGTAGTAGGACTCCCCCTGTTTGGCAAGGCCATCTCAGGGCTGATGTGAGTGCCAATGCCAAGATACCCCAGGGGCATTGTCATATAAACGTCTTCTTCCAAATCCCCATGAAGGAAGGCGTTGGTAACATCAAGTTGAAAGGCTGACCACTGTTTCATAGCAATGACAGCCAAGAGAGTTCGGACCGCGGTCATCTTAGCAACCGGAGCAAACGTCTCACCATAATCTTCTCCGTAGCGTTGCTTGCATCCCAAAACAACTAAGCGAGCTTTATGCCGCTCAATCAATCCATCAGAGTTGTATTTAGTCTTGTAGAGCCATTTGCACCCAATGGCCTTCTTTCCCGGAGGAAGAGTAGTAATCACCCAGGTGTCATTCTTTTCTAGGGCACGAAGTTCCGTATTCATTGCGTCACACCACTTTCCATCAGTGATGGCGGTGGAGAGAATTGAACAGATCGGCATTTGCGGCTAGAGCGGGTGAATGACTAAAAGTGAGGATCCGAGGAAACAGAGAGCCGCCACGGCGTTGCTCACATAATCTCGGCCAAGTAGGAGGTTGAGAAACTCGGAGGACTGCGAGAAGGCTCAATGGGACACGGGGAGATGGACGAGGGTTGAGAGGTGCAGAGGGTTGTGCAGATGATGAGGAGTCAGCCGGCGTAGGTGAAGACGGTTCATTATCAAGTGTGAGATAATCATCAGCCCAAGTGAAGACCCCGGGCAGTGGAGATGGGAGAGGTTGCATGTATTGAGAAAGGGAAGAAGATTTGTATGGAAACACATGTTCAACAAAGGTGACATCACGAGATACAAATGTTTGTTAAGTGAGAAGATTGAGGAGCTTATAACCTTTTTGGGTTTGAGGATAGCCTAGAAAAGCACAAGGAACTCCGCGTGGCTGGAACTTGTCGATAGAAATGGATTTGAGGCAAATGCAAGGCACCCAAAAACTTTGAGATGATCATAGGAGGGCAATTGGTTTAAGAGAACCTCATATGATGTCTTATTACCCAACACAGATAGTGGTAGGCGATTGATGATGTGAGTGGCGGTAAGCACACAGTCCCCCCAATAATGCAATGGTAGGGAGGCATGAAAACGAAGAGCCCGAGATACTTCCAGCAGATGGCGATGTTTCCACCACCCCATTCTGTTGAGGCCTGTCAACACAGGACGTTTGATGCACAATACCAGCCCGAGAGAAGAAGGATTGACACTGCTGTGAATCAAATTCAAGGGCATTATCTGACCTCACAGTTTTGATATTGTAACCAAAATGATTTTGAACATACTGAGAATAAGATTGCAAAGTTTGAAGTGAGTGAGACTTGCAAGGAAGTAAATATGTCCAAGTAGCTCGACTAAAATCATCCACTATAGTCATGAAATATCTATTATTACCATGGGTTTGAACACGATAGGGACCCCATAGGTCTATATGTATCAGCTGAAAAGGACAAGTAGTAGCAGTAGTACTGGCCTTGTAAGGCAGCTTAACGAATCTAGCCATAGGACATGTGACACATACAGATTCACTGTCTTTGGAAGCATTAACATTGATTCCTACTACATGTCTCAATCTATGTAATGGTAAATGACCCAATCTATGATGCCATAAAGTAGCCTTATCATGCTGCACACTATAGCAAGTAGTATTTCTGGACAAAACTTGAGGACTATGCTGGTTCACCTTGGTGTCCACAAGGTAATACAATCCACCTCTCTCTTTACCAATTCCCTTGACTTCCAGTGTGGCCAAGTCCTGTATGACACACATATCCGCAAGGAACACAACATGACAATTGTTATCCTTAGCCAAACGAGACACAAATAGTAGATTGAATTGGAAACTTGGCACACACAGAACATTGGATAATTTCAAGCCTGATTGTAGTGTAACACGTCCCATTCCATGCACAGTCACACGAGTACCATTGAGCAAGTTTATGTAAGATATAGGTGACTGTGAGTGAACTTTGTGCAACATATTTGGGTCATGGCACATGTGGTCAGTGGCCCCTGTGTCCAATATCCACGCTATTGAAGGATTGAAAATGGAAGGATTAAGCACATTACCAGCAAAACTGTGATCAATTTCTTCATCAGTGTCAGATTGTGGTGGTTGCTGAGGAACAAGCTTGAGTAGTTGCTCAAGCTGCCAAGGTGTGAGATGTGCCACTTGACCATTCGGTTGAACACTCTCCACCTGAGCTGCTTTTCCGGTACCACGCGAGTCTTTGGAGGACCTACTTGAGGGCACATTATCCAATTCCTTTACCTTCCCGACATGTTCGAGACAGGCCTTTGAGGTCTCCTCGAGAGGTTTGAGGTTTCTTGGACTTTGGATGCCAGGATGGATATCCAATCACAGTCCAACACCTTTCTTTGGGATGACCTTTGTTGCCACATTCACTGCATCTCATCTCAGACCCACGACTTATCAAGGCAGCATTATCCGGTAGCGGCATCACCTTAGCTCCTAGCAATTCTCGCTGTAATTCTTCCTGCTGAATTAGGCCACAAACAGATCCACGAGGAAGAGGTTGCATCAATAGCTTTGACTTCGTTGATGGTTGAACGTCTCACTAAGACCATTCAAAAATTGAAACAGTTTTTGATCCTGTTGTTGCTTGAGCAAGGCTTGCATAAACTTAGTCACATCATCAGCCACGGTTGTTATCTTCGGCAAGTCACTCATGGCATCCAACTCCTCCCATATGCTCTTCATTTCAGTGTAATATTCATCGATTCGGTTGCCTCACCATACAAATCACGATTCAACTGGTATTTCCTAGATCCATTGGCTATGGAAAACCTTCTTTCCAATTGAGCCCAAACTTCAGAGGCTTGAGTGACAAATAGAATAGATTTGGAGATATTGTCACTTACATTGATCATCAGCCATGAAATCACCAAATTGTTACACGCGTCCCACTGCTCAGCCTTAGCTACATCATCTGTTGCTCTTTCCAGCGTGCCTTGAACGAAGACCAATTTGCGTTTGGTCGAGAGACCAATCTCCATCGCTCTCCTCCATGACCTATAGTTTGAGGCTCCAATCAATTTTTCATTGAGAATCAAAGAGTTCGGACCATCCGAAGGATGGATAAACAATGGATTTTGCAGGTCACTGTAATTGATACTCTTTCCATTCATTTTCACTCCTCAGAAGGAAAAAAAAAAAGAAAAAAAACTGATGAAATCTCCAGAAAAAAAATCAGCAAGATAGAATCGATCAACAATGTGATTCAGATTCAGCTGATAATCAGGATCTCAGGCAGCATTTGCTTGCTCTGATACCATGTTGATTTGAAGCAAATGCTGAAAAGAAGAAAAGAACAGAGGACGTAGCCTCAAAAACAGAGGGAAGAGATTTCTCTTATTTTCTTACTAACCAAGCAGCACCCAATAAGTATATATAGTCAGTTACAACCATAACAAAAAAAGGACAGCTCAGCAACAAAATATCAGTAGACCCTAACAACCAATCTCACAAAATGATGTCATTCTCTACAAGAAGAAGATGATGGAGAAGATGGTGATGGTATGATGTGGATTTGCATTCTATTTATAGTAGATTTTTTAGGTTTATAGCTTTGGTGAGTCACCACTATGGATGTGTTACCAAATGGAGAGAAGAGGAGTATTTAATTTGATTTTGGTTTGTAGCCATGGGAGGTGGAGCTTGATGAAGAAGATGAAGGTTTTGATAGGGAGATAAGGTGGTGGAAGTGGTTTACTTTCTCAAAAATCAAGTAAAACAATTTACTAATAATATTTTATAACTCATTAACTAAAATGTGTAAAATATGGAATATAAAATTGTATTACTACTTTGATTATATCAAAAGCAAATAAAAATAATATGTTTATAAATATTATCTTGTATAAAATAAGGAAAATGTATAAAATTGATTAATTTATATAAAAACTAGAATTAATAATTAATAAGTTGAATATGGAAAATGTGTGAAATACAATAATTTATAAAATTTAGAAATTAGTAGGAGGTAAAATTTAATTATTGAAATCATTCACATTAGAGTAAATATAATAAATTAAAAAGTAAAGAAATTTAGCTAACTAAATCAAATAATACATCATAATTGGAATTAAAATTTTAATTAGCATAATAAATCTAGTTTAAAAATATTGGGTGTTACATATAATATATACATTATTCTGCTCTATGATATGATCCTATACATGAGGCCACCAAGCAATTTTGGCCCTGTTCTTTTATGCGGTATTTTGAGGAATGGTGTGGTGAGGTGTGGTGGAATTGTGGTGAGTATGGTGGAATTGTGGTAGGATATTGGAATTGTGAGAGAGAAAAGTAATGATTTGCGGTAAAATGTGGTGGGTTGTGGCAAACTGCGGTAGGCTGTGGCACTGCAGTTTGTCAACCGCAAAAAAGAACAGGGCTTTGTCTTTCAAACAAAAAGGGGGAGATTGAAGAAACTCAACCCTGCTGGAAGGTCCTCCACAGTTTCCTTATTAAGGACCTCCACAAGCTGCCGCAAAGTCTTTTGTTTGAAAGTCCAAAATCAAGATTGTATCAGGGAAGTTATTTATACATTATATCTATCTCCTTGATTTTGATTCTCTTTAATTATTATGACAAGTTGATCTTCCTATTGTAGATATCAACCTATTGTAGATATCAAACGGAAAAGAGGAAACTTTCCAACTGCCAAATCAAAGAAGATTGGAGATCAAACAAGAAAGGAAAGAATCAACCTCAAAGGAAAGATACCGTTGCCATCAGAGAAGCACAAGCATAAATACAACCAAGAACTCAAGAATGATAATCAATTTCCAAGCAAGCAAAATCGAGTGTAGGAATTTCTGTTGAGAATTCTGAGTTGCAAGAATCTTGTTGAGAAAGATTTCTGAGTTGTAACCACTAAAGAATTAGTGGTGAGTTGTGTAACCAGTTGAGTGATAACTGGTGAGGACCTCAGTGTTGTGTAACTAAAGTGAGAGAGTGATCTTGCTTTAAAGAGTCTCAAACTTCCTTTAACCTCGCGTGTGAGGTCCCTTTACAGAAACTCAATCTGTGTTTTTGTGCGAGTAAGCAACTATTGAGGACCTCATTGTCCTTAATATTGTCGAGTTTGCAACCTCCTCTACTTCTTCAATTTCTCAAGTTAATCAATAAAAAAAGTATTATTCAGTATCATTGGTGTTATTAACATTCTTGTGTCAATAAAGTGCAGAAAGTTTTATACAATCCTATTCACCCCCTCTATAGTTATTTCACCCTTGTTACTAATACTATTTCTATCTTAAAAGGACTGCCCCTAATCCTATACTACGAAAATTTGTTGTAACAAAGGGCCAGTTGACAATCTTATAAGCAGGGGCATTTAAAAGTTTAAATGTATACAATCTTATTACAATATGTAAGTTACGTGAAAATCAATTCTTAAAACAGTATTTGTTATATCATGCTACACTATGATCGCATTCAATCTATGTCTATATTCATACACATACTAACATACAGAACAGAACAATCGAGCAGGATAAAATATGTAGAGCATCTATCTAGTATCTATATCAACTATAAAATTTACCAAAGCACATACATTTACCCTTGTAAGTTACTACATGTATTTCTGCCCCAAAGAAAAAGAGCAAAAGGAAGAAGGGGAAGCAAGCATGAGAAAAGAGGAAAACCCATCCATAAATAACACTGGAGGCACCTGTACATCTCTTCCTCTGTTCCCAGAGAACCCAAAAATTTGAAAGCTGCCCCATCCAATCCATAACAACTGGGCAGTAGGCAGGAAGGAGAGGATCGATACATACAAACATACATACATACACAACTCACTTTTTACATCATTTCCACACGTAACTGCTGGGCTGAATCTCACTGAGGACCGGACAAATTCTTGCTCTTCTTGAAGAAGCTGAATGTCTTTCCTATCTTCCTCCTTGAAGAAGTTTTACCCAGCCCCACCTTCTGGTCAACACCCGGCATTACATTGACACTGTTTGATTTAGAGAGTGGCTTCACGTCTGCTGTTTGCGCTGTAAATTCAGAGAGTGAAGGGGACCGTTGAATCTGCTGAGGGGAGGCATCTCTTTGTCTCTGCTCTCTGAACAGCATCAGCAGTTTCTGAGCCTTGTCTCTTCCGCGGCTTGTCCCGTTCACTTGGATCGATACCAGTGATGGGATTACCCCTTCCTGTAACACCATCTCACTGCACTTTTCGCTCGCGCTGCACAGAATCAACAAACAGGACACTGACTGTTCCTGCTCTATGGATTCCCCGGTGTCCAGTATGGCAGCAAGGGCACTAATCAGGGCAGGGGCTGCTATGACTGCCTCCCTTGCTGTACTATTTGATGCCAAGTTTATGAGCACCGCAATGGACTCTTCTGTCCATCTGCTATCTCTGGGCTCCGACAAGAGTTTCTGTAGGGCGTTGACAATGCCTGATCGGATGAGGTTCGGGATGTTGGGTGAATAGACCGACAGATTGAAAAGGGCATGAAGTGAGTCGATCTTTGATTGTGGGTTGGTTTTCTCAACCAGTAGCTTAATCAGAAATGGAACTGCTTTGCTTGAACCTATTACTGGCTTTGCTTCTTCCAAGCAGGAAAGGTTAAGATAAAGGGCAGCAGCCAATCCATAAGAGGCAGGATAAGCTGTCATCTCCTCCAGCATGGGAATTACCCCTGCAGCTATCATCAGTTCCTTGTTTCTGCAACCAAACAAAGTCAAAGTGAGCCTAATTTTACACCCTTATCTACTCTTACAACAGCTTAGAGTGTAATGGATCAAAGCAAAAAGCCTCTTTAGACACCTTCTACTTTGTTTCCATGGAGTAGTAAGTAGTGAGTGATCTTAAAATCCTGGGTCAATTGGAACCAGCCTCTCCGAATTCTTTCATTCAAGGGTAAGACTGCTACATCAGACCCTCCCATACCGTGCTATACAACAGTAATTTTGTAGCATTCAAATTGGATTTGGATTAACCAGTACATGATAATCTAAGGTCATCTTGTTCTTGTACATTGGTTTCACTCACAGGGCACCCGATAACAAACCTTTAACAGACCTCTATGGAGTGGACAAGATGAGCGGTAAAACATTCCATCATCAACACAAACGAAAGTGGACGCAAACTCTGAACAATAGCAAAGAGAACAGTAGAATGCACCTGTTATTGTTAACAGCGAGGTTGAAAAGTGCCATAGCCCCCACTTCCATACTTAAATCGTCCCTACCATCACGCGCCATCTTGAGAAACTGTACAAGTGCCTCGACAAATCCATGAGCACCCATGAACTTTCGAGCTTCTTCATCATCTTTTAACAGTCTCCGTATCTGCTCAACGACTTTCCTTTTTTCACTCATATCCCCATTTCCTTGTATAACAGGCAAAAAATTCTTGTATTTGTCAAAAACATTCGAATCATTCCTCTCCGGCTCCCCTGAACAACTTTCAACATCATTACGATCAGCTTCTTCAGCAACCTTGTTCTCTTCTGGTACTACCACCTTGGCCTCCTTACCAGAGTCGGTGCTATCTACAGACCTGGATTGTGCTGAGTCACTATCAGACAAAGCAAGCCGCCAATAGTTGAGATCAAGGGACTCTGGTGGCCCATCTGGAATAGGAACACCATTTTGCTCACACCAACTAGCAATGAGGCCCTTAACACAATAGTTTGGAGTCAAAGAGAGATGTGAGAGATGTTGCTGAGTCTTTGGACATGTATTGTGCCCGTCATTAAACCACTTTTCGATACAAACTCTTTCGTATGTCTGTCCAGATGCAATTATAACTGGGTCAAACATGAGCTGCAACGATATTGGACATCTGAGCTCTTCTGGTGGAACAGGAATGTGGTCACACCTCCTACCATTTGGCTTAAAAGCCAAAGATGGCTTGAAGTTGAAAGAGTTGATTTTAGATATCTGTCTATCAAATGCCCTCCCATTGCAGGATGGGACCCCACTATCCTCAGAAGATCCATGCAGGGTGGGTGAACAAGGACCAGAACCCTGAGAATCTTGATCATCTCCCAAGTCACTCCTAAACAACTTGGAATACTTGCGCATAAGATGTAAAAGGTAAGCAACGATCGATTCTTTTCTCTTGTCTTCCTCTGCACGGGCTTTCTCAATGAGTTTCTTCAGAGCTCTCCGTTCTGCAAGAGCAGCCCGGGAAGAAGTAATTCCAAGTTTTAATGCAGCTTGGTGGAAAGTCTCAAGCTCATTGTTGTCATTGGAGTTGTTATCAAATTTTCCACCCTGTTGTAGCAGCCCAATTATATCATCACCAACTTGTTTTTCAGATGGATCAAGGGAAAAGACAATCCCTTCCAGTTCACTAACAATATCTTGGACCTACAAAAAATAATAATACAAGGGTGAGTATTACCCCAAATGAAACAGTGGGCCAAAAAAAAGGGCACAGCAACAGATTCAAGATCTAAAGTGATAGGCACAACATAACATCTCAAGCAAGAGGACAGACCTGACAGCCAATAGACTGTGGGACAATATCTTCAACACGCTTAAGACTATCTACAAGCATACATTTTGCCTTCTCAAACTTCAAAACTACAGAATCTCCGGTAATGGCCTGCAAGTTAGTAATGCCACTGTCAGAATATTTACAACAAAGAGGACATGAGTTGATAACAAAATGTTTCCCATCTGCCCTCTTCTCCACCCACCCCCAACACAATAAAGGTGTACGCAAACAGAAGTGCACAGGCTAACAATTAAGTAGGGGTAAATGAAGATACATTTTGTAGCACAAAATTGGTTGAAATCCTATAGTCGTGGTAACATAAGAATTGCCTACTATGAAGAATCCGAGAGATGTTATCTGGACTCTTCATTTTACCCCATGTACCCGTGTTGTACACTTGACACTCAAACATGACTATGACCACTCGACAATCCATTTTTTACCAAAATTACGCAGAATTTTTCAAAACAAAATATGCCAAAGTCTAACATGACACCCATGTAGGAATCCTGACACTTGGACATGGGTATGGTCGAGTCCGAGTAACATAGTCAACAACACAAATTACACATACCAGATAGAGTTTGCTACATTCTGAACAATGTTGTAAGAGACATCTGGCCTTCTCGAGTGCTATATGCAGTGAACATAATGCTTGAATTCCAGACCTACTGCGTGGCCGAGCAGCTTCAAGAGTGGGAAAGATGTTCAACACTTTGCAGTATACATTGTGCAAAAGTTTGCACATATCTCCATGTAACTGAAAACCAACCAAAGAAAAAATGTTCTGCATCAGATGAATTCATGCAAGCAAACAACATGCCATGTCCCAAATGCCCCGTTCAACTTCAAGTATGCCAAGTAGCTTCATCAAGCAAACCATCACTTCAGTAACATCACTGGCATAATGTGATATCCAGAGTGCAAAATAGGAAAGAATATGACAAACTAAATGATGGTAGGAAAATTCAGACAGGCAAAACAGACCAATTTCCATATTTTCCCACCCAAACCCAGATCGGAACAACAACAATAACTCCCAAAGTGGGTCCCACTTTTGCGGGGTTTTGCAGCCTTATCCCAAAAAACATCATTGATCGTGGAGAGGCTGATTCCATTGATTTCATAAGGTGTCAAAGATAGAAACATATGAATGTGTCAAAACTGAAACCAAACCCACAAGTTTCAACCATACCTTGGCATCACTTATAGCGAAAAGGCTTTCTTCAAGCTCTGCACTATCCATACTTCCAATGATTCCCTGAAACACTATCTTCTACTAAGTCTGTATATGCAGTCTGGTGATGTGGGAAAATAAAAACAAATAAGAATAGATGGATATATTATATATTAAGATGAATTTATATCAAGGAGGAACAACACAACATCTTTATGCCAAAACAAGCAATCCCTTTTCCAAAAACTTGTCCATATCATTAGAGGCAACAAACTTAGATTCATAAACGTACTTTTCAGCCTTTAAAACGATAAACATTTGAAATTCGGCAATTGTAATTGTAATAGTAATTGTAGAAAAAGAGACAACTAACCAGCAGCGATTGAGAGTTAATGAAGATGATTAAGGTGAACTATAACCTTTCTAAATACCCTTTTTCAATTCATTCTATTCATTGCGTGGTCACAAATAATTCCCGTGAAGGCCTAACAAAATCAAGACAATATCAACCAGGCATTTCATGAAAAGGCTCAAAGACGTCAACCTTTTACCAGCCAAGATCTCAAATTTTGAAAAGGGGATTAAATTTCTTAAAATGGGAGAACAAATACAGAACAAATATTTGAAATTCTTTGGTCATTGAAAACTTTGCAGCAAAAGGGTATTGTATAATCATTCCAGCATTCAAAATTACACGCAGCAAACAAAACCGAAAGAACCAGATCGAAAATTGGGTGAATCCTGATGTAGACGACCGAAAACACGGGGTTGTAAAGATTATTACCCAGAAAAATCGGAAGTGGCCAAGGCGGCTTCATAAACGAGAAAAATAAGGGGGAAGACAACAACTAACATGAGCCCAGAAAACAGAAAAATGGAGAATTAGGGTTCTAATGATCTGTTATACGGCTGTTGTGCAATTAAATCTGAGCTCCAACGAATCCGTTGAGGGAGGAGAGAGAGAGAGAGAGAGAGAGAGAGAATGATAGAGAGAGGGAAGAGCCCAGGAGGGAGGGAGTGGAGGAGGGAAACAAAAGGGAATGCTTGTTTTGCTCAATGCCTCTCAATAGGTTTGTGTACTATGTAATTAAATAAACTAATTATGAATGTCTCTATTAATTTTTTATGATTTTTAACATTTTTTCTTTACTAATAATCCCTCCATCTCAAATAAATTGTTATAGTTTGACTAATAATGTCAATTTTTTGAAATTTTGACCATTAATTTTTCAAATTATATATTAAATTATTGTACACTACTATCACTATAAGATTTGTAATAAAAAATATTTTTACTTAAACATAATATTACAAGTTTTGTTAAGATAAAACGTGAAAAACTAATAATCAAAGTCTTGTCTTGAACACCTTGAAAAGACAATTCCCCAAAAAAGTATTAATACTTATCAAATCAAATCCAATCTAATCCATTCAAAAGTGATTCCAACCAATCCAAAGAACAGGGCCGAAAGGGACAAATTATTTGGGACGGAGGGAGTACTTTTTTTAACACTTTATAAGGTAGTACCTTTTGAAATTATTGTTTACTATACAATATACATATAATTCTATTAATAATTTTATATGACATAATATTATAGGCAGATTTAGAAGTTATAAGGTGCTTAAAAAAGAATTATTAGTTAAATCCTTTTAAAATTAATATTTAAGTAATCGAGTGAATATTATGTTTATGTTAAACCTATTCTAAAACTCTAAAAGTAAGCCCAATCATTTATTTTTTTTGAATTTTCTTGTAGAGCAGTAGTATGCCCAATCATATGGAAAGGAATATTAGTGTTTCTTTATTGTTCTATTTTTTACTTCTTTTATTTGAATTTTTGTGTGGGGTTGGAGAGTAGGGGCAGAGATTTGATTGAACGAATATGAGAATTATCTATCACAGTATATTCATAAAAAATTATCACAAAGTAAAATTTATGGTTAAATAGTTTCATATAAGACTTATTGTTTGTAGATATATAATGACAAATACACATTAATACAAATTACATATTTAATATTATAAAGTACATTAAGTTAATAATTTTGAATTACATTAAGAATTAACAGTTTCCAATTAAGGTCTCGTTCTTTTATGCGGTGGATTACGGTGCGGTATCACACCTTACCACAGCTCCTTAATTTCTACCACACTTCACCATAATAGACCATAATCATTACCAATATATCTCTTCACTTTTCTCTCTCCTCATTTTTTTTCCTCTACTTTTCACATTGTCTCTCCTCACCTACCTCGCTTACCATAATTGTCACCACAATTCACCACACTTTTTCAAATTCCACTGCACCGCACCATTACCATATCGCAACCAACTGTATAAAAGATCGGGATCTTAACAATACCAAAAATATGGTGAAAAAATAATATCAAAAATATGAATAATTATCTCTATTAAAGTTTCACCATGATATAATTATAACTAAAATTACTATTACTAGGTGAAAAAATGGTTATATTTGAAGAAAATACTTTCCATAATTTAAATACTTTTTATTTATAATTTTTATTGTCCATAAAATAACATTTAACTCTAATATATATTTTCAAAAGGTACAAATTCATAGTAATTTTATATAATCAATCATTGTATATATTAAGAAATTAATGATGGATTAGTAATTCTAAAATCTTACTAATATTGATTCATAAATATAGATCATTTAAGTAAAAGAGTGGATTAAGCCGAGAACTCATAAAAATTATGAATCTCAATTTTATACAATAGTTGTTTGCAAACTACATAGACACGTGGGCCTCTAATCGTCATGATTTAATTTCATGTTATTACATCGCTATGTTTTCCATGTTATGTTATTCGATATAAAAATCGTTTTAAATATCTAGTAAGGAGGAAAAAACGAAGGAAAGGATAAAAATTATTTAGAGGTACCCTAATTTTTTAAGAAACAATTTTTTAGTACCTTAACTTTTCAAAATTAATTTTGGGGTACCTTTACTTTTCAAAAAATTACATAGAGGTACCCTAACTTTTGAAGAAACAATTTTTTGGTACTCTAACTTTTCAAAACTAATTTTGGGGTACCCTAACTTTTAGGATTAGAAATTACTAGGTGAATTTCCGGCGAAACTCCGATTGATTCAAATCATTTTTGTCCATGAAAACAAAGGGCATTTTCATCCACAAAAACACTTAATTAATTTCCCGCCAAAACTCACCGTTGAATTCAAATAATTGGCCGAAAATTCACCTAATTATTTCTAATTCTAAAAGTTAGGGTACCCCAAAATTAGTTTTTAAAAGTTGGGATACCAGAAAAACATTTCACCAAAAGTTAGGGTGCCCCTAAATAATTTTTTGTTTACTTTTAGGATTAGAAATTACTAGGTGAATTTATGGTGAAACTCTGATTGATTCAAATCATTTTCGTCCACAAAAACAAACGGCATTTTCGTCTACAAATACACTTAATCAATTTCCCGCCTAAAATTCACCGGTAAATTCAAATCATTGGCCGGAAATTCACCTAATTATTTCTAATTCTAAAATTTAGGGTATACTAAAATTAGTTTTTAAAAGTTGAGGTACTGGAAAAATATTTCCCCAACCGTGTTAGGGTACCCCTAAGTAATTTTTGATTTAAATGATTTAGTTCTTTTCCATAAGGTTTGAAGCGGTTTAAGCTCCCCGGTCCACTAGCCGACAACTGCCGACGTCCTCATTGAGTCGTTGTCACTTGGAAGATTTTAAAAAAATAATAAACAAGGGAAATATCGCTTTTACCCTTTGTCATATCTTTAATTATAGGCAATCAAATTCAAAAGAAATGAATGGTTAGTAGTTAGCGATGAGTGAGTTTGTACATTTGGCCAACGACGATTTCATGATTGTCATCTAACTTGTGTAGTACATTTTGCAAAAGATTGATCTAGCTAAATGTTTTGAACTTATCCAATGAGCTAGGGTTTTAGGTCTAAAATACTTCTCCCTTAATCCCTTTTTATTTAGGATTATTGGATGATAATATACTGAACTTTAGGGATATTTGATGATAATGCACTGAACTTTTTTCTTGGACTTTAATACACTAAATTTTGAAGGTATTGGACAATAATGCACTCAGACCAATTCAGCTGGTGGTTGATGCGGTGATTGTCCTACTTTGAGGTATCGTTTCTCTATTTTTTTTCCAAAAAAACGTATTAATCATCTTGCTTATGTGTATTTTCTTACACGGCAAAAGTTTTTTCTGAAAAAAAAAATAGAAAAACGACACCTTAAAGTAGGATAGTCACCACGTCAACCACCAGTTGAATTGGTCTGAATGCATTATTGTCCAATATCCTCAAAGTTCAATGTATTCGAGTCCATGAAAAAAGTTCAGTGCATTACTGTCCAATACCCCTAAAGTTCAGTGTATTATCATCCAATAATCCTTTTATTTATTACTTAAGAAACGAGTGGAGAAACTAATGTAACATAAAAAATCGGGTCATGCTCGGCAAAATTAGCGTTTTAGATAGCGGTTAGCGGTTTATGTAGCGGATAATGATTTAGGTGGCTGATAGGGGTTTAAGTAGCAGATAGGCGATGTCTGTTCAAATGAGAATTGTATTTGGTAAATTTAACGGTTGAGTTAGCATATTAATGGAAATTGACATAAAAGGATATAGATAATGTCCAAAGATAAAATTTCAAAGGGTATTTTGTGATCAAAAAATATGAAACGCTACTCAAAACGTTAAACGTTAACTTTATTAATGTTTCACAAAGTACTACTTGAAACGCTAAACATTCCTCAAAACGCTAGTTTACTGAAAGTTAATATTTATGTAATAAGAGTTTTGATTTGGTCAAAATGCTAAACACTACACCAAACACTATTGTCAAGCACAACCTTATGTAGAAGTACATCACAATGACTAAAGTGTCATCAATTCTTGTTAAGTTATTTGTTCCAGAATCATTTATTAAAAGTAAAGTAGTAAAATTGTTATCAGAAACATAAATGTAACAAAAAATAAAGGGAAAAAAAGTTACTTAAGTTGACATATAATTAGGGGCAAAGGGAATACTTCATTTTTAATAATTGTCACTTTAGTATGCTCTAGGGGAGATCAAAGGTTGGAACTAGACCTACCATTTCGGGCAAGCAAGTTAAATACGGGTCGAGTATACATCAGGGGAGAGTACACATGATCAAGTATATTTGGGGCTCGGGTAAATGTGGGTGGTATATTTCGATTTTGGGTTAACCCAATGGATTATGACCGCGACTTTTTTTCCATATTTTGTTTGAAAAAAAATGTATCTAAGTACTATATTTTGTACAATATACATAATAAAATACGATTATCTTCTAGCCACAATAGATTATGATGAATGTTTCAACTTAAAGTTAGAGAAATAACATATGAATGAGTTGTGCTTCCAGTTTTATAGGCAGAAATTTCAACTAAAATTCACAAATTCCACCAAAATTGAACATAAAAAGTAAAATTTTTGGGTCAAACGGGAGGATTGGGTTTGAGACGCTAATTAACGAGTTTTTCGGGTTCGGGTCGGGTCAAAAACTGACAACTCTAGTGGAAACTCATTTTAGTTAATGCCCATGTTAACAAGTTAAATGAAATTTCATCTTAAAACCAAGTGATGTTATGAGTATAAATTATAAATCATGACCTCTCACTTAAAATTATTGATGTGGGACATCTAACTCATCGGTGAACCTGACAATTTTTCTCTTTACACATGAGTATCTTACAAACCACATCCACAGTCACCCCCTTGATAGGAAGCTTTTTTTCTTACCAAAATTTGAAGTCGTCACCAATAACCTACATAGTTGCAGCAGCCTCCTCCATGGAGCCCACATATTACCACTTGAGTCTCATGCTTTAGGTGTAGCAGCGTTGTGTGACATGTATCTCTGCTCATATTATTTTTGACACACCTTCTTGCACCTTGTGCCTAGTCGAATGAATCAAACATTGGCTTTTTGATAGCACCTATTGGAGATAAAGAAGTAGGGTTGCACTTTAACAAATATCTATTATAACCAGTTAAGTGAAGGTCCATTCTAAACCAATTGGTATTAAAATGAGTAGCCAACTTGACTTGTATGTAAACTATAATCTCCCATGCACACATGGGTCACTTATAGAACCGAAGCTTTTTCTCTTACCAAGATTTCAAGTCACCATCAAGGGCCCACATAGTCGCACCCTACTCAACAGAGCCCACATATATACCAGTGCACCTGAGTCTCATACCACCATTATACTTTAAAATCCCAACTGTACATGTAGTGTGTCCCTGGTCTTAATTACTACCTTCTATGGGACCATCATCGCAGCTTGTACCCTGCTGAATGAACTAAGCATTGAGTTTAATAACACTTACTGGAGAGATAGAAGTGCGATCACACTTCAACTAAGGTCCATAATAGCAAGGTAAGTGAAGTTCCAACCTAAAATTGTGAGAACATATTAGTTAGTTTGTTAAACTACCTAATAGAGATAATTAGAAAATTAATTAGCTGCAAACCTTCGATTATCCCTTCTCTCTGTGTGTGTGTGTGTATATATATCGAAGGTTTGCAGCTAACTAATTTCCTAATTATCTCTATTAGGTAGTTTATATATATATATATATATATATATATATATATATATATATATATATATATATATATATATATATATGGTATCAAAGCTTTATGGCCTAATTTTTAGAGTTTTTCCTTGTTCGATTTGAGCAATTCTATAATGGAACTCTCGATTCTTGTCTTCTTCATCCAAAAGTTGGATGACTTTTCCAATTTTTTGCCTCTTCGAGTTCTGTTAAGGGATCTAGTCGAGCTCATGATGATGGTCCACTATTTTTGCGCCCTTCGAATCATCCTGGTATACCCTTAACCAATTTAAAGTTCAATGGGGATAATTTTTAAAAGTTTAGCAAAGTTGTCAAAGTTGTCCTAAAGACCAAGGTCAAGACAAGCTTCATTGATATATAGGAAATGTTCGAAACCAGAAAAAATTGCCCCAACTTATCAACAATGGATTAAAGTGGATTTTACGACTGTAAGTTGGTTACTTAACTTCATAACCCTTGATTGTCTAATTCTTTTCCGTATGCTGAATCTGCCAAATACTTATGGTATGAATCGATTGAACGATTTGGCAAATATAATGGTCCTCTTCTATTTCATCTTGAAAAAGAAATCACATATTTGTATCAAAATGATGATAATGTGGGAGTTTACTTTACTAAACTCAAGAAATTGTTGGATGAATTGGCTAATATTTCTGAGTAACTCGAGAATACATGTTCTGAGGCATGCCCTTTAATTAAGCGAACTGCTGAAATTGACCAACAAAAGAAATTGATGCAATTCTTAATGCAATTATGATGTGAATGTAATACTATGCGATGTCAAATTTTGTTGTCTGACTCTTTTCTTTATTGTTAACAAGCCATACAATATGATTCAAAGAATTAAAAGACAAAAGCATATTACTATGGAGCCTGAAGCTCTAGAGACTTGTCTATGTCTCCAAGAACAACTATGTTGTCTTGAAGTTATTTCTTAAGTATTTTTGGCTTAGAATGGTAACATAAACTCTAAAGACTCCAAGAATGTCAAGTCTAAATGATATTGCAATCATTGCAAAAAGACAGGAAATGCTGAAGAGCAATGCTTCCAACTTGTGATACCCTGATTGGCATGCACGGTCACGAGATGCCAAGAAAATGTTCCTTCGTTCAACTGTGGGTGGTAACGTCTAAGCTACTACAGATGTTTCCCAATTCACTACTGGAATCCTTTACTGGCAATCAATCAGACCATGCTCATCCCAAATTTGATGCAATTTTTTTTGCAAGTAGTAGCATAAGATGTTTCTTTAACTTGTTAAGGGTAAAGCACCAGCTGATAAAGCTTTTTCTCAATCTGCAAGCATTAATTATTTTGAAAGTACTATTTAAGTGATTCTTGTTATTTTCAAGGACGAAATCACATTTGAGTAATAAATACTTGTGCAAGTGATCACATTACGTTTGATTTCTCCAGATTACAATATGTTTACACTTTGTCTAAACCAATTCAAGTTGTCTTGCCCAATGGTTCTTTGAATTTGTTACTAAGGCAGATAGCTAGTGTTGTCATAAATGACAAGATCACTTTACATGAAGTTTTATACATTCCAAAATTTCAATACAATTTATTATATGTTCTGAAACTTTTGAATGACCAAAATATGATTCTTCATTTTTATCCTAATGCCTATGTTTTTTAGGACCTCACCACCAAGGCTATCATCACCAAAGTCTTACCAAGTGTTGGCTTATACAAGATCCAATCTACTACAACTGATATTAGTTCTAGTCGACCATCACCGTCTGAGTTTAATTCTTCTAGATTTGTTATTTTAAGTTCATATCTACATGTACAAAGGACTTGATTCACACTTTACACAATCGTTTAGGTCACACATCTATATCCAAGATGATTCATATATCTGAATGTAAAGGTGTTTCTAATAAGAACTTCTTTTGTTAGACATGTGTAATTGCTAAATCACATCGTTGACCTTTTAATAGAAGTTATATTCATACTACTCATTGCTTCCAGTCATTACATTTTGATTTATGGGGACCTTGTAGAGTCTCAAATATTGGTCGATCTTATTACTTCCTAACCTTTGTTGATGATTTTAGTCGAACAACCTGGACTCATCTTTTGACCAATAAGACTTCTATGCATACGGTTATAGGCCAATTCTTGTCCATGGTTAGAAATCAATTTCAAGTTGATGATAAAATGGTTAGGACAAATACGTACTGGCAATGAGTTTATCAACAAAATTACCTAGCTTTGTTTGTCGATCTAGGTATTTTACATCAAAAATTTGTGACTCACACTCCTCAATAGAACATAGTAGTAGAAAGAAAGCATAGACACTTGCTTGATACGGCTGGAGCTCTTTGATGTCATGCTAATTTAACTAAGAAATTTAAAGAGAGTGTGTTAGCTGCTACTCATATAATTAATATTTGCTTCCAACGGAAAATCTAAAATGACAAAGTGTTCATAAGGTCTTATTTAGCACTAAACCAGACTTTGACACTTTAAAAACCATTGATTGCCTTTGTTTTGTTGCTGACTTGAAAATTTTTGATAAATTTGCTCCCCATGCTATTAAATGTATTCTTTTGGGACATACGTACCTTTGCTTATAAAGCTTACAAATTATATGATTTAGATTCTTATAAAGTCTTTCAGAGCTAACTTGGTTTCTATGGATATGAATTTTCATCCCTTAAATTTTCATCCAAACATAAAATAAAGGAACTTGATACCTTCAAGTATGAAATTCCATTCCATAGTCTCCAACCAAAGACAACCTAAATCTGATCATTATGTTACTGATCGATCCTAATTCTATTGATATTCCTACTGACATTTTTATGATTAAGACAATCTAGCTTCTCAAAAATTTAAAGAACATTATGAACATCTAAGTGCTTTTGATCCCAATTCCTCATATAATTATAATTCTTTGTAGACAACAAGAGATCTAACCAGTGGCGGATTCAAACCATTAACTTAGGGTGTCCAATATATTTGTTATTACATAAGCATTTTTTAAAAAATAAAAAAATAAAATTTAAATAAATAACAATAAAAATAAAAATAAATGTTAAATGGCATATTCACAAGCTTAACAACATATCACATCATCATATAAATATGCCCACCAAATGAATTGAAATTTCAAATTAACTCGATATTTATATCTTAAACTTATACTGATACCCAATTACCCAATTCATTGGCTTACACTTTTTGTTTATAAAAATAATAATTTGGTACTCCCTCCGCCCCAATTAATTTATCCAGTTTATTTTTTTTATGATCTATGATGCAACACTGTGATTGTTAATTTTTCACGTTTTATCTTAGCAACACTAATAATATTATATTTAGGTAAAAATATTTTTCATCACAAATCTAATAGTGGTAGTCTTGTAATAGCTCAACATATAATTTGATAAATTAACGATCATAATTTAAAAATTTTGACCTACTTAATCAACATGGACAATTTATTTTATGACAGAGTGAGTAATATTTCAGGGTTTTTGGGTTACTACTAAATTGGACACCCCTTTTATGTTTTTTGGGATTTTTTTACGGTATCCACTTATTCTAATTAAGAAAATTTCTTCCGAATAATATTAGAAAACCACAAAGAATGTCCATAAACACCCCCTACCTTACCTACAAATCCTCCACTGGATCCAACAACATAGTTGCAATTACGAAGATTTTCAAAGCGCAGACATCCACCAACTTGTTTGGATTGCTATATCAGTTAATCAGACCCAGAGAAAACCTTCCTCTTTAGGTAAATTTGAAATAAAAATAGTTAGAAATGTTAAATTAGCTGATATTGGAATTAACGTTTGAACTATCAACATTATGTCTATATACCGTACGTGGCAACAAGGTAATTGTGTTGGTTAATTTATGATTAAAATAATTTGTTAATGTATGCAAAAGTGTTGACAAGATTGATTGAAAACAACATTTGTAACGATTGAAAATAGCATTTATCATATGAGGTCACTGACCTAGATTGTTTTCTAATATAGCTGATAAGTGTCCTATGACGTTGGCTATCGGATCATGCAGTAGGTACACCATGGTCTCAACATCATATAATATTGTGGTTTCAATATACTATTATGATCTAAATATGTAAATAGTTAAAAGCCTATATATTATTAGGCCAAAATTTTATATATACTATTCAAAATTATATAACATAATAATATTTAAAAGTTTATATATATATCATTGTTCGGTCTCGTTCCGAGCTGAATTCTTCTTTTTTATTGGGTGTTTTTACTTGTTCTAACCCCAATATATATATTAGTTATGATGTTTTCTTAGTCTTGTAGGTGAATAAGGTGTTGAGCCAAAAACTGAGCATAAAGGGCAAAAACGGAGCCAAATGACACAATCTTATGGAGAGCAGCAGCGGAAGAGCTGGGCAGAAGGATGACTCGTCCGAGTCAAGTCCTGACTCACCCGTGACATGGGCCTGGGACTTTGTAGAATTGCAGAACTCAGCTAAGGAGGAGGAGAACCAACAGGGTGTCACGCCCGAGTCACCTAATGACTCGGTCGTGACTAACCTCTGAAACTCATCATGGAAGCCAAGATGGCTAAGGCAAGGAAGGATCAGAATGGTGTCACGCCTGAGTCACCTCATGACTCGGTCGTGACCTTGTCCTGTGCGACCAAGAAAAGTGCCAAAGCAAGACATCCTCCGGCGGCCAGAAGCTCGACTCGCCCGAGTCACTCTGTTTTTACGCGCAAACTCTCTGGGTGAAATGCTGCGTTTTATGTAACAGATTTGTCTTTGTATATAAACTCTTAGCCACGAATTTAGTAATAGCTTAGTTTTATTATTGTTTTACTTAAGTTTTCAATAGAATTTCCTTTCAAGTTTATGCTTTTGCATTCTCTCTCTTAGGGTTTCAAGTTTTCTTGTTCCTCAAGTTCCTTCAAGCTTTGATGTAATCAACTTTTATTGAAGTTAATTCCAGAATTTCTTCCTTCATTCTCTTGTATCCTTTTGATTCTATTAGAGATTGTTATTGCTTTGTTACTAGATTAGCCACAAACACAATCTAAGTTTAGTGAAAAGGGGGATCAAGGATCACAATTCCTACTTCTAAGTGAGGGATTGAGGGTTCTTGATAATTTAATTCACATTTCTTCTTATTTGTTCAGGAGAAGATGAAGATGAAGATCACGATGGAGATTGAAGATTAGAGATATTAGATGCTTCAAGGGTATGAGTTTTACTTCCCAATTTCATAATCTAAATTAGATTAGCTTAGTTGTTTTGTTAATTGCCATTAATTGCATCCTTAGTTGGTTTCTTTTGTTGATAATTTCTCTTGAGTTGACTATGTGTAGCTTTGATGGTTTATGTGATGGTTATTTGAGTTGATTAGGGTAGATTACTTGCTTCCATTACATAGTTTATTGTCTTCTATATTAGTGTAGCTTAATTGATTGCCTTTAATTCATTTATTGCTTTCCGCATTAAGAAAAACCTTAGCAAATCATTCGTCCTAAACAAGCCTAAACACTCATCCTCGTGGACCGATCGACAACCCTTACCTTAGAAAACCCAAAAATACACAACCGAACAATCATGTTTAAAAATTTATATATATCATTTCTTCTTAAAAAAAATGACATTCTACATTCTAAATTATAACAAACACAAAAAGTTAAACAATACACATATATAATATATATTTAAAAAGTTAACCTTATCATATTCAAATATTACAATCACAAATCAAACATAAAAAAAATAAGATGTTCAAAAACATACAAACTATGAATTATATAATTGTAAAACCCCGAAAAATCCAAAGATGTTGACCGTGACGTCGTTAGTAAATTAGGTTTGACTTCGTTAATTGTTTATTGTTCGTTTGTGATTTATTTTGCTAACACTTGAGCTCGTAGGATCGTTGAGAGACTAACAAGGGTATATTGAAAATTTCGTGGGTATTATTATTATTATTAGTATTACTCTAATTTTTTTTAGTATTACTATTATTATAGTTATTATTATTTTCTCCAAAAGAAAATCTGATTTCTTATTGGGTTGGATTAGGTTTAAGAGTAGTATTAATTGGGCCTTATAAGTGTTTAATATAAAAGCTCTCCTCTCAAAACCCTAAACAAAACCCTAACCCTACACCACTCTCTCTCTTCCTCCCTCACCCCCTCTGCCGTGGGCTTGCACCGGCCACCAAGCCGCCGCCCTAGCCACCACCGGCGACGCCCGCAGCCACCATCGCAACCGCCCAGGGTTGTTCTCTCTCTCTCTCTCTCTCTCTCTCTCTCTGCTCGTGCTGCGCCGCCCAACATACCACCGCGAACCATCACCGCCACCAGCAGTCGCCTTCGCCGTCGCCTGAACCACAGACACCACCCCTCACCGCCAGTGCACCCAGACGCGAGGAGATCGAAGGCCAACACTCTGTTGTTGCTCGATCAACACAACCCTGACCACCACTACCTGCGCCGCCCTTCGCCGCTCCGACCACCGCCCGACGCTTCCACCTCCGCCTTCCCAGTCGCCGGGAACCACCAGTGCGCCACCCACTACATCCCAATGTAACCACCCCTTGCGTAAACCCTAATGTTTTTAACAAACTTTCTTTCTTGATTTTTCTTACTCTATTTTCTGTTGTAAAGTTTTATTATTATTATTATTATTAATTATTATTGTTTCTTGATTTTTAAATCTTGTAATTTGGGTAATTAGGATGTAATTTTATTAAGTTGTAATTGTAATTGATTTGTTCTTGTGTTGTATTGTTTTCTTGAAATTTTTGTCTAAATTATTATGTGTAATTTTATGTTCTAATTTGGTGTATTAGGGTTTGTAATAATTGTAGTGAAATTATTAATGTTCGATTATATGAGAAGCTTTGTTTTTCATGAGAATCATGTTAGGGTTTTAGATGACACTATTATTGTATGCACGAATTAAAAAGTTTAATTACCTAGATAAATTCTTGAATCGTTAGTTAAGTATCCACATGTTCTTTAAGTTCTTTCTCGAATCTTGATTAAGAAAGTTCATATTTTATAATCACCCATGTTGTAATTTTTGGATCTTGAAATAGTATATTGTAGAGTTCATGTTTAGGGTAATGTTATTATTATTTCATGTATGCTTTTAGGGTTAGTGGAAATATTAAAGTTGATTTCATGTTTTACATTTTGGTTTTGATGATAGGAGGTTTGATGTTTGGACCTTAGTTGGATTAGGTTAATTAATTTGGACCTTAGTTACTGTTCTAAGCCCTAGTTAGGACCCCGGGATCGATTGGTGGAAGATAGAACCGAAAACTATAAATTAAATAAGAACCGGGATCGGGACAGTTTTGTTAGTGTCTAAAGATCGGGTCACCACGATTAGTGTAGTTGTCCTTTGATCGAACCCTTTGGAATGGAGGTTCCCCTTGGATGTTAGCTTTCATAGGAATTTTGCGGATCAGACTTTGGAGTTGTATAGCTCGAGTTATAGTCGTTTTACCAGAACCTGTCGAAACTGGAGCAGTTGGAAGATTTGGTACTTTTAGAGCCTTTCGAGGCTGATATGGGCTTAGTCGTCAACTTAAGAGTTTATAGACATCCTGAGGTTTCCGAAGAGTCCAAAAGACCCATAGGATGTCGGGAAGTCAAGTTATGACCCTTTTTATATGGATGCTGTGATCTGTCTTGTTATGTGAAATTGTTAATAAATGTGTTGTTGATTGAAAATGTTTACTTGGTGTTATTATACGATTACCTGGAATGTGTTAAGTAATTTAAAGTATAGATCCATGATTGATAGGAACCTATAGTGTTCCTAGGGGAGGGTTAAGTAGAAGGTAGTTAATACTAACTTCGAAGGGCGCGTTTTGATTAGAATAATTACTTTTATTTTAGGCCCGAGCTAATTCGCGTCGTTAGTGAGCTCAAGTGTGTTCGTCTTAGCTGTGAAGTTAAGTTAACCAGGTAATGTCTATGCTCTAATCCCCACCGGGATGCTCTTTAAATGTGTTTTAATGTTTTCTAATCTGTTTTGAGAATTGCATCCCGAAGGGGACTTTTGTGGAAATGTGACCATCTGCTTTGGATAATTGATTGTATTTGTTTGTGCTTTGATTTTATTGAGTTGGGAAATTGGATGGTCTTTTATCAACGGTTTTATTATTGGTTTTGATAACCTGGGTTGGGTTTGACTTGAGAGTTGCGAGATGAGTGTGAATAATGAATTAGTAATTCAAAGTGGAAACATAAAGCGGGTTGTTGTTTTGATGCCTTTAACAGGCTAATATTCATGCGGGTGATAACCCCGAGATCAGGATTCGATGCCTGTATGAGTTATGTGCCAGGAGATCGGGTTTCATCACGATATAGGATAGAGGTTATGATGCCCTTGATGGGCGACTGTTTGATGCCTTTGAGAGGCTAATATTCATGCCGGTGATAACCCCGAGATCAGGATTCGATGCCTGTATGGGTTATGTGCCAGGAGATCAGGGTTGCATCCCTGATATAGGATAGTTGTTATGATGCCTTTGGCAGGCGATGTTCTTTTTGGATTTGATCTCCCGCCCGCGACTTAAAATATGGATTGAATGGGTTGAGGAAAACAGTTAAGGGTTAAAGGTTTGAGAAATGGTTTGACTTGTTCCCTCTCCCCAAAATGAATTGAAATGAACTTAAACTGTTTTAAATGTTAGGGGTAGACATTATTGAGATTTCCCCCTCATTTTTGAAATGTTTTGTTTTCAGGTGAAGATCTGAATGCTGGGGACGGGAATTAGAAGTGAGGACGACGAGTCTAGAAGTCCTTGAATCTTTTTATTTTGTTTTCGTTATGATGTCTTAAAGTTTTGTTTTGAGTTGTTAGTAGTTACCGTTAGCAGACAGTTGTGTTTTCCTTTCTCGCCTTGTGTTCCTTCGGGAATACGGCAGTGACTCCCAAACTAAATTTGAAGTCTTCCGCTAAGTTTTGTCTGTTAACGTTAGTTTGACTTTGACTTTCTCTAATTGAATTTCCGGGGCGTTACAATAATATATTGGATTGTGTGAGTTGAAGCCGTAAAATAGCATGGTCATAAGCTCACTATCTAATTTGTATACTATTGGGTAACTTAATATCAATAAACTGTCAAACTGTAAAACTAGCAATTTGAAAATGATAAGGGTCTTGAAATCAAAAAATGGTAAAAGTCTTGAATCAAGATGTTCATTAATATTCTTGAATTTTATTTAAGTCGATCACTTTAAAAATTTATATTGAGCGTGCTTAAATCATTATAAATGTATCTGTTATTAGTTTGAGAGATTATTGATACTGAAAAATTATATAAAAACGACTTTTTATTTATAATTTTTCATAAATATAGAGAGTATATATTTTCTATTATAATTGATATAATTAACTTATCGTTTACATTTTCAACATAATCAATAAATGCCATGCCCTATTGTTGATAAATATGTATAATACAAAAGAAAATATTATTTAAAGTTATTAAAATATAAATTATAGACAATTCAAGATAGTGATTAAACATATTAGTTCATGAGCGTGTATCATTGCTCAAATCAATTATCATGCATTAGTAGTTAGTATTTGTAAAATTTAATAAATTTAATAAAATGATAGGGATGAAGTAATACTTCCTCCATTTTTTTAATTGTCGGATAGATTTTCATGTTAAAATTTGGACCGCTAATATTTTAATTTGTATAAATTCATCACACACTATTAATATCATTAGTTAGATTTATAATAAAAAGGTATTATTCAAAAAAATAATATTATGATTTTTAATCAATATTATGTGGAAATTTATTAATTAAAATGAATCTCATGAAATTTAGATAAAATAATGGAGGGAGCACTTTCATGTACCTTTGAATATTCAATAGTCAACCCTTTCTTATTTGTTTACCTTTAATAATTAAACAATGATAGTTTTAATAAAACAAAAATCAAAGATTTATACTTTGAATAATTCTTTTCAAATTTTTATATTTTTTGGATTATTTTTTTGTATTTATGGTTCCTGTCAGCTTGTCTAACGAAATTAAACATGTAAATTTCAAGTTTTATTAGGTACATTAAACAAATTCTTAAATCTTTATTCAATATACCTTATATAGGACCGTCTCACGTTAAAATAATGTGAGACGAGGTGGCACGTTAGACAGAAAAAAGGGGGTCACTCTCTTAATTCGTGTGTGTGGTGCACTCCTCATATATATAGTCTCTAATCTCTCTCTCTTCTCCTATTGTGAAACCCTAACGATCTGAGCAAATTAGACACCATTTCCGCGCGAAGATTGCCAGCCGTCCTCAAATAACATCGTCGTCTCGGGTAAGTAAATCTTGCTACGTATATTCGATTGTGGATGTCGGAATTATATGTCAATGTTGAAAGTGTGAATATTTGAATTAGTAACCATTGTTCGAATTTAAATTCGAACAATGGAGAAATGTTTGAAGGTGCAAGATTTTTTAATATACTTTGTTGACTACTATTATGATTTTTTGAAATTTTCACTTGTGATTTGTAAATTGTAATCGTTTGATATAGCGTGATGTAATCGTTTTTAAGCAATCCTTGAATACTCGATCCGGGGAATGTAATGTTTGTCGAGATTGATACATATGATTGTGCGGTTGAATAACTCGATTTGGTGAAAGTAATCTTTGTATGGTTGAAGCAATCCTTGATTCTTATTATGTGTCAATGAATGTATTGAGATTGATATACTTGACTAGTATCCAATCTATGGGTGACTGATAATATGTTATCTTGATTGTTTGATATCTCGTGCTTTTGCGTTCATTAATTTAATTGGATAATAGGTGACTAATATATTTTGAAAATGTGACCAATGGTATATGATTTATTGATTTATTGGTGACTAATATAATTTAATTAGATTATAGGTGACTAATATATTTTGAAAAAAATGACCAATGTTATATGTTTGATATCATATTAATAAAGAGTGTAGAAGTGACTAATAATATGTTTTATATGTTTGAATAATGTAGTGACCAATGTTATATGAATCCGCACAAGGAGATGTCAGGTGTGAGCAAATTGGTGGCGAGAATGACATAGAAGTTGATCGCGGTATGACTATTTTATGTTTCCCATGTGACTATCAGTGATGAACGAGTATTTAGTATTGTTATGATAACAATCTTACGAAATGCATATATGACTATTTAGCCTTGATAATGAGACTATTGTCGTCAGTAAGTGTGGTCATTTTGAAATTTTTATCTCGTTAAATTAAAAGAGTGATATATTGATCCAGTTGATATGACTTTACTTGTTTTGACATCTCGTTCAAATATTCAATTTACATTATAATATATGTGACTAATAATCAATATATGGATGGATAATAATATATACTTGACTAGTATTCAATCTATGGGGACTAATAATATGTTACCTCGATTTTTTGGTATCTCTTTTTTTTTGCGTCCACTATTTTGATTGTATTATAGGTGACTAATATACGTTGAAAATGTGACAAATAATATATGTTTTATTGGTTAGTAGTGGATTAATAAATGATGTAGAAGTGACAAATAATGTTTTTGATATGTTTGAATAATGTAGTAACAATAATGATGAAACCACACAATGAGACGCCGGATGAGGGTCAGATTGGTGGCGAGAATGACAAAAGGAAGATCATAAAGAATCAAAAGCCACTTTTAGAGGAGAAAAAAACTCAATGCGACACTAGCAAATGGTGATGTGAATGGTTCCACATATGTTGAGGAAATTGGAACCAAAACACCAAAAAAAAAATCAATTTAATATATTAGTGTACGTGCTAAATCTATAATATTTTTATGACTATTTAACTTTGGTGGTTTTACTATTTAGGGTTAGGGATGAGGACTTTTGCATTTTTATACAACAATGTTATTATTGGTGTATAATTATGATTTGAATGTCTTCGTTAATACTATACAGTATTTGTTGGAATATCGTTCTTGATGGCTTACGTGTGACTATTTATAATAGTGTGTATTACTATATTAGTATATTAGTTAAACTTAGATATCTCGATACACCAAGTACACAATATTAGTCATTGCATGATAGAAAATTAGTCAGGCGTAAGTATTCTAAAAGGTTGAAATTATCTGTTTTTTGGAAAATTTAATTATTCATAAACGTTTTTTGTGATAATTGGAAGGTTATGATTGATTGTCAAATTCGGATTAGGAAACTATGAACGTACATGGAAAAAAACGAACGTACCTTAGGGAAAAAGACACGTTTGAATTTGATGATTTAAGAAAAAAATATACTTAAAGATTTAGGATCATTTGTCAAATCCAGATCAGGAAAATATGAACAAAAATAGGAAAAAAGTATGAGCGTCCATGGAGAAAAATAGAAGACGTTTTAATTTGAAGGTGTAGGAAAAAAATATTTGCCAAATTCGGGTTATTTGAAAATTTAAGAAAAAAATATGCGTTTAAATTTGGGAAGGTTGGAAATGATTCGGATTATTTGAATATTATATCTGAAAATATATGACGTTTAAATATATATATATGATTAATAAACTCAAACGACGTCAAATATGACTAATTATGTATTCTTGTATGACTACTTTTATGTACCTTTATTACTAATTATTATGTATTCGTATATACGACACCAAATATGACTAATTGTAACGCCCCGGAAATTCGATTATAAAAAGTCAAAGTCAAACTAACGTTAACAGACAAAACTTAGCGGAAGACTTCAGACTTAGTTTGGGCGTCACTGCCGTATTCCCGAAGGAACACAAGGCGAGAAAGGAAAACACAACTGTCTGCTAACGGTAACTACTAACAACTCAAAACAAACTTGAAGACATCATAACGAAAACAAAATAAAAAGATTCAAGGACTTCTAGACTCGTCGTCCTCACTTCTAATTCCCGTCCCCAGCATTCAGATCTTCACCTGAAAACAAAACATTTCAAAAATGAGGGGGAAATCTCAATAATGTCTACCCCTAACGTTTAAAACAGTTTAAGTTCATTTCAATTCATTTTGGGGAGAGGGAACAAGTCAAACCATTTCTCAAACCTTTAACCCTTAACTGTTTTCCTCAACCCATTCAATCCATATTTTAAGTCGCGGGCGGGATATCAAATCCCAAAAGAACATCGCCTACCAAAGGCATCATAACAACTATCCTATATCAGGGATGCAACCCTGATCTCCTGGCACATAACCCATACAGGCATCGAATCCTGATCTCGGGGTTATCACCCGCATGAATATTAGCCTCTCAAAGGTATCAAACAATCGCCTATCAAGGGCATCATAACCTCTATCCTATATCAGGGATGAAACCCTGATCTCCTGGCACATAACCCATACAGGCATCGAATCCTGATCTCGGGGTTATCACCCGCATGAATATTAGCCTCTCAAAGGCATCAAACAATCGCCCATCAAGGGCATCATAACCTCTATCCTATATCAGGGATGAAACCCTGATCTCCTGGCACATAACCCATACAGGCATCGAATCCTGATCTCGGGGTTATCACCCGCATGAATATTAGCCTGTTAAAGGCATCAAAACAACAACCCGCTTTATGTTTCCACTTTGAATTACTAATTCATTATTCACTCTCATCTCGCAACTCTCAAGTCAAACCCAACCCAGGTTATCAAAACCAATAATAAAACCGTTGATAAAAGACCATCCAATTTCCCAACTCAATAAAATCAAAGCACAAACAAATACAATCAGTTATCCAAAGCAGATGGTCACATTTCCACAAAAGTCCCCTTTCGGGATGCAATTATCAAAACAGATTAAAAACATTAAAACACATTTAAAGAGCATCCCAGTGGGGATTAGAGCATAGACATTACCTGATATACTTCACAGCACAGCAAGAAGAAGAACACACTTGAGCTCGCTAACGTCTCGCACTAACTCGACCTAGAATAAGAAGGATTATCTAATCAAAACGCGTTCTAACAAAGTTAGTATTAACTATCAACTACCTAACCCATCCCCTAGGAACACTTAGGTTCCTATCATTTATGGTTTACACTTAACACATTCAAGGAACAAGTTCACACATAACATTTACTCAACAATTTTTCATAAATAAAAGCAAACAGAGGACAGATTATAACGTTCACATAAAACGGGTCACAACTCAACTTCCTGACATCCTATGGGTCTGAATCTGGACTTTTCGGAAACCTCGGGATGTCTACTAAAACTCTTAAGTTGACGACTAAGCCCATATCAGCCTCGAAAGACTCTAAAAGTACCAAAACTTCCAACTGGTCCAGTTCCGACAGGTTCTGGTAAAACGACTATAACTCAAGCTATATAACTCAAAAGTCCGTTCCGCAAAATTCCTATGAAAGCTAACATCTAAGGGAACCTCCAGTTCAAAAGGTTCGATCAAAGGACGCCTATAATTCTCATGGTGATCCGTTCTTTAGACACTAACAAAACTGTCCCGATCCCCGTTCCCATATAATCAATAATTTCGGTTCTAACTTTCACCAATCGGTCTCAAGGTTACTATTTGGGCCTAAAATAGTAGTTAATGTTAAAGTTTCTAACCTAATCCAACCAAGGTCTATACTTCATAAGACCAGGTTTCATCCTCATATTACAAGCAAGCACTTCAAATCTATTTCCATGAATAACTCCAATCAAACTTGATGCATGATTTACATGAACATACCCATACTCATCACATATAATCACAGAAAGTAATAATTTAACTACACAATTACCTACTTAATAAAACATAGTATAACCATCAAGGACGTACACATGAAATAAACTATATTAATCATATAATAGCACCTAAATCATTTACCAAAATTATTTAACTTACAAGGGCATAATATCCTAATAATATGTATAATAATTGAAAGCAAGAATTAAAAACTGCACACAGTAACATGCAGAACTAAGAAAAGGGTTTACGTATGGGCTTGCTGGACAAAACGGGCGGCGGTCGGAGCTACGGTGACGTCGTTGGCGGAGGGTGCGTCGGGGTGGTCGTCGGACGGTGGCCGGAGTCGTCGCAACGTTGGTGGGATCGCGGTGGTGGTCGGAGTCGAACACAGCAGCCACGACAAGCAACAATAGCAGTAGCAACGTCTTCTCGAACTGGGTGGCGTCGACGGCGGCTGCGGCGAGGATGGTGGTGCGACGTTGGTCGGCTGGCGAGGCCAGGCGGCGCGTCGGGTCCGGGCTGCAGCGAACCGGAGAGAGAGAGACAGAGGGAAAGCGAACGAAAGAGAGAGGAGAGAAAAGAACGGTGGTGGTGTGGTGGTTGCCGGTGGTCGGCGCGGCTGCTGGGTGGTGGACAGCAGAGAGGAGAGCAAGGAGGGAGAGAGAGAGGGGAGAGAGGCTAGGGTTTTAGGATGTTATTAGGGTTTTTGAGAGGAGGGAGGTTTTATATTAAACACATATCTAGGCCCAATTAGTCTATTCTTAATATTAACCCAACCCAACACTAAAATCTGATTTTTTTTTTCTAATAACAAACTAATAATAATAATAATAGTAATAATAATAATAACACTAATAATAATAGCATTAATAATAATCACATAACAAATAGTATTCACGTAATTATTCATATAACACAATAATATTAATAGTAATACCAATAATAAAAAAGAGTAAAACTAATAATACTAGACCCACAAAAATTACCGATATACCCTTGTTAGTCCCTCACGAACCTACGAGCTCAAGTGTTAGCAAAAATAAACACAAATGAATAATAATAAATAACAAAACAAACCTAATTTACTAACGACGTCACGGTCAACATCTTTGGATTTTTCGGGGTTTTACATCATTACCTCCTTAAAAGAAGTTTCGTCCTCGAAACTTAAGCTCAGACCTAACGGTTCGGTAACAATCCTAACGTTTCCGTTCTTCCTAAAACTTGAGGTTTTACATCATTACCTCCTTAAAAGAAGTTTCGTCCTCGAAACTTGATGCATCTTATGTGTTGAAAATGTGTGGATTGCTTCAATCCCATATCTTCCGTGGCTTCCTAAATTGCTTTAGTTGTGGCGCATACCATGGTACTAGAAGGACGGTCTTTCTGTGAAGCGACTTCTCTCAAAAATCTAAAATCTCTTGCGGCTGCTCCTCGTAGATCAAGTCCTCTTTCGGCTTCCAAACTCTCATCAGAGGTCTTGTCCTTGTGTCAGGCCCTCCTTGGGGTTGTATTCCGTACCCACCTCGAGTTTGCAAGTCTTTTAGAGGAGCTAAAGTCTCGTGCTCATAGCAAAGGTGGTGATATGGCATATACCATGTGTCAAAACAAAATGCATGCACTTGCAACACATAACGAAACAAGGAAAAGAAACACATCCCATTCCCCAGAGGTATTGCTTACAGTCGCTCTCACAATGAACGTCCCTAGTAGACTCAACAACTTATACCCAAGTCTAAATCCAACTTTACCCTAACCTTCCCATTATTGGTCTTCTAAAATCATGAAATAAGATCTTTAGAACACACCAAACTGATAATTACCAACACCCAAAATGTTATAAGATCCCAATAATCACCTCTCAAAACAAGTCTTTTGCTTCTGTGCTAGGGTAACATAAAATAACGACAGTTTTCCAATAGTTTCCCTTGATAACTCAAGTAAGACCAAAATTTTTAATTTTCCTCTAATGCGACTGTACAATTCTCTTCCCTTCCAATGACGAGATCCCCATTATGTCAACCACCACAAGACTATTTAATAATATATAACCATACGACATAACTTCCTCGAGACAACCTTATTATCCGTAAGAGAAAGAGAAATTCACATTAATAATGTCGGATCACTAACCTGGCACCTCAAATGACACATAAACCTTATGTTTTCATCTAATAGAAAGACCAAAAGCTAAGATTGACAACCCAAGACATGATTAACACTGTAATTAATTTACCAAACCACCATTTAACTCCAAAACGCTTAATCACGCCAAATGAGACTTTTCCCTTATCTTACATATGCCTAATAAGAACTAGCACTTGCCAATCATTACCCTCTCAACCCATTCAAAATGAGTTTCGTCCTCGAAACTCGAATAATGTTACACCAACCAATGCCTCAAACAAGAATCGAGCTTATCCTGATAAACCTTTATAGTATCTATTTGACTCCAAATATTGCTATTTCAAGTTATACTCAACTGTAACTTAAGAGCTTTCATGTACTTAAACCATCAAAATCATTCTTAATCACCACTTCTATTTGAGAACCACTAGTAATGGTAATTATCAAATCCACCACGTGTTTCAAGCACAAGAAGTATAGGGACCTGTGTTAGACAATAACCTACTTCGTACGTCTCATCATTTATCTTCCATTAACGGTAATCTCCCTAACCAATATAAGTAACCAGGCATGATCCAACACTTCACTCAGCTCCTCCAATATCTTAAGCACTATATGCTCATTATGTCTAATTTCTTCCCTAATAGTTCTAGATAATAGACGTCACCATCAACAGAGATTGACAAATCAAAGAAAGAAAATGTTCTAATAAACATGCGATAACCAAACGATTCAGTTGGATGGTACTCAACAGAATTAATCAAATAATATTTCCACAGATTCATCAAATGTAAATAGATTATCCTAGAAAACATTCAGACAGGCCAATCAAATGATATTCATACCGAACTTAACCAGATGGGATTCAGACAGTATTGTAGGCATCAAATACCTGCAGCTTTCATCATGGGTTATACCCACTTCTCGGACGATCAACTCACTTCATGTACACAATCATAAGTAATAGGCTCACAATAGGGAAGAGACAATTACGTACATAGACTCACACGTTTGCATGTATATGAATGGCAGTAAGTATATATGAGACCATGGATCGTGAATATACAACAAAAAAAAACTCACTCTGACATTCAAAGAAGGAATATTAAAAACAAATAGTTACGGATCAAGTATATATCCATCCCATAGTGAATAAAACTCTTTCAAAGTGACACTTTGTCATTCTTAACAATCTAGTCATCCAGACAACTTCTCAGTCTGTAGATAACATAATAATAATTGTACCATTCCACTTCAATAACAGCGCCCTCAACCATCACATAACTAGAGATTTTGTTTTTCACCACACAGTTCCTCACATCCTTGATTCATGGCCTTAATATAACTTAAGATCCCTATAATTACAATAACCTTGAAAGATGTTGCTTAGCTCAACATTACCTTAAAAGTATTCACTTACTCCAATACTCTAGGAACCAAAATTAAATTCAATCCTTAGCTCGAAGCCTCATAATCGATATCCAAAAGTCTAGTTTAAATGTACGATCATCAACAAAATATCTCAACATTTATCTCAAAAACAAGTTCTTGTTTCCTTAAAAGTGGTCCTTGAAACTCCATATCCTGATCAAAACCAATCATAATCCCAATATTATTCTGAAGCCCTTCATCTGCTCTCAATACTTCAATGAAACAATGTTCATTCAAACATACAGAAAGTCTCCAACTTACCGTACCACCTAAAATCAAATCAACCACGAGATTAAGCACAAAACCTTCACTCCAACTATACCCCTCAACTCAAGCATTAACCTACACTTTTCTTACAAAGATTCCTCTATCCCAAGACCTCGACTTAGAATGAATCGCGTTGAATCACAAACATTAATTTTACCCCAAAACCAATAATTGAAATCGAATGCCAACTTCACATATGAAACTTCAAGTATTCCCCAGATCCATAAGTCAAAATTCATCCCCAATCATCATAGTCCATACACCAAAAACCCATAAATACAATTTGAAACCTTAACTAAATCCAAAGTGTTTAATAGAGATACTCGAGAGATTCAATCGAACATAATATTCCCAAATACTCAATATCATACTCCAACAATAATATTAACTTCATGCATAACACCTCTTGGTACGAGAAAATAATAAATCGAAACAAAAATTTAAAATAAAACACATCAATCGAAACATGAAGGAACAATCAAGCCGATGCAACTCAACATAAAAAAAAAAAAAATAAATAATCAAGCACGCACTTGCAACATATAAGAAATCCAAGAAACAGACAAACATACCATACTACCATCCTACACTCATCACTCCGAACGTAGCATCCTAAGGTCTAACTAAACCTAAGGGACTCTTAGGAGCTACCAGGTCACAACCCAGAACTCTGATACCATTCTGTAACGCCGCGGAAATTCGATTATAGAAAGTCAAAGTCAAACTAACGTTAACAGACAAAACTTAGCGGAAGACTTCAGACTTAGTTTGGGCGTCACTGCCGTATTCCCGAAGGAACACAAGGCGAGAAAGGAAAACACAACTGTCTGCTAACGGTAACTACTAACAACTCAAAACAAACTTGAAGACATCATAACGAAAACAAAATAAAAAGATTCAAGGACTTCTAGACTCGTCGTCCTCACTTCTAATTCCCGTCCCCATCATTCAGATCTTCACCTGAAAACAAAACATTTCAAAAAATGAGGGGGAAATCTCAATAATGTCTACCCCTAACTTTTAAACAGTTTAAGTTCATTTCAATTCATTTTGGGGAGAGGGAACAAGTCAAACCATTTCTCAAACCTTTAACCCTTAACTGTTTTCCTAACCCATTCAATCCATATTTTAAGTCGCGGGCGGGATATTAAAACCCAAAAAGAACATCGCCTACCAAAGGCATCATAACAACTATCCTATATCAGGGATGCAACCCTGATCTCCTGGCACATAACCCATACAGGCATCGAATCCTGATCTCGGGGTTATCACCCGCATGAATATTAGCCTCTCAAAGGCATCAAACAATCGCCCATCAAGGGCATCATAACCTCTATCCTATATCAGGGATGAAACCCTGATCTCCTGGCACATAACCCATACAGGCATCGAATCCTGATCTCGGGGTTATCACCCGCATGGATATTAGCCTCTCAAAGGCATCAAACAATCGCCCATCAAGGGCATCATAACCTCTATCCTATACCAGGGATGAAAACCCTGATCTCCTGGCACATAACCCATACAGGCATCGAATCCTGATCTCGGGGTTATCACCCGCATGAATATTAGCCTGTTGAAGGCATCAAAACAACAACCCGCTTTATGTTTCCACTTTGAATTACTAATTCATTATTCACACTCATCTCGCAACTCTCAAGTCAAACCCAACCCAGGTTATCAAAACCAATAATAAAACCGTTGATAAAAGACCATCCAATTTCCCAACTCAATAAAATCAAAGCACGAACAAATACAATCAATTATCCAAAGCAGATGGTCACATTTCCACAAAAGTCCCCTTTCGGGATGCAATTATCAAAACAGATTAAAAACATTAAAACACATTTAAAGAGCATCCCAGTGGGGATTAGAGCATAGACATTACCTGATATACTTCACAGCACAGCAAGAAGAAGAACACACTTGAGCTCGCTAACGTCTCGCACTAACTCGACCTAGAATAAGAAGGATTATCTAATCAAAACGCGTTCTAACAAAGTTAGTATTAACTATCAACTACCTAACCCATCCCCTAGGAACACTTAGGTTCCTATCATTTATGGTTTACACTTAACACATTCAAGGAACAAGTTCACACATAACATTTACTCAACAATTTTTCATAAATAAAAGCAAACAGAGGACAGATTATAACGTTCACATAAAACGGGTCACAACTCAACTTCCTGACATCCTATGGGTCTGAATCTGGACTTTTCGGAAACCTCGGGATGTCTACTAAAACTCTTAAGTTGACGACTAAGCCCATATCAGCCTCGAAAGACTCTAAAAGTACCAAAACTTCCAACTGGTCCAGTTCCGACAGGTTCTGGTAAAACGACTATAACTCAAGCTATATAACTCAAAAGTCCGTTCCGCAAAATTCCTATGAAAGCTAACATCTAAGGGAACCTCCAGTTCAAAAGGTTCGATCAAAGGACGCCTATAATTCTCATGGTGATCCGTTCTTTAGACACTAACAAAACTGTCCCGATCCCCGTTCCCATATAATCAATAATTTCGGTTCTAACTTTCACCAATCGGTCTCAAGGTTACTATTTGGGCCTAAAATAGTAGTTAATGTTAAAGTTTCTAACCTAATCCAACCAAGGTCTATACTTCATAAGACCAGGTTTCATCCTCATATTACAAGCAAGCACTTCAAATCTATTTCCATGAATAACTCCAATCAAACTTGATGCATGATTTACATGAACATACCCATACTCATCACATATAATCACAGAAAGTAATAATTTAACTACACAATTACCTACTTAATAAAACATAGTATAACCATCAAGGACGTACACATGAAATAAACTATATTAATCATATAATAGCACCTAAATCATTTACCAAAATTATTTAACTTACAAGGGCATAATATCCTAATAATATGTATAATAATTGAAAGCAAGAATTAAAAACTGCACACAGTAACATGCAGAACTAAGAAAAGGGTTTACGTATGGGCTTGCTGGACAAAACGGGCGGCGGTCGGAGCTACGGTGACGTCGTTGGCGGAGGGTGCGTCGGGGTGGTCGTCGGACGGTGGCCGGAGTCGTCGCAACGTTGGTGGGATCGCGGTGGTGGTCGGAGTCGAACACAGCAGCCACGACAAGCAACAATAGCAGTAGCAACGTCTTCTCGAACTGGGTGGTGTCGACGGCGGCTGCGGCGAGGATGGTGGTGCGACGTTGGTCGGCTGGCGAGGCCAGGCGGCGCGTCAGTCGGGCTGCGGCCAGAGAGAGACAGAGGGAAAGCGAACGAAAGAGAGAGGAGAGAAAAGAACGGTGGTGGTGTGGTGGTTGCCGGTGGTCGGCGCGGCTGCTGGGTGGTGGATAGCAGAGAGGAGAGCAAGGAGGGAGAGAGAGAGGGGAGAGAGGCTAGGGTTTTAGGTTGTTATTAGGGTTTTCGAGAGGAGGGAGGTTTTTATATTAAACACATATCTAGGCCCAATTAGTCTATTCTTAATCTTAACCCAACCCAACACTAAAATCTGATTTTTTTTTTCTAAAAACAAACTAATAATAATAATAATAGTAATAATAATAATAACACTAATAATAATAGCATTAATAATAATCACATAACAAATAGTATTCACGTAATTATTCATATAACACAATAATATTAATAGTAATACCAATAATAAAAAAGAGTAAAACTAATAATACTAGACCCACAAAAATTACCGATATACCCTTGTTAGTCCCTCACGAACCTACAAGCTCAAGTGTTAGCAAAAATAAACACAAACGAATAATAATAAATAACAAAACAAACCTAATTTACTAACGACGTCACGGTCAACATCTTTGGATTTTTCGGGGTTTTACACTAATTATGTATTCTTATATGACTATATAGAACGTAATAATCACAAGAGTATGGAAAAAAATATGTGCCAAAATCAGATTATTTGATGATTTTGGAAATAAATTTGGGGAATTTGAAAAAGATAATAATACGTGTAACTGTTTATAATAGTGTGTATGACTATATTAGTATATTAGTTGGACTTAGATTATCTCGGCAAACTAAGGACACAATATTAGCCATTGCAAGATAGAAAATTAGTCACACATAAATATTTTAAAAGGTTGAAATTATTTGCTTTTGGAAAATTTAATTATTCATACACGTTTGTTTGTGATAATAAGAAGATTATGATTATTTGTCAAATTTAGATTATGAAAATATGAACGTACATGAAAAATAAATGAACGTATGTTGGACAATAAAATATATTACGTTGGAAAATATATCATATCACGTTTCGATTTGAAGAATTAAGGAAAAAAATATGCTTGAAGGTTTAAGATTATTCGCCAAATTACAGATTAGGAAAAAAATTATATTTGCCAAAGTGGGATTATATTTGCTAAAGTGGGATTAGAAAAAAATTATATTTGAATGTAGCACGTTTGAAGTTGAGGATTTAGGGAAAAAAATTATATTTGCCAAAAAATGGGATTATTTGAAGATTTAAGAAAAAATATACGTTTAAATTTAGGAAGTTGGAAAAATGATCCGGATTATTTGAAGATTATATCCGAAAATATAAGACGTTTATATATATATATATATATATATATATATATATATATATATATATATATATATATATATGACTAATAAATACAAACGACGTCAAAATATGACTAATGATGTATTCTCGTATGACTACGTACTTTTACGTACCTTTATTAATAATTATTACATATTCGTATATATGACGTCAAATATGACTAATTATGTATTCTTATATGACTACATTTAAATACCGTTGTTACTATTATTAATTTAAGGGTTTTTGGCCTCAAATAATATGTACATTTAAACGTTTTTATGTACCTTCATGGGTATATATTAATTTAAGGGTTTTTGGCCTCAAATAATATGTACTGAGGGGCTTGTGACTAAGAATAATCCAAAGTGACTTTTCGGCCACTAGCGATCAGACTTTTTTATTTTTTCATAGTGATCAGAACCAATTTCCGGCACCGAAAAGCTGACGTGGCGACCAGAAATTTCCCTTTTGAAGTATGAATAAACATACTTTCCGGTCACGCGTCTTTCCGGTCGGAAATTGGTTTTAATTTGCTATGAGAAAATAGTGAAAAAGTATAGACTGCTAATGGCCGAAAAGTCACTTTGGATTATTCCTAGTCACAAGCCCCTCAGTACATATTATTTGAGGCCAAAAACCCTTAATTTAATAATCTTCTTAGTTGTAATAGAGCGGGGCGGTTTCTTGTGAGAAGACACCACTAACTACTTGTTCTCTTACTTACCCTTTGTTAAATAAATAAAAAAATTGTTTTGTATAATTATAGTATTTGTATATGAAGTGAAAATGTGTGCAATATGAACGTACATTGAAATAGTCATTACATGGTTAAAATATTAGTCGTCCCATCGGTACGGTATTAAAAAAACACCAATAGAATTGTAAAAACCTTCTAGTCATCACAACAATTATAAATAGTCGTTGTAATAGTAGATTAATATTGTATGATATTAAAAACACATACTATGGCCAAGATTGTACTAACATACGAAAGTAAACAGTAATCTTGAAATCTAATATATTAAAATAAACGTACTTATTACCTATAAAAATCTAACTAATATTTTTTATTTACATGTGACTTTATTAATTATATGACTATGACTACTACAATCTCTTATATTATATAAAGATCCTACAATTATTGAAAATTTAAAAATGTCTCTGATTTAAATGAGACTTTTTTAGTTATATGAATATGACTACTACAATAACAGCGTTTATGTGTATCAAAGAACATGAAGATTAATCACCATTGAATCGTATAATAATCGTGTGTATTCTGATAATAACGTGACCACCACTATAATAAATATATATGACCATTGAGTCATATATTTGCATCCAATAATGTACTATTAGTCACTCTAACGTTGAATATTAGTCACGTATATATGCTAAGAATCGAGATACCATATTATTTGTCGCCCAAAAATTTAATATTAGTCACCTATATTTTAATTCGCTTGATAGATATGTTGTTATTTATTTCCAAATTCGAGATAACATAATATAGTCACCGTTGACTGGTTTATTAGTCACCTATAACTATATAATTTGTAAAAGGCATCTAGGAAATTGTTCCATTTAAAATGTGTGCGCTATTTGTGGATAAAAAATAATGACCTAATCTATGCTATTTATTTTTTAAATTTAATTAATTTAATTAAGGAGATTGATTTCACCCTCCAACATGCTCTTGTGTTTTCATTTTGACAAAATTTGCCACGTCGGACGTCTCACGATAATTTATCATGTCACGGTCTTATACTAGAATTTGCGATCTTTATTTAATTAGTGTCGGTTAATTTATAACAAGAAATCTATATTTATTTATTTATTTATTTATTTATTTTATACTTATATACAAAGTCAATAAGATATTTGTGTTGTTCCACTTGTGATTTATACAAGTGTCGTTTATTTATGAAATTGCCATTATTGACTTTTTACCCCTATATTATTTTGAGGGTGATTATTATTATTATTATTATTATTATTATTATTATTATTATTATTACATAAAGTGAATAAGGAATTGTTTTGTCCCACTTTTAATTTACAAATTACCCATATATATATATATATATATATATATATATATATATATATATATATATATGCAGTTGCCATTATAGTTTTTTTACCCTTATGTTGTTGTTGTCGCTACTGTTGTCGTCGTTGTTGTTGTTATTATTATTATTATTATTACTACTAGTACTTAGACCCGTACGTTGCACGGGACGCAAGTAAACCATACGTATTGTTGAAAATATTATCGAGGTTATATTTAAAATAAAATAATGAAAAATAAAATAATAGTTTTCTTATTTAAAAGAATAAAGAAAAAAAGAATAGTGCATAAGAAAAAAATAAGAAAAAAGAGTCATCAATACAAACATACATATTAATGCATACATTAATATTCAAGATTTTTTTTAAAAATTAAATAGAATCAATTATAAATTTCCCAAAATACCCTCATTAAAATCCGCATATTTCGATCCTCACCCTTTGTACCCAGAAATATATATATATATATATATATATATATATATATATATATATAATATATGATATATGATATATGATATATATGATATATGATATATGATGATATATGATATGATATGATTATTTACTATTATTATGAAAGGAGATGACTCTAATTTTGTCCCTAATTTTGATTTTCCTTTACGCCCTCGTACATCATCAAGGGTTTGTTTAGGAATATGGATTTAGTAAATTTTAGCTCATTCATATATATACTACTCCCTCCTCCCCAATTTATGTGTCACTTTGGACATAATTTAGAAGACCAAGAAAACTTCCTATATGTATTAATTTAGCATATTGGAAATGTAAAAAAGTTAAATAAAATGGTGAATAAAAAAAGGAAAAGGTGAATAAAAAAGAAAAGTTGAAGAAAAAGATGTAATTAATAATATTAATTTAATAAATTAGTAATTAATGTGTTATTGGAAATATACAGTGATGGATATTATGGGAAAAAATAAAGTTAAAGTGACGAGATAATATGGGAAGGAGGGAGTATTTTAGTATTTACATTTATGGCCTCAAAAACGTACATGTCAAACTTAATTTTTTTGTGTAAACATGAGTTATTTATTAGTAAATTTTGAATTTATAGTTTGAACTTATAAAGTTACTTGTTTCCTTCATTGACATAATTTTAAAAATTAGTATATATTTTATCTCTATCTTATATAACTTATATTTCCTCCTTGTCAAAATCACGTCTTCTTCATCTACGTTGTAAAAATCGGACCGGACCCGCCACTCCGACCAGTTCAACCGTGAATTGGCAAGTTGACCGGTCTGATTCCAAGTTTAACTCGGCTAGCTGGTTCAACTGGGAAAAAAAAGTCAAAACTGGTTCAGCCGGTTGAACCGGGCGGTTCACGGTTAGACCGGAATTTTGATGATTTAATTTAAAAAATTCCGGTTTTTGACAAGTTTAATCCGGCTTTTGACTGGTTCAATCCGGTTTTTGATCAGTTCTTGCCATGTTCATGCCGATTTAATTATTTTGGTAGCTTAATTATTCTTGAAGTATATGAAATTTTTTTAATTCGTGACCAGTTCATACCAGTTTTGACTGGTTCAACCGGTCTAATCCGGCTAAATCAGTTCGACCAGTTGAACCATTAATCAACTGGGTCAACCGGTTCGATGACCAGTCCGGTTCTGACAACATAGCTTTCAAAAACCTTATTTAAATATAAGTCAAACTTGATGTATTTGAGTTGTTTATTGACTCATTAATTGTAAGATATTTGTTAATTCCAGTTGAATCAAGTTCATTTATAGTGAACTTAGTCATATTCTTAGACGAGTAGGTTTTCTCGCCGCATAATCGAGTTATAGGTAATTAATTATATTTTACCTAATATGTTTTCTACGATTAATTACGTATTAAGTAATAGTATATATATTTTATGTGAATCCTTTGAAATTTTAAAGATATTGGTCATGTAAGTGTAGTTAAAAATGAATCTTTGAAGTTTGATGAAAGAGATAAGAATGTAAATATGGTGTAAATCCTTTCAACTAAAAGAAGGTATATAGCTACTATTTCTTGATTTTATTAATTATTGAATTTTTACGACTGAAATTACACTAGTAGAATTGGGGTCGATAGGCGTCTGTAAATAGGCGTCCGTTTAAGTGTCAGTCGCTAAATCCAAGAAACAGTATTAAAAAAAAATTAAATTGCAAATTGGCGTCTGTTTGGGTATAACATACGCCCATTTATTTAACATTTAATATTTTTTATTTCTATTCTGATAACGGCATTTTCCAACGTTCTTTTTTGTATTTATCGCCCAGAATGGCGTCTGTTTATCGCCTAAACAGATGCCTTTTTATTTTGGCGTCTACTAAGGCTTTTAATAGACGCCATACTGGCAATAAATTTAAAAAAAAAACAATTTGTGAGTTACTGTGCGCCTCGACTGCCGGGTAATTTAGTACCCTAAATCGGCGTCTGTTATTGCCCTAAACAAACGACATTTTGGTTTAAATTGGTAAAAAAAAAATCACAGCCTTCATTCGGCCATTTTCGTCGTCGAAGAAGGAAGAGAGAAACGGAGTGGAGATTGAAGAAACGCATTATACACGCCGCCTGTTCAACGAAAATCAGGTAATTTTATCAGTTGTTTTTGTTTCAGATCTGTTATAATATGATTAATGTTATGAAAAGTGATAAAATTATAAATTAAATTTGATGAAAAACGAATTATATGAATATTTGTATGTTTGTTTCGTTTTTGTTTAGTTTAATTATAGTTGATGCATATAAGTTGAAAAATTGAGTTGTTTTAGTTAATTTGTATGAATTGTAATATATTTTGGATGTTGAATTAGAATTTTAAGTGTGAAATTAGGGTTTGTAATGTAGATCTGTTCAATTTAAATATTATTTTTATGTTTTATATTAGTTTAATTAATTGCATGTATGTTTTAGTTTTGGTTTTAGTTTTAGTTTTCGATTTAGTTTTAGTTTTAATTTATAATGTTGAGAAATATAATTATGTTTAGGTTGAGCACAATATTGAATTTTATATGTTTCGTGGTAAATTTAAATATGAGTAATTATATTTACTGTGCAAAAAAAAAAAAATATATGTAACAATGCATGTAAAATATGTTTAAGTTGAGGATTGTGATAAATATTAATATGTAATACGAATTTTGTATGTTAATTAGTATGTCTTAAATATGTTATATAATGTGGGAAATTATAATATATGTGTTTTGGTTGAGTGTAAATATGTTATATTTTAGGATGATTTTTAGGAATTGCATTAACGATTTAATTAATTAGTTAATGTGTTTGTACGTAATATATTTTCAATTATGAATACATTTAGGTTAATTTGTATTTTTTGAATTTATAATTTAATTTGTTTAGTTAATAATTAAGTTAATACTATAAAAAATTACTATACATAAACAATTATTAATTTATATGTACGTAGTGAATAATTATAAACTGTATATGGTTTAATTTGTAATCAAGTACGTCGGCCCCGGTATGATTTTTGAAAATTGTTAATTTGGTTAGTTGTTTAGTGTACGTACGTAATTAAGTATGAATAGTTTGTTTAGGGTTAGGGTAATCAATCAGTAAGGGTTAGGGTAATTAGTATGGGTTAGAGTAATTAGTATGGCCTGCTTAGGGTAATATACCAATTACATATTCCATGAAATTCATTGTAGTTTGACGCCAATCAACAAATTGAAAAGTTGGGGAATATTATCATCCTCAACTTTTGAAATGTTGTTTAGCATGCTTCAAAACCATTTGAAACTACGTCATGGAACAAGTATATTGGTTAATTGGTATGTTAGCATAGAGGATTACGTTGGTTTAGTATTCCGAGTAGTTTATATGTATTAGTTGTCATAAAAGGACGTTGAGTTTGGATGATTTTGGTTGTTATTAGTAAGTGAGTTAGCCTTTAAAGTTGGTAGCGGAAATTTGTTGCTAATCCAACCTAATTGCTAACTTAATTACACATAACGCCAAATGAAGACATAAATTATGTAAATAATTATGTCACGTACATCCATTTAAACTTACTTAAGTACTCAACAACCAGTAGCTACATAACTAGTGAATAGGTTATTTATGATGGTAGTTTAGGGTTTTAAGTAGGATAATTTATATTTATAATATCTTAGTGAGGATATATATGTCATAAAAAATGGTCGAGTTTGGATCCTGTTAGTGTCCAAGGAGAGTGTGTGTTGTGACCTGATAATCTATGGCTGAAAAGGACTTTCATGAGTGGTGTCGACTCTCCTTTATTTGTCTGGGTCCCAGAAAGTAGCACAATCTCAGCAGTGAAATTGCACGAGGTCTATATAGTGATCTGGGAGTTAGAAGTGTATCGGATTCGGTACAATGCAGTGTTTCTATTGTGCAGCTTGAGGGGTAGCAAGACAATGTGGGTTTGAAAGAGAAGCTTGTAGTAAAGGTTCTAATAGAAATCGTGTTGGGCTTTCTTGCATGTAAGATTCATATGTCCATCAAAGTTAGGCACGATGTTGCACATTCAATGCTTTGATGGACCTATGAATATTACATGCAAGAAAGCCCAACACGATTTCTATTAAACCCTTTACTATGAGATTCTCTTTCAAACCCCCCTTGTCTAGTTGCCCACCAGGCTGCACAATCGAAACACTGCATTGTACCGAATCCGAGACGCTTCTAACTCCCATAGCACTATATAGACCTCGTGCAATTTCACTGCTGAGATTGCGCTACTTTTTGGGAACCAGACAAATAAATGAGAAGTCGGTACGACTCATGAAAGTCTTTTTCAACCATAGATTAACAGTTACAAACACACTCTCCTTGGATAATAACAGGATCCTCTTGCCTGGTGACATAGCTTAGTTGTTGATGCAATTAATCAGTTTTGAGTATGGATGATTTTGATAATATTTAATCGAGTACGTTATTGAATAATACAATTAAACATAAACTATTATAATTATGAATTTCAGTACAAACTGAATAATTTATTATCATTAATTTTTTAGTATTGAGACGGATATATTTTTATTATTAATTAAATTCATGAATAGATTCACGTACATTATGGATGGGCCCCCACATCGCCGTTGGATGTACCAGAGGTTTGAGCCGAATAGGAGGGTTATCAGGGCACAATGGGCTGCTGGGGTATAAATGTTTGATCAATTTGCAAAGAGTAATTCGTATGAGTATCCGAGGACTGGAAAGTATCGGCGTCCATATGTGAAGTGTAAAAATAAGAGCGGATATAGTCCCGATGAAGTTAAAGAACATTTGTATAGGCGAGGGTTTATGGAACAATATATTGGTGTTGGACAAGCCATGGTGAAGAATGGGGTGACGATGATGATGAGGATGGCAGCGGTGACGATGCGGAAGATGAGTGGGAACCATTTGCAGGTAGTCCCCCGACAAACGAGGACTGAATCAACCACCATTCATCGACAGAACGGAAGAGATGATGAATGATGAATGATTTCATCATGGCGAACGAGGTGCCTAATGCAGGAGCTCAACAATTTTATGATATGCTTCAATCTGCTCAACAGCCTCTGTGGGAAGGGTGTGCGACTCATACTGAGTTATCCACTACCATGAGACTGATTAGCCAAAAGTCGAAGCACAATTTGTCGGAGCAGGCAATGAACGATATCATGGAACTGATGAGCGAGAGCTGTCCCCAGCCGAACCTAGTCCCTAGAAACTACGATGAGTTGAAAAAGAAGGTTAAGAAGTTGGGGATGGGCTATGAAACAATTGATTGTTGCCTTAGTGGATGCATGATCTATTATAAGGACGATGCACATCTCACTGAATGTAAATTTTGTGGCCATCCTAGGTATAAGCCACAGAAATCGTCAACCACGACAAAGAAAGGCGTCCCGTACAAGAAATTGTTTTACTTTCCCTTGACCCCTAGGTTGTAGCGTCTGTTTGCCTCGAAGAATACGGTCGAGCATATGAAATGGCACGCGGAGAACAAGCGCGAGGAAGGTGTACTTTGCCATCCGTCGGACGGCGCCTCGTAGAAAATATTCGACATCGTGCATCCAGACTTTGCGAGGGAATCGCGAAATGTAAGGTTGGGCCTGTGTGCGGATGGGTTTAGCTCGTTCAACATGACAGGGAGATCTTATTCGATATGGCCGGTTGTAGTTACTCCTTACAACTTGCCACCTGAATTGTGCATGACAACACCGTACATGTTCCTCACGTGTATTATTCCAGGTCTGAAGAACCCGGAAATAAAATTGATGTCTTCCTCCAACCCTTGTCGGACGAGTTGCAACGCTTATGGGTGGGTGTTGAAACATACGACATCTCCAAAAGACAAAATTTTAACATGAGGGCATCTTTGATGTGGACGGTCAATGATTTTCCGGCCCTTGGCATGCTTTCTGGGTGGAGCATGCACGGTGCCATGTCTCGTCCTGTTTGCATGGATGGTTTGAAAGCAATTCGTCTGAAGCATGGGAGGAAAGCCTCGTGGTATGACTGTCACTAACAGTTTCTTGCTAAGGGGCATGCTTTGAGAAGAAATCGAAAGGCATTTCGAAAGGGGCACACTTGCCCAGATAGAACTGCCCCGCCATGTAGGAAAAACGGTTATGAAATCTACGAGGAGGTGAAGTACTTCCCCAAGGTGACTACCCATGGCGAATTTGTAGTCTCAGGATTCAGAGAGAATGCTCATAATTGGAAGAAACAAAGTATCTTTAGGGAGTTGCCTTATTGGAAGGATCACATGGTTCCACACAACTTAGATGTGATGCACATTGAGAAGAACCCCAACGACGATACTGTATCACAAGTACTCGCTATTGAAGGGTTGTTCGATGAGGTTGTTGACATGGACAACGCCCAATTAATAGTGGGTGGAAATACGTCCGATGTAGCCAATGAGGACGATGGAGACATCGACGATGACGAAAATGATGATGGTGACGTTGATGAAGTGGATGAGGACGATGAAGACAACGACGACTATTAAATAAGAATATAGTATTCGAATTTTGATTGTGTGACAAGTGTTTGAAACAAACATTATCTAATGTTGCTAAGTGAAACCCATTCAGTGTTTATTATATTCTACATCAACGTGTTGTCGATCTCATTAATAATATTTCTTTGTGTTACGATCTCTGTTAATGCATTGTATTTGTGTACGTTGTTACTAATTCATATTACTTGCTATTTTATGTCGTGGAAGTCGATACTAATTCAAACTTTATTCTACTTTTATTTTGCAGTTGCATTATGACAGGAAGAGAGGAATCCCGCAGAGGTCGGACCCGTGGTGGGTCTAGACCTAATGCTAGGGGTGGTTCATCGTCGACCCCACAGTCACCATACGTTCCCCAATTTGATCCTGTCACTGAAGCTGCTTCTCAACCACAGGGGAGAAACTATGAAATATTTTCACAGCTAGACCCCTCCACCCTGGATCTCATGCCGTTCTTTGCGGACAGTGTGCCAGTATCGAACGAGACGATGGGCGAGTTTTATAATCAGGGGCTTCAGGGGGGCCCAAACTGATGATGGGGGTGCCCAAACTGATGTGGGGTGCCTGATGAAGGGATGGAACATGTCGAGCAGGGGTCCCAGGTGAAGGGGAGGGCGATACCCAAACGTCGGGGACTGATATTAGTGATCGCTACCGAATTCAGCTGGACGTTCGGGCGGATGCTCAAAAAACGTAAGGCCGGCAAAAATCTGACCGACCCGATAGTCCGAATTTTACCGACCCGGAAAAATCGGGTATTGGACATGGCGATTTCACCGAATTTGAAAAATTCGGTCATTCAGTAATTGACCGAATAAAATAGGGGTCGGGTTCGGGTTTAGCAAAACGGGTTCGGGTTGACCGAATTTTTGAAGAAAATCGATTTCGGTCAAATTCGGTCAATCGGGTCCGGGTTTACCGAACCCAAAATTGGTCAAGAATCACTGAATCACAAGATATATTACTAAAAAGAGTAAAAATGTCATTTATGAAATTCGGTCAATCGGACAAATTCGGTCAACCGGGTTCGGGTTCGGGTTTGACAAATATGTTCGAATTAAAATTTGAACAGGGTTAGGGTTTGAGGTTTTTAATCGAATACCGAATTGACCGAACCTGATAAGACCCGGATTCGATTTTTTGCCACCCCTAAAAAAACGTCGGATGGGAAGTTTATCATAGAACCTTATAATGGCGTGTGAGTATCAATATGAACTTTGATTATGCATTTGTAACTTAATTTGTGTTTAAATATAATTTTGTATGCCCTTGTAGACCCCGAAAAAATCCTACGGACCTTTTCGCGGCGCTACTTAAAAAGAATGATGAAGTATTCTTTTTTTTGAATTGGGAGCCGACTAGGATTGCTTATCCTTAATTAAGGTTGAACTTTTAAGGACACTTTTAATTGACAAGTTGATTTAACCCCGAAACTCGATTTTATTAAGGAAAAGATAAAAAAAAGAAAAAAGAAAACAAAAAGAAAAATAAAAAAAGAGGAAACTCGACCGGGAGCCCGTCTGAGTTCCATGAAGACAAAACGAAAAAAAAGAAAGAAAATGAACCTGACGGGTTCTGAAGAAGCAAAGAGAAGAAAAGGGCAGGAACCTGCAGGTTCCCGCCTGCCTCGAGTAAATACAAGACGGTAACCCGTGCAGGTTCTGAGAATCAAATCGGCTTACCTTTGGCGCAAAGCGTAAAATAGGTCATAAAAACCAAAAGAAAAAGAAACCAAAGTACGAAAATAGAGTCGCGGTTGAATTTTAGGATAAAAACAACAAACCGTTAAAGAAATAGACTCGCCTACGAACCCAAAGACGGATTCGGGGGTAAGGTTACGAATTTGACAATTAAAATCATCAAATCCGCCTATTCAACGAATAGACTCTACTAGAATTAAATTAAAGCGAAAGGATTGAAAAGAAGGAGGAACTGAATAAATTTCACGAGTTTATCATTAATGTCATGCAAATAATGAAAATAAAAAAAAACGAAATCGATAAATAACTACATGTTTTACATCAACTAGGCTAACCTTTCAGTGGAGCAGCATGCAAAAGAGAGGGAAGAGAGAGAATACACTAGTGTCAATACTCCTAGTATATTCTGGTGTGTCTTTTTTGTGTGGAAAGAAGGGTTTAATTTATAGTGGAGTAGGAGGAGTAGGGGGCGCGTTTAGGGTTTAGGTTAAGCCGCCGCGACGAATCGACCAGAACCCAGACGGGTTCTGCCACCAAGCGAGCTTTGGCCTTACAGAACCCAGACGGGTTCCTGCCCAGCTGAAGCAGGCTTTGGCCTTACAGAACCCAGACGGGTTCCTGCCCAGCTCAAGCAGGCTTTTGGCCTTACTGAACTCAGACGGGTTCCGGCCCAGCTCAAGCAGGCTTTTGGCCTTTGCTGAACTCAGCCGGTTTGGACCGTAATTGCTGGGCTATTTCGGGCTAGAAAAGGGATGGGTTTGCATGCTACTAAACTATTCGGCTAGCTTATTTTCTAAAACTAGTACTAAAATACTGATACAAAATTTAGCGTCTACAGATAGCCCCCACTTTGATCGAGTTTGAGTAAAACGACGATCAAAGTAGTCTTGATGATCTTGGATATGAATCAGAAGCCTGTTCTGAAGCTGGTTGACGCTTGGAAGCTGGGTCCTGCGTCGATGTCGATACGATGTTCATCGCATTGTGAAGGCCCGATGATGGCCCTTGTCGCATTGTGAAGGCCCGACAATGGCCCTCGTCGCATTGTGAAGGCCCGACGATGGCCGCTGTTGACGCTTGGAAGCTGGGTCCTGCGCCGATGTAGATGTGCTGTTCATCGCATTGTGAAGGCCCGATGATGGCCCTTGTCGCATTGTGAAGGCCCGACAATGGCCCTCGTCGCGTTGTGAAGGCCCGACGATGGCCGCTGTTGACGCTTGGAAGCTGGGTCCTGCGCCGATGTAGATGTGATGTTCATCGCATTGTGAAGGCCCGATGATGGCCCTTGTCGTATTGTGAAGGCCCGACAATGGCCCTCGTTGCATTGTGAAGGCCCGACGATGGCCGCTGTTGACGCTTGGAAGCTGGGTCCTGCGCCGATGTAGATGTGATGTTCATCGCATTGTGAAGGCCCGATGATGGCCCTTGTCGCATTGTGAAAGCCCGACAATGGCCCTCGTCGCATTGTGAAGGCTCGACGATGGCCGTCGTCGCATTGTGAAGGCCCGATGATGGCCGCCATCGTATTGTGAAGGCCCGATGATGGCCGCTATCGCATTGTGAAGGCCCGATGCTGGCCCTCGTCGTATTGTGAAGGCCCGTCGCGTGTGAAGGCCCGACGATGGCCGGGTCTCGCGCCGATGTAGATGTCTGTTCATCGCATTGTGAAGGCCCGATGATGGCCCTTGTCGCATTGTGAAGGTTCGACAATGGCCTCGTCGCGTTGTGAAGGCCCGACGATGGCGCCATTGGCGCTGGAAGCCGCCGCGCCGATGTAGATGTGATGTTCATCGCATTGTGAAGGCCCGATGATGGCCCTTGTCGTATTGTGAAGGCCCGACAATGGCCCTCGTCGCATTGTGAAGGCCCGACGATGGCCGCTGTTGACGCTTGGAAGCTGGGTCCTGCGCCGATGTAGATGTGATGTTCATCGCATTGTGAAGGCCCGATGCTGGCCGCTATCGCATTGTGAAGGCCCGATTCTGGCCCTCGTCATATTGTGAAGGCCCGACGATGGCCGTCGTCGCATTGTGAAGGCCCGACGATGGCCGCCATCGCATTGTGAAGGCCCGATGATGGCCGTTGTTGATGAAGTGTCGCGTACTAGCCCGGCGACGGCTGATGATGTCATGTATTGTTAGGGCCCGATGACGGCCGCGGTGGAAATGTCGCGTACTAGCCGGCGGTACCGATGATGTCATGTATTGTTAGGGCCCAATGACGGCCACTGGTGGGGAAATGTCGCGTACTAGCCCGGCGACGGCTGATGATGTCATGTATTGTTAGGGCTCGATGACGGCCGCTGGTGGGGAAATGTCGCGTACTAGCCCGGTGACGGCTGATGGTGTCATGTATTGTTAGGGCCCGATGACGGCCGCTGGTGGGGAAATGTCGCGTACTAGCCCGGCGACGGCTGATGGTGTCATGTATTGTTAGGGCCCGATGACGGCCGCTGTATTTCGTGCGTTGTTCTGCAAGAAATAAAGAGAGAAGGCATCAGTTTATTTGAAATTCAAAATGAGTCAGAGAATTTACCTGTCGGTTTGTGTCTCGAAAACGGGCTCGAGTTGAGCATGAGCATAAGCTTGTATTGGGCTCGAAAACAGCCTCGATTGCTTATTTTCGACCCAGCAAACCCGTCTGGGTTTGGTCAAGTGTTGGGCTCTTCTCCTGTTTTTTCGTGAGTCGGGTGAGGTGAAAAGGCCCGGCCCAGATGGAATAAAAGAAGGCCCACACCTGTCTTTCGTCCTGGCTTTTAGGCTGATTCGATCCCTTTGCTTGGGCTGCATAGCCCCCAGTTTAGTGGCAGTTCTTGCTAAACTGGGAGTCAATTGATAGTTGTCGTAGTGACTTGCCCCTTCTTGAATTTTTCCATGGTGGACTTTGTGGACCTAGGCAGACTGTTCCAGCCGATTTGTCCCCTTGCTTGGGCTGCATAGCCCCCAGTTTAGTGGCAGTTTGATTTAACTCTTGCTAAACTGGGAGTCAATTGATGGTTGCTGTAGTGACTTGCTTCCTTTTTTGGATTCAAACAGCCCCCGGCTTAATGGAAACTCGATTGAATTTTTTTCTAAGCCGGCGTCACTCGAAAATGCAGGCGGTGCCGAAGTGCTGCACCTATCTGGCTCAGGTAGCGATACAGAGATGGTAGACTCCTCTTACTACCAGTGGGACACTTACTTCGGATCTGGTGGAAGCGGGGTCCATAGAGCTGATAACGCTAGTGACGGTGGCGTTACAGAGGTCTGGCGTGATGACGACTGAGAACGATGCGTCTGCAGGATTCTTATGCTATGCTATACACGACTCTTTGCTATGTACTTAGGACAATGCTATGCAATGATGTACTAAATGCATTTTTCTATACTTATGTACTAATGCAGACTGTTGATGCAATGCTCATGTAATGATGGTGTTATGCAATGCAGTTATGACTTTCTATATACTGTTGAAAACAATCCGGGATAAAGGATTTTCGATCAACACAAAGTCGAACTAACAAGCAAGCACAAAGATTAATCTAGACAAGATCAAAACTCAGTTCGAAAGAGATAGGAAGAAGTTTTCGAATCTTAAGGGAGAGAAAAAGTAACTCAGACGCATAAGTCCACCAACAGTTCGAAGAACAATGCAAATATGCGCGGTTGGTTATGGACGTAAGCTAGCCAGAAAGAGCGAACCTCACACAGGAAGGAATGAACACTCAAACACTCAATTTTGAATATGTATGTGAGTTTCTCTCATGCTCAAACCAATAGAAGCAAACTACCATAAGCTTGGTAAGAACCTCGCTCTCCACTGGTATGCAATGCACAAGTGACAATCAAAAGGACTTTTTCGGGTTTGTAACAGGGCTTAGGCTAGGGTAAGGAGCGGTAAAATTTGGGAATGAGGAGTTAAAAGCCATGCTTGGATTGATTTTCAATGAAATCCTCTAAACTCTCCTTCTCACTTAATGTATGCAAAGCGTTTCACCTTCCATCCTAAAACATCTTAACCGAGTCAAAGTTTTCTGGACTTTAAGTTGAATCTCCCTAACCGCCCTTTTATTTTTTGAAATTTTTTTACCTTGATTTTTTTTTTTTGGGTGATCAGGGAGAAGAAATTTCTATTACAACCTCGACTTTGAACAGCATAACCAAATTCGCTCAAGATATGGGACTTTCAGATTCTCCCAGACTTCATATTTTGCTCACACCAAACCAATTATTCCTTCCAAAAATGACAGACTCTCTTCCAACCAAGCAAGGCTCAAGGGGTACTGGATATCATAGGCTAAGGCTTGTATTGTCAGGGTTCAATCATGAAAAAAAAAGGTGAACAAAGGCTAGGCGGGGCAAAAAGAACGGTAAATACAATGCAGGGAAGGCTATTTGGCTATGTAGCTTAAGAAAATTGAATGCCTTAATCACTTTGTCACAGCGTGCTATGCAAACATGTAGTCTCAAGCAAGATGCAAAACAAGTTCTAGAGATGCAACTAATGGGTGAGTCGCTCAAGGGATCATGGAATTGATGAAAGTAATCAATTCAAGTTTTAGGCAATGTGGACTCACGGGACGGGCTCAATCAACTAAGCTTAGCCCAAAGATTTGCGGCACGCACATTTATACCTTCTAAGATAGTCAAAGCAGCGGATCGTCTTCTATAACTTGTCTCAAAATCAAGGAAGCTTGAAAAAAAGGTTTTTGAAAACTTTTGAGATCTCATCTAGATTTTCCTAAGTGAAGCAAGTTAAGCCGGGAAAAAGGTCAATTTTTAGAAAAAGGTCATGGACTCTTTTTTTTTTAATTTTTTTTAACCTTATGACTAAAACTGATATGATGCTCATGCAATGCAATATGCGACCTACATGATGGGAGACATGGAACTTATGCAATGCAATATGTGACCTACATGATGGGAGACGTGGAACTTATGTAATGCAATATGCGACCTACATGGTGGGGTCATTCCCACTTCCCCAAACAAAAAAAGATGATTAAGTAAATTCGAACTACAGTTTCAGGGCTAGCGAAGATGCATAATTAGCTCGTGGACCCGCATCGCAGCCATAATCAGGCCCAATGGAAAACTGCCCGAGTTGAGAGCCCGAAAGGAGTTTTGGCCTACAGCAGATGGGCCGAGGAAGTCTGATGGCCCACGAACCCGTCAGGTTCTGGCTTGAAATTGTGAAGGGCCCCAAAAAACCCGTGCAGGTTCTGGCTTGGGGATCGGTGTGGCAGGGCCCGAGGCGAAACCCGTCTGGTTTGGCAGGGATCGGTGTTTGAGCCCAAAAAACCCGTCTGGTGGTGGTGTTAGGTCGGTGGAACCCGTCTGGGTTTCGCTAGCATCCTTGCGACGCCGTCTACGCATGTGATCTTCGCATTCTAACTTCGCCACGAAACCCATCTGGGTTTCTCAACACTCTCAAACTGTCGTCGCTCTTTCTTCATCCATATTCCACATTAAACTCATCTGGGTTAAAGCCAAGTGTCTAGAGAGAGGCATTCTAGTTGCTTGGCCTAACCAGTCGATTGTTCTTTTAAGGGTTCATTGTTAGCAGCTTCAACTTGAACACACAAGTCCTTTAAAGTCTCAAAGTCTTTGATGGATTGGAAACCAAAATGCCGAATGATGCGGGGATGGATTCCTTGTCTGAAAGTGCTTAGTTGCATTCTAAAGGGGACAGACTCGTCGATTTCAGATAACATGGAGTGCCATCACTCGTAATAAGAGATGAACGATTCATCCTCCTTTTGTTTCAGGGAAGTTAAATCATCTACAGTGACCTCCTTTGCTTTGCGGTATCAAATGGCTTATGAAGGCTCTGAATAGCTCATCTGCGTTGGTCTTAACTTGCTGGGGTAGATTTTGGTACCATACCTTGGCCTTACCTTCTAGAGTGGAAGGGAAGACTGTGGTGTAGAGACCTTCATCTACCTTATGGAGGAGCCACCTCGGGAATTCCTCCAGTGATGCGATGGATTTTGGAGGATCTGAATTTCATGTTTGGCACCTCAACCTTGCCCTTATTCTCGATACACAATGTTTGGGGATGGCAAAATCCATACGAGTCGGTGAAGGTCGGATCAGTTTTCATCATCCTTCTAGTGAGCATGTCAACCTTCTCCTCAAGTTTCTTGACGTAAGGATCCTCCGAAGTTCTGGAGTTATTCAGTGCAGGTTTGGACCTGACTTCACCAAATGACTTAGGTTTTGGGCCTCCGTTTTTGGACTTGGGGTGACCTTCTCCAACCCCATCATCTGCCTCGGCCTCAGACTCGGTGTCATAATAGTTCTCTTCTTCCTCAAGTCCGATGCCGAGCTTTTTGTTGATCTGTTTAATGGCTTCCAGCACGCCATTCATGGTTTGCTGATTTTCATTGAACTTCTTTTCCAGTTTCTCATTGGTTCTGTCCTCCTGATCTGCCATGCAGAAAGCAATTGCTTCCTGTATCCTCTCATATAGTCCATCAGGTAGCTTATCACCAGAACTCTCCCCAAAAAGGTTGTTGTTAGGAGATCGACATGGTGGATTCACCGGATTGAGCCGATGCGTAATTGGGATTTCGAATAAGCCCGCGGTTTGTGGGTCACAGATGCGGGCTCGGAGATGGTGCATTATCTTGCACGCATGGGCGATTAGTGCTCGAAAGAACTTTTCGCCACCCGCCCAATGCATGCATGACTTAGTGGACCTATATGAACCTAGGACATGGACACGACGCCTATATCTTGACACAAGGGTGACTCACCCACTTTACGGAGTGCATGTCCTAACTCTACATGGACCTAGTATGCGGATCGACAACATTAATCGCCTATTGGGTCCTTGCTTGGATCGAGTCACAATCGCTTTCCGCTCGATTCAAGTAACGGACGAATGGGGATTAGACTCGTGGAATATCATAAAGGGCCGAATAGGATCATCGGAAGGCATTGGGTCGTCTGGGTGAAGTGGCAGTTCGAAGAGAAGAGAGAAGGCCAGACAGGGTTAGAAACCCGTCTGGGTTCCTCTTCCTCTAACTGGGCCCCGTTCCATCAATTACCAGCAGATGGGCCAGTCCAGATGGCCAAGAACCCGTCTGGGTTTCTGACGCGCTGGACCCACACTGACGGACAATTGACACGAATGGGTCGGCTCTGACAGGCCAGAAACCCGTCTGGGTTTCTGATAAGCCAAAATGCACCTCGCATGTTCCTACGCAGACTAGAACGACTCCCGACTCATGAATGGGTTGAATCTTCGGACTCGACGACTGCTTACAACTGGACTCTAAAACTCTTTACAAAATAAATCTACATAACGTATACATGGATTCTAAACCTCTTTACAAAAATAAAACACATAGCATACAAATGCGGGATTAGCCTAACCATGACTCTAGGTTCAGGGTTTTTCTAGGTTTAGGGAGATGAATAGGGTACCACATGTTCTCGCCCCGGTGCATTTTCCTTATGGAATTCATAGGAAAAATGTGTGGGGTGTTGCTCTTTGGGTTTCAAGGAAACCTTTAGAGTGTAACACGGGGAGAGGAGAGATCAAATGCTTGGCGATGTAAGTGCATCCCACAAGTAGTGACCTCCCGCTCTCGGGATTGATTCCTAGTTTTAAAACCTAAACCAACGCTTTTGTGCTCCCCAGCCATAAAGGCCCAAGAGTAGCCTGGTATGCAATATGCCTAAAAAATGATAAAAATGTGAAATAAATCAATTCCTCCTTTTTTTCAAAAACACTAAAATTCAATTCTTTCAAGTTTTACCCTCTTTTTAAGTTTAAGTCCCCAGTGGAGTCGCCAATCTGTAGACCCCGAAAAAATCCTACGGACCTTTTCGCGGCGCTACTTAAAAAGAATGATGAAGTATTCTTTTTTTTGAATTGGGAGCCGACTAGGATTGCTTATCCTTAATTAAGGTTGAACTTTTAAGGACACTTTTAATTGACAAGTTGATTTAACCCCGAAACTCGATTTTATTAAGGAAAAGATAAAAAAAAGAAAAAAGAAAACAAAAAGAAAAATAAAAAAAGAGGAAACTCGACCGGGAGCCCGTCTGAGTTCCATGAAGACAAAACGAAAAAAAAGAAAATGTAACCTGCACGGGTTCCTGAAGAAGCAAAAGAGAAGAAAAGGGGCTGGGAACCCGTCTGGGTTCCTGCCTCTGGCTCGGAGTAAATACAAGACGGGGTAACCCGTCTGGGTTCTGAGAATCAAATCGGCTTACCTTTGGCGCAAAACGTAAAATAGGTCATAAAAACCAAAAAGAAAAAGAAAACCAAAGTACGAAAATAGAGTCGCCAGTTGAATTTTAGGATAAAAACAACAAACCGTTAAAGAAATAGACTCCGGCCTACGAACCCAAAGACGGATTCGGGGGTAAGGTTACGAATTTGACAATTAAAATCATCAAATCCGCCTATTCAACGAATAGACTCTACTAGAATTAAATTAAAGCGAAAGGATTGAAAAGAAGGAGGAACTGAATAAATTTCACGAGTTTATCATTAATGTCATGCAAATAATGAAAATAAAAAAAAACGAAATCGATAAATAACTACATGTTTTACATCAACTAGGCTAACCTTTCAGTGGAGCAGCATGCAAAAGAGAGGGAAGAGAGAGAATACACTAGTGTCAATACTCCTAGTATATTCTGGTGTGTCTTTTTTGTGTGGAAAGAAGGGTTTAATTTATAGTGGAGTAGGAGGAGTAGGGGGCGCGTTTAGGGTTTAGGTTAAGCCGCGATTTAAATTCAGCCCAGAACCCAGACGGTTCTGCCACCAAGCGTGCTTTGGCCTTACAGAACCCAGACGGGTTCCCGCCACCAAGGTGCTTTGGCCTTACAGAACCCGTGACGGGTTCTGCCCGCCACCAAGGTGCTTTTGGCCCATCGAACTCAGACGGGTTCCGGCCTAGCTCAAGCAGGCTTTTGGCCTTTGCTGAACTCAGCCGGTTTGGACCGTAATTGCTGGGCTATTTCGGGCTAGAAAAGGGATGGGTTTGCATGCTACTAAACTATTCGGCTAGCTTATTTTCTAAAACTAGTACTAAAATACTGATACAAAATTTAGCGTCTACAGCCCTCTAACCAATGTTTCATTTCTAATTGATTTAAGTGTGACGCCTTATGAGGCACACGCAGTCAGGGCCATTATGGACATAGTGAAGCAAAATTTCAGAGGCTTTTGGCCAACATAGAGCAAAGTGCCTAGGGGGACGCGTGAGTTAATATATAATGAGTTCAAGGTAAGACCCTCACATTTTTTCATGCTTAAATTTTGTGTACGTACGTTGTCTTTCATATTGAGATGAAATATATTAATTAATATGATGTAGGTTGTTTGATTTGCATGTTTAATTCGTGCATGATGTAGCTACACATACATGAATTGGTGTATGTTTGTGTATAATGCGTGTATGTTTGTGTATGGTTATCCGGCGTGTGACCGTTGAGATATATTAATATGAATTGGTGCATGTAAAATGAGGGACAATTGTCCATTTATAGGGGAAACTATATATGCCAATTTTTTTTCATGGTTTATTAATTCAACGTTATGATGTATGTTGTTTTATTTGCATGTTTAATTCTTCATATATGGTTTAAACTTAGAAAAAATTCTGGTGGGAGGAGCAACATGAGGCCTATATACGTGATTGGTTCATTAAGAGGGTTCAAAAACAGTATGCCGACGCTATCGGCAAGTCAAAAAAGCGATGATTGGCGGGTAGAGGCAAACCAAAATGGATGGTCGATGACGAAATTTGGGACAAATTCATTGCTCTATGGCAAGACCCCAAATTCGCTGAAAAGTGCCAGAATATGAGCCGGGCAAGGAAGATGAACGAAGATAAGGGCCCACCATCGCACACAAGGGGCCCAGTTTCATTCGGTATCGTCAGACATAAATTGGTAAGTTAATTATGACTTTATATATATAACATCGCACTTATATATGGTTTAACTAGAGTACAGACCCCAAACAATTTAACGTTTATATATGCACTTACGTACAGAAATTAAAAACGATGGAAAAGACCCTACCTTATGGGAACAATTCGAAGTGACCCATATGAAGCAGGCATCGATGGGTGCACGACAGTTCAGGGTAAGTACCTTCATCATTCAATATTTAAGTTATTATATACGTACGTACGTACGAACATTAACTTTAATTCGCTTATTCCAATTACTCTTTCTATGTATCCACCAGGAGACGATGCATAACGATTATGAATCGTACAAAAGGGAGTTGGCGGCAAAGCAGCGGGAGGACTGACAACCAGTTACTCCCATCATGTCTAAAGACGAGTTCTGGCTTGACAAACAACTGCAAAGCCGGGGACACGTCGTAGGCATGGGGATTGTGGGGGAAGCTATGAAAGTGCAGTTCCCCCACATCGCATCGAGGAGACGGCCACGACGTCGTAATGACTCTGATAACTTCGACGTCCGAGCCTCTATTACAACCCTAAACAGAGAGTCAGCGTCAACTCGAGCAAGAAAGGCAAAAAAACGAAGAAGAAAGGCGCAAAATGGAGGCAGATTTCCAGAGAAAATTAGAGGAACAACAGTGCCGAACAGAACAAGCCATGGTGGCACAAACAAGACAAATGCAAATGCAACAAATGTTGCAAATGCAAAGAATGTACCAGCAGCCAGCATCTGATAGCTGGCAAGCCACTTTCCTCGCTGGATCTTCCTTTGGAAGTCAAGTGTCATTCATTGGACAACCTCCTCCACCGCCGCCCCGCCGCCGCACTTCTCGTCGGACCCCCGTCTCTCAACCCCCACAACCTCAGCCCACCGTTCCTCCCGAGGAATCGTTATTCTCTTACCTAGGTAAACATATTTTTTCCATAATCACAACATTAAATTACTTACACGTTCCAATAATTACTTATTTCATTTTGATTGTATTTCATACCGTTCCAAATTGTCGTTGTATCCCAGGAAGCCAATACCTATTCCATACCGTCGACGAATTGACACAAGGTCACAATCAGGGTGATGATGACAACGATGGAGAGGAGAGTGAAACTGATGACGATGCCGCTGAACATTAATCATTTTGATTGTATTTTACATTATATATATGAACATTTAAACTCTTTATTAATTATATGTACGTACGTACTTAGCTTGTACATTTAATCCAAACATCGACATATTTTTCATTATGTTTTAATTTCACACATATATACGTACAAATTAATTAACTTAATTAACATATATATAATAATACGTACGTACACATGATTAAATTAAATTATCTAGCTAGATATGATATATATACTTATCGCATAAAAAAAATTAGAATTAACAATAATAATTAATAATTAACTATAATTAAAATATGAATACATACATACGTAATTAATTGTTATAATTAATATTAAGAATAATAATAATAATAGTATTAATAAAAATTATAATAATAATATTATTATTATTAATATTTATTATATATATATGTATATATAGCCGCTCCAAGATTATTTTCAATAAAATTACAGCCAAAATGGTGTCTGTTTAGCCACCAAACAGATGCCAACTGTACGTAAATGGCGTCTGTTTGGTTGCCAAACAGACGCCATTTTGGCTATATATATAAGCGCCACCAACTCAAATTTCCCTTCGAACGTTTTCAGTCCCATCTCCACTTCATTTCTCTCATCTTCTCTCATCTTCACACCACCACAAATCCATGCAAGATTGAAGAACTGGAAATTTTACAATGGAAGATTGAACATTGGAGATTGAAGATTGAAGGTACAAGAATGAACCTTGAAGAATGAAAAATGAAGATTGAAAAATATTGAAGATATATATTATTTGTAATTTAGTTTTTTTCTTTTTCCTATTAGTTATAAAAATCAACATTATTAAAGTTGTATTATATATATTTTTTAACTTGTTTAATGTATGAAAATTGTGTAAAAATGAACACTATTAAATATATATTCATTACCATTTTGTTGTTGTTATTTCTATAAAATGTATATATACATGTAACGCCCCGGAAATTCAATTATAAAAAGTCAAAGTCAAACTAACGTTAACAGACAAAACTTAGCGGAAGACTTCAAATTTAGTTTGGGCGTCACTGCCGTATCCCCGAAGGAATACAAGGCGAGAAAGGAAAACACAACTGTCTGCTAACGGTAACTACTAACAACTCAAAACAAACTTTAAGAATTCATAACGATAACAAAATAAAGGGTTCAAGGACTTCTAGACTCGTCGTCCTCACTTCTAACTCCCGTCCCCAGCATTTAAATCTTCACCTGAAATCAAAACATTTCAGAAAATGAGGGGGAAATCTCAATAATGTCTACCCCTAACGTTTAAAACAGTTTAAGTTCATTTCAATTCATTTTGGGGAGAGGGATCGAATCAAACATTTTACAAACCTTTAAACCCCTACTGTTTCCTCAACCCAACCAATCCATATTTTATTGTGCGGGCGGGATACCACATCCCTTAAAGTAACATATATCATACCGGATCCCAGATCCTCTGCCTACCACAGGCTACGACCAGGGTCCCAGACCCTTTGCCTACCACAGGCTACGACCAGGGGTCCCAGACCCTTTGCCTACCACAGGCTACGACCAGAATATCAAGAGTTCACATTTCCGCCTACCACAGGCTACGACCAGGGTCCCTGACCCTTTGCCTACCACAGGCTACGACCAAATAAACCCGCTTAAATGTTTCACTTTGAATTATTAGTATCTTATGCAAAAACTCAACTCACAACTCTCAAGTCAAACCCAACCCAGGGTATCAAAACCATTAACAAAACTACTTATAAAGGACCATCACAATTTCTCAACTCAAATAAACCAAGATCACAATCGAAACAAAAGATTATCAAAACAGATGGTCGTATTTCCACAAAAGTCCCCTTTCGGGATGCAATTCTCAAAATAGATTATAAAACATCAAAACACATTTAAAGAGCATCCCGATGGGGATTAGAGCATAGACAATTACCTGATATACTTCACAGCACAGCAAGAGAAGAACACACTTGAGCTCACTAACGTCTCGCACTAACTCGGGCCTAGAATAAAAGTAATTATCTAATCAAAACGCGTTCTAACGAAGTTAGAATTATCTATTAACTACCTAACCCATCCCTAGGAACACTTAGGTTCCTAAAATTTACGAAATTACACTTAACATCTCTAAGATAACACATAACATGCTCACACATTAATTTCACTCAACAATTCTTTATAAAAAGAAGCAAGCAGAGGACAGATTATAACGTTCACATAAAACGAGTCACAACTCGACTTCACGACATCCTATGGGTCTGGTTCTGGACTTTTCGGAAACCTCAGGATGTCTACTAAAACTTCTATGTTGATGGTTAAGCCCAACTCAGTTCCGAAGGACCTCAAAAACACCCGTCTTTCCCATTGGTCCAGATCTGACAGGTTCCGGTAGAACGGTTATAACTCGGGCTATACAAATCAAACGTTCGATCCGTAAAATTCCTATGGTTCCTAACATCTAAGGGAACCTCCAGTTCAAAGGGTTTGATCAAAAGGTAACTACACTAGCCGTGGCAACCCGATCTTTAGACACTAACAAAACTGTCCCGTTAACGGTTATTAATTAATTTGTTATTTCGGTCCTAACCTTTACCAAAAGGTCTTGGGGTTCTAACTTGGGCTTCAAACGATACTTAGGGTCAAAGGTATATAGTCCAACCCAACTAAGGTCCAACATCAAACTTTTTAACATTAAAACCAATTTATAGAACATGAAAATTCACTTTACTATTGTCACTAACCCTAAAGTCATGCATGATATAATTAACATCATCTTAACAAGAATTCTACATTATTCTAATTCAAGGTTCCAAGAATTAACAAGGATGATTATAACATGTGGGTCTCTTTAATCAAGATTCAAGAAAGACTAAGAGAACATATGAATAAAAACAAAGTGCATATAATATTTAAACTATTAATCTCTTTTACAAGATTTAAATCAAGCATCATGAATTAGTAAACGAGAATCGAATCCTTAGTAAAACAACTAACCTAAATTATTTAATCAAGATTAAACATGAATTAAACATGAATGAACTCTAAGAAAAATAAAAGATCATATAATGTTTAACTTAATGAAACAAGAAACCTAATTAACTTTCAAGAATCAAGATTTAGCAAAAAACGGGCATTACTAACAAAAATTGAACTTTTAATAATTAAACAAATCTAATTCACTTAACAACTTAATCATGGATAACCTTTAAAAGAGATCAACATGTAAATTTCTTTAACTACTAACAAGGATTGAATCTAATTTAAACAACCTAATTCGTTAATCAAGAATTTAACCTAGATATTAAGCTTCCAATTTCGTGCATATAATAATAATATGGTGGTCTACAAAGATTCGTATAAGGAATATAAAGAAAAATAAAGAATATCAAAGAGCAACTTTTTAAACCTAATAACCAATTATTACAACCTAAACTAATTACACTTCCAACATACAATTACACATAACAAATAAACAACTTATACATAATAGATAATTTACACATAATTACAACCAAGGATTATTTACAAATAATTTCCCTAAATTACAAAATTACAGAAATAAAAATAATAAAACTGATAATAATAATATTAATAATAATAATAATAAAAACAGAATAATAAAGGAAAAAAAAGAAAACACTTAGTGTTAGGGCTTTAGGGTTTAGGTAGGTTTGCTAGGGCCAAGTCCGGGTGGTTTTCTGAGCGAAGGTGGCGGCGACGGCGAGCGGTGCGATCGAGGCGGCGGCGAGGAGGTGGTTGTCGGACGGTGGTACCGGTGTCGACGTCCGGCGACTGGGCAGTTTTCGAAAAACAGTCCCCTGCCCTTGCCTTCGTTCTGGGCAGCGTCGACCGTGGAAGGGAGAGCGGTGGTGGTGGTGCGATGGTCGGAGGCGGTTGCACAAGGCGGCGCGGCTGCTGGGCAGTAGGCGGCAGAGAAGAGAGAGAGGGGGGAAGAGTCAGATCGAGAGAGAGAAAGAGAAAGAAAGAGGGAGGAAGAGGTGGTTGCCGGTGGTTGCGGTGGTCTGGGTGGTTCGCGGTGGTTGCCGGAGGTTGCGGGTGGTGGCCGGCGGCTGCGACGGCGCGGCTGGGTGGACGGCAGAGAGAGAGAAGGGAGAGGGGGTGACTAGGGTTTGAGAGAGAGGGATTAGGGTTTGATAAGGGTTTAGGGGGGGTTTTATACTAATGCTCCCATTTAGGCCCACTAATCCTATTCCTAGCCCAACCCATTTAAAACAAATTAAAACTGATTTTTTTATAACCCAATAATTTTAATAGTTGTAATAATAATAATAATACCAACACTCATATAATCACACAGCAAATAATATTCACGTAATTATAATAACACATAAATATTAACCTACGAGAATACTATTCTACCCTTGTTAGTCCCTCAACGGTCCTACGAGCTCAAGCGTTAGCATAAATAAACACATTACGAACAACAGTAAATAACGAAGTCAAACCTATTTTATTAACGACGTCACGGTCAACATCGTTGGATTTTTCGGGGTTTTACATCATTACCTTCTTAAAGAAGTTTCGTCCTCGAAACTTAAACTTAAACTTAACCCTAACGGTCCGGTAAGGAAACTAACGATTCCATTCCTCCTAAAACTCGAGGTTTTACAACATTACCTTCTTAAAAGAAGTTTCGTCCTCGAAACTTAAACTTAAGCCTAACGGTTCGGTAACAATCCTAACGGTTCCGTTCTCCCTAAAACTCGAGGTTTTACAATATATATATATGTATATATATATATATATATATATATATATATATATATATATATATATATATATACATATATATATATATATATATATATATACATATATATATATATATATATATATATATATATATATGAAATTGTTTTTTTTTGAAAGCCTCTACATATGAAAATTGTACATGCATGAATTTGAGATATATATCATTTATTATTATATAAAATATTTTTTTTTCATTATTAATGTTTCCACAATTCTTATTACACAATTTTCTCCCAAATTAAAAAATATTTTTTTTGCTCTATTTTAAAATTAGAACCCACAAAATATATTATATATTGTAATTATTAAATTGGTTTTTCTATATTCACATTTTTTTTATTTCAGTATGGCGTCTGTTTTGGGTATAAACAGACGCCATTTTAGCTGCAATATGGCGTCTGTTATAGCCCAAACAGATGCCATTATTCTCTGACAATGCGCCTCGTTCACAGTAAAGTCAACGTCTGTTTTGACGTCTGTTTAAAGCAGACGCCAATTATTTTGCGTCTGATTTAAACAGACGCCATTTACAGACACCATTTACAGACGACATTAAAGGTTTTGGCGTCCGTTTAAATCAGATGCCAAAACCATTTAGGCGTCTGTTTGTACCCATTCCAGACGCCAATTCCAGACGTTTTTTGGGGTGTATTCTACTAGTGTTATAACATACGATGATAAATGTTGCAATAACTTTAGTTATTAATATATCTGAAATTGCCAATATAAGCATATAAAGATAGGCTAGGCGATGGGGCTAATACTCAAGGGGAATTATATACCATGCTTACATTATATGGACATTGTTTATTCATAATAGGATAATTAATTACAAGTAATATTATTTTACTCAATGAATCATTATTTCTTAATTTATAATTATTTTATCATCCACAAAAGAGTATTGTCTCCTTTCCTTACTGAGTGTCACCCAAACTAAATTTCAGAGTACAATGTATACAAATTTGGGTAAAAAAATTGGACTTGAACAAATATACCCTTTTACTTAGTAGAAATAAAGGAGAATGTTAGGAAAGTGTCCTAAAATCACAAAATCTCTTGATCTCACAATTATTTGTTTCCTAATTGTATTAGGATATTATTTAGGTTTCCTTATTGTATTGGGTTTCCTAATTGTATTAGATTCTATATCTATTTGGAGTGGGAGTCAAGTTAGGTTATAGGGAGTTCTCTCTATAAATAAGGTGCATGTTTCTCCACCAAAAACACATCGGTAAACACAGAGAGCTAGAGAGAGAGAAAATATTGAGAGAGAAAGGGGTCTCACCAATATTTTCCCCAGTGTATCCTGAGAGATTGTGAGTTGAGTGTTGAAAGATTGTTATTGTAATCTCCTTTATGGATCGCATCACACCCTGTGATAGTGATCAGGTTGTACTCCTCCTTTCTCATAGTGGATTATTTTCTGGCTGTCGCCGTCCGTGGGTTTTTCTCCGAGTTCTTCGGTTTCCCACGTAATTCTGGTGTTTGATTTTATCGCTTATTTTTCGTTCCTAAATTTTGTCGTAATATCCGTCATCTCGTTTTCGATTCTATTATTCGCTTCCGTTGTTACCTTGCTACTCACTTTTCTCTAACAAGTGGTATCAGAGCAAGGTGGAGATGGCTTCAATCATGAAGTGCGATATTCCAAAATTTGATGGAACGAGGAGTTTTACTATGTGGAGACTGCAGATGAAGGCGGTCCTGATTCAGCACGGGTTATGGGATGTAATTGAGTATCCCGACACGAAGACTGATGCGACAATGAGCGATGATGAATTCCAAAAACTCCAGAAGGATATCAAGGGGAATCTGACTCCAAGGGAGTGGAAGAAGCTTGAAGATAAGACTCTGGCAGGGATTCAGCTGTGCTTGGCGGAGCACATTCAGAGAGAGGTGATGCATATCGAGAAACCTCGGGTGCTCTGGACCAAACTGGAAGAGTCAGTATGTCGAAGAGTCGTGCAAACAAGTACCGAATGAAGGAGAAATTCTACAGGCTGAAGATGCCCCAAGGTACTTCTATTCAGGCACATCTTAGTGAATTTGATTCTATTATTACTGAATTGGAATCAATGGATATAAAACACACTGATGAGGATAAGGCTTTTCATTTAATTCTGTCCCTACCTGCATCACATAAACAATTTAAGGAAATCATGTTGTATGGGAATCGTGGTGACCTTAACCTTAGTGAAGTAAAGGCTAGTTTACTGTCTAAGGAGAAACTTGATACCGATGGTGATGACCAGGGTGGTGATGCTATGGTTGTAAGGGGTAGAAATACTGAACGTAAGGGAAACGGGTCTAGAGGGAGGTCTAAACATCGTTCAAAGTCTAGGAATCCTCACAAGAATAAGAAGTGTAACTACTGTAGTAAGATGGGGCATATAGAGAGAGACTGTTGGGCAAAACAGAGAGACCAGAAGCAGGAGAGTAAGGATAATCACACCAAACCTGGTACCTCAAACTGCATAGAGTCCGAGTCAGATGGTGATGGGTTTGTAGTTACGGATGATGCCTTGGCTACCACATCGAGTAAGATAGCTAGAGATGAATGGGTTCTTGACACGGGGTGCACCTATCATATGTGTCCTCATAAGGACTGGTTTGAGTCTTATGAGAGTGTTGACACCGGGGTCGTAGTCATGGGTAACGACACAGCCTGCAAGGTTGCAGGAATCGGTAGCATCAAAATCAAGACTCATGATGGCATCGTTAGAACTCTCAAGGAGGTTCGTCATATCCCTAACATGACTCGAAATTTAATTTCTTTGGGTACTCTTGAAGCTAACGGCTGCAGGTACAAAGAAGAAGATGGTGTTTTGAAAGTGTGCAGGGGTTCCATGGTTCTTATGAAGGGAATCAGGAAGGGCAGTCTATACATCCTGCAAGGGTCTACAGTGACAGGATCTGCAGCGACAGTTCTAAATCTTGATGAGTCCAATAGCACAAAACTGTGGCACATGAGACTAGGCCACATGGGCGAGAAGAGAATGTCAATGTTGAGCAAGAAGGGATATCTTGAAGGCGCAAAGATCGGCAAGTTGGCGTTTTGCGATCACTGTGTCTACGGGAAACAGAAGAGGGTTAGCTTTTCAAGGGCTAAACATACAACACCAGGGATCCTTGATTATATTCATTCAGATTCATGGGGTCCTGCTAGAGTGCCATCACTGGGTGGCAAACGCTACATGTTGACATTCGTGGATGACTTCTCGAGGAAGACTTAGGTTTATTTCCTGCGGCACAAGAATGAGACATTCTCATATTTCAAGAAGTTCAAAGCTTTGGTGGAGAACCAGACAGGCAGGAAAATCAAGAAACTCAGGACTGACAATGGGTTGGAGTTTGTTGATTCTGAATTTACTGAATTCTGCAAGGAGCATGGGATTGCGAGGCATCGAACCTTGGTGGGTAAGCCTCAGCAAAACGGGGTAGCCGAGAGAATCAACAGGACACTCCTGGAGAAAGCCCGCTGCATGCTCTCGAATGCAGGGCTTTGGAAGAACAAATCGCTCGGCGAGGTGATATCATGCTGCTACTGCTGAACAGTTACCTCATGCCTCTATCGAATACGATTCGGGAAGTATGGACAGGTAATCCAGTTAATTATTCTAACTTGAGAATTTTTGGATGTCCTGTATATGTCCATGTGAATGGTGGGAAGCTGTCTCCCAGGGTTGTTAAATGCATGTTTCTAGGTTACGGGTCTGAGTCTAAGGGATATAGAATGTGGTGTCCTGATTTGATGAAAGTTATTCAGTCTAGAGATGTAACCTTTAATGAAACTACTATGTTATCTGGAATGGAATCTACCGGTACTTCTGATGATGCAGGAAATCAGGAGAAGGATGTAGAAAGAATGGTGTTCGAGGTGAAGCTCAAGGGCTTTGGAACTGCAATCGAGCAACCATCGATGCTCTGAAAAAACTCAGGTTGATGAGCCTGAGATTGAGACGAATGTTCCTCAGGTGGAGGAACAACCATGCATTGCTAGAGATCGTCCCAGGAGGGAGATCAGGAGACCAGTGCGATATACTGAAGAAGATGATGCTATGATTGCTTATGCGCTGAGTGTTGCAGAGGAGACTCCTGAAGGTGCTGAACCTTCTACCTATCAGGAGGCCATCTCTTGTCCGAATGCCTCAAATTGGATAGGAGCTATGCAAGAGGAGATGGAGAGTTTGCAGAAAAATCATATATGGGAGCTATGTGAGTTGCCTAAAGGGCGACGAGCTCTTACTGCGAAGTGGGTGTACAAGAGAAAGGAAGGTATCCCTGGTGTAAAAAGTGCAAGGTTGAAGGTCAGATTAGTGGTAAGGGGTTGCAACCAGAAAGAAGGAATCGACTACAATGAAGTATTCTCGCCAGTCGTGAGGCATACGTCGATCCGCACCTTGCTTGCCTTTGTTGCTCTATTTGATTTGGAGTTGGAGCAACTTGATGTCAAGACAACTTTCCTCCATGGCGAGTTGGAGGAGGAAATATATATGAGGCAGCCCGAGGGTTTCATCGTTTCTGGTAAACAGGAACAGGTATGCAGATTAAGGAAGTCCTTGTATGGACTTAAACAGGCACCCAGGCAGTGGTACAAAAGGTTTGATACCTTTATGGTAGGGAAAGGGTACACAAGAAGTCACTATGATAATTGTGTGTACTACAGGCAATTTGAAGAAAAGTCTTTCATTTATTTATTATTGTATGTGGATGATATGTTGATTACCTCCAGGGACATGTCACTAATAAAGAAGCTGAAATCTCAACTCAACCAGGAGTTTGAGATGAAAGACCTCGGAGCGGCGAAGAAGATTTTGGGTATGGAGATCCAAAGGGATAGAAAGGCAGGGAAGTTGTTCCTGTCTTAGAAGAAATATCTGGAGAAGGTGTTGGACAGATTCAACATGACAAACTGTAAAGCAGTTTCAACTCCTTTAGCTGCACACTTCAAGTTGTCTGGTGAGAACTGTCCTAAATCTGATTTGGAGGTAAGGAGGATGTCTAATATTCCCTATGCTAGTGCAGTTGGTAGTTTGATGTATGCTATGGTGTGTACTAGACCTGACCTGTCCCACGCAGTTAGTGTGGTGAGTAGATACATGCAGAATCCAGGGAAGGAGCATTGGGAAGGAGTGAAGTGGATCCTTCGCTATGTGAAGGGTACTTTGGAGAAGGGCATCCTGTATGATAGAGGTAGTGCTGCAACGTCTGATGTTGCAGGTTATGTTGATGCTGATTATGGTGGAGATCTGGATAGGAGACGCTCAATTTCAGGGTATGTGTTCGTCATGTGTGGAGGAGCAATATCTTGGAAAGCTTCACTTCAATCTATAGCAGCCCTGTCTACTACTGGAGGCTGAATATATTCACGCAACGGAAGGAGGAAGGAGGCCATCCGTTGAGGGGATTGGTCATGGAGCTTGGAGTACCACAGGCGAGGCGTGGTTTATTGAACGATCAGTGCTATACATCTGACAAAGAATGACACTTATCATTCGAAGACCAAGCATATAAGCGTCAGGCATCACTTCATCAGAGATACAGTTGCTGCAGGAGAGATCGTGGTGAAGAAGGTTCATACTTCTGATAATCCTGCAGACATGTTAACCAAGCCTCTATCTATAGCTAAGTTCGAACATTGTTTGGACTTAGTTGGTGTTCTAAGCATGTGAGAGCCCTGCGGGGCCACTCCCTGCGGAGGGGCGTGTTGATGGCGACAGTCAAGATGTTTATCTGGACCGATGATTCGTTGATTTTAGTCCAAGGTGGAGTTTGTTAGGAAAGTGTCCTAAAATCACCAAATCTCTTGATCTCACAATTATTTGTTTCCTAATTGTATTAGATTCTAAATTTATTTGGAGTGGGAGTCAAGTTAGGTTATAGGGAGTTCTCCCTATAAATAGGGTGCATGTTTCTCCACCAAAAACACATCGGTAAACACAGAGAGCTAGAGAGAGAGAAAATATTGAGAGAGAAAGGGGTCTCACCAATATTTTCCCCAGTGTATCCTGAGAGATTGTGAGTTGAGTGTTGAGAGATTGTTATTGTAATCTCTTTTATGGATCGCATCACACCCTGTGATAGTGATCAGGTTGTACTCCTCCTTTCTCATAGTGGATTATTTTCTGGCTGTCGCCGTCCGTGGGTTTTTCTCCGAGTTCTTCGGTTTCCCACGTAATTCTGGTGTTTGATTTTATCGCTTATTTTTCATTCCTAAATTTTGTCATAATATCCGTCATCTCGTTTTCGATTCTATTATTCGCTTCCGCTGTTACCTTGCTACTCACTTTTCTCTAACAGAGAATATTTTAAAAGGTAAAATAAGATATCTCATTCACTAATTAAGGGTAATATGAGTGTTTAAATATTGAAATTGTAAAATTGACAAATAAAAGGGGGCAAAGTAATAAGGAAATTTGACACTCATTTAGGGACAAATGTAGTGTAAGATTTTCCCATTCACTAGTCAGTACTTGCATTATATATGTGATGTAATTTGATTTCAAATTAAGGCACTTTAGCAATGTGCACGGACCATTGTTATTAAAATCTCAATTCGGATCAACGATTCTACGCAAGTTTAGGATCTGATAATCCTTCATCGATCCAACTCTTATTAAGATCTTAATGTAGTTAGGATCTTAATGTAGTTAGGATCTTACGATCCTGGTTTATCTTGAATATTATGTGTTTGAATTGCAATAAGATTCTACGATCCAACAATTTGATCAACAATTTGACGAGAATTTGACAATGGTTGCATACATTATAATATTGAAAAGTTTGTCATAACAATAAAAATTTTGTACTAAAGCTATTCTCTAATATGTAATCGAACATATTGCTTCATTTTTTTTTGGTAGAAAAGGTGGATCAAAGCCCTTTTATTGAATCATAAAAGACGAACGATTACATGCGATAAATATCCTTAGCGGCCATTCAGTCGGCATGGAGCAATTGTTGGACCTCTCTAGGGGTTCTCCTAGGTACTTGACAGTCCCAATATTCTGATCTAAGGCCATCGATGCTAGCTTATCAGCCACACGATTTGCTTCACGGTGCCAAAAAGCCACTTCCACCTTCCATCCATCTATTTTCATCCAGTTTTGGCATTGTTTGATTAATGGGCCAACGGTTCTATGTGTAACCTCTTCCATACAAAGGAGCTTTACCACAACTTGTGAGTCCACCATAAGTTCCAAGCTTTTTACTCCCATATTCTTGGCCATTTGGAGTCCTTGCAAGACTGCCTTCACCTCAACTGTGAGTGCATTGCAGGTTCTAAAAGGGCACGTGAAACCCCATATCCATCTTCCATAAATTCCTCTTAAAACACTACCTCCTGCTCCTATGGGTGGATTTCCTCGGGCCGCCCCATCAGTACATAGTTGAAGGGCATTACTACCTATGGCTGGCCCGACCCAATGCGTGAGATTGCGATTCGGCCCATCAAAGACGATAGTGTGAGTCACGTCATTCCTTTCTTCCTCTCCATGAATGCCTCATGAATTCTATCAATCTCACCCAACAGCCATTGTCCCCGGTAGAACCCGAGGAGTGTGACTTGAAAGTTGCAGACTATTGGGACAATGTGCAAGGATGGAAATGGGCTGAATTTGCGAGCAAATTGCCGAACAGTGTGCTGCACAAGATAGCGATGCTCAAGCTGGCTGAAGAAGGCATTGCAGACAACCTGACTTGGATAGGGACGGGCTCAGGTGATTTCACGCTGAGCACAACCATTTCGATTATCCGCGGCACTGAGGTGGAAGAACAACCCTTCAAATGGGTGAGAATATGGAGACTTGAGGTACCCCAAAAAATTAGAGTTTTTATGTGGTTAATTTTCCATAATAAATTGCTCATTAACGAAAATAGAGTGAAGAGAAATTTGACGAAAAACCAATGTTGTCAAGAATGTGGTGATGAAGTGGAATCCCTCGATCACCTTTTCCGTCGTTGCCCGAAAGTGCAGCCCATCTGGCGAGCCATTGAAGGGGAGGAGATTGTTTTCTGTACGGCGCACCGACCCTTTAAGGGTTGGTTTGCAGCGGCAATTACGCCCAAGTCCAACGATGACAAAACACTGGCGGCGTTCGCAATCACCCTGTGGCAACATATTGCTTCATTACTCATAAATATTTGTTAAGATTTTAACTATTATATATAACTTTTAGGATATTTTTTATTGTATTAGAATCTTATGATCTCCAATCCGATTCTACGATTCTGTTCCTAACTACGCTCATTGATCCTAACTAAGATTTCGATTCTAACAACCTTGATACGGACACTAGAAACACGTAACATAATAATTATTGATATTACATGTATTATAAATTGGTAGCAAGTTGGCAACACTTCCTACTTCCTCATATAATAATTCATATAAAAATAAAGCCTATAGTTATGTTTTGTCCATTTAAAACTTGTGTTTTTACAAAATATTGACTGAGAAAAGACCATTTGTATTAGTTATCGTATCAATCTTAGTTTAGATTGCATATGTTTTATATATTTTATATAAGCAAACTATTTATAAAGAGAATCAAATTAAAATTTTGATTTATATAGTAAATTTGTTTTTAATATTAAACTATTAAATTTCATATTTATAATTAATGCATGTGAAATAAGTATTTGTCAGATTAGCAAGACAAAAAATCTATATAAGTATATAACTCATGTATATTAGTTGCCACTGACTAGACGTTCTATACATTTTTTGATATTTGATTATTTATATATAAATAAGTTAACACATGATTTAGACCAAGATCTCCCAAATCGATCTTTATTCCCCACCCTCAATTAACTACATATTTATGATGGTTCCAAATGCTTAGCGTTTCATGCTTGAGCACCACTAACAATTTACAACCAAGATTATTAATAAATAAACAACAATAAATAAAATAAACCACCAATTACAATTTTTTTTCCTTTGGAGTCCCCAGCATTGTTGTTATTCTTTAGCCATTTGTTTTATTCTAAAGACTGGTCAATCAGGTTTGTGACAGAGGACCAGTGTATTGGATTACTTCAGATTATGTTGTCCATAGAGTACAAGTAAGCGGGGCCAATATATGGATAGTAATTTTGTAATTAATTATTGCTAGAGAATAAAATCTTTTACTGATTAATAATAATTTATAAGCTGGAAAAGGCCAAATGGGGGTGTACATACATTTGACCAGTTGATATATGTATGTTGGAGTTAATTAAGCATCTTGCCTTATTTTCTCATTATTAATAGTTAATGGCCTCTTGGGTGAAGAACTGGTACAAGCAATGTGAACTGGCCTTTAAAAATTTAAGTTAATATATAAAGGACTACTATATATATTAATATTTATATCTTTATAATATAATATAATTTATTCTTATCAATTAGTATTCTGACCCTCTTTCCGGATTTCTATGGGTGTTATGGTTAACTTTTGTAAATTTTAGCTATTAATTGATTAATATAGATAACAACTTAAAATATAAAATTAACGTAATTAAATTTATTGCAGTGATATTTTTATATGAATATAGTGATATAATTTATGTAAAGGAAAAACTTATAGTGGTTGTCAACCATGACAACCACCATAATGAAAACAATATTTATCCATATATGTGTCAACTTTTATCTTCGCTATTCATTTTTTTTATTTAGTAAAACATTATAAAATATATTTTCTTAATTAAAAAAATTTTCCAAAATTTTTTAAAATTTAAATATCTTAAATCTAAATTTTTGCCTAGTAAATTAGCATATTTTGAAAAAAAAATTATTTTAAATTGTTTAAAATAAAATAAAATTTAAAAAAATATATTTCACAATTTATATTAAATAAGAAAGCTAACGGTCAACATAAAACTTGACGTATGTACGAATAATATTCATTTTACTTATGGTGGTTGTCATGGTTGACAACCACTATAAGTGTATCCGTTATGTAAATGTATCATGGTAAAAATTGAAAGTTTATATTAAGGAATAGAGGGAGCTTTTGATAAAATTATTAAGTATTAATTAGACCTGTCCAAAATAAAAATGTAGCTAAATTTAAAGATCAATAGGTAGAGTTTGCTCAATCAATAGGCAAGCATGATGATCATTTCTTTTAACAACTTTCTAGCATCCATATACAACATACATGATATATTTGATGTTACTCGTGCTCGATTATACTCGGGTTTTTAAACTGGTATAAGGTCTATTTGGGTTTCAAAACAAGGGAGATTTTAGTAGGTGCATGTTTTTATTGTTATTCCTAGATATAGTTAACATAAAGAGAAGCATAAAATAGGATTTTTAGAATTCATATTTATGTCATTTCTAATTTGGATAAATCACATTATGGAAAAAAAAAGTATATTCAATATTCTATTTTAGGGTCATGGCACTTTTTTTTGTGCAAATGGTAGGGGCAAGTCCCTTTAAAAGTGAGAACATTACATAACAAAAAGACTATGAGCTCACATACTGTTTATGTAGAGCAGATGGAAAACTTTCTTAGGCGGGTCATCAAGATATATAATTTCACTAAGTTCTCTTTCTTACACTAATTTAGCTAATTTGTTGACAACCTCGTTTACTTCTCGGTAGCAGTGAGCCACATGGATCAACCTCTCAACCGTCCATTTCTATCCACATCCTACACTGGTGCACCGAGTTCATTATGCCTACATCTTACAATTGCACTGTCCCTTCTAGCATGTAGAAAAATAGTTTTTGAGTCTATTGTTAGCTCCAACTTATTAAAGCCCATTTCTTTGGCCATTTTCAAGCCAACCACCGCGGCTAGCAGCTCCGCTCGAAGTGCGGTTTGGGTACCAAAACCCTTCAAGATTAAGGCACTTGATTCAGCTTAAATTTAAATTCAAATAAAAAAAAAGTAAGAAAAAGAAATTATGGCCACTTTTTGATAAGTTAATCTACGCCAAAGTTTAGATGCGCTCAACTTTTTTTTTTTTTTTTGGACATGATAATTGAGTCAACCTCAGTCTAGAAGGGCAACTTGGTAAATTGGGAGTTGAACAAAAGTATGATGATTGAAGATACAAAAGAGGCAAAGAGCAAAGGTGTGGTGGCGCAGGAATTGGTACACCACACTGATTATTAAGGAATAGAAACAAATTAAAATATTAAGTTTCTAGGGAGCAATAGAAACAAAAAATTAAAATATTAAGGAAAAATTAATGTAATGAAAAAATTTGTGATAATTAGTGAAAAATTAATTAAACATTTTAGATTAAGATTAATAATTAAAATTAATGTTATAAATATTAAGAATAGGTAAAAAGTTTAATCAAATATTATTGAAATTAAATAATAATAAATATAAAAATAAAAAAGTTAGTTATAAAACTATATAAAAAAACAGAGGAAGTAAATATACGAAAATCGAAATTGTTGATAAACAAATAAATAAAGGTCCATAAATAAAACAAAAGGTAAAGGAGGGGATGAGGGGAGAAAGTAAAGAATTAAAAAAATGGGTTGCACGGGTGGGAGTACAGATGACGCTGTTTTGGGCCACCGAATTTGGTGTATGATCCGAGAATGCTTTTCCAAGATTCAAGCTTTTTATCTTTATTTAGATCCGTGATTTACGCATGCATCCCTTTCCCTGTCTGGTTTTTACCCCAATTGGCAGTGAAATGTCTAGCTTTTACCCGTTTGTGAATGACTCCCATGCACTATATACTATGGTACACCCTATGATCTCTCGGTTGGACACAGTACTCTTGTTGCAAAATGTATATAGCGTTTTGACATCCTCTATAATGTTAAAAATACAAGTATTAATTTCTATTTATTATTTGTAGGTCACACAAATATAGAAAGCAAATTTAACAATAAATTAAAAATGATAATGTTCAAATAAAATATTAAAAATAAAAATAAATCTAGCAAAAAAATTTTACTATAAACAACTAACTCTATCAAACTCCTTACACAAACAGTTAATATAAACAAGAATTATTGGATGATAATAGACTGAACTTTAGGGGTATTGGACAATAATGCACTGAACTTTTTTCTTGGACTCTAATACACTGAATTTTGAGGGTATTGGACAATAATGCACTCAGACCAATTTAACCGGTGGTTGACGCGGTGGTTGTCCCACTTTGGGTATCGTTTTTCTATTTTTTTCCAAAAAAAATATATTAGTAATTTTGCTTATGTGTACTTTCTTACACAACAAAAGTTTTTTCCTGAAAAAAATAGAAAAACGACACCTCAAAATAGGACAGCCACCGCGTCAACCACCAGCTGAATGCGTCTGAATTATCATTCAATACCCTCAAAGTTCAGTGTATTAGAGTCCAAGAAAAAAGTTCAGTGCATTATTGTTCAATACCCCTAAAGTTCAATGTATTATCATCCAATAATCCTATAAACAACTAAGAAAAATAGCTTATAAAACAACCAGAGGTCGTCATACCGTCAATAATAAAAAATAGTCAACAACGGTTCCCAAACACCGTCACTATAGATTCCACATACCATATCTTACTAGAAAGTGCAATATTGTACTATGGCTGGAACAAGTTTCTTGTGTTCTTTCACTACTAAAAATATGTGTATTACCATTCATTTTTTCCAATCAATTTAAAATAGTTGGAAAAGCCAACCATTTTAGCAACCATTTCATATTACAACTATTTTCAAAAATTTTAGTGGGAAAAATGGTTGAAAATTTTTCCTACCATCATTTTTCCTACTGTTTGAAAATGGTTGGAAAAATGGTTAGTAATCCAACCATTTTTCCCACTAAAATTTTTGAAAAATAGTTGGAATATGAAATGATTGCTAAAATAGTTAGTTTTACCAACCATTTTAAATTGGTTGGAAAAAATGGTAGGTAATACAAATATTTTTAGTTGCGTTTAAATTGAGGCAAAGTCAAAATTCAGACTAGAAAATAATGCTCAAACCGAATTTCTTTTTGTGTTGGACAATTATGACAAAATTAAATCGGGGTCAAAATTGGGGACAATAGAAAAAAATTGAAATAGTGTGTCTGAATATTCGATCAATATCAAAATCCGAATGAAAAATCTATGAGCAAACTCGAATTTTTCCCAGGTCGGAGGAAATTGGACATTTAGGTCGGACAAAGTTTTGTTAACGTTAGTATTATATGTTTGCGAGGTTATTATTTGCCATAAATCTAAATACAGTCATTTCATTCAATGAATTATGTTATGTAGTTTATGCAAAAAGTTTTAAACATGGACTATGTATGTATTTGAGGCATTGCTTGGATAGTAAGGACTTCCAATCGATGTAACAAGGGTCACAAGTTCAGGTCTATTGAAAGCATTTTTTTTCTCTAGGTATCCACATTTGCCTGTTCACGTGAGGTTGCGAGATCTTTACATGGTTGAGTTTTGTGTGTGCGCGCAAATGTATGTATGTCTGTATTCTTATTCTCACAAAACATAATAAAAAAGTGATGTGGTACTAATAACATTGAATATATACTCATGTACTTATCAATTTATAAAGGAAAGTTTACCTACATTTGAATTGTTTGGATAACACGCAAGTAGATTCCTCCCAGTAGTTTCTTGCTTTATTATTATTATTATTATTTTTAATGGCTCGACCCCTTAGTGGAATCACAGATCACGTACAATCCACAATTTGATTGTGTACTTCTTCTAATGTAGATAGTCAAACACATGTACACACATTTCTAGTTTGTAAAGTGTGAGCAAATGATAAAGAGAGAGAAAAGTCACACATTGTAATTAAGACAAAATAACTTTTTATTTGTTTATTTAGGAAGTTGTCGCATGAATTCTTTGATAGCTAATATAACATTTATGACTTATTCATGACATTAAGGTTCAATGTTTTACATTGAAATGCACATGGACATATGCAGGTGTGTGTCAATTGTCAGCTTTTAGAGGCTTGTTAAGTGATGCTTAGCACTTTGCACACTTGTGCGGTGGTGTCAGTATATAGTGTACTTAGTGTACTTTGTTACGTATCATAATGTGTATTTTTTAAGATTATTAGATTCTAGTGGTCCTTACTTTCAACTTTTGTATGCCAGTAGTTCCTACTTTTTTTTAATTTTTTATTCTAGTGGTCCTAAAAAAATCAAAATTATATTCTAGTGGTCCTAAAAAAAAATCAAAATTATATTCTAGTGGTACCAAATCTACTTCCCTATTTTTCTAATTTTTTTCATCCCTGCTCCGTTTTTCTAGCTTTTTCCAATTCCTGCTCCCAGAAAGGTTATGAAGTCTAGTTACTAAAAAAATTTTAAAATTATTTTTTTTGAGAATCCTAGCAATGCTTATCATTTTTTAAGGAATAAAAGAGAAAAAAATCATAAAATTTAGCAAAAAATAAAAAAAAATTAGGACAAACATTGTAAATTCACTAAAAATTGTGGAAAAGTGTTGCACTACATTTTGAGGTAAATGCAAGTCAAAATTCATGATATTTAGCCCCTTGATTCGATGATATCCCACAAGAATACAATTTTCATTTTTTTACAAACAATCGTGGGAAAATGTTGTGCTATGTTTTCGGCAAACGCAAGTCAAAATCCATGATATTTAGCTTCTTGATTCGGTGGTGTCCCACAAGAATACAATTTTCATTTTTTAAGACCACCATAATACAAAAAAAAAGGCCATGTTCGGCGTTAGCGTTTAGAATAGCGTTTAGCATTTTGACAGAGTCAAAGTTGTATTTTATAAAGTTTAAGTGTTCGGTAAACCAACATTTTAAGTTAGCGAATAGCATCTTAGCCAACGTTTGATGAGAATTTGCAAACGTTAAACATGTTAACGTTTGGAAATGTGAAGTAGCGTTTGAGGTTTTTGTTTTGAAAATGCCCTCATATTCTATTACATATTACTGCTCCTGCCATTACTATAAAATATAGTGTCAATGTGTCACTCTGGTTTCATCATCCCGCTCGCTTTGTCTGCTTTATTCCTTATATCCCTAATTTCCAATTATGAAAAAGCAATAAACAAGATATAACAACTCACCTTTCTCTCAACCATTGAACACTTGGAACAATCCTCTTTTTCTAAATTAATGAACAAGAAAGAAGCAACCTTTTACAACAGTAAAAGTAGCTTAATATCTTTATTCAGATTTCACGAAGAATAAGTGAAAGATGGTGATGAATTTCATTATGGGGTTTATTGCAAGAATTGGGTGTGAAATTGAAGGCCACTGATGGTCTGAGCTCTGAATAATCGGTGGGATTTGGTGAGTGACTGAGTATTTTGGAACTAATAATAATAATAATAATAATTATTATTATTATTATTGTTGTTGTTATTATTATTATTATTATTCGAAAGATAATAATAATCAGTAATAATAATAATATAATCATGTCCGTTTTGGTCATTTTATGTTCATCAGCTAATTCAACAGTTAATTTTACCGAATACATTCCTTATAAATAAATATTTAAACAGCTATCAACTATCAGCTACCCTATAACAGCTATCTGCTCCTCCAACAGCTATCCGCTACCTAAACAGCTATCCGCTACTAAATACGCTATTGTTGCCGAACAGGGCCAAAGTAGAGACCACTGGCATACAAAATTGAAAATAGGGACCACTAGAATCCAATTTTCCTTTTTTTATGAAATAAGTTTGATTAATTAAAAGTTGCAGCTATCCAAAGGCCAACTACCGTCAACTTCTCTCTATTCAAAATCAATTTTGAATTCTACATAAACATGAGGAAGAATCAGATCTTGCTTTTCTGATATTTCATAAAGGGTTCATTATTCTTAGAGGAATATTTGCCAAAATATATATTGTTAGAACCCCTCAAGGACCTCAACAGACCCACGCTCAAGGACCTTGACAGACTCAGTCTCAAGGACCTTGGCGACTAGATTGGTTTCGAATGAAAGTCAAAATTCGAATATCCAGAAAAGGTAAGTTTCCTTCACTAGAGAAATCTGGATCAAATCCTATATTATATATTCTGATTATGTGTGTGATTCTTGTAGATATAAGAAGGAAAGAAGATCAGAGATAATGCACAAGGAAAAAAAATCTCAAAGAAGGAAAGAAGAGCATGAAATAAGAAAGGAAGGAGAATAAACTCCAACGATCTTCTTCTGTAGAAACCCTCCATGTGCAGGACAAAGGACATTGCTTCTATCTACAACAAACACGTTCACCCGAAGAGAAGAGTTTTGAAATGAAAGACAAAAGAAGCAGTCGAAAAGAGTGTTTTATTTGATTAGAAAAATTAGTGATTATTATCTTCCAATCTCACCATAAATAAACTGATTATGTCGTTCTATTTTGCAAGATCAAAATCTCCAATGAAAGGCAATTCCGAGAAAGGAAAAGATTGCAAATAAAAGGGAAGATCAAAATAAGGAAGGAAGATCTCAAGGCAAGCAAGGAAAGAGGATTTTCAATAGATCCCAAGCTGCTTATAAATAAGAAGACTCAAGGCTAAGAGACTCAATCGATTCTAGGGAAGAAATCGAAGAGTAGGAAATCCGTGAGGATTTCTGAGTGTGTCTTTGTGAGACGATTTTATGTTTGCTGTAGCCAAAGACATTGGCGAGTTATTGGTAACATAACCTTAAGGGAATTAGGTTCTGTGAGTGAAAGCACCTTGGTGTGTTGGTGCGTTGTTTTGTTCAAGAATCTCTTAAGGTGCCCTTTAGTAAGGCACTCCTCTAGCAGTTGCTATAAGGACCTTACTCTTTGAGTAACCAGGTTACAGTATTTCTGTACTCTATTATGATTGAATAAAGGAAGTTTATCAATTATCTCGTATTGTCCTTTATGTATGTGAAATTAATCTCTTTACCATAAAAGGGTTAAGAAACCTAACGTCTTTTATCCCAAGTGTGTAGAAATTGTGATAACCCTATTCACCCCCCTCTAGGGTTCTTGTTCGGTCGTGGTATTTTGGGGTAAAAAAGGTTAGGGTAGTCGTATCCGCAGAGATGGTGTGTTAGGTTTTCAGGAAATTGGTTTGGTAGGGGTTTCAATATGTAGGAAGCAGTAAATAATTAAACTAAACTAATTATGAATTGAAATCAAGAACAATAAATCAAAACCTAACTAAAGAAACTAAACTAGAAAACAAGAAAACAAGAGCATAATAAGGAAAGCCATTAAAAAACAGTCAAGAACGAAAAATGTAAAAACTGAATTTAATACTAAAATTAAGGAAACGAAATTATACCTAGGATGCATTGTTCTAATCTTGAATCTTGAAATCTTGACTCTTTAATCAGATATCTTCTCCCGAACAAACAAGAAAAAACGTGATTTGGATTACTCAGACTGCTCGAATCCTCACCTGTAGAGAGAATTCGAGGAACCTTATTCCTCATCTTCACTAAAAATCGGATTTTTGTGGAACTAATACTAATGAAATTGAAAGACGAACCAAAAGAAAACAAGAACTTGAAGAAAAGAATTGCAGTGATCTTGGAAGAATTGAATTACAATCGAAGGTTTAAAGAAAACTTAAAGAAATTGAGAACTAAACCATTAAAATAAACCTAAGTAAAAACTAGAAATAAAACTAAGCAAAACTAAGAAAAGATAAAACTAAGATAGATCTAAGTAAAAAAAACTAAGATACCTCTAATGAAAATATAATAGGGTTTATATAGAAAAAAAATTAGGGGGAAGAAAATAAAATACACATCTTAAAAACCCTAGCGTTCAATTAACGGCACCAAAGAGTTAGACAAACTGATGTATATTTGCCTAGCTATATACATCAAGGCCTAGCTAAAGGACCTCTATCCAGTTAGAAGCTACAAATGTCGCCTTGGGTATCAACAACTATAAGGGTTTATTAGCTCAAGGAAGAAAGCATGAAGGACCTTGATGGTATTCTAGCTTACATGGAGTTACTCTCACATTTGGAGGACATCAATGAGCATAAATAACTCTCAAGTCCTTATTGAGAAGTCATCTCTCACGGCAGCAAAGGACTCCATCAAGTACAGTTCGATATTTTGCTCTATAACTCTAGATCCATACATCTATTGAGGAAATCATCAAAAGACAGATTGGAGCTCTTTCAATAAGCTTTCCAATGGTTTTTGAATCAATGAAAACGGACAAGTATTGAAGGAGTTATAGCAATTTCTTTCTAGAGTTGTATTTTAGAGTTTATGATGTCATAAATAGGATATATGATGTAATAGTTGATTCTTGGTTTCTTGAACCCTAGGTACACGTCCAAGGGGTCCCTAAAGTAGTATAAATAGACCCCCTAGGGTGCCATTGTATTCATTCAATCATTCAATCATATATCAAATACAAAGCAAACACATGGTGTTTTCTCTCTAGTTTTGTGCTAGTGTTTTCGTTACTCTTGAGGGAGAACGAGTATCCCCTTCTTCTATTCTAAGATTGGCTATCTTAGATGGTGAAAGGAAGGAATTGAAGAGTCTTGAAGGTGGTGTGCCTTTATCCTTCAAGGGAGCTTCAATCGCCATTATCATTCATCCATCCAAACGACATTCATCAAGAATTCATCAAGAATTCATCAAGAATTCAACAAGAATTCATCAAGAACCCAAAGCCTTCAACCGTCCATCATTCGTTCATCATCTTACCTTCATTTGGTAATCATCTTTCATAGTTCTTTCTATCCATTTCCAATCTATTTTCGCCCCTTAAGAACTTTGAGAAAGGAGATTCTTATCTTCGTTTTTAAAGATCCTTAACCCTTTTGTGTAATGTGATCTTGTGATCCCATTATACATCAAAATTGGTATCAGAGCTTAGGAGATTGATTCTCTTAGTTCTTGATCCATCTTTTCACCATCTTTCCATCAAAAATCCATCCCCACCATCCCCCCATCATCACGCCACCCATGAGTTCTTCCAAGAACCTATCAAGAACTCATAAAGAACCATAAACTCCACAAAGAACCCATAAACCATCCAAAACCCCTAAACCATGAATCTTGCAATCTTTTTGCACCAAGATTGATCAAGATGGACGATTCTAGCAAGAATTCCCAACGTGAGCTACAATGCTTGAAGCAACAAATTGATGATCTTGCCAAGCAAATGGAAGAATGTGGAATTCTTCCAAAGGGATCAAGAAGCACAAAATCACGTGTGGTTCACTCTTCTAAGGTTGAATATGAAGCACCTTATGAATGGAGTAAACGTTCCAGCAAGAAGAATGGAAATAAAGTTCAAGAAGAGTTCTTGCCCTACAAATACAAAGGAGATTACTTCAACAAGCTTGAAATAATGGAGCAAGGGAGCAAGGACGTGGTTGAATATACCATAGAATTCAGACGGCAACTACTAAGTATGGCCTTAAGGAGAATGATCAACGAGTTTTGGTATGTTACTCTCTTGGTCTTAATGATTACATTTGGCGTGTTGTTGTACATCAATCTTACGCAAACTTGGAGGAGTTAAGTTCTTTAGCCCTTGATGTTGAAATAGAAGTAAAGAGTAAAGAACTTTGGGATAGAACCCATATACAACAAAGACCTCACAAACCATCCCAACAATCCCACGCCAAGGACCTTGAAACTAAGCCACAAACTCGTCCCAAACCTCTCGTCCAAACGCCTACAAAACAACCCCAACAACCTATTGCCCATCACTCCACAAAACATCCCCTAAACCTCCCCACACCTACTATCCAAAGCTCCACAAAACAGCCCCTAAACCTCCCCATTCCTATTGTCCAAGACGAGGAAATCATTGACCAAAGTACAAGTCTATCTTGCCAAAGTTTTGATCATGTTGAAAGTGTATGTCAAACGTCATCCTATGAGCAACCAGAATTTGAAAGTGAATCATTTGATGTATTTGATGTGTTTGAGGATGTTCATGAAGTATGTGATAACCTTGGCACGAATGTGGAAGTTAATGTAGTATGTAGCGTGCCTAAAGATGAGTTTAAAGTGTATGACAATCCATTGTATGAGGAGAATAATGAAGAGTTTCGAGTATATGACAACCCATTGTATGAGGAGGAAGGCGTGAATGAAGAAGTTGAATTTGCCGAATGTGATGTTTTTGTTGAAAATGAGCAAGTTCAAGAAGTATGTAGTAGCATGGCTAAAGAAGTAAATGAGGTACACATAGAGGAGGATCTTGAAGTAGAGGAAGTAGAAGAATTGAATGGAGAAGAGCTACGTGATGAAATGTGTTCATTGATCCAAGAAGGAGAAAGTTGTGCCATCATTGACGTTGACATTGATCTTGACCAAGATATTAGCCTCGCTACAACAAATGTCCAAGAATTGCAAATGAAGAGTTATTCACACCATGGCAATGATCTTCATATGGATCCAAGAAGTTTAGTGAGTCTTGCTTTTTACAAGATTTGCAAAGATTCATTATATTGTAATATTACTTCTATGGATTCTTGTTATACTTTGTTGGAAGAATAAAAGTTGTATGATAGGAGTATCATGCTCCAAGAGGAGTCCTTATTACCACCTTGTGTCTCACGGCTCAAGGAGGATCAAAGTACTCTTATGGCACTTATGGACAATAAGTATCATGAATTTGAAGAAACAAGGAGTCTCATTCTTACACCAATGGAGGTTGGAAACCATGGGCCTATAAAGGATCAAGATCCTTTACCATCACTTGTTCTCATTTGTGAATATTTGGATGAAAGACAAGCACCATCAACAAGTGACCTCTCTCACTTATCTCTTTTGGTACGTTTCTCTTCCATGAGTATTATCATGCATCAAAGGCTGCCACCAAATCCTATGATTCATCACCGAATGGTCTATGCAAAGGATCAAGCGCAATTCATGGATAACTATATCAATGTCCTTGATTTTCATAGTATACAACATATTTTGAAAGAGTATGTACCATTGCAATGTAAAGAGAATGTATGTGTACACTTTGATAACATTTTTGTATGTAGTAGAAGTAGAAAGGAGTATGTAAATTCTTTGGAGTTAGCCTTAGCGAAGCATAAGAAGCCACATGGAGAATTGGAGAAGTACTTGGAGAAATGTCCTTACCTCTCGTCCAAGAATATGCTATGTCAACAAATCTCATCAAATGGAGTAATTCAAGTGGACAAAAGGAAGAAAGGAGTTATTCAAGAAGGGTCCATACTTGCATCTATATATGAGGTACTATGTCTCTTAAAGGATGCTAATGATCATCATATTCTTTTATTCCCTATTCTTGCATCATATTTGTTCATTACAAATGGAGTTGAGAAAGGTGAAGTCCTATCTCAAGGAAGTTGTCCCATGGATTATTTTGGTGATATACCAAGTGGAGAAAAGAAGAAGCTTCACGTTTATGGCTTAGCATTCATACTTGTTGCTATCATGAGGATATTTGAGCAAAAGGAATATTATCTTGGAGGAATCATGCTTAAGCTTCGTGAATCTTACAAAGTATTGGAGTATGTTTCATATGAAGAGGAGATCACGTCATCATCATGTTTTGAGATGGAGTACTTGATTCATTCATCAAAATCAAGTCACTTGGAGGAAGCAAGTCCTTTGACTAAAGGAAGTTTTCTAACGAGGAGATACATGTTTGATTCAAGAGTACTTAGTCTTGAATATATCAAGGAGTTGTATGAAGATGATGATGATTTTAAAGAAGTACCATAAAAGGCATTCAAGAAGAGAAGTTGTAAACTCATAAGAAGGAACAAGAAAAGTGATGTCAATAACACATATGGGAAGACATCTTATAAACAAGGAAGAAGAAGTGTTATGTACTGGTTTAGAAGAAGTTTTGTCTAAGTTTGAGGACAAACTTTTTCAACCGGGGGAGAATGATGTATATTTGCCTAGCTATATACATCAAGGCCTAGCTAAAGGACCTCTATCCAGCTAGAAGCTACAAATGTCGCCTTAGGTATCAACAACTATAAGGGTTTATTAGCTCAAGGAAGAAAGCATGAAGGACCTTGATGGTATTCTAGCTTACATGGAGTTACTCTCACATTTGGAGGACATCAATGAGCATAAATAACTCTCAAGTCCTTATTGAGAAGTCATCTCTCACGGCAAAGGACTCCATCAAGTACTGATATTTTGCTCCATAACTCTAGATCCATACATCTATTGAGGAAATCATCATAAGACAGATTGGAGCTCTTTCAATAAGCTTTCCAATGGTTTTTGAATCAATGAAAACGGACAAGTATTGAAGGAGTTATAGCAATTTCTTTCTAGAGTTGTATTTTAGAGTTTATGATGTCATAAATAGGATATATGATGTAATAGTTGATTCTTGGTTTCTTGAACCCTAGGTACACGTCCAAGGGGTCCCTAAAGTAGTATAAATAGACCCCCTAGGGTGCCATTGTATTCATTCAATCATTCAATCATATATCAAATACAAAGCAAACACATGGTGTTTTCTCTCTAGTTTTGTGCTAGTGTTTTCGTTACTCTTGAGGGAGAACGAGTATCCCCTTCTTCTATTCTAAGATTGGCTATCTTAGATGGTGAAAGGAAGGAATTGAAGAGTCTTGAAGGTGGTGTGCCTTTATCCTTCAAGGGAGCTTCAATCGCCATTATCATTCATCCATCCAAACGACATTCATCAAGAGTTCATCAAGAATTCATCAAGAATTCAACAAGAATTCATCAAGAACCCAAAGCCTTCAACCGTCCATCATTCGTTCATCATCTTACCTTCATTTGGTAATCATCTTTCATAGTTCTTTCTATCCATTTCCAATCTATTTTCGCCCCTTAAGAACTTTGAGAAAGGAGATTCTTATCTTCGTTTTTAAAGATCCTTAACCCTTTTGTGTAATGTGATCTTGTGATCCCATTATACATCACAAACGCTGGGAGCGGGTAGCCTTCTTGATGCTACTGACTTGGATGCTGGTGGGGGGAAATTGGACGCTGGTAGCGTCACTTTTGATTTCCGAAGTTAGACGCACGAGGCTTAGTACCCCCTGGTGGGGGGGTTCTTGGACGCTGCTGGGGGGGTACCCCCTAGTGGCGTCTAATTACCCCCTAGTGGGGGGTGTTGGACTTGGATTTTGAAGTAGCGCTCGTGGGTGAAGGGCTTAGTACCCCCTGGTGGGGGGTTCTTTTACGCTGCTGGGGGGTACCCTCTGGTGGTGTCTAATTACCCCCTGGTGGGGGGTCTTTGTCCTTCTTCCACCTTTTCCATTATTTTCTTCATTTCTTTCCTCATTCTCTTCATTTTTCTTGGCTTTTCTTCATGAATTTCCACAAAAATCCATAAATCACACTAATTTTCCAATCAAGTGAAGAAATCACGCTAGACATCCAACAAGCTTCGAAACCCCAAATGTAAGAAAGTGCTTGGAGGCTTGTTTTGTGGAGGTAAGGGATAAAGGGAGGGTATAGGAAAATTTTGAGGTGCTTGGGAACTCTCATCCTCACTAGGCTTGCTACAAGATAAAGACAAAGCAATAGGTTGCTCGTCCTCTCCAAGAGCACACTCAACCCGTGTTTCGCTCATCATGAGAAGGTTCCTCAACTCACTACCCATCCCGGTTTTTGGAGATTTGGTTTCTCGGGGAGAAATGGGAAGTAGTTTGATCTTCTAGCCTTTATGGATAAAATTATAAGTGTTTCCCAACCCATTCTGAGTTGTTTGCTCGTCGTATTGCCATGGACACCCCAATAAAATGTGACAAGCACTCATAGGAATAACATCACAAACAAGGGAATCATCATAGTTAGTACCAATAGAAAAATACACTAAGACTTGCTTAGTTACCTTGATGCCATGGTGATCATTGAGCCAATGGAGTGAGTAAGGTCGAGGGTGCGGTAATTGAGGCAAGCCAAGCTTCTTGACCATAGGAGTAGATGCGACGTTAGCACAACTCCCTCCATCAATGATAAGGCTACATACTTTTCCACCCACAAAACACTGCGTTTGGAATAACATTCCCCTTTGGGCCTTGCCGAGAGGAGTTTCATAGGCATGCAAAGCTCTCTTCAATTCAAGGGCACCACCATGAACTGGTGGTACGGGAACAACATTAGCAACTATACCCACAAAAGCCAAAGAAAAAGAAAAGAAAAGAAAAAGTAGACTCAGATTAAAAAGGAAAACACTCAAGAAAGAAAAAGGAAAAAGAAGAAATAAAAGAAATAAAAAGGGTTAGCGTTAGGGTTACAAATACGATTAAACACCCCCTCAGGCTAACCAATCAAACATATAAATCCATCAAGCAAATACCAAGATCAATCTAGAAGAGAACAAAATCAGTGTAAACTAGATAGAATGAAATTTTCGAAATTAAGTAGAGAGAACAAGTACTTTAGATTCGAAAAACCGCCAACAGACTTAAGATGAATGCAAATATGCGCGGTTGGTTTAGACGTAGGCCAGTCAAAAGAGCAAACCTTACTTTAGGATAAAAATTGAACGCTCAAACACTCAAATTTGAATGTGTATGTGGGTTTTTCTCATACTCATATCAAAGAAACAACCTACCATAGGCTTGGTAAGAATCTCGCTCTCCACTGCTAGTATGCAAATACACAAGTGACAATCAAGAGGACTCTTTAGGGTTGTAATGAGGCTTAGGTTAGGAGAAAGGAGTGGTAATATTTGGGTATGAGGAGTTTAAAGAGCCATGCTTAGATTGATATTCAAAAAATATCACTCTTAACTCACCTTCTTGTTAAATTTGAGCAAGGAACTCAATTCTTCCTCATTAATATCGAACACCTAGTCAAATTTCTTCAGATGGGAACTTTCAATTGAATCTCCCTAATCACCTTTTTTTTTTGGTGGGTGATCAAGGGAGAAGAAAAACATAAAATATAGCTTTGACCTCAATATATGTCAAAAGAACATCATAACCAATTGGCTAACTCATAATAATTGGGATATGTAATGTGTCCCAATTCAATTAAAACCAAAACTACACCCCCAATATCTCAATTCCATTCACAGCAACACCGAACCAATTTTTGCTCCCGAAATAATGAATTCTCACACATCCAAGCAAGGAAAAGGGTAGGAAATAATAAAGGCCATGACTTGTATTGTCAGGGTTTCATCACAAAAGGAAAGGTAATCAAAGGCTAGGCGGAGCTAAAGAACGGTAATAATATTGTTAGGTAGGTTGTTTGGCTATGTAGTTTAATTAATAAAGAAAAGAATGCCTCAATCATATTGTCACAATATGTAATGCAAAGATGCAGTCTCAAGCAAGATGCAAAATAAGTTTTAGAGGTGCAACTAGTGGTGGAGTCACTCAGGAAATAAAAGAATTGATAAAAGTGATCAATTCATACTTTTAGGCTATGTGGACTCACGGGACATGGCTCATTCAACTAAACCTAGCCCAAAGATTTGCAACACGCATATTTACACTTACTAAGATAGTCAAAGCAGTTAAACACACTATTCATTACTTGACTCAAATTAGAAGATTTGCAAATTCAGTTTCAAAAACTTTTAAGTTTTCAACCAAACTTTTCAAGGTGAAGCAAGACAAACTGAAAGTCTAATCGGTTTACAAATCATCACTGAAGGTGTTCTGGACAGGCTAATCCTAATTGATAAAAATTTTAAAATTTTCGCCTAATTTCAATGATACCTAATTTCAATGATAACTGAAGTTGTTTCTCTCCAAAAACTAGTAAGGCACTTGTGCCTCCCCACTCCCACAGAAAAACTCTACAATGTGCTCATTATGAATAAGGCGACACCACACAAAAGAAAAGGAAAAAACTCAAGCTGGCATGCATGCCACCCCCACTCCCACACAAAAAGGCCAACAATGTCCTCATTGGAATCAGAAATAAAGGTAAGCAAGCACCCAAAAGAAATTCAAGAAACACACAAAAAGAAAACAAAAGAAGAGAAGAAAGATGAGGAAGGATATTACCTGGTTGGGTACTGAATATACCCAAACAATGAAGTCTTAGAATTATAAAACCATCTATGGAGCCTTAGCCACTCCAACTCACCTCAAGATGTCAAGCACCATGTCAGAACCATTCAACGCCCGTAGTAACAAGTCATGCATTCTTGAATGCATGACAGAGTGGTGAACATAAGAGCACAATCTCAAAATTCCATCAGCAAAGGACACATCAACACAGTCAGGTCGCTCACCGTCATCAACAAAATCACTCACCCAATTAAGGGTACTATGTTCATGCTCATCAAAACCTAAGGGTGATTTTTGCAGGTTAAAAATATTCAATTCCATAGTCAAATTCCCAAAGGTCAATTTCATCCTACCATCCTTACAGTTAATCCAAGCATTAGAAGTAGCAAGAAAAGGGCCGCCTAGAATAACGGGGATCTCATCTCTAGTACTCTGAACTCTAGCAGTTTCTAGTACTACAAAGTCAATAGGAAACACAAAATCCCCAACCTTAATTAGAACATCCTCCACTACCCCCTTAGGTACTCTAGTAGACCTGTCAGCCAATTGCAATACCATCCTAGTAGGCTTTAGTTCACCTAATCCAAGCATCTCATACACATGCATAGGCAACAAATTCACACTAGCTCCTAGGTCAAGCAATGCCCTTTCTATCAAACTATCACCTATGGTAATAGATATAGTGGGGAATCTAGGGTCTTTGTACTTAATGGGCATCTGGTTCGACAGAATGGAACTCACATTTGAGGCTAAGAAAGCCTTCTTAGGTACTTGGGTGGCCTTTTTAGTGGTACAAAGCTCCTTAAGGAAGCGGGCATATGGGGGAATCTGCTGAATAGCATCTAACAAAGGAATGTTCACCTTAACCTGAGAAAAGGTCTCCCTAATTTTGTCCAGAAATTTTTTGTCTTTGCTCCCCCTTAACCTCTGAGGATAAGGTGGAGGGGGTTTGTAAGCCCCTGAAGGTGATGGACTAGTCATAGGGTTGGCCTTAGGTAAGGTTTTGGTGCGAGGAGGCTCAACTGTAGCACTTGGCCTCGCTCCATCCGACTCATCATCAACAGAAACAGTCTCATCAGTAGTTTCATCATTCACAGTCTTTTTTTCACACACATAAGAAGATTTCCGTTGAACCTTATTATCAATTTCTCTCCCAGAACGGAGAGTAATTACAACATTTAAACCTCTAACCTGATTAGGGTCACAAGATAACGAACCTGAAGCTTGCCCATTGGGGTTTGCCTCAGGTTTTCCAGGAAAGGAACCTCTATCCCTATTGGCCAACAACAATTGAGAGAATTGTTCAAGCATTTGTTTCATCATTTTCTCCTGCATTCTCTCCATGTTACTACTCAAGGAATCCTTAACATCTTTTAAACTATTCCTTAATTCCCTAATCTCTTTCTCGTGCCTATCCTCATTAGTATACCCTGGTGGAGGTTGGGTTTGGGCAATCTGGGGTTGGATAGGTGGCCTTCTAGGAGCTTGATAAGCTGCCTGTGGTTGTGGTTGATTTTGAGGGGGAGGATTTCCTTGGAAACCCCCTCCTTGACTAGGTGGTCTCAACACATTCTGATTCTCGGGGCCATAAGAGAGTAAGGGGTGCTTGCGCATCCCTTGGGGTTGGTGATGCTGGTATTGTTCAGGTCTATAGTTATGGTGCATAACATTCACATTTTCAGTACTAGTGGTCAGATGTTGAATGTATAAGGGACAAGCAGACATAACGTGATTTACACTTTGACATAAGGAACACGACACAGGCGATGGGGGAACAAAAGTAGCAGTTTGGTCATAAGAGTTAACCTGAGCACAAGTTTTGGGTTGTGAAGCAGTTAATTGTTGTTGGGCTAAGGTTTTAATCATATTCTCAAGAGAAGCAAACCTAGCCTCATAACTTGTACTCTCACTCACAGCATGTACACCCCCTAGCATTGGACAATTGAGCACCTATGGATTTGACAGGGCCGCAAGCGCACGGTGTACGTAGTAGCACGTCAAGGTCGATCCCACAGGGACTTAATTAGCAGCTCAATAAACTAATCTCTAATGTGATTGCTAAGCTAATCAAGTTTTAGGTTTTAGTAAAGGTTTAACAACTAATTAAACTAATAAAGCGAGGAAATTAATCAAGGATTCTAATCAAGAGGGAAAGACTTCTAGGGAAATACTAACCTAACAACGAGTTCGATTACTAAAACCTAACCTGCACAATCATACATTCAAGAATGAATCAAGAATCGACAACCTCTGAATTCTATCGCTCTTTCGATGCTAAATAGAACTATTCTAAACAACCTAATCAACAACTTTCGAATGCCTTTTAGGTTAAACAAAATTGAAGGTCTTAAAATTCAGGTTATCCAATTGATTCCCTAGTTCACTACTCCTTTCTCAACTTTCGCAAACCTAGGTAGATAGGTTGGCAGTCAGATTATTCTAATTTACCTTTCAGTACTTCTCAGGTTAATCTCATACTCATGAGTATTCGAGCGCTCAAAGAACACACATGAACATGTAAAACACAACCTCCTATTGATTCATAGCAAGAATTCATGCACAAACTAATGATATTCAATCAAACTACATTGTTTCGGGTTGCAAAACCCTAGAATTCAAGAAATCTATTCACTCATATTCAATGAAAATACAAAACAAGTTCCAAACATCATAATCGAATCTCAAAACTAAGAAGGAAATCAAAAAGAAAGAATAGAATTGCGAAGAATAAAACCCATCGAGCCTTTCGATCCCGGGGTAGAACCTTCTCCGCGAACGTCGCTCCTTTCCTTTGCGAATCTTGATCTTGGTTTCTCTTGAATCGACTCGATCTTGAATCTTGATGGTGGGGAAGAGGAGTAGAATGGAAGTATTAGGGCTCTCTTTCTCTCTTTTACGGCCTCCGAACGAAGGCAGAATGATAGAATAATAAATTAATCTTGAAAAATCGTCGCTTCCTTGCTTTTCTACTCGCGAAAACAACCGACCTACACACGCAGTCGGCCTGTTCAGCTCCGTTTGCGTTGAAATTCATCCCACGGCCTGTTCTTGACATTTAGAGATCCGTGGTGTCCTGGAATCTGCCAAAAATTTTCCCAAAGCTGGTGTTTTATTGTCAAATCTGCAAGTTTTCATTAAAAACAACAACACCGAACATAATAGAGAAATAGGGGGTATAAATCAAGATTTACACATAAAGTTTTCCCTAATTCACTATCGAAAACCCCTAAAAACATAGCCATAAAACGCAGTTATCAGGATTCATCCCTAGTTGTTCCCCATTGCATGGTTCTCTCAGCCATTCCTTCTAAGAAATCCCAACCCTCATTAGCAGTCTTATCCATAAAACCCCCTTGACAAATTGACTCAAGTGTGACCCTAGTGTTCTCGTCGACACCTTCATACACAATCTGACACAGTCAAACCAAGTCAAAACCATGGTGAGGGAATTGGGACAGTAGGTTTTTAAAACGTTCAAAAGCTTTCCAAAAAGGTTCTCCTATGTCCTGTCTAAATTTCAAAATCGAATTCCTTAATTGGACAACTAATGAGTTTGGAAAATACTTTTTCATAAAGACTTTGAGAAAACAAACCCAAGAGGTTATGGATCGGGGCTTGATGCTGTACATCCACCGCTTAGCGGCGTCCCTTAGAGCAAAAGGTAAGTATTTTAAAAGCACATAGTCTAAAGGAACTTCGGGTGGAGTCACTATGCTTAGGTACTCTTTAAACTCTGCAGTCCTTATCAGTGCTAACCCAGTACCAGTGAAGAGTGGTAGGTTCTGGGTGTGGTGCTGCCTAGGGTCAAAGGTCACTCCTGTAGGCAGGTTTAATAGTACAAAACACGAAGGGGGTGGGCCATAGGATGGGTATAACTGGTCATTAAGGGTAACCCTAGGTGGTGGTGGTGCTTCTTCAACCATCTTAGGTGGTTCTACCGAGGGTTCTTCCTTCCTAACCAATCTATGACTAACAGGACTATGAACCCAAATCTCAAGTTGTTGTACTTTCCGTCTTTTCCTTGAAGTCTCAATTTTTTTTTCAGTTTTATAGATTTTTTTTGGGTTTTTGTTTCTGAAAACTAATCTAAGCAAGCAGTTAAACTATTCACAAACAAACCAATAACCTAATCTACCAAATAACACTATCCTTGGCAACGACGCCATTGTTCGGTTGTGGTAATTTGGGGTAAAAGAGTAAGGTTGCCGTATCCGCAGGGATGGTGTGTCAGGTTAATAAGGAAATTGGTTTGGTAGAGTTTCAAATTGTTCAGTTGTTAGGTTTTCAGGAAATTGGTTTGGTAAGGGTTTCAATATGCAGGAAACAGTAAATAATTAAACTAAACTAATTATGAATTGAAAACAAGAACAAGAAATCAAAATCTAACTAAAGAAACTAAACTAGAAAACTAGAAAACAAGATCATAATCAAGAAAGCTATTAAAAACACTCAAGAACGAAAAATGTAAAAACTGAATTTAATATTGAAATTAAGGAAACGAAATTATACCTAGGATGCATTGTTCTAATCTTGAATCTTTAATCACAGATCTTCTCCCAAACGAACAAGAAAAAGCGTGATTTGGATTACTAAGACTGCTCGAATCCTCACCTGTAGAGAGAATTCGAGGAACCTTAATCCTCCTCTTCACTAAAAATCATATTTTTATGGAACTAATACTAATTAAATTGAAAGACAAGAACCAAAAGAAAACAAGGACTTGAAGAAAAGAACTGCATTAATCTTGGAAGAATTGAATTACAATCGAAGGTTTAAAGAAAACTTAAAGAAATTGAGAACTAAGCCATTAAAATAAACATAAGTAAAAACCAGAAATAAAACTAAGCAAAACTAAGAAAAGATAAAACTAAGATAGATCTAAGTAAAAAAACTAAGATACCTCTAATGAAAATATAATATGGTTTATATAGAAAAGAATTAGGAGAAAGAAAATAAAATACACATCTTAAAAACCCTAGCGTTCAATTAACGGCGCCAAAGAATTAGACAAACGCTGGGAGCAGGTAGCCCTCTTGATGCTACTGACTTGAATGCTGGTGGGAGGAAATTAGATGCTGGTAGCGTCGCTTTTGATTTTCGGAGTTAACGCGCGAGGCTTAGTACCCCCTGGTGGGTGGTTCTTGGACGCTGCTGGGGGGTACCCCCTCGTGGCGTCTAATTACCCCCTGGTGGGGGATGTTGGACTTGGATTTTGAAGTAGCGCTCGTGGGTGAAGGGCTTAGTACCTCCTGGTGGCGGGTTCTTTTACGCTGCTGGGGGTACCCCTTGGTGGCGTCTAATTACCCCTGGTGGGGGGTCTTGGTCTTTCTTCCACCTTTTCCATTATTTTCTTCATTTCTTTCCTCATCCTCTTTATTTTTCTTGGATTTTCTTCACTTCTCTATGAATTTCCACAAAAATCTGTAAATCACACTAATTTTCCAATCAAATGAAGAAATCACAAGCAAAAATACTTATTTTAAGGTCTTAATTCGGCTCAAAATGAGACCGAACAGTTCTTTCAATTGGTACCAGAGTAGGTCCACTCAAGAAGAGACTAACCGCTCTGTGGAAAAGATCATGGCTAAGATCGAAGATGTTGATATAGGGCAAGGACGTTGCTTGAGCACACCCCCATTATTGAGATGATCAAACTTTTCCCGCTGGAAGAAGCGTATGAAGGCATTCATCATGGATCAAGACTATGACCTTTGGGACAGAATTGAGAATGGAGACTTTTTCCCCATGATCACAGAGGGAGAAATCACAAAACCCAAAATTAGATTCCAAATATATTGCCCAAGAAGTAGAAAAGGCAAATAAAAATATTAAAGCCTTACATACTCTCTATTGTTGACTTGATTCTAATGAGTTTAACTATATATGTTTCTAGTTGTGATACAATCATACAACTAAGCAAGTGTGGGATACCTTAGTGACCACATATGAAGGAACGAGCCAAGTTCAAGAAATAAGGCTTGACAATTATGTCAAGTAGTACGAATCCTTCAAAATAAAGAATGGAGAATCCATCAAGGACATGTACAAACGTTTCGCTATCATAGTCAATAATCTCAAGTTCTTTGGGAAAACCTACTCCCTTGAAGAAAAAGTTCGCAAGGTCCTCAGATGTCTTCCAAGAAAAAAATGGGAACCGAAAGTCACCACAATCGAGGAAGCTAAAAATTTGAAAACTCTCCAATTAGATGACCTCATTGGAAAGCTTCTTGCTCATGAAATACATCTTCAATAAGAGCAAGATGAAAAGGACGAAGTAGCCCGTAAGGACATCTATGGTCCTAACGACAAGTCAAATGAGGTTGATACGAATCGGATCTTGGCTTTGATGGCTAAGGAACTCAAGAAGTCATGCAAGAAAAGTCATACGTCCAAAGGATCTTCCTCCAAACGGGCCAACCAAAGAGGTAAAGACTCTTCAAATAATGAAGCTAACTCATTCTCTTGTTTTGTATGTGGTGACCCAGATTACTTGATCAAGGACTGTCCCTACAACAGAAAGAACAGAGAAAAAAGGAGTCACATGGCCTTGATGGCTGCTTGGAGTGACGATAGTAGCAGCGAAAGAAAAGATGTAGAAATGACCAATAGTTTCCATGTGGGAAAAGAAACCAGTGATACCGAGGAAGTTGGTACAACCAATGATGACTACCAAGACAATGATGAAAATGAGGTAACACTTGATGATCTCTTTACTTGGCCTAAAGGGTACTTGGCAAATTGCTTTCTAAACTTATTAAACATGATACTAAGTACTTGAATAAAATCAAATCTCAAAAAAAGACCATCAAGGGGTTAAAAGAGTCCAAGGTTGAATTGGAAAAGTCTTGCGATAACCTTACCTCTAGGATTAACATTCTCGAGGCCGAAAGTCACTCGCAACAAGAAAACCTTGATAAATCTCGTAGATCTCGATGTGTCCCCTTTAAAGAAGGGTTTATTGGAAAAATGCCTACAAAGCCAATGCTCAAGAAAGAGGCATGAAAAATCAGTCCCTTTCGAGGAACGAAATCATTGTCAAGGACATTCTATCCCTCAAAGGCAACCTGACAGAAGTAGACATCAAGGACGTCATAGTAACCTCGATAGAAAGGACCAAGGCCACAAATTCTACTCATGGCACCAAGAATGACACAACTACCTTGGGACAAGATACCAAGGTCATTCATCTCTTCCCAAAAGCATATCTGGTAAATCTCACTACTCCAACCATTATCGTTTGAAAATTGTACAAGTTTGGGTTCCAAAATGAACAAGACATCCTAACATGGTTGTTACTAGTAGTCAAGAACCTAAATTTGATGTCACTTATGGCTTGAGGAAGTGTGTCTAAATTTTTGCAGGTAGATTCACCATCCAAGAGCGTGGATGCTTAAGGGAAATTGGAGCAATCAAGGACATTACTTATATCAGCAATAAGAACCCCCTGAGGACCTTGGCAGACCAGGCTCAAGGACTTTGGCAAACCTAGGATCAAGGACCTTGACAACTGGATCTATTCAAATGGCAGTGTTATAGATTATTTTTTATGGCACGTATTGAGGGGGAGCACCCTCTATTAAGACTAACAAGTTCATTGAGGTCTTGCAGATTATTGGAGATGGTTACAATATTAAGGGGGAGCTCTCTATAGACTTTTTGATAAAGTAAAAAAGGGGGAAAAGTGCTGCAAATGAATTTCGCCTTTCATAAAAAAGGGGGAGATTGTTAGAACCCCTTAAGGACCTCAACAAACCCAAGCTCAAGGACCTTAACAGACTCAGTCTCAAGGACCTAGGCGACTGGATTGGTTTTGAATGAAAATCAAAACTCGAATATCCAGAAAAGGGAAGTTTCCATCACTAGAGAAATTTGGATCAGATCCTATATTATATATTCTGATTATGTGTGTAATTCTTGTAGATATAAGAAGGAAAGAAGATCAGAGATAATGCACAAGGAAAGAAATATCAAAGAAGGAAAGAAGAGCGTGAAACAAGAAAGGAAGGAGAATCAACTCCAACGGTCTTCTTCTGTAGAAACCCTCCCTGTGCAGGAGAAAGGACATTGCTTCCATCTTTAACAAGGACGTTCACCCGAGGAGAAGAGTTTTGAAGTGAAAGACAACAGAAGCAGTCGAAAAGGGAAGTTAATTTGATTAGCAAAATCAGTGATTATTATCTTCCAATCTCACCATAAATAAACTGATTATGTCGTTCTATTTTGCGGGATCAAAATCTCCAATGAAAGGCAACTCCGAGAAAGGAAAAGATTGCAAATAAAAGGGAAGATCAAAATAAGGAAGGAAGATCTCAAGGCAAGCAAGGAAAGAGGATTTCCAACGGATACCAAGCTGCTTATTAATAACAAGACTCAAGGCTAAGAGACTCAATCGATTCCAAGGAATAAATCGAAGAGTAGGAAATCCGTGAGGATTTCTGAGTGTGTCTTTGAGAGACGAGTTTGTGTGTGCTGTAGTTAAGGACATTGACGAGTTATTGGTAACAAAACCTTAAGGGAATTAGGTTCTGTGAGTGAAAGCACATTGCTGTGTTGGTGCGTTGTTTTGTTCAATAATCTCTGAAAGTGCCCTTCAGTAAGGGCACTCCTCTAGCAGTTGCTACAAAGACCTTACTCCTTGAGTAATCTGGTTACTGTATTTCTGTACTCTATTATGATTGAATAAATGAAGTTTATCAGTTATCTCATATTATCCTTTATATCCGTGAAATTAATCTCTTAACTAGAAAAGGGTTAAGAAACCTAACATCCTTTATCCCAAGTATGCAGAAATTGTGATAACCCTATTCACCCCCCCTCTAGGGTTCTTTCATATATATATATAGCATTTGAGTGATATAAGGCAAATAGTTTCCTTAAGGACAATGATTTCAATCCCATTTAAGCATCTAATTATCTCTTATACTTGTTCAATATTTTTAGGGAAATTGGATTCTAATAATATGAATTTTTAACCATATAAGACTAAATAATATGAACTTTTCGATTTGGTTCTTAATAATATGAACTTTTGCACCACAGTAGACTAAACAGTACACCACCGAGTTAAGTTGAACTTAACTCGACGGCGGATGACGTGGCGGCGGAGAAGGTGTGATTGGGCTCTTTTAATTTACCATGTCAGCTTTGATTGTCAAACACAACCCTCCCCCACCCCCTCTCTCTCCTCAACAATTCTTCTTCTTCTCGTCCGTCGATGGTATAAAAATATTTACCGCTAATATAAAAGGTTACTAAAATGTACAACTTGCAACTTGTTTTTTGGTGGCAATTATTATGGTATGAATAAGTTGGAGCCTACATTTTTCGTCCAACTAGATTAAAACATTGTTAATGTCATGCTGGATGTAGAAAACAAAAAAAAAAGTAGTTTGAATATTGAGGGTTTAGGATTCTCTCTGTGGCCATGGCTTCGCCTCCTTGTAAGCGCGCCGCCCATCGCTCGCCGACTTTCACTGGTTGCACCTTGCCGACGTAATTCTCAAAAGACCGTCACCATTGAAGTTGTTGTATCAGCCCCAACTTTCTCCCTCGCTGGCCTCTCGACACTCTCCAATCGTCCACCTTGCAGCCGCCGCCTGTCCCAACCACAACCACCTTGCAGCCGCCTCGTCCCGGCCACACACGCAATAACCGCCGCCATCTGCATTCTCGCTGCTGACATTCGCCGCCTGACCAGCGCCACCTTGCGGCCGTCGTGTCGATCCAACCGCCTACTATCCCAGCTACGCCGATGCAATAACCGCCTACTGCAGTCCTGTTGCTCGTACCTCTCGTACCTCCAAGCCCAGATCCAGGTTTAACGTCCCATTTTACTACCTTTTCTGTTTCAATTGAATAATCTGCAATTGAAAGATGAGGGGAGGTGATTGGAGTTTTTGTGAAGGGAGTAGCAGAAACAGAAATGATGCTGGTCTTGGCTCTGGTAAGCTAAATATCTTTGTAGGCAATCTCCCGAAGAACTTGGATAAATTTGGTCTAAGCGGGATTTTTAGGAAATTTTCTCAAGTGAAGTCTGCAACAATTATCAGTAGAAGAGAAAGAACTTCAAACTTTAGGTTTGTTCAACTGTGGCGGTTTCAACAGGCAGAATTATGCATTCATCATCTCCATGGAAGAATGATAAGAGGAAAGAAAATTATTGTTGATTGGGCCAAGTCTGGAAATCGTGCAAACAAAAAGAGCAATCCTGTTTGGGTTCCAAAGAGTGTTTCTCAGTCAAGCAGTCCGGACCCAGAAAAGGATAGCTTTAGAGTTCAAGGGTTGGCAAATGATGATTTTGTGGAATGGTTGGCTTAGTGTGCACTACTCTTGAGCCTCGACACCTTGATGCCCTGGCATCTTTGATCACCAATAATTACGGGCCTTTCTCTAAGCTGACTACCCTTAGTGGTGTCAAATTTCTGCTTACCTTTGACTCGGTTCAAGAGATGGAAGAAGTGTGTCAAAATCCAATGGAGCTAAAGGAGTGGTTCTATGAAATTAAGCCTTGATCAAAGTATGAGACGACTGACTCTAGACGAGTATGGCTAGACATTATAGGGGTTCCCCCTCATGGTTGGATCTGGAAAAACTTCAAAAGTTGTACTCAACCATGGGGCAAGTTATTGTCTTTGGCTAGGTGTATTTCTTCGACCAACCAATTTGAAGTGATGAGAGCTTTAATTCAAACTGAAGTTTTCTCAAGAATTGATGGGCAAGTGCTTCTAGACATCCAGAGTTTCTCCTACAGAGTCTTTATTCATGAAGTGAGCACGCACTTCATTCCCCCCTCGATTGCCAAGGCAGTATTGGTGGGATTCCTAGATCTCCCGAGTTCTCTAACAGGTCTGGTTGGCCAATTCAGGATGTTGAAGTTGCTCAGCAGTTTGGATTTGAATAATTAGAAAGCAGCTAATGATTTAGATGCCTTGAATGAGAATGCTTCGTGTGATCATTCACTCGCATCAATTCCAGTTATGAATGATCATCAGCTTGAGATTGAGGCAACAGCTCTTGGAGGCAACTCGGTTCTTGGAATTGAAAAATAAGTTGAAGTATTTGCCGAGGTTGAGCCACATTCTAATGACAACGAGGCTAGTGATGATCTCAACTCCATCTCCTCTGATTGTGAGTCAGTGATTAAAGTTAGAGAATTTATAGTTAAACAAACTATCAGATTTGGAGAGAAAAGTGGCTTCATGAGGGCAAAAAGAAATACTAATCCCAGGAAGTATCTTGGTGAAAAGTTTTCAGCAGGAAAGAAGAAGATAAAGGAAAGTGTGAGAAGGAAATGAACCTCAAATAGGTTAATGTCATCTTCCACAGAGGGTAGTGTTCCATTCTGATAAGAATTGGATTGTGGGTCAGACAACTATGTGGGGATGGTTTCAAAGAGCAGGAAATTCTGAGAGTGTGAAGTGGCTTTGTGTCTAATAGGCTTTGGGGTTGTGAGGAAGTTTTGGTTCTAAACTCATTATCTTGGCAAGAGTTGATAGATTATCCTTCTGTGATTTGTGAGGGCTTTATCTGGCTTTGCTTCACTTTTGTGATATGTTGTGTTGCTGCTTGGTTGATGGCCTTGATTTTCTGCTGGTTCAGCCACTATATTTGTCTTTAGGTGGTGAGTTGGTTTTGGGTGGTTCCGTCAGCTTCACTGTCTATATTTGATTCCTCTAAAGTGGCGACATTCTTGGTTTAGACATTCAGAGGGTTGGTGGGGTTTTATATCAATTGGTGGCATACTTAGTCATTCATTTGGAAATTCAGGATTTGGAGTGAAATCTGAAACAATTTCTCCAATGAAATGTTGTCATGGTTCAATGTAAAGTGGGTCGGGTTGTCAGATGGTTCTAGTTGTTGGTTGTTTTCATTTCTTCCTGTTTGGCTGTTTTTGTAAGCCCTTCCTTTGATTTGAATAAAAGGACATTTTGACCGCAAATTATAAAAAAAAAATAATGTCATGCTGGATGATGGATATATTTATAACAAATGTTTCCCAATAAATATAAAAGACATACCTACACATTTATGGAATTGCAAATTTTAGTACGGAATGGTTCACGTAAATTTATGGTGACACTAACTTGTTAAATGATGGTCTTTTTACAATGGTAAGTCGGGACACCCACTAGGCCCCCTATCTCAGGGAAAGCTCAATGAGTCCACCAGCCCAAGGGGGGAGGGGGTAACCAGGCATACATGCCTGTTGCTGCTCCCAGGAATCGATCCTGGGACCTCTGGGATACCAGAGTGCAGCTCATACCAAATGAGCTAAGAGCTTATTGGTAAATGATGGTCTTTTTAATACTACGTAATATTATATTGATGATGAAATATATTAGAATGACTCTTTTAATGTAAGTATAATCAATAATTTGTTAGGTGATGATTTTATCAAACTATTTCAAATAATTTATTAATCATTGCTATCATATTTATAAAAATTATCACAAAGTTGTATGTCTTATAATAAAATTATAGTGGAACGGTCTTACATAAAATTTACAAACAATAGACCCTTTGCAATATATGTGGTGCTAGCTTAATGATTGTAATTATCAATATAATTAGGCTATATATATTGAATTTAATTAAACGAATGTTACTTTTAAAAAATGAACTAAGAAACACAGTGTTTGTGGATACTCATGCAAAGATGAACCGAAATTAAGAACATGTTGGAACATCACAATTGTAATCTAGCTGATTGTGTCCATGCATAAAGATGTGATAATTAGTCGATTTGGTTAATCAATTGATTATTTTGCCAATGACATGTGTACTTTTGCTGGCTACATGTGTGTTTTCTGCTCTGTCCACATGCAATCAAATTATAAGCTCCACATCGTAAATGAAGTTGATTTATGAATGTAATCATTTTGGTCCTTTGGGAATTCATAATTATGGTTTTAGGATCTTATTTCACAGTGTTATGCAATTTTTGTCGGCCTATTTCACCGTGTCATGCAATTTTTGTCAGCCTTTTTATCTTTAAACAAAGTGCCCGAAACAAGAGGATTAACACCATAAATATGTTGGAAAAATGATGCTGGATTAGCTTGAATTTTCATCATATTCTCTTGGCTTGTTGATCTTTATGTATGAAGGTGGATGATCAATGAAACATCTGAATCTATTGATTATATAGCAATAATGAGCTAGAAACGGTGAAATTCCAAGAGTCAGGCTTGCCACGGACCGTGTTGAGGTCAACACGAACAGTGCCAGTGTGACCACGACCCGTGTCAACTTCAAAACGGGTCGTGTTGATGGTTGTGACTACGACCTTTTCCAACCTCAAAATAGGTCGTGCTGATGGTTTTTGGGAAAATTGAGCTTTTTGAAGGTAACATGGACCATGTTGGGTTCAACAAGGGTCGTGTTGGCCCAGGAAATTTCTATGACATCTTGGTTTGGACAAATCTACTTCGTCCGACATCTGATTGACTTCGTTCTTGACTTTTCAGAAAACTCTAGGAGTCTACTTTTTATTGGTATAAGCTCGAAAGCCATAACATGTGTTAAAAAATGGTGACCGAAAGAGTGGACATATATCAGATTTCGCACACTTTTACCTATCTTACTCATAACTCCTTCATCTCAACTTGGAATTGAGCTTATAATATATCGTTGGAAAGCACTTTCAATGATGAATCATGAAATGAATGTGAGCTTTGGAGTTCATATCATTAATCTATATAAATTGAACAAAACACTGAGAACTCAATTAACATAGTGAAATAAGATCATAAAAGATCAATTAAACATATTAATCCCCAAATTTCACCATCAAAATGCTCTAAATATTTAATCTATATATGCACTTATCATTAATATCATTGGAAAAAAGTTCCACTATCATTATTTTAATAATTTAGTAATAAAATATATTTTAATACTAGTTTGAGTTATATGATTAAAAAAACATACTAATTAAAATACGTATACATAACTTGCTACTTTCTTTTCTGTAATAGTTGATCAGGAAAAAGTTCAATAAATCTATATTATATATATTAGGACAACTTTTGTAACTATATTTGCTAAATTAAAATATATTGCAGTTTTATGTTTTATTTGTCTATTATTAACCCCGTATAGCTTACATTCTATTGAAAAAAGATCTCATAATTTCCACTTTGAAAATTGTTGATAAATTTCTTTGTATATGTAACAAAGGTAATACCAAAGATGGGGTAATCAAGTGGTAAGCATTTCATCTCCGTGTTTGCCACTAAGGTTAAAGTGTTGGTGGAAGTAGAAATTTGACATTAATATATTTTTGATTAACACTAATGATTTAGGTTTGGTGATAAACCTATTGATTTCACATTTAAATATGAACTTTTCTTAGGTTTTTTGATTTTAATACACAAATGTTTGTGTGTAGTGAACTGATCATATGAGTATAGTATTTTAATAAGCATGTGAGCATGCCTGGACATATGACGCACATCAAGTATTATTTTAATGAACACCAAATACGCAAATGACTATAAAGCTTTTGCTTGGAGGACACAAGTACTACTTTCATGGGCATCAAGTAAGCAAAGGAATATGAAGATTTTGCTTGAGAGACATCAAATGTTGATGTCCACCTTTCATACTTGATGTTTGCCAAATATCCAATCATGCTCACATACTCAACAAGAAGTCATACTTATATATATATATATATATATATATATATATATATATACACACACACACACACACACACACACAGACAGACATCAAATGTTGGTGTCCATCTTTCATATTTTATGTTTGCCCGATATCAAATCATGTTCAAATACTCAACAAAAAGTCATACTTATACTCAAGAAGAAGAAGAAGAAGAAGAAGAAGAAGAAGAAGAAGAAGAAGAAGAAGAAGAAGAAGAAGAAGAAGAAGAAGGAAGGAGGAGAAAAGTAAAATCACCAAGTGTCAATAATCCTAGGATGATTTTGAGGTGTAGAAAAAGAGTGAAAATGAGAGTGTATTTATAGTGGTAAAGGTAGTTTTATTTATGGTGGTGAATATTCGGAGGATAAAATCAAATAAAAGTTGATTTTATTTGATTTGGAAAATGGAGGAAAAATGAAATAAGATAAATAGAGATTTGATTAGGTTTGATTTGGGGATTTCAACATGTGGAAAATGTGTGCATTTAAAAAATCTTGGCATTTAATCCTAAACTAAAAATAAAGATAAAAAAAGCTCAAAATAAATTACAAAATTTACAAAGTTGAATTGAATGACAAAATTCAGCATCTACAGTTAGCCCCCACTTTGATCAAATCCGAGTAGAACGCTGATCAAAGTAGTTTGAAGACGCTGAAAATGATATGCCCCAGAAGTGAAGTCTCGAGGCTGGATGACACTTGGAAGCAAACATCCCGTGCCGCATGTATGACTTGTAGCTGATTGACATTCGGAAACAATATACTATGTCTTTGTTGATTGTCAACGCTTGGAAGCAACTGTCCTGCGTCTAATCGTACTTTCAAACTTCTGTCATCGTATTATAAACGCCCGACGACCGGCTGAACGGACATCGTACTATTAACGTCCGACGACCGGCGGACTGACATCGTACTGTTAACGCCTGACGTCCGACTAAATTGACATTATATTGCTAACGCCCGATGACCGGCGAAACTGACATCGTACTGTTAACACCCGACGTCCGGCTGAATTGACATCGTACTGTTAACGCCCATTGACCGATGGAACTGACATCGTACTATTAATGCCCAATGACCGACTAAACTGACATCGTACTGTTTACGCCCGACGTCCGGCTGAATTGACATCGTACTGTTAACGCCCGATGACCGACGGAACTGACACCGTACTGTTAACGCTCGATGATCGGCGGAACTGACATCGTATTGTTAACGCTCCGGCTGAATTGACATCGTACTGTTAACGCCCGATAACCGGGGGAACTGACATCGGACTGTTAACGTCCGACGTCCGGCTGAATTGACATCATACTGTTAACGCTCGATGACCGGCGGAACTGACATCGTACTGTTAACGCCCGATGAACGGCGGTACTGACATTGTATTGTTAACGCCCGACGTCCAGCTAAAAATAACAACGTTAGCCCCTAGTATGCAAACTGGGGGCGGCGATTAAAAGTGTGTATCCAACTTCAAATTATTTTTTGAATATATGAATATTCATAATTCTCTTGAAAATGAAGCCTATTATGAGTCTGTCACTTCTTCCTTTATATCTTCTAAGTATATAGATATTGAATCTCCATACTTCTTTTGAAAATTTCAATTTAACTTTTGACATACTGCATTTCTCTTGAGGATTAATTTATTTTCTGAGTATACAAAATTATTTTTGTATTTCTCTTGAAAATAATTTAATTTTTCTTCTTAAAGGAAAACTTCCTATTTTTTGAGTATTAAAACAAAAAGGTTTCAAATTCTCCTCATAATAACTTCTCGATCAATGCATACTAGACCGGTTCAATCGTTTATTTTAGAATTAAAATTGGGTAGGTGAGAGTTTGAGGAGGTCTTCCTTAAAAAATTACTTGCTCATGGTGCCATCTTCATCATTTTCGCCAGCAAACAACATACCGCCAGGTATGGAGGTGCTTCTTTGGTTCTCGAGCCATATATCCTGTCAGTATATTTCGCCAGAGCTCTATACCGCTAGGTATTGTTGTGGTTGGGCTCTCATTTTTTCGAAATCAGATCTGGAAATTCAGCTGGAGTTGGGTGCTTCTGGTATCGTTCCCGAAGGAGTTTAACTCCGGCGACTGTCAGAACGAGTTCAGACTCCGACCCGAAGCCCATACCGCCCGATATAGTTCTTACCAAGCCTAGATTTCAAATTTTGAATTTTCGTTGTGATGTTACTCATTTTGAATTTTTGAGATCAATTTTAAACTTGAAGCCGGAAACTATAGGTCTAAACTGGGACACTATACCGCCAGGCATTCTAGTCGGTCTACCAGTTTTTGCCACCAACAGTTCCTCGTTTCTATTATGCATGTTTATATTACAAGACTCTTTATGCAACCCTAATCCTAATGCATGATGTGACTCTTTTTATTTTTCTGTATTTTTTTATTTATGCGATGCATGTGACTTTTTTTTTGTTTTATTTGACTCGAGAAGAAAAAAGGAAAGAAAAAAATTTAAATAAAAACTAAAAAATTAACATGACTCAAAATGAAAATGAAAAATGAATTAATGCGACTCAAAATGCAAACTAATGTGACTTAAAATGAAAAAATACACATGACCTAAAAACAAAAAACAAAAAAATGCACATTGATTTGCTGCATGTATGCGATATGAATAGCCCCCACTTTCTCGAGGAAAAAAAAAAGAATAAGGAAAAGTAGATCAAAAACTCCAAATGTCAAGGGTGATTTCGAAGTGAGTTTCAGGACAAGGCAAAAAATAATGAAAATGATGAGTTCTCTTGTCGAACTGCCTCGTAAGTTGCCATGATGTGGGATATTGAGTGATGAGTGACCTTCCAGTTGGAATGCTGCAAAAGACGATATCAATGGAAGACTCGCCCTGCTTAAGCTGCATGATGGGATAGTCAGGATGCTCGACCTTAATGTCACGGTTAACAACCCTAAGCACTAAGAAGGATCAAGCGACAAATCGTCTTGATTTCCCCTACCCCTACTCTATCTTTCCCGATTCTTTTATTTTAGGTAGGAACATGTAAGCACACCAAGCCCCCAGTACTAATGAACAAATAAATATCTTCAGGAGAGTCAAAATGATGGACCTAGGTGGGTGTTGTCTTCAAGTAATCCTTATTTTGATGCAACTAGCTTCTTGTTCTGTTAAAGGAGTTATCCCTCACTCAGGTATTCTGAAAATGAGGATTAACTAACAAATCTCATACATGCACTGATGACTAAATCAGAAGAGCTCACAGGGCGATGGGGTGAATATGGGAATGATGGAAAAGGTGGTGAAGGCTCAAGCTCCAATAGGAGCGAGATGAGGTTGTGGGTGGTTTGGTGAGGGTAGCAATCAGATGTAATGGACAAGGTGATGAACGGATAGGTAGTTCGATGGACTGAGGTTCGAACTGATGAAGATGGACGAGATGGTCTATGGATGGAGCACCATGTCTTGTGGGTTTATCTCATAAAGGAAGAGATGGTCAAATAGCTATGGTTTGATGGATTTTGATGGGAAAGGTGGGTGTGCTTTGGTGAAAGAAATCTGACAGCTTGTCACTGTCATTAGAGACTAAGGTTCCCTCTCCTTTTGCCTAGCTCGCCTGGTGAGGTTTTCGAGCTACCCACTCTTTATTCTATCTCTCAAAGACCAAATGATTTGATGATGGATTTTCTCAAAAGTGAATTGTAGCGGTCGGGCCTCAAAGAGGTTCTCCTACGTATCCATTGTGGAATCAGGTCATTCGTAGTTCAATAAGTACAGCTTTAAGGATTGATGCCTCAAGAAGGACTTTAACATAGATGGGAAGGTTGAATGGGAAGGTTTTGGGATTTGGGTGACCGACAACTGCCTCCTCTGCCGTTTCTTTTTTTTTTTTTGCTTTTTTCTTCCCTTTTTTTGTTTTTTTTTTTAACTTGACGGCCTCAATCTATATTTCTCCTATCAACGATGTTTGTCACCCGCACCATATTGTTTGGCTTAAATCAGTTTAGGGATCGGGCGGTCGTAAAATGAATGACTGGGTTAATGGTGGTGGTTAAGAAGATGGTGTGTGAAGAAATGTAGTGAAGCGCGAAGTGAAAATGAAGGGGGTTATGATGTAGGTTGTAAAGGATGGAAACCTTCTATTCTAGACATGTCCTTTTCAGCTGCATGATTTGTTAGATGGGGAAATATACTTTTAGGGACTATTGGTCACTTTAAATTCTCTCCTTTTGCCTAACCTGTTGGGTGAGTGTTCAGGTTAGCTTCTCTCCTCTTAATATTCACTCGTTTGCCTATACTTTTGCCCAAATTGTTAGATGAGTGTTCAAGTTGACCTCGCTCTTTTTTATTTGTCTCTCCTTTTGCCTAACTTCGCTTTGGCGGTGAATTTAGTCTCTCTTCTCTCTATTAACCTTGGACTCGGGGTAGGGCACAAAAGCATAGAGAAAATGTGATGGATATATGAGATGAAGGAAACGAACAGATGGATGTGTCAGACTTGGATGGTCAAATGGGAAAGTGAGCTCTCCAATTCAAATCAGTAATGCAAGCACAAGATTCTTTTCCTAGCAGTTTATAAGCAAATGAGGTCAGGGAGACAAGAGTCATAATCAAAATGAGTTAATCTTATTGAAGGTAAATAAGACGGATGCATTGAAAATCAATCTTTGGATAAATTCTGTTTGACTCTAAAAATTAAAAACCAACTTTCATGGAAAGAAAAGGAATAACATGACATTAGAAAATCTCGTAATTGATCCTTGTTATCTTTTACTCTGATGTAACCCGGGATTATAGAGCTTGCAGCGGCGGATCCCCTTACGGCTTGAACTTCTAATGGGGTTTCTGCATTGTTTGTGATGGCAGCAGTTCTCCTAATTGGAACATTTCTTCAAGTTTTTTTTCTTGAGGGTGAAGCAATTTTTAGTATCATGACCTCGAAGTCTATGATATCTGCAAAACCCGCTTGAGTTCCAAAATTTTCCTTTAGTTTCAGGTTCGCATCGGATAGGGGGAAGCTTGATCTTTCCTTCTTTAAGAGGATAGTCGAGAGCCTCGACATGGGTAGTGTAGATTGGAATGAAAGACATGAGTTGCCGCATTTCAGCATCTTTAGTAGAGGAATTAGGAGCCCTTTGATGAATGTTAGTGTCATACAACCCCATCGATGATGATCCTCCTCCTATATGCGATGTTCAATATTAGCCATCCTTCTATCGTTTTGTAGAGTCCAAAGGATCATATCCATTTTTCGGTCTAGACTTTCCATGCGTGATTGCATTTGATTTATTGTGGTAAAGAGTTTGTCCATAAAAGAACTTTCTCGTTCACCACATCTTCTTTCTTGATATCCTCCTGTGGCTAAGGGCGGGATTTGGTATTCCTTCTCAGTTAAAGGAGACCGGGAGACACTTAGAGATGTTTTAAACTCTTCCATTGGTAAGTTGAACTTATGTGGTTGATCAGCTCTAGGAATAGAAGTGAGTCCCAAGCCCATATAGTGATTTGCAGACATAGGGATCTCTCTTTCTGTTTCATGCATACTTGCTATTTCACTATGATGATTGTTGCTTTCATCTTCATCAGGAAGGTTCCACTCATCATTCATCCTAGCCAACGTATGGACGATTTCCTCTATCTTCCTATCATTTTCAGTAGTTATGCCTTACATTTGCTGTGAAATTTCAGCCAAATATTGGGTAATGAAGGGAATAAGCTCGTTGTTGCTAGGTATCCCGTTGGAGGCCATTAGAGACAACGGTGTGAAGAAAGCAACTTCGAGACTTGTTTACTCCATGTACAAGGTCGGTAGACGGATCCCTATTCTACCTGTATGGAAACCATAAACCTCGAAATTAACACCAACATTGACCAACCCAAAGACCTAGTGACTTATATGGGACACCCTAATACAAACAATGCCTACATGATGAATGATTTTTTTTTTTGGTATGGATTCGCCCACTATTGGGCTTGCATGAGGACTCTTAACCTATAATGATATCATGTACAATGAAGGGGGAAGGTATCCATCGAGTCATCATAAAATTGAACCAACATTAAAACTCTAATGGTCTTAGATTTAGTTTATGACTGGGCAAATACCTTAGGGATCAAATGCAACTTAGGGTTGAATAAAGTCAAACTCGAACTTTTCACAAAGTCAACCACTTCGACTTGGGCCTAAGAGAGACTTTTGAACCAACTTAAATTCCGTTTACTATTATCCAAACTAAAGCGACATTTGGAGGAAATACAATATGAGACTGACTCAAAAAAAAAGGAAGAAAAAGGAGAAAAGAAAACATGTAGCACATAATTTACATATTAGAACAACATGAAAGGGATGCACATAGTATACAAATGAGGGATGTACCTAACCAAGATTCTATATTCAAGGGTTTAAGATCAGATATTTAAAACTAACATACTCATGGCTCTCACGTGCCACAAATTCTATGGAGTTCATAGTAATGTGACCCGTGTGTTTCTCGCAAAATTAAAGGAAAAATGTAAATTCATAATCCCGAGAATTTTAGAGTGCTTCATGAGTGGGAAAGTAACTTGCGATCTTCTTGAAATGTAGAGTTCATTCCATTATGAAGACAAAAGTATACTATGCCCGAAAGGGAAATTTGGGTTAAAATCCTAAACGGTACCTTTGGGTTCATTGCGATTTATAAAAAAAAAAATCAAGATGGAAGACCGTATGCTTAATGCCTAACTAAATAATAAAAGTTACAAGAATTAATTTCTCCTTTCTACTCAAAATTTTAAAAAATCGATTTTTCAAGTTTTACCCTCTTAAAGTAAGTCCTCAGTAGAGTCACCATTTGTGGGACCCGGGAAAAAACTTCATGGTGTCCCACGCGGTATATGACGAGCCGAATAAGGTGTCTTAATTTTTAGGGGATTTAAATGTATTTTTATTATGATATTCAAGTGAATCAAAATAATAAAAATAAAAAGAGTCGCCAAATAATTTTTAATGAGAATTAATAAACTCAAATTTAAACTCCATAAACCATGAACCATGAGATTCGGATCCGGGGTTAAGGTTACGAATTCGAAAGTAAAAACTCTCGAATTCGCCCGTTCAAAGAACGGACTCTACAAAATCGGTTTATTTAAAGATAGGAGTAGAAGTGGAGAATTAATTAGAATAATCAATATTATTTAGCGCATACAAATGAAATGATTAAGTGTAAAATTAAAATAAATGCAAATAGTAGAATGAAACAAAAGAACAAAAGCATAAACATTTACAAGTTTGCATTTAATTAGATTAATTAGAGAATCAATATTATTATTTAAGTCAAATTTTACATCATAACAAAGTGAGAATAAAATAAGCAAAAGATAATACTAACCTCAAGTTAATGCCAAGATTATGAATGCAAGATGATGATGAGAAGAAGAAGAAAAAGGAGGACGGAGGAGAAGAAAGGTAAAATTACCTAATGTCAATACTCCTAGGATGATTTTGAGGTGTAGAAAAAGAGTGGAAATGAGAGTGTATTTATAGTGGTGGAGGTAGGTTTATTTATGGTGGTGAATGAAAGAATATTGGGAGGATAAAATCAAGTAAATATTGATTTTATTTGACTTGGAAAAGAGAGGGAAAATGAAATAAGATAAAGAGGGATTTGATTGAGATTGATTTGGAGATTTGAACATGTGGAAAATGTGTGCATTTCATAAATCTTGGCATTTAATCCCAAACTAAAAATAAAGATAAAAAAGCTCAAAATAAAATACAATATTTGCAAAGCTGAATTAAATGACAAAATTTAGCGTCTATATGTATGTGTGTATATATATATGTGTGTGTGTGTGTGTGTGTGTGTGTGACCTGGGAAAATCCCCGTCGGTGTCCCTCGTGGTAAACGACAAGTCGCAAGGAGTGTCTTCTCTTTGAGATGAATTTTCGTTTAAACAAATTAAAGTTAAAATTTAAATAAACTCCTTTTTTTATTTTATTAAAGTCTAAGGATTTCATTTAATCGGAAAGTGAACAGAAAAATAAAAGAAAAAAAAGAAAGAAAAAAAAAACAATAAACAGAAAATCCCGGGACTGGGCTCGGGATGACCTACTGTAGCAATACCTGCAGGTATTGTTAGTCAGTGGCCCTGAAAAAAGGTCCCGGGCTTGGAAATCAGATTCGAGGCGCGGGGCTGGCCGGAATAACGCCAGGTATTCCGCCTGTCCCAACCTCGGGATCTTTTTCCGAAACAATAAAAAATGAAGATAAAATCCTTTTTTTTAATTAGCTTTTCGAAACAGAAAATAAAATACGAAAAGAAAAGAAAAGGAATAAAAGCGAGAAGAAAAGAAAAAAAAAGAAAAAGGAAGAAGAGTCACCAATTAATTTTTGAATGAGAATCAATAAACTCAAAAGGTAAGACTTCACAAACCACGAACCACGAGATTCGGATCCGGGGGTAAGGTTACGGATTCGAGAATATAATTCCCGAATTTGCCCGTTCAACGAACGGACTTTACTAAACCGGTTAAATAAAAGAAAGAAAAAGATGGAGAGGAAGAGAGAGTAGAATGGAGTATTAATTAGCGTAATTAATGTTATTTAGTTACATATAAATGCAATAATAAAACGAGGAATAAATACAAGAAATAAAAGAATTAAATACGAGCGTACCTTTATTCACAAGCAATCTATATTATTTAGGTCGAGTTTAGGGTTAACTCAAGTTACAAGATAATATGAATGGAGAAGAGATAGATAGAAATGAAATAAAATGCCAATTAAGTGTATGCAAAATGAGAGAAATAAAGAGGGAGAAGAGAAGATGAAATCACCAAGTGTCAATACGCCAGGGTGATTTCGGTGTGTGGTAGAAGTGAAAATGAGTGGGGTTTTTATAGGAGAAATGAGGGTTGAGAATTAGGTTAAAATGAGGGTGAAAAAATGGAAGCAATATTCTAGGGCATGGCACGTTTCCCGAGGTGGATGGAAGCGACCCGGGTCGGGCAGAACCCGCCCACAATACCTGGCGGTATGTGGGCCGGATCCTGCCCAACCTAGCTTGTTTCCGCCTCGGGTTGCGTGCAAAAGGGATTGGGATGATTTTTTTGTTTGGGTTTTTGTCACTCTTTTGCATTTCATTTTCTTTGGCATTTTTTCTAAAATAATAAAAAAATACATAAATAAAATTACATAATTATGAGACACTTTTCAGGTGTCTACAATTAGCCCCCACTTTGATCGAGTCTGAGTAAGACGATGATTAAAGTATAGCTTGGAGGTGTTCGATCTTTCTTGATGTCGTTCAGATGTCGCTCAGCCTCTCCTGAGGTCGCTGAAATGTAGTTCAGTCTTTCCCGATGTCGATGAAATGTAGTTCAGTCTTTCTCGATGTCGTTGAAATGTAGTTCAGTCTTTCCCGATGTCGTTGAAATGTAGTTCAGTCTTTCCCAATGTCGCTTGTTGAAGATGATGCAGCCGCAAAATTGAATTGAAATTATTTTCTGAGTTATATAGAAATTATATTTTCACATTTTCTGTTGAAAATAATATATGTATTTTTTTTGTTTTTATTTATTATAGGAGTATTAAAACAAAAGAAGTTTTAAATTCTCCTCATAATAATTCCCCGGTCAATGCATGTTAGACCGGTCAAGGGAGTATTTAATTGGGTTTTAAGGTGGGTAGGTGGGAGGTTGAGGAATGTAAGTGTGGTCTTTTAAGGAGGTGGTGTTGTCATTTTATCCACACATCCAAACACTTCATCCTCACTACCACTCTCTCTACATCCACTTCATTCACTCTTTCTCTCTCTAAAATCCCAAACAGCCGGCCCCCGGGGAAGCATACCGCCAGGTGTGGCGTTTTCCGGCCCTCCCTCCGTTCGTCGATCTGCAGCACAGCTCGAAGACCGAGCAAGAATACTGCCAGGTATTCTCCTATTTGCCTATCTCGGTTTTCGCGTACATAGTTGCCGGATTTCCGTCAGGTCGCCTCACCGAAATTCTGGCCCATACCGCCAGGTATCTTGCCTGTCTCGGTTTTCGCGCGCATCTCGAGTCTCAGATCTGGAATTTTTCTGCCGGAAAAAGTGTCGCCTCGGTGCTCCAACATACCGCCAGGTATTCCCCTCCAAACCTTCAGTTTTGAAACTTGACCCTTAAATTTTGAGCATTGAAGCTGACTAAAATGGTACAATACCGCCAGGTGTGACAGTTGAGTCGGCACTGAAGGATACCGCCAGGTATCACTGTCGATTGAGTCGGTTCTCGCCGGTGACGCTTCCTCGATTTTTGAGCTCGGAAAACACTGACCGTTACGCTCGCCGAGGTTCAATACCGCCAGGTATTTTTCATTCTCGGACTTCGAATTTCAGATCTTGCATGCTTTTTCATTCCCGTTGACTCGCCGGAATTTTGCTGACTTTGTATACATACCGCCTGGTATGGTCTCGGGTCCTGACCCGAGACAGTCCAGGATCGACACACCATACCGCCAGGTATGGTCTCGGGTTTAGACTCGAGACAGTCCGGGCTTGACCCTCAATACCGCCAGGTATGGTCTCGGGTTTGGACCCGAGACAGCCCGGGGCAAACCTATACTGCCTAGTATGGTCTCGGATCTGTATTTTCATTTATTTGAGGTTTTGGTTTAATCTCGGAATTTTGAATGTGTTTTCTTATGTTATGTAGCTTGTAAAATGACACAACCTTTGAAACTTCGCGGACATATAACTCCTCATGCCGAGAATTGGGTTCACCATTCATTTTTTTGCCAATGAATGGTTTCCCGAAGGTGGGTTCAACCCGGCAAACCTCACGCAATATCCAAATGAACATGTGTGGCTTCGGCGATCGGAAATCCCGGTAAGCCTTTCATGTTTGCTAAAAAAAAAATTTGCGTGTTTCTCACAATCTTTGGGCTTGTCAATTTGCATGTATGGGCTTTAATTATGTTGAACCCTCTTTTGGCCCAAATGTATTGTCTCTTGGGCTCATAGATATCTTGTGGGCTTCGCGGCTAAGTGTCAATAACTTTAGAGTTTAACATCGGGTTTTGGCTATTTCCCCGAGATTTTTCTCATAAAATTAGGGTATTGCTTAACGCCGCCACCCTTTTTACTATTGTCGCCCCCCAAAAAACGTTTTTGCCCCTCATATATTTCCACTCACCTCACTCTCCTCCCACTCTCTTCACTCTCCTCTCACTTAGGGGTGGGAATTGATACCCACATATTGGGTACCCACCCTTACCCACCACTAATGGGTGGGTAAAACCCATTAGCGATGGGTAATGGATAGGATGGGTATGGGTTATCCATAATTTGGTGTGGGTATCCATTATCCATGGGTATCCATATACCATTGATGTAATTTCATATCGAGTTGTATTGTATTTATATTTTGAAATTTAAGGCAAAATTCAACTTTAACAGTTGGACATAAAGCTTTGTAATACGGTAGTATAGATTAAAAAAGATCAAATATGAAATTTGAGCTCCTAATTTTTTTTATTTGATAACATTTATCGCGACATATATAGTTATTTTTTGCCACTAAAACTAACTGAAACTTTAAATTTTCAATTTCAACGGTTTTAGCTGAAATTTTATAATATGATAGGATATATTAAAAAAATTCAACTATAAATTTTGAGCTCCAAATATTTTAATTTGATAACATATATCGCGACATATATAAAAGTTTGTTGCCGCTAAAAGTAACTGAAACTTTAAATTAAAATTCAATTTTAACGATTTAAATTGAAACTTTATAATATGATAGGATAGATTAAAAAAAGTTCAAATATGAATTTTGAGCTCCAAATATAAATTTAATATTTAAAACGTTAGAATACAAAATAAAAACAGTTAATTGAATACTTGGATACCCATGAATACCCATGGGTAATGTGGGTATTACCCATGTGGGTATTAAGAAGTATGGGTAGGGTATGGGTAGGTTCTTATAATTTATGGGTAAAACGTGGGTATGGACAGTGCCCGTCCATACCCACCCAATTCCCACCCCTACTCTCACTCTCCACTCATATTATCTCTCTAAAACTTTGATTTGTTTTTGAAATTTAATCTAAAATGTCAAGAGAAGGTGATAATTCAAGTGAAGGATAAGAGGTTAGTTTGCAAATTTCAAATTTGGAAAAAAGAAAAGCAGAAAAAAAATTTTCGGAAACGGCCAGCTGCCACGCCCAGATTTGCACCGCGGCGGCGGCGCGACCGCGCCAAGATCCCGGCAGTGCCACGGCGGTGCCGCGCAAATCGTGCGCACGCCATGCATTTGCCATGGGGTGCGGTCACATGCGCAACGACCGCTTTCGAATTTTAATTTTTTCAAAATTTTTATAAAATGTTAATATTATTGTTTATGTAAAGAATATTATTTATTTATTTATATTAATATTATTAAGGTAATCAATGTCGTTAATTATAATTGTTATGTTAATTATGTTAAAATTTTGTCAAAACATATTATTATAAATAAGTTGTTTATAAGTGTTGTTATTATTATTATAGTATGTTAATTATGCTAATTATTATTGTTAATATTATTATTTATTTATTTATAATATTATTATTAATGATATCAATGTTGTTAATTATAATTGTTAATTAATATTATTATTACAAGTTGTTTATAAGTGTAGTTATTAATATTATTAAGTGTTGTTAAAATTATTATTTATTTATTTAAAATATTATTATTATGGTGAATAATGTTGTTAATTGTTATTATTATGTTCATTATCTTACAATTATTTATTTATTTATAATACTATTATTATTATGATAATTAATATTAGAATTGTATGTCAATTATTAATGTTGAAGCTACTATTATTATTACGAATTAGTATCCCAGTTATTATTAGTATAATAATAATTGTTTCTATTGTTTGTAGATTTTTTTGGAGGACTTTGGCGGGGACGGCGTTGATTATTCCACTCATTTTGTAACGCAAAATGTTTTTGACAGTATTGACGCATTGCAAGAATGGGCTAATTGCGATTCATATTGGATGGCAAGCAGCTAGAGACGTATCTGTTCAAGGTTGGGATAAGCCTTTCCAGGCTCGTATTGATAGATAGCAGGCTATTAGGGCCTCTCAACGCCAATGATGGTTGTAGTTGTACCCTTGTCTTTATATGAATTGCTAATTATATTTATATTGAAACTCATGCAGTTAATTGGAACATGATCGTCAAACATAACACAAATTAACACAAATTACCATCGAAATGCAATGTCACGGTTGATACAACACAAAATCTCGCAGTTAATTGGCCTGGAAACTCTCCCACTAGGTTGCGCGACTGAAGTCGGGATCATCTGCGTCTCGGGCTCCCCTGTATCATCGTCCCCTGATGTTTGAGAGCCGGTTGACTCATCCATGGCCTGGTTGAGATGGTCAACGAAATCTCGCGTTGTCTGACTCCCCGTGTCCTCGGGCTGGCCGCCCGCTGCATCACCTGCATCCGTACCACGACCAGCACGGCGAGTTGACGCAGTCACATTGCGTCTGTGGGGGTCTCCAGACTCACCCCCCCTCCAACCACTCACAAGTCGATTTGCCCGGTCCAGAAGTCTTCCACCCTTGCCCTTCCCTACCATTTTAGATCACCTGCAAAATGAAGACATACATTAACATAATTATTATCCTAAGCTACCATCACAAATAACCTATTCACTTACGTATCAACTGGTTGTTGAGTACCTAAGTTATTAAATGGATGTGACATAACTATTATGTCATAATTTGGAGTTATGAGTACATAAGTTAAGAATTAAGTTGGATTATGAATAAATTACCCATACCAACTTTATACGCCAACTCACTTACTAATAACAACCAAAATCATCCAAACTCAACATCCTTTTAACACAACTACGTATAAACTAAACTATTCGGAATATACCCTAAACCCTAAACTTAATCCTACATCAAAATTACAATTTTTTCTAACACAATTAATCACTAATATTAACACATGCTTAATCACTAATATTAACGCATCAAATATTAACAACGAATCACTAATCACTAATCACTAATATTAATCATTAATAATTGTCATATTAACACATGCTTAACATTAATATTAATATTAACAATATTAATATTAATCTAATTTTCATAACACAATATAAATAATACTAGTACAATTAATCATTAATAATTATCATATTAACACATGATTAACAATAAGATTAATAATAACAATATTAATAATTATCATATTTACTAATAACAATAATAATACCAGTAAAAATAATATTTAATTTTTAATTATTATTTAACAATAATAATATTATTAAAAATAACAATAATAATATTAATAACAATAATAATATTAATAAACATAACAATAATAATATTAATAACAAATTAATATTAATAAAAATAATATTTTAAAAAAACGGAAAAAAATAAAAAATTTCGGGGCCGCGCAACGCATACGGCAAGCCGCGCCGATTGGCACCAGATCTGTTGGCGGCTTGCGTGCGTTTGTATTGCACCGTCCCGGAAATTTTTTTTTATTTTTTTTTCGTTTTTCTTCAAATTACAAAACTACAAAATATAAAACCACAAATTCGAAACATACCTCAATTTCGTCGATTCAATCCCAGTATGTGGTGGCCGATGGTTGAGAGCGTTTTCTAGAGAGACAAACTAGAGAGAGAGTGAAGAATGAAGTTATGAGGTTCAAGGGCGTGGGTTGGAAATATTATGCGAAAGGTGGGCGACAATAGTAAAATGGGGGGCAACGATAAGCAATCGGGTAAAATTATTCGTCATTAATTTCAGAGTATAATCCAAAATTATTCAAATTATGTCTCGTGAAATGCGATTTTTTTTGGGCTTGATGACTTGTATCCCTAAACCCAATTATTTTGGAATCATCTTTATCGTGCGTCGAGGAGGCCCAAAGTCTCTTGCCTTTTATTATTTCTTGTGCGGTCAAATTTTTTAGAGTTTAACGTTGAGATTAATGAATAATCTCGATGTTTTTCTCATAAAAAACTGATTCTCGTTTTTAGAGTATAATTCGAAAATTTGTGATTTTTCGAATTAAGTATCGTAAGAAAAAAAAAACAAAATTAAGGGATACGTCAATATGGACTTTGTTGGAAAATGGGTTATTTTACCATGTCGTTGCCTCTAATTTAATTCGTGCGGTTTTGACATACGCATAAAAAAAAATTTGATTCATGAAGTCCTGAAAATGGGATCTAAAGGCCGACCTTGCGAGTGTAATTCGAAAGGAACATGACTGCATCTTTCTGAATTTTTCTCGCCTGGTTTCTTATTAGCCCCCAGTATTTTAATGGCAATTCCTTTTATTCTTATGACGATAGCATGAAAATTTGCGGTTCAATCACCAATATGGTGGCCACTCTGAAAATTCGCGCTGGCCTTGTGCGAGATACCATGGAGCACACCGGTTTCCTCCCTTTTTATCAGTGTTTGGAGGCTTGGTTAATGTCTTGCTCTCGTCGTCCTGGTAGAGCTCTTGGTGAGCTTTTCAGGGACACCACTAATACATTTCACTTTCGGTTTGGCGAGATGGCTGTCACCCCTACAGACTTTGTGATAATTACTGGTTTACCTTGGGGGACTCAACGCTTATACTTCAACCGGGTTTTTAGGAGAGGCACTCTTCAGGCGTTAAAACTTTTTGGGCCTATGATGGGAGGTCAAGAGTCAAACCGTCCCTTGCGCTACAAGCACTTTCGGTAAGCGATTCATTCTACGGCTTGTCGATCCTTTCATTAGCTCAACGGATGCGCATTATCCTTGCTTATTTTATTGGTGCATCCTTCTTTGCCAACCCTGGGGACGACGTCCACCTTTTCTGGTTAGAGAACTTAGCGGATCTAAACAACATAGGCACTTTAAAGTGGGGAGAAGCGGCATATGCTTATTTTGTACGGGGTCTCCGCATGGGATGCAGGACGAACTTACCCAACAGGGAGTCCCGATTCTACAACTACGGCCCTTGTTTGTGGAAGGTCTTGGAGGTAACCAAACTCTTAAGACTCTTCTCACCTTATGGCATTGTAATTGTTTTATCAATTTTGTTCTAACTCATGTAGGTATGGCTTTATGAGTACTTCCCTGCTCTGGCCCCTCCGACCAGGGCGACCCTGAAAGTTATTCCTGCAGCTACAGGATGGTCAAAGGAAATGGCCTATCCTGATAGGTGGGGTTCAGATACCCTCCAGAACCTGCGCGCTCTTTTGGACAACGCGACCCCGGTACGTATTTCTTCGTGCTTGATTTTATTTATTGGATCTCGTTTCACAATTTTTCCCCCTTTTTCTTTGAAATTAGGAGGATGTAGATTAGAATCCTTGGGAAGACCTTGATGATAGGACTGGGATGAGGATCCATGCTGATGGTATTACTACATCAAGGATCCTCCTAGAGGGCCCTTACGGCTTCGTCTGGTTTTTGGGTGAGAGAGTCTCTTCTGAAATCCTGGGTTTCTACGATCCTTGGATTCCTGCGGACCCTCCGACCGAAATGATGGCCCCTCGATCTTTGAGCTTCGAGGATTGGGTAGCTGCAAGTCATGGGACTCCTTGGGATACGTTGGCTACTCGCTATGACGATGAGTTCCATGCCGGGGCAGTGGAGTTCTACTTGAATCGCTTGGCTCATCGGCGAGTGAGTACTGCAATTTTCCCTTTGTTCATTTATTACTTTTGGTGAACTCATCCATTCCCATTTTTTTGCAGTTAGTGGATCCCTCCCGACAATATGAGGCCCCGGGTTTTGTCACTTTGGTTAACAGATATCCTGGTCAGGAGAAAGAGGTTCTGGTGAGTCTTTAGTTTCTCTACCAGTTTTGTTTTCGGTGACCTTTCTATTGAATATCTCCCTGTTCCTTCTTTTCAGCCTTCTCTTTGGAGCTTTAAGAGGTTGTGTCAGCTTTGCGCCTCCTATGGAAGACACTTACGAGGTTGATTTTTCTCGTGGGGCTGCTATCGAGGGTCCCCTAGTAATTCGAATTCCAATCACAATGATTTTCGATCTTCCGACACTGATGAGTCCAGTTTTGAGTCGCATTCTCAGGGAGGCGGTGGAGGTTATGGTGGTTCTGAGTCGCGTTCTCAGGGAGGCGGAGGGGGTTATGGTGTAGTTCCTCGCCGTTCTAGTGTCGAACGTGGTCCTCCTCCACGTTTTCCCGAACCTCCTCGCTTTTCGATTGGAGACTTCCGTAATTTTGAGCAAGGCGAATCCTCTCGTCGCCGTGTCACTGTTGGTCAGTCGACTTGGATTGTCAGCTCATCTGATGATGTGCCTTTACAGGAGCGATTCCGCGATATACAGATATCACGTAGAAGGGGTGACGTTCATGCCAACCGTTCACAAGATGGTAGACAACCCTCTAGGTCGAGCGGTCATGGAGGTCACAGTTCATCTCGTGGTCATGGTCATTCATTTGGAGGGGGAGATCCCGATGCAACTCCATATAGTCAGAGTCAGTCCGTTGAACGACATGATACAAAGCTTTTGCAATATTCGGATCATCCGTCTTGGGGTCGCTCTGTTGGCCATACTAGTCATAGATCGAGTCATCATACTGAGCGTCGCACGAGCCGCCAGTCCGGTGAGAGATCTGGTCGTTTCATCGGCTCCGAGCGGCATGTGGTAATCTGTCCGTCGATCGTGATACCGAAGTACTCGGTTTTTGGCGACTTCGCATGCGAGGTTATTGGCGGTTCCGGTGATACAGAAATGCTTGAGAGCCAGGGTGATACAGAGGTGCTCAGGAGTTTTAGTTCTCCTCGAGATGTTCCATCTTCATCCCGATGGCCTCCTATGGGTCGTCATGGATCTGCTCAGGGCGGTTTGCCCCCAACTGCTCTGACTGGAAATGCTTTTGTAGATGCCTTATTTGGTGCTTCTGGTGATCCAACCTGGGGCGGACAATACTCCGGAGGTGGTCCCAGTGCTGGTCCTGCTGGTTCAAGCTCTAGTCGTCATAGCTCTCGTGGTTCCTCTCGCTTTCGTTGATGTAGGCTTGGTTGCAGGATGGGACTTTATGCATGCATTATGAGACTTCACATATGTTTTTACGCATGATGAGACTTTATGTATGTACTTATGCATGATGAAACTTTATGTTTGTACTTAAACTCTAAGATAATGTATGTGGGGAGACTTTTGTGCATTTCTATCCTACGACTCAAAAATTTACACTCTGAAATGCGGATGCAGGGTGGAGCGTGCAGCCCCCACTTCCAAAAAAAAAAAATAATAATAATAATCTTACTATAATAGTTGCTAAATCTGTTTGACCAGCAGGGGAGTAATTTGTGGAAGGTGGGATGTTGTCAGCCATTGGATGAGATCCATATCTAATCACAACCTTTAATAAGCATTAAAAACACACAGAAAATTGACCACATCCACAAGCAGTAAATACTCAAAGGAAACCGCTGCCTAGGTCAATCCTACCTTTTCATTGTCTCTGTCTCTCTCTCTTGATTTCCGATTTTCTATATCTCTCTCTGACGTTCTTAACCCAATTCTTCCAAACATGGCTTCTCCTTCATAGATTCTTGGTGTCTTCCTCATTGTCTGACTCTTCAGATAACGGAATTCGGTTGTTGTTATTATGAGTTGTTATGCTCACTCTGTTTCAGCAATGCTATATTGCTACGGAAGTACAGAGGATGCTAGATCTAAATCAAGCATCAGGTCTATGAAACAGAGAATGGTTTTGTGTGCTATTTCCTTTTTCTTTTTGGGATAAAATTTTGGTATTAGTTTGGGCATTTTCATTATTGCGTTGTGTTACGTCTGAAAAAAAAAAAAAAACGTCTGTATAAGATTAGAGAAGGCAATATAATGTCTTTAGAATTTCATTATTTACAATTAACGATACTAATTTGCTTTTAATTTTTGTTACTATAATAAGAATGTTGACCTCCTCCTGTGCTTGCTTGACTATCAAAGAATTTGTGAATATGTGTTAGTTAAATGGTTTTCCCAATTTTGTCTTACTTCTATTTTGTATTAATTATCATCTTAACATTATTAATTTATCGACATATATAATGTTCTATCATACCAAAATATTATCATACATTCATAACGAAAAAATATTACCATAAAAATATAATATTTTAAATTTTGATAAAATTAGGCTCCGTTCTTTTATACGGCTGGTTGCGGTTGGTTGCGGTGTGGTGGGAAAAAATGTGGTAGATTGTGGTGGGTTGGGAAATATTGTGGTGGATTCTGATTGGTTATGGAAAGTTGTGGTGGATTGTGGTAGATTATGGTGGGTTGGGAAAAGTTTAATTTTAACAAAAAGATAAATTAAAATTGAAAAAGTAGATTGTGTGGGTTGTGGTAGATTATAATAGATTGCAGTGGGTTGTGGTGAAATATGAAAAGTTGTGGTGCAGTGTGGAATTGCAACCAACCAGCCACATAAAAGAACGGGACCTTAACATGGAAAGGAGAGAGTAATTGATATTAACATTATCTAAACTTTGTATATAGTGTATGTGCGCGCAAGCTCCCTATATTCATTGTTTTTCCTACTTGATTGCATGAAATTTCATTTTTAAGAAAATGAATGAAATACTTTCGAACATACAAGGTGTAAGAATATTAAAAGCGGTGGATAGAAGTGAAATGAATGAAAAGTTTCTACAATAACAGAAAAAGTGAAAAAGTAATTTAAGAGATATGTACAATAACTGTTATATGTTATACTACGGAGTATCTGGAGTATCTATCTAGATCATTTAAGGTGTTATTCCTTCCATTCTATATTAATTATCATGTCAGGAAATCGTGCAGTCAAATTTTAAAAATTTTGATTATAAATTTTTCAATATATATAATGAGTTGCTATATAAAATCACCACCTGTCAATTCGGGCGGGCTGGTCAGTTTTGGGTCGGGTTCACGTACGGGTCGGTTTCGAGTTTATTTGTATTTTACGTTTGAAAATTTTGGACCTTACCTTAATTTTTCGGGCGGGTTCAGATCGGTTTTCGAATCAGGTCAATTTATGTCATTTCTTCATTCGTAACAAAAAATACTAACATAAAAGTATAATATTGTAATTGATAATAACATATTATATAAGAAATTATCAATCAAAAATTGACATTGGAGATCGTAAAAGTCAAAATTATGACGATTAATATGAGACAGACGAAATAAATTTTAGAAGAAAATTCATCAGAATTTTTTATAAAACTCATTATAAAATTACCAATATTATTGGCATTTTAAAATTATCAATTTGCAATTAAAATTCATTACATGAAAATTAACATATTTCTATTACATGTTGAGGACTCTAGATCTTTTATGGTGTGAAAAAACATATTATATCAGGTATCGTTATCAATACCTCAAAATAAATTAGGTTGCATGAGGGAGTAAATTTCCTACTACATATTGCAATTACGACTTTCATGTTAGTTATGCAATTTATTTTAATGAGAAATTAAAAACTAAATAAATTATGTAGTCTATACCAATCTTTTTGCATAAAAAAATATGCCCCCCTTTATAATATATATCGACTATTATATAGTTCTTTTTGGCACCAAAAAAACCAATTTAATCACTCATTTGAGTAATTCATTTTCACAAAAGAAAAATATACTTCATTCATCGAAAACTTTCAATCACTATGAAACTCATGCAACTCATATACAAAATTTGATTTTTAATCTCACTATGTATACAGTAATCTAACGTATTAAACACTCACGGACACTATTAGATTTGCATGATAGTATAATTTGATAAAAATATAATTTTATTTTAGGATTCAGGAAAATCTTGAAGGAAACCATCCAAGTGTCTGCACGAAGCTAAGTGACGACTCGAAGGAGGTTGCTTCTTCTTTAAATGGTTTGATATCTTTTTCTATTGCGTATCTTTATTTTCGTTAATTGTTTGAATAACCCATAATTAACATTTCAACTTGGGACTAGAAAAAAATGAAACCAATAAGGATTTTTTTTAAAAAAAAAAACTCCAAGCAAAAATAAGTAGTCTCAGGACTCACCCGAGCCACTGGTTGGCATGGATGTTGCGCGGTTCAATGTCTTTGGCCAATCCAAAGACTGCCTTGGACGGGTAGTACCCATGCCACTAGGATACTGCGTGACATGGTTGTGTAGGGTACACCTATTTAGTCTAAATTTAATGAGTTTCATTTCCAAACTATAAGGCTCAAAATTAAAATAATGTCTTGAGATTAGCAAGTCAAATTAATGAAAAATAAGGAACATGAAAGGGTCATTAATTATTTTTTTTAAAGGAGAATTAATAAACCCGAAGAACAAAACTCCAAAATCACGAACCATAGGATTCAGATTCGAAGGAAAGGTTACAAAAATGAAAATAAAAAATTTCGGATTCGCCTATTCAAAGAACAAACTCTACTAAATCAATTTAATCTAAAAGAAAGAGTTTGAAGAGATAATTATTATTTCTTTTCCGATTTTTATTATCTAGAATATGCAAATTGATAGAATGGAAATAAGAAAATAAAAGAAATAAAAGTATAAGGACATTTTATATTGACATCAAACATAATTTTTAATTAAATTAATGGAATGGAAATGAGAAAAATAAAAGAAATTATTGCTTCTCTTTAGTTAAGTTTTGAATTTTATCTTGATGTATAATAATATTCATACCAATCAATGCTCGGGTACTTTTTAATTGAAGGCGCAATGAAAGTCCTAAGTGTCGGGATATTAATTGTCATTAATTTCGGGACAGGTCAAAATAAAGCACCGGTACCATCATGTTCTTATCCTTTTGGAAAAGGTGGAGAAAAAGAAAAGAGATGGAATAAAATAGTAAAGAAAATAAAAAAGATTAAAGAACGGATAAAATAAAAAGGAAGTGAAAAGAATAAAAGAAAGGAGTAAGAGAAAGAAGAAAATATAAGGAAAGAAATAAATATAAATATGTGACAAAATAAAAAGGAAGAAAGGAGGAAAAAAAAGAAAAATGTGAGAATAAAGAAGAGAAAAGAAAAGGAAAGAAAATAAATATAAATATGTGAGAATAAAGAAGAGAAGAGAAAAGGAAAGAAAATAAATATAAATATGTGAGAATAAAGAAGAGAGAAGGAAAGAAAATAAATATAAATATGTGAGAATAAAGAAAAGAAAAGAAAAGGAAAGAAAATAAATATAAATATGTGAGAATAAAGAAGAGAAAAGGAAAGAAAATAAATATAAATATGTGAGAATAAAGAAAAGAAAAGAAAAGGAAAGAAAATATAAATATGTGAGAATAAAGAAGAGAAAAGAAAAGGAAAGAAAATAAATATAAATATGTGAGAATAAAGAAGAGAAAAGAAAAGGAAAGAAAATAAATATAAATATGTGAGAATAAAGAAAAGAAAAGAAAAGGAAAGAAAATAAATATAAATATGTGAGAATAAAGAAGAGAAAAGAAAAAGGAAAGAAGATAAATATAAAAACGGGCCCCTGATGCAGCGTGCTTGCAGGTATTGCAACCCGGGCCTGTCCAGTCAACGCCTAGGGTTCCATGCCTCGAAAATCTGTTGCCCCGCCTATAAGTACCTGGCGGTATTGTCAACTTCAGACCTGTCCAGTCAGTGCCTAGGTTTTCGTGCCCAGAGAGTTGTTGTTCTGCCTATCAATACCTGCAGGTATTGTAGGCAGTGTACTGCTACCGCGAGAAGTCTTCAAAAACTGTCCAGTTTTCTGCCTCGAAAAACGTGCCATTCTGCCATGATTTTTGTGCCGACACTATGGCTTTCAAGAAGAAGTTATCTGCGTGGTTGGGTGCTCTTTCCAAGAATGAGAAGAAGGAACTACAAAGGTACAATCTTTCAATTTTCCTAAGCTTGAAACAAGTGGTTTTGTTTCTAGTTTTTCTCTATGCCTGCATTGCATTATGGGATCCCGGGATGCATGTTTTTCGCTTTGGGGATGTTGAATTATGTCCTTTGGTTGAAGAATGGGATGCTTTACTGGGTGTGGATTCTTTAGCTTGGCCTGCACTTCCTATCCCTTTTGACGATGCACCCTCAAAATTCCAAAGTTTGCTGTGTCTGCCTGAAAATGTCTTAGGGAGTATCTTGATTGGTGGAAAGATACACTTGTTAGCTCTCTTAGAATATTTCCAATAACCTGAAACCTTAGACCTCGGTCCCAAGATTAGGGTTAGAGCAGTGGCTTTATGCATCCTAGGGCAATTTCTTTTTCACCACGGAGGATCGGGAACCATCCCGGTATATTTGATCAATGTTCTGGACGACATGAGAGGTGGAAGAAATCCTACTCCTTTGGTGTTGGGTGAAACCATCATGGACTGGGATGAGCAAGACAAAACAGAAGCATGGCGCGGCAGTCCACTTCTTCTCCAGGTACGATTTACTTTCTGTCTAAAATACCGGGTAGGCTGCCATGCTTGCAGGTATTGTAGTTTGTCCGGGATTTTTCTGTTCGATCCGACAGAGTGCAGGCGGCAGCCACCATGCTGCAGTATTGGTCTGTCGGGATTTTTCGTTCGATCCGGAGGACTTCGGTCGGCAGCCACCATGCTCGCAGCATGGTGCCCGCTCCATCGAATTCGCCCAGTCCGGAAAAACCTTTATCTTCTTTGTCTAACTTGATTTGCTTTTATGCTGATTTGGCTAATGGAACACCTAAGGCAGATGGCTCCTCCATTGACTACAGTGGATCGAAAAGTTCATATAATTCTACACCGCAAGCTTTATTTGGATGAGAAGGAATCCATGGGCTCTTGTATTAAGCGCCTCAAAAAGAGTCCTCCTATCGATTGGTGGATAGAGTGGTGGGATGTTCATCATTATGTTTGCCCATAATATGGAACTTCTCATATGAGATTGATTAGCCTCACCCACTGCACTTATTATTTTCCCTTGAGAGTAATGCGCCAAATGGGGAGAAAGCAACTCATTCCCTTACTTGACTGTACTCCTCAGAAGCCTCATGAAGTCACTGATGTGGTTGCGAAGGGTTGGGCCACCTATTGGAGCAACATTCCTGCTATTCAAGCCGCCAAGGATAAGACACAAGTCGCCACTACCTATGTGACCAAAGCTTTTATCAAATGGTTGACTGCGAAAGATCCCGAAGAACGTAAAAAGCTAAGGGAAGAAGATGAGAAGGGGCAACTTTCAGTTTTCAATAGGCTTGATTTCGAATATAAGAGGTGTGATGCTATGCAAAAGAAGAAGAAAGAGGAGATCATTGTGAGGAAGCCCCCAGCTCGACGTGTTACCCGGGAACCTGCCCTGCCTTCCTTGGTTATTAGAGACCCTAGGTCTTGTCCTAAAAGAGGTGAACCCCAGCCTTCTGGGAAGGGAAAGGGGAAAGAGCCTCGAGTCTACAAAGAGAAGCCTAAGAAGAGGGAACGCCCGCCCCCAAAAGACAAGGATGCGGGTCCTAGCAAGAGGCCCGAGAAAGAGAAGAAAGATTGAATCTGCTTAAGCCAATAGTTATTTTTAATTTGATGCTGAATAAAGTTACAAGTATGTTCTTGTAATCTTTTAGGACTATTATTATCATATTTAAGTTTTGTTAGTGATTTATTTCTTAGGAGGAAACTAAAGCAATGTAACGAACTTTATTATTATTAATACGAAATATCAATAATATTTATGAATTTATTACATCGATTTCCTTTCAACAAGGAGAAAAGAGAAAAGAAAATGATATGGGCCGGACCCTCGCGGGCTTCCTACGTATCCACCAGAGTAGAATCAGGCCTTCGTAGTTCACTTCTCCTTTTTCTAAACATTGCTAAGTTTCTGGGCTGAATCCAGTGTCTTAGCTATGTCACTCAAATTCTCAAGCATAGAACTTTTTTAATTGATCTAAATTGATTGGTTGGTTGAGACAATTCCTCGCCCTCGAGAGTGATCAAGATGGCAGCTCCTGCTGGTAGTAGAGTTTTGATGAGGTAAGGACCTTTCCAGTTTGGTTTGAATTTCCCTCGTGGATCTTGAACTGGCGCCCTCATCTCCTTCAAAACCAAGTCTCCCTCCTTAAGATTTCTAGGCTTCACTTTCTTGTTAAAAGCCCTTGAAATTCTATTCTGATAAACTTGGACATTATGCATGGCTCTCAACCTTCGTTCATCAATCAAATTTAGTTCTTCATATCGAGTTCTAGTCCACTCTGCCTCGGGGATTTGGCTTTCGGCCACTATCCTCAGGGAAGGTATCACTTTCTCTATGGGTAATACGGCCTTCATCCCGTATACCAATGAGTATGGGGTCGCCCCGGTGGCAGTGTGAATTGACGTTCGGTACCCCCCATAAAGCAAAGGTTAATTTGTCGGACCAGTCTTTATAAGTTACCGCCATTTTCTCAATGATTCTTTTCAAGGACTTGTTGGCTGCTTCCATGGCGCTGTTGGCTTGTGGCCTATAAACTGAAGAATGGTGATGTTGGATCTTGTATTTCTCAAGCAATTCGGTGACTTCCTTCATGAAATGTTTTCCGTTGTCACTTATTATTTCATGTGGTACTCCATAACTACATATGATACTCTGCAGGATAAACTTAGCCACATGTTTTGAAGTGATTTTTGCGTAAGACGCTGCCTCAACCCATTTCATAAAATAGTCCACAGCCACTAGTACAAACTCATGGCCCCCGGTACCAATAGGTGATATTTTACCAATGATGTCTATTCCCCACATTGAGAAAGGCCACGGGGAAGTCAATGTAGTGAGATAGGTTGGAGGTTGATGCTGTAAATTCGCATAAATTTGACATTTGACGCACTTCCTAACGAAAGCATGACAATCAGCCTCCATTGTGGTCCAATAATAACCAGCTCTCTGAATCTTTTTATTTAAGATCTTGCCATTTATGTGTGGACCACACTCTCCACTATGTATTGCCTCCATAATCTTCTTGGCTTCTTCTTTATCGACACACAACAAAGTCAAACCTGTGCTGGTCTTCTTGTAGAGTCTATCCTGAATTATGCAGTACTGAGCTGCCATAAGTCGAATAGCTCTTTGTGCCCTGGGTTCGTGTCCATCTGGGTATTCCCCTTTCGTCAGGTATATGTAAAGGTCATAATACCAGCAGCCCGAGTTAACTTCACACGTGTCTAAGGAACATACATATGCCGGTTCATTTTTCCGTTGGACTATTATGGGCATTTCGCTTATTCCTGCCAGGATGGCGACTAATGATGATAGCTTGGCTAAAGAATCGACCAGTTCATTATCTTCTCGTTTGTGATACGTGAAGGTAATATAATCGAACTTCTCGGAAAGTTTAGTTAAGTATGCTTGGTAGGCAGCCATATCTTCATCTCTCACTTTCCAATGGTGATTGGCCTGATTGATCACGAGGTTGGAGTCTCCAGAGACTCTCAGCCTCTTGATGTTCATTTCTATGGCGGCCTATATGCCTAGAATACAAGCTTCATACTCAGCTGCATTATTGGTGACCCCAAAGTCAAGCTTCACAGATATGGGTGTATGTCCTCCCTCAGGTGAGATTAAAATGATGTCGGCTCCACATCCCGTTTGATTGGATGCTCCATCAAAGTGCATTTCCCATGTATCATCATCTCTATTGAAGACTTGTTCATCGGGAAACTCTAATTCCGCCGGATGAGGTTCACTTGAAGGTGAATCTGCTAAGAAGTCTGACACCACTTTTCCCTTGATGGATTTTTGTGGTACGTACTTGAGATTAAACTCAGAGAGCATGACCATCCACCGAGCCACCCTACTGTTGACTATTGGTTGTTCCAAGACATATTTGACTGGGTTCTTTTCCGCTATGATGTGTACTGTATGTGCGAGCATGTAGTGGCGGAGCTTCTTGGTAGCCCAAACGAGAGCCTGGGCCATTTTTTTCTATTTCCGTGTAGCGAACTTCATATTTTAGGAACTTCTTACTCAAGTAATAGATGACCCTTTCTTGATTGTCAACTTTCTGAGCCAACATTGCCCCCATAACAGTATTAGTAATGGTGAGGTATAGAAGTAGCAGTTCATTTGGTGCGGGTGACATTAGTATAGGTGGGTGTGTCAAGTACTCTTTGATCTTATCAAAGGCATCTTGGCATTTTTCATCCCATTGTGGTTTTGTCCCCTTCTTTAGCTTTTTGAAAAATGGCTCACACGACATGGTCAACTTCGAGATGAAGCGGCTTATGTATTGAACTCTTCCAAGGAACCCTCGAATTTCTCTTTCAGTCTTAGGTGGCTTGAGGTCTTGAATAGCCTTAATCTTAGCTGGTTCTACTTCAATACCTCGTGAACTGACCACAAAACCGAGCAACTTGCTGGAAGTGACTCCAAAGGTATATTTTTGTGGGTTTAGCCTCATATTGTATTTCCTTAATCGAAGGAAAAACTTCCTTAAACTGGCAGTATGTTCTTCCCGTTTCTTTGATTTAACAATCATATCGTCGACATACACCTCTACTTCATTGTGCATCATATCATATAGTAAGGTTGTGGTCGTTCTTTGGTAAGTAGCTCCGACATTCTTTAACCCGAACGACATTACTACAAAGTGGAAATTTCCCCACGGTGTGGTGAAGGCAGTTTTTTCCATGTCTTCTTCGGCCATCTTGATTTGATTATACCCTGAATACCCGTCCATGAAGGATAGTAACTCATGTCCACATGTGTTGTCTACCAGAATGTCGATGTGAGGTAGTGGAAAGTCATCTTTAGGACTTGCTTTGTTCAAGTCTCTATAGTCAACGCTCATTCTCACCCTTCCATCTTTCTTAGGTACGGGTACAATGTTGGCTAACCAATCTGCATACTCGATCACTTTAATAAAACCTGCTTGTTGTCGTTTTACCACCTCTGATAAAATCTTACGTGACCATTCATGTTTCATCCTTCTAGGTCTTTGCTTGACTGGTTTTGCATTAGGATATAGAGGGAGAGAATGTTCGGCTATCTCTCGGTCGATCCTCGGCATATCTTCGTAGGACCATGCAAACACATCAATAAATTCTCTGAGCAACTCGGTGTATTCCTCTTGTTCTTCCAAAGTTAAAGATTTCCCGAGCTTCAACTCCCGAGGGGTTTCTAAGGTTCCTACATTAATGCTTATTGTTTCCTCCATTATGGCTGTGTGGTTTTCGTGTTCCTCGACAACTTTTATTGATTCTTTTGAGTCCATTAATTCAGCATCACTATTGGCAAAAACAGTTCAGGGAAGAGGGAGAAAGAGATCAGGATAAGCAAACTAACATTCATTTTATTGAATCAGGAAAAACGGATAAAACTAATTAAAGAAAAAAAACCTAGAACTTACTCAACGGACTCTAACTCAATAGAAGGAAAACTACGACCAGACTTGAAAGACTCAGAAGACTCTCCTAAGGATACGGTGAACTCTTTTCCAGCATCGACGTCCACCCACAATATTTCATGACGGCTTCCATCTTCAGTTATCAGCTTGCTTGGGTCGAATCCTGGGTTAGAGAGGGCTGCAACAAGGATGTTGCCTGGGTCGTCGTTGTGATGAGTCTCTTGACCAAATAGAAGAGCAAAGATGCCACTTCCAGCTAAATGTGTCCATTCAAGAGGAGGTTTCTTATCCCGACTTGGGATGAAGTGTCCTTCCCAGATCAGGCAGTCGTTAAAAATTTCCAAGCTAGCTACTTGGATACCTTCCTCCTTCAGATAATAAGGCTCTGGGAACCCGTAGTAGGGAAAATCATCTCCATCTTTAATCCATTTCCCGTTAAGGGTCAAAGGATAAGGCCTAGTCTCGGAGAGTAGTGGTGGATCATCATCCTTCCTCTTCCTAGCAGTCGCCCACTTAGCAAGTCTAATTTCTTCTTCAGTTGGGGTATACCCGAGACCAAAGGAGTAATATATTCTAGGCATTAAGAATGGGAAGCTAGACTTCTTACTTGGATTCCCCAGAGGTTGCCCTGGAAAATATCCCATATTCTTCAAGATCGCTTTGATCTTGCGATTAGAATACAGATCAAAATCAAAAGGAGCCTCATCTAGATCCAACATGGCCACAAACTCGAAATTGTGAAACTCTTGATCCATAGAGTTGTGTTCAACTTCCAGCACAAGTGTTGTAGAGGTGACGATCGCGGAAATCTCCTCGCCTCCTATAGTGATGACTTGGACTTGAATTATCATCTTCACCTTTTGGTGTAGAGTTGAGGCGACTGCCCTATTCTCGTGCAACCACGGTCGGCCAAGTAACAGATTAAAAGAGGCCGGGAGGTCGATAACCAGAAATTCAACATTTCGGGTGACGTGTTCCGTGGTTATGTCAAGATTACCGAACCTAGGGTCCTTTTTGGGGAATTATCATAAGCCTGGAGTTGAACAGTTTGTTGGGCCAGATGGTGTCGTTGAATGCCTAGCTTTTGTGCAGTCCTCCATGGGCATATGTTGACCGCCGACCCCTTGTCCACCAGCACAAGTGGGACAACCTTGTTGGAACACATGATGGTTAAGTATAGAGCTTTATTGTGAGAACACCCTTCCCTTGGTAAGTCTGCCTCATCAAAAGTGATACCCGGCTTCAGTGTAGTCACAAATGCGACGAGATCCTTGGGCGGAGTGTCCGAGGGGACTTGGATTCGGTTCAGTGCATTCAAAAGTGCTTGGCGACGTGTTTGGGAAGTGTTTAATAATTTCCAAATCGTGAGGTCAACTTTAGTCCTCTTGAATTGCCTTAAGGAACGCATCTCCCACAAGGATTGCCTCAGTTGGCTGTGCGCTCGAAGGTGTAGGAGCAACTGGTGGTGGGGGAGTTGGTTCTTTCTGGTTGGATCTTCCCGACCTTGTAAGAAAGGCAGTATCGGCATGGCCATCTAGCCGATAATCCTCCTGAGTGACTTTAAGAATCATCTTTGACTGTTAGGTCACCTTAATTAGATTTTCTTCTTCATCTTCGGGGTTTATCTCGAGTGATTTAACCTTAGGAGTGATCTCCTCGCATGTATCCTCGGGGTCAGAATCCCAGGAAGTCGTGTCGGTTTAATACACATCCTCTTCATCGCTATCCCATATTCCATTGATATGATTGAGGTTTGGAACGTAAACTTCAAATTTCAGAGCCCCTATGTCAGTGATGAAGGTGGTGGGGTCCCAACTTCCTAAAGTATTGGATATCATGGTGACCCCGAATGGATTATTCTTGTTTTCAGGCTTTTGTTGGGCCGCTTTGGGTAGGGGTAATGTTTGATCACGGATCATCCTTTCTATGACATTTTTGAGGGTGAAGCACCTCTTAGTATCATGACCTCGCATGCGGTGGTAATTGCAGAACTTTCCCGCGTCCCAATTCTATCCTTTTACTTCAGGTTCAACTTTGATAGGGAGAAGTTCAATCTTTCCCTTCTTCACAAGACGATCTAAGGCCTCAGCGTACGAGGTGTCGATAGGCGTATAAGAATTAAACTTTTGAATGACATGTGCTTCGATAGCTTTTGGTTGTTGGTTGGATGTTCCACCAACCCTTCTGGTGGAAGTGGAGTTCTTCCACCCGGATGATGTTGCAGATTTTTCCAGCTTGGCTGCTACCATTAATCCTAGTTTCTTCAGAGCTGAGAAATCTGGGATCAACTGGCATTCCATCATGTTAGCATATCTTGGCTTTAGTCCTTGTATGAAAATTTGGATATGATAATCCAAGGTTACCTTATCAGTCATTAAGGCCTTTTGCGCACTCCAACGATGGAAGTATTCATGAATGATTCTCCTTCACCTTGTTTGATAGCCGCCATGTCACTCATAGTTACGTCAGCATCTTGGCTAGCTGCATATTGCTGGATGAAAGCTATATAGATAACTTCCCAGTTCTCTTGGACATACAATGGTAAGGTGTAGTACCAGTTTAGGACTTCATCGCTTAAAGTCCACGGGAAAACATGAACATATACGCTAGGATCCACTTCCTTTAAGACCATGATGCGCTCAAAGCTGCGCACATGGTGAGTAGGATTCTCCATGGCCTTAAATTTCTTCTCAGGTAGTGAGAACTTGTCAGGAAGCTTGGCTTGAGGAGTGCTTGGTAAGCCGATATCCAGAAAATACTCCCTAAATTGAGGGATTTGTCTAAGCAGGTTTTGAAGATTATCGACCCTACTGTCCCTGAATGGCATGAACTGCTCATCCCGGGGCATAGTCCTTTCAGTGTGCACGCTTCTGTCATCTTCATCAGAGATATCTTGCCCTATGCCTATCTTTTCATTGATCGTTTGAATGGCTTGGACGACACCTTCCATTCTACGATCTTGTTGGTTGGCCCTTGTATCAATCAGGCTACGGATATCTCGCACTAAAGTTGAGAGGTCCGCTGCCGTAATAGGTTGGCCATGGGTTTCCTGATCTTGATCGTTATTCTCAGCCATGAAGTCAGATGGAATGGACACAATGTCACTGTCTGTGAGAGAGGTTTGGGAGGAGGTTACCGAGTCGACATCGGGGGACAGGCTCCGGTTTGGTGTTGCGGTCAGGATTGGTGAGAAACTTGTCAGCCTTTGAGATCCAACCCTAGCCCAAGACTTGACTCTTGACTCTTTAGGTCCTATTTTGCCTGTATGGAAATTTCATATTAGAACAACATTTTCTACCTACACATGCCTACCCAATGCATGCCATGAATTAATGACCTATATTGATGTATAATGGGATCAAAGGAGATCACATTACACACGAAAGCAGGATCTTTCAGAACCAAGATAAGAATTTTCCTTCTCTAAGTTCTTAAGGATCAACGAAAAGAATGAAAGATGATAGAATTCAAAAGAACAATGGAAATATTACCAATGAACGATTGAATGAACGAATGATATAATGGGATATGGCTGGAGAAACTCTTGAAGATATAGGCACACCACTTCAAGAAGATCTTCAACTCTTCCTATCACCAACCAAGCTAGCCAACCAAGGAATAGAAGAAGAGATTTGGCGATTCCCTAGAATGGAGAATCGTTTCTAGAAAATGCTAGAGAGAACTCAAAAGCATGTAGCCTTTAGAAGTTTTGATTTGTATTACTTTGTGAATGATTGAATGAATGATTACAAGGGCCTCCCAAGGGGTCTATTTATAGTAGATTAGAACTCCCCTAGGCGTGTACAATCAAGATTACAATGATCTCCTAGCTTATATCATCTATTACAAACATGACATCATAAAGAATCAAAATGTACATAGCTAGAAAGAAACATTGATATCTTCCTCAATTCTTCTCCAAACTTCAAGATTCAAAAACCATTGGAAAGCTCTTTTGATGTAGAACATTCGGCTCTAGGGTGTCTTTCACAATAGCTTTATGGTTCTTGAGATATAGAGCAAAGTATCCGATTACACTTGATGAAATCATCCGAAGTTGAGAGTGATGTGAGTGATTGAAGCTCCTTTTCAATGTAAGCTTGTATTTGGTTCCCATGATGTGTATTTGGGACCAAATATACATCATTGTCCCCTAGTTGAGAAGAGTTTGTCCTCAAACTAAGAAGTTCTTCTTCTCCTCCATAGTATGGCTTAAGATCACTCACATTAAAGGTACAACTACCTTCATAATCTTCACCAAGCTTAAGTTTGTAAGCATTATCACCAATCCTTTCCAAAACTTCATAAGGACCATCACCTCTTGGTTCTAGCTTCCCTTTCCTTTTAGAAGAAATCTTTCTTTCTTCAAGTGAATCCAAAACAAGATCTCCTGGTTTAAATACAACCTTCTTCCTTTTTATATTCACTCTACTTGCTACATCTTGTGTATACTTCAAGATTTTCTCACGAACTTCTTCATATAGCTTCTTAATCTCTTCCACCCTTTTGTTAGCTTCAAAGCTAAACTTTGTTGTAGTAGAAATAGGTGTAAGATCCATAGGTTGGAGAGGATTCCTTCCATAAACCACTTGGAATGGTGATAAACCCGTGGCTTTACTTGGACTTCTATTGAAGGCAAATTCAGCATGACATAGAAGAGTATCCCACCCTTTCTTGTCTTTACTAACCAATGCTCGAAGTAAAGCTCCGAAAGTACGATTTGTAACTTCTGTTTGTCCATCCATTTGTGGATGACAGGCGGTGCTAAACTTCAATTTTGTACCAAGCTTCTTCCACAATGTTAGCCAAAAATGACTAAGGAACTTTGAATCTCTATCACTCACCATGGTCTTTGGAATACCATGTAACTTCACTACTTCTTCAAAGTATAGATTTGCAACTTTAGTAGCATCATAGGTTGTATGAATAAAGCGTGCCATCTTTGAAAACCTATCAACGACAACCATGATTGAATCCTTGCCTCTTTGAGTTCTTGGTAGACCCACAATGAAGTCTAAACTCACATCTTCCCATGGACTATGTGGAATAGGTAATGGCGTGTACAAGCCTTGTGGTAAGGCATGAGCTTTTGAAATATTGCAAGTATTACACCTCTTGATCATATGCTCAACATCTTTGATCATGCTAGGCCAAAAGTAATGTTCTTTCATCATCAAATAAGTTTTCTCAATACCAAAATGACCCGCCATTGATCCTCCATGGACTTCCATAATCAACAATTCACGAATGCTACTCTTTGGAATGCATAGTTGATTTCCCTTGAAAAGAAATCCATTCTCAATGTGATAGAGTTGGTGGGGATGCTTCTTGCAAATCTCATAAACCTCCTTGAAATCTTCATCATTCTCATATAACCCTTTAATATGTTCAAAACCAAGGACTCTTGAATCAAGAATATGAGTGAGTAAGCCTTCTTGATAAAGCATCCGCTCCTTTCTTAAGATGTCCCGCCTTATGCTTTATCATGAAATGAAATGCTTGCATGTACTCAACCCATTTGGCATGTCTTGGATTAAGCTTATGTTGCCCTTGAATGAACTTTAGAGCTTCATGATCACTATGTAGAATGAATTCACCACTTAGAAGATAATGACGCCAATGCTTAAGAGCTCTTATAATTGCATAGAGCTCTTTATCATATGTACTATACTTCCTGTTGGCTTCATTCAACTTCTCACTAAAGAAAGCAATTGGACGGCCTTCTTGACATAGAACGGCTCCAATTCCAACTCCACTTGCATCAATTTCAACTTCAAAGACTTTGTCAAAACAAGGTAATGCAAGAATAGGTGCATGACATAATTTCTCCTTAATCAACTCGAATGCTTCATTTGCACCCTTACTCCATGAAAACTCTTTCCTTTTCAACAATTCGGTCATAGGTGCAAGAATGGAGGTAAAATTCCTTATGAATCTTCTATAAAATGATGCTAAACCATGGAAACTTCGTACCTCATCAATAGATGTTGGTGTAGGCCACTCTTGAATAGCTTTCACTTTCTCCTTATCGACTTGTATGCCTTTTTTTGAAAGAACATATCCAAGGAACACAACCTTGGGTGAGAAAAAGTGACACTTCTCCATGTTGGCGTAGAGTTTCTCCTTCTCCAAAATGTACATGACCAACTCTAGATGTTTCACATGCTCTTTTTCACTTCTACTATACACAAGAATATCATCAAAGTAAACTACTACACACTTGCCAATAAAAGGCTTTAATACATGGTTCATAAGACGCATAAAGGTATATGGTGCATTAGTGAGGCCAAATGGCATGACAAGCCATTCATACAAGCCTTCTTTTGTTTTGAAGGTCGTTTTCCACTCATCTCCTTCATGAATGCGAATTTGATGATACCCACTTCACAAATCAACTTTAGAGAACACAACACTCCCATGTAATTCATCAAGTAGATCTTCAAGTCGAGGTATTGGAAACCTATACTTGATTGTGATCTTGTTTATGGCTCGGCAATCCATACACATTCGTTGAGATCCATCTTTCTTTGGTACAAGCAAAACGGGAACGGCACATGGACTCATACTCTCACGCACCAAGCCTTTGGACAAAAGATCATCTACTTGCCTTTGTACTTCTTGTGCATCCTTTGGGTTCATTCGGTAGGCCGGTTTGTTGGGGAGCATTGAACCCGGAACTAGAACAATCTTGTGTTCAATTTCTCTTCTTGGAGGCAATCCCTTGGGCATCTCTTTTGGGAATAAATGCTTGAAACGTTCCAAAAGAGGTTGGAGTCGAGTATGATCGTTTGTTTAGGACGCTTCCTCCTCTTCCAAGTTAGCTAGAATAAGATCTTTGTGCTCTTGGAATTCATGGTGCTCGGCCTTCATAAAGGTCACAATATTGGTCTCCTTCTCTTGTGGCTGTTGTTGTTGTGGACGTATGATAGAAGATGGTGGTAAAGGAGCCAATGTGATCTTCTTTTTGTTCAGAACAAACGTGTAGGTGTTTGATCTCCCATCATGAGTAACATGCCTATCAAATAACCAAGGTCTTCCAAGCAATATATGACAAGCATCCATTGGAATTACATCACACCAAATACAATCTTTATAGTTTTTGCCAATGGAAAGACTTACTAGCACACGGTGAACCACACGAATACCCTTCCCTTGACTTAGCCATTGGATTGTGTAAGGGGATGGGTGTGGACTAACCTCCAATTGTAGCTTATTCACCATGGTCGTTTGGATTGTGTAAGGGGATGGGTGTGGACTTGCTCGTTTGACTTAGCCCTTCTTACTACCAACATTTCTCCTTCATCCGCTTCCTCTACATTTTCCTCCTCATTTATGTCAAGAATCTCATTAACTTCCTCTTCATTCTCACTTTCATTATACTCCGGTTCAACATATAAAGCACTTTAATATTTAACCAAAGATACAACTCTTTTATTAGGACACTCCGAGGCATAGTGACCTAATCCTTAGCAACGAAAACATCTCCTTGGGGCTAATGATTTGGGTTCTTGGACGTGAGGTTTAGGGATGGACAGGGGTTGATTTTGTGGAGCTTTGTTGTAGGGTTGTTTTGTGGGAAATGAAGGTTTTTGTTGTGGAGTGTGTGGACGTGTAGGTTGGGATGGTTTGTAAGATGTTTGGTACTTTGTCATGGTCTCTTTTCCTTTTTCTTTTCTTTGCCTTTCTACTTTTAAGGCCAAAGAACTCAATTCATTCGAAGATTGGTAAGAATGTAATTCAACTATATTACGAATCCAATCATTAAGAACAAACAAGTAACGTACCAAAGTTTGTTGTTCATTCTCTTGGAGATCACAACGCCAAAATAGATGTTCAAACTCTTTGGTGTACTCCTCCACACTTCTACTTCCTTGAACCAAACGTTGCAATTTGTAGAAGTTATCTTGGAGATAACTTGGTGGTAGAAACTTTCCTTGCAACTTGCTTTTCATCTTACTCCATGTCTTAATCTTGTCCTTGCCCTTAGCTTGCCTCTTCTTTTGTAAGTTTGTCCACCAAATGGACGCATGTTTGCGCAACTTTAGGGCCACATACTTCACTTTCTTTTCATCTTGAACTTATTTAAGATCAAAGACACGTTCAATAGTTTGCATCCAATCTAGAAAGTTTTCAGGATCAAGATTACCATCAAATTCCGGAATCTCCACTTTGAAATCAAATCGTTCCTCCCTTCTTGGATGTCCACTCCTTTCACTTCGTGCATCCTCCTCGTCTCTTTGAGGTTTCCCAACATAAGAATCATCACGCATCTCTCTATGTTGAAGATGCATATACTTCTTTAACTGGTCGGTGAGGTAAACAATCTTTTGCTTCATCAATTCTACATCATCTTGGGAATTTGTGGATGGATCCGATGGAGTACTTCCACTAGCCATCAATCTTGATACAAAAAGATCAAAAGAAACTCACGGTTTTGGGGCTAGGGTGTAGGGACGAGAGATTGGAATGTGTTTAGGCTAGATTGTGTTTGGGTTTTTGGGTTCTTTGTGGAGTTTATGGGGGACGTGTGATGGGAAGATTGTGGGGGATGAATTTGTGATGGAAAGATTGCAAAAAGATGGTGCAAGAACTAAGAGAATCAAACTCCTAAGCTCTAATACCACTTTTGATGTATAATGGGATCAAAGGAGATCACATTACACACGAAATCAGGATCTTTGAGAGTCAAGATAAGAATCTTCCTTCTCTAAGTTCTTAAGAATCAACGAAAAGAATGAAAGATGATAAAATTCAAAAGAACAATGGAAATATTACCAATGAACGATTGAATGAACGAATGATAGAATGGGATATGGCTTGAGAAACTCTTGAAGATATAGGCACACCACTTCAAGAAGATCTTCAACTCTTCCTATCACCAACCAAGCTAGCCAAGCAAGGAATAGAAGAAGAGATTTGGCGATTCCCTAGAATGGAGAATCGTTTCTAGCAAATGCTAGAGAGAACACAAAATCATGTAGCCTTTAGAAGTTTTGATTTGTATTACTTTGTGAATGATTGAATGAATGATTACAAGGGCCTCCCAAGGGGTATATTTATAGTAGATTAGAACCCCCCTAGGCGTGTACAATCAAGATTACAATGATCTCCTAGCTTACATCATCTATTACAAACATGACATCATAAAGAATCAAAATGTACATAGCTAGAAAGAAACATTGATATCTTCCTCAATTCTTCTCCAAACTTCAAGATTCAAAAACCATTGGAAAGTATCCAATTACACTTGATGAAATCATCCAAAGTTGAGAGTGATGTGAGTGATTGAAGCTCCTTTTCAATGTAAGCTTGTATTTGGTTCCCATGATGTGTATTTGGGACCAAATATACATCATATATGAAACAACCTGATGCAGACCATGCGTATATGCTAACTTTTTCTCTTTTTTTTTTTTTTACTTGACTCACCCAACGTTGGGCTTGCATGATGACCTCTAGCCTAGCATGGAATTATGTACGGGGAAGGATCCATCAGGCTATTATAAGATTGAGTCAACATTAAAGTCTTAATGAACTCGAATTCAAATAACAACCGGATACACCCTTTTTAGGTCCAAATAAAACCAAGGGTTGGACAAAATCAAGCTAAGATCTTGGGCTTAATCAAACCTCTTCGATTTGGCCCCAAGAGAGACTTTTAGGTCTTCTTTAACTTTTGTTTGATTATTACCCAAGCTAAAGCAGTATTTGGAGGGAAAAACAATGAGACCGACTCTTAAAAAGAAAAACACGTAGCACATAATTTACATATATCACAATAAGAATGCACATAGCATACAAAATGGGTAATGCACCTAACCAAGGTTCTATGTTCAAAGGTTTTAAGGTCGAGTACCTAAAACTAACATACTCATATTTCTCACTCGTCACAAATTCTATGGAGTTCATAGTAGTGTGACTTGTGTGTTTCTCGCAAAATTAAAGGGAAAATGTAAATTCATAATCCCGAGAATTTTGGAGTGCTTAATGAGCGGGAAAGTATTTTGCGATCTTCTCGAAATGTGGGGTTCATTCCTTGAATCCGGAAATATACTTTACCCAAAAGGGAAAATGGGTTAACCTAGACGGTACCTTTGGGTTCATCTCGATTTATTAAAAACCGAGATGGAGGTCCGTATGCACGATGCCTAGCTAAATAATCAAAATTACAAAAAAATAATTTCTCCTTTTCTACTCAAAAAATTTAAAAACCGGCTTTTCAAGTTTTACCCTCTTAAAGTAAGTCCCCAGTGGAGTCGCCATTTGTGGGACCCGGGAAAATCCCCGTCGGTGTCCCTCGCGGTAAACGGCAGGTCGAAAGGGGTGTCTTTTCTTTGAGAAGATTTGCTTGAATTTCCGCTTAAATAAATTAAAGTTAAAATGTAAATAAACTCCTTTTTTATTTTATTAAAGTCTAAGGATTTCATTTAATCGGAAAGTGAATAGAAAAATAAAAGAAAAACAAAAAGAAAGAAAAAAACAATAAACAGAAAATCCCGGAACTGGGCTCGGGATGACCTATTGTAGCAATACCTGCAGGTATTGTGAGTTAGTGGCCTCGAAAAAAGGTCTCGGGCCTCGAAATCAGATCCGAGGCGCGGGGCTGGCTGTAATACCGCCAGGTATTCCGTCTGTCCCCGCCTCGGGATCTTTTTCCGAAACAAAAAAAATGAAGATAAAATCCTTTTTTTTTTAAAATTAGCTTTCCAAAACAGAAAATAAAATACGAAAAAAAGGAATAAAAGTTAGAAGAAAAGGAAAAAAAAAGAAAAAGGAAGAAGAGTCGCCAATTAATTTTTGAACGAGAATTAATAAACTCAATAGGTAAGACTCCACAAACCACGAACCACGAGATTCAGATCCGGGGGTAAGGTTACGGATTCGAGAATATAAATTCTCGAATCCGCTCGTTCAACGACTTTACTAAACCGGTTAAATAAAAGAAAGAAAAAGATGGAGAGGAAGAAAGAGTAGAATGAAGTATTAATTAGCGTAATTAATGTTATTTAGTTACATATAAATACAATAATAAAACGAGGAATAAATACAAGAAATAAAAGAATTAAATACAAGCGTACCTTTATTCACAAGCAATCCATATTATTTAGGTCGAGTTTAGGGCTAACTCAAGTTACAAGATAATATGAATGGAGAAGAGAAAGAGAGAAATGAAATAAAATGTCAATTAAGTGTATGCAAAATGAGAGAAATAAAGAGGGAGAAGAGAAGATGAAATCACCAAGTATCAATACGCCAGGGTGATTTTGGTATGTGGTTGAAGTGAAAATGAGTGGGTTTTTATAGGAGAAATGAGGGTTGGGGATTAGGTTAAAATGAGGGTGAAAAAATGGAAGCAATACCGCCAGGTATCCCGGCCCAGCTGGGCAATATTCTAGGGCATGGCACGTTTCCCGAGGTGGATGGAGGCGACCCGGGTCGGGCATAACCCGCCCACAATACCTGGCAGTATGTGGGCCGGATCCTGCCCAGCCCAGCTTGTTTCCACCTCGGGCTACGTGCAAAAGGGATTGGGCTAATGTGCAAAAGGGATTGGGCTGATTTTTTTGTTTGGGTTTTTGTCTCTCTTTTGCATTTCACTTTCTTTGGCATTTTTTCTAAAATAATAATTAAAAAAATATATAAATAAAATTACATAATTATGAGACACTTTTCAGGTGTCTACAATATATATATATATATATATATATATATAAACTGATTATATGAGCATGGCTCTTTGATGAGCATGTGAGCATGATTGGATATCTAGTGGACATCAAGTGACATTTTTGTGGATATCAAATATGAAAGTTGGGCATCAAGTGTTGTTTTCGTGGAAATCAAGTATGCAAAGGGAGTATAAGATTTTGCTTGGTAGACAGCAAATGATGATGTCCAACCTTAGTATTTAATCTCACAATAACAATGTTCAATGTCCACCTTACATAATTGATGTCCACGAAAATAATACTTGGTGTCCACCTGAAATACAATCATGCTCACATGCTCACAAAAAGCTCATACTCATATGATGAGTTCCCTATATATATATATATATATATATATATATATATATATATATATATATATATATATATATATATATATATATATATATATATATATATATATATATATATATATATATATATATTTGCAGTAAATTAAATTATATTTATTGAACGAGAGAAGTACAAATGATTTAAGTACAAACAATTACCTATCAAGCACTATATCTATTAAAGAGACATATTTCTTTCTAGTTTTTGCAACTGAGAATTTTCTGCCGGATTGCATCCTTCAAGCTTCTTACAACGATTTCCGGGTTTGTCTCCTTTCCTTTATGAACGCGAGTATACCTCTCCATCCATACATGATATATATATATATAGGTTGTTAGGAGAGCTCAGTTCAGTTGAGATTCTTTGTTGTTCCGGGCAAGGTTCCCAACATACTGGCGCCAATCTTGGATCGCCAGCAGATGCTCCCAAGGCCCTATGCTTTTCCTTACCTCCTTCCCAAAAGGACACTCTATAAACAGATGATTCATCGTTTCCTCATAATCTCCACAAATAGAACATCTAGTATCAATCACTGGTTTCCAACGCTGCATTCTGGTTCGAACAGGGAGTTTCCCATGAAGAAGAACCCAAGTACTAAAGGAATGCCTCGGAACTTTTAGGGGGTTCCAAATCATTGAGGCCCAGGAGACCTTATCTTTCCGACCTAGATTCCACAAATACCCATCAGAAACTCTGTAGACTCCATCAGCATTCGTCCCCCATTTCCACCGTATTCCCGGGATACAGCCCCATTTGAAGTAGTCCTTGACATGACAAAGATGCTTGAAGTATGTGCAAACATCATATGGAGGCGTGTATTCCCACCAAGAGCAGCCGCGGATGTATTTCGTATGAATCCATTGGATCCACAACACATCTTCTTTCTACTGAATCGCCCAGAAAAGCTTGGCAATGTTGGCATTATTCCAGCTTGTTAAATCGCGCAAACCCACCCCTCCAAGATTTTTCGGGGTGCAGGCCACACCCCAAGCCACCAAAGGGGTTTTTATGTAGCTGGGAGAGGATCCCCAGAGAAAATTACGACAATATTGAGTAATCTTCTCAATGGCATAATTCGGGATAATCAAAACTCTTGCCCAAAAGATGTAAATCCCCATTAAGATAGAGTTTATTAGCGTTACTTTTCCTGTATAGGAGATGTGTCGGCTTTCCCAAGTTTTAATCCTAGCAAGGATTTTGTCTACCAAAATGTCAGCATCATTCCGTGAGAGCTTGCAGGAAGAGATAGGGAGACCAAGGTATTTAAAAGGCAGTGTACCTTTCCTAAACCCCGTCTCCATGATAAGGCTGTCAGCATAACCCTCGTGACTCCGCCCAGGACAACCTCAAATTTGTTTTTGTTTGCAACCAAACCTGTGACTCTGAAGAAATGATCAAACGCTTGCATGAGGGTAGATATGGAAGTTTTGTTTGCCGCCGAGAAAAGGATAAGGTCATCAGCAAACATAAGATGCGTAAGCTGTAACCTCTTGCGGTTAGGATGGAAATTGAACTGTGGTTGCTTTCTAACAAAGTATTGAATGGAGCGAGAAAGGTATTCCACTGTTAGCACAAACAAAAGCGGTGACATAGGGTCACCCTGATGAAGACCCCTCTTTCCCTGGGATGCAGGGGAGGAGATCCCATTGGAGCAAATCGAATAAGTGGGGGTTGTTACACAGCTCATTATGCATTTCGCTAGCCAGTCCGGGAAATGAAATGCATGAGCATGGACCTTATATGAGCATGTGAGCATCAAAGCATTTCTGGCGGAAATCAAGTATTATTTTCATGGACATCAAATATCCAACTTGATGTCGATTAATATTTGATGTCCATGAATATAATCCTTGATATCCTCCATAAATGTATTTATGCTCACATGCTCATATGTATGTATATATATATATATATATATATATATTATATATATATATATATGGGAATGGATCCAGTAGGAAGGAACTTTAGGTAGGAAGAGAGAATCCAAGCCCTTGATCTAGAATCTGGCGGTGGAGATTAAAACCACTATTGGTCTTCAAAAACCACCACACGTGTGACTGCCATCTAAATATTTGGCAACTACACTGTATTGTTCGCGTGATTTAAGGGGTTTTTGAGAAGGATGTTTTTTTTTTAATTATCTACCTTGATTGAAAGATTACAACAATCTAATAGAAAAAGAAAGTTAATCATGGTTGGAGAGAGAAATAGTGATAGTAGAACATCAAGCACAAGTTTTAGGGTTTGATTATTCAATTCTTTCAAACTTAATTGCATCAAGTTCTTAACAATAAAAAAGTAGAAGTTGACTTACCTTTCCCATGGCAGAAGGTGCAAGCACAGACATTGGAGGATTTGCAGAAGGTCAACTTTATTCCAAATTCAATTACAATCAGAGAGACGGGAGGATTTGTAGGCGGAATCAAATACAAGCTCAAACGCAGGAGAATTTGCAGAAGGTGGGCTCACTCTCAGACTATAATGCAAGGTAAGTTCGAATACAAGCTCAAACGCAGGAGAATTTGCATAAGGTACCATTTTTACTCCTTGTGATCATGGATATAAGTGAGTGTGGTAATATGAGTCATATACACATGGAGCCAACATATATGGCTCTTACGGTGGTAAACACATATTTGTGGTCATTGATACAGGTGAGTGTGGTCATATGCCTTATATACACACTTAATGTGGTGATATGCACATACACCATGGTTATATGTCATAGACACCCAACACTCTTTCCCCCGCCCTTTACACGATAAAAATGTGTGCTCATGTCTTATATATGTGTGACAAGGGATATAAGTGAGTGTTTTCTTATATCTTTTCATACCCACTTAATGTGGTCATTTGCACATACATTAAGGTCATGTATCTACAGAATTGTGGTTGTGGATAAGACCACACCCTCATTACATCGTGCTCCGCCCAGGACATGCTATTACCAGACATAAATTAAGGGAGTGTGATGGTGTATATCAACTCATAAGTGTGTAAGAAAATAAAATTAAATTAAAAAAAATATGTTGTGTATTTCACTTATCATGAATACAAAAGTGTAACAATAACTGCAAAAAACACTTGACTATCATAAAGATCAAACAATGTCACTGGCGTAATGCAAATATGTATCTCATAACTAAACATCCAGGGCCTACTAATATTGATAAGGTCAATTTCTACTTTCGTGAGAAGTTATCGGGTCATAAAAATTGTATCTCCAAGCAATGGCTTTCTGTTGAACAACAACGTTGACGCTGCTCTTCTTTCGCTCCTTTTATTCTTTGACGCCAGAGGCTTTATGGTGGCCTCACTCGACATAAATATCCCAAACCAGGTATCCACCACGCTACCGGCGCCAACACCATCACTGCCTACCCCCATCTAGACCAAAACTGTGTCTGTTAGGTTTGAAAGCATCCTCAGCCTGTCTATTTAATTCTGGACCGAGTCCATACACATACATAATTTCGCCCAAGCGTCAAACTTCAGCTTGCCCATGTGACGGGTGTTTAGACCCGATTTCGTGTCTAAATACCGTCTAAATCCTTAAGCTTTTGACTTGTTTCGCAGTTGCTTTAATAACTTTTAATACGTTTTAGTTACTTTTGTAGTTTCTGAAGGGTTTCACTCAAAACGATTCTGAATGGGCCAATTTTGCACCAATCTTGGGAATCCCGAGATTCCCTAAGATTCCACGAGCCCTGGATGTATCAAAGGCAGCGGAAGCGGAAGCAATGGTTGAAGAGCCTCCTGAAGAAAGTTGTGGCCGAAAGACACCGTGGCCACGGTCTCCCATGACCATAGCCACGGTGTGATTGAGCCATGACCTAAGGAAGAAGTCTTGCAACCGAGATAGACCGTGGTCACGGCCACTCTGACCGTAGCCACGGTGGGATCTTCATCCTGCCTAAGGAAGAAGCTGGCCGAACTAGACCGTAGCCACGCTCTCCCAGGACCGTAGCCACGGCGGTGCGAAGGAGCGAAAAGTTGTCAGCCCTAATCGCCTAGACCGTGCCCGCGGCGATGCGAAGCGAAGAGAAGAAATCGTCTGCCTTACGCAGGACCGTGGCCACGGTCACCCTGACCGTGCCCACGGTCCCCTGCGGGCCAGTTTTGTCTGTTGTGTGAAATGATGAGTTTTGAGTAACAACCTTGATTACTATTTAATGTATTTAGGTCATTTTAGCTGGAAAAAAAGGGGGGAGACAATAGCTTCATCTATCTTTTATGATACTTTAGCACTCTTTATCACTTTTTAAGTCTTAGATTAGAGGGATTAAGGAAGATCTTTGTGGAGATTATTAGTTATTGTATTGGATTATCTTGATTTTTATTGGAAGTTTGAAGATTATTCTCAACTTTGGAGCATTTGAGCTTTATTATTCTGAAGTTTTCTCCCTTGTCATCACAATCAATGAGCATTTCTTAACCTTTCTCTCTCTAATTTATTGCTTATTTATTAATCTCTATTTTTAGTTATTATTGATACTGTTGGTATTGTTGAATGTTTATTGTCATCTTGTTTACTCTTTTAAGCATGAATGAAGTTGTTGATGTTATTTTCATGATAGTTAGGATGTTCAGTGGCTAGAACCTTAATGGGTTAGGGAGATATTAAGTGTGTGAATGGGTGATTAGGTTTGGGTTAGCAATCTTAGTGAGTAACTAGTTAGGAAATCAACTTCCTAATCCTATCCTTCCCTCAAGTGGGATGTATTTGGGTGCGAAAGCATCCTGAATACATCCAATGCTTGTTGGAAGGTAGGAATTAGGATAGTTAGTGTTCTAGTTCGCGAAAGCGAATAGAAACTAACTAGGAAATTCCGTTCTATTAACTTTCCCGGGTCTGTCTATGGATTTTTGGGAAGTTAATCTGGACTATCCTTGAAAGAGGAAGTCCAGTGGGTGTTTTCTAACAGAATTACCATTTGATTTCCCTTTCTCGTTACTCTCTTGCTGCGAAACCCATTTTCTCATTCCCGTTTGCATCCCAAAAGTCTCCCGACACCCATTGTTTCACCTTTTTGACTAAACATAGTGTGTTTATGTCGTTTTTACCCTAAATTCTATCATCCTTTCATGATCGTAAACCATACCTAGAGTCGACTTGCTGCAGCTAAGGCCCCTAGCTCCCTGTGGAAGAACGATAAAACCGTGGTCTTACAAACCACTCGACTAACAACGGACTGCAACATACACAGCAAAAAGGTCATGGAAATAAGAGAATATGGCTGCATAGATTAATTATGATTAATTTGCAAATGTTATAGTATTATCAAACTATGTGTGGTCATGAATATATTCAAGTGTGGCCATTGATACAATGGCCTGTTGACTTGAAAAATGATAAGGTACCATTTTATTTCTTGTTGTTATAGATATAAGTGAATGTGGTAATATAGATCACATACATGCTGTGACGACATATATGTCTCTTACGGTGGCAAACACACATGTGTGGTCATTGATATAGGTGAGTGTGGTCATATGTCATACATACACACTTAATGTGGTCATATGCACATACACTGTGGACATATGTCTTATACACCCAGCACCCCCTCCCCCCACACGATGAAAATGTGTGCTCATGTGTTACATATGTGTGGTCATGGATATATTTGAGTGTAGTCATATGTCTTTTCATACCCACTTAATGTGGTCATTTGCACATACATTAAGGTCATATGTGTTAATGTATGGGTTATTCAATCCACTAGCATATTTTGATTCCCCCCCCCCCCCCCACCCAAAAAAAACATTTTACGCAAAAAAAAAAGGATTCGCCATTGATGAATTTTCGATTGAGTTTTCGATTGAGCATAGGGGTCACAAATGAGTTTAATAGCAACAGCTCAATTCAAAATACTAGAAAATCAATTGTGTACCTCTGATTCTGCACTGATGACGGTCATGTTGTAGGGCTCGACCGATTACCATCTTCTCATCACACCGGAAAGCAGTTGCTGGAATAATAACTATTAATCTGCCCCAAACCCTAAACCTAAGTTTTCTGTTTTTTCTCATCCAAATCATGCGCTATTTTTGGCAAAAAAATAACAGCACTTATCATGCATGCAGAATTCTCGGATGAAATCTCTATCAATCTGATTTCTTTTTTTTTCCTTTTATTCCAGTGGAAACCACTAGCTGTTTTGTCAAATATAAGTGTAGTTTCTGGTTTTTTTTTGGCACATGTGTGGGGGTTTAATCTGATTTCTGGTTTTTATTTGAATTAGATGGTCACGATTCTCTCTTCCTACCTTCCTACCTAAAGTTCCTTCCTACTGGTAAGTAATGAATTAATTTGACAAAATAGCTAGTAAAATATATATCTATATATATATATATATATATATATATATATATATATATATATATATATATATATATATATATATAGATATAGATAGATAGATAGACAGATACATGACCACTACAATACATATATTGGGTAGGCATTAAAAAATAAAAAGAATGTGGAGGTGGATTTGGTACCACTACAATATAATTTTTTTTGGACCACCAGAATACAAACTGAAAGTATGAATTATCGAAATCCAATTGGATACTATTAATTCCTACTTTTGCAAATTGGGTGGCAATAATCCCTATTTTCAATTTGTATTCTGGTGGTCCAAAAAAAAAATTGTATTGTAGTGGTACCAAATCAATCACCACATTCTTTTTATTTTTTTCATACCTACCCCATGTTGTTTTTGTTTTTTTTCGTTCCTGCCCCCATATAGGAAATGAAGTGTAGTTCCTAAAACATTTTTTAAATTATTTTTTGAGATTCCGAGCAATTATTATGATTTTTTAAAAGGAATAAAATTGAAAAAATCATAAAAATTTGAAAACATATTGAAAAAAATGGGAGAAATGTTGTAAATTCATTAAAAATCGTGGTAAAGTGTTATACAAAGTTTTGAATCAAATGCAACACAAAATCTATGATATTTAGGGTATACTCTCGATTATGTCTTAGTACAATACAATTTTTTTTTTTTGGACCACAAGAATATAAATTGAAAGTAGGGATTATTGCTATCCAATTTGCCTATATTATATATATATATATACATATATATATATATATATATATATATATATATGTGTGTGTGTGTGTGTGTGTGTGTGTGTGTGTGTGTGTGTGTGTGTGTGTGTGTGTGTGTCTATATGTAGATATATAGATATTTATATATAGATATATATATGTATATAGATATATATACATATTGAAATTGGATTCTAATAAACCTTACTTTTGCAAATTGGATGGCAATAATCCCTACTTTAAATTTGTATTTTGGTGGTCCAAAAAACAATAAAATTGTATTGTAGTGGTACCAAATCCATCACCACATTCTTTTTATTTTTTTCATGCCTACCCCATATTGTTTTTATTTTTTTCATTCCTACTCCCAGATAGGTAACGAAATGCAATTGCTAAAACATTTTTTAAATTATTTTTTTGAGATTCCGAGTAATTATTATGATTTTTTAAAAGGAATAAAATTGAAAAAATCATAAAAAATTGAAAAAAATTGGGAGAAATGCTGTAAATTCATTAAAAATCATGGTAAAGTGTTATACAAAGTTTTGAATCAAATGCAACACAAAATCTATGATATTTAGGGTATACTCTCGATTATGTCCCACTAAAATACAATTTTTTTTTTGGACCACCAGAATATAAATTGAAAGTAAGATTATTGTCATCCAATTTGCAAAAGTACGGATTATTAGAATCCAATTTCCCTATATATATATATATATATATATATATATATATATATACTCTTTCTCTTTTTCCCAAGACAGCTAAGATTATAGAGCATATTGCATTTTCAACTTCACCTTCCATTGAAGATCTCTTGGTATACATTCTTTTCATTAAAAGCTCTCTTATGTGTCTAATTAAGTAGATGCAATGCTTGTCCCTTGCTTTGATTATGTAACCGTTGAAAGTCTTCACCTTGTTGCTAACAACAATATCACACTTGGAATCTACACTCATAAATGCTCGACAAAATCTCCTAGGATCATGCTTTTTGACAAAATCATGTGTTCCTTGAGGAGACTCCTTTCTAAGGTTTTCTAGGACTATGTTGTAGTCAACTTGGTTGTATGCCTTGACACATGACCAGAACACCAACTTCAGCTCTTCTCCCTTGTGAGTCTTCTTCCAGTTTGCGTACACATGTCTTGCACAATACCTATGCTCTGAATTGACCAACACAGTCGCCACTGCAGAATAGATGCTCTGCAAAGAATTTGTTTTCAATATTAGTGTAACTGGTATAAGCAAAATAATAAAGCATGACAGTAAAAGTATTTTAAATTGTGCTCGTCTGACATCACCACCAAACCAGAGTCTGTTGTCCTGCCAAGACAATTTGCCAGATTGCCTAGAAACCAAGGCCAATTGTTGTTGTTCTCGTTTTCTACAATGGCCCAAGCAATTGGGAACATCTGACTGTTCCCATCTATTCCCAAAACAGCCAGTAACACACCCCCTATCTTTTCGAGAAAAAAAATAAGTCAATGAAATTAATTTGGGACCATTAGAATACAATAAATTTATTTTATGACCACCATAATACAATAAAATTATTTTGGGACCATCCTAATACAATGAAATTTTCTTAGGACCACCAGAATACAATAAAAATCAAATGAAGACCACTAGAATACAATAATTGAGTAATCGTTAAAGTAGTGCACTAACCCAAAAAAAGTCTTCAGAAAACAGCCATCAATCCACATGACAAGTGATAAACCGGATTTTTACGAGTTTCCAATCCTCTTTTCTACGCTAGTTTTCACCTTTCAAGCTCTTTTCCCCTAATTTCTAAGTTAGAATCACTTACTTCATTTATAACTAAAGTGTGTGAATTTCCTTGTACTTAGGTGTTTTTGCCCCTTATAATTAAAGATCGGCGCTTTTATGACAATAAGGAAGAGGGCAAGGAGCAATGGAAGGTGGAAGAACGAATAAATCAAGAGAAGGCAAAGCTAGCACAACCCCTAGCACAAGTTTTGCTGAAGAAAAGAGAGAAAAAAGGGTTTGGCACAGGCTGTGCAAAGTCAGCACGGGCTGTGCTGCTGCCGTGAAATCATTTCTACTAATTTTTCATATCAAAGACAGTGTACAAAGTCAAGACAGGTGTGCTCTTGTGATGCTTTTTTCCCTCATATTAATTCATAATTCTAGGGTTTCTATTCATTCTATCTTTCATCTAGACTTTGAGAGAGTTTTCTCTCAAGCCTCTCTAGAGGCTTTTAGGGTACGTAGATTCTAGGTTTAATTCGTCTCTTGTTCATGGATTGCACTTCAGATTTCACATCTCAATTCAAGACTAAGTTCTCTTTCTTTGTCTCTTTACATTTATCTTTATTTACTTTCTTGTTAGATTGCTCTCTTTCTTTTTAATTAGTTTAATATGTTAATTTGTCGTTAATTAATGTTTTTTAGGTTGTGATTGAGGTAATTGACGATGAATTAATTTGTTTAGGCTTAATCTACCAAATTCATTCTTGTAATATGAAGCTTTCTCTTTGCCCACAACAGGTTCAATGAAATGCTCGAGAGAGTGTTCATGTGTATTTCTTACGCAATTGATTTACGCTGAGAGGTGAGATTAATTTGCTAGTGTGAGTAGAGAAAATAGTTAGGGTTTTGGCACGAGAATGTTGAATTCTAACTAGGTCTAGGTTGTTAATTCTATAGTTTAATTAGGCTAACTCTATGAGAATAGGTAGTTAGAATAGTTAAGCTAGCCTCTGACCCTCGAGAGAGGGCTTTGGCGAGTCACTGAATTAAGTTAGCCTCTGATCCTTGAGAGAGGGCTTTAGCGAGTCACTGATCCTCGAGAGAGGGCTTTGACATTTAATATGTTGCGATCAACTCCTCTTAATTGCTTGTTTAGAATTGGTAGGTTAGGCCGTTCAAATTGATTAGTTATTGAGTATTGATTATTGCAACCCTCATAGTTTTTATTGTTTTTATAATTCATAGTTTCGTGATCACCATCATTATCCCCCGTTAAATTTACCTAATTTGAAACACTTGAGTCAGTTTTGAGTGCCTTGAACACAACTCCTGTGGATACGACAATCGTACTCTCGAAAGTACGACAACAACAAGTCTGCAACCTTTCAGGAAACCTCCTTTTAAGGCATCAAAACAAACAAAAAACCTCTGGAACATTGGCAAAGGTCTCTTAATCCTTTGATTAGCAAGAGGATCCTCAACAAAAACTTTGAAAGTTCTTCCACTGTTGGACCTTATACACTCAGCCAAATATCTGCCAACCTTCATAAAATGCTTTTTTGTTGACCCGTGAAGAAGCTTGTAAGTTGTAAGCCCTCTTCTTGACATCATATACAAACCAATTGTTAACTATTACCCCAAAATCAACCCTCACTCTTCTTACCAACTTCGCAATTGACATGTTTGGGTCATCTTTATAAGTTAGGAGGTAATGGGATGCAACAAAATTAACATGCAACTGCCTTTTCTTGGTCATGTTTCTGTTACATGTATGCTCGTCTTTAAAGATTTCACAATATAAGTTGCCAACCTTTTATCCCAAGATGCATACACACTCCACTTGGAGTTGCCACAGCATCCGACCCCATACCTCTTCCTTATAGAGTTTGACAACACAAGCTTCACATTCTACCCTTGGGTAACAACATATTTAGTCACTGCGGCTTTGAATTAGTCTGGAGTTGTAAAAGTCATTCCCACCTACAGTTTGACACCAAAAAGGACCATTCAAATACAATAGATAATTAAATTGGACAACTGGAATACAATAAAAATTTTAAAGGGATCACTATAACACAATAGTTTTTTAATGAGGACCACTGGAATACAATTAATATTTGAGAAGACCACTAAAATACAAATTATAATTTAAATTTGTTGCTAACCTTCCATTTAAATTTCTTGAAGTCTGTCCTTGCATCAACTTTGGTGATACTCTTCCTCTTAGCCAACACTCTTGGGGCATCATCATCACCAACATCAGACTCCATCTCCTGATCAGAGTCTTCATACTCATTGGTTGGTTCATCAATGCCAACTTTATTTGATGGTTGACCTACTTCTGTTGGGTCTTGACATGCCATGGTAACCTTATGTTCTGCCCTTCTTCTTTCCCTCGCCTATGCCCTCTTTGCATTGCAGAAATCAGTTAGACAACCTATGACAATTTTAAACTCAAGATCACTGTTTTCTACTCCATCAGATTGTGGATCATCATCCTCATCTTCCGGTGCATCCTCATCAGATTCAAACACTCAATTTCCTCTTTCCTTTCCTGTTTTTCTTTTTTCTCCCCCAATTACCTGGATCCACAAATTCCATGTCTTCAGAATCTGGGTCATAATCAGAGATAGGGGAGTATTCATCATCGCCATCATCAGATTCTGACTCCCTTGACCCTCTAAACAATTCGTGCAGTGGTATAGGAGAGTCTGGTCGTGGGTCATCAAAGAAATACTCAAATTCAGATTGATTCCCCTTATTTGTTCCCCTATCTAATCATCGGGGTCAGTATCACAATCCTCGACTGTATACTCGTCAGTTTCCAATGTTGGGCCACCCAGATCACCACCTTCAATCCCACAAGAACCTTTATTTTCTTCACCTTCAAGGCCACACCATTCACTAACTTTAATACCACCCCCTTCACCATGTTCAATATCACCTCCCTCAAAACCTTCACTGCCACCCACCACACCACCTTCTTCATGGTCAATGCCACCCCCCATTGCATTTTCATCACCCACCTCAACAGCTTCTTCATTTCCACCCACCTCAGCAGCTTCTTCATTTCACTCACCTCAACACCTTCATTTCCACCGTCCTCAACACCTTCAACTCCACCCTCCTCAACACCTTCATTTCCACCCACCTCAACACCATCACCACCATCTTTCACAGTCTCCCCATCACCGCCCTCTTTGCCAGTCCCAATAACTCCATCACCGCTATCAACCATTGGCCCCTCGCGACTTACATTAGGGCCACCCTCAACCACCCCGTCACCACCTCTATCCATATTTGGTTTCCTTCTACGCTTGGAAAGTGGTGACATTGCCACCGTCGTCTTCACCCTCTTCCTGGTTGAACTTGGGAACCAGGGCATGGTTTTTGAATGGGAGAGGTTGCCTCTTTGCTGCCCTCTTGACTATTTTCCCAGGAGAGGATGTGGAGGTCTGACATGGAAAGGTGGTCTTGGTTCAGAAACATTACTTGGCAATGCTAATGGAAGGACATCTGGGTCGTCAACCTCGTGCACAGTGTATATTTCAATCTCCCCATAAAGCCTTGCTACACGCATCAGATCTATATATTCATAATCATTCATAGCCTTCCTCAAACTGTCCTTTAACGTCAACCCAGGTATAACATAGTGTAGGGCCTGCGGCCCGGAGGGCACGGTCCCCCACGAGCGTCGAGTCGACGTAGGGTTGCTTATTTTTCCTATGGTGCATTTTTAATTATTTTATGCACAAATTACTATTTTTGCCGATTTCACTATTTCATGTTGTTAAAAATATTCTAATTTCACTAAATTTAAATCCCGACAGTTCTTCTTTTTAATGACTTAGCAGATTGACCCGGCCCAAAGTCGGTCCAAATTCTTCAGACAGAAATCCGCGAGGATCTCTGATCTTGAATCTGCCTGGACCTCCATTTTAGGCTATGAACTGCTCTGGGACAGTCCAAACAGGACTTAAATCAAGCCCACTGCCACAAGATCCGCGAGGATCCCATGACAGTGTAACTTGGTTAAGCCTCTATCTGACCCAAGACAACCCATCAGGGGACCTACGGAGTACTTCGAGTGAGCCCACCAAACAGAAATCCGCGAGGATTTCCGGATGGTGAACATACCCGAACTGACTTCGTAGTCATCTTCTCGCCCCAAAAAAAGAAAAAAATCGAGAAATTAATTGAGATAAAATCAGAATATTTCATCATGCATGAAATAATACAAAAAAAAGGAGTCGCCAGTCAATTTGTAAAAAAAATTGACAAAACAAAGTTAGAACTCCTCGATCTTCGAACCAGAAAACGGGCTCGGGGGTAAAGGTACAAGTGTAGGAGGGTTGCTCCTACACCGCCCGTCAAAGACGGCCTTTACTACATCGGGTTTTTCTTGCAAAACAAACAAGAAAACAAAGTTGTCATTCAAATTTTGAAATTAAAGCACACAAGAATGTTCACGAGCTAAACAAACATCTAAAGGAAAGAAAGGAAATCAAAAAAATACAGCGGGCGGGGCAAAGGTGCTACATGATTACAAATCACTGAAAACCCAACGAAATGGAAGAAAAAGTTTACCAAATCCTGGCGGATCCGCGAGGATTTGCTTGGTCAAACTCCAATTTCTCGATGTATCACGCAAATCCGGGTCGTGGCGCTCTTCCAAAATCCGCGAGGATTTCCTTGCTCAAACTCAAATTTCTCAATATATCACGCAAATCCGGATGGTGGCGCTATTCCAAAATCCGCGAGGATTCCTCCCAAAAAAAGTGTGTTTGTGGATTCACTTTTATAAGCAGTGCCTTCGGAAGTTATCGGTCGTAATACATTCCCCCCGTACCTCCTGAAATCCGCGAGGATTTGCTCTAGTGGGGAGAGTGGGAAGAAACAGTTCTTTGACGGAAAAAACTGTTCGGTTTGAGCAGGAAATCCGCGAGGATTTCCCTCCAAACCAAAGTACGGATGACCCTCCTGAACTAACATTCTCGGGCCAAATGTAAGAAATCCGCGAGGAGTTCTCGGGTCGCTCGCAAAATTCGCGTGATCTTCGGGCGCCACCATCAAATCCGCCGTAATTTTTCTGGTGGCCTGGCAAATCCGCCAGGATTTTTCCAGAGCTGGGCCTGGCGAATTCGCCAGGATTTTTCCTGGGCTAGCCTGTCAAATCCGCCAGGATTTTTCCTGAGTTTGAAAATGAAATCCGCGAAAATGTTGTCCAGGCCAAAAATGTAGAAATCCGCTAAAATGTTGTCCGGGCCAAAAATGCAGAAATTCGCGAAATTGTTGTCCGGGCCAAAAATGCAGAAATCGCGAGAATTTATCTGGGCCAAAAATGCAGAAATCCGCGAGGATTTGTATGAGCCAAAAATGTAGAAATCCGCGAGGATTTGGCTGAGCCCAAAAATGCAGAAATCCGCGAGAATTTGTAAGTGCCGAAAAATGCAGAAATCCGCGAAAATTTATTTGGGCCAAAAATGCAGAAATCCGCGAGGATTTGTCTGAGCCAAAAATGCAGTAATCCGCGAGAAACTTGTCCGGGCCGAAAAAATGCAGAAATCCGCGAGAATTTGTCTGAGCCCAAAATGCAAAAATCCGCCAGGCAAAATGTAGTCTTCTTGGGCAGGCCTGGCAAATCCGCCAGGATTTTTCTAGACTGACCTGACAAATCCGCCAGGATTTTTCCTGGGTTGGCCTGACAAATCCGCGAGGATTTTCCTGGACTGAGGCTGACAAATCCACGAGATTTTGCTGGGCTTGGACTGACAAATCCGCGAGATTCTTTATCAAGTATGAAAATTTCTGAAAAATCCAACTTGACCAAGAGTTGACTTTGACCAAAAGTTGACCATCACAGTTGGCTTTGCCTTGACTTGATCAAGAGTTGACTTTGACCGAGAGTTGATCTTGACCCGGGTACGAGATCTGCGAGGCACCTGGGTACGGAATCCACGAGGGACCTCAAGTACTGGACCCGCGAGGGAGCATCTTAGGCCTGATTCATTTGGATCCATGGGGTGCCTATATAGTCCAAAGTCCACGAGGACTCTAACAAGCCCGAAATCCTCGAGGTGCTTGTTGGGTACTATTTTTTGTGTCTACACATAGTAAAACTCTAGAATATTTTTCACTCCCTTTTCTTCAACAAACGACTTCAACTCAAAAAATGAAAAATAATCAACACAAATTCATCAAACACAATAACGTCATCCTCTTTCCCTTCATACTTAAACTCTGGAGATTCCACAAACTTCCCCCCCAAAGTGTAAGATTAACTTCATCATATCCATTTGCCTAATTCAAACATAACAAATTCGGAAAATTAGCCAACAGGGTATACGATTTCAAGTACGCAATTATCAAACAAAAAAAACCAAAATTTCATAACTTTCGGGTCTTACTTTTGTAGTTCCGTCGATCTTCTGCCACTTCTACAACGGCACACGCAAAACCCAAACAAAACGATACCACCCGCCAACAATGTATACAATTTCAACTCCTTTTCAGCCCAAAAAAATTGGGAATTCTAGGGTTTTCAGACCAGGGAAGATCTTCGACTAAGTAGGGTTTGAGTTTGTTCACAATTGTTTTTGGATTTCAGACAAGAGCGGCGGTTCGTATGGAGGTAATCAATGAAATGGGTTTTTTTTTTACCCCAGAGAAATTATGGGAAAGTAGAGAGATAAACGAAGGGAGGGGGTAAATTAAGTTTCCAGCCTGAAAATTGAAAAAATAAAAATTGGGGGGCATATGTTTTTAAGCTGAGGTGGTATTCAAAAACTAAGTCAATCCGGTCAAACACAAGCCCATAGTGTCAAGTCAGAAAACCGTCGAGTCACCGCCCTCTAACTCGTCGGCATCCAACTACAATCTAATTTCATTTTTTTGGACCACCAGAATACAAACCGAAAATAGGAATTATCGTTGTCCAATTTGTAAAGGTTGAGATTATTATAATCAAATTTTCATATATATATACATATGTATATGTATATATATATATATATATATATATATATATATATATATATATATATATATATATATATATATGTATATGTATATATATATATATATATGAGGATATGTTGTTTTGGCTTCCTCCTTTTTTTAATTAATTCATTACTTACCACTATTGACATCACTCTCAAATCTAACGCAATTCATAAAATCACAATGGTCCCTTTATGATAATATTTCTTTTGGCTTGTTATATTCAACCATTTACAACTACTTCATAAGGTATATGGAGGAGTCATTTTCATAGAAAGTTATGTAGAAAACTACCAATTTGTCTTGTCTTTCATCATACAAAGATACGGTTTTCTCGTGTGATTTTGTGAATTGCAAATCTTGTGAGTTTGACCTCATCATTTTGTTGGCATATTGACATTGATTGTAAAATAATAAATATTTTAATGTAAGATGGTTAATAATCATCTTGCATTTCACTTAAATTACTTATAAAATTAAATGTAATTATATTTAAATTATTATAAAAGCATGTTTCATCACTTTGAGACTTACTATAATTTATAAACAATATAAAAATAATTATTTATTTATATTTTTTTCATAAATATAAAACTATACATAAAATGTATTTTCTACTATGATTGATAAAATTAGGTTGTTATTATATTTTTTGAGTTAGCTAATAAATATTATCTCTTATAGTTGATATATATAATTATTAAAGAAAATAATATTAAAAGAGTTCAAGATGGTTATTAGCCATCTTGACTCAAGATATGTATCATGGTCCACATTGATTATGTGTGTTATGGAACCAACGGTGCCTTGTTAAAGAATATTCTGGGTTGTTATTTTGTTAGAACAGCCCGGCCCAATTTAGTTTCCAAGTCCGTACTTCTCCAATAAAACCCTTTTATTGTATAATTCTTTGTCCGCTTAAAGGACAAGTAATGAAAGTGTGATGATACCTCCTCTTTGAAGTTTGAATAGTTTTCTTTCTCTCTGTTTGGCTATAATTTATACATTTCAACACCCCTTTACATAGGTTTTTTAGCATATTTTAATAATTATTTTAGGTAATTTTATAAAATTTTAGTTTTTTTACTTTTCATTTTTGAATTTCCAAAAATAATTTTCTAATTAAAAATCTCATACAATGAAATAGAATTAATAATTTATTATTTTATTTTATTTTAGTTCTTTTCATTTTTCAATATTAGTTCAAAAAATAAGAAACTTTTTATTCAGAATACCTAAAAACTGAAAATAAAGACCCACCCACATTCGCTCCCATCTGCCCAGCCCATTTATTCCCGTAAACCTTAACCTAATCTCAAACCCAAATACTAGATACTTTTTCTCCCTCAAATCTTGAATCGGTGAACCTAAGGGCCTGTCAAATTTATGGGTAACTGTAATTTATCAGTTTTGCCTAAATTTATCAAAGTTTATCAAAAAATACCAAACTTAAAAAAACAAAAATAATTAATTTTGATATGTCGCAATTTGTCAAAAGTTATCAGAATTTACCAAAATTACCATCAGTTACTAAAATTTAACTTTTACCAAACTATTTTTTATTCATGAATTTGACAGGCCCTTTAATCCTCTATTTCTCTCTCTTTACTTCCATTCTCTCTCCTCGACGTTCCTCTATGATTTTTTCACTCCTGATAGGGATGAACTAAACTGGAATTGTGGTTATTTTGGAGGTCCCATTCTCACTCTCGATTATGATCAGGAGCAAATTTTTCTCCTGCTTTCAGACCCATTGGCACCATAAAATAACCGGAAATTTTTAATCTCTTAATTTAACCATTTAAATATTATTTACATGTATAAACAACACAATAACATACATTTTCTCAAATTTCACAAACATTTTCTCAAAATTATACAAACTAAAATTGCACAATGTTTAATACATAATTCTACTCTATTTGTGTGTGTTTGTCTATATATTATATTATATTATATTATATTATATTATATTATATTATATTATATTATATTATATTATATTATATTATATTATATTATATTATATTATATTATATTATATTATATTATATTATATTATATTATATTATATTATATTATATATATACATATATATATATATAAAAGAGAATTGGATTTTAATAATCCCTACTTTCACGATTGGACAACAATAATCCCTACTATCAATTTGAATACCGGTGATCCAAAAAAAAAAATTTGATTGTAGTGGAACATCATCAGACAGTATACCCTAAATATCATAGATTTTGTGTTGCGTTTGATTCAAAACTTAGTATAACACTTTATCATGATTTTTAATGAATTCACGGCGTTTCTCCCAATTTTTTTGAATTTTTTTACGATTTTTTATGATTTTTTCACTTTATTCTTTTTAAAAATTCATAATAATTTCTCAGAATCTCAAAAAAATAATTTAAAAATTATTTTAGTAACTACACTTTATTACCTTTATGGGGGCAGGAACGAAAAAAAAAACAAAAACAATTTTGGATAGGAATGAAAAAAATAAAAAAAAATTGAAGGTGGATTTGGTACCACTAGAATCCAATTTTATTTTTTTTGGACTGCCATAATCCAAAATGAAAGTAGAGATTATTGCTATACAATTGGTGAAATTAGGAATTATTAGAATCCAATTTTCCTATATATATATATATATATGAAAATTGGATTATAATAATTCCGACTTTTACAAATTGGACAGCAATAATCCCTACTTTCAGTTTGAATTATGGTGGTCCAAAAAAAATTGTATTGTAATGGGACGCCGACCAGTTAGAGGGCGGTGACTTGGTGGTTTTCTAACTTGACACTATGGACTTGTGTTTGACCGCGTTGACCTTTAATGTGGGGATGTCACCTCAGCTTAAAAACACATGCCTCCATTTTTTTTTTCTTTTTTCAAATTCCATGCTGGAACTTTAATTTACCCCCCCCCCCATTTCTCTCTCTTCTTTCCCCTAATTGTTGTGCGGTAAAAAACCCTATCTCAGTTCTGTCTTTTGTTTCTTAGTTTTTCTACAATTTCCACCCAAATTCACGTGCCCATCAAAATCGAACAACCCCCGGCTTCTTCTAGATCATCATTTTCTACCAATATCACTTTCATCTCAGCTTGTCTAACTCAGATTTTGGGACTGTGGCTGGTGGATGAGATGAAGAGTTTGAGGAAGTATTACGTGAATCTAAGACACCCATCTCAAAACCCCATTTTGATTGAACGAAGAAGATGGATCTTCTATTTAGCAATTGGGTCAGTTGTATCTCTATTTCTCCTCTTTCTCAAAACCCTAACTACATCCCCAAATGGGTCACCCTTTCTCTCTTTCTATCGCACTGATAACACCATATACTTCGTGTATGTCGAATCAAAGCTCAATCCATTGTTGGTTTCCCTCCTCCGTCCTCCTCTTCGTTTTGCCTACCTCATATCTAGCTCCAAGGGTGATGGGAAAATGCTCCAAAGGACGCTTCAAATGATGACACCTCATGATGACTTTCTTCACAAAGATGGAGTCATTTGGGAGCTTCTGAATCATAGTTAGCGACGGGAAGAACAAGTACGATGTCACCGTCCAGAACGACAACGAGGAGGTCACGTTGAAGACGGAGATCGAGTAACTCGCCGGCGGATGGGCCGGAGGCGGATTTGACGGCGGAGAAGAACGACGGAGGGGAGAAAGGTTTTGGAGGAGGATGGTGTCGATGGGTTTAGCCTCAATGGTGGCGGTAATTATTATGACGCAATAAATAAAAGTAAAATTCAAGGCCGCCAAAATTAATAAGTATTTTCTATAGTACTGAGATGGGGTGATACTTTTAATTAGAAATAAAAGAAGATGGGGTTTTCTACCACACAACAATTAGGGGAAAGAAGAGAGAGAAATGAGGGGGATAAATTAAGGTTCCAACATGAATTTTTTTTTTAAAAATGTAGGCAAGTGTTTTAAGTTGAGGTGACATCCACATTAAAGATCAACGCAGCCAGAAACAAGCCAATAGTGCCAAGTCAGAAAACCACCGAGTCACCACCCTCTAAATCGTCGGCGTCCCACTACAATACAATTTTGTTTTTTTTTAACCACCAAAATACAATATTGCTGTCCAATTCGTAAAAGCCAGGATTATTATAATCCAATTTTCCTAAACTAAAAAGAAAACACCTAATTAACTAAGTTCAAACATGTAATTAAAGTGATCGATTGCTCATGAAAGTCCACCAAAGCTCCTCTTTCAAGGAAGCAAAGGTGAGTTTAATTATCCTAACTACTATGTATGTGGGTTAATCAAACTAAATTACAAGAAAAACAATCCTAGACCTAGTTAGAATTCATTGATTTTCATCTTAAAATTCAACAATTTTCTCTACTAACACTACCAAATCGACCTGGCATTTCTACACAAATCAATTGCCTAGAAAAATAGATGAAAACTCTCTTAAGCATTTCATCGAACACGTGGTGGGCAATAAAGAAAAACTTAAATTACGAGCATAAACTAAGTTTAATTAGGCATAAACAAGATCAAATATCATTCAAATACATCGATCACAACCCAAAACTAATATCAAATTAACAAAAGATGAATTTAAACAAAGAGAAAATCAAAGACAAAATATGAAGAAGAAGAGAGGGAAAGGAAAACTTAGTTAGAATTGTAGATGTAGATGAATAATCTTCAATCTTTAATACAAACTTTAAATCAATGAAAATCTTATCTAACCTATCCTAAAACAATCACCCATAATGGGTTTTATTGAGAGAATGAAGAAAGAGAGGAGAGAAAATGAGAGAGTTGGATAGATTTTTGAATGAGAAGAATGAGAGAGAGATTTAAATAACTCAACAGTAAGTTACTGTAGGTCAACACGGGGCCATACTGAACTGGCGCGGGGCCATGCTACTCTAGCAATTTTTTCGTTGACTTCAAATAATCATAACTTCGTCATCCGAGCTCCGAATTGACCATATAATATATCCTTGGAAAGCTCTCGGTGTCCACTTTAAGCTCCTCAAATTTCAAATGCATCAAACCTCTATGGAAGGAGTAATGATGGAAATAGTAGCATATGTCTTCTCTTCTGCTCAATTTCTGCAACTTTCTTCTTTTCAACTTATTTCCTACAAGATAAATAAAAACATGAAAAACACTAGAATAAAATTGTTATAAACATAAAAACATAAGTGAATGAAGGTATACAAAATATAATGTTTTGGTGCTAACAATAAGTTGAAGGAATTGAATGATATTTTTAAGACCAACTCAAAACCTCTCTTAAACCTTTTTTACTTTATCCATTGATTGATTGATGGTATTTTTGAAACCAACTTAAAACCTCTCTTAAACAAAACTCTTACCATTTTACTCGGGGCTTGGTTAATCGGGGTTTGAAGGATTTGGATGTGAAATTGAGTCATATAGAGTTTGCATATAACTGGGCTCCCTCCTTTGCCACTGGTCATTCCACACTTGAGACTTGTTACGAGATCAAACCCCCCCCCCCCCCCCCACACCTCTAGAGCTAATTTCGCTTCCACTTGAATCAAGGGAAAATGTCGCAACAAGTGAATAGGCGGGGAAGTCAAGAGACTCCATGAACAAATCTGAGCACTAATTGAAAGGGTAAACGAAGTTTATAAGGATCGGGTGAACAAACATAGGAGAAACATCCCATTCAAACCAAGGGATTTGATATGGCTTCACTTGAGAAAACAAAGGTTTCCAACGAGGCGAAAGAGAAAGCTCATGCCCCCATGTGATGGTTCGTTTAGGGTGCTTGAGTAAATCAACGACAATGCATACAAATTGGAAATACCAGGAGAAATAGTTGTCTCATCCACTTTCAATATCGGGAATTTATCTCCTTATCTCGAGGATGATGAACCTAAAGTGGATTTGAGGGCATATCCTCCTCAAAAGGGGAGGATGAAGCATATATCTCGAGTTCCGTTTTTCGCCCTCGTGGCCTGGGCTAAAAGGGTCGCTACCCGACCTCCCGTGGAGATATAATTTCAAGTCGACCTGGGACCAAGCTGGAGCATCACAATCATCCGATGAATGGGCCAGATAGCCTCTACGGAGGCGTTTTTCCATATCGACACAAATAATGAAGACGAGGACTGGAGATAAGGTGTTAGGGTGAAGGAAGACCTTGGTTTGAAGTCAACAGGGCTGTCACGGCTGTGACGTTCAATGTCACGACCATGACATACAGACTTGGACGCCTTGGCTGGAAATCAGGGACGTCATAGGCGCGAATATCCTGGTCGTGACCGCAACCTCTTTCCTCCCCATCCCATGCGTTAGCCGATTTCTTGTTGCGAGGCGTCAGGCTCACGATGCCTAGGACGCGATTGCGACACGGTGGAGCTCTCCGGATGTCACGACCGTGACGAAGCTGTCACAACTATGACGCTTTTCCTCATGTTTTGGCGTCGCGTGCGTAACAACATGCTTCACGATCATGACACAGCGAAGCTGACTTTGGAGTGGAATCTCCCATCACCACGTCGCGATCGCGAAGATCACTGTCTCGCCCGCGACGCTCGCCCCGTGAAGTTGCCCCTTTGCACAAGCCATCATGTCGCGGGCGCGGTCGCGACGTCCTGTGTCATGCCCATGACGCGCCTACTGATCCAGATTTCTTAGTTCTTCATTAAGGGTAGTTTTGTCTTTCTCTTATAATTAATGTTATTATTGTTTTAAGCCAATTTCACTCATAGTATTTCTAAGTTGAATTAGACTCTAAGATGCAATTAATACTTGGGTTAATGGCCCATTTTTTTACTAATCTCTTTCGAGGCTAATCCCTATCCTTATCTATAAAAGGGTAATTGGAAAGAGAATGCATTAGTTAAGTTGAATGAACTGAATGGTACTTTTGAGACCAACTCAAAACCTCTCTCAAACCTTGTTTACTTTATCCACCATTGATTGATTGATTGATAGTGGTGGTGCAAGTCTTTCATTTATTGCATTTGTGGTGGATTTCCTTTAGCAAATTCATGGTGGATTGTTAGTTCTTAATGGTGGTCTAGCCTTTACCCAAGTTCATATTAACTCTCCCTTAGTTGTTTAAGCTTGGAGTAATCTTCTTAGTGTTGTTTTTATCTTTTTCAATCTAGACTTTTGCTATTATTATCAACAAAAACACCATTATCATCCTATTCTAGCATGGATTTCTTATTCTCTCATCACGATGCGCTCCACGATCTGCAACCCAACTCGATCCTCGTACTTTGAACAGGTCTGATTAACTCATTTTGGCCAAAATAAATAAATAATTAAACTAGTTTTTCTGTTTGTTTAAATATATACATAAATGCAAAATATTTATATAAAAGTTGGTTTGCCCGAAAGGTTAAGGGGGAAGACTTAAGATGTTCTGCACATAAGTGCGCATGGGTTCAAACCCCATAGCCAACACATATTGAACATGTTTGGAAAGTTATTTTGGATCAAATAAATAAATTAACTCGACTATCTTTTCTTTTTATTTTAATATATAATTAAACACAAAATATTTATATGAAAGTTGGTTTGCCCGAGAGGTTAAGGGGGAAGACTTAAGATCTTCTGCACATAAGTGCGCATGGGTTCGAACCCCATAGCCAGCATGTTATAATTTTACTTTTAAACTTATTTTTAGATTCTAAATTTAGACCCACAAGAATGAAAAGCCTATTTAACTATTTGCACATCTAATTCAATATACTAATTTGATTCAACAAAACATTTGTTGGAAACACTCAAATCCTCAAGTAGGTTAACTTCCATGATTCCTTTATAACTTTATTAGATCTTTACCTCAACAAAAAAAAAAAAAAAAACTTTACTAAATCTTTATAAACCTCGGAAAATTTAATCCGACATTAAGATTGTTGTTGGAGTGGTAATTTGACTAGACTACAAAGTGAGATAAGAATTTCTATATTGAAGTTCAAAATTATGTCCAAAGAAACTAAGGGTTTTTTTTTAACCTTTTCTCTTTACATTAAGCTTAGATAGATTACGTTCAATAAATTCAAAGACATAAGTTTAACATAAGTTTTGTAAAAGACCTTTAACAAGCACCCCTAGTGAGGTCTTCTTTACGCGATGTATAGGGAGATCAAGAAGTAGGTAGTCTTTCCCCCATGCACAAAAATGTATAAAGAGGCTGATTTTGGCATACCTAAGAAAACCTTCTTTAAAGTCGAAATAGAAGCAAAACGAGAAACCAAGACAACTAGAGAAACAAAGTGAGAGACCTTCATACCTCCGTGCACCAAAAAATGAGTAGTTAAGTGAATGAGCTACATGTACCTGAAATACAAAAGCATAACCACAAGAAATACATAGACAATACAAGACAAGATGCCTATTAACAACCAGTCACCTCACTTCACCCGACTACATTAATCCTAACCCGCTAAATACCCCTATCAAGTGTCATGTCCTCCACTCTTGTCTCACATCGCTTCTAATCACTTCTTTCATAGACTTCTTAGGCCTCCCATGTCTACCGCAAAGTGGCGGTAATGTAATCTTTTAACATCTGTGGACAGGATCATCCAAAATCCTCATGTAAACATGACCAACCATCAGTCTATTCTCTTACCCTTAGTGGTCACCCCTAACTTATCATCAATACACATCGTTCTTAATTTTGTCTAGTCGAGTAAACTAACAAATTCAATGAACCATTCTTATTTCTGCCACACCCAACCTTTGAAGGTGCAACTTCTTTGTAACCCAGTCCTCTGAACCATATAATATTGCAGGCCTGACTACCATATGATATACCTTACCTTTAAGTTTAAGCGATATCCTATTATCAAACAAAACTCTTAAAGTCATCTTCCACTTTTTCCAATTAACCTTATTCCGATGCGTCAAGTCGTCGCTGATGATCCTATCACTTTGCAACAATAGAACTAAAGTACTGAAACCTCTTAACCCCTAGATATGGTCATCACTCCAATGGTAGTAGCTTGACTATTGTCATCTAGGTCAGCCCAATTAAGTAGGCACCTCATATACTTTATTTTTGAACTACTCCATTTGAAGCCCCTAGACTCCAAGTTATCTGCCAAAGCTCCACCTTTTCCTACTTACTCAACTCATCAATCAGAACTATATCATCAGTGAAAAACAAACGCCATTATAACTCATCCTAGATGTCCTTGGTCAACACCATTGTTTTGATGAGCGAGCAAATTCAACTAGAATCAAGACAACTCCGTTTAAGTGATGCACCCATGGCTAATAAAATGATCAGGAAACCTACATTGAAAGTTGATTAAGGTTTTGCAGATTTCAAATTACCTGGGTAGTTGCATGTTTAAGTGAACTACCAATCTTCATCATTAATTGTGATTTAGCATTTCAATTTGTAAAAAATTGTTAATTTACAACAGGACTCATCAATTTAAATTTTTGAATAAATTTTGTTTCATGATTTTTTGTTAAAAGAATTCATCAAGTGGAAACTCGTTAAATAAATTTTTATTTTTAAAGTTAAAATCATTTTCATGATTTTGTGAAAAGCCATAAAAAAATTTCAATAATTTTAGAGAACTTTCCTCAATTTACGACAATTCAAACATTCCAATAATATTCAAAAATTACCACAACCTTCAATTATTTATCGTCTCAACTTTGCCTAACTTTAGTCAATTTTACTCTACCCAATAAAAGAATGAACATAAATGACCGTAGTTGCTTCCTAAAAATCAAGCTATGAGAATTTAGCTAATTGAAATCACTTGTAATGTTTTTTTTTAGGGCAAAGCAGTGCCATTCATTGCTTAAAAGGTCTAAACGCACCACTGATACAATCTGAGTTGGGGACACTCCCAACCAAACCTGCTGTTGCTCGGCCTGGAACACTTTGGCCATGTGGTGAGCCGCCATGTTCCCCTCCCTTTTGATATGTAACCACTCAACGTTTGCAAAACATCTACTTGTAAAGTTAGTTTGGCCATAATGTGTTATTGAAATATTACTTGAATTTGTGAGAAAAATAGTTGGTTCAATTGATTTTATTTAAAAATCATTAGAAACAGCCACATTTTTTTTAGCCCTTGCTTTGGGATGAAAATAAAATAAAAATTTATATAGCTCTTATTTTTTATTGTTTAGATTATGATTACTGCAATTGCCTGTTGTATTGTTTGTTTTGAAATGCTTGTTATCAAAATTGGATTCCTACAAGTGTAATGTAGGGCATCTGCCTTTCTATGTTAGTAAAGTTGAATGTTATTGTTTAAATAAAGTTGAATAAATTTTGATAAGTCTTTGATTCATTGGGACTATCCAATATGAAGTCATCTTAGGTGAACAATAATGTATTACCTCCGTCTTTAAAGGAGTATCAAATTTTTTAATTAATTTGTTTCTTTTTATTTGTCAATTTCATAATTTCAACTATTAAAATACCTATGTTATCCTTATTAATGATGTATTAGAAGTCTAAATAGAATTTAAGAAGTAAAAAGTCTATATCAAATCAAGGATTATTGGACGATAATACACTGAACTTTAGGGGTATTGGACAATAATATACTGAATTTTTTTTCGGACAATAATACACTGAATTTTTTTTTGGACTCTAATACACTGAACTTTTAGGATATTCAACAATAATGCACTAAGAACAATTCCGGTGGTGGTTGACCTGGTGGCGGTACTACTTTGAAGTGTCATTTTTCCTTTTTTTCAAAAAAATATATTAGTCATCTTACTTATGTGTATTTTCTTACACGGCAAAAATTTTTTTCTGAAAAAAAGAAAAACAAACACCTCATAGTATGACCACCACCGCGTCAACCACCACCGGAATAATTAGAGTGCAATATTGTCCAATACCCTCAAAGTTCAGTGTATTACAGTCCAAAAAAGAAGTTCAGTGTATTATTGTCCAGTACCTTTAAAGTTCAGTGCAATATCGTCCAAGTGTAATTGATTACTCAATTTTCCAAAAATATTAGACTTACAAATTTAATTAACATGACTCTTAATAAGGGACAGAGGTAGTGCTACATAGTCTACATGCGACGTAGGTGAAAAATATTCACAATATGAAGTCATAATTTGAAGGCAAGAATTTGAGTTGTTTTGGTGCTATTGGGGTTGGGTACAAAATACAAATGGTATTGTGGAGTTTTGTTTGTTTGCAAATTGACATTGAGTGGCAACAAAGCCTTTGATTGCATTGGATATTGAATTTGGTAGTCTACATAACATGACATCCCTTGATCCACAAGGGAGACAGATCTGTCATCATATATAACAAAATATATGCCACTTTTTAATTCACTTTCTTTGTTCTCATTACTTTTTGGGGATCACTATAAAATATTTTCTCATGTCAAATGATTATAAATTGATTATGAGTACACTACATTACATACTTTGCCAACATGCATACTTCTTCGCTAATCTACCTCTTGTTTTCAATTAGTTTATTGAATTTTGGCCCAGTACACGTGCTTAGCCCAATTAATTCTTTGATTTACTTTTTTTTTATTGAAAATTGGATTTAAATCATTTGAATTTTCGGCAGACTTAATAATTAAATTGTAGATTTAATTTTAAATAATCTGAACTTTGGGCCCTTTGGATTTTAGTAGTATGGCATCGAGTTAAGTTCAACTTAAATCGGTGGCGGGATGACGGGGCGGCGGTGGTATGTGTCTGGGTATTTTAGGTATGCCATGCCACCGTCACGTTCAGATTATTCAGAACTAAATCTAAAATTTAAATTATTAAGTCTACTATGGCCCAAAATTCAGATTATTTAAATCCAATTTCAAATAAAAAATTAAATCAAAGAATTAATTGGGCTAAACACGTGTTCAACTTAATTCGGTGGCATGCTACTAGAATCCAAGGGGCGCAAAATTCAAATTATTCAGAACCACATCTAAAGTTCAGATTATTAAATCTATTACAAAATTCAGATTATTTAAATCCAATTTCCCTTTTTTCTTTGGATTGGAGCTCTAATGTATTATCTATAAAACTACTACTTTAATTTTTCCTTTAAATTAAGTATATGTTTTTTTTAATTATCGATACTATATTTATCATTCATTAATAATATAGTTTATTATATAAATTTTTCTCAATAGATCAAAGCTCCACTGGACCGTTTGATACAAAATTAGGCTTAGAGTATCGCCTCATTGGACTTATGTCCGATCCAATACAATTCAAGCAAAATAACAAATATCCTTTCCAATTAATTTATTAGGATATATTATATATTTATATTAACATAATATTTTATTATTTAATTTAATTAATGTTATCATATTAATGTTGCTTAAAAACCAGAAAAAGCAGAACCAAAATATAAAAATCCATTAATGCTACCTACAAAGCTACCCCCTAATTCATATGCATATACATATATTTGTGCACGCATGCACGTGCACACATACACGTGTGTATCTCTTGGAGAACAAACATTTTTCGAATATGAAAGTAAAGTAACAGATTTTTCATTGAAATCTTCCGGGGCTTAAAAGTTAAAAACATTCAACATAGAAACAATTTTCCTAATAAAATATCCAAACAAAATACCTCCTTGTTAGCAAAAACAAAAGTAAGATTTCATATAAAACACAACAACACAACTAAAACCCAAATTAAACTAAGAAAAAATATCTACAAATGCAAACAATATAGGGTAGAAAAGATAAAACATCTTAGAAACCAGAAGATGAACAGACATAAGATTTGTACTCCTTTACAACAATTGTTCTTTTTATTAAATAAATAAAGATCAATATGCCTAATATTTACAAAAGATCCCTATAAATACCAATAAAAAAAAGTCACTACAAACAGGAGGTTTTATTGTTCAAAACTAAATAAGGATGAAATATACGATCAAAACTCAATGCCAACTCCTAATACATCAATCCTCCTAAAAACATGAATAAATGAATTCCTGTATTATGCATACCAAGTTAGTTGATGATCCAATATGCTTATTATATTGGTTTTGGTAATAATTTCAAACGAGTTTAGATTTAAGAAGTTCATTAGGGTCAAGCACAATTATTTTTATAGATTACCTATTAACTAATACAATCATCAATAAAATTTAAAGTTACATTTTTTAAAAAATTACAAGCTCTAATTTTACAAAAGTTTTAACATGCGCATGCATTACAATATATATATATATATATTTGCTTGTTCGCAAATATTTATAATTATTGTGCAATATTATATTAAAAAGTTAAGCTAACACACATGTATAGTTTTATGAAGTTTGTAGATGACGTACATCACCATTTGTGACACCATCACTCCTCTCTCTTTGGAGTTACGTTAGCTTCTAGTTCTAAACATATTTTCAATTTACTATATGATTAAGAATTACGATATATATAATCATCACCAACACTTTAATTAGAAAACTACCAAGTCAATCAGCAGTGCTCTGTAAAGTATTTTTGCTCTAAAATTATTAGAGAAATCTTTTAAAAATAAAATAAATGATGCAACATCATGCAAGCTATGGAAATCGACCTAATGATATAGGATAGGAGATGATGAAGAGGGGGAAAACAATTAAAATACTAGTGTAATAAACCACATTCCATGCACTGATTAGTATGGATTTGAAGTGGTGGTCACACGAAAACTACAGCCTACGCTACTAGCTACAATATATATATATGATCCCACATCATTTATATGATCCAATCATATAGTGCTATCAACTGTTGAATATCTTATTTTCAGGTTGGAATTCAATTAATTTTGTGTTGATTTTTTTTTTTTTTGGGTTAACATGCTGAATTTATATAAATATATATTTCTCTTTTAGCTATCGTAGTTCATACAACATCAAATTTAAATCAAATCAAATCCCCTTAAAGATAAGACACCCCTTTCAACTCGCTTTATTGCGTGAGACAGTTTGAGATTTTCCTGGGTCCTACAATAGTGTAGAGAAGATTGAGGAGAGAGATAGTAGCAAGTGGTGGGGACTTGAGATTGGAATGAGGTGAAACTTGAGGTGGTTGTTACTAATGACAACAAGAACAAATTAAAAGGATGTTCAACCTTGATTTAACAAATCACGTCTGAACCCTCCTTTTTGTATGGTCTCTTCACGCACAAATAGAGAAAGGGGGATCAAAGATGGTGTGGGATGTGAGTTGAGTGGTTATGGAGACTTTGATGTGATCGCCAAACACGCTAAAGGAAAGTTGAGGTGCACGACGGCAAGGATGGTCACTGACAGAGGTTTCCGATGAGGCTAATAGGCCAATTCTAGGCCCCTATTTGGACATAAGATAGGGGAGAGATGGGTGTTTAGGGTGGTTGTTTTTGGGTCATTCTTGGCTTTTTGGGTAAGTATGGGTGTTAATTTGATGAATTTAGGTTTTAATAGTATGGGGTATGATTGGTAGTGATGTTTGATTTTAATTTGGGATTAAAAGAATGGCTGAGATGGGTTGATATTTGGGTGCAAATTTTTTGATTTGGGGTGAATATTCATGGTTGTGACGGTGCTTCTGGTGGTGTTTGGTGGTGGCACTGGGTGGTTGTTCGTTGGTTATGGTGCTGTGGAGGCAGTGTGTGGTGGCCAGAGATTGTTGAAAATCCTGAAACTCAAGACCATTGTCAGTGCGAATTATTTTTACAGAAGCATTATACTGTTTTTCAACAAAAACAATAAAAGCTTTGATAATGGAAAAAGCACTACTCTTATTAGCCATTAAATGTGTCCAAGTACAACGAGAATGATCATCGACAATTGAAAGAAAATATGAAAAATCATCATGAGTCTTAGAAGAACAAGGATCCCAGATGTCAATATGTAATAATTCAAAATTAGAACTAGCTCTTGTATTGCTTAAAGGAAAAGACTTTCTTTGAAGTTTAGCTAAAGGACAAATTTGACAAGTTCTATGTTTCATTTCAGGACAAGAAGAAACAACACCAGTAGCTTTGATTTGATCAAAAGGTAGATGACCCAATCTGAAATGCCACAATTCAACTGTGTTGAAACAAGCAACAGAATCTTCATTCTTGTGTTGAATAGGCAGATGATCTTGATGTAAAAAATACAAGCCACTATCTTGATTACCAAGGAGAATTTTCTGAGATGTATGGCCCTGAATAAAACAGTTAGAAGTAGTAAAAATAATATGTGCATTGAGCTGTGCAGTTAGCTTTTGTACAGACAAAAGATTAAAATGAAACTCAGGTGCATAAAGAACATTATGAAGCTCAAATCCAGACTATAACATAAGAGAACCAAAATGAGTAATTGAAGCCTTCTTTCCATTAGGCATAATAATGAAAGAAGGTTTAGACAGATGTTGAACATTGTGAAGTAAAACAAGATGAGGAGTAACATGATTACTAGCTCCACTGTCAATAATCCATGAGTTAATATCTTCCTTACTCATAAAACAATAACTATTTTTATGTAAGATTGTACCTGCAAAGAAGTCAGTAGAACCTTGTTCAAAAGAAACTTTATTTGAATCAACATATTGCCTATGAACCAACTGCATCAACTGATTGTATTCTTCAACAGTCAAATTAGATGTAGAAGCAGATGGAGGATCATGTTCTTGATCTGGACTACCTGATTCAGCTCGTGCTACTGCAGCAACCTTTTTTCCTTTGAAATTTCTGCGTCCAGGAGGGTAGCCATGAAGTTTATAGCACCTTTCTATAGTGTGACCTGAATTCTTGCAGAAATCACAAAACATAGTTGACCTTCTTTCCTGATTTCCTGATAAAGATCTTGATGATCCTCTAGAATTCTGATTAGCAGATTGATTAGAATTCTAAGGAATATAAGACTGATTAAAAGATCTTTGAGAGCTTGAAGAATTTGAACCATAAGAAGAACCATTAGAACGATGATATGAATTATATGAACCAGAATTGGAATTCTGGGCAGACTTCTGATGAAAAGCTAGAGCTGAATCAAAATAGAATGCTGCAGAATTTGTACTGAGTTGAGTACTACCACACAATGATCTTTGCTTCTCTTCTTGAAGAACAATTTGATATACTTGATCTATGTTAGGCAGAGGCTTGAGCATGAGGATATTGCCCCAAGTCACTCTGTAGCTTTCATCCGATCCCACCAAAAATTGCATCAATTGCTGGTCTTTAATCAATTTCTGTGCTGCCAAAAGACTTTCACAGACTATGCCACACACACAATTAGGAATAGTAATCAAACTATCGTAATCATCCCACATTTTCTTGATTTTTGTAAAATATTCAGTTACAGACAAATGACCTTGAGAAATATTCACCAAATCACGTTGAACACGAAACACCTTAGTACCATCAGCCTCTCTAAAACGCTGCTCTAATTGTACCCAAACTTCTCTTGCACCATTAGAGAAAAGAATACTTTGAGCAATGTCAGGAATTACAGCATTCATAAGCCAAGATTGAACCATTTTATCACATCTCAGCCACTGTGAAACAAGCTGTGCATTGGTTGGCCTAGTACATTCACCCATTACAAATCCCAATTTGTTTTTAGCAATTAAAGCAATCTCTACTGCTTTCTTCCAATGGCCATAATTTTCACCATTTAACAATTCACTAACAAGAACATTATTGGGATTATCAGAAGGATGCAAATACAAGATGTGAGATGGATCATTCACATTCCCAGCATACAAAGCAACAGTAGGATCAACAGCCATTGCAGAAGAAAACAACTAGAGAGAAAGAACTTGAAGAAGTCACTGAGAGACTTCAATTTTCGCAGAAAAAAAACCTGGAAATAGCTCTTCCAGAAGTTGATGTTTGAACAATCAGGATCAATATCGAAGCTCTGATACCATGTTACCAATATTGAATCAGCAAAACAAAGAGAAGATTGAACATAGAGAGAGAGAGAGAGAGAGAATCGACATAGAAGTATTTATGAATTGTATTGAATGAATGAATGAGGAAGAAATACAACCTATATTTATAGTATGTCTAATTACAAGAATCAAGAACGGAAATAACAACCTAACTAACTATATACTCTTATCACTTCCCACGTCTCCTAATCCATCCCCTCTCTATCTCATAAACCCAGTTTCTCATATTTTTCCTCCCTGCAACTTCCCTTCATCTATCCTCAGTAAATTTTTGCATACATTCGATTCACAATTTGGACAATCAATTCATACATGGATTCCACAATTCATTTTGTCATTCGGTAACCTTTTGTATTTATATCTAATTTTTCAGTTTCAATTTTCCTAATCTGCTCAATCTAAAGGCTATGTTGTTGACCTTCGAGAAATACTTGGGACTCAAAACATTCAATCGTCTTTTGCCTCTAATTCGGGACTTGGGATTTATGTTTTCAGTTTTTCAATTGTAACCTTCCCAATTTACATTCAGTTTTGTCTGTCTTTCAATTTGGATTTATGCTTGATTTTGCTTTACTTATATACAACTGGAGAAAAATGTAGTGTACATAATGGGTATAGTGTGAAACCAGGGGATATGTTTTTGTGTTGGATAATGGAGGTACTCCTATGTCTGTGTCCCTTCAACTAATTGTCCCAGTGCTTTGTTTACTTCAACTATCTATTTCAATTAATGGTATAAAACTAATGGGTTCCGTAAATTCTATTGATTTCCCAAGCCGTGGTTTCATAAATTAGAATGATGTCGTGAAATATTTTTCTCTTCTTTTTGTTAATTTGTTTGATTTTTCTACCTGCAATTATATTCTTAATATGTTCATTGTTCAAGTGATGGATTACGATTTCAAAGTAGAGTTCTGGTTTTGGTGGATACCATCTTATGAAAATAGCAATGTGGCTTTTCATGGGATTTGGATTATGAGGTTTTGGAGTGATCATGAGGTTATTATTATACTCCCGCCGTCCCAAATTATTTGTCAACTATTCCATTTTTGAATGTCTCAAAATTACGTTCATTTCCTAAAGTAGAAATTTTTATTTTATTGAAATTACTAAAATACCTTTAGTTTGAATTTTAAAAGTATTTAAATATGAGAGGAAAAAATATAGATAATAGTTTTGAATTTAAAACTAAGGGTATTATTAATGTTTTATTGTTAATTGAGATTATTGGTTGATTTTCCTTAAAATGCGTGTTAAATCATAGGGTACAAATATTTTGGGACAAAGAGAGTAGCTTTTTTTTTATCTGTGTTCATGGATATATCTACAATTATCCACGGATGATATTTCTACTTATTCATGGATATAAATACAATTGAGATCTTTATGACTCCTAAATAGACCTGTCAATACGGGCGGGCGGGCGGGTTACGGGTCGGTCGTATATCGGGTTCGGGTAAATACTGGTCGGGTGTAGTTCGGGTTTGGGTAAATACGGGTCGGGTGTATTCCGGTTTCGGGCGGTTTGGGTCGGGTTTACGGGTCATGACCGCCCTTTTTCTCAGTCACTTACAACTAATAAAATTGATTATAATTAGCCAAAGACACCTGTGTAATGTACCATTCCATTCCAAGTTCGACCACCACGATATGTCATAGTTGTATAGACATATTACTATACACTTAAGGGACAAAATTTGGCAATCTTCAAGTCTACAAGTATTATGCACCTATGCGGTTTACGTCAACAATCCACGAATAACAGTACTTATGAAATATATAGGGTTTTGAGATGCTAATATACTGAACTTTTAGGGTATTGGACAATAATGTACTAAACTTTGACATTGTACAATAATACACTATTTTACTGAAAGAGAGGAGAGAGGCGGGACTACAGCATTTTGAGGGTTCACTGAAAGAGTGAGTGAGTGACAGTGTTAGGGTTTTGTTTTGGTCATTTGTTATTTGATTATTTCATTTGTATGTCTCTCTCTACGCATAGTTTTCCAAAGTCACCCAATATTTTACATATGGGCCTTAATTTTCATGAAATGGGGCCATTTTTTTGCACAAGACCAAAGTAGACAAAACAATTAAAATTAAAGTGCTTGACCCAATGGGTCGACCCAGACCCAACCCGACCAGACCCGTTTTTTACCGGGTTCTTTGGGTTGGGTCATTTTCGGGTCCCAGGTCGGAATTTCGTGTTCAAAACCCATTTTTGCGGGTCGGTTTGGGTCGGGTCGAGAATTGCCAGGTCTACTCCTAAACTTCATAGTCCAAAGTATTTTGTAGTAGAACTTCATGTTCAAAAACCTGATTTGAAAGAAGAAGACTTTGGATTTTGTCAACTTATTACTGCAACATTTTTCTATATAAATTTCCCCATGAATTATATATATGTTTTTTGTTCAAATTAATTTCATAGAAATTGTACTCCCAAAAGCGGGTGTTTTCTGTTTCTTTTAACTGACCCATATCGAAGAGGGGAACCACCATTGATGTTATAGTGTTAGCAGCACATGACATTTTAACACCTATGTCAAATGCTTAAATCTTATGTTATGGGTCACCAACTGTGTTGATGCATTGGGTGGTTGGATGACAATTTTATGATTAATTACCATCAGTTTTTGTTTAAAAAGAAATTATATATTTCTTTAAATCAGTATTTTTTTTCTGTGGGTGTTGGTTGGGGGGGGGGGGGGGAGGTTTATGCTGTGAGGATTCCCTTTTGATTTTCATTAATTTTTTCAAGTTCAATCTGTTTTGTATTGTAAGATGGACTCCAAACTAGGCTTATTGTTATCAGCATTTTGGACATGTGTTTGAAAATGTCATATTGCATACTAAGTCGATATTGAATATGATGCTTTGGGCAAAATGATGCATATAACAATCCTAAACCCTAAATCATCTCAATGTTGATCTTCTTAATGACTCTACATATATAGCATATGATGAAGAGGTGCAAAATTTATAGTAGGCTATGACAATTTAGGGTGTGTATGTTTATTTTGATTGTGAAAAATTGGATCTAGCACCAAACTACTACTATGTTCCTCCTATTTCATTGTTGTGATCATCACTTCATTGCTTTGTGCGTGTTTGTATTTGTGTATGCGGCGCCAGGTAGGTCGTTGGGAGAAGGGGAGTGTTAGCGATGACATTTCCAATGTGTTAATGTGTTGTGTCTGTGTTTGTGTGTGCGTGGCCAGGTGGGTGGTTGGGAGAAGGGGAGTGGAGGCGGTGTTAGCGATGACATTTCCAGTGTGTTAATGTGTAGAGAACTTTGGGGTTTATTACTAGTCATTCATAGTGTATTATTTGCATTTTATTATGAGATCTTTTCATTAATGAGTTGCTTATCGTTTGGTTCAGACCTAATTGAGAGTACTTGCATTCTATTATACTAAAGTGAAATATAGCTTGATGACTGATACAAGTTGTAAATGTACCGAAATGGTAGTAGGCATAGCAAACAATAATTCTTTTTTTCCTTTTCCTGGAAGCCAAACAATAATTTTAGGTTTACTCTATTAGGACCAAATGGTACAAATCCTGAGAACTTTTTTTATTTTGCATCTTTCCTTTTCTTTGTAAAGGTAGTTTGAAAGCTTCAAGCTTAAAATCACTATTGTTGATGGTAGATCTAAAACTTAAAATTCAATTTCCCTCCCTTCGGTGGTCCTAACTTAGGAAGTGAGAAAATATGCATAGGAAGACGAGAGTTGTATAAACGTATTGGTACCTGACATGGTAGGATTTGGACTTAGGGCCTATAAATTTCCGTGGTAAGTGATAGGTATGGTAAATTTTACTTTTGGTTAGTTTTGATAAATTTTGTTAATTTTTGGTAACTTTTAGTAACTTTATGTAAGTTTAGATAAATTTCTGGTAATACGAAATGAACAAATTAAATGTTAGAGTTTAAAATTTTATAATTTTCAAATTTTTAAAAACTTCAAAATTTCAAATTAAAACTTAAAAAATAAAACATTAAAATATTTAAAAATATAAAAATTAAAATTTAAAATTTTAAAATTTTAAAATTTTAAAAATTAAAAAAAATTAAAAATTAAAAATTAAAAAATTAAAAATCAAAAAATTTTATAATTTTATAATTTTAAAATTTTAAAAACTAAACATTAAAAAAAATTATAAAATAAAAAAAGATGCAAGATCCATATAATCTAATTGGAGTAGTATATATATACTATATACTATATACCGTCATTTGTCCTCTACCAACGGCATCAGTTTGATGGTTATTGTGGTGCATTCCTCCAATAATTTATGTCCTCCGACGAAAAATATTAGATGCTCCCACGGGAGTATAAATCTCCTACCTACTCCTGTTACTGTTCAGTTTACTTTATATATGATGCACGCAATAAGGGTTCAAGATTGTGACTGTGGTTGATTGGTAATGTCATGGGTCTCTCATTGTTAATGTCGACGGTTTGAGTCTCTCATCTTCATGCTTTGTTGTTTTTTTCCTTTTTTTGTATATTTTCAAGGTTTTATGAGTTTTTCATGTATTTTTCTATATATCAGTCAAATATTCTCTTTGATTGCTCATGATTTTTGACTCTTTTAAAATTTTATTTTTCTTGTAAATTTGCTAAGTATTTATTTATTTAACAATCAAATATTCTTTTTTATTGCTCATGCTTTTGACTATTTTTAAAATTTATTTTTCTTGTAAATTTGCTACGTATTTTTCTATATATCAATCAAATATTCTCTTTTATTACTCATGCTTTTTGACTATTTTTAAATTTTAGTTTTCTTGTAAATTTGCTACGTACCCGCTCTTTTACAATGTCTAATGAGATTCTTTTTACTCCTTTAAAATTGTAATATATTGCATTTAATTCAAAAGTAAGTTTAATAATCATTCGTACACCTTTGCACACTAACATATACTAACACATACACATTTGCACATTAACACACATACATTTACACACCAACACATAGACCTTTGCACAACACACACTCCTTTTACACACTAACACACACCAATACATACACATTTGCACACTAACACACATTTGTTGCACACTAACACACACACACACGTTTGCACACCAACACATAGACCTTTGCACACTAACACACACACACACCTTTACACACTAACACACACCAATACATGCACATTTGCACATTAACACACACATTTGTTACACATTAACACACACACGTTTGCGCACCAACACATAGACCTTTGCACACTAACACACACACCTTTACACACTAACACACAGACATTTGCACACTAGGACAGACTCCTTTACACACTAATACAAACGCATTTGCACACAAGCTCAAACTCCTTTACACCCTAACAGATACACATTTACACACCAATACTTTAATTGTACTCATATATATATAAGAGTGTTTTAGGTTTTTTTTCTTCCTAGGTTATTCTTATAATTATCAAACAATTAATTTAAAATGTATAAGAGATACATTGAAAAATAATACTAATGCACACTAAAATTAATATTTGTTTTTTGAAGAAACTAAAACTAATATTTATACACATCATTTTTTTTTAAAAAAAAAAGTATAATGATTAGTATGTAGTAGTACTATATTTAGTGTTCATACATTTTAAATTTAAGAAATTTTTTTTTACTAGTATATGTAAAGAAAATTATTCACATGGAAAAAAGAAATAATTAGAAGAAGGAAGAGAATTAATAATTGAAAGAATGAAAGAAAATAAGAAAATGAACCAGTAGGGTTTGAACCTAGGACGTTAACATTCAATTGTTAGCTACCAAACCACCAAATTAATGTTGCTGCTGTGTATATGCTTCGCGCGAGAAAGTATATGTCGAAATATGAAATAGCGGGTTTAGACGCGATTTGTACTCCCGCGGGAGTACAATATAGGATCTGGTTTCTTCATGAAAAAGATAGCAACATAAAGAAACGAAACAATAATTAGGACTCAAGTCAGTTGAGATTTGAAAAGAAGATATTCAAATCTGAAAATTCTATTAGTTGAAAATTTTATACCATTCATTTATTGAAAATAAATTATGTTTGTTAAAAAAGTTTATATATCCTAAACATGGTTAATTATTATAACAAGTTACTTTGATCATCATACATTAATTTTGAATTTTTATAGTAAAATTAATGGTATTTTCACTTTTCAACTACTAATGTTGAAAAAAAGTCAATTATGGTACAATTTCCTTAAAAATATTCAATTTTGTAAAAAAAAATTATAACTTAACATATAGATCGAATTACTTATTATAACAAGTCTTATGGTGAATATATATATTAATTTTAATTTTTAATAATAAAATTAAAAGTAATTATACATTTCAACTACCATAGTTAAAAATAATTTTAACTATGGTAGAATCTCTTATTCAAATCATATTGCTGATGTAATCCACTTTGAGAAAGATGGTTGTCCATCAATTTTGTGGTCCTTTGCCATATTAAATGTTGTCACTCTAATTTTTGCATTAACTTTTTTTTGTTCCACGTTAATTTAAAAGAATCCGTGCAACACTTTTTATTGCAAAAAGTTATTGGGAGGTACCCCAATATTTGGGGAACCTATTTTTCGTATCTCAACTTTTCAAAACTCATTCTAAAGTATCTTAGTTGGTGCTTTTCTGGCCATCAATTTTATTAAGTAAATGAAATACCCTTATTCCTCTTCTTCAAGGGTATTCTTCAAGAATGGAAGAACAATGGTATTTTGGGTCACTTAATAAAATTGATGACCGGAAAAACACTTAATAATTACTGACCCAAAAATTAAGGGTGCCTCAAAATGAATTTTAAAAAGTTGGGGTATCGAAAAATAGTTTCCCCAAATATTGGGGTACCTCTGAGCAATTTTTTGCTTTTTATTGTTATGGATGATTTTTTTCCGCTTTTACTTTTATCAACTTTGGTTATGAACTTAATAAAAAAATATACTTCTATTCCATAATAATTGTTGTTATGTACAGTCAAAGAATAAGAACTTTGAATATAAATTCTTCAACATTTATAGTGATCTATTTTATTAAAAAACAACTATGATTGAATTCATTGAAAAAATGCTTTCATGAAAATATAATATTATAGAGTTGCAAAAAAAATACATATAATATAGTAAATTTTTGAACAAATATTCATTTAAAATTTATGATCAAAATAGTGTATTAGAAATAGGAAAAAGTCCAAGTGACTAATATTGTAGAACAAAGAACGAGTTAGTGTAATATTTTGATGAGTACATAACGTCTCCTCTCAAGTCTCAACTATTTCCACGACCACAACTGCTGATAAGTAAAATCTACAAGGCCCGGTACAAGGTACACTCACCTCTGGAATCTCAAGCAACCGGGTGCAGCAAGGGATCCTGGGGATGGCAGGGTCAAAAACATGAAAGGAGGATTGTATTGTAGAATAGGTGATGGGAAAAAAACAAGAGTGCTGGGGGATAAATGGACGGATAAACCGTTACTGCTGCGAGATAGTTCTCAAACCACGCATTAGCAAGAGCAAACGGTTGACAACCTTGTGGGATCAAATGGAGAAGGCTGGAATGTGCCTTTAATAAGAAATGTCTTCAACTGGAAGTCAATCCTTGCTTATCCGAGGCAAGAGAATCAAGAAGATTCTTGGATTTGGAGTACTATCAATTATCAAAACAGGTGAATACTCAGTGAAAGCATGATATTACTATTGCTGGAAGAGCTACGAGGAGACAGCAACCGACAGCAAGAAACGGGCACACGCGGGAAGTTGGTCTAAGGTGTGGAAGAGTCTTTGGGCCAGGAACATCCCCCCAAAATGGAAAATGAATTTTTGGAAGGTAGTCCATAATGCACTTCCATTAGGACACAATGTGGGAAAATGGAAGTCAGATGTGGACACGAAATGTAATTTGTGCAACAAAGAGGAGCACAGGGATCATTTATTCAGAGATTGTGAATATCTCAAAAGGGTGTGGTTTGGAGGTGATCTTGGCCTAACTATACACCCAGAGCAGAATGTCAACATGGAGAATTGGCTGAAATCTTGGATGAGCTTCTTGGGTAATAGAGTAAATGGGCACGATGACATTCAATTTCTGATGTTCCTCGCTACACTTTGGAATATTTGGTGTGCCAGGAATCGTGCAACCTATGACAAGTGGACTCCAGACCCAACGGAGGTGGTGCAACGCATCAAGGAGGACTCTAGTATGGCAGTGGCGACAACTACCTACACAAGGAACATTGCGTTGAACAAGGAGGCGGGACATGTCCATAACGGTTTTTTTAACTAACATTTTTGTTTGGTCTTCAGGTTCACAGGAATATGTTTCGCAAGTTTATATCTGCGATGGGGCTTGGTCCAAGGATACTCTAAAGGGAGGATATGCGTGGGTCTTGAAACAGAACTCGATCACTGTACATCAATATGCGGCTGAAGCTTTGGGAGTGTCAGCTGACCACATTGAAATTTGTGCAGTCGAGGCTGCGGTGCAACATGCCGTTAGTCAGGAGCTCAAATGTATCAAAGTGTGCATCGATTCTATATCAATCATCTACATGCTGAAAAACAACAATTGCATCCCCTGGGAATGTCGAGCGTTTCGTTACCAAAATCAAGTCATACTAGCCTTTGTTAGATTTTTGTTATTTTGAGAAAATCTCTAGAAATGCAACTAAAGAAGCTCATGTCCTTGCTATTAGAGCAAGGAGCAGAATGCTTCCTTAGTTTCTGTGTACTTGTTTGTCTATGTCTGATTGCCAAAAAAAAAAAAAAAACTATTTCCACGACGAAGCTAACCAGAGGAGATGAAGAGATGACAATTAGGCTTTGCAGAAAGGAAATGGCAAGTGGATGAAGACAAAAAAGATATTGTTAAGGTGATCATATATTACTTTTTTGATCTTTCAGTTCAACTAGTCCTAATACTATGGATAATGCTCTCATGAAACTTAGTAGGAGGGCCACGCATGAGATGAATATGGAGCTTACAAAGCCTCTTTCAAATGAGGAGACTAGAGAAGCCTTATTCCAAATGAGTCACAACAAGGCTCTAGTGCTAGATGGTCTAGTTCCATGCTCTCTTCTTTTAGTGTCATAGATATATTGCAGGTATAACTCGATATTACAAGCTTTATTAGAGCCATTATAGTGGGGGATTCATGTGGAGTTAAACAAAACCTTAACGGTACTCATGCCTAAGGTTAATTAAGTCACGTCTTACTATTCAAGAGTATCAGCCTATAAGTCTTTGGAACACCCTTCATAAATTTGTGGCTAAATCTTTAGTGAACAGGTTAAACAAATAGTTGTTGTTATTGATGTCATTAGAGCAGAGTGGATTCGTACCTGAAGACTTATTACGGACAACGAGATTGTTGCTCATGAATTATCACATACCATGAAATGTTGCTTAAAGGCAAGGAGAGGGAGTATGGTGGTGAAACTCGAAATAAGCAAAGCGTACAATAACTGGAATGAGTAATTTTTGGATAAGGTTTTGTTCACACTAGGTTTGATGTTTCTTTGATTATGTTTGTGATGCAATGTGTCTCCAATGTAACATATACTTTCAAGGTTAACAGGAAGCTTAGTAGTCTGGTTAGAACTAGCATGAGCTTATACCAAGATGACGCTGTGACACCTTATATACTTATATTTGTTGCAGAGGCCTTTTCTGGTATGCTAAACAAGGCTGAGTAGGAGGATGCAATTAATGGACGACATGCTAGTCGAGGGGACTAACAATATCTCAGCTTTTTTTGCCAGCAGGGATGAAGCTACAGTTGGGCCAGGAGTGGCCAACAACCCCCCAAATAAATTTTAAAGAAATGTATATTGTTTAGTGCATTTGATGATAATAAGTGTTAGTAGTTTAGGCAGTTGGACTATGCTTATCAATGTCTAAAGCCACGGGTTTACTTGAAGGATACTACAATGATTTTTATTTGATTTGTTGCAATTGGATGTTCTTTGTTTGTTGTCCTAGGTTAGTCCCCCCCCCCCCCCAACATAACAACCTAGCCTCGCCCCTATTTGATGATGACAACATTCATTTTTACGCGTGCTACAAGACAAGAATTCTCTAAATTAGTTGAGATTTTAAACTTCTATGAGACAGCATCAGACCAAAATGTTAATTATTAAAAGTCTCATTCAGTAAAGGCATTGAGGAGGGCAAAAAAGGAATTGGCGCACGTTCTTCATATGAGGTTGGTGGATAAACATTATAACTATTGAGGAGCCCCTGCAGTTATAGGTAGGATAAAAATGAGATTTTTGGTAACATGAATGATAGGGTGTGGAAGGAGTTGAAATGCTCGAAGTAGCATTATCTTTTTAGGCAGGAAAAGAGGTTCTAATCAAGTCAGTTGTTCAATTGCTACCCATGCGTGTGATGAGGATCTTTAAACCGACATTGTTGTTGGTTAAGGAGATTTATGGTCTCTGCGCTTGCTTCAGGTGGGGATCTACAAGGAACAAGCAATAAATTCACTAGAAATCATGGAATGAGTTGTGTGCGCCAAAGTTGTGTGGCGGTAAGGATGTTTGTAGGCATGGTTTGTTCAATGACGAGTTGTTAGCAAACAAGACTGGAGGTTATTGATGAACACACATTTCCTACTTAGCTAGGTATCGTTGGCTAAATATTATAAGAAGAATAGTTTTTTTAGGCTCCTCTCAGGTGCAACCCTAGTTTTGCTTGATGAAGAATTGGGGGGAATAAAGTGTTACTGAAGGAGGGATTCCGTTGGAGGGTTGGCAATGGCAAAGACATAAATATTTGGAGAGAAAATTGGTTAATTAATTGAAAGAGCAAAATGGTCAGTACATCAAATCTTGTTGGGAAGGTAAATGATCCAATTGTTTGACAAAGAGGGAACAACTAGTGAGACATCTATGGAAGAAGATATGTTAGGATTCTCAGGGCGTAGTTAGCAGACAAACAATAACAAGGGCGAAAAATAAATAAAGATTCGACACAAGGAATTAGCGTGGAAAAACCCAAACCGGGAAAAAACCACGAACGATGCACTATCAGAGGATTACAACAGTGTTTTAGAGATTCCAGACCTCCACAATCTCTCATAACCTCCCTAGAGTTACAACCTGAGAACTCAACACTCACAGATGAGCCTCACACAACTCCCTCAGGGACACAGAGATTACAGGTCAATCTCTTGTGGTATAAGATGAAACACTCTCAATTGCTATATGTGTCTATCATAAGGAGAATAGAATCCCTATATATACTAGTAGGGTACAAGGAGACCTAGGTTACAATATGGCAGTAACCTAAACAATATGAAAATCTCCAGAAAAAAGGAAACTGTAGTAGAATAGGAAACAAAATCTTTTCCTTCTCCTATTTGGTCTCCACTCCCAACAAATTGGTCTTCACATCTAACAATCTCCCACTTGAAGACCAATTTCAAGAATAGTCTTCTACCACTTCAACACTTTCTCGAATCCTCTAGTGCACCCATCTCGATCTTATTCAGCAAAGAACAATAGAGGTCCCAGTTGACCTCTCCATCAACTCCTCTTTTTGCAACAGGCTCCCACTTGAACTGAACACACCTCTGCAACTTCGACATACGCATCATCGTCAACAACTTAGGGGAATTTTGGATTGGGATTTTACCTCGTGTTGAACTTGTCGAATTCCCATGCAGGTTAGATGCGTTCCTCGGCTGACCATCCGTTCCCGTAGCCTCGACCGGAAACCTCCTCGTTTCTGATACCCTTCTCTCATTAGAGAAGCTAACACGCCTTTGACGAGCATGAACCGACATGTTAGAGTTATCAATGACAGAATATAGCTTCCCCTTTTTCTTGCAATTTGCAATTATCAGAGATCCTTTCGTTACCCTCCAATGACCATCTTCAAATCTCGTCGTGAACCCCTCCTCATCCAGTTGACTCACAGATACAAGGTTCTTGGTCAGACCCGGGACATACTGAACATTCTTCAACCTCCAAGTTCCACTCTTAGAAGTTTTAATGTTCACATCACCTCTTCCTAGCACCTTTAGGTTGTGACCTTTTGCTAGCCTAACCCTGCCAAACCTCCCATTCACAAAATTACTAAAGGCCTCCCTGCTAGACGAAGAGTGAAACGAAGCACCCGAATCTATCACCCAACTCTCTTCTGACTTGTCGACACTAACAGTTAGGGAATCACCAAAATCCTCAACAGAATATACAGAGTCCTGGTCATTATGGCTGCTCTTCTTAGGTTTGGGACAATCCCTACGAAAATGACCTTTATCACCACAGTTCCAACACAACACTTGATCCAAGTTTCCTCTAGATTTTGATCGACCCCGACCTGAACTCCCACTATTCCTCCTACCCACCGATACCAAAGCATCCTCAAGACTCGCACACATCTAATCTTTCCTACGAATACTTTCATTCAAGACCAAGTCTCTAATTTCCCCAAACTTCAGTTTCTCATCCTTCTTAGTTGAAGAAGTTACAGAAGTCACAAAATTTTCCCAAGACTTGGGTAGGGTAGCCAATAGTATATTAGCATTCATCTCATCGTCGAACTTAAATTCCACAGAGGTTAATTTTGATAGTATCATATTCAACTCATTCATACTATCATACATATCACCAGACCCATATATCTTAAATTCAAACAAACGACGTAACACATATACCTTGTTCATTGCCGAAGGTTTCTCATATGTGTTTTGCAAGGCCTCGAGCAGATCTTTCGTCGTTTTCTGATCTTTGACGTTGAAAGCCACGGTCCGAGCTAGCGTCAGTCTGACCGTACTGAATGTCTGACCATCAAGCTCTTCCCAATCCTTCTGTTCCATCTCTTTTGGCTTATCACCCATCGCAAGATGCAATCTTTGCTGGCAGAGCACATCCTCAACGCGCATCCTCCACCACGCGTAGTCTTTCCCATCGAACTCCGGAATCTTCACAATAGCACCCGTCATTGCTTCTCACTTTGCAGATCAACCACGCTCCAACCAAAGCACTGATACCACTTGTTAGGATTCTCAGGGCGTAGTTAGCAGACAAACAATAATAAGGGCGAAAAATAAATAAAGATTCGACATAAGGAATTAGCGTGGAAAAACCCAAACCGGGAAAAAATCACGAACGATGCACTATTAGAGGATTACAACAGTGTTTCAGAGATTCCCAGACCTCCACAATCTCTCACAACCTCCCTAGAGTTACAACCTGAGAACTCAGCACTCACAGATGAGCCTCACACAACTCCCTCAGGGACACAGAGATTACAGGTCAATCTCTTGTGGTATAAGATGAAACACTCTCAATTGCTATATGTGTGTATCATAAGGAGAACAGAACCCCTATATATACTAGTAGGGTACAAGGAGACCTATGTTACAATATGGCAGTAACCTAAACAATATGGAAATCTTCAGAAAAAAGGAAACTGTAGTAGAATAGGAAACAAAATCTTTTCTTTCTCCTATTTGGTCTCCACTCCCAACAAATTGGTCTTCACACCCAACAAGATATTTTCAACCAAAGAGATAGGAGCTTGATTTGATCAAATCCCAATCAGTCCATGACTGCCACTTAATCAAAAGGTTTGATGTTAGTGAACAAGTGGACTATTTACAGTTAAATTAGCATATACTTTGTGTCTATTTCTTAACCAACGTAATTTGGCAGGTTTGTTGCACCTTATCAGGTAGGGGTGCCTCAACCGCGGTTAACCGCAATGCGGTTAACCGCTTTTGACGTTTTTGGATTTTGGAAACCTAAATCGAAATCGCATTATGCGGTTAACTGCTTTTGAAATCTAAAAACCTAAACCAAACCTCGAAACCGCAATTTTGAAAAAGTTAACCGCATTTAAAATCAAGAAACTTAAACCAAACCGAAATTTACACGGTTCGGTCCGCATTCTATACACGGTTTACGCTTCAATGGAAATTTACAATAACATTTATGGAAGTAAATGTAACCATATTGATAATAAATTCACATCTCAATAACATTTATGGAAGTAGTGCTATGCGACGGCGGCTCATCGCGACAACCGGAGATGTGAGGGGCGGTGACCTGTGTGTGGCTGTGCGACTGCGCGACTGCGAGAGGCGAGAGAAATGAGGGGCTAGGGTTTTTTTTTGGTGTTTGAAATCTGAGAGAGTGAGAGGTCAGAGACTCAGAGGACAGAGTGAGAGTTGAGAGTTGAGACTGTGAGAGACTGAGAGTTAGAGGCAGTGAGTGACTAGTGAGGCACGCAGCGCAGCAGCACATAGCAATGAGAATTGAGAGAAGTAGGATTTTTTCCCGCTTAAAATTACTAAAAACAATAAAAAAATAAATTCACAAATTTTAATTGAAGCTATGCACGCACAGTCAATCACACTCACAAAAGGCAGTCAGACTCAGTAGGTTTTTGTTTTTTCAAGGTTAAAACCGGTTAACCGCGGTTAACCGTTTTTTAGAAATCCTAAACCTAAACCTAAACTGGTAAAAGCGGTTTGGTTAACCTAAACCGCTTTTACACAAAAAAACAATTCGGTTAACCGCTTTTACCGGTTTGGTTTTACCGGTTTGGCGGTTCAAGTTTCGGTTTAGGTTTGAGATGGCCACCCCTATTATCAGGAGTACAACAGTTATCCCAAAGGTGGAAATTTCCTGGTGGTAACAGAGTTCTAATATTCTACAAACAATTAGCCACTTCATGCATGGGGGAAAGACTGCCTACACATGGATTTCCCCAAACCTCGCGTAATCAGGACTATATGGGGTATGTTGTTGTTGTTGTTGTTGTTGTTGTTGGCAGGGAAGATGAATGACATGTGGTTGTCATTTGCAACAGGATTTACCCATTGTGGTGTGACGTTGAGGAGAAATTTAGGGGAGCTAGGGGATGTTATGAGCAATGAGGAGAGAGTGATTAAATGACGTAAGCATTGGGAGCTTGACGAGTTTGAGGAGCTTCTAACCCGTGGTTGGCTTTGCATGGTACTGTAGAAACGTGGTAATCTTCAATGGACAAGATGTTAACATTGAGATGATCAAGCAAAGGTCTAAGTGTGTGATTCAAGAGTTGAAGGAGGCCTAGATGGAGTTCAGGAGCTACGAACAACAACCACGTTCGAGTCAGAGGAGGGGCCAAATGCTGGGGAGTTCAGGATGGACACTAATTTCCAAATTAGTGATGAGGGTTGGGTGGCTTTACGGTTGTAATATGAGATGATCATAGAACGGTTTAAGTAGTAGTTGTGAGAAGGGAGGTAGTGAAGTGGTCACTAGTGATCGCGGAAGCGAGAGTAGCTGGAGCGTTACCGCCGCGTGGAGGGGAGAAGATTAGCTTGAGTGATGATGGATGATCAATAATTAACAAGAACAATGACCTTGAACACCCAAAGGTTGGATATGACCTTGAGCAAGGAGAACCACAACTCTAGGCCTAACACCCCACCATGATTATCTAAGAAATTCCACCAATAATCGCTGAAGGAATGACTTGAATCACCACCAAAATTACTTGGATAAAGATAATAAGGTTTAATAGAAACAAGGGGAAAACCCTTACAAATGCTTAAGCATCACAAAACATAATCTGAATAATCTCCCTAGAAAATAAGCTAAGGGGGGTATTTATACTAATGGGGGGTAAAACAGTAAAACACAACGTTTTAGGCAAAAATCTTGTACAGCGCATAGCTGTCGTGGGTGCGACGGGTTGGTCGCGGGCGCGACTGATTAGCATCGCAACAGCAGCAATGGCGAGCAGCAGGTGGTCGCGGGTGCGACGGACGTCTGGAAATGGGTAGTTGGTGCGGCTGCAGCAGCAGGGCAGGGGAGGGTCGCGGGTGTGACCCCATATGTCGCAGGTGCGACGTCCTTCCGGATGCAACGGCCAGCATCTGGCAGAAGGAGGTCGCGGGTGCGACCCTGTGCGTCGCGGGTGCGACATCCTTCTGGGTGGTTTTTTCTACCGACTTCAAACGCGCATAAATTCTTCATCCGGGCTTTGATTTAGACCCTTAAGATATCTTTGCAAAGCTCTCGGTGTGTACTTTAAGCTCCCAAAATTTGAGACCCATCGGAGTTGTATTGAAGGAGTTATAACCCAAAGAGTGAAGGCACATCCATTCCAATAACCCACGTTGACCCCTTTGCGCTTATTCTTGCCGAAGGACTCCGAACCCTCTTAAAGACCCGAAGTAGGTCCCAATGAGAACCCATAGCTCCACTCCCATGGTCCAGGGTCCCATTTGAAGTGGATTCCACACCCGATGTCGATCAACTCATGACTCCAGGGTCCCGGGTCCACCTTAAAGTATACTCCGCACCCGACTTTAAAGCTGTTTTCATCGTGGTTCATGGAGGGGGTGCGGGACGGTTTTGCGAATACTGATTTTGAGGTTTGGGTCCTCGCCCGATACGCTCCAGTAGCCCTCCTTTGGAATGTCCTTGGTTCACGGTTTTGGTTTTCAGAGTAATTGCGTTTGAGGTAGATAAACACCCTCTCATCCAATGTTTGAACAATTTCTCAACTTCCTAGGAGATTTAGATGTTATTTTAGAAGACATTATGTTTTTTGGCACTATTTTCGATCATAGTAGATGGTCTCATGTGAGATGGGAATTCAATTATATGTCCCATCATGTCATTAGACATACACAATGAAGTATAACATATGTGTGTTAGGTTGACTCCACCTTCAATAGCTTCTTATGAACACTAGTCAACCGACCTGTCCGTAGGACGGGTTAGATATTCTCTATCTGCATTTACCTGAATCCAAAATATTTTGCAACTCCCATTTTAACATCAGATTAGTGTGGATCTGAAATACACTTGACCCGTGTTTACCCTAACCAGATATACCCTCAACTTATATTTAACTCGTCCGTCCAAATTGATAGATCTAGTAGCCTAATTTTTATTTGATGATATAATTCTTGGTTATTGTATTCGAGTAAGAAAATTAAGTTTGCGTGTGAACAAAAAATATAGGTATTTACTTGAATTTAAAATACACTCAATCTGTGTTTTTAATGTCAAATTTGTTTGAACTCGAAATATGCTTGACTTGTATTTGCCATAACAAAATGTACATATGACATGCATTTAACTCACCCTTCCGAATTGCTAGGTTTAATAATGTTCATTTGATGTTAGCTTCCGTGATAATTATACTTGAGGGAAAAAAGTAAATTTGCAGGTGAAAACAAGTTATAAGGTAAACCACTAATTAATTATTATATTTAAAGGTGAAAGAGTAAATTCGTGTGTGAACACATGCTAGCAGGCAGTCAGACTGACAACCTTCAGAACGCAAAAAACAAACGTTGTTTTCTACTTCTTATGAACAGATGGATCTATTAGTAAATTCGCTTTTTTCCCTAAATAAATATAAATAAAGTTCCTAAAATGATTGTCAATAATCTAATTGGTCATATACTCGATAATCTAATTGGTCATATAATCCAGTATTGTGAAATACTCTTATAACAGTAAAAAGTGTTTATTTGATACAGTAAATTATTTTTTTCTGGAGTGAAAGACAGGAGCCACTCTTTAAACCCTAGACATTCCTTCCTTCTTCCACCTGTCTCTGACCTTGGGCTCGCCGGCCTTAGTCGCCAGAGTCAAACGTCGGCCTCCCGGGAGGTCGGTGCTCCAGTTGCCAGGACGTGCGGCGCCCCTGGTCTTCGAGTCGTCGGCGCTATTTTTGCTCGGACTTCATCGCTCGGTGTATCGGTCTGTTGTCCATCGACGAGTGACGCTTGGCCTTGCTCGGGGGTATGGTGGTGGTTCATCGCTCATCCAAGTAGCTATCTGGGTCGTCTACATCTGGTTCTTGTTTAGAGGCTACTTGTTTTCTGGAGGTGTTTAGGTGGGTTCGATGGTGCTAATCTGTGTCTTCTTGTCGTTGGTTCAGTTCTAACCTTCTTCTTGTTGCGTAAGTCGTTCCCTGTTCTAGTCCTATTCCTGCTCTTTTTGTCATCGTTTTGGCTCTTTGTTCGATTTTCCTGGGTTTCGTGAGTATGTTGCTTTCTTATATTGTTTCAAGAGGTTCTGCTCTTAAATCTGAGTTGTCTTCCATAGTTGACTCTCTGAATTTTGAGGGTAATTGTAAAACCCCGAAAAAAAATCCAAAGATGTTGACCGTGACGTCGTTAGTAAATTAAGTTTGACTTCGTTATTTATTATTATTCGTTTATGTTTATTTATGCTAACACTTGAGCTCGTAGGACCGTTGAGGGGCTAACAAGGGTAGAATAGTAATTTCCGCTGGTTAATATTATTATGTGATTAATTACGTGAATATTATCTGCTATGTGATTATATGATTATTAGTATTAATATTATTATTACTATTAATATTATTATTAGTTGTTTTTAGAAAAGAAAAATCAGATTTTTCTTATTGGGTTGGATTAGGAGTGGGATTAGACTAATTGGGCCTAGATATGTGTTTAATATAAACCCCCCCCCCCCCCCCTCTCTCTCAAAACCCTAATCTCCTCTCAAACCAAACCCAAACCCTAGCCTCCCTCTTCCCACCTCTCTCTCTCCTCTCTTCCACCACGCCTCTCATGAACCACCGGCAGCCACCGCAACCACCTTTTCTCTCTTTCCCTCTCTTCCCTCTTGTCTCCGCACGCCCTTGCCGCGCCACCCTGCGAACGCCGCACCACCAGTCGCCACCACCGGACGTCGCCAGCGAACCCCCCATCACCGTCGCAACCACCCTCCCTCTCCCTTTCGTCTGTTTCTCTCATCCTTCCTTCCACTCCCACGGTTCGAGTTTCCCCCACCACCAATCACCGCCGCTCTGATCGTCGCCGTCAGTCACCCAGACCGTCGCCTTCGCCGCCCAGCCTCGACGCCGCCGCCGCCTCGACCGACCGCCCACACTCGCCGGAAAACGTTACCCTAGCACCCTCTAACGTAAAACCCTATTTTCTTGTAACAAACTATTCTTCTTTATCTTATTTTCTGATATTTTTATTATTATTATTATTATTATTATTATTATTATTATCATTATTATTGTTAATTCTTGTTTTAAATCTTGTAATTTGGGTAATTAGGGTGTAATTTTTATTAAGTTGTTATTTGTAATTAATTTGTTCTTGTATTGTATTATTTACTTGTAAGTTTTGTCTAAATTATTATGTGTAATTCTATGTTCTAATTGGTGTATTAGGATTTGTAATAATTGTAGTGAAATTATTAATGTTTAATTGTTTAATGTACCTTAAATTTCTTGTGAAGCATGTTTAGGGTTTTAGATGACACTATTGTTGTGTGCACGAATTAAAAATTTAATTACCTAGATTAATTCTTGAATCGTTAGTTAAGTATTCGTATGTTCTTTAACTCTCTTAGGTTTCATTCACGTTTAATTTTATGTTTAAATCTTGTTAAATAGGTTAGGTTGATTGAATTACAAAAGTTAAATTCTTGTTTATTAATGAATCTTGATTGAATCTTGTAAAAGGAAATTAGTTGTGTTTCTTGGTTAGTAGTTAAGTGTTCTTTATATTTCAATCACATGTTCTTTTATTCTTTCTTGTGCCTTGACTAAGAAAATTCATGTCTTATAATCATCCATGTTGTAATTTTAGGATCTTGAAATAATTTATTGTAGAATTCATGTTTAGGGTAATGATTTTGTTATTTCATGTATGCTTTTAGGGTTAGCGGAAATATTAAAGTCGATTGCATGTTTTACATTTTAGTTTTGATGATAGGAGGTTTGATGTTTGAACCTTAGTTGGATTAGGTTAATTACTTTGGATCTTAGTTACTGTTCTAAGCCCTAATTATGACCCCGGGATCGATTGGTGGAAGTTAGAACAGAAAATTATAAATTAAATAAGAACCGGGATCGGGACAGTTTTGTTAGTGCCTAAAATTCGGGTCACCACGATTAGTATAGTTGTCCTTTAATCAAACCATTTGGACTGGAGATTCCCCTAGATGTTAGCTTTCATAGGAATTTTGCGGAACGGACTTTTGAGTTCTATAGCTTGAGTTATAGTCGTTTTACCAGAACCTGTCAGAACTGGACCAGTTGGGAGTTTTGGTACTTTTAGAGTTTTTCGAGGCTGATTTGGGCTTAGCCATAAACATGGAAATTTTAGTAGACATCCCGAGGTTTCCAAAAAGTCCAGAACCGGACCCATAGGATGTCAGGAAGTCGAGTTGTGACCCGTTTTATGTGAACGTTATAATCTGTCCTCTGTTTGCTTTTATTTATGAAAATTGTTGAGTAAATGTTATGTGTGAACTTGTTCCTTGAATGTGTTAAGTGTAAACCATAAATGATAGGAACCTAAGTGTTCCTAGGGGATGGGTCAGGTAGTTGATAGTTAATACTAACTTCGTTAGAACGCGTTTTGATTAGATAATTATTCTTATTCTAGGCCGAGTTAGTGCGAGACGTTAGTGAGCTCAAGTGTGTTCTTCTTTTTGCTGTGCTGTGAAGTATATCAGGTAATGTCTATGCTCTAATCCCCACCGGGATGCTCTTTAAATGTATTTTAATGTTTTCTAATCTGTTTTGAGAATTGCATCCCGAAAGGGGACCTTTTGTGGAAATGTGACCATCTGCTTTGGATAACTGATTGTATTTGTTTGTGCTTTGAATTTTATTGAGTTGAGAAATTGGATGGACTTTTATCAACGGTTTTATTATTGGTCTTGATAAACCTGGGTTGGGTTTGACTTGAGAGTTGTGAGCTGAGTTTGAATAATATACTAATAATTCAAAGTGGAAACATAAAGCGGGTTGTTGTTCTGATGCCTTTAACAGGCTAATATTCATGCGGGTGATAACCCCGAGATCAGGATTCGATGCCTGTATGGGTTATGTGCAGAGATCGTGGTTTCATCCCTGATATAGGATAGAGGTTATGATGCCCTTGATGGACGATTGTTTGATGCCTTTGAGAGGCTAATATTCATGCGGGTGATAACCCCGAGATCAGGATTCGATGCCTGTATGGGTTATGTGCCAGGAGATCAGGGTTGCATCCCTAATATAGGATAGTTGTTATGATGCCTTTGGTAGGCGATATTCTTTTGGGATTTGATATCCCGCCCGCGACTTAAAATATGGATTGAATGGGTTGAGGAAAACAGTTAAGGGTTGAAGGTTTGAGAAATGGTTTGACTTGTTCCCTCTCCCCAAAATGAATTGAAATGAACTTAAACTGTTTTAAACGTTAGGGGTAGACATTATTGAGTTTTCCCCCTCATTTTTGAAATGTTTTGTTTTCAGGAGAAGATCTGAATGCTGGGGACGGGAATTAGAAGTGAGGACGACGAGTCTAGAAGTCCTTGAATCTTTTTTATTTTGTTTTCGTTATGATGTCTTCAAGTTTTGTTTTGAGTTGTTAGTAGTTACCGTTAGCAGACAGTTGTGTTTTCCTTTCTCGCCTTGTGTTCCTTCGGGAATACGGCAGTGACGCCCAAACTAAATTTGAAGTCTTCCGCTAAGTTTTGTCTGTTAACGTTAGTTTGACTTTGACTTTCTATAATTGAATTTCCGGGGCGTTACAGTAATCTTGAGGGTGGTCTTGGTGGTGTGTTGTCTGTGGCTGCTCTTTCTAGAGCTAGTGAGATTGTGTGTATTCTTAAGGAATTTTTGGGGTTGTGTGGGGTGATTGATTCCCCTGTATCTGAAGATGATGTTGTTGTGAAGGATGATTTTGATCAGCCTTGTCATACCTCTCTTGAGGTGTCTTCGAGAATTAGGTTGCAATCGTTCTCCTTGTTTGATGATAACATGCCTGTGGGAATTGACCATTTGGCTTTGAAGAACCTTTTTGCTGACTTTGGGTTTGTTTCTGATGCTTACATCCCTAAGAAATTGGGTAAGAAAGGGAAGAGGTTCGGTTTCGTTCGTTTTAATGACAAACAAGCGGGTTTGAATGCTATTCGGTGTCTTAATGGTAGGTGTTTTAATGGCTCTGTGTTAGATGTCTTGTGGGCTAAGTTTAGTAAGAAGCAGAGCTCTAAACCTATCAAGCGGATTTGGGTCCCTAAACCCAAGCAGAGGGTTGATTCTATTGTCCCTACTGATTCTGAGCGAACTTTTTCTAACCCTATCTGTGGAAATTTGAGTCTTTTAAAGTTGGTGCTATTGATATTGATTCTCTTGGTTGCTCTTCACCACTTCCACGTTTGTACAACGATGTGTTGGTTAATCATGCTCCTAATGACAGTAAGGACACAATGTCGATCCAATCTGTGTCTGATCTTTCTCCTAATCTTGAGGATTCTATCCTGGTGCGTTCTAAAGTTGGTGTTAGGAATAAAAGGAGAGGTAAGGCCGTGTTGAAATCTAAATGGAGGTTGGTTTTGGAAGCCTCTCGGAAGGCCAAGTCGAATTCTATTGATGCGCCGCGAAAGTTGAAGGACCCAATGGGTATTGATGTGTTGCTTGATCGGAAGAGGGCTGTGGTGAGAAAGGTTTGTGGGTTAAAGGTTCTATCGACCAAGAAGAAGTGAATTGTTGTTGGGTGGTTTCATAGCTGTCTAATTTTTCTGATTTTTATGGTTGTATCTTGTTGCTGCTGCAATTTTGTTCGTTTGTTTCTGCTGTTTTGTTGTTTTGCTGTTTTGCGGACTGTTTGTAGCATCTTTGATGCTTTTAGCCTTTATCGCTTCCAACTATTGGAAAAAAATTTCTGGAACAATTAATGCAGAACAAAAAAGGTAATACAACCAAACAATAAATAATGAGGTTTTCAAGGCTATGTTATTGTCAAAGAAATTATCACTAATGCCCCATCTTAAAGGGCACTCAAAAACCCAACAATGATGATTATTTGTTGTAGCATTAATCAACATTTAAGACATATCACTATTGTAGCAATTACAAGAATGTATTGATACTCAGAGTCAAGCCATAGTACAAGTCAGTTTCCCATCAATCAAATTTATTTTCATGATATTTCAATTCAGATATATTTATTTGTTTTGTAAATTTGTTTTAAAATGATTTTGTTATTTAACGTATTATGTAAGACTACATAGATTTTGGATTTTCTTGTTATGATATTTGAAATGAATTTTTCTAATTAAAAAACTGTAATGAATTAGTTACAGTTACTTGTTGGTTTTATGATTAATATACCTTTGTATTAGTGACGCTTCCGTCCTATAATAGTTGTTTTTTAACTAATTTTTTTGTAACATAATACTTATTATTTTATAGTTATGGAACAACTTTTTTCAACTAATTATTTTTGTATAACTTTTTGACATAAAGATAGAAAAAGTAACAGAAAAAAATATACAAATAATTTTAATGTTTCATAACTTTCCTTGCAACAGAATACTTAACAAACTCATAATATTAATTTTTAAAATTTCAATTAAAACGATAATTGTTATAGAATAAAAGGAGCATATCAATAGATGACTAGTCTCAGAGTTGGTTGTGACTTGTGAGGTGGTAATCTTTTTGTTTTTAGTCATTCTACCTAGCTTCTTTCAAAATTTCCTTTATAATTTCCTAAATGACAAGTAGGTCAATCTACTAAGTGACAACCTCTATTTTAAAGATAATTATCAATAGGATTTATAAGCTAATAAATATAAAATAAGTACCAAATTATTATGATAAATATGATTCATCAATACCACTATTTTTCTGTAAATGTTTCAAATAATCAAGTTATAGAACCGTAAAATGCTTACAAAATATACTAGTACTAGCTATGTGTATATCAATTAAAAAAAAATATTAAGAGTATGTCAAACAACCATGTGACAATCCCAGACCTCACAAGGAGATCTAGGAACGATCATCTACAATACACCAACTGGTGATTAACAACCACCAACGGCAACCATTAGTTACGCTTGGAGCACAGGATCACAATTCATCAAATAGGCTTGGTTTCTTGTCTCCCTAGAACTTAAGAAGACAGAGATACCAGCTTATAGAACATATCATGTTTAAGTAAGATCGTAGGTGCATACCAAACCAATATGTTTAATTTTTTAAATGAAGAAAAAGGTTAGAGAGCTAAGATGATGTATAAGCACTTACTAAAATATGATATGAGCCCACATTAGATAGATGATTAGTACTACTAATTACTAGTAGCTATGTAATGAAAACAACCAAACCTTTGCTTTCCTTCTACTCCCTTCCCTCATAAATCATTTTGTTTTTCTTTTACTGTTTTTATTTGGCGGGAAGTGGTCCCCAGCCTAATCAAAATCCTAACATTAATACCCACCCACCCCCAAACTCCTCCTCCAACTGTCTCCCCCTTCTGTCTCACCAAAATTTCAATTTCACCCGTTAAACCACCAAAAACCCAGCCATTATTCATGTAAAACTCCCCCCAAATTTATTTTTTTTTAAAAAGGGAAAAATGAATCTTAATTTCCAGCCCACCTTCATTTCCTCCCTGCTCCTCCTATCCCTCCTGGCGGCGACCGGAGATTCACTCTCCCCCGACGGACTGGCACTACTATCCTTGAAATCCGCCGTGGAAGACTCGCCCGCCGCACGCGCCGCCTTTTCCGACTGGGATCCCACCGCCGGCAACCCATGCCGGTGGACCGGCATATCATGCGACGCTGGTCACTCCAATTCTACTGCGCCCCGCGTTGTTGGAGTGTCCCTCGCTGGAAAGGACCTCAGTGGATACATCCCGTCGGAGCTTGGCTCATTAACTTACCTTCGCCGCCTCAACCTCCATGGGAACCGCTTCCATGGCTCCATTCCGGAGCAGCTCTTCAACGCCACTTCACTCCACAGTATCTTTCTGTACGGGAACAATCTCTCCGGTCCGATTCCGACGTCTCTCTGCTCCATTCCCAGACTGCAGAACCTCGACGTTTCCCACAACTCTCTCTCCGGCGAGATTCCGAGGACCTTACGGGAGTGCCGGCAGCTCCAGAGGTTGATTCTAGCGCGGAACCGATTCTCCGGGGAGATTCCAGCCGGAATCTGGTCGTCAATGGCGAATCTGGTCCAGCTGGATTTATCCTCTAACGAACTCACCGGTCCAATCCCAGAAGATTTTGGCGAATTGCAGTCTCTCTCAGGAACACTAAACCTATCCGACAACAATTTGTCTGGGGAAATCCCTAAATCGCTGGGGAACCTCCCAATGACGGTGAGTTTCGACCTCCGGAAGAATAATCTATCGGGCGAAATTCCCCAGACGGGGTCATTCGCCAACCAAGGACCCACCGCATTTCTCGGGAACCCATTACTGTGCGGGTTCCCACTGCAGAGGGATTGTACCCCTGCTGACAACACCAAATCCCCAGGCTCCCCCAGCTCCGGGAAAGACAACGGCCGGGGAATGAACTCCGGCGGGCGGAGAGGGCTGAGCCCGGGCCTCATCCTCCTGATCGCCGCCGCGGATGCCGCCGTGGTGGCGTTCGTTGGGCTGGCCATAATCTACCTCTACTGGCGGAGGAAAGACCACGGCAATGGCGGATGCAGTTGTACTGGAACTGCGAAATTGGGTGGAGGAGGAAGCAAATCTCATTCGACATTCTGCGGGTGTCTGAGCGTTGGGAATGGGAACGAGGGGGAGAGCGATTCCGAGAAGGGTAGCACTGGGGAAGGTGGCGGAGGAGAGGGAGAGGGAGAGGGAGAGGGAGAAGGAGAGCTGGTAGCCATTGATAAGGGGTTCAGTTTCGAGCTTGATGAACTGTTGAGGGCATCGGCGTATGTGTTGGGGAAGAGTGGGCTTGGGATTGTTTACAAGGTGGTGCTTGGGAATGGGGTCCCGGTTGCTGTCAGGAGATTAGGGGAAGGAGGTGATCAACAGAGGTACAAGGAATTTGCAGCGGAGATTCAGGCGATTGGGAAGGTCAAGCATCCCAATGTGGTCAAGTTAAGGGCGTACTATTGGGCTCCTGATGAGAAGCTACTCATTTCTGACTTCATCTCCAATGGCAACCTTGCTAATGCTCTTCGAGGTTAGTTACTTTCATTTCTGAATTCATTTCATTCTCTATACCTACTTTTGTTTCATTCATCAAGTACAACCCTATTCTTTGCTTAAAACCTGAAAATAACTCAACTAAATAACAGGGCCTACATCTTACATAACTGAAATAAAATTTTAAAAGCTTCTCTAATTTTCATTCATGGGAGGGAGCTAAATGTTGAGCCATGCTAAAATTTTCATGGGGAGTAAATGTTGAAATATTCTATAATTTTGGGTTTCTCATGGGGAGTAAACATTGAACAATTTTAAAATCGAATTTTGGGTCAATTTTAAATTAATCTCTCTTAATTTTTAATTCAGAGGCATCAGGTAGAACCTTTACATACCTATATCAGGCTTCCATATCCTGTAAAATAGCACCTTTTTTTAGGATGATGGATTTGGATTTGTAAATTATGTGCTGAAATGTGATTTGAGATGAGGTTCTTGGATTGGTCTTTACTTTTATACCCATGTTTTCTGTTTGACAAGCAAATAGATGAACTTGGATTAGTTTAGTGCCCTACATATATTACTCTAACATAAATAGTTTTATTTGGCGATTAAGGCTCTGTTCTTTTCTGTGGTTGGTAAACTGTGGTGTCACAACCTACCGCAATTTGTCACAACCCACCACATTTTACTGCAAATCATTACTTTTCTCTCTCCTCACTTTTCTCTCTCTTCACTTTTCTCCTTTACTTTTTACATTCTCTCTCCTCATCTACCCTACATGTCAATAACCTGCCACAATTCCACCACATCCCACCACACTTCACCACACTATTCCGCAAAATACCGCATAAAAGAACAGGTCCTAAATAGTAAAGTACTAGTATTATTTATCCAACTTTTAAATAGATGTTCTTATTGTTTTTATATAGTTCAAATAATTACCAAGACCTTATGATTAATGTTTTAACGTTGAAGGAATTACTAAGTTGGTCCCATTCTCTTCAACGTAATTTTTTTAAGAATAAGTGTACGCCATCTGTAACTTATTTCAAATTAAATTTATTTTAGAATTATTTTCCTCAATTTAGTTAAAATAAAAAGGAAAACATATTTTTACATTTTTACCCCAACCTCAAATTATACTTTGAACCCTCCCCCAAAACAATGGCACCATTAATTTGGTTTTGGTTGGTGATATCGATAGTGGGTCGAATAATCCATATACTTGATCACTTAAAATTTACTACTGTACATATATAGGTATGCTTGTAGTAGAAAAAAACAAGGATTGGGGTATCTTTGTCGATTTCACATTTTTAATCAGAAGAAGCTATTAACATAACAGTATACAATGACTGACTGACTACAAAGTGCATGATCATATACTGCGTCTCCCTAGTATTTTATTGGGGGCAGTTGGCTGGAATTATAATTTATATAACTTTAGGCACGTTAAATGTTTGTTGTTTAGGTAATGACAAATGCAGGGGATCTATGTAATGTCAGATGTTTTTTTTTTATTGTTTAATTACTTTTGGTGGGGTCACTCATTTTAGTGTTAGTCATTCTGTCTGTGTTCATATTGTGAATGAATGAAGGATCATCATGCACCTAAAGGCTAAAGACTTGTTTCAAATTTCAACTTCAGTAGGTGACTAAGATTTACGCATTTACTAGATCTAACTGGTAGTCTTTTTATATTTGTATTTATAGTCAGTGTGTGTTTAACTTTTAAATTTTAATTATTAGTTTCTCAATGATTTTTTCTAGAAAATTACCATAATTAAGTCCCGGTTCTTTTATGCACCTAAAGGCTGCGATGTCATACCGCACCGCAACTTTTCATATTTCACCACAACCTATCATAATCTACCACCGCAACTTTTCATATTTCACCACAACCTATCACAATCTACTTTTTCTAATTTAATTTATGTTTTTATTAAAAGTTAAACTTTCCATATTCCACCACAATCTACCACAACTTTCCCCAACCCACCACAATCCACCACAACTTTTTCTAATTCACCACATTTCCTCCTCATCGTACCACATTACATCGCAGCCAGACATATAAAAGAACGAGGATCATAAAAAGATACTTTTAAAAAAAGATTAATAGAAAATAATAGTCAAGTTAGAGCAATGGAGACGGTAAAAATTTAAAAATAATAAATAAATTAGAATAGAGGGAGTAACATTTTAGGGGTGATTTTTTTCTTTTCAAATCATCCTTTCAGGAGTGGTTTTGAAAAAAAAAATTCATATAACAAAAAGAAGTAGTAGTTAAAAATCTTAAGGAGAAACAATTTTGTTATTAGATTTATGTTGTATTAAGGTCATGTTCTTTTGTGCGGTTGGTAAGATACGGAAATAGTATGCTGTGGTGAAATTGTAGAAAGTGGGGTAAGGTATGGAATGATATGGTAAAATTTGTGGAAAGTGTGGTTGATGTGGTAGGTGAAGAGCGAAAATGTTAATAGTAGAGGAGAAAAGTGACAAAAGCAAAAAGTGAGGAAATATATTGGTAATGATTGTAGTAAAATGTGGTAAAATGCAGAAGAATATTGAGTAGTATAGTGAGTTGTGCTACCGTACCGCAACTTATAAAAGAACAAGACCTTAGATTAAGGTAATTTCAAACCACTATTTGCCTAATGTATTTGTATGCAATAGTAGTAGTAGTAGTAGTAGTATTTAGTAAGAATGAAGTAAATGTTGTTGACTTTAAACACTCGTCATTTTGGACCATACTCCCTCTTCAATTTATGCTTGAATTTTGTAACATCCATGAGCATTGGAAATCTAAATCTATGCCAAGTCTAAAGAACCCAAACAAAAAAAAGAAGAAGAAATAGGGGCCCAAAAATGTGTGGGGATTTGAAGACTTGAAGGAAGATGGTCCATCATCCCCCTCTCTTTTGGCCTGTCCTTGATGAGGGTATTCACTATGGTGGGTGCCCTATTTTTTGCCATTTATTTCCAACTTTAATTGCTTCTTGTACTCAAAATTCACTTCTCCTTTATACCCTTGTTTCTTTGGGGAATTAACTCATGTAAGAGCAATAGGTGGAGGGTACATGGAGTAAAATGTAGTTTTCTTTTAGATATTCATGTACACTACATGCAAAATACAATGTAATGAGTGCATTTTGAGGTGTGGTGGGGGTGGTTGTGGTTGAGGTGGTCTGGTGTGAGTGAATGAGAGCTAGCTGTGGCATTTCCAATTATGAGTAATTTGACCCTCTGCATGGCAACTTCTGTGCAAAATAATTCCAGGGTTTCTTTTAGTGTCAGTATTATCATAATCTCAGCTCACATTAAACTTCTTTTTTTCAATTATAGTAGTTAAAATTTGCATCAAAATGTTATAATAGCTGCAATTAAATAGCAAAGCAGCAGAAGACACTTTGTTATCTCATAGAAAGTTTTAAATGATTTTAAAATTTTAGATTAATTAGAACTAGATTCTTTAAATTTTTTACTTTGAGGATAAGATTATAAAGCTATTGCATTGAGACTGACTCCCACAATCCCACCCTGTTTTACAGTGAGATTTTTAAGGTATTTAATGGATTTGGATTATCATAATCTCATAATGGATTTCAATATCCAATATTGCATTTAGGAATATTAGGTAGTTTTCCTTGAATCACTCATGATATTATGGGTTAAATTAAATTGTAGTACATAAAAAAAGAAAAAAGAATTGAAATGCTTTTCTTCAAAACAATTTTTTCTATTTTTAGATGATCATGTTTATAGTTTTCTTTTTCTTTTCTTTAAAGATGGTTGAAATTTTAGTCAATTTTAATCCCACCAAAAATAGGGAAAAAAGAGGTTGGCAGTTGTCACCTTAAGCATTAGGCTGCAACTATGGTAGTTGAACTAGAATGCTTTTGGCTTTGGTTTCATCATTGGTCATTGAATTTAGGTTTAATGAGCTTTACTTGGTAATTTTACTATTTGACACATTTTTCAAGTTGGTGTCTAGCTAGTTTTAACTTTTAGATAATAAGTCAACCAGTTCATGAGAAAGTCTTCCACTTTCTCAAATCTTGTGGCATTATGTTTGTTTAGATCCATCAACCTCAATGTGCCCAGGGAGGACCCATTAGCATCAGAAAGTCTACTCATAATATAAAATTTACTTAAAGTAATGAAAACCAATGTACTAACTAATACAAGGTCAACTTATCATATATTTCTTGGTAGTTGCAAAAATATGGATTCATGTAATTCGTATGTCAAATTTTTAAATTTACACTTTAATATGTTATATCTAATTTTATGTTTCAATGTCGATTGTTGTTTACCTCATTGACAAGCATCTCACATTCCATCTCCTATAAGGACCCGACAGGTTGTTTATTATTCAAATATAAAATTAAAAAAAATCAACTATGAATTTTCGAATTTCAGTAGACAAATGGAGTATGCTTGAGAAAATGAAAGTGGAAAGTGTGAGAGTGAGATGTGAGGCAAAGAGGTGAGAATAACTAGCTAAGGGTTTTTAGTTATATTGTTGAAAGTTATGAAATTTTGAACTAATCTCAATAAGTTAGGGTCCAATTTAAATATGCATAAATTTAGACAGTAAAATTTAGATTTGATTTTAGACAATGAAAGTTAGACAACTCAAATTTTTAACCACATATTACTCTACCAACCCGATTTCCATTTAGATATGAACGAATTGACCAAATATAAAGTTTGGGCAAAAGACTAGCAACACTATTGGGGTTAATTCATATCGGAAAAATTCAAATATTCAAACTGCACAAATATTTACGGGCACTAATAATACCATACTATACACTAAAAACTCAAAATTTAAAAACTTCTTGTCGATGTTGTTCAATTTTTCAATGTTTCGTTCTATTTTTGTTATATTGTAGTATGAAGTAGTGGAATTTAGATCTAAGATTGCTTGTTCGTTTTAACAACTCCCACCAGCTTATCAAAGCTTACGGCCAGTATTGACCTAGCTAGGCAACTTTCCCAGTGTACCAGGCGCCTGAAAATTTGTTTAATCCATAGTTGAATCTCAGACTATATAATCTTTGCTGGTCTGACTTTGCTTCAATCATGTTATGTATGTGTGATTGATGGTCTGAAACTGGAAAATTGATTGTTCAGAATCTAATTCTAACCCCCATATGCTGACTACTTTTCCCCTTAAATCATGGATCAACCAGTTGCATCTTTCAGATCACAAATCTGTATTTTTCATACCATGTTCCAATATTTTTTAACTGCATATTGACAATAAGCACAACTTGACCAATTGAAAAAGGCTTGTCTACTTTTATTTTTTTTTCTTCTTTTTTCTATGGAAAAGGCATGTCTACTGTTGCATTAAAGGCATATCTCTACGGATTTCTTTTTCCACATGAATTGAGCTAATATAAGCATAAACATTAATACTTAAAACAGATATAACATGATAATACACTTGGACACATGAATTTTGAAAATTTTAGGATACAAGTATATGGCAAAAAACAATAGCAAATCTTACTGTAAATTGTACTATTATCAGTAGCAAAAGCCTACTTCATTTTTTTTTTCCCTCTATGCTCGGCGTGTGTTTGATGGTGTCCAAATACTATCCTATGCCTATGGTTTTGGTGCTTGATACAATTAGACACGGATACGTGAAGACGGGTGAGGTGCCTGTGCTTCATAACCATGACGTAATAAGTTGTGAGAGATTTTAAAATCTTTGATCAACGGGAATCAGTATCTTTAAAATTTTTAATACAAGTAAGTCTATTTTTTTTTTTAATCGAATAGAGACCGCCCTGTTTTCTAGCGGTATATTTGGGAACAAGGATATAGTTCATCTAATAGTGAGTATTAAGATTGTCTGATTGGATTAATCTAAGTTGAAGTGATATCCTGTGAAATTTTGTTGTGCATGCCACTCGCTCAACCGGGCTGAAGAAGAAATATATGAGTGTTGAAACCGGTGGTTGTTTGTAACAGGAAGAACAGGGCAACCATCAAGCAGCCTAACATGGGGAACAAGACTGAAAATAGCGAAAGGCACAGCCAAGGGTTTGGCATATCTGCATGAATGCAGCCCGAGGAAGTTTGTACATGGGGACATCAAGCCCTCCAACATCCTTCTCGACAACGAATTCCAACCTTACATTTCCGACTTTGGCCTGAACAGGCTCATCAGCATCACCGGTAACAACAACAACAACAACAACCCATCCTCATCGTCGTCAAGCGGGTTCATGGGAGGGGCACTCCCCTACATAAAGTCAGCTTCTTCGACCCAAGAAAAAAGCAACAACTACAGGGCACCAGAGGCCAGGACCCCCGGAAGCAGGCCCACCCAGAAATGGGACGTCTACTCATTCGGGGTGGTCTTGCTGGAGCTACTCACGGGTAAGTCTCCCGAGCACTCATCTCCAACCACATCATCAGCATCATCATCCGCCGACATCCATGACCTAGTGAGGTGGGTAAAGAAAGGGTTCGAGGAAGAGAGCCCGTTGTCGGAAATGGTGGATCCAATGTTGTTGCAAGAAGTCCATGCCAAGAAGGAGGTCTTGGCTGTCTTTCATCTCGCTCTTGCTTGTACTGAAGCCGACCCTGACATCCGACCCAGGATGAAAACTGTGTCTGAAAATCTTGACAAGATTGGAACTTAATTCATCACCTTTTGGTTTGGTTGTACTGGTTAACTTGAGCAACGATGCAAGTAAAAGCAAACAACACGAGTGCCCACCCACTGATTCAATTCATTTGGATATCTCTGCCTTCTCACTGGCAGGCTTGACAAGTAGTATTAGCTTCACTTCTTTTTGAGGCCACCCAAAATATACTCGGTTCTTTTTTTCTTTTTCTTTTTTTGGTTGTTTGGGTTGTTCAATTTGTAATATCCCATATGTAATCTAAGTTAATTTTTAATATGGTACAGTAATTGTGGTTCAATAAAATTGAAATTCTTTGCTGTGGCAACTCTGATTTATCAGTGTGAAATTGATCAAATGACAAAGCAAATGTGCGATCGTTTATGGTTTGTGATGGTGCATTGTATTGATTGATTGAACAGCTTTTGATTAGTTTTCTCATAAACGAAACTCTTACATGAACCCTAACTCCATGAAATTTGTATCACTATAGTTCTGGTTCTGATACCACTATGAAACCATCTCAACCAAAAGTTTAAATTAATAGTTGAATGCCCAATAATAATTTTATACTCTAACAATCAGTGAAACTTAAATTATTTCCAATGGTGAGCAAAATTATTTGATTTACTGCTCATACGACATGGGGTGAGGTAGGAGCGAGAGAGACTAAAGAATTCATAGAGAAGTATTGATAAAATTGTAGTAAATTGGTAAACACTAGTCTAATAGAGACTGAAGTGTATATATTCCAATGATACGCAACTGGGTAGAGGCACAAGATAGATGGTGAGCTACTCGTCAAATAAGGAAAATGGTGACTTAATTGTTCCTTTTTGTTACAAGGTAAGCGAGTGCAACTATTGAACCACTCTTCCCACAAGAGGAGATCCAATCAAATCTTACCTCAGAATGTTCCAAACTCTCTGGAATAAGCTGGAGTACCTACAATCATGAGCCCGAGCTAATGATGCTTTGTAAGCTCGTGAATGTGTCATGTGTGTCAATTTTTTTTTCTCTCTAAAAACACAATTCTCTAAAAAAATATCCAATCCAATCCATCCAAATCTCATTTTATCCAATCTAAAGAATTAAATATAATGAGTCTCTTTTAATCTAATATTCCAAAGTATTTTTGAGTTTGAGTTTTTAGTCCAATTTAAATATGTTTTTTATTTGTGTATTTTTAATTTTAATTTTCTTTGTAATTTTCATTATATTCTTTTTATTTTGTATTATTATTTTTTCAGTAGTACTTTTAAGCATAATTTCAATAAAAATAATTTATGAGAATTATAGTATATATTTATGAGCATCCATGCTACAAATTATGAATATTGTATAGGATATGTTATAAGCATTATGGTTATAGCTTATGAGCGTCTACGTTACAAATTATGAACATTGCATATTTGCATGTGATCTGTTTATGAGCATTGTGGTTAAACTTTATGAGCATTGCAGTATAGATTTATAAGCATTCACGTTACAAATTATGAATATTGCATGGGATATATTTATGAACATTCATATACTAGTTTATGAGCATTGTAATTTAGATTTATGAGCAATGTAGTTTAGGTTTATGAGCATTTGTGTATTAGTTTATGAGCATTGTAGTAAAATTTCATATTATGAGCATTGGCGTTGAAGGTTATGAACACTCATCTAATGGTTTATGAACATTCATATATTGGTTTATGAGTACTGTAGTATGGGTTCATGAGCATTCATGTACTCCCTCCATTCCATATTAATTGACACTTAAACTAATTTTTTTTGTTCTAAAATAAGTGTCACTTCTCATTTTCCAATACCTACTTTAATTATTTAACTTTAATAATTATGTTAACTTTTACTTTTTTAATTAATAAAAATTACTTCTACTCACATTCTCTCACTATCTAAACCTTGGTATCCAAAAAAGCAACTTGGAAAATAGTACTATTTAATTATATGGGTAGTTTTTTTTAGTTACATCTTGGTATGTGAAAATTTTTTAAATATGTCAATTAATATGGAATGGAGGGAGTATTAGTTTATGAGCATTGTTGTAAAAATGTCAAATTATGAGCTTTGGTGTTGGATGTTATGAACATTCATCTACTGGTTTATGAACATTCATCCACTGGTTTATGAGCATTTTAGTAAACAGAACAGGTTATGAGCATTCGTGTTGGAGATTATGAGCATTTATCTACTGGGGTTTATGAGCATTCATATACTGATTAATAAGCATTGGTATATATCTTTCTGAACAATCATAACATATCACATACAATATTAAAAGTAATTCATAACGTAGATGCTCATAAATATATACTATAATGGTTATAAATTATTTTTATTGAAAATAAACATAAAATTATAGAAAAAAATTAAATTACAAAATAATAAAATAATATAATAAAAATTACATAGAAAATTAAAATATAAATAAATAAATGAAAAACGTAATTAAATTGGATTAGAAACTCAAACTCAAAATCTATATAATATTAATAGTAAAGTTTGTGGGTCCCGCAGAATGGAGAAAGGAGATTGATTGTAGGGCTCTAACCAATCAGAAAATAGATAAATACGAACTTAAATTATTTTGGGGCAAATATCATTCATTATTTTGGTTTTAATAATAATAATAATAATAATTTAAGCAATAATAATAATAATTTAAGCTAGGTTGCTAAAATAATCTATATGTTATAATAGAAATCATTATGGGTCCCACGAAATAAAGCCACGGGAGCGTTTCTCGGAGTCTAGAACAATCACAGCGCAGTAAATTGTATTTTATTTTCAATTTTTTCTTGATTTTATTTTCAATTAAAGAAATTAAAAAATATATTTTTAATCCACGCCTGCTTGACATCACTTAAATTCGAAACGAGTCCTACTAAATCTCTAACAGTAGCGTTCAATTTTAATTTAAATTGTATTTTATTTTCTATTTCTTTCTAAATTTTATTTACAATTAAAGAAATTAAAAAACATATGGTTAATCAATCTTATCACAGTTCAGAATTATATAGAAATAATCCTTTACTTTCGCCATCAATATGTCTCACATTCATAAACGTTTTCCTCAATATCCATCAGTATGTTTCACATCCATGACTTTTATAAAATTTCAAAAGTAACTAATTGAGTTTACTCTGTGCATCGCACGGATTGAGGCCTAGTACATTATAATATTAAAGTAAAAAGGAAGTTTTATTATATTTATTTTTTTAAAAAAAACAAAGAGGAAGAAGCTTGGACGCACAATGCACTACCCAGGCTCAGTTTCATTTTTTTAAATCGGCCCTGTTATTTTGTGGGGTTAATAATCTATTTTATATTCTATCCAAATTTATCTGTTTTTCCTCATATTTATTTAGAATGTAGCTATTTTTATCAATTTTAATCTAAATTAACATAATCTGAAATATAATATTACTCCCTTCGTTCCATATTAATTGACATATTTTGAAAACTTTCACATATCAATGTTTAACTAAAAAAACTACTCATATAATTAAATAACACTATTTTCTAAGATATTTTTTCGGATACCAAGGCATAGGTAGTGAGAGAATGTGAGTATGAGTAGTTTTTATTAATTGAAAAAGTAAAAAGTTAACATGATTATTAAAATTAAAATAATTAAATTAGGTATTGGGAAATGGAAAGTGACAATTATTTTGGGACAAAAATAGTTAGTTTAAGTATCAATTAATATGGGACGGAGGGAGTAATAATTTTGTAGAAATTTGTTAAAGATAAAAAATTATCTAAAATCAATTGTATTTAATAAAAATACAATTTTATCATTTTTGAAAAATAAAACTAATAGTTTTTTTGGTTTTCGTGAACAATGTCTATGTTGGAAATAGTAATCTATAATTTATTCCATCACCTCCGTACTACAGAAATAAATATGCATTAGGGTTATGTTCTTGAAGTGTAGAATTAATAAGCTTCTATAAAGAATTTCTCCTATCATCATCATGTATCCAATTTCCCTCTTGTAACATTCTCCACTTTCAAATCTAAATGCCAAGTTTTTATTTCTAAATTTTGGCTCACTACACTTCTTCTAGATACCTCTCAAAAATTACAACAGTCTATCAGTGGAAATGAGGGAATGAAGGTGGAAGGGATGATAAAGAGGGAACAGACCTGTACACACTGGACTTTGTCTCGGTTTATGTACAATTATCTTGTAACATTTTATTTTATTTTATTTATTTTCTTGATTAAATAAGAATTCGAGTCACTCAACTATGTGATAGCACATATCATGTTGTCACCACTAAATATTCCATTTCCATCTATTTATAAGTCTCTCATGAAAGTTCCTTCATTTCCACTTCAAAAGTCCTCATTTTCTAGCCTTCCCATATACACAAGTTCTCTCTTCTGGACGCCATATTTTCCACAACGTCCTTGAGATCCGGGGAGCTTAAAGTACACTTCATAATCTTTCCAACGTTTTTTGAATCGGGTCTATCAAAGGTCGGATATAGAAGAGATGACCGTTTTAAATTGAGCTGTGAACTCAATTTCCATATTCGGAAACGACCCAATTTCCTTATTGGGCATGCCAGCCCAACTTCCATTTTTAGCCCAGCATGGCCACAGCTAACCAACTGGTAATTTGGGCTTCTGGGCCAGCCCAGTTCGCCGATCAAAGAGAATTTTCGTCCATCATGTTAACCAGTCTGTTAGAGACGCAAAAACTACCCAAAACCATAATCTACTAAATATATTAAAACACAAGCTCCTAAAGAAAAATGTAATATAATATTAATAATTTATTATTACATTCATAAATATAATATTAATAAAAATGAAAAAGAAATATCTATAGTCATACATAAGTTACCAATATTTAATGTGTACACAATGAGAAGATTTTAAATTTTTTCAAAAAAAGAAAAAAAAATACATAAGGTCACACATACATAAATTACCAATAGTTAATACAATTAAAATTAGAGCAATTTTTACTTTTTTTTTTATTAATTTACTATTGTAATATTATGACCAGAACCTTAGAAATAAAATATAATAATAGGTATTAAAGTAAAAGTTTTATGAAAAATCTATACTATCATTTCATATCCTTTTTAATAACTGTCTCAGTAACAAAAATTTCATTGAAACTACTATATATATTTTAACCAATAAAAAATCAAAAGTATGTAACCTACCAAAAAAAGAATAAGAAATTGGAATAAGTATAGATTAAAAAGTTGAAAAAGAGGTTAAAGCTACAAATATAAAATGAAAAAAATAAGAAAATAGAATTGTCACGTAGTTATTGTCGTAACAATTTACAAACATACTTCTTATGAAAAAAAATATAATTAAACCATTTATCCATAATTGTCATGATCATAAAATAAAATAAATTCAAATGATAAATTATTCCATAAAAAATAATATTTTTATGAGATTGGTTTAATAATTATTATGAAATTACTCTAGAAAATAAATAACTATTGAAAAATTTATCCGTGCATCGCACGAGATATCAGAGACTAGTTCTCACCATTATAAATATGGCCCCTCAAACTCATTATTTCTCACTCCAGAATTCTCATGAGTCTTGATACTGAAGAATTCTTCTAACTTTCTCCCTCTCTTTTTTTTCACTATGTACTAATTGCATTTTTACTACTTCGAGGTTAGAGTTATTTTATTTCATTTTTATTTTTCATTATTATTATTTATCGTGTAGCTCCTAAATTTGATAATTACAGTTGTATTATATGTTTAATTTTACTTTCTTCTTTTTTTTTTAATTATTTTGCATGCATAACAAATTTAATTAATGAAACTCTTGAATTCTTCTTACTCTCTTCTTTTTTGATAATAGCTCGATTAAGGCTCCGTTCTTTTATGCGATGCGGTGTAGTAATGGTGCGGTGCGGTGAAATTTGAAAAAGTGTGGTGAAGTGTGGTTGGTTGTGGTAAGTTGTGGTGAGAGTTGTGGTAGGTGGGTGAAAAGAAATAATGTAAAAAGTAGAGCAGAAAAGTGAGGAGAGGAAAAAGTAAGAAGATATTTTGGTAATGATTGTGGTAAAATGTGGTGGGGTGAAGTGTGGTAGAATATTGAGTAGTGCGGTGTGATACGGTACCGCACCGCAAGTTACTGTATAAAAAAACGAGTCCTAAAAGTAAAGTTTGTTTGTTTAAGGCCCTGTTCTTTCCTGCGATTGGCAAGCTGTGGTGCCACAGCATACCGCAGTTTGTCACAACCCATCACAAAATATCATTCTACCAAAATTTACCACAACCCACCACAAATTACTTTTTCCAATTATTTTTTCACAATTACCAATACAATATATATATATATATATATATATATATATATATATATATATATATATATATATATATATATATATAGGATAATTGATTCTAATAATCCCTACTTTCACCAATTGACATGATCAGATTTTCACTTCAGATTAGTGGTCCAAAAAAATAAAATTGGATTGTAGTGGGATATTTTTGAGAGAATCATAGATTTTGTGTTGCATTTGATTCAAAACTTAGTATAACACTTTACAATGATTTTTAATGAATTTACAGCGTTTCTCCCAAATTTTTTTCATTTTTTTACTATTTTTTACGAATTTTTCACTTTTATTATTTTTAAAAAATCATAATAATTATTCGGAGTCTCTAAAAAATAATTTAAAAAATGTTTTAGAAACTACAATTCATTAACTTTCTAGGGGCAGGAACGAAAAAAACAAAAACAATATAGTGTAGGAATGAAAAAAATAAGAAGAATGTGGAGGTGGATTTGGTAACACTACAATCCAATTTTATTTTTTTGACCACTAATACAAAGTGAAAGTATTACCCACTATCATTCAATTTTGAAAGTAGTGATTATTAGAATCCAATTATCCTATATATATATATATATATATATATATATATATATATTTCAACTCACTTTTTCACAATTACCAATACAATATTTATCATCCAAAAACAATACAATATTTCAACTCACTTTTTCCAATTACTTTTTCACAATTACCAATACAATATTTATATATATATACAAAAAACCCACCACAATATATCAATAACCCGCCACAATTACACCATAACCCGCCACAATTTCACCACACCATATCACGACATACTGCAGAATACCGCATAAAAGAACAGGGCGTAAATTGATTGGTCAGAGGAATAAATCCTCGTACCTATGACCTTATCCTTGAATCTAAGCTCGATTCGTAGGTTGGAGTTTTAATTTAAGTTTGTTAATTTATCTATAAAATTAGCTGGAAACTCTTATATTATAATATTAAGTCACCTCTTTCGACTCCCATTCAAAATGGAACTACAAAAATTTAATTTTTAGTGATTTTTCAGGGCGCTACAAGACTCGAATTTTTTCGTTATTTGTTTGTTGCTGCACCACCACAAGCAACCTATGAAAAAGGTCATGTTCCTTTCCTTGGTAAGTAAAAGTAATGTAAGTAAAGTCAGATATAGTGGTGGAAATGAGGGAATAGAGGTGGAAGAGATGGTAGATAAGTCGCGTCACCACCAACAACCTTGGAATTTGACCTTGTTCTTTTTGCAAAAAATTGCTGGGGGTGGCACACATCTTTTTTAACTGACTCGCGGGTCACAACTTTTTTTTAATGCATTCCCGGGGGACATTAAACTTACTTAAGTGGCTGGGGGTGACAATCCGACGTGTTTTGGCCGGAATGAGGGAAAAGTCTTATTTGCCCTTGAAATATGTATCATCTTTATTCTGGGGTTGTTAATCCTCCATCCCTAATCCTCAAATCTTCATCTTCATCTTCATCTAAATCATCTCCCACCTCTATTAACAACCTCACATTTGCAACAATGCTCACTCTCCACCCTCTTTCTCCAATCCCCACCTCCTTCACTTCCTTTTCATCCTCCAATTCATCCCCATTTCCCCTCTTTCTCAAACCCCTCCATAAACCCTACCACTTCCTAAACTGTAGCTCCTCCTTCCCCACCATCGAATCCATCCTCCAGTACAATCTCAAGCCCCAGGTCGCCGAAACAACGCTGAGAGTCATCGTCATAACCTCCGGCAAGGGCGGCGTCGAAAAAATCACCACCACTGCCAACATCGGGATCTCGCTCGCCCGCCATGGGTTCTCCGTCGTCGCCATTGATCCCATCCTGGGTTTGATTCCATTTTGCATCTCCTGGGTTTGATTTCATTTTGCCGATTGATTCTGGTTGTCTGGTTGGAATATGGAGAGTTTCATCAACCTGATTTCTAAATCCCCTTTAGTTAAATATAAAGGTTTTGAAAATGGTGAGGATTTGAGATGAATGAATTATGGAGGAAGAGGGTGAGTAAAAGAGAGAAAGAGAGATAAAGGGTATATTAAGTTAAATTAGAGAGAAAAATAAGGGTATTTTTGTCTTTTTCAACACATTTCGCCGGATTCCGACCAAAACATGGCAGATTGTCACCTCCCAGCCACTTAAGTAAATTTAATGTCATCCGAGAATGCATTAAAAAAAAGTTGTGACCCGCGAGTCAGTTAAAAAAGATGTGTGACACCCCTCAGCAATTTTTTGGTTCTTTTTGCTGGTAAGTAGAAGTAGTTCGAGCTTTGACTTGATAGTCGACTTGAGCCAATTTTAACTAATAAACTAAATTAATTAATTTGGGACAACCAAATTAATCAACTTAATTTATTTTATACTTTTGACACTATTTAGATTTTTTTAGTGTCTACAAATTGCCCCCTCGAGACTAGATCGTGTACACTGTCAAGTGTTTGAGCACGACTGACGTCTCGATATATTTTTTTGTAACCTGTCTTGACAAATCGTTGACTTGTTGTCTCGACACAATCGATTAGCGTGTCGCGTTGTCAGATCAACTCGTTGTGTCATTCAGTATTGTGCACTAGTAACAAGGTTTTTTTTTTTTGAAAAGATTATTTTCCGTACGAGCGTGATGCTTTCCAATGTTATGATAGGAAAATATGTTATGGATGCTACTGATGATTTGCAAACAGAAAGTGGCGCACCAAAATATTGAGATAGGATAATAATTGTCTTCCAATTTATGCCAAAGTTAAGATTGTATTGATTTGGAAATACACAATCAACTCCTATAATAATGGAATATTGCAGCAAATGCCTTCCAATTTACGCCAAATCATGATCTCAAAATAATATAAATGGCAATATAAACCAAATCATGATCTCAAAATCATGTTAGTGGCTATATAAGTCAAATCATGATCATGGCAAAATCATGACAGTGGCTATATAAGCACAGCCTTTATTCATTCAAGGTTGCCACTATCGCACCTTTTCACCAGTCAAGAGGTGTAGTTTATCTTTTGTGACTGAATTAAGACCCCGGCACTGTCAAAGACAAGGGTTGCGAGCTCCGCTTTTGCGTAGAAGAGCTTGTCCTTGTTGAGGTAAGGAGTCGGGAATTTTTTTTTAAAGACCCCGGCACTGCCAAAGACAAGATTATGAGCTTCGCTTTTGCGTAGAAGAGCTTGTCCTTGTTGAGGTGAGGAGTCGGGAAAATTTTTTTTTTAAGACCCCGGCACTGCCAAAGACAAGGTTACGAGCTTCGCTTTTGCGTAGAAGAGCTTGTCCTTGTTGAGGTGAGGAGTCGGGAAAAATTTTTTTTTAAGACCCTGGCACTGCCAAAGACAAGGTTACGAGCTTCGCTTTTGCGTAGAAGAGCTTGTCCTTGTTGAGGTAAGGAGTCGGGAAATTTTTTTTTTAAGACCCCGACACTGCCAAAGACAAGGTTACGAGTTTCGCTTTTGCGTAGTAGAGCTTGTCCTTGTTGAGGTAAGGAGTCGGGAAATTTTTTTTTAAGACCCCGGCACTGCCAAAGACAAGGTTACGAGCTTCGCTTTTGCGTAGAAGAGTTTGTCCTTGTTGAGGTAAGGAGTCGAAAAAAACTTTTTTAAGACCCCGACACTGCCAAAGACAAGGGTTACGAGCTCCGCTTTTGCGTAAAGGGGCTTGTCCTTGTTGAGGTAAGGAGTCGAGAAATTTTTTTTTTAAGACCCCGACACTGCCAAAGACAAGGATTACGAGTTCCGCTTTTGTGTAGAGGGGCTTGTCCTTGTTGAGGTAAGGAGTCGGGAAAATTTTTTTAAGACCCCGGCACTGCCAAAGACAAGGTTACGAGCTTCGCTTTTGCGTAGAAGAGCTTGTCCTTGTTGAGGTAAGGAGTTGGAAAAAACTTTTTAAGACCCCGACACTGCCAAAGACAAGGGTTACGAGCTCCGCTTTTGCGTAGAAGAGCTTGTCCTTGTTTTACTTCGAACTTCCCGTACCATGCCAATGGCCTCGTGTTTCATCTTCACATTTGTTGCAAGCTCTTCCTTAGGAGATTGATTGGTTGAAACCTTTGTAGCCATATCTTATTTCATGGAGATGTTCTTGAAAGTCTTGATTGTAGAGATTGAGATGAGAGGTAGAGATTGTCCCATCGAGTGTGCCAAAATTTGTAACCAAAAATTCTTCGAGTCTAAAATAAATAAAGACAAGAAAAAATGGACAAATATAATTTGTATTGATTTCAAAGAATTTGGGTACAATCTCTATAATATTTGTTACAAGATGAACAAATAAAAATATTTCTCTGATTCGATCTCTGTAGTCTTCTTGAAGGAGGGCTGATGCGGCTTGAATCTCGATCAAGTTGGTGTTGAATCTCTAGAACAAACGACAGATATTGATGTGTTTGTTGTTTAATTCTAGAGAGACTTCTTGAGAGTCGATTTTTTCTATCTCCCTCCAAATGAGAGTGAGTAGTCCTATTTATAGGGAAATGATTTGATCTCTCTCTTGGGCTTATGACTTGCTAGCCTTTTTTGGGCCGTTGTCTGGGCCTTAGGGTTAGGATGACTTGGCAGTCCATTTGACTTTGACTTGGTAGTCTTGGTGGGCCGTTGTCCGGGCCTTAGGCTTGGGTTGACTTGGTAGTCCGTTTGCCTTTACTTGGCCGTAGTTCGAGCTTTGACTTGATAGTCGACTTGAGCCAATTTTAATTAAATAAACTAAATTAATTAATTTGGACCAACCAAATTAATCAACTTAATTTATTTTATACTTGTGACACTATTTTGATTTTTTTAGTGTCTACAGTCCGATTTTAAAAAAATGGCTCATTTTGTTGCTTGCTCAATGACCGACGATGTGGACCACATTGCTCATTTGTACTTCTCGGAAATTGTCACGCTTCATGGCATTCCCAAGCAAGGTTGTTAGAATCAGATCCTAACTCGGATTCATGGGGTGGTTAAGATTGAAATTAACCCATATAGGATCGTCGATTGAAATGTATATAGTAGAATCGTATCGAGGATTTTCGATCATAAAATCGTAGGCTCGCAGATTAGGATCGAGTTTTAATAACTATGTTCCCAAGACTATTGTGCCCGATCAAGATACTAAATTTATGGGTCATTTTGGGAGAACATTGTGGAAGAATGTTAGGGACCAAGCTTTTGTTTAGTACCGCCTATCACCTGCAAACGGATGGGCGAACTGAGGTTGTGGATAGGATGGTGGGAACTCTTCTACAGAGTTTATCAAGAATAATGTGTGGGAATGGAATCTCCAGTTGCCTCCTGCCGAGTTCACTTTCAACAAGGCGTCTTCCTCTGCTACGGGGGTCTGGCCATTTGAAGCCTTGTACGACATGAATCCACTCTCTCCCATCGACCTTCTACCATTGTCGATTAATGTTCGGGGCAATGTTGAGGCCTCTACTAGGACCAAAGAGGTAAAGAAACTTTGTCAACATATGAGAGCAAGGATTGAGAAGGTTAATGAGATGCAAAGCTCGTGCCAACAAGCATAGAAAGAGCTATCCGTTCTAACTCAGTGACTTAGTTTGGCTCCACTTGCTAAGGAGTGATTCCCATCCTTGAGGGAAAAAAAAAAAATTTGTTGCCTAGAGGAGATGGACCGTTCCGAATTCTTGAGAAAATTAGGGAAGGAGCCTACAAGTTGGAGTTGTCTGGGGAGTTGGGAATGTGTCGTCTACTTTAAACATTGGGGATATCACGCCTTACCTTGAGGAGGAAGGGGAGCCTGAAGATTTGAGGATAAATCCTACACAAGACGGGGAGGATGATGCACGTCTCAACAAGTCCATTTCTTCGATCAGTTTCGTCAAGCTCGAAATCAAAGAAGAATCCCTCGTCAAGTCCATAACCCAAGACATTCAAGCATTGATCACTTACCTTTCAAGGTTCGGAATGGATAGTTTAGGGTATACCATGGGCGTTACTAGTACTATGGGTGTTCTTGAGGTCCCCTGGGACCATTAAGAGGTTTAGATCACCCTCGGTTTTGGGGATAAGGAGTTGGGTTCAACATGGGGAATGATGAAGAATCAAAAGATGAAGAGGAGCAAATCGCACAACCGAGTTGCCATGCCGCACGAACGTGCATCCGTTGAAGAAGGTTGTAGCTAGAATTGGAAAAAGGCACAACCATGCCAATGGAGTGCACGAGCACGATCCCCCTTCCTAAGAGTATCGACAATCGTGCCGCCCCAGGACACAATCGAGCCATCTCGCAATTCTGAAGTTGAAATTTTGTTTTGACATTCATACTCCAACAATAGGGTATAGGACCGTTTTGAATATGGGGCAGGTGAGACTTTACCCATATTCCAACCCATATTTGTATTCATATCCGTTTTTCCTTGTCTATTGTTCAAGGTAGTTCGAATTAGATTAGGATTGTCGTATCCATAGGGATGATGTATAACTAAACAAGTCATCGGTTCGAAAAGGCTGTCAAGTCCAAAAGTAGTAAATAAGCAATAACAACTAATTTAACCTGACAAACTGAAACTATTAAACCTACATCTATCAAATTTATTAAAACACATAAATAAACCGATAAAATTAACCAATAACTAAACTTACAAGAAAACTAATTACTGAGCGAATAATTGATCTAAGCAATAACACTAATTTAATCTAACTAAATCACAATTGCAATAACTAATCTAACTAGTTAAACTAAATTTAGTGGATAAATTAAAGTGAAAGTATAGAAATTATATCGATGGTCTTCTCTTCACTCTACCCCTAGCCATTGCATCAACTTCTTCCGAACAAACAAAAAGTTGTGATTCAGATTGCTAAGAATCCGCAAATCCTAACCCGAAAGGAGAATTTGAGAACCTTAATCCCCCTCCTTCACTAAAAATCGGGTTTTGGGGATTAGAACTAATGACAATAATATTAACTAACAATAATTAAAGGCAACAAGAAAAGAAAGCAGAATGAAAAATAAAAGATTCAAAGAAAACTTAACTTCAGTTAAAATCAACTAAATGTGATTTGAATGGAGAAACTGAAGAAGGAAAACAGAGAGAAAACTAAGAAACTTTATACTAACCCTTATAAAATTGCTAATTAACTCCCCTCGTTCATCATTTATGCATTATATATATATGTGAGACAAAAGCCAAAACGCAGCGTTTCATTAACCATTCAGTCGCGGAAAATTGACTAGGCTCGGGTAGCGCTTCCATTTCTCGTTGCTAAGCCCTCTTTTTGGTTCAGACGCTAGTCATTGAGCCTAGGCAAGTGCGGGCAGTGCCTCCCAAAGACGCTGGTGGCGTTTACCAGGCGCAGTCGCCGCCTACTATCAGAGGTGCTGGTGGCGTCTCTCAGCTAAAAGATAATTTATTTTTAAAAGTTTTTAATTTAATTTTGGCTTTTATTTTGTAAAGATAATAGGAAAAAGAAAAAGAAAAACGAATACTTCCTTAGCCGTCCCATGCTGTCATATCTGGCATCGTACGTCAGCTTGCTGCCTTGGTAGATCGGAGATCTAACCGATTTTCGCCGTTCTGGTCGCCGCCGATCAAATTTCTTTCTCCTTTGACTCTCGTCTCTGGTAACCTTTCCCTATCTCCTTCTCACAGTCAATTACCTTCTTCGTAGATCATCAATTTGAATGAAACCCATTTTTTCAATTCTAGTCGTTAATTAGGGTTGCCACAACTGGTTACTGCTTTAAACAATCGTAGTTCTTTCTGATTAACCGGCATTATTTTTTGCTGAAAGGTCTGTTCAGAGATTAGGAGACGAAGAGGAGGAACAATTCCAAAATCATGGTATGTAAATGCACAATTTCGGCTTCTATCTTTATTATTTTTGGGAGTCGTGTTTATGTGGATGCTTCAGTTTTCTGTCCTTTTTGATTGAAAACTTTGTGAACATTTTGCAGTCGGCATTGTTCAATTTTCATTCATTTTTGACGGTGGTGTTATTGGCCATATGTACCTGCACTTATGTCAAGATGCATTTCCCTGCAATCCTTGAACAGAGAACTGGGTAGGAAACCTTATTATCTCTTTTTATTGTTCTTTATCGTCATTAGTTCACATGAATGCTGGTATTTTGTTTGCTATCATGTGTCTTTGCTTTGCACCCAATTACTGGGTCTACTGTTCCAATTTTGGAGCCATAGATTTTATACATGCATTTGATCTTACAAGCTACTGATTGCTCAGCTTTAACCTCTGAAATTCCCTTTTATTCATACCTAGAGTATTGATGATGGTGGATTGTGATGCATGAAAAATCAGATACATTGAGTCTAGCGAAACCTTCATTTCTAGTAATGAAATTTAATATTTCGTAGAAATGAGTGCTTACCAAATACCATATCACTTCAAAGTTTACTGGCACATACACACTTGGTCTCTTGTAGTTCTCTAGTATGGCTACCATGTGAGTCTAAGAAGCATAGACACCAATATGTGACACAGGTGCAACAGAACACCTACACACGAAGTTTGAAAATTTTAGGATTTGACGCATATAGTGATGAATGCCAATATGTTTATGAGTTATGACTGACTTTATGCTTACAACCTTGGAGCGGTTGTGTTTGTATTCAAACAATAGCATCCAATATAGGATTTGAATCGTGTATAGGCTATCCAAAGACTGTGGGAGACCTATGCCCTAGCCAATGAACTCAAGTGCATGATATATGAACTCAAATGCATGATATGGGGAATGATGAACACTTATTCGTTAAAGATCACCCCTATTGGTACAACTCATAGCCTTAGAGTCTGGCTGTTGGAAGAATCTTATTGTCGACTTTCCTCCCAAAGGTTATTGAGGAGTGGTAAGGGTGGTCAGACAACTGTTGAACTATACAGGGGCTTAGACTTATTGACATTTATTTCTCACATGCTATAGGCCCCAAGAGTATTGACTGGATAGCAAAACATATTGCATGTGCTCCACATATTTGCAAGTGAACAATAATAATAATAAGAGTGAACAATACTAACATAAGAGTGAAAAACTTAGTTTACATGGGTGAACAATCATAGTATCTGAAGTACATTCTTCGGAGTGCATCTAATAAATTCAAACTGGGTATGGTTTGCAGTCTGCTGTGAGAACGATATTACTACTGCTGGGGAACTATATCATCATATTCCCAAACGCCATGTTATAATGTCATGAATGTGCACAATTTTTCCATTTTGTGGGTGTTTATTGTTTGAAGTATTCCACACACACAGTACTTGTGATCAACTGAACGTGCAACTAAACTAGTCTCCCAAATATGTTTAATCCATTTCCATATAGCAAATGAGACCTTATGTCCCTATACCGGATGAAAGATTTACTCATGTTTATAGGCTTCTGAAAGGCTGCTATACACTAAGAACCTACGCAAATTACAATCACAATTTTGGAGAAAATGTTTGGAGTGGTTGTTAACTTGCAGTTATGCTTGATTACTTGTTTAGGTGGCAAAGTGGTCACAGCCTCCTGAAACCCCAGAAATATAGGCCATTACGCACGGATTTCACGATTTCGGGAAAAGATGTTTGACTGGTTGTTAATATACAATCATGTGTTATTTTATTTTATTTTTGGCTACTATAAACTCAATAGGCTATCTTAAGTCCATTGCAAAACAATGAAGAGGTGCATTGCGTGATGGTAAAAGCTTTTTGGATTTAGGAATTGTGCTTCAAAATCTAGATAAGGGTGAAAACAAAGCCATTATGTTCATTGAAATGGTTCAGAGAGATGAATAGAACATCTTATGATGTTTAGGAGGCAAGTTGGATACGCACTCATGGGACCCTCGAATTGGAGGCTATTATTCATGATTTTACATTTTCAGAGGGAAAAAAAAGGTTTGCTAGTTGTTAACCTGCAAGTACGTGTCTTTAGGGATGTTGACATGCAATTATGAGTTTGTTTTTTATTCCTTTGAACCTAAATTTGTTTAAGCTATTTTGAACCCATAGCACAGCAATTTAGAGTGCATTGTGTGACACCAAAACCTTTCTAAGGTTTAGCAATTGTGTTTCAAAACCCACAGAATGGTGAAAATAGGCCATTATGCTCATTGAAATAGTTCAGGGAGATAAATAGAACATGTTTGGCTGTTAGGAGGCAAAGCTATGAAAGCCTCACGGGACCTCCCAAATGGAGGCTATTACAGAGTTTTCAAAATTTCAAAAAAATAAAAAATAAAAATTGTGGGCTAGCTGTTAAGCTGCAGTTGTGTTTTCTTGGCCCTTTAAACTACTTAGGCTGTTTTAAGTCCATTGCAAAACAGTTTGCATTTCATGATTGTAAAAACTAAAACCACTCTAAGATTAGGTTATTGTGCTTCAAAACCCACAGAAAGATAAAAGTAGAGCCACTATGTTTATTGAAATAGTTCAGGGAGACAAATAAAACATCTTAAGATGTTTTTGGGGGAAAGCAGTTGGGGGAACCCAAAAATGGAGCCTATTGCACATTTACTCATGGCTTTCACAATATCAGGAAAAAAAAGTTGATTATCAATATCAACAAACATGCACAACTAAAATCGAGCCTCCTAAAGAAGAGTTAAACATTCGTAATGCATCGAAGGAGACCTTGTTTTTGGACCTAGCAAGACTCACCCCATTGGAATGACCCACACCCGAAGCCGACCTGATCAAGCACTAAAATTCCAAAACTAATTAACCCGAATTGGATCTGAACCCAAAGTAACCCTATCCGACCCAAATTTACCTTTCACCAAAGTTATTCGTTTTTTAAAGATAATCTTATCTAGATAAAAAATAAAGCGACTTGAAATGAACTTGACCCAAAAAATGATCCAACCCAAACCCGACCCAACCTGATCCTTGTTAACTAGAAGAGGCCCAACCTTAGTTTTAAAAAGCGCGTGCCTATAGCTCACAAAGCGTGTGCCTTGTCCCCTCCACGCCTTTTGCGCCTTATGGTGCGCTTCGTGGAGCTCTTACTGTTCTACGCGTCAAAAAATATGAAATGTTTAGGGTATTTTTAAAAAACCCCTTCTAGGTTGTGAGGAAACCCTACACCGTGAGATTCCCTACCCTTCTTCCTCTCTTCTGGCACAACTATGCTTATTTTATTTCTTTAGAAGAGTACTTCGATTACATCTTATGTTAAAGACGATTTACGTGATCTTTCGTCATATTACTAGTGTCTAATCCATTATTTGATGCCCTTTCTGAGCTTATTACGTGAAAATATAGCTTGGAAAAAACTGTGTTTTGGTGCGCCTCGTATGCGTGAAGCTCGCGCCTTTTCTCTGCGCTTTGTGCCTTGCGCCTCAGGGACCGGTGCGCTTTTTTGCGCCTTGTGCTATTTTAATCTAAGGCCGCCCAACCCAAGTTGGTCAACCCGAATGACTTGATTGTCAGGTCTACTTGTTTCTCTATGCCTAATGAAGGATTTGCACATGTTTATAGGCTTCCCAAAGGCTACTAGCCTACTATAGACCTAACAACCCTCCCAAAGTACGAAAATGTAGGCAAAGAGGTGTCATGGACTGTGGGGATAATGTTTTAGTCGTGGACTGTGGGGATAATGTTTTAGGTCTATCACCTTTGCTACAAACCCATCACTTCCTCTAAATCAGGCATGGTCTTACCTTTCTTAGCATATGGTTTGCGCTGTTTACTACAAGGCTGTAGTATATTGGGGGGGGGGGGTGGGGTCAAAGGGAGCAATACACAATGCTTGGATCCAATTTCTTGAACATTCAATGCATATATGACACCCATTGTCTTTATGACCTAATAATATGTTGTAAAGACTGAAATCCACGTAGTTAGGGGCATTCTAGAGAATGGTACGAATGTACGATCCTGTCATTCTTGATTGGATCCTTGCTGTCATGACCTTTACCCTTAGTGTCAATCATGAAATCTTGGGGCTTTGGGGATTCCCTTGAGAGTCTTTCTGTTCTTTTTCCTTTTCTTTGCGGGAAGAGGGAGCCAAAGGGAGAAATATCTGAAGTATCAAGAGAGATTTGGATCCAACAGGACAATTATGTTACTGTGGTTTAGGCCCCAATCTTGACAACTTACCATGGTCTAAACTCTGCTATGATTTGTGAATGTGGGATTATTTGTATGACCAAACTACAATGTGATAGGCTAATAGCTATGATCTGGAAATGGCACATTTTCTAGAATTTGTTCTTTACAAAGAAATCTGAATTGTTATGTCATTTGGAGTGTTTCAATTTCATAATTTGAACCCTATTTCCTTTTATCCGTTTAACAGGGTTGTGGTTTTTACTTGTTTCATAATTGAACCCTATTTCATTTTATCCCTTGATGGGGTTGTGGTTTTTACTTGTTTATTTATAGGAGAACCATTGGCCATCCTCTAAGAAGCACAAACTCGGGCAAGAGACACATATACGACATGACACGGTTTTGAAAAAATAAGGGCACGACATGTAATCTGACACGTGCCCTAATTTTATATAGTTCATATCATAAAATTCTATTTTAAAAATATTTGTTAATAAATACATTTTCTCTAATACTTTATGAATTGTAAAACTATATATAAAATATAAAATCTAATTGAATAATGGAAGACGGAGAAAGTTTTGTGAAAGAGGGATAAAGGTATGTGTAAGATAGAAAGCAACAAGCAAGAACAATGATGTATTGGAACAAGGATATCATAGTTGAGGATGTCTCATGGAGGTAGGCTAGCCGAAAATGTAATGCCCTCAATGATTCGGAAGTGTCCGAAGGCTAGGATTCACGTGTCCACCATGAGTCCTTCAAGTATCGGATGTTTATTTTGATAATTATATAGAGGATCCGTTTGTTCGCGTGTCTGACACATATCCAAGGAGTGTCCGAGGGTGTCGGTGGTCCTGTACATATCCGACACGGATACTCGGGTTGAAAGAAGTGTCCGTGCTTCGTGGACTATCCTCAAGAACTTAAATCCCCCCTTTCTTTTTTTTTTTTTTTTTTGGGGGGTTGGGGGGGAGAGGATGGCTGGGCGGGCTGGGGGACTGGATGTAGCATTTGGATTCATCATGGAGCCTTCCTAGGGCCAGGTGTAGGTGTTTTACTAGCTTGGAGGTTCCTGGCATTGGAAAGGCCAAAAGGAGATGGATAAAGCATGGGTAGGGTTCAATTCCTCAGTGCAATGGTGGACGATAATCAGAAGCTGGCTGAAGAATGACTTGATACTACCAGATGGTAGTACCTTGTTGGGTGCAAGGATTGTCGCTGGATGGTGTGGCTCATATCATACTTTATGCAAGGAAGAGTGTCCAAAGTCAATGTGTCTTTCATTTCTCTTAAGGATAAACATAGTAATGGTTACACAACCTCTCTTGTATAGTTGTGTAGCTCATGTTCATGCTCCTGCCTCCAACAAAGAGGAGTGTATTCAACTATGAACTATTTGCTATTTCTACTTCCCAGTGTATGCTTAGGTTTGGCTGTTACGTAGTGTGGGTTGATGGCTTACATCTCATCTATTTTTGTTCTTTTACAGGTTCCGAGGCTTCTTTTGGAAAGCAGCAAGAATTGGTAAGCTCGATATAGTTTATAGATAATCAATTCACGATGATGTAGTTTCTATGATACTTTTCCTATTTGTCAATTATGGTATATTCTTTTCCAGTCATGATTACTTGGTAGCTTCTTTGGAGATCGAACACTAGGTCAAGAGTGTGAATGTGGTGAACTTAAGCTCCATCAGTTCAGCTTAACCACGCATTTATTTATGGTCAGGCTACAGTCCTTGATTGGGTTAGCACCAAATTCTTGTAGTATGCTTCTTTGATGATGACTTTTCTGCAAAATCAAAACGCCAATGGAGATTCATTATCATGTGGTACAACCATTAGATTAATTATACAAATTTCTACTTTTTGAAGGCGACAAGCTTCTGGTTTTGGGCTAATACTGTGCCGTGTTTTAGGAGTGCTGTTCTTGCTCTTATTGATGACAATTTGTACATTGGCCACATCCATGAAAACCTAAAACATGCAAAGGCAGTCTTTGTTAATCAATATTCATCTTGTTTTTATGGATTGAAGGGTTTCTTAATTATTTATATGCACCAAGAACTTGTTAGACCGGTATCTACCAAGAGGGAGTCATAAAGCACAGTGCTGACATACATATCTTTTTCATATTTCAGGTGAAAGGTTGAGTCCATGGGTGGCTGTGGGGTGCTTCACGATGGGTGTATCGATAATTTTCTTCTGATGAGAAACCCTGGTTATTCCGATGCAAAATATTTCAACTTGCTTCCAGTTTTTGTTTTGATTCAGCATGCTGGAGCTGCACTTGCAAACATCATAATTCATGGCTGTTGAAGGCGTTCTGCTGTGGCTGTTTTATGACTGCAGAAACATCCCTTTTTGAACTGAATACTGATTTTTCCTATCTTTATTAGACAGTACTTGTAAGCTGTTCAATTTGCTCACCCACTGATCTGTAATGGTGCTCCTGTACAACACAATACATTGTAGAAAGATTTCGGTTCATAATTGACAATTCTAATTTAGAGGCTTATTTAAGATGCTTAATGTTTGTTAATTAATTGTATAATAATTTTTAATTAAACAGAAAGAAAAACGTATGATAATTCATTTTTATTTTTATTTTTGGAAGGGTAAGTAAGCAGTCCTGTTTGTTGGGCCTTTTTCTCGATTGTAACCATTAGCAAGTTCTACAAGGTAGGGGGAAAAGGTATAAGTACCAGATTACCTACCTATGATAAGCATGATTTATCAACTTTATAATTTTTACAAACAATGAACTTCTTTTGTTACTGTCAATGTCTTAATTTTGGTAGAAATATGAAAGATGGTGATGCTAGAGTGGTAGCCCATATGTAATATTGCAACTCAGGGGGAATTTAATCAATTTATTGCAACGTAGGGACTTTATACTTTGTTTAGATTGGGGATGGATAGACGCAAGTGAGGGAGGTGGGCTGGAAGACATCTCCAAAGTACAAATGAAGATTTGTGCCTGGAACTGCAGAGATATTAGATTAGCGGAGACCTCTGTAATTCCATACATTTGGTGGATTCTTTGCTCTCAGTCTTGGGAAATTTTTTGCTTGCTTGATTATAAAGCGTCTTTAGTTAACACTTGTGTGAAGTTAAGGAGCCTTAAGTTCCGTTGTGTGGGTGGTACTGGTTTTGTTTGAAGGAGTGGAGGGCTAGGAGTCTTTTGTAAGGAGTATGTGGACTATGGAGTGTGATTGTATGTATTCCTCTCCTAATGCTGTAGTTATCGGTCTTAATAAATCTGAGTTTGATTTGTGGTATGTGTACGGACACCCAAAGTTGTCCGAACGGTCCAAAGTTTGGGTTGAATTACATATTGTATGCACTATGTACACAGGGCCAACCATTTTTTTGGAGACTTCAATCAAGTTGAATTCAGTTCACAAAAATTTGGGTTTCAGGCGTGATTCCAAGCGTGGAGTCCTTCCGAGAATGGGTTCAAACAATGGCTCTTCATCAAATCTCCTTGGTAGGGTCTCTCTCACTTGGACCAACAATAGGATGAATGAAGAACTAATCCTCAAGCAACTAGATAGAAGTTATGCAAACAACTAGTGGTTAACAAATTTACATCTGCTTTCATTCAAAATTTCCCAATTCTTTACTGAGATCACATACTTATAATACCTAATGTGAATTTAGGAAATTGTAAAAGGAAAAGTGGGTTCTATCGGATGGAGGCTTGGTCGCTAGACTTGGAGGAAGTGAAGAACCTAGTTGTTGAAAAATGACAGTCTACCCTTTTTCAAGGCACTCTAATGTTCAAGGTAACCAGGAAACTTGGGGTGGTAATATCATCTTATAAGGCTTGGTGTTTAGACCCGAAATGTGGTAACAGAGGACGGTCTGACCGTCCAATGCTTGAGATCTAGGATATCCGAAATGTATTGAGTGAGTGCGGTTTGGAGGGTTCCACTTTGAAGGCCTACTGCATAAAGAAGGTGGATTGCATGGAGGTGCATAGGGCCACAGAAGCATGTTGCTAGCAACATGCAAAAATCAAGTGGTTTGTCGAGGAAGAGAAAGCTTGTAATGTCATCTACAAAATCATCCCCAAGAGCAATAATCCAGAGAGTATAATGGACTACTATCTCATAAGCTTGTGTAATGTCATCTACAAAATCATCTCCAAATGTCTGGTGAATCGAAAGTGACCGGTAATCTCAACTCTGATTGACTCAACCCAGAATGCCTTTATTCTAGGTCGGCTAATAGCGGATAGCTACCTCCTAGCACATGAACTTATAAAATTCATCAAGGGAAAGAAAAGAGGCACGTCTTTTGCTGCCATAATTTTATGTCGAAAAAAAAATGATTGAGTTAGGGGAATTTTTTGGAGGCATTCCACTTCATCTCCCCGATAAATGGGTGCGGTTGGTTATGCAATGTGTGACTACGGTGTAGTATGTAGTTCTTGTCAATGACAATCCATCACCGAGATTCACTCCTAAAGCGAGTCTTCGGCAAGGAAATCCTTTGTCTCCCTATCTGTTCATTTTGTGCATAGATGTGTTGTCTGTGAACCTTCAAATTGAGCATGAATGACAAGGTATTAGAGGAGCACAAGTCGCTCGAACAAGCCCCAAAATTATACATATCATCGTTGCTGACGACTCATTCTTCTTTACGGAGGTTTCTGGGGCACCCTGTCTAAATTTTAAAACTGCATTGATATGTTCTACACAATGTTTGGATAGGAAATTAACCTCTATAAGTCACAATACCTAGTATCTCTAAATACAACCTCAGATGACGTAGCTAGAATTCGAACCATTTTTGGGTTTGAAGCAAAAGAAATATTAGGGAAGTATTTAAGAATTCCACCAACGTTAAGGGAAAAAAAAAACATCTCAATTGGGTTTCTTTATGGAGGTCTCCGGGGCACCCTATTGGCAATTCAAGAAAATGGAATATTACGTTGATCAGGGAAATATTCAACATGACTCTGCCTCACGTATCCTTGGTTATCCTGTTCGGCCTACTACATCTGATGATTACCTAATATGGGAAGCTAACAAAGATGGACTGTATACTGTGAGATCCGGGTACTTCTGGAGATGGGATCAAGCGAATTCCAACATGCATCATTTTTTGACAATAAATGGTTGAAAATTTGAAAGCGCCTTTGGGCTCTTAATGTCCCGTCAAAGTGGAAGATGCTATTTTGGAAGATATTTTATAATGCCCTTGTTGGGAGTGTCCTGATAATGTTCAATTTTATCCGACTAATCAAGCCAAGTTAATTCGATGATTAATAAATTTGTTAGATGACTTGTTAATCGGTGATCGAATGGTTCGATCATAGCCATATTAGTTAGTCCCACAAGATCACACATGTCAGCAACTTGAAGGCAATGTGTATGCAGAAATAAGTTTGGAGCAGTACTGGATTGAATCGGGGGAACCCAAAAGTCGGGTTTTGGAAGAAACTGGCTACCACGGACGGTAGCTTGGCCACCGTGACCAATGGTGGGGCACCATGGTCCGTGGTTGTAACGACCCGCCCTAAACCCGTACTAATTAAAATCTTAATTACGGTAATTAGCTAAAATACGCTAATAAAATTTTTCTACTTTTACGACATGAATATTATTTTATGGTTATTACGGTTACTATTTCTATTATTTATTTATTTATTTATGCGTGACAGGTCTCGAGCAAGGCGATGGCTAAATGAGTTGATTTTATGCTATCTCGGATCTAAAGTTATAAATATTATTATGAGTTTATGAATATTTTTACGATAAGTTATACAATTTATTTTATGGTTCTCAATTTTACGCTTTTAACTGAGGAAGGTTATATTAATTTTAATTTCCATTTCGGTTATGATTTATGTTATCCAACCTTCCTAATTTCATTTTATCGTTCAATTTATTTTATCAGTGTTATCCTACCAATTTATTTTTATGGGGTTCGATACTAGCAAATTTTATCCAAGTTAATTCCAAGTAATTTTATTTAAATTTATACTAAACCATTTTATCAAGTTTATGTCAATTAATTTTATCGAGTCTTTTACTAATTATTTTACCTAGCTTTATGTATTTTATCTCATCTAATTTAATTAAGTTGGGTTTTATATATATGAGGGTATTAGGCTAAGGGGGTTATTATACTCATTTCTTTTTTCAGAAAAACCACAACACTCCTCACTCTTCCTCCCTCTTCTTTGCCCAGCCATGTTCCCCCTTTTTCCGGCCAGTTTACGGCGGCCGGAGGCTACGCCGGCGACCACCAGGTGGTGGCCAAGCCACCCCCTCCCTCCTCTCTTGTGTTTTCTCCTTCAATTTCTTCCCCAAGTGGTATATATTCAAAACCCTAACTCAACTCTTTATGTTTCAAATATGATTTTCACTTCTAATTTGTGTTATTCTTGTTGTTCTTCATCTCTTTTATATTTTCTAAGCATGAATTTAGGTTGTGGTTAAGTTGGGTTAATTAGGGTTTGAGTTTGAGAAGGATGCATGTATAGTTTGATTGGATTTTGGATGAGTTCTTGCTAAGTTCTTGTTCAATGTTAAAATTCTTGCTTGCATGTGGTTTTGGATGAGAAATATGATGATTAAAAGACTGATTTGGGTTGTTTATTATGTTAACTAAGTTATTATATACATGGATAATATGAATTTAGTGTGGAAATGGGTGAAAGAGTGTTAATTCAAGTGTCATTTGAATTACTTATGTTATCTATAGTTGCATGTGGATTTTTATGAAAGAAGATGAGTACTTTTCTGGGTTTATATTCTGGAAAAATCAAGAGTGGTGTTTAATTTGGGCTTTAGGTTTGGATTAGTATATGTTTAGTGGCAAAAGATACCATTAAAGGGAATTCAAGAGTTGATCATGCTTCTGGTTGCAAAATGAATTTTCTAGAGGAGTTAAAATGTGAGTTTAGCCCAGATTTTTACTTTAAAAGATAGCCTAAGTTGTTATCTAACTCTCGGCTTTGGAATTTCGAGAATCCGATATGTGTAGCTCGAGATATGACCAAAACCGTGAAGGTACAAAATTAAATACGTTTTTTGAGTCAGTGGATATATGCTCAAATTTCGTCCATTTAGAGACTTTGTTAGTTCTGGAGGTAAACATAAAAATTTTAGGTCGCTCTTCAAGCTTTCCAGAAACATAAGGTTTGCGTCCATACGATATCGGGAGAGTAAGATATGAGGCTGTGTTTGAGGGCCGTCAACAAAGTTTCTGCCCAGAATTTAATTCTTTAATTCTGACTTTAAGGGTACAAATTGATCTCTTAGGGGGCTCTAATGAGATGGTGGCCTTTGGGTCATTGTTAAGATGGGTTGGATAGGTTTTCTAAGTTGCTACAAGTCAAGTGGGTGGTTAAGTTCGGCCCTTAAAGGTTTAGTGGATGTTAGCAAACCGTGAGCTAAATGTTTGGAGGTTAATTTCAATCAAGGTTTAGTGTTAGCTAAATTAAAGCACTCTTGGTTGTGCATCAAGCTTAAAGCCTCTATTTACCTTTATATGACCTTAAGTGATAATCTCCTCCTACGTTCCCAAATCCGTTATTTATTTCAAACACTCCCGAAACCAATAATTCATTTGTTTAGTTTCTTCTCGGTCGCATGACGACTTTTTCAAGTAAATTTAAGGAGCTCATAAATCCTTATTTTAGCCTTCCATTTCTCAATTTCCATACTCATTTAATCTGATTGTTTAAGGTTACGCCACAATTCATAATCTTTTCATCGATCCTATTCAAGTCTCGATAATAGTTTCACTAAATCCTGAACCGCATAATTCTTTCCAAGCGTTCTGCTTCTGTCCGGGCCGTTTTCCGAGCCCTTCCCTTCATTTTTAGCCTTCGGGCCAGTTGACAAAGTTGTAGGGCATGATTTTCCCTTTTCGAAAAGTACTCGTTTGCCAAAATTCGAGCTTTCCAGCTCAAGTTATTGTCAAAACACTAGGTGATCGAAAAACTGAATCTTATTTCTCCACCTGTTTAAACCGTCAAGTTTCAAGTTCACTTTAACGTTAGTTTATATAATCGTAAGAACCTTATTAATTTCTCATTGTCTACACTTCGTTTTAGTTCCCAAGTCACCCAAGCCGTCCCAAGCCGAGACACGCCACAAAGCTTCTATGCGTTTCAAGGTACGCAAATTGTCCAACTTTTAACTCTTTAATTATCCTTCAACACATTTATCATTGTGATATTATATCTACATCATGAACTAATATTAATATTATATGGTTTTTAAATGGTCCTGCTCTATTTGTTATGTTCTAGCTAGTTACGAGAAGTGCTAGCCTTTTAGATGCTCCTGATCAGAGTGTCCTAATGACCTGGCCAGTGTCGACTATTCAACAGTCACCCATTCCAAACTTCGATCGGTTTGGGCATGCGCGTGTGTGAGATGCATTGCATCGATCGTAAGGGACCAAATACTTATGTTTTAGTACCTATCTTACCTTTCATGTACTTTACCTTTTATGTTGATGAATCAAGTTATTTTATTCTTGTTTATCCCTTTCCCCGTTTTCAAAATGAATTTAAATGCCGGCACTAAAACCGTTTTCGAACGGTTTGACGTGTTGGAGGTTTACGTACTGAGTGTTTCCCCACTCATTTTTTTTTTGCGTATGTTTTAATGTTTTGTTTTAGGCGGTCCAAGCTCCCAGGTTAAAGGCAAGGATAAGCAAAAGTAGGCGTGTACCCAAGCAAGGTAGTCTCGAATGGAAGTTTGGCCGACTCGGTGGTTTCCTTATGGTGAAAAGACCCCTTAATTATGAAATATGGGATGTAGTTATTTCTCTAATGGTTGTATAAGTTGAATTATTTATGTCTTGGTGGTTTTTAAGTATGAAGTTTATGTTTAAAGTTTGGTTGTGATTATTGTGTACTTAAATGGTGTAATTGGGTTTGTTGCTTTGTTCCGAGTGGGGACGGCGGTAATACCTCCACCCTAGGTGTTCCGCTGCGCTAATCACAGGCTTAGTGTTTGTATTATGTTAATCTTGTGATTAAGGGTGTTGGGGTGTTACAGTGGTGGTCCTGCCACGGTCTGTGGTGGATCTTTGGGCAGCAGAATTTAGCTCTGTTGGTCACCACGGTAGGTGGTGAGCCATAACACGCGTCCCACATTGAGAGAATTCCCTTCTACCCGCTTTCCTCTCCCCTATATGTATAGGGCTCGTGGGATGCAAAAGAATGTCTTTCAATCCCCTAAAGGTCATTTTAAGGCTAATATCCTTTTTGAAAATTTTGGGGAACCGGGAAAACTTTATATGAGAAAGTTTCCGGTATATGACTATGAGGGTGATTCCTCGAGGTCATTCCCTAGATTTTGAAAGATAGAATGTATTTGATACAATCCACATACTCATTCGATCTCGATTGGATCGAGATCAGGCAGTCTAGCATCCGGTGTCACAAGTGTTGCGTGAACTGGTGTAGAGGTCTCCTATTTTGGAGACTTCCACTCGGACTTCGGACTGATGTGTTCAATATTTGAAGGTCGATCGAGACTTGCCATTTATAGAGTAATCAGGTAAATAACTCATCTTCCGCTATCTGTTTCTTTCCTATTGCTTTTGTTTTGGGTTATGGTAGATTAGGTGAATTATTAAAGGTTTAGGACTTCTTCCACCCCTAGTCTGGGTGGGCCTGATTAGATTGGGCCAATCACCCTTGTTGACTAGATAGGATTTGGACCCAGACCCCATCAACCCAACAGTGGTATCAGAGCCACGGATAACATATTGTAGTTTTATTGGTTTTCTCTTGTAGTATAATTCAATTGTTGAATTCATGCTAGGTTGCTAGAATTTCATTTATGCCCTTCATCTTGATGGATGTGGTCTATTAGGATGTTTTCATGGTAGAATTAATTGTTAACTTGGCATGTTGTAAAACCCTAACCTAGATTGTTATTATAATGATCTTGTTTATTTGGTAAACCTTGGCTATGATTGATTGTTGGGTTTTGGATGTTTGTTGAAATTTCCTTACGATCACTTAAGGCCTATCGGTATAAGCTGAGGAAGGTCATGGTCATGTGTAGACCCCGAAAAATCGATGAATTTCGTGTCGAGCTACTTAATGTGATTCGGAGTCGACTAAGGTTGCTTAATCCTTAAATAAGAATGCTTTTTCCTTTTAAGAAAAGTTTAACGATTCTTAAATATCCTAAACTTGTAAATTCACTTTGGACAGTCACTTTGGCTTGGAATAGCTAATCCTATATTTCCCCGAGATTGTCACATAAAGGACCATGAAAGACCAAGGTGGGACACTGGACAAACCCAGTAGGCCAAACGACCATACCTAGGTTAGGGTAGTGATGGTCACTGACCCAAAAAAGGGAGGTCGTTTGGCCTTAGTCCAATTTCTACCTGTTTTCAGGTCTTTTGGTCAGAAACATGACTATGGACATTTGGCCTTAGTCCAATTTCTGCACATTTTCTGGTCCTTTGGCTTTTATATTTCTATTCATGGATGAACATAAGACAGATAAATCAAACAAAGAGAAAGAGTCCTAAAAAATAAATTATGTAAGTTATAATAAAAGGAGTCACTAGTTGACTTTAAGGAAATCAACGTACCTAAAAAAGAACAAAACTCTGGCCTTCGAACCTGAATTAGAGTTTGAGGGTAAGGTCATGAGTCGAAGAGTTAGAAAATTTTCGGACTCACCTATTCGGAAACAGGCTCTACTAAAATTGATTTGAAATGAAAAAGAGCGGGGAGAAGTTTAGAAAAGTTTCACGGCATAATATTCATGTCATGTAAATCTAAAAGGCATTTTACAAAATAATAAACCAATGTAGCACGATATAAGGATTATAGGGTTACAAGATGAAAAATAAACATTTTGAACACAAAGCATGCAAGAGGTTAGGCAGGAAGGAGAAATCTGGCGTCAATACGCCGTAATCCTCTTAACATCGATACAACAATTATAATAATGTTTTTTGTGTTTGTAAGAATGGTGAGAGAAAAGAAGGGAGTTCTTGGATGATCTTACTAGGGTTTCTCCCCTTTTTTCGAATGGAATGGATGGGGTGTTTATAAGTGAGGTGAGGGATGGATGAAGATGGCAACCACAAAACACATCCCACCTTTCACTCCCTCATTTTTCCTTATAGATCGTTTGGCCTTGATTCATGTATGGCATGATTACGTGAATGCATGGATCATGGGATTGTATTGATTGAGTGAATGTGCGAATTAATGACATGGCAAAGTGGATAGGCCGTTTGGCCTTTCTTGAGTTTTCTCTCACACGAATCGCTGACTGTGCGGATCAGTGACGTAGCAGGCCCTAAAACTGGACGTTGGTCGTTTGGCCTTGGGCTGAAATTAGCTCAACTTCAAACGACCATAAATCTTTCATCCGGACTCCGGTTGGTGCAATTCAAAGCCGTTGAAAGGCTTATGATGTGTACTTTAACATCATAAAAAGAAATCAGACCAATGATGCTTGTGGAAAAAAGGACATTCAAAAGGGTAAGCACATGTATGTGGAAATGGTGGAAAATGAAGGGTTGTGAGGTGGAAATTATGGGAAATGAGAAGCTTTTTCCGAAAGGCTAAGAAATGGAAGAGAACGGGATATTTTGTGGAGATTGAGGATGCATGCTAAGTGCTTGGCCTGGCTCATGTCTTAGTCTAGATAATAAAAAGTTACAATATATAAAATCGGGACACAATTTGGTGTCTATACCATAACAATAGTTGTCATGTCCGTCAACTTGTAGTTTGCACTTTCTTCTGTTGTTTTGACACAGTGCCTCGGACACGACACTAGGTGTCCCGTTTGAGACTTTGGTGAAACTCATTGCCCTTCCTCGCTTACTTTTGAGCATCGCGAGAATGTGACGTTAGACGTCATATTTGTGACTGTTCTTGTGATCGTTTTAGGAGTGTTGAGGTCGGGCGTAGTTTAGGTATTGACATGTGATGTCATACCCGAGACTAGTTCCACCTCAAATCTCTTCAAACACCAAACCTAAGAAATTCAAGATTTGGGTCTAAAATGTTTCGACTTGAAATTTTGATTTCTACAATTTCCCGGATAAATTGGATTTAACCAGCAGTTAAAATAAATGGGTGATTCCAGTTAATTACTCCGCTATAAGAAGCGTTAATTTTTGGGAAAATTAACTATCAATCAATTAGTTGAGAATAAATAGGTCGTTTGTAGAGTTTATCATTAGGTGATTCCATTCGATTCGCTGCGAAATGATGTAACACCCTCAGGATATTAATCACCAAATTAAGCTAATTACTCACTTAACCTAATGATTAGCGCAGCGGAAGCTCGCTCGAGGATATTACCGCCGTCTCTTTACACGGACAAGGCTAAACTACAACCCAACGCACAACCAAAACACAAAATTAACTTAAACCATACAATACATCACCACAAACATAACTTAAACAACTCTCACAGCCACGCAACACAACCCATAAGTGATACAAGCCAAAAATCAAACACTTCTTCTCTTGTGCCTCAAGAGAGTTTCCCAAATCACCCTTGACTCTTTAGGTAGCTTTAGGATCTCGTCCGTCCGGGGCTTTACCTTTGCCTTAGTCGAGCTTCCTAAAACGAGAATAAAAACTTTAAAGAGTGAGTCATACTCAGTACGTGTATCCCTGTACTGTAAGAATTATTTGGACAGTTAATACTTACTTTAGCGCGGTTTCAAACATGTATCAAAGTAAAAGAATGGAAAATAATCCATACATAAGATATCCTTACATAACAAAGCCAAACTTAACCTGCTCATGAAAACCAAACCATAACTGAAACCATAACTATGAGTCCTTTACCTTAACACAACGCAAGCATAGGGTGAAAAGGAATTAAAACACGTGACATAAATCACTTGTGGAATTATAACGTAAAGTTAATTTGGATTCAATAAGGCAACACCTGAAAACTTGATATAAGAATTCTTAGAACTTTCCTTTACTTAAAAGACGTGAAAACTTAAGTTAATTAAGCACTGAGTTGTCTTATTAATTACAAGAAGGTCCCCTACTTGCGAGCATCGGCTAAGCCTCCGTATGCGCATATACCCGGACCGATCGGGAGATCCGGATGGTGGATATTATCCTATACTAGCCAGATTTCCATGGGCTGCACTTAAGGCACCATTTTCCCTAGTGTGTGCCAAGACATAAGATAACATGGGGTGCACTACGGCACAGTTAACATGGTGTGCTCTCAAGCACGGTTGCTCTGGTGTGCGCTAAGGCACGATTAACATGGACGGAACCTTTATTTAATTTTCTTTTTTTAAAAAAAAAAACTTGAAACCTTTACTTGATCAAAACTTTTGATAACATTGGTCTCCTACGAATTTACCAATCTAGCTTATTCCTAACACACTTTTAAATCAAACTTGTACTAAAAGATCGAAAATGCCCATGAACACTCTTAACATTATGGGTAAAATAACCGTAGCTTTTTCGTCCTGAAGGACGTATAACAAGAACTTACGATAACATGGACTATTTAGTAAATTATTTAAAAACTTAAACTCAATAAAAGACTTGCTTACACTTTTAAATTTCAAAACATAAGTTTTACGTAACTACTTGTATGATAAAGTAATCATAAAGTACAAGGAATAAAATAACTGAATATTATCATAATAACTTAGAATTTAAAGGCAATATACGTACCTGACGATTTCAAAAACACACACACTGGACTGGCAAAGACTTGAACAGTTTGAGCGTAATGATCTCTTGAGATGACTTAAAAAGAATAAGAATCATGAGTTAGGATCTAACTTAGGTGGAAGTAATGAAGGGTAACTTAATGAAATTCTAAGATGACATGATAATGAACTTGTTTCCCAAGGTATACTCAGAAGGCCATAACTTCTCTTACAAGTATTGTATCGATGAGCATGAGGACATTCTGGAAAGTTAACCTCCTCAACTACAACTTCCTAGTTGAGCATATCGGTCAAAATTGTGGTTATGAAGGCCAAAAACCACCATCTTAGCAAGTTGCCCAGAAAATACCATTACCGACATCAATTATTCGGAGAGTCATAACTCAGGTTGTACTTATCAGGTTGGGGTGTATAAGTTGTTGGGTTTTAGGTTATCTATTTCCTAAACAGATACAGATTAATTGGCGGAACATTCATAACGATTAAAACAATTAATCATAACAATTGCAGAGGCTTTAGTAATTATACCTGATTGCTAATTCCGGCTGAAGAAGAGGTTGACCTTCGAGATTCCAATGCTGAAATCCTCTACTGAAAGTCCACGCAGCACTCCGGGAACCCGATTGCTAGATCGACCCGATCGAGACGAATCTCAATCTAAGATGTATGTATTTGGTATATGAGAATGTTTCAAAAAACAAAGAATGTTTCAGGAAACAAGAACTGCAAACTAAAAGAGAGAGGAACTTAGGAAATCACCCTGGTATCTCTCTAAGAGTCTCAGGCAGTTGGTGTCGAACAATTTCTCACAGAGACCCCTTTATATAGTGTTTAGATAACCTAGGGAGAGGGCACAAAACCCTAAAGGGCCGACTTAACGCAACAACGCACTTCTCAGGCCCAACACGGTCCGTGTTGAATCAACACGGTCCATGTTGGTCTCCAGAAAGTCCATTAACTTGGTCCATGGACACCACGGACCGTGGTGTCCCAACACGGACCATGTTAGGTCAACACGGTATGTGTTGGGCTGATTTCTCATAGAAATCAGTTCCCAACATTTCTAAACATAATACAATATTATTTAGGTTACATACATTGCTCCAGGGCACTAACTTGTGTGACCCAGTAGGACCAAATAATATAGTTGTAATTAAACACATTCAATTATTAATTGAAGAGGTCTCTAGCAAGACATATAATTACTATATTACTTTGGTTTAATCTCCGTGTATATCAAACATTGTCGGGACATTCCCAACAATCTCCCACTTGTCCCACAAGTATTCAATTCCCTGAATTCCCTTGTCACTTACTGTCTCATGTTCGGATAAGGTAAGCTGAAGTCATTATAGTATTTTTTTTAATAGTATTTTTTATTGCGAATCTAATGATATCAATTTTGTTTGATTAATTATTATATACAAATTAATATATTAACGGTCAAAATGTTTAATTAACACAATTTCCTTGATGATGAATAAATAAAAACGGAGGGAGTAGTAAACTGTGATAGCTAAAAAAATAAAGTTGTCATAGGAAAAGAAAATATTAATGGCACACAATTTGGAATGAAGGTTGTATATATGTAAATCTGAAAGCAAAGTTTTTTATTAGTCTGAATCTTCACACAATTTGGAATTAATGAATCTTCGCACAATTTGGAATTAAGGTTGTAGTATACAAATTCTGAAATCAGAATGTTTTATAATCATAATCTTTATTAATATATAATTTTGGTATTTTCTCATTGCCAAGTTGTTGGTAATTATAGTGAATGATTATTTTCTTATGTACACCTTTTTAAAGTAAGAAAGAAAGTAATAATAATATTTGGAGTGTCAAAAAGGAAATTAAAAAGCTTTTAAGAATAATAGGATTATATTGTAATAGATTCTATTTAGATATATAATATCTTTCAACTACCTATCTAATGATATTGCAAACTTCACAAAACTTATTACACTTTCCTAACAAATATCATAGCTCAAAATACATTCACCATCTCATATAAATATGGGGGCAAATTAATTAACACCATGCATCCAACGTAACCCAACTTCTTCTGTTTTTTATCTTTTGGTGGGAGGTGATATTGTGAGATAACCCTAATTGTCACCATGGGCATAAGAGTTGTACTCGATGCAAGAGCTGGAAGGGGATTAAGCAGCGAACAGAATAGCCGTTTGAAGTTTAGCAAAGATGAATTCATGTCAAAGATATACCCATACCTACCTCCTAACCAAAGACACTTGATCGACTGCGATCATTCGATATTGTTACGAGTTGTGGATATCCAGACTTGCATGTTCCAAACCTCAATGGTGTTAGAGTTGGATGATGAGGATTGCTATTTGGGTTACGGTGTTTGGTGTCATTATGCTAGACACAGAGGTCTTTCTGAAGGTTCGGTTGTGCTCCTTAACTATGATCCTAGACACCAAAAACTCGACATTTCTCTCGCCTAATCTACCCACCTATATAGCAATGCTATAAGTATGGAGACATTTTTGTTCTAGTTGTAGACGTGCTTTTAATTAAGTACTACTAGCAATATTTCTTTTTTGTTCTAGTTTAATTTTTCTATAAAATAGGATTCAAGGAGTACTTTTACTTTATTTTATTTAGAGTAACTTGTGTTTTAGTGCAATAATATTACAAGGAGAATTCATGAATCAGTGGGAGATGATGATAGTTAATCATGTGTAGGTGCATCTTGATTAATTATTTGAGATAATAGCATTATAATTTCGGATCAAGTATGAATTTATCTCTACGAAAATCAAAATTACTGATCATGATTTTTGGCTTGTGGTGAAAAAAAAAGAAAACAAAATCAAGTTGTGCCTCAGATTCATATATACAAGTTCATCAACTTTGCTCTCAGTTTAAATTTGTATTTAATACCAATCCCTAAAATAAAAGTTCCGGCCAAGACATGATAATTCTTTTGATCTTTACGAATGGTCAATAATATGATAATCTTATTTACTAATTTAGCAAAAATTCTTTTTTTTTTTTTTGCACATTTGTAATTTGGTTATATTGGTTCCTCTCCATTACTTTACTTTGTCAACTCTTTTATTTTTTTTAAGATAATTATCAGGTATTTGACCCATTTTATTTATCAATAAGAAAAGGTAAGAGTATTCTCCAGTACTTGATTACAAACTACGTCAACTCTTTTGTATACCGTACAAATCTAAAATAATAATTTCCTTCTTTTGTTTAAGTTAGTACTACGTACAATAATATTTTTTTTGATTGATAGAACTTCATTTAATTTGTTGGCACCATCGGTCTAATGCTTTCAAGTTCTTATATAATTTCCACCCTCACATTGAAATGGGATATGTAAAGGATTTAATTTTGTCCGACGAAAAAATATTTAATATTGGCACTAAAACATGACACTAAGATTTCCTTGTTAAATTATGCAATAGAATTATCATATCCTTATTGATTCATGGAAAAAAGATATTACTATGAATTGAGCCCCTGTTTTAGGAAATGAATATTAAATCTAGGCTAGAGCTGGCTAATAGGTCAGGTCGAGTCGGGTTCATATTCATGTTCGTCTCAAATTTAAACAGGTTCAAAATCTTCCGACCTGAACCTAACCCATTTATTAAACGGTTGGAAATTGAAACTGTTTACCGTTTAAATTTTAAATGGGTAAACCTTATTATGACCTGTTTACCCATTTAAGTAAACATGTTAGAATAAAGTTACCAATTTACCAATTTAACCGTTAAGTCACTTATGCAAAACAATTCATTATGGGATCAAAATAGTGACATATCATACCCATCAATTTCCGTGGTAATATAATTCGAATTATATATAATGATATGTCTTTTAATTCATAGTCAAAGATAAATATAAGTTAAAATTATAAGTTTTTCGTATATTTCAAAGAGTATTAACTATAACTTTCACCTAATTTTATTGATAAACGCTATAATTGGGTAATAATTATGGAGCAAATGACTTGTTCCATATGACATACCTAATTAAACGGGTTAAGTAGGTATTTTTTCGTGTCGAAAATCTTGACATGAACCTAACCCATTTAATTAAACGGGTTTACCGTGACAACCCATTTAATTAAACGGGTTGAAAATTTCTACGTAAACCCGTTTAATATCGTGTTAGATTCAGGTCGGTAATCGTGTCGGGTCAGTTTTTCCCAACTCTAAATCTAGCTATATAATTATAGAAAAATTCTAAGGTAATCGATTTTTTTTTTCGACTACGGTAGTTGATCAATATCAAACCGTTGATCTATTAAAAATCAATATGGACCATTCGCATTTTTAATAGTTTTTTAATCTCCAAAATGTTGTTAAAATCTCTGAAAAATATTCTTTCATTTTATCCATTTTAAAAAAAAAATCAGTGTTTCTTGGTCACTTTCCATCACAAGTTCTGCACCATGGTTCACCATTGACGCTTCCAATAGATCACCATCATCAATTAAAATCTGAATAGAGGCACAATCAGAGCGTGATTTAACGAACTTAGTTTACTCAAAAATATTCTTGAATAATTTGTGTGTTCCCTGTTTTGATGATGATTCTGAAGACATTCTCAGCTCAATGGACCGGTCGCTAGGGATTTGACAATGTTAGTTTACTGGTTTCTTGCAAACAGAGCATGTACCCATTACTGAGTTTCACAATCTTAGTTTACTGAGTTTCGCAATCTTAGTTTACTGAGTTTCGCAATCTTAGTTTTCATTTCAACTAAATTCTCGTTTGGTAAGGTTAAATAGTATGTGAAATCACGGAACTGCTATATATGTTGGCTTAATTTCTTGGTTGTGGTGGTGGCCATGAGTCAGAGGGGAAGGACCACCAGCCGGCCAAAGAGTTGGACAATCGTAGTATTGTGATATGTACAGTGTTTACTACTATATCAAATTCTAAATCTTGTTGTTTATGCAAATCTTATATGACTCATTTCGTAAGATTTGTTTGGTTATTTCATATAACTTTGAGGTCTCCTCTTCAATTCTTGTTCCTTATCTTTGTTTCTGTCTAATAGATTGGTCTTTTATATTTATCAAATATATTAAATTATTTTATCATAAATATTATATTCTTCTTTTCATAAAAAATTATTACTATTAATTTATCTTAATTTGTGGACCTATGATTATATAAGGTTTAAATGTATTGTTTCATATAAATTTGAGTTTATTAAATTTATAGTTTTTGCTATAGATTAATTTTTTGGGAGCACTTTAAATTTTAATAGATGACTCTATGTTTTTATTTAAAAATTTGTTGGAAGATGCCATACATTTATAATAACTGACCATTGGGGGACCACATTTTTTTAATACATTTAAAGGGGACAAAGTTATTAAAGAATTGGCTCCCAATTGACTTTTCAGCCTTTTATCTACACAAAATTGCATTCTTTCTTGTTTAGGGTTGTCGAATTTGAGAAAAGTGTACAGTTTGGTGTTGAAAAGTTTGGTTTTTTTGAAAAAAATGTCATGGACACTGGGTAATTAGGGTTTATGGTGATGGAAATTTACTTAATTTGTATGTTATATAGCCAAAATTGGGACTTGATTTTCATGCATGGTTTGTTTGTAGAGGACACAAGGGGAATGGAGGGATTTAACAAAAGGAACAATTGGGTGAATGGCAAGTTCGTTTGCAGGAATTGTGGTGCGGATGGTGTGCTGAAGGTGTCAAGGAGTGATGAGAACCCTGGTCGTGTCCATGGAAAATGCCCCAGCTTGTGTTGTGGAAAATTTCTGGGGTGGCTCAATGAGTGTGAGGATTCTCAAAGTGTGAAGGACAAGGGCATGAAGTCTAGGCCTAGTGTGCAACCTACAATGGCTGGAGATGATAGTGCTGAGTTGCTTGAGTTGAAGGGCAAGGTGTCTGAGGCAATGATGCTTGTGTACATGTGCAAGAAAGATGTGGGGGAGTTGATTATGTGCAACAACAACGCAACTGAAGAGCTAGCAACTTTGAGGATGCATATAGTTGCCTTAATGATTGAGACAGGGGAGACGAGGAAGGATGTTGGTGAGCTGATGGAGAAGATGTTTGTGCTGGTGGAGAAGGCTATTGAATTAAAGGAGGTTTTGGACAAGTTGCTTTGGACAATGATGATGTGTGGGATGGGAATTGGGACATTGGTCGTTATTGTAATGTTCTTTAGTTGTGATCATAATCATAATCTTTGTGTTCAAGTGATGGTTTAGTGTACTTTGGTTGCTTTCTTTTAGTGTTTAAGGTTTAATAGATGGATAATGGATGGATGATGTACTCTAGTGTTTTTATATATTTTGGTTGAAGGTAGCATTTGGCAGAAGGAGGAAGAAACTTTTTGCACCTCTACCATGGTTGTCAATGAACAAGTGTACACAGCTGCCTTGTATTTTGGAAGAAATTGTATGAATGAATTAAATGAAATGGATGTTTCCCTTTGAAAATTTGTCCATTGTATGTACAAAAAGTGTTTGGAAATTGAAAACTGAAATGGAAATGGTGAAGGCAAATTGAATTGAATCTCAAAGATTGCAAAATTTTGCATCAATTTGCACCAATTGTTGATAGCAAATTGAATACAAGTATATATGCCTAAATGATAGCAAATTGGACACCAAATGACAGGAAATTGAAACAAATCAAAAGTTTGCACATAGAGATTGACTTCATTAAATACCAAACATTTGATTTGGTTATGTTTGACATCAAATTGAAATTGTGAAAGCAATTGTTCACAAAATTTCCATAGGCATGTGTTTGATTTGGATACTTTTGACAGCAAAACTTCCAGAGGACTGGTCAGTAGCAAACTGCCTAAACCCTAAACTCCCACTAATGTCTGAATAGTATCAAATTGCCACACATCCATATAGCCATACTGCAAATTGCAAAACATCAAATTCATACCCTTAACAGCATCCATACAGCCATACATAATTGAACAACATCCATATGCATCCATATAGCCAAAAATATGTCTGAACAGCATCCATATGGCCATACAAAATTGAAACCAAAATATATAAAGGAGAAACATCTACTAATGTTCAAACCCTGAACAGTGACAACCAAGTCTGATATACACCAAAATAGACACAAAATATCAAAATACTTACTTGAAACTAAAACCTAAACCCTGACATTGCACCATATTAGCTTGATGGACCATTTGTCGTTCTTGTCTTCTTGCCAGATATTTCCTTTCTCTTGTTGCATTTCCCAGATTTACTTGGAGCCTTGTTACCTCCCCCATCAGTTGCATTTGTCACCCTTCTGGTCTTTCTTTGACTGTTACCTTCATTTGCATTGGCTCACCTGCATCTCTTGACCCCTGATGCTACCTTCTCCTTGACAGTTGGTAATAGCCTCCCATTCTCATCCCTAGGATGGCCACAAGTTTTGTAGTTGTGTCCTATCCCATCACATGTGGAGCATCTCTTGGTATCATGCTTCTTCTATCCTTTGTCTTTAGCAAGTTTAAGAATATCTCTCGACTCTCTTCTTTTGTGCTTTTCTGGCCTGCCTTTCTTCTTCAACTCAAATGGTGGATCAAGGAGCTTATGTTCAGACTCAGGCCACATGGAATGGTCAGGTATGAGACGGATGAATGTGTCATATAACTTTGTATATTTGTCGACCATGAACCAAGGTGCAATGAAATCCTCAACATTTAAGTTGTCATAGTGTATACACCTTGTTGCATGCTTACATGAAATGCCAGTTATCTGCCATTTGCAACAAGTACAAGTGTGCTCGTTGAGGTCAACATTGTGGTTCACACTCCCCTCCCATATGTCAAACAAACCCCTCCCAGTACTGGTGACTACACCACAACCCTTGGAGTTAATAATTGTCTTCCTGACCTTCTTATCCACAAATGGTGTTATCCTACTTTCCCAACTACATCCTAATTTGTGTCTCTTATCAAACTGCCAATTACTTTCCTAATTTCTTCCAACATAGTAAGTAATGGCCTACCTCTATATTTGATGATGGCATGATTCAATGACCACGAAATTGTTGGTGTTGTCATCACTCTTGAGGTTGGGGTCATATTTGAATCTGGCCCAATTCTCAGCAGGCTCTGCATCCCTCAGCCAATTATATGCAACTGCACTTTTTTCCTTGATCTTCTCCATTGCTGTCTTGAAAACATGCTCTGAGTATGCATTTGCAGCTATATAGTAGAAGTGGAAGTGGAACCAAGCACCTGAGCAAGCATAGTTAGTTCTCTTATTCTATACAATTGAACTGATTAAATACAGGTCAAGTGAACAAATTTTTTACCTGGAAATTTGGTTGCAAAGTTTTTGTATAAGTGTAGGACAGAAACCCTTCTCCTTGACTGAGAAAAGAACTTGGCTAAAGCATTCTTGATTGACTGAGGTAAAAAAAAAAATTGTAATAAATAACCAAACATGTCATAACACAAGTGTAAACATCCTAAACAATGGATCAATAAGTGAAGTGAACATTGTGTCAGCATTAGAACTTGGTGTCCGTCTCCCATGAATGTGTACTTATGTGTTTCTTGGTGTGACTCTAATGCAACAGCCAGTCCATTAACAAAAAATGACAACTCTTCATCATCTTCTGTAGGGAATACTCCATAGGCCAGTGGGTATTGTCCATTATTGCCATTTAAGCCAATGGCAGTCATCAAAACACCTTTGTAAGGTCCCTTCAAGAAACAAGCATCCAATCCAATCAATCCCCTACAGTTCTCCTTGAATGTTTTGATTGCATATCCAATGCATATCATTATCCTCTTGAAAGTGGGATTCAGAGTGGGACCTCTATCTGTGAACTTAATGAAACACTTAGACCCTGGGTTTGCCTTGGTGAATTCATCACAGTATTGAGGAAGTTTCCTATACCCCTCATCATGATTACCAAACAACTCCCCCTGCATCAGCCTAACATCTCTATAGCAAGTGTAATCAGGCACTGCAACCCCAAATCTCTGAAAAATTAATGCATGAACTCCCTTGGCATCCATGTTTGGGTTTGCCATAAAGTCCTTCAACTGCTTAGCAACCCACTATTTACCGGCTCGATGATGGGCTATTTTTTCATAGCATACATGCCCCTCTTTCACATACATAACCCGCCAAGTGACATTGTCTTGCATCACAGTTGCGTGTATTCTGATACTACACTTCTCATTTGAACATGTGTGAGTAAACCTTTTCTTGTTGTTCTTCACCTTCTTCAACACTATACCTCTCTGAATTGTGTAAGTCTTCATAACATCTAAGAATTGGTCCTTGCAAGTGAACAAATCCCCAGCTTTTATGTCCACTTTACCATCTCTACTTTCAGTCCAAACTCTACATTGACTGCACAATTTGGCCATCTTGCCTGCAACAGTCATCTTGTGTTGTTCAAGTCCATCTTCATCAACCACCACCCGCAGTTGATGTATTCTCTCTATCTCCAAATCTCCATCAGCTTCTACATCTGATTCCTCCACATCTTCATTAACCACATCCCCACCGCCACTGTCACTGTCACTGTCATTGTCTTCTGCATTTTCTGATGGAATGAAATCATCATCATCACTTTCATCATCATCCTCTGGCTGGCCTACCTCATCAGATCCACCTATGGCATTCTCATCCTCCTCAAAGAAGACATCAATTTTTGGTATGTCTGGCCTTCCAATATCTTGCACTTCCTTTGGATCTAGACCACCAAACTGTTTTGATATGTTTTCCAGCATATCAGGATCAATCTCCATTAATTTCTTACCTTTTACAGTCTTCTTTTTGGAAGGAGTTGATTGGGTTGAAGGTAAGTATGTCTCTACTTCCTATGTAGGTGAACCAACTGAAATAGATCTTGTCAATGGCCTCCTTAGGGTTCCAGCTTCTGAGGATAGGGTTGGTGTGGTTGATCGAGCTGGTGGAGAAACATCTCTAGCTTCTGAGATTGGAATTAATGTAGTAACTGCTCTGCCAGAGATTCCCCTTCTTGATCTAGCTGGGGAGCTAATAGTAGAGTGTGTAGGTTTGGTAGAAGCAGGACCACATTTATTGACTTCCTCCAAGTTATTGTTGTTGTTGCTTCCATCATTAATGCTCACATTTGGGCCAGTGGATGTAGCAGACACTTGAGGCCCACCAACATCTTCTCCTGGCCCACATTCAGATGCCATAGGCCCATCTTATGTTGACCTAGCTCCTTTTGCTTGGGCTGCCTTTGCTTCTCTATGCAAACTCCTTCTGATAGGTAACTTGGGTGGCCTACTACCAAACCTCTGGCCTTTGCTTGCAGATGACATATTAGCAGAAGATGGTGGTTTGTTGTTCACATTCTGGCTACCAATTTGGCTATGCTGAGTATCAACGGGGTCTGTATCAATTCATCAGCCCATGCATTTGCTTGACTGTGTGACATTTCCACCAAAATTTCATCAGGTGTCGTAACCTCAATGTTTTCCACAGTCTGCTGCAGCTTTCCCTTACCAGCCAACTCAACCAATTCCACAGGAAAGGTCTTCACTTGGTCCTGGCCAACTTTGACCATGCTCCCACAAACTTATTCCAGTCAGAGTCACTTATCAGAGGTAGCTTCTTGTTTTCATTCCCAGGTAGATACCAATTAACCCAACAAACTTAGGAAACTTCTCCATATCTTGTATAAACTTCTGCTTAATGTCAACGAAAAGTTCCTTCTGATTGTATGTGTCTAAATCCTTTTCGGGGATGTAAAATCTTTTAGTGTGGAATCTAACAATGAATGACTTCATTGAATCGCCCTACACATCAGACTAAGAACCCAAAAATGAATAAACAACAATTGATCACCAAAATTGAATCACTATAAAAATCAAATATTGCGAAACTTCAAACAAATACCCAGCACTGAACTAACTTTTTTTTCTAATTTACTTTCAAACTTCAATCAAATTTCAAACTTGCATTAACAATAAACGTTTACATGAAGAACGCCAAATACCCAGCAAACCCTGAACAAATTTCGAACCCTAAACAAAAGTTAAACCCTAACTTCACTGTAATTACACACAATCTCACTTACCATTGTTTAGCTCTGTTTCGAGGATGAACTCTACACCAAATGATCAGCAACAACTTTCCGACATCCAAGGCAGCGCCGTTGAACTCTGATCACCACCCCAGCCACCTCCTTCTCTGGATGATGATTTTTAGAAACGTTCGATTGAATAGTATTTTGTTCATAGTTGTGGTAGTTGGAATGCATTAAATAAGACAATGGGACAAGCCTTCGTTTTTTTAAGCAGGCAAAAATAAGGGCAGCATGGTCTTTTCACAAACATCCCGCTTTTTAGTATTTTCATGGTTTCCGGCTAATAATAGCCGGAGAGTCACCTGGGAGCCAATTGTTTAACAACTTTGTCCTAAAAAAATGTGGTCCCCCAATGGTCAAATGTTAGAAATGTATGGCACCTCCCAACAAATTTTTATGTTTTTATTACTGTTATATTTATTAACACTTTAAATAATTGTGTTCAAGTGATTTTGTATGATTGTTATTGTAATATGGAGAGTTTCGTGACTAGGAGTATCTCACCGTTGGTGTTGGAAACTGAGATCAATAGTTTGATGCAATAGGAATTACATATGAGTCCATCCAACAATAGATGATGAACAGAATAAGGAAGACTATTGTTGTAACATGTAAAGTATTTAAAAGTCCAAAGTGCACAATAAATATGACATGATTTATTTGGTCAAACAAGTGTAGAGTATACTATGTGAAGGTTGGGGTCACAAAGTTAATTTTTTTTTTTTTTGATGGGCACAAACTTAATTATTGGCATATTAACTACTTTTTTTATCAAAAATATAAATTTAGCTTTTTAATATGAATTTCAAGAGCTAACTGAAGGTCTTTGTAGTTATGTATTAACGTGTCAGGAATACTAAAATACTAGTCTTCTGACCCGTGCATTGCACGGGACATTATTATATTACATGCTTTATTTTTTATAATATTAAAAATATATTAAAACTTTAAAGTATTACATATAAATTATAAGAAATGAGTTATTATATCTTAGATATAAATTTAACAATAGAAGAAACATACTTTATAAAATAAGGTAATGTATATTAGAAATTAAATAATTGTTTAATTAGATAAGCTCATATAAAAAATTAAATTAGGTGAATAAGGGAATTAAAAATAGTGCACTCATCATTTTCTTTTCCAAAAAGTATACTAATCTGTTAAACTAATTATATACTTGTATGTAACCTTTACAAAGTACTACCTCCGTCACAAAATATTTGTCATTTTTCCTAATTTCTTTGTCCCAGAATATTTGTCCCTTTAATAATTTCAATATCTGTCATTCATTTTTTATCTCTAGTTAATAAATTTATTTATTACTTTTTTCAATTCCCACAATTATTTTCTTCAATTAAAGTATGAGTAATTTATGTAAAATTACAAACTTTTCACCTTAATTTATAATATGGGTTGGTCTTTTCAAGTTAGTTAAATGGACAAATATAATGGGTTAGAGGTAGTATACATTAGTCTTAAATAAAATGATAGTCTTCCCACTATACAAAATAAGATTGGATAGTTAATAATTAATATTCAATTTTAAATTTCTTTTTTTTGGAATGCATTCAATTCTAAATTTCTAGCCTTATTTTAATTTTTGAGAGCCAAACCCTTATCGATGACAATTCGAATGATGAGAAAGAAGATAAAAAGATAAAAAGATGTAAGGCTATATAATAAATTGTGTGTTTCTCACTATTTACTTTGTCCGTGTCATTAGTGCAATGTAACTTCTTTTTTATGTATTGAATTGAACGTGGTCAAATGCTAAATATATACCACTACAATGTTAAATGGTTAATGATCATAACAGGCTAACAGCTATATTACATTTGCTTCCAATTTAACATATCTATCCAAAAAATAAAGGAAAAAATATCATTCATTTTATTCAATAAAACACAAATGTAATAAGTTAGAATGTGTGTAATATTTCTCAAAAAAAAAAATGTATGTGACAAATATATACATGATATATAATGCATTTTATTTGAAAGTAACATAAAAATAATATAATGTTACTGTTCAAATTTATAAAAGTTATAAAATAGTCCTTTCATTTTTTTTGCCGTTAAAATAGTCCTTTTATTAATACCTTTATCATTTTATATTTACATACTATTTTATTAAATTAAAATCAAAAAATTACTTAGAGGTACCCTAACTTTTGAAGAAACAATTTTTTGGTACCCTAACTTTCCAAAACTAATTTTGGGGTACCCTAACTTTTAGGATTAGAAATTACTAGGTGAATTTCTAGCGAAACTCTGATTGATTCAAATCATTTTCGTCCATGAAAACAAAGGGCATTTTCATCCACAAAAACACTTAATCAATTTCCCGCCTAAAACTCACCGTTGAATTCAAATAATTGGCCGAAAATTCACCTAATTATTTCTAATTCTAAAAGTTAGGGTACCCCAAAATTAGTTTTTAAAAGTTGGGGTCCCAGAAAAACATTTCATCAAAAGTTAGGGTACCCCTAAGTAATTTTCAATGGAAATCACTTATTATCACTATAATAGAGCGGATCATCCTATCAACATTATTTGATCATATTATTGATGTAATATAAAATAATTTTTTTAAAAAAAACAGAGGAATATGACCAATTATAGTATTCCAAAAATACACTCAACTAAATTCTTATATTTCGATCATCGCATTTTTTAATGCCTTGAAAATTTGAATATTATCATCACTGGTCATGAAGATATAATCATCATCATTTACTAAATTGTCAAACATTTACAATATATTTTTTTCTCACATAATCATATTACCTTGTTTATTTGTATAAATAATCAATAATATATAAAAAAAACAACTAAAGTTATTATTCTAATTTCACTAACCCTATATATATTTAACAATTTTACAAATTTTAAAATTTTTTTTAATAATATGAATGACGGATGGACAAATTGTTCATAGATCAAAATGGGAAGGAAATATTTAGAAATTAGTTGTATATATCAATGAAGGGAAAAATTCAGGTACATAATAATCTTTCATCTTTTTACAATTTTATATTAACTCATCATTTGAACATATTAAGAGATATTCGATATGATAATTTTTGCGCCACATTTTATAATTGTACATAAGAAAATTTTAGAAGATATTTTTTGCGCCACATTTTGTAAGATATTTTTTGCGCCACATTTTATAAGAAATTTTAGTAGTATATTAGTGATTTTATGTGTATATAATTGTGTGCCAGCAAAGAATATATTTCAATAGGTGAACAATATTTTTTTCTCACTTTTGATATATGAGAAGTTGAGAAGTAAAATACACCATATCTAACCTAACTGATGTATTATATTTGAGTACTGGTAAAGAACCTTACTTATGGAGGATACAAATTGATCGTATTAGCTCAGCCTGCACACAAATAATAAAGATAAAACATAAAAGGAGATTAGTAAAAACAGAATGATAGTAACAACAATCATAATATATCCAATACTTAAATTATTGTATAATTAAATGGAAAATAATATAAAACAAAAAAAAAGAAATTGAATAATAATTTTTGAAATGGGAAACAACTAATATATGAGTAAACAAAAAAGAAAGTCATCAAGATATATAGCATGGTGAAAAATTATTTAAAAAGTTTACAAAGTTAGCATATAGAGAAGGGAATGAGGGAGGGGTTGTTCCTTTTATACCTATGTATAGGGTGTTGATTATATGATGATAAATGTTGGATAACTCCTTTATTTTATGTTTTTTAATGGACTCAATAAAATAAAAAGATCACTTTTAAACTCAAACGGAAAGATTGTAATGAATGGTATTGATGGTCTTTAAAATGAATACAAATGATTTGACATTACAAATAATTGATTGTCAATTAATTATTGTGGATAATATATATTGTGGGTAAGAAAAGGCTTATAAAAATGGCATTATAAATTGAATTTCATGCAAAGTTGTGAAATAAAAATGTTCATGGTGACACTGTTACTAATGTAAAGCTTTTTTTAATGATAATTACTAACCATTATTATTAATTAATTTTAGTCTTTTATCCGTTACTAATTGTGGAATAATAATATACATAAATACATAAAGTTTGTAAAAATCTTTTGCAAAAAGTTTTTTTTTAAAAAAATAGCTTGTAAAAAGCTAACTAATATCACTTACAGATCGAACCGATGAAATAAAAATAAGCATGAACTAAATTAACAAACCAAATGTTTTGAGTAAATAAAAACGATAATCACTTGCAAAATCATTTAAAGAAACTAAGTAATCCTATTTACCAAATTAATCAATAAAAGAAGAAGTCAATCAAACTCGGTGGCTCAAATATTCCGATAAACTTGGCGAACTCCTCATGCTAAGCTTGTGTATTATGCAAAGAAAAGTATTGTTGTTGAACAAAGAATGAAACGTGATATGTCTACAGTCCATACAATCAACCCCTTGACTTTATTTATAGTTGCTATACCATTATAAATTTACATAATAATTTATTTCAATTTTAATTCTAATTTAATAATTTAAGATTTGTAACCGTAAAATCTATGCTCATCAATATCCATGATTAATTGCAATAATGTCATAGGATATGGAAAAGTAATTAAATAATTCATTTGATTAATTAACAACCCAAACCAACAAAAAAAATATAATTTTTTAACAGTTGAGAGAGACAGTGCTCAACAATATTTATACTTAATTGTAATGTACATTATATGGTATGGAAAAGTAATTAAATAATTTATTTAATTATTTAACAACATAAACCAATAAAAAATTTTAAACATTTTATTTGCACAACCGATGACAACACAAAATTACAAATGAATAATTACAAATAAAATTTACTCATTGTCTTTACACTTGATGTTTAAATTGCATAACGTTTCAATTGCCCCATTTACTCCCAATAATGATGAGTAATGATTCATGAATATTTAAAGCCCCTTTTTTTCTTTAAGAAAAACATTTACTCCTAATAATTCATGAATATTTAAAGGCCCTTTTTTTTAAAAAAGAAAATATTAATAAATATAACTTTCCAAAAATATTCTTATAAAATCGCACAAATCCCAACTTCGCCCTTTACACCCATATATATATATATATATATATATATATATATATATATATATATATATATATATATATATATATATATATATATGAAAGCATGTATAGCGATTTCCAGCTTTTGGCAATTATGGTAATTACGGTAATTCCCTCGATGTGTACTGTACATGTGGCATGATCAAATCTCATCCATCGATTTTATTTATTTTCAAATTCTGAAAAAAGTTAAAACTATGAGATTTGAACTTACAACCTATCTTATAATAAACAGATTGCTACCCATTCAACCATGTGTCTTTCACTAATTATTTTTGCAATATTTTGGTATTGTATACAACATACCTTAGAATTTAAGTTTTAAAACCCTTCTTCCTTCCACGATTGACGATGCCCCTAGTAACTGCCTCCGCCATTTGACGCAGCATGACTTCTCACCACTGCTGCTGACCAATTTTTTAGTACCAATTTTCGAACGACCGGATGTCACCAGTGCCGGAGAACAACGATGTTCTCAAACACCGGCCATGCAGAGTGCGATTTCATTTCGTTTTTTTTTTTCACAATCGGTTTTGGATGGCGGCGAGGGTAGCAGATCGGGAGTGCCTGCTCTCGGGATTGCATCCGAGCGAGGGAGACTTGGCCACGGGAATACTTCTTGCAGTAGTTGTATCTCCAGCGAAAGGTCGCCGAAAACAATGGAGGTCGGTCAATTTGTTTCAATCTTTTCATCCGGTATCCATCATAATCTATTAAATATATTAAAACACAAGCTCCTAACTCCTAAGGAAAATCTAAACCTAAAAGAAATAATTTAGAAGGTTTGGTGAATTCCAAAGCAAATTCCAAACCTACATAATTTATTATTACATTCATAAATATAATATTAATAAAAATGAAAAAGAAATACCTAGAGTCATTCATAAGTTACCAATATTTAATGCATAGAAAATTAGAACATTTTAAATTTTTCAAAAAAAAAAAAAGAAATACAAAAGGTCATACATACATAAATTACAAATATCTAATACAAAATTAGAGCAATTTTTTTTACTTTTCCTTTCATTAATTCACAATTATAATATTATGACCAAAACCTTAGAAATAAAATATAATAATAAATACTAAAATAAAATATTCATGAAAAAATTGTTTCGTATTCTTTTTAATTACTATCTTAGAAAATAAAATTTTTGATTGAAACTACTATATATACTTTTAACAATAAAAAAATTCAAATTATATGCAAGCTACCAAAACAAGAATAAGAAATTGGAATAAGTATAGATTAAAAAGTTGAATAAGAGGTTAAAAGCCACGTAATATATAATAGAAAATAATAAGAAAATAGAATTGTCACGTAGTTGTTGTCGTAACAGTTTTTTCAAGAAAAAAAAAGCATCATTCTTAAGACGAAAAAAATTAAAGTATTTATCCATAATCGTTATGGTCATGAATTAAAATAAACTCAAATGATAGTTTAATCCATAAACAATAATATTTTTATAAGATTGGATTAATAATTATTATAAAATTACTCTAGAAAATAAATAACGTAAAATTATTGAAATATTATCTGTGCATTGCACGGGATATTATAGGCTAGTTCATAGTTAACAAATAAGTCCTTGAAAAAATTAATTTTTAATTAATTATACATAATTTTCACAATTTAAAAATCAAAATTTAATATTGAAAATAAATAAAATCGACGTATGAGATTCGATCATGCCACATGTACGGTACATATCGCGGGAATTACCGTAATTATCGTAATCGCGGGATATATGATATATGATATATGATATATGATATATATATGATATTAATCTGCACTACACATATTTATTATTGTCGTGTTAAACATGAAGTTTATTTTTTACGGTTTTGCTAAACGTCGCCCTGGGGGCGATGGTTAAGAGAGAATCTAAATTATTTTTTTTAATTGTAAAACCCTATATAATCTAATATATGTGATAAAAGATTATCTTTTTAATAAAATATACCTTATTATCTAATCAAATCTACATAAATCTTATCATTACCTTATTAGCAATTTCCCTTTCTTCCTTCAAAAAATTTCCCTCAAAAAAAATCTCCTTTCTTCCTTCCCAAAATTCACCTTTAATTTCAGACAATGCCGTCTGTAATACTTATAATCAACCCCATGAAACACAAGTACGTACGATTAATGCTGGAGATAAATAATTACTGATTAATTAACTAACTTACTCTTTTATTAAATAAAAGTTGCCATGCTCTTCCGCTTTGTAAATATCAGACAAAAAACTTGATAGGATCAAGGAAAATATAGGTTACGAGATTGAAAATAATTAGAAAATGCTAATAAAGTAATGATAAGATTTATCTAGATTTGATTAAATAATAAGGTATATTTTATTAAAAAGGTAATCTTTTATCACATATATTAGATTATATAGGGTTTTACAAATAAAAAAATAATTTAGATTCTCTCTTAACCATCGCCCCTAAGACGACGTTTAGCAAAACCGTATTTCTTATTATGTATTTACTTATAAAGTGGCTATATATATATATATATATATATATATATATATATATATATATATATATATATATTTGTGCATCAGCAATTCATTCCCTATGGTGACTATGTGAGCATTACAATATGAAATATTTAATATCAATTCATATTTAATAATTTGGCTCGAAGGAAATTTTGCTTTGTTGTACATGTCATTGCAGAAAATTAAGGTATAGTAAACCGCAAATTGATTTGAATGGGCATTAAAATAGGGTTAAAAATAAAGCAACCTACTTTTGACAATTGGACGATAATAATTCCTACTATTATTTTTTATACGCTAATAGTCCCAAAAAATTAAAATTCCATTTTTTTGGTACCAAATGACCTTCATATTTCACTTTGAGGTTTTCTAAATTTTCAGATTTTTCTAATTGTTTTTATTCCCATCCCCAGAAAGTTTGCGATGTGTAGAATAAATTTTAAATTTGAAAATCCAAAAAATTATTATGATTTCTGTTAAGGAATACATGGGAGAAATCATAAAAATAAGGGGAAAATCAAAAAAATTTAGGACAAATGTTAAGGGGAAAAAATCAAAAACATTTGGGACAAATGTTGTAAATTCATTAAAAATTATGCAGAACTGTTTGGAGCAAACACAACATTCACGATATTTAGGGCATACACTCCTTGGTCGTCCAAAAAATACAATTTTATTTTGTTTGAGACCACTAGCATAAAAAAAATGTAGAAATTATTATTATTCAATTACCGAAAGTACAAACTATTGAAATCCAATTGTAAAAACGTACTCCCTCAGTTCTTTTTTATCAATAATTTGTCACACGATATTTTTATATAAAATACAACAATGTTATAACTTTGTAATAGTTTTTTTTTATTACGAATCTAATAACTTCAACTTTGTAAGATGAATTATTATAGAAATTAAGATATTAATGGTCAAAATTTTTAACATAAAAATCTAAACGACAGTTAAATAAAACTGGAGGGAGTACAACTTTTATAATGAAACAAGGAATATTTTATTTACATAATTAATGTGCTTTATAATAAATTAACTAAATTATTATAAAGATATTTAGCACATACGGTGAGCCAAAAGTTTAATATTAATTAAGAATGAGTTCCAAATCATGATTGTATGTATGCTTTCTATTATGAGACCATTGTCTTTGTCAAAAATTGTTATACTAGGCTAGCTACTAGCGATTTGACTAGGTGATGAATATGTTTTTGGCAGTTTTTTTTTATTGGTCTAGAGTCACTATTAAAAATATGTGTATTATTGACCACTTTTTTCAACCAATTTTAAATGGTTGGAAAAAACCAACCGTTTCAGTAATCATTTTATATTTTTCTAATTTTCTAATTACTTTTCTACTTTTAAGTGGGAAAAATGGTTAAAATTCCTATCACTTTTGCTAACATAGTGAGAATTTTTTCCTACCAATCATTTTCCTACTGTTAAAAAATGGTTGGGAAAAAGGTTGGTAATCCGACCGTTTTTCCAACCATTTTCAAATAGTGGGAAAAAGGATGGTAGGAAAAATTTACCACCATTATAGCAAAAGTGGTTGAAATTTTCAATTATTTTTCCCACATAAAATTTGAAAAATAGTAGGAAAATTATAAAAATAAATGAAATAAATGCTAAAATGATTAGTTTTTCTAACCATTATAAATTAGTTGAAAAAAAATTATTAATAATACATATCTTTTTAGTAGTGAGCAGTGATAAATATATATACATATATATTGGACGCAAAAAGCAATTTGGTACGCATTGAACTCATGATTTTACAATCTCTGTATACTCTTACGAAGAGCATTGGATTGATATATGCTTGATGAGATGAATTTAGGGGTCAAATTCCCTTGTCCTTACATAATAAAAAGAGGCTTATGGGGTGGGGGAACCAGAAATGTTTGACACTCGAATTACCTTTTTTACCCTCCTTACATAATATAAAGAGGTTTATGGGGTGGGGGAACCAAAAATATTTGACACTCGAATTACTTTTTTGCCCTCAAATATATTTATAATAAGTGGGTTAAATACGTATTAGGTGTATATTTAGATAAGGTACATACGGGTCCGACATATTTCGGGTTCATGTAAATATGAGTTAGGTGTATTTCGAATTCAAGTAAATATGAGTTTTCATGTATCTCCGGTTCAGGTCAATACGGGTCATGTATATTTTGGAATCGGGTAAATACGGGTTTGATATTATTTGACAATAGAAAACGCTAAAAGTCTTAACATATGACCATTTTTAAAGCGTCATAATTTTTCTGAGTATGCAAACTAAATTAGTGTGCATTCTATTTGAAAAATGAACATAGTATTACATATAAAATTATAAATACTTGTATTGTTCTTTGTAATTTTTCATACTTATTGAAATTAAGGTAAATTAGAATATGATTAATAAAATATATTTTAGGTACATTATTACACCAAATATATTTGACAAAACTGTAATTTTTAACCCATGCTACACTAACTAAGGAGTCTAACATCAAATAAAACTTTATATCCAGACCAATCAATTCGGGAAGTGGGTTAAATATGTATCGGCTGTATATCTAAATAAGGTAAATAAGACCCGGTATATTTCGGATTCGGGTAAATACGAATTAGGTGTATTTCGGGTTCAAATAAATATGGGTTAAGTGTATTCCGAGTTCGGGTCAGTACGAGTCGAATATATTTTCGGATCGAATTAAATGCAGGTTGGATATTATTTGACAATAGAAAATGCTAAGAGTCTTAACATATGATCATTATAATTTATACGAGTATATAAACTAAATTAATATGCATTGTTTTTTAAAAATGAACATAGTATTATATATAAAATTACAAATACTTATATTGTTGTTTGTAACTTTGCATACTTATCGAAATCTAAGGTAAACTAAAAATGTATTTAATATAATATATTTTATGTGCATTAGTACACCAGATATATATATATATATATAAAAATTGTAATATAGTTGGCGGGTGGCAGAAATGTTGAATACAGTGGGTGAATAGGATAATAATTGAGAATTTAAGTCACATCAGTCACATCATTTAAGTATATGAATTTTAAAATATATAGTTTATAATTTTTACGAAGCTATTGTGAGTAAGACAAATTATATCAGTGACATTATTTATTAAATATATGAATTTTTAAATAGATATTATGTAAAATAGGTAAGAAACAATTAATAATGTGAAAAAATGTGAAATAATGTAACTAAAAATGTGATAGATAACATGAATTTATCACACATTACAAAAAAATGGAACTATAACCCGTCCATAGAACGGGCCATAAATCTAGTAATAAATAAATAATCCTTGCTGTTATTACCCTATGTACCAAAGCAATCTTCGGGAAGATTACAAAAGATTTTTACGAAATTAAAATATTTGATAGATTAGATTATGCAATAAATTTTATAAAATAATATAAACTTAATAATAAAAATAAAATAAAATCAACAGTTAAGATTACTTCATTCATAACCAACGGCTAATATTCAATTTAGTTACGGTAGTCGAAAAAAAAGTAGATTACCACAGACCTTTAATGAAAAGTTCTAATTTCTAAGGTAGACAAAAAATTTTCAGACTACGGTAATCAATAAATATCAACTGTTGATCTATTAAGAATTAATCTAGACCATTAAAATACTTTTAAATTATTTCTTTTCACTATAATCTTTTTAAGATCTCTCAAATATACATTATTTTCTTTCATTAACAATAAAATCTCATATATATATATATATATATATATATATATATATATATATATATATATATGGGAATAGATATAATAAGAAGAGGAGTTTTGTGAGAAGAGAAGCATGAAAGATCCTAGCCCTTGGTTCCAAGATTAATGGTGGGGATAAAGTAGGTGTTTTATCTTTATTTCTATGGTATACTTTAAATTGTGATTGGAGAATTAATTGCTCTGAAGTTCCCAAAAACCACCATTATTTTGCAAATTTTTAAACTCCATCCAGTAATTTGCAAAGGAGGGAGTGAGAATTGGTGAACATCAGTTGCCAAGGAAGAAACCGAAGACGAATTTTGGCAGATTGAATGCGTTCGTCTGCAAATTTTTTTTTTTCATTTTGTTTGAAATTTTTTTGGGGGGGTAAATTCTATGTGTGTACGTGAGGGGCGTGCGAATTCCGACGAGTGATTTCCGGCGGGGTGAATTTTCCAGTCAATTGCAAGAGAAAGTGAAACCCAGATCGTCTGTTTCCGGCGGGTGAGTGTGTTTTCCGACGATCTTGTTGGGTTTGTTTCCCGTTTTCCGGTGATCTTGTGGAGTTTTCCGGTCAATTGCACGCCCAGCCGCCATCGCTGCCGGTCAGATGCAAACAGGGGCTGCTGCTCTATTCTGTGTTGCCCGGCTCTGTTCTGATGATACTGCTACAATATTGTTGTTGTTGCTGTTCGTGGTCGAAGCCAGCACCACCATTGGCGCCGCCGACGACCACAGAACTCACTGTCGACCACCAATCGTGAACCCCTGTTACAATTCGAGTTTTTGTCTAAATTGTTCATACTCTGTTCATAGTTCATGCTCTATTTCAAATCCCAATTTTGATGTTTTGCTTATGGGATATTATGTGTTGTAGGTGCGATGAGGGAACTATACCTGATGTTCATTTGGATACACCTTGATGTTCATCCTAGAAGTACTTGTTGTTCATGTCATTTTAATTTGTTATTCAGTGTAACTTTGATTTGATGTTCATCTCAGAATGTTTAATGCTCATCCCGTACCTACTTGGTGTTCATTGTGATTTATAATCACGACACACTCACTATGTGGGTGGTGATATTCATCACCCAAATGCTTGATGTTCATTTTCACAATTACTTTTTATTTTGTTATTCATTGTAATTGTGATTTGATGTTCATCTCAGAATATTTGATGTTCATGTCAGAATACTTGATGTTTATGACATTTTTATTTCATGTTTTGTTTCTTTCCGTTTGTCAATGGTCATGACAGAATACTTGATGTTCATCATCGATGTTTTGTTATCCCAGAGTGCTTGATGTTCATCTAAGAATGCTTGATGATGTTCATCCTAAAATAACTTGTTGATCATGTCATTTTTAGTTTGTCATTCATTGTAATCGTGATTTGATGTTCATATTAGAATGTTTAATGTTCATCCCAGAACTAGTGGGTATTCATTGTGATTTGATGATCACGACACACTCACTACGTGGGTGGAGAACATTTTATAAGTGCATGAACGTTGCCGATAGGGATGAAGAAAAGCTAGGCTTGATTATTGAACAAACAAATGCCCTTATTTCAAAACTTGAGGCGTTAAGTGTTGAAGAACCATCGAGCAGTATGTCTTCGGACTTTGAAACATATTTTGGAACTTCTGTCCCTACAGATGGAGGACGAAAACACAAACGGAAGAGGCAAGAGGACGAAGACGCCAGTGGAGGTTGCCACCGAGAAGAAAACAAGTGCAAGAAGGTGAAGTGTTGCGACCAAATAGCAACACACGACAACAAGAATTGTCCAAAGCGTTATGGATGATGTAATCAAGTTGTTTTGAACATCAGTTGACTATGCTTTTGGATTCATGATTGAACGATTGGAGTTTGTGTTTGTTTTTTTTTTAAATAAAAACATTCAGTTTACTTTAGGTTTGAGTTGATGAATTTTGGTCAGATTCGGTTGAAGTGCTTTCCATGAATGAACATGCGAAACTGATTTTCAATACATATAAATACTCATCAGAACAAATGAGTTGATGTTCGGCTGATTCATATTAATTACATGTGATGTTCATTTCGGGTACCCTTGAAGATCATCTACATATAAATGATGTTTATTTCATTACCAAACCCATTCCCAATTGATGAGCATAAAATGCCTACCTGATGTGCTTTTCAATATATATACATATTCATCTCAGTATGGGTTGATGTGTTTTCATCTCAATACGATGTCCACTTTCGTTGCCAATTGATGTTCATTCCATTATAATTTGATGTTCATTTTATGACCGACTGATATCTTTTTGCATATTACATATATGTTTCACGCAGTGTGATGTTCACTTCAATTATAACTTGATGTTCATTTCACAATACCTTGATATTCTTACAGCCAACACTTTGAATCAATCATTGTAATCTGAAATGAAAATCAAAGGGATGCAAAATCGAATATGATGTTCATTGCAATATAACTTGATATTCATTTCATCAAGTTTATGTATGTTCATCTCAATATGATGTCCACTTTTCATTGTCATTTGATGTTCATTCCAATACAACTTGATGTTCATTTCCCAATAGATTGTTGTTCATACACCCAAGACTTGATGTTCATTTCAATTCATGCCCACCTGATATAAAAATATTATTTCATGTTTATTTCATAATAACTTGATGTTCTTTTCACAATATCTAAATGACAATACAACTAACACTTGATGTTCATTTTGTTATAACTTGATGTTCATTTCACGGTAACTCAAAAAGGACATAAAACTGAATATGATGCTCATTCCAATATAACATGATGTTCATTTCAGGTCAAGAGTTGATGTTCATTCCAATATAACTTTATGTTCATTCCAATATAACTTTATGTTCATTTCATCAAGTTTATGCAATGAGCACTAATTGAAGGTGGAATGAAAATTAAAGGGATACAAAACTGAATGTGATGTTCATTCCAAATATAACCTGATATTCATTTCATCAAGTTTATGTATGCTCATCTCAATATGATGTCCACTTTTCATCTCAAGTTTATGTATGCTCATCTCAATAAAAAATTTGTTGTCTTAGTCAAATTTTTGTTACCCGTTGACATGGTGCTACAAAAACAAATTGTCATGATTTGGTAGTTTTATCCTCAAAGCACAAAGTCCGGGCTACGAATTAGTAAAAATGGAAGCACAAGCTAGTTTTGGTGGGCAACCAAATTTTTTTGTTGCCTCAGTAATTTTTGGCAACCATTTTTCTTTAAATTGTTGCCCAATCTATAACAATTGTACCAAAAAAATTTTTGTTGTCGCATATAATGCATTTAACCACAAAATTATTTGGTTGCCCTATTTTAAATTAATGCAATAATAAGTTTTTGTTACCCAAACTACACTAAATTTGTTGCCCAAACATATTTTTCTTGTTGTGAGTGTTGTCATCCGTCAAGTCCAGCACACACCTGAATTGGAAAATATTAGTTGATGAAATGAACATAAACTCAACAATGTCAATGTTAAAATGAAATGAACATCACGTTGTACTGAGATGATCATCAAGTTAGAACATAATGAACATCATGGGTATACAGGACGATCATCGATTCACACACACAAAAGCCACTATACAGACATGATATGAACATTATGTTATTATCAAATAATCTTTCAGTATATAGATTATCACTTTGTGGAAATGAACTTCTGTGTATATGAAAATGAGCATCAAGTTGTACCTATATGAACATCAAGTATTTTAGTTGTGATCATTAACTATTCTGTTATGAACATCACATGTATTCCTGATAATGTACATCTATAGACATGAAAATGAGCATCAAGTTGAAGCTAAATGAACATCTTACCCCAAAAACATTCAACAATGAACATCAACCATCATCATCTATGCTACTGAGATGAACATTGAGCACAATGTAAATGAACATCAAAATGTATTGAGATGAACAATAATGTGTGTTCATCCACACCTTTACCAAACCCACATATTCAACAACTATTACTCAGAATTGAACATCAACTTTGAATCATTAAGCTAATATGGCCATGCCTCAATAATATAAATGAACATCCATTATGAACAATGAACATCAGCGTTCCTCCTTAATTGTCCAACTCTGAACATTAACCTATTATGTGAATCACAACAAAATGGGTTTAATCCATAATGATATGTCCATCACAAAACCCTAATTACACAGTCCAACCCCAATTATCCAACAATGAACATAAACTGTATAATACATAAACAACAATTAGACTACCATTCGGCTCTGTCTAAATTGATGAATTCCAATCGTCCTCTCGTTACCCAGCCCCAATATTGAACAACAAATACCCCAAAACCATGAATTACAGTCATAGGCAAACAGACTTACAACTCGTTCTTCCTCTGTTCCATCTCTAGTTGAATCACTTGCTTTGACGCCATGTTCAAGTGCACAATTCGCCTTCTACCCTGACAAAAACAAATTCAACAACTCAAATTCCAACCAAAACCTCACGTACACACATAGAATTTACCCTCCCAAAAAAATTTCAAACAAAACGAAAGAAAAAAACAAAATTGCAGACAAACGCATTCAATCTGCCAAAATTCGTCTTCGGTTTCTTCCTTGGCAACTGATGTTAAACAATTCTCACTCCCTCCTTTGCAAATTACTGCATGGAGTTTCAAAATTTGCAAAATAATGGTGGTTTTTGGGAACATCAGAGCAATTAATTCTCCAAAGGTGCGCGTGCAAGCAGTCTTCTCACTCCTCTTTCTCCCTCACGTGATGTGATTCTTAAAAAAAACACACAAAATTCCAGCCAATCACAATTTAAAGCATACCAAAGAAATAAAGATAAAACACCTACTTTATCCCCACCATTGATCTTGGAACCAAGGGCTAGGATCTTTCATGCTTCTCTTCTCACAAAACTCCTCTTCTCATTATATCTATTCCATATATATATATATATATATATATATATATATATATATATATATTACACTTTCCATAAAAGACTCGTACACCTTTTTTCACCAATTTTTTTTTTTAAAAAAAACAATTTATACGAAAAGAGGAAAGAGCCAATAAAAAAAAGAAGGAAAGATGCAATGTTGAAGCATATGGTACGTTTTTATTGTCAGTACATTGTAACTATGTAGATGCAACTATGTAGGCTCTGTTCGGCAAAATTAGCGTTTTAGGTAGCGGATAGAGGTTTATGCAGCGGATAACGGTTTACGTAGTGGATAGCGGTTTAAGTAGCGGATAATGAAAATTGTGTTCGGTAAATTTAGCGGTTGAATTAATAGATTATTGTGAATTGACATAAAAGGATATCAATAATTTTAAAAGATAAAATTTTCAAAGGGTATTTTTTGACCGAAAATATGAAACGCTATATCCTAAACGCTAAACGTTAACTTTATTAGCGTTTCACAAAACGCTCCTTAAAACGCTAAACGCTCCTCAAAACGCTAGCTTACCGAACACTAATATTTATACAATTAGAGTTTTGACTAGGTCAAGACGCTAAACGCTACCCCAAACACTACTGCCGAACACAGTCGTAACCAAGACAGGCGTGGCTCACATGCATGGCAAAAGTGTGAGTATTTGGGGTGACATTAAACTTGCATGTTTGAATCCCTATTGACTATTTTATTAACAAATATGAAGTATTTTTTATCATAAATATTATGTTGTTCTTTTTATCAAAAAGCATTATATTAATTTGATCTTAATTTGTGACCCCACAATTAAATAAGGCTAGCGTATGTTTATCATTTTATTTCATATTAATTTGAGGAGTTTATTAAATTTCTAAGTTTTGGTTATAGAGTAATCTTTTGGAACACTTTAAATCTGAATAAATGATTACACGTTTTTATCATTGTTATATTAAAAATTAAATTAAGATAATCTTAATAATTTAGTTATGACCAGTGTTGTAATATGGAGAACCCTATGGCTGGGAGCACCTCACCATTGATATTGGAGATTGAGGTCAATAGGTTGATGCAATATATGAAGTAACATTAGGAGACTGAATAACAAATGATAGACATAATGAGCAAGACTGTTGTTGTAACATGTAAAGCATTTAAAAGTCCAAAGAAAATAACAAATATGACATGAATTATTTAGTCAAGCATGTTTGGTGTATCCTATGGCTATGCAAAGGTTGATGTCATAGGCTGATCGGCACATTAACTACTTTTTTTTAATTAGTAATATAAATTTAGTTTTATCATCTTTTGCATATTATACATGTGTAATTCTTTCATATAAATATCAGGAGCTATATATGCTACTTAAAGTTTTTGTTGGTATGTATTAATGTATCTGCAACACTAAAAATATTAAATCGGCACTACACGTTTTTATTATTGTTGCATGAAAAATTATATTTTTTGGTTATCTATATATTTACTTTTCTTTTATATAATTTTACACCCCGCGTCAACATATTCATGTTTAATAATTTGGCTCGAGAAAAATTATGACTTACTGTGTCATTGTAGTTAATTAGTGCATAGGAGACCCTAGTTAATTTGAATGGGAATTGAAATATTAAAATAGGGTGAAAATAAAATAACCTAGCTCTTATTTGATTGACTTGAGTTGGAACTTGGAAGTTTTGAAATTGTATAAGAAAACTAATTTATTAGCCTAGGTACTGAACTGGCCATGAAAGTATTGTCTGGTGGAAATATTGTACATTGTTGAAGTGATAGCTCCTATGCAGGTGCTCAAAGAAAACTGACCACAAAACAACATTTTGTTTGATTGATACTGTAGTTAGTTGATTGAACTACTTAAACTGGATTACTATTTCATTTACGCTTTGAATATTTGTATTCTTGTGATTTCAAATACTCTTATATTTGTGATTGTTGTTGTAAAGATATTTATATTGCACATAAGATGAGTGAAAAGTTTAATATTGAAACCAAAAAAAATTAAATAAATATGAGGATATTTATATTGCACATAAGATGAGGAAAAGTTTAACATTAGAACCAAAAGAAACGATAGATTGCTTTATCATAAATTAAATCAATATAAATATATTAATATTGCTTATATGATGAGTGAAAAGTTTAATATTAAAATCAAAAAATTAAATCAGCATATTACACATAAGATGAGTGAAAAATTTAATCTTAGCAACAAAAAATAGTGACAATTGGTCATTGAACCTGTGACCAAAGCTTTTAAAAACCTCCATGATAACCATTTGAGTGATTATTGGATTATGATTCCATGATATCAGCGAAGACAAAAATAAAATTTGAAATTGCATGGTGGAAAATAATTGCTAAGATCACAAAAGATTTTTACTGAAATTAGAATATTTGATATACTAAATTACAGAATAAAATAATAAAATAAAATTATTTATGTAAAATTAATGAAAATCAAATCAACGGTCAAGATTAATCTATTTATAATTAATGGCTAATATTCAATTTAGCTACGGTAGTTAAAAAAAAAAGTTGACTACCATAGACCTTCCCAATATTAATACTTGACCAGTTAATATTTGAACACTGTTTGGTTGCCATTTGCCCCCGAAAATTTATCAATATTTTTATGTTGAAATAACTTTCTTCTATTTGGTTGTATTTAGTTGTTAAAAAATTTTAGTCCATTATTTAATACTCAAACTCATGAATTTTTTTTCGAATGAGACGGTGGGAAATTTCTTTTTAGAAAAATCTTTGCCAAAACAACTTTTCGTAAATTCTACCAAATGCATGCAACATGTGAAAACGCTAAACTTACCCAAACATTGTAGTCGAGCACTTTCAAAATCTTCGACTAGCTTGTTTGCATAGGACCATTTATTTCTTAATTAATTAAATAAAGATTACTTAACCAAAATATGAAACAAATCTTACGTAAATCTCACACATTCTTAACATTATTTATTAACGCTAAAATCTTTTGAGCACTTTACATACAAATCTCCCATTCTCCACCCTACTCTCTTATACATAGAAGATTATTTTTACAAAAGATGAAACAAATCTTACTAATATCTCACATATATGTTCCTAACATTATAAACTTAATCTCATTGTAGACTTTACATAATTCTCCGCCCCACTCTCTTATAAGAAAAATTCTAAGGTAGTCAACTTTTTTTTCGACTACGGTAGTCGATCAGCATCAACCGTTGATCTATTAAGAATTAATTTGAACCATTGAAATCTTTCTAATTTTTTTAATAACCAAAATCTTCTAAAGATTTCTCAAATATTCTTTCCTAATTTTTTCATTAAATATATTTTCCATCAAATTATAATTTTTTTTGAAGGAAATTTCCAACAATTAATTTGGATCATCGTCTCACAATTCATCACACCATTGGCGGCCACCGCTGACTCCGATCACCACCGCTGACTCCGATCACCACCGCTCGTCCATCGCCATAATCAGAATGGTGGGGACTGGGGGGACATGATCAATCTGATCAGTTGCTGTGATGACGAGTTTGATATTTCTGATGATGATGATTATCGCTGGAAATGAAGGAGAGAGAGAGAGAGAGAGAGAGAGAGAGAGGATAGAATGAATAGGAGAGGCAGTGATGGACAACTGGAGGTGAGAGGGAGCCTCGATCTGTTCGTGACCATGAAAGTGACGTGCAGTGTGAAACATGTAATGTTTAGCACTTCTGAATAATAAGCTGCAAATGCAAAACAATGCTGCAAACATGATATGGGTCAACTGGCATGGATGAGTATTCATACCTTGACGGCATGTGATCGATTCTTGCTTTTGTAAATTGTTGCTCTTCTTAGATTTTGGCCGATTTTTTTAAAAAAAATTATTAAATTACTTTTTATCATATACATTATGTTGCTCTTTTCATCAAAAAATATCATATTAATTTTATCTTGATTTGTGAACATATGGTTAAATAAGATCAAGTATAATAGTATATATTTGTTTCATATAAATCTGAGAAGGTTATTAAATTTATAATGTTTTGGTTATAGATTAATTTCTTTTGAAGTACTTTAAATTTTAATAGATGATTACACATTTTTATTATTGTTATATCTTTTTATAGAATATTGTTATATTAAAAATTTAATTAAGATGGTATTAGCTATTTTATTGATGTTTTGAATATCTATGTTCATGTGATTTCATATACTCTTATACATGTGACTATTGTTGTAATAGGGAGAGCTCCATATATAACTAGGAGCACATCATCGTTGATGTTGGAAACTAAGGTCAATAGGTTGAAGAAACAGGTGAAATTACATTACAAGTTTGTCAAACAACAAATGATGGACAATATTAGGATGACTATTATTATAACATGTGAAGCATTTAAAAATTCAAAGAATATATATATATATATATATATATATATATATATATATATATATATATATATATATATATATGACATGGTTTGTTTGGTCAAGCAAGTGTTGAGTATATTATGTTATGGTTGAGGCGCCCACTTAAGCGTTGTCGATGCATTATCGACATATTAACTGTTTTTTAACAAAAAATGTAAATTTGTTTTATCATCTTTTGCATGCATGTTACTCCCTCCATCCACAAATAATTGTTTTTCATGCTTTTCATGTTTATTTTTTATTCAATAATTCCTCACGTAATGTTTTATTAAAAATTATAGGAAAATTGGATTATAATCATCCCTACTTCCAGCTTTTGTATTTTAGTGCTTCCTATTTTTTTTGTTATATTTTGGTGGTCCTAAAAACCTTAAAATTGTTTTTTAGTGGTACCAAATCTACCTCCACAATTTTTTTCCTACCCCGGATCGTTTTTTATTTTTTTTCATTCCTGCTCCCAGAAAGGTTTTAAAGTGGAGTTACTAAAAACATTTTTAAATTAAGTTTTTGAGAATCCGAAAATTATTATAAAATAGTGAAGTGTAATTACTCAAAGATTAGGTATTAACCTGTCAATAACACTAAGAATATTGAATTGACACTACACCATGACCATTTTTTTATTATTGTTGCGTTAAATTTGAAGTTTTTTTTAAAATGTACTCCTTCCGTTTTTTTATCTGCCATTCACGCTTTTTGAGGTCCATTTTTATTCAATAATTTCTCACATAATATTTGCATAAAAAATGTAGTATATAAAAAATGTAGTATTATACTTTTTCAATAGTACTTTTTTGTTACGAATCTAATGATATCAATTGTGTTTGATGAAACATTATACAAATTAAGATATTAATGACCAAATTTTTTGACACAATTACCTAGGTGACACTTAAATAAAAATAGAGGGAGTATTTACTTATCAAGTGACTCTATATACTCTTGTACTCGTGTGTCAATATTGAATTGACACTATGCATTTCATGCGGAACGAAACACAAAATGTATTGTAACAAAACTCAAATATACGTGTAGTTGTATATCATCAAGAAATATATGAAAATGTATTCTTTTTAATTTTTATAAATGGTAGAGTTTTGTAAATAATAACGATTAAAATAAATGAGTTTCGTAAATATTTAATTTATCATTCACATTAAATATAAAAACATACACTTCTATCACGAAATAAATAATAATTATATTTATGTATATACGTAACAACATGTTTTATCCTAAGTTAATTAAATCAATATAAAGATATTTATATTACAATAAAATTAGTAAAAGGTTTTAATATTGGAAGCGAAAAAATAATGAATCATACACCTCGAACCCGCAACCAAGCATATGCAAATTGCCAAGACCACCTTATGGCTAATGACTTCTTTGCAATTCGTTGATATCAATCAATGTGAACAGAAAATACAACTTGGTATTAGCCACGCGCGCAGATAATAATTAAGAAGATTACAAAAGATTCTTTACTGAAATTAGAATATTTGATATGCTAAATTATGTAATAAAATTTAATTTAATAATAATAATAAAATAAAGTTATTTATTTAAGATTAACAAAAATTAAATCAAAGGTTAAGATTACTCTATTTATAATCAATGGTTAATATTCAATTTAACTATGGTAGTAAAAAAAAAGTTGACTACCACAGACATTCCCCTCTTATAAATATGGAGTAACATAACTCATCTATTTAATATCAAACTATTTCTAGAGAAAATATTTTGATCTAAATACGAATCCAAATCCTACCTAAATCATCATGAGCTTTAGTGTAACGTTGGACAAGAAAGGGGTAGACAATGTCTCTCAACATGGTCGTTTGAAGTTTTCAAAGTCCAACTTTGCAACAAAGATTTATCCAAACCTAGCCCCGAACCTACAATCCATGTTTGACCGCCAAGATTGTATCCCGGTGATGGTGACAGATCCTGAGATTGGCTTTCGATGCGTGATGGAGTTAAAAATGACTAGTGGATATTGTTGGTTGGGTAACGGACTTTGGTATACTTATGTGCATAAGCATCAACTCCAACAAGGTTCGGACCTCATCCTCACCTATGATTCGGATGCACAAGAACTTCGTGTCCGTGTTGCCTAACCTAGAAGTAATGCTACAAGCTTACTAGTTAAAAGTAGAGGCTTAAAGGGTCTAGTTTGGTGCAATTTGGAGGGTAAATCAAAGCATATTATAGATTCATGTTTTTTCCCTTTCTTTTGAATAATAGGTATCAGTAGCTAAGTTGTTTCTTGTGTTTCTTTTTTGAAAAATAATTGGTATTTTTTTGAGATATTTCTAGCGCAATAAAGTAATAGTATATTGTTAAGATAATTGTATTCCTACTTCCTAGTGCATGTTGATTGTTGGCTTTGCTATTTCGTTTTTGCATTCTGCTTAAGGCCTTTCTATGGTCCATTATTTCGTTTGGTTTCCTCTTAATTTATCATATAGATTGCCTAAATTCAAATGTAGAGATTTTCCTCGTTAAAATTCCCATAGTTGATTAGATTTCAAACTGAATGCTTTTATATAATAGGGTTTAAAACTTGAAAACAAGTCAAAAGATGATAAGAGTATATAACCAGATTAGTTATTTCTATTATCAAGACTCATCAAGTCTTGATTCTTGTAAATAGGTTTAGTATAAATATAGGTTGTAAACATTCTGTTTTCATTCATTCAATTTACACGCATAGATACTTCAATAATTCTTTCCTTTCACAATGTCTTTCTTCTCTCTGGGATTGGTTTTGTTCCTAATTCAAGATTGATAACATGGTATCAGAGCTAACACATTTCTTCTGATCCTGAGGTGATTCGAAGTTTCAGGTTTATCTGAAGTTTTTTTTTGGAGTTTTTTCGTTTGTTCTTTTCTGATTGATAATGGTTGATGTTGATCTTGCTGCTTTGTATGCTGGAAATGTGAATGATCCTTCACATGTCTTGTTTTTGCATCCGTTCGATAATCCTAACAATGTTCTTGTTAGTGAGTTGTTAAATGGAGAAAATTATGGACATTGGAAAAAGGCAGTAGAGATTTCTTTGATAGCCAAGAACAAGTTAGGGTTTGTGATGGGAGAATGTAGCAGACCAAATGATGCACAGCTTGTTCTGCAATGGCAACGCTATGATAAAATGGTTCAATCATGGCTCATGAATGCAGTAGTTTCTGATACAGCTCAAAGTGTGTTGTTTTCTAGTGGTGCAAGAGAAGTTTGTGTCCAGTTAGAGCAGCGTTTTGGAGAAGCTGATGGCACAAAAGTTTTTCGTGTCCAACGTGATTTGGTAAATATTTCTCAAGGGCATTTATCTGTCACTGAGTATTTCACAAAGATTAAAAAGATGTGGGATGATTACAATAGTTTGATCACTATTCCTAATTGTGCTTGTGGCATTGTTCGTGAAAGTTTTCTGGCAGCACAAAAGTTGATTAAAGATCAACAATTGATGCAGTTTTTGGTGGGTTAGATGAAAGTTATAGAGTTACTCGAGGAAACATTCTTATGCTTAAACCTCTTCCTAATATTGTTCAAGTCTATCAGATTGTTTTGCAAGAAGAGAAGCAGAGGTCTTTATGTGGAAATATACAAATTAGTTTTACTTCAGCAGCTTTTCACACATATTATGATGCTGGTTCTTCAGCATTGGCTTTTTAACAAAAGTCTTCTTACCATAAGTCCAATTATTCTGGTTCTGGTTCATATAATTATAGTTCATATCGTTCAAATAGTTCTTCCTATGGAACTAATTCTTCTAGTTCTCAAGGTTCTTTTAATCAACCTCAGAATTATGTTCAATCTTTTAATCAGAATTCTAGAGGATCTTCAAGGTTTTCAGGAAATCAAGACAGGAGATCAAACCTATTCTGTAAACAAAAGAAGTTGTATAAAGCCAATTCAAGCACAATTTTTAATGTGGGACAAGGTTATGTTCAAAGAAAGATTAGTCCTCTTCTAGACTTCTCCAACATCATGAGGGTTGTGTTCAGATAAAAAGATTAAATCCTCCTATTGAATTCTCAAATATTTTTTTCCTCTATTCTTGATATTATGATATATAGTTGTTTTAACTTGTGGCACCATAATAACCATTAAGTTACTTTTTATTGGCCAATGCATCAAAATCTGAAAGATGATAATTGAAATCAGAGTTCTTGGATAAAAATGCCACTGAACTTTACAAAAATTGCAATTTTACCACCCGAAAAAAAAAAACATGTAATGAAACTGTCACTAATTTACGTTAACTGTGACAAAAATGCCACTTTACCGGTTTGTGACTTGTTTTAGGAGGTTATAAACATGTTAAGGGTGTTTAATGTTTTGATTAACTGTTAAGATTTATTGCCCCCCATCCCATCCCAACCCAGATTCTTCATCTTCTTCTTCCTCCACCCTCCTCCTCCATAACCCACCTCTTCCTCATCTCTTCTTCTTCATTTTCTGGGCAAAAAAAATTAGGGTTTTCAGTCAAATTCTTCATCTCTCTTTCTCATCTCTTCTTCTTCCTCAGTTTGAGCTCTTCGTCGCTGAACAAATGTTCATCTTCTGATTCAACAACTCGATCTTCATCTTCAACCTTGGATTTCTCCTTCCTCTTTGAAATCGAAGTTGCCCTGAGAATCAGACACTTTTCAAGCTCCTTCCCAAACCCAGCTTCCAAGCGAAGCATGTGGAGACGAGGATGCATCTGCACAAGGACTTTGCAGCGAGGACCCTGTTGAAGATGTCGAGAAGAATGGGATCAGGAAGAAGATCGAAGTAATCTACACCTTGCTCTGGGATGTCGGCCATTGATGTCAATTGATGAGCTTTGAATTTAATAGAGGCAAAAAAATTAGGGTTTTCAGTGCAAAAAAATTAGTGTGAAGAATTTGACTGAAAATCCTAATTTTTTGTCCAGAAAATGAAGAAGAAGAGATGAGGAAGAGGTGGGTTATGGAGGACAAAGAAGAGAAGATTGAAGAGGAGAGATGAGGAAGAAGAAGATGAAGAATATGGATTTTGGGGATGGTAGAGCAGAACAAGAAAAGGAAGAATAAATAAGAAACCCCTAATTTTTATGCCCTCAATTGAAGAAGAAGAACTGAGGACAGCTAGGTTTATGGTGGAGAAGATGAAGAAGTTGCAGGGAGTAAGAAGATGGAAGAAGAAGATGAAGATGAAGAATCAGGGGGAAATATATGCAGTAAAAAAATTAAGGGGGGGTAATTAATTTTAGTTGGTAAATATTAATAGGGTAGGTAAAAATTAAGAGGGAAAATATCAATGTTTAATGAACATATTAAACACAGAACCAAACATATGACCGGCTACTGCAGGTAAACAAAAGGTAAAGAGGTATTTTTGTCACAGTTAACATAAATTAGTGGCAGTTTCATTACATGTTTTTTCGGGTGGCAAAATTGTAATTTTTGTAAAGTTTAGTGGCATTTTTATCCAAGAACTCACGGAAATCATTCCTTCTGAGAACCCAGAGCCTACAAGGAGATCGACACAACTAAAGATATACTCCTTCCGTCCCATATTAATTGACACTTAAATTAACTTTTTTTGTCCCAAAATAATTGTCACTTTCCATTTCCCAATACCTAATTTAATTATATTAATTTTAATAATCATGTTAACGTTTTACTTTTTCAATTAATAAAAACTACTCCCGCTCACATTCTCTTACTACCTACGCCTTGGTATCCGAAAAAATACCTTGGAAAATAGTGTTATTTAATTATATGAGTAGATTTTTTAGTTAAACATTGATATATGAAAATTTTCAAAATATGTCAATTAATATGGGACAGAGGGAGTACTATCAAGATAAAATAAGTGTTCAATTTTAGGGCTTTTACGTTTAACTTATAAATAATTTATAAGCACTATCAACTATAAAAAGTATTTATGATCGCTTATCCAACATTCAGGGCTTGTAAATTTGTTAGTAAATAGTAATTTGGTAACAGTTGAATTTTAGTAACTTCAATAGATAAAGGTAAGCCATAGTAAGTTATAACAATTTTTGACAAATATTTACAGTCACAACACAAATGAATTTTATAGGCCCTTAATTATATTTTATATTGCATTTTTAGCCTCGGTCACTATTGAACAAGGATATTAGCAATTTAACATTATTCAGCACTCATTAACATGGATATCAGTAAGGTCATTGTTATACGTCGCCCCTCATTTTACTAATGTTCCCCCTCCTGTTTTGACTGTTTTGCCCTTACCCATCTTCTCTCTCATTTTCTCTCATCTTCATTCTCTCTCGAAACTCAATAATTCTATTTTCCTAAAAGAATCAGTTACAATAATTTAATTTCAAATTTTGATGTTAACCAAACACACCCGAATTACGGTCGAAAGATGGATAAATTAAAAATAATAACAATAACAATAATAATCACTGATAAAATTAAGGGGTTTTAGCCACAAATAATCCGTATTGAGGGGCTTGTGATTGAGAATAATCCAAAGTGACTTTTTGGCCACTGGCAGTCTATACTTTTTCACTATTTTCTCATAGCAGTCTAGAGTCGATTTTCGGTACCGGAAAGCTGACGTGACGACCGGAAAGTATGTTTATTCATACTTCAAAAAGGAAATTTCCGGTCGCCACATCAGCTTTCCGGTGCCGGAAATCGATTCTGGACTGCTATGAGAAAATAGTGAATCTGACTGATGGCGAAAATCACTGGATTATTCTCGATCAAGCCCATATCTGAATTATTTGTAGCCAAAAACCCTAAAATTAATAATAATAATAATAATAATAATAATAACAACGAAAAAATAAAAAAAAATAAAAAAATCTCGACTTTAACGTGTAGCTGTGCTCGGATCACGGCCGCAACCAGAGCGCGGCCCAACCGGATCGCGGCCGCGACCATGATCTGGTTGCTCTCCGAACGCAGCCGCCACTATGGTCCGTCCCCGCTTCGGACGCGGCTGTGACCCTGGTCCGACCGCGATCCGAGCGCGGCTACACGTTAAAGCCACAATTTTTTGATTTTTTTTTTAATTTTTCATTTTTATTATTATTATTATTATTATTATTATTATTATTATTATTATTAATTTTATTAGTGATTATTACTATTGTGATTATGATTGTAATTATTATTATTTTTAATTTATCCATCTTTCGGCCGCAATCCAGGTATGTTTGGGCTAATTTGATAATGTTAATGATAAAAATAACAATAATATTAACAATAATAATAGCAATAAAAACAATCACTAATAATAGTAGTAATAATAATAATTATAATAATAATAATAATAATAATAATAATAGCAACAATAACAACAATAATAATATTCCGACCCAAATTCAATTCATTAACATCAAATTAATCATATTCACACTCATAAACACACAAATATAACTATAAAATAAATAAATTGAAATTTAGAAAACACAATTTAAAGAGAAAGCTAGAGAGAGAGAGAGTAGAGAGAAACTTGAGATTAAAAGTAAAAAGTAAAAAGGGAGGCGACGAATAGTAATTGGGATCAGTAAAGGACAAGGCATAAATTGGCATTCAACTAATTCGGTTGGTCAAAAGATCACAGAGAATAGTTCCAATGCTGTGATGCCACTTGAATTGATAATGTCACAATAAATGATACAAGCTCAAGGTGTATAGAAGAGGGGGAAGGATCTGTAAGTGCAATTAGAATGGATCTCATAGACAAAGTATCATACATTTAGCCAATACATATGAAATTGAAATTGAGAACTGAGATACCAAAAGCCATCAAAACTGGTTGGACATGATGCATTCTGAAATAGATAAAGGAATAGAATCAATCAGCTTCCTCTGCCTTGGTTTCTGGAACTTGTGGTGGTTCCTGGAGAGCTTCATACTATTCCGCCTATTCTTCAGTTGGCTATGGGGACAACCTCCTCTGCTTCCATGATACAAGTCTTATACCGGGTACCGACAAATGTGGTATACTGACAACCATCAATCTCAGCCAGGCTTGCTTACTATTTATTAACTACCATCTTCGGTCATTTCTGCATCTTCAGACATTATAATCTCCATGTCCCGAATGTCTCTCTTCAGCACATTGCCTAGTCTTGCTATGGCTTCTGTCTCCTGCTGTAACACCTGCCAAATCAGAAACTGGTGAGTAACAGGCGCCTGCCTCCATGAAAGTGGCATACTTGCAAATAAACTAATAGATTAGGGACTCAAATGGGTTACATAACCTCCATTGAGTAAATTGTCCTCTTGATATGGGAACAAAGCATCATTTGCACCATTATTTCATTTTTTTCCCTCTTTTAACAGGTTTTTATTCATTACTATTAGAAGATTTTTGGACTTAAAGATGGTTTGCGCCAGTTCTTAGGAGAAGTGAGGATGCCCCTGTTGGAGGTTTTTATACATCAGGGACATTGGAGAACTAAAAAGCCCCTAAGAGAGGTAATTAGTGCAGATATAAGGCACCTAGGCTTAGTGGAGGGCATGAAACTAGATAGGAAACTTTAGAGGGCTACTATTAAGGTAGCGGGATGAGGATTGCTGGTAGGGTAATATGCTTTGCCTTGGTGTATTGTCTTATGTCTTCTATTTGAGTATGCTATCCAGGTACATTTTGCTCATCCTCATCTCCATGGAATGCACAGGTATGCATCTCTTCACCGCTGCGAGCTTCTTGGTTTCTTGACCTTACAATTGGTTTTACAAAGGATTTCCAATTGAGGTTTCTTTTAGTGTCTAAACTAGTTTTCAAAGTGGTTTTCTGTGGGTACACGGGAATCAGCCTCTCCATTAACTTCAGTTCATGAGAAGGCTGCCTACATCTGAATCCCCCAAATTGTGCTCTAGTGTGTTTTCCCTGAGAGTTTTTTGTTGTTGTATTAGAAGATTTTCAGACAAAGGCCATGTGCCTTAAAATGCTTTGACATTTTAGAGAGGTGCAGATGGTTTCTCAGGCAATACACAAAATCATCTCTAGAAAGCAATTTATTTTGGGAAATCAGCAATAACAGAGAAGCCATGTATAACAAAACAAACATACAGAAACTATGTCCTCAGAAGCCCAGCAATGTTACCTCTTGCATGTCCGCAAGGCTTTGCTCATGTATTTTAGTAGAACCTGGGAGATAAACCGAGATGCTACCACTGTTGACATTTGCCTGAACACGAGCAACTGTCAGTAGATTCTGGACTCTCCTTGAAAGGTCTGCCCCGGATCCCTTGAGCTGCAGAAAGTAGTGAGTTATCAGGAAAGGTGACAAGACTAAGAATGTGAGCATCAGACAAGTGGCTCACAAACCTGTCTAATGATGGCAGCCAACTTCTCAGCCAACTCCACTTCTCCTTTCATTAGGGGCAATCGGCAACCTTTTCCCTCCAGGGCCTCTACAATTCTCATCGTCTAACATGAGCAGGCAATAATATCAATACTAAGATCAGCAGGCTTCTACATGTGTCCTCTAGCAAGAAAGATGTAGCATATGATACCCTCGCCCCAATGCCTCTCTTAGGTTCTTGGCTCCCCAAATCCCCGTTTTTTTTTTTTTTTGTATGTGTTTCCGGGGGTGGGGTGGGTTGCATCCACACAATCCAAGACATAGTATTTCTCTGGATAATGATTTCCATAAACATAAAATAAACAAAAACTGATTCCCACATTATAAATGGCAGAGGCTGCATCTGTAGAAAATTGGCAGCATAAAATGGGAGGAGCACATTTAAAAGACAAAATGGACCCATCAGAGGCGGTTATACGAAAACCAGAGTACCAAAAAACAATTTAGTAGGACATACAGAACATAAGCTTTACCCTTAACAAACGTCTTTGGAGACCTTGCTCCTTCTGCCTCAGTCTTTCAATGCGAGGCAGAGTATCAGCTTGGAAATGTCTTTGAAGCTGCATAGGTATAAGAATATCAAAGTTAACTATTTTGCAATAATCATTGCGATACATGCATAAGCTTGTGCACACAGAGAATAGTAGTAGTGTAGTACCATCTTCACATTGCTTTGGGTCATTCGCAATCTCTCAGCATCAGAAACAATAACTTCATCCTGAAGCTGTAGAAGCAGATAAAACAATCAACATATAATCTGCTGGAGTAAGAAAACAAGGAAATTCCTTGACATGTTAAAAAAAATCCATTAGCAGCTTAAGGCTTCAATGGTGGTACTAATGATCCAAAGAGTGCTCTCCCACAGAGAATACCATGATTTTTCTCAAACACTTTCCAATGAATGCAACCATAAGCAGGTTCTGCAAAAGTTTAGCTTTCCAACTGTTTGAAGACTTGCAATGAGTCACATACATTACCCACTTAGCTATTATCCCAAACACACCAACTACTGGGTTACTTTCACACAAATTGACAAGTAATTTCAATAAACCTGATCAGATATTCAACTGTTGTCTATTACATGCACGCTGTTGTACTTTTTTTCTTTGATGAGTAATCAAAAGATGTATGGAAAGAAACCAAGGGGATGTCACTCACTTACAAAAGGAGACTAAATCAAAAAAAAAAACAAAAAACCTCAAGCCCTTGAGCTCTCTACATTAATGCTGTCCACAAAATCCAAAAAGGTGACCTTTGTACAATGTTGAAAACCTCGACAAACCACACAGGTTCTCAAAAGATAAAAAGTGAAGTCATTTGGTGTTCTAGCCTAGTCCCGGAAAATCCGGAATTTCTTTCCTTCCAATTGCACCACCAAATAATAATAGGCATCCAATTCAACACAACTCTTCTTCAATCTTATTCTCCGTGTAACTAGGACATCTCTAAACCCTTAAGGATGCACCCAACTAGCCCCCATCAAAGCAAAGCGCAATTGCCATAGGATAGAGACTAAATGACAACGAATAAAATGGTGGTCACTCTACCTATTCCAAACACAAAGAACCGCAACAAAGCAACATAAAGTTTCTCCTTCCAAGCACGTCTTTGGTGGATATATTTTTCCCTTCATGGCCACCCAAGCAAGAAAAAAACCCTATGGTGGGAGCTTTAGGCTTCCAAATATTGAGTGAGGAAAGTCTCTACAAGGCAACTCTAAAACATCTCCTTGTAGAACTAGTCCAGACAAACTGGCCACTTGTGTTAGGAGGCCAAAGAACACACACTGTTTTACTACTTGGAACTTGGGTCACAATCTAAGTGCTTAATAATAGACACAAACATAAGAGCTAATACTTGTACATGTAAGAAATCAAAGGCTAGGTATAATAGAAGAGAATCCTCGATTACTTTTCTATCTTATATCCCTTTCCGCTCGTCAAAAGGTTTAACATGTTTTAAGGCATGTTTTACAGGATGTTTGAGAATCAGGATTCCAATATACAACATAATGACAAAAATTGCTGCAAATATAGACATTGCACACATTCATATCACTTAAGTGAAACATAGGCTGTCCTACAAAAGTTTCACTGGTAAAATGTCATAGGAGTCTTCCAAAACCTCCCTAAAATATGCTATGAATAGTTTTAAAGATTTTGGAAAAAGGAAAAGTAGTCGTATCATCTCCAAACCTATTAGACAAATTTAAGCCCATTTCAAAATAATTTAGTGTGCACTTAAATGACTATAAAATCTTTGGCACATTTGGAATTGTGCTTCAAACCTGACAGAATGGTGAAATAGAGCAATTAAGTTCATTGAATAATTCAGGGAGATAACATCTTAGGATGTTTAGGAGGGAAAGCATTTACAGCCTCATGGTACCCCCTAAACGGAGGCTACTACACAGCTATCACGAATTCAGGAAAAAAAAATGTCTCAGTGGTTGCTAATCTTCAATTATGCAGGTTTTAGGCCCCTTCAAACCCAAAACATTTGAGGCTACCTTAAGCCAATTGAAAAATCTTTTAGACTGCTTTGCTTGACCGTAAAACCTCTTTAACATTTTGGAATTCTTTTTCAGAATGGTGACAACAGATAATAGTCATTCTCCCTTATTTGAAATAGATCAGGGACACAAATAGTGTAACAGCCTTTAACATTTGATGCCCTTTTTAACTTATTTGACATAAAACAAGTAATATGATGAAAAATCGCCCAAACAGTCTTTAACTTAAGATATAACACCAAAGTAGTCAATTAATTAAGGATTTTTGGACGCTAATATACTGAACTTTTGGGGTATTGGACAATAATGCACTGAACTTTGACCTTGGACAATAGTGCATTGAACTTTGAGGGGTGTTGGACAATAATGCACCCGAAACAATTTCAATGGTGGTTGTCTTGGTGGCGATCTTACGTGGCAGACCGAGAAGATGAATAGGCTAAATAATATCTAAATTTATGACATGTTAGCTAATTTACACAAGCAAAGGTGATTTTATACAATTACAATAACAGTCTCTCTGCGGAAACACGTTTAAACAAATGTGATTTTATGTTTCTTTTTTTTTACTCTTTTCAAAGTTGATTCTCTTTCTTATGTGTGGATTAGCCGATATGTCATAAATTTAAATATTTTTGGATCAATTCATCTCCTCCACGTGCTACGTAGGATTGCCACCAAGTAAGTCACCGCCAAAATCGTTATGAGTGCATTATTGTTCAACACCCCCCAAAGTTCAGTGTATTATTGTCCAAGGTCAAAGTTCAGTGCATTATTGTCCAATACCCCAAAAGTCCAGTATATTAGCATCCAAAAACCCATTAATTAAATAGCAAATCAGTCAAATCACCTAACTATCTCGTAGTATAGATGACCAATTTCTCAAATTTCTAACCTAATCCTTCAAATTGCCTAGTACACAGTTTTAAAGAACAAAAATTGCCCCGTGCCACAGAAAAAGCGCAGAAAGTGCACTTTACGAACTGGGCAACACTACACACACACAAGAAAAGCGTAGGGAGTTGCACCTCAACGCTTCACAAGGTATAGTACCCAAGGCACAAGCTATTTTAAACTAAGATTTTAGGGTATTTTAAGGCCATTGCCAAAAGAACAATCAGAGTAAATTGCATGATCATAAAACCATTTTAACATATTAGGATTGTGCTTCAAAACCCATAGATTGGTTAAGATACAGCCACTACGTTCATTGAATTAGTTCACTGAGATAAATAGAGTTAAACACAAAAAAAAAACAAAAAAAAGAAGCTAAATAGAGCATCTTGGGATGTTCAGGAGGCAATATGGTTTGAGGGTTGAAGGCTCACTGGAGCTCCAAATGGGTGCATTTACGTACAGTTTTCAAATTTGAGACAAAGAATGTTTGAGCGGTTATTAACCTCCAATTGTCTGTTTTCTTGTCCCCTTTATACCCAAAATGTTTTTGGCTATTTAAAGCCCGTCACAAAATAATTTAGAGTACATTACATGATCATAAAACCATTTTAACATATTAGGATTGTGCTTCAAAACCCATAGATTGGTTAAGATACAGCCACTACGTTCATTGAATTAGTTCAGTGAGATAAACAGAGTTAAACAACAAACAAAAAAAAAGCTAAATAGAGCATCTTGGGATGTTTAGGAGGCAATATGGTTTGAGGGTTGGAGGCTCACAGGACCTTCAAATGGGTGCATTTACGTACAGTTTTCAAATTTGAGACAAAGAATGTTTGAGCGGTTATTAACCTCCAATTGTCTGTTTTCTTGTCCCCTTTATACCCAAAATGTTTTTGGCTATTTGAAGCCAGTCACAAAATAATTTAGAGTACATTACATGACAGTAAAGGCTTCTTAACATTATGAAATTGTGCTTCAAAACCCACAAAATGGTGAAAATAAACCCATTAGGTTCATTGAAATGGAGGCTATTAGACATGGTTTTCACAGCTTCAAGAAGAAAAAAATGTTCAAGGACATAAAACTTCCAATTATAGATGCCCCCCCCCCCCCCCCAATTAAATGCTTTAGGGTGTCGACAGGACCACCGTTGGCATTTTAGAGTGCACAAGTTATGATCATAACAATATTTTCTAGCATTTTACAATCGCACTACCAAGTCCAGAACTTAGATGGAGCTAATGAACTAAATAAAGCTAGTACACAAACACAAATTATTCTAGGCGATGCCTACATAAATGTTAAAACATAATACAAGGGCCTACGGCCTACCTTTAGACGGTTTGAAAGATCCTTGAAACCCTTTACAAGTTGAGGCCACAAGCGTTCACGATTTGCACTATCCATTCCTTCAAGTTTTCCCATGACTTCTGCCCACATTATCTACCAACAGAAATTACAGACTTCAATGATCACTTTGAGAAATAAACCTTGACAGAGACATCTTACACTTCAATGGAAGGGATAGACCAAAAATAAAACATTATTGACATATTAAATAAAATCCAACCACACACACACACACAAAGTGAGCAGCCAAGCCCATGGATCGGGGGGTTAAGAAGAAAACTTACATCGGACACTTCAGCTGGCTTGACCCGGAGTTGTGGATCCGTCACACTAAATAGCAGATACTGAAACAGCAACACAGCACATTTTCATTCCCAATTCAAGCATTGTATATACACATTCTTGTTTAAATTTAAACAAACAACAAAACTCATGCTGTCAAGATACTTCATGAATTGGCACATGCTCGGCATTTAGCAAATCAAATAGGCAAGCTACAAGGATATGTGGTGCAGTACCTTATCTAGAAGTATACTTATATGTATTTATTCATTTTTCCAGCATCTAAAGTCAGGGATTTTTGTGCTAGATTCATGAAAGGGCACAAGTATGTTGATGTTCACATCAGGCCATTCAGAAGTCTAAAGATCCCACCAAGATCCCTTTTTTTTTGCCTTCGGCAGTTAGCAGGCTACTATATGTCAAAAGAAAAGGAAAACAAAATTTAAGTAGATTGGACCCACCATATCTGTTTTCTCCATTGTCAACATGTTTTGCACCTTTGCCATTAGTGATTCTCACATACTGAGATTTGTTGGGTTCATCCAAGGATAGTCAAAGATGTTTTGGTGAGATGGAAGAAAGTGATCCATGAGGATCAAGGGGGCACTTAGGGCCTCACTAGCAAAATGAACCAATCCTGAGATTTTCAAATGCCTTGGGAATTTGGTCTCGAACTGAAGAAGTCTCATGGTAAACCGGCTAATTTTTCAACACTCGAGCCCAGAAAATCACCCATGAAGACAAGGACGGAGCTAGTAAATTCAATGTCAAGCCGGAGGAATCAAGTTGAGGTCAAAATCCAGCCAAGGGGTGTTTTGGTCATTACACAAGGATCGGGATGAAACCAAGGAGGATCAAGTCAAGCCCGAAAAACCAACCCCGAGGAGGCTAAGAAGAAGTCATGAGGGAACAAGACCAAGTCAAGAGGACCAAGTTGAAGAATATCATGTTTTCAAGCAAAATTGGGCAACAAGAAAAGACATGTCTTCACTCTTTTGATCATAACTCCTTCAATACAACTTCAATGACCACCAAATTTGACGAGCTTATAGTTCACACCGAGCGCTTTCTGTCGATATATTATACAAATCGGAGTTAAAATAAAGAAGTTATGCGCGTTGCCACCAGGCGTTGGCTGCGTCAAAGAGGCGCCAGCCGCGCTTCGCCTTTTTCCCCTGTAGCATCTCTCTGGGCTAGGCGTCGACTGCGCCTCAGGAGACGCCAGCCGCACCTAACCCCGACTCGCGTGTTTTCTCATATTTTTTCGGTCGTTTCTTTGTCCCCACCCCCTTATATTGTATTGACTTTCTTTGGAAGACACTTAGACATTTTGAATGAACATTCTAAACACTTTCAAGAATGAAATCTTGTTGGGTATTTGAAAACTCTCCTCAAATCTTCCTCTTCTTTATCCATTAATGGTGGTGATTGGGAGTGACTCCTTTAGAGATTAGTTGGTGTTTCTTTATGCTAATCTTGGAGAAGTCTATTAGGTCTCTCCTTGGTTTGTTGATGGCTCTCCTTTAAGCATCCATGGAAGGCTTGAGTTCAAGGTGGTGAGCAATCTTTATCCTTGTTCATCTCTTCTTTGTTTTTGTTGTTGTTTTTGTTGTTGATGCATCAAACCCTAAAAATTGGTGTTGTTCTTGAGTTCTAATGTTGGGTTTCCTTAAACCCTAGGTAGATTAGTTGGTTCTTGGGCATATAATCTACCTCTCCTAGTCAATTCTGGATCAAAAAGGATGAAGAACAGATGAGTTCCATTTGCCAAATGATTCACATGACCATGTGGAGAGGATTTGTCGTTTGTTTCCTGTGAGTCTGTGACCATGTGGTGGAGTATTTATCACAAGACTTCAGTAGTTCAGTTTCACTTTATTTTTTGAAAACATTCATCAGTAAGCTATGTACTATGACCAAGCATCAAAAATAACATGTAATCCTATCCAAAGGATAGGCAATCTACAAAATCCAAAAAGTGAGGCTTTAAAAAGACTTATTACACCCCCAGGAAGGGAATCTACAAATCAATCACATTGGAAAAGGAGGAAAACAAGGTCACCTCCTTCCGAAAGAATAGTGTCTTAAGCCAGTTCTCCTTCAACCTTTGAATAAACATTCAACCCTTCTCAACCCCAACAAAGACTGTCCTACTCTTTCCCTCCATAATCCCCCCCCACCCCCCCCCCCCCCCAAAAAAAAAAAAAAAGCTTCTCGCACAAAGGGACACTTGGATGGTGGCTGTCAATTATCACACATAAATTTCAGATTTTGTACATAACTTATCCTTTAGAGCTTGAAGACATAGAATAATGTGCTCCTATTGTGACCTTTCTTCAAAAGAGTGGCATCCCCTTAGTGTCCTAATATACTGAGATTTTCATCAACATGTAAAGATCCTCAAAGCTAATTCCCATATCTCCCAACCATATCACAACATTATTCAGAACCCATGGCACTAGAGAAGGAGGCAAGACCAAACTGTTATGAACTAAATAAGTTGTACACAGGCATCAACTAAAGAAATACAGTTCCCAATCTATAGCAAGTCATTGTTGTCGAGAGCAAAAAATACATGTTAGGAGCAAACAAACAGGAGTTTGGCCTCCAATGCATAAACGAGACATTGATTCTCAAGATGAAGTAAAGGATTTGGAGGTGAAGAAAAGTGATTAGACAAACCTTAAAAGCATACTTGGGATTTCCAGGGTCATCCTTGTAAGCATCAACAATAGCCTAAATTGCGAAAATCCAATAGAAGTCAAAATCAACCGCAAGAAGATGTAATTGCAACAATAAGCTACCAAAAGTAGGGCTTGTGAAATGAAAAGGGTCGTAATCAAATACTTGAATGTCGCGCTCAGCGAGGGAGAATGGCAAAGGAGCGACAGGAGCCATCTGGGTGGTTAACTGCTGAACTCCAGCAAACGGGGTCATTTGTTGCTGCTGCTGCTGTTGTTGTTGGGCACCAAACGGCGTCGTCTGGAAGCCAAACCCAGTGCTGGGCTGCTGAAAAGGCGACGTTTGCTGCTGCTGCTGAGTCTGGCCGAAAGGGGAAGGAGTAGAGCCGAAGAGAGAAGATCCGAATGGAGTACCGAACGCCGGGGTGGATGCCGCCGATGACGCTCCAAACGCTGGAGTTGAAGACGGAGTTCCGAATGCCGGAGTTGGAGATGGAGTTCCGAATGCCGGCGTTGAGGATGGAGTTCCGAACGCTGGAGTGGATGAAGGAGTGCCAAAGAGAGAGGAGGAAGTCGACGCTCCGAATGCCGGCGTCGACGACGGCGTCCCGAAGGACGACGACGAAGCTCCGAACATCGTAGACAGACGCACAGAAACAAAGAAAGCGAGGAGGGTTTTAGACTTTTAGTGTGAGAAAAGGGGCTGTGTTCCTGTTCCAGACTTGATTTTGTGTGGGTTTTACATTCAAAATTTTGCGTCCTATTTTGAGTGCAATTTACTGGGTGCTTCTGGAACGTGTGCTCCAAATTTTACCATTGTTCACTCTTATGTGTTAGGTTATTCACTCTGATTATTATGATTGTTCACTCTGATTCACATAATTGTTCCCTCGAAAATATGTGGAGCACATGCTCCAGATGCATCTAATATATATTGTATTTCGAGAGGCATGATAAGTCATATTAATATTATCAATTACTCCCTCCGTACCAAATTAATTAACATTTTGACTAAATTTTGACCGTTAATTATTCATAAATTATAATGAGTTACAAAATGAAATTACATCCATTGTAATGTTTAGTAAAATATCTTTCTAATGACAGCAATTTCGTATTGTAACTCATTGTGATTTGTAAGTAATTTACAGTCAAAATTTTGTCTAAGTGTCAATTAATTTGGGACGGAGGGAGTATCAAATTTGAAAAAGATACGTGTTTTTGTCCGATACGAATACCTAAATTTGTCCAACTCAAATTAAGTTGGTTTGGTCATGAACTTTTTATTCGAATTTTAAAGTGGGACAATTCGGTCATGTCTAATTCTAAAATCGAGTTGGGTTCGATAACTAGAATTCTAAAATCGAGTTGGGTTCAGGCACATTCAGATTGTGTTCAAATCCTGAAATTCTGACAAAATATTGAAATTGTGTCTAAATTTAGTGTAAATTTGAGTTTGGATATGTTCAGACAAATTTGAGGTTGGACAAATTTGGACAATTTGGGCTCGGGGTTCGGACATCACAAAATGTCTGAATTTGAAATTCGGACAGGGTTTGGGTTTGAGTATTTTATCTGAATGTTTGAATTGTCCGAACCCGATTTTTTGTCACTGTTACTATTTAGATTTAACATTCTTATTAAGTATTTTGAATTGTATATAATGTTTTCTTACGGAATTGAACTTCATATATATTACTTTAAAAGATATATCTATATATGTTTAAATTTTGATAAATATATATTTCATTGTTTAAGGGTTGTATAACTCATAAATTGAACCCCATGCAATGAAAAATCTCTTGGGGTTGAACCAGGGAATTTAACTGGATTTGGTCTTTTTATCAAGACCAAGAAGACAAACCGAGAGATCAGGAGATACTGAGGAAGTTGCGGGGTCATGATGGGGTGTTTGTGGATTGTACAGGACATTCTATAGGCCTAGCAATACCATGGGAAAAGGATTGGACTATGCAGCTCAATTCATGCTCTCTCAACCAATAAGCTCAAAATGTGTGACTTGGATCGCGATCTCAACTCTTACTTAACGCTCCTATGGTTGCTTGTAGGGGGACATCAATGAAATATTCGATAATGTAGACGCTGAATTTTGTCACTCAATTCAACTTTGTAATTATGTAATTGATTTTAATCATTTTTTTTATCTTTATTTTTTAATTTAGGATTAAATGCCAAAATTTTTGAAATGCACACATTTTTCACATGTTAAAATCCTCCAAAGTCAAATCAAACCCAATCAAATCCCTCTTTATCTTATTTCATTCTTCCTCCCTTTTCCAAATCAAATAAAATCAACATTTATTTGATTTTATCCTTCCAATATTCTTTCATTCACCACCATAAATAAACTCCCCTCTACCACTATAAATACACCCTCATTTCTACTCTTTTTCCACACCTCAAAAAAAATCATCCTAGGAGCATTGACACTAGGTGATTTTATCTTTCTTCTCCTCCCTCCTTCTTCTTCTTCTCATCATCATCATCTTGCATTCATAATCTTGGCATTAACTTGAGGTTAGTATTATTTTTTATTTTATTCTCACTTTATTATGATGTAAATCCAACTTAAATAATAATATTGATGCTCTAATCAAATTGACTAAATGTTAACTTGTAAACGTTTATACTTTTGTTCTTTTATTTCATTCTTCTATTCGCATTTATTTTATTTTTACATTTAATCATTTCATTTGTGTGCACTAAATAATATTGATTAATCTAATTAATTCTTCTCTTCTACTCTTTTCTTTAAATTAACCGATTTAGTAGAGTCCGTTCTTTGAACGGGCGAATTCAAGGGTTTTTACTTTCGAATTCGTAACCTTACCCCCGGATCCGAATCTCATGGTTCGTGGTTTATGGAGTTTAAATTTGAGTTTATTAATTCTCATTAAAAATTAATTGGCGACTCTTTTTATTTTTATTATTTTGATTCATTTGAACATCATAATAAAATGTATTTAAATCCCTTCCAAGAAAAGACACCCCTTTCGATTCGCCGTACACCGCGAGGGATAACGGGGATTTTCCCGGGTCCTACAAATGGCGACTCCACTGGGGGACTTACTTTAAGAGGGTAAAACTTGAAAAACCGGTTTTTAAAATTTTTGAGTAGAAAAGGAGAAATTAATTTTTGTAATTTTTATTATTTAGTTAGGCATCGTGCATGCGGACCTCCATCTCGGTTTTTAATAAATCGGGATGAACCCAAAGGTACCGTCTAGGTTAACCCAATTTTCCTTTTGGGTAAAGTATATTTTCGAATTCAAGGAATGAACCCCACATTTCGAGAAGGTCGCGAATTGCTTTCCCAGTCATGAAGCACTCCCAAAATTCTCGGGATTATGAATTTACATTTTCCCTTTAATTTTGCGAGAAACACACGGGTCACATTACTATGAACTCCATAGAATTTGTGGTGCGTGAGAGACATGAGTATGATAGTTCTAGGTATCCGACTTTAAACCCTTAAATATAGAACCTCTGGTAGGTGCATTACCCATTTGTATGCTATGTGCATTCTTATTATGCCATGTGTAAATTATGTGCTATGTGTTTCATTTTTTTTTTCATTCTAAGAGTCGGTCTCATAATTCATTTTCCCCCAAATGCCGCTTTAGTTTGGGCAATAGTCATGCAAAAGTTAAAGAGGGCCTAGAGGTCTCTCTTGGGCCTAAATCAAAGGGGTTTGATTAAAGCCCGAGATCTTAGTTTGACTTTGTCCAACCCTTGGTAGCATTTGAGCCCGTAAAGTGTGTATTCGGCAGTTATTCGAATCCGAGTTCATTAAAACTTTAATGTTGACTCGATCTTATGACGGCCCGATGGACCTTCTCTCTTCCATGTATATAATTTCATATTAGGTTAGAGGTCTTCATGCAAGCCCAATGTTGGGTGAGTCCATACCAAAAAAAAAACATTCATCATATAGGCATTGTTTGCATTAGGTTGTCCCATGTAGGTCGCTACGTCTTTGGGTAGGTCAATGTCAGGGTTAATTGTTGAGGTTTATGGTTTCCATACAGGCAGAATAAGGATCCGGTGACCGACCTTGAACTCGGAGTGAATAAGTTGCCTTCTTTGCACCACTGTCTCCAATGGCCTCCAACGGAATACCTAGCAACAATGAACTCAATCTCTTCATCTCCCAACATTTGACTGAAATTTCACAGCAAATGCAAGGCAACGATAGGAGAATAGATGAAATCATCGATACGTTAGCAATGATGAATGATGAGCTGAATTTTCTTGATAAAGATGGAAGAAACACTCGTCATAGTGAAATGTCAAGCATGTGTCAAATAGAGAGAGAGATCCCTATGTCTGCAAATCACTATATGGACACGGGACTCACTTCTATTCCTAGAGTTGATCAATCACATAAGTCCAACTCACCAATGGAGAAGTTTAAAACAGTTCTAAATGTCTCCCGATCACCTTTAACTGAGAATAAAGACCAAATTCCGCCCTTAGCTACAGGAGGATATCAAGAAAGAAGATGTGGTGAACGAGAAAGTTCTTTTTGGACAAACTCTTTACCACAATAATTCAAATGCAATCACGCATGGAGGGTCTAGACCGAAAAATGGATATGATCCTTTGGATTCTACAAAACGATAGAAGGACGACCAATATTGAACATCGCATCAGAGAAAATATTGGAGAAGGATCATCATCAATGGGATTGAATAACACTGACATTCATCAAAGGGCTCTTAATTCCTTTGCTGGGAATGTTGAACCGCGACAACCCGTGTCTTTCACTCCGATCTCCACTACCTATGTGGAGGCTCTCGACTGTCTCCTCAAGGAAGGAAAGATCAAGCTTCCCCCTATTCGAGCTGAACTTGAAGTCAAAAGCAGAACTTGGGATGCTGGCAAGTTCTGCAAATATCATAGAATGCGAGGTCATGACACCGAGAAATGCAATATTCTCAAGGACAAGATAGAAGAAATGCTCCAATTCGGGGAGCTATCACTGCCAATCGCAGAGTAGAGAATGTGGCCTACTACAAAGTCAAACAGGGTCTTAAGCTGCAGGGATCAATTGGGAGATTCCCTCATGTCACGTCTTTTCTTTTCATGGCAATTATCTTCTTTTTCAGAGTCAGTTGGGATATATCCCAAGTAGTTTTTTTTTTTTTTTTTAAAATGTCTTCATCTTAGCTACATTCAATAAAGATGGAACCTTTCATGATTATGACTCTTGTATTCCCTGGCTCTTCATTTGCTTCTAAACTAAGGAAAGATTCTTGTACTTGCATTCCTGATTTAAATTGAAGAGCTCATTCACCCATATGACCATCTAAGTCTGACTCATCCATCTTCTCATATTTTCCAATCCATCTTACATCTCCATCACATTTTGTGCCCTACCCCGAGTCCAAGGTTAATAGAGAGAAGAGAGGCTAACTTCATCGCCAAAGAGAAGTTAGGCAAAAGGAGAGATAAATAAAAAGCAGCGAGTCCAACTTGAACACTCATCTAACAAGTTGGGCAAAAGGAGAGGCAAATGAGTGAAAATTAAGAAGAGAGAAGCGAACCTGAACACTCATCCAACAGGTTAGGCAAAAGGAGAGAATTCAAAGCAACCAATAGTGTCTAAAAGTGAATCTCACTATCAAATAAATTATGCAGCTTAAAAGGACATGCCTATGATAGAAGGTTTCCACCCTCTACCACCTACATCATCACCACCTTCATTCTCACCTAACCGCTTTACCTACATTATTACCTTCTCACACCATCTTCTTAACCACCACCACGAACCCGGTCATTCATTTTATGACCTCATCCCTGAATCCATTTAAGCCAATTAATGTGTTGCGGGTGACAAATATCATGGATAAGAGAAATATAGATTGAGGTTTTCAAGTTCAAAAAAAAAAGAAAAAAAGAAAAAAAGAAAAAAAAGAAAAAAAAGAAAGCAATAATAAGAGGCATAAGAGGCAATTGTCAGTTTACATTGGTCACTCGTACACATCCCAAAACCTTCATGTCCAACCTTCACACCTATCCGTCCCATTAAACTTATGACCCATCTCTAAGTCCTTCTTGAGACATCAATCATTTAAAGTTGCACCTGTTGAACTACGAATGGCCTGATTCCACACTAGATACGTAGGAAAACCTCTTTGAGGCCCGGCCGCTACAATTCACTTTAGAGGAAATCCATCATCAAATCACTGGGTCTTTGAGAGATAGAATAAAGAGTGGCTAGCTCAAAAACCTCACCAGGCGAGCTAGGCAAATGGAGAGGAAACCTTGGTATGTAAGGATAATGAATAGCTGTGAGATTTCTTTCACTAAACACACCCACATTTTTCCCATCAGACTTGGATCACCCTTCATACCTAAATCCATCAAACCAAAGCCATTTGACCATCTCTTTCCTTATGAGATTAACCCACGAGACATGGTGCTCCGTCTATAGACCATCTCGTTCACCTCCATCAGTTCGAACCTCTGTACATCTTATCACTACTCTCGCCTAGCCATCCATAGCCTCGTTTGGCCCACCATTGGGGCCTAACCACTCACAAACATACTTTCTATACCACCATTCCTCCTTTTTCAATAATCCATCCTCCGTTGTCCCTACCCTGTGAGCTCTTCTGATTTGGTCATTAGTGTATGCATGAGATTCGTCAGTTAATCCTCGCTTCCAGAACACCTGAGTGAGGGATAACTCCTTTAGCAGAACAAGAAGCCAGCTGCATCAAAATAAGGCGTTACTTGAAGGTGACAGCCACCTAGGTCAATCATTCTGACTCACCTAAAGACGCTTGTTCACTGATACTGGGGGCTTGGTGCTTACATGTTCCTCCCTAAATAAAAGAACCAGGAAAGATAGAGAGAAGGCAAGGGAAATCAAGATGGCCTACAACTTGATCCCTCCTAGTGCTTCGGTTTCCTAACCATGACAACAAGGTCGAGTATCCTGATTATCCCATTATGCAGCTTAAGTAGGCCGAGTCTTCCATTAATATCGTCTTTTGCAGCATTCCAACTGGGGGTTCATTCATCACTCAATGTCCACTTCATGGCAACTTGCGAGACAAGAGAACTCATCGTTCTCCTTTTTTTCGTCTTGTCCTGAAACTCACTTCGAAATCGCCCTTGACATTTAGCGTTTTAATTTACTTTTCCTTATTCTTTTTTTTCCTTGGGAAAGTGGGGGCTGTTCATATCGCATACATGTAGCAAATCAATGTGCATTTTTTTTAGTTTTCGTTTTTAGGTCATGTGCATTTTTCATTTTAAGTCACAGTAGTTTGCATTTTGAGTCATATCATTTCGTTTTTTTATTTTCATTTTGAGTCATGTTAGTTTTTATTTATTTATTCTTTTTTTTCTCCTCGAGTCAAATAAGAAAAAGTCACCTGCATTGCATAAATTAAAAAAAAAAGTACAGAAAAAATAAAAAAAAAGTCATATCATTCATTAGAATTAGGACTGCATAAAATCATGCATAAAGAGTCTTATAGTATAAAATGCATAATAGAGTTATGTATTGTACATAAAAGAATCTTGTACTTTTTCACACATAATTCATGTAGCATAGCATGCATAAGACCGCATATGCATTCTTCTATCTCTCGCCCGAACCTCAAAAAAATGCAACTATGGGGGCTAGAAATCAAGCAAGCTCACTTGGAGTCTTAATCGCCTTCGGTCGTATTGCCAGAAACTCAAAGGACGGTGCCGATGAAGAGATTATTCGAGTTTTACGAGAATTAACTCATCTTCCGAGTTAAACTCTGAAAATTCGGATCACAAATTTTTATGAGAATTACCTCATTTTTCGAGTTAAACTCTAAAATTCGGATTACAAATTTTTATGATAATTAGCTCATTTTCCGAGTTAAACTCTAAAAATTCGGATCACAAATTTTTATGAGAATTACCTCATTTTTCGGGTTAAATTCTAACACCGATCACAAATTTTTATGAGAATTAGCTCATTTTCGGGTTAAAATCTAAAACGGATCGCAAATTTTTATAATTTGGAAAATAATTCATTTTCTGAGTTAAACTCTAAAAATTCAATTCACAATGTTCACGAGAATTAGTTTGGAAATAATTCATTTCTGAATTAATTGTGAAGACCCGAGCATACGGACAAACTCGACTCATATTGCCAAGAACAAGCCGGGTCTAGGTCTTGCAAGCGGATACCATATCACCAAGTACAGTCCGGACCCGGGTTCCACATACAACACCACCAAGAAAAAAATGGACCCGATGCGAAGACAAGATGCAAGAAAAAAATGGACTCAAGGTTGGGCAATGTGAAGAAAAAAAAAACATCGGACAGAGCGCCATGCCTGCAGGCATGACATCCTATCTAGGGTTCCGCGCAACAAGTGAAATTCGGCTGACCGATCCTAGGCTGGACAGAGTTGCATGCTTGGAGGCATGACAACCTGACTAGATCCCAAATCTGATGAAGCAGTGCAAAAACAAAGAAAACTGGATAGAATTCAGCACACATAGTAGCATACATGGAGGCATGTGAGCCTGCCCAAACTTGAATATGTCCAGACTATGCAGAAAAACTTCGGATGAGCGAAGATACACGGAGGCATGCCAACTGCCGGATTTAAATCTGTCGGACCATGCGAGAAAAACTCCGGATGAGCACCATACCTGCAGCATGGTAGCTGCTCGAGTTACGAACAACGAGCAAGGACCAACGATCGACATCGACGGACATGCTGCCGGAGGCATGACACCCTGACTGTACAAGGATTTGAAAAAAAAAAACAGTACAGAAAAGTATGGAAAACTGGATGGAGCTGCATGCCTGGAGGCATGACATCAGATTTTTATGAGAAAAATCTTGGGATTACTAATTAATCCCAACGTTAAACTCTAAAAATTTGACGACACAAGAAACAACAAAAAGTTTTGGGCCTCAATACATGACAAGGTTGGTATAAAGCATGCATACGGGATACCAAAACCATACAAAAAATATGAGTTTGAAAGGCTTACCGGGACTTCCGATCTCTTAAGCCACACATGCTCATTTGGATACCTTGAGGTTTCAAGGGTTGTGTCATCGTATAAGCTGCGAAACACAAAAGGAAGGTTCAAAATCCCGGGATAAAGCGAAGTCCTCGAACCAAAAACCCAAACCCGAGACTATACGAGCAGGTGTGGAAGCGAGACCAAACCGGATTATCCGAAAGATGACGAAAACTAGAATGGGTCAAGCTCGAAGTCGAACCGAGACCATACCTGGCGGTATGGGTCGGTTCCAGCCGAATTCCGGCAAGCCACCGGGAGTGAAAAGCATGCAAGATATGAAATTCAAAGTCCGGGAACAGAACATACCTGGCGGTACCGTTGGGCATACTCGACCACTTTTCAGATATGGTCTCGAAAAAACCGAAATTCGGAACTTTGAGTACACCTGACAGACTCAACCGTTTCCAGGTTCAAAACCTGAACTAATTTCAGTGTCATTTTCGAAAAAAGAAGTGAACAAAATCGCGAAACAGGCATACTGGCGGTATCACTTGCGGTCGAACTCGTGAGGCCCGACGATGACGATCGGTATGAAACCGAAAAAATGCCACGGCGGTATGGAGCTCCGGCCAACAATGTTCGCAAAAATCGAGGAATCACATCTTTGGCAAAACCGACCCACCTGATCGCAATACAGCGGTATGAGGTCTCCTTCTTCGGTTCCCATTGGTGATCGACGGGCAGCAAGGAAGCTTAGGGAACCGCCACACCTGGCGGTGTGCTCTGCTCGAGGGCTGGCTGCTCAAGGCTTTAGAGAGAGAAAGTGAGTATAGGGAGAGTGGGAATGAGGATAAGATGTTTAGGTGTGTGGATGAAATGAAGACACCACCCCTATTTAAAAACCACTCCTTTAACTCCTCAACCTCCCACCTACTCATCCTTAAATTCAATTAAATGAATATTTAAACGGTCTAGCCAGATTGACTGGAAAGTTATTATGAGGAGAATTTAAAACTTTTGTTTTAATACTCCAATAATAAAAAAGGAGAGAGATATTATTTTCAAGAGAAAATATGGAAATATAATTTTTGTATGACTTAGAAAATAATTTTAATTCGAATTTCACGGCTGCATCATCTTCGACGAACTACATTTCAACGACATCGGGAAAGACTGAGCTACATTTCAATGACATCGGGAAAGACTGAACTACAACGACATCGGGAAAGACTGAGCTACATTTGAACGACATCGGGAAAGACTGAACTACACTTAAACGACGTCAGGAAAGACTGAACTACATTTCAACGACATCGGGAAAGACCGAACTACATTTGAACGACATCGGGAAAGACTGAACTACATTTGAACGACATCGGGGAAGACTGAACTACATTTGAACGACATCGGGAAAGACTGAACTACATTTGAACGATATCGGGAAAGACTGAACTACATTTCAACGACACCAGGAAAGACTGGAAGATCAATATTGACATCGGGAAAGACCAAAAAACATCAAGAATACTTTGATCAGCGTTGATAGGCCGCAAGTGCACGGGTGAAATTGTAGCATAAATCAAGGTCGTTCCCACAGGGACTTTTCCTTTCAACGCACTAAACTAGCCTCCTAGTTGATCGCTAAGCCGATTCGGTTTTTGTTTTGAATCAACTAAATCTAACTCTAATCACAATCAAGGTCTAAACAAACGAATATTCACACAAACTTTTCTGATTTAATTCAAGGGAAAAAGGCGTTCAGGGGATGAAACCTAAGTCAAATAACGAATCAACGATGTGGATTGAACTTTCATTTCATTAATTTGCACAATTAAGGTTCGATAATAGCATAAAACACTTCGTAATGAGATTTTGTCACTAGAGCGAATTGCCAAGACTAACCAAGCACCTACTTTCGTGGTTATTTTGATTTGGTCAAGGTTAAAGTTCTAATTATCTCAAGAACCCTAGTTAAAACTTCTATGTCTAGATAATTTTAACTAGTTTAGTCTAGGTTTTCAAGCAATCAAACTTCTCCTTTCGATACTTCATTCAACAACCTATTAACATGCAATTGGTGATCAAGCAAAAGCAATAACGATTCAATTCAAAGACCAAATAGATTGAAACAAACTAAATTCATGATAATTCAATCCAACAAAGTCAATTCATCAAGCAACTTCAAAGGTTCATCCCCTAAACTAAAAGAACTACTCACTATTCATGTTTGAAACTACAAAGCAATTAAAATCTATTCTAGAAAGCATATGAAAATCTATGAGAGAATGAGAAATAAACCCAAGTGAAGAACAAACTTGCTAGGAATCAACAATGGAGGACTTTTGCTCCTCCACTTCAAAGTATGTTCAAATTGCTCCTCGATCTTCAATCTTCTCTCAATCTTCAATGATGGAATGGAATATGGATGATGGTGGATGATGATTCCCCTCTACTCGGCCGAAAATCAGCATAATATAGGCAAATAGCAACTCAAAACCGCCGAAAATGAAAAGACAGGAGAGACACGGTCCGTGCCAAGGTAGGCACGGACCGTGCCCCATGTGACACGGACCGTGCTCCCTGTGACACGGACCGTGTCACCATCGCTGTATTTTCTCACTCTGGCCATAGACACGACCGTGCTCTTCACGGGGCACCCGTGTCGCTTTCGGGCCTAGGAGTACTTTGGGCCATTGTTTGGGCCTTGGGCGATCCAACATCTCACTTCTTGGTCCTTTAAGCTCATAACTTGGATCTACACTTGCTTTTTGGGCTCGGTTTACATCGATTCTTCACAAATTCCCTACAAAACTCACCAAACTCCAAACCAAGTGTAATATGGGAAATTCGGGTATAAAATAACATAATCAAAACAAATATTCCCCAAATTCTTATCAAAACAACCAAGTTCTCATATATACAAGAAGTACTTATCAAAATCCCCCATGCTTAGTCCTTGCTTGTCCCTAAGCAAGTCCAAACTCAAAAGAAAAGGCAAAGAAAGAAAATGAAAGAAAATAAAAGAAAACGGGACAAAAAGACTCAAAGAACTCAAAGCAAAAGTAAAAAGACTCAAAAGTAAAAATTAACAAAAACGAAAATTTTTTATATAATTACAACTCCTAAGGATGGCACTGATAGAACATTCAATCAACCCAATCTAATCTAAAGTACAGCCCAAGAGTGAAAAAGAAGCCAATTTACACAAGTAAATGAAGACAAATTATTCAAGAATGGTACTCATCAAGTTCAACCAATCACCCTTAATCACCGAATGAGATAAGAAGGCACATGTTAATTGTTAAGCATGAAACTAGGTAAGAATGAAGAGCAAAATCACTTTCTGGGAATGTGGAAACACTCCTCTCATGTGTTTAAATATGAAAAATCATTGAAAGTTCGCTCAAATACTCAAACCAAAGCCACAACCAACCACGTATTTGCTAAGAATCTCAACTCTCCACCGCAATTTGCAAAGCAACAATGACAATCAAGAGGACTTTCAAGGGTTGAAACGGGGCTAGGGTTAAAGGTAAGGAGTGGATAATATTTGGGAATTGTGGAGCTAAAAGCCAAAGCTTGAAATTATTTCGCACCAATTCAACATACATACACTCTCACCACTTAAAAATCAATCCAAATCAACCCCACAAACAGTTGGAAACTTGCCTCAAAACAAAAGAAACACAATGTCAAACACTTTATTCTTTTTTCTTCTTTTTTTTTCGGAATTCTCCGATTTTTCCCTTTTTTTTCACACTTTTTCTATATTTTCTGTTTTTTTTCTGTTTTTTTCTTTTTTTTCTTTGAATAAAACACACACACAAACAAACAAACTCACACTTATATACAACTCACTAGGCAAGTTTCCAATCCTACCCAACAACCTCAATGTACATAACTTGGGGAATCAAATCAATATTTACAACTCAAACCAATCCCCATCACAAACCAAACCACTAAAGTAACCATAATCAACCCAACTTCAAACTCAAAACATTTCAAGCAATGGCTTAAGGGTAGGAAATATATAATCGGCCAAGGCCTATAATATGGGTTCAAGAAAAGAAATGGTCAAGGCAAGAAAGGGGCAATCTACGGATTTTCTGATATAATCGGGTGGTCAAGGCTTGCGGGTTCAATTCCTAATGCCTCTATCATCTTGTCAATGTACGACGCATAGCAATTTCAAGGAGATGCAAAGCAAATGAAGGAGGATGCCACAATGGTGAGTCACTCATGGAAATTAGACTAATAAAAATGATTAGTCTTTTCTTTAAGGCTTATGTGGACTCACGGGTAGCGCTCAACAATCATTACCCAGTTTGAAAGATATGCATATGCACAACTCACTCTTGAAATAGTGACAAAAGTAATCGATCTCATTTTCCTAGCACAATTCTCACAACATTTAGCTTCACAACTCATGTCAATTCACAGTCTTTCACAAACGGGCTGTACAAGATCAAATCAAGTCAAAAGAAAACTATCTCGCCAAATCCTATATCAAACAATTTTTTTTCTTTTTCTATTTTTTTCTTTTTTTTTTCAAAAACCTTTTACAAGACTCAAAATGAAAATAAGAAAATAAGAAAACGAAAACAACCTACGAAAAGAAGAAATTAAAAAACTACAAGCAAATCTAGAAAACAAAAGAAATAAAATCAAAACAAAAGAAAAAGACTCAAAACAAGTTAAAAATCAAAAAGATAAAAAACGACTCAAAACACACATATCCACAAAAGTTACACAAATCCCCCCATGCTTGAACCGAGCATTGTCCGCAATGCGAAACATCACCCGAGAAGCAAGGAAGAAAACACAAATCTAGAAAAATCAAAAATAAAAAGAATAAAAATAAGGAAAAATTTTAGAAAATCCTAAAAAGAAAATAAATAAAATGAAAATAAAATCGAAAAAAACTTGGGTTGCCTCCCAAGAAGCGCTTGTTTAATGTCCTAAGCTGGACAAGGTACCTCTCAACCCGACGAATAGTCCATAACTCCATAGCCAAGGGCTTTTGGAGCTTCACATTGCATGGTACTTCCAAACATCTTCAAATTGACCCCACAGCTTGGGTCAAACTCATCACCTCCTTCAAAAATGGAGGGATCTCCATCATCAAACCTGAAAATCTCATCCAATGTACCCTTGTTAATAGCATAAGGCACGTTCTTGGTGATGTTAGGTGGGAGCAAAATTTCTTTTATTCCCACCCTTGCATCGCCAAGTTCATAGCCTTTATCAATAAATAAACCACAAGAATTTGCAACAAAATGGTCACGAGATTTCTCAAGCTTTTCACTCTCCACTACATGCACACAATCATCATTCTTTTCACAAATCAAACCATCAACATTCTTATCCTTCTCACCAAACACATCAATACCAAAACAAGGGGAAACGTCGCGTGGCAAAACATCACGGAATAAATCAAACTCAAGTTCATGTTCCCCTATCCTAAACTTCATCTTTCCACATTGTACATCCATGACACACCCTACGGTAGCAAGAAAAGGTCTCCCCAAAATGATTTGGGTACGGGAATCTTCGGGCATATCAAGGATGACAAAATCAATCGGCACATAACAATCACCCACCTTAAGGGGAAAGTCCTCCAAAATACCCTTAGGGTACTTGATAGAACGATCCGCCATTTGCAATGACATGGTAGTTGGTCTCAACTCTCCTTGGTTCAACCGTTCATACAAAGAATAGGGCATTAAGCTTACACTGGAACCCACATCACACAAAGCTCGATCAACGGTTAAGCTACCTAGGCCACATGGAATACTAAAGCTTCCCGGGTCCTTAAGCTTAGGAGTAAGCTTGTTAAGAACCACGGAACTACATTCTTCAGTCAAAGCAACTTCCTCAATTTCATCAATTTTCCTGTTTTTAGAGAGGATTTCTTTCAAAAACTTTGCATACAAAGGCATTTGAGATAAAACATTCAAAAACGGCACATTCACATTCAATTGCTTTAACATATTAAAGAACTTGCCGAATTTTGCATCAAATTTAGCCTTACCATATCTTTGAGGAAAGGGTAACGGTGGTTTGTAAACTCTAGGTGGAGATGAAGGTCGGGTTTCGGTGTTCTCTTTTGAATGCTCACTCTCAAGGTCTTTCTCTCTTTCAAAACCAACAACATTCTCACTAGGCTTCTCAACCTCTTTCTCAACCACTACTCCCCCATGCTTGGCATTTGGCACGCTAGGTCCCTCATATGTGTCCTACTCCTCAAAATAATGGCATTACAATGTTCCTTAGGGTTAGGTTCGGGCTTTCCGGGAAGCATTCCCGGAGGGGTAGTGGAGGTACTAGCTTGAATGGAAATTTGATTCTCAAGCATTTGAGTGTGGGTGCTCATAAGGTCAACTTTAGTAGCTAAGGCCTTAATCACCTCATCTTGTCTTTGTTGATGCTCAAGTTGCTGTTGTTGGTGATGTTGTTGAGACAACATCAAAGCTTGTATCATGGCCTCTAGGTTAGGCTTTTGGGGAGCTTGTGGTGGAGGTGGTTGGGGTTGTCTTTGTCCTTGGGGTTGACCCATTTGGTTATTATTCCGGTAAGAAAAGTTCGGGTGGAACCTAAAGCCGGGGTTGTAAGTATTGGAAAAAGGGTCAAAGTTTTGCCTATGAGAAGGGTTACCAACATAGTTAACCACTTCGGTTGATTCATTGCTAACCAACCCACTAGGACAATTCAAGGTCTCAAGCTCATATAATTGACATAACGCACATGGTTGGGGAGGGGGAGCATTCACATTGAACAAATCCATCTTCTTAGTCATGGCATCCAACTTAGCATTCAACATAGAAATAACATCAACTTCATACTAAAGAGGACGGGGCTTTGACCACTGGTAGCTATTGATCGCCATCTCCTCAATCAAAGTTTGGAGTTCTGCCACTGTCTTGGACATGATGTTGCCTCCTGCCGCCGCCAAGATGTTGGCCCTCAAGTTGTCATCCACCCCATTGTAGAAGGCTTGTATCGGGACCCATGGTTCTAAACCATGGTGGGGGCATTGACGTAAGAGGTCCTTGAACCTCTCCCATGCTTCATAGAGGGACTCATCCGGCTCCTGGACAAATGTTGAGATTTGATTCCGGAGGCTCGTCAACTTGCTAGGAGGAAAGTACTTCGCCAAGAATAAGCTAGCAAGTTGGTCAAAAGTGGTGATGGCAGAGCTTGATGGAAGAGCATCCAACCACTCCCAAGCCTTCCCTTCAAGTGAGAAGGGAAACAATCGCAGCTTGATTGCATCGGGCGTTGCACCATTTGCCTTAAAGGTCTCACATGCTTGGTTGAATAGGCGAAGGTGCCGGTTGGGATCTTCATTGGGGAGGCCATGGAATGGGTTGGCCTTCACCAAATTGATGAGTGAACTCCTCAGCTCGAAATCGTCAGCGGCCACTCTTGGAGGATTAATGGCGGAGGGTTGATTTGTGACATTTGGCATCACATAGGAGCCAAGCGTGATTCTAGGTTCTTCGCCACCGCCACCGCCGCCAACACCGAACATGGTGTTCTTTCGCTTGGAGTTCTCTTCTTGTCTTCTCCGGGCGTGTTCTAACTTTTGCTTCTTTCGCCGGGAGCGAAAGGTTCTTTCGATTTCAGGATCAAGCTCAAAGAGTGGAGCTTTTTGCATGCACGTAGAGTAAACCTCGCAAGACAAAAACCAAAACACCAAGGAAAATCAAAACAGAAAATAAATGACTTAGGCAACCTTAGAGTATTCGTTCAGTGGCTGGCTAGGGACAAAGTCCCCGACAACGGCGCCAAAAACTTGATAGGCCGTAAGTGCACGGGTGAAATTGTAGCATAAATCAAGGTCGTTCCCACAGGACTTTTCCTTTCAACGCACTGAACTAGCCTCCTAGTTGATCGCTAAGCCGATCCGGTTTTTGTTTTGAATCAACTAAATCTAACTCTGATCAGAATCAAGGTCTAAACAAACGAATATTCACACAAACTTTTCTGATTTAATTCAAGGGAAAAAGGCGTTCAGGGGATGAAACCTAAGTCAAATAACGAATCAACGATGTGGATTGAACTTTCATTTCATTAATTTGCACAATCAAGGTTCGATAATAGCATAAAACACTTCGCAATGAGATTTTGTCACTAGAGCGAATTGCCAAGACTAACCAAGCACCTACTTTCGTGGTTATTTTGATTTGGTCAAGGTTAAAGTTCTAATTATCTCAAGAACCCTAGTTAAAACTTCTATGTCTAGATAATTTTAATTAGTTTAGTCTAGGTTTTCGGGCAATCAAACTTCTCCTTTCGGTACTTCATTCAACAACCTATTAACATGCAATTGGTGATCAAGCAAAAGCAATAACGATTCAATTCAAAGACCAAATAGATTGAAACAAACTAAATTCATGATAATTCAATCCAACAAAGTCAATTCATCAAGCAACTTCAAAGGTTCATCCCCTAAACTAAAAGAACTACTCACTATTCATGTTTGAAACTACAAAGCAATTAAAATCTATTCTAGAAAGCATATGAAAATTTATGAGAGAATGAGAAATAAACCCAAGTGAAGAACAAACTTGCTAGAAATCAACAATGGAGGACTTTTGCTCCTCCACTTCAAAGTATGTTCAAATTGCTCCTCGATCTTCAATCTTCTCTCAATCTTCAATGATGGAATGGAATATGGATGATGGTGGATGATGATTCCCCTCTACTCGGCCGAAAATCAGCATAATATAGGCAAATAGCAACTCAAAACCGCTGAAAATGAAAAGACAGGAGAGACACGAACCTTGCCAAGGTAGGCACGGACCGTGCCCCATGTGACACGGACCGTGCTCACCATCGCTGCTTGTATTTTCTCACTCTCTGGCCATAGACACGACCCGTGCTCTTCCTGGGGGCACCCGTGTCACTGCTTTTTTCGGGCCTAGGAGTACTTTGGGCCATTGTTTGGACCTTGGGCGATCCAACATCTCACTTCTTGGTCCTTTAAGCTCATAACTTGGATCTACACTTGCTTTTTGGGCTCGGTTTACATCGATTCTTCACAAATTCCCTACAAAACTCACCGAACTCCAAACCAAGTGTAATATGGGAAATTCGGGTATAAAATAACATAATCAAATCAAATATTCCCCAAATTCTCATCAAAACAACCAAGTTCTCATATATACAAGAAGTACTTATCAAGCGTCCTACTCGGACTCGATCAAAGTGGGGGCTAACTGTAGACGCAAAATTTTGTCACTCAATTCAGCTTTGTAATTATGTAATTTATTTTAATCATTTTTTTATCTTTATTTTTAATTTAGGATTAAATGCCAAGATTTTTGAAATGCACACATTTTTCACATGTTAAAATCCTCCAAAGTCAAATCAAACCCAATCAAATCCATCTTTATCTTATTTCATTCTTCCTCCCTTTTCCAAATCAAATAAAATCAACCTTTATTTGATTTTATCCTCCCAATATTCTTTCATTCACCACCATAAATAAACTCCCCTCCACCACTATAAATACACCCTCATTTCTACTCTTTTTCCACACCTCAAAAAAAATCATCCTAGGAGCATTGACACTAGGTGATTTTATCTTTCTTCTCCTCCCTCCTTCTTCTTCTTCTCATCATCATCATCATCTTGCATTCATAATCTTGGCGTTAACTTGAGGTTAGTATTATTTTTTATTTTATTCTCACTTTATTATGATGTAAATCCAACTTAAATAATAATATTGATGCTCTAATCAAATTGACTAAATGTTAACTTGTAAACGTTTATACTTTTGTTCTTTTATTTCATTCTTCTATTCGCATTTATTTTATTTTTACATTTAATCATTTCATTTGTGTGCACTAAATAATATTGATTAATCTAATTAATTCTTCTCTTCTACTCTTTTCTTTAAATTAACCGATTTAGTAGAGTCCGTTCTTTGAACGGGCGAATTCGAGGGTTTTTACTTTCGAATTCGTAACCTTACCCCCGGATCCGAATCTCATGGTTCGTGGTTTATGGAGTTTAAATTTGAGTTTATTAATTCTCATTAAAAATTAATTGGCGACTCTTTTTATTTTTATTATTTTGATTCATTTGAACATCATAATAAAATGTATTTAAATCCCTTCCAAGAAAAGACACCCCTTTCGATTCGTCGTACACCGCGAGGGATAACGGGGATTTTACCGGGTCCCACAGATAACTTAGAGAAGAAATGGGGTGCTCCGAAAAGCCAAAATGTTAAGTTGCTTTTGTGAAACCTTTGAGGAATGTGGCGTGTATGACTTGGGATATAAAGGGCACAAATTCACTTGGAGTAACAAGCGAGAAGGAGATGAGTTTGTTGAGGAGAGATTAGACCATTTTTGTGCAACCGGGGGTTGGCTTGTATTGTTCCCAACAGTTAGTCATCTAGATGAAGATCTCTCTTACCATCTTCCAATCCTAGTACGCATTTTTGGAGAAAAGAAAGGAAGGTGGATCCATGAAGATGACCGTAGAGAGGTGATTAAGTTGACATTTAAGATGCATAACTGCTCTAACCCTCGAATAAAGCTTGAATACAAAATGATTGAGTGTTCTAAGGCGCTTCAGCAGTGGCATGCAGACAAATTTAGGAATCTAGTTGAGCATATTAGGAAGCTTAAGGCTAAGCTGAGGAACGATAGAAAAGAGGCAAAAAGGAGGAAAATCTTAGGGTAAATTAGTTCTTGGAGAAGAAAAGAAGTTTTTTGGGCGCAACAATCGAGGGTGGAATTCATGTAGCGCGGCGACTCAAACACAAGGTGGTTTCACATCGAAGCAGTAATGAGGAGGGTTATTAATGCCATTACAACCCTTGAACACCCTAATGGTTCTTTGGTAGAGAACGAAGAAGAGATAGAACACACCGTCACCGACTTCTTCTCTAAGCTGTTCAAATCAAACGACATTTTAGGGGGAAGAGGAGTTCTCGGACTGCATTGAGCCAAAGGTCACTGATGATATAAACAACACTCTCAATATGCCATATACAGATGAGAAGGTGCATGAGGCTATTATGAATGTGTACCCGAGTAAGGCATCTGGACCAGATAGATTGAATAGCATGTTCTTCCAACACTATTGGGAGGTACTTGGCAAGGATATCTCTCGGCTAGTGCTATAAATTTGAATGGTGGGGACATCCTGACCGGTTGAACTACGTAAATGTGGTTCTCATACCGAAGGTGAGCAACCCACCAAACTTAGTCAACTTCAAACTAATTAGCATTTGCAACGTGGTCTATAAGATTGTTACCAAGGTTCTAACAAACCGATTAAAGAAGGTCTTTCCTCGAATTATTGTTGAAAATCAGAGCGTGTTCACCCCAGGCAGGTTGCTTACAAACAACATCTTGATCTCGTATGAATATTTCATTCTATAGGGCAATTAACAAGCAAGAATGGTTCAATGGTTGTCAAACTATATATGGTCAAGGCCTATGATCGAGTTGAGTGGTAGTTCCTCTTGAAGGTCATGCACTCATAGTTAGATCGAGCTTTAGGAAGCCTTGGGTCGACATGGTAATGAGGTGTGTGGAGTCACTCATGTTTTTATACGTGATCAATGGCGTTCCCAAAGGCTTAGTTGTTCCCTCTCGGGGTCTTTGTCAGGGAGAACCCATATCACATAATATATTTATGTTTGTGGCAGAGGGCCTTAATGATTAATTGAGGAAAGTTGAGAGAAAGGGAATGGGATTTGAATTGAAGCTCCTAGCACCTCCTGCATGCTCTTTGTAGACGACTCAATCCTCTTCTACAAAGCAACAACGGAGCATGTGCAAAGTATAAGGATATTCTGGAGCGCTACAGTAAGGCGTCGGGACAGAGCACAAATTTTCTGAAGTCTAACATGTATTTCTAAGGAGAATTGAAGAAGGGCGTAGGTGAGGGGTGACCCAAACACTGGACATGAGAGAGATTTTAGTACAGGAGAAATACTTAGGTCTTCCCATGACCATTGGAAGAGCGAAGAAGAAAGTGTTCATGCCCATTAAGGAGCGTATAACAAAAAGATTGGTGGTTGGATGGATAGATTGATATCATGGGCACGTAGAGAGGTGTTGGTAAAGGCAGTAGCCCAAGCTACCCACCCATTCAATGAGTATCTTCAAATTTCCTAAATATTTATGTTACTATATTCAGTCAATCATCAACAAATTCTGGTGGAGGTACGGAAGGGAGAAGTGGGAAGTACACTGGGTCTCTAGCTCCAAGCTATGTGCGAGGAAGACAGATGGAGGATTAGGTTTTACAGACCTAGCGACATTCAATGACGCCCTCTTGGCGAAACTGGTGTAGTTGTTGGTGACGAACTCCAATTCTTTGGTTACTCATATTTTCAGGGTGAAGTATTACCCTTCATAGGGATGTGTTGAAGGTTGACTTAAGCACAAGACCGAGCTTTACATGGAGGAGTTTATGGGAGGCAAGAGCAATTGTAAATCTTGGATCGAGATGGCTTATTGGAGACGACGAGTCTGTGACTATTTGGTTGAATAGGTGGATTCTGTGACCTACTCCTTTCAGGCCATTGGTCACCTCCCAATCTGCTAGCAATGATAGTCAAGTTTGTGACCTAATTGATAAGGACACAGAAAGTTGGAGGCGAAACCTGGTCCATCAATTCTTTCTCCTCTATGATATGCTGATGAGATTTGCAGGATCCCCCGGTGTAATTCACGGTCAGCAGACAGGCTAAAATGACAGTTTGAACCTAGTGATCATTTCATAATCAAGTCAGCTTATTACCTGATTGAGTGAATAGTTTGCGACATTAGGCATCAACAAGTAATGAAAATGGGTATGCATTTTGGAAGAAACTTTGGTAATGAAGGTGCCCCCTAGAATCAAGTTGTTTGCTTGGAAACTCGAGGTGAATGCATTAGCAACCAGATGGAATTTGGCTAAAAGAATCCCAAATGGTGAGGTGAGATGCGAAATTTGTGGAGCAATGGAAAACACAGTGGAACACTCGTTGTTGGAATTGCTGACAAAGGAGGGTTTATTATGGACTGAATTCTAATGGGCGAGCAGAAATTTGTTGGGCAATAATTTGGGGACTTCGTAGCAGTCATGTGGGAAGTGTGGAATGTGAGGAACATGTTTTTCTGCAGAAATAAGGAAACCCGATCAACGGGGCTAGCTATGAGGGCAATCATATTTGCCCAGTCCTACCGGGAAATGAGACAGAAGGAAGAACCACTGAGATAACAGAAGAAGGAGTATTGGGAACCACCAGGTCCCGATTTACGAAAGATCATTTTTGACGTGGGAAAGTTAGGGGAAATGGGTGGAAGCTGGGGCTTTGTGGTGCAAGGTCAATGGAGAGAAGTTGTGATGTACGTGACTCGCCAGAAAGTTGAATTCACTAGCGGATAACTCGAGGAAGCCATGGCGTACAATTTGCCATCCAGAAATGCAAGGAGGCCGGTTTAACGAGGCTAGTAATGTATTAGGGTCCGCTTGGGAGGAGAGTTAAAAGAAGGCGGGAGTTCATAAGAGTAAAGGAGGGTGAGGGTATGTGAGTGTTTATAAGGGTAAACTATTTGCTCCTGCTTGGAAGATCGATTGGGAAAGTTCATACTTAAGAGTAAGTTTTAGTTGACATATTTGCTCTTTCATATTATATGTAATACAATGACACTCAAACATTAGTTTTATGCTCATTCTCTCTCTACCCCGTCCCCCTCTCTCCCTATTCAACTATTCTTTCTCTACCCCCTCCCAATCTCTCTCTAATCTCTCTCCACCCTTTTCATCCCCCCCCTCTCTCTCTCTCTCTCACACACACACACACACACACACACACTCACACACACACACAACAGAAATTATAAGGGAGGACCGAGTGTACATAGCACGGTACACTTTGTATAAATATGGGGTAGGGTATATGTAAGATGCACGTGAGATTTTATTATGGGGAACTTCCTTATCGCGCAGATCCTCCGATCATATTCTTCATTGGTCAATTTTGCTCCTTCTTGTGCCACCTCCAATCGTATTCTTCCTTGGTCAATTCTACTCCTTCTTGCGTCGCCACTTCTGCAAAATAGGTATGAAACAACAAACAAGCGAACAAACAGACAATATCGTATTTGATGCCGAGAACCTATTGATCGAACAATTGCAGATAGAGGGTGAATCAAGCGTGAATGTACTTGAACATCCTTTGTTGGATGGTGGACGAAATGCAGCCTTTAACCCGGATGTTGATACCTTCAATGATGCTAATACCTTAGATGAACACAACAATGGGGAGGAAACACAGAACCACCGAGAAGACATGCCTGAGCTAGGTAAACAATAATGTATAATGTTGCAATAAATATACATTGCAATGCTTGAATATTGCATCTAAGTTGGGAAAACATGCACTACATAATGGAAAATTTATTACCAAATATATAGTGGCATATAGGATACATTGGCAGTATTGATAGATACAGTTAAAGCATGAAAAGACAGTAGTTTGTGTTTTAGAAAATTACCAGTTCGTGTATACCAATCGCACCGTACGCTCCGTTCTATATGGGCTCGGTGTTATTTCATAATTTGCGCACACACACATCCCTCTCTCTAGAGAGAGAGAGAGAGAGAGAGAGAGAGAGAGAGAGAGAGAGAGAGAGAGAGAGAGAGAGAGATGTGTGTGAGTGCGAGAGAGAGAAAGACTCTCAACATGACATGGAGAGATAGAAAGGTAAAATTGTCAATTTTTGTATTATGTATATTATAATGTCATCAAACTTTTCCTTACACCCTAAATTGGAATGTAAGAAAAATAAGAGATAAAAGACGTAAAAGAGGGTAAATTTGACTCCCCCTCACCCTCTCTCACTCCATTCCCAAATAAGGGTAATGAGGAGTAAGCACTAAGCACCCTTCTTAACTCCCTCTAACGCTCCCTAACTCTTCTTGCATAGAGAAGTTCCAAACTCTCTTTTAGGATTTATTTTATATGATATTTTGAGTGTTAACACTACTTTTGAGTGTTTCTTGATCTTGTTTTAGACGGGGATGTAATACAACGTCAGATTTTTTGGCTCTTTACCAACCCACAGAATTCTTTTAGAGAACTTGGGTGGAAGAGTCGCCAGATAATGTCCAAGATTTGGCCACTGGTGATATCATTGATATGTATTCTCATATGAAATTCTGAATGGGGAATCAATATAATCCCCTCTTATCTTAAAAAAAATTCATAAATTACATAAAATTTATTATTGATTTAATTTTTTTTATAAATATAAAATAACACATAATTACTTGAAAAATATTTAAATCAAAACAACATAAATTCTAGATAATTCAAAATAGTTACTATTGATCACCTTGATTCAAGACACACATCATGGTCTAAATTTGCCTCACCTTTAAGATTTTACATGAAACTAGTGTTATAGAAGCGCGCGTTGCGCGCGGTTAATATACTAATTAAGTAAACTCTCTCCGTCCCTTAATGAATATCAATTTTTCTAACTATCTGTAATTCTTTATCAGTCAATTTTACAATTTCAATAATTAAAATACTCATATTATCCTTAATTAATGAATGAAATTTTTATTTACTTTTAAAAATCTACTTTATTTCTCCGTTGGATCAAAATCCATGTTTTACTAAAATGGTGGAAAGAAGAGGGGTATACTTGTCCATGTACAATTTTTTTTACTCTATTTTTTAAGGACATTGGTTTTGTAAAATTAGTTACCATAATACCTATAAAAGGACAGAAGAAGTACAACATTATAAGGAAAAAGTAACAATAGATATATAAAGTGTTCTTGCATTCAGTTTGGCAATGACTTTCAAATAACTTTCTTTTTGAGCTTTAAAAGTAACAATAGATATATAAAGTTGTGAATGTGTTTTGGTTGTCATGGATGCGAACGTCCTTGCGTTGTTTTTGTTTATCAATGTTTGATTGTAGCTTTTATATTTTGGAGTTGGTTGTTTGTTGTTTGTAATGTGATTTGTTGTATTATGTGAACTTCTAAACATTTTGGCTTTAAATAATCGGAAAAAAAGAACAACGTCGTTGAGATTCATCGGCATTGACAACTACCAAGGAAATAAAATCAAATGTGCTACATAGTGTACTCGTTTCCCGCAACTTTAGGTAGAACATAAATTTTTCCTTAATAATGGTACAAAGTTTAGACTCATATACTGATACAACATAATACTCCCTCCGTTTTTTTTATCTGTCATTTATTGTTTTCAATATCAATTTTTAATTAATAATTTTCTATTAATATTATACTTTTTAATATCAATTTTTTATAAAAAAATTATAATATTATACCTTTTAATAGTATTTTTTATTACGAATCTATTAATATCAATTTTGTATGATGAATCATTATAGAAATTAAGATATGAATAGTCAAAGTTTTTAACACAATTTTCTAGGCGGCAGATAAATAAAAACAAAGGTAGTAGTTTTTTGCATTATCTCTAGAACTAAAGTTCATTATTAAACCTTGAAGTTTGTTTATATAATACCCATATCACAAAAGTTGATAAGATAACATCCTATAACATCATTTTTTATACCCAAGAAAGATCATGCAAATCAAATTGTCCCTGTAGAAGTTTCTAACTTCAATATTATAAGGTGACAAAAGAAAAGAAAAATGGTCGTTTCAATACTATCTTAACTGATATAAGAAATAGTTGAAATCATCTCAATGGATACAAGAAAAAGTTGAAATTAAGTGCACCAGCTATGACCCTCTCAACTGAATTTCCACCACCGAGCGAACTGAATTCTACTTCCCTTACTGTTGTGATAGAAATACAACTACCAGGGAGTAACATCTGTAGTCAATAGCATACTTGCTATCAGGTAAGAGGACAATTATATAATCAAAAGCCTTAGGAATAATAATACATGACTGACAGAATTATCGGGAAGAAAGGAAATAAGAACATAAAAGAAAATACTCATGGATGGTGCTCTCAGGATTTGTAGAGAATTTTCAGATAGTGAGTAATACATCAAGGACCTTTAGTTGAATCCCACGAGAAATCAGCTCATCGCTTTAGGCCACCATGCTCCCCCAAGGAAATGGTAAGAGTCTCCTCATTTACAACAATGTAATAAACGAGTGTAAAGTTGTCTTTGAGAAAACCAGCCTTTGCACTAACTTCTCTTTGTTTGCAGGAAGTTGAATCTCTCCAAATATTTTTCTTTCAAATTGCCAACAGTTTCAGATACTGATTGTATTGTAATGTCAATCTTGTCACTTGAGGTTTCCTTCATCAACATCGGGAACCAATATATTGATCTTAACAGGACCTTGCTCAAAAGCATTGGGTTTTTTCAAAGAAAAAGATGATAATCCCATCCAAAAACATCAAAGGGGAATAGAAATATAAACAAAACAAAGTTCAAATCAAGATACAATCAATCAAAGCTAAGGAATAGGAGATATCATCCAGTTCAAATAAGAAACAACCAGCTATGAGTCTACACTTTTTTAAAAAACAGTTCCAATCAAAGGAATACAACCACAAAAGAGGGCAATAGTGCACATGCCTAATGAACAATAGTTGCCTGCATGAAGGTATGAAGTAAAGGAATAAACAATAAATCTACATGAGTCACATTAATTTCCTACTAAGAAAAAGATTATGGTCTCAAAGCAATGAACTGTAATCCATAAGTAATACCATTATTATGGTCTATCCAAGCAGATTAATCTCCCACTTATTACCTTTTCACTATTTCAATTAAAGCAATCGATGATTACTTAGGTCCTTTCCTTAAGAAAAAAACTACGTACTTAATTAGCTGGTGTTTTCATAAAAGAGACAAAGATTCCTACCAGTGTTTTAAAACAATCCCAGAGGTTGTCTTGGAGACCGAACAACCTTAAGTGTCTCGTAACCATGAGCACCTAATAGAGCTTCTCCAAAGGCTTGAATCGTAGAATCCACGTGCTTTCGATGTGATAATGCTTCATCCAACTCTTTCTGAGCTTTTGTCCTCTTGTTTGATCCTTCGGGAGCTCTACGTACCTATTTTGTATGTCAATTATGATCACAAAACTAATATGGCTCATTTATATATTTAAATTACACATAGTAATTAATTAGACAAACCTTCTCTCTCAAGTAGAGAATGTCAGCTTCATGTTGCTCAACGGCTGATAAAGTGGTAGTAGGACTATTGTTGCCTAGCTGGTCAATCTTGCTAGGGTTATTGGTGCCCATGTAGAGGGCCAAAGGGTCCTTGCTAAGGGCAATGTCACCATATTCCATCACGTGAGATCCACGCTCTTCCCCTGCTGTTGTCCGCTTTTTCACCTATAAATATATGTAATTAATACAGAGTCCATCTGTAGTTTAATAAAAGGGAATATCGAATAATGTTGTAACTATATACCAATATGACTTGAATTGTACTTGTGTTAGGCCATGTTCTTTCAATTCGATTAGTAGAAGCCGGGTAAAGTAAAATTTGATAGGTTTCAGTAAAAAATGTAAACTTGGATAAAAATGTGTAAAATTGAATTGTGGGTAGTTTACAGTGTGAAGGAACATGTTCTTCATTCTTACCACTTTATATTGCTCCTCCAAAGTCTCGGACGCAAGATTATGCACGTCACTATTAAACCATACAAGAAACCAATGGAATTGATTAAAACAATGTACAACTGCGATTAATGATCGATCCATATTAATCAGCTGGTCAATTTTACATGACAAAATTAAATTCAGATAATTAACTAAAATTAATATCTATACGTACGTACCTATCCTCCATCCAAGCAACACTATACAAGTCACCCAAACAAGTGTCGTATTCAGGGGGTGGAGAGGGATTGAACCCAGGAAAATAAGTTGCCCAGCTACTTTCAGAAGGATTTGATGCAGTTGTCACATATATTTCCATTTCTCAAGTAAAAGTTCCTCAAATATACTCCCTGCTTCACAAGCTTCCACATAAATTACCTGCAGTAATTATGCACATATTAAACTTCCCCACCATAAGAAAGTGAATAAGGAGGAAGATAATTATAACATGTAAATTTTAATGGGTAATTTTTTTTTTTTGTTTTTGGATGTCAATAATACCAGCTTGATTAGGCCTCAAATTATAACATGTAATTTTTTTTAATGGGTAATTTCCATTCCTCAGGTAATTTTTTGTTTTTGTTTTTGGGTGTCAATTATAACATGTAAATTTTAATGGATAATTTCCATTCCTCAGGTAATTTTTTTTGTTTTAATGGGTAATTATAACATGTAAATTCTGTCAAAACAACCAAATTATTTTTTTAAAAAAATCACTTATTTTCCTTTGCCTCCCATCATTCTCACCCTCAAATTCAATCATCCTCTAATCATACCCAATGATATATTCATACTCAACTTGATTAAGCCAACTTACAGCAGAAAATTAGTAGGGGGGAAAAAAATAACACAACCCTTCAAGCAACTCAAAATAATTGAGCCCACTGCCTACAGTTTCACCTATGTTCAGACTTTCGAGTATCAAAACTTAAGATCAACTCTACCCACCACAAAAATGGCTACATCCCGTTGTTTGTCGTCACATTATTGATCATCATAAGGTAACTCCACAACTGAGTTAATTCCATCACCTATACAAATACTGTTTTGCCATTCTTCAAGCATGAACATAACCAATCATGCGTCAAATAATCCAAAATGAGATTGATTTTTTTTTTTAAAAGTAAAATACATAACACAATATACCCTGTATACAATGAACCTCATATGAAACTAAAAAAAATGCCAAAAATGAGATTAATTAAATTAATAAACTAAAATGTTAACAAAGATACAAAGAATATTATGCAAAAGAACACAAACAAACCTAGCATTTGAACCCATCAGAAGAACTCTGATCCACTCTGTTATCCACCCACCATTGTTTTTGCCTACCAAGTAAAGTGGCATCTAGATTTTTTTAATGCTCAAGGGTTTTATATTCTTTACCCTTTAGTTAAATGTTTTTGATTTTTGAATCCTCTAGCATTTGACTTGGCATATAGTATCTTATATAGTTATATACATATCAAATAGCTAACTATTAGCTATTCTACTCTATTAATATGACCAAGGGAATATTCATTGAACAATAGGTTGAATGATTTAAAGCTTGTTCATAGAAACCACTTAGCTCAAGCTTTGTAAGCTTCTAAGCAGTTAAGCTCAATTGAATGCTTTCTTTTCATTCTCTATCAGTTTCACTCCAATGCTTTGTAGCTTCTCCACCCCTCGATCTTCCCTCAAAAATAACAAATGGCTCAATCCAACAACTACAAACTTCTCTTTTTATCTTACAACAAAAGAAGGCAGAAAGATGCATGGTAGTCATCCTTTATTTATTTATTTTTTTTAAAGAAAAAGGGGCTTAATTTGAATCTTAGAGTCCACGTGAGAATAGAACAATGCCTAAACTTCACACATATGAGGATCTCTTAAATGGACGTGGACGGACAAAATCATACTCCAAATAGGCAGAGCAAACGATCCCAAAGAAGCCCGTAAATACTTTTTTTACTTGTTGAAATAGATTTCAGCTAAAATTCATGAGGAAACCAATCTGCTTTCACTCAAATCAAACTAGAAGGTTCATGCCCAGTACAGATGAACATTACCCAGAGAGAATAACAAGAAAATCAAAAACATGAAAAAAGGTGGCAAATTAGATGTCTCAGCTCCAATTTTTCAACTACAGATTGAAAAAAATTATGGGTAGTCTGATGAAAAAATGGGCAGTCTGGGAATAGGCAAGCTTATAAGTTATAACAGGACTGGAGCAAGAGTAATACCATTATTAGACGACGATATCAATCTGTACAAGTTTTTCACCAGATTTGACGCACAGATGTCCAAACTGCCCAGAAATTGGTTTCATCAAGAAAAAAAAAAGAAAAAAAAAACAGTTAGGTTCAGATCAGTAATCAATTGCGAAAACCTTGAATGAAACTTTAGTGTTCATCATTTTAATAATGGAATTTAATTCAAAATTGAAGACACAAAATAAAGAGAAAGGAGGGGATAGCATGAACTTACTCCGAAAGCTATAGCCGCAATTGAAGCACCAACCCCTACTTTAAAGTTTCCTCCCATGCCTTAAAAGCTTCCAATAGCTTAGAATTCTCAATCAAATAGCCATGGAGCTCTCAATCAGCTCCTCACCCCTACTCTTGTGAATTAAAGACTCCATTTGGTCAGAATTGATGGAAAAGCTTTGATAAGCATAGATAGATGAGATGGGCTATACCTTGGGGTTTACAAATTGATGGGTAAGAACTGATGGGGCGGAGCAGAAGGAGAGAGAGAGAGAGAGAGGTGTTAATTTAGCACAGTAAATGACACAGCACAGCAGTGAGCCAATTAAGGCCTGAAATTGGGAGAAATTACCAAAATGCTATTTGAACAGTAACAAAGCAATTTGAACAGTGAAAGTGTGTAGGGGATTTTTAATGTTTAAGGATATTAATTTGAATGCTTATGAATTGCATACATTTTGTGTTCCTTTAGTTTAGGAGTAAACGATGCTTAAACCCTTAATTTTTGAGAAAATTTGTATAATTTGTTCAAATTATGAAAAAGGATCCAAATCACTAAAGAATGAACAATCAGGTATGATTCTAGACAAAACTACGTGCGACTCACACTTAATCAGTTTAGGAAGAAGCCGTTACAATTCGGGAAAAAAATTATGCATGGGCATGGCCGACCCTTAACTGAATCATTCATGAAGAATCGAATAAAGGTGGAGAAAAAATTATGTGTGACTCACACTTGAATGAACTCAAATAGCATAGAATTGTAAATCTGTGATCGATAAAAAACTAAATATGGGTGTTACAGTATAAACAATATCAGTAAAAACAGTATTGGGGAAAAATAATCAGTAAAAACAGAGTTTGGACTTCTCTTGCTTGGTGTAAGACTTCTACTGTCTACTCCTGTAACATCTGTATGAAAGTACAAGGAAAGAAAGCAACCTATAACCAAATATAAAGGCCAACATTACAGCCAAATAGCTCCACCTGTGTGATTCTTGGAGACCTTGTTGTCTTAGGAAGTCATCCCCAAACATCTTACACCCTGTTAAGTCACTCTCTACACATCTCTTCTTCCCTCTTTCCCCTCCATATTCATTGATCATAAAGCACTCGAACGGGTATTTAAACACACTCAGATAGTGCATAAACTTCCAATACTTGGGTATCTTTTCGTTCTCTATGAAGTACCCAGAGAAGAGGAAAAACGACCCCATTAGCCCTGCTATGACTGATGTTCCCATGATGAAGTTGGGGACAAGTGCACTGAAACAAGCCACAAATGAATTTGACATCAGTACTACCATCCACACCACCAGCAGGAAGTAGAAGAATGCCCCGGGATCTCTTTGTAGGCCAACTAGCCAGTACACAGGTGTCGTGTACAGTAGGCTCACTACGAGCAGAAAGGGGAGGAATACGAGTGTGTTTGCTAAGACGTAGGATGAAACTCGGTATGCCCCTCTTGATGTTTCTGTCATCAGGATTCTCCTCTCTTGCAAGAAAATTGGCAAGCCTTCGGTGGTTGAAGAAAGCAAAAAAGTGAGGGTAAATGCAAAAAATCCTAACCGGGTCTGTAACGCGAGCTGCCCTTGAGCATCTTCATGCTTCATGTAAATAGTCCCTAGGACCAAACCAGCTACGAGGGCTTGCAATATTCTTCCAGCAAAGAGTTGCTTTGTCCTCAGTATGTTCTTGCAGAATCTTTCCCCAAGGATTTGAACTTCGGAGTATGGGGAATTCGCATAAGCCATGCTCTTCCAAGGGTATGACAGGGGGTTCTGGGTTTCAGAAACAACCTCTCTACTTGGTATGGATAAGACTGTATAAAACTTGACTGTGCCAACTTGTGCGAAATCCATACTGGGTTTGGTGTTGTTTTGAGGAATTAGGCTGCTTTCCTTGCATTCCCCGTCATAACGGCCACTTCCTCTCTTATGGAGAGAGGATTGTATCCCAGTAGCCAAGGTGGTAGCAGCATCTATGGAGAACTCGAGCACGTTGACATGGCGAGGGATTTGGTGGCCCAGAGCTCGAAGCTTCCTTTCGAGAAGGCTTAGGGGCCCATTGTGAAGAACAAGCCCATCTGAGAGCAACACAACTCGATCAAGCAACTCAAGGATTCGAAAACCAGGCTGGTGAATGGTTATCACTACTGTCTTACCTTGTCTAACCACCATGGATTTCAGCATTGATATGATGTGAAGTGCCGAAGCAGAATCCAAACCTGAAGTGGGTTCATCAATAAGCAACACAGAAGGATCATGCACAAGCTCAACCCCGATAGACACCCTACGCCTCTCACCACCAGAGATCCCATGGTCGGAGCCGCCACCAACCCTTGACTCAGCAACATGTTGCAAACCCAACTCCTTGATCAGCTGGCTCACTCTCTGAGCAGCCCTCTTCCTTTCCCCGGGTAACTTGAGAAGAGCACTATACAGTAGTGTCTCCTCAACCGTAAGAAGAGGAAAAAGGGCATCTTCCTGAGTGACATACCCAGACAACCTTTTGAACAACTTGGGGTCGATGGGTTGATTGTTGATCAACACTTTACCAGAGGTGAATTTCGTAGGCGGAATCTTGGCTGCCAGAATCTCGAGCAGGGTCGTCTTCCCTGCTCCGCTCGGCCCAGCAATTGCAGTGAGCTCCCCAGGTTTAGCTTCAAAGTTGACATCTTGCAAAATGACCCTGGATGCCCTTTCCTCCCCTCTGAACCACAGCAAGTTCTGTAAAGAAGAAGTGCAGAGTTTGTAACTTAGGCCTTTTGTCTCTATTTTGTAGGATGAGGAGGTTTTACATTTCCCCCCACCGGAACTCGGTGATCGAACTGGAAGCTCCATGGAGATCATGGAATGGATGGGGGATCCAAGGGGAAGGAAAGAAAGACAAAGACCAGCACAAAAAATGCAAGGAGAGGGGGGTTGTGGAAGGGAGGAATAAAAAGGAGGTGAACAAACTCACCAACTTTGTAGTTTTCAATGCATTTTCTAAGTTCAAACAGGCAAACTAAAGACTTGGGCTTACTTGTTAGTTTAAAGGGTAGAATATTGTGAAAGCTTCTGGGGAGAAGTGAGAAAATCGGGGGTTTTCTTGTGAAGTTCTTGTATTTTTATTTTAGGTGAGCTATAAACTGACCAGACAGGGTTTGTGTTGGTTGTGAGACACAATTTTGCCCCTCCTTCAAGTAATACTTGCTAAAATAATGCATTTTGCAGTGAACTTGAAGCCATCTAATCTGATTAGCTGATCCTCAGCATATATAATCAAACCACTTCATGCTTTAGACTAAAATTAAGCATGCAAATCAACAAAGTAGAAGTTAATCCACGAAATTTAGATAGGCAAGTTTAGAATTAATTACCCAGTTCTTTGGCGCATCTACAGATTACTAGCAGCCCCACTACCATCAAACGACTGAAATTTGAAGATCCCGGACTGCGAATTTCCAGTAATTTCCATCATAATAAAGTTCAATCAAATATGAATCAAATAAACTATTACGAATTTTGAAAGCTGAAACGCGAAATTGCCGTAACTAATGCTTCTACGCCCCCAAATCTCGCCTTACTTACATTATACCGCTGTAAAATCAAACAGAGATAGAAATTGCTAAAATGTGACCTAATTGTTTCCACTAAAAACCCTGATTAGCGAAGATGATCAGTACCTTTTCAATCGAAGATTTATATATGATATACGAAGGAATAAAAAGGATAGAGCGAGAAGATAGTACAGGAGCGAGAATAGGGTTCGACTCAGACAGTCATGGCGGACAGAAGACAGCGTCGACGCAGTGAGATCTCCGATCACCGTGGAATGCAGAAAACAGCTTCGGGTTGCGTTCCATCCAATGGCGCAAACTTGCTAAAAATCAATACTGGTACAACTTTCAAGGGGCCTTTGGTATAGATTGGGAATGGGAATGAGAATTAGAATTCATAATGTTACTGTGAATGAGAATTTATAATGCGAACAAGAATTAAGATGTCTTTATGAATTACTAACCTTCTTGTTTGTTATATGGTAATTGATATTGGCAATAAGATTAGAAATAAAAATACATTTACTAAAATGTCCTGTTTATTAATTTATGAATGTTTTAATAAATTGAAATGGATGGAAAGTCATAATTGACACACATTTACTTCTAGAAAGTCAATTACCATATAAAAAAATAAAAAAAAAATTAAAGTTCATAAAGATTTTTTGAAACATGAGATTTATTTTTTTAAAATTAGGGTGAGTAATTAACATGCTAAATTTTTTTAAAATGTGAGGTTTTTTTTTAAAAAAAAACAAAAATTGGGGTGAGTAATATTGCTAAAAACATTTATAATAATAGGAAAGGAGAATTAAGTGGCTACCCTAAACAATATTGTTAATAAAACATTTTGGTTTATTTTTTTAAATTAGAGTAAGTAATATTAAGAGTAATATTGTAATTTAAAACATACTAATGAATTCCCAAGATCAATTACCACACCCCATGGTAATAGATTCTTGGAAATTCACCCTTCCTACTCCCATTCTCATTCCCCAATTTTTTTTTTATTACCATGAAACAAACATGGTAATTGTAATCCCCACCCTTCTATTCTCATTCCCAAGTACCAATTTCCATTAAACAAACGGCCCGTAAATTTTACTATAAACACAATGTTCAGTAATAATTTATTTGAAAAATTTTAATAAAAGTTATTTGTCAATAAGTTATTTGTCAATGATAATTATTTAATAATTATGTTAAAACTTTGAAATATTTCTTAGAAAAAGTTAAAAAAATGGTTGAAGGTATCCTATTTCGTGAAATTTATAACTATGAGATCATATTATTTTAATGGATTATGGTTTGTGGGGTACCCAAATTGGTGTCTATAAAGATCTGCACAATGTTACACAACATAGAAGACATTTCGGTGAGTATTGGACGAAATCCAGAGAGATTGATGCTTGAAAGTTGAAACTGTAACCATCCGAGCCTTTTTTTTTCCCTTATTCAAGGGGGTAAACCCCAATCCTAACCTTACACTCCCTTTCCCTCCCCTGGGCTTCGTAAATTATAATAAAGGACCGTTGATATGCCGCAAGTGTACGAGTGTAGATGTAGCATGTAAATGTCGTTTCCACAAGGATTTCTCTCAACTACACACCAAACTAGTCTCCTACCTTATCGCTAAATGGGTCGGGGTTTTTGGTTTGGGTTAACGTAACGCTACTTCAAAGCACAAAGCAAACAAATTTATACAATTTACGAGATAAAAATCAATAAGGAAAAACGTTCAAGGGATAAACCTAAGTCACTCTACGAACTAATCAAGTGGATTGAACTCGTAATTCACTAATTTGATACATTTTAGGGTCAATAATCGCATATACTCTTTCGTAGCAAGCTTTTGGCGATGAAACGAATTGCTTAGCAAGACTAATCGCCTACTTTCGTGGTTATTTCGACTTTAACTAAGGGTGTGTTTGGTGCAAAGGAAAATTTTTTTCTAGGAAAATGATTTTCCTTGGAAAATGACTTTCCTAGAAAATAAATTTTCAATTGATATTTTCAAGTGTTTGGCACAAAGGAAAATGATTTTTTTGGAAAATGATTTTCACCTGTTTGGCAATAAGAAAAATGCTATAGAAAAAATGATTTTCATCACATATCAATGTTTTTTTTGTCAAAAAGCTACCAAACTTTGAGATAGAACAATGAAATTCATCAGTTAAAAACGAAATTCATATAATCACAATAAACAAAACTGAAATGAACAACAATTATGCAAAACTAGAGCCCTAAATTCAGCGAAACACATCTTCAATCCCGAATTCAAGAACAACAAAAAGGTTGCAGGAATAACTAAGAAGAGAGGTAACATATGCGCTGACTATTCGAAGCAACTTTAGTAACAACGGGAGCAATTGACGGTGATAAGCTTCGCCGGTCGATGATGGGGACGACGGTGGACGGTTGGCAATGGCGGTGGTGGTGTCCATGGGAACACTGAACAGTCAACAGTGACAACGATGTGAACAACATTGCAAATTTGCAATAACTATCGCTTTTGTTGTTTACAAATTACTACCTTTAATTTGAACACAATACACAAACATTATGCTTGGTTAAGAGTACAAAAACATATAATTCATGTACAAAAACACGAAGCAAATAAGACGAAGAACACAAAATACAATCCAATTTGAACACAATACACAAACATCAACACAAACTGCAAGAATCGAGGTACTCATACAACTGAAACTAGTAAATTACTTTCATAAAAGAGTAAGAAATCAAAGGAAAACAATGAAACTTACAGAGGTGGAAGAAGAATTAGGGTTCGTAACTTCCGATTTCTGCAGATCTGCAGTCTAATGTGTATGATGTCGATCGAATTGTTGCAGAGAAAGGTGCGAGCAGACGAGAGAGAACGAGAAAGAGAATGATGAGAGAGATGGTGTACACCCTAATCTGCCATGATGAAGCTTTAGAGAAAGATGGAAGAGAAAGAGAGAGAAAGAGAGAGAAAGAGAACGATGAGAATGACGAGCTGATTGAGTAACCCTAACAACCTGGATTGGAAAATTGCAATGGACCGGGAAAATGCAGCTGGAAAGTGGAAAATGGACGGGGAAAATGATTTTTTTTTTTGGTATGGGTTAAGATTTTTTGGGGGAAAAACATTTTCTTGGAAAATGATTTTCTCCATTTTCCGGTCACCAAACACCGGAAAATGGGAAAATAATTTTCCAGAAAATGATTTTCCGGCCAACCAAACACACCCTAAGTTAACCATCAAATTATCAATGACCCCTAATTATAAAAGGGTTTTTGGCCTCAAATAATATGTACTGAGGGGCTTGTGACTAGGAATAATCCAAAGTGACTTTTCGGCCATTAGCAGTCTATACTTTTTCACTATTTTCTCATAGCAATCCAAAACCAATTTCCGGCACCGGAAAGCTGACGTGGCGACCGGAAAGTATGTTTATTCATACTTCGAAAGGGAAATTTCTGGTCGCCACGTCAGCTTTTCGATGCCGGAAATTGGTTCTGGACTGCTATGAGAAAATAGTAAAAAAGTACAGACTGCTAGTGGCCGAAAAGTCACTTTGGATTATTTTTAGTCACAAGCCCCTCAGTACATATTATTTGAGGCCAAAAACCCATTATAAAATCATCTATGAATAGTTCATTTTAGTAGGGGTGGCAATAATACTCGTACCTGTGGGTACCCGCTCCTATCCGACCCTGGAAAAACGGGTATGGGTACTATTTTTAAAAAAAATACGAGTATAGGTCAAGTATAGGTATGGGTCGGGTACAGGTACAAAGGAGGACCCGATAGGTACTCAACCCGACCCGACCCGCACTTAAAAAATCCACGCAACACTCGCACATGCAGTCTGTGCTCCACGTCCAATTGGACTTATAGCCTAGTCTGTTTCACGCATTCAGTCCACATTTTCGAAAAAAAAAATCATGAAAACCAATAATAATATTATTGCACTACATCTAATCTAAAGTCAGTACACTTCCTCCTTCCTTTTTCCATTTGCGTCGTTATCAAGATGCTAGTTTAAGGTTCCTCCAAATTCCTCCAATCGCACTTAAATAGGCCCTAAAACTGTAGTTGAAATACTCGAGTACAATCCGTAAATTTGTGCATATGGATATAAAATGCGCTCGTGGTATAATTTAAACTTTATTTATACCCGAATAATACCCGTTATACCCGCATACTCGGTGGGTACGGGTAAAGGTACTAATTTTTTGTACCCGTTAAATATGGGTAAGGGTAAGGGTATTGATTTTGTAAACAGGTACGGGTAAGGGTACGACTCTACCCGCCCTGAACCCGACCCATCGTCATCCCTATATTTTATAATTAGTTTAATCCTAAGGGTTCCGATGATCGAAATTCTCCTTTCGGTACTTCATTCAACAATCTAAATCCATATTTTGGCGCCCAATTAAAAATAATGACATACATAATCAAAGGATAAATAAAGTGTATTCAAACTAGATTAATATTTGTTCAATCCAACAAAAATCAATTCATGAAACCAACTAAAATGGTTTATCTCCTAAACTAAATAAAACTACTCACCATTCATGATTAAACTACAAAACACATCAAATTCTAAGCTAGAAATCATGGAAAATATAAACGAATGAGAAATAAACCAAGAATAGGATCGATCCTTGCTTCAAAGATGAACCGCAAGGACTTTTGCTCACCACTTCCATAAAGAACTTGGAAATCGATTTTCAAACCTCGATAAATCTCTCAATTCTTTGCTCTAACTATGGCTATGGATGAATGAAGATGAAGATGAAGATGAATGTGACAATGAACAATGGTGATTGTTGTGATGAATGATGACAAAACAGTTGAATCTATCATTATATAACAATTATGGTACATGAAACGGTAAAATCTATCAGTTAGGGCTCAACACAGTCTATGCTAGGTCAGCACGGTCTATGTTGACCTCAACACGACCGGTGTTACCTGACCGCGGGTTGTGTTCACCCCATGAACTCAAATTTGAAGTCTCTGAACCCGAGAACGGTGCGTTTTGGCCATTTATCATTTGTGTTAAACAGGCCTCTTCACACTTTTGGGTGGATTTTTCTTCAACTCATGATCCACTTGGATTTAAATTAGTTTATTTAAGCTTGGTTTTTCTTTATTTCTCTTCAAATTTCCTAAAAAATTATACAAAACTCCAACCAAGCATAAAATGGGAAATTTGAGTATAAAATAATATAATGTTAGAGAAAAGTGAGTAGCAAGGTAACAACGGAAGCGAATAATAGAATCGAAAACGAGATGACGGATATTACGACAAAATTTAGGAACGAAAAATAAGCGATAAAATCAAACGCCAGAATTACGTGGGAAACCGAAGAACTCGGAGAAAAACCCACGGACGGCGACAGTCAGAAAATAATCCACTATGAGAAAGGAGGAGTAGAACCTGATCACTATCACAGGGTGTGATGCGATCCACAAAGGAGATTACAATAACAATCTCTCAACACTCAACTCACAATCTCTCAGGATACACTAGGGAAAATATTGGTGAGACCCCTTTCTCTCTCAATATTTTCTCTCTCTCTAGCTCTCTGTGTTTACCGATGTGTTTTTGGTGGAGAAACATGCACCCTATTTATAGGGAGAACTCCCTATAACCTAACTTGACTCCCACTCCAAATAGATTTAGAATCTAATACAATTAGGAAACCCAACACAATAAGGAAACCTAAATAATATCCTAATACAATTAGGAAACAAATAATTGTGAGATCAAGAGATTTGGTGATTTTAGGACACTTTCCTAACAAACTCCACCTTGGACTAAAATCAACGAATCATCGGTCCAGATAAACATCTTGACTGTCGCCATCAACACGCCCCTCCGCAGGGCGTGGCCCCGCAGGGCTCTCACATGCTTAGAACACCAACTAAGTCCAAACAATGTTCGAACTTAGCTATAGATAGAGGCTTGGTTAACATGTCTGCAGGATTATCAGAAGTATGAACCTTCTTCACCACGATCTCTCCTGCAGCAACTGTATCTCTGATGAAGTGATACCTGACGCTTATATGCTGGGTCTTCGAATTTTAAGTGTCATTCTTTGTCAGATGTATAGCACTGATCGTTCAATAAACCACGCCTCGCCTGTGGTACTCCAAGCTCCATGACCAATCCCTCAACCGGATGGCCTCCTTCACTCCTTCCTGCAAGAATATATTCAGCCTCTGTAGTAGATGTGGTCATGGATGAAGTGAAGCTTTCCAAGATATTGCTCCTCCACACATGACGAACACATACCCTGAAATTGAGCGTCTCCTATCCAGATCTCCACCATAATCAGCATCAACATAACCTGCAACATCAGACGTTGCAGCACTACCTCTATCATACAGGATGCCCTTCTCCAAAGTACCCTTCACATAGCGAAGGATCCACTTCACTCCTTCCCAATGCTCCTTCCCTGGATTCTGCATATATCTACTCACCACACTAACTGCGTGGGACAGGTCAGGTCTAGTACACACCATAGCATACATCAAACTACCAACTGCACTAGCATAGGGAATATTAGACATCCTCCTTACCTCCAAATCAGATTTAGGACAGTTCTCACCAGACAACTTGAAGTGTGCAGCTAAAGGAGTTGAAACTGCTTTACAGTTTCTCATGTTGAATCTGTCCAACACCTTCTCCAGATATTTCTTCTGAGACAGGAACAACTTCCCTGCCTTTCTATCCCTTTGGATCTCCATACCCAAAATCTTCTTCGCCGCTCCGAGGTCTTTCATCTCAAACTCCTGGTTGAGTTGAGATTTCAGCTTCTTTATTAGTGACATGTCCCTGGAGGCAATCAACATGTCATCCACATACAATAATAAATAAATGAAAGACCTTTCTTCAAATTGCCTGTAGTACGCACAATTATCATAGTGACTTCTTGTGTACCCTTGCCCTACCATAAAGGTATCAAACCTTTTGTACCACTGCCTGGGTGCTTGTTTAAGTTCATACAAGGACTTCCTTAATCTGCATACCTGTTCCTGTTTACCAGGAACGATGAAACCCTCTGACTGCCTCATATATATTTCCTCCTCCAACTCGCCATGGAGGAAAGTTGTCTTGACATCAAGTTGCTCCAACTCCAAATCAAATAGAGCAACAAAGGCAAGCAAGGTGCGGATCGACGTATGCCTCACGACTGGCGAGAATACTTCGTTGAGTCGATTCCTTCTTTCTGGTTGCAACCCCTTACCACTAATCTGGCCTTCCACCTTGCACTTTCTACACCAGGGATACCTTCCTTTCTCTTGTACACCCAGCGAAGAAGAGCTCGTCGCCCTTTAGGCAACTCACATAGCTCCCATGTATGATTTTTCTGTAGACTCTCCATCTCCTCTTGCATAGCTCCTATCCAGTTTGAGGCATTCGGACAAGAGATGGCCTCCTGATAGGTAGAAGGTTCAGCACCTTCAGGAGTCTCCTCTACAACACTCAGCGCATAAGCAATCATAGCATCATCTTCTTCAGTATATCGTGCTGGTCTCCTGATCTCCCTCCTGGGACGATCTCTAACAATGCATGCTTGTTCCTCCACCTGAGGAACATTCGTCTCAATCTCAGGCTTATCAACCTGAGTTGGTTCAGAGCATCGATGGTTGCTCGATTGAGTTCAGCAGCTCCACCTTGAGCCTGCTCCACCTCGAACACCATTCTTCCTGCATCCTTCTCCGGATTTCCTGCATCATCAGAAGTACCGGTAGATTCCATTCCAGATAACATAGCAGTTTCATTAAATGTTACATCTCTAGACTGAATAACTTTCATCAAATCAGGACACCACATTCTATATCCCTTAGACTCAGACCCGTAACCTAGAAACATGCTTTTAACAGCCCTGGGAGACAGTTTCCCATCATTCACATGGACATATACAGGACATCCAAAAATTCTCAAATTAGAATAATTAACTGGATTACCTGCCCATACTTCCTCTGGAATCTGGTATTCGATAGAGGCATGAGGTGATCTGCTCATGTGAGCGATGAGATATCACCTTTGCCCGAACAATTTGTTCTTCAAAGCCCTACATTTGAGAGCATGCACGTGGGCTTTCTCGAGTGTCTGTTGATTCTCGGCTACCCGTTTCTTTGAGGCTTACCCACCAAGGTTCGATGCCTCGCAATCCCATGCTCCTCGCAGAATTCAGTAAATTCAGAATCAACAAACTCCAACCCATTGTCAGTCCTGAGTTTCTTGATTTTCCTGCCTGTTTGGTTCTCCACCAAAGCTTTGAACTTCTTGAAATATGAGAATGTCTCATTCTTGTTCCGCAGGAAATAAACCCAAGTCTTCCTCGAGAAGTCATCCATGAATGTCAACATGTAGCGCTTGCCACCCAGTGATGGCACTCTAGCAGGACCCCATAAATCTGAATGAATATAATCAAGGATCCCTGCTGTTGTATGTTTAGCCCTTGAAAAGCTAACCCTCTTCTGTTTCCCGTAGATACAGTGATCGCAAAACTCCAACTTGCCGAACTTTGCGCCTTCAAGGTATCCCTTCTTGCTCAACATTGACATTCTCTTCTCGCCCATGTGGCCTAGTCTCATGTGCCACAGTTTTGTGCTGTCGGACTCGTCAAGATTTAGGACTGTCGCTGCAGATCACATCAGTAGACCCTGCAGGGATGTATAGACCGCCTTCCCGATTCCCTTCATAAGAACCATGGAACCCCGCACACTTTCAAAACACCATCTTCTCCTTTGTACTGCGGTAGCTTCAAGAGTACCCAAAGAAATTAAATTTCGAGTCATGTTAGGGATATGACGAACCTCCTTGAGAGTTCTAACGATGCCATCATGAGTCTTGATTTTGATGCTACCGATTCCTGCAACCTTGCAGGCTGTGTCGTTACCCATGACTATGACCCCGGTGTCAACACTCTCATAAGACTCAAACCAGTCCTTATGAGGACACATATGATAGGTGCACCCCGTGTCAAGAACCCATTCATCTCTAGCTATCCTACTCGATGTGGTAGTCAAGGCATCATCCGTAACTACAAACCCATCACCATCTGACTCGAACTCTATGCAGTTTGAGGCAGGTTTGGTGTGATTATCCTTACTCTCCTGCTTCTGGTCTCTCTGTTTTGCCCAACAGTCTCTCTCTATATGCCCCATCTTACTACAGTAGTTACACTTCTTATTCTTGTGAGGATTCCTAGACTTTGAACGGTGTTTAGACCTCCCTCTGGACCCGTTTCCCTTACGTTCAGTATTTCTACCCCTTACAACCATAGCATCACCACCCTGGTCATCACCATCGGTATCAAGTTTCTCCTTAGACAGTAAACTAACCTTTACTTCACTAAGGTTAAGGTCACCACGATTCCCATACAACATGATTTCCTTAAATTGTTTATGTGATGCAGGTAGGGACAAAATTAAATGAAAAGCCTTATCCTCATCAGTGTGTTTTATATCCATTGATTCCAATTCAGTAATAATAGAATCAAATTCACTAAGATGTGCCTGAATAGAAATACCTTGGGGCATCTTCAGCCTGTAGAATTTCTCCTTCATTCGGTACTTGTTTGCACGACTCTTCGACATGTACAGCTCTTCCAGTTTGGTCCAGAGCTCCCGAGGTTTCTCGATATGCATCACCTCTCTCTAAATGTGCTCCGCCAAGCACAGCTGAATCCCTGCCAGAGTCTTATCTTCAAGCTTCTTCCACTCCCTTGGAGTCAGATTCCCCTTGATATCCTTCTGGAGTTTTTTGAATTCATCATCGCTCATTGTCGTCGATCACCGTGTCGGGATACTCAATCACATCCCATAACCCGTGCTGAATCAGGACCGCCTTCATCTGCAGTCTCCACATAGTAAAACTCCTCGTTCCATCAAATTTTGGAATATCGCACTTCATGATTGAAGCCATCTCCACCTTGCTCAGATACCACTTGTTAGAGAAAAGTGAGTAGCAAGGTAACAGCGGAAGCGAATAATAGAATCGAAAACGAGATGACGGATATTACGACAAAATTTAGGAACGAAAAATAAGCGATAAAATCAAACGCCGCAGTGCGTGGAAACCGAACAACTCGGAGAAAAACCCACCGACGCGACAATCGAAAATAATCCACTATGAGAAAGGAGGAGTACAACCTGATCACTATCTCAGGGTGTGATGCGATCCACAAAGGAGATTACAATAACAATCTCTCAACACTCAACTCACAATCTCTCAGGATACACTGGGGAAAATATTGGTGAGACCCCTTTCTCTCTCAATATTTTCTCTCTCTCTAGCTCTCTGTGTTTACCGATGTGTTTTGGTGGAGAAACATGCACCCTATTTATAGGGAGAACTCCCTATAACCTAACTTGACTCCCACTCCAAATAGATTTAGAATCTAATACAATTAGGAAACCTAACACAATAAGGAAACCTAAATAATATCCTAATACAATTAGGAAACAAATAATTGTGAGATCAAGAGATTTAGTGATTTTAAGACACTTTCCTAACATATAAACATAACAAAAATCACCCAAATTCCCATCAAATCATTCAAGTTTACATTTATACAAATTACACTCATCAACCGTGGTTACATTGCACCAAATGAATGGCACACATGTTGAGTTTTTTTTTTTTCAAAAAAAAAAAAAACAAACAGACTTTATAAATGTATCTTTGCTCATTTTATAGTGTATCATTTCCATTGTACAAGTATTCTTTTTACTATCAACAATAGTACAATGGTTCAATGGTAAGAGTATTTAATGATCTATAGGTTTAGAGATTTTGAATATTATTGTATTTATTTTTCATTATAACTGTTTAATTTTTTTGTAATCTATAGTTGTGTAATGTATCTGCGTTTACTTTGCAATGTGCTTTTGTTTACTTTGTTTATTTTGTAATGTATCTTCATGCAATATATATTTATTTACTTAGTAATGTATTTGTGTTCACTTTGTAATTTACCTTTATGAGGTTTTTAATGTAACTCCCAGATATATGAGGATACGAAAATTGCGACGGAATGTATGTCCTGTTGTTGGAGGTGATGGAGGAGGAGAAGATTGGGAAGAGTGAGGTAGTGAGGCGGTGGCCCATTGGTGGCAGAAAGGGGGTGGTTGGCAGTGGTGAGGAAGGAAGGGTGGGGCGAGGGTTAAGTTGAGAGAAAGAGAGGAGAGAAGCTGAAGAAGTAGTGCAAGGAGGTTGAATATATACCATTTGCATTTATCGCCTTACATATGGTTGTACCATATAATATTTGATTGGGCTTCTCCATCTCTTGCTTCTCTTTCTCTCTCACTCACACACACAATTAGGGATGCCAAAGGGAAGAGTTTGACCCATGTCGTGTTGTATATGTACCCGTCCCTGTTTTCAAAATCATCACGAGTACCCCTGACACATATTTAGCGAGCACTCATACCCATACCCATTGAGTATGACGGGTATAATGAGTTTTATTCAGGTGTAATTAGAGATTAAAAATATAACTCATTTATACCCATATTTTCAAATGAAAATATAACGAGCATGAGTGGTTGCATGAGCAGTTGATAATAAATTGATGTCTCTCTTCATGGAAAGGTCCCTCTTAACATTGAAATAGTCATAATGCGACAATGAGCAAACAAATGCACCTTTCCAACATTAAATAGTAGTTCCAGCACCAAAAAGCGCCAGTTTTAGCGAATGGTTGCATCCAGTGCTAGGAAACTCTAGAAGCCCTATTGCCAGTGGGAAATAATTTCTACTTCCAACACTTGAAAGTTTGTCTCTCTAGTGAACACATGTGTACGTTGGTTGGCAAATGACGCCTTGCTTCACCCAGGCTGTGGGGGATTGTCTTTGCCATCATCTTGTAAATATGTAGGGCTTTGTCCTTAGGCTTTAGGCATTGAGTTGTGTGTTCTATATTGCTTGTTGTAAAGCACTTGTATCTGTATCACTCGCTTGATCAATAGAAGTTATGAGTTGTCTTGTGTCCCTTAGATTCTTGCAAAAATTTGTTGGGAGGTGCGATACATTCTTAACAATTGACTATTGGGGGACCACATTTTTTTAATGCACTCAAAGGGAATGAAGTTGTTAAACAATTGACTGGTAGGTGACTTTCTGGCCATTATTTGCCGGAAAACGATAACAGTTGATTAAAGTTAATTTTTTTTTTTGAATTTGCTTATATGAATGCCAAGACTACCCTCCATTACCTCCAATTCCTTCTTATTTAACAGAAGCATCCCCCTCCTCAACAACCACGAGCTCTTCCTTCCTTTCTTCTGTCATCCACCATCTTCATTCTTCCTTTCTTCCTTGAACTGCAATGGCGAGGAGAGTCACAGGTAAATCTCACTCTACTAATCGAACTCTTTCATCTTCGTTCTTCATCATTTTTCCTCCTTAATCCTTGGTGTTTGTTTCATCGTTGAACTTGTGAATGATACATGTGGGTGTGGATTCTGGAAAATAAATTCGAATCCACAGTTAAATTGGGTTCGATTGTTGAAAACCACTACTTAAAGAAGCTAAAATTTCATGAAGGTGTAGAAGGCATTGCACAAAAGCTTAAGACATCAATTGAGGATGGGCTTAGCACAGATCAAAATTCCCTTGGCTGTAGACATGAGATTTTTGGGATCAACAAGTTTGCTGAGACGAAACTCCGGAGTTTTTGGGTTTTTGTTTGGGAAGCCCTTGAGGATGATGATCCATGCATACCCTTGCATTTTCCCCCACATGAGCTTCCACCATCAATTCAAACCCTAATTCTCCTCCAAAACCCTAATTTTCACAAAGTTGATGTTTCCTAATTCCCCAACACACCTCCAATTCCTTGCTTCACCATATCTTGAACGCAATCAATCCCAAACAGTCGGAAAAGTGCAAACCCTAACTTTTTCACAGGACGAACGACGATTGACCTCAAGTTCGATTCACGAACGAGATTGAAAAGGAGGAACAAGAATCGAAATCGAAAGCACAGATCCAACGATGAGAAGAGAGAAAATCAAAGTCTGAAATTGAAATTCGAAGATCTGATCGAGGTTGGAGTGAGATTGAAAGAGAGGAGATTAAGATGTTAATAGTGAGGAGCTTGTGAGACAACGCCACACGACAAGAGCAGAGGAAAAAGGCAGACTTTTCTGGGTGTGTTTTAAGGCTGACCAGTTGGGGGACCAGTTGCTGAGAGAATGGGTGTAGTGTTGGAACTTTCCAATGGCAGACTGTTTTGGTAGTTGCTTCTCATTCACTTGCTTCCTTCTCCAAATCTCCAGTTGATGAGAGAATAGGGCTGTGTTTTGGTAGTTGGAATTGAAGAAGGCAGTGAGACAGCAGCAGACATCATGTTTTTTTTTGGCGGGGAAGAATAAGGGCAGTCTAGTCTTTTCACATGCATTGTCAAGGGTTTTTATGTCTTTTTATGTTTTCCGGCAAATAATGGCCGGAAAGTCACCTGCCAGTCAATTTTTAACAACTTCGTCCCCTTTGAGTGCATTAAAAAAATGTGGTCCCCCAATGGTCAATTGTTAAGAATGTATGGTACCTCCGAACAAATTTTTGTAGATTCTTGCGTTGCATTGTCTTGTCTAGTAGCTTCTAAACAAGTCTTGTGAAGGCTGACTAAAGACTTGAACTTGACTGCCACACAATGGAGAAACTTAGAAAATCAAAGATGACAATTTTCCCTGTGACACATATCTTCTTTCTAGAAAGATATTATTTTGTGCTCACTTTAAGATCACGTTAATATAAACTATTGAAAACAAAGTATTTTCATTCTTATAAAACTTACCAAATTATATCACTATAAAAGTCTCTTATTGTTTAGGTATGTTGATAATTTTATATGTATAATAATATAATATATAAATAAATACTCTAATTACTTAATAGTAAATTATTGAACTTCCTCAAAATAAAAAGGAAAATTGGATTATAATAACCCTTGTTCTCGATAATTGGACGATAATAATTCCTATTTTTTTTATATATCAATGATCCTCAAAAAATAAAATTGTATATTTTGGTACCCAGTACCTCCATATTTTTTTTACTTTTAAATGGTCATATTGTTCTATTTTTTTCATTCATGCTCCCAAAAAAGTTAGGAAGTGTAGTTACTAAAAGAATTTTTAAATTTATTTTTGGGAATCCGAACAACTAATAATTTTGTAAGGAATAAAAGGGAAAAATTAGAAAAAGGAGAAATATTGAATAATTTTATAAATTTATTGAAAATCATGTGGAAGTAAATTTTGGAGCAAACACAAGCCAAATCATCAATATTTTGGGCATATACTCGTTGGTTGGTCCAGAAAAATATATATCTCATTTTTTTGGGACCATTGGCGTAAAAAAAAGGTAGGGATTATTATCATCCAATTGCCAAAAGTAGGGATTATTAAAATCCAATTTTCCAAATAAAATTATTGAATTTTAAGGAAAATTAGATTCTCATTATCCCTACTTTGGCCAATTGTATCTAATAATCCCTACTTTTTTTTGGATTATAGTGGTCCCAAAAAAAAATCAAAATTGTATTTTAGTGGTACCAAATCTAACCCTATATATTAAAAAAAAAATTCATTCGTGCCCTCATAAAGGTTACGAATTGTAATTACTAAATGAATTTAAATTATTTTTTTTGAGAATTCGAATAATTATTATGATTTTTTTAAGGAAGGGAAAATAAAAAAAATCAGAAAAATTGAAACAATTTAGGACAAATATTGTAAATTCACTAAAAATCATGTGGAAGTATTGTGCTAAGTTCTGGAGCAAACACAAATCAAAATTCACGATGTTTGGGGTATATACTCGTTGGTGGTACGACTAAAATACAACTTTATTTTTCTAGACTTCTAAAATATAAAAAAAGTATGAATTATTAGAATCTAATTTATTAAAGTAGGGATTATTAGAATCCAATTTTTCGAACTTCAATGTTTAAATTTCAATTGGCAGAAATATTTTAGGTTAATAGTGTTACGATTGAACTTGTGATTGACTCTTCTTTTTTCTTTTTTTAAAAAATAATTATTGAACCCATAACAATCTTGTCTCATGGATTATGATAAAGATGTGTACCCACATTAATACAGATTAATGCAGGTGATTTGACAATTTTTTTTAATTCCATGGGCCAATAGCTAGTTCCAAGCTCCAACTCTATCATACCAACTGGTTCAACTTTGACAGCAGAAACAAGGACAATAAAGGACAAAGAGATTTGGCAATTTAATTAATTCTGTGAAAGACAATTTCAGCACTACTTGGAATTAAAACTTTGAGCAAACTATTTGTATGTATAAGATTAGTCAGGAAAATATGTACAAAATATGTTCATTTTATCGTAGGAAACCCCAATTTCTGTCTATACAACGTACACAGCAAAAAGGCATCAACGAAACCACAAAAGGCCAAAACAAATACAACCGTGACCGCGACATATAAAACCAACCAAACCACTTTCCTTCCCTTTATAGCTACCAAAATCTTATCCAACTTGAAACTATTGAGTTCCGAACATTAATTTCCAATACGAATTTATCAGACACAATACATTTCATAATTCTTGTGTGAACCCGATTTTACATCTGTCCAAACTGGAAAAATATCAGGTCTCAAGGCCCAAATTTGACCCAAACCCGAAGTTTTGGTAGCGCCACCGGTGTGGGTCCCTGAGTTCAACCCCTGATGGTTACACTACACAAGCAGGAGCCGGACGGCTTGATATGGGAAGTCTTCCACTGGGATGCCGGGGGAGCCTCGGGATCGTACATCAACGTCCGATACCCGGGCTCCTCCCTGAGAGAGAACAACAACAACTTCCCATCGAGTACCCCGAACTGGAACCCAATACTCAAACTCCCAGTGACCGGAACCGGGACGGTGTCCCATGAATTAGCCTCCGGGTTGAATATGGAGAGCTTCCTCTGATCCTTCCACTCAATGCAGTATAGCTTCTTGCCTAGCTCGGCGTGTGCAGTCACCATGACGCAGCCGTTCTTCATCTCCCCCCACGACTGGGTTTGGGGGTCGTACACGTCCACGAACTTGGAGTTTCCGATGGTGAAGCTTGACCTGCCACCCATCACATAGAGCTTCCCCCTGAACCCACACGCGAAGCAGCCCCACCTTGGGCGGCGTAGGGGCTCGATTAGGCTCCATTGGTTGGTTTCCGGGTCGTACACCTCAGCGCTCGACAGTGACTCCCCGTCCTCACCGTAGCCCCCCACCGCGTACACCAGGCCGTTCACCTCCACACACGCGAAATTGTAGCGTGCCACGTTCATGTTCGCCAGCTCGCTCCAGCTGAAAAGTTCAAACAAATGGTTTGGTTATACTACAAGCTAGTAAATTGCTAAATTCTCAATTGCAGAGGAAAACAAATTTGGAGGAAATACTCCAAAGAGCAATGGCTGTCGTAAATTCAGGTCACGACACATTGGACATGGAATGAAAACTAATGTCTCATACGCAATTTTTTGGGTATTTTTCAGGTCGTATAATTTGGACAAGCCTGAATTAAGGTCAAAACTGAATCAAACAACATAAATATAGAAAGTATTGTACAAGTTTTCGGTTAAATCTTTGATGTTAAAATTTTAATTGGGTTTTTGTCAGCCCTCCTAGACTGAAGGCACTAATCCTGATATGATATGGCTAGTTTGCTTGCTTACCATAACAGAAACACACAATATCACACAAACATGAAACAAGCATTCACTTTGTTATAAAGGCTAAAAGTTTGACCCCAACATCTCACATTGGACGAACGAATACATTTGGGTCTCTTAAAACCCCACATAAGCAGCACCGACGCTGGAAATCATTGTTGTCATAAACATAGAAAAGAAGCAAAGAAAAGAGGCATAGGTAGGTAGGTAGGTACCTATTGAGGCAGGAGTCGTACTGGTAAACGTCTGACGTGGGAGTGGCACCGGCTTCAGAGACAACGCAGCCAGCCAAAACAAGGAGCTTCCCATGGAGAGGGACGACCCCGAAGCCAGCCTTGAGCTGACTAGGCATGGGGGGAAGCACGTGGTGCTTGTTCCCCAAGCAATCCAACACCTCCCACCGGCTCTCCCCTTCATCATTCACAGTCAACATGTAGAGCCATTCTTCAAGCATCCCCACTTGGCCTCGAATTGTCATGAACTCCTCACTTTGTATGAATGACCTCCATTGCTTTGACACTGCTGCCATCGCAGGGAAGTTTGTCCGCGGCACTAGGGAGAGGCACATCTTAGCAACGTCATCAGGAAGTCCCGGCAAGATGGCCACATAATTACCACTATCAACGGCGGCTACCTTGGATCTTGACCCTTTTGGAGTGCTACACACATCTTGTTGGGTTACAATAGAGAAGCACATGTTTGGTTGATTTTTGAACCTTTTGTTGTCACCAGGCATTACTCTCAAAAATCTAATACTTGATCAGGGTTTCTATGCATATGTTGATCAACAACTACTAGAAAGACTCGTGGAATTCATCGATTATAGGGATCTCCTGGGACCAATGGACCAAATTTGCAGCACAACAAATCAATTGGGAGTTAAAAGCACAACATTTTGTATGTTTTGTCCAATTGAATCCATTGGCCATCTGAGAAATTCCAACAACCTCCAAGTCTATTTTAGTTGTTGCCCAGATTGCCTACGCGGGATTTATTCCCAGGGACTTTCGATATTCATGAAGATCACCTAGGAAGAATCACATAACGACAATTGATTAGTCAACCAAATAAATGAGTTCATTAAGGCCGGATAGATATATATATATAAGTGCACGCGCGTCTTGAATATTGTTTCAAATTTGAGTTACCATGCACATAAGATTACATCATATTTTTCGATTACTTTTAAACAGAGTCTGATTTTCTTTTGTAGGATAAACAACCATGCATCTTCAAGAAGCAAACAACATAAGAATCTCCCCCACATCAAACCCCTCCGCCTAAAAAACCCCAAAAAAGAAAGGGGGGAAAAGAAGATACATATTTCATTATTCCCTATAATAGAGGTTGGTTCAATTCCCTAATCTGCATACTAGAAAGCAGGAAAAAGAAGATAAATATGTCAAAAACTATCAGAACTTTTTCATCTCAAATTTGACTATGACATTACCCAATTTGGCTAAAAATTTGGGCATAATACTTATCTCATCTCTGTTTGCCAAATCTGTTTTTGCCCAAGTATAGGCGTGTCTAAATTATCCGGCACATAAGGTTAAAAAAAAGGGAATGAGAGAAGTCCAAATATCACACAACCTTTTTCCCGATGTGGACCCCAAACCGGATTCTAGACAGCTCATCTCAAGCTAAATAAGATGATAATATTTGATCTCACGAGGTAATCCATTCTAAAACACATTCAAAAGAAAAAAAAAAAAAAGGTTTGCTAAATGGGGTACACAAAAAGCTTCATAATTTTACATTCAAACACAATTATACAATTCCTATATTGAACAGAGCAAAATCACGAAGTCTGCAAACATAATGAAAGTTTCCATCTCCAAATTGTTGTTTCATTTCCTTTTTTTTTTTTGGAGGGGGGGGGGGTGTTATTCACTTATTCTTGAGTATTCTGAACATTCAGATTTCAGAAGATCACAACAGCAACTTTCCAGCAAAATGGAACAAATCCGACGCGATAAAACAAGACATATATGAAAGGTATCTGCGTAGAAAGATTCAATCTTAGAAATTAATGACAATGAACATTCACAGACTAGAAAGAAATCATTACCCTGAAATCCCGCCCTGGGCAGGGGGTGACGGTAAGTAAGATTAACATAACCCAAGTAAACTTCTATATAAACATATCAACAAAAAAAAAAAAAGAAGCTTAAAAAAGGAAAAAAAAAACAGGGATAATAATTAAGGTAGAAAGAAGGGTGAGAAATGCAAGAAAAATACCTGGAAATAGGAGATAGTAATGGTGGAAGAGAGAAGAATCCGGAGAATGCAAGGGTGAGTTTTATAATGGAGAGAGAAAAATGGATATATTGTTGGAGGATATTGAGGCATGAAATTTAGAATTTATAATGAAGCATGAGAATAGGAGTAGAAAATTAAGAAGGTGGGCAAATTGAGGAAAAGTATAAAATCTCTTACACGGTGGACCTACGCGTCTGTCAATTAATAATACTCCGTATCTCTATCCATTGTGTTGTACTAGTAATGTTTTATGTTCCGACTTCTCAGAACTAACCCCTTTCCAAATTCTTTCATGCTGGATCTTCTCTGTCACAAATCAATTTCTTTCCACTTGGGGTATTGGATTAGACATTTGACGGGTTATTAAAATGGAAATTCAATTTTATAGACAAAATTAAATTGAATGTGAGGAATTGTGGTTTTCAATTAGGCCGGTAAGTTGTAGTATGGTAATAGTGTGTTGAAAAAGTGTGGTAAATTGTGATGAAAGTTGTGGTAGGTTAAAAGAAAGAATGTGAAAAGTAAAGGAGAAAAGTGATAAGATAGAAAAATAAAAAAAAATATTGGTAATGATTGTGGTGTGGTGTGGTGAAATATGGTGGAAACTTAAAGACTGTGGTGCTGTGTGGTACCGCACCGCAACCTACCGCATAATGGATAACTATTTAAAGAAAATTATGTTTGGTAGATGGTTGGGTTAACATATTAACATGATTTGATATAAAAAAAGGAAATGAATAATTTTCAAATATAAATTTTCAAAAGGTTTTTTAACCAAAAAATATGAAACATTACTCCAACACTAAACGTTAACTTTATTAACATTTTAAAAAACGGAAAATACTATTTGAAACACTAAATGCTAATCAAAATATTAAATTATCGAATCTTAATATTTATGTCATTTGAATTTTGACTTGGTCAAAATGCTAAACACTATGTCATTATACCAAACACTACTGCCGAACAAAACTTTAGACAATGTTAATTTAAACCAAAAAAAAAAGGGTAGGGTAGATTTGATAAAATATTTGGCCAATTTATGGTATCAAACTATCAATGATTATCGATTTTGTTTGGCAAATAATTTTTAGCTGTTGTTTCTATGAGCCTTTTGATATTAATTTTTCAAATTGGTTGGGTGAATTTGATAATATATTTGATCAATTTATTATATCAATGGTTAAATTCGATGTTTGACAAACAATTAATTGTTAGACATTTATGTTTAGTTATTCGTATTAGCCATGTGAATTTGACTGTTTCAAATGGGTGGGGTGGATTAAATAAATCATCAACGGTTTACATCATAGTTTATATGTATATATGTTCTATTGTTTGTTTGTGCTCTTTCTCTCAGTGGACAGCCAATTATTTGTTTGTGTGTTTGTCCAATAGAGTTGCAAAGTAAGTATAGTTCGTATTGATTTAAAAATACAAGTGGATTAATTTGATATCATAAAATTAGATTAGGTACATCACGTTTATGCATATGTATTAGATACTTGAATGAACTGTAAACGTAATTGTTAGCAATATGTTACAAAAAAATACTCATAGTTAAAAGATAACAGAACGAAACTTAAAGATAATTTATAGAATTGGAGCAAATGTGTTTTTTGTTAGAAGATTGTGACCCTATTCTTTAGAGTGAGTGGATCGTGTTAGAATTGGTAAGGTAAGGAGAGAAAAAGAAATGAAATGTTGGGATTTGTTTAAGTTAAGTTAGTTGTTGGGTGAAAATATTCTATTGATAAAGTTTAAACATTTGGGCGAAAATAAATGAAAAAGTTATAAATATCGAAAAAAGTGGAATGGATTAATGATTAAAATAATATTATTTCAATTTCTTTTTTTATAAAAATTAAGTTTTGTTTGAATTTTTTTTTGGAGGGTTGGTAAGATAAGATAAGATAAGGTTGAGTTAAATTAAATTGATTAACTGGTCCAAAAAAACAGGGCATGCATATGCTAAGAATTATTGTTGCTGTTGTTGTCATAGTTAGTTTTAATTGTACTGGGAATAGGGTGAATGTTAGGCTTAAGTTTATTATAGGAAATCAAACACAATTTTAAAGCTCTTCATATAACTAGCATCCTTTATGCCCAGCTTGTATTAAAGAAAACAAAAAATGATCAGATAAGTTTGGTTTAAAATATGTCATTTTCGTACTGTCCTTGAATTTCGCCTATAACACAAGTTGAATTGAAAACACATTTTTTGTGCTAAATATTCTCGTTCAACATCTTGTATATTTTCCACCTATATGCGTGTATTTGCTTATGAAAGCAATAGTTTCAACTAGCACATGAAAATAAAGTATTTTTGTGTGGTTGTGCGAGTAAGAACGAGAAATGAGCTCCCAAATTGACAATACATCCAATAATCAGTTTTTCTTTTCTTTTTTTTTAATGCCCGTAATACATGGATGGATGTTTTGAATTTTTTTGAATTTCTTTAAATAGGGTAATTTGGTCTATCCAAATATTTCTACCTTAGGGATTATTCATTATTACAAGTTTTATTTGTCGAAAGTAAATGAAAAGTATCAAACTGTTTATATTCTCTCTCCTCACATACTTCACTTATCATAATTCTCATCACAATTCACTACATTTTTTCAAATTCTACCGCACCGCAACTAACCGTATAAAAAAACGGAAACATTTTTTAAAGTTTTATCTAGATTAAAATTTAGTGGGGAGCAAATGAGGTAGTAACAACTTAATTACTACTATGATAAATATTTTTCAAATATGATTGAAACTATTTTAGTTTTGGAAAATTAATACTCCCTCCGTCCCTTAATGAATGTCATTTTTTCTAACTACCTTGTCCCTTTTTATTTGTCAATTTTACAATTTTAATAATTAAAATACCCAAATTACTCTTAATTAATGAATTTGAGTTTATTTACCTTTTAAAATTCTCCTTTATTCCTCTCTTTACATCAAAATTAGTGGAAGGGTATATTTGTATTTGAATAAATTTTTTGTTATATTTTCAATGAGCATTGGACTTATAAAGTTAGTTATTTTGACAATTATTAAGGGACCGAGGGAGTAGTTATTGAAAAATATAGATCAAAATCATTCACTTTGATATCAAAAATAAAGAACATCATATATATATATATATATATATATATATATATATATATATATATATATATATATATATTTCTGGGTACAAAGGGCGAGGATCGTAATATATGTAGATTAAGGAGGGCATTTTTGGAAGTTCTAATTGATTTTTTTTCACTTTATTTTTTAAAAAGAAAGTATTAATGCTTAGTAATTGTTCATTTTACTTTTATTTAAAATTATTATATGCATATTAATGGGTAGGGTAGGTTACTCTAACCAAATATATACATATAACATTAACTAATTGCAAACTACAATAAGAAAAATTAAATTAAATTTCCCTTCATATTTCATATAAAATATTTTACTAGTGTGAAACGTGTTTATTAAAGTGATATTTTTAATAAAAAAAATATTTTACTAAACAATAAAAAATGAATTTTAATTTAATTTCAATATCAATATCAAGAATGTTATACTAATATATATATATATATATATATATATATATATATATATATATATATATATATGGAATTGATATAATGAGAAGGGGAGAAAAGTGAGCATAGAAGCAGGCCAAATCTCAACCATTGAAATCAAGATCTAGGGTAGAAATTAAAGAGTTGTTTTATCTTTATTTGTAGAGGGTAGGATTAATTTTCATTGGCTGAAAAATAAATGTTTGTTTTATTTTTTTTTTTATGTTGGAGATGTCACGTGAGTAAGAGAAAACAAAGGGGCAGTGACTGAATTTGCTTCTGGAGAATATCACGCATGATTTGCATCTTCAATGCATTCATCAACATCATCCCTCAAGCTCCTTCCCCTCCATTAACAATGATGTAAACTCCCAAAAACAATGTAAACTCCAAAAAACTCATCATTCTTTGTTTGGAAAACACCACAACTGAAATCTGGAGCAATTTCTATTTTCTTCAGAGACCAATAACACATTCAATTCCATCTGAAGAAAGAGAAGGGAGGAGGGAACCCTAGCGATAGGTTTTTGGTGGTTTAAAGGTATGATGTTCAAGTTTCTGTTGATTTGTCCTCTATGTTCGAAAAATTTCAAGCAATTTGTTAACGACGGTAATTGTCAAAGGTGGGAGTGAGAGTGACTTTGTTTGAATTGATTTAGTGAACATCAATTTGAAACCCAAAAACCCTAGGAAATTTTTCGGCTGGTTGAAAGGTATAGTTTGCAATTTTTTGTTCTGTTTGAAAATTTGGGGAGGGGGGGAGTTAACTCGATATGTGTATTTGATTTAGGACAGATTGGGTGAAATTTTGGTTATTGAGTTGTTGAAGGTACTTTTGTCAAGATAGAAGTCGAAGTTGACCATTGAACGTGGCGTCCAAGGAAGTGAATCAGTTAGAGAAGGAACAGAGCAAGACAGAGCTGAAGGTGTGCAGTTCATTTGATCATTTGTGACCTTGCATACATAAGGGAAATTTCTGGGGTTCGATGGTCAACAATGGAGGGATGAGATGAAGGAATGAGGTAACATGAATCTCTTGATGTGATTTGAATGCATGTTTGTTCATCATAAAAAAAATGTGGTTGATCAATACATTGAATGTTCATTGCAATATATTAAAAGCATCAGTTTCTTGTTATGCCTATTTGATTTGGATGAAAACGCCCATTGATGGGTTTGGAAGATGGTAGGAAAGATGATGTTCATGGGCTTGGGCATGGTTAATTTAGTTGATGTTCAAAGTTAACGAGCGAATGTTCATGTTTGTCACAGTGATGTTCATGAGTATTTTAGTGGATGTTTAGAGTATTGATTATGTTAAATTGTCATTGGGGCTCTTAATATGTATATTGGATGTTTATGGCCCATATGATTGATGTTCATATTTGGTGTAATGGTTGTTCATGGTCGTCATGTTGGATGTTCATAATAATAATTCTGATGTTCATATATGTTTTAAGTGGATGTTCATAGTGTTTGTGTGTGTGCAATTCATATTGGTTAATGTATTTGATGTTCATGGTTAATATTGTTGATGCTCATGTCTGACGTTGGGATTGTTCATGTTTAACACCTTGGATGTTCAGGGTGAAATTTTGATGTTCATATGTATTTCAATTGGATGTTCATAGTGTGTGTATGTATTGTACTTGTTGACATAGTCTACCAGGGAAGAGACAAAGTTTGGCTTGATTATTGATCAAACAAACACCCTCTTTTCAAAACTCGATGCGTTAAGGGTATGAGAGCCAACAAGCAGTGTATCCCCAAACTTTGAAACATATTTTGGAACTTCTGTCCCTAAGGAGGCTACCATTCATCCACCGCCTGCTTCGGTCACAAAAGTAAGAGGCAAGAGGACGAAGACACTAGTAGAGGTCGCCACTGAGAAGAAAGCAATCGCACAAAGGTGCAAGTGTTGTGACCAGATAACAACACACGGCAACAGGAATTGCACATAACATTATGCGTGATCTATTCAAGTTTTTTGAACATCAATTGTATATGATTTGGATTGCAGTTGATGAATGAACATTTAGAGGCTACATTTTTTTGTCATATAAACATATATTTGGTTTCATGTTAGTCAGATGTACTTTTCATGGATTGGTCTAACGTATTTTTTATGAATGAACATCTGACATCCATATGATTCCAACCTGATGTCCTTTTCATTCATAGAGACCATTTAGTTCAATATTCACTATGAGTTCAGTTGAAGTTCATTCAAATACAACTTGATGTTTATTTGGCGGTCGCCTTATTATAACATGATATACATTTCATGGTTAATTGATGTTGTTTTACATGTCACTTAATGTTCATTACATGGTTATATGATGTTTATTTCATGTTCACTTGATGTTCATTTCATCAAGTTATAACCAGTTTCAATGTTCAGAACAATTTCACTTGACATTCATCCCATTACAACAAGATATTCATTGTTTTTTTTTATTATTTCTAGTTCATCGACAACTTCATTCGATGTTCATTATGCGGTCGCTAGATGTCCATCAGATTATAACATGATGTTCAGTTGCGTTCTTGCCCATTTTATCGTACCTCATTGACTATTGCCACAGGCGTATCATGGGCTACTCTTACGGTGGCCACGTCCACCGATAATTTTTTTTTTAGTGATTTGGTATAATTTGGGATAAAAAGTTACAGACTTTATGTGAATTAAATGAACATATTAGTGTTTGGACACCCTTAATCAGAAAACCTAGATCCGCAACTGACTATTGCATTTGATATTCATCGTTAATTCACTGGACGTCCATGTGATTATAGTTTAATGTTCATTTCAAACTGATTCACAATTCTTTTCCAAATGTTACTGCTGATTATGTTGATTATAACTTGATGTTCACTTGATGTTCATTTTTATGTTCACTTAATATTCATTCCAAACGGTTCATTTAATTGTGCCTCATTGAGAGCATTTGATTCATCCCATTATAACTTGATGTTCATTTCATGTTCACTTGATGTTCATTTCATTATGCAAAGATGTTAAATTGGGGGAAGGGGTGTTCCAGTTACATTATCAGCAACTTGATGTTAATTATCACTTCACTTAATGTTCATTTTGATATTCTTAGACATGCCCATTACATTAGGGTCCCTATTGATCATTTAAAAGTGAATGATCATTAACACACAACTGAAAGATAATTTACCACCCAAAACGATTACTTGCATATCACACCGGGGGGGGGGTAGTGTGCATGTTATGTTGATTATAACTTGATGTTCATTTCATGTTTATTTGATGCTCATTCCAAATGTTCATTCCATTGTGCCTCATTGAGTATTGCATTTGATGGTTTAATGCTCATCCCATTATAACTTGATGTTCATTTCATTATTCATAGATGTTCAATGGGGGTGTGCAGTTTCACTAGGGTCCCTATTGATCATTTAATACTGAATGATCATTAACATAGAACTGAAATATAATTTATTACCCAAAACGAATACTTACATACCACACCAGGGTGTGGCGTTCATGTTATGTTGATTATAACTTGATGTTCATTTCATGTTTATTTGATGTTCATTCCAAATGTTCATTTATTGTGCCTCATTAAGTATTGCATTTGATGTTCATTCCATTATAACCTAATGTTCATTTCATGTGGCCTTGATATTCATTTCATTATCCATAGATGTTCCATGGGTGGAGCACAATTACATTAGGGTCCCTATTGATCATTTCATACTGAATGATCATTAGCTCACAACTGAAACGTAATTTATTACCCAAAACGAATACTTGCATACCACACTGGGGTGTGGTGTTCATATTATGTTGATTATAACTTGGTGTTCATTTCATGTTTATTTGATGTTCATTCCAAATGTTCATTTTATTGTGCCTCATTGAGTATTTGCATTTGATGGTCATTTCATGTGGCCTTGATGTTCATTTCATTATCCATAGATGTTCCATGGGTGGAGCACAATTACATTAGGGTCCCTATTGATCATTTAATACTGAATGATCATTAGCTCACAACTGAAACATAATTTATTACCCAAAACGAATACTTACATACCACATCGGGGTGTGATATTCATGTTATGTTGATTATAACTTGATGTTCATTTCATGTTTATTTGATGTTCATTCTAAATGTTCATTTTATTGTGCCTCATTGAGTATTGCATTAGATGTTCATCTCATTATAACTTGATGTTCATTTCATGTGGCCTTGATGTTAATTTCATTATCCATAAATGTTCAATGGGGGTGTACAGTTGCATTAAGGTCCATAGTGATCATTTAATACTGAATGATCATTAACACACAACTGAAAGATAATTAATTACCCAAAACGAATACTTACATACCACATTGGGGTGCGGTGTTCATGTTCGTAACACAATGCATACAAGTTTCCCTCAATACATGTCTTAGCTGGAAAAATGTCATGCAAAAGCTAGCGAACACAATAATTCAAGTTCCATACAAAGAGAAGGGGAAAAATAAGCTTCATCAACTACAAACATTAAACAAAATCAAAACAGTGCAAGGTTGTTGTTTCTGTTCCAATGCATTGCTCTCGATTTAACTATGTCCTTCAAGCGGTTCACCTCGTGCATAACCAGATTGTCACAATATATACTCCTCAACACATCCAACAGCTCTTGCTGTAAAAAGTAGAAGCTTTAGCTGGTATGCTAATCAAGTATGAAACATCAACAAAAATATAAACAACCATGTTTTATAACGACCAACCAACATTGAAACAAAAAAAAATGAACATCCATTCAATGCAAAATGAACATCGATCGCAAGCGGAATTAATATATACAAGATATACATGCGAAACAAAAAATAAAATGCTTCACTTCCATTTCAACCCCCTACGATAAAATGAACATCCAGTACATCAAAAATGTAAGGGACATACATGAGACATATCCACACCACTATGGACAATTGTATATACTTCACATCCAATTCACATGAAAATACATATGATTGACCACCAGTTTATCATAAATGAACATCCCATGCATCTAAAATGTACATCAGGTACAAAAGGGGTGAACATATATCCCATACAACCAAACCCACTACCTCATAAACAAACATGAACGTCAACCACGATAAAAATGAATGACAACCAAGTTCAATATCCATCAAATACTGATCATCAAGAATGAGTTATATACATTGGGTTTGGATTTGGGAGCAACACTGTGGCTCTTTCATCCGTGTTTGATGTTGGTCCACTTTGACCAACTATATTTGCTTCGCCGCTCGCTCTTAGGTCCATGCTTGACATGGGCTAACTCAACCCCAGCGTATATGCTTCACTGTTACTACGTATAAAAAAACACACAAATAGGTCACAACACATTGATGCAACCCAAGATGATCATCAACTATATCACAAGCAAACATCAACAATGGTATAAATGAACATAATTGAATACCCCTCCCCACCCAACCACTTAATCCAAACACCCTAATCAAATGAGAACATCAATTATATCACCATGCCCCAATAATATAAGTGAACATCAATTCTGAACATTAAGCTAATATAAATGAACATCAATTCTGAACATTAAGGTAATATCACCATGCTCCAATAATATAAATGAACATCAATTCTAAACAATTGAACATCAATACTAATATAAATGAACATCGCAGTGCCCCAATAATGAACCAATTCTGAACATTAAACTATTATGTGAATCACAACAAAGGGGTTTAATCTATAATGCGATGACCATCACAAAGCCCTAATTAAACACACCAACACCTATTATGCAAAACTGAACATGTATAGTAAATGAACAATACTTAAATTACCGTTAAGATGTGTCTTTGAATTAAGATTAACATCGATATTAACGTCAAGATAACTATCATTACTAACAATAGGAGCCCCATGGATGCCACTCAATATGAACATTAAGCATAATAGAAATGAACATCAGGATATACTGAGATGAACAATAAGGTGCGTTCGTTCCCATCATTACTCAACCCCCAGATTGAACAACAATTACTCAAAATTGACGAATTTCAGCGGTCCTCAATCACACTTACAACTTGTTCTTGATTTGTTCCTTCTTTAACTAAATCCCTTCCTTTGATGCCATATTCAATTGTCAACTTCGACTTCTATCCTGACAATAACACCTTCAAAAACTCAAATTCCAACCAAAACTTCACCCAATCTGTCCTAAATCAAATACACATACCGAGTTAACCCCCCCTCCCCCAATTTTCAAATAGAACAAAAAAAATTGCAAACCACACCTTTCAACCAGTCGAAAAATTGCCTAGGGTTTCTGGGTTTCAAATTGATGTTCACCAAATCTATTTCACATAAATTCACTTTCATTCCCACCTTTGACATTTACCGACTTTGACAAATTACTTGAAATGTGTCAAACACAGAGGACAAATCAACAGAAACTTGAACATCATACCTTTGAACCATCAAAAACCTGTCGCTAGGGTTTCCTCCTCCCTTCTCTTTCTTCAGATGGAATTGAGTGTGGTGTTGGTCTATGAAGAAAATAGAAACTGCTCTAGATTTCAGGTGTGGTGTTTTCCAAACAAAAAATGATAAGTTTTTTGGAGTTTACATTGGTTTTGGGAGTTTACATCGTTGTTAATGGAGGGGAAGGAGCTGGAGGGATGATGTTGATGAACTGCATTGAAGATGCAAATCATGCGTGATATTCCTCAGAAGCAAATTCAGTCACTGCCCCTTTGTTTTCTCTTACTCACGTGACATCTCCAACATAAAAAAAAATAAAACAAACATTTCTGTTTTCAGCCAATGAAAATTAATTCTACCCGCTACAAATAAAGATAAAACAACTCTTTAATTTCTACCCTAGATCATGACTTCAATGGTTGAGATTTGCCCTGCTTCCATGCTCACTTTTCTCCTATATATATATATATATATATATATATATATATATATATATATATATATATATATATATATATATATATATATATATGGGAATTGATATAATGAGAAGGGAGGAAAAGTGAGCATAGAAGCATGAGAAATCATAGCCATTGGTTTCAAGATCTAGGGTAGATATCAATGGGTTGTTTTATTTTTATTTGTAGATATCAGGCTGATTTTTTGATTGGCTGGCCTTTTTTTTTTTTTGCTAGAGGCTCACGTGAGGTGAAAAAAAAAGAGAAAAGAGTGAGGGAGTTTAATGCACGCATGGGAAACAGGGTTGCAGTGCATTAAACACCATGCCCTTTCCAAAAGCTAGGAGAAGTGGGCAGTCTATTTAGTTTTGAAAAATTGAACAAAACGCCATAAACAAACAGAGCAAAATCATCTGGAAAGAGAAAGCCAGGAAACCCTAAACGGACATCTAGTTATAATAAAATGAACAACTGTGTCATGTTGGAACATTAAGTTAAATCGCCATGAACATCAAGAACTCGATGTACCCCTACGATTCAAACAAAAAATCAATAACTAAATTTTTTTCACCAACATACATATACGATTCAAAAAAAATTTTAAAAACATTCAACAAACCCTAATTTTTTTGACCCACCAAAAAATTTTAAAAAACATTCAACAAGTACAACACACACGCAATATGAACAACCAATCGAAACACATGATCATCATATTTTCACCATGAACATCCAATAAGTTGAGCATGAACATCAAGATTTCACCGTGAACATCAAATATGTCACCATGAACATCCAATATATTGAACATGAACATCCATTATGTTGAACATGAACATCAGGTTTAACCATGAACATACAATATCTTGAACATAAACATCAGGATTTCACCATGAACATCCACTATGTCAAATTGAACATCAAATTTGAACATTAAGCTATTGTGTGAATCACAACGAAAGAGGTTTAATCCATAATGATATGACCATCAGAAAGCCCTAATTATACACCAACACCTATTATCCAACAATGAACATCAACAATATAGTAAATGAACAAAAATTAGGCTACCATAGGCCGTGTCAATTTTTTTGAATTCCAGTCGTCCTATCATTACCCAACCCCCATATTGAACAACAAAATCCCAAAATTGATGAATTCCAGTCGTCCTATCGTTACCAACATGAACTGCACACACACACACACACACAATATGAACATCCGCTCAGAACACATATAAACATCAGAATTTTCGCCATGAACATCCAATATAACAAACATGAACAATCACTACCCCAGTTATATCAACCATGAACATCCAATGTATTGATTAGGAGCTCAGATAACCATCAAACATATTCAATACTATGAACATCCATTAAAAGACTCATGAACATCAAGATTCCCATCATTCACATCAACTATGATAAATATATTCAATGCAATGAACATCCACTAAAAGACTATGAACAAACATATTCAATACTATGAACAAACATCATATGTACATACCCATCCCCCCCAATGTCAATCAAACATATTCAATACTATGAACATCCACTAAAAGACTCATGAACATCATGATTTCCATCATAAACATCACTATGACAAACATGAACATTCACTTATCAAACATGAACATCAACTATACTAACCATGACCAAGCCCATGAACATCAACATTTGCCATGAGCCCAGAATGCACTACGATTGCTCAAAATTAAGGAATTTCAAACGTCATAAACAACATTTACAATGGGTTCTTGCTCTGTTCCATCTCTGACTGAATCCCTTCTTTGGATGTCATGTTCAACCTTCAAATTCGACTACTAGCATGACAAAAACACCTTCAACAACTCAAATTTCAACCAAAACTTCACTCAATCTGCCATGAATGACAATCATATACCCGATTACCGCTCGAATTTTCAAAAAGAAAAAATTTTGCAAAATCATACCTTTTGAATAGTGCTTGCCATGTTTCACATAGAAACTTATTATTGCTCTGTTCCAGTTCCATCTCAACTCCATCAGTGTTTGGCATGTTCCCTATCAAAAATCTTCATTCGAATACAACCTTGTCAAAAATACCTTCAACTACTCAATTCCAATCAAATATTACACAAATTGACAATAAATTGACAAACTCTGTGATTGAAGAAAAACATTGAACAACCTTTGAATAACCCACGAACTGCCGTTCAAATTTTCCAGATGAATTCACTAGGGTTTCCTGGATTTCTCTTTCCATATGACTTTTCTCTGTTTGTCTATGGCATTCTGTTCAATTTTTCGAAACTAAATGGACTGCCCACTTTTCTTAGTTTTTGGAATGGGTGTGGTGTTTAATGCACTGCAGCCCTGTTTCCCATGCGTGAATGAAACTCCCTTAGTCTTTTCTCTTTTTTTTTCACCTCACGTGACCCTCTAACAAAAAGAAAAGGTCAGCCAATCAAAAAACATCCTAATATCTATAAATAAAAATAAAACAACCCATTGATCTCTACCCTAGATCTTGAAACCAATGGCTGAGATTTCACATGCTTCCATACTCACTTTTCCTCCCTTCTCATTATATCAATTCCCTCTAGATATATATATATATATATATATATATATATATATATATATATATATATATATATATATATATATATATATATATTTCCTACAAAGTGAGGTTGAAATATGTTTGTTTTAAGAAGGGCATTTGTGGAAATTCTATTTCTTTTTTTGTTTTATTTTTTTTGAATGTCTTAGTGGAGAGTTAACAAATTAAATTAATATATTTATTGAATTATTAACCATTCAAGACCATGTTCTTATGATTTTGCTGTATTTGTAATTTTGCAACAAATTTGTTTATTCACCCTACTTAATACCACCAAAAAGAAAAAAGCAGTAACATTCTAATAATTTATACACAATTATTTTTTTGAAATGAATATTTTCAAAATACAGTTTGAGGGGTCTCAAAAAATTATGAGGATAAAATTGCTCAATGAGGTTACAGTTTCAGATCTATATAATTTAATTTTCTCTTATAATATGTAATATATATAATTTAGTTTCTTTCTTAGAAAAAAGATACATGTTTTCACAGTGTAGTTTTCAATTTTTCGTGTCATGTTAATGGAATATGAATTGATGATATAGTATTTACCTAAAATTTAGAATTTGATTAGCTTTCTTCCTATTCTATGTGATATAACTTTTTATATAAAATTTATATAATTTTTTAATTCAAAGGTATCCATGACCGTGCAAAATGTACATTAGCATTCTAGGTCAAAATACAATACTCCATTAGTGAGGTAGTAATTAGGTGAAATTAATTATTTTCAATTATGGTAGTTGAAATGTATAATTACCCTTAATTTTGTCATTAAAAATTAAAATTAATATATATATTCATCATAGAACTTGTTACAATAAGTAAATTTATATGTTAAAGTTATAATTTTTTACAAAATTGAATATTTTAAAGGAAATTCTATCATAGTTGACTTTTTTCAACTATCGTAGTTGAAACGTGAAAAGACCATTAATTTTACCATAAAAATTCAAAATCAATGTAGGTTGATCAAAGTAAATTGATATAATAATTAACCATGTTTATGAGGATATAAATTTTTTAAAAAAATATGATTTATTTTTGATAAATGAATGCTATAAAATTTTCAATTACCATAGTTGAAAATAAATTCAACTATGGTAGAATTTTCAGAAATTATTATATATATTTATTGTCTTAAATATTTGCAATCAATAGTCTCTTCTCAACGTATGCACGTTTTGGAAATAAATTATAGATAAATAATCATTTTTTAGTTTATTTTAAAATTGATAATTTATTTAAATTTATTATATTAAGTATTTATAATGGTATAAATATTGTGGCATTGTAAATCTCCTATCACATATAGCCTTTTCATAAGGGTATTGCACATTTTAATATTGCATATCTTAGTTCTAATTCTTCATTGTTGTTTGTTATAACAATATATAGTAATGTTTACTGTTATTGTAAGTCTTTTCCTTTAGTGGCTATCTTTCTATTCAAAAAGTTTTCAGTTTAGCTTAGTAATTCGCAACATTTTAGACTTCGTGTTTATTTTTGAGAATTGAATTTTTACTTTTCTATGATATTTTTGTTGTAGTAAGAGCATCATGGATTGTGTTTTCCAATGATGATATACAACACTAACATGTAACATTCGAGTGTGGTGATACCATTCAAATGTGCAATTGTGTTCTTCAATGATGATACGCAACATCAACACCTGGCAGTCGAGTGTGGTAAGATTATGTACATTAATCTAATATAATAATTTATATATCCTTTTGTTAGTTATCCAGATTACTCATGTATATTGATCGAAACTTATTTAATTTTCAATTTTAATATATACAAATTTAAATTTATTTTGCTTATATTCATCTGCTTTACTTAGATCTAAGTATTGAATGTGGGATATTGTGAATCAAAATTAAACAAAAGTTGACACTATTATGAAAATTAGTTTCACAACAAATGAAAAAAGGTTAACTACACTATAAATGTTATTGTTTAAACTTTTGTATAAAAATTTCATATATCTTTCTATTAACTATACTATATTATATTTAATTCATCATATTTTAATATTTCATGTCTTTTATATTTATATTCAGTGTAAGTAATTGTAATTTGAAAATAGGGTACAATAATAAGCTCAACAAGTAGCTTTTAATTTAAATATCATTGTTCATCAAAAAATTACTTAGAGGTACCCTAACTTTTGAAGAAACAATTTTTTAGTACCTTAACTTTTCAAAACTAATTTTGGGGTACCCTTACTTTTAGGATTAGAAATTACTAGGTGAATTTCTGGTGAAACTCCGATTGATTCAAATCATTTTCGTCCACAAAAACAAACGGCATTTTCATCTACAGATACACTTAATCAATTTCCCGCCTAAAATTCACCGGTAAATTCAAATCATTGGTCGGAAATTCACCTAATTATTTCTAATTCTAAAAGTTAGGGTATCTCAAAATTAGTTTTTAAAAGTTGGGTACCGGAAAAACATTTCATCAAAAGTTAGGCTACCCCTAAGTAATTTTTTAATTGTTCATTATTATATTACAATGTAAATAATGTCGTTAATTATTATGTGTGTGTCTATATATATATATATATATATATATATATATATATATATATATATATAAGTACAAAGGGTGAAGATTGGAACATATGAATTTTATTGAGGGTATTATCGTAAATAATTGCTTATTTTTACTTTTTTTTTAAAAATTATTATTATTATTTTGATAACAAAAAAATTATTTTTTTCTAACTAATTAATAGGATGAAACTTAACAAAAAATATATTCTCTATTAAAATGTCATAAATACATAAAAGTTACACTATTAAAAAATTATAAATGAAGCATAATCATCAATATTTACTACTAATTTAAAAATTAATCAATATTTACTTGAGTTAGTATTTACCTGTGTGTGTCATTAGTTAGGACATTTCTTGGTGAAATAGTTAGACGTTTGTTTTATGGTACTATGCATTTTTATATTATTAATCTTATTTATTTATTTATTATAATTGTAATTTATCCAATTAATGGCGCGATATGATTAAAGCCATTTTGGAAAAAATGTTTATTTATCCTTTCTTTTATGTTTTGGTCAAACACTTAAATGCATACATTATTTGCCTCCTAATGGTCATAACAACAAATTAATTTGTGCTTAATGATTTTCTTTTGTAACATTTGGATATTAATTATATGAATATGAAATGATTGATAAATTATAAATATAAAAATATCAACATGTATTGTTTTGTGTTCAACACTTGAGAATATATGTCATGAATTTACTATTTTTATGGCTTTTTAAAAAATGTTGCTAAGCTGTTGTGCTCATCCATTAATGTATGACAACAACTCAGGTATGTTTTTTTTTTAATTCTTTTGTTCTATTTCAAATAAATATTTCTTACTTATTGGCTTTTAAATGTCGGTTTCTACTGAATTTGTATGAATTAGACTATTATAATTATAATTTCAGTGGCTTTAAACATTATTAGCATTTCATGTATTCTTTTATGCTCATGATTTTGAAACTTGGAATATAATGTCTCCCTGTTTACTTATCTATTCTTGCTTGAGTTTGGATATACAATTAGTTATGTTTGTAATTGATATTGTGGTTGATTTTGGTTTATTTCTTAACTAAATTGATTTATTAATTATTTGGTTGATATTTTTCATGCTTGATGTGAGCTTCATGGCAAATGTTCATATCTAACATGGGATATGTATTTATTTATATATTTTGATGAGTAAATTATTTTTAATTAAATTTTAGTATATATTAGATACTTTAGCCCATATTAGTTATACTTATTGTGGCTTCATCATATTATTTTTATTTGTTAGAGGTGTTAGATTAGTTAGTAAACTTTTGCCATGCGCGTAGCTAGAAATATGACTCAAAACATAATTAAAAGAAAATATAATAATTTGGAATCTTGCCACCACTATTATAAAGGATAATTACTGATTTATTCTATGGTTATGATCAAATTGTTATCTAATCCATACATAATCTTAGAAGTATAACACTCTTTCTTAATATCTTTTCTTACATTGATTTTTACATTTAAATTAAAATAATAAACTATATTTTTAGTCTATAAAAGTTTGTATTTTCATGTAGTGACATTATTAATGTTTGTAAGATGTTTATTTTGTTCGTTTCCATTTCATATCATATTGTTTAATTTAAGGTATTTAAATGAAAACTTTTAAAGAAATCTTATGAAAAACAAATAAATATAAATGTATTAATAAACGTATAACAATTTTATTTACATTTTGTAAGTCCAAATTCTCTTTATTTTGGCTAGAATAAATAGAAAATTATATATACAATTATACAATTATTTTATAGATAATAGAAGCAAGAATTACAACAATATATGCAATTTAATTTCGTCCCGTACATCGCACGGGTATAAGGACTAGTAAGGATATAAAGATAGCCATATAGGTGACACTGCCACATGTACATCGAGGAAGGTGCAATTACTTTTTCCCCTTAATTCCCTTTATTCCTTTCCTTATCAAGGTTTTAAATTTTAGTTTTCATTTTGGGAAAACAAGTTATTCGAAAGTAAATCTAAAGTTTATTTTACCAGGCTTATTGTAAGTAGTTTTATTGATAACTTAGGTTATGTTTTTTTATTTTGGGTTGATAAGATGCGGAAATGGTACAACGTGTTAAAATTGTGGAAACTGAAAAATGTGGTAAAGTGAGAATTGATGTGGTAAAATTTGTGGAATGTGTGGTTGATGTGGTATGTCAGAAAAAAGAATGTGAAAAATAATGAAACAAGTGAAAGAGAGAAAAGTGATAAAACATATTGGTAATGATTATAACGTAGTGTGGTAAAGTGTGAATGAATTGAATATTGACTTATTGAGTGATATAGTGAATTGTAACACCGTACCATATAAAGGAACTATGGCTAATATGATAGAATAAAAATAAATAGATTATATAGTCTCGTGCCCAGGCTGTGGAATTAAGAGGATGGAGATGATAGAAGGAAGACAAATGCAAAAAGACTACCATATTTATAGGGAAATTACCAAAAGAGTTGGATTACTTGGATACTCAAGGATTAAAAAGGATTTTTAGCAAGTTTTGTAGAATCAGACATGTATATATTCCCTGGAGAAGAGATGCTTTTGTCAATATGGTCTTGTATGCTTTTGCCATGAACATGAGGTGAAAGCCAATATTAATAAGGCCCTGTTCTTTTATGCGGTATTTTGCGGAATGGTGTGGTGAGGTGTGGTGGGGTATGGTGGAATTGTGGTAGGTTATTGGTATATGGGGTAGGTGAGGGGAGAGAATGTAAAAAGTAGAGGAGAAAAGTGAGGAGAGAGAAAAGTAATGATTTGCGGTAAAATGTGGTGGGTTGTGGTAAATTGCAGTAGACTGTGGCACCGCAGTTTGCCAACCGCAGAAAAGAACAGGGCCTAAATGAATGAATCATTAAAGGAGCATCAGAAGAGATAAGAATGTAGTCAATACGACCAGAAGAATAGGTAACAATACCAGAAGAGTCAAGCATGTATGAGTGAGAAAATGGAGACTACAATATACTACCTCCGTGTTTTTTATATGTCACCTAGACAATTGTATTAAAAACTTTGACCATTAATATCTTAATTTATATAATGATTTGTCATACAAAATTAATATCATTAGATTCGTAATGAAAAATACTACTTAAAAAGTATAATATTATATTCTTTTATAAAAATTTTATATTAGAAATTATTGATTAAAGATTTACACTGAAAACCGTAAATGACAGATAAAAAAGAACGAAAAGAATAATCACCTAGAGATAAATAGGTAGAATATAACTCAAGTTGCTTTGTATTTTTCGTTTTCAACTTTGTATGAAAATGATTTAAGCCCCGTTCTTTTATCTACGGTTGGTTGCGGTGTGGTAATGGTGCAGTGCGGGAGAATTTGAGAAAGTGTGGTGAGTTGTGGTAAAAGTTGTGGTAGGTGAGGTATGTCAAAAGAAAGAATGTGAAAAGTAGAACAGAAAAGTGAGGAGAGAGAAAAAATAAAAGATATATTGGTAATGATTGTGGTGTGGTGTGGTGAAGTGTGGTGGAAAATTAAAGAATGCGGTGAGGTGGGGTACCGCACCGCAACCTACCACATAAAAGAACAATAATGTAAATAAAAAGCATTATTACATATGAACATGTCTATTTACTCTCTCCATAAAAGGAAAAAAACAATGTTTCTATAATTTAAGTCATGTTTTTTTTTTTACGGTGCAGTGCGCGGCCTTGTTCTTTGGATAGGTTACACTAACATATCCAATCCAATCCAAACCTTACACAATTCTCAAAAAAAGCATCATCTCTAACAACACAATTCACTAAAAAACATCATAACTTATCCAATACAATCCATCCAAATATGATTTTAACCAATCCAAAGAACCCACTCCTACTTTAGGCACCGTTCTTTTACGCGGTTAATTTACGGTGCTGTAAGTTGCGGTTCAGTAAGTTGTTGTAGATTGTGCTAACTTACGGTGAAAATAGTAAAAATGTAATGGTAATTTGTGGTGAGTTGCGGTAGGTTGCGGTAGGTAGCGATAAGTTGCGATAAGTTGCGTTGCGGTTAGTTGCGTCGACGCACAAAAGAACGTTGCCTTACTATACTACAACACTTTACTACTATCATTACCAATATGCTACCTCCGTCCCTTTTTTTTGTCAAAATAACAATTTTTAAAAGTCCAATGCTGATTGAAAATTGGATTAAATATTTTATGACTTGCAATATTGCCCGTACATTAGTTGAGACTGATAGTTGTTGGAACTATAAAAGGTGATAAATAACATTATTTATTAGGGGTAAAAAGGAAATGACAATTGTTGAAATTGTAAAAGTGACAAAGAAATTGGGACTAGGAAGTTAGTTAGGTCCCGTTCTTTTATGCGGTGCGATTGCGGTACGTTGCGATTGGTTGAGGTGTGGTGAAATTTGAAAAAGTATGGTGAGTTGTGGTGAAAATTGTGGTGGGTGAGGTATGTTAAGAAAGAGAATGTGAAAAGTAGAAGAGAAAAGTGAGGAGAGAAAAAAATGAAAAGAAATATTGGTGATGATTGTGATGAAGTGTGGTGGAAAATTAAAGAGTGATAAACATTTTGGGACGGAGGTAGTATCTCATCTTTTTTTTCTCTCCTCACTTTTCTCCTCTATTTTTCACATTATTTCTCCTCATTTTACTACATCAACCACACTTTCCACAAATTTTATCGTAAATCTACATCTTACCGTACATATTTTCCGCAATTTCACAACACTGCACCATTTTCATCTCTTATCAACCGGACAAAGAACAAGACCTTAAACCATTTGCTTTTTTTTTTCCATTTTTAAGGCGCCATTTGCAATTTCAATAATGAGATTTGCATTAATTAAGGCTCCGTTCTTTTATGCGGTATCATAAGTTACCGCAACTTACTGCAACCTACCGCAATTCACCACAAATTATCATTTATCTTTTTATTCAATATATTTCCACAAATCCACAAAATTATTTAAAATCTACAAAATTATTTTCACTGCAACTTATCGCAATCCATCGCAATTCATTTATTATTTAATATATTTCCTAATAAAAATATTTCAACACTCATTTATTATTTCTACTACAACTTACCGCAATCTATCGCAAGTCACCGTAACTTATCACAATACAATTTACCGCACAACAAATTCACCGCACAAAAGAAGGGAGCTTTAAATTAGAGTTTCAGTAATTCAAGGTTAGCATGAAAAATATTGAAAGGGATTATGGACATAAACAAAGTTGAATTAAATAATGAGTCAATTATTATTTGGATAATAATATAATGGTGACCTCGTCACCTTAGCTCGTGATCTCGTGCTTATTGTATTGTAGAGCTGCAGTAGTAGTAAATATAGTAATAGAAGCATGAAATTAGGAATAAATCTCGTCCTAAATCTTCGGCTTCGGTGCCGAGTGGATGAGACAATGACTCAATACCACCTCAATGAATCTTATCCCAAACGCTTCATAAAAACAAATGGTCAAACCCTACCATTGGAATTTAGACAACATCATCTTCATTGAAACCTACAAAGTTGCAAGACCACTTCTTCCAATATTTCACGTTACCCTTTCCATGCTAGGAGATATATCTATCTATACATCACATCAACACATAATGCCCAGCATATATTAGTTTTAAGTTAATTTAATATAATCCAAATTTATATCAACACCTGCAATGTAGGATGTGGGGTTATTCTTGAACTTAAAAAAATCCGCAAAAATTGATTTCAATTGATATTTTGAAATGGTTCACTACTATTCGGCAAAAAATTTAATTTGATATTCCTTGTTTATAAAATAAGGTCTCCAAGTAAATATTGTGGCTGAATAGGGTTATGTATAATGGTTATTTTTCTTTGGAAATATTGTTGATATATTTGATGTGTTAAGAATGTTGAGTGTTGGTGTCTTGTTTTGATTGGTTACCCTAATTTTCTTGTTTAGATATCTTTTGGTTAAGGGTGATTAACTTTAATCTGAAGATAATTTAATATGAGTGTTTCACTAGTTGGAAATAATTTCCGTATACCCTTGATGATCATGTTGGTTTGCCACAAAATGTTGATGATATGTTGAATCTATTGGTTAAGAATGATAATATCACCTAGGGGTATAAACGAGTCGAGTTCGAGCAGAGACTGCTGGGCTCGAGCTCGACTTGGTCAGAAAAAGTTGGCTCGAGCTCGCTTGTTCTACATATATGGACATAGGGCTAGACTCAAATTTTTTATTTTTTGAAATTTAAAATTCTCCAACTTTAAAGCAAAAATCAAATAAAAGTCTAGATGTTTACTAAAGCTAACTTGAAATAACATATTTTTACAATAAAAATATAATCAAATAGAGCTTAAACATTATCGCTTGAGTTTATAAGACTTAACTGGATAAAAGAAAATTATAGAATTTATGCTTTAATTTTAAATTTTGAATATCTAAATTAAAAAGTAATTTAGCCATATTCATAGAACAAGGTCTTACTGCCTAAAATACTTAAACGTAGTATAAGCTGAGCTCAAGCGAGCCTTTCTAGGCTTGGTTTCGGCTTGATAGACATCCGAGCCGAGCTTTGGTCAAACCAAGCTCGATCCAAGCGGCTTGCAAGTGTGGCTCGGTTCATTTACAACCCTATCACCTTTTTTATATATCTCTTATCACTGTTTTTTTTTTAATCTCTCTCTTATAGAGTGTATTGGATCCCAAATCTCAAATCTGTGTGTGGGGTCAATCTGGTACAGCCCTCATTAAGGTTAGTTAAGAATACATATAGCGGACTATAAGGCCCAAACATATCAAATAAAACGAACAGACCAGCCCATCACAAGTCCCAAAACATACACACAAGAGCAGCTAGAAATTTCAGCAGTCAGCTCAGCACTCACCTCCTCAAAAACTACCTGAAAAGAAAAATGGATTAGACTGAATTACTTAAGGCAGTCAAGCATTCTCAAATTCAGAAACACTATTCGCCGGAAAAAATGGCGGTGAAGTCATTCTCTCTCCTCCGACACCATGCGCCACCGCAACTGTCAGCCGCAACCTTCCTCCTCCTCCGCCGGCGCTTCTCTGTCATGGCGGCCAACACTATGAATGCTTCAAGAAAACTCCAGAAGCAGCCTCAGCAGAATCGGAACTCTCTCAAGGCCAAAGAATCCCTGAAGCAATTCTCTTCTCTGTCTTCTCTCACTCCATCGATGGAGCAACGCCCTCAGATTCTGTCTCCAAACCAGGCAGTCGGCATGGTGGCCTCCGCTCAGGCCAATTTCATGCGTGTCGTCGTTCAGGAAGCTCCTCAGGAGGCGTCTCTAGAATGTTCTGTCGGTGTGGAGCTGCTGTGTGTGGTCAGGGCGCTGCTGAAGAAGATAAGGAGGAGAGTTATGGTGGGGGATAAGGTGTTGGTTGGGTCCATTGATTGGGTGGATCGGCGGGGTATGATCGAGAATGTGTACCCTAGGGAATCCGAGATTCTGGACCCTCCCATCGCCAATGCTGATCATTTCCTTGTAGTGTTCTCCATGGATCAGCCTAAGCTGGAGCCATTTTCTCTCACTAGGTTCCTTGTCGAGGCAGAGTCCACTGGGATTCCCATTACACTTGCTCTCAACAAATGCGAGCTCGTTCCTCAAGAGGTTTCTTTTTCATTCTTTACATCTTCGTATTGTCCTCCCTGAATTCAGTTCAATTATATTTTGGAATTCATTGATGTGCTATCGAATGCAACGTGATTATGATTTGTGTTTTTAGTAAGAATGCTCGTGCTAACAATATACTATAGTCAGAGTAAACATGAGATGTAGTCATGTTGAATAAGTATCAATATGTTACTCCAACATTTCATTTTCCCGAACATACCTGTGTGGGACCCTCTCTACCTTCCATAATATGACAGCGCCACCTATACTCAAGTAACACAGCCAATAACGGAGAATGTGTGTAGGAATCTCGTTTTGTTATGCCTTTTGCTGTTATATGGATGTGTATTGCAGCTTTAAACTTTTGTTTGGCTATTGCTGGGTATATATGAAACAAGTTAAAGTTGATTCTAGATAACAAACCTAGGCAAGTGTCCTGATTGAGAACCTGAGATTGTATGTACTGTTCACTGTTATTTTGGTCTAATTAAATGTGTTCGATTGGATACTGCAAACCTATGTTAATGTTCTGATTGAGTTCTTAAAAATCCTATCTATTGCTCACTGTTATGTTGGTCTCAGTGGGTTAAATTTTAGACAGTTAAAGAAGGTTCATCTTCTGATTGAGGACTTAACAACTTGAATCTATTGCTCACTGTTAGATTGGCTTAAGAGACTGCAAGCCACCTAGGTTATTGTCCTGATTGAGGTCTCAAGAATCGTACCTATGGTTCACTCTTATTTTGGTCTCATTGTGTTCAATTTTATACAGTAAAAGAAGGTTAATGTTATGATTGAGGTCTCATTCACTTGTGTATCTATTCGTCACTGTTACATTGGTCTCATTGTCAGCAATGTTTATATGAAGTATATATTGTAAATTTGTAAGTTCTAACTCGGACAATTGTGCTTTAGGTGTCACAGTTAACAAGCCTATCAATGTTCACTTGGGTCAATCTGCTTTAGGTGTCACATACTCACATTTAGCAAGCCTATTAATGTTTAGAGGTCTTGACCAGCACTTTCTACAGCTTGGCTGTTGTACTGTGCATTTATGCTTAGTTTCGTTATGGTCCATTTTGCACTATGCAGGTTCTGGCTGCATGGAAAACTAGGCTGTTTCAGTGGGGATATGTGCCCATATTCTGCAGTGTGGAATCCAAACAGGGACTTGACTCCCTCGCATTCACCCTCAGAGAGAGGACAACTGTAATTGTCGGACCTAGTGGTGTCGGGAAATCCTGTCTGATCAACATTTTGAGGAACACTGAAGACTCTCCTGTAATGGAAGAGACTACCTTGTTTGATCCTGTGGGTTTCATCTCACCTTTTTCTTGTATGATCTATTTTTTATTCCTCATTTTGCTAATGTAACACTCTTAACTCCTCCCCTCCCTGAGAAAAGGAAAAAAAAAAAGGAACGAAAATTGCTGATTCTTTGGTCTGATAGATTTCATTGTCTCCATTGCTGATTTGCAGATTTCTGGCAGCAAATGGTTTGAGGACCAGCGGGTTGGGGAAGTGTCCGCCAGGAGTGGAAGAGGTAAACACACAACTCGGAATGTGTCGCTGTTGCCCTTGGCAGGTGGAGGATACTTGGCTGACACTCCTGGATTCAACCAACCTAGTCTATTGAAAGTGACAAAACACTCTCTAGCACAGGCATTTCCTGAGGTAGTTTTCATTCTACATGTTCCTCTGTGATAAACTGCAAAGTTTAAGTCCGCTATGTCCCAAGTATGATATAGTGACCTGTTGCATGTTCAGATCCGGAAAATACTCAAAGAAAACGAGCCTAAGACGTGCACATTTAACAATTGTCTGCACATTGGTGAACCGGGTTGTGTGGTCAGTGGGGAATGGGAGCGATATCCATACTACTTCCAAATGTTGGATGAAATTAAGGTCAGAGAGGAATTTCAGCTGAGGACATTGGGCACAAAGAGAGAGGGTGATGTTAGGTAGGGTTTTCCTTAAAAATAAACACTAAAGAAATTGCATTCCTGACCAGAAATGATTCTTCTGAACACATGCTTCTTCAATCTTCGTCTTCATGTTTGCAGGACCAAGATGGGCGACATGGGAGTCGTTCAAGCAGAGCCGAAACTGGAGCCAAAGAAGCACAGGAGGCAATCTCGCAAGAAATTGAACCAATCAATTTTAAATGAGTTGGATCAAGAACTAGAGGACGATGATGATTCTTTGGAGGATAATCCCATCATTCGTGCCATGGAGGAAGAGAACCGGTAGAATCAAAACTTCGTAGCGAATAAATGTGGATATATAGATGTTGACACCTGTGTACTTTTGTCTAATATTCCAAGAGCTTGACGATTTTGAAGAAAAAAGGGTTTAGAGAACCCCACATTGTAAATAGTGAATTTTTCAAAAGAGCTGTCCTGGCTGGAGGTTGGTGATTTGGTTCAATTCAGTTTGTTTGATGCTGTTGAATGCACTGGATGATCTTTGGATGATGGGCAAAGGAAACAAGAAATTGTTGTTTTGCACCTTTTTGCAAATGAATTGTTAGCCATTTCGATAGTTGTGCAAAGTTGAACATTAGTTCTTCACTTGGTAGTGTATTGGAGATTGTTGTTCAGGTTACTGTCAATCGCTATTTCAGTTGCCATTGTACTAATGTACTCAACATCTTGTTACCAGTTTGTTATGGAGCTAATCTTGCTGCCAAGAGTGTGATCACTGATCACACCCCACAAATCAAAACAAATGTAGAGGGCAGCAAGCACCCACAAACAAGACTGAAAAACCAATCCAAGTGGTTGAAAAATCAGTACAGCCCGATATAATCACGTACTCATCATGGTCATCAATTTAAACAAAACAAGATGAAGAAATCGAAACCAAAATCACTATAGTCCCTCGTAATCATCTCCTCAAAGCGCTCAGAATTTCATCATATAACTATTAGTATAAACAAAACAAGATGATGAAATGGAAAGCTATAACCAGAGTGAAGAATCAATAGACGCGATCGAAAATTAGTGTAATCCGTTATAATCATATCCTCAAATGCTAAGAATTTCATCATACACCGATCAACTTAAACAAAGCAAGTTGATGAAATCGAAAGCAACAACAAACTACAATTCATCAGTGAGTTCAGAGAAGACCTAATTTCACGGGCATCAGAATTTGACCTTCATTTGTGCTTGGTGGCCTTCTTCTTGGGTGGAGCAACTTCAGGTTTTGGGTGACGATCGGCTTCGGAGGGATCCAGCCATTTGAGAGGGTGGCGATTGAAGAAGGGCCAATTCGGAACGACGATCAATGCCGTCAAAACGACACCGGCAGCGTAGATTAGAACCATCATTTGGAATGAACCGATAACGTAACCTGTCGTCAATGCTACGGCGGCGAATACAAGGAGCAAAATCTGCATCAGATGCTCGGCGACCTTCTGCCCTTGCCAATCCATCTGAATTGATAGAATCAAAGAAGACTGATGTAAATCTTAGTGAATTTCAGAAACCCTAAATTTTGAATTTGCTAGATCTACGCCTGAGTTTTAGAGGGTGGGAAAGAGAGATTACCGGAGACGATGAGGGAGCAACCACTTCCCGGCAACGAAGCGAAATTGGAGGAGGTTTCCGGTTGGTGGCCGGTGGGAAAAGCTGTAAGTGAGGTGTGAGAGAGGGAGCTAATGAAGGAGGTTTTGGATTGTTTTGTAATGGGGTTTTATAGTCACGAGGGTTTGGGGGTTTGGGCCCATGCTAGAAAATTAAACACACATACGAAATGCAATGTATTCAGAGTAGATTCTACCGGTGCATGTAATATATATTGCTTAGAAAACATTTTAATCCTGGCTACAAGTTATAATTAACAAGAAATAAAAAAATAAAAAAATATTGTGAAACTATCAAAAAATGATTTTGAGGTCCCCCTTATTTTATGGTATCTATTATCAGGGCCATATAATTTTAAAACTAATTATGAGATCCCTATATTTACTTGGTATCTAATTTTTTGAGCTAATTCTAGTGAGGGGCATGAATTTTTTGATGTGTCTTTTGGCGGGAAACTTTAAAGATTAAATTCTTTTCAAATTTGCCCTTTGCTTATTTATTTTCATTAGAATTTTAGGGCATGTTCTTTTATCAAGTTGGTTCTAACTCTCCTAACTTATCCTAACTTATCCCAACCAAACACAATTCCCCGAAAAAACATACACTTTAAAAACAAAAAAGCATCATAACTTATTCTAACTTATCCTAACTTATCCAAACCTAACTATCCCCTGAAAATAACTCATCGAAAGAACGGGGCTTCATTCTACTACTTTTTCCCTCTTTCCTCAAAATCCCTCCCCTTCACTGCTCTAGTTTGTTACTGGACGTACAACCAATTATCGCAAAAGATAAGCCTTCAAAAATATATAATCATCAATCTCCGGAACTGTCAAAGTAAATTCAAATAGGAAAAAAAGTTGATTCAATGCCGAAACTTATAAAGGCATTTTCGTCATTTAATTATTCCAGAGATGAAAGTTAGTTAAATTCGACCAAAAAATTAGATACCAAGTAAATATGGGGTCCTCATAATTAGTTTTAGAATTATAGGGCCCCGATAATAGATACCACAAAATAAAGGGGACCTCATAGTCATTTTTTGTGAAACTATGGACATATGAACACAATGTAGAGATAATAATATTAGGCAAGAAAGATTGAGAGAGGATAATAGGATGATCCTATTCATAACCCACAAAGGTATATTTATATTAGTTACATAGCAAGAGGCCTGCACAGTATACAAATACATTCTACTACATACAAAAATGTTATCAAAGTATACAAATACATTCTCTTTACATTGCAATGGTACATACTCTTTCAAAATATGTTGTATACTATGAAAATCAAGGACGTTGATGTAGTTATCCATGATTTGCGCTTGATCCTTTGCATAGGCCATTTGGTGATGAATCAAGGGATTCGATGGCAGCCTTTGTTGATACTTTTGTATGATGATACTCATAGGAGAGAAACGTTTCCAAAGAGATAAGAGAGAGTTGTCACTTGTCGATGGTGCTTGTCTTGCATCCAAATATTCACAAATGAGAACAAGTGACGGTAAAGGACATTGATCCTTTATAGGCTCACGATTTCTAACCTCCATTGGTGTAAGAATGAGACTCCTTGGTTCTTCAAATTCATGATACTTATTCTCCATAAGGGCCATAAGAGTGCTTTGATCCTCCTTGAGCCGTGAGACACAAGGTGGTAATAAGGACGCCTCTTGGAGCATGATACTCCTATCATACAACTTTGATTCTTCCAACAAAGTATAACAAGAATCCATAGAAGTAATATTACAATATAATGAATTTTTGCAAATCTTGTAAAAACAAAGACTTACTAAACTTCTTGGATCAAAATGAATGTCCTTGTCATGAAATGAATGACCGTGTGAATAGCTCTCTGTTTGTAATGTTTGGACCCTTGTTGTAGCGAGGCCAATATCATTGCCATGATCCTTATAGATGGCACTACTTTCTCCTTCTTAGATCAATGAACATACTTCTTCTTGGATGGTATAATGAGAGTAAGAAATAAGCTCTCTTTGTTGTTGATCTTGCGGTACACTAGCCTCTTTCAAGACTCTACTTAAAACAAGCAACTCTTCTCCATTTAATTCTTCTACATACATCTTTTCTATTACAATATCCTCCTTTTTTTTCTTCCTCGTGTACTTCTTGAGGCACGCTACATATCTCATTCATGCCAAGGTTATTACTCGTTTCATGAACATCCTCATGCTCGTCAAATACATCAAATACCACACTTTCAATTTCTGGTTGCATGCTTAATGATGTTTGACAATCAACCAAAGATACTTCTTTCTCCTTAGGACATGCACTTTCAACATGATCAAAACTTTGGCAACATAGACATGTACTTGGGACAATGGGAGTGGGGAGGTTTAGGGGCTGTTTTGTGGAGTGATGGGCAATAGGTTGTAGGGGCTGTTTTGGAGGCGTTTGGACGAGAGATTTAGGAGCGTTTTGGGACAGATTTGTAGGCTTAGTTTGAAGGTCCTTGGCGTGGGATTGTTGGGATGGTTTGTGAGGTCTTTGTTGTATATGGGTTTTATCCCAAAGTTCTTTATTCTTTACTTGTATTTCAACATAAAGGGCTAAAGAACTTAACTCCTCCAAGTTTGTGTAAGATTGAACAACAACACGCCGAATGTAATCATTAAGACCAAGAGAGTAACATACCAAAACTCGTGGATCATTCTCCTTAAGAGCATATGTCCATAGTTGCCGCCTGAATTCTATTGTATATTCAACCACGTCCTTGCTCTCTTGCTCCATTCTTTTAAGTTTGTTGATGTAGTCTCCTTTGTAATTGAATGGCGAAAACTCCTCTTGAACATTATATCCATTCTTCTTACTGGAACGTTTACTCCATTCATAAGGTGCTTCATATTCAACCTCATAGGGATGTACCTCACGTGAACATGCATTTCTTGATCCTCCTTTTTGAAGGATCCCAAGTTCTTCCATTTGTTTGGTAAGATCATGAATTTGTTGCTCCAAACGTTGTAAATCACTTTGTGAATTCATGCTAGATCTTTTGCAAGCCATAGAATATGAATCTTGATGAAGAAAGACTCAAACAAGACTCACGATTTAATGGGGAAATGTAAGGGACGAAATGGGGGAATGTGTTTAGGCTAGATTGTGTTTGGGTTTTGGGGTTCTTTGTGGAGTTTTTGTGGGGGACGTGAAATGGAGATGGTGGGGGATGGATTTGTGATGGAAAGATTATAAAAGATGATCAAGAACCACAAGAATCAATCTCCTAGGCTCTGATACCAATTTTGATGTATAATGGGATCAAAGAGATCTCATTACACAACATTCTACAGGATCTTTAAACTTGGGGGTTGGATAGATTGATTCTTGATCACAAGAATGAATGAATAATGATGGAATTAATGTGTATATGGATGAATGAACGAATGGAATGGATGAATGAACGAATGAGATGGATGAATGGAATGAATGGAACGAATGAGTGAATGAATGGAATGTAAGTTTCTTGGATGTTTAAGATGGGATTCGAATGAAATTGTAATTGAAACAATGTAGAAACAAAAACAAGATCAAATGAATCAAGAATGAAACTCACGAATGAAATGAATAATAATGGCTTTGGATTCTTCAATGGAGATATAGGCACACCAATCCAATGTTTCCTCCAATTCTACCTTTCACCATCTAAGGATGCCAACCTTAGAATAGAAGTAGAGATGACGTATTCCTCCCTCAAGAGAACTACAATTCTAGTTTTGAAACTAGAGAGAAAAACAACATATGTGTTTTGATTTGTATTCTTTGTATATGATTGAATGAATACAAGGGCCTCCCAAGGGGTCTATTTATAGTAGATTAGAACCTCTTAGGCGTGCACTATATCAAGATTACAAGGGTTTTCTTTTCTAGCTTACATCATCTATTACAAGCATGACATCATAATAGACTAAAAAGTACATAGCTAGAAAGAAACAATGATAACTTGCTCGTTTCTTCTCCAAACTTCAAGATTCAAAAACCATTGGAAAGCTCTTTGAATGGTCTATCTTCGACTCTAGGATGACTTTTTCAATATCTTTATAGATCTTGGGATATAGAGCAAAGTATCCGATTGCCCTTGATGAAATCTTCCATTTGTGAGAGGGATGTGAGTGAATGAAGCTCCTTTTCATTGTAAGTTTCTATTTGGTTCCCATGATGTGTATTTGAGACCAAATATACATCAACTAGTTGCACCTCTAGAAGTTGTTTTGCATCTTGTTTGAAATTGCATCTTTGCATTGCACGCTGTGGCAATATGATTGAGGCATTCTTTTCTATATTAATTAAACTACATAGCCAAATAGCCTCCCTAACGATATTATTACCATTCTTTAGCCCCGCCTAGCCTTTGATTACCTTTCTTTTTGTGATGAAACCCTGACAATACAAGCCTTGGCCTTTATTAATTCCTACCCTTTGCCTTGCTTGGATATGTGAGAGTTCATTATTCCTGGAGCGAAAATTGGTTTGGTGTTGCTGTGAATGGAATTGAGATATTGGGGTGTGAATTTTAATTTTGATTGAATTGGGACACATTACATATCCCAATTAATTATGAGTCAACCAATTGGTTATGATGTTCTTTTGATATATTGAGGTCGAAGCTATATTTTTATATTTCTTCTTCCTTGATCACCAACCAAAAATAGAAGCAGAAAAATAGAACAAAAAAAAAATGAAAAAAAAGAATTCAAGAGAAAAGGGGTGATTACGGAAATTCAAGTGGAATTTGTGAAAGCCTTTGACCCGGTTGTAAAGTTGATGAAGTATTGATAGGCCGCAAGTGCACGGGTGCTCGTGTAGCAAGTATCAAGGTCGATCCCACAGGGACTTTACTAACTACGCACCAAACTAGCCTCCTAAGTGATTGCTAAATCGGTCGGATTTTAGATTGAGAATAACTAATTCTAGTTCTAGTCACTAAAAAGGTCAAATAAATCAAATATTCACACAATTCACAAGATGAAATCAATATGAGAAAGACGTTCAGGGGATAAAACCTAAGTAACTCTATGAATCAAACAAGTGGATTGAACATGTATGTCACTAATTTGGTACATTTTAGGGTCGATAATTGCATAATGTATTCCGTAGCGAGCTTTTGGCAATGAAACGGATTGCTTAGTAAAATTGATCTATTGGACTCTTTATTGTGTCAATTTTATCTAAGTTAAATATTAAATTATCCAATGACCCCTAGTTACAAAGTCTTCTATCTCTAGTTCACTTCATATACTAGTTTAATCCTAAGGGTTCCAATTATCGAATTTCTCCGTTCGGTACTTCACTCAACAATCTATAACCATGCTAATGGTGATTAAGCAAAAGCAATGACATACAAAATCAAAGGATAAATAAAATGCATTCAAACAAGATAAACAAACTTGTTCAATCCAACAATACTCAATCCATAAGAGAAACTTGAAAGGGATTATCCCCAAACTGAAAGAAACTACTCACTACTCATGTTCAAAACACAAAACATATCAAAATCTATTCTAGCAAGCATGAAATCTAAAAGAAAGAGAAGTAAACTAGGATGAAAATCGTTCCTCACTTGAATGGTAGTCGGTGGGGACTTTTGCTCCTCCACTTCAATGGATTTCTTGAGAATCGATCTTTGAACTCCAATAAACTCTCAATCTTCAATTAAGGATGAATGTGGATGGATTTGTGGAGGAAGGGATGGATGATGGTAGAGATGGAGATGGATGGTGAATGGGAGTGAATGAATGAAGGTGGATGATTGCCGGATGAATCGGCCGAATCTACAATTATATAGCCATTAAGAGAAGTTCAAACGACCAAATCGTCATAAACAGGGCCAACACGGACCGTGTTGGTGTCAACACGGGTCGTGTTGATGGTTTCTGGGGAAATTGAGCTCTCTAGAGGCCAACACGGACCGTGTTGATGTCAACACGGGTCGTGTTGGTTCTGGAGTTTTCTAGGTCGTCTTGTTTCGGCCATATCTCCTTCGTCCGACGTCCGATTGACTTGGTTCTTGACTTTTCGGAAAGCTCTAATAGTCTACTTTTCATTGGCATAATTACCAAAGTCATAGCATACTTGTGGAAATGATGGTGACAAAAAGAGTGGACATATATCAGTTTTCGCACACTTTCTGCTATTTTACTCATAACTCCATCATCTCAACTCGGAATTGACCTTATAATATATCGTCGGAAAGCTCTTTTAGCGATGAAACAAGTAATGGATGTGAGCTTTGGAGTTCATATTACTAATCTGCACAAATTGAACAAAACACAAAGAACTCAGTTAAGATAACGAAATAAGATCATAAAAGATCAATTAAGCACATTAATTCCCAAATTTCACTATCAAAATGCTTCCAATATATAGTCACTATATGCCCTCATCAAATTCCCCCATGCTTAGTTCTTGCTTGTCCCCAAGCAAGTCCAGACTCACAAAAGAAAAGAAAAGAAAAGAAATAAAAACATGGGGACAAAAGACTCAAAAACAAAACAAAACAAAAGACTCAAAATGAAAACAAGGATTTTTATTTATAATCTCCTTAGAAAAGCATCAACATGATCTTTCAATCAACTAAATCTAATCTAGAACACCCCAAAAGTGAATCAAAGTCCATATACAAGAGAAGGAGAAGCATTGGAAAGATTTATAAGCACTACACTTCTCAAGTTCAAACCAATCATCCCTAATCACAAATGAAGCAAGCAGGCACCTGTTTAATAAGAAACTCGACAGATCGAGAGCAACCTCACTTTTGGGAATGTGGAAACACTCCTCTCATGTGTTTAAATGTGAATAAATCATTGAAGGTTCGCTCAATACTCAAACCAAAGCAACATCCTACCATAAGCTTGCAAAACATCTCAATTCTCTACCGCTAATATGCAATGCACAATGACAATCAAGAGGACTTTCAAAAGGGTTGTAATGGGGCTAAGGTTAAGGGTAAGAAGCTGAAATATATTTGCGGAAGTGGAGCTAAAAACCCAAGACTTGGAGCATAAACCTCACCAAATTATTCAAATAAGAACATTCACCACTTATATTCACCACAACGCATCCCATAATCATGTGGAAATCGCCTCAAATCAAAGAAAATAAACTAACAAGCTACTAAACACTTTATTTCTACCTTTTTTTCACTCTATTTTTTTTCCTTTTTTTCTCTTTTTGCTTTAGGTGAGCATAAACTACAACTCAAAACAAATAAATATACAATTATAAGGCAAATTTCCACCTCAACCCATATCAAGCTACAATTGGGAGCAATCTCATGATAATCAACTTCACAACATCCCCAACAAAACCAAACGACAAAAACACCATAATAAGCCCAACTCTTCACACTCTAACACTCCAAGCATAGGCTTAAGGGTAGGAAATTCAATATTCAGCCATGACTTTCAATATAGGTAATCAAAAGAAAGAGTGATACAAGGCTAAAAGAGGGTTAAAGGCGGATTTTAACATGTAAAGGGTGGCTATTTGGCTTTGTAGCTAAAATATATACAAAAGAATGCCTCTATCATATTATCAATGCACAAGCAAAAATGCAATTTCAAAGAGATACATTGCAAGTTCTAGAGAATGAAACTAAGGATGAGTCACACATGGAAAATATGAGACTAATAAAAATGATTAGTCATTTTAAGGCTTTGTGGTCTTACGGGTAAAAGCTCTCAAATAAACCTAGCTCAAATAGATGTATATGCCAAACTCATTCCAATAGATCATAAGAGGAATCAATCATCGCTTTCAAAATGCAGTGCTCAACTCAATAAGCTTTCACAAACTCTTTTCATGACTGTTATTCACAAATGGGCTACTCAAGATTAAATCTAGTTCAAAGAAAAGATAGACTTTTTCCCTCAACTTTTTCGATTTTTCTAATTTTCTGATTTTTTGGAATTTTTTTTCTCAAAATAAAAACAAAAACTAAACTAAATGCAAACCTAGAAAATAAAACAAACTAAAAACTAAGAAAATAAAGAAAATAAAAATCAAGGATGAATCTAACTAATGCAACTAGGTGGATGCAATTATTTATAAATAAACAAAACCAAAAAACTAAGAAAAACAAATAAAAACAAACTCAAGACACTACTACACATTTATACAATTCCCCCCATGCTTGGACAAAGCATTGCCCTCAATGCAAGCACATTCAAATAAATTCAAAAAGGGGGAATAAGGAAATATCTCACCAGGTTAGGTGCTGGATGCACCTAAACCATCGCCTCTTCAAGAATGGGGCGAATGGAGCATCAGCCGCTCCATCAAGAACTCAAGACTGGGGCCATTACTTCAGATGTCATCAATGCCCTTAGAAGCTTGTCAAACTCTTCAGCATGCGGTTTACAAGCTTGCAAATAAGAAAGCAACAAAAGAGTTATAGCAGAAAATGTAAGTATCGCTTTCTTAAATAGATCAAAGGCCTTAGAAAAATCAAAAGAATCAAAATAAGTTGTCCACAAGAGTTTTCTAGGCAAGTCCTCTAGGTAAATACAATATGGATCAAGAGAGGAATGGTACCCTCTTAATGTACCTATGGACATATAAAGAATATTGTTGTTCCCCTCAAGCATATCACAAGAATTAACCACATAGCCCACATCAACGTGAACACATATGGTCTCTTCAACAAAAGGTGGCTCATCTAGGCATTTAGGGGAATAGTAAAGTGGTGAACAAGGAGTAGAAGCATGGAATAAGACATTGGAAGTAGGGAGTACAACATCATTAAATTCTTTGCTTGAAGGATCTAATCCACCCACAACCCCCTCACAAGCCTCCTTATCAATAGTATCAATTGACCCATGTGAAAAATCATCAACATACCTAGCATCAAACCCATGGGATTCACTCATCTTAAACCCCGTCGACTGAGAAAAAGGGAAGGGCACATCATGAAAAGCAAAGACACCATCAGTAGTGTCTCTAGGTACGCTAGGGTGGGAATGAACAACAATTGGCAAAGATGACTCAGAAAGGTCAACTATTTTCTCTAGATTAGCTTCTAATTTATCTTGTTGCTCTAGCATTGCCCTCATTAAAATCTCAAGTCTGGCTAAACCAGGGCATGTAGAATCATCATGGTCAAGAGAACAACATAAACGACAAGGAGAGAAACAATGGGGTTGCGTATATAATCTAGCATGAGATGCACAAGGATTAGAGTAAGAGTAACCAGATGCACAAAAAGAATTCTCAAAATAAAGTGTATCACGTGCAAGCCACTCAAGCAAACTCCAAGCTTCATCAACAGTTCTAGCATTAAAACAAAAATACTCTAATAGAGTACGAGTCTCACTATTCACTCCCTCAACAACAATATCAAGAATATCTGATTTCTCAGGCTCAACACCACATGGAACAGGAGAAGCAAGTAATCGCTCAAAATAACTCCTGCTCAAATTGGGGGAAATAGATAATTGCCATTTTTTTGGATTTTTTTTTGAAAAAACAATACAAACGGGAAAAACAAAAGGGAAATGATCTAGTCAATCAAAGGATATTCGTTCGGTGGCGGCTAGGGACAAAGTCCCCGGCATCGGCGCCAAAAACTTGATAAGCCGCAAGTGCACGGGTGCTCCTGTAGCAAGTATCAAGGTCGATCCCACAGGGATTTTACTAACTACGCACCAAACTAGCCTCTTAGGTGATTGCTAAATCGGTTGGATTTTAGATTGAGAATAACTAATTCTAGTTCTAGTCACTAAAAAGGTCAAATAAATCAAATATTCACACAATTCACAAGATGAAATCAATATGAGCAAGACGTTCAGGGGATAAAACCTAAGTAACTCTATGAATCAAACAAGTGGATTGAACATGTATGTCACTAATTTGGTACATTTTAGGGTCGATAATTGCATAATGTATTCCGTAGCGAGCTTTTGGCAATGAAACAGATTGCTTAGTAAAATTGATCTATTGGACTCTTTATTGTGTCAATTTTATCTAAGTTAAATATCAAATTATCCAATGACCCCTAGTTACAAAGTCTTCTATCTCTAATTCACTTCATATACTAGTTTAATCCTAAGGGTTCCAATTATCGAATTTCTCCGTTCGGTACTTCACTCAACAATCTATAACCATGCTAATGGTGATCAAGCAAAAGCAATGACGTACAAAATCAAAGGATAAATAAAATACATTCAAACAAGATAAACAAACTTGTTCAATCCAACAATACTCAATCCATAAGAGAAACTTGAAAGGGATTATCTCCCAAACTGAAAGAAACTACTCACTACTCATGTTCAAAACACAAAACATATCAAAATCTATTCTAGCAAGCATGAAATCTAAAAGAAAGAGAAGTAAACTGAGATGGAAATCGTTCCTCGCTTGAATGGTAGTCGGTGGGGACTTTTGCTCCTCCACTTCAATGGATTTCTTGAGAATCGATCTTTGAACTCCAATAAACTCTCAATCTTCAACTAAGGATGAATGTGGATGGATTTGTGGAGGAAGGGATGGATGATGGTAGAGATGGAGATGGATGGTGAATGGGAGTGAATGAATGAAGGTGGACGATTGCCGGATGAATCAGCCAAATCTACAATTATATAGCCATTAAGAGAAGTTGAAACGGCCAAATCGTCATAAACAGGGCCAACACGGACCGTGTTGGTGTCAACACGGGTCGTGTTGATGGTTTTTGGGGAAATTGAGCTCTCTGGAGGCCAACACGGACCGTGTTGATGTCAACACGGGTCGTGTTGGTTCTGGAGTTTTCTGGGTCGTCTTGTTTCGGCCATATCTCCTTCGTCCGACGTCTGATTGACTTGGTTCTTGACTTTTCGAAAAGCTCTAGGAGTCTACTTTTCATTGGCATAAGTATCAAAGTCATAGCATACTTGTGGAAATGATGGTGACCAAAAGAGTGGACATATATCAGTTTTCGCACACTTTCTGCTATTTTACTCATAACTCCATCATCTCAACTCGGAATTGACCTTATAATATATCGTCGGAAAGCTCTTTTAGTGATGAATCAAGTAATGGATGGAGCTTTGGAGTTCATATTACTAATCTACACAAATTGAAAAAAACACAAAGAACTCAGTTAAGATAACGAAATAAGATCATAAAAGATCAATTAAGCACATTAATTCCCAAATTTCACTATCAAAATGCTTCCAATATATAGTCAGTATATGCCCTCATCAAGTATTTTGATATTTATGAGGAAAAAAGTGAGTTCCTTGCATATATCAGGCAAGAGGTGAGATTGAGAGCAGTTCTTTGTTGAAAATTAATCCAAGCATGGCTCTTTATCTCCTCATACCTAAATTTTACCACTCCTTTCCCTTAACCTAAGCCTCATTACAACCCTAAAAGTCCTCTTGATTGTCACTTGTGTCTTTGCATATTAGTAGTGGAGAGCAAGATTCTTACCAAGCCTATGGTAGGTTGTTTCTTTTGGTCTTGAGTATGAGAAAAACCCACATACACATTCAAATTTGAGTGTTTGAGCGTTCAATTTTTATCCTAAGGTGAGGTTTGCTTTTTTGACTGGCCTACGTCCATAACCAACCACGCATATTTGCATTTATCTTAAGACTGTTGGCGGTTTTTCACATTCGAAGTACTTGTTCTCTTTACTTAATTTCGAAAACTTCATTCTTTCTATTTCTCACTGATTTTGTTCTCTTCCTGATTATTCTTGGTGTTGTTTGATGGACTGATGTGTTTGATTGGTTAGCTTGAGGGGTGTTTAATTGTATTTGTAACCTAAAACTAACAGTTTCTTTTTCTTCTTTTTCCTTTTTTTTAGAGTCTTTTCCTTTTTAATTTGAGTCTTTCTTCTCTCCCTACTGTTCTTAAGTCAGACTTGCTTGGGGACAAGCAAGAGCTAAACATGGGGGGATTTGATAACTGAATTTTATATAGATATTTTTAGGTATTTTTAGGTAACTAGTATATTTTATCCGATTTTCTAATATTTTCTACTCTTTTTATATCAAATTCTATAATATTTTTTCACTTGGTCGGGAATTAGTTTGTTTTGCAGATTTTAGTGAAATTCCCCTAAAAGGCAAAGAAATAGAGAAGAATATTGAAGAATTGCAGAAAATAAGAACAGGAAGAGAATTAGAGGAGAATATCATGAAGAATTTAAATAAAAAAAGAAGTTGAAGAAGAAGAGAAGAAGGAAGGAAGAACGACCCAAGTCCAATTGAGGCGGAAAGGCAAGGCGCAGGCAGCGTTTTTAAAACGCAGCCAGCGCCTTGTCCAGAGAGTTTGATAGCCGAGAAAACGCAAAACGCAGCCAGCGTTTCCAAAGCGCAGCCAGCGCTTTTCAGGCGCAGCCAGCGCCTATTCGCGGAAGATTCTCAGTTTTTGGACAAAACGCAGCCGGCGTTTCTAAATTGTAGCCAGCGTTTTGTGCCCTAGCCCAGCCCTATAAAAGGGAACAACACCGTTCAATTTAGGGGATCCAGAAATTATTTTATTTTCTTCGACACGCCGTTTAGTATAGGTTTTCTCTGTAATTCCTCCCTTCGGGGAGCCGTTCTAGTAGATTAGGAACGAAAGAGGAGGAGAAGGAGATCGAATCGAGTGACACGAAGAGATCGAATTCGACGACTCGAACGTTCGGTTTAATTTCTATGTACTTTATGCTTCGTTATTCATATTTTATTATTGTTTTCCTAGTTTTTATTATTATGAGTGCTTAGATTCCTTGTTTAGGGGATAAACTCTATGTTCTTCAATTAATTTATAGTGTGTAATTTTAGTTTTAGGTTTTAATATAGTCGTTTAATCTGCGTGTATTGTATATCATGGTAATTTGGCAACAGAACGACAATTTGAGCCTGTACTTGGTTTTAGATTCTCGACAACAGAACGACAGTTTGAGTCTTGAATTGGATTGCGTAGATTGAATAGGTTTAGAAAATAGTTAGACATAATGATTCTTGCCTAGGGTCAATTTATAATCAGTTCTTATCTTTGATTAGATTAAATAATTAGAAATAATGATAATTTAATCACTGTAAATCACCTAGGATCGAAAGATCGAAGTGATAAGGCTTAGAAAGATTATAGACCCCGACACCACTAAAATTACCTAGAACTAGAATCACCGCTTAATTTGATTGATTGACTAGAGTGGACTCCCCTGAACGCTTTTAATTACTTGGTTAAATCCTTTAATTTCCTGCTTCCTTCGTTAATTATCTGAATCATTACCCACAACCCTTTGATCGACCTAGCATCCTTTGTAGTGAACTAGTTTAGTGCGTAGTTGAACATAAGTCCCTGAGAGAGAACGATATTTTTATTACTACACAGACCCGTACACTTGCGGTACACAGACACCTATTAGTTTTAGGTCTGTCAAAGCTCACATAATTTTGAATTTTATAACTAACACAAACAATTCATACTTAAGCACTAACCTGCACACTGCGGATTTCAGCAGCAAATTCATTGGGAATTTAAATGAGTTGAGCAGGCTAATCCCTTGCCTCACGTAGTGTTGGTTGTTGGTCAGTTGTGGGCTTAGCAACATTTGAGGGTTGACCAACATTTGAGGGATCTAAAAATAAAGAAACCAGGATTAAAAAAATTTTTGGTTCATTTCCCGCTCCTGATCACCATCGGGACTAGGATCAGGACCTCTAAAAATTACCTGGATCCTGGTCTCTCTCACCCCTAGCAACTAAGGTGACTTTAGACCTTTTACAAGCTTATAAACTTTAGTTGCAACACATTAGCCTGCTTAAGTGTCTCATTTATAATGGTATTACGCACTTCTTAACCTTTTATCGAGATGTCAAGTTTCTCTAAACCGTAATCGTTGACCAAAGACCGCCTCTGATTCTCTTTCCCTGGGGATACCATCTAAACCCAGGAAACACACGTAATGTCATAGACTTTTCAACAACATTATTTTTGACATAATTAAACAAGTCCATTGCTTAATACTTGTCCAAGTCCACATCGTGCACAAATATCATCTTATCCCTATAATAAACAACAAATCCTCATCCACCATGTACATAGAACATTTGAAAAGGGGTCAATATATTTGACACATGGGTTGAGTTAGGTAGACTTGTTAAATGGGATGGGGACCCACCGACCTGACCCGATTCAAAAATTTGCCGGTAAGGGTAGATTTTCTCAAGGCCACCCGACCCAACCAGAAGTCACGGGTACCCTAACATAAGGCGGGTCGGGTTCACGTCCGCGTCCCTAATCCTTGACCCAACCCGACCTGACGACCAAACACAATATACACGTGGTTTCGTATTAACCAGTATCTGTCGTTCTCTCTCAGGGAGCAAGGGGCCTAAGACTAAGGAACTCGGTCTAGGTCGGGTCTAAGATCGCTAAGGTAGTCAACGAGTTGAAAAGGTGATCACAAAGCAAGAAAACAAACTAAGGTCAGTCAAGGTGAAACAATGGGTTTCGGGGGCTTTTCGGGATGCAAACGGGAACAAGGAGACGGGTTTTGCAACAAGAGAGCGACAAGGAAGGAAATCAAGTGGCAATTCCATTAGAAAATACCCACCGGGCTCTCACTCTCGTGGATAGTCCGGATTAACTTCCTCGAAGTCCACCACGGACCCGAAGGGTTAATTAAACGGAATTCCCTTGTTAACCTCCTTCCACTTTCGTGGGTGAGCATTAACTATCCCAATTCTAACCTTCCAACCCAAGTGTTGGAAGTATTCAGGAGCTTTCCGGCCCAAATACACCTCACTTGAGGGAAGGATTGGAATGGGAAAGTAATTTCCCAACTAATAGTTCCCTAAAATTGCTAACCCATGCCTAATTACCCATTCACACCCTTAATTACCCCCTAACCCATTAGGGTTCTAGCCACTACTCATCACAACTATACTAACAATATCAACAAAACCAACCCTAAGCATGATCTCTATCATCAAACAACAAAAATACCAAACAACACAAATAAAAGACAATCAAAGCAATCAAAGAGCAAGGATATTGTCTTTTATTTGTGTTGATTGTCTTTCCTTGCTCTTTGATTGCTTTGCTCAACAATTCCCTAAGCATGATCTCTATCATAAAACACAATTGATCTGAAGCAATCTCTCAATTGTTGAATCCTCCAATCTTGATTACAAACCAAAATACACCAAAACCCTAAGTTAATCTAGGCTAATCTATCTCTAATCTCTCTCTAAAATTCCCTAATACAAAGCTGAATGAAAGTCCAAAAGCTAGAATCGAATCCCCCTCAAAATCACAGCATTGGAGCTATATATACAATGAATCGATGCCCCAAACGCAGCGTCTGAGCGGAAAACGCAGCGGCGACCAGTCGCGGGCGCAACATCTGAGGTCGCGGGTGCGGCCATGCGAAGAATGCCCAGGCGATTTGGGTTTACGCAGGGTAGCGGCCGACACCTTCTAGATCACAGGCGCGATCTCCATCTGGCAGGGCTGGTCGCGGGGGCGACTCAAGAGGTGGCGACCGCAATCTTGTTCTGACAAGTGGGGTGATTGAAGTATGGTGCTGTGTAGCGGCTGCTACACTCCCTGTGGCGGGTGATATGCTGCTGCAAAGTCTTCCTCCCTCATTTCCCAGGTTGTAACGCCCGTTATTAATTCTGTAGCGGGTGCTACGAACCTGAATCTATTTAAACTTGGGGAAAATGATCCCGGGTCGAGCCCGCCTTGGTTCTCGGCACGGCTTAGACTCGGGAAATCGCTCAGGATTCCCTAAAAAGCCTCATTTTAGCCCATATTCCTTGCATTTGCTCCAAAAGTGCGAAAACCTACAAAACAACTAAAACACAAATAAAAACGATGAAAAAGACTCGGAGACGAGTCAAAAGAGCAAGCTAAAAGGTGGTATTTAGGCCCAAAATCGGGACTAAACACCATCCCACACTTGAATTTTTACTCATCCCGAGCAAATCAAAACAAAACAAACGAAAAACTTAACACCAACTCCTCTGTCGTGGGAGGAAACGAGTGCATTTAGCGCATGCACCAAGCCCTTTAAACCCCCTGGCAGCCCAGGTGGACGTGATGGTCTCGTGAGGGATTGTAGCGGCTTTACCCACAAAAGCCAAAGAAAAAGGAAAAAGGAGAGAGAAGAGGTGAAAAACCAAAACAAAGCTCGAAAAATAAAGAAAGAACTTGCTTGTTAAAAGAATCATGCAATCAACTACAAGAAATCGATGCTAATCAACAAAAAGGAGGGGGTACGAGCATATCAAGGACACCTAATCCAGAGCATTGCCAATCTTAGAGATTTTTTACTCCCAAACGCTTCCTACAAGACGAGGTCCTTTGTGCACAAGTGCTAGTGTATCCTAGTTAATCCTGATTGATCCGAAGCAAAAATCACCACTCGAGCTCATTTCAAAGCGAACAAGATTAGCAAAGAGTCGCCCTCCCCCGCTTATGTCGCCCTTCTCTTGGTGAAGGCCGCAGGAGACGCAAGGAAAGGCTCCTCACTTCATTACAATTAACTTTCCTTGGGTGCTGGGTTTTAGAATTTGAGGCCCAACATTTCAATTTAGCTCAACAATAGTCGACGTTAGTTTTTTCGTGAATTGTACAGCCCATAACGGGGTTTACCCTCCCAACACGAGCTACTCCATACGCAGACAAGGTGCTTAAGGGGTAACAGCGTCGCGCCGCTCATACCGGTCCTGTACGCCCCAGCCCCTCTCGGGCCGAGGACATTACTGATAACTGCTTCAAGGATCGCTGATTAACCCCACAAATCACCACGAGTCTTTCCAGCGTGCTTCGTCCTCGCTCACACGTTGCCTGGGAAAACTTCCCAGGAGGTCACCCATCCGGAGAGTACTCCCATCGAAGCACGCTTAACTGAGGAGTTCCCAACGGATGAGCTACCATAAAAGAAGGTGCACCTTGGTGATATGAGTAGTCATTTCAATCCTTTTAAGTCACAGTTATCGGTAATGTCCGCGGCCCGGGAGGGGCCGGGGCATTACAGGTCCCGTGTAGGTAGACTAACTTAACAAGGTTAATGCCTGATTTTTCGGGATTGGGGACATGAGTGTCGCCCACTCACATCAGACTCGTGTAGGTTTAGCCAACAAAAACTAATTAATTCAAATTAATTAGACTTCACTTTTCAACAAGCTCGAGGGTGAAAAACTAAGGTCTCACAGTTTTAAAGAGGAAGTGAAAAAACAAGAACCTCATTTTGCAATCAATGAAGGGAATCTAATTAGATAAGTCATGGCAACACCCGGACTAGGGTCTACAACGCTTCTACCGGCTTCTTTGAAGAAGATTAACAACGAATTCGAGTCATTGACTATGCTATTCTAAAAACAAGGCAAAAACTAAAGCAAACCAGAAAACTTTAGGGGTTTTTCACAACTTTTCTCCCTTTTTCTTTTTTTCTTTTCACAAAAATTTTCAAAATTTAGCCTAAAAAGAAAAAAATAAAAATAAAATAAAAATGCTAGGTGATCTACCCTTGAAACAGGAATAACTCTCCCCCCCCCCCTACACTTAAAACACCACAATATCCTCATTGTGGGAAGGGTGTCACATGAAATGGTAGAGAACCTATAAAAGACAAAACAAACAAAAACAACTAGCAAGTAAGTGGTGGCGGCTCGAGCCCACACGGCTCCAACATTAAGATAAACCCTACAAGCACATACTAGGGGCTCGCCACCCAAAAGAAAAATCAAGTATGCAACAAGGATAAAAAAATATAACACATTCAAAGGGAGTGGAAAGAGGTTACCTCAAGATCTTCAAATAGAAACTCTCTCAATCCACAATCCAAGAGAATCAAGCATTGGGTTAGGATATTCAAGTAAAAACAACCAAAGCTCGTAAGATCCGCATGCAAGATAAAAAACATGAAAGAGAAACTAACTAAGAAAAACTAGAAATTAACTCAAAAGGAAAAATAAAAGTATGGGTTGCCTCCCATAAAGCGCTTGTTTGAGGTCCCGAGCTTGACCTAATTACTTACTTGATTCTCGAAAGGTGCGGTGTGCATGAGAGAACCATGGTTAGCTTTTTCCACCAACTCTTCTTCATTCTCCTCCCGCGCACCTAAATAGAACTCATGAATAATTCGAGATAATCCTCCGGTGGTCTAGTCAACTCCGAAGGAATCAATGGTGATGGCCTCCTTATCTTACTTCACCAATATTTCTTCTTCTTTTTCCATCGCTTCCTTTTCTGGCGCAAATACGGAGCACACCTCCTTGGAGACTTAATAGGCCGGATAGAATGAGAAGATAACCCCGGCTTAATATTTGGTGGTGTGTCGGGTCTTGGGTTTTTGAAAACCATCTCCTTCACTTTCGTATTCTCGATATATGTTGCACCTAAAGCAATCTCCTTCCTCAAAGGCACGGTGTCGAGGAAGTCGCCATGGAAGGTGAAACCATCTCCATGTAGCTCAAAATGAATAGACTTAGGGTGACTTTCTCCACCCCAATCATCCGGCTCCACAATAAGTAAGCACGGCTCCTCTTGATGCTCATTCATAATCCCAACTACTACATTGACCTTAAAATGTGATTCCTTGCGAGGATTCCTTCTCGAAGGATCAAGATCAAAATCAATACGTTCTCTCCCCACATGAAGAGACAAACGACCTCTTTTTTAGGGATGGCAATGGGGCGGGGAATCCCCGAACCCGTCGGGGCCTCGCCCCGCTCTAGGGAAAAATCCCCGCCCCCATTGGGGATGGGGACGGGGACGGGGACGATTTTCCAAAATCCGCTCGGGGACGGGGCGGGGATGGGGACAAAATTTTCCCCGTCCCCGTCCCCGTCCCCGTCCCCATTATCCCCGCCGGGGTGAGTTCCACGTCCCCATCCCCGAAAATGTTAAAATTACCAAATAACCTTTATTCAAATTTAATATATATATATATATATATATATATATATATTAATGGGAAGGACAAAGTAATAATTTTTCAATTTATTCTCACTTTTTGATGTATTATTATTTGATTTTGATGTATTATTACTTGAGCAAGTTAAATACGTTGTATTTTGAACATGTTAAAAAATGGGTTCGATTAAAAACCGGATCCGAGTAAAATTTAGTTAAATTTAGGATAGTTTTAAAAAATCCCCGTTGGGGATGGGGAATCTGCGGGGATGGGGATGGGGCAAGAATCATTCCCCGAAGCGGGGATGGGGACGGGGGTATACTCCCCCATCCCTGATCCGCCCCGTTGCCATCCCTACTCTTTTTACACCTATCATTGCACCTGCAGTGGCCAAGAAAGGTCGACCAAAAATAATAGGATTTCTCCAATCCTCATCCATCTCCAAAATAACGAAGTCACATGGAATAAGGAAACTCCCCACTTGAACTGGGACGTCTTCCAATATTCCCAAGGGCTTCCTAACAGTACGGTCAGCAAGTTGCAAGCTAACAGCTGTAGGGGTCAAGTCATAAAGGTTCAACTTCTTACATATTGAGTGTGGCATGACACTCACACTTGCCCCCAAGTCACGTGGTGCATTATCAATTCTCATATCACCAATTAAGCACAGTATGGAGAAACTACCAGGATCGGCAAGTTTCTCGGGGGTTTTGCTCCCCATAATAGCATTGCAACTGATTGAGAGATGAACGGTCGACGACTCTTTGGTTCTCCTTTTGTTTGTCAAAAGGTCCTTAAGATGTTTCTTGAAAGAAGGGACCTCTGCCATGGCATCCAGAAAAGGAATATTAACATGTAGCTTCTTCAACATATCAATAAATCGCACAAACTTTGCCTCGTCTTTATGTTTAATCGATCTCCCAGAAAAAAGGTACTGGTGGTCTATATGGGACAGGTTTCTCCAATGGGTTTTCATGAATATCCTCCTTCAAGATTTCCTTCCCTTTCTCTCGTCTTCTCTCAAGTTCTACCCTCTCTTCCAACTTCTTCTTTTCCTCATCCTCGGCCTCATTAATCACGACCTCATCCTCTTTCTCCTCAACTATGGCTTGCTCAACTTCTAAGTCCTCCCCTTTAGTATTATCCACCACAACTCCCTCATTCTCTCCCAAAGATCTCTCCTCTTCCACATTCTCCTTCACTATATTAGGTTCTTCAATTTTTCTTCCACTCCTTAGGGTAATAGCATCAATTTGCACTCCTTGGATAGGTTGAGGTTGAATTGGTCGAGAAAGGTATATTTTGTTGAGCAACTTGGGTCATTTGGGTTTCAAGGTCTCTAAGGCGAGCCTCCTCACTTTCTTGATTAGCCACAATTTGTTGCAACAACTTTTCAATCATAGAATCTTGGGATGGTAGAGAAATTTGAAGTTGTGGGATGGGTTGATGTGAGAACTCATCTTGAAAATATGCACGATGGTCATAAAATTGAGAAATAGGATCGAACACAGGATTGGCAAATGTGGTATAACTAGGATCATGATCTTCATAAGAATAGGAATAAAGTTGGTTGGAATAGATGGCATTCACATGCTCTACTTGATGATACTCCATACATTGGTTCTCAGGATGTGGACCAAGACACAACTTACAAATATGCATATTAGGAACAGGAGTGGATGCAAAGGTTTGCATACCTTGGGCTACTTTCGACTGGTTGGAAATTTCAGTATTCACCATATTCTTTTACAAATCAAGGACGGTGGCCATTAGAAGCTTAATAGTAGGGTTGTGTTCCAAGGAATAATTCCCATTTCCTGAATTTTGGTCGCCTCCTCAATTAGGCACATTCTGAGATAGCTCATGAAGGAAAATGTTGGCTTCCTCCGCGGTCTTCTTTAAGAACATCCCTTCGGATACACGATCAATAGACTCTTTGTATGAATCACAAAGCCCATAATAAAAGTGTTGAAGTAGCATCCAATCCGGTAAATTGTGATGTGGACATTGGCATTGAAGACCTTTGAATCTCCCCCAAGCCTCAAAAAGATCATCTCCGGGTTCTTGCTTGAAAGACATAATAACTTGCCGGAGTCTATAAGTTTCATCATTTGGGAAGTATCGGCGCAGGAAATCTCTTTTAAGTACCTCCCATGAAGAATAAGTGCCAGGTGGGCACGTTTGAAGCCATGTCTTCGCTTTCCCCGTAAGAGTTAGAGGAAAGAACTTCAATTTCATGAATTCTGAAGATAAGCCAGGGACTTGCATGAAACTAATCCGGTCTTCAAATTTCTCGATATGTGCAATAGGACTCTCGGAATTGTCTCCATGAAACTGATTGCTTGAGAAGACTTCAAGTAAGTACGGTTTGAACTCGAACACGACATCAGGTGGTAATGCTGGTAAAGTGATCAGGTTGCCTCTCGTACCCAATGATAGAACGGCATATGATAGAAGGGTACGGGGTGAACCAGCTTGGCCCTCAGCCGTCAGAACTCGAAACCTCCTACAAGAAATAAAGAAACATCAAATTCATCGGGATTGGGACAAACTAATTTCAAGCATGAAAGCAATCTTAAAAAACTCAAGATCAAGAAACTAAGCTAGGGGTGCTTGCTCCCCGGCAACGGCGCCATTTTTGTGTACACGTGGTTTCGTATTAACGGGTATTTATCGTTCTCTCTCAGGGAGCAAGGGGCCTAAGACTAAGGAACTCGGTCTAGGTCGAGTCTAAGATCGCTAAGGTAGGCAACGAGTTGAAAAGGTGATCACAAAGCAAGAAAACAAACTAAGGTCAGTCAAGGTGAAACAATGGGTCTCGAGGGCTTTTCGGGATGCAAACGGGAACAAGGAGACGGGTTTTGCAACAAGAGAGCAACAAGGAAGGAAATCAAGTGGCAATTCTGTTAGAAAATACCCACCGGGCTCCCACTCTCATGGATAGTCCGGATTAACTTCCTCGAAGTCCACCACGGACCCGAAGGGTTAATGAAATGAAATTCCCTAGTTAACCTCCTTCCACTTTCGTGGTGAGCATTAACTATCCCAATTCCAACCTTCCAACCCAAGTGTTGGAAGTATTCGAGAGCTTTCAGACCCAAATACACCTCACTTGAAGGAAGGATTAAAATGGGAAAGTAATTTCCCAACTAATTACTCCCTAAAATTGCTAACCCATGCCTAATTTCCCATTCACACCCTTAATTACTCCCTAACCCATTAGGTTTCTAGCCACTACTCATCACAACTATACTAACAATATCAACAAAACCAACCCTAAGCATGATCTCTATCATCAAACAACAAAAATACCAAACAACACAAATAAAAGACAATCAAAGCAATCAAAGAGCAAGGAAAGTAATCAGCAAAGCAAAGTAAAGTTTAGGGAAGAAGTTACTTATCAAATGATGTAAAACAGCAAGGAAGAACAAGGGAAAGGATGATCTGAAGCAATCTCTCAATTGTTGAATCCTCCAATCTTGATTACAAACCAAAATACACCAAAACCCTAAGTTAATCTAGGCTAATCTATCTCTAATCTCTCTCTAAAATTCCCTAATACAAAGCTGAATGAAAGTCCAAAAGCTAGAATCGAATCCCCCTCAAAATCACAGCATTGGAGCTATATATACAAGACAGAACTGATGCCCAAAACGCAGCGTACAGAGCCGGAAAAACGCGCAGAAGCAGCCCAGGTCGCGGGCGCAACATCTGAGGTCGCGGGTGCGGCCATGCGAAGAATGCCCAGGCGATTTGGGTTTACGCAGGGTAGCGGCCGACACCTTCTAGATCACAGGCGCGATCTCCATCTGGCAGGGCTGGTCGCGGGGGCGACTCAAGAGGTGGCGACCGCAATCTTGTTCTGACAAGTGGGGTGATTGAAGTATGGTGCTGTGTAGCGGCTGCTACACTCCCTGTGGCGGGTGATATGCTGCTGCAAAGTCTTCCTCCCTATTTTCCCAGGTTGTAACGCCCGTTACTAATTCTGTAGCGTAGGGATGGCAACGGGCGGATCGGGGATGTGGGAGTATATCCCCGTCCCCATCCCCGCTCCCAAAACTCGTCCCCATCCATGTCCCCATCCCCGCTTCGGAGAATGATTCTTGCCCCATCCCCATCCCCGCAGATTCCCCATCCCCAATGGGGATTTTTTAAAGCTATAAAAATCTAACCAAATTTTAATCGGACTCAATTTTTAACCTGTTCAAAATTACAATGTATTTAACTTGCTCAAAAATAATACATCAAAATCAAACAATAATACATCAACAAGTGTTATTCGGAAAAAAAAATTCAATAATACATCCTCCTCAAGTGTGATTAGGAAAAAAATTACTATTTTATCCTTACTATTAATATATATATTGAATTAGAATAAAAGTTATTTGGTAATTTTAAAATTTTCGGGGACGGGGATTCGGGGATGGGGACGAGGAATTTTCCCTGACGGGAAAAATGGGGACGGGGATGGGGAAAATTTTGTCCCCATCCCCGCCTCGTCCCCGAGCGGATTTTGAAAAATCGTTCCCGTCCCCGTCCCATCCCCAATGGGGGTGGGGATTTTTCCCCAGAGCGGGGTGGAGCCCCAGTGGTTTCAGGGATTCCCCGCCCCATTGCCATCCCTACTGTAGCAGGTGTTACGAACCTGAATCTATTCAAACTTGGGGAAATGATCCCGGGTCGACCCCGCCTTAGTTCTCGGCTCGACTTAGGCTCGGGAAATTGCTCGGGATTCCCTAAAAAGCCTCATTTTAGCCTATATTCCTTGCATTTGCTCCAAAAGTGCGAAAACCTACAAAACAACTAAAACACAAGTAAAAATGACGAAAAAACTCGGAGACGAGTCAAAAGAGCAAGCTAAAAGGCGTTATTTAGGCCCAAAATCAGGACTAAACACACAACACAAAAATAAAATGCAACTTTAGGGCTTGATTCGTCTCAACTTCATAATTTCATTCCTCATGGTCGCAGACCCAACACAATAGATTGCAATTTATTTGTTCAAGTATATTGAACTTGTAATCATTAGAGTACTTTATGTTTGAGCTTTTTTTAATGAGCGAATTTCAGATTGTGGAATTTTATTTGCAAGTGGTTGTGTATTATTGAAAACAAGTATTGTTAAAATGAGTGAAGTTGAGTAATATTAAATTTGCAGGTTTTATTTTCCGAAAAAAAAAACTCTAGGTTGTAGGGTTAGCTAACCCACTGACCGGAATCATGACCTGTTGGGCCAAGGGTGCTTTGACCCGAACTCAGATAATGTTGAGTTTGGTTAGGTCAGCGAGTCAAGGACTGCCGACCCAACTAAACCGACCCGTGACCTGATGCCACCAAATAGATGAACAGGTCTACTCACAGGCTATCTATATGGATGTTAGGCTCATGTGAAGAGTTTGTCTTTTTTGATACTCCTTCCCTTTCTCTTTGATATAATCCTTAATGATTATTTGGGCTTGATTGAATAATAGTATTAAACAAACAACCATGACAGACATAAAAAAAAATAGATAAATGAAAGAGGATGGCATCAAATAGAGTAACACACACCTTCCCAACATTCAACCATCAAGAATCAAGCGTAAACCCACGCCCTAAAGCCTATCACACTCTATACAACCATAAACAACCATGTTAGACATCAACAAAACCATACCTAACCAAAAAAAAGCCTAAAAATTTTGAAATCATTCATCCATGCATCAACCAAGTATCACAAAATTCACTTATATATGAACAATAAAACTAGCGAATATTGGCAATTTCACATAATCTTCAAATAAAACATCGAAATCACAAAGTTTTCATAGTTTTGGAACACTAATTTTAAGGGGGAAAAACCATTGAACTTCCCAAAAGGGAAAAAAATGAATTTAATATACTCACCATTCTCCACAATGTTGACCGATTTCGCGATTTTTTCTCCATACTATTTCGTAACTTTAAGTTCTTCGTTTGCACAATTGATCAAGGTTTCACATAGGTTAGGGGATAGATGAGACAAATGACTGCTATTTTGAGAGTGTTTTTGAGATGATGAGACACGGTAGGGAGGAACTCTTTGATGGTATAGGAACATGTAATAGGGTCAAATCAGATATTTACTAACTTTTAAGTTAAATATGGTTAAACTCATCTATGTAAAGTGACCAGAATTAATGGTTTTCTATCGAAACGTTGTTTTAAATAGTTACCCCATAACTTAAGCACATATAAATGCATTCTAGAAACATAGAGTCCTCAAAATAGTTTCTACAAAACATAGGGTATCTATGAATTAATTTTTGAAAAAAAAAAATTCAGATCCAAAATTGCCAAACCAAAACTATAAATTTTGTCTAAGTTAACATTGGCCAATTTTATCTAAATTTTAACATTGAACAATTTGACCGAACATGCACACACAATTTCAACATTTACCAATTTGACTGACTATGCAAACACAATGTGTCATTTCCATTATCCATCTTATTACTAACCCAAACTTGACTCAAGCCTGAGCCTAACTAATGACTTAAGACATATTATTTTCTGTGGTAAGGTTAAAGGGTTAATGACTTAGAAGGACATCCCAGTAAGCATATTCCCCTAAAAGTTCATTTAGGACAAACGAGTCCTGATAGTTAAATGGTGGGGGCCTGCAACCTATGATGTGGCTACACAAATGGAAAAGGTAGGTTATAATTTTATTTTTCCTTATTTTCTTTGTTTGTTGCATACGAGTTTGAGTTTGGTGGAAGAAGAAGAAGAAGAAGAAGAAGAAGAAACAGAAAGAAGAAGATCGAAGAAGAAGAAGAAGAAAGAGAAAATAATGGGGTTTTTTGATTTTGTCTTCACTTTCTCATTTTCAAATGTTTGGAGAGTGTTATATGTTATTTGACATTTGCCTTTGAATGAATAATTAATTATTACATAACTTTTTCTTCTTCTTCTTGAGTTTTGAAAAGTTAACTAAGAGCATGTTTGGCCAAGCTTCAACTTTTAAAAAAATATTTTTTGGAAACAATTTTTGGAAAACTCATTTTACAAAAATTATTAGATGTTTGGTAACTCTATTTTTAGAAGCCTTTTTAAAATCAGAAATAGTATCAAGTGTTTGGTTAAGTCTGTTTTATAAAAGCTTTCACTTTTAATATTGCTTAATAAATTACTTTTATTATAATGATTATTGTTAAAATTCTATTTCTTTTTATTAAAATTTTTAATGACTTCTTAATATTAGTATATGTCTATCTATCAAAAAATATTAGTATATGTCTAGTGAATTATTGATAGAGCATAATATTGTTAACTTTATAATTAATTATTTGTATAAAATTTTATATCAACTATATTTATGATAATAAATTATATTTGAATGTATACATTTAATTATACATTTATTATATGAAAAAAAAGGGTTTCACATGTCTAGCATAGAATTAAAATTATTAAACAAATATTATCTTAAAAAATTAAGTATAAAAATTTTACTGCATATTTTATTTATAATATTAATTAATCCCACAAAATAAAAAATTAATAAATTATAACATATAAATAATAAAAAAATATACAAAATTAATGTTAATTAATATCACCCCATCCCCAATTAAAAAAAAAGAATAATTCCCACGTCCCTAATTGTGTGAACCCAGGCCAATACCCCATCCAGTCCAATAACCCACCCAAAATTTATAGAGCACCTTTTCCCCTTTTCCAGTTAATTGTTAGATATGTGAAAAGATACATTTATTTAATTATCATGTACCAAGTGTTATAAAACAATAATAGATGAATGCGATATAGAGAAAAAAGTGAAGAACAATAGAGACACAGAGAGATTAAGGGATGAGAATCAATGAGTTTTTATTCATAACCCACAAGGGGTATTTATACTAATTACATAGTGATATCACATGAGAAAAATCCTCCTAAACCCTAACTACCTAAGAGATATTAATGGACATTCACAAATAAATATATTATTTTATAACATTCCCCCTTGAATGTCCATTGTTCTAAAGAATATGCCTCGTTAAAACCCTACTAGGAAAACCTAATGGGACAAAGCCTAGCTAACGAAAAAGAGTACATAATTATTTAATGCGCCACAGATGTTGCCTCATTAAAAACCTTTCTAAGGAAAACCCAGTGGGACAAAACCTCAGATAAAGGAAAAAGAGTACAACGCGCATTAACTCCCCCTAATAAGAACATCAATTAAGTTCTCTAAGTTGATGTAATTCAACTTCATGATTGACTTGATACATGAATCAAGTAATTCTCACTGAAACGAATTTGCTTAGCGTGCACATAATTAGTATGTGATCAAGTGTCATATGATTTAGGTAAATATCCATAGCTAATCAAACCAACTTTGAACTGATGAGGATATTAAATATCTACATCGCTAGTACCTTCGAGGCACCGAAATAGGTTAGATCATGTATGATTAGTAAGATATGTCAGTGCTTCAATATCATTTAAATACGGTACTTCAAGACCAAATACAGTACTTCAGGACTCAAATACGGTACTTCAGGACCGCTAAATTTCTCATCATCTTTTCGGGATCGAAAGGGGGGTTGTTTTCATATCAAACGACTGTACCCCTACTAGGGTACTTAAAAGGGAGTGATTTGCTCATGCAACATTATCTTAACACTTTGCTACATAAATTAATTTATGCATGTAAGATCATTCTCAAAATGTGCAACATGTAAACCAAGGCAATAACAGAGTTCACCAAAATCTTTCATTCCAAATACGCTTATAAAGCAATCCAACAACTTTTGAGGCTCTTCGAGAGTCCAAACCATCAATAACATTTACAAACAATTAGGATCCGGATCATTTAATCATTTCCTTTGATTATGGAATATGCATCCATATTGCTTTAATCACATAAATGTCTATCAACTAAATAACCAATATTCTCGAGAATTTTAATCTGTGCTTCCGGCACTTTGAACCCTTCAGGAGTTCTATATAAACATCATTATCAAAATTTTCATAAGTTATAATGATATTTATAAGATGCATACTTAGCTTTTCACGTACTGCCAAATTTAAGGTATCGTGATGTAGTGACATGGGACTACATAGGAGTATATTCCTTGATAGTTGATACCAAGTCTTTGCGAAAGCACTTATGCAACAAGTCGCTTCTTATGCCTTATATCTCATAATCTCCCTTTCTCATTCTATTTTCACACAAAGACGTGCCTGTATCCCACGAGTTTTACACCAATTTGGTGTATGGACAACAGGTCCTGATATTTTATAATCAAATACTATATTGACGTCGACTTCGTTTCGGTTCCACCTTATCCAATTCATGACATAATTAATTGAGATCTCATCATATTCGCGAATTTTAGGTGCCTGAGCTTGTGGTGCAACTTCCACATTTGTCATGATTGAGGACTCTTCTGGAGTCAAAATTTCCTCATTTCGGTTATCATTAATTATTCGCTCCTTTTCCTTTTTCGAGGACTATTGTCTTTGGAACCGATTGGTCTACCACGCTTCATATGTGGTCGATACTCATTAACAATTCAATTTGTCCTACTGGGACATCAATTCTTACAGGAACATTAGTAGTTGGGACATAGGATCTAATAACTCTTTGTGGGTAAGTAGAATATCTGGCAGTAGATTCTCTCAAGTTTGCAAACGAATTATATTTGAACTTCCAGTTCACATTACATTGTATGAGGATCATAATAATTCGTTCCAACTTATTTCCTTGTCCAACAACTTGATTTCTCCCCCTAATATTGGGAAAATTGTGTCATCATAATCGACAAACTGTGTCATAAGTATATCTCCAATGAATGGTTTTATTATATTTAAGTATGGATATACCCAACATATATTCCTGATTCCTTCGGAGTCTCATCTTAGTGCGTTATTATGGAGCTTACATCGCACATGCTCAAATTCATAGGTGGGAGATTTTTGTCTCATGGCCAGAAACCATTGTAAGGGAGAAATAGTTCATGATAACCTCCTGGCCTTATTTGGATCAATGTTGGTGCATGTAACATGACATGTCCCTGAACAATTGTAGTAAGCTCCATTCTCAAAAGTAATAGGTTTGCCATTTATTATAAACTCAACATCTCATATATTAATGATTCCACAGGATCATTTTACATATAAACATTTTACATAGGATGCTTAACATCTATGTCCATTGGCATATAAAAACTATCAAAAGTCTTCACCATCACTATCAAGATTAATCTTCTTGATTGATAATTTGAAATGTGCTCATAAATCAATTGAGTAAACAATCTTACAAGCGCCAGGTTGCAAGTTGATAGTAAACATACAAGTGACTATCTCACTGATGCATCTAGTAAAGTCATACTATATTCAAATAGTTTACATATGGGTCTACAGAACCAACACAAATATCACTTGTACACAATTCAGGAATATAAGGGATTCGATCCCTATCTTTGCTAATGATGGTGTTATAATTACTTTTCTTTGATAGAGAGAGTTAATTATAACTCATTTAACTAAGGATCTTCTGGCCCTTTAAAATATATCCATATGGGTTCTTCTTAAGAGGATTGATCCAACATGCTCCTACTGTGATAAAGTATTCATCAATAGTAAACTTCTGGTTTATTGGAGTATATACTTCAAATTGGATTAATTGTTTAGAATAACCCATAAAAATAAGGGTGATATCATTTACAATACACATGTTGTTCAAAACAATTTTCATAATATATGAATACTAGTTGTCTCAACATAGTATTCATTCCCACAAATATCTTTGAAACTTAATTAATAAGTTCCTTTGAGACTAACTTGGTGGAGAGAAGTATTTGCACAATATGAAAGTTAGTTACACCAAGTAATATTATATGTGCTCTTCTGGAGCCTTTAATCAAAGTAGACTGTCATATATATAATACTAATATTTGCTTCCCTCATCAATGGACAAGAAGTACGTTATTTATTATCACTAAAAATATGTGTTGTTCTAGTGTGCGCAGGGACACGTATCTATCACCTCATTTATTCATGTTCCAATCAAGTAAGTATCCATGAAATTCACTTCAAGATAAATTATATAATATCAATGCATATAAACCATATAGTGGAAGTGCTTTAATCACTTATTCATAAAAAGAAACTCCACTTCAGAAGCACATACATAACTCTTGAAAGTTAAATACTCCATAGTGAAAATGCATTAATCATGGATATCTATATCATTGATTACTTTTTAAAACATGTCTATGAGAATAATGAATAATCACATAAATATCATTAAATTCTCACAAAGATATATTCCATCCATATGGCCATATAGTATCATAATCAAATATCCAATATATACTATAATTTGTATTATGCTTAGGAAACAAAGTTCATGCATATTTAGTCAATCAATAACAATGCACTTTGTGATTAGACATTACGAAACAAGCTGTCATGTTCATGATACTGGAAAAATACTTAATCATTCAATATGATCAACCAATTTCAATAAATCATTGATATCATATAGTCTTAGACAGATGAGAACACACTAACTCGCATTTTGTATGCATAACATTTACAATAAGGTGCATACATATCAAATCATATGAATATTCATGAAATAATATAAACACATGAGGACTCATAATAATCCATAATTCTGTAAATATCAACAGAATAATATTTCCATGAACCCAATAATCAATGCTATATTTGATCACCATGCATATAATAAATTTTCTAGCAAGGATTTCAAATTCATAATGCCTCGACCTAGTTTCCCCCCAAATAGATCTTCATGATCAAATCAAATTCACAGTTAGCACTTAAGTTACCAAAGTTAGGAAAATTTAATAGCCCTGGACAAAGTTCAATGCCAATCAACAAAGGGGATGAAGAATAATTAAAACACAACAATTGCTAAAGTCTTTGAACAATGCCAAGAGGGAGATCTAAGAAGTAACGACTTGAAATAACGTGCACAACATAAATAATAATATCACTTACTATCAAAAGTTTATAAAATAATATCTTGTGCTTTTTTATTAAGCTTGATAAAGTTCAACAAGATATTATGAGGTACAACAGGTACGTGTCGTTTTCATTTCCTCGTTAATAATACATTTCTCACTTTTGTATCATTTATGCTTTTCAATTCCGTGTTCCTACTCCTGGTAGGGATATCAACTTTTAAAAGATTAGCATGACTACGATCATGAATATGTCGACTATCACGGCTATTGACGTGACCTTTGTTTTGCTCATGATTCTTGAGATTATATCATGCCACATTCACTTCAGGGAATGAGACGTAACCATTTGGGGGTTCTAATGATCCCATAGGTCATTATTAATAAAATTATGTAAATTTTTCATCTAAACATTATACTCCACACTTGTAACAAAAATGCTCAATTTAATCGACGATATAAACCTTAATAACCTCAAGTATACTATCATCGTCTTTCAACAATTCTTATGCCAATTAACAACTCTATACTCTAATTGGCAGGAAAGCGAACTTCTGGTTCACTAACGATATTATATAGAGCTTCAATGATTGGAGTGAACTTCTGGTTCACTATTAATACATGTAATCAATGGAAATAAAATTTAATATTAGTGGTAGGACAAACTTCTGGTTCACCAATGAGATAAGAATCCTTTTTTTTTCAATAACAGAGTGAACTTCTAGTCACTAATAAGATTAGATAAAATTCTTAACATTAGAGTAAACTTCAGGTTCACTAATGAAAATAAGACAAAATTGATATAACTTCTCGTTAACTAATAAAATTAAATAACAGTATTAATATTAGAGCGAACTTCTAGTTCACTCATAAGATAAAATTTTTGACATATGAGTGAACTTCTAGTTCACTTAATGAAGTAAGGTAAAATTCTTACCATTCCGGTGAACTTGCAGTTCACTGAGAAGATTAAATGAAATATTCGTAACTAGAGAAAATTTCTGATTCACTAATGAAATCAAACAATATTGTCAAGTGTAAGGTGAACTTCTGGTCAACGATAAGATAAAATTTGCGTGAACTTCTGGTTCACTTGATGAAATAATGTAAAATTCTTACTACTTGAGTGAACTTCTGGTTCACCAATGAAATTATATAATCTTTAACTATAACCATAATATCAAAAATACTTTAACCATATAAAGGCGATGGAGTGAACTTCTGGTTCACTAATTAAATAAAATAAACTTCGTATTATTGGGACGAACTTCTGGTTCGTTAATGAAAACACATAAAATCTTATACCTAAAGACTATAAATTAGTAAACAACAATCTGACAATAAAGTTGTTCATAAATATAAATTATATAAATTTAATATTAACAGAAGGGTGAACTTCTGGTTCACCAAGAAGATTATACAAATTTCAATATCATAGTGAACTTCTGGCCACTAATGAAAAATAAATGTTTCATTATCGGTGTGAACTTCTGGTTCACTACTAATATTTACACACCTTTAATGAGAACAATCTTAATATCAGTGATGGGGTGAACTTCTGGTTCACCAATAAGAAAAAGAATATCGGAGTGAATCCAATATGAATTGAATAAGTGATAGGGAACGAAGAGACAAAAAGCATACGTGTAATTAATTACCTTACTTCCAAGTGGCATCGCCATCGCTGTAGAAGGATTTAGATTGAGGGAGGAGAATCAGTGAGTTTTTATTCATAACCCACAAGGGGTACTTATACTAATTACATAGTGAGATCACATGAGAAAAATCCTCCTAAACCCTAATTTACATTATATTGATAAATTTCACTTTGCCCATTTTACCCCTTACTATTGATAAATTGTAAGGATAGAATAGTAATTGCAATACTTTTTATTTGCACCAAAATAATTATCAATGAAATTGTTACCACCAAGACTTGAACCTTTAATGCAAAGGAAAACTCTTCAGTTTATACACCACTAGATCACCATATTTTTAGTTAGCACTTTTTATATATATATATATATTCTCTATTTCCCACTTTCACATTGCAATCGTCATTTACTTCATATTATTTTTTTTGGGTTTCTATTTTCCCTAATTTACATTATATTATTAACTTTTTAAATTTCTTTTAAGTTCTTATGTTGTTATCTTACATTATTTTATTTTTTTATGCTTTGTGTAAAGTATAATATTAACTTTAACAATCTCTGTTTCTTTAGAAAAGATACAATTTCATTAAAAAAATCTTTTTTTTTTACAATGGTAAGTAGTCCCGCCCACTGGGCCCCTATCTCAGGGTCTAACCCAGCGGGCCTTTATTGGACCGGGGGACGGGGATGTTGATTCCTTTGTACAAGGCCCAACCTTCTTGCACACAGCACTCCCGTACGCTGGTAAAGCCAAGAATGCTCCCCCTAGGATTCGGAGAGAAGGTGGTGTTCCTTGCCACAAAGGCAAAGACCCAATCGACATTTTAAAAAAAATCATTACTACATTATACCTAGAGTATCAACATATACCTAAGTTTCTCTCCATTATACCTAAGTATCAACATATTATTTTATGTCATAAGTCAACACACTAATTATTGTTTGATTTTTTATTTGTCTATTTATCTTTCTTTATAAATTAATTAAAAACAAGGAAATTAGTCAATAATCTTATTTCTCAATTAACCTCTGTCACACCTCTCCTCCTCCATTTTTCATGTTTATTCTCATTCTCATTCATTAACTAATTATTTTCCTATTGTTTACTAAAAGAATTAAAATTATAAAATCTATCTAATATATTAACTTAAGGTTCAGTTAAATCATGCATATATAAATTTTTCTATTATTTTATGAAAATAAGAAATCATAAAATCTATCTAATATGTAAGTTAATGTTAAATAAATTAAATCATGCATATATAAAACTTTCTATCATTTACAAAAATGAGAAAAATCAAAATCTACCTAATATGTTCATTAGTGTTAAGTTAAATCATGCATATACTCCATTTGTTCCATATTAATTGTCCCGATGCGTTATTAATTTCTCAACATGTATAATGTTCTAATATACGAAAGTACCATCATTATATTTATAACGAAAAATACTCTCATGAAAATATAATGTTATAAATTTTTTATGAAATATACTATAAGAACTTTTTAGTTAAAGACTACATTTTGGACAATTAATATGGAACGGAAGGAGTATGTGTGTGTCATATAGAGATTAAGAGAAAGACAGAGATGTTAGAATTGAATTTTATTTAGTATTCAAATATATTTTAAATCAAAATTATTTAAAAAGTAAATACATGATACAATAATCTTTTTATTTAAAGACAAGTTTTGATTCGCACGCATTGCGTGCATCAATTTTTAATTTTTTTTTTGTGTGTGTATATATATACACAAAAAATAAATAAATATAACAATCAATGCACGCAATGCGTGCGAATCAATACTTGTTGGCATATAAAGGAAAAGATTAGGGATAATTATGGAAATGCAATAAAATCATTAAAATCTTTTCCCAACTCCCCCTGAAGCTGAATCCAAAATCCCAAATTTGTAGCTTCAACTTTTTTACCTTGTAAGAGTTATTTTTAACTCTTTAAGATTTGGAAGTTTTTTTCAATATTTTCTATGTTTGATACAATTTCAACTTTTCATATTAAAAAGCTCTAAAAGAGCTAAGCCAAACATGCACTAAATTGATGACCGAAAAAAGACCTAATAATTAGTAATTCAAAAACTAAGGGTACCCCAAAATGACTTTTGAAAAGTTGAAATACCAGAAAAACATTCACCAAAAGTTAGAGTACCTCCGAATAATTTTTTGTATCCATCTTTATCTACACTATTCACATTTATAATACCCTTTCTATTGAGAGGACAAGGCGTCACTTAGCAGTGGACAACAACGCTTTAACCTGGCCAGGAAAGATGTTTAATTATGGTCACGGGGTTTTGTTTCTACGGCATCCTGCCCTATTTTCTCAGGAATGGAAGACAACATTTACTATGGCGACACTCTTTTACAATACAAATTTCAAAAACACAATGGCAGCTAAGCTGCCCCTGGGAGACTCGGTAAACAATACAACTTCTGATTTCTGAAGGTATATTGCCTTTGCTGGTAGTAACTAGTAAGTACTAAGGGCTTGTTTGGAGAGGAAAAAAGGAATGGAATAGGAAACCTGAGGTTTCTAATTCCTCCCTTTCATGTTTGTTGAGGGATTTTAAGAATGGAATTAGAAACCTTTAGGATTTCCAATCCCTCCCAAACAAGTGGAATTAGAACCCTCCCAATTTTGGGGGGTTTCAAATTGATTCCAGAGGGATTGTGATAGTATACGCCGGATCCGACAGAACTCAACTGTGAACACATCTCCGTCGATAGTATACGCCGGATCCAATAGACCATCAACGTCGACAGTATATGCCGAATCACAAACCGACAACTTTTTGCACATTGGCGCCGGCGGTGAGGCTCTCGGCGGTGTTGTTGTCACCACCGCCATTATCATCCATCTTCTTTTCACTTTTTTTTCCTAATTCTCGGATAAAAACCCTTCGCAAGTAAGAAAAATTGGGAAGGAAAACCCAAAGATTGAGCCAAAAATTAAGAATTAACCCAACCTATTTCCACAATCAAAAGTAAGATTGACACACTAATGGAGATGGGCGTGGAACTACAGAAAAGAGGGGAGGCAGGAAAAAAGGTTGGAGAGGATTCAGGGGAAGGATGGTGCTTTCACAATCAAATATATTTTTAAGTTTTTTTATTTTTTATTTTTATGGCCAAGCTTTGGATTTTCAGATAAAAACAAAAGAAGAAATTCATTTATTCAAATAATGAACATAATGAATAGTACTACGTATAATATAATACCAATAAATAATAATAATAATAATAATAATAATCATTACCATTATTATTATTATTATATTATTATTATTATTATTATTATTATTATATAACTAAATTATATAACTAAATTCAATTCCATTCCATAATTGCTAGCCAAACAAACTTCTTTCTTGACTGAATTTTGGTTCCATTCCAATTTCTCACCAAACAACTTTAATTTAGGGTTCTAATTCCATACCCATCCCCCCTTAGATTTCTAATTCCATACCCATTCCATTCCTAAATTCTGACCAAACATGCCCTAAGTAGTAACCAGTAAACGAAGAGAGTTCAAAACTGAAACAAATCAAGCCAGAACGAAGTGTCAAATCCAAAATCTGCTTGAAAGCACTTTGATCAAGGCATCGACAATGATAGAACAAGGTCTTCCAGATATTTGCTGTCTACAAGATATAAATTTAAAAACTCAACACTCGAAACTGCCTAGTTTCACAATTTTAAGATGCCTGTCCCTTCTTGGATTTGCCAGCAGCCAACTGAGTCTCCGGCTGCAAGAAAAATGTATAGATTATGTCAGAAAGAGCAAAACCAAACTACAGATTTTTCAACTAATTATCCATACTTTCAAATGCATATAAACAAGGGAAGGAAGTTCATTTACCTCCTTCCTGACTGCCTCTTCCTTCTCGGACAAAATCAACTCAATGTGGCACGGGTGAGACATGTAAGCTGAAAAAAAAAAATCGAGTCAGGACAACATTTCAACCTCAGTAATACTTGAAAGTTGAGTACAAGAAAAAGAGATGGCACATACGGTTGATACGCCCATGCGCACGGTAAGTCCTACGCCTTTGTTTCTGAGCCTGGTTCACTTGGATGTGAGAGATGTAGAGAGTATCAACATCAAGACCTTTCATCTGGGCGAAATACAAACCAATTACTAAATTAGTACATTAAGACCAAAATGGTTGAGAACTAATGTATTATAATTATGACAGTCAAGGGTAAATAACATACCTCAGCATTGCTCTCTGCATTCTTCAACAAATCAAGGATAAATTTTGCTGACTTAACAGGCCAGCGACCTTGACCGTTAGAGTGTCTGTTCTTTGCCTGAGCAGTCCTTCCAACACCACCACAGAAACGACGGAAGGGAATAGCCTGCTTGTGAGCAAGAACATCCTCCAGATATCTCTTTGCCTTAACCAAAGGCAACTTCCTGATGGCGAAAGCAGTCTCCCTGGTGTTCTGCAGAGGCAAAGATAGAATAACATTTTTTGATGAACAGATCCCAGAAAGCCAAACACATACTAAAGACTGGATAAACATGTAAGAGGCACAATTTAACAGCATCTAGCATACACAATTTCAACTGCTAAGGATTAGTAGAATGTAACACTGTTTACTGAACCCCACATCATTGAAAACTCAAGAGGTTCACCCAATAACATTGAAAATTGATATCCCTGACGTTTATGAGAGACCCGTTCACAAAAAGGCAACAAGTCCCTGCTTTTTTCATCAGGTGTCGAACGTAAAACCTAAAAACATTAACTGTAATAGCTTTGGAAGGAGATAAATCCAGCCATAAACCATAAGCAGTAGTTACTCCTAAAGTTTTACAAACAATAGCTATTTTTGAAAATGACAACCTAATTTCAATCCATCAAATGCCAAAAGTTTACCCCAAAACCAACTGCAAATGTCATCGGATAAGAAATTTTTACATTGCTCAATGCTGGGAAGACAAGTTTCAATTAGTGATTATAGTGGATTAAGAAGCAGAATGTAACATCGTTTACTGAACCACAAATCATTCAGAAATCAATAGGTTCACCCAATAACAATGAAACTTAGTATCCCTGAAGTTTACGAGAGACCCATCTAAATATAAAAGAGATACGTCCCTGCTTTTTTCATCAGGTTTACCAAATGACAACCTAACTTCAATCCATCACATGCCAAAAGTTAACCACAAAACTAACAGCAAATGTCATTAGATAGGGAATTTTTATATTGCTCAATGCTGGTAAGACAGGTTTCAATTAGTGATTATAGTGGATTAAGAAGCAGAATTTAACATCGTTTACTGAACCATAAATCATTCGGAAATCAGTAGGTTCACCCAATAACAATGAAACTTAATATCCCTGAAGTTTATGAGAGACCCATCTAAATAAAAGAGATACATCCCTGCTTTTTTCATCAGGTTTACCAAATGCCAACCTAACTTCAACCCATCACATGCCAAAAGTTAACCCCAAAACTAACTGCAAATGTCATCAGATAAGGAATTTTTATATTGCTCAATGCTGTGAAGACAGGTTTCAATTAGTGATTATAGTGGATTAAGAAGCAGAATGTAACATCGTTTACTGAACCACAAATCATTCAGAAATCAGTAGGTTCACCCAATAACAATGAAACTTAATATCCCTGAAGTTTACAAGAGACCCATCTAAATAAAAGAGATACATCCCTGCTTTTTTCATCAGGTTTACCAAATGGATCAATGGGAAAACTACTCTCGGACATAGCACAATGATTCACCACATCCCAAAATCCACAAGATGAGTAAATTAATGATAGCAAATTCCCCATATAACATACATATGCACCTTTAGCATTACCATCAATTAACTACAAGGTCTCATAAGCCTAACAAGCTCTCATAGTTAATCATATCCACTAACAAACAAGCTGACAACCTAGAAACTATCAACAAATCAGTGCACCTATTTTTTGGCTAAGTATACTATTATAAAGCTTTATCATCGATATTACCTAAGAGTGTAAATGTAACATTGTTTACTGAACCTGCCATCATAGCAACCTCCAAAGGTTCACCCAATAACAATGAAATTCACTTTCCCTGAAGTTTACGAGAGACCTATCCACATATAAGGCAACAGGCCCCTGCTTTTTTCATCAGGTTATCAAATAAAACTCAACGTCAATTCAAAATCTTGGCAAATTATAGTAGTAGCTGCGTATGATCAATCCTTACATAACATCAATCAGTCTTGTCCTACTGAATATTGACCGACTAAACCAACATTAGCTCAACTATTAACAAAAAGTTTATCTTCCAATCACAAATCAACGTCGTGTCATCGCTAAAGTTAGTAAGATACATAAAGATTAACAAAATTGAGAGGATAAAAAGAATACCTTGAAATGCACTCTGAGATCCGAACCCCGGGCCTTGCAAGCTACAAATTAAAATCCCGATAAAATTAATAAAACTCGCATTAAACATTATTAAAGAGGAGATTGAGAAAGATTACAGAAGAACCCACATACATTTGGTAGGGTTATCGGGTTCTCTTGAGTACTTCACCTGCAAATACGAAAATACGAGCAAAAATTCAGAAAAATCGCATTAGAAGCCATTGAGGATATGCAACACAGAGAGAATCGATTACGGTTAGGGTTCAAAGGTAGCCGAAGAATCACCATTTTTAGGGTTTTTGGGTGGTGCCGCTGCTGCTGCTTTCGCTCGCTCAGAAGACTGAAACCGGAAACCCCGTCGGTGTTATATAAAGGTCTTTCTGAAACCCTAGAAGTGGGATTATTTGGGCCCTTACTATTTGTTTTGGGCTTCGTTAATCATATAAATATGTCCAACAAGTGTAATTCAACTTGGGCTTTATTACTACTATTTTTGAGAGAGATATTGGGTTTTATTATTACTAGTCATAAAAACGCGCGCACAGTAAGTGATATAATTTTATAGGAAAAATGTCACAAAAGAAAAATAAACGATCCTCTATAAATATCATTATGGCAATATAGTTCAGATAATCTTTTCAGAGTTCTAAGAAGAATATATTGAGATCCAATCGTGTTATGTTGATTCTAATAGAGTCCGCTTTGACACCTTGAACCTTATATCTTCATAAACATTGGATGTCTGCATAAGGAACAATCCCAATTAATATAGTGATTCATAAGATATAACTACAACAAGATGCAAACTGATCATAGACGGTCCCATAGAGTACAAGTTGCGCTCATAAGTTGATATCCCTCGTCAATTGATCAAAATAAATCATAACCAAATCAATCAAGTTGACTTTCAATTAGAAGAGAACAACTATATAATAATTTCTTCCTTGTTATTTATTACTTTATTGACTTTAAACACAAAATCATGTTCATCAAACCTTGCAGTCTTTAGCCCGCTTCTCTTTTGCAATTTTACATCAGATTACTAATTTAACCAGATGATCACAAACTTATGGTATCAAAAGTTGTATGAAGATGTAAATTTAACAAAAAAACTTGCGCAAGAAATGGTTGAGATGAATTATGAATTGTAGTTATCAAGCTCTAAATCCCGAAGAACATCTATTCGATTTTCATAATTTTCTTTTGCCCTTATTAATTTCTTGATGCCATTGTTTATCTATTTCTTTTTTTTTTTCTTTGCAAAACTAATAGTTTAGAAGAAAATGTGTGTTAAAATTTTCTAATATTACTATTTGAAACCTCATGAAATATGATATTGAAAAATAGAATACATATATGTAACAAAATGATTTAAGTGTACAAGGCAGGCACTGTCATATCCAAACCCATACCATTTTCAAATCACCCCATGCCCGTGTCCATATTTAAAAGCTACTAAATATAAATACCTATACCTATACCTACCGAGTATTACGATTATAATGACTTGTATTCAAGCATAAATAAAAATTATAAATAAAATTAATTTTACACCCATATAATGTAAATTTAATCAACACTTAGCCTCCTCTTGATGCTATTTATTTTTCACATAACATGCAGTTTTTAATTTGAAAATTGCATAACACATTATTTTACATGATTTCTTCGAAGATCGCATAACTTGTCAGTTGCCTTAAATAGGGACATTGTTTTTCCATACACGAATTTTTAGCTTCGAGCCTTGAACAGTCTTGCCTTTAAACAAAGAATGTAAGGAAATTAAAGTTGTTGATAGCATAATTACAAAGTCCAAGATCAATAAATAAAAACTTCAAAAAAAAGAAATAATTTTCAATTTGCACAACAAAACTTTTAGTAGTTCATCATCCCATTCCAAAATGGTGCTGGAGTACCTAAGAAATAATAAATAAAAAGCAATTATAATTTAATAATGTAATGAAGTAGGCACTATATAGAAATTAGCTTATGAACTATAAAACATGAAATATTACCAGAGCAATCACTTCACTTGTTATACTCTCGGCGACATAATCGGCGCACAAATAGGCAACAATGAACCCAAGGTTGTTCATGAGAATTGTAAGGTATCAATGATATATAGTTTAAACAAATAGTCTGTGGTCCCTGAATATGCATTTAAAAAAATCAAATAAAGATTGTAAACCAATGACTGTCCGTATAACGACTTCTAGTTCCTATAATGAAACTTATGTAATGTATATCAAGAGGTGAGTTTTGATAAATGTAGATAGCTTAAATTCATCATTCTATGACTTCCATATAGAATAAGCTCACAAGACAATTGACATGCCAACATGAGTGAGTTTATCAAGGGGGTGTTTGGTTACGAGTTTTTTGGGGTAGCTTTCAGCTTTTTGGACACTGTTAGCTTTTTTACCAAGGTGGAAAAGCTACTTGAGGTGTTTGGTAACAAGCTTTTCATATTAGCTTTTTGGACCCAATAAGCTAGTTTTCCAAATACTTGAGGAAGCTTTTTGAGGTAGCTTTTCACAAAAAGCTATTTTACCAAATACTTTTCCTACAATCAGCTAACCCAAAAGCTAAAATCAAACATCTAATCCAAACAGCTATCAGTTAACAACTACAAGCTAACAGCTAACAACTACCAGCTAATTGCCAAACAGGGCCCAAATCTAAAAAGGCAAGGGATATTAGCAAGCATTTTTTATTGGTCATTCAAAGAATATGGTCTGCCCTAGAGATTGCCAATAAGTTGGTCATCATTAGACCCCATAAAAATGACCTGACCCATATGACCCACCCAAACCCGATTCATCCCATACCCAAAAATGGCAAAATAATTTATCTAAAACAGACTGAATAGGAAGTTACCCGACCTCACCCGAATTTAGCAATGCTCACACAAGTGAAGGGCAAAGAAAGCCACCAATGTTGAGGAATATCCAAATATGCTATAAATGGCAAGCACAAACACATCTATGGGTCTCGAAATGGGGTCTTTTCTTGAATTTCACACATAGTGATATTAGTGAAACAAGGTATCAATGCATATATCATGGAGAACTTCAGGAGTGATTAAATTTAAAGAACAGAGACTGGCTTCTGCAATAGGCCAATAGTGATTAGAAATGACAGCTTATTCCAAAATCAATATAACTCACATATTCATACACATCTTTTCCAAGATGAAGTATTCCTAAATGACATTTCTGAGACAATACCTAAACTAGAAGCTCCAGCTTGGACCTCAATGAAGCCCCAATCCTTGCCATCCTAATCCTGCTCCAACAGCTCAAACACAACAAGACAGATTTGGGGCAAAGGGAAAAGTGTAAGTTAATCTCACTGAACAGGAAGTAGCATCATCATCCCCACTAAGTACGATTACAAAGATAACAAGAGAATATATGTTTACTTACTATTGCTAATATTCTTCCAATTTATTCATTTAGTAATTGATAACCTACTTTAATTGATAACCTACTCATTTGGTAATTGATAACGTACTTTAATTTATGTTTACTTACAATTACTAATATTCTTCCAATTTATTCGGATCTAATATTGTTTTATATGTCTAGCATAATTAGTAAGTTTGAGTAGGACAAGAGAAAGTGTTTCCCTATACAAGAGTTCTGACTTTCATTGGGCAACAATAACATTCTTTTGTTTTACTAAATATCGAATTCCTAATCCTAAAGAAAAATCATAATTTTCAAGAGAGGTTAGTGTTGTAGTTTATATATATATATATATATATATATATATATATATATATATATTTATATATATATATATATCTGTATATAAAGGAAATAACCATAGTATATCACTCAGTACCCCAAGTAGTATTTCTGGTTCGAGTAACTTTAAAGCTTGAATCTTGGCACTGAAGTTGCAACGCATGAATCCTCTAGGTTTAGGGTTAATATTTAGGTAATTAAAACAAAACCAATCAAAGGTGTATAGTAATCGAATGGAAGATGCTAAAATCTTTAGGAGCTTAACGAGAGAAAAAACAAAGAAACATTAAAATCCAAACAACGACAAATTATACAACTGAATTAAAAAAGGACGACGAAAAATAGTCAGAGAAAACAAAAGCTTGCACTTGCGAAGGGTTATAAATTGTAACAAAAGAAAACTGAAGAAAAGGAAATTAAGGGATTATTTCCCAATTCCATAATAGTTAAGTGTCTTCATAACTTATGAAACCCTAAACCCTAAATCCTAATCAACGATGGCCCCCCTGAATAAACGCATAAACCCCACAAATTTTGAGTAATATCGATGAAAAAGAACTCTCAAAGAAAGCAACTTTATCACAAATTGTTCCTAAATTTCCAGATTCTCCAAATTTTGTTATTCTAAAATGAACAATCCAGTATGACAACAGTAAGATTCAATCCTGAACCTTCTCAAGAAAACCTAAAACCCAATTGAAATGAAACATCATAAAAAAAACCTGCTTTGAGAGACATCATAGATCTAGCCCTTGATAATCATGAGCAAGGATTTCTCAAGTATCAGACCAATCAAACTGTTTCAACTCCTCTTCAGTAATCTCCCCAATTTGAGCTTGCACTGCCAAAGATTCCATTTGACCCAAAATACTCCATGAGGGTCTTCATTTGGATCTTGGAACAAAAAATCATCACCTGATCATTTTGTGGTATCGTCAGCAATCTAGCACCATCACTTTCCCAAAAGTAAGAAGTTGCAAGAATATTCAAGAAACTGATATAGACCCAAACCAAACCAGACCAATGCACCAAAATTTTGAAAAAGGTCAGGTCTTTTCATCTTACCATAGGAACTTTTGGCACCGCAAGTTATATTTGTAATTCTAATCTTGGGGAGTATGGCAGAGGATAATGCAGGATCTGGGCCATACTCTGCCTCGACCGAATACTTTCAGGTTGATGTATGAAAAATGGATAAACAGACAGCTGAGCAACAGAACTTGGACGAGGTTTTCGAAAGCTGCCTGTTTTGCTGTTAATTGGTCAGTATGGCAGGAGTTTTTGATCAAATACCGCCCAGTGGGGAAGAAGTAGTGCATCTAATCAAATGGAGGATTGTATCATGGTCCACAGATTGGAACATCCAACTGCAATATTCAGAAGGGATGCTTGTCAGACAGTTCTATGTCATACGACATATTTTTGGGCAGTAGTTATGGTGCATGTGATGGCAAGGGGTGTAATGGTGTCCATTCATAATCTGATCCGAAGCATTGATACGGGCATGGTTGGTTTAGTTTTTGACAGTCTCAATCGTTGTATTTGGTAGCCTACTAATTTCTTTTTGGTCAGCTATTGTAACTGGGGCGTGTACCTCAGCTTTACTCCCTTATACTCAGCCCTTGGGGCTTTTAATCCATTAAAAACAAAAACAAAAAAAAAAACCTCTAATCTATTTCATAGTCAATCAAAAGAGTCTTGAGATAATATATTTATCATAATCTTGTAAGTCCTCTGGAAATCTATTTCATAATTAATCAAACTAATAGTGATTTTTTGTTTAATTGTTATGCAATGAAAATACACGTTGTACACAATAAACTTTTAGCATGAGGTTGTTTTTATTTTAAATATTACTTTACTGCTTGTTCTATTGGTTATCAAGCTCAACTAAGCCATGATAATGAAGCCAGACAATAGTGGAAAAATTAATACATAGCAACCATGGAGCAAAGAGCAGCTTTCACCTATCTATTAACACATCATGATTTCGGCATAAAACCAATGATGACAACTTTAATTTTATTTCCTAAGAAGACTGCATACTAAATACAAGGTGAACTAAAGCGACTCCTGCTATTTAAAGCCGAATCACTTGAACCATTTAAGAAAATGTCTCACAACCCAACACCACACAGAAAGAAATGTATAGACACACATAGTAACAAAATTAGCACACGTAAGAAGTCAAGAAGCACAAAAACAACCTCATGCAATATAACCACCTGATTTCTTTGTATAACAACCCGCCCTAAATCAATATTATTTAAAACTTTAATTATCTTAATTAAGGTCAAATTATGCTATTTATTTTTTTCCTTCTTTCGTTTTATTGTCTAACTATTTGTGACAGGTCTCGAGCAAGGAGATGACTAAATGGGTCGACTATATCAGAATTAGATTTATAAATACTATTATGGGATTTTTATGAATATTATAATACCGTCAAATCTTTTAATTTATTTTACTATTAATATTTATGTCCTCTTAACCGAAGAAAGTTATATTTATTTAATTTCCTTTACAATTACAATTTATCGCTCAATCGTTTAAACTAGATTTTCACCACTCATTTACCTAGTGTCATTTTACCTTTTTAAACTTTTAACCCTTAATTATTTTTAGTAATTAAAAGAGGGAGTTTATTTATTTAAGTGGAGGATGCCAAAGCTATTAGTTACATTTCATTTACAAACACAACTCAACTCACTCCCACTCTCCCTCCTCCCTCTCTCCTCTTGGCCGGCCACCCCCCTCTTTTCTTCTGTTTTTCCGGCCACCTGGCCGGCGACCGGCGGCCACAAGGGCGGCGGCGCCACCCTCCCTCCATTCCTCTCTTGTCTCCTCTCCTCAATTCTCATCCAAGTGGTAATTTCTCTAACCTAATTTCATCTTTTCCCAATCTGATTTTGTCTTGTAATTTGGGTTGTTTATGTTGTTTTTCTTCTCTTTTATAATCTTTTAGCATGAATTTATGTTGTGGTGAAGTTTGGATGAATTTGGGTTGATTTTGAAATTGATTCATGTTGAAAGAGTATGGATTTTGGATGGGTTGTTGAAGGTTCTTGCTAAACTAGTTGTGAGTGTTGAAATTACTTGTATGCATGTTGTTTTTGATGAGAATCATGAGATTAGTGAACTGATTTGGGTTCTAGAAATGTTAATCAAGTCCTTTCCTACTTGGATTATATGAATTAGGGTAGATTTTGGTAAGAAATTGCTAGAACAAGTGTTGGTTTAAGTTTCATGTGTTTATCTATGGTTGCATGTGGATTTTATGGAACTAGATGAGTAATTTCTGGGCATCAATTCTGGAAAAATAGAGTTTAGTGCTTAAAGTATGTTTTGGGTTGAGATTAGTGTAAGAATTTTTATGCCAAAACTACATGCAAAACTAGCTAAATGACTTGGGAAGTTTCTGTTTAGAATCTGATTTTTCCAGAGGTTCAAAAATAGGAGTTGAGCCCAGATTCTTACTTACAATGGTAGCCAAAGATGTTAACTAACACCCGGCTTTGGAATTTCGGGATTCCGATATGTATACCTCAAGTTGTAGCCAAAACCGTGAAGGTGTGCATTTTTATACATGTTCTGAGTCAGTAACTAAATACTTATTTTTCATCTGTTTGGAGGCTGTATTGGTCTAAGGGTTAAACATAAAAGTTTTAGAAGACACTTTGAGCTTTCAGGAATGGTATAGTTTGCATCCATACAATGTCGGGAGTGAAAGATATGAGTCTTAGATTAAAGAGCTATAATCTGAATTTTACCCCGAATTTTATTTGCAAACCCTAACTTTGTGGCTTCGATTCGACCTCTTAGGATGTTCTAATTCTTTGGTGACTTTCATGTTGATTTTAGAATGATGAAGAGGTGTATTCTAGGCTGGAAGTATCCTAGTTGGTGATGAGATTATCTCCTAAGGGTTTAATACTAATAGCAAGTCCCAATTAGAGTATTTGAGAATTAAGTTAGCTTCTGGTGACTTCGTCATGTTTGAGTTATAGAATTATGGATGCTTGTTGAGTTCAAGGTTTCTATAGACCCTTTTGGACTTAAGAAATATTTCTCTCTAAGTTAGATAACCATAGGACTTCGTTTTAAGAACTTCGGAGTCACAAAACTCATTTTATAATCCTTTGGGTTTGATACGCCGCAAGTGCACGGGTGCTCGTTAGCAAGTATCAAGGTCGATCCCACAGGGACTTTGCTAACTACGCACCAAACTAGCCTCCTAGGTGATTGCTAAATCGGTCGGGTTTCAGATTGAGAATAAACTAATTCTAGTTCTAGTCACTAAAAAGGTCAAATAAATCAAATATTCACACAATTTACAAGATGAAATCAATATGAGAAATACGTTCAGGGGATAAAACCTAAGTAACTCTATGAATCAAACAAGTGGATTGAACATGTATGTCACTAATTTGGTACATTTTAGGGTCGATAATTGCATAATGTATTCCGTAGCGAGCTTTTGGCAATGAAACAGATTGCTTAGTAAAATTGATCTATTGGACTCTTTATTGTGTCAATTTTATCTAAGTTAAAGATCAAATTATCCAATGACCCCTAATCACAAAGTCTTCTATCTCTAGTTCACTTCATAAACCAATTTAATCCTACGGGCTCCGATTATCGAATTTCTCCGTTTGGTACTTCATTCAACAATCTAAATCCATGCTAATGGTGATCAAGCAAAAGCAATGACATACATATACAAAGGATAAATAAAATGCATTCAAACTAGATAAACAAACTTGTTCAATCCAACAATACTCAATCCATAAGAGAAACTTGAAAGGGATTATCCCCTTAAACTAAAAGAAACTACTCACTACTCATGTTCAAAACACAAAACATATCAAAATCTATTCTAGAAAGCATGAAATCTAAAAGAAAGAGAAGTAAACCGAGATGGAAATCGTTCCTCGCTTGAATGGTAGTCGGTGAGGACTTTTACTCCTCCACTTCAATGGATTTCTTGAGAATCGATCTTCGAACTCTAATAAACTCTCAATCTTCAACTAAGGATGAATGTGGATGGATTTGTAGAGGAAGGGATGGATGAGGGTAGAGATGGAGATGGATGGTGAATGGGAGTGAATGAATGAAGGTGGATGGTGATGGATGAATCAGCCGAATCTACAATTATATAGCCATTAAGAAAAGTTGAAACAGCCAAATCGTCATAAACAGGGCCAACACAGACCGTGTTTGTGTCAACACGGGTCGTATTGATGGTTTTTGGGGAAATTGAGCTCTCTTGAGGCCAACACGGACCGTGTTGATGTCAACACGGGTCGTGTTGAATCTGGAGTTTTCTGGGTCGTCTTGTTTCGGCCATATCTCCTTCGTCCGACGTCCGATTGACTTGGTTCTTGACTTTTCGGAAAGCTCTAGGAGTCTACTTTTCATTGGCATAAGTTACAAAGTTATAGCATACTTGTGGAAATGATGGTGACTAAATGAGTGGATATATATCAGTTTTCACACACTTTCTTTTATTTTACTCATAATTCCATCATCTCAACTCGAAATTGACCTTATAATATATCGTCGGAAAGCTGTTTTAGTGATGAATCAAGAAATAGATGTGAGCTTTAGAGTTCATATCATTAATCTGCACAAATTGAACAAAACACACAGAACTTAGTTAAGATAGTGAAATAAAGACATAAAAGATCAATTAAGCACATTAATCCCCAAATTTCACTATCAAAATACTCCCAATCTATTAATTCTCGTATTTAAATCTCATATTCTTGAATTTCATCTTTTAGTAAACTGTTTGTTAAGTCTCTACAACTATTGTTGGTTCTTAATTATTATTATTATTATTATTATTATTATTATTATTATTATTATTATTATTATTATTATTGTTTTAGTACCCAGGCCATCCCAAGCCCGAGACACACCACCAAGTTACTCTACTTTACAAGGTACGCAAATTGTCTAATCCTTCATTTTAACTCCAATATCTATGATTTATATTTCAAGTCATGACTAATGATCTATGTTTCATGTTTTAAGTGGTCCCGCCCCATTTATTCTAGCTAGTCACGTGAAGTGCTAGCCCCCTTTTTAGATGCTCCTGATCAGAGTGTCCAAATGACCTGGCCAGTGTTGACTATTTATCAGTCACCTAATCCAAACTTAGATCGGTTTAGGCATGTGTGTGTGTGAAGTGCTTAGCACTGATCGTAAGGGATGCCACTCAATTATCTATCGCAAGATACATTTATTCTACTTATATATATATATATATTCAACAATTTATTTCATTTCCCCTTTCCCGTTTTCGAAAAGTTTTAACGGGCCATCAAGGAAGTTTGTTGTGAAATGCATTTTACTTATTAGAGGTTTGTGTACTGAGTGTTTCCCCCACTCATTTGCGAATGTTTTAATGTTTTGTTTTAGGCGGCCCGATCACTCAGGTCAAGCGAGATCAAGTGGAATAATTATCCTATTCAAGTAAAGGAGGCAGTGATGCTCTTCGGAGTGGATTACAATGGGTGATATGGAATCTAGGAACCAAGTATGGTAATTGATGTATGAGTGTATGAGTGTTTAGTTGTTATCAAACTTTATGCTTGTATGGTGGTTTATGTAATTGCGAACTTGGAGTTGGAGTCGTCGTTGTTGATTTGTGGTTGTGATTATTGTTGTTCGGTTGTTGCCTTGTCCGTTGTTGGGACGTCGGTAATACCCCTAATCCTTGAGTTTTCCGCTGCGCTAATCACGGGTTTGCGAGCGGTTAGTGAGAGTAACCCCGGGATTGTGGATTTGGGGCGTTACAGTAGTGGTATCGGAGCAGAAGTTTCTGGACATAAGTATTGTAGTGAAGTGTTAAGGTAATGAGAAGAGGAATCAATTAAATATGAATGGTCATCTGGAGAATACAAGTTGTCTTCTTGATGCTTAAGTTGAGTGTCTGGTATATGGAATTCAAAGTCAATAGGTTTATATACGCATAGTTAGGGTAAGCATGAAATAAATGTTGTGAAATAATGGTGGAAGTCAAGAGTTTAGTTATGGCTTAAAAAAGTATGTATGATTGATGGATTGATAAAGTTATTAAATTGGTTTATGATTGGAGTTGATGGTTTAATCGTTATTTAAGTGCTCTTGTGATCTTTAAATGGGAATCCCACTAATTGGAATGATTTTGAAGTTAATTAATATGGTTTTGGAGTCAATTGGCCAAGTTTCATAAATGAGAATTATTTACTACTCGTTTTTGTCTTCTTTGATGGATGACCTTTTCAAGAGCACCAGACGCCTACTCCAGCTAGCACAACACGTTGCTTAACACTTATTGCTTGTTCTTTAATTTTCCTTTTGGACGAGTGAGCTGACCTCGAGGGCCCACATCATAGCTTCATCGTCACACGCTATTGGGGAATATATGGAGCAAGACTTTAGGCCTTAAGAGCCTGGAACGTGATCGCTTTTGAGCTATTAGTAGAAGGGTGAGTACCTTCCCGATTCTTTTTATGCATAATTGGTTTAAGGATTGAGAGTTCTGTAATGAATAAAACTATTGGATTGTGGTTCTTGTTGTGGTTAAGTGGGCGTGTGGCCCCTTATCGTATCCGATTGAAGTTAAAATGTGTTTTGGCAGGCTATGATGATTACATATAATTTGGGATAGTCCATATTACAGAGGAAACTCTGCCGAAATTTCTCTAGGATATTAAAGAAAAAGAAATGGCTATGGTTTTCCGATTGCCAAATTAGTTCTAAAAGTTTTAATAAGAGTTCAAGAGATAGATTCATAACCTTATAGACATAGGAGATACTGTAGAATTATTATCATGGGCACAAGGATCCTGATTTTCTTTGGGGCGCTATTAATATTATGAAATCTTTGTGTAATGAATAACATTGGAGAAAAAATATATGTTGAGGAAGGAGAAAAGTATGAAAAAAAAGAGAGAGAGAGATAGAAAGGAAAGAATGATGATGTCATGTGAATATAGTTTATTTGAATGTACGAAGGAAATTACTTTAGGTAATATCTAGCATGATTTTGGGATTTAAAAACCTCCCCCTCATCCTTTATGTTTAAGCCTTTTTACTTAACCAACATACTCTATTTCCATTACATGCACCAATTGTCGTATATTCATGCTATAAACCCTCATGGCGAGTCTTGCTTCCTTATCATATTTGTGAATCCTAGTTAAGCAATTGACATCTTATCCATTTCATTTGAGATCAATTATGCCTCTTTATCCTATGATCCTATTAAAAACTTAAATCCAACTTGATCATTTTGTATTATTGCTCACCTTTGCATAACTTCGTGAATTCTTATGAATTTATATAATTTTTGTTAACCTATTATTACATTGGATATGTTCTTACTCCCATTCCAAGACATATCCTTATCATTTTTGTCATTAACTCAATTAATTCTCTCATGGCTATTGCTTTTCTTTTCAATTACTATCAATCCATATCTTCACTTGTATTAACTTTATTTACCTCATCTGGCTTTTTACTTGGCCTACCTTGTCCTTCTCATGAGTGATCATTATCTCCTTCAATTAACTCGCACACTAAATTCAAAATTTATTTTCAATATCTGTTGTAATTCATTCAAGCTCAATAATCTATACATGTGGGTTGCTTCAAGTAGCTACTGATAACAACCATTCTGAATAATTCCTTGTTGATACTTATTACATCCACTATGGGACCTTCAGTTTTAAATTCTCATATCTATCTTGATTTCTTATCATTATATTATCCTTATTATTCATTTGTCACAATCATCATTTGTTCTTGTTCTAAAGATCAAAAGTTCGCCCCAATATTTTTTTCTCTTTCCAAATTAATTCAAGTTATTCATTCCTTATTGTTTGCCGTGTTTTAGGCATCATTATGCTCACTATTATTATCGATCATTTTTTTAATGAATCATCATTCACCTCCGATATTTATTTGGAATTCGTGGGTTACCTACATTTTGTCATGAAATATTAAAGCCACCGTCGTAGACCTCGACTCCATCATTTCTCTTGACATTCATACATATACTTATCATCAATCTTATTTTTCTATCCTCCCAATATTTTATTTATTCCCCACACCACTTATTTTTACGATAATTGTTTCTTTTATTGTCATCAATTTTGGGGGAAACAGTGTTAATAACCATGAAATGAGATGAATTATGGGGAAATGAATGTTCTTGGAGTAAGTTCAATGAACTAAGGGAGAGAGATGCATAGCATTTTACAAGAGGGTTATCATGACTAATGTTGGAGAGTCGAACAATATGGGTAATAGTTTTTAAAGAAAAATAAAAGAGTCTTTAGTTCTAGATAAATTGAGATTACGTTATATGGTGAGTTAAGATTGTATATTACTTGGAGAACGCTTCGGTCATTTTGAAGGAGATTGGTAGTAATGTGGACAAATTATATTTGACATACCCGCACCTCTTTTAAAGATATTTCGAACACAATTTATCCAACAGCAAGTTTCGGGGACGAAACTTCTTTTTAGGGGGAGGGTGTAACAACCCGCCCTAAATCAATATTATTTAAAACTTTAATTATCTTAATTAAGGTCAAATTATGCTATTTATTTTTTTTCCTTCTTTCGTTTTATTGTCTAACTATTTGTGACAGGTCTCGAGCAAGGAGATGACTAAATGGGTCGACTATATCAGAATTAGATTCATAAATACTATTATGGGATTTTTATGAATATTATAATACAGTCAAATCTTTTAATTTATTTTACTATTAATATTTATGTCCTCTTAACCGAAGAAAGTTATATTTATTTAATTTCCTTTACAATTACAATTTATCGCTCAATCGTTTAAACTAGATTTTCACCACTCATTTACCTAGTGTCATTTTACCTTTTTAAACTTTTAACCCTTAATTGTTTTTAGTAATTAAAAGAGGGAGTTTATTTATTTAAGTGGAGGATGCCAAAGCTATTAGTTACATTTCATTTACAAACACAACTCAACTCACTCCCACTCTCCCTCCTCCCTCTCTCCTCTTGGCCGGCCACCCCCCTTTTTTCTTCTGTTTTCGGCCACTGCCGTGGCGACCACAAGGCGTGCGCCGCGCCACCCTCTGATAGGCCGCAAGTGCACGGGTGAAATTGTAGCATAAATCAAGGTCGTTCCCACAGGGACTTTTCCTTTCAATGCACTGAACTAGCCTCCTAGTTGATCGCTAAGTCGATCCGTTTTTGGTTTGAAGTAACTAATTCTAAATCTAATCACAATCAAGAACTAAACAAACTAATATTCACACAAACTTTTCTGATTTAATCAAGGTAAAAAGGACGTTCAGGGGATGAAACCTAAGTCAAATAACGAATCAACGATGTGGATTGACCATTCATTTCATTAATTTGCACAATCAAGGTTCGATAATAGCATAAAACACTTCGCAATGAGATTTTGTCACTAGAGCGAATTGCCAAGACTAACCAAGCACCTACTTTCGTGGTTATTTCGATTTAGTCAAGGTTAAAGATCTAATTATCTCAAGAACCCTAATTAAAACTTCTATGTCTAGACAATTTTAACTAGTTTAATCTAGGTTTTCGGGTAATCAAACTTCTCCTTTCGGTACTTCATTCAACAACCTATTAACTTGCAATTGGTGATCAAGCAAAAGTAATAACAATTCAATTCAAAGACCAAATAGATTGAAACAAACTAAATTCATGATAATTCAATCCAACAAAGTCAATTCATCAAGCAACTTCAAAGGTTCATCCCCTAAACTAAAAAGAACTACTCACTATTCATGTTTAAAACTACAAAGTAATTGAAATCTATTCTAGAAAGCATATGAAAATCTATGAGAGAATGAGAAATAAACCAAAGGGAAGAACAATCTTGCTAGGAATCAACTATGGAGAATTCAAGGTCTCATGCTCATATGACAATTCAAGGTCGATTCATTGCTAACCAACCCACTAGGACAATTCAAGGTCTCATGCTCATATGATTGACACAACGCACATGGTTGGGGAGGGGGAGCATTCACATTCAACAAATCCATCTTCTTAGTCATGGCATCCAGCTTAGCATTCAACATAGAAATAGCATCAACTTCATACTTACCTCCCATCCTCTTGGAAAGGGGCTTTGACCACTGGTAGCTATTGATCGCCATCTCCTCAATCAAAGTTTGAAGTTCCGCCACTGTTTTGGACATGATGTTGCCTCCTGCCGCCGCCAAGATGTTGGCCCTCAAGTTGTCATCCACCCCGTTGTAGAAGGCTTGTATCGGGACCCATGGTTCTAAACTATGGTGTGGGCATTTACGTAAGAGGTCCTTGAACCTCTCCCATGCTTCATAGAGGGACTCATCCGGCTCTTGGAAAAATGTTGAGATTTGATTCCGGAGGCTTGTCAACTTGCTAGGAGGAAAGTACTTCGCCAAGAATAAGCTAGCAAGTTGGTCAAAAGTGGTGATGGCAGAGCTTGATGGAAGAGCATCCAACCACTCCTAAGCCTTCCCTTCAAGTGAGAAGGGAAACAATCGCAGCTTGGTTGCATCGGGCGTTGCACCATTTGCCTTAAAGGTCTCACATGCTTGGTTGAATAGGCGAAGGTGCCGGTTGGGATCTTCATTGGGGAGGCCATGGAATGGGTTGGCCTTCACCAAATTGATGAGTGAACTCCTCAGCTCGAAATCATCAATGGCCATTCTTGGAGGATCAATGGCGGAGGGTTGATTTGTGACATTTGGCATCACATAGGAGCCAAGCGTGATTCTAGGCTCTTCGCCACCGCCGCCGCCGCCACCACCGGACATGGTGTTCTTTCGCTTGGAGTTCTCTTCTTGTCTTCTCCGGGCGTGCTCTAACTTTTGCTTCTTTCGCCGGGAGCGAAAGGTTCTTTCGATTTCAGGATCAAACTCAAAGAGTGGAGCCTTTTGCATTCACGTAGAGTGAACCTGACAAAACAAAAACCAAAACACCAAGGAAAACCAAAACAGAAAATAAATGACTTAGGCAACCGTAGGGTATTCGTTCAGTGGCTGGCTAGGGACAAAGTCCCCAGCAACGGTGACAAAAACTTGATAGGCCGCAAGTGCACGGGTGAAATTGTAGCATAAATCAAGGTCGTTCCCACAGGGACTTTTCCTTTCAACGCACTGAACTAGCCTCCTAGTTGATCGCTAAGTCGATCCGTTTTTGGTTTGAAGTAACTAATTCTAAATCTATCACAATCAAGAATTAAACAAACTAATATTCACACAAACTTTTCTGATTTAATCAAGGTAAAAAGGACGTTCAGGGGATGAAACCTAAGTCAAATAACGAATCAACTATGTGGATTGACCATTCATTTCATTAATTTGCACAATCAAGGTTCGATAATAGCATAAAACACTTCGCAATGAGATTTTGTCACTAGAGCGAATTGCCAAGACTAACCAAGCACCTACTTTCGTGGTTATTTCGATTTAGTCAAGGTTAAAGATCTAATTATCTCAAGAACCCTAATTAAAACTTCTATGTCTAGACAATTTTAACTAGTTTAATCTAGGTTTTCGGGTAATCAAACTTCTCCTTTCGGTACTTCATTCAACAACCTATTAACTTGCAATTGGTAGTCAAGCAAAAGCAATAACAATTCAATTCAAAGACCAAATAGATTAAAACAAACTAAATTCATGATAATTCAATCCAACAAAGTCAATTCATCAAGCAACTTCAAAGGTTCATCCCCTAAACTAAAAAGAACTACTCACTATTCATGTTTAAAACTACAAAGCAATTGAAATCTATTCTAGAAAGCATATGAAAATCTATGAGAGAATGAGAAATAAACCAAAGGGAAGAACAATCTTGCTAGGAATCAACTATGGAGAACTTTTGCTCCTCCACTTCAAAGTGTATTCAAGTTGCTCTTCGATCTTCAATCTTCTCTCAATCTTCAATGGTGGATGGAATATGGATGAATGAAGGATATGATTAGGGTTAGGTTATGGAATGGAGGATGGTAGAATGATGATTGCCTCCATAAACAGCCGGAATCAACATAATATAGGCAAATTGCAACTCAAACCGAAAATGAAAGGACACGAGAGACACGGACCATGCCAGGGGTGACACGGACCGTGCTCCATAGTGACACGGACCGTGCCCCCCTAGGCATTACCCGTGTCGCTTCACTGCACACATTTCTTCATATTCTGGTCATAGGCACTACCCGTGCCACTGCAGACACCACCCGTGCCACTGCTAACTCGGGCCTAGGAGCTCTTTTGGGCCTTGGGTGATCCAACACCACACTTCTTGGTCCTTTACGCACACAACTTGGATCTACACTTGATTTTTGGCTTGGTTTACATCGATTCTTCACAAATTCCCTACAAAACTCACCAAACTCCAAACCAAGCGTAATATGGGAAATTCGGGAATAAAACAATATAATCAAATCAAATATTCCCCAAATTCTCATCAAAACAACCAAGTTTTCATATATACAAGAAGCACTTATCACCCTCCCTCCATTCCTCTCTTGTCTCCTCTCCTCAATTCTCATCCAAGTGGTAATTTCTCTAACCTAATTTCATCTTTTCCCAATCTGATTTTGTCTTGTAATTTGGGTTGTTTATGTTTCTCTTTTATAATCTTTTAGCATGAATATATGTTGTGGTGAAGTTTGGATGAATTTGGGTTGATTTTGGAATTGATTCATGTTGAAAGAGTATGGATTTTGGATGGGTTGTTGAAGGTTCTTGCTAAACTAGTTGTGAGTGTTGAAATTACTTGTATGCATGTTGGTTTTGATGAAATCATGAGATTAGTGAACTGATTTGGGTTCTAGAAATGTTAATCAAGTCCTTTCCTACTTGGATTATATGAATTAGAGTAGATTTTGGTAAGAAATTGCTAGAACAAGTGTTGGTTTAAGTTGCATGTGTTTATCTATGGTTGCATGTGGATTTTATGGAACTAGATGAGTAATTTCTGGGCATCAATTCTGGAAAAATAGAGTTTAGTGCTTAAAGTATGTTATGGGTTGAGATTAGTGTAAGAATTTTTATGCCAAAACTACATGCAAAACTAGGTAAATGACTTGGGAAGTTTCTGTTTAGAAGCTCATTTTGCCAGAGGTTCAAAAATAGGAGTTTAGCCCAGATTCTTACATACAATGGTAGCCAAAGATGTTAGCTAACACCCGGCTTTCGAATTTCGGGATTCCGATATGTATACTTAAAGTTGTAGCCAAAACCGTGAAGGTGTGCATTTTTATACGTGTTCTGAGTCAGTAATTAAATGCTTATTGTTCATATGTTTGGAGGCTATATTGGTCTAACGGTTAAACATAAAAGTTTTAGAAGACACTTTGAGCTTTCAGGAATGGTATAGTTTGCATCCATACGATGTCGAGAGTGAAAGATATGAGTCTTAGATTAAAGAGCTGTAATATGAATTTTAACCCGAATTTTATTTGCAAACCCTAACTTTGCGGCTTCGATTCGACTTCTTAGGATGTTCTAATTCTTTGCTGACTTTCATGTTGATTTTAGAATGATGAAGAGGTGTATTCTAGGCTGGAAGTTCCTAGTTGGTGATGAGATTATCTCCTAAGGGTTTAATTACTAATAGCAAGTCCCAATTAGAGTATTTGAGAATTAAGTTAGCTTATGGTGACTTCGTGATGTTTGAGTTATAGAATTATGGATGCTTGTTGAGTTCAAGGTTTCTATAGACCCTTTTGGACTTAAGAAATATTTCTCTCTAAGTTAGATAACCATAGGACTTCGTTTTAAGAACTTCGAAGTCACAAAACTCATTTTATAACCCTTTGGGTTCTGACGATGTTTTATTCAAATGTAGAGAATCTATTAATTCTCGTATTTAAATCTCATATTCTTGAATTTCATCTTCTAGTAAACTGTTTGTTAAGTCTCGACAACTGTTGTTGGTTCTTAATTATTATTATTATTATCTTAGTACCCAAGCCATCCCAATCCCGAGACACGCCACCAAATTACTTTACTTTACAAGGTACGCAAATTGTCTAATCCTTCATTTTAACTCCAATATCTATGATTTATATTTCAAGTCATGACTAATGATCTATGTTTCATGTTTTAAGCGGTCCCGCCCCATTTATTCTAGCAAATCACGTGAAGTGCTAGCCCCCTTTTTAGATGCTCCTGATGAGAGTGTCCAAATAACCTGGCCAGTGTCAACTGTTTATCAGTCACCCAATCCAAACTTAGATCGGTTTGGGCATGCGCGTGTGTGAAGTGCTTAGCACTGATCGTAAGGGATGCCACTCAATTATCTATCGCAACATACATTTATTCTACTTATATATATATATATATATATATATATATATATATATATATATATATATTCAACAATTTATTTCATTTCCCCTTTCCCGTTTTCGAAAAGTTTTAACGGGCCATCAAGGAAGTTTGTTGTGAAATGCATTTTACTTATTAGAGGTTTGTGTACTAAGTGTTTCCCCCACTCATTTGCGAATGTTTTAATGTTTTGTTTTAGGCGGCCCGATCACTCAAGTCAAGCGAGATCAAGTGGAGTGATTCTCCTAGTTAAGTAAAGGAGGTAGTGATGCTCTTCGGAGTGGATTACAATGGGTGATATGGAATCTAGGAACCAAGTATGGTAATTGATGTATGAGTGTATGAGTGTTTAGTTGTTATCCAACTTTATGCTTGTATGGTGGTTTATGTAATTGCGAACTTGGAGTTGGAGTCGTCGTTGTTGATTTGTGGTTGTGATTATTGTTGTTCGGTTGTTGCCTTGTCCGTTGTTGGGACGGCGGTAATACCCCTAATCCTTGAGTTTTCCGCTGCGCTAATCACGGGTTTGCGAGCGGTTAGTGAGTAACCCCAGGATTATGGATTTGGGGCGTTACACTTCATGTAAATATCTCTTACCATTTTAACAAAGAGATATGGCAACAACCAATGCATCTCTAATGGAAAACCCCAACAATCACTCTTTTTTTTTTTTTTTTTTGAAGCAATGTGGATAGGTTTATGGTGAAATTAAACCCAATTTTCTTTTTATCCCAACCCTGGGGATTTTACAATTCACAGCAGTGGCTAGTTTCATATTTTGAAGCATGGAGATCTACATAGTACCAAGTGACAATCTATTCTGGCTTTTACCCCCAAATCACTTGTGGTTATTTTAGTTGTGTTTCATCTAATGGAGCTAAACTTTTACATGGTACACTATACCTTAAACCCTTGTTCTGTCTCTAAATCCTTCCCACCCCCAAGAACCCCCACTCCTTTCCACTGTATACTTGAAACACTCATCTTTAGAAATTTTCCATTCATTTCCCACCTCTTTGATAATTTCCACTTCTTCCTATTCATTAATAAATCTCTAACTTCTTTCTACTGTTCCAGAAAATCCCATTCCTTATCACTTCTTCCCTCACAACAGTGATCATTGAGTCAGTTCCTGATACTACTTATGAAACACAAAGAAGACACCACACATAAATTCACCATACGTGCTACTGGCTTCTGGGGACTCCTATCCAATATAGGCATATTGTCTGCCTAGTCCTCGAGATTAGGCCATATTGATCCTATCATCTCTACAAACTTCAGGAGACTCATTAGCACTTTGTCACTTTCTAGGATAATTATGTTTCCTTTCATTCTTTTACCAGATTCATTGCTCATGTTCAAATCACTATTGTTTATGATTTCAACCAATGTTAGTCAAACTTGGATAGAAGAGTTCTATAAGGGGCACATAAGCAGAAATAGGTCCCCTTTCATGAAAAAATTGCATGGTCTAACATGAAGTGGTTTGTAAACATCCATATTTGACTGGGTGGTGTTAATTGGAGCTACTTGATGTGAAAAATAAGTCTAGAAAACGAATTTCAAATGGAAAAACTTGTACACTGCACAAAGCTATAATTATGGCCAATTCATAGGATGGAAGAGTTTTGTTGAGAAATTAAAAGAGAAAAATGTGTTATCCAAATTGGCTTCATTTAATGGCCAAATCAGAGGGTGAAAATAAAGGATGGAAGAGTTTCAAGCTTGATATAAATCAGAGGACAAATCAAAAAGACCAAATGTCCTCAACAATCATTCAAACTGAAAGTTGCAGAAACTTTGATCAAATTCACCAAGTAGAATATTTACCCAGATTGCCTACATCTTTGACGACCATGGTAGCACAACATGACAAAAATCTGGTCCAAAAAGTGCAGAAAACGCATAAAAGAAAAGAAGAAGAAAGGAAGCAATAGTGCCCACAGAAAGATGAATTAGAGGAAGATGACTCATTTCTTTACAACTGTTCAGATAGTAGTTTAGTGAACACTATTGGCGAAAGACAAAGAGAAGTAGAAGAAGAAGTTTTGGTACTGCTAATTTATCTTTGTTCGTATACTTACTCACCAACCCATCAATGGCACGTCTGTGAGGCTGCCGTTGACAGCGCCCTCCACGACAGAAGACTTCGTCCGATTCCGTAGTTTTTGGCTAGAGCATCGCCGTCTCCGCAGACTGGAGTGGATTTTTGTGAGTTTCGGAGGTCATCTTCCCTCCATAGGCGAATAAATGGCAGAAACATATCTCAACTCTAGCACTTTCAACTCTCCGTTCCGATAAAGAAGGCGGTGGATTTCCGTCGAGAAGCGGTGGCCAGACTGTATCGGCAGAGCCCATAGAGTTGAGAGGAGAGTGGTTTAGGCAGCAAAATGCTTTTGGGTTTAGGGTTCATATTTAGGTAATTAAAAAAAATAGTAATACAATAAGGGCTGAAGTTGTAGAAATTTACACAATTGCCATTTGAACAATGTTAAATGGCAATTTGAACAGTAAAGTGGCATCTAGATTTTTTAATGTTAAAGGATTATTATTTTTATTATTATTATTATTATTATTATTATGGAGTTTTCTACATATTTCTATACTTTTTTTTAGAGTTAACTGATATTTGTACCACATAACTCTCTATTTTTGTCGGTGTTGCCATTGAACTTTTAAATTTGTCAAATATGCCACCCAACTTCTAAAATTTGTCAAATATGTCACTTAACTTCTAAAATTTGTCAAAAATGTCACATGGAGTAGAAGGTCAAGATTAAGTTTTGTGGCATGTTTGACAAATTTCAGAAGTTAATTGACATATTTGACAAATTTTGGAAGTTAAAGTGACATATTTGACAAATTTTAGAAGTTGAGTGGCACATTTGACAAATTTAAAAGTTCAATGGCAAAACTGAAAAAAATTAAAAGTTATGTGGCACAAACATCATTTAACTGTACTTTTTTAATTGTCAAATTACTCCCTCCATCTCAAATTAATTGACATTTTTACTAAATTTTGACTGATAATTATTTACAAATTACAATGAGTTACAATATGAAATTACCTTCATTGTAATATTTAGTAAAGTATCTTCCTAATTATGGTAATTTGATATTGTAATTCATTGTAATTTGTGAGTAATTAACAGTCAAAATTGAGCCAATGTATCAATTAATTTAGAATGGAGGGAGTACCTAATAGTTATAAATTAAAGGACAAAAGTAAGAAGACCGACAAAAACTTTCATCGCATTAATATAATTATTGGAATTAGAATTTAGAAGAAAAAGGACCGAATTTAACCAATTACTATTGGAATTTGAAAAGCTGAAAAAAAAATAAAATAGAAATACCTTTTACTATCAGTAAAATAGTTTTAACCCAACAAAATATTGAGCTTAAGGCCAAAATTTGAAAAAGTTAAAGCCAATAAAGCTCTTGTGGATTTTATATAAATTCCTCACCGATTTCGATAATTTAGAGCATGAAAACTAAGTTGTTAGTATTCAAGCAAGCATCAAGACATTACTACGAAATCGGGGGGCTTGGATTTCTGGCCAAAATCTCCTCCAATTTTGGTTCATAGTCTCCTCGTTGATTTTGGTTTACAAGCAAGAATTTTCATTCAGAAGACCAAAAATTCTAAATTCTAAATTCTACTATTATCGAGCAAGCATTTTGATTACTATATTTTTGGAGAGTGAAATTTGGTTACTCTCGGAGGCAAGGAGGCTTTTCCTCAAATTTTAGGGGCCTTAGCAACCTCGTCAATTTCTAGTAAGAGATTAAAAGGAAATGTCAGTTTGGGCTTGAACATGAGATTAAAGCATTCACTGTATTTCGGTATTACAAGTCGTCGTTGATTCTGATTAGGCAAAGCTTTTGCTGAATTAGACTAGTCAAAGAAAGATGTTAAGCACTCGCAGAATTGTCAACACATGAGATTCTTGAAGTGGGAAAGTCCTTGCCAAGTTTTAACTTATACCTGCCTTATATGGCGAGCATGGGTATGGGTCAAATTTAGTACTGATAATTATGGGTAAGGGTAAGGGTGGTGATTTTAAAAATGGTATCGGTGAGAGTATGACACTACCTACCCCAAACTCGACCCGTTGTCATCCCTAGATGAGAGGAGTTAAGTGTAATTTCAGTTATCTGACGCAATAAATCAACCAACACATATTATGCTCGTTAGGAATAACCTTTAAAGATTATATTCACCTTGTACCCAAACTATTCAAAAAATTATCTTCACCATCGATGGTCATTCAATGCTTATTGAGAAATTTCAAAAGGGTTGCACCCATCAAAAGTTTGATTTTTCGAGCAACCAACATGATGAGAAAGTGATACCTACTCAAAAGGAAGTACCCTTGACAATTTCACTCCTACAACTATCTATTAGAGAGTAGATAGAGAAGCGACAAGAGGAGTTATGTAAAGAACTTTATTATGATAACCCTTGAAAATTATGAGATAAAGAAAAAATGTGTCCTACTACCAATCTAATAGATCCCAATCCTATTATTCATGTTAAATAATAGTTTTACACCAAGATATCCAAGAGTTCAAGAAAAACAAATGAAAGATCTTTGAGATAAAAAGTTTATCAACGGTAGCAAAATTCGACATACAAGCCTAGCATTTATAGTTAGAAATCATGTCGAGATCTTTAAGCAGTAACTCAAAACGCATTGATCATGGAATTGTTTTAGAGAAAAATACATGTGTCTTTGTTGAACAAGAAATTGAATTCATTGGATTACAAATTAAAGTTGGACATATTCTAAAAAAAAAAAAAAAAAGAACATCCCAAATAAAATTGAGAAGTTTCCTGAAAAAATTAAGAATAGGAAACAATTAGAAAGATTTTTTGGATGTCTTACTTATACATGTGATTTTATCAAAGATCTAGCAAAGTTGAAAAAATCTTTGCAAAGAAAGCTCAAGAAAGATAGTCAATGGAGTTGGACTTTTGATGATTCATTGCTTATAAGAAATCTCAAAAAATTAGGTCGAAATCTCCATGTTCTTAATTTTCTTAGTAAAGGAGATGATTTGATTATTGAAATAGATGTTAGCAATGTCCATTGAACTACAACGGTAAAAAAAACCAAGGAGAATGTCATTGCAAATATTGTTGTGGAAGTTTTAGTAATGTCGAATGCAATTACACGAAAATGGAAAAGAAATTCTTGCTATTGAAACGTTTTTAATCTTTTTCGCCCCAAAAGAATTTTTAAACCAAACTAATTGCAGATGCATACTTGATTTTATTAAAAAGAATTTATCGTACATGCAATCGCAAGAGAGAGATCCTATGTTGACAATTATGGCTTAACTAGTTTTCTTTCTCCATTGAACACGTACGGGGATAGAAGAATTCATTAGTTGTTATCTTGACGCTAGAATTAGCCAATTAAGTTCAATCCGGAGAATGTCTCACACGAACAGAAAATTGGTATCGAATACCAGATACCTGAATTGCTATGTAGGGTGTTACCTCCTACGTCTCCTAGTATATTTGTTCTACGTAATCTTAGGAAGTATAGTAAGAAAGGATGCAAATATGATCTAAAATATTCCGAATATATGATAATCTAGAGATTGAATCTCTTAAAGCTTCGGGTTAACTATCTTAAAAACTATAATTATAAAGTTCAAGGTAGTTTTACTAGTAAGGTTGTGAAAGAATCTCATCAAATTAAACTTAGGTTTCGTGATAGTTAATCAAGGGTGGGTATCTACAAATCTCACCAAAACTAACATTACTCAAGCCTACAATATAAAAGGTATAAAAATAAACCATTTGAAGTGTGTGATTCCTAATTTCATAATAAATTAACTAGGTTTTAACATAATTTGATTTGGGCTTTGTTAGTCATAAAACTGTGTTCAACAAATATATTTGGGCTTGAACCTTATTACTGTTATTGTTGTTGTCATCATCATCATCAAAGAGAAAATGAAACGATGAAAAAGTTGGAGTTTATGCTTTCATGAGGATGCTTTGTTTTAAATTGAGGTGGTTGAGGTCTTATTTATAAGAATATTTGTAACAATGTTTAACATTTTGACCAAGTCCAAATTTTAATTGAATAAATATTAGTGTTCAGTAAATTAGTAAAAAACACACACACACAAAAATAAATCTCTAAGTGAAAATTGTAGGGTTGATTGTTCATAATTGTCATGAGTGGTTTGGTGCTTCTTATATCCTAAGCTATAAAACTTATTGTTACTCTTGATATAGTGGGTCCACTGACCAACACTACTACCTTTCATTAACATTTTAAAAACAAACCCCATAAGCATTTCTTATTGCTTCAACCAATGTTTTTGAAATTTAAAATATTAATGAAGTTAAATTTCAACATTTGAACTAGTGTTTAATATTTTTCTGAAGCATACTTTATGAAAGATTTAACTTTTGTTACAATCCATAGTCCCAAATTAACACAATATTGTCTCCTTTTCAATGTATCAGTCACTTAATAAATTCTTCATGGTATCAAGTGTCCAATTTTGACTGATCATTAGTGACCTAATAATTTATTAAAAAATAACATTACACTTTTATAATAGTATTTTTCATTATGAGTTTAATGATAATACTTTCATATAATAGAACATTTTACACATTAAGAAATTAATTGTATCAAAATTTTTAAAATTAACTAATACAACAATTAAATTGACAAACAAAAGGACAAAAAGGTCACAATTGGTAATTCCTTCGAAAAGAAAAATATAGGTTGAAAAAATGCAATTTAACCACCAACCAAAGCGATTCACAAGACGGAAGGATTTTTCTTTTTATAAAAAATTAATTGAAAACTCGTCAAACCAATATACAGAGTTACAAATGAGCGATTGCAATAAGATGAAACACTAAAACGAGTAAGTAGACAAAAAACTAGTATAGGCAACTACATCAACCCAATCTGGGAATAGAAATTTCAAGTTCTTAGTTGGCTTTATCATATGTTGGTCCAGAGCTGCTACTTCCACCCTCAAAGCCTCGGAGCTGTTCGCCTGAAACATGACAATGTGACTTTAGAACCCTAACTTCATGATACGAGAAGGTGTTCCGAAATAGATCAAGAAAATGCACTACATAATCCTAACCCTAACTTCAATTAAGCAAAAAAAGGGGGGGGGGGGGGTTGGAAGGAAAGGACTTGTCACGGATTTATCTGCTTGCCATTGCAGTAACATTCAATTAACTACAGACTCGTTTAAACCAAACCAACTAAACCAATGCTCTAGAGCTCTGTTGGGGAGAGATTAGAACATGTTGGATGCACAATATGTGGGGTTTTCCAATGTTTATTATTACATCTAGTTTTATCTTTTCTGATTGTTAGATGTTTGATAAAGCTAAGAAGCAAGTGCATCTCTTGGAATAACTCTCCTAGGTAAGGTTGTCTTGTCTAAAATCAAATCTCCCACTACCCCACATAAGCAGAACACATACTAGGAGTAGTTGTTGGTTAAGATGCCAATGTATAGTATAAGCTCCTTGAACAAATGCAGGCAACCCAAAAGGGGTAGACATGGGATGAGGTAAAGGCTTTTAACCCACACTGTATGGGTTCAGGATCAAGGAAAAGCAGAGACTTCGCCACTCTCCCGCTCAGACTACCAGATAGCATTGTAAAAATGAATTGTTTGCCATTAGTATCTTATCTTCTATTGGTCAACCAGCGCTGAAGATGATCACGCACACAACAAACTATGGAAGTAGCCAGAGTTAGAATCATACCTCCAGCCAGAATTTCCACTTGTCATGACTAGCGCCACTAAGTCTGCAAATGTATGATGGAGGGCCGTCATCAATAATTTCAGGAGCTGTAGACCAATTAAAGATATGATTTGTGTCAAGATACAAGCCCAACAAATCCAGCAAGTGTTCTATGACATAAGGGTCAACCAAAAAAATACTCACCTGGAAGTTTGTTGTCAGCAAATGACCAACTAGACAGGGGACCGGTAATGTTAAGAACAGTGACCCAAACCTCTTTCAAAGATCTAGATTAACAAAAGGCAGTGGGAAATGGCAAAGTTAAAACAGATATGAGAAATACATCGTTAAGAATTTAGGAAATCTAAATGGTTGCTTCAGGTCAAAACACCCTCATTAGGGACCAATAAAATTCACCATATAGTACTTTTAACTCACCCTAAACTAAGCTCCAGGTGAATCTTGCGAGTGCCAGTAGCAGAAATCTCTTGCTCAACGGTTGCCAGATGGGGAAAAGCTTCATATTCCCCCAGGATTTCATCGTATCCGGCTGGGAGCTTCAAGCTCTTTGACAATAGAAAAGACACTGGGAACAGGGCCTGCAAGTAAACATCCAGATTAAAAAGAGAACCCGGCAAGTATTTCATACAGAAGGATAGGAATAGGATACTTCACAAAAAGTGTCCAGTTACAAGCAGCTCAAACCCAGCGTTCACACAGAAAAGCCAAACAAAACTGCAACCATTACCTAAATACCAACCATACCCAAGTCGGATCCTCTACGTCCAGACAAGGGTACGATACGTGACAATCCAAATTATAATGAAAAGATGCAAAATTTCTAAAAATAGCCACTCTAACTCCCGTATTTGATGTCCATATCTGTGTCCGAGTAAATAGGAAAACCCATGTATTTTGTGACATACTAGAGCAAAGGCGAGTATGTAACTGCTCAGTAATTATGAGTTTGTCCTGCAGCAATAAAGTAGCCCATACTTGTATATGCAGTCTGGGCTTGAAAGTTGCCAAGCAGAAGGCTATTGCTTTAATAACGATGTATACAGCAAGATGTAAAGGAAACTGAAGCTTCTAAATAAATCATAATATCTATAGGCCTCAAAAAGTAAATTATAAATCAGTATACATTAAGATTCCATAATCCAAGTCTAGTTCAATTTTAAATCCTATGAACTGCAAATTCATAGACACCTGCAATGAGAGCCTGATTTAAATATAAGTATTATGTCCTTAGTCTGTGTCTTTGCAAACCCAAAGCTCTCACAGAAGTTGTTTGTGCACAAAACATTGATATTGGCATAAGGGTAAAGAACATATTCCCCAGGATCATGAAAGCTAGGATATAACATCGAACAGACAAGAGAGGAAGGAGATTTAGATCCATCAAGAACTTTGCACATAAGGATGTGAGCCTTGGGGGGGGGGGGGGGGGTTGTTCAAACTCGGATTATTGAAAGTGCAACAGCTGGAATAACTCACGAGCCATCTTTCTCTTGAGGACTCATAAGAAAATTCTGAGCCAATTTGCAGTTGTTCTGCTGCCTCATGAGCATGCTTGAAAAGAAAAGGAAGATAATTGGAATCCACCACACTAAGCTCGTAGGATGAGTCCAAAATCTGTGTTGCATCTGTTGAGTCAATAGGCACTAAGTTAAGATAGAGTATGCAGTAACATGTTCATAAAGTTAGCCATACTTTCATAATATAAGTTCTTTCCAAATTATTTATCTGCTTAATTACCTCTAGTTAACACTGTATGCTGCATTACAACCCTCTTTGGGGCATCAACGCTGTATGGAAAGAAGATTGATGACACAGCCAGGCCAAGCACGCTGAGGTGCAGTAGTACTTGCATTACAGAAGATCGGGCTAACCAGGAACTGATAACAGGCAGCAAAGGCCCCACACACCAACCAGTTACAACACCAACCACAGCTCCCACTATAACATCCTGCATATAGTAACCTGCAATCAAGGATTTATTTGATGGATGTAAAGCTATGTAAAGAACTATAGCTAATATAATGCTGATCTAGCAGAGTTCAAACAACCCATAGAGCATCACAGAGTTCACAGGTGGTACCTGACTTTTTTCAATCCTCCGCCTATGGGAGTCATCGACCATTGTGTGGGGGGGGGGGGGGGGATCTAGATTTGAATTTGAAGATTTCCCATAGGCTTCAGACTTGAACGACCATTAATAACTTCTGAAATTTCATGACAATGCATAGTTATTTCAGCCACCAAAGCAGCTAATGAACCAGCTATTGGTTCCTCAATTTATAGGAAATGAAAATCAATTCATATCAATCAATCCAATTTGTTGAATAAATAGTCCTTTTCAATTGGATTGTTTAGAATTATACTCTCCACCACTAAGGAAAAATGAAAACATGACCCAAGCTTCAGAGATCAAGCAAAACAAACTTATTAGTTTATTACTATGTTTCTCCTCAGATTCTCCCACCCTCCACCTTATAGGTGCGAACTTGCCTGCCATCCATTTATTCCTTCATCCAATTGAGAGAAAAGAAACTAATTGTGGAAATTATAATTAATTTGTGTGATACAAATTCATTCATCCCATCTAAATTCACTATATTTGTGAGGTTGACAGTTTTAACTGAGAATTGTATTTTTCAGTTTCGGTCATGAAAAACCACATTGTATCCCCATTATTTAGAGTGCATTGTTGTGCCCATCGTCATCCGTGATTGTTTTTCCCGCATTGAGTTTCCACATAAAACTTGTGTGCTATTACTCTTTCTTTATCTTCGCTTAATTTCTGAATATCACTACTTCCATCTCTGTCACTTCCGCTAATTTGCAATATTACGAATATCGCTGCCTTAGAATTGGTATCAGAGCGTTGGTTTGAGATGACTTCAATTATGAAGAGTGATATTCCAAAATTCGATGGCAAAGAGAAGTTGCAAGATGTGGAGATTGCAGATGGGCGTGGTTCTCATTCAGCACGGCTGTGAAAGGCGATTGAATATCCGGACACAAAACCTGATACATCGATAAGCAATGAATACTTCAAGAAACTTCAGGATAAGATCGTAGACGGGTTGAAGCCAAGAGAGTGAACTCGGTTGGAACATAAGGCACTGGCAAAGATTCAATTGTGCTTTGTAAAGCATGTTCTGAGATTGGTTATAGAGGTGCAAAAGCCAAAAGAAGCACTGGGAAAAGCTGGAGGAATTGTACATGATGAAGAGCGTTGCCAACAAGTATCGCGTAAAGGAGAAGCTCTATAGGCTACGAATGCCTGAAGGTACTCCAATGCAGTCACATCTAAATGAGTTTGACTTTATTATTATTGATTTAAAATCTATGGATCTTAAGTATGATGATGAGGATAAGGCTATACACCTTAGTTTGTCCCTACCACCATCATACAATCAATTTAAGGAGATAATGCTCTATGGAAACTTTGGTGTCCTAAATCTTAGTGAAGTTAAATATTGTTTATTGTCTTATGAAAAGTTTGATGATGATGGTACTGAGGGGGCTAGCCGCTATTGAGGCCTTGAATGTCAGGGGGAGGGGCAATGACCGCAAGAGAAACGATAATAGAGGAAAGTCTAAACATCGTTCAAAGTCAAGGAATCCTCATCGAAACAAGAGCTGCAATTACTATGGCAAGATGGGTTATGTTGAGAATGCTTGTTGGGCTAAGGAGAGAGATCAAAAGTGGGTTGGAAAAGATTATCAATCTAAAGTTGGTACCTCTAGGCTCTAACTATGTTGAATATGAGTAAGATGGATAGGGTTTCATTGCTATGGATGATGCCTTGATTGTACCTACCTCAGGTAGAGGAGCATAGGATGAGTGGGTTCTTGATTCTGGTTATACCTACTATATATGTCCTCATAAGGACTACTTACGAGACTGTTGGCTCCGACGTCGTAGTTATGGGTAATGACATTGCCTGTAAGGTTGCAAGAATAGGTAGTATTAAAGTTAGAACTCACAATGGGGTTGTTAGAACCTTAAAATAGGTTCATCATATTCATGGCATGACTCGTAATCTGATTTCTTTGCGCACTCTTGAGGCTAACTTGATTTGCAGGCACAGATGAAAAGGTGTCTGAGTAGGCGCGCCAAAGATGAAGGGAATCGATAAGGAAGTTTTACATCTGCAGGGTCTGATGGTGAAATCGCAACAACAGTATCTATAGATGACGAGTCAAACAGTACAAAGTTGTGGCACATGATATTAGGCCGCATGGGCAAGAAGAGAATGTTTATACTGAGCAAGAAGGTTGCTTTGAGAGCACACAAATTGGCAAGTTGGAGTTTTGCGATCATTATGTTTATGAGAAATAGATGAGGGTCAGACTCTGCAAAGCAAAGCATACAACTCAAGGGGTCCTTGACTACATACATTCAGTCTTGTGATGTGAGGACCGGCCAAAGTGCCACCGTTGGGTGGCAATCGCTATATGTTGACATTTATTTGTAGATGAGTTCTCAAGGAAGACTTGGGTTTACTTCTTGAGGCATAAGAATGAGACTTTCTCATATTTCAAGAAGTTCAAGCATCTGGTTGAGAATCAGACAGACAGTAAAATCAAGAAACTCAGGACAACCAATGGTTTGGAATTTATTGATTCAGAGTTTACTAAGTTCTGTGAGAATCCTAGCATTACTAGGCACAGAACTCTCGTGGGTAAACCACAACAAAATGGGGTAGTTGAGAGGATCAATAGAACATTGTTAGATAAAATTCGATGCACGCTCTCCAATGTAGAACATTGTTAGACTATTGCTATTGTCTACTACTTGATGAACAGATCACCCCACTCTTCAATTGGCTTTCAGATCCTAGAAGAAGTTTGATCCGATAATGTTGTTGATTATTTTGTTTTAAGAGTTTTTGGTTGTCCTATTTAAGCCCATGTGAATGAGGAGAAACTATTCTCTAAGGTTGTTAAATGCATATGGTTTTCAGTCCAAGGGATACAAAATGCGTTCCGACTTGAAGAGAGCAATACAATATAGGGATGTAACCTTCAATGGAACTGCAATGTCATCTGGAGTGGAATCTGTTGTTTCTTCTAATGGTGTAGGCACTTAGAAGAATGTTAAGGAGAGAGTAGAGTTCGAGGTGAAGCAGGTTAGAGCTCAAGGTGAAGCTACTGAGATATGCAGACAAGGGCTAGTGGTTGATACTGTTCCTAAGACAACTCATGTTGATGAGCCGTGTGACTAATGTTCCTCAGGTGGAGGACGAGCATAGCATAGACAGAGATTGTCCTAGGAGGGGAATCAGGAGACCAGCGCAATACACAGAGGAGAATGATGCGTTGGTGGGTTATGCACAAAATGTTGTAGAGGAAACTCCTATTGGTGCTCAACCTTCTACCTATCACGAGGCCATCTCTTGCCCTAGTGCCTTAACTAGATTGCAGCTATGTAAGAAGAGATGGAGAGTTTGTAGAAGAATAAGACATGAGAGCTATGCGAGTTGCCTACGGGGCAACGGGCTCTTACTGCTAAAAGGGTGTACAAGAGGAACGAAGGTATTCCTGACATCGAGAGTGCAAGTAGAAAGCTGAGAGAAGGAGTTGACTAAAATGAGGTACTTTTTCCTGTTGTGAGGCATACGAAAATTCGTACCATGCATGCTTTTGTTGCTTTGGTTGACTTGGAGTTAGAACAACTGGATGTGAAGATTGTATTCCTTCATTGTGAATTGGAGGATGAGATCTACATGAGAGAGATTTGTCGTTCCTAGTAAGGAGGGACAGGTATGCAAATTAAAGAAGTCCTTGTATGGATTTAAACAGGCACCCTGACAATGATAAAAAGGTTGATACCTTTATGATTGGACAAGGATACACATAGAGCAAATATGATAACTGTGAGGATTTTAAACAATTTGACAATCAGTCTTATGTTTACTAATTGTTTTATGTTGATGACATGCTGATAGCTTCCAAGGGCAAGGCCTTGATCGGTAAGTTGAAATCTGAACTCAATCGGGAGTTTGAGATGAAGGACCTTGGTGCACAAAGAAGATATTAGGTATAAAGATGCAGAGAGACAAAAAAGTTGGCAAGCTATTCTTATCTCAAAAGGGGTATCTTGAGAAAGTGTTGGACAGGTTCAACATGCAAAACTGTCAGTTTCTACACCTTTAGCTGCTCACGTTAAACTATTCGCTGGTTGTTGTCCTAAGACTAATTAGGGAATTGAGAAGATGTCTCATATTCATTACTCTAGTGCAGTCGGTAGTCTCATGTAGACTTATCACATGCCATGAGTGTGGTTAGCAGATGCATGCAGAATCCTACAAGGAACATTAGGAAGGTGTGAAATGGATCCTTTGCTGTGCAAAAGGAACTTTGGACACGGGTTTAGTGTATGACAGGAGTAAGATTGTGATGTCTGATGTTGCAGGTTATGTCAATGCTAATTGTGGTGATGATAGACAGGAGACATTCTATTTTAGGCTATATATTTACTTAATGTTCAGGTATTGTGTCCTGGAATGCGTCAATTCAATCTATAACAACTCTTTCAACTACTGAGGCTGAGTATATAACTGCTACTGAAAGTGTTAAAGAAGCTACTTGGCTAAGGGGTTTGGTCATTGAACTTGGTGTACCACAGGGCGATGATGTATTCAAATAGCCAGATCGCTGTTCATTTAACCAAGAATGATGCCTACCACTCGAAGACCAAGCACATTAACATTAGATAACACTTCATCCGAGATACTGTCGCTGCAGGGGAGGTTGTAATCAGGAAGATTCATACTTCGGAAAATCCGCAGATATGTTGACTAAACCATTTCCCATAGCTAAGTTCAAGAATTGCTAGGACTTGGTGTTTACTGCATATGAGAGCCCTTTGGAGTTGTGCCCTGCGAAGGGGCACAAAGATGACGACAATCGAAGTGATTTGATCGGGTGTCAAGTTCTTTTGGTCCAGGTGGAGATTGTTAATTGTGGCCCAACAGTCTTGATTCCCATGATGTATGCACATGGCTATTAGATGCCTATGACCCTATCACATGCCTAGTGGATGAAAATTTCAAATATGGAGGCTAGTTAAGATGGTTGAAAAATAGGCCAATGAAAGTTTGGTTTTACAAAGATGGTGGGGCTTAATTATGATATTGATGTCTTGGCTCCTTGCCTATAAAAGGGGTTGATCATGCAACATCAAGAATGACTCAATTTGTCCATCGATTCGACCCATTCGGCTATCCATTTATTCCTTCATCAAATTGAGAGCAAAGAAACTAAGTGTGGAAATTATAATTAATTTATGTGATACAAATTAATTCATTCCACCTAAAATTTTGAGGCTGAGAGTTTTAACAGAGAATTTTATTTTTCAATTTTGGACCTTTTAGTCCTGTAAGACCACATTGTATCCCTATCATTTACAGTGAATTGTTGTGCTCATCATCGTCCATGGCTTTTTTCCCGCATTGGGTTTCCATGCAAAATCTATGTGTTATTACTCTTCCTTTATCTTCCCTTAATTTCTGAATATCACTACTTCCATCTTTGTTGTTTCCGCTAACTTGCAATAAAGGGAATACCACTTCCTTACACTATATGGTCCTTATGTAGAACGTCAAGGGGAGGTGTTAAGGTTAGCCATTAGCACAGGGACTGGGCGTGGCATTGGAAATTGATCATCTTCGTCGTCTCATGTGCCGCCAATCATACCGTTAGTGGTCTGTAAAGGCTGCAGCACCAAGGCTAGTTTAATATGTTTAGCTGGGTAGAAGTGGGATGAATTAGGAGAAAACAAGTAACACACACAGACTTGGGTTGCCATTTGCAGCATGTGAGCAGTTTGCTTAGGCTTTAGAGTGCTAGTCTAGGTTTGGCAAAATGTATCCAGACTTCAAATAGGCAAAACTTTGACGTTAAAGTCATATCCACATCATACAGCCATCCGATACCAGGAAGCCCATAGCTGCAACCCTGCGAGACAAATCAATCCTGCCTTTTTTTTTTCCTCCCCTCCCCAAAGCGAGTGGAACAGAAAAGTATTATATCATATTTGTGACCACTGACTACATAAAAGCATATCAACCAAGCATAGTGTGGGCTGGACAGAGGGGATAATTTGAAATTTTAACTATTTCTTCCATGCAGGTGGATTTGAAAGAAATATCAAAAACATACATGAGAGGAGAAAAAGAAACAAAATAATACAGTGTATTACAAAGGCAAAAGTTCACATCAACCAAGCATATCATGCAAGTACCACTGCAGTGTAAGTTGAATATGAGTGTGCTTACCAAAGGGAGGAGGAATAGAACCCACCATACCCATCTTCTCGATCAAAAATTGCATAAGAATCCCACTAAACTGAATCGAAAATGTTAAACATGGAAGTAGAGGTAAAATATACACCACAGTGAACCTGAAAAAATTGCATTTGACAATCAGAAAATAATAAAATATTCTACTACTAATACTAATGAAAAATTCAAGGGAAGGAAGAAATATCGACCTCACTGAATCCTCACGGCTGCAACACAATCGAGTACAAATCCATGCAGCCAGCATGGATGCCGAAACAAAAAAGGTCAAGAAGCCCCCACTGAGACCAGCAAGAAGATAAACCTACATAAAAGTCAAGTTCCAACTTAAAATTATACTGCAATAGTTATTTTCTCTGGAAAATTTCTATATTTCCAAAATAGCCATCCATGTAGCAATAGCTGGAAAGTGTACCAGTGTAAATAAAGCATAAAACCCAAATGCTCCCCAGAATCTTGCTTCATGGGCTAGCACCTGCAGATTTAATAATTTAGAGATATTAGTCAAATCGCCCAATTTGAGTAATTTGTCGAAAAGGGCAAAAGAAAACTCCAGCAAATAGCATAAACAAGAACATAGTTATCATTCATAATATTGTAAAAGGTAACGCCGTAGATAATCACCAAGAAATCCTCCTATAGAAAGGTGCGCCCTAGACCCAGGAAAGTGCAGGGCACATGTCACACCTTGGAGGGGGTCAGGCACACCCCCTCCAAATAGCCCCAAGAAATCCTTCTTGTGTTTTTGTATGCTTTTAGAGTAACCACTAACCACCTCTATTTTTCTACATATTCCTCTAATTCATCTTCCTCCTTCCATCCAACCCAAAAAAGACTAAAAAAACCTCAAACCTTCTAATTTTCTCTTGCGTACTCACATGGGAACGATATTCAAGCAAAATAATATGCATGTCCGATACTGTTCTCACTTTCCTGACTACTTATTTCCACACGCTTACCAATTAGATGACCAAAGCTGAATGCTTAATTAACCTTACCCAACATCACACACAGAGAGGAGATAAAGAAAACACCTTGCTTGGAATTTTCTGATCTGAAATATCTTGGGAACGATGAAAATCCCTCCAGATATATCTGGGAATTAGCAGACCAACAATAGAGCCAGGGATAAACATCATGAAAGCTACGTACGGATGAGCAAACCTGCAAAACAAGGAGTCAAGTCAGTCGGCAATCCCACCCAATAATGAGCAATAAATCAACTTTGGTTTTCCTTTTTTTCCCTCTCATTTTCTACTTTTGATTTTTCTTTCGGCAGGGGGGTTGGGGGGGCTTACAAGTTACATTGACTAAAATCTATGAAGAGATGTATATACTGGAACTCAACTTAGACAATGCAAATAACCCCTCACCCCCCCCCCCCAACCCCCAAACACACACACACACACACACACACACACAAACAAAAGTTCTAGATTACAGCACTATCTGAAACATCCACCTTTTTAAAGAACACAACTGTTACCAACAATCAACCCCCTTCAGTTGAAAATGTTGCCAAAATGGAACAGGTACAAGAAGAGTTGACAGGAAGTTGATAATCCCCTTCCATATTTACATACAAGAAAACTAATCTTCCATCATTTACAGTAAATAACACCATTTTCCAGCTAATTTACAACCTTCATCTAGCCTACACTCTACAGCATCACTCATTCAGGACTTGCCCTACATCATAATAAGGTGACAATTGTAGCAAACTATCATTGTAAAGTCACTATTTACAGTCAAAGGCTCAACAATTTAGGTTGATGGAGGGAATATATTTTCTGATTAGTGACAGCAGTTCTTATGTGCTCAGGAAATCAGAAAGAATCCAGCTCCTACCAGTTCATTGCATGTCTAGAGAATAGCAGTCTAGAAACCGCAAAGATCACAGGGACAACAATTGCCAGTATGATTGCAATAAAATGGAGAAGCATTCCTGCAAAAAAGGGACAAAAATCACCCACAGTATTGAGTACATGCACTACTGGAATTCGCATATCTAGCATATGATTGACATTGTATCATGATGGGCACCATTGTATCATAGAACAGTTCAAACACCAATGAAAGGTTAAAACACTTGGCAGTCATTTACCTTTCAAGAGGTCAAACAAGGTTGCACAATATGAACTGAGTCCAAAATCTGTTATACATAAGATGATTGGTAGAGCAACAAAGATGACTACTGGAAGAGTATGGAGCACCACAGCAACCCTTCTTGTGTGATAGACCTAAGAGAAAGAAACAATTAGTACAAACACAACGATGCATATCAGAAAAGGGACATAAATCTCCTTCCTCATACCATGAACCATGATAAGTAATCAAAGAAAATTGCCCGTTGATTATGAGGTACTTTAGCAGAAGATGCATATTGTCGCTCAGTTGCATTCCTTAACATAGGATTACTAGCGAAGGCCTTCACTACACCAAACAGATTGTCTCCACGTGCTTGCATGCTCCCAGGTCTGGTTGTTGAGACTCAAAGAAGTTAAGCACCATAATAAGGTAAAAATAAATTCACCATCATAACAAAAGGAAATATGTACCAAGGTAGCTATTTTCAAATGCATACAATAATCTCTCCAGTGAATCAAAGGAAGTGTGATAGTAGTATCCACCAAGAAGGAATATTATATCAAGTCCAGGAACGTCGCTGTAATCTTGGGCAAAAATTCTGTAATCTGTGTCACCAGGGATAATACCGAAAACATCCTGCAATAAAAGATTATACAAGGTCACATCAACTTCAGTCTACACCCAGCCCCAATTTGAACATAATGAGGCCCATCGAGCTACTCCACAACAAGCCTATAGGTCATCAAATTCTGCAAAGTCTGCCTCCATAGTTTTATAAGTTTTTCTCAGAAAAAAGCATCAAAAGAGTTCAATATTAATGGAAAGTAAGTAAATTTTGTGTAAACAAACAGCCAGGGGGCACAACTGAGGAAGAAAGCAAATAGTTTACCTCAGCACTGCTCTGAGCCATAGGATACACAGCAGACTGAGCATACACAAGAGAAGGCCAAGATCCAGGGCCAGACTGGCAGACTACATCTACGTACAGAAGCAACAATGTATCTTAAGACATGTAAAAAACGGAGTACAGAAGAAAAAAGAAACAAAAAAAAAAAACAACAAAACACATGACCAAAACATAAACAAATAAACAAGATTTCAATATGTTCAGTACTCCAAAGTCCCAACATTGTTGCATAAATATGAGGGTGAAGAGTCTAGGAAGAGCAAGAGGCATGATAACAAAGCTTTTCCTCATACTGCCATTTTGGTAAAAAAACAATTGTCATAATTTCAAACCAGGTGGTGTTAGACTCATTGTGGGCTAATGTTACACACCAAACAAAAGACCTCATCCCAAAAGACTAGTCTATTAAATGAGAGAGCCATTTGGTCCATAGACCCATCCACATTGGTCATCGTTTGGCTCTCCTAGGCCACCACTTTGAGATCCCATTGGCCGCGGCTACTCTTACACCACTCTGAGTTGGCTCTATGGGTGGCAAAAATTCGGGTCCGGATCTTATCGGGTTCGGTCAATTCGGGTATTCAGTCAAAAAACCTAAACCTGGACCCTGGCCAAATTTTAATTCGGACAAAATAACCAGACTCGAACCCGAACGACCGAATTGCATTTTTTGTCAAAACTAAAAATTAACTACTAGATTTTTTGACCAAATATGACCAGTTGATCAAATTTGACCGAATGATCGAATACAAAATTTGAGCCTCTTTGTGTGAATCATTAACACTTTCCTCATAATCGGGATTCGATCAACCCGAACCCGAATGACCGAATCTAAATTTCACCTAAAATTCAGTTAGGATAATTGGATTCTAATAATCCCTACTTTCACCAATTGGACAATGGTGGACCGTACTTTCACTTTGTATTCTGGTGGACCAAAAATAAATAAAATTGGATTTGAGTGGGATGCCGGCGAGTTGAGTGGCGGTGACTCGGTGGTTTGCTGACATGGCACGTTGGGCATGAGTTTGACCGATTTGACTTTTATTTTTTTTGCCATGTCACACATAAAACACATTCCCAAGTATTTTTCTTTATTTTTTTAGTCCAACTTGAAATAAAATTTACCACCCTTTTTTTTCCCATTATCTCTCTCTTCTTTTCTCCTTTCCAGTTCTCCTCTCTCTCTCTCTCTCTCTCTGTTAAAAAACAGAGCAAACCCATTCTCGGTTGAGTTTATGAATTTGTACAATTATGGTTGTAATCTAGGCGTGTTCATGATTTGCTGTTGAGTTTATGAATTTATTCCTTGCGATTTCTAGGTTGAGTTGTTTGCCCCCCATTCTCGCGCACAAATCGAGTTTTGAATTTGTGAATTTTCGATTAGTTTTTCATGTATGCCTCGTTTATTTGAGTTTTGGATGAGATTGTTCTGGTTTTGGATAGTTTGTGTTTCACTTTGTAGAAGAAGTTGAAGTGCTTGCTGAAATTGTTTTTTCACAATTTGGTTAGTGAAATAATTAGAGTATTACTAGTAAAGAAAGGACATTTTATAAACTGTAAGAAATTCTGAAGCATTAAATTGATGGTCTGGTTAAGAAAAAGAAAAGAAAAAGAGCCAATTTTTAAACACTATTGAAATGGAAAATGTCCAATTACATTGTCATAAACTTAACAAAGTATTGGATTCGCAAGTAATTTGGGTTTGGACGGAGGCCTACCCCTTACAGTGAGAAAGATTTTAGAATTATGAAATGGATTACACGTTTTGAGGGTTGAAAACTGAAGCATTCGAGCTGGTTTAACAATAATTAAATATTAGCAGTAACTAAGAATAGGAAGTTGGGGTTATAAAGCAAGTTGGAGGAGAAGTTAATGCATGGAAGGGGAGATTGTATGAGGAGTGGGTTTGCTCTATTTTTTAACAGAGAGAGAGAGAGAGAGAGAGAGCTGGAAAGGGAGAAAAGAAGAGAGAGAAAATGGGAAAAAGGGGTGGTAAATTTTATTTCAAGTTGGACTAAAAAAAATTAAAAAAAAATATTTGGGAATGTGTTTTATGTGTGACATGGCAAAAAAACTAAAAGTCAAACTGGTCAAACTCATGCCCAACGTGCCATGTCAGCAAACCACCGAGTCACCGCCACTTAACTCGCTGGCGTCCCACTCAAATCCAATTTTATTTTTTTTTTGGTCCACCAGAATACAAAGTGAAAGTACGGTCCACCATTGTCCAATTGATGAAAGTAGGGATTATTAGAATCAAATTATCCATTCGGTTAACCTGAATATGAATACCAAAACCCGAACCCGGCCCGAATTTAAATTCGGTCATGGCTCAATGACCGAATTTTAAATTCGGTCAAAAAACCATGTTCAAAACCCGATTTTTTCGGATCAGTAAAATTTTTGCCACCCCTAGTTGGCTCTGATACCAATTATTATAGGTGAAATAAAAGAACTCATCCCAAGATTAGGTGATAGAGCCCGTTCAGTCTATAAACACCCCTTCAATTGCCCATACAACCAATGTGGAAAAAGTTCCATACCTTACGATTGGTATTGTCCATAACAGTTACACAATACGTATATATTCCTCCTCTCACGTCTATTAAATTGGTGATTAGCAAAATATGCATATATGTTTGGTCATGTACTCATGTCATAAGGGTGTCAAATATCGTTTCTCATTTCTCCGATTAATCCATACCCTAAGACCCTGCACGCGCAGGGTTGGGCGGCACAGGTTGGGTTAGGCAACCTTAGCAGTATAATTGCATTGTAGCAACAAGAGAGGATGCTTCCATTGAGCCATAAGCTATAAACTATGGACTATGTACCACTCAATAACACAGAAGAAGAAGATAATTTAGAGAGGCATTCGACTACAGTACTATTGTCCACTACAATCAAAAAGGAGAAATAATGTTCAAACTGACTCATCCATCTGTTGACAAAGTGCGCCTAAAGGTCCTTTTTCCTTGAAGAAAGAATTAGAAGAGAGTTAGAGAGGACTTGCCAGTTGCCAATAGAGGTAATCATGTGGACAAGAGACCAAAGAGCAAATATCAAGGAAGAACACTGAAACAAAGTGCTACTTGATCCCATTGAAAACTTCTTTTAAGTCGAATAACATGAGCAAGAAACCAAGCCGAAGCAAGGAAAAGATACTTTAGTAACTTAGTTCCATCAAGCTGACTCATACGAGTTCCTTTGTATATTAGTGCTAAAACTCTCAAGCCACTAGCTATTCATAGACCTTTATTTGGGTGTACATTGTAACAAGATGAATGATGTACCTACCAAGAAAGGGATGCGAAGAAAGAATAAATGGTATTTAACCCCAAATATATCTTACCAGGACCAGTACTTCCTGATGCTTCTATGTTTATAAAAGCTCCAATTGTATCACGCCATTTATGAGTCGTAATAAATCCATGTGAACCCTAGACAAATTGCATACAAGTTAAACAAGAACCTTGAACACTTGCACCACAGGAATAGATATGTAAGGCAGGCTGCATTACGGTGACAGCATATATAGATTTACAGAAAACTATCTAGTATCATCATTGCAATTATGCAGTATCTACGACATGATCAAATTACTTAAACTGTTTTTCAATTGCATCAAAAACATTTTCAAAGTTCATATTGTGCTTGCTGCTTACCAGCATGAACAGTTCTTCAGCACCATTGAAAAGAAATATGATTGGTCGAGGAGGTATCCAATCAGCATCAATGATAAGTCTTGCTAATTCTAGCATTGAAGCTGAACATAGCAGCAAACACAAATAATGATGATGATAATAATAAATTATTAATAATAATAATAATAATAACAACAACAACAACAACAATAACAATAAAACAATAACAATAACAATAACAATAATTAATCCACCTACACAACATACTAATGCTAATAAACCGATTTTAAAGAGCAAAATATCAAAAACCACATACCAACACAAGAACCGCAGTCAGCAGCTCCAGGGGAGCCAAGTGTACTATCAAAATGAGCATTTACCAACACCGACGCATCAGTTTCAGTTGAATTTACGGATGAAATTCTGTGACCAAATAGGTACAAGTTACATGCACAGATTTATAACTTGAGTTCTTGGAAGGTACTAAACCAATCATGAAAACCAAATATACCTCATGAGAACATTGGTGTGAGCCCTATAAGTCAAAGATATACTGCGTCCTAAAAACTTCATGTTGAATGACCCATTAACTGCACTTTCCTCAACCTCAATCCTACAAAATAATATCTTGGCCATAAAATCATACGGGTGAAAACAAAAAGAAATTCTAGTTTATATAATACATGTCCTGGATAAATGTCAAATGGATGTCTAAAGCATGATTTTATTCATATTAGCAAGGCCAAGCCAGAAAAGTGAAAAGATTATAATAGAAAAGAAAGATTTACTCTCTGTTTTCTAGGTTGTGAACCTCCAACACCAACTATATGGAATTAGGAATTGAGTCAATTGACCAATGCACACAAGTGATGCAACTAGTAAAAAGATGTACAATTTCTTTTCTGGTAAGAAGACACAAAACTCACTTTATATTTGGACAGTGGACCTAGCTTGGCAAAATTGCTTAGATAAGTTCTTGGTATGACAAAATCATTCCTTGATTGGTTCCTCCAATCTTGATGAAGTGAATAACAGATGCCTTAAGAAGCTAATTTGGAGTTACCCAATCCTACAGGGTTATCCTATTTCAAGAAGCAACACAAAATAAAAGTTCCACATGTATTTATTCATATGGGAGATGAAATCTACTAGTTAATGGGTACTTCATGTGCAAATAGCATCTAGACTTCAGGGAGTACTGGGTAGCACTCATTCACAATGAAGAAATTTATCAAGCCTATAAAGCAGTTTGTCTTAATGTCTTTCCCCTTTACCTTGAGTGGTTTTTTTTTCCCTTTGGGGGGGGGGGGGGGGCATCTTCATTTATTTCGTCCTTTCCTGTGACCTATCCTCGCTTACAGAAGACATAAATAGTAAAAGTTGCAAGGCTTCCCAACATAAGGACATTTCTTAATTCCAACGCCACAAATTAATAGAATCGTTTACACACCTGACGTAGAAGCCATTATTTCTTCACTTATTGCAATCCAATAACCAAATAGTAGTATAATCAATCATCAAAACAAGTTGAAGCATATAAGTAACTAACCTGTAGTTTGAATTAGCTCGATCCTTCAACAATTCCAGCTGCCCCTTGATATAATCAGCAGCTTGTTTCAAGCCTGGACGCCCCTCCTACCAATTCCACCGTTAAAATCACAACAACCACCACAACTAAAAGCGAAAAAGAATCACACAAAGGAGCAAGAAAGCAATTCACCTGGCGTCCATCGATATCTTTGGACAAAACTCTAAGGTGTTGGATAGCTCTGCCTTCGGAGAACCTATCAAGAGGAGCGTCGACACCGAGAGGCTTGACGAACTTCATATGAATGACGGAGTAAACTAAGTAAGACATCAAGCCATACATGACTGTTAACAGCAGCAAGAGCTTGAAAGCGGTAGCATCTCCAGGACTCGATCGGAAAATCGCCATGGATGAGGATGAGCTCGGAGTGAAGAAAACTTGGAATGGTAGGGTAGGGTAGGGTAGGGTAGGGTAGGTGAAACCCTAGGAGAGAGAAAATGGCGGAAACGGAGAGAGAGAGAGGAGTGTCAGTGATCTCTCCCGCTGGCGCTGGTATTTGTCGTTGGTCTCTTGCTTGCGTGCGTGCCTTTATATTCTACCATGCTCTGTTGACGACGGCCGAAGTTCTTTATATAAAAATGAAAAATTCCTTTTTTTTCCTTTTAAAACCCTTTTTGCTTTTTCTGTTTTTTGTTTTCCAAATTTAAAATAATTTAAGTTGTATTTGATCACTTTGATGTAGATCTATCAACTAGACCAATCTCAAGGAGAACCTAAAATTGTTGCGTGCTCCCGCTGCTTGCACACTATTGCACATTTCAAATACTAGCTAAAAACAACCCGTCGTGCCCACGGGTTAAATAAATAAATCCAATTTGTATTTATTTGAATCCAAAATATAGACAACTTTTTGACATTAAATTTTTATGGACTTGAAATACAATCAGACGGTACTTGCCCTAATCAAATATGACATCCACCTATATTTAACTCGTTCATTCGAATTGATAGATTTAACATTAATTTTTATTTGATCTTATAATTTTTGGTTATTGTATTTGTGTAACGACCTGGAAATTCAACTCTAAACTTAACGGTCAAAGTCAAACGTTGACTAACATTAACAGGAAGTCCCATTTTTTTCTTTTTAATTGGGCGTTACTGCCGTATCCCCGAAGGAATACAAGGCAAAAAAGGAAAAACTAACAACTAATCATTATTTACTTCAATTTAGTAAGCAAAAGAAACTTCAAATTCTAAAACAACATAAACTGACAATTACCAACTTCAAGTCTAAAACATAAACTAAATCTATCGTCCTCACTTCTAGTTCCCGTTATCATCACAGAACTCTTCACCTGAAAACAAAACATTTAAAAACATGAGGAGGACTGAATAATGTCTACCCCTAACCGTCAAAACATTTTGAAAATCCATTTCAATTCATTTTTGGGGGAGAAGTGAACAAGTCAAATCTTTTCATAAATTATTTTCTTTCCCAACCAACCATACCCATCCTTCAGAATTATTAAGCGGACGGACCTTGCTTATTTGGCCCTCAAAGTCAAAAGACTTCACAATAATCATATCACAATCTCATCACAATCTCGATCTCAATATCAATCTCAACAAATCACAATCTCAATCATACGGATGGCCATCCATTTCACACACGTGCATAAAACTAACCCCGGGGAAGTAGCACCTATCAGGCATCCCTGATCTCTTGACAACCCCCCCCCCACAGGATTCCCAGAACCTGGTCTTCGGGGGTGTTGTCCGAACCCGCATTTACGTCACGTTTGAATTATTAGTCAGGTTTAATATCATACCATTCCAAGTCAAACAGTCCAATCCAGTCCAATCCCAAATTTCCAAAACCATTTCCAAATCACACACGTAAAGGACTTTCCACATTTTAATCAACTCAAAAACATAACTCGACATCCAATACAGACAGTCAATTTTCACCATAAAATCCCTTCGGGATGCAAACCGTAAAATAACTTAAAAATCGACAAAACAATTAAAGTGCACCCCAGCGGGATTTAGGACATAGACATTACCTGACAATTCTTCTCCTTACTTCAGAACACACTTGAGCTCACTAGATCGAACGATTTAGAACGCGCCTAAAAATAACGAAATTTCTAAAATTAAAACGCGTCGTACGGAGTTAACGAAATCTACTTTCCACCTAGCCCACCCCTAGGAACACTATAAGTTCCCATCATTCATAAATTAACATTTTAAACATATCTTACATCATCAAACTATCACATATCACAACACTTCCATATGACAATCAATTGAATAATTCACACATAACAACACATTTATTCAAAAGAAAAATAACTGGACAGATTGCAACGTCTGGATAAAATGAATCATAACTTAACTTCCCGACATCCTATGGGTACGGTTTTGGACTTTCTGGAAACCTCGGAATGTCTACTAAAACTCTTGTGTGGATTCCAAGACCTAAAACATACCCTAAGGTCCTAAAAAATAGCCAACTATACAACCTATCCAGTTCTGACCTAGGTGCGCTATTTGGGTCGTAACTCAGAATATACACCTCGAAATCCCTATCCGCAAAATTTCTATGAATGGTAACATCCTAAGGCATTTCCAGACCAAAAGGTAGGGCTAAATATTAACTACACGATAAATGGTGACCAATATCGTACAACTAATAAAATCTGTCCAAACTGACCGGGTTTTTACTTCGCAATTTTCGATCCTAGTTGTAACCATACTATCTTGGGACTCCAAATTGAGGTTCTAAACAGTCTACTAGGGTCCACTACTTGCCCTTTCACCTCTATAGCACAACTAAGGTCGATTTACACGTATACTAACATAAATTGCCACAATAACATATTAAATCTCAGTCAAACACATAAACTAAAAAAAAAATCCACCCTAATAATTCACAAAATAAAACAAAAATTAAACAATTTACTTACAATTATGAATTTATTTAGAAGGAAAAATATCAATTCACTTAATCAATTAGTCTACATTATAGCTAAACCATAATCACACATCTAAAATTAAACACAACCATACCAACACGAAGATCCAAATTTATTATTAAACAACGACTCGAATAATCAAATAATTAGTTATAACTAAAGATCAAATATTTATCATTAAACTTTAACTAAACACAATACACCACCAAAGGATTTTAAGCACAAGAAAACAGACTAAATATAAAAAAATAAAAAAATAAACTTTCTACGTAAGCATTTGAAATCAATGGTGCAAACATACAACCTGGCTATTCACACCCTAATCCTACATGCATCCCTACTTATCCAGGCAGTAACCCCAACATACAACTCACACTTGACAACATCAACAGACTTAAACAATATACCAACAACCCTAATACACTAATCATGTATGAAAAACACATTAACATCAATAATAATACAAACTAGGTTAGGGTTTACAAACACTATGGGTTGGCTGGGCTGTAGAGGCAGCAACTGGGATGTTTCCGACGGGTCAAAGGCGGCGGCGGCGGTGTTGGGCAACGTCGTCGGACGGTGGGGTCACGGTGGTCGGGAGTCCCGGGTTGGTTATCGAACCAACAGCCAGTAGTAACTAACAGGGTCTGGACGTCTTCCTCGTTCTGGGCGGCATCGACAACGTCGGGAAATTCGCGGCGGCGTCAACGGCGAGTGCGATGGTCGGACGGTGGCGGTCGGCGGCAGTGGGCGAACGACAGTGGCCTTGGTGGTGGTGGCGCACAGCGAGGGCAAACAGAGAGAGCGGGGGAGAGACGAAAGAGAGAGAACACGGAGGGGAAAGGAAGGGTCGTGGTGGTTGTGATGATTACGGCGGTGGTGCTCAAGCGGTTTCCGGCGAGGCAGTGGCGGCGGAGCGCTGGTTCGGTGGCGGTTGTGGTTGGATTCGCAGAGAGAGGGAGGAGTGGGGAGGGTCACGTTTAGGGTTTGATAGTATAGGTTTTGATAACTATAATATATTAGCAGTAAAAATAATTTGTAAAGAAAGTAATTAACCATCGGCTGCTAAAAATAGACATAGGAAAAATAATAAAATTTTTATTTTCTGAAATTATAATAATATCATTAATACTAAAAAAAATAGCCACAAAATTAATTAAAGCTAACCACATATGCATCTAGTATTAACATATAAATTACCAAAATACCCTTATTAGTGCCTCAACGGCCCTACCAGCTCAAGTGTTAGCAGAAATAATCGCCAATAAAATCTCAAAATTAACAGAGTCAACTTAAATAATTATCAACGTAACGGTCAACAACTTTAAATTTTTCGGGGTTTTACAATTTGAATACCAAAATTTGTGTGAACAAAAAAATAGGTATTTAGCCAAATTTGAAATAGATCCAACTCGTGTTTTTAATATCAAATATACCTAAATTGTATTTGCCATAATCAAACATACATATGACCTGTATTTAACCCGCCCGTCTGAATTGATAGGGTTAGTAACTAAATATTCATTTGATGATAGGATCCTTTGTTATTGTATTTTAGCGAAAAATAATAAATTTACGTGTAAAAATAAGTTAAGGTAAGCTATTAATTAATTATTATATTTAAGGGTGAAATAGTAAATTCGTGTGTGGACGGGTTATATTTTTTTCTGCATTTATAAAAAAAATAGATACATACATTCATTTCATATTTAAAATTAAGTCCTCGCCAATAATTTTTATTTTTTGCTTTGGAAAATTGACACAACTTTTAATACTAAGGTTCCGTAATTTTATGCGGTACCGCAAGTTACCACACCGTACCTTACTGTAACTTATCACAATTCACCATAATCCACTGTACCTTTCCATTTACCTTTTTAATAAAATTCCAAAATTTTCAAATATTTATAAAAACTTTCAACACCCATATTTATTATTTCCACCACAACTTACCATAATCCACCGCAACTCACCACAAATTATCGTATCGTAAATTACCGCACTGCAAACTTACCGCGCAAAAGAACGGAGCCTAAATATAGAACTGGGATGTGTGTAGAAATAAAAAAATTTGTCATAGTAAAAATACTATAAAGAAATCAATCTTTTCAGAAATAGGAAAATTAGATAATCATCTTTATACTCAACATTATCATGCTATTAGCCTATTTTCATAATTTTATATATTATTTATAAATATAAGTAAAAAGGTCATGTATTATTGGTGAATTTTTAGAAATTTGTTAATTTAGCTATTTCACTTAGATTTTATTTATGTTACATAAAAGTTATAAAATTGAAAGAATAGTTTTAGTGAAACATAAATACATTAAAAAAAATAGAATTTCAAGTTTTAAGTTTTAATTGAGCAACTTGGCAAATTTATAAAAAAAAAATAGTGAGAGAATTAATGAGAAATAAGGTGAACGTAAAGAGAATGAAATTTCAATTTCAAGCTGAAAAATACTACCTCCGTCCCAAAATATTTGTCTTTTTACCTAATTTCTTTGTCCCAAAATATTTCTCCAATTTACAATTCCAACAGTTGTAATCACTACCTCCGTCCTAAATTATTTATCATTTTACCTAACTTCTTTGTCCCAAAATATTTGTCAAATTTACAATTCCAACAACTGTAATTCCTTTTCTATCCCTAATTAATAAATTTAGTTATTACTTTTTACAATTCTAACAACCATTATCTTCAATTAAAGTAAGGGTAATTTGGGTAAATTACAAATTTTTTACCTCAATTCCCAATATGTATTGGTCTTCTCAAATTAGGTAAATGAACAAATAATTTGGGACGGAGGTAGTACTTTTTTTACCTCTAACTAATAAATTCATTTTTCACTTTTTACAATTCCAACAACTATTATCTTTAATTAAAATAAGGATATTTTAGGTAAATTATAAACTTTTCACCTCAATTCCCAATAAAATGTGTATGATAATTTTATGATAAGTTACATTTTGTGAGTGCGGGTATGCATTTGTATCTTGTGGAAGATGAGATTAATATGCAGTAGGGATAGACGTGGTAGAATGCACAAAATAAGGGGGCAGATGTGGTAAAATGCACAAAAAGTACAACATAACACAACAATGAGTAGTTGCACACTGCACACACCCCAAGACAACTCTCATTTCTACTTTGTACTAGTTATGGTACCCGTCCTACGGACGGGTTTGAATATTTTTTTGTGATATGATAAATTTATTTTATCCGCGATATTTTTAGTTACTTTATCCCATATTTTTTACACTATTCATACTTATTACGTACCTTTATAGTATATATTTAAAACGTTATACATTTAATAAATAAATATTGTGAGTGATGTGACTATAAACTATATTTAAAAACTCTTGTTTTTAAATAAGTGACATACATTTCCAAACACTATCCTATTTACCCACTTCATCCTACTCCATCTACCCTCCAATTATCTTTTAAAATATGACCCAAGTTTTGTAACTATTAAATTATTAGTTTTTACTTGAATCTAAATACACCGACTTGTACTTTTAATGTCAAAATTTTCCAACCGGAAATACAAATGACGTGCATCGGCCTTTACCAAATATATACACAATTTGTATTCAACCCATCCATCCGAATTTATAGGTTTAATAACATAATTTTCAATTGATGTTAGGATCCTTATTTATTGTATTCGAGGGCAAACAACAAATTTACGTGTGAATATAAGTTACAAAGCAAGTCGTTTGTTATCAATTGTATTTGAGGGAAAAATGGTAAATTTTTTCACATAGCAAGGGTTTAACTAAGAAACTACCCACATAAGTAAATAACACTATTTTACAAGGTGTTTTTTGGACATCAAGGTGTAGGTAGTGAGAGAATGTGAGTATGAGTAATTTTTATTAATTGAAAAAGTAAAAAGTTAACATAATTATTTAAATTAAAATAATTAAATTACGTATTGGAAAATGGAAAGTGGCAATTGTTTTGGAATAAAAAAATTTAGTTTCAGGGTCAATCAAGGGTCATTTACGGTTTTCAGTATCAATCTTTAATCAATAATTTTCAACATAAAACTTTTACAAAAAAATATAATATTATATTTTTCTAATAGTATTTTTTATAACGAATCTAACGGTATCAATTTTGTATGATAAATTATTATACAAATTAAGATATTATTCCTAGAAGACAGATAAAAACAACGGAAAAAGTATTACTTATATAGTATTTTAGATATGAGCCTATTTTCAAATTGTTGATAAAATAAATAAAAAAATATTTGTACCACACAATTTATAAGAGATTAAGAAAGAAAAAGAAAAAAAGAAAAAAAGGAAAATCAATCACAACACAACACTGTGCACGCAAATTAAGGGAACTCCCTTTTCTACTTTGTTAAAGATATTAATATAATTTTTGAAATAGGTTATTATTCATTTTGTTCTTGTTTAACAATAAAATTAGGGGTAAAGGGAGGGGAATGGGGAACATTTTAGCTTCATTCCCATTCATTTTCCTCAATTTTCTTAAGATTTTTTTGTTCAAAATAATCCGAAGTCGAAGGTCATTGGCTGAAAATAATCCAAACTTATTTTTTGGCTGAAAATAATCCAAACTTGTAACCTATTTACTCGGACTACACCGAAATCAATTTTCGGCGTCGGAATGCTGACTGGGCAGTCTGAACACGTGTTTCTTTAATTGATTTTGGTTTTGAATTTTGTTTTTAAGTTTATTTAGACCCCAACTCACTTAAACTTAAACTTATAATGATATGATAATGGATTAAAAATAAAAACACTTTTAACATAATAAAAGTTGAGTCTGAGTGTTTTTATTTTTAATCCATTGTCATGGTATTATAAGTTTAAGTGAGTTGAGGTCTAAATAAACTTAAAAACAAAATTCAAAATCAAAATCAATTAAAGAAACACGTGCTCAGGCTGCCCAGTCAGCATTTCGACGTCGGAAATAGATTTCGGTTTAGTCCGAGTAAATAGCTTACAAGTTTGGATTATACTCAGTCAAAAAGTGAGTTTGGATTATTTTTAGCCGATGACCTCCGACTTCGTATTATTTTGAGCCAAAAACCCTTTTCTTAGGCCCTGTCAAATTCATGGGTAACTCTAACTTACCCAAATTTACCAGTTTTTCCTAAATTTACCAAAACTTACTAAAATTACCAAAGTTAAATAAACCAAAAAAAATTAATTTTGATATATTGGCATCAATTTGCCAAAAGTTACAAGAATTTACCAAAAGTTACCAAAAATTACCAAAAGTTACCAAAATTTAACTTTTACCCAATTATTTTTTACCCATGAAGTTGACAGGGCCTTAACCCTCAAAATGAAGGTAAAAAGGGAGAAGTGTTAAAATTCACCCTAATTTGGTGAAATTAAAAGAGAAGAAGGAGAGAGAGATTTGAGAAATGATATTATTGATGAATCTCAACTCAAGAGATAAAAGAGGGAGAGGAAGGTTATATATAACCAACCTTCCTTCTCTAACAAACCAAGAAACAAGATAAAGAAATAAAGAAACAAATTGTGAACAAATTGGAGACAATACAAGATTTACTATTCCTAACACCCCCCCTCAAATTGGAGGGTGTCAAAACTCCAATTTGCCAACAATGGAAATCTTGAACTTTAACTCCAACAGCTTCCTCGCCATCACCACAACTCCTAACAGCAGGTGAAATGGACGTAGACACGGAAGAACTTCGTGGAGTCAAACGACGAAAGAAAGAGAAAGATTGTTGCCGAACTTTTCCAGGTATCATAGTCGTCTCCGGCGAATACAATGGCCTAATAGAGACTTTCCTGGTTGATCGGACAAGAGAACCAAGAGAGGATCAAACAACAATGAGATCTAGTCTCTTGTAGCTTTGAGACAGAACAGACCAACACCACATAGCATCCCTTCTACTCAAATACGGGCGAACTTGCTGCAACAAACAAATCATGCCCTCAAGAGAGTAATCCTGACACTGTCTCAAATCAGCAAAACCAAGCTCGGACTCGATCGAACCACCATCATTAATGCAAAAAACCAGAATTCAAATAAGCCAAAGAATTATGCAAGATGTTGGTCAGTTCATCCATGCCACCATAACAATGCCCATTCTTTAAAACAGCCTTCAATGCAACATCCTCATCATAACCCAAAGAAACGAGTTTCGAAATCACCTCGTTGTACAAAAACTCAAGATTCTTGAACAGATTCTACTGCAATTGTTCCTCGGTACAGTAACCCCCAAATCCATGATTCTGATAGTACGACAAATTCGAGAGAAGAGCCTCATCCACATCGAAAACCCACGCATCTTTCCCGGCGATTTGGACGGACTTCGCGAACTCCAGCGATTTCCGGCGAGGACGTCGAAATCGGAAGTGAAAATGTCTCCCTCCATGTACTCCTTCACCGCCGACACGCACCGGCGGGGGATGATGAAAAACTTTCCGGCGTCATTGACCTCGACGGAGAACCGCCAGCTGAGGCAGTACACTGAGTCATCTCGACCGAGTTTCCGGCCGGTCGGGAGGAGGAGGACGCGGTTCTTCGGGATGAGAGAGTGGGCGACGGTGAGAAGGGAGAGGAGGAGAGGTCGCCGGAGATGCATCGTCGCTATGTCGCCGTTGAGTGTGAAGGAGTTTTAGAGGGAGAAAGGGAATCTAGAGGATCAGAGGAGATGCTGAATCAGAGGGGAATGAACCAATTATAAAGCTGCTAAAAAATAGAGGTTGCGCAGGGGTGGAGAAGAGAGAGAGGTAGGAGAAGAAGATGGAATGTAAAATGATGATCTGGGAACTCTCCTCTGGATCTTAGAGAGAGAGAAAAAGAGAGAGAAAAAAAACAGAATGCAAGAACTAAGCCCGCTCTGATACCATGTTAAAATTCACCCTAATTTGGTGAAATTAAAAGAGAAGAAGGAGAGAGAAATTTGAGAAATGATATTATTGATGAATCTGAACTCAAGAGATAAAAGAGGGAGAGGAAGGTTATATATAACCAACCTTCCTTCTATAACAAACCAAGAAACAAGATAAAGAAACAAAGAAACAAATTGTGAACAAAATGGAGACAATACAAGATTTACTATTCCTAACAAGAAGGGAAGAATTTTTATATTTCCTCTCACTTCCTCTCATAAATATATCCAAACGATGTTAATGTCAATCACCTCTCTTCCCTTTTCCTCACCTTTTTTCCCTTCCCCTTCATTCCTCTCCCCTCCCCCCACTAAATTGAATCCAAACATACCATTAGTTTTTCTGCACACTTTAAGCTTTTTGATCAAAATCAAAAGTTAGCTATGATATTTGATAAATTTTTCATATTAATTTTTTAAACCCAATAAATTAGTATTAAAAAATTACTTGGAGAAGCTTTTGAAGTAGTTTTTTTATAAACAACTACTTTAGCAAACAGTTTTCCTACAATTAGTTAATTCAAATAACTAAGTCAAACAAATAATCAAAACAGTTATTAGCTAACAAACTATAAGCTACCAGCTGGTTATCAAACAAATTCATATACTTCCTTTGTCTCATATCTATTCCCACCTAGGAAATGAAATCTTTGAGGAAATATATCATTTAATGCACTGTTTTATTTTAGTTTTAGATGAGAAAGAAAAAACATTAATATTATCAATAGTTAAATATACAATAGTCTTGGGACAACCAAAATTAGAAAGACGAATTTTAGATATGGGACGAATAGAGTATGTAGCAAAAATACGTTAGTCTTATGTTAGCGTGCAAATATTCTCATATAAGTGAATATGATTATAATGCTCTTCGAACATTAAGTTTCATTAAAAATTTGATTTGTGTACTTCGATTGTATGATTATTACACTTTAGGGGCATATTAATATCCAATGAAATTGGTTATTCCAATGTTCAATTGTATATGTATAAATTTCAGAAGTATGTTTTCACATCTATAATTAATGTATTTTGTTAGAGACTTAGGATCCTATGTTAAACAATTAGTGTATACTAATAAATACTTGCGCGTTGCGCCGGTAATAAAAAAATAATCATGCATTGTTTCCACATTAAGTTTGAATAAATATATAGTGTATGGAAATATTAACAAACTTAAAAGACTAACAAAACATTGAACAACACTAGTCTGGTCGGGCATGCGCTAACCTGACAATTATAAATATAAATTTTAATATACTAATATTGAATAAAAATTCTCTACATCATATAAATTTTAATTTTTTTTAATTTTAATTTAATTATATTCTAATTTAATTTTCATTTAATTAAAATTAAATCTAATTAAATTTGATTCGATGGTCAATTATTTGTTTATGAAAATATATAGTAGATATCAAAACTAATTAAATATAATTAATATAAGTAACTTATATAAAATGAATATTTTGTTTAGACTTGTCCTAAAATATTTCATATAAATACAAGTATCAAATTAAAAGCATTGTTATTTAATGACTAATGGTTTATAATACATATTGAAACTATGTTGCAAATAGGGCAAAACATGGTTATATGGCCTAGCTTTGGATGTTATAGAAGCATGGCTAAATGATCCTTATAATCAAGTCACATAAACAAACTATCTTTTGTGAATATAAAAGGTTGTATTTTTGTGTACAATAAAATTAAACAGATATAAGTTTAAGGAATATTGATCTATTATTGGAAGAAAATGATGTTATTTACAATTTAATATACATTCATATTATCGACACCATATGGCAAAATTCTATGTTTATAAAACACAACTAAGTTTAAAGGATTCACATATAATATCTATATGATTACTTAATTTTAGGTTTCACAATATAATTAATACATTATGTTAAAATTTAAAGAGGGAATAAATTGAAATAAAGTAATAGCTCCGCTCCTTCAATTGATTGTTCGCAATGGATCTCAAGGTATGAGTTCAATTGAAAACTTTAAATATGAATTGCAAATAATAGTACTACTAACAACAACAGTAACAACAACAAGAAGAAAACAAAAGTGAAATATGTAGCTTTCGACGAGATAGGATGATAAATATGTAGTAGTAGTAGTAGTAATAATAATAATAATAATAATAATAATAATAATAATAATAATAATAATAATAATAATAATAATAATAATAATAATAATAATAATAATAATAATAATAAATGGGTAAACCGGACAAAATTTTAGGGATAAAACTGTAACAGTCCGCTCCCTAATAGGGGCTGTTGAGGTCAATCTCGGCCTAATTAAGGTTGAGAAAGGTAAAAAGGAGAACTCAGAAATTGATTTCCAAAATTTTCTAGGGAAAATCCGGCAAAGTTCCCTCTGTAATATGGACGTTTCCCAAGCTTAAAGCCTTACAACCCTAAAATAAACAAACTAAACCAAAATAGAGCTCAACGGCCATACGCCGGAGCATATCACAAGCCACACGCTCGGAGTACAATCTAAATGCATCAAATAATCCAAGCATTCCAAAAATGTTTACAATAGAATTTAACTTACAAAACAACCACTCCCTACATACATAAACAACTAGGAATGCTTCAATCTCTCAATAACTGGTCAACTCCTGATCTTCATATTGACCTGTAAGGGGGAGGGAGAGAGGGGTATGAGCAACCCATAGCTCAGTGGATAACCTGTACCCTGAAACAACCATTAAGATTCAAGCCACCTAATATAGGAGTCAGCTTAATTCAGTATTCACCCAAGTGCAATAAAAAAATATAAATGCATCTCTTAGTCGTTTCATGATTCATCAAGTAGGGAACTAGGTATAAGGTTTCCATTCAAGCATCCACATGTCTCGTGTGAGGTAACTAAGCGGTCTCATATCTTCCAAATCAACTACAGGGGGAAAAGGTAACCTTTTTAGTCATGAAGACACTCGAGAAGCCATTAGAGGGGCATTTCAAGTACACGAGCGTTCTAGTAGGCCGCAACCAACTCAATACACATCAACATCCTAACTTAATTATCCCTCAAATAGCTCATACATTCCATTTAGCCTCCAAAGGTCAACAATCAAGGCAAGATTCACGTGTAATGCATCAGACTAATTAAAAGACACACACAAAGAGTTCCAATATCACACACACACACATATATATATATAAATCATTAATAACAAAATAAGCTTTTTATTTAAATCACGAGGCTCTTTTCGAAACTTAGTTTAAACGTAGTAAATGACATTAAAAAACTTAGCAGTTCTCAAGTAGAATACCATTCATACTTCAAAACCTTTCAAAGTCATTCTAAATAAGAACATAACACTTTCAACATATAAAGAATAACTCACGCACTTTGAAACAGGTATTAAAAATTAAATTTTTTTTTTCCAACTTTCCATAACCATAGTATATACCGTTTCAATAAACCAACGGTTTCATATAATCTTTCCTTCTTTCCATTGTACGAAAATATTAATACCATGGGCACAGGGTACTTTCAGCACTCTCCAGTCGGGGCCGGTTCCCCCTTAAGACAGTTAGTTTAACTTCCCGGAGTTCTAACGTCAATGGACTTTATATACTTAGCCGATTCGGTTCCCTTTTACAGGTGTAACCCCGACTTTCCAATTAATCCACAGTACCTAGTGCAATACACCTAGCCCGAAAACCATTTCAAACTCGTAAATCGCATAACAATTCCATGCCATACACTTCTCATCCAAATAGCTTTCCAAATCGTACATAAGTGTATATAAAGTAGAAGTATACCTTTCATTCAAATTAAAATAGTTCAACTGGCCAATTTTCCAACCTTTTTCCATTTAAGAAATCCAAAAGCTTGAATAACTCAAATAAATCTTCTTTAATTACGCTAAATCCATTTAATATGTATTAACGACTTGGAAACGCAAATGCTTTTCAACACACCCTAAAATATTCACTTGAAATCCTTTCTTTTGAATCAAAAATCATATAAACACCTTTCAATTACACAAGCCCATAATAAAAGAGATATAAGTAGGCACATAGAGACTTAAATTCACATATAACTCAACCTTATGCATAAAACCTCATTCCTTAAGCATATAACTCATCCACGATTCATATATGCATAATTTCTACATAATCATCAAATCAACATCATTTTAAACATAATCCATCCATTCTAACACGGTACACACATATATATAAGGTCACCTAGGCCGTAAATCAAATAATATCGACATATATTGCAACGGAAGTAATAAGTAAAACCATTAAACAACCCTCCATACAATTATGTATTCAACCCAAAATATTCTAATTTCACAAATCAACCCGAACTCCCTCCTCACATACACCAACCCAAATGGACCTCAACACTCAATGTTCAACCCAAGTACTGTCCGACTTCCAACTCTCGGTTACATGATTCAATCCAACCATTCCAATATAATTAATAATTTCAGGTATAAACTCAGTATTCAAAATCTACTAATTAAACCTGAAACTTAACAGTTATTAAGAGTGGACAGAAATTACCCACTTTGACTCTCGATTGAACAATTAGGGTCTCAAATTAGGGCTAAACCCGGCTGAGAAGCGTCAGAAGCACCCAAACGCACCGGACTCGGCCCGAAGAGACTTAGCTCGAACCCCCATGCCCCTCCTCTGCCTCGCGTCAGGCCACTGTGGCCTCCGCCCCTGCCGCCACGGGCCCATGGTCACCGCGCGAGTCTCCGGTACCCAATGGACACCGCCACCTCCTTCAATTAAACACCACCGCGCCACCATCGAGCAACCCCTTTTTTTTATCTGTGTGTTACTCGAAGAGAAACAAAGGAAGTAGGAACTGCCAAACCACCCTCTTCGTTTTCCTCTTTCCTGCGCATCGACGGCCGGCGACTAGGCGGTGCCGCCGTCGCCGCCGCCACCGCTTCCGCCGCTTCCTCTCTCTCTCCCTCTCCGCTCTGTGCGTGCGTTGTGTTTTGAATACAATAAGGGGGGCTTGGCCCCTTTTTCCTTTTGGCCGTCAAATACCAAGAGAGAGGGGGAAATTAATCCCTTTTTCCTTATCAATTTTATCTCACTCCAAATAATAATAACCCCCTTCTCTTATTCCCTTCTTTTCTCAATCTATAACCTAATTACCAATAATATAACAAATTGAACCTTCTAATAAAGTTCTAATCATGATAAATAAATAAATAATAATAATAATACTCACATGATATAGAAATACAACAATTAGTCTCATAAATAAATAACTAAATCCAAATTAGACCCTTAACCAAAGTAATTACTCTTAATAAAACTCCCGGGTCTTACAAAAACTCTGCCAAGGAAACTCTAAGAACTTAGTTTCAGACTTTTAATGACAACTTTAAAAATGCTCGAGACCAAAATTAGAGAGGCGTGTTTGGTTGAATGAAAATGAATCAACAACATGACTCATTTATCCTGTTTCTTTGTATGATGGAAATGACACCATGACATCTTATTTATAGGCCTTTAGAGAGGTACTTGGAATAGGGTAGGATAAACATCCCTTGGGTGGATAACAACCACCAATGGATAAGGTATATTCTAAAGAATAACCATCAATGGATAAAGATAATTATAAAGGATGATTAAGATCATCATTATCCATTTAATGACACATATGATGCTATTCATGAAAAACCGAGGCAAAACTTGAAAAAGTGCAATACGTGGCACTAATACAGTCCATGTTACCTAATACTTAACTTAATTTGCCTCTTATTCATAACTCCTATCTTATACACATGAAATTATCCAATATGTGATAGTACAAAGAAAATAAATAGATGTAATGTTGGCCGTTATGTGACATCCAATATCCCTTTTTAAAAGGGGAGAGTAAAAATGGTCATTAGCCCCTTAAGATATCCTTTTCCAGACTTTTAGTTCAAACCCTCCCCATCATCTTAAGCTTTTAACACTATACTTCACTGCACCGTTTCTTCCTTTTTTGATGTGTTAGGCACCCTTTAGAGGACAATGTCGAAACCCAACACAAAACTTTATGAAGTACACGAAATCCTTACAACATAACTAACGACTGGGACAAGTTCAGCACAATTCGCATCAATACAATCTCCTCAGAATATGAAAATCCAACTTGATCCAAAAATCACCATCAGATTGCTGCCTTGCTAAGCTCCCGAAATAAGGTCCAAAAGCCAAACGCTGCACCATCACATGATGGATGTACTAAAAATCCATCGAAAGTTTTTGGGCAGTTGCTTTAATCTCGAGGTTACATGCCAAAATTCATATGTAATGTATGCTATATATGATGTACTAAAAGCTTAAGTTGGGAGTTAACAAGCACTATTAGTATTACTAACAAAATGCAATAAAATGAAAGTACTTGGGCAAATTGGTTCGGTTCTCTGTCTTGAAAAATCTCTGCTTCTTACATGGCTTAGGATTTCTGGCGCTTATGGTATTGAATGATCGGCTCTTTTACCTATTTTGATGCAAGAAAAGACCCATGAAGTCAGAAATCTTATCGATGTAAAAGTCTTTTGAACACACTATATGACATTGAAGCTTACCATGCTTGCCCTCTTAGACCGCTTCTCTTGGGATGGCCTGCTGCTCATTACATCATCGACTTCATTGCCATTACTGGTTTGACCATTTGCTCTGGGTTTACCATTTCCAGGCACAATGGTGCTCTCTCTTGAAGCTATAGGCTGCGACTCGAATACACCCAAGTTTAGAAACTGGTTATCAACACAAAAGGAGGCGAGATTTTGAGAAAATGGGAATTTGAAATTTATGTTAAGAGTATGTATGACAGTGTGAGCACTGACCCCAGATTTGCTAGTGGGGGTGTTTGGGACCTCCCGTGACCTTGGAAGGGTTTGGTCAGTTCTGAGGGAACCACTTTGATTTTGATGATTCTCAGATTCAGACAGAAGTCTAGTGCGAGTGAGGTCTGAGCCAATGGAGTGAAGGACCCCGTAGGTTGATATGTTGCCCTTGTTGTTTACTGTGAAATCGGATACAACAATCGCGGTTATAAAGTTCATAATTGACTGCCAAAAGTTGAGTGAAGATGTGTGCTTCACCTGTTTTGTCAGATTCAGCGTGGTTCCATTTGTTCTGAGGCACATCAACATCCATGTCCTGTTTTATAATGACAACAGTTTGAGTCAATTTGGTTGTCTTTGCAAAGTATGACCAAGCTGGAAAATCAGACAGTTTGTTTTGTTATACCACAGCTTCGAAATCCAATGCCCTCTTCACTTCTTGCAGCTTTTTCTTGGTCATTTCTGAATGTATGACACGCTTGCCTGTGGTGAAACATGAGAAACAAAACGAATAGGATAAAGAACCTGTTTTCCTTTTTTTTATTTTTTATCAGACAGTTCTGTAAAGCATATGTAAGGATCTTCGTCGAAAACATTATCTGCACAAACCTAGCTTGCGGTTGCTAGTGGCTTCAACAAATCCGTCCTGGACCATTTTTTCAATCAGTTTTTTGACAGCAGATTGACTGACCTTCCCATCAAGCTTGCTTTGAAGTTTGGGGACTGTAATGTGCTCCATTGGAAGAGCATGATACAAAGCCTGCACATAAATTATGTTAATCGACCATTACAATTTACACTATCAGTGCAAGTCAATGCCGCTAATTTGAAGAAAATACTCGGTAGGGGTAGTCTAGTGACTAGTCTGCAAGGAACTTGTGATCAACCTTCATATACATGTAATCTTCTCCTGAACCAGGTGTGGCTTTGTTGCCAATCAGGGGTGTTCGATTGTCTGTTTCCTCCTTTACATCAAACACATATTCGGAGTCCTGCATTTATATTACAGCAGCAGTAGAATGAGTTGCATCTAGATGTGCATAACATGAAAGAACGACATGGACATGGATGACTAGGAAAAAGTATAGGAAACCTTTTCCTTTTTAACAGTGTAAGTGTCCCTTCCAGTATTACACAGAAAACCCATGGTAACAAGCTTGTCCATTATCTCTGACAATGATAGGGAAAGACATCAGGGTTATACACAAATTACTGTATATGCAAGTTCAGTACTAAGAATTCCTTACTCCTTTCTCCCAAAGTTTAAAGTGGTGAAAAGCAACATTTACCTTCAATCAACACCTGCAAGCGACCAATTTTCATCAGCAAACATGTGATATTTGTATGCTACGTGAAGATTCCTTTAGTCCAAAAGGAAAAAGAAAATAAATATTACCATGGATATGTCAGGAAAGTTTGCAAGCACATCAGTGATTTCCACAGCGTCACGCTGGCAAGAGCTGATCCAGTCCTTGATGCGGCTCAACTGACGTTCATCTTCTTCAGGGTCTTGCGTATCATCTGTGAAGTGGATCCTTTTGTTTACAAATAACACCTCCATGAAATCAATGTCTATACTATTGTTGAATATGAGAAATGCCACTACCAATAATATCGTTTCCTTCAGTGTCGATGGTATCATCTTCACATGCCTGTCGCTTATCTGAGATAGGAGATAGAAAGTCAAGCAGAAAAAATATAGACAAATAAATTACCCTTTTCCACTTTATGTAGCACAAAATCATGCTGAAGGAGTTTAGGGATCAAGGGTAGTGATTAGTCAAGGCAAAAATTACAACGATCAGAGCAGGTACCTGCTGGTGCAACAATGTATTGATTTTCTTGGGAGGAGTTAACCTAGATGATTAGGACAGTGCTAATAAGACTGGGACAAGTGTTTCATGCGTATAATCCGAAATAAGTGAAGAGGAAAATAACAAACAACCTCACTGCCAGATTCTAAACTATCGTCACTTTGAGCAGAATCAGCTCCCAAACTCACACTTCCATCTTGGATGTCTCCATTGTCATCTTCACAAGGATCAAGCACACTCTTTACCTGTAAAAAGTGAATGAGTGTCGTTAAAAGGTACTGGGAAGTAGATTGTGATCTAACTGCATTCCAACCATGTTGGGGAAATCCGATGTTTTACCTTAAGAGCCAATACTAAATGCTTACTGTTCACATTTCCAACCTCCATTTTCAAGGGGTTTTTCAACCACTGAATTTGGGTTTCCTCCTCAGTGCAGCCTCTGAAGAATGGTGGTTCATAATCTGATGGCTGCAATGCCAATAAACTACTAACCTTTAAATAAATATTCTTATGACAACACTTTACAATGTAAGAGAAGCCCTATTGGATCTGGTAAAGACAGGATAAGTTTGCTGAAAGCGTTGGTGCCATGTCAAGCTGGATACTGCAAAGGAGCACTAGATATCTAACATGTAATTACATCAACGATAAAATGTGCTTATCTAATAATCAACGTCTTCCAAGCTCCAACCATATTCATGTCAATTGTAAGCTGCAACTGCAACTCTATTTGCTAAAAGACCGCCTCGGGATTAACATACAGATTGCTAAAAGTTATTGATATCCATTCTATAAAATTTCTGCACACTATTTCTGGCAGACTTTATACATAATACAAACAACGGACAGCCACTGTTTCCATAGCATTCAAGCACTTAAACTGAAGAGCAGGAAGTTGCATAATCACAGGCATAAATACATTTAGTCATTTATCAGTGCATCATGAACATGGAGATTGCCATACCGTTACATCATCATAGTAGAGAAGCTTCATGAGTATGGTGCGCTGTAATACAAAAGAGAATAATCAGATATTTTCACAGATATTGGCAATAGTGGAAATGCATGCTATCGCATCCTATCTTATGACTAATATCTACCTCTTCTGGCATTTTATCGAGTGTCCTCATGAGCTGCACCAGGGTACGAATCATTTTACAAGCAGAGCTCCTACGAGTTCATTCTCAAATTAGCATTTGAACAATTTTGTTCTTAAAGCAAAGAAGTCAAATCGACAATCACAATGCTAAGATTAAAAGTTTTCATTATTAGGTAGCAATCACTTCATCTGACTAGGAGTAACTTCATTGGTAGAGTTGTGCTTGAAGGTCCCTCCCTGCTTGCTTCCAATTCGGTTGATGTTCATCGAAACTTCTTGGCTATTAGTGTTTGCATAACTAAAAGAAACTGTATCGAAAAGGTTGCGTTAGTGTCTCTTAACAGATATACTGTGAGCAGAACATAGATTGTCGCCGAAGTATAACCATTAAAATAGCAACAGACAATACAAGCATAAATTAAAGTGTCTACAAGATCAGACGTCATTCCTACTTTAGTTTCTCAAACATTTAAGAATGGCAACTTAACAGCAGAGTTCAACAATTCGATTGCTAATTAAGAATTTCATATTGAAATGAGCTTATTTTCTTACACATACCACAATACTTACATGCATATTCCTCAATGATAGGACCATCTACTGTCTCACAGATGGAGAATAACAGTGTTTTTAGATACTTCTTCTGCAATGCATCATATACACCTGAGAAACAAATCATCGACATCAGATTTATCAGCTAATTGAGGAGCACAACCAAACAACGAACCGTGTTTATATATTTTTTTTCTTTAAAAAAAACAGCTGTAGCTGACCTTTCTCCATCCAATCTATCAATCTCCTTGACTCTGCATCTAGTGGCAGGAGCTTCTTTATCTTCATCTCTAGTTTGACAATGCACAGATTTCCAAACAATACTGCTTAAATTTCCAGACATCAAAGTCTAAATCAAACTACTTAAATTTCCAAAGATTTCTTACCTAAAGCAGGAACAGATTTATCATTGAAATATTTCTCTGGAAAGAGACCTCTAATGTAACTGATGTTGTAGATTGCAATCCGCAGCAAATTTCTTGTCTGTAGAACTTGAATTGGTCAATAAAATAATGATTGAAGCTCAAGAATGCCAAATGAACTTCAAAATTGAGGTCAGAGTACTCGTTCATTCAAAATTTTCCAGAGCGCAACAATTTTGATGAGCATTGAATTTGACCGTATTTTACTTGTCATATATTTCTGACGGTCTTGTCTACCAAATTATCTTACGTACTATCTGTCAGCTTAAAATTCACGCAAAATCAAGTAAGAACTTCAAATTTTTTTGAGAAACTTGTCAAAGAAGCTTCCTAAACAAACTAGCTAAGCAATTTCTTTCGAAATCTATCGCAGATTAGCTTCAACAAATACCTTATCCAGCAACTTTCAACAAATAACAAGCAAATCAGGATAGATGCGAAAAATCGTATTAGCAAAGCTGATAGCTCGGTAAAATAAGCTTAAGGAGAACATATGACGAACAGTGATTATCGTTTTAGAAATCACAAGAAGCCAGATAATGCACGAAAATACAAAATCAACCCGAAACAATTACAGTGTGCTGATCATGACAGAGAAACGCAGAAGAGCAGGATGATTTACCAGGAGAAGCGAATCTTGCTCGGTGATCTCTGCTTCCTTCACCTTCTGCGCGACGACCTGTAAAACGAAGATCTCTGTCAGAACCGTATAATATAAAGCACCACGACGACGTAGAGAAAGCTTTTAGTGAGATAAACCACCATTGTTGTTGGAGATTGAAGCTCTCGAAGCAGAAACTAGAGAGAGAGAGAGAGATTTGAGATGATGATGAATAAATTTGAATTTGAAGAAGCGATAAAGAAAGGAAAATGGCGGGGTTGAGTATGAGGAAATGGGAAATCAGCAGCTTATTTAAAGGCGCGACGCGATGCAAAGTCGCAAACGACGAATGAGGACATAAACGTCATTTCAGCAATATCATCTACTTAAAATTTTAAAAAAATGGATGTTGAGTGCCTCTCAAATTTATGGATAACTTCATTTTACTAAAATTTACCAATTTTTTTCTAAATTTATCAAAATTAAAAAAAATTGATTTTGATATGTTAGCGTAAATTTGTCAAAAGTTACGTACCAAAATTTATCAAAACTTACCAAAATTCAACTTTTACCCAACTATTTTTTACCCATAAATTTGACACACCCTGAGCGAGGATGACCTAGGGGGGAGAAAAAAAAACTGGATACCCGGGTCCATATCTAAAGCTGGTTGGATCCAGCGAATCTAGATCCGAATCCTAGTTAGCTGGATCTAATACTGGATTCTGACATGTAAGATCAAGAATCGAACTCAATATCTAGGATCCAATTAATTGTTTTAAGATTATTTAATCTAAACACTAGAGACTATTCAAGTAGTCATTTAACTCTCTCAAATCTCATCAATCATGGATCCAAGCTCATGATTTTCACTACATGCTCATATACTATAATATTAATATACTATATAAGGAGAAATCATAATGCTAAGAATCGTAATTTGTTGTTATGTTTGAGACTTTGAATCTTGAACTTTAAAGTTAGCGACAGTGACAAGGAGTGGGCAAATGAATTTAGTTGAAATTTGACATAAACATTGTGTCGAACTACTGCAAGTTAAACTAAATTGACATATATGAATTTTTCCAACCAAGTATCCAATTAAGGATCCAGTGCTGATGGATCTGGAAGTGGATCTTGCTTTTAGGATCCAATTTGCAATAGATCCAGGACGATCCTGAAATCAGGATCTACTGCTAAATGATTTTAAAACTGAATCCTTGAATTTTAGGCAGATAACCAGCATCGCTCACCTCTAGAATGGCCTAATACTATGGACCTTCAATTTGCAGTACTCTTTTGTTTGACCTATATGTTTTCTCAATTGTGACGTTATGTGAATTTACATTTTATTTTGCTATTTTCTAATGGATTTTTTTTTGTATTTACACTATGAGAGTGAAGTATAATTAAAAGTTTGCTCATTCTATTTGAAAAATCACCTAAACACTCTCTCATCTACACATATGTCAATTAATTCAAAATTTGAAATATAGGCATGAGAGTAACTTCAGGTTTCTTGGCCAATCACAATGCAACAAAAATACATTTTTTAGACCTTTTTTATATTGTTTTTTACCTTTATTTTCATTCCTACCAATATTTAGACACTCCAAGAGTCTTGCTTCTCTTTAACCAAAGAGAGAGATTGCATCTATTTAACAAAAAAAATTGGGATCCCCGACTAGAAAAGAGTAGTTGGTCAACGGCGATTGAAACTCTTGTCTCTTTCATCTTTCCATGAAAGTTACTCATACAAAATATTGCCCAAGTATTATTATTCAAGATGCTAGTCAGATTAAGAATATTCTCATTCAGGATTTTTCTATAAGATTTAAATAAGAACATAACCAAATAGGAATTTGGGTTTGGATATTAGTAATTCAATTTCGGAGGAAGACAATCTTAACTTGGTCAAAGAGGTATCAGATGAGGAAAGAGAGGCTACTTTTCTTGAACGAGATAAATAGAAAGCCCCCGGTCACGATGGTATTAATATTTGCTTTTACCAAAACCACTGGAATAGTGGAATGTAACTCAACATGATGTGTGCGAAGAGGTTAAGTCATTTTCTAGTAATGAAAAGTTTCTAAACAAGCGAACCATGCTCTAATTGCTTTGACTCCTAAAGTTGCTAATCCAACTACCACTATACAGTGTATAGACTTATCAGTATTTGTAATAACATTTATATGACAATGTCAAAAAACTATGGTTAATAGGATTCATCCCATTCTATATAAAATGATTAACCTGGTTTAAAGTGCAATTGTTATCGGCTGATCGATCCATGATAATATTTTTGGTAGCACATGAAATGTAACGCCCCGGAAATTTAATTCTAAACTTAACGGTCAAAATCAAACGTTGACTAAAACTAACAGCGGAAGACTCAATTTTTTTTTCTTTTTACTCATTTTATTTACTTGGGCGTTACTGCCGTACCTCCGAAAAGATATAAGGCAAGAAAGGAAAACTAACAACTGATCATTAATAACTTCAATTTAACAACGAGATGAACTTCGAATTCTAGAACAACAAAACTCAACATTAACCAAACTTCAAGTCTAAACATAAACTAAACTTTATTCTCAAACGACTAACTCCAATGTCCTCACTCTAGTGCCCTTCCCCTTCACATAACTGATCTTCACCTGAAAACAGAACATTCACAACATGAGGTGGGAAACCTCAATAATGTCTACCCCTAACTGTCAAAACAGTTCAAAGTTCATTTCAAACCATTTTAGGGGAGGGAACAAGTCAAACCTTTTTACAACTCATTTGAATCCCAACCCAGAAATATCCAGAGATCATAAATAACCAGAGTTTCAGAAATAACAAAACTTATAAACCCACAGTATCAACTTTCAACTCCGAAAAACACAACGTTCCATAAAACCTTAACTGACACTTTCAAACTCAGAATCAGACATCAGAAATCAGAAACCAGAAATCAGAAATCAGAAACAGAGTAATCAGAAATAAGAAACAGAGTAAACTTTTCCTCAGAAAGCGGTCGAATTTTATTATGCGCGGGATTTGCCTATCCCGAATATCGAACTCGAATCGAACAGGATCTCGGATCCTCGTAATCGAATGGATGGCGGTCGAAGCGAGAATCAGATGTGTGCACAATCTCAGAAATAATATCGGGACTCCCCGATCTCTTGATAACTCTCCTGCAGGAACAAATCCTGGTATAAGGGTCGTTACCCGCAACCCGCTTATGGTTTCACTTTGATTATTAGTATCTTATGAATTAACAGGCGTCAGACTTCAAATAAAACCCAACCCAGTTTCTAAAATCAATAGAATAAAAACTCAGAGTTTAAAAGACTGTCACGTTTTACTCAACTCAGAAAAACAACTCACAGACAACCAAATCAGACAGTCTAACTTTACAGAAAATCCCCGTGCGGGATGCAAGCTTCATAAAACAGATTAAAATCACAAAACAGATAAAAGAGCATCCCAAAGGGGATTAGGACATAGACATTACCTGAACAACTTCTCTTTACTGCAATCACTTACACACGGGAGCTAACTATCGCGTCGTCTCGCTTGGACCTAGAATTCGAATATATTTCTAAAATTAATACCGAACTCTACGATAATTAGTTACGCACAAATCCTACCATACCCCAACCTTAGCCTTTTCTTATAAGTTAGTTAACCATGTATCGAGCGTAACTATTAAGAAAACATGAATATCACAACACATATTTTCTAAAGCTAAAATAAAATCGGAACAACAAATTTAAGACCATAACTCGATACTAATACTTTAATAATAATATTACGTAGGGTTTTTGGAACATAATATTCGTATTACCACATAACAACATAAAAACTTTGTAAAAACTTTAATACCAAAATATATGGAACTTAAATACTAAGACATATGAAACTTTGATATTAATAATGTGAAACTTTTAATACTAATAATATGAAACTTTCAGGAAACTTTATAATAATCATAATAACGCGAAGCTTTATAACAATGATGACACCAAACTTTATAATAATAAATATAATAACATGAACTTTATAATAATAACATGAAACTTTAAAATAAAATCATGAAACTAATAATAATATGAATCTTTAAAATAATATGGAAACTTAATAAAGTCATGGAAAGTTTATAATAATACATCAACTTAATATGAAAACTAATGATACTTGGAACTTAATAATAATAATATGAAACTTACGAAACTTAATAGAAATAATAATAATAATAATAATAATAATAATAATAATAATAATAATAATAATAATAATAATAATAATAATACGAAAGATCTACTAATACACAAAACTTAATAATATTATCATAAAAACTTGCTAATAATAATATGACCTTAAAATATAATAAGTAAACTTAGTAACCTCTTGGAACATAATAGTAATTCCAAAACTTATTAATTAGTACTAGTACTAATACAACACTTGTAATTATTTGAAATCTTAGTATTCATAATAATAATATGAAAATTACTAGTATCACAAACTTAATAATATTATTACGAAAAACTTGATAATAATAATAATATGAAACTTAATAATAAAATTATGAAACTTAATAATAATAATAGTAATACGAACCTCAAGCACTTATGAAAACTAAATAATAAAATTACGAAACTAAGTAATAAAATTATGAACTTAATAATAATGATATGAACTTAGTAATACAATGAAAACTTGATAATAACAAAAAATTTAATAATAAAATTACGAAACTAAGTAATAAAATTACGAACTTAATAATAACTTATAAAACTTTAATAATAATACGAACTTAATAATTTTAATATCAAAAAATACTTATTAATAATAGGAACTTTAAAATAATAGTATGAACTTAATAATATAATGGAAACTTGATAATATCATGAACTTAGCAACATGAAATATTTACTAAAAAAACATGAAACTTAGTAATATTAATATGGAAACATAATATTAGTATGAAAAACTTATTTTAATAATATGAACATAATAATAATAATAAACTTGCTACTATTGATATAAATAGTTTAAGGTTAATAATATGATATAGTAATAATAACATGGAAACATAGTGATAATATAATAGGGAAACTTATTAATACTAACAAAAATAAACCTAATCAATACAATGAACTTGATACTAACATGAATATCAACAACAAGAACCCTTACTAACAACATGAGACTAACTATGGATGTTTGAATCAACAATATCAAGCACAAACACATTCCAATCCACCCTAAAACATGCTTTGATTACCAAAACCTATAATCAGAATATTTAACACTCTACTACCTCCACATTACTCCCAGAATACACAGACACAACCCATACTCATACTTCACAATAATACAACCCAAAAATATAGAGAGAGAAAAGGAGAGTTAGAGCACAAACAATGGTCCAAGCAATGGCGCACAAGGTGGTCGGCGGCTGGGTGGTCGGAGGGGAGTTTCACGGCGGCGGTGGCGTCACGGTGGTGGTCGGGTGGTCCTCCAGTGATCGTCGGTGACAGCAGTAGCACAAGGTCGGCAGTGGTAGCAAAACTGGGAAGAAACGTCGGTTGTCTCGCCGGAGCTCAGTGGTCGTCGGGTCGAGGTCTCCGGCGGTTAGGGTCGTCGTCGGGGTCCTAGTGGCAGCGTCGGTGAGGGTGGTGCTGCGGTGGCGGTTCACGGTGGCGAAGTGGTGGCGTTCGGCTGAGCAAAACAAAAAGGGTTTGGGGATGATCAAACAAAGCTCGAGTGGTGTTTTGGGGTACTTCTAGTCGGCGATAGTGGCCGGAAATGGTGGGGCGGCGATCAGAATGTGGTGGGGTGGTGGTCGCCGGCGCAAAGGAGGTGGAAGGAGGCGGCGTTGATGGTGGTTGGTGATGGTGTGTGGAGGTGGTGTAGCTCGGGGTTGCAAGCAATAGAGAGAAGAAGAATAATAAAGAGGGAGGAGAGAGAAAGGAAGAAGGAAAGAGAGAGAATAACAACTTTGCGGCTAAAGTAGAATTTTAGGGTATTTGTTTATTGGGTAGGGATCTAATAGGGTATTTATAGAGGGAGAAAATTAGGGTAAAATTAGTACAAATAAAACCTAGGTGTTAGTAACACCCTTCCAATTTATTCTTTTCCTAAAACAACACCTTTCCTTAAACAGTTTTTACAAACTGATCCCAATTAATTTTAACCGATATCCAAAAAGTCTCTAACTGATATTTTTAAAACTCTAAAAATTCTAACGAACTCACTCGCAGTCCTAAAAGCTCCGTGTGATAACAGATAAATAAAAACGGAATAAAACGCACGTTAAGAAATTTAACGGTAACACAATAGCATTTTTCGGGGTTTTACATGAAATTACTAATAAAATCCAAAATATAAAAGGGAAATAAGGTTAACCAACTCTCAAGATAGATATAAAAAAGGCGTATGAAAGACTTGAGTGAGAATTTTTATTTAAAGCACTTGAAGAGTTCGGTCTTCATCGGACTTGGATTAATTGGCTGATGGAATATATGACAAATGTATAGTTTCGACTGTTAATTCACAGTCCCTTATGTACTTCCACACTAATATATCCTCTAGAAGTGTTGAACCTAGTAGTATTGTGAGGACTTCTCACGCTAGGACTTCTCCGGAACACAACTGAACTAGGTCACCTCTCGAGGTGCACATTTCTTCATTAATTAAATGATTAGTCGTAGCTTTATGACTTAATAGTTGCACACACATGGGAACACTATGACCAATAGTCTCTGGGAGCTACTTATCTCCCCAAAATTTTTTTTTCCCTTCCATTTCATACTGCTGGGTTTTTTGGTGGCCTACTGGATCCGGTAAGGTCCAAAAAATCGGCAAAGGAGTGTGGCGCATCCCGCGCCTTTCGGTTCACTTCAAGTCGGTTTCGGCTTGTGGTTATTTGAGTTTTAATCTAACTCTAATTCTCCAAGCCGTCCTATATATAGGATACAGTTTTCTCCACTTTAATCATCAATTTGATCAAAGAGAAAATATTGAGAGAGATAGAGTTTTACTAATATTTTCCCATCGTTCACCCGAGAGAGATTGTGAGTTGAGAGATTGAGAGATTGTATTATAATCTTCATTATTGATCAGATCACACCCTATGATAGTGATCGAGTTTTACTCCTCCTTTTTCTCATAGTGGATTACGTACTTTCTGGTTGTCGTCATCCGTGAGTTTTTCTCTGAGTTCTTCGGTTTCCCACATATATCTGGTGTTTGTTTTATCGCTTAATTTTCGTTCCTAAATTTTGTTGTACTCCCCGTCATCTCGTTTGCTTGCATTGTAACTGCAACCTGCAATTATTTTCTCTGAAATCCCTAATAAGTGGCATCAGAGCCCGATGGAAATGGCTTTAATCATGAAGTGCGAGATTCCAAAATTGGATGGAACGAGGAGTTTCACTATTTTGAGACTACAGATGAAGGCGGTCTTAGTTTAGCACGGATTATAGGATGTGATCGAGTATCCCGGCATGAAGACTGATGAAACTATAAGCGATGAAGACTTCAAGAAACTCCAAAAAGAGATACAGGGCAGTCTGAGTGCGACAGAGTGGAAGAAGTTGGAGAATAAGACTCTGGCAGGGATTCAACTGTGTTTGGTAGAGCACATTCAGAGAGAGATGATGAATATCGAGGAACCTCGGAAGCTTTGGACCAAACTGGAAGAGATGTACATGCCGAAGAGTCTTGCCAACAAGTACCGAATGAAGGAGGAACTTAACATGTTACGAATGCCTATAGGTACTTCTATGCAAGCACATCTTATTGAATTTGATTCTATTATTACTGAGTTAGAATCAATGGATGTGAAACACACTGATGAGGATAAGGCTTTACATTTAATTTTGTCCCTACCTGCATCACACAAACAATTTAAGATCATATTGTATGGGAACTGTGGTGTCCTTAACCTTAGTGAAGTAAAGGCTAGTTTACTGTCTAAGGAGAAATTTGATACTAAAGGTGATGACCAGGGTAGTGAGTCCTTGTTTGTAAGGGAAAAAGGTAATGATCGTAGAGGAAACAGGTCTAGAGGGAAGTCTAAACATCGGTCAAAGTCTAGGAATCCTCACAAGAATAAGAAGTGTAATTACTATGACAAGAAGAGTCATATAGAGAGTGACTGTTGGACAAAGGAGAGAGACGGAGACCAGAAGCAGGGTAGTAAGGATAACCGCACCAAATCTGGTACCTCAACCTAAGTTGAGTCCAATTCAGATGTAGAGGGGTTTATTTCTATGGATGATGCTTTGGCTACCACATCGAGGAGGATAGCTAAAGATGAGTGGGTTCTTGATACTGAGTGTACCTACCACATGTGTCCTCATAAGGACTGGTTTGAGTCCTGTGAGAGTGTCGATACTGGCGTTGTGGTCATGGGTAACAACGCAGCCTGCAGGGTTGCAGTGATTGGTAGAATCAGGATTAAGGCCTATAATGGTATTGTTAGAACCGTGAAAGAGATTTGTCATATTCCTAACATGACCCGCAATGTGATTTCTTTGGGTACTCTTGAGGCTAACAATTGCAGGTACAAGTGTCTTGAAAGTGTGTAGGGTTCCATGGTTCTGATGAAGGGAATTGGGAAGGGCAGCAGCAGTTTCTAACCTTGATGAGGCCTACAGCATAAAATTGTGGCCCATGAGACTAGGCCACTTGGGAGAGAAGAGGACGTCAATACCGAGCAAGAAAGGATGTCTTGGGGGTGTACAGAACGACAAGTTGGATTTCTGTGACCACTGTGTCTATGGGAAACAGAAGAGGGTCTGTTTCTCCAGGGCTGTGCATACAAAGGATCCTTGACTACAAACACTTAGATTTGTGGGTTCCTGCTAAAGTGCCATCTTTGGGTGGACAGCGTTACATGTTGACATTCGTGGATGACTCTCAAGGAAGACCTAGGTTTACTTTCTGGTGCACAAGAATGAGACATTCTCATACTTCAAAAAGTTCAAGGCTTTGGTGGAGAATCAAACGGGTAGGAAGATAAAGAAGCTCAGGACAGACAAGGGGTTAGAGTTCGTTGATTCTGAGTTTATTGAGTTCTACGAGGAGCATGGGATTGCTAGGCGTCGAACCTTGGTGGGTAAACCTCAGCAAAATGCCGTAGCTGAGAGAATCAACAGGTCACTCTAGGAGAAAGCACGCTGCATGTTCTCAAACGCAGGGCTTTGGAAGAGTAGATCATTCTGGGCAGAGGCAATTGCTACTGCTTGTTATCTGTTGAACAGATCACCTCATGCCTTTATTGAGTTCCAAATTCCAGAGGAAGTATGAACATGTAATCCAGTTAATGATTCTAATTTGAGAAATTTTGGACGTCCTATTTATGCCCATGTGAATGAGCGGAAGCGGTCCCCAAGGGTTGTTAAATGTATGTTTCTACGTTAAGGGTCTGAGTCTAAGGGAAACAGAATGTGGTGTCCTGACTTGAAGAAATTCATACAGTCTAGAGATGCAACCTTTAATGAAACTACTATGTTATCTGGAGTAGAATTTATTGTCACTTCTGATGGTGTAGGTAATCAAAAGGATGATGCTGGTAGAGTTGAGTTCGAGGTGGAGCAGGTTAAGGCTCAAGGTGGAGCTATTGAAACCTCCAATTAGGAGCAAGCTGCTGGTAATGCTCCTGAAACAACTCAGGTTGATGAGCCTAAGGTTGAGACAAATATCCCTCAGGTGGAGGAAGACATAGCATAGCAAGAGATTGACCCAGGAGGGAGATCAGGAGACCAAGTCGATATACTGAGGAAGATAATGCTATGATTGCATATGCTTCGAGCGTTGTAGAGGAGATTCTTGAAGGTGTGGAACCTTCTACCTATCAAGAGATCATCTCTTGTCCAAGTGCCTCAAACTGGATAAGAGCTATGCAAGAAGAGATTGAGAGTTTTTAGAATAATCAAACTTGGGAGCTGTGTGGGTTGCCTAAAGGGCGACGGGCTCTCACTGCAAAATGGGTGTAGAAGAGAAAAAAAGGTATCCCAGGTGTTGAGAGTGTAAGGTAGAAGACAGATTTGTGGTTAGAGGTTGCAACCAAAAAGAGGGAATTAACTACAACGAAGTTTTCTCGCCAGTTGTGAGGCATACATCAATTCGTACCTTGCTTGCCTTCGATGCTCTATTTGATTTGGAGCTACAACAACTTGATGTGAAGACTGCATTTCTTTATGGTGAGTTGAGGAAGAGATATATATGAGGCAACCAGAGGGTTTCACTATTCCTAGTAAGGAGGAATAGGTGTGCAGATTGAGGAAGTCCTTATATGGACTTAAACAGGCACCCGGGCAGTGGTATAAAAGGTTTGATACCTTTATGTTAGGGTAATGGTACACAACGAGTCATTACGACAACTGTGTGTACTTCAGGCAATTCGACAATGGATCTTTCATTTATTTACTGTTGTACATTGATGATATGTTAATTGCCTCCAGGGACATGTCACTGGTCAAGAATCTGAAATTTCAACTCAACCAAGAGTGTGAGATGAAAGACCTTGGAGTAGTAAAGAAGATATTGGGTATGGAGATTTAGAGAGATAGAAAGGCAGGGAAGTTATTCTTGTCTCAGAAGAGGTATCTGGAGAAGGTGTTGGACAGGTTCAACATGAGAAACTATAAGGCAGTTTCAACTCCATTAGTTGCACACTTCAAGTTGTCTGGTGAGTATTGCCATAAATCTGATTTGGAGGTTAGGAAGATGTCTAATGTTCCCTATGCTAGAGCACTTGGTAGTTTAATGTATGTTATGGTGTGTGTAGACACCGGAATTTGTACCGGTATAATCCCGACCCCTTGAAAATATGCAAATCAGACGGGCCAAGTAATAAACGGGTCATTGGGCCCAAAAGATCAATAAACGGAGCCCAAGGAAAATAAACAAGCTGTAAATAATTGTTAAAACCCACTGGGGTTTTAACTTTTATTGAACAGACCCGTGCGTAAACAGCCCGATCGCGCCTTGGCGAAATTCTCAAAACCCACAGGTTTTGAGATCACCAGACAGCGTGCTTTGAGCAACCACGCGTCGATCCATGCGAAGGAGAATTAAAACCCGCCTGGGTTTTAATATTCTGGCGCCAATTTCTTTTGATTCTATGCAATCCCTTGATAAAAGCCACGTGCCTTGACTTTGCCATTGACCCCATGAAACCCGCCTGGGTTTTGATCCGAGATGGCTTGATCTTTGGGGTATGTCCCCCACCATTTCCCTCCAAAACTCACACTCCCTCACCTATAAATACCCCCTCCATTCCACCTTCATCTCATCAACTACTATCAACAATTCCCATCAACAACTCTCACAAAAATCACCATCATTATACTCACATTCTATTACTCTCATTTCCATCATATTATACCTCCATTCTCTCAAAATCTTATCATCCACATCCACCTCTAATCCTCTCATAATCACATTCATCACCACCATATAACTATCCATACATCAATTTTCCTAAACCATCCACATTTCTCATCCGGGTTTCAAATCAAGGGGCAACTCAAGGGATCAAATTCGTCGTCGCTACACCTTAAGCAAGGTTCGGTTCTTTGATTTAAATTATTGTATTTAATCATGTAATCCTTTATTTAATTTCGTGCTTGTACATTTTGTAAAATGAAAATCGCATTGTTTTTATATTGCATGATTTGAATAATAATTCCGCGAAATTAATCAAACTTCTCCCCGCTCTCTTTCTTTTCAATGTTGATTTTAGTAGAGTTTGTTTTATAACAGGCGGATCCGAGAGTTCTTATAACTCTCAAATTCGTAACCTTACCCCCGAATCTAGAAATCGGGTTCGTAGACCGGAGTCTTTCTTTTTTTATGGTTTGTCGATTTCCTTAAATCGGCTGGCGACTCTTTTACAATTTTACAATTTCGTTTAATTATTTGAAATACTCGATTTATTGCATAAAATAATTTAAAAATAATAGTTTAGTTCACGTCCAAGGCTAGGAAAAAAGGACCAATTTCCACCCATTTTTTTCCCTGGGCCTGGAAGTGAGAGGACTAGCCCAGTGCTCGTCAAAACCTAGGCGGGTTTTGACGACTTCTGGTGGCCCGCTCGCTTCTTGGACCCGGTTTTATTAAATGGATTGGAATTGAATTATTATTAGATTATTTCGTGTAATTTTCGGATAATTTAAATAATAAAAAACTAGTTTGTAAATAAATAAAGTTTCATCACCCCGAAAACGAATTTCGCAAAATAAAAATATCCTTATTTAAGGATTAAGCAACCTTAGTCGGTTCCCGATCGTTTAAGTAGCGCATCACGGGAAAAGGTTCCGCCTTTTTTCCGGGGTCCTACAGTGTGCACTAGGCCTAACTTGTCCCATGTAGTTAGTGTCGTGAGTAGATATATGCAGAATCCAGGGAAGGAGCATTGGGATGGAGTAAAGTGGATCCTTTGGTACGTGAAGGGCACTTTGGAGAAGTGCATCTTGTATGATATAGGCATGTTGCAACGTCTGATGTTGCAGGCTATGTGGATGCTGATTATGGTGGAGATTTAGATAGGAGACACTCAATTTCAAGGCATGCGTTCATTATGTGTGGTGGAGCAGTGTCCTGGAAGGCTTCACTCTAATTTATAGCAGCCCTTTCTACTACTGAGGTTGAGTATATTGCTGGTAGAGAAGGGGTGAATGAGGCTATTTGGTTGGGGGGTTTGGTCATGGAGCTTGAAGTACCATAGGGCGAGACCGTGGTTTATTCAGATAGTCAGAGTGCTATTTATCTGACCAAGAACGACACTTGCCATCCGAAGACCAAACACATAAGCATCAGGTATCACTTCATCAAAGATACAGTTGCTGCAGGTGAGATTTTGGGGAAGAAGGTTCATACTTCCATGTCAACATGTTAACCAAGCCTTTATTTATAGCTAAGTTCAAACATTGTTTGGACTTAGTTGGTGTTTTGAGCATGTAAGCGCCCTTCGGGGTTACGCCCTACGCTGGGGCGTGTTGATGGCGACAGTCGATGTGATTATTTGGACCGATGAGTCAGATCATGGTCCAAGGTGGAGATTTTTTGGTGACCCATCGGATCCGCTAAGGTCCAATATATTAGCAAAGGAGGGTGGCGCATCCCCCGCCTTTCAGTACACTTCAAGTTGGTTACGGCTTGTGGTTATTTGAGTTTTAATCTAACTCTAATTCTCCTAGCCGTCCTATATATAGGATACAGTTTTCTCCACTTTAATCATCAATTAAATCAAAGAGAAAATATTGAGAGAGATAGAGTTTCACCAATATTTTCCCATTGTTATCCCGATAGAGATTGTGAGTTGAGAGATTGAGATATTGTACTGATCTCCATTATTGATCGTATCGCACCCTGTGATAGTGTGATCGAGTTGTACTCCTCCTTTTTCTCATAGTGGATTGTTTTCTGGTTGTCGTCGTCCATTAATGTTTCTCTGAGTTCTTTGGTTTCCCACGTATATATGGTGTTTATTCAATCGCTTAATTTTCATTCCTAAATTTTATTGTAATCTTCGTCATCTCATTTGCTTCCGCTGTAACTGTAACCTACAGTTATTTTCTTTGAAATCCCTCACACATACTCACTAAATTACATCCTCCATCAACATCTCTCATTCACCCACAATACTTATCCATGAACAACTCGATTGGTAACCTACTTTTTGTCATCTAAAAGTCCCCTCACTTATTGTACTGAGCTTTGAGCACCCCTACCAACAATGTATTTGGGAATTGAGTGACTCTCCAAGCTTGTTTTTCAAGGAGTTCTTTATTGAAATTAACAAACTCTCGATCCCTCTAGACTTCTTGGACATGCATAACGTCCTCCATGACATCCAATACATTTCCTGTCCTCCTTATTGTCCCTATCAGAATTTCAGTATAACTTTTTGATCTTAGCACATATACCTCATAAAATTTCAAAGCATGCACCACATGAGTTTTGGGGGGGGGGGGGGGAGGCGGCTTCCACTACCGTTTTAAGAGAATCTCTATGCCTGCCTTCGTCAAAAAAATTTCCTCCACCCTTTAAGTTTTTTTTCGGATACGATCTTGGGCATTCTTGAAAACTTCTTTCTTAGACATCCCAATAAATATTGGAAGGCCTAAATATCTACCATGAGTCTCAAAAGCCTAAAAATAAAACCTCTCTTGGAGGAATTTCCTCATGTATTCATCCATATTCAATTATAGGAAACCTCTGACTTGTCCACATTGGTCATATGTCCATAAGCATCTTCATAAAGTTTCAAGCTTTCAAAGATGTGAGAAGCTTCCTCCAAATTTGCTCTGAAAAGAGCAGTCTATTACGTGCAAACAATAAGAATGATAGTAGGTCCACCATTGGCATTATAATCCCATGGGCTATTCTCCTCTTGTCTTCTTTTTATCCCTAATCAAGATAGATAGGCCTTCAGCACAGATCAAGAATAGATAAGGAGAAATTGGATCACTTTGTATCAAATCTCTTCAAGAGACCAAAATATATAATGACTTTCCATTGACCAACACCTGATCGGTAGATCACCATACAATATACCTCGCAGAATAACTTTATTTTACCAATGATATTTCCTGCATTTTCTAAATTAATAATCATTGAAAAAAGTGTCACTTTCAGTATTTGTCAACAACATGTGCATAAATAAAAGCTTCCATGAGATTTATATTTCTTAAACATTAGTTGCTTGTAATATTAACCTGTAACAGCCCGCTTCCTAATAGAGCTGTTAAGGTCAATCTCAGCCTAATTAAGGTTGAGAAAGGTAAAAAGGAAAACTTAGAAATTCATTTCCAAAATTTTTTGGGGAAAATCCGACAGAGTACCATCTGTAATATGGACGTTTCTTAGGCTTAAAGCCTTACATCCCTGTAAATAAAACCAAACAACCAATAACAAACTCAACGGTCACACGCCGGAGTGTACCACGAGTCACACGCTCCGAATTCAATCTAAATGCATCAAACAATCCCAAGCATTCCCAATATATTTATAATGGAATCCAAATTACAAAATGATGGAGGTCCTCCATCTGAAGACCAGAGTCCAGAACCAGCCGCAACAACGAGCTCACCAACACTAACTCCAAGGCCATCATCAACAGCATCAAACACTGACATCCAGGAGTGTTTCATGATGGTCCAACAGGTCATGAGGTCATCCAGCAGCAACAACAACAGCAGCCAGCCAGTGAGATTATTTCTCAATTCCATATCTTTGGATTGAGGTCCTCACCCATGTTTGAAGACTTCACTTTAGAGCTGTTGAGGACATTCCATTTCGATGGAGATATCCGCGATTTGAGGTCCTCTTTGAAGACATCACTTCTGGACTGTTGAGGATATTCCAGTTCTATGAGGTGATCCTACATTGAGGTCCTCCATGAAGACTCACTTCCGAGCTGTTGAGGCTATTTCCAGCTTGTGAGGTGATATAACTGCTTGTAATAAAGAAAACGCGTTTGTTAGAGTTTATTTCATTTTATTTTGATATTATCCAGTTTGTAATGAGCCTTAATTAGCTTACTAAGTTAGTTAAGTAGCTCAATGCCGGATTAGGAAAGTTTCTTGAGCAAGGGGAAACCCTTAATCATCTAGCTCAACCCTAACTTTATATACTTTGTAATCGCCAGCTTGTGAGGATCATCTATCAGTGAAATTAATAGCATTTTGAGTGCCTTGATTGAGCCTCTTGTTTGTGAGTGACGTTAAACTCTCAACCTTGGTTAATTCTATTACAGTAGCAAGGATTTGGAAATCCTTGTGGTGGGTGTAGAGCTTGATAATCTCGATGGTGGTGTGCCTGTATCCATTGAGGTCATCCAGTCCATTGCTCTTGAAGTTCTAGCTGTGGTGGGCCTGTATCAGCTCGAGCCTCAAGACTATCTTCGGTTACTGTTTGATTGTAAGTTGTTCATCCGATCATCATTTCATCATCATCCATTTCATCCTTTAGTTCATTAGTGTTTGTGCTCTGTTTTGAGGAGGTTGTAGTTGATTTCTTGTCGTGAGGTCTGTTTTGGGTGTGATTGTGCTTGATTCTCTGTTTTGAGGTCAGAATTTGTGTGTTGTGTGTTAATGTGGTGTACTGTGAGGTCATTACCTTGATCATCATGACTTTGCATACATCATAATTGGTATCAGAGCTGAGTTTCATCTTGGAGGAAGGTCTGTTTGTGTAATTTGTGTAGTTCATAATGTCGGGCTGTAGTAAAACACCTCAGGAAGTAGCAGAACAAGCCTTGAGGGAGAAGGAGGAATTGGAGGGGAAACTGAAATTTGTGAGTGATTAGTTGCAATATTATATGAGGTTGCACAGAAATAGGCTTAATGGAGAATCTGATGTGGAATTTGAAGAAGAAGAAGAAGAGGATAACCCTTTTAGTGAAACTGGGAGAGGAGGCAGAGGACCTAGGTATCACAGAAGAAGGAGGTATGTAAGAAGGTCACCTAGGGGTAGTGGAGGAGAATCGGGGAGTAGGAGTAAAAGAGAAGAAAGGAGGGAGGATAGAAGAGTTGAGAAATTGGATTTCAAAATAGATATTCCTGAGTTTGGAGGGGAGTTAGATTCCGATGTGTTCTTGGATTGGTTACAAACTCTGAAGAGGGTGTTTGATTTGAGGGAGTTGTCTGATGAGAACAAGGTGAAGTTGGTTGCTTTGAAGCTGAAGAAATATGCATCTATATGGTGGAATAACTTGCAAAGGAGGAGAGAGGAGATAGATGAGCCTAAGGTCAGTACATGGGTTGAAATGAGGCAGAAGCTCAAGGAGAAGTTCTTACCTGAAAGTTACATGAAGGACAATTATTTCAAGCTTCAACACTTGGTCCAGGGTAGCAAATCTGTTGAGGAGTATACCAAGGAGTTTGAGCATCTACTGTGGAAGTGTAACATGAAGGAGAATGAAGTTCAGCCCTATGTGAGGTATCTTGCAGGATTGAATGAAAACATCAAGAATGTTGTTGAGCTTCAGGTGTATAATTCACTTGATGAACTGAGTTCTTTGGCTCATAAGGTAGAACAGCAGAAGAAGGCCCAAAGGAAGGAGTATGGAAGCAAGTATCCAGCCAAAACCTATCCTAAAACCAAATCAGACCATTACCACAAATCCTATAACCCACCTCAAAGAACCTATCCATCCCCACAACCACAAACCAGATATCCAGCCCCTAAACCACCTCAAACACAATCCCAAAATCCCCCACAAAGAACCCTAGTCCCTACTAATCGACTATTCCCTGAGAGGAGATGTTTTAGATGTCAAGGTCTTGGACATCTTGCATCAGAATGTCCAAACAGAAGAGCAGTGACCTTAGCAGAATATCAAGCAGCACTGTTTGTTGAACCTGAGTCAGTTGTTGAGGAGGAACAATTTAATGAACCTGAAGGAGATCCTGTGTATGATGAAGAGGAAGTTGAGGCCAGACCTGATGAAGGTGAAATGTTGGTGATCAGGAGGGTCCTTAGCAGTTCAACAGTTGATGAGGAAGCTGAGCAGAGGGAGAATATTTTTCACACGTGATGCACTGTTCATGGGAAGATATGTTCCTTGATTATTGATGGAGGCAGCTGTACCAATGCAGCCTCACAGACTATGGTGCAAAAGCTGAATTTGCAAACCTGTCCTCATCCAGCACTTACACCATCCAGTGGTTGAGTCAAAGCAATTCATCCAGATGCCTTGTGAATTTTTCAATTGGTTCTGTTTACAAAGATGAAGTGTGGTGTGATGTTATACCTATGGATGCATGTCATTTATTGTTGGGAAGACCTTGGTTGTTTGATAGATCTGTTAACCATGATGGAAGAGCCAATACATATTCCCTTAACCTAAACCACATGAAAATTGTCCTCACCCTACTTAAACCATCCCAGCTCACAAAAAGAACCCAGAACCTCATTGTTGAACCATCCCTTGATGTGAATTTACCAGCTGAACATTATGAGTTCTGTGAACAGAAGGAGTTTCTTTTGCTTAACCTCGATGAAGAACCAACCTCACAAAATGAACCAGCCCCACAAAATAGCCATCCATTATTCCAACCCATCCTCAACCAGTACATACATGTTTTTCTAGAAGAAATGCCATCAGGTTTACCCCCTAAAAGAGACATCCAGCATAAAATTGACCTCATCCCAGGATCTGTCTTACCAAACAAACCAGCCTATCGAATGACCCCAGCTGAAACCAATGAGATCCAGAGGCAAGTTGATGAGTTGTTGGAGAAAGGAATGATCAGAGAGAGCTTGAGCCCTTGTGCAGTGCCAACTTTATTGGTTCCTAAGAAAGATGGAAGTCAGAGAATGTGTATTGATTGTAGAGCCATCAACAAGATTACCATTAAGTATAGATATCCTATTCCAAGACTTGAGGATATACTTGATGAGCTCCATGGCTCAACTGTGTTTTCAAAGATTGATTTGAGGAGTGGTTACTATCAGATCGGAATTTATGAGGGAGATGAGTGGAAGACAGCCTTTAAGACTAAGGGAGGTTTGTATGAGTGGTTAGTCATGCCTTTTGGTTTGACAAATGCACCTTCAACATTTATGAGGCTTATGAACCAAGTTCTGAAACCTTTGATTGGGAAATGTGTTGTTGTTTATTTTGATGACATACTCATTTATAGCAAGTCTGAAGTGGATCATGTGAAACATTTGAGGAGTGTTATGGAGATCTTGAGTAGAGAGCAGTTGTATGGGAACCTCAAGAAGTGTCAATTCTTCACCAGCCATTTTATATTCCTTGGTTATATTGTGACATCAGAGGGTATTCAAGTAGATGAAGAGAAGGTTAAAGCCATCAGAGAGTGGCCAGTTCCAACATCAATCCAGCAAATCAGAAGTTTCCATGGATTAGCATCTTTCTACAGGAGGTTTGTGAGGAACTTCAGCACTATTTTGGCTCCTATGACTGAATTAGTGAAGGGAAGAGCTTTACTTGGACACCAGCTGCACAGAAAGCTTTTGAGGAAGTCAAGAGACAGTTAACCTCATCACCAGTTTTGGCATTACTCTGTTTTGCCAAAGTCTTTGAAGTGGAATGTGATGCCTCAGGCGTGGGCATTGGAGCAGTGTTGACTCAAGAAGGCAAACCAGTGGCTTATTTCAGTGAGAAACTCAATGAGGCCAAGAGGAAGTACAATACATATGATAAGGAGTTCTATGCCATCATTAGAGCTTTGCAACATTGGAGGCATTATCTTATTGGAGCTGAATTTATTCTGCACAGTGATCATGAGGCCCTCAAATTCATTCAGGGGCAGCATAAACTCAACACTAGGCATGCTACTTGGGTGGAGTTCATGCAGCAATTTCATTTTGTGATCCATCACAAATCTGGGAAGCTTAATAAAGGAGCTGATGCATTGTCCAGGAGGTATTTGTTGTTGCAAGTTTTGGATGATAGAGTGCTTGGTTTTGAACAGTTGAAAGCTTTATATGAGAATAATGAAGATTTTGGAGAGTTGTACCAGAAATGTCAGGGACATCCTCAAAGTCTATACCATATAGACCAGGGATTTTTTTTCAAAGGAGCAAGGTTATGTATTCCAAGGAGCAGTTTTAGGGAGTTGTTGATCTCAGAAGTTCATGGAGGTTGCTTGGCAGGACATTTTGGTATTGAGAAGACCCTTCTTATGCTGAAGGAACATTATTGTTGGCCTAAAATGAGGAAGGATGTTGAGCATTGGATCAGGAGGTGTGCTACATATCAGATTTCAAAGAGTCATAGCTTACCTCAAGGACTATACACACCTTTGCCAATACCAAACAGTCCTTGGGAGGACATCAGCCTAGACTTCATTGTTGGTCTACCAAGAACTCAAGGAGGAAAAGATTCAATTATGGTAGTTGTGGATAGATTCAGAAAAATGGCTCACTTCATTGCATGCCATACCACCTATGATGATGCTGTGAGGGTGGCTAAATTGTATTTTCAGGAGATAGTGAGGGTACATGGAGTTCTTAGGAGCATGGTTTCAGATAGGGATGTGAAGTTCCTAAGTCATTTTTGGGTTACTCTTTGGAAGAAGTTAGCACAGCTTGTCACCCCCAAACTGATGGACAAACAGAGGTCACAAACAGGACACTCGGAACACTATTGAAGTCACTGGTATCCACAAACAAAACAGGATGGGACACCCTCTTGTCTTATGCTGAATTTTCTTTCAATAGAGCACCATCAAAGGCAACTGGCCTTTCCCCATTCCAGGTTGTCTATGGTAGAAATCCTATAACTCCATTGGATTTATCCCCACTAACAAATTCTGTGAGGTTTAGTTATGGAGCAGGTAAATATGCAGAGGACATCAAGAAGCTTCATCAGCAAGTCAGGGAGAAGATCATCAAGTATTCTGAGCAAGTTTCTACATCAGCAAACAAACATAGGAGGAAGATGGTTTTCCAGCCAGGAGATTTAGTGTGGATTCATCTAAGGAAGGATAGATTCCCAAGTAAGAGGAAGGGAAAGTTGACACCAAGAGCAGATGGACCTTTTGAAGTGCTAGAGAGGATTGGAGACAATGCTTACAAGTTAGACCTTTCTGAAGACTATGGAGGCAGTGCTACATTCAACGCTGCAGATTTGAGGCCTTACTTTCCAGAACATGAAGACTTTCCAAGTATGAGGACAAACTTTCCTCACCATGGGGAGGATGATGGAGGTCCTCCATATGAAGATCAGAGTCCAAAACCAGCCGCAACAACGATCTCACCAACATCAACTCCAAGGCCATCATCAACAGCATCAAACACTGACATCTAGGAGTGTTTCATGATGGTCCAGCAGGTCATGAGGTCATCCAGCAGCAACAACATTCTTGATGTTTGTGAAGAATTTCAACACTATTCTATCACCTATGGTCGAGCTACTAAAGCCTAAGGAGTTTTCGTGGGCTCCAACAATCCAACAAGTGTTCGACACCAGCAAAAGAAAACTCTGGACCACACCTGTCCTAACCCTACACAACTTTGATAAGAAGTCTGAGGCTGAGTGTGATGTTTCTGGAGTTAGTATTGGAACTGTTCAATCAATTCTATCTCAAGAGGGTCGTCCTTTAACTTATTACTGTGAGAAGTTCGGTGACCCTAGATTCATGGAAGATAATGGAAGCCAACTCCAGTTATATAGTAAGAAAATCTCTTTCAGTCCAGCAAGTTCAAAGTCAAATTCATGGCAACCAGGGAAGAATGCTGGAGATGTGCCTAGCCTTGGTCTGACCTTTGGGGACCCAAGGTTCATGGAGAATAATGGAGGGCAGCCCGAACCATCTACTGAGGAGATCACAACTCACGTGAAAGCACTAGTTCACGTAAGAGTTACTAGAATAATCATGGTTCACATGGAGGTTCTGATCCATGCGACTATTACAGTTGGGTTAGCGGAAGTCTTTGAACTTGAACCTCCAAGTTTGAGGACAAACTTCTTTCAACAAGGGGGGAATGATGTATTTTGGCCCACGCCAAATACATCCCAAGAGGCCCAAAACAATTTCAAGGAAGAGAAGTGGGTTATAGAGGAAAATATGAGCATAGAGGCCTAAAGGCCCATTCATATGGTATGCTCTTTATGGCAAGAGGATGTCCAAACATCCTAGAACAGGAAAGATCACGCCAACCTGCCCAAGAACAAGGCCCAAGTTCACGTCCAAGATGATACCCATTCTTGATTTTAATCTTTTGGATGTAACTTTATCTTTACTAGCTTTATTTAGCTTATTATTATTTTGGTGTGATTTAATTAGCTTTTAGTTTTATTTTAAATAAATGTAAGAATGCCAAGTATATTATAAACTTGAGCATCAAGTCATAGGAAGTCCAATAGGAGTCTAAATAAGTCTAAAATATTCTAAGTTGTTCTAGAATATTCTAGAAGTGTGAGTGTGTGCTTTAGGCGTGTGATATAGCGAGATTAGGCGCCAAGTTAGTTTTGTAATCCTAGATAAGGTTAGCTTATTTTGTAACTAATCCATCTTGGATTAGGAAATCCAAATCCTAAAAGGATCATTATTTCTTGTAACCAACTCCCCTTAGGATAAGGAGTCCTAATCCAAGGAGGAGATGGAGTAAGATAACGTCTAGTATTAGGAGTCCTTGGCTTGCATGCCAAGTAATAGAGTCCTAGTAGGATAAGATGACTTGCACGCCAATCTTGATAGTCCTAGGAGGTTTAGGACTTAGTTAGTATAAATAGCTTAGGCTTGTAATCGTTTGAAACAATCAATCCAGTTTAGAAATATGAATCAAGCTTTGAGCTTACCCCCTAGAGTGTTTGGATAAACCTCTCCCCTTTTCTTCTATTGTATCTTGGTTTGGCATACAAGTGGTTAGGAAGAGCTTGATCCTAGGTTGCGGTCTAGATCAAGTTAGCCTTAGGTTGTCTAATTTGTGGATTCAAATTAGAAATCTAGTTCTATCCGATTTCATCTTTCTGTCAATACAGTTAAGATAATTTCTCAATTATATTTCTGTCAATATAGAAGATAATCCCCCTTTTATTTTCCATCCACCAAACGTCCCACTCTATCTCTTTTCTCCCTCAATCGTCCACTCTCTCTCTCTCCATCACAAAAGCTCCCACAAACTCCCTCTCTCTCCATAACAACTTTCCTCTCTCCTCCAACAAACTCTCTCCATCGTTATTCTCTCCACCTCACGCCATCCCTCCTTAATCCCTCCCTTATTTTCGTCCATCTCGCTCACACTAACCTCCACCAAGAATCCCTCTTCCCTATTCAAGATTCAATCTCAATTGTTTCTTGAATCCACAAAAGTCCTCACAACAAAATAGCCTGTTTTCCTTCCACTTCTCTTTCCAATTCACGAGAACCACCTCCCCTTCCACTCTAAATCACGTGAAGTGTCCCATGTTGAGGTTGTTTGCACGTCTCCCTTGATGTGTAATTGATCAAGATACATTCTTTGATCCCATTATACATCATAATTTTGGTATCAGAGCTCTAGGTTGTAGTTGAGTGCAACCTTGAACCCCATAGTTGAATCAAACACATGACATTCAATTCAAATGGCTTAACTTGCAAGTTCAAAGCTTAACCTGCAAATCTAAAAGCTTGACCTGCAAGTCCAAAGCTTAAACCCGCAACCCTAAAACTCCACAAAACAGCCAAACACATTATCCCTCCCTACCAACGTCACCTTTTGACGTCCCAAACCCCAACCATGGCTCACAAGATGTTCCTTATGAAGAGAATTCTTAGTGACTCCATTATTTCAGAAGATCAGCAACAACGAGAGACCCTCTTTCAATCCCGTTGCACAATCAAGGGAAAAGTCTGTTCGTTGATCATTGATGGTGGAAACAGCACCAATGTGGCATCAACTACTTTGGTGGACAAACTTCAGCTGGAAACTAGTCCACATCCCAAGCCCTACACCATTGAATGGCTCAATCAGGGTGAAGGATTACAAGTTACTCGACGATGTTTGGTAAGCTTTTCCATTGGCAAGTCTTTTCAAGAATCTTTATGGTGTGACGTTTTGCCTATGGATGCTTGTCATATTCTGCTGGGAAGATCGTGGTTATTTGACAGGAGCGTGACGCACGATGGAAGAGCCAATACTTACACTTTCAGGCTCAACAACAAAAAAGATAACCCTAGCTCCACTCAAAGTCTCCCAACCGTTCCCACCCAAGAAGGATGATCAAAACCTCGTCAACTCTATGACCACTGAACGCCTTGAGTTTAGTGAGCATAAGGAGATCATTCCTTCAGACCTAAACACAAACCCTAGCCACGAAAACCAAACCCACGAAATCGCCCATCCTCTCGTCACCCCTCAGTTTGGACAACCTTCTCCTGTGTTCCAAGAAGAAATATTACCAGGATTGCCCCTCCAACATGATCTTAGTCCTGGATCTATTCAGCATGACGAGGCAGCAGGTCACGTAAACCCTAGTGACGCTCAAGGGGTTCAAAGGCAGGGTGACGATCTTCAAACCAAGGGTGTGATTAGGGAAAGCTGCAGTCCATGTGACGCCCCTACCCTTGTGGACACAAAGGAAGTTGGAAACCAACGTCTGTACATCAACAAAAGTCCTATCAAGTACAGGTTTCCTAGAACTGAAGATCTAATCAACGAGCTAGATGGTACCCAGATCGTTTCAAAAGCTGGTCCAAGAAGTGGGTAACTTCATCCAGTTCGTACTCAAGATGGGGACATTTCTGTCAAAACCAAAGGAGATCTTTATGAATGGTTAGTCATGGCTATTCGACTAACTAATGTTCTTTATGCTTTAATGAGATTGATGAATCAGGTTTTGAAGCCCCTTATTAGCAAGTGTGTTGTTGTCTACTTTAATGACATGCTTGTGAATAGCAAGAGTGAGAAAGATCATACTTTTCACCTCCAATCTATTATGGAGATCTTGGCTCACGAAAAGATGCATGTGAATCTATCCAAGTGTTACTTCTTCATCAACAACATAGTCCTTCTTGGCTATGTATTCTCGACTGAAGTGATCCAGCTTGATGAAGAAACGGTCAAAGCTAGCAAGGAGTGGTCTACTCCAACTAATATTCTTGGTGATTGAATCTTCCACGGCTTGACTACTTTCTATAAGAGGTTTGTGAAGAATTTCACCACTATTCTATAACCTATGGTCGAGCTACTAAAGTCTAAGGAGTTTTCGTGGGCTCCAACAATCCATTAAGTGTTCGACACCAGCAAAAGAAAACTCTGCACCACACCTGTCCTAACCCTACACAACTTTGATAAGAAGTCTGAGGCTGAGTGTGATGTTTCTGGAGTTAGTATTGGAACTGTTCAATCAGTTCTATCTCAAGAGGGTCATCCTTTAACTTATTACTGTGAGAAGTTCGGTGACCCTAGATTCATGGAAGATAATGGAAGCCAACTCCACTTATATAGTAAGAAAATCTCTTTCAGTCCAGCAAGTACAAAGTCAAATTCATGGCAACCAGGGAAGAATGCTGGAGATGTGCCTAGCTTTGGTCTGACCTTTGGGGACCCAAGGTTCATGGAGAATAATGGAGGACAGCCCGAACCATCTACTGAGGAGATCACAACTCACGTTAAAGCAATAGTTCACGTAAGAGTTACTAGAGTAATCATGGTTCACATGGAGGTTCTGATCCATGTGACTATTACAGTTGGGTTAGCCAAAGTCTTTGAACTTGAACCTCCAAGTTTGAGGACAAACTTCTTTCAACAAGGGGGGAATGATGTATTTTGGCCCACGCCAAATACATCCCAAGAGGCCCAAAACAATTTCAAGGAAGAGAAGCGGGTTATAGAGAAAAATATGAGCATAGAGGCCCAAAGGCCCATTCATATGGTATGCTCTTTATGGCAAGAGGATGTTCAAACATCCTAGAACAGGAAAGATCACGCCAACTAGCCCAAGAACAAGGCCCAAGTTCACGTCCAAGATGATACCCATTCTTGATTTTAATCTTTTGGATGTAACTTTATCTTTACTAGCTTAATTTAGCTTATTATTATTTTGGTGTGATTTAATTAGCTTTTAGTTTTATTTTAAATAAATGTAAGAATGCCAAGTATATTATAAACTTGAGCATCAAGTCATAGGAAGTCCAATAGGAGTCTAAATAAGTCTAAAATATTCTAAGTTGTTCTAGAATATTCTAGAAATGTGAGTGTGTGCTTTAGGCGTGTGATATAGTGAGATTAGGCGCCAAGTTAGTCTTGTAATCCTAGATAAGGTTAGCTTATTTTGTAACTAATCCATCTTGGATTAGGAAAGCCAAATCCTAAAAGGATTATTATTTCTTGTAACCAACTCCCCTTAGGATAAAGAGTCCTAATCCAAGGAGGAGATGGAGTAAGATAGCGTCTAGTATTAGGAGTCCTTGGCTTGCATTCCAAGCAATAGAGTCCTAGTAGGATAAGATGGCTTGCACGCCAATCTTGATAGTCTTAGGAGGTTTAGGACTTAGTTAGTATAAATAGCTTAGGCTTGTAATCGTTTGAAACAATCAATCCAGTTTAGAAATATGAATCAAGCTTTGAGCTTACCCCCTAGAGTGTTTGGATAAACCTCTCCCCTTTCTTCTATTGTATCTTGGTTTGGCATACAAGTGGTTAGGAAGAGCTTGATCCTAGGTTGCGGTCTAGATCAAGTTAGCCTTAGGTTGTCTAATTTGTGGATTCAAATTAGAAATCTAGTTCTATCCAATTTCATCTTTCTGTCAATACAGTTAAGATAATTTCTCAATTATATTTCTGTCAATATAGAAGATAATCCCCCTTTTATTTTCCATCCACCAAACGTCCCACTCTCTCTCTTTTCTCCCTCAATCGTCCACTCTCTCTCTCTCCATCACAAAAGCTCCCACAAACTCCCTCTCTCTCCATAACAACTTTCCAACAACTTTCCTCTCTCCTCCAACAAACTCTCTCCATCGTTATTCTCTCCACCTCACGCCATCCCTCCTTAATCCCTCCCTTATTTTCGTCCATCTCCCTCACACTAACCTCCACCAAGAATCCCTCTTCCCTATTTAAGATTCAATCTCAATTGTTTCTTGAATCCACAAAAGTCCTCACAACAAAATAGCCTGTTTTCCCTCCACTTCTCTCTCCAATTTACGAGAACCACCTCCCCTTCCACTCTAAATCACGTGAAGTGTCCCATGTTGAGGTTGGTTGCACGTCTCCCTTGATGTGTAATTGATCAAGATACATTCTTTTATCCCATTATACATCATAATTTTGGTATCAGAGCTCTAGGTTGTAGTTGAGTGCAACCTTGAACCCCAGAGTTGAATCAAACACATGACATTCAATTCAAATGGCTTAACTTGCAAGTCCAAAGCTTAACTTGCAAATCTAAAAGCTTGACCTGCAAGTCCAAAGCTTAAACCCGCAACCCTAAAACTCCACAAAACAGCCAAACACATTATCCCTCCCTACCAACGTCACCTTTTGACGTCCCAAACCCCAACCATGGCTCACAAGATGTTCCTTATGAGGAGAATTCTTAGTGACTCCATTATTTCAGAAGATCAGCAACAACGAGAGACCCTCTTTCAATCCCGTTGCACAATCAAGGGAAAAGTCTGTTCGTTGATCATTGATGGTGGAAGCAGCACCAATGTGGCATCAACTACTTTGGTGGACAAACTTCAGTTGGAAACTAGTCCACATCCCAAGCCCTACACCATTGAATGGCTCAATCAGGGTGAAGGATTACAAGTTACTCGACGATGTTTGGTAAGCTTTTCCATTGGCAAGTCTTTTCAAGAATCTTTATGGTGTGACGTTTTGCCTATGGATGCTTGTCATATTCTGCTGGGAAGATCGTGGTTATTTGACAGGAGCGTGACGCACGATGGAAGATCCAATACTTACACTTTCAGGCTCAACAACAAAAAAGATAACCCTAGCTCCACTCAAAGTCTCCCAACCGTTCCCACCCAAGAAGGATGATCAAAACCTCGTCAACTCTATGACCACTGAACGCCTTGAGTTTAGTGAGCATAAGGAGATCATTCCTTCAGACCTAAACACAAACCATAGCCACGAAAACCAAACCCACGAAATCGCCCATCCTCTCGTCACCCCTCAGTTTGGACAACCTTCTCCTGTGTTCCAAGAAGAAATATTACCAGGATTGCCCCTCCAACATGATCTTAGTCCTGGATCTATTCAGCATGACGAGGCAGCAGGTCACGTAAACCCTAGTGACGCTCAAGGGGTTCAAAGGCAGGGTGACGATCTTCAAACCAAGGGTGTGATTAGGGAAAGCTGCAGTCCATGTGACGCCCCTACCCTTATGGACACAAAGGAAGTTGGAAACCAACGTCTGTACATCAACAAAAGTCCTATCAAGTACAGGTTTCCTAGAACTGAAGATCTAATCAACGAGCTAGATGGTACCCAGATCGTTTCAAAAGCTGGTCCAAGAAGTGGGGAACTTCATCCAGTTCGTACTCAAGATGGGGACATTTCTGTCAAAACCAAAGGAGATCTTTATGAATGGTTAGTCATGGCTATTCGACTAACTAATGTTCTTTATGCTTTAATGAGATTGATGAATCAGGTTTTGAAGCCCCTTATTAGCAAGTGTGTTGTTGTCTACTTTAATGACATGCTTGTGAATAGCAAGAGTGAGAAAGATCATACTTTTCACCTCCAATCTATTATGGAGATCTTGGCTCACGAAAAGATGCATGTGAATCTATCCAAGTGTTACTTCTTCATCAACAACATAGTCCTTCTTGGCTATGTATTCTCGACTGAAGTGATCCAGCTTGATGAAGAAACGGTCAAAGCTAGCAAGGAGTGGTCTACTCCAACTAATATTCTTGGTGATCGAATCTTCCACGGCTTGACTACTTTCTATAAGAGGTTTGTGAAGAATTTCACCACTATTCTATAACCTATGGTCGAGCTACTAAAGTCTAAGGAGTTTTCGTGGGCTCCAACAATCCATTAAGTGTTCGACACCAGCAAAAGTAAACTCTGCACCACACCTGTCCTAACCCTACACAACTTTGATAAGAAGTCTGAGGCTGAGTGTGATGTTTCTGGAGTTAGTATTGGAACTGTTCAATCAGTTCTATCTCAAGAGGGTCATCCTTTAACTTATTACTGTGAGAAGTTCGGTGACCCTAGATTCGTGGAAGATAATGGAAGCCAACTCCACTTATATAGTAAGAAAATCTCTTTCAGTCCAGCAAGTTCAAAGTCAAATTCATGGCAACCAGGGAAGAATGCTGGAGATGTGCCTAGCTTTGGTCTGACCTTTGGGGACCCAAGGTTCATGGAGAATAATGGAGGGCAGCCCAAACCATCTACTGAGGAGATCACAACTCACGTTAAAGCACTAGTTCACGTAAGAGTTACTAGAGTAATCATGGTTCACATGGAGGTCCTGATCCATGTGACTATTACAGTTGGGTCAGCGGAAGTCTTTGAACTTGAACCTCCAAGTTTGAGGATAAACTTCTTACAACAAGGGGGAAATGATGTATTTTGGCCCATGCAAAATACATCCCAAGAGGCCCAAAACAATTTCAAGGAAGAGAAGCGGGTTATAGAGGAAAATATGAGCATAGAGGCCCAAAGGCCCATTCATATGGTATGCTCTTTATGGCAAGAGGATGTTCAAACATCCTAGAACAGGAAAGATCACGCCAACTAGCCCAAGAACAAGGCCCAAGTTCACGTCCAAGATGATACCCATTCTTGATTTTAATCTTTTGGATGTAACTTTATCTTTACTAGCTTAATTTAGCTTATTATTATTTTGGTGTGATTTAATTAGCTTTTAGTTTTATTTTATATAAATGTAAGAATGCCAAGTATATTATAAACTTGAGCATCAAGTCATAGGAAGTCCAATAGGAGTCTAAATAAGTCTAAAATATTCTAAGTTGTTCTAGAATATTCTAGAAGTGCATGTGTGTGTGTGCTTTAGGCGTGTGATATAGTGAGATTAGGCGCCAAGTTAGTCTTGTAATCCTAGATAAGGTTAGCTTATTTTGTAACTAATCCATCTTGGATTAGGAAAGCCAAATCCTAAAAGGATTATTATCTCTTGTAACCAACTCCCCTTAGGATAAGGAGTCCTAATCCAAGGAGGAGATGGAGTAAGATAGCGTCTAGTATTAGGAGTCCTTGGTTTGCATGCCAAGTAATAGAGTGCTAGTAGGATAAGATGGCTTGCACGCCAATCTTGATAGTCCTAGGAGGTTTAGGACTTAGTTAGTATAAATAGCTTAGTCTTGTAATCGTTTGAAACAATCAATCCAGTTTAGAAATATGAATCAAGCTTTGAGCTTACCTCCTAGAGTGTTTGGATAAACCTCTCCCCTTTTCTTCTATTGTATCTTGGTTTGGCACCCAAGTGGTTAGGAAGAGCTTGATCCTAGGTTGCGGTCTAGATCAAGTTAGCCCTAGGTTGTCTAATTTGTGGATTCAAATTAGAAATCTAGTTCTATCCGATTTCATCTTTCTGTCAATACAGTTAAGATAATTTCTCAATTATCTTTCTATCAATATAGAAGATAATCCCCCTTTTATTTCCCCTCCACCAAATGTCCCACTCTCTCTCTTTTCTCCCTCAATCGTCCACTCTCTCTCCCTCACAAAAGCTCCCACAAACTCCCTCTCTCTCCATAACAACTTTCCAACAACTTTCCTCTCTCCTCCAACAAACTCTCTCCATCGTTATTCTCTCCACCTCACGCCATCCCTCCTTAATCCTTCCCTTATTTTCGTCCATCTCCCTCACACTAACCTCCACCAAGAGTCCCTCTTCCCTATTCAAGATTCAATCTCAATTGTTTCTTGAATCCACAAAAGTCCTCACGACAAAATAACATATTTTCCCTCCACTTCTCTCTCCAATTCACGAGAACCACCTCCCCTTCTACTCTAAATCACGTAAAGTGTCCCATGTTGAGATTGGTTGCACGTCTCCCTTGATGTGTAATTGATCAAGATACATTCTTTGATCCCATTATACATCATGGTAGGCCTGTATCAACTTGAGCCTCAAGACTATCTTCGGTTACTGTTTGATTGTAAGTTGTTCATCCGATCATCATTTCAGCATCATCCATTTCATCCTTTAGTTCATTAGTGTTTGTGCTCTGTTTTGAGGAGGTTGTAGTTGATTTCTTGTCGTGAGGTCTGTTTTGGGTGTGATTGTGCTTGATTCTCTGTTTTGAAGCCAGAATCTGTGTGTTGTGTGTTAATGTGGTGTACTGTGAGGTCATTACTCTGATCATCGCGACCTTGCATACATCACAAAACAATGACGTTCTATACATATACATAAAGCAACTAGAATACTCCAGCCTCTAGATAAGAAGTCAGCTCCTCATCTTCATATTGACCTGTAAGGGGGAGGGAAGAGGGGTATGTGAAAAACACGGCTCTGTGGGTAACTTGTACCTTAGAAAAACCATAAAGATTTAGGTAATCTCAAGATGGGAGTCACCCTACTCATGTATTCACCCAAGTACCATCATCATGGTATAAATACATCTTTCAGTCATTTCATAATTCATCAAGTAGGAATTTAAGTATAAGGTTTCCATTCATGCACCTATATGTCTCATGTGAGGTAGTTAAACAATCTCATATCTTCCAACTCAACTACAAGGGAATGGAATAACCTTTTAGTCATGAAAACAGTCAAGAAGCCATCAGAGAAGCATTTCAAGTACTCGAGTGTTCTAGTAGGTCGCAACCCACTCAATACACATCCTCTTCCTAGCATATTTATCCCTCAAGTAACTCATACATTCCATTTAGCCCCCAAAGTAAACATTCCATACAGGATTCACATGCAATGCATCAGTCTAAATAAAGGCCACACTCAAAGAGCTCGAATATCACATATATAAATCATTAATGACAAAGTAAGTTCTTTATTTAAATCACAAACCTTTTCGAAACTTAATTTGAACATAATTAAACGCAATTCATAAACTTAGCAATTCACAAGTATTATATAATTCATACCTCAAAACCTTTCAAAACCATTCTAAATACGAATATAACATCTTCAATATTTGAAGAGTAACCCACACACTTTGAAACAAATATTAAAAGTTATTCAAATTGTCTTTTCCATCCATTCATAACCATAATATATGACCGTTTCCAATAAACTAACGGTTTAATATAATCCTTCTTTCTTTCCATTGTATGAAAATACCAATACCATGGGCGGAGGGTACTTTCAGCAGTTTCCAGTCGGGGCCGGTTCTGTTGGGGAGATCCAAGGGGGGAGCCCACTTCAACCAAGGCCCATGGTATACAAGTTAAGTGAGGTTCCATCTTAAAACCAATTGGTATTAAGAGGAGTAGCCCGTTTGACTTATATAGCATGTCCTTTCTCTTTACTTTTCCGATGTGGGACAACTTTACTCATGGTGAATCCCAACAATCTTCCCCTTCACACATGAGTCTCTCCCCCTTGATCGGAAGCCTCTTTTTTGCCAAGGTTTCAAGTCACCATCAGGAGCCCATCATAGCCGCACTTTACTCTACAGAGTTGCACCCTACTCCACCTGAGTCTCATGCCACCACTCTGCCTCAAGAGTCCCAGTCGCACCTTACTCCACAAAGTCGCACCCTACTCCAACTGAGTCTCATGTCACCACTCTGTGCATTCAGGAGACCCAGCCGAGCACGCGCCATGGTCCCTGCTCCTGTCCATGGTGATCTTCCCGCATCGTGCTCCCAGCCGAACGAACCATCGACTTTGATACCACTTGTTGGGGAGATCCAAGGGGGGAGCCCACTTCAACCAAGGCCCATGGTACACAAGTTAAGTGAGGTTTCATCTTAAAACCAATTGGTATTAAGAGGAGTATACTACTTGACTTATATACCATGTCCTTTCTCTTTACTTTTCCGATGTGGGATAACTTTACTCATGATCGATGCACTAGTGGAACTTTGGAGAAAGTTGAGGATGGTTGAGGTTGGTCTCCAAGTGGGAGATTGTTGGGTGTGGAGACCAAATGGGAGAAGGAAGAAGGAAGTGGAAAGAAAGGAGAAGAATTGAAGATGAGACGCCACTAGGGGATATTGACGCCACTAGGGGGTGTACCCCCCACCAGCGTTTGGTTGTTCCTCACCAGCGCCTTGCGGAGAAAGACGCTAGTAGCGTCCAACAAACCCCACGACAGCGCCTCATCCAAAAGCTTCAAATTAGCACACGCTATCAGCGTTTTTTTGCCCCCCCGCCAGTGTCTTCTTTGTCCCTCACCAGCGGCTAATTGATTTGGGGTCAGCGTTTGGGAATATTAGGGAAATAATAAAAAAATCTTTATATTTCCTTTCTACAAGTTGTTTCCTAATTCGCGGATATTTCCTTATTGTTGGAGACTTCCATATTGTTTAGGTTACTGTCATATTGTAACCTAGGTTTTCCTTGTACCCCTAGTATATATTGGGGTTCAGGTTCTCCTTATGATGTATCCCTTGAAATAGAGTGAGACAGAGAGAAACACAACCATTGGATTGTAATCCTCATATTACTAGTACATCGATTCCCTGTTTTTTTTTTCCGTTTTGGGTTTTTTCCACGTTAAACCTCTGGTGTCAAATATCTTATTTCTTTTCCTATTGTTTGTGGTTTGCTTGAGTGCTCTTCGATCCTAACAGGTTCCCCCTTAAGACAGTTAGTTTTCCGGGAATTTCCTAACGTCAATGGACTTTATATACCTAGAATTTTAGGGTGTGTTGAAAAACAATTGCATTTCCAAGTCGCTATTACTTATCAGATGGGTTTATTATGTTTAAAGGAAGACTCTTTGAATCTAATTGAGCTCTATGAATTCAATTACGTGCTTTTTGTTGGGGTGGTTGTGTTTAAATAATAATTTGAGGTACATAGGTTCATTTCTTCGAAAGAGTAGTTCAAACTTTGATAAAAATGCATGCTTCAAGTTGATTATGATTTCTATGAAATAATTGGTTATTTTGAATTTTTATGAACTTATTTATGGGGGATTTGGGTTCTTGAATGGGAAAAAGTTGGAAAATGGCCAACTGGGCTATTTTGATTTGAATGAAAGTTATATTCTCTATTTAACGTACATATTTGAATTTTTGAAAGATGTTCTGGATGAGAACTGTTTGGCATGGAACTTTTATGCTATACATGAGTATTGAAATGGTTTTCGGGTTAGGTATATTGCACTAGGTACTGTGGACTAATTGGAAAGTTGGGTTACCACCTGTAAAGGGGAACCTAATATTCACTCGAAATCCTTCCTTTTGAACCAAAAATCCCACAAATACCTTTCAATCACACAAACCTAGAATAAAAGGGATATAAGTATGTACATAGAGACTCAAATTCACATATAATGACCAACACGCAATCTAATTTCCATTCACACTAGACTAGAGCATAATGACAATATACTAGATACCAAACCATCTAATCATAAGCTCAAAATCTCATTCTTTAAGTATATATAACTCATCCATGGTTTATGTATGCATACTATACTTATCAAATCAATATCATTCTAACTTAAATCAAACCTTTGAGTATACTAACCCCATATATATTCGCATATATAATAAACTCTTTCAATTCATAATTTGCTCCATTCCCACACAATTCACATAACAAGGATAATACTTAACATAACTTCTAAAATCCATTTATTTTCATCAATTGACCCAAAGTATTATGTTTTCACAATTCAACCCGAGCTCTCTCCTTACATACACCGTCCCAAACATACCTCAACACTCACTGTTCAACCGTAAGACCAACTAACTTCCGACTTGGTTACATTTATCGATTCAACCATTACAACACAATTAATAATTCCAAGCATAAATTCAGTATTCTAAATCTACTAACTAAATCTGAAACTTAATAGTTCTTAAGAGGGGACAGAAATTACTCACATAATTCAATTAATCTCAAACTCGACATCTCAAACACATGCTATGGATGGCGGTGGGTCGGGTTCGGGACGGGTAGAGTCGTACCCTTACCCGTAACCGTTTTCAAAATTAATACCCTTACCCTTACCCATATTTAGCGGGTACTAAAAATTAGTACCCTTACCGTACCCACCGGGTATGCGGGTATAACGGGTACTATTCGGGTATAAATAAAGATAAAATTATACCACCCATTTTATACCCATATACACAAATTTACGGATCATATTCGGGTACTTCAACTACAATTTTAGGTTCTGTTTAAGTGCAAGTGGAGAAATTTGAAGGAACCCCAAACTAACATCTTGATAACAATGCAAATGTAAAAAGGAAGAAGGAAGTGTACTGACTTTCGAATTTAGACATAGGGCAATAATATTAATAGTGGTTTTCATGGTATTTCTTTTCAAAATTATGGGTTGAAAGTGTGAAACACCCATGCAAAACAGGTTGGGTTTCGTCCTTGCCTCATGTGCTGACGGACCACCGAGCACCGGGTCACAGTCACCGTCGCATAGCTGTTGCTAACGTCCAAGCGGCGCTGCCTCCACCGCTCTACCGTCCTCTTCTCTCTCTATATTTCTCATTGGTCACTAGAAAAACAAAGGAGGAAGAAGAAGGAACCAAAACCGGTTACTACCGCCAACGATTGAACAACCACCCATCGCCATCGTCGCCTCTCTCTCCCCCCCCTGTGCGTGCGTTCTGCCTCCCCAGAAGGGAAAAGGGGGTTTGCCCCTTTCCTTTTCTCTTTGTCGTGAAACACACAAAAGAGAGAGAGGGAGTTAACCTCCCTCACTTATTAATTGTATCCCAATAATAATAATAATAATAACCCCCTTCTCTTATTTCCTTCCTTTCTCAATCTATAACCTAATTACCAATAACATAACGAGCCCACTAATTAATAAGTCGACTACTCCAATAAAATTCTAATTTGAATAAATAAGTAAATCTTAATATAATCACATAAAACAGAAATTTAATCAATAATAAATAACCCAAATTAGACCCTTAATCGGAGTAATAACCCTTAATAAAACTCTCAGATATTACATAACCTATGTTGAATGTTGAGCCCATTTCAATAATTTATTCCGTACCAATGCAAATCTATCGTAGGACTTTTGGACGTTAATATATTGAAATTTTGGGTTATTGAAAAATAATACACTGAACATTAACATTAAACAATAATACACTTTACTTTTGTGGGTGTTCAATAATAATGCACCCGCAACAATTCTAGTGGCAGCTGACTCAGTGATCATCCTAGATAGCATGTGGAGAATGTGAATTGGCTAAAAAATATTTAAATTTATGACATGCGCCTAATTCACATAAGCAAAAGGAGTCAACTTTGAAAAGAGTTAAAAAAAAAACGTAAAATCACCTTTGCTTGAACGTGTTTTCCTTGATAGTTTGTTATTGTTGTTGTATAAAATCACATTTGCAAATGTGAGTTAGTTGACATGTCATATAAACATTTTTTAGCCAATTCATCCCCTCCGCCACTCATATAGGATCGCCATCAAGTTAGCCACTGCCAGAATCATTCCAAATGCATTATTGTCCAATATCCGTCAAAATACAGTATATTATTATCCAACACCAAAGTTCATTATTATCCAATACCACAAAAGTTCAGTATATTAGCATCCAAAAATTATTATTGTAAATTAATTCAAAGTTTCTCAAATTAACAATTGTGGATATATTTTCTTATTAGTAATTTGTATACTATAGTGATATTTAGGTAGTTACTATAGCTAGTAAGCATGAGTAGGGATGACAATAAAACCCGTACCCGCGGGTACCCGCCTCTACCCGCTCCGCAAAAAGCGGGCAAGGGTACAATTGTTTTTCAAAAATACGGGTGTGGGTACGGGTACGGGTACAGGGTAGTACCGGGTGGGTACACGACCCAACCTGATCGCAAATAAGAAGCCCAAAATTTAGCCAAGGTCCACTCAGATTTCGGCCCAGAAAGACTGTCTCTCTGCCTTAGTGCCCTTTCTAATTTTCCCCGTCACTCCCTCATGGCTCTTTTCTTATGCTCTCTGCGCTGATAAAGGTTCTTTTCTTATGAAAATATCATATCATTCTGATTTCTGAAAATATCACATCATAGCCCTGAAAACAGTGATTAAATTACCTGAATACAACCCGCTAATTTGTGCATATGGGTATAAAATGGGTGGTAAAATTTAATCTTTATATATACCCGCATAGTACCCGTTGTACCCGCATACCCGGTGGGTACGGGTAAGGGTACAAATATTTAGTACCCGCTAAATATGGATAAGGATAAAGATAGTGATTTTGAAAACGAGTACAGGTAAGGGTACGGCTCTACCCGCTCCGAACCCGCCCCTTGGCCATCCCTAAGCGTGAGGGTTAACAATTGTGGATATATTTTGCCACCAACTCAAATCCAAAAACGAACATGCTTGAAGATTTAACCAAATCCACACATAGTGGAATAATATTTCCATTTTCTGAAGTTCTAATTTGAAATGTAAGGATTGATACTAATAAGTAGCCCTGACTTTCATTATAAACCAGCGTCGTAGTATATGTCGTGGAATGCATGGAAAGTTTTTTTTATATTTATACGTGATTTATTTTTCTGAGTGATTTTATAACAATTATCAACTCAAATTAGTAATTACAAATTAATAAAAAATTATACAACAATTATTAATTATACTATCATTATTTATATTATTTTCTTTGTACAACATGTCTTCAAAATTAACTTATATAATATATTAGTAGAATGATACTAAAATCCATATTAATTTTAAGTATTGTCTTAATTACATATAATAAAGAACAATAACAATTTTTTTATTAATCAATTTGAATAAATACAAACAACTTTATAATTTCCTTCAAATCTTGTTGTCATTAAATATTGGAACAAATGATTAACTTGTTAATCTTAAATATCAGAATAAATGATTAAGATAATTGAAATCATTTGTATACATTATAAAAATAATGTTGTTGAAAACTTATTTTAATTAAATAAATATGAATTTTTTATAAAATTAATTTAAATGGAAAAGATCAAAAAAATTACAAAGCATTAGTATGTAGTAGTAAATAACAAATAATCATTAAAAAATAATTATAATCCTAAAATTTAAACATATATCAACAACTACAACACAAATCAAAACAAAGTTACACTACTTTGTTTTTAGCAACAAAGAGAGATTAGTTTACATTTTATTATACTAATATTACTGAAAATTTTATTTTCTTTTTTACAATTATTAAAGTAAACACAAAACAACAATAAAGGCTTTTTAAGGGGAGTTTTATACTCTAATATCTCTTAACTTTCACTTTAATTTATATTTTGTATTGGGATTGATATATTATAATATTAAATTTAATGAAAGAAAAGTTAACTAATGGATATTCTTTTATATGAAACGCTAATAAATATTATTTTTTTAAGATTTAATATCTTGACCGATAGACCTAACCATTTAAGTAGGTACTCCAAAACGTACTATATAATGGTTGAATTTAAAATGGGAGTTAACTTGTTACTTCTTATATCGAAATAGGAACCATCCCTCCATTTTTGTTCAATAGATACAGATTTAATAATTTTTTTTATAAAATAAGAATATGAATCTATATATATTAAATTGCAATGGGACCCCCTCAAATCTTTTCCCTCCTCCATCTCTTAAATCTCATTAATCAGACAATATCGGTCATTGATTTTATCTAATATAAAATCTACACGATTCATTCAAAAAAATAACTACCCAATTATTATTTTTTATCTTTTTAAAAATCCAAAAATAAAAAGAATCTTATTTCAATTAAAATTGTTGCCAATTTATCTCTAGATAAATTATTTAAATAACCATAGTCCCATTAACATGAATCCATGTTCTATATATACACCTATTTCAATTAAAATTGCTGCCAATTTTATCTTAAGATAAATCTATATATTATAAATATTATAAATAGGAATGGGGTGCCTCAAATGCTTTCCCTCCCCCATCTCTAAAATCTCATGCATTAGACAATAACTTCTCATATCCCTCAATCGGTATCTCCGTAATATAATCTATATATCTATATAATAAAGCAATGTGTACCCCGCTCTCCTTTCCAACCCCCAATCCTTGAATCTCAGGAAATAAAAATTATCAACCATTGATTTCTTTTGATTCTAAATCTCAACCGTTAATCTAAAAAATATTTTATTTAATATACGTATCTCAGCCTTTAATTTTTCTAAAAATTAACTGTCAAGCAGTTATAGAAAATCTAAGATATCAACCTTTAATTTTTTTCAAAAAAATATTTTATATAATGTATACTTATCTCAACCTTTTTTTCTAAAATTATCAACCATTGATTTCTTTGATTCTAAATCTCAACCGTTAATCTAAAAAAATATTTTATTTAATATACGTATCTCGGCCTTTAATTTTTCTAAAAATTAACTGTCAAGCAGTTATAGAAAATCTAAGATATCAACCTTTAATTTTTTTCAAAAAAATATTTTATATAATGTATACTTATCTCAACCTTTTTTTCTAACATTAACTATCAAGCAGTTATAGAAAATCTAATATATCAACCTTTAATTTTTTTTAAGAAAACTAATTATCAATAACTTCCTCCCACCTTTTACAGAAACACTCAACACAAACAACTAAAAGTCAAACAGCTAACAAGAGAGTTCCTTCCGGAGGGTTTATTTCCAACAGCATAGTGGTGAACCCCTTTTTAGTTTGAGACTGTGGTTATGTTTAGCTATAGTATAGCCGGGGTTGTATATCGTATCCTCAGGGAACTAGGTCAAGTTTGGTCCGTTTTATGCAAAAGAGTTCGGAATAAACAAGATTTTTCACCAAAGATAAGATTTAAGTTAACTAAACTAATACTAACGAGAAATTAACACTTAAGAGAAAATCACAAGAAAGAAGGACCCAGGGTTTGTTCTAGCCACCTAACTTAGCCTAACCCTAGAAGATAAAGGAAGAAAGAGTGATCGAACAAGGCTAGGAATGGGTTGTCGATAATTTTAAACCATTCTAAGCTCCCTCTTCCAAAGGAGACATTAGATTGAAACCTAATTACTTTCCCTCATTTCCATGAAGGAAAACAATTAGGGGTAATTAGTTCAACACCCCTAATCAACCTAACTCTCATTCTCATGAGAGTAAGGTTAACCACTCCACCAAGAACCCAAATCAATGTGTTAGAAGAGTTTTGGCAACTCTCCAGCCAACCAAACCTCCTACAATGATAGAGAAAAAGGTGAGAGAATCCTTAACCCCAAAATAACTACCCCCTTTCACTAAACCTCCAAGGTTAGACTTCATTAGGGGCCATTAAACCCCCAAGCCCAGAAGAACTTAGCCACTAATCATATTAACAAGCACTAAACTAACAACATTCAAACCCAAGATAGCAAAACTAATCATATTCAACAAACAAAAACACTAAACCTAGAATGAAACACTTGATTAAGCAATAAAACAGTAACAAAGAGGTAAAGTATACCTTAAGATGACTTTCCTTCAATAAATACTTCCAAAATAACTTAGATAATCTTCCAAAGTATTCCAATGTCGAAAATAAATCAGAACAAAGCAATAAATGAAGAGAAAAAGAGAAGTTTGTAGAGAGAGATTAACACTAATTAAGCTAACAAATGCTCTAAACAAAGGGGTTTTAGGGCTAAAACTAGAGAGAATACAATTAACAGTGACTAAGTAACCTAGGGGAAATTGAAAGCTGCTGATTTTCAACCCTAAAAGTCTATAAATAGTACCCTAAAAACATCGCAAAGTGCGTCGTTTTGAATCCGGAAACAGGGCTGAAATCCGAGATCGGCACGATCGTGCGGAAAATCGGCACGATTGTGCCATTTGAAAATTTTGGGCTGGCTAGGAGTGACACAATCGTGCGGTTGGACTGCACGATCGTGCAGATCTTCCAGAAGGTGGTGCACGGTCGTGCACTTAGGACTACACGATCGTGCCGTTTTGCTGATAAACTTGGTCTTCAGGAGGAGATGGGCACGATCGTGCCGAATTATGACACAATCGTGCCCTTTTCTGGGCAGGGCTTCTTCAGAGCAGAGGGGACTGCACGATCGTGCCGATGTGCTGCACGATCGTGCCCTAAGTTTTCTTTGATATCTTGATCTTTTTGACTCCTCTAGGCTCCCGACTTCTTCCATGATCTCGGCATCTAACTTTGAGTCCCGGGCCAGCCTCTCGCTCTAAGGATCTCACTCTTTTCCCGGGTCTTTTCAGTCTCGCACTCAAGGCCTACAAAACAAGGGAAAACATAATATAAGTTGCAATACTAGCGGGGAAAATGAGCTAAAAGACCAAGCATGGAGGTAAAAATAAGGCTAAAAATGAGCCTAATCAACTCCCCCACACTAGCCTTTTTGGTCGCGCTGAGCAAAACAAGACAAAACTTGCCACCTAGACAGCTACTCCGCTTTCGTGGGAGGCAACAGGTGCATTTAGCATATGCACCAAGCCTACTAAATTAGGAAAAAGGACACAAAAGAAGAGAAAAAGGAAAACGCGAGAAGACCCAACCAATCTATGTACAAGCCCCCTCAGGTAAGCGTTCGCAAGACTTTCAAGCAACTAGGCCTAACCAAAGCACAACCAAAAGCGATTAAAATAATTTGGCACAAGACAGAGGGAAAATTTCTAAAAGGATTTAGGGGAGTTACACCATCAAGATCAAATCAATCACCCCTCCGTCACCAAATTAGTGAGAAAGCACATGTAAGAGTATGAAACTAAGATAGTTGAGACCAAGCCTCACTCTTGGGGATGTGGAAACATTCCTCTCATATGTTTTGAAAATGGAAACGATGTCTGGTTCTCTCAATACTCTAGCCTAGGAAACAATCTACTATATGCTTGCTAATCATCTCAATTCTCTGCCGCTATATGCAAAATGCGAATGACAATCAAGAGGTCTTTGAAGGGATTGTAACGGGGCTAAGGATAGGGGTAAGGGACGGAAAGTATTTGGATAAGTGGAGCTCGAAGCCAAGCTTAGAGTTATACTTCGCCAAATTCACGCAATGGTATCGAACCTTACTCACCCATAAGCAATCATAATGAACCCGAAACATTTATTAGAAACGGCCTCAATACTAGATTCCTCATTTGTCGTCACACTTTTACTTCCCCCTTTTTTTTTATCTTTTTTTCTTCTTTTTTCTTTTTTTTCTTTTTTTTCGATTTTTGCTTTCTTTCTTTTTGCTTTTCTCTTTTTCTTTTTTTTTCTTTTTTTCGAAGCGTGTGAATAAAGAGAAGATTATATACAAAATTCGGCACAAAACTCGGCGGGTTTCATTAACGCAATCAAGCTAATTTGAAACTACATAAGTGGGAACAACTCATCACTTCCTAATCATGACATTCCCAACATACCATTCTATGATTGTATTCACGAGTAACCCTACTGATCGCACTTCAATAAACTCCAAGAAATGGCTTAGGATAGGAAGATATGTAATCGACCAAGGGTTGCAATTTCGGTTTATTTCAAGAAGGACGGAGTAATCAAAGGCTAAAAGAAGGGTTAAAGGCGGGAAATTACATGATTCGGGTGGCTATCTGGCTATGTAGCTATAATAAGCACGAGTGAATGCCTCAATCATGATGCAAAATGCAGTTTCAAAGAGATGAAAAGCAAGTTCTAGAGATCGCAACCAAGGTTGAGTCACACATGGGGATACGAGACTAATAAAAATGATTAGTCGTTTTGGCTTAGTAGTCTCACGGGTTTGTGCTCAACAACCAATCAGAGAACATAAACGTTCATGCGCAAAGCTCACATCAATGGGTCAAGAAGGGCCATCGATCTTTACTATCAAAATGCAATCCCAAATCAAGATGTTTTCGAAAATTCTTTTCAAAAGCTTTGAATCGCAGTCGACTATGCAAAGGTTAAACCAAGCTACAAGAGGCACTACTTAGCCTACAATCATCACCGGAGGGTTGCCTAACCTAACCTAACGACGTTCTATGTTTTTTAATATTTTTTTACGTTGAAAAACTAAGAAAAACTAGGTTGTCTACCCTTGAACATGAAATTGCTCCCCCCCCCCCCCAAACTTAAAGCACCACAATGTCCGCATTGTGGGAGGGTGTCACAAAAGAAAGGTAGGGAAACCCACAAAAAGAAAGTAACCAAAGACAACTAGCAAGTAAAAATGGTGGCGATCCGAGCCCACACGACTCCAACAACAAGAGATCCCAACACAATGCACAATAGGGGTGCGCCACCAAATAGTAAAAACAAGCATGCAAAAACAAAATCAAAACACAATTAGAGAAAAAAAGAGAGGATTGGGTGATTGCTTAGAGCAGGGTGGGGGCGGGGAAACTTACATATCGTCGGGCCCCGGAGGGGGCGGTGGTTGGTGTTGGTAGCTCGGAGGATACCAACCCGGGGGAGCTCAGAGTCCGCCACCTTGATAGTAGCCATAGCTCATGTCGAAAAGGATTTGGTGTTGTTGTTGGAGCATATGGTCTATCCTCGTAAAGCCCGATTCAACACGAGCATTGAGGCTGTCGAGCCTTTCGGATTGCATGTCCAGCCGCGCCGAAGTTTGCACTTCAAAGTGGCCGAAGCGGGCGGATAAATCATTGATGGCTTCTAAGTAGGATGGATCCCCTTGCCCTCCTACCTCCTCTTCTTGTTCCTCCTCCTCCTCACCTTCTTCGTCTTCTCCTTCTTCTCCTTCTTCATCCTCCTCTTCACTTTCCTCTTCTTCTCTCGCATCACAAGACCAATTGCGCTTGTCAGACGGGTTGATCCACTCTTCACGCCCTGGACCAAGGAAAAGCAAGATCTCGGGGTTGCTCCCATGGACGTAGGAGAACCCAGGGTTAACGAGCTTGATAATCCGCATATTGGCGAGCGTAACCATGTCGAGGGGCTCACAACAAATTTGAGCCGCCCGTCTGTGCATATACGCACCCATTCCGATGCAATCAACAATATGGCAAATGATGTGCCCCATGCCGATGACGCGGCGAGCACTGGTTAGCCGGCTAATCTCATGTAATTGATGCATGATATACGATCCCGTGTTGATTTGTATGCCTATCAAGGTGCGGTAGATAACCGCGAGATCGTCCCCCCGAAGGTTTGAATGTCCGTCGTGCCTCCCGCACACCGAATTAGCGATGAGGTGATGGAAATAGCGGATGGCGGGATTGCAAAGGTCGGAGGCTTTTGTGGTGCGGGGGTTATGATAGATGACGTTGCCGGCCCTATCTTTCTCCCGCTCCTTCCGTTCTTTACAGGTAAGCCTCCGGACAACATCATTGGTGTCAAGGTGTTTACACTTTATGTACGTTTCCCCGCCAGTGGGCAACCCAAGCAAGGAGTTCAAATCATCGAGGGACAGGTTGAACTCAGTTTTTCGATTTTGAAGGACATGGAGGCTTCAGCAGTCATGTCAAATTTAACCTCTAAAGAACTTAGGAACTCAAGAACAACTTGCCCATAGATGGGATGGTCAATGTTCTTGAATTCTCCCCACCCCAAAACATCAAAAAAACTTTCCAATGCCGGTCTGATTCCCATGTTTTGGCAAGATAGCTCATGGTAAACATTGGGTACACTAATCTTTCTAGTTTTGAAAGCTTCATACCTCGTCCTATGGTCATCATTACGGAATTGGATTCTAACATTGCGATCGTAATCCAAGGGTTGCTCTTCAGATTTACCTCGTTTCGGTGGGGGAGGTTGTGAAGATGACGAAGCCCCTGCCCGAGCACTTCTTTTTGGCGCCATGGACTTGAGATCCTTGAACACCTGTCTTGAGGAGAAGGTTTGGAAGGATTTCTTTCTCTAATGCCCTAACTCACCAAGATATGGGAGTTAGTGATGCTAGAGAGAGAAATTAGGGCTTTTTGTGGGAGGAAAAGGGGTATGAGTGCTTGGATTTGTGGAGGAAGTAGAAGGATTTGTGAGGGGTGAAGGATTTGAGGGCTAGGGTTTGGAAGGTGATGAGTGAGGATGGTGGTGATGGGGAAATGAAGAGTGGAGATGGAGATGTGAGGTTAGGGTTTGAGAAAGAGAGTGAGAATGGAGAAATTAGGGTTTAGGGAGGATGAGAATGGTGGAAATTGAGAGATGGAGGATGATTTTTGAGGGGTTTGAAGCTAGGGTTTGAGAGGAAAGTGGGAATGAGATAGAATGGGGGCACGAGCAGGTGAAGAAATGAGGGTTTGTGGGGTGAAAATTGGGTTTTAAAGGCCGAAGTTTTGCTGGAAAACGCAAACGGCACGATCGTGCAGAAAATCGGCATGATCGTACCCTGGGTTCTGCCAATATGACCCGATCGTGCTGATATGGTGCACGATCGTGCACCTTCCTTTTCTTAACCTGGCATTTCGAACGTCACGATCGTGCACTTGGACTGCACGATCGTGACCTATCTTCTGGAGAATCAGCACGATCGTGCCAAAATGTTGCACGATCGTGCACTTTCCTTGCTTTTCTTCTGATTTTGCGAACTTGCCGGTGCACGATCGCGCCACTGAATGGCACGATCGTGCACTTATGCCTGAAATTTCCCTTGCACTCCCTCCAAACCTCACCCTTCTCAATTTTTCTTCAAACTCCCTCACAATAGTTGTCCAAAACACTCCAATAGCTCAACTCTACCCACTTATTCAAACCAAAAATCAATTCACTTCTACTTTTTCACAAAAGTTCACCAAATCAAAACCCCAAAATTTCCAACTCTCTTGTTTTTCACTCACATCCTTTCACTCCTAACTCTCCACTCTCTCTCTCTCTTTTTTTTTTTTTCTTTCTAGACCTAATACCTCAATTACAAACATGGGTTGCCTCCCATGAAGCGCTCTTTTAAGGTCTTGAGCTCGACCTCAATCCCCTCAATTCTCTTTGATGTCCCGGAGGGTGCAGGTGTATCCCTCCGGTCGCTCCGCTCCCTCTATGTACGGCTTGAGCCGCGATCCGTTGACTTTGAATGTCTCACCATCTTTCCCTTGAAGTTCAAATACCCCAAATGGATGCACTTTGAAGATCCGGAATGGTCCCGACCATCTTGATCGGAGTTTCCCGGAGAATAGTCGCATCCTCGAGTTGAACAAAAGCACGAGCTCTCCTTCACGAAGTTCTTTCTTGGCTATGTTTTTATCATGCCACCTCTTTGTTTTCTCCTTGAAGATCTTAGAGTTGTTGTAAGCATCAAGCCGTATCTCCTCAAGTTCATTCAATTGAAGAAGTCTTTTCTCACCGGAAGCCTTAATGTCGAAATTCAATGCTTCCAAGGCCCACCAAGCCTTATGCTCGAGCTCCACTGGAAGATGACATGCTTTCCCATACACCAACTTGAAGGGAGTGGTCCCTATTGGTGTTTTAAATGTCGTCCGGTAGGCCCATAAGGAGTCGTCTAGCCTATCACTCCGATCTTTTCTCAACTTTACAACGGTCTTCTCCTAGATGAACTTGATTTCCCGGTTTGAAATCTCGGCTTGCCCACTTGTTTGTGGGTGGTACGCAAGACCTCTTTTGTGATTCACCCCATACTTTGCCAAAAGTGCACCAAACTTCTTTTCCACGAAGTGAGAACCATTGTCGGTGATGATCACTCTCGGCACCCCAAATCTTGGAAAGATGATCTTCTTGAACATCCTCATCACCACCCTCGAGTCGCTTGTAGGGCTTGCAATTGCCTCAACCCATTTTGATACGTAATCCACAGCGACAAGAATGTACAAGTTACCTTTGGAGGATGGGAAGGGGCCCATAAAGTCGAGGCCCCAAACATCAAAGACCTCGATTTCCAAGATGTAATTGAGAGGCATCTCTTGCCTTCGTGTGAGGTTGCCGGTTCTTTAACATCGATCACATGTCCGAACGTGTCTATCCACGTCGCGAAAAAGAGTGGGCCAAAAGAAGCCCGCTTGTAAGACCTTCACGGCGGTTTTTGAAGCACCGACGTGGCCTCCGCATGGAAGCTCATGGCAATGGGCTAGGACATGTTCTACTTCATCTTCCGGAATGCACCTCCTAAAGATGCCGTCCTTCCAAGACTTGAATAAGAACAGATCATCCCAATGGTAGAACTTTGCATCGTGCATTAGCTTCTTCCTCTCATGGTAACTTAGTTCCGGGGGCAACAAGCTGGCAGCCAAGTAGTTGACTATATCGGCATACCAAGGGAGGTTGATGGCGTTTGCGGCATAAAGATGCTCATCGGGGAATGTGTCATCAATGGGTGTATCATCACGCTCTACCAAGATCCGAGAAAGGTGATCGGCGACGACGTTTTGCACCCCGGCCTTATCTTTGATCTCAATGTCAAACTCCTGAAGGAGAAGTATCCATCTTATGAGTCGGGGCTTCGCATCTTTCTTCGCAAGGAGGTATCGAAGAGCCGCATGGTTGGTGAAGATAATCACCTTCGAACACAACAAGTAGGGCCATAATTTCTCGATGGCGAAAACAAGTACGAGCAACTCCTTCTCGGTAGTCGTGTAATTCCTTTGGGCATCGTCGAGGGTGCGGCTTGCATAGTGTATCACGTATGGTTTGTTATCTTTCTGCTGCCCCAAGACGGCCCCAATGGCGAGACCGCTCGCATCGCACATCACTTCAAAGGGTAAGAGCCAGTCTGGTGGTTGTAGGATCGACGCACTAATCAGGGCTTGCTTCAACCTAGCAAAAACTTCAACACAATCATCAGAAAAGATGAAAGGGGTATCGTTGGCCAGGAGTTGAGTGAGAGGTCTTACTACTTTAGAGAAATCCTTGATAAACCGGCGGTAAAAACCGGCGTGACCAAGGAAACTCCTCACCCCCTTGACGGTGGTCGGGGGTGGTAGCTTCTCAATGACCTCCACTTTTTCCCGGTCAACCTCGATACCCCGTTGTGACACGACATGGCCTAGAACCACCCTTTCCGGGACCATGAAGTGACACTTCTCCCAGTTCAGAACAAGATTGACTTCAAGGCATCTCGATAACACCGTTTCAAGGTTTTGCAAACAAGTTTCAAAGGTGTTATCGTATACCGAGAAGTCATCCATGAAAACCTCCATGACTTTCTCAATCAAATCAAAAAAGACAGCCATCATGCATCGTTGGAACGTACCCGGGGCGTTACACAACCCAAATGGCATCCTTCGATTGGCGAAGGTACCGTAAGGGCATGTGAACGTGGTTTTGTCCTGGTCATTAGGGTGGATGGGTATTTGAAAGAACCCAGAAAAACCATCTAAGTAACAATAAAAAGGATGGCCGGCTAATCTTTCCAACATTTAATCCATAAAGGGCAACGGGAAGTGATCTTTTTAGGTGGCTTTGTTAAGGTTTCTATAGTCGATACGCATTCTCCACCCCGTCACGGTTCTTGTAGACACCAGCTCATTCTTATCGTTCATCACTACTGTCATCCCCCCCTTCTTCGGCACCACTTGGACAGGACTAACCCACTCACTATTAGCTATAGGATAGATTATACCCGCCTCAAGAAGTTTAAGGACCTCCTTTTTTACTACCTCTTGCATATTTGGATTAAGTCTCCTTTGGGGTTGCCTAGAGGGCTTTGCATCTAGGTCGAGGTCAATTTCATGCATGCAAATAGAGGGACTCAATCCGGTCAAATCATCAATCGAATATCCGATGGCCCCTTTGTATTTTCGAACAACGGTCAACAACCTTTCAAGAAGAGTGCCATCGAGATTTGCATTGACTATGACTGGATAGGTTTCATTAGGTCCTAAGAAAGCGTACCTTAAACTTGGGGGAAGAGGTTTTAGCTCCGGAGTTGGCAATTGTTTGTCCTTTGACGGCCTCTTTCCACACTTGAAATCTCCTCCCACTCAACGAAAGGATCATTGCTCGTCGGCGTATTATTTAGGAGAGTAGTGTACCACGCCGCTTCCGGTTCAAAGATCCCGGAGGTAAAAGCTTCCATCATGCAAGGTTCTTCAAAGTTCAATTGCCCATTGAAAATAGTCACAAAGGATGTTGCATCCCCTCCCAATGATTCCGGCTCAAATTCTTCTAACAAGGCTTCTTCCAATGGATCTTCAAAAGCTCAATGAGGCCCGAGGGTTTCCTCAACGACTTCATCGATGATATCGACTTGGTAACATGATTCATTGATCGATGGAGTAGCGACGGAGCTTTGTAAGTTGAACTCGATCTTCTCGTCGCTGATGTGAAGAGATAATTTCCCATTCTTCACATCGATCATAGCTCCCGCTGTCGCGAGGAAGGGACGACCCAAAATGATTGGGATTTGGGCGTCCTCGGCCATCTCCAAAACCACAAAGTCGCACAGTATATAGAACTTGCCGACTTGGAGCAGCACGTCCTCGAGGATTCCCAAGGGCCGGTGAATCGATCTATCGGCGATTTGCAAAGATATTGTTGTGGGATTCAACTCCCCTATGTGTAGTTTCTTGGAGATCGAATAGGGCATAACGCTGACACTTGCCCCCAAATAACAAAGAGCCTTGCTAATGGCCATATCTCCGACGGAACATGGAATTGAGAAGCTTCCGGGGTCGGAAAGCTTGGGAGGTAGCTTGTTTTCGATCACCGCGATGCACTCCTCGGTCAATGAGACTGTCACATGCTCCATCACCTTCCTTTTGTTCAATAGAAGATCCTTCAAGAACTTAGTGTACGTAGGAAGGCATGTCGGAGATAGCCTCTAGAAAAGGGATGGTGACATGGAGTTTCTTGAGGATTTCCAGAAATTTGGAGAACTTGGCATCTTCTCTTTGCTTGGCAAACCGTTGGGGGAACGGTATGGGTGGTAGAAAGGGCCTCTTTTGTTGAAGAATTGGCTCTTGCTCATTCTCGGTCATCGCCTCCTTCCTTTTCGTTCCTCTTACTTCACTAGGATCCTCAACTCCTTCCTCACAAACCTCTTGGCCTTGCACTCCAACTCCCTCCTCTTCATGAGTGATATCCTCGACTTCCACTTCATCTCTCACTTCTTCTTCTTGCACGCCACCTTTAGGGCCCTCCAACTCCTTTTCGCTTCTCAAAGTTATGGCGTTGAGGTGTCCCTTGGGATTTTGTTGAGGTTGACTAGGGAGACGCTCCGGCGCACGGCTTTGGAGGTTGAGTTGCTGAGCCAACTGAGCCAATTGAGTCTCTTAGGCCTTAAAGCGAGCTTCGGTGTGTGCCCTATCGGTTTGTTGGCCTTGCACTAGAGTTTTTAGCAACTCAAGGGTTTGGTCTTGGGTGGAGGGCTGAGATGGTTGGGGGTATGAGATGGGTTGTTGGGAATATGGGAAGGGTTGCTGGTAGTTTTGAGGAGCTTGGTGGACGGGTTGTGGAGCGGGCTGTTGGTAGGAGGGGCGGGCTTGGTGAGGGCGACCTTGTCCTTGGGGAGCGAAACCTCTGGGAGCTACATATGCGGGGTTTCGTTGAGGGTGAGTGGGGTTCTCAGTCCGCCAAGACAAATTTTGGTGGTACAAGGCATTGGCTTGCTCGTTCGCGATAAACTCCGGAGAACACTCAAAGGTAGCATGTGGCCCATGACAAACCTCACATTGAGTGACAGGCACCGAGGATGATGATGCGGAAGACACTTGAACTTCATTCACCACCTTGATTTGTTGAGTCGTTTTAATCTCAGCCACATCTTGTGCCAATTGTTGGACGGTCTTGATGAGGAAGTTTATATTGTCGTCTTCACCGGAAGTCAATCGATCTCCTGGATCTCGCCCACCTCCCCAGTGGCATGAGGTTTGAGCCATTTGTTGAAGAAATGTGTCGGCTTGATCCGGAGTTTTTCCCAAAAATAGGCCACCCGAGGCACTATCTATTGCTTGCTTGACCGAACCGTTGAGGCCTTGATAGAAGGTATTAAGGATTAGCGATGGATTGAAATTATGATGTGGACATTCCCTTTGCAAACCCTTGAACCGTTCCCATGCCTCGAATAATGACTCGCCCGATCGTTGCTTAAACCCAATAATCTCCGATCGAATCCGTTGCGCCTCCGCTTGGGGGTGGAACCGATTGAGGAAGTCGTTACACAAGGCGTCCCACGTATCATAAGTGTTTGGAGCACAATTGTCCAACCAACTCTTGGCTCGTTCCGCAAGGGAAAATAGGAAGTACTTGAGCCTTAGATACTCATCACTAACACCGGGCATACGCACCATGCCGACCCTTTGAAGAAATTGATTCACATGCTTGATGGTGTTTTCCATATCTGAGCCTTGGTATTGATTTTGTTCAATGAGGTGTAAGAAACCGGGATTGAAGTCGAAAACAATCCCATCGGCCAGGCCGGGAAGAAGAATAGCGGACCCTCCCGTACCCGGTGTAGGAGCGGTGTATGAGAGGAGGGTACGGGGTGGTGGTGGTTGTTCCGCCATTTGTCAAGGTTGCAGTTGTTGCCGTTGGCGACGACGCCTTCGGGTTGCGGCGTTTGCGTGACGTGCAGCCGCTTCGATCTCCGGATTTATCAGAGTGGGGGGAGGTTGATTTTGAACTCGTCGGGATCTCCTGGACATGCACAGAACTCAAGCAAATACCGTAAGTCCGCCCTAGGACTCTACGACACACAACAACACAACACGCAAGGTGGTTTAAACTAAACTCTTAGACTAAACGAAAATACTTGAAGCGCTAGCTCCCCGGCAACGACACCATTTTGTTTAGCTATAGTATAGTCGGGGTTGTATATCGTATCCTCAGGGAACTAGGTCAAGTTTGGTCCGTTTTATGCAAAAGAGTTCGGAATAAACAAGATTTTTCACCAAAGATGAGATTTAAGTTGACTAAACTAATACTAACGAGAAATTAACACTCAAGAAAAAATCACAAGAAAGAAGGACCCGGGGGTTGTTCTAGCCACCTAACTTAGCCTAACCCTAGAAGATAAAGGAAGAAAGAGTGATCAAACAAGGTTAGGAATGGGTTGTTGATAAATTTAAACCATTCTAAGCTCCCTCTTCCAAAGGAGACATTAGATTGAAACTTAATTACTTTCCCTCATTTCCATGAAGGAAAGCAATTAGGAGTAATTAGTTCAACACCCCTAATCAACCTAACTCTCATTCTCATGAGAGTAAGGTTAACCACTCCACCAAGAACCCAAACCAATGTCTTAGAGGAGTTTTGGAACCTTTCCAGCCAACCAAACCTCCCACAATGATAGAGAAAAAGGTGAGAGAATCCTTAAACCCAAAATAACCACCCCCTTTCACTAAACCTCCAAGGTTAGACTTCATTAGGGGCTATTAAACTCCCAAGCCCAGAAGAACTTATCCACTAATCATATTAACAAGCACTAAACTAACAACATTCAAACCTAAGCTAGCAAAACTAATCATATTCAACAAACAAAAACACTAAACCTAGCATAAAACACTTGATTAAGCAATAAAATAGTAACAAAGAGGTAAAATATACCTTAAGATGACTTTCCTTCAATAAATACTTCCAAAATAACTTAGATAATCTTCCAAAGTCTTCCAATGTCGAAAATAAATCAGAACAAAGCAATAAATGAAGAGAAAAAGAGAAGTTTGTAGAGAGAGATTAACACTAATTAAGCTAACAAATGCTCTAAACAAAGGGGTTTTAGGGCTAAAACTACAGAGAATACAATTAAGAGTGACTAAGTAACCTAGGGGAAATTGAAAGTTGCTGATTTTCAACCCTAAAAGTCTATAAATAGTACCCTAAAAACATCCCAAAGTGTGTCGTTTTGAATCCGGAAACAGGGCTGACATCCGAGATCGGCACGATCATGCGGAAATCGGCACGATCGTGCCGTTTGAAAATTCTGGGCTGGCTAGGAGTGACACGATCGTGCGGTTGGACTGCACGATCGTGCAGATCTTCCAGAAGGTGGTGCACGGTCGTGCACTTAGGACTGCACGATCGTGCGCTTTTGCTGATAAACTTGGTCTTCACGAGGAGATCGGCACGATCGTGCCGAATTATGACACAATCGTGCCCTTTTCTGGGCAGGGCTTCTTCAGCGAGGGACCGCGATCGTGCGATGTCTTTGCATGATCGTGCCCCCAGTTTTCTTTGATATCTTGATCTTTTTGACTCCTCTAGGCTCCCGACTTCTTCCATGATCTCGGCATCTAACTTTGAGTTCCGGGTCGGCCTCTCGCTCTAAGGATCTCGCTCTTTTCCCGGGTCTTTTGGGTCTCGCACTCAAGGCCTACAAAACAAGGGAAAAACATAATATAAGTGGCAATACTAGCGGGGAAAACGAGCTAAAAGACCAAGCATGAAGGTAAAAATAAGGCTAAAAAATGAGCCTAATCAGGTTACTGTTCGAGCCACTGGAAGCTTTCGAAATGAGAACGGGTTCCACGAAGATATAGGCTAGAAAGATTCTATTTGCTGCTATTCTATCTATTTGTGCATCAAGTTCGAAGAAGATCTCGAAAGAGTAAAGCGCATTATCTTCATTCCACTTCCAATTAAATCTGTTACGCACAATGACCTTTGCCAATCCTGTTCCTGTTAGGAATCAATTTGCAGCCAACAGCAAAATAAAAAATAAAAAAAACAACAGCCAACAACTGGTTGCCAAAAACCCCCTAAAGTCGGATATTTATCTTTATTACTACATCCGTTCCATATTATTTGTCCTCTATCTTTTAGGGTTGTTCGCTATTTGTTATTATTAATTCTTATATTGTTTGAAATCATATTTAACATCAACTTGCGTTAATAGATTTGGGCCCTGTTCTTTTTTGCGACCGCAGTTTGCCACAACTCACCACACTTAACCATAAATCATTACTTTTCTCTCTCCTCACTTTTCTCCTCTACTTTTTACATTCTCTCTCCTCACCTACCCCACATACCAATAACCTACCACAATTCCACCACACCCACCACAATTCCACTACACCACACCACACCATACCGCAGAAAAGAACAGGGTCTTGGTGTTAGAGAAAAGTGAGTAGCAAGGTAACAGCGGAAGCAAATAATAGAATCAAAAACGAGATGACGGATATTACGAAAAAATTAGAAACGACAAATAAGCGATGAAATCAAACACTAGATTTACGTGGGAAACCGAAGAACTCGAAGAAAAACCCACGGACGGCGACAGCTAGAAAATAATCCACTATGAGAAAGGAGGAGTACAACCTGATCACTATCACAGGGTGTGATGCGATCCACAAAAGAGATTACAATGACAATCTCTCAACTCTCAACTCACAATCTCTCAGGATATACTGGGGAAAAATATTGGTGAGACCCTTTTCCCTCTCAATATTTTTTCTCTCTCTAGCTCTCTGTGTTTTCTAATGTGTTTTGGTGAAGAAACATATACCGTATTTATACTAGTGGAGGGGGGAAGAAAACTAGGTTAAAATAAATAACCTAAATAACAAAGCTGAAAAAATTCTACCGCAGCTTAACAATTCACCTAGGTGCTGGCCGCGTCATGCGATATTCGCCTTCTGGAGTGCCTGCTGCTAGCGTTTATTGGGCAGGGAGTAGCGCTCTTTGTGGCTAGACGCTTGTGGCGTCCCTTTGTAGGAAGACGCTGGTGGCGTCCCTTTGTAGCTAGACGCTAGTGGCGTCATTTTTGACGCTGGTGGCATCCCTCAAAACAACTCTCCGTGTAGGGCGCTGGTAGCGTCTCACCTAACGCTGGTGGTGCCCCGATCTTCCTCCCTCAAACTAGACCCCGAGGATCTAATGGGCCACACAGACCCAACAATCTCCACCTTGGACCATGATCCGAGATATCGGTCTAGAATAAACGCCTTGACTGTCGCCATCAACACGCCCCTCCGCAGGACGTGGCCCCGCAGGGCTCTCACATACTCAAAACACCAACTAAGTCCAAACAATGTTCGAACTTAGCTATAGATAGAGGCTTGGTTAACATGTCTACAGGATTATCAAAAGTATGCACCTTCTTCACTACAATCTCTCCCGCGGCAACTGTATCTCTGATGAAGTGATACCTGACGCTTATATGCTTGGTCTTTGAATGATAACTGTCATTCTTAGTCAGATGTATAGCATTCTGACTGTTAGAATAAACCATGGTCTCACCCTGTGGTACTCCAAGCTCCATGATCAATCCCCTCAACCAGATAGTCTCCTTCACTCCTTCTGTTGTAGCAATATATTCAGCCTCTGTAGTAGACAGGGCTGCTATAGATTGAAGTGAAGCTTTCCAAGATATTGCTCCTCCACACATGACGAACCCATACCCTGAAATTGAGCGTCTCCTATCCAGATCTCCACCGTAATCAGCATCAACATAACCTGCAACATCAGACGTTGCAGCACTACCTCTATCATACAGGATGCCCTTCTCTAAAGTACCCTTCACATAGCGAAGGATCCACTTTACTCCTTCCCAATGCTTATTTCCTGGATTATGCATATATCTACTCACCACACTAACTGCATGGGACAGGTCAGTCTAGTGCACACCATAGCATAAATCCAACTACCAACTGCACTAGCATAGGGAATATTAAACATCCTCCTTACCTCCAAATCAGTTTTAGGACAGTTCTCACCAGACAACTTGAAGTGTGCAGCTAAGGGAGTTGAAACTGTTTTATAGTTTCTCATGTTGAATCTGTCCAACACCTTCTCCAGATATTTATTCTAAGATAAGAACAACTTCTCTGCCTTTCTATCTCTTTGGATCTCCATACCCAAAATCTTCTTCGCCGCTCCGAGGTCTTTCATCTCAAACTCCTGGTTGAGTTGAGATTTCAGTTTCTTTATAAGTAACATGTCCCTGGAGGCAATCAACATGTCATCCACAAACAATAATAAATAAATGAAAGACCTTTCTTCATATTTCCTATAGTACACACAGTTGTCATAGTGACTTCTTGTGTACCCTTGCCCTATCATAAAGGTATCAAACCCTTTGTACCACTGCCTGAGTGCCTGTTTAAGTCCATACAAGGACTTCCTTAATCTGCATACATGTTCCTGTTTACCAAGAACGATGAAACCTTCTGGCTGCCTCATATATATTTCCTCCTCCAACTCGCCATGGAGGAAAGTTGTCTTGACATCAAGTTGCTCCAACTCCAAATCAAATAGAGCAACAAAGGCAAGCAAGGTACGGATCGACTTATGCCTCACGACTGGCGAGAATACTTCGTTGTAGTCGATTCCTTCTTTCTGGTTGCAACCCCTTACCACTAATCTGGCCTTCCACCTTACACTTTCTACACCATGGATACCTTCCTTTTATTTGTACACCCACTTCGCAGTAAGAGCTTGTCGCCCTTTAGGCAATTCACATAGCTCCTAAGTATGATTTTTCTGCAGGCTCTCCATCTCCTCTTGCATAGCTCCTATCAAGTTTGAGGCATTCGGACAAGAGACGACCTCCTGATAGGTAGAAGGTTCAGCACCTTCAGGAGTCTCCTTTGCAACACTCAGCGCGTAAGCAATCATAGCGTCATCTTCTTCAGTATATCGCGCTAGTCTCCTGATCTCCCTCATGGGACGATCTCTAGCAATGCTCGGTTGTTCCTCCACCTGAGGAACATTCGTCTCAATCTCAAGCTCATCGACTTGAGTTGGTTTAGGAGCATCATCAGCAGTTTGCTCCTGATTGCAGGTTCCAGCAGCTCCACCTTGAGCCTGCTCCACCTTGAACACCATTCTTCCTACATCCTTCTCCTGATTTCCTGCATCATCAAAAGTACCGGTAGATTCAATTCCAGATAACATAGTAGTTTCATTAAAGGTTACATCTCTAGATTGAATAACTTTCTTCAAAACAGGACACCACATTCTATATCCCTTAGACTCAGACCCATAATCTAGAAACATGCATTTAATAGCCCTGGGAGACAGCTTCCCATCATTCACATGAGCATATACAAGACATCCAAAAATTCTCAAATTAGAATAGTTAACTGGATTACCTGTCCATACTTCCTCTAGAATCTGGTATTTGATAGAGGAATGAGGTGATCTGTTCAGCAGGTAGCAAGCAGTAGATATCACCTCTGCCCAGAATGATTTGTTCTTTCAAAGCCCTGCACTTGAGAGCATGTAACGGGCTTTCTCTAGGAGTGTCCTCTTGATTCTTTCAGCTACGCCGTTTTGCTGAGGCTTACCCACCAAGGTTCGATGCCTCGCAATCCCATGCTCCTCGCAGAATTTAGTAAATTCAGAATCAGCAAACTCCAACCCATTGTCAGTCCTGAGTTTCTTGATTTTTCTGCCTGTCTGGTTCTCCACCAAATCTTTGAACTTCTTGAAATATGAGAATGTCTCATTCTTGTGCCGCAGGAAATAAACCCAAGTCTTCCTCGAGAAGTCATCCACGAATGTCAACATGTAGCGCTTGCCACCCAGTGATGGCACTCTAGCAGGACCTCTGAATGAATATAATCAAGGATCCCCGCTGTTGTGTGTTTAACCCTTGAAAAGCTAACCCTCTTCTGTTTCCAATAGACACAGTGATCTTGCGCCATCAAGATATCCCTTCTTGCTCAGCATTGACATTCTCTTCTCTCCTATGTGACCTAGTCTCATGTGCCATAGTTTTGTGCTGTCGGACTCATCAAGATTTAGGATCGCCATTGCAGATCTGTCCATCAGTAGACCCTGCGCAGAATGCATCGCCTCTTCTTGATTCCCTCCATAAGAACCATGGAACCCTTGTACACTTTAAAAACATCATCTTCTCCTTTGTACCTGCAGCCGTTAGCCTCAAGAGTACCTAAAGAAATTAAATTTCTAGTCATGTTAGGGATATGACGAACCTCCTTGAGAGTTCTAACAATGCCATCATAAGTTCTGATTTTGACGCTGCCAATTCCTTAAACCTTGCAGGCTGTGTCGTTACCCATGACTACGACCCCGGTGTCATCACTCTCATAGGACTCGAACCAGTCCCTATGAGGACACATATGATAGGTGCACCCCATGTTAAGAACCCACTCATCTCTAGCTATCCTACTCGATGTGGTAGCGAAGGCATCATCCGTTACAAACCCATCACCATCTGACTCGGACTCTACGCGGTTTGAGGTGCCAGGTTTGGTGTGATTATCCTTGCTCTCCTGCTTCTGGTCTCTCTGTTTTGCCCAACAGTCTCTCTCTATACGCCCCATCTTACTACAGTAGTTACACTTCTTATTCTTATGAGGATTCTTAGACTTTGAACAGTGTTTAGACCTCCATCTAGACCCGTTTCCCTTACGTTCAGTATTCCTACCCTTTACAACCATAGCATCACCACCCTGGCCATCACCATCATCATCGGTATCAAGTTTCTCCTTAGACAGTAAACTAGCCTTTACTTCACTAAGGTTAAGAACACCACGATTCCCATACAACATGATTTCCTTAAGTTGTTTACGCGACGCAGGTAGGGATAGAATTAAATGCAAAGCCTTATCCTCATCAGTGTATTTCACATCCATTGATTCCAATTCAGTAATAATAGAATCAAATTCACTAAGATGTGCATGAATAGAAGTACCTTGGGGCATCTTCATCCTGTAGAATTTCTCCTTCATTCGGTACTTGTTTGCAAGACTCTTCGACATGTACAGCTCTTCCAGTTTGGTCCAGAGCTCCCGAGGTTTCTCAATATGAATCACCTCTCTCTGAATGTGCTCCGCCAAACACAGTTGAATCCCTGCCAGAGCCTTATCTTCAAGCTTCTTCCACTCTCTTGGAGTCAGATTTCCCTTGATGTCCTTCTGGAGTTGTTTGAATTCATCATCGCTCATTATCACATCAGTCTTCGTGTCCGGATACTCAATCACATCCCATAACCCGTGCTGAATCAGGACCACCTTCATCTGCAGCCTCCACATAGTAAAACTCCTTGTTCCATCAAATTTTGGAATATCGCACTTCATGATTAAAGCCATCTACACCTTGCTCTGATACCACTTGTTAGAGAAAAGTGAGTAGCAAGGTAACAGATTTACGACAAACAGCGGAAGCAAATAATAAAATCGAAAACGAGATGATGGATATTACGACAAAATTTAGGAACGAAAAATAAGCTATGAAATCAAACATCAAATTTACGTGGGAAACCGAAGAACTTGGAGAAAAACCCACGGACGGCAACAGCCAAAAAATAATCCACTATGAGAAAGGAGGAGTACAACCTTATCACTATCACAGGGTGTGATGCGATCCACAAAGGAGATTACAATGACAATCTCTCAACTCTCAACTCACAAGTCACAATCTCTCAGGATACACTGGGGGAATATATTAGTGAGACCCTTTTCTCTCTCAATATTTTCTCTCTCTAGCTCTCTGTGTTTTCCGATGTGTTTTGGTGGAGAAACATATACCATATTTATACTAGTGGAGGGGGAAAGAAAACTAGGTTAAAATAAATAACCTAAATAACAAAGCTGAAAAAACTCTGCCGCGGCTTGACAATTCACCTAGGCACTGGCAGCGCCTTTTAGGGTTTTTCTCCTTATCATTCAGGAAAGACAAGAAAATTTTCGGATAGCAAACATTATCCAAAATTTCCCTTGGATTCAAACCCATAGCTGATGATAGAACTAGAATAAATATTTTCTATTTCCTACTCACACGAGTCCATATCCTTGCTTTTCTATCAATCTCTAATTTTGATCTTCCTCCCCAATCTGATATTATTGTGCCGGTATAGACCAAAATTCCGTTATGGTCCAATTCTGACCGGTTAAATACCGGGGCTTTGCAATATTTGAGATTCTATTCCCATTATGCGCAGGATGAGTTCAGGCGAAGGATAGGCTTGCCTTTAGTCTCCGAGATAGAATAAGGCCTTATTTTCGCCCCCTATAACATTGAAAATAGTCGATCATTGAAAATAGCCGATCTGATCTGGATCTGCACAGGCCGCATCATGCGATATTCGCCTTCTGGAGTGCCCGCTGCTAGTGTTTATTGGGTAGGGAGTAGCGCTCTTTGTGGCTAGACACTAGTAGCGTTATTTTGACGCTGGTGGCGTCCCTTTGTAGCTAGACGCTGGTGGCGTCATTTTTTACGTTGGTGGTGTCCCTCAAAACAACTCTCCGTGTGGGGCGTTGCTAGCGTCTCACTTGACGCTGGTGATGCCCCAATCTTCCTCCCTCAAACTGGACCCCGAGGATCTAATGGGCCACACAAACCCAACATTTGGTATTCAGACTTCCATCTTAATTAGTTTCGTTCAAGTATAATAGTTTCGCCATCAACAATCCAATTAGTTCTATGTCATATTTTCATTACATTTAACCTTTGAAGAGTTACTAAGTTTAATTCTAATATTTCATTAAAAAAATAAATAAAATTCTTCCACGTTCGCATTCGTCTTATTTTTTGACATTTTTATCATTTATTTTCCTATAGTGATTAATATTTGTATTCGTCTCGATGACTTAATACACTCATATTTGCATTCGTCTAACCTTTCATTAAAAAAAAACATCTTCCATATTCGCATTAGTCATATTTTTTGACATATTTTTTATTTATTTTCATATATTATTTATATTTATATTTGTCTCTCTAGCTTAACATCTATTCGTAAGAATGGAAAAAAAACTAATTTAAAGAATTAAAACGAGAAACTTTCCGTTACAATAATAAAAAGGTGGATGACTTAACTGAAATGGAGCATCCAACGCAAAACAGGTAATTAATAATACTCCAATACAATTAAATAATAGAGTAGAATTATTATTTCTTTATAGTAAAATAAAAAACAAAAATCTAACGGTAAGTAAGAATATTGAACACGCTTGGCATCTTCTTGACAAGCAAATTTAGCTAATTAATTAATTTAATGTTGGAATAATTAAAGTGTTTGCTACTGTTGGAACAATAGTGACAGAAAACTGACTAATCATCATCTTGTATTATTACTTCTTCCTTCTTGTTATGGTAGGATGATCTTATCATGCATATTTTTATCGTCTCTAACACCTTAATTAGTTAAAATACTTAAATAATTGATGTATTAAAGTATTGATTGGGGAAATAATGGGGATGAAAAAGAGCCATTATTATCCCCTTTATAGATGATAATACTGCATTATGAAGTGTACGTAGAATTATTGTAGATTTCTATCCAAAATATTATTATAGGTTCTTCATAAAATAATAGTAACATTGATATATTATAATTTTCTTTTATTATTTTAGACAGAAATTCATAGAATATCAAAACTCAATATAACAAATACAAGCATAATAAAAACCAATTATAAATTAGTTAACCGTCCACAAGTAATATTAAAATTAAAACTCTAAATACACAGAATTTCAACCACAGAAACTACCACAGAATTGTCACGTTAGTAATTGTGGACCACTTTCTACCGAGAGCACAATTAATATAAAAGAGAGCATTTTTATCTTTAATTATGTTTATTTCTTGTTCTTTGGTTCAAGCCCAGAAGGCCAGAAGCTATATTGTATCTTCCCAAGTTTTTCAATTAAAAGTTTCCATGTATGACAAAAAAATTCAAGTACAGAGGTTCAATTTTCATTTTCCAATGGCATAACTTTTCATTTGCCAAACTAATGCAGAATTGCTCAATGTGGTCATAAAAAATCAGCTACTTTCATCATTCCTTTAAAATTGAATTGAATATGAGATGCATGTACACAATTACAGAGGACCAAGACAGAAACATAGAGTCAATAAAATAACAAAATGTCAGTTACAGTATAAATTTTATAGTGAAAGGAGGAAAGGAACTCTAATTATTCAAGAAACCTTTGCCTGTAAGCTTAGCGAAAAATCAATCTAAATTGTAGCAGAATGTATAGCCAAAAAAACATCACTGACTCATTGTAGTTGTCAACAAGTGAAGCCAATTTCACATCTGAATGATATCTAGAAAAAATAAACGAAGAGAAAGGCAGAGGAGAGGAATCTGTTAAGATTTTTGAGATAAGAACAACTGATGAATTTATCAAAATCCGCCAGAGAAGAGGTCGGAGGCATGGGCAACGGAGGTCGTGACCAAGCCAACGGTAGTGCCAAGAACAGGGGAAGGGAGGGGGTGGACTAGGGTACTGTGTTGTAAGCGATGGAATTATAGAATAGACTAGTGGTAAATTGGTAATTATCCTTTATTTTATTAAGAAAGTTATTGCTGATGTGTCAAGTTTGTGACAATTTCTGTGGCGGAGGTTCTGTGTAATTAGAATAGTTGTTCTTCTTTGATGCTATTCATTGTAAACATTGTTTGGAATTTTATCAATAAAATCATTTCATTTGCTTCGAAAAAAATTAAACAATGTCATCATCTTGATGATTCATTCAGCTTTACAGTATTTCTGAACACGCATGTTCTTTGGTACGGTAAATTTGGGTAATGTTAAAAACTTTACATTGTTGATAGTTGATGTTATTGTTGGTTAGTAATGGAATATTTGGGTTGTTCTAAAATATTTTTTTTTGTTTTATTTTACATGTGAACTTTTCCATCAAAAAATGTGTGAATTCTTATATTATAAAAAAAAAAAGGCTTTTTGAACGTCAATAATACCAACGTTGGGGTATTGGATACTAATAATATAAGTTATTTTCTTGGACACTAGTAATATCAACTATTGAGCTATTTTCCTCCAACAGTATACTGCCGAATCGTTATGGTTTTAACTCATTAGAAAGATGATGTGGCTCCATAATGTGTGACATGGAAGGCATGTCAGTGTCCGCGTCAACATTTTCTACCCAAGTTCCGCCTTTCATATCACACATTATGGAGTTACGTCATCTTTCTGATGAGTTAAAACCATAACAATTTGACGGCGTACTATTGGAGGAAAATAGGTCAATAGTTGGTACTGCTAGTATTCAAGAAAATAATTTGTATTATTAGTCTCCAATATCCACAAAGCTGGTATTATTGACTTCCAATATATAATGATGAAAAAACATTCAAAATTGTGAATATTTTTTTGAAAAAATGAAAAAAATTATTTGAAAAAATAATAAAAATGACAAAAATACGAAACATATTAAAAATAATTTTTTCAAAAATTCAAAAAAATAATTTTCAAAAATTCTAAAATTACTAAAATACAAAATAATTCTAGAAATTTGAGAAACTTTCCATCAAAAAAAGGAAATCTGCAAAAAAAAATTACAATCACTAGATCCACCACCACCGTCGCCCACCTACAGTTGCCCAACCACCCCACCACCACCGCCACCTCCAGTCGCCCACTATGGCATTGTCGCCCCTGTGACCCTGCTCCGACGATGGAGATTTTCGAAGATTCGATGTTGTTGTTGGGATTGGAGAGCTTTGTGGTAGTGACAACAAGGTTTTTCATTCTTTTCTATACCCTTTGGTGTCCCACATAGGAGGAATAGTGTAGTTTCAAGTGGGTTTATATATCCCACTATTCCACCTAGTGTTGTATTAAGTTAAAAGTGGGTTTTATGGAGGAGGGTGTGCTTTGGGCCTCCACGCACACGCGCCGCCACAAAACGACCCGCGGCACGCGTGCGCGCCGCTGCAAACCAGCCCGGGTTGGGCGCGGCGCGTGCCGCGGGTCGTTTTTTATTCCAATTTCTTCCTTTTTGTGTTGACTGATTTAATTCTCAATTAATATCGCGGATTTTCCGCTCTCTCTTAATCGCTATTAAATCACCATGATTCTCGCCTCTCGTTATTGCCATTTTCGTTTTTTTTTCTCTCCAACAATCATATTTCTTTCTATAAGATGTCTGCTTTGCTTGGCTGTTCATACACAACAAACATATAGTCTTCCCCTTCTCCTCTCTTAACCATTTTGGGCATTTAGATTATCATACTCCAAGCCTTTGGCCACGAGTGCACGTGTCCAGAGGTTGTCTGAGTTAACCTTGGGGAGCGACCGGCATATTTGATTGGCACCGAGGTCGAGCCGCAATCGCTTTCAAGGTCGTGGTATGTCCACGGCTCAAATAGTGTCCTTCCCGCAGCCTTGATTGTTCCATTGTTTTACCAACAATTGTAACAATTTCCGATGAACCATTCGAAGAACCACCACCAGCACCATCAAGCGAGAGCCCACCATTGTCATAACCAGCCGCCACAACCACTAGTCCACTACCATCAGGTGACTAGTTTCAACCACGTTCCCCCCCCCCCCCCACATCGCTTGCTAAAACGGTAAAAGATCTCAAAACATATCAACCCTAAAAACCAATTGAAACTACCACCATTCGTACCGGCCACCATCGATCGACCACCCCCACGTGATTACCGACACCAGGGGACTACCCAACCAACGGCGTCGGACATGCGCCCCCACTAACGTACCCTCGAATAGCCCACATGCCACCTCTCACACTATTTTTCGCACCATCTCTCACCTTTTCCCTTTTTTTATTATTAAAAAAATCTGATTTTTTTATTAATATTGATTTTTAATATATTTTCTTAAATCCCTTTAGCTTTTAAATATAATTAGGTTAATTTTTTAATTTTCTTTTATTTCATATTTTAAATTAGGTTAACTTTTATTAATATCGGTAAAAATAGACACGTCGTTGATGAAGTTAAGACTCCCAATTTATAAAATCTACATATATGTACAAATTGATTTTTTTTATAACCATTACAAAAATAATTTCTTTTACTCTATAGTAAAAGCCGTGGCTACATTTTTGTGTTTTGCAGCTCTACTTGCCTACTTACTTGCTTGTATTCACACATGAATTTACCATTTTACCTTTGGATATAATAATTAATTAGCATCTTACCTTTAGCTTGTGTCCACACACGAATTGATTCTTTTACCCTCTTGTACAATAACTAGGTAATATAGATTGACTGTATATCTGGTTAGGGTAAACACGGATTAGATATATTTTGATTTCGGGTAAATTTCACTCCAAAAACATGACTCGAGTGTGTTTCAAATTCAGGTAAATACGGGTCAGATATTCTTTGATAGTAAAATTTTTTTATAAGGGTAAATACGGGTTAGGTGTATTTTGGTTTCAGGTAAATTTCACTCTAAAAATATGACCCGAATATATTTAGAATTTAGGTGAATACGATTGGGTGTATTTCAAATTTCAAATTTAAGTACGGGATAAGTGATTCATTGTCACTTGGAAAAGAATTAGCAACCTTTCAATTAAACAACGTTTGACAATTGTAGAATAGATGTTCCATTTGTTTCAAGCCATTGGGGGCGTTTGGTGCCCGACTTTTTGGTTAGCTTTTTGGAGAAAATGGCTTTTTGGAGGATTTTTGGCTGTTTGACTAGTCAATATGCCAATTTGGGGTGTTTGGTAAATTAGCGGATTATACTAGCTTTTTGCCCCCAAAAAGCCAAATTGTAAAAAGCTACTATGAGTAGCTTTTTGTAAATAGCTGTTGACTTTTTATATTTTAAATTACCATAATGACCAATTAATTCACAAAAGTTACAAAAAATTGCTATTAAATAAAATAATTTAGGTTTAGTTCTTTTAATTGTTCTCTCATCCTTCACTTCAATTCACCGCAACACAAAAGAATGTCTGCTCCGTCGTGTACCTTCTCCAAGCACGCTACATTTCTCCAAATTAATTATTAGGTATTTCACATAGTTAATTTATGTATGATGATACTTGTGTTCAAAATCTCCTAGTTCATTTGGTTTTCCTATTAATTTGGATAAGAGACTCATATTGTCATTATGGTTTATATTGATAATGTAGTTACTAATTGATTATTCATATACGTATTGTTTACAATAACGTAATTTCTACAAATAAATTATAAAATATCTACATTAAATTGTAAAAGTACATCGGGATTTAAAAAACTAAAAATGAATTTAAATCATAATGTTAAACCTAAAAATAAATTAGAATATGGATGGAAAAACCTAAAAAAAAATTTAAAAAAATCATAATGTTAAAAAACACTAAAAATAAAGTCAATGGTACAATTGGAAATTAGGAGAAAAAGTCATCCTACAAACATCTAATTCTACCAAACATTTTTTTTTTATACAAACAAAAGTCAAACAATTAACTAAATACTATTTACAACACAAATGTACTAACAATCATCCTGGGACCCAAACGCCCCCATTATAAATTTATATTGTGTTTACTTTTATTCTATAATGACCAGCATAATGTGTCCCTTTTTTTATGGTCTTCTGACTTTGATGATTAATTTTTCACATTTTATCTTAACAAAACTTGTAATATTATATTTGCGAAAAAATATTTTTCATTATAAATATGATTAACTCAATATACAATCTGAAAAATTAATCGTCAAAATTTTAAAAAATTAACCAATTTATTTAAGACGGAGGAAATATTAGAAATAGTTGAGTCTGTTGGACGGACCTTCTCACTAGTCTAAAGAAAAACAGCAACAGAGAAAGTTCAATGGCACTGAATGGAAACATTACAGCGCAAATTGAATATTTTCCTAATAAATAGTAATCATATGTTTAGTACATCTTAATATCAAATATCTACTTTGAATGAGACAAGGCAATTGCTTATGAACTCACCACCTACCCGTTATGAACAGGCCAAATTTTAAATCAGATTTCTACTTTTAATCAAAATGGTAATCATACGGATCCCACCCACTCACAACAGATTCTTATCCACTCTAATGATAATGCAGAATTGTTTTTTAATAATTACTATTAGAAAACTAATAAAAAAAGGAAAAAGGTCAGAATAGGGTTCCTAATCATAATCTACCTAATCCCCTTGGGTCCAACCTAAACTGCTTCGACATTCTTTAATCTCATGTTTTAATTGATCGAACCACCCCCGGGGCCGGGGTCTTTCCAAAGAAAAAAATATATATAGATCATGTTTGTCAAACCATGGCTAGCTATTAGCTAATTATATCCGCGGTTTGGAAAAAAAAAATTATTTGATAAAATTAATTGTTTCTAAATAAGATATTTGTTAAACTTTCATTTATACCCTCTATAAATAGTAATATTTTTAGAATGACATCTATGTAATTTTAGACAAACTTTTGAATTAAAATATTTTTTCCACAATAAATCATTTTCAATAGATTGCTCTAATCAGTTTATTGAAAATTGAGTTATTGAGACAAAATAACCAGCTAAACCAAACATAAAAATAGCTTATTTGATACCCTAATAGACCAACTTTTGCAATAAACCTCTTGATGGTGTGTTTACCAAACACAACCGTTAATATTTAGATATTGTTATTACAAAAAATATTCAGATATTACATATGTTTGAGGAAAATATTCTCATAAAGATAAAACCGTTGATAAGAATTATATAATACCTATTGGTTGTGTTGTTTATAATTTACATTTTAGAACCTATATTGAACCAAAATATTTGAATAACATAATGATCTGAACGTCACGCATATTAATCATAAGGTACTGTTGTTTGCAATCTGTATTCCACATATCTGCCAAGTACAAAAAGTTGGCTACAATATTGCTATGGAGCTGTTTGATATAATGTCAGATGAAAGGCAAAGCAGGTAAAATTGAAAGCAAATATTAAAAGCTTGTAATAACCAAGTTGGGGTGATAAGGTAGCATGTGAAAGCTGTGATGACAACTCAAGGTTGTGGCTCAAGCAGATCACTGGCATTCTTCCTTTTGTTTTGTTAATTTACATTGCTTAAGTATCAAGTACCTATAGAAGAAAAGCATAGTACACACATGTCACTCTCATCAACAATCATCTGTAGCAAATTTATGTAGAAATTCATGTCTGGGTTGAAAACAGTTTAGAATCCGGAAATTCCATAAAACAGTTCAAAGCTGGAAAATAACTGTAGAATAAAGGTCGGTTCTGGTTAACCCGTTTAATGAATGGAAGCCTGAAAACGATTTGGAATCGCTCAATAATTATCGTGTTTTCAAGCTAAACGGTCAGGTTGAAATAAGTTAGCTTTTGGTTTCTCAATAATTTCATGCGAGGACTGTCAGATTGTCTATATCTAGATCCTCCGAGTCTGACGTCAGCGGGACTACAACTGAAGATTATTGTTGTTATTATATAAATAAATAAAGTATAAAGAGACACCCTGGAAGGAGGGATAAAGATAAAAGAATAATACTGGTAGTATGAACCAACCTTTGAGTAGAAAGTTTCAGTTACACCTACTTGTGCGAGCTGCTCTGTTCAGCCTTTTCTTATAAGCCAAAACTTGCCACTCAAAACTTCCATTAAGGACAGAGACATTGCTCCTTACCTCTCTTTTTCACCTCTTCCTCCATTTTCTGTTGCCTTAGACACAAGAATTCTTCATCTCACAAACATAATTCTGCAAAAGAAACACTCATCAATGGGGTCGCTTCAGACTCCCATAACAGTTAGAAGCTCATCCTTGCTTCAAAACTCATGCGGGTATCTGCTTCAGGAACTCCAGGCAAGCTTCTTTCTTTTGCTGTCACAATGCTGGATTTTATTTGTTCATTTTCCTGCCAAAATTGACCCTTTTTCTTTTACTTTTTTCTTGGTGCCTTTAGATGATATGGGATGAAGTGGGGGAAGAACAATTTGAGAGGGATAAGGTCTTACTAGATATCGAGCAGGAGTGTCTGGAAGTTTACCGGAAGAAAGTAGACTATGCTAATATGGCAAGATCGCGCCTGCATCAGGAACTGGCTGAATCTGAGTCTGAATTTACACATCTTCTGCTGTCGCTGGGTGAACAATCCGTGCCTGAAAGAGTATGTCTTCATTTATTTATGATTCTCCGTAAAATGTCACTTGGTCTGTAATCAACAGAATGACAAGCAAAAAGAACTAGAAATAGATAAATGGTAAATGACACAAATGAAACACACAAGGTAATAAGGTTAGATTCATGGAGCGCATGCTGGATGTGTTGAAAAGTTGATGCTGACTTAGCATATAAGATTTTGTAAAGGACATAATTTAGTTCTGTACTTTGCCCGCTCTAAATTGGCTGATGTCTGTTCCCAAACAGCCAGAGAAGAAATCAGGGACACTAAGGCAACAGCTAGATTCAATAACCCCAGCCTTGAGGGAGATGAGGCTAAGGAAGCGAGAGAGAATGAACCAGTTCCATGCAGTTCAAGGGCAAATACAGAAAATCAAAGCAGAAATAGCAGGGCTTTCCGAGTATGATGATTCTGCAACAGCTGTAATCGTTAACGAGAATGATCTTTCTTTGAAGAGATTACAGGAATACCAAGCTGAGCTGCAAAAGCTCCAGAATGAGAAGGTACCAGAATTATGATCCCGATTCTTTTTTTCTCCTTTCTCTTTTCGGGTGGGGTATAAATGCTATTGTTAATAACAGAATGTATCACAAAAACTTACCATGTTTATTTTATTGACTATGCAGAGCAGCAGACTTCAGAGGGTGGAAAAGTATACATCCAAAATCCATGACCTGGCTGCATTATTGGGGATGGACTCCTCAATGACTATCACAAAGATTCATCCAAGCTTAAATGAGTTGTACGGAATAGCCAAAAACATCAGCGATGAAATTATGGCCAAACTTGATGACACAGTGAAGTCCCTTGAGGAAGAGAAGCAAAAACGGCTAGAGAAGGTGAGATTCCTCCTCCTGTTAGGAAGAATTGTGTTGAACCTGGACAAACCTAAGGCATAAGGGGCGGCTAGCCCCAAAGCTGCACGGTTGGCTATTAATTATAACAAAACAAACATATACGCCCAATGTCAAATTACATAACTCGCACTGTGATTAGTAACTTAACAAATATGACTCACAACTCACAAGCAACAACACGCCCGTGTCTTTGCCCTTTACTAATTACTGGCAATAACCTGCCACTTTGCAATTGCAGCTCCATCATCTGGGAAAAGCACTGACAGACATGTGGAATCTGATGGATACCTCAGAAAAAGAACGCCAGCCATTTTATCATGTTACTGATTTACTACTAGTTCCACCTGAAGAAATAAGAAAACCAGGAATGCTCCCCACGAGCATCATTCAACAGGTCAGTTCATGATTAAATGAAATAATGGTGCAAATTGTATTTTGCATGGTTGTCTGATATCCCCTATTGTTTCAAGGCTGAGACAGAAGTGCAGAGACTTGATCAATTAAAAACTACCAAGATGAAAGAGCTCTTTGTCAGGAAACAGTTTGAGCTTCAAGACATATGCTGTAAATCTCACATGGAGATTCCTTCACAGTCAGAAATGGAAAACATTTCACACCTTGTAGATTCAGGTGACTTTATCAACTTCCTTCTCTAAGTTTAACAAAGAAAAAATATATTAAGTTAAATCCAAAATATCATCGATTTCATTGAGCTCACATATCGGTGTCTGTGGATAAAAGGGACGATTGACCTTGCTGATCTCCTCACAAGTATGGATGAGCAGATTGCTAAAGCAAAAGACGAAGCATCAAGCAGGAAGGTTATAATGGAGAAGGTTGAGAAGTGGATGGTAGCATGTGAGGAAGAGAGATGGTTAGAAGAATATAACATGGTAATTCCAAACAAGTACAATCATTAAATTGCATGGAAATCACTTTAAGATTTTTTTGATTCTGGTTTGATTAATCAAATTGCTGATGAGTGTTCCTGCAGGATGATAACCGTTACTCAACGAGCAGAGGTGCTCACAGGAACCTAAAAAGAGCAGAACGTGCTCGAATAACAGTCACTAAGATCCCAGGTATTATTATGTCTAAGCTATTTATCTGGTATTGAGCAAAGGGAAGGATCGCATATGACCCCAAAACACAACTATTAAAAGACTCATTCTTTTATTAAAATTCTAACTTCATTGCAGGGCCTCTCCTAACGGAATCCACAATTAACATTGTAATAAAGCACTAGCATTATCTTAAGCTTTCAAACAGAAGAAAACTTGGACTATATGAATACTGCAAGTTTCTCATACAAGGTTTACTTGCAGTTTTAGTAGATATGCTGATCTCATTGACCAGGACATGGGAAGAGGAAAGACAGAAAGCTTTCTTGTATGATGAGGTGAGGGCTTCCTCATTAATGATTGATGAGCAACTTTTCTTTCATCACTCTGTTCAATTCCAGGACCAAATTTAAGCCTTAAACTTAGAGAGAAATTCAAGGCTACAAGCTGACTTGACTTTATGCATACATAAATTTAGGTACCCCTGCTAGGGTTGTTGGAAGGGTACATTGCTATGCGGCAGCAGAAGGAAGAGGTGAAGCAAAGACAAAGGGTGAGTTTCTCAGTTCATATGTATGACATAAATTCGAAAAAATTCAAGCGACTTATAAACCTTTGCGAAATTAGTGTTATACTCCTACATGAACTTAACCACATGCAAGTGGAGTATCAAGTTGTATTCAACAAGAGCACGTCTCCAGATATCAAATTGACCAATTGCCAATATCATGTCTTTAATTACAAACATATGTCAAATATCTCTATCCAAGTGGGAATGTCGGGTGACCAAAATGAGTACTTGACGTTAAACCAAAAGTTTCGAGTAACATCACAGCTACAAATCTAGAACTTACAGTTATGATCTGTCAACAAGTAACTTGTATAAAATATAGAATGAAACAGTTATTTTAACGTAATTGTTTACCTTCCCCAGTTAGAAAAGAAAAAAGCAGCAGCTGAGAGCAACCTGACATTAGGTGCCAGACCCAGCACCAGTGCAAGGCGTATACCAAACAGGAGCTTAAGTACCAGTTTCAGTAGTGCATCTGCATCCCCTACACACAGAAGCATAAACGGAAGTCCTTCAAACAGGAGGTTTTCGGTAGGTGCCCAACAGATCGGATCAAACGGCCTTCAGTCACGGGCCCAGGGTTCACCACTCATGAAGGAAAGAACAAGAACTCTGAGACAGCAAATGTACAGTCAATCTGAGTTTGGTTCACACCTGAGAGACGAAACCGCTTCAGTGGTTTCAACTTTCTCTGGACCCTTATCTCCAGACTTTTGAGTATAGTTTTGACAACCATACTTCATACAAGAGTTTGTGAAACAATATAGATTTGATGCTTGTGCAGAATAACATCTGTGATTCTGATTCCACCAACCCCCCCCCCCCAACCCTAGGCTTTACTTGTTTATATCTAATATGTTGCCCTATTTTGTAAAGTTTGCTTCGTACATTCAGGAGATGGTGTATTTAAGTGTGAATGAAAAATAAAAGAGCATTTTTTCTTATCAGCATTACCACTCTTTTCCTGCTTTATTAGACAGTAAACGTACACTGACCAACACAATGAAATATAATATGTGTTTTCATCAGTCATCACACACTAGCTAATTCTATTTGACCGTGGTGTGATCATCTATATACATCAAGATAGATGAACACTAAAATTAGACCAAAACACAACTCCTACAAGTAGCCTTTCTCTTGCCGTTCACATACTTAAATACCCTTCGTGCCATCACCACGTCAAATACCATGCTACTTAGAGTACGCATTGAAATTCAATACCCAATGATGATGATTGGCTCTCTATCAGGGGAAATGGAGGTGGCATATCATTTCATCTTTTGGATAAAACGTGCAAAACTACAAAACATGAGACAGTCATTCCAGGAGCACTAATATTCCACAACCACAGGTCATACTTATAAGACGACAGCCATGCATATTGCGTCAATTTTCCATACCTAACACACACAAACAATGCCACATCAATAATAAATATGAAACGGCACATGGACAAACTCAATTCCATACAGGGATTAGCTAGTCAAGATTAGCCATTTTGAGGTCAACTTTAGCTCAATTGCCATGCCAAGCTTGACATTACCTCACGTTTCACAAGTAGGCTAGCACCCAATAGTCAAAGTTCCCCCCAGCCTTAAGCTAGTTAAGTGGACTCTAATCAAGTTAGATGAGCTAAAAGGTATCGATCCTAGCTCACTAATACCGAATCAGATTTGAATCAAACATATCTAAAACACATAAAAAGGGTCCAATATGATATTATGATCTCAACACTAACCACGCGGGGAGGGGGGTGATCAAACATTCGATGCTCAACATTTAAGCTAGGACTCAGTAAATCAAAGTACGCCCCAGTTTCAAAGTGTTATCCAATCAAGCTAGATGATCTCCAAAGTATCAAGCACAGCACACTGATATTTGACCTGGTCTAAATCAAACACGCAAAAAGAATTGGCTCAATTTGATATTACAATACTAACGAAGAAATATGATTCTCCAATTTAGAACCGAATCAGTAAAATTCCATTGCTCAAGCAAAAGCCGCTGAATCTACAATAACCAATTCGTTTGATTCAGTAGCATCATATTCAATTAGAAAAACATGAACAAGGAACTACATTCACAATCTGAACATATAACATAGAGAGCAAAACCTTAGGAATCATCTACATTTTCATCAGTAGGCTCCAAATTATCGGACTCATTAACACGACTGGGACCTTCTTCTTTGTGATACTTCTTGAAGAAACTGTCAATCGGGCGAGTATTACGGGGGAGCGGAGCAGGCTTCGCCTTGACCGTCCGATCCGGGGCGGGGAGATCCGGCGGTTGAGAAGGCGCAGGGAGTGAGTCAAGCAAAACATCGCGAGTTGGGTGATGCCTTTTGACAGCTGCTCTGAGATGGTCGAGTTTCACCGTCTTCCGCTTCTTCTCGGCGGCGACTTGGGCGGATTTTTCGGCGAGAAAGTGGAGGAATAACTCCGTGGCTCCTGAAACGAGGAACAGAGCTTCAGAGGATATTCTTGTGATGTCTTTGTCGAATTTTACGATTTTTTTCACTCTTCCTATTGGGAACGATGGATTGATGACTTCTGAGGTTTCTTCGTTTTCCGCCATTGTTGTGGAGAATGAGAAGCGGGACTGAGGAGGGAGATAGCCGCCAAATTAGGGTTTTAGAATTTGGGGAAGATGATGAAAAGGGCGGGAATTTGGGGATTTACATTAAAAGACGATTAAGCCCTTGTTTTAATCATTTCCCGTATATTCTTTTTTTCTTTTTTTTTGGGGGTTAGAAAAGTTATATTCTAAGGCAGCGTTTGGTAGGAACCCCAGGAAAAAGGAAGTTTTCCCCGGGAAAAGTTTTCCTTGGAAAAATTTCCCTTAGGCCCCCCTAAGGAAAAATTTCCCTAGGAAAATGGAGAAAGTGATGGGCCCACCGTAAAAATTTTCCTAAGGTCAACCCACACTCAAACATGGGGAAAATAAGTTAACCCGGGAAAATTGACCATTTCTCCGGGATTATTGACCAACCAAACGCACCCTAAAGCAAACAAACATTACAAGTTACAACCATATCGATGTCTTCCTTGTCATACAAGCTAGGACATGAGCTCGACTTTAATTATTACTAGAGGCAATGCCCGTGTAAGGCACGGGCTCCGTTTGCCATCTAAAAATAAATTTATATATGACTTTTATTTGGAATTAAGAGGGGTTGAAGAAGTTTAGTTATAAACAGCAACAATCCATCCAATGGTTATCATCTTTCTCTTTAAATTCATTGGGATAACGCAGCAGCCTGATAGCGAAATTCTCTAGCACCTGCAGCAGCTACCTATATGGGTTGTACTTGGCTACCAGCCCGTGTTGTTGGCCCTTGATGTGAACCAGGTGGTGTTATTGTAATTTGCTTTGATTGACAGCTTCAACAAGAATAATGAATTTGCTAATACATCAAACACACCTACCATTCCCAACATTCATTATTGTCAGTTTAACAAATTTTGAGCTATTAATGTTGTTATAGTACAAAACCATTATTGAACCTTCAACTATCAGTTTAAACTTTTTGGTTAAGTGGGTTTTACAAATAAGAACATTAAATAAAGAATCACCCTCTTGTGTGCTATGTAGTAAAAGGTACAAAGAACAAGTAAACGAATGGGTTCAGTAAAAAAAAAAAAACACAGCAAGGTATTGTCAACAAATTCCAAGATATAAAACCCATAAAATTCAGTAAAAAAAAATGGTTAAGAAAGGGGTGAAAAAAAGAAATTTGAAAGTTGAGCAGCGAGATTAGCAAGGAAGGTTTTCACCCCTTCATCTTGAGTGAATAGCATGAGCAGTGAGATTAATAATGCTGTAATTTTTCATTTTTCTCATTTGATTGCTTTATTTGATGTGATATTTTACTTCTTTTGATAAAAAAAAAAAGAAGAAAATTGAAAGAAGGAAGAAAAGGGTACCTTTCAAGCAAACTATGATCTTGAAAGAACAAGCCCCACCCTGTCGTTCCATTTGTTGAAGGGAAATAAAATTGAAAAATCTAGCATCCAAAATTGAACCATAAGAGAAGGAAAGTAAAGCGTTACCCAAAATCGAACGGAAACGAACCCAAGAAAATTTGTATATGGTGATAAGCAGCATATAAGTTCAAGAGACAAAAATAGTGGTAATTATGGAGGGTATTGATATGCGGAAGTAGAAATCCGTTGAAAACATAACCTGCAAAAGAATTCAGCCCAAATTTAAGGTATTGGAACAAGAAATTCACTGGATTTCAATTTGTAGCAGGCAAATAGAATCCAAAATTTAACATCAAGCTATATTAAGAGAACACAGAAGAGCAAGATAATAATACCTGATGTTCCTGATTTTCGGTCTGAATGTTTTTAATTATTCCAAGAGCAAAGGAAATAAAGATGGAGGAACAGTTGAAACACGAGATGCAGGAGGAAAATATAGGCACATAAACACCATAGACCTTTAAGGTATCATAAATTATTTTTGTACAAATGCAAGTTGATAAATTTATAGAATTCCATCTTTTAAGTGCTAGACTACAATAAAATGTCATATGAAATTTGTTTTGACACATTTCAAGCAGTATTAATTTGCAAAATTAAAGTGAAGGGTGCATGTATAGAGTTGACAATTAGCGAATTACATGAATGCAATTATTAAGAAGCTCAAAGAAGATATATTGGTTTATAATCAACGAAAGATAACTCCGTATACTTACTCTATATTAGCCAAATTATAATCAATTGGATGCAAGCATCTGATGGCATCTTGATCTTGAGAACAAACCCACACATTACCTCAGAAGGCACAAAATAAGGTAGTAGAGTATGTTCATAGAAGGGAGAAACACTTACATTGTCACTTCTCTTATGATATCCGCCATGGTCAAGCCATTTCCTATCTTCATGTCAGAAATTCCTAATAACAATCAAGTATAACCCTTTTTCCTAAAAAAAAAAAGGGGAAACTCTTCACTATCCTACAAATAATGTTATATACTCCAAAATAAGAGACACTTGTTGGATACAAAGTTCACAACAAAATAAACCTACATAGACATGTACTTCCTCATCCTTTCTTCCTTATCTATACTACCTCAATTTCTCCATTCATGTCTTCCATTTTCAGGCTCACCTCCATGAAGTGCAAGTCAAATACCGAAGACATAATTCAACAATAAGTTATATTTGGAAGTTGATCCCGAGAAGAACATTTTTTTATGCATAAATCCTAATTTGTTGGTGAGGAGAAAAACATTTCTGAGCTGAAATGCACATTTCGTGCAGAAAATGCAGTTTTAACCCAGTAATATAATTACATTTTTCAGAGGTGAAAATTGCAAATCCTTCCCACTTTTCGACTATAGAAAATAGAAGAGATGCTCTAGAAAACTATAAATCCAATTAATCTTGATCTCAACCAATTAGTTGATTGTTTATCTAAGAATTTGCAAACTACAGGTGGTTGGATAGAATCATTTAGTTGGTAAACTTGGGTAACCATGTAACTTAGTAAGGGTTAGCACTAATCTATTTATCTATATTCACAATTGTGGAATAGTATAAGTTAACTAATTTTCATCTACAATTATCATACTCACCTTGCAAACATCTTTATTTTTTTTTAAAAGATTACATATAGTGAATGCAACTTGCAAATTTGGCAGACATTTGTTCCAATATTCCGCCTTATCATGAGTGCATCAAGAAACTCATTCAAAGATGGTATTTAAAGTACAACATAGTCAATCTCAATCAAGGTGAATATAGAAGAAAGAAAATTAAGCAGTAAAGTCAAGCCATAAACAATTCTAGACAATTGGAACTTAGATAGTATTCTTTGAGAAATTTCATCAAACAACAGTCAACTTATGGGTAGGACAAAAGAACCATATACTGGAGACTTTTAAAACAAAGAAAAATACTCTGAAATGACGCTAATCCAAACTTTAGACAAAAGTAATAATATTGATCCAAAGACGAACTAACTATACTGAGTAGAAGAACAGAAAACCCAGTAATTATTCGGTACAAATTCAACCAAAATCAATGGATTAAACATAATAAACTCAAAGAATAAGAATAATTTGATTTAAAAAAAATAAGCTTATCTCAAATGTTGTTGTGATTTTTGGGGTGGAGCTCATTTGGATAGAACTTAGCAGCCATGAAGATGAACTTTCAATAGACCATGGGCAAATGGTGAAGAAGAGGCAATTAGCAATTGGCATAATGTTGCATCATCAATTGATAGCATCATCATTATATTTGATGAGATGAAATTCTCCAGTTTTTGGCAGAACTGCAAAATCGAAGGTGAAAGTAGAATTGACATGAATCCAAAGCAAACATGCATAACAAACCTTAATTCATTAAAAATATGTCCCAAATGTATGTGTTTTTCGAAAAGAAAATGCAAAAACGTATTGCAAAATGATGAATTCAACCAAACCTATATGAAAAAATCCAACTTACCAGCAAACTACACAAAATTGAAAAACTGGATTACCTTTAATCATGCTGTAAAGTGAAAAAACGAGCTTGAAGGATCTTAATATTGATCGAATGATTAGATAGATGAATATAAGGAGTGAAATATAAAACTTGAAAAAAAGGAAATTAGTATCCGAAGGTTAATCAAATGATTCCACCTAAAGGCTGGAGTTAATGATTCAATTAAACAATTTGACTTATAACTTTCACCATTTTTTATTATGAAAACACACTTATGTGGTAATTTTTTTTGAAAGAACATGGTAAATTATATTAAAACCAAATTAACCTCCAAATGAAACCATATGCCACGTTTCAAAAACTTAGATGTTTGGAAGAAATTATGACATACTTCTGACCCCAAACTATCGAGAAAATTTTCCAAAAAAAAATCATAAAAAATTTAATATATTAAATAATAATCAAATATGCCAGGCCCTCCAAGAACCAAAATATGGGGACTTTGTGAAGCAATGGTATTTGAACATCAGGAGTGGAACAAGGTTTTGGTACTGCAGTTGTGAAATTGCGAATTTGTTTATGTTCAACTGTATGATAGGAAAAGCATACACTTGTAGTGGATCAACTGGCCATGAACCCTCATCATATCAAAAAGAAAATCATATCCTTTTCTTTTTCAGTAGCTATCTCTCAAATTACTCCTTTGTTTCGTGGTTGTGATTCTACCGTATCTCGTTGTCTCTGCTTCGATCTAAGGGCTGCTCTCATGGGGCTGTTAGGAATCTGCCAGATTTTTGCTATTTTGAGATTTGGGATCTGTTTGTGAGCTCATAGTGTCTGAAGTCATGCAAAGTTGGGCATTTTGGTGAAGCAACATCAGTGTTTAAAGATGGGTGGAATTTCATTTGGTCATGGAAAGTGTGGGCATTCTGGTGCTGCTGCAGCAGTCTTGAATTAAGTTGTACGAAAGATGGGTGTAGGGCATGTTTCACATTTCTAGCTTGCTGTTTATGATCTATATGGAGTCATTGAAGGTCTACCCTTGATTCTCTGATTGGAAGGCATCACATAATTCTTGAGTGATCATATGGCTTTTTCATCAAATTAGAGTATTGTTCAATAAAATAGTGCAGCTAAGCTCCTGTCTGTCATAGAGGGTTATATGGGTGCCAATATGTAAACGTGGTTTTCGTGATCCGGTTTTTATCGTTCTTCTCAGGGAGCGAGGGGCCTTGGTCATAGAATCTAGGTCAAAGGTCGGGATGAGATTGCTAGGGTAAAGAAATCGGTTTGAAAGGGTCACAAAGCGAGAAACAAAACTAAGGTCGGTCAAGGAAAGGAAATGGGCTTCGGAGGCTTTTTGGGATGCAAACGGGGATGAGGAAATGAGTTTCGCAACAAGAGAATAACAAGGAGGGAGAATTAAGTGGCAATTCCGTTAGAAAATACCCACCGAGCTTCGTCTTTCGAGGATAGTCCGGATTAACTTCCCCAAAGTCCACCACGGATCCGGAGGGATAATGAAACGGAATTCCCTAGTTAACCTCCTTCCATTTCCGTGGGTGAGAATTAACTATCCCAACTCCAACCTTCCACACAAGTGTTGAATGTGTTCGGGAGCTTTCGGACCCAAATACATCCCACTTGAGGGAAGGGGAGGAGTGGGAAATTGATTTTCCAACTAATTACTCACTAATGTTGCTAACCTAAACCTAATCACCCATTCACACCCTTAATTACCTCCTAATCCATAGGGTATCTAGCCACTAATCATGATAAAAACTATGCTAACAACATCCAAACCAAACCTAAGCATGTTTTCTAACATCAACAATCAAGAACAAGCAAAACAATGAAAGTAGCAATCAAAGCAATTAAGAAGCAAGAAAAGTAATTAGCAAAGCAATTAATAAAGGAGTTTAAGGGAAAGGAGAACTTATCAAATGCTGTAGATGAACAAAGGAAAGCAATAGAAAGAATGATCCAACAATCTCTCAATTTTTGAATCCCCAAATCTTCAAATACAACTCAAAATCACCAAAACCCTAGATTAATCTCTCACTAATCTCTCTCTAAAATCCACTAATACAAAGTTGAAAATTAGAAGTCTAAACTAGAGTCCCCTCCTCCAAGAATATCGTCAATTGGGATATATATACCAGTCAAGTTAGTTGGGAAAAACGCGCCATTTCAAGCCGAAGAAGTGCGCAGAAAATAGGGGGGTCGCGGGCGCGACCTACCCCGTAGCGGGCACGACCAGCGAAATCTCCCAGGCGATTCTGAGCTTCGTACGACCGCAGGTGCTGTCCAGGAGACCCAACTGCTGTCTTCCTCTGCCCGGCCGAGGTAGGGGTGTCACTAGTGGGGTGACGGGGGCTACCCTCTTGGCTCTTCCACCCTTTTGCTTCCTTCTTTCCAAGGCATGTAACGCCCGCTACAAAGATCGTAGCGGGTGTTACCTCTCTAATTTGCACCAAATGAAGGGAAAGTGGTCCTGGGTCAACTCCGCTTCGGCTCTCGGTCCGGCTCGGCTCGGGAAATCGCCAAAAAGACTCAAAAATGGCTCGTTTTACCTCGTTTTATTGTAAAACGCCAAAACCTACAAAATAACCAAAAACATACTAAAATGCACGAAAATAGACCGGAAACGAGTCAAAAGACCAAGATAAAAGGCGATATTTAAGCCCAAAATTTGGTCTAAACACCCCCACACTTAAACTTTTGCTCGTCCCGAGCAAAACAAAACAAAACAAATAAGAAAAACTAAACACCAACTCCTCTGTCGTGGAAGGAAACGAGTGCATTTAGCGTATGCACCAAGCCCTTTGAACCCCCCGACAGCCCGGGTGGATGAGATGGACTCGTGAGGGTTTGTAGCGGCTCTACCCACAAAAGCCAAAGAAAAAGGAGAGAGGGAAAGTAAAAAACAAAACCAAAGAAAGAAAAGGAAAAGGAAAACAACCTTGCTTCAAGGAATCATGCAATCTCAATCAAGAAAACGATATTAATCCTCCAAAAGGAACCGTTATGAGCATCTCACATACACCTAACTCAAGCAACTGCCAATCTTAGAGGTTTCGATCCCCTTCACTTCATGCAAAGCTAAACCCCATGTGCGCAAGTGCTTAGTGGGTTCTAACTGATTCCGATCGACTCCAAAAACTCACACCCGAGCTTGAAACAAAACGAACAAGATTTAGCAAAGAGTTGCCCTCCCCCGCATTGGATCGCCCTTGGCTTGGTGAGGGCCGCAAGTAATGCAAGGAAAGGCTCCTCACTTATTAGCACTTAACTTTCTTTTTGGGTTGGGTTTTCCAACATTTTCAATTTAGTTTAAAGGTCGGCGTTAGTTTTGTGGGAATTGCAACGACCCAACAATGGGGTTTACCCTCCCAACACAGGCTTTTCCATACACCTCTTCGTCGCGAACGATAGTAGAAGGAGGTTTAAGGGGTATTAGCGCCGTACCGCTAATACCAGTCCCATGTAGGTCAACTAACTTTATGCTGGTTAATACCGTTCGACCGACAAGAACCAATTAATTCATTTATTTGAGAATTAACTTCCTTTTCTTTTTCTTTTTTTTCTTCTTTGTTTTTCTTTTCTTTTTTTTCTTTTTAGAAAACAGGCTCGGACGTAAGTGCCCGGAGTCTCCCAGTTCCAACCAGAACGTGAAAAGAATCAAGGATCTCACTAGACACTCAATGAAGGGAATCTAATTAAATGAGTCATGACAATCGCCCGAGATAGGGTCGAAAATGCTCAAACCGGTTTCTTTCAAGAAAATTAAGAAAGTCTTCCCAATATTGACATCACTATCCAAGAAACGAAGCAAAAACAAAAACAAAACTAAAAACAAAAACTTTTAAGGTTTTTCACTCCCTTTTTTCTGCTTTTTCACACAAAATTTTTCAAATTTTAGGCAAAAACTAAGAAAAATGAAAACAAAAACTAGGTGATTTACCCTTGAAATAGAATGTCTCTCCCCCCTCCCCCACCCCCCACACACACACACACTTAAAACCTCACAATATCCTCATTGTGGGAAGGTGTCACAAGAAAAAGGGTAGAGAACCTACAAAGAGCAAATAATCAAAAACAACTAGCAAGCAAATGGTCGCGACCCGAGCCCACACGGCTCCAACAGCAAAATATTCCCAACACAAACACTCAAAGGGGTTCGCCACCCAAAAGAAAATCAAGCATGCAACATAGATCCGAGATATACACATCAAGGAGAGCGGAAAGAGGTTACCTCGATGTAACGCCCCAACCTTAATCACATTAAGACTATTCTTTAGAATCCCAAACCTGTGATTAAGGTTGGGGCGTTACACTCGAGGTCTTAAAGTAAAGAACAGAACCAATCCGCGATCCAGGAAAACATCACACTTGGGGTTAGGAATAAATAAGAAAAACATAATAAGTGTGAATGTTCGCATGCATGAAAGAAAAAGAAAAACAAACTAAATAAGACACTAATGACGAAAGAACTAAAGAAAAACGAACATATGTACAACATATACATTGACCATGACTAACCTCAACCCCGAATCTCACTCTTTTGAGGCGGGAATTGAGGGTAGAACTACTCACCTATCCGGCCTTACTAATGATGAAGAAATAGGAGCAGATGAACACGAATTCAGCCGGGAGGATCAGATCTTGCTCGCCACTATGAACAAAAACACACAACGGACAACCTCAAAGGACCATTACGACACACAATCACAATGTACAATGCGAGAATGTTGTGATTCTGGGCAGAAACTCTTAGTGCAACAAGTGTGTGTATGTTTTGTCAGATGAAATGCAGCAACTAATCTCGCAAAACACCAAGCAAGAACACAACACTCATACTCAGGACACAACTAGGTGAATATGCGAATAAATTGACAGAACCTTCCCCTAACTCAACAAGAATGACAAACGAACCAAATGCAAGTGAGAAGGGAAAGGATTTCGCGTAATGACACAAGAATTTACCTCCTTTAGCTGTGTAGAGCGAATGCTTGCTGAAAATCCCACACTTAGATTGAATCTGGGCAAACTTAGGTACCCTAGCAGCAGATTTTCGCAGCAATTGAGGATGATTAGGGTTTAGAATCGAAAATGGAGGAAGAGTGAGGGTTGAATTGATGATTGAGAGGAAGGAATGAGTGTGGGTGAGGGTTTTGTCGCAGGTTTAGGGCTGTTAAAGAGAAAGAGAGTCGAATGAGTGAGAAAGGAAAATGAGAGAAGTGAGAAAAGTCGGGTTTTTAGGGTCGAATTAATCGCTGACAGTGTCAGGTCACGGGTGCGACCGACACTGTCGCGGGCGCGACGACTGCTGGAGTTGGGAATTGCTGGGCGTGCCGCCGCAGCGCCTGTCTCCTCGATGCAAATGTGTGCTCCTCGAACATATTGTCTTTGTCGCTGGCCAGCGGCCGCTACACTGATGGTAGCGCCTGATACCCTCTTGCTGACAATTCCAAACTTCAAATAAAATCCAACTTCTAAAACCTTCCACACTTCAACACTCATTTTTCCATACTTCCTCACATTCAATCCAAAAATTTTCCAACTCTCACTCTCTCAAAACTCATATGTTTTTCAAAACTTCACTCACTCACACTACTGCTTTCACTCCAACTTCAATTTTTTTTATTTTTTTCAACTCCAACTCTTTTTCTATTTTTCACATCATTTTTTTTGCTTTTTTTTCTCTCTCTCTTTTTTTTTTTTGAAATTTTCTTTTGAACCTAGAACTAATACCTCAAATGAAAAAAGAAAGAAATAAAGAAAAACAAAAAGACAAGAAAAATAAAAAACCTAAAGAAAACTAATTAATCAAGAAAAATTAAAAAGAAACAAAAGAAACAAAATTAGAAAAATTGCAAAAATTAAAAATTTGGAAGAAGAATCTCAAAAATTATGGGGTGCCTCCCATAGAGCGCTAGTTTTAGGTCTCTAGCTCGACCAAAATACCCGTTTGATTCTAGAGAGATGTGGTGCACATGAGAGGTACATAATCAACTTCTTCCACCATGTTCGCTTCTTTTTCCTTCATCTCCAACTTCTTCCATCTTTGGACAACCTCAAATCGAGACGTCCTTCCGGTCGTTTAGTTGACCATGAGCAAGGAAGAGGAGATGACATCTTCAATTTCTTCCAACGTCGCTTCTTCCTCCTTGTCCAACACCTCCTCATCACCTCCGCAAATGAAACAAGGGTCTCCTCCGGTGGTTTGATTGGGTGATGGGGATGAAGAAACAACTCAGGCTCTTCTTCAAGTGGATCTCCAAGTTTCAGGCACTTGGGAATAATCTCCTCAATATCTTTGTCCTCAATATAAACTTCATCCAATGAAATTTCCCTCCTCAATAGAACAATTTTGAGAGAATCATTACGAGATGCATCTTCAATAACCGCGGGTTCGGAACATAAGGTCTTGGGATGATCATTTTTTTTTCTCATTATCGGGTTCCACTTCAAGAATGTAAACTTCCTCTTGACGCTCATGAGCAACTGTTTCTATCATATTGACTTCAACACAAAGTGGCATGAAGAAGGGTATCTCAATAAGAACATCAAACTTTGATTCAATATGTCCTTCATCAATCAAGTGTTGAATCAACCAATTGGGGAGAGGAATTTGCATTTGGTGGGGATCAAATTGCTCTTCGAGACATTCATTAACATTTTCATCTAAAACTACATCTTGTTGTTCCTCCACCTTCTCTTCTACGCAATTGATTTCCTCATCAATCAAATCCTCCTTCTCATTATCGACCACTTGCTCAACCTCCATACCATCTACTTTGGCTTTATCCTCAACATCTCCCTCATTCTCTCCAAGAATTCTCTCCTCCACCAACTTGGGTTCCTCAACTTCTCCTCCACTCCGCAAAATAATAGCACTCACCTCCACTTCTTGGATAGGAGTAGGTTGGATAGGTGCAAGTTGAAATTGGTTGGCTTGAGCAAATCCGAGCTCGAGACTTTGGATATAAGCTTGATCCTTGGGGTGGTTGAGAAAATTAAGGTTGTGGAATGTTTTGTTGGGGTGGATGGAAGGTTTCTTCTTGAATAACTGAGTAATGGTCAAAGGGTTGAAAAGCAGAAGGGTAAAGTTGGTGGTATCATGAACAAAAGGATCTTGATCGATGTTGGGAAAGGTAAATGGCACACACGTGCTATAATTGCTGAAAATTGAAAACTTGGGCTTCTTGGGCCATTTTCAATTGCTTAGAAGTCTCCTCATTCGTCTTTGCTTTTTGCATTTCATAAATAGAGGCTAAAAGAAGTGCAATAATGAATCCTGCTCCAAAGATGAATCTCCTCCACTATATTTACTCCCTTCAAAATCAGGAGCATATTGAACGAGCTCATGAAGGACTTGGTCGGCCTCCTCCGCAGTCTTCTTCAAAAATGTCCCTTCGGATGCAATATCGATTGATTCTTTGAGAGAATCAAAGAGTCCACAATAGAAGTGCTGAAGAAGTATCCAGTTGGGTAGATTGTGGTGCGGACACTGACGTTGGAGACTTTTGAATCTCCCCCATGCTTCGAAAAGAGACTCTCCAGCTTTTTGCTTGAAACTCATAATATCTTCCCGGAGTCTACAAGTTTTGTCAGTCGGGAAAAATCTTTGAAGGAAATCTCTCTTTAGAACTTCCCATGAAGAATAAAAACCAGGTGGGCAAATGTCAAGCCACATCTCAGCTTTTCCCCTTAGAGTAAGAGGAAAGAACTTAAACTTCAAATACTCCGAAGGTATTCCGGGCATATGTATGAAACTGATACGCCTTTCAAATCTCTCTATATGAGCAATAGGACTTTCGGAAATATATCTATGGAACGGGTTACTTTCAAAAACTTCAAGAAGACACGGCTTAAACTCAAATACCGCGTCGGATGATAATGGTGGTAAAATGATTGGATAGCCTCCCGTACCCGAAGATGGAACGACATATGATAGAAGGGTACGGGGTGAATCAGCTTGGACTTCACCCGTTAGGACTTGAAGCCTCCTATGATGCTCGATAGGATAATAGAGGGAACCTACATGCACCAACAAGAACCAATAGAAACATCAAATCATCGGGATTAGCACAAACTAATTTCTAGCGTGAAAGCAAACTCAAAACAACTCAAGACCAAGAAACTAAGCTAGGGGCGCTTGCTCCCCGGCAACGGCGCCATTTTGTGTAAACGTGGTTTTTGTGATTCGATTTTTATCGTTCTTCTCAAGGAGCGAGGGGCCTTGGTCATAGAATCTAGGTCAAAGGTCGGGATGAGATTGTTAGGGTAAAGAAATCGGTTTGAAAGGGTCACAAAGCGAGAAACAAAACTAAGGTCGGTCAAGGAAAGGAAAGGGGCTTCGGAGGCTTTTCGGGATGCAAACGGGGATGAGGAAATGAGTTTCGCAACAAGAGAATAACAAGGAGGGAGAATTAAGTGGCAATTCCGTTAGAAAATACCCACCGAGCTTCCTCTTTCGAGGATAGTCCGGATTAACTTCCCCAAAGTCCACCACGGATCCGGAGGGATAATGAAACGGAATTCCCTAGTTAACCTCCTTCCACTATTAGCATTAACTATCCCAACTCCAATCTTCCACACAAGTGTTGGATGTATTCGGGAGCTTTCGGACCCAAATACATCCCACTTGAGGGAAGGCGAGGAGTGGGAAATTGATTTCCCAACTAATTACTCACTAATGTTGCTAACCCAAACCAAATCACCCAATTACGCCCTTAATTACCTCCTAACCCATAGGGTATCTAGCCACTAATCATGATAAAAGCTATGCTAACAACATTCAAACCAAACCTAAGCATGTTTTCTAACATCAACAATCAAGAACAAGCAAAATAATGAAAGTAGCAATCAAAGCAATTAAGAAGTAAGAAAAGTAATTAGCAAAGCAATTAATAAAGGAGTTTAAGGGAAAGGAGAACTTATCAAATGATGTAGATGAACAAAGGAAAGCAATAGAAAGAATGATTCAACAATCTCTCAATTGTTTGAATCCCCAAATCTTCAAATACAACTCAAAATCACCAAAACCCTATATTAATCTCTCACTAATCTCTCTCTAAAATCCGCTAATACAAAGCTGAAAATTAGAAGTCTAAACTAGAGTCCCCTCCTCCAAGAATATCATCAATTGGGATATATATACCAGTTAAGTTAGTTGGGCAAAACGCATCGTTTCAAGCCGAAGAAGTGCGCAGAAAATAGGGGGGTCACGGGCGCGACCTATCCCGTAGCGAGCGCGACCAGTGAAATCTCCCAGGCGATTCTAAGCTTCGTACGACCGCAGGTGCTGTCCGGGAGACCACGGCTGCTGTCTTCCTCTGCCCAGCCTAGGTAGCGGGTGTCACCAGTGGGGTGACGGGGGCTACCCTCTTGGTTCTTCCACCCTTTTGCTTCCTTCTTTCCAAGGCATGTAACGCCCGCTACAAGGATTGTAGCGGGTGTTACCTCTCTGATCTGCACCAAATGAAGGGAAAGGGTCCCGGGTCAACTCCGCTTCGGCTCTCGGTCCGGCTCGGCTCGGCTCGGGAAATCGCCAAAAAGACTCAAAAATGGCCTGTTTTACCTCGTTTTATTGTAAAACGCCAAAACCTACAAAATAACCAAAAACATACTAAAATGCACGAAAATAGACCGGAAACGAGTCAAAAGACCAAGATAAAAGGCGATATTTAGGCCCAAAATTTGGTCTAAACACAATACCATTGTTTTCCTTCTTGCGACTTCTTCTGGATGTATGGCAATCTTTAAGAATGGTATGCTCTTTGACCGCTACTTATGAAAAAAAAAATCAAATCCTTGAGAGAGGGGATGGAAAGGTGGGGTGCTTGCCAATGAGGCAAGCACAAATCGAAATATTGTTCAAGTAATTGATATGGGTGCTGCAAAAAGAAAAGCAAATATTATTTAGTTAATTGGTCGATCAATATACGAATGAAATGTGATATGAGTGGTCTCTAAATCATTTATAAATAAAAGTCAAAATTAATGGTATTATCAATTTAGTGTATAGTGATTATAATATTTAGGTAATTATTATTAATTCATATTGTTGGGGGATGAAAAAAAGATGAGTCTATGAATATCTAATTTTTGCAATGTCGAAATCCTTTACTAATAAAAATGCAAAATTATTGTTATCAATATAAGTTTAGTGTGTAATGATTATGATATTTATAAATAGATATATAATAAGGTTATAGTAAGAGGAGGATAGAGCAAATGCCCTAAAAATAAATTAGTGGTAAAATAGAAATGAAATATAAAATCTAATAAGTTATGTACATTTCATAGTTAAGTGGACTTGGATATGAAATATAATTTATTTTTTCTGATAGGGGATATGAAATATAACATTTTATATTGACATTATTGTGTACTCCTACGTAACAATGTTTTCTTCTTCTTCTTCTTTTTTTTTTTTAAACTTTGGACTATCAAAAATTTTGATAGATTGAACATTTTAAAAGGGATGTGTGTAAACCCGAAGCTATGAATTATTTAAAATGCAATATTTAAATCTTTATGCCAAATTTAATCAACTTTTAAATCCAAAAGGTTGTATCGTCTACCACATTAAGGCAGCATTTAGAGGGTCAATTGATGAATATAGTACTATTAAGTTATCAAACTTATTTGACCGTATGCATTTCTCTATTTAACACGCTAAAAAAAGAAGCAGTTAACTAGAGGGCTAGTAGATGAATATAATACTTCAATAACTTTTTAAACTCAATTCAAGTTAAATGTAGAGATTATACCTCTCAATTCAACCCAGCTTATTCGATAAAACTATTAAAGTGAGTAAGAAAAAATATACCTTGGGGAATAGAACTTGAGTTAAATCACAATTCAACTATAATCTCGCCTGCAATTGGCCATATGTGAAAAAATTCATGAACTAAAGTTGAATGATGGTCCCCTGTGGAATCAAAATTCATCATATCTTGAACAGAAAAAAAAGAAAATGTAAAGTTTAATTTAGGGTAGAAAGAATTTACCAATATCATATATCATATATCATATTATATATATATATATATATATATATATATATATATATATATATATATATTTCTGGGTACAAAGGATGAGGATCGTAATATGTGTGTTTTGATGGGGGCATTTTTTGGACAGCTCTGAATGACGTTTTCCTTTTTTTTTAAATGAAAAGTTCTTATCTATATATTAATGAATGGTTTGGGTTACTACTAACAATATATACATAACATGTCCATTTAAATTCTATATAAAATAATTTGTTAATCAATAAAATAGATATTAAACCCTTTTTTAGGAGTAAAAATTATTATTCAAACACCACTTTTTTTAAAAATAAATAACATGTGATTCTATGTTGGATATCTAAAATATTATTATTATTATTGTAACGCCCCGGAAATTCAATTATAGAAAAGTCAAAGTCAACTAATGTTAACAGACAAAATTAGCGGAAGACTCAAACTCTTATTGGGCGTCACTGCCGTATCCCCGAAAGAATACAAGGCGAGAAGGAAACTACAACTGTTTGATAACGGTAAACCAAACTAACAAACTCAAACTTAGAAATAAACCTCAAAACTAACTTCAAGTTTCTCATAAAAGAAAAGCAACATATTTAACGACTTCTAAACATGTCGTCTTCACTTCTAATTCCCGTCCCCAACATATAGATCTTCACCTGAAAACAAAACATTTCAAAAGTGAGGGGGAAATCTCAATAATGTCTACCCCTAACGTTAAAAACAAGTTAAGTTCATTTCAATTCATTTGAGGGAGAGGGAACAAGTCAAATCATTTCATAAACCTTTGAACCCAGAATCGCTTTCCTCAACCCAACCAATCCATATTTTATTATGCGGGCGGGATGTCATATCCCTTAAAGTGACGAATATTAGACTAGATCCCAGATCCTCTGCCTATCACAGGCTACGGCCATACATTATCAAAAGTTCACATTTCTGCCTACCACAGGCTACGACCAGGGTCCCAAACCCTTTACCTACCACAAAGCTCGACTGAATATCAAGAGTTCACATTTCCGCCTACCACAGCTACGACGAATATCAAGAGTTCACATTTCCGCCTACCATAGGTACCACTGTGGTCCTGCACTTTGCCTACCACAAAGCTACGACGTAATATCAAGAGTTCACATTTCCGCCTACCACAAAGCGACTGTGGTCTCGCACTTGCCTACCACAGTTACGACCAGGTCCCGACCTTTGCCTACCAAGCTACGCACTGAATATCAAGAATTCACATTTCGCCTACCACAGTTACACGACTGTGGTCCCCGACTTTGCCTACCACAGGCTACGACCAAATAAACTCGCTTAAATGTTTCACTTTGAATTATTAGTATCTTATGCAAAGCTCAGCTCACAACTCTCAAGTCAGCCCAACCCAGGTTATTAAAACCAGTAACAAAACTACTCATAAAAGACCATCACAATTCCTCAACTCATAAATCAATAATCACAAATAACTATCCAAAACAGATTGTCACATTTACTACATAAAGTCCCCTTTCGGGATGCAATTCTCAAAACATATTAGAAAACATCAAAACACATTTAAAGAGCATCCCAGTGGGGATTAGAGCGTAGACAGTACCTGGTTAGCTTCACTTCACAGCAAAACGAACACACTTGAGCTCACTAACGACGCGAATTAGTTCGGGCCTAAAATAGAAATAATTATTCTAATCAAAACGTGCCCTTCGAAGTTAGTGTTAATTACCTTCTATCTAACCCTCCTCTAGGAACACGATAGGTTCCCATCATTCATGAATTTACGCTTTAAATTACCTAACACATTCCAAGTAATCACGTAACAAGATCAAAACATCATTTTCACTCAACAACATTTTTATTAATAAATAACCTCAATAAGACAGATTACAACATCCACATAAGAAGGGTCATAACTTGACTTTCCGACATCCTATGGGTCTGGTTTTAGACTTTTCGGAAACCTCGGGATGTCAATAAAACTCTTATGTTGAAGACTAAGCCTATATCAGCCTCGAAAGACTCTAAAAGTACCAAATTCTCCAACTGGTTCAGTCTTGACAGGTTCTGGTAAAACGATTATAACTCGAGCTATACAACTCCAAAGTCCGATCCGCAAAATTTCTATGAAAGCTAACATCCAAGGGTATCTCTAGTTCAAAGGGTTGATCAAAGGATGATTATATCTCTTATGGTGATCCGTTATTTAGACCCTATCAAAACTGTCTCGCACCCAGTTCCCATATAATTGGTTATTTCGGTTCTAACTTTCACCATTCGATCCCGGGATTCTAATTTGGATCTAAAACGGTGGCTAAGATCAAATTCTCCACCCCAACACTTCATTCAGGAACCTCAAATTTAGACTAATCATAATACGTTACCCACATAAAAGCATGATTTGATTTATCAACACATATATGCTAGTAATAACGAAAGACCAAGGATCCCACGTTAAATTATTTAATTAATTAATCCACACTACATTAGAAATAAAGCTAATAACTCTAGCTGTCAGACGAAAGACTAAGAGGCATGATTACATGTATATGTAAGTCGCGCATATATCCACACACAATATCATGCTTCATAAACAAGGTAATTTGCTAACCTAATCATCAAGCAAGATCAAGAATTTAAAAGAACGAAAGAATTTGCCAGAATCGAACAAAGAGAAAAAGAAGAAAACGCACACTTCTCCTTTTTCAATACCAGTGATTAATATGTTATTTGAGAGTTATTAAGCATTCGAAACACACATTACTCGACTAATACACACACACAAGCACGACCCTTTGAAAACTTGATCATATTTACAACACTTAATTAACATAGACGATTCTCAGATTATGAGGAACAAGAATTACCAAGCAAGGACTCAACCAAACACATAGCAACAATGTAGTAGGGCACGGCGAGAGCAGAGCATGGCTAAAAGTTTGAAACGGGGTTTACACTGGGAGTGGTGGTTGACGATTTAGGGCGGTAGCAACGGCGACTGAGCGGTTCTGGGATCGGTCGGAGGCAGCAGTGACAGCGACGGTGATCGGCAATAGCGGCACAACCGGAAATAGAGCAACTGGACAGGCGTCGCGACTCCGGCGGCTGGGCGACAGAAAGAGGAGGGGAAAAGTAGAGAGAAACAGAGAAGGGAAAGAATAGAGGGAGTAGTCTGCGTGGGTTTTGTGGTTGGGGGTTTTAGGTTTAGCCAAATAATTACTCTCTAATCTCCTCTTCCCAACAGATTAACAAACCAAAACCCACTCTAGCTAATCTCCTAACTGACTAACCGCACAATCCCACAATTCTAGCTAAACTAAACTTTCACTCCTACCAATACTAACACTAATAGTTATACTGCTAATAAAAACACACAGCAATAATAATTATATAGTAGTATTAATAGTCACCTATCTCGAATAATACGTATTACTATTGACAATAACAATATCTAATAATAACTAACAAGTATCATACCAATAATAATAATAACACTAGCACGTAAATAATATTTACCTCCCCATAATTGTAATCAATAATAATAATAATAATAATCACGCAACAAATAATACCCACATAATTATTCATATAACAATTATAATAATCACAATAACATTAATAGTAATACTAATAATAATAAGAGTAATACTAATAATGATAATAATAATAACCCCATGAAATTACCGACATACCCTTGTTAGTCCTTCAACGATCGTACGAGCTCAAGTATTTGCAAAAAAAAAATCACAACGAAAAATTTAACAATTAGCGGAGTCAACCTAATTTACTAACGACATCACGGTCAACATCTTTGGATTTTTTGGGGTTTTACATCATTACCTCCTTAAAAGAAGTTTCGTCCTTGAAACTTAAACTTAGACCTAATGGTTCGGTAATAATCCTAACGGTTCCATTTTTTCTAAAACTCGAGGTTTTACATCATTACCTCCTTAAAAGAAGTTTCGTCCTCGAAACTTGACGTACCTTTAAGAGTGAAACATGCGAGGGTACTTTCTCTCGTTTCCTCTTCTGCTTTCCAGGTTCTTGATAACTCAAAGGTGAGGCCCTCTGGTTTTCATTGTTCCCATAATTTCCATTGCTTTCATTGTCATAGCCCACCGAGGTCAACTGAGGACAGTATCTTATGTGATGTTGGGGGCTTCCACACTTAAAGCATCCTCCCCTTACAACCCTCATTCTACAATCTCGAGCATAATGCCCAGGTCGGCCACAGTTTCGGCAGGTCAGGACATTCGAGGGCGTACGTCCTGAAGACTGATTGTTTTGCCAATTGTTGGGGCGGAACCTCTTCTCTTGGTAGGGTTCAGGTGGGTTGAAATGGGGTCGTTCCTTCCTCTTGAGCCCCTGAGTGCCAAGTTGTTGCTCCATGTCATGCATTACCCTTTCCACAGTGAGGGCAACGTTCAACATGTTCTGGTAGGAGGTGAAATCACGTGATGACATCTGGTCCTGAATCTTGCAGTTCAATCCATCCCAGAAGCGATCCATCCTTAATTGCTCACTAGACACAAGGGCAGGTGCAAATTGAGATAGCTCGGTGAACTTAGCAGAATAAGCGAGCACACTAAGCTCCCTTTGGCGTAGGTCCATGAATTCTCTTTCTTTAGCCTTTTGTAGGGACATGGGATAAAACCGATCCTTCAGCACCACCTTAAAATGGTTCCAATCGAAACCTGGTTCGGTCCGTATCTCTTTCACACTGGCCCACCATAGATCGGCCTCCTCCTTCGTGGTGTGCGCAAAATCCACCCTTAACTCCTGACAGCGTGTTGTATCGAAAATCTTTTCAATCTCCCTAACCCAATCTTCAAAGACCTTGGGTCACTACCCCGTGTAAGTGGGCGGGTTAAAACTATTGAACTTTGGAGGAGAGCGGAGGATCATCTTCCCTTCTCCTCCTTGTCGATCCACCACTTTCCTCGGTAGGTCCTCGTGCTTGTTCAAAGATCTCAATCATCAGCATGCTAGCAAGGTCGTTCCCTGGTGTTGTTGTACTCGACCCTGATATCAAGTGAGGAAGGCGTTGGCGCAGTTCAGTCACGGTTTGAGGGCGTTGTTCGGCCGCAGCTGGTGTACGCTCTCGGGTAACATTATTGGAGTGAGAACCGTTCGTGTCCGACATCCTGGTTCAAAGACGTCGATTTAGACTACTTAAGGTTTAATCTCTCAACGTAAATCACCAATTCTAAGGATAAACTATTCAATCTAGCTATCTCAGAAAAGTACTAGGCAGATACAAACTGTAAAATATTTCAATAAGTAGGCCCATGTAATAGCATCATATTTCACATACTCTTTCATCGCACATCCTTTGAAAAGAAAGATGAACATATATATACTAACATCTCAAAAAATCAAAATCTATTATTTATATTACTTTGCACACCAGGGTAATAGTATGTATAACTATCCCTTATTTGGGATTAACGCACGAAGAAAACAGCACACCACACTCAAGGATATATCACAATCAAACTAACTACGCATAAGTAACTATAGCAACCAATCCTAATACTACTGTTACTGTCCCACTCATATGATCCTCTTACATAGAGGGTTCTTCCGGACCGCGATTGGGGTCCAATTAGGATTGTCAGATTCATTCCCCGAGTCCTCCTCGAGATCTTCTTCCACATCCAACTCTACCATAGCATCATCCTCGAGCTCGCTCTTTCTATGACGCTGCTTCTCTCTACCATCTAGAATTTTCAGCGACATCTCTTCGTACGTCACGTCCTCTTTTAGCCTCCGAATTCTCACTGGAAGTCTTCTTCTGGTTCCAGGCCCTCTCGGGGTTGTATTTCACATCCTCCTCGGGATTTAGGTCTTTAAGAGAAGCTAGAGCCTCGTGCTCATAGCAAACGTCGCGGTACGCCCATCCAACATATGTCAATAACAAATAAGAAAGCAATTTCAACACAAAAAAAAGCAAGGAAAAAGATACACATCCCATTCCCCATCCTACACTCATCACTCCGAGCGTAACATCCTAATCTTTAACTAAAAGCCTAATAGATACTTAGGAGCTACCAGGTCGCAACCCAGAGCTCTGATACCATTCTGTAACGCCCCGGAAATTCAATTATAGAAAAGTCAAAGTCAACTAACGTTAACAGGCAAAATTAGCGGAAGACTCAAACTCTTATTGGGCGTCACTGCCGTATCCCCGAAGGAATACAAAGCGAGAAGGAAACTACAACTGTTTGATAACGGTAAACCAAACTAACAACTCAAACTTAGAAATAAACTTCAAAACTAACTTCAAGTTTCTCATAAAAGAAAAGCAACATATTTAACGACTTCTAAACATGTCGTCTTCACTTCTAATTCCCGTCCCCAACATATAAATCTTCACCTGAAAACAAAACATTTCAAAATGAGAGGGAAATCTCAATAATGTCTACCCCTAACGTTAAAAACAAGTTAAGTTCATTTCAATTCATTTGAGGGAGAGGGAACAAGTCAAATCATTTCATAAACCTTTGAACCTTTAACTGTTTTCCTCTACCCAACCAATCCATATTTTATTATGCGGGCGGGATGTCATATCCCTTAAAGTGACGAATATTAGACTAGATCCCAGATCCTCTGCCTATCACAGGCTACGGCCATACATTATCAAAAGTTCACATTTCTGCCTACCACAGGCTACGACCAGGGTCCCAAACCCTTTACCTACCACAGGCTACGACCAGAATATCAAGAGTTCACATTTCCGCCTACCACAGGCTACGACCAGGGTCCCAAAACCTTTGCCTACCACAGGCTACGACCAGAATATCAAGAGTTCACATTTCCTCCTACCACAGGCTACGACCAGGGTCCTGCACTTTGCTACCACAAAGCACGACCAGAATATCAAGAGTTCACATTTCCGCCTACCACAGGCTACGACCAGGGTCTCAGACCCTTTGCCTACCACAGGCTACGACCAGGGTCCCTGACCCTTTGCCTACCACAGGCTACGACCAGAATATCAAGAGTTCACATTTCCGCCTACCACAGGCTACGACCAGGGTCCCTGACCCTTTGCCTACCACAGACTACGACCAAATAAACCCGCTTAAATGTTTCACTTTGAATTATTAGTATCTTATGCAAAGCTCAGCTCACAACTCTCAAGTCATTTCCCAACCTGTGTTATTAAAACTCAGAATAAAACTACTCATAAAAGACCATCACAATTCCTCAACTCATAAATCAATAATCACAAATAACTATCCAAAACATATTGTCACATTTACTACATAAAGTCCCCTTTCGGGATGCAATTCTCAAAACATATTAGAAAACATCAAAACACATTTAAAGAGCATCCCAATGGGGATTAGAGCGTAGACATTACCTGGTTAGCTTCACTTCACAGCAAAACGAACACACTTGAGCTCACTAACGACGCGAATTAGTTCGGGCCTAAAATAGAAATAATTATTCTAATCAAAACGTGCCCTTCGAAGTTAGTGTTAATTACCTTCTATCTAACCCTCCCCTAGGAACAAGATCAAAACATCATTTTCACTCAACATTTTTATTAATAAATAACCTCAATAAGACAGATTACAACATCCACATAAGAAGGGTCATAACTTGACTTTCCGACATCCTATGGGTCTGGTTTTAGACTTTTCGGAAACCTCGGGATGTCTACTAAAACTCTTATGTTGAAGACTAAGCCTATATCAGCCTCGAAAGACTCTAAAAGTACCAAATTCTCCAACTGGTTCAGTCTTGACAGGTTCTGGTAAAACGACTATAACTCGAGCTATACAACTCCAAAGTCCGATCCGCAAAATTTCTATGAAAGCTAACATCCAAGGGTATCTCTAGTTCAAAGGGTTGATCAAAGGATGACTATATCTCTTATGGTGATCCGTTATTTAGACCCTATCAAAACTGTCTCGCACCCAGTTCCCATATAATTGGTTATTTCGGTTCTAACTTTCACCATTCGATCCCGGGATTCTAATTTGGATCTAAAACGGTGGCTAAGGTCAAATCCTCCACCCCAACACTTCATTCAGGAACCTCAAATTTAGACTAATCATAATACGTTACCCACATAAAAGCATGATTTGATTTATCAACACATATATGCTAGTAATAACGAAAGACCAAGGATCCCACGTTAAATTTTTTAATTAATTAATCCACACTACATTAGAAATAAAGCTAATAACTCTAGTTGTCAGACGAAAGACTAAGAGGCATGATTACATGTATATGTAAGTCACGCATATATCCACACACAATATCATGCTTCATAAACAAGGTAATTTGCTAACCTAATCATCAAGCAAGATCAAGAATTTAAAAGAACGAAAGAATTTGCCAGAATCGAACAAAGAGAAACAGAAGAAAACGAACACTTCTCCTTTTTCAATACCAGTGATTAATATGTTATTTAAAAGTTATTAAGCATTCGAAACACACATTACTCAACTAATACACACACACAAGCACGACCCTTTGAAAACTTGATCATATTTACAACACTTAATTAACATAGACGATTCTCAGATTATGAGGAACAAGAATTACCAAGCAAGGACTCAACCAAACACATAGCAACAATGTAGTAGGGCACGACGAGAGCAGAGCATGGCTAAAAGTTTGAAACGGGGTTTACACTGGGAGTGGTGGTTGACGATTTAGGGCGGTAGCAACGGCGACTGAGCGGTTCTGGGATCGGTCGGAGGCAGCAGTGACAGCGACGGTGATCGGCAATAGCGGCACAACCGGAAATAGAGCAACTGGACAGGCGTCGCGACTCCGGCGGCTGGGCGACAGAAAGAGGAGGGGAAAAGTAGAGAGAAACAGAGAAGGGAAAGAATAGAGGGAGTAGTCTGCGTGGGTTTTGTGGTTGGGGGTTTTAGGTTTAGCCAAATAATTACTCTCTAATCTCCTCTTCCCAACAGATTAACAAACCAAAACCCACTCTAGCTAATCTCCTAACTGACTAACCGCACAATCCCACAATTCTAGCTAAACTAAACTTCCACTCCTACCAATACTAACACTAATAGTTATACTGCTAATAAAAACACACAGCAATAATAATAATATAGTAGTATTAATAGTCACCTATCTCGAATAATACGTATTACTATTGACAATAACAATATCTAATAATAACTAACAAGTATCATACCAATAATAATAATAACACTAGTACGTAAATAATATTTACCTCCCCATAATTGTAATCAATAATAATAATAATAATAATAATAATCACGCAACAAATAATACCCACATAATTATTCATATAACAATTATAATAATCACAATAACATTAATAGTAATACTAATAATAATAAGAGTAATACTAATAATGATAATAATAATAACCCCATGAAATTACCGATATACCCTTGTTAGTCCCTCAACGATCGTACGAGCTCAAGTGTTTGCAAAAAAAAAAATCACAACGAAAAATTTAACAATTAACGGAGTCAACCTAATTTACTAACGACATCACGGTCAACATCTTTGGATTTTTCGGGGTTTTACATATTATTATTATTATTATTATTATTATTATTATGACCACCATTACTTTTGTAAAATATTATATTAAAATTTTTAAATAATAGAATAATTTACTTGGTGTATCTAAAATATAACTACGACTTCCATTATTATTATTATTATTATTATTATTATTATTATTATTATTATTGTCTCCATTTTTACGTTACCCATTTTAAGTGGTTGGTAATTACTAATCATGAATTGTTTTATTAAAAAAAAAAACCAAATAACCATTGTACGTTGAGCCCTGAAGTTTGTTAGTAACATCCACCCTAACCTCATCTTAATTGTCAATTATCTATTTGCACCGTTTCATTTCATTCTAATAAAAAAAATGCAAACATGATAATCAAAGTTTATAATGATATGTGTAACGTCAAAATCCATTTAAATTTCAATTAATCGTATAATTTTAAAAAATATAATTCAAAATATCATATATATATTTTTAAATATAAAGGGTGAGGATTGTGATAAAAGTGTTTTAGAGAATGTATTTTTGAAATGCTCTTATTAGCGTTTTTATATAGATTTTAAAATTTACTACTATTATTATTTTTAAAGTTACTACTATTATTATTAGATATGTGAGTATTTCCAATCCAAACAATGGAACCTTTTGTAGATATTTTATTAATATTAAGCATTCATGTTGAATATATGAGTATATGTTAACATGTACAAAAACTTTTATACTAACTCTAATGTAAACTCATCAATGTGTGAAATTATTGAGCATTCATGTGATTTACTAACAATTCTTTTTTTTTTTTTTTGAGCCAATACTGACAATTCATATTACCTGAATATTTTATCATTTAAATCTTCTTTCAGTAAAGGTTAAAAGAAATGAATATTTATCATTTAAGGTATCATATTAGATATTCACTAAAAGCATATATATTATAAAAGTTGCAATTACTAATTTAAATATCAAATATAGAATTGTATGTTATAATATTATTTAAATAACTTAATATTTTATTTTTGTTATTATAGAATTCAGTTTCTAACTATTTTTCCATACTAAAATTGTATGAATGATTGATATGGGTGGTAGTTAGAGTACGTTTATGATAAGTTGTTACGTAGTATTTGTAAATTTAAACTTAATATAGGTACGTAGTAAATTATTTATATCTTATTTTTATTTGTAAATTTTGCACATAACAATTCCTAAGGATTGTTTGAATATCTCAAACAAATTTTTAACTTTTAACCAAACACTGTACAAACTTCTTCCATAGTTTTCTAATATCTCATGACATAAACTAAAGATATTACAATTGACCTTTATGGTTGTTAAATTGTTAGCTTTTCATTTGTGAATAAAAACATAATGATGTTACACGAATGTAAACAAATATGATTTTAGTTTATCTATAATTTAGGGAGAAAATACAAAGATTACCATCCCACTTTTTTTTTCCATCTTTCCTTTTCAATTTGTTGATTGACGTCAAAATACATTGAATTTCATGGAATATGTTGGTACATTACCCTAAGCAGGCCATACGAATTACCCTAACCATTAATGATCGATTACCCTAACCCTAAACAAACTATATATTCATACTTAATTACGTACGTACAGTACTAAACAAACTATTCATACTTAATTATTCACTACGTACGTATAAATTATTAATTGGTCATGTATGGTAATTTTTTTATAGTTTTAACTTAATTATTAACTAAACAACTTAAATTATAAATTCAAAAAAATAAAAATTAACCTAAATGTATTCATAATTGAAATCATGTTACGTATATACACATTACCTAATTACTTAAATCGTTAATGCAATTTCTAAAAATCATCCTAAAATATAACACATTTGCACTCAATCGAAACACATTATAATTTCCCACGTTATATAACATATTTCACACATACTAATTAACTTAAACATATTTTACATGCATTGTTACATATATTTTTTTTCCACACTATATATAATTACTCATATTTAAATTTACCACGAAACATATAAAATTCAATATTGTGCTCAACCTAAACATAATTATACTTCTCAACATTATAAATTAAAACTAAAACTAATTCAATAACTCAAACCTAAACTAAAACATACATGCAATTAGTTAAACTACTACAAAACACAAAAACAATATTTAAATTGAACAAATCAACATTACACACCCTAATTTCACACTTAAAATTCTAATTCAACATCCAAAATATATTACAATTCATAGAAATTAACTAAAACAACTCAAATTTTTCAACTTATATGCATAAACTACTATTAAACTCAACATAACCAAAACAAACATACAAATATTCATATAATTCGTTTTTCATCAAATATAATTTATAATTTACTCACTTTTCACAATATTAATCATATTATAATAGATCTGAAACAAAACAAACTGAAAAATTACCTGATTTACGTTGAAGCGGCGCCGACTATTTCTTCAAACTCCCGCTTTCTCTCTTCCTCCTTCGACGACAACTATGGCGGAATTGAAACTGTGATTTTTTTTTACCAATTTAAACAAAATTGGCGTCTGTTATTCAGCTTAACAGACGCCGATTAAGGGTAATAAATTACCCGGCAGTCGAGGCGCAGAAATACTGGGAAATTGTTTTCTTTTTTTTTAAATTGGGCCAAAATGGCGTCTGTTTAGCTGCTAAGCAGACGCCAAATAAAAAAGGCGTCTGTTTAGGCAACTAACAGACGCCGAATTGGGCACAATTTAAAAAAAAGGAAAGTTGGAAATAGCCGTTATCAAATTAACATTATACCATATTCAATGTCAGACAAATCGGCGTCTGTTACACGCAAACAGACGCCGATTTGGAATTTTCTTTTTTTTTTTAAATTCTTTAACTTCAATTTGGCGACTGACGGCTTAGCAGACGCCTATTTGCAAACGCCTATCGACCCCAATTCTACTAGTGAATTGTTCATTTTCATTAGTTATCCATCATATCATTTAGGATATTAGTCTAATTAACCAATATTTTCAATGTAGATGTGATTTACTTTTGTCCCGTGCAACTAGGGTTGTCAAAAAACTGTCCGACCCGAAAACCCGGTTCAGTACGACCCGGAAAAAACCGGGTCCGAACATCAAAATTACGTCCAAATTTTAAATCCAGACAAACGAACATGTCCGATTTTCAATCCAAACCGGGTCTGGGTTTGCAAAACCGGGTTCGGATTTGTCCGATTTTCAGTAGGTAAGGAGTATTCAGTCTTTTGCCGGGCTCAAGTGAAGTGAAAAATAGGGTCCAAAACTCAAAATTTTTAATTTTGGAGCCTAAATGAGAAAACCCTAGAGGAGTTGTCTTATATGTTGTTCAATGACTGCCGTTTTACAATTACCAAGAGGAGTTACAACCTTTTCTTTTGCAAAAACAACCCTAGAACGATATCTCTACCCAGTGCCCACTGCAAAAAAACCGGACATCGGACATCCGGGTCCGGGTTAGGGTTGGGAAAAAGTGTCCGATTGTTAATTCGAACAGGGTCAGGGTTTGATATTTTTTGTCCGATGTCCGATTGTCCAAACCCGTATTTGACCCGAACCCGGATTTTTGACAGCCCTACGTGCAACGCACGGGTTTAAGGACTAGTTCTACTTTAATTGCTCATGGTTTCATCGCATGAAAGAGAAACAAAAACGGCAAAAAGGAAGAAGAGAATAGAACGAAAAATAACACTTATTAATTTAATATGCACGGAGCAGCTAGTGTGGGATAACAGTTATTAATTAAAAAGTACCATAATTACTCATTAAAATTGTTCTATCTTGTTATTTTACACCAGAAAATATATTAAAACCGCCAAATCCTTCAGCGTGCTCCAGTGAAGAGTAGAAAGCCTTTAGGGAAATTGACTATACTGACATTCGCAGCCTTAACCTGCCCCCTGAGCATAATCATTTGGCTTCTTATGCGGAGGAAGATCTGACTGAAGACAATCTGGATGTTTGCTTCACAATCTAACATACTAGCATATTTTTATGGAATTACTTATAGGAATAGTTTTGAAGCCATCATCTTCCTCTTTGACAATCTGGATGTTTGCTTCACAAACTAACATACTAGCATATTTTTATGGAATTACTTATAGGAGTAGTTTTGAAGCCATCATCTTCCTCTTTGCCCACCATCCATTTGATATTGGAGTTTTGAAGCCATCATCTTCCTCTTTGCCCACCATCCATTTGATATTGGAGACTCTTACATAATTGATGGCACTAAAGTACTTTTTAACACACTATTCAATGTTTAGCAATTGAAGTTTGATATTTTAATCTTTTTTTATTTATTTAACATGACTTTCATTTGGTGCACTAGTAATTGTCATAGTAGAGGAGATTCATATATTGAAAACATGTTTTCAAGAGTAGAGCGTTGAGAGTTGGTTGAAATTCCCAGCACAGTTTTGACTACAAAACAAATAACCAACTTGGACCAGTGTTCAACTCACCAAGACATGTTGGAGCTTTCCGTTAACTACCCCACGGACCAGAGGAAGATTGATGCTCTGCCAGAGAAAATCAAAGAGTAAGTCTATTTTCAAAAGTGTTTGGAAATGTCAATTTGATGGGTTGAATTTTTCATTCTTTGTTTCCTTTGGTGCATTGAGATTAAGTCATTGTTTTTGATGTTTTATTGTTGGTTTCCAGTTAGTCTTTATTGGTCCAAGACTTTTGTTGTATTCATATTGATTTAATCCTAGAGAACATTATGCTTTTTAAGAATGAATACAATAACAACAAATTCCCACGAGGGTTCTCAAAAGGATGAATATTAACATTATTTGCTCTAGTTGTAGGTATTTTAATCAGCAGCCCAACACAAAGTCGTGATCATCAAAGAAGAAGATGCATTGCACAAGATGAAGATTATAATGGATGTCATTTACAACCATCGCACGAATTTCATGAGAGGAAAGAGAAGATAATGAAGCTTATCTCCAACAGGCCATTATTTCCTACTTTAATCTCAACAACTAGCTTTTGATGAATTGTATGTGCATGCAATACATGTGCAATACACAAAATATTTTTTATAATTTATCTGATATACATATATACGTGTGTGTGTGTGTGTGTGTGTGTGTGTGTATGTGTGTGTGTGTAGGGAACGGATCCGATAGGAAGAGAGTTTAGGTAGGAAGGGACGATCTCGATCATCCATCTTTTTTTTGGTGCAAAAGAGGGGCGAACCCCGAATTTATTAAATCAACTGAAAAATACTAGTTTAAAGCACGGGGGCATGCCTCCCCTACAATATCTGCATGCAGCATATCTACCACTGCATCTAGTGGTTGATTCATAAACACAATTTGAAAGTCATTCAAAGTAAGAGCTATATTAGCTAGTTTATCAGCAACCCTATTGGCTTCTCGAGCACAGTAATCGATAGAGATTTCCCAGTTTGGATTGCGAAAGAGGGCCTTACACTTTTCTATGATGGGTTTGTTTCTTGGGCTTGGTTAAGTGGGGCTTCGGATACTATCCACCGCCTTCTTTGAGTCCATCTTGACGCATAACTTCTCTGTTCTCATTTCCTTTGCAAGTTGAAGGCCTCTAAGCGCTGCCTTAAGTTCCGAAGTGAGTGCAGTACAGTCACCAAAGTCTTAATGAAACCTTTAATTCAATTACCATATTCACCCCGAAGAACTCCACCTCCTGCCGCAGGTCCCGGGTTTCCTTTCAAAACTCCATCCGCCGAGAGCATGGCCCAACCCATTTGGGTTTCAGCTAGTCGACGGGCCGCTTGATCTTCTTGAGCCCACTTTGGACACCATTTTCTTCATCACACTCCATGGCTTTTTTGATTTGGGTCGCTATTGCTACTATAAAATTCCCACGATAGTATGGAATAAAATGTTCCTCATTGAATACCCTTTGATTTCGCCAGCCCCAAAGATGGTAGAGAGTAGTCACAAACTGCATCGGTCATTCCGGACGAGTTCCGCCATTCTTAACATTGGCAAGCACCCAATCATCCATTTGCAGCTGGGTACATACGGTTCCAGCCCATGAACTTTCAATTCAATCATCCATCTTTAATCCAATGGTTGGGAGCAAAACCACTCTTTAGCATCTAAAAACAACCATACGTGTGGGATTTTGGGAAGAAATTTATTTTTTAAAATTGTTCTGGGATTTTGGATTGACTTGGACATAATATTTGAGAGATTTGGAGAGAGAAATTGGAAGAGGGAGAATGTGGAGTGTTACGTTACGTGGAGAGGAGAAGATTAGCTTGAGTGATGATGGATGATCAATAATCAACAAGAACAATAACCTCGAACACCCAATGGTTGGATATGACCTTGAGCAAGGAGAACCACAACTCTAGGCCTAACACCCGACCATGATTATCTAGGAAATTCTACCAATAACCACTAAAGGAATGACTTGAATCACCACCAAAATTGATTGGATAAAGATAACAAGGTTTGAGAGAAACAAGGGGAAAACCCTTACAAATGCTTAAGCATCACAAAACTTAGTCTGAATAATCTACCTAAAATAAGCTAAGGGGAGGGGTATTTATACTAAAAGGGGGAAAAATCAAAACACAACATTTAAGTGGTCGAAAACACGTGCTGGAAACAAGTGGTCGCGGGCGCTACGCTTGGTGTCGCGAGCGCGACAAGCTGGGGCAACACAATGGTCGTGGGCGCGACAAGGCTAGTCGCGGGTGCGACCTCATTCTGTCCAAATTCCCTGTCGTTCACCAAGTCGTCATGGGCGCTAACAAAAGTGTCGCCGGAGCGAACACCTCCTGCCCAACCTTTGCAGGCGCTACGCCGGAGGTCGCGGGCGCGACCTTCTGGGCAGTTTTTCTGTCGACTTCAAATGCCCATAACTTCTTCATCCGAACTCCATTTTAAGCCCATAAGGTGTCGATGGAAAGCTCTCATGTTGTCTACTTTAAGCTTCTAAAATTTGAAGGCAATCGGAGTTGTATTAGAAAAGTTATGGTCGAAAGAGTGAAGGCACGTCCAATCCCTCAACCCACGTTGACCCTTTTCCGCTTATTCTTTCCGAAAGATTTCGAACCCTTTTCAAAGGCTCGAAGTAGATCCTATTAAGGACTCATAGCTCCACTCCCTTAGTTCTGGGTCTCATTTGAAGTGGATACTATACCCAACACCGCTCAAATCTTGTCTCCAGGGTCCCGGGTCCACCTTAAGGTATACTCCTCCACACCCGACCTTGAAGTTGTTTTCATCGTGTTTCATGGAGGGGGTGTGGGGCAGTTTTGCGAACACAGAATTCGAAGTTTCGTCTAATGCCCTCCAGAATGTCTAAAATTAGAGGATTATTTGAATTAATGGCGTGATTTATAGTATATTATGGGGATTTGTTGATTTTTATTTTTTAAAAGAAAAAGTATCCAAGTGTAAACAAGAGACTTGCTTAAATTTTGGGTTTCTATGATTTGGAGAGAGAAAGAACTTGTTGTAATGTAGATTTTGACCACACTCTTTACCTTTGATGACCACACTAATTGGTAATTTGATGACCATATTCTTCGTCTTTGTTGACCACACTGATTGGTATTAAATTTTGACCACACTGTCTAGTATTTTATGACCACACTATTTACCTTTCATAACTATACTGACTGGTATTGGATTTTGACCACACTATTTGATTTTGATGACCACAATGACTAGTATTAGATTGAGACCACAGTCTTTGCCTTTTGATGTCCCCACTAACTCATATTTAATAACTAAACTATTTCCCTTCATGACCACACTGACTGGTATTTGATGTCTACACTCTTTGTATTTTATAACCACACTGTACTTGTGATTCTCCATTGACAAACGACATATCTCTTGTAATTGATGCATAATTCTTGGCAATCATATCTTTAAAATTGATTTTATTTTTTAGGCAAGAATAATATTTTTATTTCATTGAATATTTTCCCTTAATTGCCTCTAATTAACTATTCCTCTTTTTTTTTAGATAGAAAACCACTAGTTGTTTTTTAGGGAGAGAAAAGTGGTTTTTCATTAAAACACCACATGTGTTATAGTTTTAATCTCATCCATCGGATCCGGATTGAACGCTCCAGATTGCTTTTTCCTACCTTCCTAACTAAACTCTCTTCATACTGGATCCGTTCCTATATATATATATATATATATATATATATATATATATATATATATATATATATATATATATATATATATATATATGTATAAGTATATATATATATAAGAAAAACATTTTGGTGAGAAGGTGGGAAGGGATGGACATCAAGTTTGCATGGAGAATATCAAGGAGACATTAACTATCCATACAAACATGATATCCATCTCTACGATACTTGATGTCCATCCCTTCTCACCAAAATGTCCTTCTCATATTATTTGTTCCCTATATATATATATATATATATATATATATATATATATATATATATATATATATATATATATAGACACACACACACACATATATTTATACACACACACACATATATATATATATATAATAATAATAATAATAATAATAATACAATATGAGCTTAAAATTTGATCAAAGTGACTGAATTTTAGGTTCTTAAAATGGACTTTGGGAACTAAAAATAATTTAAAGGGACAATTTGGGTCTAACAAATTGAAGTTAACATCTTGTACTCAATGATCTACACTCAACACCTTATTATATTGAATGGACCTCCACCGATTCCACTTAGTCTGAAAAAATGACATGACACCTGGACCCGAATTATTTTTTCTTTATGTTTCACCTTTTAAACAATTTAAATAGGCAATCAACAACGTCGTACCATTTTTTGGATAAGTTGAAATTGGTGAAGGTTCGTTCAATAAAATGGGGTGTTAAATGTAGATCAATGAGTATAAAATGTTAAGTTTGGTTAGTCAGATCAAAATTGTCTCACAGTTATGATTATTTAATTCTAGGAGTCCACACTTTAATATTTTAAAAATAATTAATTGGACTCTTGATTTCATTTTAGATCCAACATATCAGGACCTAGTATTTGATGGAGATAATGCACCCAATCAGCCGCTATAATGACAATAAAATATTAATAAACTTACTTGGCACAATGACACACTTAACTGGTGGCAACCATCATATGGTGTAACCACTGCGCTGAAAGTAGTTTCACCCGAGTAGGAGTGCAAACTTTTATTACCTTTCACGGTTCTAATTAGTCTGGTGCACTTTCAATTCCAAACGATTTTGCCCAAATTAGTAAATAAGAATAAGAAGTGTTTGTTTTATGAGAAAGTTGGTGTTTTTCTTTGCTTATTGTAAGGTCAGCCTGACCGGACAAACAACAATAGCTGCAACGTGCGTGTGGTCTCCTTTACTCTCCTCTTAGGTTCTTACTTTAGCGAATTAAGAGAACTTTTGTATTTTTTAAAGTTGTTTATTTGCGCAATACTTAAAGTTCAAAAACTATTCACATTTTCAACCTTCTCTTCCAATGAATTTTGAAACTTCTCACATTGCATTCTTGCATTAACTTTCACATTTTTAAAACTTTTTTCTTGTAAAGCAGGTCCCATTAATTGTGGATCTGGGGTTCACCCCTATGTATATTGAAATTATTGCCTTCCAAATCAATAATTTTAATTTTTTTTGATAAAACATATCCCCATTAGCTATGGATCTCGAGTTCACCCCTATTAAATTATTGCTTTTCAAATCAGCAAAAATACAAACGACAAATTATCTATCTCCCCATCCACAGAAAAGGGATTCATTGAAACTTTTTTCTGTCAATATTGTCACTCAACTATAGGAAAAAGTAGTGTGCATGATTATAGAAAAAGTAGCGCGTGTGATTGATTGTATCACATAACTTCTATTTTTGGTCAAAACTATCACCGAAACTTTTTTAGTTAATATTGTCACTCAACTTTTTAAATTGATTAATACTAACACATAACTTTTTAAATTGATTAAAAATGCCACACCAATCAACTATAATAGATTTATTTTTAATATTTCTTTATTTTTATGGGATAAGGCAAATAAAATTGGGATCCTTTAATGCAAATACCATTCAGTCATATACTACCTTTTCTTTTTATTAATCATCTTTCTTTTTCTCCTTCAACTTTCCCGAAGATCCTAAAATTTCATTGTCAAATTTCATGTCCAATGTCGTTAAAACCCTAAAAGTTGAGTTAGCGGTGTTGTTTGGCTGGTGATTTCGATCAAATTTAATTCTAAAATGTGTGAAAATGTTGAAAAAAGTGTGAATAACTCATGCACAATAAGAAGAGTTGGAGGGAATAAGAAAGATAAATCAACGTTCCAGGAAAATAACATGTTATTCCAATCACACACTATACCATCGACAAACATAGATTTGTAGGTCACACACTACGTATTTCATTAGTTTAAAAAAATTGAGTGATAACTTTTACTATAAAAATTGGGGTGGTAATTTTGACAAAAATAGAAGTAGGGGCGTCATAATTAATCATGCGTTTCTCTGTTTTTTTACCTTTCATTCACGCTTTTTGAAGTACATCTTTAACCAATAATTTCTCACATAATAATTTTTATAGAAAAATATGATGTTATATTTTTTTTCAACAATATTTTTTATTGCGAAACTAATGATATCAATTTAGTTTCTGATCCGGTCCCCTCCCGAGCTCTCCTCAACCTTGATGTGAGTTTCCTAACCCCATTGGAAGAGCATTGGGTGAAGTCATGGATGACCGATCTCCACATCATCCTCAAGTTCTAACGGGTGTTCAAGGAGGATCCTTCCCAAACCTCCGTGGTGTCTCGGGCCATCCCCGAGCCCACTTGAAGACCTCGGGTCGGGTCGACATTGGCACTAATAATTCCCGGCTTGAGCTCGGGTCCATTTTCAGCTAAAGGGCCCGATATTGAGCATGGAAGAAGGCTAGGAAGGAGTCATGAGGGAACAAGTTGAAGAATGTCATGTTTTTGGGCAAATTTGGACAACAAGAAATGATATATCTTCACTATTTTGACTATAACTCCTTCTATATAACTCCGATGATTATGAAATTTGGTGAGCTTATAGTACTCATCAAGAGCTTTCCATCGATATATTATATGGCCAAATTGGAATTAAGCAAAGAAGTTACGGACGTTAGAAGACAGCAGAAAAAAACTGACAACGGCACGATCGTGCCGTTTTGTTACACGATCGTGCCATTCTTCCAGAACACACCGCACGATCGTGCCATTTTCGAGCTTCAACTATTTTTGGGGCTGTTTTGAGTTGCACGATCGTGCCATTCCACTGCTGCGACTCTTTTCCCATGTTCATCCCTTTTGTTTTGTTTTCCCTTTTAATTTAATGAGTTGTAATGGCACTTTTGTAATATTTGGCATCTTCATTATCCCCCATCCTCTTCAAATACTCCCCCAATTGTAAGAGAAGACAACTTTGAATGAAAACTTTGGGTATTTGCAAACCTCTTCCTCTCAAATCTCTCTCTCTTTATCCTTGAATGTTCTTGATGGTGGGTTGGAGTACCCCTTTTAGAGCTTGTGGTGTGGACTACCTTCTTCAAGCTTGGTGAGGGTTTCAATGGAGTTTCAATGGGTGTTGGTGGCCAAGCCTTTATGCATCTTTTGAACCCTAAGTTCAATCTTGGCGAATATTCTTTATAGATTGTCCATATCTTGTCAAGCTTTTGTTGATTTGATGTGTTTGAGATCTAGATCTACTCCATTCTCCATTTTTAGGGTTTGGAAGGTGTTGTGAGTTCTACTTGTGGCCATGGATGATGTTGGTGTTTGTAGTGTCTTGGGTTGATTCTTCTTACATTTATTGAGTTCTCAATCCCTCATGGATCATTTGGTATCAGAGCTAGGTGTAGAACTCACTTGTTGTGTTTGATTTGGGAACCCCCTTAATACTCATTTGTGTTGTTGTTGTGTTGGGCGTGTTCTAGTGTTCAACTTTGGTGCTTTGGAGTTGAAATTGATTTATTGTAGTTATATCTTGTTGTGTTTGACGTTTGGTTGTGATTGAGAATCATTTGGGTGAGATTTGTCTTTGAGAATTTGGGGGTTTTGGTGAAATTTAGGGGTAGCCATGAAAGCTTATGAAAGTTGAAGGTTGATTTGTTGGGTTTTAATGCTTGGCTATGTGTGGTGAAGCTTATGCAAGTGTTGGTATTGTTTATGCTTTGATTTGTTGCTAGTTTTGCTTTCCCTCTTGCCGGTAACACCCCATTTTCCCCCACAAAATTAGCCTCTCAAAACCCCACTAAAATCCATAGCTACAAAGAACCCGAAACCTCATCCGTTCATCTCTTCCTTAGCCCATTATAACCCTTTAGCTCCAGAATATGGCCGAGTCGTCTAGTCGAAGAGACGAACTCCACTCTCCCAATTCCAATCCTATTTCCCCACACGAACCTACAATTGCTCAACTCATGCAACAAGTTATTGATATGCAAAACCGATTCGAATGTACCCAACAATTGATGGTGAATAGTCAAGGGGCAATCCAACGTCAATTGCAAAGCTTGGAAGGGACTCTTGGCAATCTTCAACTTCCACCTTATAGGGAGGATGCAAGGGCTCCTCAACGACCCCTTAGGTTGGAAGTGGACCTCTCGCCCCTACATCAAGAACTCAACATCAGTCCGAATAGGGGTGGTGGTGTTCCTTCCCCACGAGTTCATCAACAACGACCTCTACGAGTCACCGGTCCTCCTCCACCAATCCGACCCTGCGGTCGTCGTGAACTTGAAGAGGAAGAGTTGAGTGAGGACTCGAATGACGCTTCCTATCATGAGAGTCCCTGTATTCGTAGGCCCCGAGACGATTTGGGCGACCTCCGGGTAGATCCTCCTACCTTTGATGGTAGTTATGATCCTGATGAGTTCCTTGATTGGGTGCATGCTATGGAGAAAATATTTGAACTCAAGGAATATGATGAGAGGAAGCAATACAAGGTGGCTACACTTCAACTTACTAAGTATGCCTCCCTTTGGCTAGAGAACTTAAAGAAACAAAGAGCGAAGCAGCAAAAATCGAAAATCCAAACGTGGCCAAAACTCAAGAAGTACTTGATGAAGAGGTTTGTACCCACCAACTACAAGCAAGATCTATACAAAAAGTTGTTCTCCCTCAAGCAAGGCTCCAAAAGTGTTGGAGAGTATATTCGGGAATTTGAGTTGGTTATGATGCGTTGTGATGTGAATGAAACGTCGGAGCAAATGATGGCGAGGTTCCTCAATGGCCTCGATTACAAAATTGCATCGAAGGTGAAACTCTATGAGTATGCCTCCATCGACGATCTCTACAAGCTTGCTACCTTCATTGAGGAGAGAGGGAAGAAGAAGAGGGGTGTTGTAACACCCCGGGTACATAGTTAAGTGTGGCTTAAAGGGATTGAAATGACTACTTATATCACCAAGGTGCACCTTCTTTTATGGTAGCTCATCCGTTGGGAACTCCTCAGCTAAGCGTGCTTGGCTGGGAGTAGTCCAAGGATGGGTGACCTCCTGGGAAGTTTTCCCGGGCAGCGTGTGAGCGAGGACGAAGCACGCTGGAAATACTCATGGTGATTTGTGGGGCCAGTCAGCAATCCTTGAAGCAGTTATCGGTAATGTCCGCGGCCCGGGAAGGGCCGGGGCGTTACAGATGGTATCAGAGCCGACCTGCGACCATGAGCTGCGCCAGTGGACGGGAGAGCTATGGGCAGTCACCTAGCTGGGCAAAGATTCTGAAGTGTATTGTGGCACAACGAGGACGTTGTGCGCTTAAGTGGGGGTGGTTGTAACACCCCGGGTACATAGTTAAGTGTAGCTTAAAGGGATTGAAATGACTACTTATATCACCAAGGTGCACCTTCTTTTATGGTAGCTCATCCGTTGGGAACTCCTCAGTCAAGCGTGCTTGGCTGGGAGTAGTCCAAGGATGGGTGACCTCCTGGGAAGTTTTCCCGGGCAGCGTGTAAGCGAGGACGAAGCACGTTGGAAAGACTCGTGGTGATTTGTGGGGCCAGTCAGCAATCCTTAAAGCAGTTATCAGTAATGTCCGCGGCCCGAGAGGGGCCGGGGCGTTACAAGTGTGGTCAAACCCTTTGAGAAAGGTGGATCTTATGCCAAAGGCAACTCATCCGTGGTCATGAACCCTCCTCTACCTCCAAAATTCCCGAAGACTCCCCTACCAACACCGGCGGCTCCAAAAGAGCCCTCCAAGAGGCTTGAAGGGAGGAAATGCTTCAAGTGCCATGGTTATGGCCACTTTCAATCGGTTTGCCCTACCAAGAGGGTTATGACCATGCAAGAAATTGAGGAAATCGAAGAGGTTATGCAAGAAGAAGTGGATGTGGTGCAAGAAGAGGAAGAAATCCGGGTTGAAGATGTGGAAGAGGAAGTAAATTTCGGCCCGAATATGGGACATCTCTTAGTCGTGAGGCGAACCCTTCACCTTGAAGAGGTGCCTCAAGAGAGAACCCAACGGGAGTTGTTCTTCCAAACCCGATGCACGGTTCAAGATCGGGTGTATAGCATGATTATTGATAGCGGGAGTTGCACTAACGTAGCCTCCACCACCATGATTGAGAAGCTCCACCTTCCGGTGATTGCCCATCCTCGTCCTTATGCTCTCAAGTGGTTGAATGATTCCGGCGATATAAAGGTAACCCAACAAGCTAATATTTCATTTTCAATTGGTACTTACCGTGATGTTGTTTTATGTGATATGGTACCAATGGATGCTTGTCACCTTTTATTGGGTCGCCCATGGCAATATGATCAAGGGTTAGTTCATGATGGAATGAAGAATACATACTCTTTTCTTATGAACAAGAAGCGAATTGTGCTCGAACCCCTTTCCCCTACCCAACTCTACAAAAAAACACCCGGGGCGGGAAGTGAGAAGAGAAACCACCTTGTGAGTGAAACACGGGTCGAGTGAGCTTTGAGCAAGGGCAAGCAAGTTCTCGCTTTGCTCTTGCTTGAAAGTAATGAAGGTGAGGAAGTGACACCCATAGCTCCACAAATTAAACCCCTCCTCTCCCAATACCCAGACATCTTTCCCGAGGATCTTCCTCCCGGCCTTCCACCGATTAGGGGCATTGAGCACCAAATAGACTTAGTTCCGGGTTCGATTCTTCCCAACAAGCCGGCATACCGTTGCAACCCCGAGGAAACGAAGGAGCTCCAACGACAAGTCGATGAGTTAGTGGCACGTAGTTATGTGCGTGAGAGCATGAGTCTGTACTCCGTACCGGCCCTACTCGTCCCTAAGAAAGATGGGACATACCGCATGTGCGTCGAAAGTCGTGCCATAAACAATATCACCATCAAATACCACTACCCCATCCCTCGGCTTGACGATCTCTTAGATGAGCTCCACGGCTCTTCGGTGTTCTCCAAGATCGATCTCCGGAGCGGGTATCACCAAATCCGGATGAGGGAAGGGGATGAATGGAAGATGGCGTTCAAGACCAAGGGAGGGCTCTATGAATGGGTCGTGATGCCATTTGGGCTTTCTAATGCCCCGAGTACTTTTATGAGATTGATGAATGAAGTACTTCGACCCTTCATTGGAAAATTTGTGGTTGTGTATTTTGATGACATATTGGTGTACTCCAAGAATGAGGCGGATCATGTCCACCATCTTTGTGAAGTGTTCAAGGTGCTCTTGGAGCAAAAACTTTATGGAAAATTGGAGAAGTGTGAGTTTTTCACCCCGAGAGTCACTTTTCTTGGGTATGTTGTTTCCAAGGATGGAATTTCGATGGATAAAGCGAAGGTAGAGGCGATTCGGTCATGGCCATCACCGACTACACTCACCGAAGTGCGGAGTTTTCATGGGCTCGCCTCTTTCTATTGTCGCTTCATTCAGAACTTCTCCACCTTGACGACCCCCATTACAGAATGCATGAAGAAGGGAGTCTTCGCTTGGACTCCCAAGGCTCAAGCGGCCTGTGAGGCCCTTAAGGAGAAGTTGTCTAGCGCTCCGGTATTGGCACTCCCCAACTTTGATCAACTTTTTGAGGTTGAATGTGATGCTAGCGGCGTTGGCATCGGGGCGGTGTTGATGCAAGACAAGAGGCCTATCACTTACTTTAGCGAAAAGATCAATGGGTCCCGGCTCAACTATAGTACTTATGACAATGAGTTCTATGCTATGGTGCGCACCCTTGATCATTGGTCTCGCTATTTGAGTCCCAAGGAGTTTGTGCTACACTCGGACCATGAGGCGTTGAAGTACTTGAGCGGACAACACAAATTAAGCGCAAGGCATGCAAAGTGGGTAGAGTTCCTCCAATCCTTCAACTTCGTGGCAAAACACAAAAAGGAGAGCTCTAATGTGGTGCCCGACGCTTTATCGAGAAGGCATGCCTTGTTGTCGTTGATCGAGGTAAGAGTCTTGGGGTTTTCTTGCCTCCCGGAGTACTATAAAGAAGATCCGGACTTCGCCCCTTACTTTGGAGAGAACCCTCCTTTGAGATCCACTTATGTTGCGCAAGAAGGCTTTCGTTTTTGTGGAAATAAATTGTGTGTGCCCAAGAGTCCTATGAGGAAATTTCTTGTGAAAGAAGTGCATGGCGGAGGTTTGGCGGGTCACTTTGGCATGAACAAGACGGTGGATATGTTGAAAGAGCATTTTTATTGGCCCAGTATGGCCGGGGATGTGCATGATGTGGTGTCCCGGTGTACGGTTTGTCACCGAGCCAAGAGCCAATTCCATCAAGGCTTGTATACTCCCCTCCCCATCCCATAAGCACCTTGGGAGGATGTAAGTATGGACTTCATTGTAGCATTGCCAAGGACTGCCCGTGGCAAGGATGCCATTTTGGTTGTGGTGGATCGGTTCTCCAAGATGGCCCACTTCATCCCTTGCACCAAATCCGACGATGCCGATCATGTTGCTCATCTCTATTTCCGGGAGGTTGTGCGTCTTCACGACATCCCCCAGAAGCATTGTCTCAGATCGCGACTCGAAGTTTGTGGGACATTTTTGGCGGGTTTTGTGGAAACTTATGGGCATGAAGCTACTCTTTAGCACCGCTTACCACCCCCAAATCGATGGCCAAACCGAGGTGGTTAATAGGATGGTGGGAACTCTGTTGAGGAGCGTCATTAAATCCAATGTGCGAGAGTGGGACTTGAGACTTCCGTTGGTCGAGTTTGCTTACAACAAGGCTCCATCCCGTGCTACCGTGGTGTCTCCATTTGAAGCCTTGTATGGGGTGAACCCTCTTGCTCCCATACGTGTGAGTGTTGAAGCGGAAGTTAAGACAAGCGAGATGAAGAAGCTCCACCGAATGATGAGGGCGCGTTTGAGAAGATAAACGAGCTCTATAAGGCTCCTTTGAACAAGAATCGCAAGGCTTACTCCTTCAATCCCGGGGATCTAGTGTGGCTCCACCTCCGAAAGGAACGGTTTCCTTCCAAGAGGAGAAACAAGCTAATGCCGAGGAGCGAGGGTCCCTTTAAAGTCGTGGCCAAGATCAATGAGAATGCCTACAAACTTGAATTGTCGGATGATATGGGCGGCATCTCCTCTACTTTCAATGTAGGAGACCTTACACCTTACTTGGGTGAAGAGGATGATGCGGACTTGAGGACAAGTCCTTCTCAAGAAGGGGAGGATGATCCGGTCCCCTCCCGAGCTCTCCTCAACCTTGATGTGAGTTTCCTAACCCCATTGGAAGAGCTTTGGGTGAAGTCATGGACGACCGATCTCCACATCATCCTCAAGTTCTTACGGGTGTTCAAGGAGGATCCTTCCCAAACCTCCGTGGTGTCTCGGGCCATCCCCGAGCCCACTTGAAGACCTCGGGTCGGGTCGACATCGGCACTAATAATTCCCGGCTTGAGCTCGGGTCCATTTTCAGCTAAAGGGCCCGATATTGAGCATGGAAGAAGGCTAGGAAGGAGTCATGAGGGAACAAGTTGAAGAATGTCATGTTTTTGGGCAAATTTGGACAACAAGAAATGATATATCTTCACTATTTTGACTATAACTCCTTCTATATAACTCCGATGATTATGAAATTTGGTGTGCTTATAGTACTCATCAAGAGCTTTCCATCGATATATTATATGGCCAAATTGGAATTAAAGCAAAGAAGTTATGGACGTTAGAAGTCAGCAGAAAAAAACTGACAACGGCACGATCGTGCCGTTTTGTTACACGATCGTGCCATTCTTCCAGAACACACCGCACGATCGTGCCGTATGCTGGCACGATCGTGCCATTTTCGAGCTTCAACTATTTTTGGGGCTGTTTTGAGTTGCACGATCGTGCCATTCCACTGCTGCGACTCTTTTCCCATGTTCATCCCTTTTGTTTTGTTTTCCCTTTTAATTTAATGAGTTGTAATGGCACTTTTGTAATATTTGGCATCTTCATTATCCCCCATCCTCTTCAAATACTCCCCCAATTGTAAGAGAAAACAACTTTGAATGAAAACTTTGGGTATTTGCAAACCTCTTCCTCTCAAATCTCTCTCTCTTTATCCTTGAATGTTCTTGATGGTGGGTTGGAGTACCCCCTTTAGAGCTTGTGGTGTGGACTACCTTCTTCAAGCTTGGTGAGGGTTTCAATGGAGTTTCAATGGGTGTTGGTGGCCAAGCCTTTATGCATCTTTTGAACCCTAAGTTCAATCTTGGCGAATATTCTTTATAGATTGTCCATATCTTGTCAAGCTTTTGTTGATTTGATGTGTTTGAGATCTAGATCTACTCCATTCTCCATTTTTAGGGTTTGGAAGGTGTTGTGAGTTCTACTTGTGGCCATGGATGATGTTGGTGTTTGTAGTGTCTTGGGTTGATTCTTCTTACATTTATTGAGTTCTCAATCCCTCATGGATCAGTTTGATAGATTACGACCTTGTTCTTTTGTCATATTGGTTCTAACTCTCCTAACTTACCCCAACCTAACATTCCCCTAAAAATTATTCACTCTAAAAACACAATTCTAATTAATGACTAATAGGTACCTTCTATTTTATAGAAACTATTGTTTGGGGACAATGTTTTTAGAAATGATTTTCAAGTACCTTCTATTTTTTGTAAACTATTTTTCGGTGATAGATTTTCTTTGGAAACTATTTTTTAGTGATTTTTTTCTTTACAATTATGTCTAAAAGTTATAGAGAAGGGCTTTAAGCAATGACCTTCTTGCAATAATATGATTTTTTGAGATTTTTATGCAAACAAGTTCAAATAAAAACTCTTAACTCAATATAATAACTTTTTAATGGTACTAATTTTCACAATCTACTACTTGTACCTTTGATATATTGTATTTTATGTGGTTATAGGTAGAGCTGACAAAAGTTTTGTCCGATCCGAATTACCCGAGTTCCCCGACTTGGAAAAACTGGTCTGGACATATATTTTTCGTCCGAATCTTGATATTGACCGAATTGACCGAATATTTGGACATAAAATTTTTCTTTTTTCTATTGTCCGAACCAGATTTTAATTAGCTTCGTTCAAATTGTCCGAATTTGCCCGACCTGAATTTACCCGAACCCGAATTTTGTCAGCGCTAGTTATAGGACCACCATGCTTGACAAAATTAATTAAACAAATGAAAAAGAGATCTAAGCTAATTCTTTAAAACAAATATTAATGCAGGCGAAAATACAAACTGAAAGTTTTTATCAAAGTATAAATCTTTTTGCAGTTTTAGATAGTCTTAGGGATCTTGTAATATATCTAAAATATAATTTGTTCACAGAAAATATGTACTACAAAACACAAGTTACCTAAAAATAATTTTCAATAATATGGTCCCCTAAAAATAGATACTGCAAAACATAGAGTACATTTCAGTAATTTATTGCTAAAAAAATATTATAACTTATCATAATTTACCAAAATTGGAGTATCCTAACTTAAAAATAATTTATCCAAATAACATGCCTACTTTGTCAGAAAAAAACAACGATGCTCCTTTCCCGCTTCCCGTTTTCGTCCCGCGCGCCAAAAGTGTCCAAATGGTTACACAAAACAAAATAGAATCGGTCGAAAAGGGGATTAGGCGTGTCGCCGACGACGTCTCCCATTTCCAGTCAAATGCCTCCGATTTCCTGTCAAATGACGATTCCATCAGACAATTGTCAAGGTTAGTTCGTTTACTGTACCGTTTATATTTAGCTACCCACTTATCTGTCATAATTCATACGATTTGAGTGCTAGATTTTGTTGAATTTTTGCGTCAAATCTTTCATTTGTTTTGTACTTTAGAAACTATGGGCTGTATGTGTGGTTTGAACTGGATAATCGAACGAGGTGATTTTATATTAGATGAGCATAGTTAGCGGAGATGTCGAGCATTTGGAACATTTTCATTTTTCAAACCCTAGATTTATCTAATTTGACATTATTAGGGTAATGGCAACCGCTAATGCAACTGTGCATTATCTGTCTCCTGATGTATCTGTTAGTTTAAACCCACATTCATTTTCCCCCTCCCAAAAAAAAAAAAAAAAAAAAAGAAAAAAAAGAGAAGAGAAGCCTGACGTTCTGAGAGCAAATTTAGTCCCGAATATACTAATATAGTAAGAAAGCAAATGGATAATACCCGATTATGACTGCATTTATCAAATCCACCACCTGCATCTCATGTTGAAGCTATTTCTTTGGAAGAAACAACAATTGTTATGCCTGCATTTGTAAGAAAGCTGGTCTTTGTCTTCTGCATTATGTTGTTTGACTTTGGACAGATGGGCTTGGTCCCTCTTTCTGCTCCGAATAGGGTGATCCCTTTGCTTTGCACCACCTAGATACCAAAAGAAACAAGAAAGAAATGAAAAGATAACAGAATGAAAGAACGGTTCTGTTAACAATGTCAAACTTGAGCTACACTTACAAAAAGATATGTTAACTTACGATACGCTAGAGCTTGCATTGCTCCAATCCTTTCTTAAGTGTCCTAGTTCTGTCTAGAAAAGAATGATGGTATCAGCAGGCACTTTTTTTTTTGCCAGGGGGGTTGGGGTTAAGTAGTGACAGTGAGTATCTGTCAAAGAGTATCTGTCTTAGAATCCTGAATCCATAGACCTGCAGGAGGGGTACTTGGAAGAAACTTATTACTTGGTTTTCTTACAATTCCTTCTTTGAAATGAATTTTTCTAGATGCAATATCCGAAAAGTATTGGCATATAAGTATTTCTTCTGTTGAATGCTATTGATATAGTCAACATTATGAAAATCGCGATCCGGATTGTACTATCATATGATCCAAGGAACACCAAACCATCCAACTCATGCCAGGATTGCTGCCTTGTTAGAACGGTACTAGGACAAGATTAGGAGGATTAGTCAGAATTGTTATAATCATATACTAGAATCGTTAGGATCATTAGGATTGGTCATAACCTAATTATAGCCTATATGTTAGAAATGGTCGTAATTATATCAGGAACTGTCTCAATCAGTGCCTTTTTGTAGACTTTGTGAAATATAGAGTTTTTTTGTGGAAATTTCAAGTCACCTATAAAAGTTTTGCTCTGTTCGTAGAATTCTATGATCTTTGATCCGGTCCTACAATCCCAGTTTAAGGACCCCATATCAATCCTAACTAGAAGTCCGATTTAATTACCTTGGATATAGTTTTATCCATATTTCTGTGTGCACCTGTGCCTTTTAATTGCACCAAATATTTCAACTTGTAGAAGCTTCCCACTTGTTATTTGCTTTTAATTATATCTTTAGGGGTTATTTTTCAGGTTTCCAATTTTCCATTAATGGTGGTGATGGAGGACTGAAGACTTATTTTAGGAAGAAGTTTAGTAATAATAATGATAATTAGATATTTTATATGTTTTAGTTTCCTATTCGTATTAGGAATATTATAGTTTCCTAGTTTGATTAGGAATATATCTCTAATTCCCTATCTCTATTAGGTTTAGTTTTAGGCAGGTTATTTACCTATAAATAAGGGCTTCGCTAGTCTTTAGAAAACAGTCTACATCGAATATTGAATACAATTATTGATTTAAGCACAGGGATGCTAATCTTTCCTGAATTCAACACGGGGATGTTGAATTCCTTTCTTTAGTTTTTATTTATTTTCCCGTTCGCTATCAAATTGGTATCAGAGCAAGTTCTCAATTCCAAGCCTTCACTAAATTTTTCTTTTTCCCCTTTTCTGCTGCCAAAATTTCTGAAAACAAAAAAAAAAAAAACCATCTGCCTAGAAAAACCCTAGCCGCTGTCCCTCGCCTGAAACCACCACGCACCACCACCGATCACCAGCCGCCGACCACCGCCCGACCACCATCCAGGTCCGGCGACCCCCGCGCCACCACGACCGCCACCACCCACGCAGACATCTCTCAGATTCCCCAATTTCGCAAACCCTAATCTACGAGATTATCAATTCTCAAAGCCTAATCCCTCGAATTCATCTTCAATTCGTCCAGCTACCTCAAATTGCCTTCACCCATCAACTTCCTACTCAATTTCGCCCAAAACCCCTCATTCAATTTTACTAAACCTGTCCCAGATTGCTTCCACTTGATCTGCCCGATTTCGCGAAACCCTAGATCGTGAAGTTGAGTAACTGCTGTCTTGTTCTTTGCTGTTTGATGGTACTGTTCGCTGTCGAGATTTCCCAGAAAAGGTCGTCAAACTGTTTTAAGTGTTCGCCCGCTATCGTCGGTGACCCTGGTTGCCGGAATTTTCGCCGGAGCTGCTGTTCGCTGTCGCTGTTGCTGTTGTTGCTGCTGCTGCTTCGTCTTTGCCCTCCTGCTGCCGCTGGTTTTCTGCTTCTGGTGGTACAGCTTGGTGCCCTGGCAAAGGTGTTGCTAATCAATTGTGATTTCTCGCTTCAACAAGTAGGTTTCTTTAGTATTTCGTAATTTGTTTAAATTCTTGCTTTGAGTTTAGGTTAATTGATAATTACTTGGTTGTTACTTGAGTTTGCTTGGGGCCCTAAATTCTGTTTTCTGTTTTCAAAAAAAAAAAAAAAAAATCAGGACAGTTTGGATTGTTATCTAGTTATTTTTGTTGCTCTGCTTGTTCGTGTGCTTTAGTAGTAGTTGTAATCAATTTACTTTGCGTGTTCTTTGTTGCATATTGAAAAAAAAAAGCTTTAATCTTGTATGCCTATCACTAGAGCAATGGCATTAGAAGAAAGAGTACAGAGACTTGAGACTAGTGTTCACCACTTTGATAAAATAATGGAAGAAAAGCTAGAAACTATTAGGAAATATTTTGATGATGAGTTGTCGCAAACTGTCACCACGCTTAATTCTATGATAGATAAGGTTCAAACTGACATTCATGTTGTCACTGGTCGTGTCAAAGATCTAGAAAGTGCAATGAAAAGTTTCCAATCCTCTATAGGTGGTGTCCATGGTAACGTCACTAAGCTAGAACAACGGTTGGAGTCTCATTTGTCTGAGTGCATGCCTATTAATGATGTGTCCAAGTATGCCCCAATGGGAAATTTGTTGCATGATGCCTTGCACTTAGAGCAGTCCATTATCGGAGCACCTAATGGAGGTCCTAATTCACACAGACCCACCCCGCACGAACATCACCGCACCCGTAACTATGATGATGTAGGATACTTTGATGAGTCTTGACGGTTCACGCCAGAGAGAGAGAGCACCAAATCGAATTCCTAGGCGCCCTTCCCCTAGGCATAATTATGTTCCCCCTAGGCATTACAATGATGACCCTTACGATGTCACTCGAAAAGTCAAGGTTGATGTGCCTGAATTTGATGGTCGACATGATCCTAATGTGTTCATTGACTGGATAGATTGACTAGAGAATTATTTTGAATTTTATGGCATGCGTGATATTGCTAGAATTCGCCACTAAGATGAAACTTGGGTCCGCCATGAAATATCGCAAAGTGTGAGAGAGAGATTAACCATTTGAATGAACCCCATCACTTTGGGAAGAAATGAAAGGTAAGCCGAGAGCGAAGTATCCGCCAACTTTCCATAAACAACAAATGATGAATGATCGGTTAAACCTTAGACAAACCACTAGTGTGTCGACTACTATTCCATTTGAGGAGATGCAACTTAGGTGTGCCACTAGGGAAGAACCTTGGGTTACTGTGACTAGGTTCATCAACGGTCTTAATGATAACCTTAAAGGCGATGTGAATCTCCACCAACCTGACTCTTTATTAGAGGCTTACCAAAAGGCTTTAGAAGTTGAGAAGTACAAGAAGCCTTCCTACTCTCGGTGGACAACCCAATGGGAGTCTCGACCTTCTAAGACACCCATGTTTCCAAAGTCATCCTACCCTAAGGGTTCTAGCCAAACCACTCTTTCTAAGCAAAATAACCAACCCCATCCACCAGCTGCCTCCGCTAAGGCTAGTTCCTCCCATTCCACCTATGCTCCCTCCACCATAGTATGTCATAAGTGTCATGAGAGAGGACATCCTGCTTCGAGATGCCCCAATCGCACTCTTACCTTAGGTATAGAACCTAGTGAAGAGGATGAGGTCAGATGAAACTGCTTTATCCCAGTTGATGGAGATACACAGCTGAAAGTGGGAGAAGATGGGAACCACTTAGTGCCATGAGATGTATTCTTTCTCACACTCAAACCGATTCTTGGAAACGAATCGCTATATTTGAAACTAAGATGCAATGCAGTAAGATCCTTCGCTTAGTCATTGATAATGGGAGCTCATGAATGTCATTTCCAAATCTTGTGAGGCTTCTAAACCTTAAGACCATACCCTACTCCTCTCCTATCCAAGTCATTGGGTTGACAAGACATCTTTGACTATTCTTGAAAAATGTGAAGTCCTCTCCAATTAGGTGCATATTCGATCTTGTGGTGTAATGTCTTGCCATGGATGTTGCCCATATACTTTTAGGTCGTCCTGGATATATGACAAAAATGCTACTAACTTTGGCCAGAAAACACCTATGTGTTTATGCGTAAGGGCAAGAAGATTAAATGGCCCTCGCCGCCTCACGAGCATAGTAAGCCTAAGACTCATAAATCTAAACCACCTCACCCCGACTAACCACCTCGAGTGCATTTTCTAATCGCCAAGAATGTGAAACCGAGGGTCAAGTTACGATATGCTTACTTCTTTGAGTGGCCAAAGCCGCACTGTGTTTCCTCTAGCCACTCGTCTTGAAATGTCTGCTGATTTGAGTGAACTTCTTAGTGAGTTTCAGGATGTTTCCCCCGATGATTTGCCTGCCGACTTACCCCCTTTACGGGACATCCAACATGCTATAGATCTAGTACCAGGATCCTCTTTGCCTAACTTACCCCACTATAGGATGAATCCTAGTGAACGGGAGGAGTTAAGCATGTCGAGAGTCTCATAAAAGGGTTTCATTAAACATAGTCTAAGCCCGTGTCTTTGCTCGCCTCTTTTTAACCCCTAAGAAAGATGGTTCTTGGAGAATGTGCATTGATAGTAGAGCTATTAATAAGATCACGGTGAAATATAGGTTTCCCATACCTCGACTTGATGATATGTTGGACCAAATGTCAGGCTCTAAGTGGTTCTCTAAAATTGACCTGAGAGCAGGATACCATCAACTGAGAATTCGCCCTGGAGATGAATGGAAAACTGCTTTTAAGACTCCTGATGGGTTGTTCGAATGGTTAGTTATGCCCTTTGGTTTGACCAACGCACCTAGCACATTCATGCGAGCTATGACCCATATTCTTCGCCCTTTCCTTGGGAAGTTTTTAGTCGTGTACTTTGATGACATTCTTATATATAGTCCTTCCCGGGAAGTCCATTTACAACACTTGAGGTTAGTCTTTGTGGTTTTGCGAACTGAAAAGCTTTACATCAATTTGACAAAGTGTTCTTTCTTACAATCTGAGGTTGTGTTCCTTGGCTTTGTTGTCTCAAATAAGGGTGTTTCTGCTGATTCTGAGAAGGTTAAAGCTATAGTAGAGTGGCCTGAACCTACAACTATATCTGAGGCGAGAAGTTTTCATGGCTTAGCCACTTTCTATAAGCGTTTTGTCCGAAATTTTAGCTCCGTTATGGCTCCTATTACTGAGTGCTTAAAGAAAGGTGAGTTTAGATGGACCCAGTCTGCGAAAGAGGCTTTTAAGCTCATCAAGCAAAAAATGACCGAGGCCCCTGCTCGTCATCCCGATTTTTGAAAGTGTTTGAAGTCGCATGATGTACGGGGTTGGAATAGGAGGAGTTTTGAGTCGGGAAGGACATCCTATAGCATACTTTAGTGAAAAGCTCAATGAGTCTAGGAGGACTAAGTATCTGACTTACGAGAAAGAATTTTATGCCTTAGCGATGCCTAGAACATTGGCGATATTATTTGTTGCCTAAAGAATTTGTCTGTGGAGTGACCATCATGCCCTAAAGTTCATTAATGATCAAAACACCTTCGAGAAACACGCTAAATGGGTCGCGTTTCTTGGATTATTCTTTTGTCTTTGAAACACCGCTCGTGTTGAGAATGTGTTCTTGATGCCCTGGTCAGTGAGCCTTCTATTACATAGAATGACCACGAGGTAGTTTTGATAGGATGAAAGAACAATATCCTTTATGCGGACTTCTAAGACTTATGATGAGGTTTCCAATGGTAATCGTCGTGATTTTGTTGATTATATGATTGTTGATGGTTACTTGTTCTACGGTCTAAGTTGTGTGTCCCTAGTACATGCATGCGGGAGTTCACGATATGGGAACTACGTGATGGAGGATTAGTGGCCATCTCGGACGAGATAAGACCATTTCCCTTGTTGATAACCGCTTCTTTTGGCCGTTATGCGAGGATGTGGCCCGTGTCTTGTCTCGATGTCGCACTTGTCAACTCGCAAAGGCTAGGAAGCAAAACACCGGCTTATACACACCTCTTACCTGCTCTCATACTCCATGACGACCTTAGCATGGACTTTGTCTTGGGGATTCCATGACCGCTAGAGGTCGTGATTGCGTATTCGTTGTGGTGGATAGATTTTCTAAGATGGTACATTTCATTCCTTGTACTAAAGCTGAGATGCATCACGTATTGCTAGATTATTCTTTAGGAAATTGTGCGTCTCCATAGTCTGAGTCTTGATTGTGTCGATAGGGATGTAAAGTTTATGAGTCATTTTGCGAACTTTGTGGAAATTGTTTGGTACTCACTGAAATTTTCTGCTTTTCACCCACAAACTGATGGCCAGACTGAGGTTGTTAACCGGAGTCTAGGTAACCTTCTTAGGTGCCTTGTAGGGGAAAAACCTAGTACTTGGGATTTGGTGTTACCTACTGCTGAATTTGCTTATAACAACTCTGTGAATAAGTCTACGGGTAGGAGTCCTTTTGAAGTGGTCCATGGGGTTGTCCCTCGTCTTCCTCTTGATTTAGTGCCATTGCCTATTGACTCTCGGCCGGCTGAATTTGCTGAATCTTTTGCTAAACACATTCATGATGTGCATGTCGATGTTCAACAGAAAATTGCACAGAGTAATGAAAATTACAAACTTGCTGCTAATGTGCATCGTAGGAAGTTGGAGTTTCACGAAGGTGATTATGTGATGGTTCGGATTCGTCCTGAACGGTTTACTAAAAACTCTTTTAAAAAGCTCTTTGCTAGAGCGTGTGGTCCTTATCGCATTTTAAAACGTCTTGGCTCCAATGCTTACTTGCTTGACTTACCTCCTGAATTGTCAATTAGTCCTATATTCAATGTTGAGGATTTGACACATTACAGAGGTACTTTTGAGCCTCCTACGTTTTCTGCGAGTGTGACAGGTGGTTCTGCTACTTCTTCTGTTTCGGTGCCTCGCTTACCTCCAGTGGTGCCCTTGCTTGTTGATGAGGTTGAAGCCATTCTTGATGATGAGGTCATTAGCCTGACTTCCGTGGCTTTCAACGCTACCTAGTTCGTTGGAAAGGCCGCCCTTCTTCTGATAATTCTTGGGTTCTTGAGGATGATCTCCGTTGTGTTGCACCTGAGCTGTTGGAGGAGTATCTACAAGCAAACTCTCCGGAGGCGAGTTTTTCCAAGCCGGGGAGAAATGATGGAGGACTGAAGACTTATTTTAGGAAGAAGTTTAGAAATAATAATAATAATTAGATATTTTATATGTTTTAGTTTCCTATTCGTATTAGGAATATTATAGTTTCCTAGTTCGATTAGGAATATATCTCTAATTCCCTATCTCTATTAGGTTTAGTTTTAGGCAGGTTATTTACCTATAAATAAGGGCTTCGCTAGTCTTTAGAAAACAGTCTATATCGAATATTGAATACAATTATTGATTTAAGCACAGGGATGCTAATCTTTCCTGAATTCAACACGGGGATGTTGAATTCCTTTCTTTAGTTTTTATTTATTTTCCCGTTCGCTATCAGGTGGTCTCTCAAAATCTGAAAAGTTGTTCTTCTTCCATTTGTTGTCTTTTTTCTCTTATATGCTGTATTTATTTATTTTTTTAAAAATAATTTTTTGGAACCAGGTTAATAAAATTAGGTATTTTGATTGAATATTCGTACTCTGATTTATTGTACGACATGTAAGACAACATAAGTTTTAGCATAGTTGCAAAATTTGTCTGCAAAGTATATATGTTTATGAAAGGGATAACCACTATGTCATCCTTTTTTTCCTCAAAATATTTGCTTTCGAAATGCAAATATATTGCATTATAGTGTACAAAGCAGATACAATCAAGGTTGTTAGGATTGATAGGGGGTCTTAGAATCGCGATTGTAGGCTCAAGGATCATGAGGTTCTATGAACAGCGCAAAGTTTTTTTTATAGGTGACCTGAAATTTCCATTAGAAAAAACACTATATTTCAAGAAGTCTACAGATAGGCAATGATTCTGACCAGTTCTGGTATGGTTCTAACCGAGTGTAGTCATAGTTATTGTACTTCTGATTCAAATCTACCATCCTACGATTCTAGGAGGCAAAAACCCTCTATCGATCCAATTTTCATTAGAATCTTAAAATAGTTAGGATCTTACGATCCTTTTTTTTTTTTTAATAGTATCTGTTAAAATTACAATACAATTCTACAATCCTACAATATGATCCATGATCCGACGTACTTGATGATGCTTGTGCACATTATCATTTTTAATTTTATCATAAACCATATACTTTACTATTAAAATTATCCACCAAAATAAAATTTGACGTAAATATTTGTTAAGACTTTTACTATTATAAAACCTTTTTTGCTATTTGCCTAATGTATTAAAAGATTAAGATCCTCGATCCAATTCTACAACTATTGAATTTAAATACTAATCATCGATCCTAATTTGGATCACGATTCTAACAACCTTGATTCTAATACGATTTTGATCAATCCCGATATGATTATGACCGTTCTAACATAATTAGTCTATAATTAGCATTGGACAAGTCCTAACGATTCTACTACGATTCTAACAATTCTGAGCGATCCTGGTACAAACTTGGTACAATTCCATTAAGGCAGCAATCCTAGTACAATCTTGGTACAATTCTAACAAGGCAGCGATCATAGCACGAGTTTGATCATTTGGTGATTTGTGGATCGTAGGATTGTATGATCCTAAGATCCGAATCACGGGAAATTTCAACAGCATGGCATACAAATATACAATATAAAATTTTGCATCTTTGGCCTCAAATGCAACGATGTTTTCTAGAAACAATAATACAAAGACTTATGTGTATGCTTTTGCAGTCTACATCACTATATTTCTGGTATTTTAAAATGAAAATATTTTCCTCACCAAAAAAAGGTAATATTTTGGGATAAAAAGGTTTCTGTGGTAGGTTTCCCTCTTTGGAATATATACGCACACTCATCAAGTATAGTCCCTGTAAAGATACAAAGCTGTAGTGTTGGACTTGTGCTCAAGTGAATTATTTACTAGGAAGATGTTTGTTGGTAATTCGAATCTTTGGGAAGGGATAGTTTTTAGTAGATACATTCCATCTTGTGTAAGTAGGCATGTTTTCAATGTCAAGTTTGTGCATGCACTATATAGTACTTGGCTAGCGAATTCAGTGTATTGTACTGGCTCTTCAAGTGGAAAGCAGTCGACAATGCTCAAAGTTTCATCACAATTTGTGTGTGATTAGAAGATGTTCGCAGAATGAAATATTATTTTTATTCACGCGGATGCGTTTTTATTTTACACATTCCAGAAGCTTCATTCATCATAATGGTCTAGACTCTTCATATTAACTTTTATTTCCTTTGAAGTGTGAGATTTGGTTGCTCTTCTTGGCCCCATAAGATTTTTATAGAAAAATGAGCAACTTTCTCAATGGGGATTTGTTACAACAAACCAATTTTGTAGATATGCTTAGAATACCAATTCATTTAACTATATTATATATGTTGCCTATGACAAATGCAACCAATTGTCAGTACTTTTCTTCTGTTGGTTTCTACTGGCAAGTGCATGATATGTTTTCCCCTTTCACATCTTATGCATGCCTCTTTAATCTTTGGTTGCATATTTTCTTACACCATTTCTAGTGAAATATAGAAGCCTATTACTTCTAGCTTAAGTATGCATTTAGTAGTCACATTGCCTTTTTCATCCCTGAACTTTGTGTCATATTGCGTTATGATAATTCGCGGAGCCAGAATTTTAAGCATGATATACGAACACACTATGACTTACACCTATGTTTTCATAAAATATTGGGTGGACATCATCTCTTTATTGTCATTCCATTCTAGCCAACATTCACCAACAAATAGTTTGTGTCACCAAATGTTGCATTCAAATGATATTCTACTTGTTTCTTCTACAAAATACATCTGAGTTCCATTGTGTTAAGGCCTAGTGAGAACGGCCTTTCTAAAATTCATCAATATATAATTGAAAATTTTCATCTTAGCATGTAGATGGGGTATTAAGGCACTAGGAAAAAAAAAGAAGGGGAAAGTCATAGTCTGCAAACTGGTTGTGTACCAATGATGGAGATTATTGCACCAGCACCATGCACATTTGACAGTACAACAGCTTATTTGTAAGAGATAATGCTGAATGCCCAGGCACCTTTTACCAAACTAATAATTGGTAGAGTTTTAGATGCTTGACTTTTGTGTAGTTATAACATTTTGTGGATATGGAGCATTTTGATCTTGATGGTTTGAGGCTCTGATTGATCTGAGAAGAATTCATGTATTTTGATATTTGAAATATATGTTTTGCAAGGTCGAGTAATAACGTTATAAGCCTAGAAGCTTATGTTGGGTGTTACTGTATATGTACCTGTGAGTGACTAGTGCATTTTGCATTTTTTTATGCAGAGCCGACACTGATGAATGGTTCCAGAATTTCCCTAGTGCCAAAGGGCTCAGCTTGCCAGTATCTTTCTTTATTGGGTATGAGTTGGATGAATAGCTGATGAATTTCTGTTTATAACTTTACCTTTATTAGAAAGGAAATTAACCTCATGTGATTCTCAAGGGTTGACAAAGCACACAATACTACAATAGCCTTCCACTTGGATCATGCTTTTGATTTTCTTTTTATGAGCTGCTATTTCCACTCCTGGAGGGGTCCTTATATTATGAAATAATTGATGCTACAAAGATGCTTTGCTTTTGCCATGACCTTTGTTTTCTTTATTTATTTTCCAGGGTTTCTTTTTATTGGTCTCGTCTCGATCAGCTGCTTCCCTGTCCATCACTTTGTATGAATCTTTAATTGTATTTTTTCTTTTTGTACAAGCCAAACCTATGTTAGATTAATACCACCAGAGCCAGGAATTGAATGTAGGGCTGTCAAACTACAGTGTACAGTATGCTTTATAGGCAGAAAAAAAGGCAAATAAAGAGCCTTAAAATGTGCGTAGGAAGGGTTGAACACATGACCCCGCTTGCTACTCAGCTAACCTAATTTTTCTGCTTGCCTTTTTTTTTTTTTTGGTTGTTTTTGGTGCAGGGTAAACCCTCATCTCAACTTTGTTAGTGCCTGCTAGGCCGCCAATAATCTTATACTCAAATAGGTGTCCTATCCAGGTGCTGAGGAGTTAGTGCTGCTTTTAAATATGTTTTTGTGATGCTTTAGTTATATAAAGTAATGCAATGTTCATGATGTGACCTCCTGTACTAACATTAACATTGGATCATTTGGGATTCTACGTAAGAGAATGTATACACGTGGGTAGCGTCTTTTATCTCATCGTATTAATTATTGCAGCTTTACCTGGTCCCCTATCTGTTGTATGCTAAAGTACAGGCCCCGGAACAGAGCTGAAAGAAGCTGCTCAGTCCAGCAGATACTGATGTTCTACTGGATGTTGATACTCTCCTGCTTTTCCCAATTAAACTAAGGTATGGTTTAGGCATGCATATTTTACTACTACCGTTGGGATGATGTAAATTTTAATATGCTTCCAAGGTCTTATTGGTGCCCAATTATTTTATTCACTCAAAGCGAAATGGTTTGCAAACTTTAGTAACCCTGACTCTGAAAACTAAACACCCGAGTGGCTTTTCAGAACTCAGTGATAAGTTTGTGAGCTGTGACCTTTACTTTTGCTCGTCTTATCATGTACCTGTAGATTACTTCTGTGTTGTTCTTTCTTCTTCTATTGGCAACCTTACATCTATTGGAAGAGATCATTTTATAGTATTCATTTTACTTGAGAGTACTCTGATTTCTTCAATCGTACATAATGTGTATACTGCCTCCATACATGCATGTGTATTCTGACTCCTACATGACCACACACAGAGGACTTTTACTGAGCATATATTACTAATTAGGCCAAAAGTTGCAGTTATACACGAACTTGGGAAGGTTAGTTCATTTTTTTTTCATTGTTCTTTTGGGGTTTGGGTGGGTAAGTGGGTTCCAGTGCTTATAGGGATAAGACTGCCTATGTTCAGATTTCCCCGAAACCATGAGCGAGACCCACATTAGGAATTGTTGTGTTTGTGACTTTGGGCGGCTTTGTGTATACCTGTGTTTATGTGTGTGTGAAGGGGTGTTATTTAGTGGTGGATCACAGGTTTGTGCTAGATCAATTCCTTTGGAGTGTTCATGGGGATAGATGAAATTAATGGCTAATTGTTCATGTTATAAAATGACTGCTGAAGGCAAAATGGCCCATTAAAAAGAATGAACTACCTATAAGATGACATCTTAGATAATTATCATCTCCAAGGAAAAAGTTAAATGATCAAAATTGTCATGGTTGGAGAAGCTTACTGTCAGTTGCTAAAGCAGGATGCTGCCACAATTATTAATAAGCATTAGAGGGGGTGACAATCATGAAATGGTATTTTGTGATAAGCACATCCTGTTGGCCTCGTAGCATTGCCAAACCAAATATAGATAACCAATATGGTTCAGTCCAATGATTTAATATCGACAATACGTAAATGGGAAGATAACAACACAAGAGTTAGTGGGATACCTTACAAGACCGACCAGGCAACACTTATAAATTCTGCATGCCTTTTTCACTGACTAAAATTAGAATGCCAATGTCCAATTTTGCTAGATAGAAAAGGAAGTTGTTGGTCATTGTTTTTATTTTTATTTTTCGATCTCTATACTATAGTGGAATGAAGTAATATGTCCGAACGAGAGCTATAGTCAAACTTATCTTATGGTGCAGTAATAGGCATTCCTCATTTTCGTATCCTGTAAAAGCAACTGTAAAGTCTACTAGTGAGAGTCAACGTTCTCTGGGTCCTTGTTGTATCCATCAGACTTCTTTTTTAACTTCTAGCTCAGAACAAATGCTAGATGAATTAATGTTAGTGATAAAAATAATTTCGTCCATTCCATGCATATGAACTTCGACTGTATAATGGCTGAAAGGAGATGATTCAATTAGTCAATGTTGCTCTTTAATATTGACTAAGCGATGAACTCATCATCTTCATTATAATTAGCTGACATTGCATGATATTGTGTTCTTAGTGTGGAACTTTGTCACGGAAAGCATAATTAGTTCTGAGTTGTCTAGATGATTGCATTGTGTTGATGCATGCATTTCCTTTTTGAATGATGTCTGAACCCAACCCAACATGGGTTTGCCTTGATGAGGCAGTTGATGGGAGACATTAGACAAGCCTTGCTTTGGTTCATGTTAGCAGCTTGCCGTACCTAAAAATAGCAAGCTTTCATCTTAAGGAAAGCCAAAGTCCTATGGACAAGAAGGACAGACCGAAAGAATGACAGGATGTCTTAGGTTAATGGGAAAGGATAAGCTTGTTCCGTATTTGGCTGGTTTCCTTTTTTGGCAATTCATTAGGCAGGATGATGTTTGGTTATGCTTCTAAAGAATTATGTATGGTTAATCTCTGGGTGCGTTTATTCTTCTGGCCTTCTTTTCATTGGTAGCACATTTCTGTTAACATGTTGAATGTGCTTATGACGGAGAGGAGTTATAGTTTTTTTGATGGCACTGGGCACTAGTGAAGTTATTGTTTTTTTAATTTTCGGAGAAATTATCTCTTTCTACTTTTTACTTAGTGAAGGCCCTAGATTTTATATAATCTTCATTTTGTCATGTTTATTATTTGCTGATCGCTCCAGGCCCTTTTTTTTTTCTTCTAATTGTTTTCACTTTCAAAATTCATGAAATTTAGTAATGTCAATTAATTTTACAGAGTGTCCATTCAAAATTTTCTGTGTTGTACAAGATTGGCAGTATGTATTGCATGAGACTGTTTCACTATAGATTTAATCTTAAGATGTACACTATTGTGGCGACTGACCTTTTATGAATATAAGGTTGACCAATAATCTATTTGGGGTGAGTCTGACGAGCCATCCCTCGATAGATTGTGAGTCACATTATTTTAAAGGCTATGACTTATTAGCTATAGCGAAACCTTTATTCTCACAGTCTCAGCATAACTCTTAAGTGAGACGGTCTCACCCTAGAACTTGTGTAAGATTTATATCGCCTTTTCAACTAGTCTGTGGACACTGCTGAATTGTGTGTGCATCTGCCCTGTGTATGTGGATCAACGGCCATATTATGCATGTATATAAAAGAGGGATTTTCATTGACAAGTTAAAATAAAACCAAGCCCCTGAAATATATATTGATATTTTTCATTTTTTTATTTGGTGTAGATTTGATATTATAAATATGTTTGTATCTTGGGTTCATATCTTAAAAGAAAAACTGAGAAGTATATATGGTGTCCCTATCCCATTGATCCGACATAATCCACGTTATCAAACATAATAAACTTTATTAATCATGCTTTATTAATGAAAACTAGATTTAACTCCAGCTAACCACCATTACTTTAGTTTACTTAATGCGCTCTAGTGTAGCTCTAACATCTACATATATGCATCATTCTGCATGCTATCCTCTCATCTCATGGGGTTCTATTCCATCTCCAGAGCATTCTATTAGCTTTGAGAACTTGATTAGTCAATCTCACCCGTTCGTTGCCAATCCCTTAGTTCAATCTTCTGATATTATGGACTTCATACTTGTCTGTCTTGGAACCACACAGCAAACTTGCTTTCCTCTCATGATTCTCCTCTTCTCAACTTTTTCTCTCCTCTATTTTCTTCTCCACTTTTGGTTAGTCCCTGGGGGCTTTGCATGGAGAAAGTACAACCCATGCAATAGCTCCCAGAATCTCAAGGGTCCTTTAGGTTGGCCCTTGTTGGGGACGCTACCTCAAATGGGGTCCTTGGCTCATCGTACACTAGCCAACATGGCCTCTTCTTTGGGGTGCACTAGGCTTATGGCATTGAGCCTAGGCCCAACACCTGTGATCATCAGCAGCCACCCTGAAACCGCCAAGGAAATCCTATGCTCACCAGCATTCTCAGACCGTCCCATAAAAGCCTCAGCTCGATTGTTGATGTTCGAGAGGGCCATTGGGTTTGCCCCTCACGGTCCCTACTGGCGCTACCTGAGGAGGCTAGCTGCCAGTCACATGTTCTCTCCTAGGAGAATCTCGAGCCTCGAAGGGGTTCGACAATGCCTAGCCAATGAAATGGTGGAGAATGTGTTGAAGGAGATGAGTGTGCGAGGGCGTGTGGAATTGCGAGGGATATTACAGCAAGCTTCTCTAGCAAATATGCTTGAGAGTGTTTTCGGAAGTAATTTAGATAGGGAAGGGGAGAAGTTAGGCTTTATGGTTCGCGAGGGTTATGAGTTGATTTCTGAGTTCAATTTGGAAGACTACTTCCCTCTGGGTTTATTGGACTTGAAGGGGGTAAAAAGAAGATGCCATAAGTTGGCTGGTAGGGTCAGTGAGTTTTTAGAACAGATCATCAATGATAGAAAAAAAGATGTGGAGTTAGGGAAGAGGAATGACTTCCTCAGTGTGCTGTTATCTTTGCCTGGAGAAGAACTTAGTACTTCAGATCTTGTGGCTGTCCTATGGGTAAGCAAAAGCCCCCCACTCCCCTTAAATACCTTGCATAATTTGAAATTTTAGTAACTTAGCTTTGGCTACAACTGACCAAAATGTAGTGATATACTTCTAGTGATTGCATAAATGGACCACTTCTAAAATTTCAAGCTTTTATTGCATGGTAATCCCCAGCGCTGGCGAAACTCTAGGTCCAGGTCAAATTCAAGTCAGAAAAAACAATAATGTCAAAACTCGGGCAAGAAACTGATGTCCCATATTAACCTATTTAGGATAGAGGTCAGCTCTAGTACTTGGTACTATATTTATCTGTTTAGGTTGAGTTACCTAACATTGCTATTCCCTATTTCTGCCTAATAGTGCTAATGTAAGTCTTGTCTATTTAGGTTTGAGCTATATTTCTAAGTGTTGGTTGCTAAACATCCCTTCTATTTAGGTGTGCAATGGTAAAGGAATCCACTGATCCAGATACATGATTCATGAGTTGTAAATTTACCACTTAGAATAAAGAAGAAACTGACATTAGTATTTATTTAATAGTGGCAATATCAGCATGTCATTTTCTGAGACTGACATGCCCAAGCCCAACTACTGAAAATTTGAGAGCTGCCTTCCTTAGCTTTGCATGAAACATAAAATCTTTTAGGTGATCCACAATCTAAAGTTGATGTTCTTTTGCTGCATGTATGGGTCCTTTTATGCCCAAAGTATGGTACAGGTGTCAGATTGGACTGTAACATGTCTTTTGCAGGAGTTATTTACTTGATTGATTCCTCATGTTTCTTTCAGGGCATCCCTAAGCTTTTCGGATGATATTTTATATTCCTGCTGCTACACAATTCTTTATTTTATCTATTACAGACAAAACTAAGAGAAATTGCTGCCTAAAGTGCCCAGTATGTGAAACTAGTTGACCTTTTTTGCACCCCAGTTTTCGTTCTTTCATATATTTCCATCATTTTCATTCTTCATAAAGTTCAAATGTTATATGTTGCAATAATTGAGAGTATTTAGAGAATATCTGAATATAGTAGCTTGAGCAGTATATGGATAATCAGTTAATCACTTGGTACGGGTATATCAATCTAGAATAGTGGGAGTGGCATATTAGTTTGTTGAGGTAAAGTTGTTGATAATTAGATCACTCTGGACCTTGCGGAACTAATATGTCATATTTGAAGCCGAGTAGTTTCTATGTAATTTCTTTCTCTTTTCTTCTCTTTACATTGGATTTGGAATGAAATTTGTAGTTGTAATGTAAGCAGTCTCAACTCAAACAGTAATACAGTATTTGTCAGAATAAGATTTCTTACATTTAGTTTTTTTTCAGATGTATAAAAGCAAGACCCACACTGAAAGATACTAGTAAATTTGCTCTGATTGATTTTGCATGTACTATGGGTCCATAAAAATGGACAAAATTGAGTAGTTCGGGGTACCACTGTCCACTAGTAAGTCGAGTACACTAATCTTATGTGTTCCAATGTGGTGTAGGAAACAATATTCAGGGGAGCAGACACAGTGGCGATACTGATGGAATGGGTGATGGCCCGAGTGGCTATGCACCAAGACGTCCAAGCCAAGGCACAACAAGAGCTGGACATGGTGATGAAGGATGGGGACCACCAAACCCCACGGCATGTCCGAGGCTCGGACCTCCCAAAGCTGCCATACCTGGAAGCGATCGTAAAGGAAGTCCTGAGGCTGCACCCGCCGGGCCCACTCCTCTCCTGGGCCCGCTTAGCCATCCATGATGTCACCATCGACAAGCTGACCATCCCAGGTGGCACCACCGCCATGGTCAACATGTGGGCCATTGCCCACGACCCCTCCGTGTGGAAGGACCCATGGGCCTTCAGGCCCGATAGGTTCATCGATGAAGATGTCTCCATAATGGGCTCCGATCTGAGACTGGCCCCGTTTGGGTCGGGCCGGAGAGTGTGTCCAGGAAGGGCATTGGGCCTGGCCACTGTCCACTTGTGGTTGGCCCGGATGCTTCACCAATTCAAATGGCTCCCGGTCCAACCAATCGATCTTTCTGAATGCTTGAGGCTATCACTGGAAATGAAGAACCCATTGACCTGTGTAGCGGTTCCACGTGTCAACATCCCTGGTGAATCTTAGTTGCATCTTTGAATCCGAGCCGTTCCTTGGAATGATTTTGTATCATCAAGTGGTATACCATCATAAGACCCTTGGGATTGTGCGGCGATGAAAGTATTCTTAATGGGGTATTGGAAAAAAATAATCCGAATTTGTAACTTTGTTATGTATAAGCTAAACTTTAACCTTTATTATTTTTAGCATCCACCACCCAGTTAAACTCGTTCGAAAAGTGACATGGTGGTGACGATATTATACGTGGAACTTTTGGCAGCTCAAAAGCAAGCTAAAAGTATGTTCCACATGTAATATCGCCACAACTACGTCACTTTTTGGAGGAGTTTAACTAGGTGGTGGATGCTAAAAATAATAGGATTTAAAGTTTAGCTCATCCCTATCAAAGTTGTAAGTTCGGATTATTTTTTTGCAATACCCCCAAAGTTTGGATTTTTTTTTCCAATTTCCCTAATTATATAATTAGCAGAAAATAACATTATTATTCATCTGCCTAGCTTTGTACGTAAGATGTTTCTTTAATCAGCCTTAATTGTAATGGTTTCTAAGCTTTGTGCCCAAATTAGCTTTTCAGTAAATCATTTTTCAGGTTTTGCTAATCAATTGGTGTTTTTTTTGGTTGTCAAGAAAAAAAAAGTGAACATTTGGTATATGTTGCATTGCATACTTGCATTATGCAATTTTGGCTCTGCGGCAATGCCCTATTTTTTTTTTAACTGATTCGTATTTTTTCCACTCAATTTGATTTCGTGGTAAATCAATTTTTAAGTTTAAGAAAATGATGGAAATGTATAGGAATTCAGATATTTGGAAAAAAAAAAAGAAATTTGTAGATTATTTTTTTGAACAGTAGCAATTTTCTTCTTTTGTAACTCTCTCTCTTCCAATGACTTTCCCTCTGATCCTCTCCTCCGCTATTGGTGGGTGGTCATCTATTGATGGGTGGTGCTTGACTGGTGGTGGCGGCAAGGAAGGAGTGCCGATTTACCAATAACAAAAGTGATGGGTTGGGGGTTTTGAAGATGGGTTGGATTGCAGTTTTTGAGGCACCGATGGTGGTCGACTATTGGCGGTGGTTGCAAGGTGGTGGTGGAGCGTTGGTGGCCTGCCGTCGTCTAGTGGTGGTGGGAAGTGTAAATACCGGATTTTGTACCGAGAAATTCCGCGGGAACAAAAACCAAAACTTGGGCCCAGGTTCAGCTGCCCAAAGCCACGTGGCTTTGACTAATAAAAAATGCCGGCCCAAGCGCAAGCGGCCCAGAGAAGGAGACCAAGGCTGCACTACCTTGGCTAAGAGAAGACCAGGCCCAACACGCGAATTTGGCCCAAGAACCTCCCCAAGGCCGCATGGCCTAGACATTTCAATTCGACCCGTGTCATGCCACGTCATCAATCCGTGTGAGATAGCATTCGACCACACATCCCCTAATCCATGCATCCATGCAATGCACACAATCATGCACTCCCCTAATCTCCTTTTATCCCATAATCAAATAACTTTAATGGGGGAATTATGATATTAAAGGAGCATAATTGGTGGATCATGTTTATTCCCTTCCATTCTATCACCACCTTCCTCACCTATAAATACCACTCATTTCACCACCAAAATCATCAACAATTATCATCAACTTCCCCCGTCACCAATCACTACTATCACCCATACTCATCCATTTCTCTCTCAAATTCTCCTTCTCTTCTCATATACTAAGTCCTGGAGTATCACGATTCGAAGCCATCCGGCGTGCTAGTCTTGATTCTCCACTTCCCTCATTAGTACTTGCGATCAAGCTAGGTTTGATTTTCTTATGTTTATCATTATGTAATGATGTGATCATATGTAAGTTTTATTTACACATCATTTCCTGTAAATACACATCACATTCGCATGATGAGAATATAATGTTGTGAAACCCTTTTAAAACTTCTCCTCGCTCTCTTTCATTTCAAATTCGATTTTAGTAGAATATGTTTTTTAACAGGTGAACCCGAGAGTTCTTTAATTCTTGGATTCGTAACCTTACCCTCGGGCTCAGAATTCAGGTTCGCAGACCGGAGTTTACTCTTTTGTTTCTCTTTTGGTTCGTTGATTTCCTTAAATTAACTGGCGACTCCTCTTTTCTATATCATAACCGGTATAACTCATCTCTTATGCTCGTTGTGCCATATAAATTAAAATGAATCGATGCCCTTGACATCCATATTAGTGCGCCGACCCAAGGAAAATTGGCAAAGAATCTAGCCAAGGCCGCACGACCATGGATGGGTCTTAGCTTCTTTTCCATGGGTCGGGCATAAATGGGCCCCTGGCTTAACTCCTCCTATGGCTGCACGGCCTTGGGGTCAGCCCAGTGGCCCGTGTGCCCTATTCGGTCCCAAATGTGAAATTAGGTTGTTATTGGTACATTGTTTAAATAATTCGGCCAGACTCTGAGTGAGTTGACACGGATAGGGTCTTCAAAAGATCGAAAACGTTTTATAAAAAAAAAATATCCTTACTTAAGGATTAAGCAACCTTAGTTGGCTCCCAATCATAACCTAAGTAGCGCAACAGAAAAGAGGAAAGACCTACAACCTTTCCCTCCCGTTTTCCGGGGTCCTACAGATTGGCGACTCACTAGAGACTTAAACTTAAAAAGAAGGTAAAACTTGAAAAAATCGACTTGTTTTGAAATTGTAAAAGGGAGAAAGTTGATTTGTTTCACAATTTTATTATTCTTTAGGCATCTTGCATACCAGACTACTCGGGTCTTTAGACAGGGGAGCACAAAAGCGTTGGTTTAGGATTAACCTAGAATTTATCCCGAGAGTGGGTGACCACTACTTGTGTGATGCACTCTACATCGCCAAGCATTTGGTCTCTCCTCTCATCCATGTTACACTCCAAGGCTTCCTAGAAGTCCGACGAGCAACATCTCACACACTTTACCTATAAATCTCATATAGGTGAAGTGCACCGAGGCGAGAATATGCGGTGCCTCATCTTATCCCAAACTTAGTAATCCATAAACCTTAGAGCCTGGGTTAGGACTAAACCCCCATTTGTATGTTATGTGCTTGTAGTATACATCTTGTAAAAAAAAGTAAAAAAAAAAATGAAAGAGACAAGTCAATGTAGGATATTGCATTAGCCCATGTAGAATCACTTAAGGAACCAAAGGAATGAGCCTAGAAGAAAGGTAAGGTTGTCTGGCCTTCCCCTTTCGCGGGCCCATCTCTGACATGGCTACCTTATTATGTGGCCCATGCAAAAGTCACATGCTCCTTCTAGTCCAATGATTTTCGTTGGATCACCCAATCAGGCTTCCCAGGTCCGGATCCTATATGCTAGTTCTGTCCAGTCCTCTATGATATCCTCGTGTCTGAATCCCCATTATCTCTTTTACCCGTATATGAGCCCATATCTATCGTGACTCGATCCAAGTAAGGACCCAATGGTAATTCATGTTGTACATCATTGAGTTAGGTCCATATAGAGTTAGGCCATGCACTCCCAAAAGTGGGTGAGTCATCCTTGTGTCGACATAAAGGCGTCGAGTCCATTAGGGTCCCATATAGGTCCTCTAAAACATGCATGCATCAAGTAGAAAGTATCAGAGTCGATTATCGAGTCACTAACAAGTTTCCATACAGGCAAGATAGGAGATCGACTCCGGGCCCGCTTCAGAGATCCACATACTGGCCGATTGGTTCCGAATTTGAACTACAACCTGTCTACCACTCAAGCTAGAGCTCGTATTATGGCTGAAGAACGATTGCAAGAGATCCTCGTCCAAGGCGCTAAAGCTAACATCTCAAAACAACTGGAGGATCTCTATACTAAGATGCAAGGCCTAGTCTTTGCAAACACCCTCGAATAGGAGCAAAAGATCAGGAAAAGGCTCCATGAGCAACAATAGGTGATGGATAGCATGCTACAAGCCATCACCAAAATCAATGAGAAACTGGGTTTGAATACTGAAGGAGATGATGATGTGGTGGAAGTCCATGGTTATGAATCTGAGCCTGAACTCGTCAAGACACCTGCAGGATATGAGTCAGTGGGCTCATAATCATTCAAAAGGAAGTCCAAAGTAGCCTTGGAGATTCCCAAAGTCGCGCGCAGAGGATCCTGTTGTAAAGGCCTTAGAACAAAAGTTGGAGAGTCTTACCAAGATAATGAGCATGGTTTCGGCCTTTGCTGACAAGTACACATATGTGCCTTTGCATATCCACCCAGTCATGAAGGTTGCTGAAAAAATTGAAGTGCCCAACATCAAGTTTAAATCATCTGAAAATCGTACTCACCACATCAAGGAGTTTATGCGACTGACACCTCTCAACAGGATTGATGTTGACTTGTACTCTACAATCTTCCCATCCACCCTAGATGATGAAGCTAAAGTATTGTACCATGCCCTGTCACCTTAAGCCAAGGCTGACTGGAACGAGCTACTTAAGGTCTTTATCAATCACTACAGCCATATCCAGAAGAAGCAGGCCACATTGGATGACTTAACAACCTTAAAGAAAAGGGAAGACGAGTCTTTCTTGGATTACTTTGAAAGGTGGCCCATCAAGTTGTCTCACATCAATGAGATGATACCCTTGCGCTTACAGTTATCCACCTTCAAACAGAGTCTCAAGAGCAGCCTGGCTTGACACTTGGGATACCATGTGATCAAGGACTTCGACCACTTGAAAGACCTTTGCGTCCAACTCAAGACCATGAACAATGAGGAGGTCGCCGCCTAAGGGTGGAAGAATTCCAGTCCTAATAGGAGGGCTACCGGTTTACCCAGCCACCCTTCTAAGAGCGCCGAGACTAATGTAATTCAGCCGGGAATCCAATAAAAGTACGACCATTACACCCCACTTGACACCACCTACGTCGATGCTTTGACTAATCTCTTAAGGAAAAATCTGATTGAGTTGCCTTTATCGAGACTAGAGCGAGAAACAAAGTACTCAAGTTCAGATGACAATGCATTATGCAACTATCATAGGTGTAAAGGACATGGCACCGAGAAGTGTTAGACGTTAAAGAATAAGAGTGAAGGTATGATCCGGCCAGGTAAATTACCCCTACCGAAAGCAGCACAGAAAGCCAGCTAGGGCAATGACCCTACAGGAGCAGTCAATAGGGAAAGGCAATACCGCAGGAAGATGACTTTGAAGTTAGCTAGGGTCTCAATTCCTTTGAGCATTCTGTTTTAGAGTCAGTAGGGGAGGCATTGAGCCGGTCTGTGATATGCTTGTCTTTTGAATTCAATAAGATGCATCTATTTGATTGCAATTATTTAAGAATATCGTGCTTGTTCGCTTGAGTTGAAAAGCTCCTTCACTCATTCATTAGCCTTAACATCCAAGTCTGACATATTCACCTATCATCACCCTTATATACCCTTCCATTAATCAAGTTTGTCATCCTATGAATCTAGGGTTTAAAATAAAATCAAAGAAAAGAAGAAAAAAACAAAAAAGAGAGAAGTCAGTCTCCATTAATCAAACAGGCTGGGCAAAAGGAGAGAAGACCAAAACCATCAGTCTTTTGAAAGTTGGACATCTCTATGCTCCTAGACCAACAACTTGAACAAAATATGCCTAGGACAGGGGGCTACCATCTCACCACCCACATCAGCATCCGTATCACCTGTTACCTTCCCATTCGCTCACAACATCTGTCCATACTTATCATCTACATCCTCCATCGCAAGTTACCCTTCACCAAATCATCCATCCTTGCATCAATCAGTGACCATTCAAAAACCCTTAGCCTTGACCAACCCGATCATTCTGCTCGCGACCACTCCTTATCTACCCTAAAGCCAAGAAGTGTGTTGTGACTAATATCATCAGGAAGGTGAACATGAATCAATCTCATGAAAAGGATAGTCGGAAAGAAAGAGAAAAAATGGAGAAAAAGAAAAAGAAACAGAAAAGACAAAAAAAAGAGAGTTCCTAGTTGGGCCACCAACATGGGTCGGCATGAGTGGTACGACACTCATGTCCCTTAAGCACTTTGTTTATGTATGGAAAAACCTATGCTGTGAGAGTAAACCCCTTTTGGGCCATCCATATCTTGAAACACACCAATAAGAAAAAAATAAAAGGAATAAGAAAGCGCAAGAAGAGAAAACACTACAAGATGGAAGCCCAGAGAAGACCGTTCATTGCGACCGTTCATTGAATGGTCGCATTTTTTGAACGGGCGACCGTTCACTTTGCGACCATTCATTGAACGGTCTCTATTTGTGACCGTTCAATTGAACGGTCGCAAAATTTGTGACCGTTCAATTGAACGGTCACTCAGAATCACGACCGTTCGATTAAACGGTCGCAAAATTTGTGATCGTTCAATTGAACAGTCGCAAATTTTGCGACCGTTTAATTGAACGGTCGCGCGTTTGTTATTAATTTCCAGATCAAAACCCCCCTCCAAATTCCCTAATTTCCTCATCTCTATCTTTCCCAATTCTCCCTCATCTCACTGATGCCCTCTCTTTCTCACTCTTCTTCTTCTCCATTCCCCTAAACACTCAAACAGATCTCCATCACATTCTCTTTCTTGTCACATGAAGCCCAACATGCAACACAAAAGTAGCAAGATCGAGAGCCTCCATCTAAACATTCAAGGGAAGAGATCGAACGGTCGAGCTTTGTGGAAGAATTAAGCAATTCAAGTATAAAAGGGGAGTAGAGAAGCCGAAGGTGTAGATGGAGTGAAATATTTCGTTTTTAGGTTTAGGGTTTATATTAAATTTAATTTCGTATGTTTAATTCACATTTTTCTTGTTTAACATCTTATAATCGGATCTTAAGTTCATGTAATCAGATCAGGATTTTGATACTTTCACAAGTTTAATACATTCTCTGGGTTGATTGTTCAACGTTTCTTGTTTCTCATTTGCGTAATTTCTGGGTTTGTCTTGATTTTTTGAGGATGTCTTATTTGATTTTTTATGTTCATGTTCAAGTTTCTGGGTTTAATATGTCGCGTTACTTGATTCATGTTTGTTTTTCTCTTCTCCCTTGTTCTGGATTTAGTTTCAATTTCTGGGTTGGATTGTAATTGGGTAATTGTTCCAAGTAATTTTGATTGAAAAAAAAAAATCAAAATTGGGAGACCGTTTACACTTAACGTCGCTAACTAGTGACTATTATCTTTGCGACCGTTCACTGAACAGTCGCGCGCCTCTCAGACGAATCTTGAGAGGCGACCGAAGTAAACGGTTGCAAATGAACGGTCCCGCGCTTTTAGCTGCGACCGTTTAAGCCTATTTGTGACCGGTCAAAACAGTCTTATTTTGACAACCTTCTTGTAGTGAAAGAGAAAAAGGAGAAAAAAGAGAAGAAAAAAAGAGAAAAAAAGGGTTGAGAGACTGGAGATGGGTCTAGCAGTCACGCACACTGAAAAAACCCTCATAAATCTTCCAACTTGTTCTCAAGCCTTATGCCCCAAGCCTTCACATCGTCATCACACCTTTGCATCCATAACCATCCTCAAGCCTACCTCACCAAGCCCTCCTTGAGGCACCAATCCTTTGAAGATGCACCTTATGAACTACGATTGGCCTGATTCCACATCGGATACGTAGGAGAACCTCTTTGAGGCCCCCGCTACAATTCACTTAAAGAAGCATCCTTTGTCACAAAATTTGGTTTTTAAGAAAAAAATAGAGGGGCTAGCTTGGAACTCTGAGCTAGGCAAAAGGGGAGAGAAAGACAACAAGAGGGGCTAGCTTGGAATCCCAAGCTAGGCAAAAGGAGAGAGAGAAAGAATAAGAGAGGCTAGCCTGAAAACCCGTCAGGGCAGGTTAGTCAAAAGGAGAGTAAACCCTGGATTTTGAAGTTCTTTCACATCCCCACCATCATAATTCCTCAACCATCTTTCTATTAGACTTGGATCACCTTCACATCTGAATAACTAACCACCTCTCCTCCTATGACACGAATCCATCTCGACCATTCCGTCACCTCTTCTCCTATGAGGTGTCTTAACCCTTGCCGACCGTATAACCTTAGCTAAAATATAGTCATCTGTCAATCATGACATGCCTAGATTCGACCATCAACTCACCATCATCTCCTTTATAACCAAGTACCTCCATGAACCCGTCTAGCCATCAACAGACTTATCCTCTTTTACCAATCCTTTTTATCCTTCCATACCACCATAGCTTTTTTGACTCGTTCATTAGTGCAAGTGCGAGATTCGATATTTCGAGGCCCGTTCTCAGCACATCTTAGCGAGGCCCATCCATCAATAACAAGAAATCGACCACAATGATGGCTAAATGCATTCGACTCAAGAGAAGTTAAGAGTTCATTTGAATCAGGGGCTCCCTAGCCCTCACATAACCTGTAAAGGTGCTCCACCGATCTCCACAATGATCCGAGAAAGCAAGAGGACAAGACAAGTCATCCAGGAAGATGCCTTCATCATCAGGCCTCGTCATAAGCCTCACCTATCTTGCCCTATCCTGAAATTGCACGTCGAGTTGCTCTGACACTTAGGGAATCATCGTTCTAATCTTAATACTGGGGGTTGTTTGCATATTAAGTCACATGCATTGTAAAATACTGTTCATGTACATATTCTCCTAGTCATTGCATTGCATTAAGAGGTCATACATAAAGTTAACAGTCATGCATAAGTGCATCATCCATAAGAGTCTAGAGTCTAGAAGATGAAGCACATGCATTCCCAATGAGAAACGAGGGAGAATCAAAGAATGTCATCTCGCACAGAGACTCAAGCTCGACTATAAGTCATTAAGAGCAAGATCAGAGAAATCTCTAATCACACTCTGAATGACTTCTATCTACCATACAAAGATCATCCTCATGACGATCTTCTAGTCTGCCAAAGCAACAAAAGTCGCCATGGACGCCATCGACATAATCATCCGCCTCGGGAAAATCCATTGGGCGTCATCTGCTTCGGGAAAATCTGTTGAGCGTCATTAACGTCGAGAAAATATGAAAAAATCTCATCACTTCATCAATATCGAGAAAATTCGATCCGCCTCGGGATACCGTTAGGCAACATCAACATTGGGAAAATCCGATTGGCCTCGGGAAACCGTTGGGCATCATCTACTTTGGGAGAATCCGATCTGCCTCGGGAAAATCCGTTGGGCACCATCAACATCGGGAAGCCGCCTTTGGGCATCATTTGCTTCGGGAGAATTCGATCCGCCTCGAGAAAATATGTTAGGCACCATCAACATCGGGAAGATCCGGTCCTCCTCGGGAAAATCTGTCGGGTATCATCAACATCAGGAAAATCTGATCCGCCTCGGGAAAATCCGTGGGGCATCATCTGTTTCGGCAGAATTTGATCCGCCTCGGGAAAATCCATTGGGCATCATCGATAGTAGCATCAAAAAAAGAAGTTTGGATCAGCTGCAATCAATCTGTCATACAGGTGATTCTCTATGTCTCCAGCCATTGTTCAAAATGATCTAACATTCTGCTTTGGTTTTTATGCAGGGAACCATCACCGACACCGGGAAAACTGGGACATCATCCAACTGCCATTAAAAGAGCACTGCCATCATCATCTTCCAACTGCCATTAAAAGAGCGCTGACATCCACCTTCCGATCACCATTAAAAGAGCATCGACAGTAACCACCTCCAGGTCACCGTTAAAAGAGCACTTACATCATCTTTCAGCTTCCATTAAAAAAGCGTTGACATCCATCTTCCCGGTCGCCATTAAAAGAGCACCGACATCTCTCCAGCTGCCATTAAGAGAGCACTGACATCTACCTTCCGGTCACCATTGAAAGAGCACTAAAGTCTCTTTAGCTACCGTTAAAAGAGCGATGACCTTCCCGGTCGCCATTAAAAGAGCACCAACAACATTCGTCCTGAAAGACAATTAACACCTCAGGCTACTTTGACCTTCATTCTATTCGGACTCGATCAAAGTGGGGGCTCTCTGTAGACACTGGATTTTGTACCGAGAAATTCCGCGGGAATAGAAACCAAAACTTGAGCCCAGGTTCAACTGCCCAAAACCATGTGGCTTTGGCTAATAAAAAAACTCCGGCCCAGGAGAAGGAGACCAAGGTCGCACGACCTTGGCTAAGAGAAGACCAGGCCCAACATGCGAATGCCTAAGAACCTCGCACGACCTACACAGTTCAAATTCGGCCCGGCCATGCCACGTCATCAATATGTGTGAGATAGCATTCAAACACATACCCTAATCCATGTATCCATGTCACGTCATCAATCCGTCTGAGATAGCATTCAAACACATCCCCTAATCCATGCATCCATGCAATCCTCACAATCATGCACTCCCCTAATCTCCTCTTATCCCATAGTCAAATAATTTAATGAGGGGATTATGATATTAAAGGAGCATGATTGGTGGATCATGTTTATTCCCTTCCATTCCATCACTTCCCTTCTTTACCTATAAATACAACTCATTTCACCTCCAAAATCATCAACAACTACCATCCACTCTCATCATAAACACTCTCAACTACTGTCCTCTGAAAATCCTTTCCCTTTACACATCAAAAGCCAGGTATACGGTGGCTATAATCATCAAGAGTGCTTGACTTGATTAACATCATCTTTAAGCAAGATTTGATTATCTTGTTTGTTATTACTATGTAGCCATACGGTCATTTTGCAAACTTTTGTATTTCCTTTCTTGTAAATAATGTTACATTTTGCATGATGAATATGATACTGTGAAACCTCTTAAAATTCTCCCCGCTCTCTTTCATTTCAAACTCGATTTTAGTAGAGTTTGTTTTTCTAAAACATGTGGGTCTAAAAATTCTTTATTTCTTGGACCAATAACCTTAGCCCCCGGCTCAAAATTCGGGTTTGTAGACCGGAGTTTACTTTCTTTTTTTCTTTTTGGTTCGTTGATTTCCTTAAATCAACTGACAACTCCTCTTTTCTAACCGGTATAAGTCATTTCTTATGTGTGTCGTGTCATATAAATTAAAATGAATCGATATCCCCGACATTCGTATTAGTAGGCCGACACAAGGAAAATCGGCATAGAATCAAGCCAAGGCCGCACGACCATGGCTGGGTCCTAGCCCCTTTTCCTTGGGCCGAACAAAAATGGACCCCTGGCCTAACTCCACCCATGGCCGCACGACCTTGGGGTCAGTCCACTGGCCCATTGTATCCTATTCGGCCCCAAATTTGGAAATAGGTGGTTATCAGTACATTGTTTAAATGATTTGGCCAAGATTCAAGTGAGTTGATATGGATAAGGTTTGCAAAGATCAAAAATGTTTTGTAAAGAATAAAAATATCCTTATTTAAGGATTAAACAACCTTAGCCGGCTCCCAATCACAACCTAAGTAGTGCAACGGTAGAGAAGGTATATTAACCTTTTACCTCTTTTTTCCGGGGTCCTACAGATTAGGAAGTGGTTTTTCAGTTCAGCAGCTTTAGCTCCTTGTTTTTAGCAAATTCAGTTCATAGTAAGCTTATATAATAGGTTGTTCTCTAGTGGTAAAGTGCATTGAGTTCCAGCTTCCGTAAAAACAGAATATTTGCCCTTTCTTTGAGTTTCTTTTACTCAACAAATTGTGGTATCAGAGCCGATGATTCGTTCGGCTGGGCACAAGGTGCGAGAAGATGGTCCCGTAAAAAATCACCATGGACAGGAGCAGGGAGCACATATGGCACGTGTGCGGCTGGGTCTCCTGACTACGTAGAGTGGTAGCATGAAACTCAGGTAGAGGAGGGTGCGACTCTGTAGAGTAAGGTGCGGTTATGATGGGCTCTTGATGGTGACTTGAAGCCTTGGAAAAAAAAGGCTTCCGATCAAGGGGGAGACACTCATATGTGAAAGGGGAGATTGTCGGGATTCACTAATGAATAAAAAAATGTCCCACATCAGAAAAGTAAAGAGAAAGGACATGGTGTATAAGTCAAATGAGCTACTCCTCTTAACACCAATTGGTTTTAACTTTTAAGATGGAACCTCACTTAACTTGTGTACCATAGGCCTTGGTTGAAGTGGGCTTCCACCTTGGATCTCCCCACAGTTACTGGGTTAAGCGATTTGGCCCGTTTAGAGAAGGGAATGAAGGATTAGCTCATTCAAAGCCGACAAAAATCCAAATTAGGGTAATTCCAAGTTCTGACAAATTGGATATCAGATGAAAATTGATGTCTGTTGCCCAGTTTTTTCCGTGTACTTTTGGTGTCAGGCACGGGTCGGACAAATTGGACAAGCATAAATTCGAGTCTAAATCGGGTTAGGATAATAGTTACTTGAAAAAAAAAAATTATGTGTGAGTTTTCAGTCAAATATCAAAATTTGGATGAAAATTTAGTGACCGTACTTGATTTTTTATGCGTCAGGATAAATCCGGGTTATCTGGTCGGATAGATTTTCGCCAGCCCTGACTCGGTTAAATATGATAGAAAAGGCCTAGGGGAATGAAGGATTAGTTTGTTTAAGCTTATGAACAAAACGGGTTGGGTGGGGTCAGCCCACAAGTTTACTTTAACTCCTATTTCAAGTAATAAGTTGCTATTACCTATGTTGTGTAAGTTGAGTGTTGGCAAATATTTGTGTTTGGGTCTAATTTGGATCGGTCAAACTGATTAATTTCAAATTTAGATGAGAAATTGACATTAATTGCTTAACTTTTTTCGGATTAGACTGGATCGGACAATTTGGACATATCTATGTTTGGATCAAAATCAGGTTTGGATAATAGAAAAGATAAATATTATGTTTGAATATTCGATCAAATTAGCCAATATTAAAATTTGGACTGTTGGATCATAATCCAACGATGCAAAGAATGAATACTTAAACCCTGGGTACTTAGGGATCTAAGTAACAACAACACTTGTTGAATCCAGAGACTTATCAATACAAAGAATGACACATATTTGTTTAGGTTCGTGTCAAATTCAAGTCAGTCAAATCAATTGATATTAAAGTTGGTACGAGAAATCAAAGAATGAATAACAACATGAAAAAGAACAACATTGGGTAATGATCATAATATGGACTAAGATTAAAACTGTTGTTTAGAGCCCTAAGTACCCAGGGTCTAAGTAGCTTTAACATGTAAAAGATAACTGTATTATAGCTTCATTATCATTTTTAACCTTAGTCCTGAGGTTTGGTGCCAATTAGGAGAGATTCAAACATGGGAAGAAAAAGAAAAACGATACACATGTCTTTTTTTCAGCCCACAAATTTTAAAGTTCTTTTTTATTCAGCCCATAAACTTTAAGGTCTAAAAATTTAACAATGAAACCAAAGGTCCAGAAAATTAATTACCCTATAGTTGGGAGTCCAAAATGTAAAAAATCCTACTAGTAGAAAAAAATTAATGTAAAACATTATTAAAAATACTAATTTGGAGAAGGGTAAGACACTTCAAAGTGGTACATTTTAGGGTGAGATTTCTATCATCACAAAAAAAAAAAAAAAAAACTTAGGAACCAAAGGACGAAGAAAAGTAGGATTGATATTAGAGCACCCGCAATAGTAAGCGTGAGTTATACTCATTGGATGAGGTAAAAAAGTATGGCCCACCAGGAGAGTTAGAGTTACATTCTTCATATTAACTTGCTTTTCAATAGTGAGTGTGAGTTTGATTAAAATATTTTAAAAAAGGTGTAGACCACACATTTAATAATTTAAATACACTACAATAGAATTTTTTTAAAAAATGCCGAGAATCTCGTGTTCGTCCTCACGTGGCGAGCACGAGTTCGAGTTTTTCTCACTGTCGTCGTTCGTCCTTGCTGCTGCACTGTTTTTCTCATCCTCGCCCACGTTATATCAACATCATCTCAATCTCAAACTCGCGGCTCTGGAAGCTCTTAATCTCAATTTATTTTGAACTAAATCAAACTCAAAATGTAAGGTAATAAGAGCACCCGCAACGGTGAGGGTGAGTTTTGCTCAACGGATGATGTGGAAGTAGTGGGACCCACTAAGAGAGTTAGAGTTTGTATCTTTGCTTTCCAATGGTGAGGGTGAATTTGGTTTAAATAAATAAAAAAAGTGTAGGACTCACATTTAATAATTAAATTTTTTATGGATAATAATATAAATATTTTGATTTATTCTATTTAATTACTTTTACATAATACATAATAATAAAACTAATAACTCTAATAGTCAATAAAACAAAATTTAGGAAACTAATATAAACTAGCTAAATATAGAAAGAATATTACATTGGAACTTGGAAATATAGGGAGAGAACATTACACTGATACCCTGATAACCCAAGCCCAACACTCACGCAACAATTCGGCCCACACTGATATCATGATATCCAAAGCTATCCAGAAGCAGCCAGATAGTTCGGCCGACACACACACAAAACTACGCGGTACTATTAAATGAAACTCAAATAAGAAAAAAGAAAACCCTCCCGAGGTCTCGTCTTCAACCTCGGCATGCGAGGGAGAAAACAGCCTCGTCCGCCATTGTCACCCTTGTTGCTGCGGTGAAAATCTCGACCTCGCCGGCAACACCTATCAGCCACGTCAGCCCCGATCTCACTGCTGCGGACGCTCTAATCATCAACTTTCTCTCAAACTTTAACATTAACTATTTAACCAATCTGAATCAAACAAGGATTTAACTTTTCACCTAGGCCGCCTACAAATAACAAATACTATAATCACGTCCAGTACAATTTTCCATTTTTTTTAATTGTACTACTATAATCACCGCTACCATATCCTATAAAATTACGGCCGTATATAAATAACATAATCACATAAAATTCTCCCCCATGTTAACCCCCAGTGAGCACCCTAAAACCCTAAGCCCTAGCGTTCACAATCAACAACAAACCCCGCAAATTAGAACCCAACATCACGATCACGACATGATGATCATGATCAGCAGTTGCAACAAAACAAACGCCAATGACAATAAATCAGAGGCGGTGGAGGATCGGTTGAGCTCTCTCCCATACCATCTTTTGGTCGACATACTCTCCTTCCTCCCCCTCCTCTCCGTCGTCGCCACCTCCGCCCTTACCCGGCGGTGACGCTCCGTCCCGGCGGTGACGCTCCGTCTTGACCCAACTCGCTGCCTTCCGTCGCCACAGCCGTCTCAGCTTTCCCCACCTCCGTAGCTTCTCCACCAACGTCGCCCTAACATTTGACCCCTTTTTTAGGAAAAAAATAAACAATGATATTGTTTTTTGTACGAAATATACTTATAAAATATCATTTAATGAGTTAATTATAACTTTTACTTATCTTTTTAAGTATAAAATGAAAAAAAAAAGAAGAATAATTTGTGTACATATGTAATCCAATATATTATATATCATATACAACATTCTATATCATACCAATTTTAAAATAAGGCTTACGAGTTGTTTCTATTTAAATTTTGATATTAGTTTTTGAATGTTATTAATTAGATGTGGCTGTGGACCGAATCAGTGTGCTGCCTCCTTGCATATCGTTGATGAAAGTCTGGTCACATAAATCGCATGCAACTTTTCAGGCTCAGGCACAAACACATCGTCTGCCATGGAAGATGGATGAGCAGAGAGAAAATCGAAATGAAAATGATGTGATGAGAGAGAAAATCGAAATGATGGATCGAAATGATGTGATGAGAGAGAAAACTTATAAGCTTCACCCTGCTTTTATTAAGTGAACTGCAGATTTTCTTCAATTTCATGATGGGCGGGCAAGTTTTACAAGCGACTTAACTTTTTTTTTTAATCTTTTCTTTTATTTATTTTGCCAAAAATAGTTTTGCAATATATATGTAGATATTGCCTTAGATTATAATAAATATGAAAATTACAAATAATAATACAATATTATGTAATTTATATAGTACTATATTTATTTTTCAAATACAATGTACAAAAGTTTAGTTTCTATACAAATATAAAATCCTTTAAAGATTTTTGTATGTTAAAGAAAAGTTTACTGTCAAAAGATATTTGACCCATAATTACTTGAATTTAAAATACGTCCGATTGTATTTACTTAAACGCGAAATACACCAGGATCATATTTTTAAAGTAAAATTTACCTAAAATCAAAATACACACAACCCGTATTTACCCTAAAAATGTCATTGCCATTTTTATTATAGAGTATATGATATGATATGATAAAGAACCCAAGTCAAATTATACGTCCAATTGTCCATAACCCAGGGCTGACAAAAACTTGTCCCGACCTAATGATTCGAATTTATTCGACTTGAAAAAGATCGAGTACAGTCATAAAATTTTCATTCCAACTTTGACCGATTGATCGAAAATTCAAACACAATCTTTTTCAAACTTCTATTGATTGAACCGATTTAGACTTAAATTTATGTTTATCCGGTTTGTTCGACCAGAGTCCGACCCGAAAAATACGCGAGAAAGCTAGATATTGAACATCAAATTTCGTACCTTATCCGAACCTGAAATTATCTGTACCCAGATTTTTGTCATATTTACGGCCCCTCTTAAGGGGAAAAAAATTAGTACAAATTTAAAGTTTATATGGGGTACAGTCCTTCATTCCCTCCTCTTACAACACCTCAAATGTTCTTAATTATCTTCAATTATTAAGATTAAATCTTCAATTATTTTGGGTTACTCTTCTTTTTATAGGAATTTTTGGGTTACTCTTTAATTTCTATCCTTTCAATTTCATATTATTTTGACTAACAAATACCCCCACATCATCACTTCATTAATCAAAAGACACTCAAACGTGCTTGCTATAATTATAATCATATACATTGTAAAGAAATTAAAAAGATTTATTCTATCAAATGAAACAAATCTACAATACATAACAAAAATAATACCCACTATAAACCCACACATTGCAACCACATCAACTAAATACCCAACTACTCAAGCATTATCCTAAAATGAGTATATGTTTACATGATGGGTTGTTTGTATTTTGGACCAATAAAGTATAGGATAATTAATTTCCTGAATCTTTAGTTTTCAACGTTAATTTTTTTGCACCTTAAAGTTTGTAGGCTGAATAAAAAAGGACCTTAAAGTTTGTGGACCGAAAAAAAGGCCCCTGTCTTCTCATCTTTGAATTTCTCTCCTGATTAGTGTCAAACTCAAGGATTAAGTTTAAAATTGATACTGAACTTATATTTCATCTCTCTTATTCATGTCAGAGCTACTTAAACCCGTAAGTACCTTAGGTCTAAGTAGCTCCGGCATGAATAAAAGATGTATTATAGCCTCAATATTAATTTTAATCTTAGTCCATAAGTTTGGCGTCAATCGGGAGAAAAATTCAAACATGGGAAGAAAAAAAGAATTGGACACATGCCTTTTTTCAGACAAAAAACTTTACGGTCCTTTTTTATTCAACCATAAATTTTAGGGTTCAAAAATGAAAAAATTAACATTGAAAATTAAAAGTCCAAAAAATTAATAACCCTATATTTTAGGGTTCAAATATAAAAAAAGTTACCCTTGACATTACTTCAACGTTAATTAAATAAATATCCTTGCATTGCTAAATTGATAAAAATATCCTTGCAACGTTAAGAGAAGAAAAGTTAGAGAGAGAGAGAGAGAGAGAGAGAGAGAGAGAGAGAGAGAGAGAGGAGAGAGTTAGAGAGAGTCGAGAAAGTCGCGAGAGATGAAGGAGAGAAATGTTGGGTTTTAGTTTCAAAATTTTTCTCCCAACTTTCCTTTCATTTTTGAAGGGAAAACTTTTTGTTCTTTGTTTCCCGAAATTTTTCATGTAGTTTTCCAACTATTTTTTTCCATTTATTTTTCTTCAATCCAAATAAAGGAAAAATTATCATTTTCCAAATTATTTTTTTCCATGTTATTTTCCAAAGTCCAAACGGACCCTTAATGATTAAATTTGAACAATGCTGAGGTGGATGGGCGGAAAATAACTCTTATAGTGCGTTTGGTTCTTTTTCAGGAAAATGTTTCCTGAAAAAAATTTTCCCCGGGAAAATTTTTCTTAGGAAAATTTTCTCTTGGAGAGAATAATTCACAGTGTTTGATTTATATTTAAAACATGGGAAAGTTTGTGGGAAAACTCATAGAAATGTCCAAACTACCCTACATATGTTAATTTATAAAATAGTTTTTGGAGACATTTTTGAAAATAAAGTTAAAAAAACTTTCCTTTTCCCAAGCCTCTCATGAGAAAATTTTTTCTCATCCACCTTAAGAAAAGCATGGGATCCAGTTCAAAATTTTTCTCCCCTCATGCTATAAATAAACATGAGAACATTTGGTCAACTTGGAGAGTTGATAAACTTTCCCAGGAAACAGTGGCGTAGCTATTGGGTGGGGTGGGGGGAGGGCTGGCCAGGGCCATGTCCCTCCCCATGATAGACAAAATCAATTAATTTGCATTAAGATCTAGTCAAATATTTGTAGAGTATTGGCTATAACCCATCTATTTAAGTATGATGTCGAGGATTTAAGACCTCTTCCTAGCATTTTAATATCTAGTCAAATATTTATAGAGTATTGGTTATTACCCATCTAGTTAAGTATAATGTCAACGGTTCAAGACCTCTTCCTATCATTATTTTTAGTTTTTGCCCAATTAATTTTCCAAATCTACTTCTTTCCCTTTTTATATATATATAAAAATGACCCACCCTAATATGTCCTGGCTCCGCCATTGCCAGGAAATAGTTGTAACCAAACGCATCATTAATGGTGACATTTTTTTAACAATATGGAGTGTGAAATATGGAAAGGGTCAAAACATGAATAAGTTAAAGTTGCTCAACGTCAAGGTACTTGGTTGATTTTTAAGCCCCAGACACATGAAACCCTTTTCCATCCTGTACATATTCCAAGTGATTAATTTTTTATGTTCTATCAAACTAGTTATTCAAATCGAACTTAGACTGTGTTAAATTTAGTTACATTATCTGTTGGAATGATATAAACTATAAAGTCAAGATTTTATTGATTCACTCGAAATGGGATTAAAATAAGCTAAGTGTTGAATTTTGCGATGGTCAAATTAGGCTTCTCTAATTTCTGGTGTTTGGCAAGTTAGACTTGTCAAACTTGATCCGAAGCCCGAAATTTGATCCAAACGACCCGAACCCATACCCGAACTGACACCCGAAGTAAGGTGAACCAATTATGGCCCGAACAACCGAAATGACCCAACGCTAAACCGAATCGAACCTGAAACCTATTATGAACCGAAATGACCCACACTCAAAATGACCCATCTCCTAGTCGAATTAAACCCGAAACTTCTCATGAACTGACTCGACCCACAACTGAATGAAAGTAATCTCAAGTACGAAAGTAATGACTATATCATCATTATATACTTTTGACTTTTGGCTTGTGAGCACAAATTAAAATAGTAAACCTAAAATTAGGTATAATGGTTGTCAATCATGACAAGCACGATAAATAAAATGAATATGACTCATCACTTTAGGCATCGTTCTTTTATATAGAGGAATTGTGGTGCGGTAAGTTGCGGTGCGGTGAGTTGCGGTAAGTTGCGGTGAAAAATAATAAATGGGTGTTGATATTAATAGCCAAATACACATCTAACAAAAATTGAGAAAGAGAGGGGGAAGAACTTGTAGTGCTTGCTTGCATAAGAAAGAGAATGTTTCATTATTTCCCAAATGTTTGTGTGATTTCATTTTTTTGAGCAAATTGCAAACGAAAACCTGAAAATCAAACATCGAAAAGTCAGAACAATATAAAACGAAAAGCATGAAATCGAAATTGAAAGAGAAATAGATTGTAATATGAAAAGAAAAGAACTTTAGGGCTTGATGTGTTAAAAAAAACCAGTAGTGACCAAATAAAAGGCATGACTAATGGTACCCAAGTTGGATACAAAGATTCATTCTAGCCATGAAAATGATCAAAAGGCAAAGTTTTTTTTATTATGAACAGTGAAACCAATCACCATCATATGGAGATCGAATTCGATTATTTCCGCATATTGAGTTGATATGGAAGAAATAACGCAATGTGAAGTCAGAAGAAAATCAAACGACATTTAGCAACCACGATGGAAACCCTAAAAATCTCCAGCATCAACCAATTTCATTGAGGAAATAAGAAACACAGAAAACCCAGTACAATATGTGAGTGAAGCAATTGAAACTCAAATCTACAAAATTTTTGGAGAAGTGACAAACACTAAGCTTATGAGAGCGAAAGAGAGAAGAAGAAGAAGGTAGACTAACTTGGAGACAGAGCATTCTTCGAGCTGCTTTACTTGTTCTTTACCTGCCATTTCCTCCTTCCTCAATTCAATCCTCACTCTCCCTCCATCGATTTTCCAGCAAAATTTGCAGGTCCACTGTTGAAATTGCAAAAGAAGGAGAAATAATGGGCTCTTTTTTTAAAAAAAAAAAATCAAAACATAAAAATGGATGAAATTGAAGCTAATAAGAATGTAGCAAGATACAACATTTATTGGCTTTCATGGCAAATGTGTTTGGAGAAGTTTTGGGTAACACCACACCATAAAAGTCATGCTTAATCTGTTAAATCTCATGCGTTGGATTTTTAGTTTTCGATCAAGAACAAATATAGAGAGAAAGTGGAATCGAAAGAGCGAGCTAGGGAGAGAAATCAAACGTACATTAAGAGAGTGTTTTAGGAGAGAGTAATTCTAGGGTCTAGAGTGTGAATTGAGGAGTTATTGTATTAGGCAGTTACCGAGATAGGGAGGGCTGGATATAGAGAGAGAGAGAGGGAGAGAGATATGGAATGCGTGATTTTTATATATTTATAGATAGATGAAGAAATTATATTCAATCAGAAAATAAAAAAAGAGAAAAAGAAAAAGAAAATACGTAAATCAAAGTGTCTTGGGATCCGAACCAAACCCAATGACTGAGTCACATACCTGAAGGCATGCTGCCAGTCAGGGGCTCGGGATTAGACCCGAGCCAGCAAATCTAGAAAAATAGCTGGGGAGGCATATTGTAGGTCTGAGGCTCGGGAACGATTCCCGAGGCTGGGGATTAGACGTGAGGCAACAGATCGGGAAGAATACCTGGAGGCATGCTGTTAATCTGAGGCTCAGGAACGATTGTCGAGGCTAGGGATCAGACCCGAGCCAACAAACCGGGCAAAATACTTGGAGGCATGCTGTTGGACTAAGGCTCGGGAACGATTCCCGAGGTGCCTCTATTCACACATTTGGTTTTATTTTGTCAATTTTCAAATTTCTGTTTGAACATGAAAATCTAAAATCGAAATAAAATTTAAAAGAGCCAAAAGAAACAAAATAATAAAATTAAACAAAGAGTCACCAATTAATTTTTAAACGAGAATTAATAAACTCAAAATTAATGACTCCACAAACCACGAACCATGAGATTCGGATCCGGGAGTAAGGTTACGAATTCGAGAATAAAAATTCCCGAATTCGCCTGTTCAACTAATGAACTCTACTAAACCGGTTAATTAAAGAAAAAGAGTAGAGATAGAGAATTAATTAGTGTAATTTATATTATTTAGTTACATACAAATGTAATATTAAATGCAAGAAATAAATAAATAAAGAACAAGATAAAGAACATGTACAACTTACACTTACAAGCATCGAACGTTGATTTGGCCGAGTTTATTATTTAATCATGTTCAATACAATAACATGAAGAGAGGGAAGAAGAGAAGAAGAAATTAAAAATGCCAAGTAAGTTGATGCAAGTGAATGAAATGAAGGAGGGAGAAGAGAAAAATCACCTAGTGTCAATACGCTAGGGTGATTTCGGTGTAAAGGATGAATGGAATAGGATGAGGTATTTATAGCTAAAATCGGGGTGAAAATTAGGGTAAAAAGGGAGAGGACAACAGCCACAATACCTGTAGGCATGCTGGGCTTTGGAGGCGCCCAACTGCACGTTTCCCTAGGTCAGGGCGCTTCCCAAGGCAAACTGGGTTGGGCCTAACCGACCCAAATACCTGTCGGTATGTTGGGTTTGGGAAAAGGCTAACTTCACGCTTCCATAGGTCAGCACACTTCTCGAGGTAATCCGGGTCGAGCCTGCATCGCCCAAATACCTGCCGGTATGCTGGGTCTGGGAAAAGCCCAGTTGCACGCTTCCCGAGGCAATCCAGGTCGGGCCTGACCCGCCTAAATACCTGCCGGTATGCTAGGTCTGGGAAAAGCCCAGCTGCATGCTTCCTGAGGTAATCCAGGTTGGGCATAACCCGCTGGTATGCTTCACTTTTTTGGGCTCTTTTGTGATGATTTTTTGGGATTTTCCTTCATTTCTTCACCAATTTTTGCATTTCAAAATGTAACACCCCAAAACCCATAATCACACAATTACCCAAACACTGCTAGTAATCCTGTGATTAGCACAACGGAAAAGAGGATTGAGATATTACCGCCGTCCAACTAGGGACAAGGCACACGTCATCACCCAAAGCAACGACAATCCCAAATAATCAATGACGACATCAAAACATAACCATCAAATAGATTGGACACCAGGACTCCAACAACCCGATATCAAAGTAAATTACACATACCCAAATATTGGAAAAACCTTAGATACAAACATCAAAACATACTTTTTCCCAAGAAAATCAATCATTAGGTCTCAACACCCTTGAAGTTCCGACAATTCTCTTACGGAGGGACTACCTTACAAGCTTGGACGCGAAAACGCTTTTGTTTACCTTTATCCTTCGCTTGAGAACTCGAACCGCCTAAAAACAAAACATTAAAAATAAGTCGCAAATGAGTGGGGGAAACACTCAGTACACAAACCTCCAACACGTCAAACCGTTCGTAAACGATTTTTAGTGCCGGCTCTTAAAACATTTCGAAAACGGGAAAGGGGTAAACAAGTAAATGATAAATGAATGATATATATATATATATATATATATATATATATATATATATATATATATATATATATATATATATATATATATATATGAATGTATATATTTGTAAAACTTGCGGCATATAAAAAAGTGGTATCCCTTACGATCGATGCTAAGCATCTCACACACGCGCATGCCCAAACCGACCTGGAGTTTGGATTGGGTGACTGCTAAGCAGTCGACACTGGCCAGGTCTAGGTCACTCTGATCAAAAGCATCTAAAAAGTAATGCTAGTATTCTCAAGACTAGCTAACATAAATAAAAGAGGCGGGACCACTTAAACATAAAATAGAAATTATTAGAACATGACTTGAAATATAAATAATAGACGTTGATGGATAAATAAAAGGTTGGACAATTTGCGTACCTTGAAACGAAGTGACAACCGGTGTGAGTCTCGGGCTCGGGATGGCTCGGGTAGTTTGAGAATTTGGAACTAGAATAAAGAGAATAATCATTAGGATTTTAGGAGATTTTAGGGATTTAGCAACCCTTGAGAAAAGAACTAGAGTTGAAATTAATAAAAGAAATTTTCAGTTTTTTACCAATTCGTATTTTTGCCATAACTTAAGCTAGAAAACTCGGACTTCGATGGGCGAGTACTTTTCGGAAAGGGAAAAACATGCTCTACAACTTTGTCGAATTTCTATCCTTAAAAACAGAATTTCTATCCTTAAAAACAATTGATGCGGGTTGGAACTTTCGTTATAAAACTCGGATAAAGGCCCAATTAAAACAATGGAAAGCTTGTAAAGATTAATAGGTAAAATAGATAATTAGTTTACTTGCAAAGGAAATCCAAAAGTTTGGAAACTAATATTATAAAAGTACTAAAGTTCCCTAAGATCATGTAAAATTGCCGACAAACGAATAAAAAGTCATAAAATGAGTTTTAAGACTCTGAAGGTTTCGAAACGAACTCTTGTGGTTATCTAATTTAGAACTTCCAGCCTAGAAGTTATCCTTCCTCATCCTAACTCCAAAAGCAAGCCACAAGTTGCATTAATCACTTTAAGTTGTCAAACTAGAAGCAGTAAAACAGGGAAACATATTTCAGATTATAGCCTCCAAAACACGACCTCATATCTCACTCTTCCGATATCCAGTGAAGGCCCAAAACCCCAATTCGGAAAGCTTACAGAATGTTCTTCAAGTCTTATGTTGACCACAAATTAGTTAGAGCATCCTAAAAGGTCGAATTATAGCCATTAAGTCAAAACACATGATTAAAGTTCTATGCAGAACCCAGATTTCAGCCCTTTAATAAAAACCTCATATCTTCTATTCCCGACATCGTATGGACACATACTATATATATTTCTGGAAAGCTTAAAACGTCACCTAAAACTTTCATGTTCAACTCTTAATCAAAAGAAATCTCTAAAAATTCGAAAATCAGCCATCTTTAAACTGAGAACAGAAAACGTATTAATTTGCACGGTTTTACAAAATTGGCCATAACTCTCAATATACACATCGAAATCCCGAAATTCAAAAGTCGGGGGTTAGCTAACATCTTAGGCTACACACTCATGCCATAAATTGAGTCGAACTCACACTTTACATCTTCTGAAATTTTCATATTGCATTCAGATTCACACATGATCCTAATTTAGCCTTGCATGCAATTTATATGAAGTAATCTCACCCTAATTCCATCCCGAAAATACATCTTAAGCATAAGCCCTTATTTTCCAGAATTAAATACCCAGAATTTACTCATCTATGTCCATAAAATTCACATGCATGACCATTATTTGCAATGAATTCACTAGAAAAGCACTAAGACAACAAGAACTTGAACTTACTTACCTAATTCCTTCCTTTGAAGTTTGAGTTCTTTACACTTCCCTTGTTAAACACTAGAACCTTGAATTCCACTTCTGAAAATGGAATAAAAACCTCAAATAATTAAAGTATACCCATGATTCTCATGAAGAAAACAAGAGGAGAGAAGAGGAAATACATTACTCTTGATAAAGGAGGAAGAAATGAGGGAAGATGGTGATGGGGGTGTGGCATGGTGGCCGGAAAATGGCCGGAAAATGCTCCGGCGGTGGCTGGCTGGTGGCGGCAGCAGCAGAGGCAGAGGTGGCTGTGGTCTGGCGTGGGAATGGTTGTGGAAGAGGAAGAGTTGAGGGTTGGATGAATTTGGGGATTAAAACTAATAAAGTCCCTCCTAACCCACATATAAACTAATACTCACTCCACTTATTTAAACACTTATAAAAATAATAGTAATAATAATAATAATAATAATAATAATAATAATAATAATAATGATAATGGAATATTAGAAAGTTAAATGATAAAGGAGTTACTAAAATAATGGTAAGGTAAATAAATTTGTAAAGGTTAAGTAATAAAATATAAATTGACAAGAATACCGATTAGAATTCTTTTGGCTATAACATTATAAACGAACTAACAAATTCAATTAAATATTTTAGGGGAGTTAGAAAGTTCAAAGAGAAGCTCAGTAAATAAAATCTATGGTTCTAAAACCGATACGGTCGACCCATATAGCCATCTCCTTGCTCGAGACCTGTCACTGTTAAATAAACAATAAAAACGAAAATTTAATAACGAAATTTAACTAATTAAAATTAATTAGCGAGTTAATTAATACTGATTTGGGCGGGTCGTTACACCCTCCCCCCCTTAAAAGAAGTTTCGTCCCCGAAACTTGCTGTTGGAAAAATTCGCGTTCATAAATACCTTCAAAAGAGGTGCGGGTAGTTTTTCCGCATGTCTTCCTCGGTTTCCCCATGTGGCTTCCGAGGTGTCTTGGTTCGCCCAAACGACTTTGACTAACGGAATTTCTTTAAAACGAAGTCGTTTGATTCGGTGATCCAAAATTTGGAGCGGTTGTTGCTCGAAAGTGAGGTCTTCTGCCAATAGTGGGGGGTTCTTCTTCAAGGACGTGCGTCGGGTCCGACACATATTTGCGGAGTTGGGAAACATGAAAAACGTCATGAATACGTCCTAAGTTGGAGGGTGAATCTAAGTGATATTCTACCGGATTGATCTTCTCCACAATCAAATAAGGTCCGATATAGCGAAGGCTCAACTTTCCCTTAACATTGAATCTTCGAACCCCTTAGGTTGGAGAAACCTTAAGAAAGACTCTCCAGGTACTATATATTCTTAAATCAACATATAAGTTAATTTCAAGTCATCTAAAACTAAAGGCCCTCGTATTTTTCTTTAGAAATCATTACCAATATGTCCGACTCTCCACTATTAGTCACAAAACCCCTTATAAGAGTGCTTATTACCTTACTCCCCAAATTTCATTGAATTTACTCATAGGACATTCATTCCCCCATAATTCATCTCACTTCATGTTCACTAACACTCCTCCTCCATAGTTGATGACAATAAAAGAAATAATTATAATAAAAATAAGTGGTGTGAGGATGAAATAAGGTAATGGAAGGATAGAAAGATATGATTGATGATAAATATAAGTATGAATATCAAGGATAATGATGGAGTCAAGATTTACAACAATGGCTTTAAAATTTCATGCTGAAAAGTGGATAACCTATGAATTTCAAGTGAATGTCAGATGTAAATGATGATTAATAAAAGATAAACAAGAGTGATAATGATCACAATGATTTTATAAACAAGGAAAATAATAAGGAATAATTAACTTAATTTAATTTTAAAAGGATGGTGATTACCCATGAGTAAGGGAGAGGTAGGCCAATTGAAGAGCAGCATATGGTTAAATAAAATTTAATTACCAGGGAGAAAATGAATTGATGATAATTGAAGAGAAAGACAATAGTCATGAGAACATTAATCTGAGTTAATGATAAAATTGGTGAAGGCATACTATTAGGTAACAAAAATAATACAACAACAAGAATGATATAATCTCATAAGAATTTAATGGGTCATATAAAGGTGAGCAACGATATGAAACGATCAAGTGGAATTTATGACGAAAAGTAATGAAGTAAATGTAATATTAGAGAAAAGGGAGTAAAATCTGGATTAATAAGATTGATTGATGATATTGGTGGGGTACACAAACTAAAAACCAAGCATGAATACAAGACAATTGACTTATGTGATGGAAATAGAGTATGACGGTTAAATAACAAGGCTTGAATTTGCACAAGGGCTATGTAAGGAAATGATTAAGTGTATAAATATTCGAAACTGAATAAAGGAGGATGGGGACTTTTAGATCTCAAAATCATACTAAATCTCACACAAAGTAATTCCTCCATACATATTCAAATAAACTATAACCTCATGATATCATTCACTATTTTTTTTTCGCCATAATAAATTCTCTGCTCCATACTTTTCCCCTTTCTCAACATATATCTTTCCTCTAGAGTTCTTCATTACACAAGGATACCATAATATTAATAGCGTCCCAAAGAAAATCATGGTCCTTGTGCCCATGTTAATACTTCTAAAGTATCTCCTATGTCAATAAGGTTCTGAATCTATCTCTTATACCGCTATTAAAAAAACCCATAAAACTAATTTGGTAGTTGGGAAACCATAAATGTTTCTTTTTCCTTAATATCCTACGGAAATTCCGGCAGAGTTTCCTCCGTAATATGGACTAATCCAATTTATATGTACTCATCACAAGCCTGCCAAAAGACATTTTAACTTCAATTGGAATACAATAAGGGTCACACGCCCAAATAACCACAATCACAACAACCCAATAGTTTTGTTTACATCACCAATCTCAAACCTTTAAATCAATTATGTATAGAGGTTAGAAGAAGCACTCACTCTTGTACTAACAATTCAACGGTAATCACGTGCCAAGCTCTCAAGGCCCGGTATGGAGAGAACCCTACGCTTGAGGTGCAGCAAGATCGTATAGGAATTTGGCAATTCTGGACGGGCCATTAGCTAAAATAGAACAAAACAAAGAAAATAACAAAGTTAGTAACTTATACTAATATACTTAGCTCATTAACTCACGAACCAAGTTGTGTGACTTCCTACCCATTCCAATTGGTTGGATTTTCTACTAATACCCATAAGACCATACAATCTTCAACTCATGTCATTATACTAAATTTAATTCACTTTATCAACCAACCATGCACACATAAACTCTAAAATCATAATTCGACATTTAATTTTTTTTACCACAATTCCTCTTGGTTACGCCTTACTTGCTCTAGTCATAACTTGACCTTAAATTTTTCCCTTACACTCATGACATACTCATCTCAAATCTAAAATATTTACAACTTCAACACTAAAAAAAATAACGATCCAAATCCAAAGGCCGACAATTCATACTTTGTCATAATTCCCCGTTTTCATACCCTAAACAACTCACATCTGCTCCAAAATTTCGGCTCTGATACCATAACTGTAACACCCCAAAACCCATAATCACACAATTACCCTAACACTGCTAGTAATCCTGTGATTAGCACAGCGGATAAGAGGATTGAGATATTACCGCCGTCCAACTAGGGACAAGGCACACGTCATCACCCAAAGCAACGACAATCCCAAATAATCAATGACGACATCAAAACATAACCATCAAATAGATTGGACACCAGGACTCCAACAACCCGATATCAAAGTAAATTACACATACCCAAATATTGGAAAAACCTTAGATACAAACATCAAAACATACTTTTTCCCAAGAAAATCATTCATTAGGTCTCAACACCCTTGAAGTTCCGGCAATTCTCTTACGGAGGGACTACCTTACAAGCTTGGAGGCGAAAACGCTTTTGTTTACCTTTATCCTTCGCTTGAGAACTCGAACTGCCTAAAAACAAAACATTAAAAACAAGTCGCAAATGAGCGGGGGAAACACTCAGTACACAAACCTCCAACACGTCAAACCGTTCGTAAACGATTTTTAGTGCCGGCTCTTAAAACATTTCGAAAACGGGAAAGGGGTAAACAAGTAAATGATAAATGAATGAAATATATATATATATATATATATATATATATATGAATGTATATATTTGTACAACTTGCGGCATATAAAAGAGTGGTATCCCTTATGATCGATGCTAAGCAACTCACACACGCGCATGCCCAAACCGATCTGGAGTTTGGATTGGGTGACTGCTAAGCAGTCGACACTGGCCAGGTCTAGGACACTCTGATCAAAAGAATCTAAAAAGTAATGCTAGTATTCTCAAGACTAGTTAACATAAATAAAAGAGGCGGGACCACTTAAACATGAAATAGAAATTATTAGAACCTGACTTGAAATATAAATAATAGACGTTGATGGATAAATAAAAGGTTGGACAATTTACGTACCTTGAAACGATGTGACAACCGGTGTAAGTCTCGGGTAGTTTGAGAATTTGGAACTAGAATAAAGAGAATAATCATTAGGATTTTAGGAGATTTTAGGGATTTAGCAACCCTTGAGAAAAGAACTAGAGTTGAAATTAATAAAAGAAATTTTCAGTTTTTCACCGATTCGTATTTTTGCCATAACTTGAGCTAGAAAACTCGGACTTCGATGGGCGATGATTTTTCGGAAAGAGAAAAACATGCTCTACAACTTTGTCGACTGGGCCGAGATCTAAAAGTGAAAGGAAGGGCTCGGAAAGTGATCCGGACAGAAGCATAATTTCTATCCCTAAAAACAATTGATACGGGTTGGAACTTTTGTTATAAAACTCGGATAAAGGCCCAATTAAAACAATGGAAAGCTTGTAAAGATTAACAGGTAAGATAGATAATTAGTTTACGTGCAAAGGAAATCCAAAAATTTGGAAACTAATATTATAAAAGTACTAAAGTTCTCTAAGATCATGTAAAATTGCCGACAAACGAATAAAAAGTCATAAAATGAGTTTTAAGACTCCGAAGGTTTCGAAACGAACTCTTGTGGTTATCTAATTTAGAACTTCCAGCCTAGAAGTTATCCTTCCTCATCCTAACTCCAAAAGCAAGCCACAAGTTGCATTAATCACTTTAAGTTGTCAAACTAGAAGCAGTAAAACAGGGAAACATATTTCAGATTATAGCCTCCAAAACACGACCTCATATCTCACTGTTCCGATATCCAGTGAAGGCCCAGAACCCCAATTCGGAAAGCTTACAGAATGTTCTTCAAGTCTTATGTTGACCACAAATTAGTTAGAGCATCCTAAAAGGTCGAATTATAGCCATTAAGTCAAAACACATGATTAAAGTTCTATGCAGAACCCAGATTTCAGCCCTTTAATAAAAACCTCATATCTTCTATTCCCGACATTGTATGGACACATACTATATATTTCCGGAAAGCTTAGAACGTCACCTAAAACTTTCATGTTCAACTCTTAATCGAAAGAAATCTCTAAAATTTCGAAAATCAGTCATCTTTAAACTGACAACAGAAAACGTATTAATTTGCACGGTTTTACAAAATTGGCCATAACTCTCAAAATACACATCGAAATCCCGAAATTCAAAAGTCGGGGGTTAGCTAACATCTTAGGCTACACACTCATGCCATAAATTGAGTTGAACTCACACTTTACATCTTCTGAAATTTTCAGATTGCATTCAGATTCACACATGATCCTAATTTAGCCTTGCATGCAATTTATATGAAGTAATCTCACCCTAATTCCATCCCGAAAATACATCTTAAGCATAAGCCCTTATTTTCCATAATTAAATACCCAGAATTTACTCATCTATGTCCATAAAATTCACATGCATGGTCATTATTTGCAATGAATTCACTAGAAAAGCACTAAGACAACAAGAACTTGAACTTACTTACCCAATTCCTTCCTTTGAAGTTTGAGTTCTTTACACTTCCCTTGTTAAACACTAGAACCTTGAATTCCACTTCTGAAAATGGCATAAAAACCTCAAATAGTTAAAGTATACCCATGATTCTCATGAAGAAAACAAGAGGAGAGAAGAGGAAATACATTACTCTTGATAAAGGAGGAAGAAATGAGGGAAGATGGTGATGGGGGTGTGGCGTGGTGGCCGGAATATGGCCGGAAAATGCTCCGCGGTGGCTGGCTGGTGGCGGCAGCAGCAGGGGCAGAGGTGGCTGTGGTCTGGCGTGGGAATGGTTGTGGAAGAGGAAGAGTTGAGGGTTGGATGAATTTGGGGATTAAAACTAATAAAGTCCCCCCCTAACCCACATATATAAACTAATACTCACTCCACTTATTTAAACACTTATAAAAATAATAGTAATAATAATAATAATAATAATAATAATAATAATGATAATGGAATATTAGAAAGTTAAATGATAAAGGAAGTTACTAAAATAATGGTAAGGTAAATAAATTTGTAAAGGTTAAGTAATAAAATATAAATTGACAAGAATACCGATTAGAATTCTTTTGGCTATAACATTATAAACGAACTAACAAATTCAATTAAATATTTTAGGGGAGTTAGAAAGTTCAAAGAGAAGCTCGGTAAATAAAATCTATGATTCTAAAACCAATACGGTCGACCCATATAGCCATCTCCTTGCTGAGACCTGTCACCGTTAAATAAACAGTAAAACGAAAATTTAATAACGAAATTTAACTAATTAAAATTAATTAGCGAGTTAATTAATACTGATTTAGGGCGGGTCGTTACACAAAATTCTTGACATTTTTCTAAATTAATCTAAAATAAAAGATACTCAAAATAAATTACAATATTTACAAAGCTAAATTGAATGATAAAATTCAGCGTCTACACCTAGATATAAATCCAAGGGATGTGTTCGACGCACCGGGACTCGAACGTCTTTACATGGGCAACTCTAGCTGGTTAGGGTTTGAGTTTACAATGGGTCCCACCGGTTTACTCGAAACGAGGCTGTGGACGTACATACAGCTGTCGAAAATACTCTGGACAAGACCGGGTCTGGTCCAGTCCATCTCCCGTGTTAGGTCACTCACCATCTCGGGTTCCATATTCAAAACCCTCGCGAGAATGGAGGATGGGATCATGACTGCGTTTAATAATCTTACGAAGCTTACCGCAGTTTTGGGTGAACATCATTATTCCTATTCCTGGATATGGTTAGTGCGTCTGCTTCAAAACTCGCCAAGTTTACAAGTGCTTGTAGTAGGAGGCGTCCTGCATAGGGTTGAACCGTCCACCACAGACTGGTTATGTTTGAGGTGTTTGTCAACAAGTGTGAAGAGAGTCGAATTGGATAACCTAAAGGGAAACTATGAGTCGGAGATAATAAGGTTTGTTTTGAGAATGGGGAGAGTTTTGGAGACCCTAGATGTTAATGTTGCTCGTTGTAGATTCAAAAGCAAGCAAGAGAACAATTCAACTGCTTGACAAATTTGTCTAAAATGGTTTCCTATTCTTAATCTTTAACTGCTTGCCTCCCTCCTTTTTAATGCCTTCAAAATGAAAACCCCCCATAATAAACTAGCACAAACAAACATCACCGTTTTACTAACTAAACAGACAAATATATCCTCGTCAATTTGAACAATACATCCACGTAGATGTGTGGTTAACATAAGGTGTAATCCATCGTTATCATTATGTGTTCACGCCATGAGTTAAGGTTTAGCGCGTTTGATAGTTTTATGGAAAAGACTTTTCTGAGAAAAACTTTCCCGGGAAATATTTTCCTAGGATTCCCTTGGGAAAAAGTTTACTGAGTTTGAGAGTGAAATAATGAGCCCCACACTGAAACGTTCCTATATATTTATCACAATCAAACATGAGAAAGTTTGTCCACTTAGGAAAATTCATTAACTTTCTCGGGAAAGTTTAGGAAACAAACGCACCATATTGATCACCAATTCACCATGGATTACACATCATGTTGAACATACATCCATGTGGGTGGAGCCTGAAAAACTAAGGATATGAAATTTATATACTAGAACTTTGTACATCTATGTATCTAAAGAAATTATTCTCACCTTCCACTGAAGTGAGAAATGATATGTAATTAATTTGTTAATGACTTCATCATGGGTACTCCATAACAAACATAAACAATCATGGATTTCTATAATAATATCCATGGATAACACATATCACTAACCATGGATGAACTCAATGTATTGTCATGGATTATCATGTATTAATGACTTTTAGAGTGTTTTACTCTATGTATTGAATTAGCTTTTGGTATTGTTTCATACATAGCTACTACATGTATTTCCTTAACCATCAATTACCAACTAGTGCTTTATTTATTTTACATGTACTTATCCAAACAAATTACATTCCGTTCCAATAACGTTGTCAATGATATATTAGTAATTTATTGATGTCTTCATCAAGGGTACTCCATAACGAATAAAAATAACCTTGGATATCATATAATATCCATGGATTAAATATATAATGAACCGTGGATGCATATGTTAAATCATATATAACGGAATTGAAGAAGTGGTAGAAGAAGATACCCCTTTTTCAATTTTACCCTCAGTCTCTCACCATCTCAAACCTTAACGTCTCTCATATCACCACCACCGGTCCATTACATAGGCAACCCTTGCCATGGCCGTGGCATCATCATCGGTGAAAATATTTTCGTCACAAAATCGTGACAGCCAAAATTGTTCATCTCCTACCTTTTTCCACATCTCCATGAATAGCAATCCTCCCGCCTCTTCTTTTTCCATGTGAAAATTTTGGGCAGGGTGAGATTTTTGAGCAGTAGAGATGAAAATAAAAATAAATAAAACTTGTTATTTGTAATGACAAGTGAGCAATAGCATTGTGAATGGTGCTGTCAAAAAATTCAGGTTCGGGTCAATCCGGGTTCAGACGAATCGGACATCGAACGAAAACTTGATGTCCAGTACCGAATTTTTCGGAACATTTTTCGGGCCGGACAAATCGGACAAGCGTGAATTCGGGTCTAAACTGGGTTCGGACAATAGAACATTAGAAAATATTGTGTTCGAATTTTAGGACAAGTCGGTCAATGTAAAAATTCGGACGGAAGTTCTATAACTAGACCCACTTTTTTCGAGGTTGGACTGAACCGAATTTTCGAGTCGGACAGTTTTTTGACAGCCCTAATTGTGAACCCCATGATTTATTACAAATTAGGACTTTATGATACTGGTGAACTTTTTTTTTTGTCAACTTGTTTGCTGGGCCGTCCCTCAATGTCAATTACCCGATATTAATTAAAGTCATTGTCACATTGACATTTAATTAAGTGGCCTACTAAGAGCTGCTGATGAGCAACTGTGCTAAAGAAAGACCATTAATTGTTGGGTTGGGCTTGTAGCCTTGTACTACCCTATCTTATACCTTTGGATCACCGACGTAACAGCCACTCGAACTTGCTCCACAAAACAGGAGGTTAGCCTCAACGCTCAAATCTGTACGACAAAATTAATTGAAATTGGACAAGGTAATCCAATGTTTTCGACGAGGACAATGATATTTATCTTAAATTATCTTGAATGGTTTATAATTCATATTTTGATAATTTTCAATAATATTTTTCTAGTAGTTATATGGGTTTTTGAATTGTCTGAACTTTGAATTGTGAAAGTTTCAATAATATGAACTTTAGAAATATTGTGGAATAATCTATATTTTAAGGCTCTTGGATTTAAATAGCATGCCAGCGAGTTTTTGTAACAAAACTCGACAAAGTTCAAACTATTTAAATCAATAAATCCTATATATATATATATATATTTAAATCAATATATATATATATATTGATTTAAATATATATATATATTATAGTGATCCAAAAGCGTTGAAATCTAAATTATTCCATGGTATTTATAAAGTTTAAATTATTGAAAATTTCACGGCCCAAAATTCAAATTATTTAAATGCAAAAACTCATATAACCTAATTTTATTAACTATAACAAAAATTGTATAATGAAAATTGAACATTTTATACATAATTTTATATTTATAAAAAATATATATATATAGTTATTTTATATAATATATAAGTCTTAATAACCTTTAAAGTAATAATCTTCCTCTGCATGCTGGTGAAAGGAATACATATGCATAGTGGTTGATGTTATGCCTTTAAGTACGTGTTAGTAAATCTATAACATCTACATGTCCAAATTATTGGCGACATCAAGTTTTCAGTAAGGTAAAGGGCCACAAAAATGGGTGAAAGACTGAAAGCTTGTCAGAAAACACTACCTCTTAAACTAACGCCGTCAAAAATTAGGGTCCGAGAAAATTTGGATCGGTAAAATTTAGTCAATGTCAAACCTTAGATGAGAAATTCATATCCAGATTCAGTTTTTATTCGGGTCAAATTGGGGCCGACAATTCGGACGAACTATATTTGCGTCAGAATTGAATTCAGACAATGCAAAAAGAGAAATATTATGTCCGAATATTTCATTAATTTGGTCCATGTAAAAGCTCGGGCGAAAAATTTCGAGCCTGATTTTTTGCGGGTCGGGCAATTTGAATTTTTGGGTCGGGCAAATTTTGCTAGCTCTACTTAAAACATCATATGATTTACATCCAAGAGAAAAGACCAACTTATCTTTTTTGAATGATCATAACTAATGAAAATTTTAGAGTTTTTGGATGCTGATACACTAAACTTTAAGAGGTATTAGGCAATAATACACTGAGCTTTGATCTTGAACAATAATACACTGTACTTTAGGGGGTGTTGAAGTTGAACAATAATGCAACAAGAACGATACCGATAGTGGCTGACTCGGTGGTAATCCTACATAACAAATCGAGGAGATGAACTGACAAAAAAATAATCAAATTGATGACATGTAAGCTAATCCACACATAAGTAAAGGGAATCAACTTTGAAAAGAGTAAACGTAACATAAAATCACATTTCCTTAAGCGTGTTTTCACTGAGAGATTGTTGTTGTCCTTGTATAAAATTACCTTTTCTTGTATAGATTAGTTAGCATGTCATAAATTTAGATATAATTTAGCAAATTTATCTGCTCGGCCTACCATGTAAGATCACCACCAAGTCAACCACCATCGAAATCATTCCGGGTGCATTTATTGTCAAACACCCCTAAAAGTTTAGTACATTATTATCCAAAGTCAAAGTTTAATGTATTATTGTCCAATACCCAAAAAGTTCAGTATATTACAATCCAAAAATCCAAAATTTTATGTCTATTTTCGCAAAATTATTAATGCAAAAGATGAGAAAATAATTGTACCAAAGGCTTACGGGTTACTGCTTGCTTAAAAATACATACATTAGAAAAGTGAAGAAAACAGACATATACATGATTGTAGAAAGTTGTCTTATTTGTATTTGATACATGTGAAATACAAAAAAACATAGGATAAGAATGATAGGAAAATAATGCAAATACTAGGAGTAAAAGAGAGATTTTGGTGGGGTTTGGGTGACTCTTTGCAACTCCTTTTTTCTTTGGCATGATATGGTCTTTGTTTTGGCTAATGGACTTTATAATGATGAAAGAAAGAAGCACACCAAGTGAGGAGGAATAATTACTTGCCACACTAGTGGGTTTACATATTTATTCCTCCTTTTCCTTTGTGTTGTGATATTGAGGTACCATTGCATTTTCTAACTCAAGCAAAGGGTCAAGTGGATAATTATATAAATCCCAATCTTACAACTAAGTTATACTTGATTCTATTTTAAGTTTTACCGCGTTTAATTTCCTTGAACAAATTTCACTTTCACTTTTCTGCACGCTTTTGTCGAATTATGTCTGACCTAATAACAAGGTCAATTCAATACATACCAAGAAAGTCATTCAAAAACATGAGTAAAGTGGTGACAACTTGTTATAAGCTTAAATGATATAATTTGGTTGATATTACATTAATTTGAAACCCATTCAAGTGAAGTTTTAACTTAAATCAATTGGCCAACTTATTCAATTTAACCAAGATCATATATATATATATTTTAACATAATTAATTGATTCCAAAAAATAATATACATATCTATTAGAACAAATACAACGTCCTCTTCTTTGCCTTAGAACTCGTGAGAAGAAGTGGGGTACGGTTCTGTTCCAACAAGGAACTATTTTCACCAAAACGCAGAGGAAGAATTGTGTAATGAGTATAGAAAGCAACCTTTTTATTTTCTTTTAATTTTTTTTATTTCATAAACAATGTCTTTTTTAACAATATAAGACCAAAAAAAAATAAAACCTATATTTTATTGTGAAAAGGTAGGAATGAGTTTTGATTGTTGCAGAAAATGGAATGGCGTACTATAAAATAGGAAAGATATGTGATGTGGTAGGATGGACCCTCGCTAGCATTCGAAAAATTTAGAATGTTATTACACTTGCTCTTAGTAGCCACAAGTATTGACCGTCGTTCAGTTTTTTTCTTTTAATTTTTTTTTAAAGGTTCTGAGGGTATATATGCATTTTGATGAATACTAGGTTGGATATAATTGAAGCGTCCAAAAGCAAAAGTTAATTGAACCCTATCTTGAAAATTTTAGGGTACGAGAAGATGGGAGTTTTGGGAGATGGGCAGTATACATATTAAGTGCAAATTGAGTGATGATGAAAAGTGTGTTTACAAAATAGGGCACTGCCATCATTTGCTAGGATTTGCACTTGTCAAAGCTTAGCCAACCACTTATTTTTCACCCTTTTCCATCATACATATATATATTTCATCATGTATCAGAAATTATGTGGTCACACCTTACTCATAAATCATGCATATTGACCACCAAATTTCACACAACTCCGATCATAAGCCATAAAATTGTATGTAAACTATTAATTAATTAGACTTTATTACACTTTAATTGATAGTTGGTCGATCAGCAAGTAATTTGTTGGCTACTCTAGTATTCCTTTTTATATAGAAGCATCAAGCATGTTATTTAAGCACTTGTTAGCTACGATATGATGATGATCATGAAAAATTACAATATTATTAGATAAGATTGTTTGTATTGTCCTCCTAAGGTAGTGTCATGTCGAAGTCTTCCTACCAAGAGTCTCATAGTATCCTATATGAGGCCATGAGGGTATCTTCCTACCGAGAGTTTTATAGTACTCGATAAGAGGGTGCTTTTGGGACTCTTTAATTATAAAACTTGTTGTTAGAATAAGGTCTTCAAAATATGAAAATCTCATTGACAACATATGTTTTTGATTATTCAAAGTACTCTGAAAAGGCTAAGGAATTTGTAACAGCGCCACTAAATTGTGTAAACAACTAAGCAACTAGATAGTTAAAAAAAATCAGAAACAAAACCCACACAAACAACTAAACAAGAGAATCAAAATTAAATCTTTCTCTTTACGTCATTTCTCTTAATCTCCTTGACAATATTGCAATAACAATAAAGTCATTCTTCATGTAAGATTGTCAACAAGTTTGATCAAAGTTAATAGTTATGTAAAAAAAAGAGATGAATATAAACATATAGTTATTCCTCCATATAGTTATCCCTCCATTTTGTTTTCTTGTTTTAAATTTTATTGTTTTCCCATAATTGATTCTTAACATAGCCACGAGAACCCTAGAAGCATCACCCCTGGCTATAAATTGACCTTGTGAATAAATACTACCCTAAAAATATCAATGGTTGTTAGGGCTTGTCTCAAGGCAGTTAGCATTATACTTATTCCAAGCAACTATACTCAACTACAGATTTTCCATATCTTTGCCTTTAAATGTGTTGGATATTCATTCTTTTGGGCCATGCCATCCATCCACCGCCCATTTTACCTCATTTGAACCAACTTTTTATATTGGAGAAAAATTCTTATTTTTCTTTGCTTTTCAAATCGGTACACGGAATAACTGCACTCTTTCCACTACAAACACCTCATTTATTTAAAGTGTAGGAATAAATTTAGATGAAATTTATACTCAACTGTCCATATTTAGTTCTCGAGCTGATAATGAATACTTTTGATCGCACCATATGATGTAACTCAATTGTGAAGGAAAATGGTCAAGGTGTAAAACTAAGACAAATTGTGGAACTAATCATATTTCAAGATTGTTAATAATGGTGCTTTTAGTAGTTTATTGAAAAAGACTTTTCTTGGAAATCGGGAGAGGCTTTCTCTAAGGCCCCTTAAAAAAATATTTACTGAGCTTGTGAGTAAAATAATGGGTTTCACACTAAAACTTTCTCATCTATTTGTCACAACCAAACATGAGAAATTTTGTCCACTTAAAAAATTTCACGTACTAGCTTTCCCGAAAAAGTTTGAGAACCAATTCAAACACTCCCTAAACTCTAGTTCTAACTAATATATTATTGGTTATCCACATACTCCATCCGTTGCATATTAATTGTCGTCTTTGGAAATTATGCAGTCAAATTTCAAAAATTTTGACCATAAATTTCTCAATATATACAATGAGTTGCTATATAAAATTACCACCATTAGATTCGTGATGAAAAATACTATCATAAAAGTATAATATTGCAATTTTTAATAATATGTTACTCCCTCCGTTCCATATTAAGTGTCATAATTTTGATTTTCACGGTCTTCAATATTACTCTTTGATTGATAATTTCTTACATAATATATTATTAAGAATTGCAATACTATACTTTTATAATAGTATTTTTCGTCACGAATCTAATGGTGGTAATTTTACATAGCAACTCATTGTATATATTGAGAAATTTATGGTTAAAATTTTTAAAATTTGACTGTACAATTTCCAAAGACGACAATTAATATGGAACGGAGGGAGTATGTAAGTGTAACGCCCCGGAAATTCAATTATAGAAAAGTCAAAGTCAAACTAACGTTAACAGACAAAATTTAGCGGAAGACTCAAACTCTTATTGGGCGTCACTGCCGTATCCCCGAAGGAATACAAGGCGAGAAGGAAACTACAACTGTCTGATAACGGTAAAACAAACTAGCAAACTCATACTTAGAAAAATAAACCTCAAAACTAACTTCAAGTTTCTCATAAAACAACGTAATTAACGATGACGTCCTCACTTCTAATTCCCGTCCCCAACATATAGATATTCACCTGAAAACAAAACATTTCAAAAATGAGGGGGAAATCTCAATAATGTCTACCCCTAACGTTAAAAACAAGTTAAGTTCATTTCAATTCATTTGAGGGAGAGGGAACAAGTCAAATCATTTCACAAACCTTTAATCCCTTATCTGTTTTCCTCAACCCAACCAATCCATTTTATTATGCGGGCGGGATATCAAATCCCATAAGGTAATATCGCCTACCAAAGGCATCAAGAACATTCACCTACCAAAGGCATCAAAGATCATCTATCCTATATCAGGGATGAAACCCTGATCTCCTGACACATAACCCATACAGGATACCAAATCCTGGTCTCAGGGTTATTGCCCGCAAAAATAATCGCCTACCAAAGGCATCAAACAATCGCCTACCAAAGGCATCAAAAATCATCTATCCTATATCAGGGATGAAACCCTGATCTCCTGACACATAACCCATACAGGATACCAAATCCTGGTCTCAGGGTTATCGCCCGCAAAACAATCGCCTACCAAAGGCATCAAAGAGTAAACCCGCTTAAAGTTTCACTTTGAATTATTAGTGTCTTATGCACAACTCAGCTCACAGCTCTCAAGTCAAACCCAACCCAGGTTTATCAAAACCAATAATAAAACCGTTGATAAAAGACCATCCAATTTCTCAACTCAATAAAATCAAAGCACAAACAAATACAATCAGTTATCCAAAGCAGATGGTCACATTTCCACAAAAGTCCCCTTTTCGAGATGCAATTCTCAAAACAGATTAGAAAACATTAAAACACATTTAAAGAGCATCCCGATGTGGATTAGAGCATAGACATTACCTGGTTAACTTCACTTCACAGCTAAGACGAACACACTTGAGTTCACTAACAACGCGAATTAGCTCGGGCCTAAAATAAAAGTAATTATTCTAATCAAAACGCGCCGTTCGAAGTTAGTATTAACTACCTTCTACCTAACCCTCCCCTAGGAACACTATATGGTTCCTATCAATCATGAATCTATACTTTAAATTACTTAACACATTCCAAGTAATCGTATAATAACACCAAGTAAACATTTTCAATCAACAACACATTTATTAACAATTTCACATAACAAGACAAATCACAGCATCCACATAAAAAGGGTCGTAACTTAACTTCCCGACATCCTATGGGTCTGATTTTGGACTTTTCGGAAACCCCATGATGTCTACTAAAACTCTTAAGTTGAAAACTAAGCCCATATCAGCCTCGAAAGACTCTAAAGGTACCAAATCTTCCGACAGGTTCTGGTAAAACGACTATAACTCGAGCTATACAACTCAAAAGTCCGTTCCGCAAAATTCTTATGAAAGCTAACATCTAGGGAAATCTCCAGTTCAAAGGGTTCAATCAAAGGACGACTATATCTCTCATGATGATCCGTTCTTTAGACCTTAACAAAACTGTCCCAATCCCGATTCTCATATAATTGGTAATTTCGGTTCTAACTTTCACCATTCGATCCCGGGGTCCTAATTTGTGCTCAAAACAATGACTAAGGGTAAGGGTATTTAATCTAATCCAACCAAGGTCCAAACATCAACTTCCTACCATCAAAAACTAAACTGTAAAACATAGAAACAACTTTAAATTATTTCTCTAACCCTAAAACATGCATGAAATAATACTAACAAGACCTTAACAATTATCATACTATATAACAACATATTAATTGCCAAATAATGAAAACTAAAAATCATACTAGCTTAACTTAACCATGAGATAAGACCATATTATTCGCAAGTACGAAATTTATTCTACTAACCTAATTTACAGTAGTAGAACATCTAATATATTCACATATTAGTGTGATTTATTCTATTAACTCTAGCATGCTTTACAAATACTAACGTACATGAGTATTACTAACACTACTTCTATACATGGTTTAGGAACACAGAAGCATGCAATGGATCACCAAAAAGGATAACTCATACAGCCATGCATTAGTACGATAACCGAAGGACGTATAGCTAGAATCAAGATTGAAGTTTATACCCAAAAACAAGAGAGGAAAGAAGCCGGGGCGGCTGACTGTAGGTTGCGGCGGCTCCGGGACGGCAACAAGGTGGTGGGGTGCCCGACGGTGGTGCGAGGAACGTCCCAATAGCAGCAAGAAACAAGCTTTGTTACACGGCTCGGTGGCTCGGTCATCAATCTCGATGCACGGCAGCAACAACATCACACGTCTACTGTTTCAGCTAGGACGGATGGGTGGTGACCTCCAGTGGTCTGTGCGCGACTTCCGACGTCGAAGCAGCGACAGCGGTGGTCTCGGTGGTGGCGCTAGGCGGCAGCGGTGGCTGGCGGTGCGGCGGAGCAAGAACCGAACGAAGAGAGAGGGGGGAAGGACGAAACTGAGAGCAGAGGGGAAGTAAGGAAGGCTGTGGTGGTTCGTGGTGGTTGCTGGGGTCCGGAGTGGCTGCCGGGCAAGGGTCCGACGGCGGTGGTGGCTGCGGGGAACGACAAAGAGAAGAGGGGAGGGAGGAAGGAGTGTACGTATGTTTCCTTTGTTTAAGAAAAGCATTAAGCTAGTTTATTACCCCTAATCTCTCTATTAACCTAATCTTAAACCTAACCCAACTCTAACAACCCCTTCTAACCGTATGAAATCCATCTCATAACAAACTCTAATAATGGTGAAGATTACAGCTACTAAAACTATTAACTAATAATAATAACTAATACTAAGAACAATACTATTATTAATAATATTAATACCACCCATAATAATAATAAAAGATAATAACAATTATAATAATAATAGTCACATGATAGTAATAGTAATCACATAGTAATAATAATAATAATACTAATAATAATAATAATAATAACACATAAAATTACTAATTTACTCTTGTTAGTCCCTTAATGGTCCTACGAGCTCAAGTATTAGCAGAAATAAACACAAACGAATAATAATAAATAACAAAGTCAAACGTAATTTACTAACGACGTCACGGTCAACACCTTTGAATTTTTCGGGGTTTTACAGTAAGAAATTATCAATCAAAGAATAATATTGAAGACCGTGAAAATTAAAATTATGACAATTAATATGAAACGGAGGGAGTATAATTTATACTAACCTGTAATATGGTAAAGAAAAAAACTATTAAAATCAAGCAATAATGAACATCAGGTGTACAAACAGAACTAGTAAATGTCCAACTTTATCCGTACGTAGCTCTCACATCATTTACGGCACCCTTTGTTGTTGCATGTACTATTACGCCTAATTTTTCCCCCACTCCATCCATTTCACTTTTTATTTTTCATTAAAAAGTTCTGGTATTTTGGAACATTTTTATTTACTCATATCCCACTAGAAAATTGCAGTTGGCTTATGTTTTGTTCCCACTCAAATCAACCCAAAAAAACCAATTCACCACTCCATGTTTTCATTCTCCACTTAAACGCCCCCGGCAAAAATTACTTCTAAGGCCTCGTTATTTTATACGGTTGGTTTCGGTGTGATAATGGTGCAGTGCGGTGGAATTTGAAAAAGTGTGGTGAATTGTGGTGAGTTGTAATGAATTGTGGTGAGAATTATGGTAAGTAGGATAGGTGAGGAGAGAGAATGTGAAAAGCAGAGAAGAAAAGTGAGGGGAGAGAAAAGTGAAGAAATATATTGGTAATAATTGTGGTGTGGTGTGGTGAAGTGTGGTGAATTGTGGTAAAAATTAAAAAGTTTCGGTACATTGTGGTACCGCACCGCAATCTACCACGTAAAATAACGGGGCATAAATATATATGCATTCTTTCCTAGCTGTCAAATATATTTCATGAGAAAAAAACAGTCGGTATAGGTGTATAAAATAGTAAAACAAATAAACTAGCCAATTACTCTAAAGAAAATGAAACTTATAAATTAACTTATATTCTTTAGGTAATTTGTAGAAATATAATTTGTAGTAGCTGAATGCGCAATTCATTGTAAGTATAGGTAACAACAATTGAGTTTAAATAAGTGCATGTAAAAATGCCTAAGATGTACTTGTCAAGTTGGTATGTGTTCAATCTTCTACCTTATTCACCTAGGTTTAATATTTGGAAGAAGTATTAGTTTCTTTTTTCTTTATAAAGAGTGGTGTGAGTATTGGTGTGAAAGGTTGTGTCCAGGTATTGGACTTTAGCATTTCCCCTTTCGACATCTTATGTCTCCTTCCCCTACCTCTCCCCCCATGCATGTCAGATCCCACCTCGTCGCCCCCAGCTACCTTGCCTTTGTTGATGTCTTCCCTCGCTCCTTGCGACTCTATGTCTTCTCATATTTCCCCTCGTTTTACCCTTCCTACTAGAGTTGTTGCTCTTATTGTATCAATCTTTAGTGTCCATCCTGTGAAAACTAGATTTAAAGAATGTATTTTCAAACCTAAAAACAACTTGTCTTGCCCAGTTGGCTGTTCCAAGTCATCATGAGCGTAGTAAGTATATTTTTTATTTGTGAGCTTGTTGCCTATGGAGATCTCACTGTACGTTACATCCCTTCCAATCTACAGTCAGCTGATAATTTCATCAAATGGTTGTCTTCTAGTCAATTAAATATTTGAAGTCTAATCTCTGTGTATGCTCCCCTCGTACAGGTAGGTTTTATAGAAAATAAAGTTTTGATATAAGTTAATTAGTCAATATATACATGACCTAAGTTGTAAATAAAAGGAAGCCAATCCAATTATTCTCACAACAAATTAATTCAACACTAAATTAGTGTAATTCAGTGCAAATACAGTTAGCTGCTGGTTTCTTTGGCTTGCAAGAAATCGTAAGTCTTTCAACAACGAATGGATTCATCCGGGGCTCATTCCTACATGGATCCAGGCAAAACTCAATCTCCTCAGGCTGGGAGCATTGAAGAAGAAGGGCCCGGTTGGAGCCCTGAACCACCGTACTAATGGAGCTACCCATCAAGTTCATGAATTTGTTTGGGTTGTTGATGTTAACTCCGTCAACGAAGGGGAATTGTTCTGTGATGGTGCTTGGAATCATTCTAACTGCAGGGGTGGAATTGGTGGGGTGTTCAGACACAATGGCATCCAAATAGAGCAAAACGCAGTTCCCATGCTAGGAACATCAGCTCTGCAAATGGAACTATCGGCAGTTGAAAATGCCCTTGAGAGAGCGATCCAAAAACATTTGCGCCATATCACTATTCTAACTTACTCGATTGAAGTGGTGCAGTTATTTAACAACAAGGTCTCAAGTCCGGTGATGTGCAAGAATATCTTGTCCTCTTGTAGATTGCTTTTCCTTAAGCTTCAGTGTTGTCGTATTAGGAAAGTCCCTAGAACAAGTGTCAAGGAAGCTCACATCCTAGCCAAGAAGGCTAGTGGATTATCGCTTCCATGACCTCTATTTTATTACTATGTCTCTGTCTTTTCTTCCAAAAAAAAAAAGTTAGCTAAATAATCAAAAGAATAGACAATTGCCTAACAAAATAGATAGTATGGAATCCTAGTCTTGTCACTAGGCCTTTAAAATCCTTGAAGAATTGGGTTCACAAAGATTTGATCCCTAACATAAAGTGTGACAACTGAACTTCCATGCCATTAAATTACAAGACTTTTAGCTAAAAATATTAACAACCAATTTTTTTTTTCTTTTTTCTTTTGAGAACCCCACGTCGTCACTATGCACAAACCAATCTTTGGGTGAATTGAGAAACCCCAACTAAAGCACCCAAAGACCCTTTATTGACCAACAATACAAAAAAGCAAAAGGCAAAGCCAAAACCCAAGTGTAAAAGCTATTGCCATTATTATCACAATTTTCATAGGATACCTTACCTTCCCCTTCCCCCATGTCCACTTCTTTTTTTTAAAAAAAAATTATATAACCTAATAATTCTCTTTAATTTACTCCCTACTCTCACAGTATGATGCCAACAAAATCACCAAAGATCGATTGTTGCAACCCGTGATTCAGTTCCCCTTTCTACTTATAATATAAACAGGATTAGCTCAAGAAGCACTCAAGCTTTATTTTCAATATCGAGTATTTAAGAAACTAATTTCAATAGACAAAAGGGGAAAAAAAGAGACATTTTCCATGCTTCTATGCAGTTTGATTTCAAAATAATAGGCTTCTAACTTTTTGTAACAAGTAAGCTATTGTATGGAAGAAGCAGTAAGTAGTAGCTTCTCTTTCCCTCAAAGCTAATTATAACACAAGTTTAAGCAAAATTCTTGTTTGGTAATTCATCCCATTCCACTTTACCAAATTTGATTATTTTTTGCCATCACTTGTTAGTCCCATTTGCAAGAAAAATATTACAACCATATCTTCAACCATTCACCCTCTTTCTGGTGCGTATTATTGTCTAGCTTCAAATATTAATATTAGATGATCCAATCAAATTTTCAGTCAGTCAATTATGATGGTTGAATAAACCACACAGAAATGAATTTTCCTGATGTTTTTATAGAAAAAGAGTACTGTAGTACATTATATCCGCAGGAGGGAAACAAATTCCCTTCCTCTATACACAAAAAAAAGTCCCAAAAGGAAAAAAATAAAATTAAACAGATATTTGCGATTCTTTTCCAACCACTAACACCCATGCTTTTAGTTTTACGGTCCCCTTGGCAATTTTCCCCCCCACTTTGTTGTCTCCACAACTCCAAAATTAAAAATAAATAAAAATCCTGGACTAACTAAAAAGGAGAAAAAAGAAAAAGAAAGAAAATGAATGAGGAACGAACCGTTGTAATTTCCGATTATACCCCTAACATCCTCCCCCAAATTCCTCCGCAAACTCATGTGCCGCGCCGTCGCCGTCACAGTCACAGTCTAATTAAGCCAAAACGAACAAACACCTTTTTTTTAAAAAAAAAAAATAAATGAAAAAAAACCCGATTGAGAGCGTCAGCTGTCGGCGGGGTTAACATCGACGGCGTTATCGACCCACCTGTGAACGGGAGCACAGTGGGCCTTATGCCGGAGCTTCCAGTCCAACGCCTGACATGCACGTGAGCAGTAGTTGACCGTTCCGCACACTGAGCATCGCCGGAACTCGTGCCGCCGCGTCTCCGGGCGCCCGCATCCCACGTGCGAGCACTGCCTCAGCCCCTGCCCGATCTCCCTGCCCGAATACCACTCAGTCAGGAACCTGTTCGCCGGGTGGGACTCCGCCGTCGGCACGTTGCACCCGAAGTCGCTCAGCAGCGGGCAGCTCTGGTTCCCGCTGCCCGACGTCGGAGCCCAGTACGATGGCGGAGGAGTGGCCGAGCACGTGAGGGCAGCCGCCAGCTCACGTGCGTTGGCTTGCACAAGGAAACGGCGCCCCTCAGCCACGTTCTGGCGGACGCCGTAGCCGTCCTGGAGGCAGTGGCCCAGCTCCCTAAGAGCGTCGACGTGGCCTAAGAAGGCGGCGCGTGCACACAAGGCGACACCTGCGCGTAGGTCCTTGTCGTTCTTCGTCCCACCGCTGCCGTTGAACTGGATCACGGCAAGCGAGTAAAGCGACGGCGCGTGGGAATTAATCGCCGCCTTGGCCATGAGAGAAGCTCCACTTCCCCGGTTCTCCAGGCAGTAGAATCGAATCTGCCACCCACCATGCACACACAATCAGTTAACAAAAAAAGAGAAAGGAAATCGAGATATATATATATATATATATATATATATAAAGATGGTTGAAATTGAAGCTGACCATGCCAAGAGTGTAGCAAGCCTCAACATTTCCGGCGTCGGCACAGAGTTTGAGGAATTGGTGAGCAGATTCCGACCAATTATTGGCCTTCATGGCAAATGTTTTCGGAGAGGCTTTGGATAATACCATGGAATTCATGCCTAACCCGTTAAATCTCTTGCATCTGTTGGCAATCAGGGGGAGGATTTTCAGTTTCCTATCAAGAACAAACTAAGAGAGAAGAGGGAGAGAGAGAGAAACGAAACGTACGTCAAGAGAGCGTTGATGAAATCAGCTGGAGAAGAGGCGGAAGAGCTGAGCTTGGACAGAATAGAGATGACGAGATCATCAGGCAAGGTATCGAACAAGTCAGGTCCTTTTCCGGTGAATTCCGGCGAGATCTTCGCTCTTTTCCGGGCATCCATTGTGAACCCACGATCACTACCTTTGAGACAAGCCAAGTCCCTCTTGGAGCAACATTTTCCTCCATTCACAACCACAACTGCTTCGTTTATGTTAATCTTGCGGTGGTTTTCCTTCATCTTCTTCTTGTTTTGGAAACAGAGAGGCATGTTGTTGGCATTCACTTTGGGGTAACAAACTCCTCTCCTTGTTCTCATCTCTTTCTCTTTCTCTTTCTCTTTCTCTCTCTAGAAACCTTAAGTTTCTCTTTCTATCTCTAAAACAGTCTCAGTCAATCCCTTTGTGTCTAGAGAGACCAAGAGGGAGAGAGAGTGAAGGGGCTTTATATAGCCAGGAGGACAACACAGAGAGAGAGAGAGAGAGAGAGATGGGTGAAATGGGAAAGGGAGAAATGAAAACTTGAGAATTAGTTATTGTGGAAGTTAATTTACGAATTCACCCATGATTTAGCCGTACGAGTTTAAATTTGGCACTTGATTGCGGTCAAACTACGTTGACTGGACTTGCGGACTGCAGGAGATGAAAGAATCAAGCAGCAGACACTACAGAACCCTCGCCTCATCAATTTGCCATGTCATTTCACCTTATATCACCTATTTTTTGGGACTCTTTTTACAAAAATACAAAATAAATAGTACTCCCTCAGTTTAATAATAATTGTCTTTTCAGAGTTTTTAAAGTTTATTTTTATTTAATAATTTCTTATACAATATTTTTATTACAAATTTAGTCATATAAAATTTGTATTAGTGATCATTGTTTCTATTAAAAAGTTAATAATTAAAGTTTTTGATATGAATCACATGACAGCAAATAAAAATCTGGATGGGGTAAAAAAGAAGTTTGTGGATATGCTATAATTTTTGTTTCCAAGGATTATGATTTATTATAAAATACTACAATTATACATATAAGCTTTGAAATTATATCTTTGAATCAGAAATTATTTTGGAGTTATGTAAATTGTTAAATATCAATACATATATTATGTCTTTAAAGCATATGATCATATCAAGAATTGGACAATGTATTTATTTACAAACAGTCCTATTTATGGATCTAAAATCGTCTTTATTAGATGTCATTAGACCTTGCAAAAAAAAAAAAAAATTGGATGTCATTGGTACTGAATCATCTCCACATTCTTAAGTGAAAAATTTATCTTAAAAAACATTGCTTAGAATTTTTTTTCCAAATACGCTCTTAAGTAAATCAGTGTCAATCCAATATGAATTTACATTAGGGAATACTAGCATGACCATGAAAAATTCAACGGCGTTTTATATTTTTGTCATGGAAATTTATAAAAAAAAATAAGGTAATTTTTTTTATTGGAAAAAAATAAGGTAATTTTATCAAATATGTTATTTTCTGACATTTTATAGCTATGTCAATATTTATTATTGAATTGATCTAATATATAGACATATTAGAAAAAAAAGGGTACATTTGCAAACAAGTGAGTGGATGTCAACAATTTAGGGCGTTACTTGGCAACATAACATTATAAAAAGTGACTAATAAATAATTTTGGGGTGTATGTCAGCAGCATGATACTACATTATACTCACCAAATAGAAACATATATTCTTAATGAAGTGCTAAAAGAGGAATATTGACAACAAAGATTAGCATATATACCAACGAAATTATGGGCCCTATTTGCTTCATTTCCTAGAAAGAAAAAAGAAAAAGAGCTGAAATTATGTGAAACATTAGGCTTAAATTAATCAGTTTAATGGAATATTTATTGGGTGTGATTTGTTGTCAAAGGCCAAAATTCTACCAACCCTCTTCTTTGCATTTTGTTAATACTACCTTCCAATGCAACTTAATTAATTAAACTAAGATTTCTTGATTAAAAATTGACAGCTTAATACAAAACTTAATTAATTATAAACATATATAAAAAGTAAGAAAATGAAAAAAAGAGAGATGTACAGGAACATATTTGTGCTTTAGATCTTTATTATATATCCTGGCTGGATTTATTATTTTAATTTCTTTTTAAGGTAAAGAATTAAAATCAAAGGAATAAAATAAAATAAACAGTTGCTCATTGTCTCTGTTTATGTTGCTAACACGTTTGGCTAACACCCTTTAGTATTGAATTGTGAGTAATTGACCCTCAAAAATTAAAGCAAAATGAGGATTTAGGGGAAGAATTAATTAAGAATAATTGTTGTTATTGATCTGGAATCATTATTATTAATTGTTGAAATGGTTCATCTTTTGCTGATAATAATATTAATCCACTTTGAAATAACATCTCATATAATTTGTTGAATGTTCTTCCCAATTTATGGCCATTAATGCGTATGATACATTTTAATTAATTGAGGGTGTTGTAACAAGCTAATTAATTTAAGGGTGTTCCGTCGAATGTAATGTTAGTAGTTCGGCAAGAAATATACGTATTTGATAAGTACATTTTTATTTTCTACGTTTATCTAATTTTCGTGTGTGGACTGAGTTTAGTTATAATAGTAAGAAGGTGACTTATTGCATGTCTTCCAAATTTTAAAAAAGATGACTTATTATCTTGGTTATAATGATCCATGTTAGAAAAGTTATGTAAAAAAATATGGTTGTTGATGGGTGAAATTTGAAAAGATGTTAACAGGTACTTAGAGTTCATAATTTAGTACACGCTTCACACAAAAACATAATTTAATTTAGGTCCGATTGTTTAGAGTGATAAGATTAAGTTAGATAAAGAAATGTTGATAATGAAAGAAAAAGTAAGAAAATAATTTGTAATAGGTAAGTTATTGGTGAAATAAATATATTTTATTATAAAATTCTGAATCTTTTGGAGAAAATAAAATGACATTAATTTGCATGTTTTCAGGCATTCAAGTAAGATAACGTAATGTAAGGAAAAATAAAATAAATCTAACTAATCATTATTAAAAAAAACTAATCCTTAATATATTTTATTAACAAAGGGATTCATGTGTAATCAACCTTTCTCTGTTCACGAAAGTAAATGAAAAAGACAAGCCGATTTAGGCTTTACATAATAATATAAAAAAAATTGAAGTTTAATAATCGAGCATTAATTGCATTGTAATGTAATCCATGATATCAAGTACCATTATCCAAGCTGACCAAGGCGACAATATCTTAGCGTACTATTGCATTCAGTGGCTTAGCCAGTGGTCGTCATCCACTTCTCTTTCAAATTCTATCTTAGGCACCGTTCTTTTATACGATAGAATTGCGGTCACAATTAAAAATATGTGTATTACCAATCATTTTTTCCAATCACTTTAAAATGGTTGGAAAAATCAACCATTTTAACGGCCATTTCATATTCCAACTATTTTTTAAAAAATTTTATGTGGGAAAAAGGGTTGGAAATTCCAACCACTTTTGTTAAAATAGTTGGAAATTTTTCCTACCATCCTTTTCCCTACTATTTGAAAAAGGTTGGAAAAATGATTGAATTAATAACAATTCTTCCAACCATTTTCAAATAGTAGGAAAAAGGATTGTAGGAAAAATTTCCAACCATTTTAGCAAAATTGGTTGCAATTTCCAACCCTTTTTCCAACATAAATTTTTTGAAAATAGTTGGAATATGAAATGGTTGATTTTTCCAACCATTTTAAATTGGTTGGAAAAAAGTGGTTGCTAATATACATATTCTTAGTAGTGGGTGTGGTAAGTTGCGGTGGGTTGCGGTAAGTTGCGGTGGGAAATAATAAATGGGTGTTGATATTAGTGAAAAGGTAAATAGTAGATTATGGTAGATTGCGGTGAGTTGCGATAAATTGCAGTAGGTTACGGTAAATTTCGGTACGATAAGTTGCGGTACACATGAAAGAACGGTGCCTTAGTTCCACAGTAGAAATGGGCGATCCCTTATAAAAGATACACCTAATATTTGCCCATAATGTCATTTACCTGCGCAAAAAGAATTAAATTTAAATAATTACATGCCTCACATAAGCTAAATCGAGCAACACCCGTTTAGATATATAATGAAATCAAGTGTGCAATAGAATATTCGTGACTACGGAAAATAAGTGTGATAAAACGATGGTTCCCAAAAAAAAAAGTGTTATAAAACTATTATTTCGATTAAGCTCAAAAACTAATTGATGTAGGCAGTCTTTTGCATTGCTTTTTGTCAATGTAGGAACCATTCCAAATCATTTCTCGTTAAAATTTGTATTTGTCAAGTTTTAATAATTTTGGCTATTGATTTTTTAATTATATATACAATAATTTGTTATATAAATTTATTATTGTTAGATATCTAATGATGTCCTAAAAGTATAATCATATCATATTTATTAATAAAATATTATATAAAAACTTATTAATAAAATAATATAGGAAACCATAAAAATAATTAAATGACAAATAAGAATAAAGTTAATTAAATGAAAATGACAAAAGGTAAGATGCAAAACAAAAAAGAGAAACACGTTACTCCCTCCCGTAATAATTCTCATTTTTTAAATTGTGTCGTCAAATTTTAAAGATTTTTACAAATTTTTTAATACATACAATAATTTGTTATATAAAATTATTATCATTAAATTAGTAACGGAAAATACTATTATAAAACTTATAATATTGCAATTGTTAAGCAAATATTATAAAAGAAATCATTAACAAAATAGTGAATTGAATTCCACGGACAGTCGACAAAATAACAATTAATGTAGAATAGAAGAAATAATATTTTTAATTTGGATGACATCTGGTTAACGCAAGAAAATAAATGATAGGGGAAAAGATGGAAAAGAAAAGTATGAGACCCGAGGAGGAGAAGTGACATTAGGCCTTAGGCAGCTGGGAGCATCTCATGCCACCGGCGGCGGACTTTTTGTATTGTAATTTAACTCAAATGAAATGCTTGCACGATGATGATTACAACTATAATCCCACATTTTATTTAATTAATCATTCACTTAATTACTTAATTAATTAATTATGACAACATGGTGTTGGTGTCATGCACGTCGCCGTAATTTTACTTACAAAATGGCTATCACATCCACGGATAAGCTAAGGTCATATACAGATTAGCCGTAATGATCATCATCTTACCCTCTTCCAAAACATTTCACGATAATGTTGATTAGTCCAATGTTACAACTCCAAAGATTGACTTCAAATTTTGGAGGAAATAATCTGATAAATTACATTGACTTGGGCTCATTTATGATATGATCTTTGCGTATAAGCAAATTACTTTTCGAATTAGCCTAGTGTTATAAATATTTATACTTGATTGGATTATTTCAAACATTATTTTGCTATGAATATAATCATCATACTTGTGAAAGACTTATGAATATATATATATATATATATATATATATATATATATATATATATATAAGCTTCATAATTTTTGTAAGTTTAAAAAATACAAGATAGTGAATGTAATTGAGTTTAATTATAGTCCGTTTATAGATCGGAAGCGAACGCATTGTGAATATGATTGAGCTTATTACTGTTTATATACATATGTGAAATGACGACACATATATATGTTAGATCTAATCGTGATTGAACTCATCAAAAAACTATTTTGTAATAGGTTTTTAACCGAGCAATTTTATAGAAACCTATTATTTTTAGAGAAGGGTGGAATAAATATTTTCAACTTTTTTTCTTTTGTGAAATTATTTGCAACTAGAAGAATCATAATATACATCAATGAACATGAACAATAATGAAGGGACATGATCATCTTTTTACTCACCTAATGCATGATTCACAAATCACAGGAAGAGCAGAGAGAGTTTACAACCTTCTAGACATTGTAAGATCAAAGTAGAATTTTACCCGAGTATCCAATCAGTAAACTTAACACTCAGCAGTACGTAAACCGCGGTAACTTTAATTTTTTTGAATCAAAAGTAAGAAATAACGAATTTTGAGGGGGGGGGGGGGGGGTTGAAAATATAGATAACGAGGTATGGTTAATTAATTAATCGATTATTAGTGTGAAAAAGGTAAAAGAAGGAGAAACATGTATAATTCGTTTACGTTATACTGTGAATATGACCCAGCCAGCACACGTAACAAATATAATGCCGATTGGTGAATTGATTTAATGGTTGTGTTTTTATTAAATAATTATTTATCAAAGTGTCCAGGGGGATATAAATCTAAACTTATAGGCGCTAGCATTTATTGTTAAGCAAAATGATAAATATTTGACGTAACATAATTAATTCACGGATACATTTATAGTGGTTGTCAACCGTAACAACCACCGTAAGTAAAATAAATCTTATTTGTACATGTGTCAAGTTTTACCTTGACCATTAGCTTTCTTATTTAATATAAATTGTGAAATATATTTTTTAAAATTTTAATTTATTTTAAAAAAATTTAAAATAAATATTTTTTAAAATATGCTTATTTACTAGGCAAAAATCTAGGTTTAAGATATTTATATATTAAAAAATTTCAGAAAAATTATTTTAATTAAGAACATATATTTTATAATGTTGTACTAAATAAAAAAATAAATGACGAAAATAAAAGTTGACACTTGTATGGATAAATATCGTTTTCATTGTGGTGGTTGTCATGATTGACAACCACTATAAGTTTTTCCATTAATTCACTTATATAAAGTTAAATATAATTATATTTAAATCATTATATTTAAATGTAATCATATTTACTTTGAGAGTTACTATAATTTATAAATAATTTAAAAATAATTATTTATTTATATTTTTTCATAAATATAAAACTATACATAAAATGTGTATTTTTTAATATGATTGATAAAATTAGGCTACTATTATATTTTTTGACCTAGGCAATAAATAATGTACTCTTATAGTTGATAAATATATATAATTATTAAAGAAAATATTTATTAAAAGTTACAAAAATGTAAAATATGAATAATTCAAGATGATTATTAATCATATTGACTCAAGTGATCACCATTATATTTTATTCATGCCAATAGTTAGTATTGTCTTCATACATACATACATACATACATACATACATACATACATACATACATATATATATATATATATATATATATATATATATATATAAGATAATTATACATAATAAAATAAGTAATTTTCTATGTAATATATACCTCTAGGCTCTAACCTAACTTTTATCAAAAATTAAGATTGGACCATTTTTATGTACATAATTATAAACCTTAGCCTGATATTGTTTCGTAAATAAAACTACTATGAATTCTAAACTTAATTATATAAATTTTGCTCAGAAAAGAACTGTAAATAAAATTTGTTATATATGATGGTTATTCACACGTACGTACTAGTGAATAGTGGCAGCCTTATGTTGACACTCTACGCTGGAGTGTAGAATATGGGAGGAGAATCTAGAGGTTGAGCAAAGCCTATGAGAAGAGAAGTGAAAATTTAACACTTTACCACTAATTATTATTTTTCTCTCTCCTCACTTTTCTCCTCTACTTTTTACATTCTTTCTCCTGACCTACCTCACATACCAATAACCTACCACAATTCTATCATACCCATTACAATTCCACCACATCACACTACAATATACCATAAAAATATCGCAGAAAAGAACAGGGCCTTAAGCAAAGGCCATGGAGGGGCGTGGTAGAAATACAAACTAATTTAAAAAGAGAGTAAAGATAAGGTGAGTAGGTAGCCCCTGTATTACGTTCCCTTCAATTTTGAGGAGTTTGGTAAATTATTAATATGTGATTGCTATCTATCGATCTAGAATCCTCTTATTCTTACTCTTACTTTCTCTATACCCTTGAATTAGTGAGAGGGGGTAGATTAGGGGAGTGGCATGCATCCATGCATGGTCTCTCTCAATTTATCTAGAATCTTCCTCTGGGTCCATCCTTTCCCCCATACTACGTGATTTCTTACATCATCTTTTACTTTCATGTGTGTACATCATATTTCAAATTTTTTTTCAAACAAGGGTCGAAAGATTTGTTTACCTCTTGTCCATTTCATTGGTAGGGTAATTTACGACACACTCATGTTAATTTTGATATATTTAGAAATCCATATTCATAATCCATATCCATATCCATATCCATAATCCATAACCTATAAAAAGCACAAATAAATTTACTGTAGATTGCTACAATTACTACTTGGACACTTAGCTTCTTATTCTTTTGGATTTTTTTTAAATTTTTTTTTACCTTTTCTTTGTTCAATCTACTATAGTATGACTTCAGCTTTTAATTCTTTTTTCTCTTTTCTATTTTTCTATTTTGTTTGATAACACGTACATGGGGCCTTTTGATTTTTTTTCTATTTATCATTTCCTTTTTTACAAATTTATTTTTTAAATTTCCTTTCTTGGAAATTTTGGTGGGAAATCAAATGTAGTAATATATTTCATTATAAGTTTTAAAAAGAACATTGCAAATAAATAATCTAATTTTTGGAGCTATTACACGGAATATGCCGTCATTTTGATTATTTTTTATTTTTTCTATTTCCTCATTTGGCCATTTTGAAGGAAAAATTATATATAACAAATATAATACATTAAATAAAAATATTTTATATTACAAATCTCAAAAGAAAATTGGAATCTATAACCTATAATATATATCTATAACTTATATAACCTATTAAAAGTACGGATGTAATGTCCGTAGCATTCTACAGTAAATCGGTGCATTGTAGCTTTTCATTCTTTTCTTCTTACTTTATTTTTTTGTTGGCATTTAAAGAGCACAATGGGTATTCAATAATGAAGTATTTGTCTTTTGATAAATAAATCCTCAAAATGAAATTTAAATTTAAATTGAATTAAAGCTCAGTGAATATGATATTTAATTAAGCACGGCGGGCCTATATCAATAAATCTACTGTCCATGTAATTTTACTCAATTAATTTCATTGTAAATGAAAATACGCTTTTATTACTTTGAAGCAAATGTAAAATTGTCTTTTTTTTTTAAAGAAAAAAAAATCCCTAACTACTCAATCCAGTATTATATGTTATTTTTTAAAGGAGTAAAGGAAATAGATGGGTACTAAACAATAAGGATATATTTTTTAATTTCCTTTGTTGCCAGTTTTGTAGAGAAATGAAATGTAGTAAAAATAAAATAAGTTAAATAAAATATACCATTGAAAATAAGTCAACTATTTTCAAAGCTATTAGATGAAATTATACCATTATTTTGTTCAGCTTTCTATTTTTTATTTCCTTTATTGGAAGTTTTGGATGGAAAATTTCATGTAAGAAATAAAATACATTAAACACGCACATGTGCGCTCACACACACATACTATTTTTTTCTTGGAGCTATTAAATGAAAATACAACACTATTTTTTGGTATGTAACTGATCTATAGATTGTTAATTTTTAAAAACCTTTACTTATTTATTTTAGATTTTTAATCAATGAAAAGCTGGGTTGGACAATAATTTCTGTATAAAAATTCTAATGGTGAGTCTACATTCACTAAAAAAAATCATTATACTTGCTAGCTTTTCATTGAATAATTTAACGAAATCAATAAAAGATTCTAAAATGTTATTTTTGAATATTTTTATAAGAAAATGTTTCAAGTGCAGTGAATCATGGGCTATATATAGTGTAATATGACGATTATTACATTGATACATGAATAAATATTCATCATATATAACCGAATTAAGTACGAGGCTTAGTACAAGTTTAGTAAACTATTGATAGAACAAAACATTCAAAGTTTTACTAAACTACCCTAAATAAAGATACTTAATTGACTTCATGTATATTTACATTATAATTAAATATTTTTAATTTTGAATACCTCGAAGTCTACCACACACATTGCGTGCGTATTATAGCTAGTTTTATTAAATGTAGGTAAACTGTTTTGATAATTTTGGGTAAATTTATATAAATATTGGTAACTTTCAACTTACCAATCATTTACTTATGAAATCGGTAGACCCTTAATATTATATGGATCATGTACCTTAAAATTAGGTACTCCCTCCGTTCTTTTTTAACTGTCATTTATGGTCTTTAGTGCCAATTTTCAATCAATAATTTCAAACATAAAACTTTTTTCAAAATATTATACTTTTTAAATAGTATTTTTATTACGAATCTAATGACATCAATTTTATATGATGAATTATTGTACAAATTAAGATATTAACGGTCAAAATTTTTAACACAATTTCCTAGGCGACAGATAAATAAAAACGGAGGTAGTAGTTTCTAACAAATTTATATACTGAAGGAAAAAGATAAATATCAGATAGTTTATAATAAATAAGAGCTATCAAATTAACCTACAATTCATACGCACAAGAAATTTTTTGTTTCCAACAATGATTAAAAATTGTTCAGATCAAGTTTGAAAGGTGCCAATGTACCTAAGTAGCTATTTTACTTTTTTTTCTTTGATAAATGTTTCTAAATTAAGTCTTATCTTATGAATCAATTAAAGAATCCATGACAAAACTTATTGTAAAAGTGATGGGAGGTGACCAATGTTTTGAAAAATAGACTAGTGGGAACAAAATATTTTCTATGCGTAGATTCCTTATATTTTGTGTTAAATGGCTAGTGGGTGACATTCCGGTCAAATTTGAAACCTTTTCCTTCAAATCTTCTGATTTTGAGTCATATATATATATATATATATATATATATATATATATATATACATATATATATAACCTCATTGCCTCCCTCTCTTCTTGTGCATTCCTTTTCCGAATTGAGAACCTAGAAAGAGAGTGGGAGAGGCACAGTGGAAGCGTCACAAGTCGAAGAATGTTGAAGGTCGTCCATGGCTGCTGAAAGAGGTGAATCCTAAATGTTGTTAAAGTATTTTTTTGTGCTTGTTGGGGGATTTTCACAAATTAGGGTTCGAGGGTCGTAATTGAATGTTGGTTAAGATTTCATTGGTTTTGTGAAAATTTGTTGTTTCGAAGCAAATGTTGGGTTCATTGGTGCAAATTGAAAGTGTTCTTGAGTGAATTAGGCTTTGAATTGTTAAGTACGTGTTTTCTTGAGTTTGAAAGAGGAATGGTGTGTTATTCGTTTGGGTGTTGTTGATTTTTTTAGATGTCGAAGTTCTTGTTTTGCTATTGTTCAAGATTTGACAAAGACAAGAGATCTAGACGATTCTTTCAACAGTAGGGCTAATTGGGTTGATGAGAAGTTTGTGTACAAGAGGTGTGGGATAGAAGGAGTGTTGAAGGTGTCAAGAAGCTCAAAGAATCCCAACCGTGTGTATGAAAATGCCCAAACCATGTATGTGCAAATGGCTTGGATGGATCGACGGATGTGACGACCGCTTCAAGCAGTAGAATAGGAGCCATTCCTCCAATGTCCCTCCTCCAGTGGCTACAGACAACAGTGCAGGGCTGTTGAAGTTGAAAGGCAAGGTGTCTAAAGCAATGCTACTAATTTACCTGTGCAAGAATGTGGTCAATGAGCTGATGATGGCTAGCAAGAATGCAAGTGAGGAACAGGCCTTGATGAAGATGCATATTAATGGAATGGTGCTTAATAAGGGTAATCTGAAGCTGGAGGTTGCTGACATGAGGAGATGGCAAACAAGGCTGCTGAACTTAGATTTGTGTGGGACAAGGTTGTTGGAATCTTTCTGTTATGTGGGATGGGGATTGGCACGCTAGTTGCGCTAGTCTTATTCATCCATTAACATGTCAATTTTGTGCAATTGTCAAGAAACTTTTCCTCCAATTCCCCCAAATATCCCACTTCTAAACCAACAATCACCGATCATCATTCTTAATCCATTATACATATATAATACATCGGGGCGAGATAGGCAAAGGCAGGAAACCATTGGCAGCGGTCGCGGTGACCTGGTGGAGATGGGCGACACAAAAGCAAGGGAGGAAAAGGGTGGTTTTGTCGCAATTCACGAGTAGTTTCCAGTGGCTTCTTGACATAAAATAGTATAACCCAAATTAATGAATTGTAGTTGTGGTGTGAATTTAGGTTTGATTTTCAGATGGGTATTGATAGAGACCGAGTGAGGTGACAATCGAATAAGAGATAAGTCCTAATATCAAGCAAGCAAGGAGAGAGAAGGAGGAAGGGTGTTATGGGTGGTGTTAGGTTGTCGTGGGTCTAGGTGTCGGTCAGCGTAGGTTGCTGGCAGTGGCCTCGGCGATAGCCGTAGGTCTTACCTTGCGAAACAGAGGAGAAACAAGGGTGGTTTAGGGTTGAGTTCGGGTGGTTTTGGTTGTTTTTGAGTGCCTGGAGTTGTTTTTTCCAGCGGTATTTGGGTTGCAAAAATGAAGTCTCATTGGTGGTTATGGTGTGGGTGCTGAGTTTGGTTTGAATTAGGACATGAGGAGACCGATTTGTGTTTGGTTGTGCCAAACTTAGATTGAGATTTGATTTAGAATGGCCATGGTGGTTCTCGGTAGTGGTTGAGTGCCGAAGTGGTGGTGTTGGTGGCGGTTGGACTGGGGGTAGTGGTGGTAGTCGGGTGGTGGACGAATAAAGAAGAATGGTTTGTTTATGGTTTTGATGGGTTGAGTTGTATTGGTATTTGGGGGAGGAGAGAGAAACTGCAGAGAAGAGATGTAAGAAAAGTGTTCCCCTTCCAGTAAGTTTTTAGAAATATATGGTATCTCCTAGCAATGATAAAAATATAGGGGTATTTTTTGTTTTTCATATATATGTATCGCCGAAATTCAATCAAAACGAAAGGAAAATCACCCACCAGCTAGTTCTTTGAAGATGTGGTCTTCTTCGAGTGCATTAAAAAGAAGTGGTTCCCTTTTAATCAGTTATTAGAAATGTATGACACTTCTGAACAGTTTTTTGGGTTTTTTTATTGGGGTTTTTTTTTTTTTTTTGGTTGGGGGGAGGGGGGCATGTTTCATTGTAGCAAGGTTTATGTGATTAATCAGCTATTTGTTTTTCTCTTAATTAATTATTTCAAGTGTTGTACTCAATATTTTTCTGATACTCATAAAGAAAATTACGAAATGAATTTTTATGGCGAATAATAATGATTATGACTTTTTACACAGAAGGTTTATAATAGATCTTACTTGCATGCTTGACTGAATTCATATGAATCATGAGTTGTGACATATATCTGTATGACTATCACCCTTCATACAAGGGGAGAAATTTAAAAAAAAAACTATGTATAAAATAAAAGTTGATTATTTTGCCAAAAATTAATTTGTTGCCGGGATCTTATTGCAGCCAAGGTTGTCAGAATCGGGATCCTAGTTAGGATCGATGGGTGTAGTTAGGATCGGAATCGTAGAATCGAATCGAGGATCGTAAGATGCTAATACAATAAGAAAATATCAAAAAGGTTCTACGATAGCTAAAATGTTAGCATTTTATTCGCAAGTAATGAAGCAATACGTGAAATTGTATATCAGTTGATAACTTCAATACAAAATTTAAATTGTTATGAAAATTTTTTAAAGATGATATTGTGCGCAAACATTATCAAATTCAGGAAGGATCGTGGATCGAATCACAGGATCGTGGAATCGTATTGCGATTCTAACGTATAATATTCAGGCAAAACTAGGATCGTATGATCCTAACTACTTTAAGATCCTAGTAGAGTTGGATCGATGGAGGATTTTTGGATGGTAAACTCGTAGAATCATTGATCCAGATCGGGATTTTAATAACTATGATTGCAGCACTTATTTTCTAAAGGAAACTATGACAATGACAATTTAAAGTGATAGGTCGCATCTGACTTACTATGATAAACCATTGTAATTCTTCCTCTGATGTTTTCTCCCATTCTTTAATAATGACAATTTAATGTGATAGGTCACAACTGGATTATTCTGATACATCGTGGTAATTCTTCATCTGATATTTTCCCTAATGTTTAACTAGAGGATAAATAAGCTTTTATTTATTATTTAAACTTGTGATTATCCAGGACAGGATGTTGTCGATTTTTTTTTTGAACTCTTATAAATGAGAAAGTCCACTCCTCTACAGGGTAAATTGGTGAGGGAGACCAATATGTGCTTGGCAACCTTCTCTCCAGGATCAAGTAACTAACCAAACAGGACAACAAACTAAACTATAAAAACTAAAAACAACGAAACACTAAAAAAGAGAACTAGAAAGACAACCTAGAAGTAAAGAAAAACTCTAGCTATCATCAATAACAGAGGAATAAAGACCGAAAAGATACCCCCATGAAAGGGATAAAAGACTAAAAACAAAGGCCAACTGTGATACCTGGGAGGCCAAACAAAGACTTGACCAAAGACCACATATAGAACTGGAAGAATGGAAGCCGACGCGGGATCCCAAGGACAGAAGTTGACGCCGCGGCATTTGCGGAGGATCTCTACTGAAGGCAGAGAGAGAAGCACGGTGGAGGCGGCCTCCCTTCCATATTGTTGTCTTCAATGTGCTTCTTTCACTAAGAATTTCTTATAATATATTTTATAAAAAAAATTACAACATAATGCTCTTATAATGGTATTTTCCATTATGAATTAAATGATAGTATTTTCGTATAATATATTTGTATATGTTAAGAAATTAATAGCGGGTAGATGACGAATGAAGTGGAATTGAGGGAGTATATACTTGTTGGTTATGATTCCCTGAAAAGTTTTTGTGAAGAAAAGACGTTCAAGCGGACTTGTAGCTAAAATACGTAACATATTGGATATTTTAGACATCGAGAATAATATAAACGAAGGGAGATACAATATTTAACGGGAAAGAATCCCAATTAGGAAATACCATAGGCAACATGAGAACAAACAATGCATTATATAGGTTAGTGTACAACAACAAATTTCAACTCCTTGTGAGATCAATAGGAGAGGTACATATCTATCACAATAGATTCAGTTACATGAGAAGAATTGGTCTTTCTCAAAAATCTCAATAACGCAACTCTTCAACCTTAATGAATAGGCTAATCCCTTAGCATCTCACACCAACATACAGGCAATGTTTGCTCGCATATCTTCACCTCCTCCTTGAGAGAGACAATTAGAGAATTTTATCTTATACTCTCCGCCATAGTGCTCTCTCTCAGTGATACACATAATACCCTCTGTGACTTGGGTATATATAGGAAACCAATAGCCATCAAGCTACAACCAGGCCTTAGCCACAATTCCAGTCAGATTTACGTAATATAATATAATTAAGAAACCCAACATAATAAGAAACATTACCAATTTTCTAATACAATTAAAAAACAAATCATGTGGTCAATTTGGACAATTTCTAGACACAATCCTAACAAACTCCCTCTTGGACCAAAATTGGCTGATGCTCAAAACTTCCAGCTAATTTGCTTGAACAATCTTAACCATGTTGAACCTGATATTGTTCACGAACTTCTCGAATCGATCATCATGTTACAAAAGCTCTAACAACCTAGGATGTCACATCCAAACTCCTCCTTGAATTTTATTGAACCTGCTCTGATACCAGTTGTTGGATATATTTTGATACTAATTGTTGGAATAAAAACGTTAAAGTAAATTTGCAGTGGAAACATATAACATCTTAGATCAATGCTTCAAACATTAAGAACAATAATGCAAAAAGAACATCTCTCTTCACATCTATAGATAGGCACTATCTTGTTGTCTCTCTCACATCTCTTTTGCAAGAGGCGGCTAGATGATTCCACAGCAACCTATCTGCTGGGGTGCTCTCTTTCAAAGACATGCACTCATGATACCTTCAACAATTTGGGTGTATAAACAAAACCTGGTCCACCAAGCCACAATTAAACCTTGACCATCACTCCAATGAGATTTACTAAATATAATATAATTAGGGAATTCAACATAATAACAAAGGCTAAATAATTTTCAAATACAATTAGAAAACAAATTATATGGTCAATTTGGTTAGGACTCAAATCTAATAGAAGCCAAAGAGCCCTTAAATTAATCAACAACAGCGTATAGCTGCCAACATATGACAGATGCAGCACAACAAAACAGCCCACCAGAAGGAGTTCATGACAGTAGCAAAAAGCTACAGAAGCCAATTTAAAAGGATGAGTCAAGAGATAGATGCGGTGTAAAGAGGAAGTCAGTAAATATTAATGAGAGAAATTTTATAGATTTGGGTTTCTAACGTTACTATCGAATTTTCTTGCTTAAGATCCTTAGGAACCATAGGAAATAATTAGATTGTGTATAAACTAATTCAAGGACTCTATATTACGGGATTTATGGCAAACAAACTTTTAGCAAATTGTTGAGTGACCAACACAAAATTGTAGTATTTTAAGTTTACGAGGAACTAATTAAATTGGTTTTGCATATTTCATAAAATCGACTTAGTAATGTTAAAATGAATATCTTTCTAATAAATTGTAACATCGTTTTATAAACACTTTATTATACAAAAATGACTAAAGGGTCCTTATATTTTGATGTAATTATTTTAAGGGCCCTATATTTTGATAAAGAATTATAGGGTGATATTATCTTTGTTGTAATTATTTTTGACGGACATTGATCTATTTTGCGACGAACAAAGCATTAATTGCAGTATTTATTGTTGATTAGGGCTATGTATCTTTGACCAACCCTAAATATTAAGGCCTAAAATGATAGTTGACTTCAATTAAAACAACTTTAAATACAAAAATCATTGTTTCGCACATTTTTAGACCGGAAAATTGATCGGATGTCCCCAATAAATAATTACCACAAAAATAATGTCACCTCATAATAATTGTCAAAATGTAGGGCCCTTATAATAATTACATCAAAATATAGGGACCTGTTAGTCATTTTTTGCTTTATTATGAAGTATTCGTCAATAATTCAAGCCTAAAAGACTAATTAATAATGCGACAAAATTATTTTTTATTAAAGTGGAAAATCAGTTTTAATAACTTAATTAATTGGTATTCTGATTAAATGGGTTTGTTAAATTTAGCTAACATGTGGTTGAGATTAATTGTAAGTATAGTTATTAAAATCTCGATCCAGGCCAAGGATTCTACGAGTTTACGATCCAAAAATCTTCCATAGATCCAACTCTTATTAGGATCTTAAAGTAGTTAGGCATCGTTCTTTTATGCGTTAACGCACCAAAACGCAACGCAACATAACGCATATTATCATCACTTTTTAACCATTTTCAACGCAACTAAACGTAACGCAACGCAAACGCAACGCACAAAAGAACGATGCCTTAGGATCGTACGATCCTGGTTTTGCCTGAATATTATATGTTAGAATCACAATACGATTCTACGATCCTGCAATTGAATCCACGACCTTACTTGAATTTGATAATGTTTGCGGACATTATCATCTTTAAAATTTTGTCATAACAATATAAATTTTGTATTGAAGTAATCGACTGATATACAGTTTAACGTATTGCTTCATTACTAGTGAATAAAATGTTAAGATTTTAACTATCATAGAACTTTACTTGATATTTTCTTATTTTATTAGAATCTTACGTTCCTCGATCTGATTCTACGATTCTGATCCTAACTACGCCCATCGATTCTAACTAAAACCCCGATTCTAACAACCTTGATTGTAAGTCACTAATTAAACATGTGGACGAGAGTTAATCACGCCATAATTAGTAAAATTATGGGAGAAAAATAAAGAAAATTGAATGCAGAAGGCTCAACTACCCCAACACGACCACCCGTGTTCAGAAGTAGGCCGCGCTCGTCAACACGGTCAATCTGCGTTCCTTGCCAAGCCTTCAAATAAAAAGCGAAAAAAATTAGGAAGTTATTTTCTACCTCTCATACCATATGTAGAGGCATCAGGCAATCTTTCAAATCATCCCACTCTACGTCTCTACCGAGTATCATCTCACATAGTTGAGAAACATCACTCCATTAAAGAGAAGTCACTCTCTTCATTAAATTGTATCCCTCTATTCTTCCTCAAAAGAGTGAGTGATCCAAGAGAAGAACTCTGGAGGCTGCAATAAGGAAGATCATTCGACCATCCTTTGAGTAGCTTGAATTCATTCTTGTCGATCTTTATTACCTTCCTATTAGTTTGACTTATGTTTTAATTCTTAGTTAGTAGCTTTTATATCCGTGGACCGCTTATATCGAGTATATACAAACTCTATTTTCAAGTTATTCATGATTATGCAAGTAATTATTTTATTCATATTATAATTATGTGTTAAACCTGAGTTGCTTCCCCCTTAGTATTCATTGTTTATATGAAAGTCTCGCCAGTTATTAGTGCACGATCTTAGATATAGTAGCTGAAGTAGCAAATCTGAAAGTTTATTGTTGGAAACTTTGAGTTAGAAACATGACAATGCAGCTGATCAATAAGTTGGCTGCACGAATCTCAGGACAAAGGCATTCAGTATTTCAATCAGGGATTGGTAGGATAAGTCTTGTGACCTAAGGCTTGGGTTAAATGTTTAACTTTATGGAATTACCTCGTGTCTTTTGATTGTTTTTCTCTGATTTACTATGAGTCGCCAAAAGCGAGATCAAGTTCCATTTGGCATGTCTCCCTTCTCTTTAACACACAATGATAAGCAAGTTAATATATCTTATACCCCATTGCAGTTATTTTTTTGAGTAATAAACTTTATTAACAAGTACTTGCATTGCTCTTATTTTTCTTGTATAGTGTTCATATGTCTTGTATATTGTTTGTTCATTTGTTTATGTTACATATCATTCCCTCACATATAAAATCACTTAGCAATTGCTTGCTTAGACCAAACATGGTGAATTATTTGTTATTTACGCTGCTTTGGTCAATTATTTCTCAACAATATCCATCTCTTTACTAGTATTGCAAGCTTCTTGATTTCTTGATCTTGCAATTAGTCTTTGAAAGATTTACTAATGGGTGTTTGGGGGAAGGGGGGGGGGGTCTTCTAGTATCTCAAATGGTTTCCAAAGTCGCTTTTTAGTGGATTCATTGAAATCAGCCTCTCCATGAACTTCAAGTCATGTGAGGATGACTGCCTACATATTGATCTCCAAAACCACACTCAAACGTTTTTATCCTGGAAGTTTGTTATTGTTGTTGTTGGGCTTTCTCAGTTGTCTAAGGTTAGCTTTGCATGTTTGACTATTTACTTGCACCTGTACATTGCACATAAGCAATGAACTTTTAGATACTTGATAAGTGTATTATATATATATGTGATCATGAGTTATTTAGAGTTAATTTGGGTGATTTTAGTTATGAATGTGTTATTTTTATACCCGAATTCTCTATATTATGCTTGGTTCGAGTTTGGTATAGTTTTGTAGGAATTTGGAGCAATTTGGATCAAATTAAGCTCAAAATCAAGTTATAGAAGTCCAAGTTGATCACAAAAGATCAGAGAAATCCACCCCAAGGCCCAAACTCAGGCCCAAGAAGACATTGGATGCCGCCTGGCATCAACACGGGTGCTAAAAGATCCAACACGACCCGTTTTAGCTTCCAGAAGGTCCAGAAAATGGTTCCAGTGACCAACACGGTCCGTGTCCAGGCAACACGACCCGTGTTGAAGGCAGCACGGTCCGTGTTGACCTGGGATCACCCGCGTTGGCCTTGTTTAATGCAAGAATGGCGTTTCGGTTGCTCTTAATGCTATATAATTGATGTATCCGACTGTTTTTGCTGTCATTGATTCTCATTCATCATCATCCTTATCATCGTATTCATCCATTCTTTCATCCATATTTCCATCCACATTCATCCATTGTGAAGATAGAGAGATTGGTTGAGTTTTGGAAGATCGGTTCTCAAGAATTGGAGAGAAGTGGAGGAGCAAAAGTCCCCGCGGATCAACATTCAAGCAAGGATTGAAATCCAACTCGGTTTATTTCTCTTTCTTATAGTTTTCATGCATTTTAGAATAGAATTTCATATGTTTAGTGAATCGAACATGAGTAGTGAGTAGTTTCATAAGTTTAGGGGATAAACCTTTACTAGTTTCTCTTATGGATTGAGTTTTGTTGGATTGAACAAGTTTGTTTATCTAGTTTGAATGCATTTTATTTATCCTTTTATTATGTATATTATTGCTTTTGTTTGTGCACCATTAGCATGGTTATAGATTGTTGAGTGAAGGACCGAACGGAGAAATTTTATAATCGAAATCCTTAGGATTAAATTAGTTTATGAAGTGAACTAGAGATAGAAGACTTTGCACCTATGGGTCATTGGATAATTTGATATTTAACTTAGATAAAATTGACACAATAAAGAGTTCAATAGATTAATTTTACTAAACAATCCATTTCATTGCCAAAAGCTCGCTACGGAATACATTATGCGATTATCGACCTTAAAATGTACCAAATTAGTGACATACATGTTCAATCTACTTGTTTGATTCATAGAGTTACTTAGGTTTTATCCCCTGAATGCTTTTCTCATATTGATTAATCCAAGTAAATTGTGTGAATATTTGTTGGTTTTGCCCTTCTTAGTGATTAGAAATAGAAATAGCTTTTCACAATCAAAAACCCAACCGATTTAGCAATCACAAAGGAAGCTAGTTTGGTGTGTAATTAGCAAAGTCCCTGTGGGATCGACCTTGATATTTGCTACACTTACACCCGTGCACTTGCGGCGTATCAAGTTTTTGGCAATGAAACGGATTGCTTAGTAAAATTAATCTATTGGACACTTTATTGTGTCAATTTTATCTAAGTTAAATATCAAATTATCCAATGACCCATAGTTACAAAGTCTTATATCTCTAGTTCACTTCATAAACTAGTTTAATCCTAAGGGTTCCGATTATAGAATTTCTCCGTTCGGTCCTTCACTCAACAATCTATAACCATGCTAATGGTGCGCAAACAAAAGCAATGACATACATAATAAAAGGATAAATAAAATGCATTCAAACTAGATAAACAAACTTGTTCAATCCAACAAAACTCAATCCATAAGAGAAACTAGTAAGGGTTTATCCCCTAAACTTATGAAACTACTCACTACTCATGTTCGATTCACTAAACATAAGAAATTCTATTCTAAAATGCATGAAAACTATAAGAAAGAGAAATAAACCGAGTTGGATTTCAATCCTTGCTTGAATGTTGATCCGCGGGGACTTTTGCTCCTCCACTTCTCTCCAATTCTTGAGAACCGATCTTCCAAAACTCAACCAATCTCTCTATCTTCACAATGAATGAATGTGGATAATGTGTTGTTGATGCTGCTGGTTTTCATCCTGGGTTTTTTCGTGGGTTGTACATCTTTGGTTGTTGCTTTCTGGTGCAATTCAAGTGTTAAATGGGGCTGATTTGTTCTAAGTTCTCAATCATGTTGCAGGCCAAGTTCTCATTCTGCTGTAGACCAAGTTCTCAGTCATCTTCGCAACCTGGTGCTGTTTGTTCATCAAATGAATCACAAATTCTTAATGTGGCAAGAGATCAAATGCAAGGCTGGTGGCTTGAGTTTATTCTGCAGTGGAAACTAGGTCCTCAAATAATTTGGACATTGGCGTGTAGCAGCTGTCTTCTATTGAAAGAGGGGTGGAGCATAGATGATCTGAAGTTTTTGATGCTGTAGCAGCAGTTTGCACAAGATTTGTTTGAAAGTTGGGAGCAATTATTTTGGTATGAATTCTGGTGCTGAAGCAGCAATATTGAAATAAGCATTGCAATTATGGTTTATTCGACCATCAAGAGGAGATCAAAATTTTGATTATGCAAAATGGCAAATGAAGCATCTACCTGTGGTCATTGGATTGATGGACAAGCTCTCATTCTCAGTTGAGCTTTTATCATGATTTTTCATCACTTATCTTTCATTTTTCAGTAGGTTTCTACAGTTTGCCTTTGATGCAGATGGTGTAATCGTTTGATTCGTTTTCTTTGCTGTACCGGTTTCCAGCACTCTTGGAGGATGCTTTTCAGTTTGTTGCCTGTTAATGGTTGTTGATGTCTGATTGTTTCCATTGGTTCAGTCTAGCTTTGCGAATAAAAGAGTATTATGACCGTTAATTATAAAAAATGAAATAAAATAATAGGGTATGAATATAATGGGAAAAACTGTAGGGAATCTCACATGAAATTGGGTCATGGAAGGGATGTTGAAAATCTTGATATACTAAAGAAAGAAAATGAAAAGATAGTATCATTTTTTTCTAAGTAATAATATTGTTTATTATTGTAAAATTATAACTTATATTGTTAATAAAAGAATACACTAATTATATTGCTAATTAATAAGTATAATTAATTATGCTTTTAATACAATTTTTAACGTATTCTAAAGAAAGAAAACAAAAGAGTAGTGTGTTTCTTTTCTAAATCGAATCATAATATAACTAAATATATTGTTAATTAATATTGCTAATCGTATCTAATTTACTGATTAACACTAACCAGTACTCATTAGCATTGATAAGAGCTGATCAACATTGATAAGTAATAATCGACAATGATCAGTACTCAACAGTAGTCATTGACACGGATCAACAGTAAATTACTTATCATAAGTAGAAAAGAACATATCTACCATAATCTATAATATAAAATTATACCCATCAAACTAATAAAACATCAAAAATTACAAAATAGTCAATAATATTGGATGAGATGGGAATGAGTGATTAACGTTTAATGTCAACTCAAACATATACAAAAGGCATGGAGTATTATGTTAGATGTAGGCCATGTTCTTTGGTTAGGTTATTTTCAGGTTTGGATGGATAAGATAGGATAAATTGGGATAAGTTAGGATAAGTTATGATATTTTTTTGGGGAAATTGTGTTTTTAGAGTGGATGTTTTATTGGAGAATTGTGTTAGGTTTGGATAAGTTTGGATAAGTTAGGATAAGTTGAGAGAGTTATACCCAACCTAACCAAAGAACATGACCATATACTAGATAAGTGTGTTACATAGTAATTAAGTGATTTGACTGCATGGGTACAAGGAAATAAGTAGAATGGGGAGGGCCACAATGTTTTTACTTGGAAGAAAAATGACCCACTTTGTTACCCTAAAAAGACTGGGAGGGGTTTGTAGCCACAAATTCTGGGGTGGTTTGGTTGCTTAACTTGTAAGCAGGGGAGTTATTCTTCTACTATAAAGGTCTTTCAATCAAATGGGGTCAAATTTTTTTCATTTCAAATATTTGTGTTTTTTCCTTTGGGATTCAAACTATGAGAAAAAAGAAAGGTGGAAATTTCTTGGCGTTTAGTCTAAATGTGCTCAAATATCAGGTGTACCTATTGTTCTTGCTCCCAGTGGCAGTACCCTTTTCAGATAAAGTTAGCATCTTATACATATCAGATGCTATACACTGGAACATAAGTACTAACATTTCAGTTATAGTTAGGTTTCACAATAAAGTATGAATTTATGTGTTTTCTATTGTATACTAACGGCCATGTTCTTTGGTTATGTTGGACATAACTCTCTCAACTTATTCAAACATATCCAAACTTGGCCAAACCTAACACAATTCTCTAGAAAAGTATCTCCTCTAAAAACACAATTTTCCAAAAAAAATTATAACTTATCCCAACTTATCCTAATTTATCATAAATTACCCATCCAAACCTGAAAATAACCTAATCAAAGAACAGGGCCTAGAAACATAAAATCGATAATCTAGGAAAATGTGTTAGGTGGTCACTCCCGACTACTCCAAGCTAAACAAGTCCAAATGGGAAGTTATTAATAGAAAAGTTTCCTAAAGAAATATGTATCTAGACGATGTAAATAATTATTTTAATTATTTTTACGACACAATTTAATTATGAGTTAGGATATTACAAACATCATATTTTAAGATAGAAAAACTTTTTATTTAATAAAGGGCAAACAATTCCATTCAATGAGTCTGTATCTTAGGGATAACCATTACCAAACTCTACAAATTGAGGCAAAAATAAGTACCGATTTTTTCATAATAAGCATCAAACTCCCCATCATAAAAGTCATAAAAGTTTTGAGTCGACTACTATCTCTTTTAATGATTTGAAATAGACAAGTGTACTGCACAATTAAGGCCATGTTCTATTGTGTGGTACCATACTACACATATTATTTTTGATTATTGAAAGTCAAAAGAGCACCGCGAAAGAACAGCAAAAAGACAGCAAACAACAAGAGCTGCACGACCAAACCGAAGACAAACAACACCAATAAAAAACAAAGATTAACATTTTCGATCTCTTCGCCACTTCTCCAAAAGCCGCTTCTCAACAGTGACAGAGTTCCCACGAATGAAGCCCGAACCACAACCAAACTTAGCCACTCTGCGCGCCATGTCCGCCAGATGAGCCTGACGCTCTGAAGATTCAAATTGCAAGCTCGTAGTTTTATCCTTCTTTCTGACATATTCTTTAGAACGAACTGTTTTAGAGTGGACCCTACATGACGCTCTACTTACCAACCTCCACTTTGAGTTCCACAATAAGTTCACATTCTTCTTATGTCGACTCTTGACTTTGAAAGTCTTAGGAAATGAGTACTCCACATCAAGAGGTGAAGAACAAACCATACTACACATATTACAATTTATTATACTAGTCACAAATCATCACATATTACCATACCATACTACACTTTATCATAACAATCATAATTTTTTCTTTCCTCACTTTTCTCACAACTTTTTACTTTTCTCTTTCCTTACCTACTACACTAACTATTCTTACTACAAAATTTTACCACACCATACCACACTACACCACATTAACCACATTGTACCCTACCATACCATACTGTTACCACACTTTATCCTATCGTAAAAAAGAATAGGGTCCAAGACTAATGGTGCGTCTGATTGTTTCTCGGGAAAAACTTTCTCAGGAAAAACTTTCCCGGGAAAGACTTTCCCTAGCCCCCCTTGGGAAACTTTTTACTGAGTTTGTGAGGGAAATGATGGGTCCCAAATCAAAACTTTCCTATATATTTTGTAGAACCAAACACTTTCCCGGAAAAATTTCTCAACCAAACGCTCATGTAATAAGAAGGGAAAAAAACATTTCTCATGGTATTGTAAATGATATTGTACGTCGTATAAGTATGGTTTAGTTTTAGAGTGAAGTAGGTCTTTTTTTTTTGTTTTTTAGCTTTTGTTTTTTGAATTTTTGTTAATGACTTTGGAGGAAACAAAAAAAAATGATGTGATAGAGGAAGGTGGGGGAAGATCTTGGCTCCGATTGTTTAGCTGGGTTTGTCTGTAAATGATGGGATGTGTTTAGGCCTTGATACCATGTTCACCCAATTGTGGAGTATTCCCCACTTCTTAATTTGTCTTTGTTTAGCCATCATTAACATTTAATTAATCTTAATTAACTTCCCCACTCCCTTTTATTATAGATTGCAATATATTGTTAATTTTTCCAAGTAAAGTCATGACAATATATGTATTTGCCTTTCCTCCCATATTTAAGATGCCTACCTTATTAGTCTTTCTAGTTGATTCTCACTACCTACTAAGGCATGATCATGACTTCATAGTCTTATCTTTTAGAATGTTCAAGCACTTTACATTGATCATTTTGATCTTAATTATCAAGGTTATAATATATGTATATTAATTGGACAATATTGATACCCATTTTCCTTAAAAAAAAGCTTTGTACTAAAATAGAGAGCGCCAAATTAAAAAAAATTATGCTTCTTTATATTAAGTCGACAATTAGAAATCAGAATACTTCAATGAAGTCAATTATAATAAAATTACATAAAATATTCAAAAAAACTTGATAATAACATAAAGTCATTATTATTGTTTGTATTGCAATCATTATTATAGATTAAAGATTAGGATGATAGTCTTTGGAAGTGCTCTTTAGTTAATGGACACTTGAGTGTATTGTCATGCTTGCACAAATTTGAAGAGGTAGCAAGAACTAACATGGGGAGGTACTGATTCTAGTAGCACATGTCATGTTTTATAGTTACAAAGCATGAAATCTTAACATAACAAAACCCTCATTATCATTAGGGCATTGTTGCCCTATAAATCATTGGTCTATTGGCCTTAACAATCAGAGAAAAAAAAAACCATTATGAAAAATATAGATAGGTTTTTAAAAGTGGCAAATTTCAATATTGCCTATTTGTTCTTAATGAGGTGGGTATACTATTTTAACTTTATTAGTATAGGATGAAGACAGGGAAGTATAATTATCTTAAGAGTATCCTTTAAGTGTTTAAAATAATACAGTAGCAAAGTAATAATAATACTAATTAATATAAGTCCTATATAATAATTTTTTTAAAAATGATATCCCTGCCGCAAGGTAACTCAACGAGTCTGTTATATATAGGGGATAAGGAGGTGTTAAAGTCCAGTATATGAATCCAACCATTTCACAACACATTCCAAATATTCCTGGCTCTTGTTAGCATATAAGTCTTACACATCAATTCAATTAATGTATATTGCTTATAAATATTAAAATAAATAATTTATCTCGATCAATATATGTTTGAGTAGATAAATCCATTACATTTAATTATTGCATTGTAATTCCTTTTTTTTATTAGTTTTGTGCAAAGCCTCATGTATATGTCTTATGAGTGCTTATCCTCTATCTTTTTTATATTGAATAAGTTTGGCTCGTTCGCATGATTTTTACTTTAGAGGTAATAACCCACAAATTTAAAAGGTCCAATACCAAATTATCTATATATATATAACAAGTGTGACCTATGAATCCCAAAATTGTTACCAAACGAAAGTATTTTACTTTTACTAATACTTGAATCTTGGTAGAAAGTATCAAATATGGAGGTGACAGTGGTTGTCAATTCGTACTACCACTTTCATTCTTATATATATACTCCCTCATTACCTATTTGTTAGTCACTTTGGAAACATAGAGAAATATGAAGATATCTAATAAAGTTAGAGAGAAAAATTATAAAAATTACTTAAATTGATAAAACTAATTATGAAAAATAAAAACATAAATATAAAATCAATGAAATTACGAATATAAAATAATAAATAAATAAATAATAATACATATTAATTAATTAAATAAATAAATAAATAGATAAATAGAAATAGAAGTAGTATATATCATGCACCATGAAAACGGAAAAAGATATGGGAAATTAAGGTACACCGTTTGGTCTCTTTCCGTGAACCAAGTTCGAGAGAGTTCTACATGGGGGTTAGGTTAATGATAGTAGGTGACACGTGGTTGCGTGTTATTAGCTTGTTAATTTCAGGGGTTTATGATTTAACCCAAAAAAAAAAGGGAAAATTGAAAAGGGGGATTATGTGGATTTGAAGAAATGGTGTATGGAAGTGCCAAGTGGCCACTCTCTCCTGTTTGTGGATAGACCACCAAGTATATCGGAACACACATGTATAAAGAATCAATTAATTAATTACATTAATTTTGTTGAATTTCGTTTGTTTTTGCCATCAAAGTTTTCAATTAGTCAAAATATTGACCTTGGTTGACCATATATATTTTTATTTAAAATTTGAACGTTGGATTAGAAACATTTTTCAGTAAGCAATGAAATTAGGTAGCCATGTTTTTTAGTAATATATCTTCTAAGATAATACAAGATAGATCATGCTTCAATTAAGCATTCCAACGAATAAGATTGGAATGACTAAACCTAACTGTAGCTAACCCATCGATCGTTCTATTTGCCTCCCTGAAGATGTGATTGATTGATGAATAAACAAACTGTTTGAGCAGGAAATCTGATACCTTCCACGAGCCTATTGATAGAGCAAGGGGTTTCATAGCACCCGCAGCCTGCAATGATGTCAAATTGTCAATTCTATTATCCCTTTCCACTACAATCTTAGAAACATTTCTTGATTAGAGTTGTTCATTGGTCCAGGACTAGACTGAATATGGGACAAGGGGGTCGGCTTGAACTGAGGACTGGACCGGACCGACCGACTGGACCGAATTATGGGGCAGATATAAGATTAAATTTTGCCTGAACCAATAAAACGGTTGACTGTGCGTGGTGACCTGCTAGATGGTGGCCGACTAGGCGTGGACCAAGTGGGGAGCGCCGATGAAGCGATTGAGTGTGGAGGGAGGGCGATGCCTCTAATGACCTTGACGACGCTAGCGGTGGCGTGACAATGATGGCGCGTGATGGAGGCTGAAGGGAAAAGGTGGAGTGGGGACTGCGGAGCGTCAAAGGACGGGGGAACGTCGAGGGTTTGAGATTGATAAACTCAGAAACATTAGTGAGTAGTGATAAAAAGTTGAAAACCATAGAAAAATAGTTGGTCTGTAGTTCGGTCTTCGATCCTCTAATTCGGTCAATTCCCTGTAACGAAGACCGAAACTTAGTATTCTTTGGACTGAGGACTGGACTAAACTATCTTTGGTCCAGTCCTTTATTCGGTTCGGGCTGGATTATGAACTACCCTATTCTTGACAACGCATCTTTAATACCATTATGTAAGAAAGTTGGATTAGAATAATCTTTACATGGAGCTATTAGAAACTAATAATTTCTATTTTAGAAATATGTTTCACTTATCGCTATTTTGTACTCCTTAAAATTCTAATCCAATGGACCACCGTCGAGTTCATGAAAACTAACTTGACGGTTTTATGACTTGACACCAAAAAATAATGTTTGACATTTTTTAATGTTTTACTTCCTAATTCCTATTTAGTAGCTACCTCAATAATTTAGTCTTCTTAGCAACAAACTCACTCCTCACTATCAATATCTCTCCTCCCATCCATGTGAGGCTGTAGTAGCCAATGTACATGTTACGTAAACATCCAACGGCCAAAATTACCCCTATTCCCGTCCCTCTGTGCCTTTCAGACTTGTTTCTAGGGGGTGAGCAACACTGAGTTCCCGTCTAAAGTTTAAGGATCAAGTCTCGGATCCATTTAGTAACGAATCCTAATTTTTGATCTAGTCCTGGATCCATTTCAAACTGGATCCTAAAATCAGGATCCAATCCCAAATCCATCGGGAATGGATTCGAATTAGGGTACCCGGATTGGAAACTCACTATCATTGTCCAAATTGTTATACTTATGCTGCTAATTGCAATTTGGAGATTTTCATTTTGGCGTAATTTAATAGAATTACTTGTTCAAAATCGGTAGATTAGGTCAACTATTCTCCATCAGATGAAAATTGGCCATGATTCTTCATCTCTCAATTTCCAGGTTTCTTTAGGTCTTTGCAGTAATTTTTCCCTTGCTGTACTGGTTTTCAGTTTTCATGCCTTATGTTTCTCATTTTGTGGCATGTTAATGGCTGTTTCCGCCTTTCTGTTTCCATCGGTTCAGTCTGGCTTTGTGATTAAAAGAGTCTTATGACCGTTAATTATAAAAAAAAATCGGTAGATTAGGTTGTTCTGATTGATTAGTTTGTTGAATATTGATATCACAACCTTCACATCTTTTAGTGCTTTCCATAATTCATTGTTTCATGATCACTACTATTATCTCCCGTCTAATTTACCTATCTTGAAACACTTCGGTTAAGTCCGAGTTCCTGAAATACGATTTCTTATGAATACGACAACCGTACTCCCAAAAGTATGACAACAGAGAGAAATTAAAAGTGAAATCGTGAAAAAAAAGTTAAGTATGAAGTTTTGTTGAAAGAGTGCACACCATTTTCTCTTTTATTTTGTCCCCCATTGCTTATATGAGTTGCATGTTGTGTGATATTTTGTTAGGGTTTAGTCTAAAAAGGAGAAAGGTTTCAAAAAGAAAAGGAGAAAAGAGATTGACTTATAGCTTTTTAAAGTCATAAGTAAATAAAAATAATAAAAAAAACTTATAAATATAATTTTACATCTTAAAAGACTGTATATCTCTTACCTTGTCATAGCTTGAAGACGAGATTAAGCCTTCATAATACCTTTTCCGTTTCTTTTTATGTGATTTTTGAAAGTGGTAGATGAAAATCATTCTAACCGTTGGATGAGTTGATGACAAACCTAAAAAAAAGCATATCCAAGTCCACTTGCTCATTAAAAATACTCAAATCCATTTATTAATTAAGTTTATGCATATTGTATTGGAAATTTGGAATTCGAACTCGTGAGATAATCCAACGACTAGCCGTTGAGTTCATGTTTTGTTTCATTTTTCTGCAAATATATACGACAATTAGGTTAGAAACAACAAAGTGAGGGAGAATCTTACTCCATAAAATTTGTACTTTTATTACAGGTGTGTGTCTTGTTGTTTTGTGCATATGGAATTAGTCTTACACTTTTGGTGCACATAGGCTATATTTGACTTATTTTGGTGATTAAACCACTCAATTTATTTAAGCAATTATGCCTTTTTGACTTTTGTTTATACATATTGGATTAGACTGCGGGCGTGTGACTTGTGCGATACTTTTGGTGCATAGCCATTGAGTGTAATTATATTTGTTTTGTTTATTTTGTAAATATGGAAGATGTTTAACCTAAGAATGATAGAGTTTGAGAGAAACTCTGCCAAATAATTAAGTCCATCGATATCACATTTCTAATATTTTTTTTCTCATTTTCCTGAAGAATTAATCGAAACGCTTCTGGAGGAGATTAGCTCCTACAACCTCGATTGTGATCTAGATCCAAATGCTTTGAGAGCTAAGTTTCGTGTATTTGGAACTAGAGCTTATGGTCCCATGTTTAAGAAGAAACTTAATGTAAACCCATGTACCAACATATGGCTTATGATGATTATAAGGAGGCTGGTGACAGATTAAATGACATGATCACCAAGCAAGTTGACGAAAACATGAATATTAGAATGAGAGAGAATGAGCGAGCAAGGGCATACATAGTTGAAGCCTTCATGTCTCTCAGGTATAATATCAGAGTGTGAGCAATACAAACATCACCATGCCCGGGATGACCAGGGAGATATGGATTGAGAATGCATGGTACATGCTCAATCAAACTTATATCATTATAGTGTTATTATATACTTAGACAAATCTGTTACTTTAAAAAGCATTTTTTTTTTGGATTTTTGGACTATAATATATTGAGCTTTAGCGGTATTGGATAATAATACACTGAACCTTTTTTTTTTTACTCTAATACACTTTACTTTGAGGGTATTGGACAATAATCCACTCAGGCCAATTCAGCTGGTGGTTGATGCGGTGGCTGTCCTAAATTGAGGTGTCGTTTTTCTACTTTTTTTCCAAAAAAATATATTAGTCATCCTGCTTATGTGTACTTTCTTACACGGCAAAAAATTTTTCTGAAAAAAATAGAAAAACGACACCTCAAAGTAGGACAACCACCGCGTCAACCACCAGCTGAATTGGTCCGAGTGCATTATTGTCCAATACCCTCAAAGTTCAGTGTATTAGAGTCTAAAAAAAATCAGTGTATTATTGTCCAATACCCCTAAAATTCTGTGTATTATCATCCAATAATCCTTTTTTTTTTTTGTAAATGTTGGAATGATTTGTGTACTTTTTATTGATTTATTTAGATTATAAATAATCCATAGCTAGAAAATATTTCATTTAAGGTTTTATTCTATAAACTATTAGCATCATCATTTTAAATTAAAATTAATATTTAAATTTATTTAAAAATTATTAATTCTCAATTCATTAATTTGACTCCTTTTAAAAGTACTTATAAGAGTTAAATAGGCAAAGCCACAGGCTAAAGAAAGGAAAAAAATGAAAAATATAAATGGCAGCAATGGAGCGTAAGTTTCAGTTTAATTTTTTTTTTTAAAAAAAGTAAATGACGGAATTAAAATTTTGTCGCTTAATTAGTTCGATCTTTTGGTTTATGGTAATTGACCAAAGAGGATTACCTAAAAACACATTTGACACTTAAGGATGTGAAGGACCAAGAAGTCCTAATTTATAATAAAAAATGGAAGGGTTTTTTTTTTATATATTTTTTTTGTTTCAATTCCCAGCACTATCACCCCACCACCATCGAACGTCCGCCCATAACCCTGGTGCTTGAAACAACCTCCGACCACTCGCAACACCGCGTGACCGACGCCCAGACCACCCCTTTCCTTCTTCTCGAGCCCCTCCCCCACCCCCACCAAACCCTCTCAAACTTTGGTGCCTTGTAGACATCCAGGAAAGACACGCCAATGTGGTTTTGAGGGACTCGGAGGTGAGTAACAGGGGTGGTAGTTGGTAGTGTAATGCCCCGGCCCATTCCGGGTCGCAGACATTACCGATAATTGTTTTAAGAATCACTAACTGGCCCCACAAATCACCACGAGTCTTTCCAACATGCTTCGTCCTCGCTCACACGGTGCCTAGGAAAACTTCCCAGGAGGTCACCCATCCCGGACACTACTCCCAGCCAAACATGTTTAACTGAAGAGTTCCCAATGGATAAGCTACCATAAAAGAAGATGCACCTTAGTGATATAAGTAGTCATTTCAATCCCTTTAAGCCACACTAACCATATATTTGGGGTGTTACAGGTAGTTGTTGAGATCAAACCCATATCCACAAAATTGCAAACCAAAATAAAGTCCAAATTCACAAAATTGATTATTTAGCAACCTAAATACCTAGATAAGATCAACTAACTATATGACCAAAAACAGTTGAAACATGGGAATTAAGAGCGCGGTACAATCTAAAAGTTGAGTTGATGGACCTAACTAGCGAATTCGATGCTTTGCATTTGGACATGAATAGGGCGAGAAGGTAGAAAGAGGAAAGAGAAATTACCTCTCTTGACTCCAATAATGGAGGCATCATCAACTTAAAGAGAAGAAGAAACAAAGACACCTCAGAGAAGTAACTTTCATCAACACAAGTAGAATTTTGGTCACATGGTTAGTTGAGCTCATCCAGGAATTTAGGTTGCTAAACAATCAATTTTGTGAATCTGAGTTTGATTTTGGCTAGCAATTTTGTGAATCTGGGTTTGATTTTTTTAAGCAATGACCAACCCTGTCACTCACTTCTGAGTTCTTCAAAACCACTTTAACGTACGTATCTTTCCTGAATGTTTGCAAAGGGAAACCAAAGTTCTCCATCCATGGATATCAACAAAGGCGGACTATGGATTCCCTAGTAGACATCCAAGAAGGCCGCACTGAAGTTTGAGGGGTTTTTCGTTTTGGGGGGGGGGGAGGGAAGAGGGAAAGGGGTCCTGGGCGTCGTTCGCGTGGTGCTGGGAGTGGTCGGAGGTGGTTTCTGCCACCGGGGTGGTGGGCAGGCGTTCGGTGGTGGTGGGGTGGTAGTGTTTGGAAATTGAAACAAGTGGTGGCGCTAAGCAATTGAAACAAAAAAAAAAATTAATCATCCATTTTAATATTACAAATTAAGACCTCTCGGTCCTTAACATCCTTAAGTGTCAAACATCTTTTTGGGTTATCCTTTTTGGTCAATTACCATTTTCTTTATTTTTATAATTTGTTAAGATGGATCCGAATTTTGTTGCTGAGTCCTTTGTTGGACCAAGCTACGAACCAAAGAGTTGTTGTTGCAAGGTCCGTCATTGGACCCGATTATCTATCACGGGAATAAAAAGGCCATTTTTCGTCAATGATTCTGTGGCTTTTAAGTATCTTTTTAGTTGGCGTTGATAAATATTTTGGGTCGTGTCAAATTTGGGTCGATAAAAGCCAAATCGGGCAAAAATTTAATGATTGTTGCCTAGTATTTTTCGAGTTAGATAATTATAACAGATCCTGATTCATGAATCGCTCGGTTCTAAAAATCAAAATAAGAGCATCGGGCCATTTCTTCCGACTCTTTCTCAAATTTGATAAATGTTGATTGATCGTATATTTCCTTGTGTACTATGATTCATAGTATCGTTTCTTATTTAATCCCTTTGAATTCCATATTCGAAGCTGCGATCGACTCTATTCACTAAAAAGAATCGATTCACTACATTAATTCAGGTCGGACAATAGAATTAATATGAGAAGTCTTGTACCCACATTTTCAATCAATTAGGTCAATATTAAAATTCAGGCGAAAAACCTGTAGTTAAACACCATTTCCCCCTTATAACTGGACAAATTCAATTATTCAGATTGGACAAAATTTTGCAAACTTTAACATTAACGATGGGGAGCAATCTTGTTGCATCGAAACTGATGTGACAATGGTTGGTCGTTGTGATATATTTAGTTAGTACTAGTACAACACTAGTAGTTATATTCGTCCTTTAGACGAGCCAATTACTAAAATCATTCATTTTATTTTTCTTAAAATGAACAATTATAATTTTATTATTGAATTTTTAATTATATATTTAATAATAATACCTTGTATAATATATTACATACATCGACAAATAAGTATTTTAATGTTTTTAGAATTAATTAAATATGAAATATGGTGACAAATAAGATTAATGTTATATTTTGAATTATTATGTATATTGGATCATTTCTAGTCAAAGTTAATTAATATTGACTATACATACCACATCTATTCCAATTTGATTATCACACTAATTAACTAAGGCATCGTTCTTTTATGCGTTAACGCACCCAAACGCAACGCAACATAACGCAAATTATCATCACTTTTTAACCATTTCCAATGCAACTAAACGTAACGCAACGTAAACGCAACGCACAAAAGAACGATGCCTAACCTGAGAAGTTCAATACATCTTAAACTTGAGGTGAAAATTTTTGTCACTTGCAAATATTACCCATGTATGCGAGGATAACATACTAAATTTATGTCTGAACACAAAACTGCAAGGGAAAGTGTTGATTAATTTTTATATTCAAGGGGAAAAAAGTAAATTTGTATGCGAACATAAGGTACAAGGCAAGCAAGCTACTGATTATATTATTATATCCATGGGTGAAAGAATAATTACATGTGTAACAGAAACTAACAGATAATCAGATAGGCATCCTTCAGAGCATAAACAAAACATTCTCTTCTACTTTGAGAAGTTCAATACATCTTGAAATGGGTGAAGTTCTGCGACTTGCCAATATTATCCATGTATTTGAGAACATCATAAATCTGTGTCTGAACAAGTAGTTACGAGGCAAATTGATGATTAATTATTGTATTCAAGGATAAAAAAATAAACTAATGTGTGAACATAAAGTACAAGGCAAGCAAGTTGTTGATAATATTATTATGTTCAAGGGCAAAAAATAAATCAATGTGTAAACAGAATCTACAAGGGAAGTAAGCTGCTGAATGTATTATTATATTCATGGGTGAAAGAGTAATTACACGTGTCAACACAAACCCACAATCAGCTAGACAAACAACCTTCATAATATAAACAAAACATTCTCTTTTACTTTGTTATAGATACAAGCCTTGTTTGGTAAAGAACCAATTCAACAACTTATTGTAAAAATTGACTTATTGACATGTAAAATAAGCTGTTAGGGTGTTTGGTCAACAACCTATTTTGTTGGTGGTTTGGTCCTAATCACCTGATTTTCAATAGGCTGGTTAAACCAATCTATTGAAAATGACTTATTGTAAGAAATAACTCTTTAGTCCTAAAATGTCTAAATTTACACATATATCATCCTAAAAGTATTATTTATAAACGCGTATAAATGAAATTTCAACAAATATTTTTTAAAAAACAGCTAACTTTATCAAACATAACTTTTCTAAATAGTCAATTCAGATAACTAATAATAAATAACTGATACAAACCACTAATAGCTAACCACCAACGACTATTTATCAAACATAGCCATAGATATGAAGTGGTTACCTTTCTTGTTGTAGATTGTTACAAAATGGGTTAAGGAGTGAACTGCAATACTAATCCAAATTCCACATTACGGCACAATTCGATCACGAGGATCTTCTTCCTGAGTAGCCCCTGCCTTTCTGTTAAGTAGTTAGAAAGAGAGAGTGGGGCCCGGTGGGGTTTTGTTGGACTGTTTGGGAGCAGAAATTTGTTTCTAGTTAAAGTGAATCTTTTGCCCTCTGAAATGGGCATATATACGTGGCACCATCACTGTGCTTCCATCAGGCTGAGTGATGGTGTGAGAGAATGCCACGTAAGCCCCATGAAAAAGCCCAATTTGCGATCGTGTTGGTTGATACCATGACACGCTATAGTTGGGAAAGTATGAGAGATATGAATATGAATATGAATATATGATACTTCATCAAGTGTTCAAGTTAGCTGTGATTTTCATCACCTTATGCAGTAGGAAAGGAATTTTATTTCAGTGGAGTTGTTTGGATTTTGTCTATTATTTGCATGGGGAATTATTGGACATTGATTGGACCAAATTTATAAAATATAAATACTTTTTCTTTTGTTAATATTGGGTATCGACAACTTAATTTTATTACTAGTCATAATTTTGTCTTAATTAATAAGAATATCTTACATATTATTGTATACAACATTGTTTTAGTCATCTATTACAATAAGTAAGATATAATTATGTGTTGATATAGCAATGAGAAGATTTGAAACATTGAACCTATGTAATAATTAGGATATACTCCCTCCGTTCCATATTAATCGACACTTTGACTAAATTTTAATACTTAATTACTCACAAATTACAATGAGTGACAATATGAAATTACCTTCATTGTAACTTTTAGTAAAATATCTTTCTAATGATGGTAATTTCATATTTTAACTCATTATAATTTGTAAGTAATTAACGATCAAAATTTGGTTAAAATGTCAATTAATATGGAACGAAGGGAGTAATAGTATATGTATGTCGAAAACCTAGTATTCTTTTCACATATTCATTAAGGCTATTAGATTTAAAAATAGGTAAAGTCTGATTTTATTCTGCAATTAAATAAATTATTGAGTTTAATAAACTGAATAATTCCCATACTCCACCGAAAGTTAACTCGTGAATATATACATTAAACTAAAGCTTAATTGAATTAATTGGAAAATTCAAATTTACCAGTTTAGTTGTTCTTTCATTAAAAATTATATAATTAGCAGATTTAATTCAATTTATTAATTAAGAGGAAAAAGGCCATCGTCCCATACAATGGAAAAGGTCGAATACCACAAGCCAAAATCCATACAAAGACAATGAAAATAAAACAACGTAGTAAGTGATGTAAAACTCAAAAGCTAGCTAACTACAATGATATACTACATCTATTCTAAAATAATTATCATACTCATCCCAACTACTTTTAAAAGTTTAATGTATATACGAATTTGAATAAAAAAATTTAAATATAGTCAAATATACCCCTCTCATAATCCAATATAAAAAGGAATTGAAAAGTTGCTTCTCGCCTTTTCTCAAAAGCGATTCCAGTTTTGATTTTGACACAGTTGACTTGCTCCAATTTCACCTAATTATGGGTAAGAAGGAACAATGGGCAATTCGATAAAGTCGAAAACTACATTGGCACATGAGGTTGAGCTCGGGAAAAACCTGACTACCTTTCTTTTTCTCTTACATTTGAAAAAAGTGCTTCTACACAAGAGAAGAGGGTCGGCCGACACTTGCTGCACTCATTCTTGTTTCATTCCTGAAATTATCTTCATTAATGAGGCGCAAAAATGTATTCTAATTATCAAAACTGATAGAATTTATAAATAAAAAGAGAAAAACTTGAAGTAAATTGAGAAGTGGTAATTAGAGATGGGAGTAACACAACATTAACCAAAACATTGAAAAAAACAAAAAAATAAAAGAGCGCTGATGACCAATGATAATCCTTGTAAATATTAATTAATTTGAGACCTAGATAAAATGAAGAAAGCTGGAGCTCAAAGGTCAAGTGGTCAACGGCAAAGTCTACGTGGATCTCTTTTAGGAGTAAATTAGTAATTAATTAGCTCCTCAATATGAGTGTGAATTAAATTAATTGTAAGTTGTAACCCTTATGGCACAGTAAAGAATAAAATGTTGTAAAAAATAGAAAAAGGAAAAGGGTAATCTTAAACCATGGGGAATTATATGTGAAGACTGAAGAGAGTGCAGGTGCAGGGGGAACAAACAGAGGATGTTGCTTGACGCATTTGCATTAAAACCTCGTAAATTGAGTTTATTCAGTGTAAAGATCAAGTTATTCCCTCCATTCCATATTAATTATCATAATTTTAACTTTTACGGTCTCCAATATCACTCTTTGATTGATAATTTCTTGCATAATATGTTATTAACAATTGCAATATTATACTTGTATGATAGTATTTTTAATAACGAATTTAATGATAGTAATTTTATATAGCAATTTTTTGTATATATTGAGAAATTTATGGTCAACATTTTTGGAGTTTGACTGCACAATTTCCAAAGATGACAGTTAATATGGAACGGAGGGAGTATACTATTAGCAGTGCCCTCTCTCTCTCTCTCTTTTGTCACGTGACTACTGATTCCGTGGGGATTAAGTTACCATTAGCAGTGTTTATACTCATACATTTGCATGGCTTTGCATGATTATCATCTGTTGCCCTCCTACGCTTCTGCTTCACCACCCACCCTTGTTTGTAACCTAGTACTCCGGAATTTTTTTAGTGCCATTTTAATTTTCCATATCGAAAATTTGGACTATATAATAACATATCATATAAAATTAATGAAATAATGTGTTAGGATTCTCAGGGCGTGGTTAGCAGACAAACAATAATAAGGGCGAAAAATAAATAAAGATTCGACACAAGGAATTAACGTGGAAAAAACCACGAACGATGCACTATCAGAGGATTACAACAGTGTTTCAGAGATTCCAAGACCTCCACAATCTCTCACAACCTCCCTAGAGTTATAACCTGAGAACTCAACACTCACAGATGAGCCTCACACAACTCTCTCAGGGACACAGAGATTACATGTCAATCTCTTGTGGTATAAGATGAAACACTCTCAATTGTTGTACAAATAAACCTAGCACCTAGGCTCTATTTATAGTACAAGGCTGACACAATTTTAGGATTAATAGAGTCCCTACAACAAAGGAATTACAAAAAAGAAGTGGAACAAATCAACAATCTGATTCCCACTCAAACTCTTCTACCTTGCTCCCCAAGAGATAGAGACCAACCCAAAATTGGTCTCCACATTCAACCCAACATAATGTTAAAAATATATAATATTATATTTTTGATAAATATTGTATACAAAATTATAGTTCAATAATGTAGAATCTTCCTCTGTGCAAAGGACATTAGCCTATGCTGGATCAAGGATATTTACTTCACCAACAGCAAGGATCCACAAGGAAGAATACGAATGTTATCAACAGCAAGGATCTTGAAGAAGGAATACATTTTGACGTGAAAGACTAAAAAGAGCAAAAACAAACAGGGAAGTTTGAGGAGTATATTCTGGAAAGATTTACATCTTTTTCATCCTTTTTCTAACCAGATTAATTAATTGTATCCTTTTTAATTTAGGAAACAATTGATCAAGAACTTGGAAGAAAGATCTGATTGAAGATTTCCAGAATCAAGGCAACAAAGGAAGCTGCCGATTAAGGAAGTTATCAAACTTCAAGGAAGGAAAGTATCTGGATGAAGCCAGCCTTCAAACGGCTCTATACGACTGAAAGCAACATAAATAGAAGACCTCAAGGATGAAGAAGATCAACGATTCCAAGCAAGAAATCGGGTGTTCAAAACAAGAAGAGTGATCTGTGTTTTGATTAAGTTTTCCATCGAGTGAGAAAACTGAGTTTGAGCGTTTTGATTGTAATTGATTCCTTAACGGAATTAGGTTTTGATTCATACTCATGTAATTGATTCCCAGACAGACTTGGGATCAGCCTGTGTTTACACCAAGATTGAGATTGGTGGATGTTTTTCCAGAAAACTTAGAAGCGTCCATTGAAAGGCGTTTGGCTCTTTGTAAACCTAAGGATGTTCACCTTAGGTTGTTTCAATCGTATTGCATTCTACTAAAATAAAGGAGGTTATTCAGTTTCTACTCATTGTCCTTCATTATGAAATTTCTTATTGAACTATTTTGGATCTTAATCTAAACAGATTAAGAGACTAACGTCCTTTACTAGTGAATCTATTTGCAGAAAGTTCCATAACCCTATTCACCCCCCCTTTAGGGTTCTTTCAAATAACAAATTTTAAAAATGTGAAAGTTAATTATTAAGGGATGATGGATCAGATGAACGTACCACTACAAGTTCTATACACGTGTATAAGATTTTATTAAAAATCAATGTAAATTAGTTAGAGTTTGTAATAATATAATCGATCAGATAAATCATCACATTAAATTTTGTAGAGGAACTAATTATTTTTCAAGTATGAAAGAACCCTAGAGGGGGGTGAATTGAGTTTAACAAAATTCTGCAAACACTTAAGTAAAGGACGTTAGGTCTCTTAATCTTATATAGATTAAGAGATAGCCTTTCTCAATATAAAGGACAATATAGATATGAATGATAAACTTCTTTTATCTAGTTATAAGCAGAATACAGAGTAAATAAACATGGTTACGCAAGGGTAAAGGACCTTGCAGCAACTGTTCAGGGAGTGCCTTACTGAAGGGCACTTTCAAAGATTACTGCATAAAACAACGCACCAACACAACAAGGTGCCTTCACTCATAGAACTTAATTCCCTTAAGATTTTGTTACAAATAACTCGCCAACGTCCTTGGCTACAACACACACAAAAACTCGTCTCTAAAATACTACACTCAGAAATCCTCACGGATTTCTTACTCTTCGATTTCTTCCCTTGGAATCGATTGAGTCTCTTAGCCTGAGTCTTCTTTATTTATAAGCAGCTTGGGATCCGTTGGAATTATTCTTTCATTGCTTGCCTTGATATCTTCTTCCTTATCTTGATCTTCTCATTTATTTGCAATCTTTTCCTTTCTTGGAGTTGCCTTTCATTGGAGATTTTGATCCTGCAAAATAGAACGACAAAATCAGTTTATTTATAGTGAGATTGGAAGATAATAATCACTGATTTTGCTAATCAAATTAACTTCCCTTTTTGACTGAACGTCCTTGTTGCATCACGCTCCTTCCTTTCTTGTTTCTACATCTCTGATCTTCTTTTCCTTTCTTGTTGTTTCTATATCTATATAATCATATTATATAATATAATCTTGATTATCTATATAATCAGAATATATAATATAATCTTGATTCTCTTTTCTTTCTTGTTTCACGCTCTTCTTTCCTTCTTTGAGATTTTTTTCCTTGTGCATTATCTCTGATTTTCTTTATTACAAGAATCACACATATAATCAGAATATATAATATAAGATATGATCCAGATTTCTCTAGTGATGGAAACTTCCCTTTTCTGGATATTCGAATTTTGAATTCCATTCAAAACTGATCCAGTCGCCAAGGTCCTTGAGCCTGGGTCTATTGAGGTCCTTGAGGGGTTTTAACAATCTCCCCCTTTTTGATGAAAGAAAAATTTCATTTGCAGCACTTCTCCCCCTTTTTGACTTTTATCAAAAATTTTATAGAGAGTTCCCCGTTAATATTGTAATCATCTCCAATAATCTGCAAGAACTCAATGAACTTGTTAGTCCTAAGAGAGGGTGCTCCTCCTCAATATATGCCATAAAAATAATCAATAACACTGCCATTTGAATAGATCCAGTTGTCAAGGTCCTTGATCCTAGGTCGGCCAAGGTCATTTAGGGGTTGTTATTGCTGATGTAAGTAATGTCCTTGATTGCTTCAAGCTCCTTTAAGCATCCAGGCTCCTGGATGTTGATTATACCTGCAAAGATTTCAGACACCCTTCCTCAAGCCATAATTGACATCAAATTTGGGTTTTTGACTACTAGTGATAATCATGTTAGGAGGTTTTGTTTCTTTCGGTACCCAAACATGTACAATTGTAGGGTGAAAATGGTTGTGTAATAAGATTTACCTGATTGGCTCCCGTTTTTGGGATGAGAGGATTGACCTTGGTATCTTGTGATGAGGTTGTTGAATCGTCTTTGGTGCCATGAGTGAGATATGTGGCCTTGGTACTGTTTATTAAGGTCCTTGTGTCATCCTTGGTGCCTGGTTCTGATAGCTTGACCTTGCGAGACAGAATGTCCTTGACGACAGTTTTGCTCCTTAACAGGGGATGATTTTTCATGCCACTTTCCAAGGTTTTCTTGTAGCTTGGTTACCTCAGCCAGAGACTTGTGACAGTCATCAAGGTTGGCCTTGAGGTCTAGTTTTTCAGTCTTGAGAAAGTCATTCCTGGAGGTAAGCTCTTCACATAATTTTTTCAATTTCTCATTGGACTCTTTCAGGCCTTTGTTGGTTTCTTTTAGCGACCTAATCTCGTTCAAATGCTTGTGTAGACACCCGAAAAGTGTCTCATAATTATGTAATTTCATTTATATGAATTTTTATTCTTTTTATTTTATTTTTAGAAAAATGCCAAGGAAATTGAAATGCAAAAGAGAAAAAAACCATAAAAAAAACCCAAATCCAATTCTGCACGCAGCCAAGGCGCATGAACAGATCAGGCCTGGGCAGACCCAACCACCATATCGCTAGGTATTGGGGCGGGTTTAACCTGACCCAGACTGCTTCTACATGCCTCGGGAAGTGTGCCAACCTCGAGAAGCGTGCTGCTGTGTTGTTCCCTGGCCAAGCATACCGGCAGGTATTTCGGGTGGGTCATACCCGACCCGAGTTACCTCGGGAAGTGTGCCAACCTCGGGAAACGTGCAGCTAGGCCTTTCCCATGCCCAGCATACCGCCAGGTATATGGGTGGGTCAGGCCGACCCGGGTTGCCTCGAGAAGCACGCTGATCTAGGAAAACATGCAGCTAGGCGCCTCCAAAGCCCACCATGCCTGCAGGTATTGTGGTTGCTGCCCTATTTTTTTCTTTTACCCTAATTTCCACCCTAGTGTCACCTATAAATACCCCATCCTATTCCATTCATCCTTTTACATCGAAATCACCCTGGCGTATTGACACTTGGTGATTTCATCTTCTCTTCTCCCTCTCTTATTCTCTCATTTTGCATACACTTAATTGGCATTTAGTCTCTCTCTCTCTCTCTCTCTCTCTCTCTCTCTCTCTCTCTCTCTCTCTCTCTCTCTCTCCTTCACTTATTATCTTGTAACATGAGTTAATAATGAATTTGACCTAAATAAACTTAAATGCTTGTAAATAAAGATTCATTCATGTTTAATTTCATTTATGTCTTGTATATTTATTTCTCGCTTTTAATATTGCATTTGTATGTAACTAAATAACATTGATTACATTAATTAATACTCCATTTCTATTTTCTTCTTCTCCTCTTCTTTCTCTTTCTTTTTATTTAACCGGTTTAGTAGAGTCCGTTCGTTGAACGGGCGAATTCGAGAATTTTTATTCTCGAATTCGTAACCTTACCCCCAGATCCGAATCTCGTGGTTCGTGGTTTGTGGAGTCTTTCGATTTTGAGTTTATTAATTCTCGTTCAAAAATTAATTGGCCACTCTTCTTTTTTTTATTCCATTTTATTTCTTCCTTTTTTTTTGATTTATTCTCGGATTTTGGAGCACAAAAAACTGGGTTTTTTTATCAGTTTTAAAGAGTATTTGCAGTTTTTAACAGAATTTCTGAACCTGGGACTGGCAGAATACCTGGCGGTATGCATGCCAGTTCCCAAGTCCGGATCTGGCTCCCAGATTCGGAAGTCAGTCCCGAGGCCTGGATCGGTAGAGTACCTGGCGGTATTTCAGTCGGTCCTGTGGCTCGGACTTGACTTCCTGGTTCGGAAGAAATTCCTGGGCCACTGACTGGCAGAATACCGCCACGTATTAGTCCAGTCAGTGATCCCGGGTTCTCGGGATGAACTTTGAGCTTTTCTGTTCTATTTCTCTTTTTTTCTTTTCGTGTTTTGTCATCGTTTCTGAATCAGTAAAATTTTAAAGTTTTTAAACTTGTTTTTTTTTTTAAAAAAATGAGTTTTCTCTAGAGTTAACTTTTATTTATTTAACGGGAAATGCAAGTAAACCCCTTCAAAGAAAAGACACCCCTTTCGACTCACCATACACCGCGAGGGATACAACGGGGATTTTTCCCGGGTCCCACAAATGGCGGCTCCATTGGGGACTTACTTTAAGAGGGTAAAACTTGAAAAGCCGGTTTTTTTAAATTTTTGAGTAGAAAAGGAGAAATTATTTTTTGTAGTTTTTATTATGTAGTCAGGATCAAGCATACGGACCTCCATCTTAATTTTTTATAAATCGGGATGAACCCAAAGGTACCGTCTAGGATTTAACCCAAATTCCCCTTTCGTGCAAGTGTATTTCCGACTTCATAAAGGAATGAACCCCACATTTCAAGAAGACCGCAAATTGCTTTCCCACTCATGAAGCACTCCAAAATTCTCGGGATTATAAATTTACATTTTCCCTTTAATTTTGTGAGAAACACACGAGTCAAATTACTATGAACTCCATAGAATTTGTTGCGCGTGAGAGACATGAATATGTTAGTTTTAGGTATCCGACCTTAAACTTTGAATGTAGAACCTTGATTAGGTGCATTACCTATTTGTATGCTATATGCATTCTTATTTAGGGGTGACCATCTCAAACCTAAACCGAAATGTGAACCGCAAAACCGGTAAAACCAAACTGGTAAAAGCGGTTAACCGAATTGTTTTTTGTGTAAAAGCGGTTTAGGTTAACCAAACCGCTTTGACCGGTTTAGGTTTAGGTTTTGGATTTTTCAAAAATGGTTAACCATGGTTAACCGGTTTTAACCTTTTAAAAAAAAAACTACTAACTGAGTGAGTGCCTCTGCATTATCTCATATCTGTAACTGACTCTAAATAGAAATTTGTGAATTTAATTTTTTTATTTTTTTAGTATTTTAAGTTGGAAATCAAAAACCTCTAATTCTCTCAAGTGTGTTGCTGGGCTTTGCTGGCTTGCTGCGTGTCTCACTTCCTCATAACAAATTAACAATGACATAACTCTTACAGTCTTTAGTAATTGTTTATTGTAAATTTCCATTGAAGCGTAAACCGTGTATAGAATACAGACCGAACCGTATAAATTTCGGTTTGGTTTAAGTTTCATGATTTTAAATATGGTTAACGTTTTCCAAATAGCGGTTTCGAGGTTTGGTTTAGGTTTTCAGATTTCAAAAGCGGTTACCGCATAATGCGGTTTCGGTTTAGGTTTCCGAAATCCAAAAACCTCAAAAGCGGTTAACCTCATTGCGGTTAACCCCGGTTGAGGTTAACAGATTTTGGCCACCCCTATTCTTATTGTACTATATGTAGATTAAGTGCTATGTGTTCATTCTTTCATTCTAAGAGTCGATCTCATAACTCATTCATTCCTAATGCCGCTTTAGTTTGGGCAATAGTCATGCAAAAGTTAAAGAAGGCCTAGAGTTCTCTCTTGGGCCCGAGTCAAAGAGGTTTGATCAAGCCCAAGATCTTAGTCTGACTTTGTCCAACCCTTGGCAGCATTGGATCCCTAAAGTGTGTATCCGGTCGTTATTCGAATCTGAGTTCATTAAGACTTTGATGGTGACTCGATCTTATGACGGCCCGATGGACTTTCCCCTTCCCATATGCATAGCTCCATACTAGGCTAGTGGTCTTCATGCAAGCCCGATGGTGGGTGAGTCAAACCAACAAAAAAAAAAAAAAAGAAGAGTCAGCATATAGGCATGGTCTGCATTAGGTTGTCTCATATAGGTCGCTAGGTCTTTGGGTAGGCCAATGTCAGGGTTAATTTTTGAGGTTTATGGTTTCCACTACAGGCAAAATAAGGATCCGGTGACCAACCTTGAAGTCGGAGTAAACAAGTTGCCTTCTTTGCACCACTGTTTCCAATGGCCTCCAACGGAATACTTAGCAACAATGAACTCATTCTCTTCATCTCCCAACATTTGACTGAAATTTCACAACAAATGCAAGGTAATGATAAGAGAATAGATGAAATCATCGATATGCTAGCAAGGATGAATGATGAGCTGAATTTTCTTGTTGAAGATGGAAGCAACACTAATCATAGTGAAATGTCAAGCTATAGACACCGGGATTTGCATCGATATAATCCTGACTTGTCGAAAGGGCCGGATACATCTTTGGGCCAATATAGCATACAATGCAAACAAATCAAATCAAGGCGGCCCACTACAAGAGATAAAACCCGCACGAGTTTTAATCGAAGGAAACGGCCCAGAACCAGGACAGGCCCAAGGCGCGCCCCGACTCAGGCATTTCAAAACCTGCGCGGGTTTTCTATGCCCTGAAGCGCGTCGTTTTGCTTTGCTGACATCAGCAATCCGTGTGCAGGATTGATAAAACCCGCGCGGGTTTTATCCTAAAGAATCCGGCGCCAAAATCCCATGCAAAGCCCTTGATTTTCACATGCTTTGACCTTGGCCCTTGACTTGGATGCTACGTGATTGTATGGCATGATCATGGGGATGTGTCCCCCATGACTCTCCCTCCATTTCCCTCCTAAACCTCACCTCCTCCACCTATAAATACCCCTTCCATTTCACCTTCATCATCAAGCATTTTCACCACCTTACGCCATTATTCTACCCTTACTCTCCCAAACTCTCATCATTTTCACTATTCTCATTCCATCACTCTACCAAAATTATCATTCTTATACTACCCCACTACTATTCTCATAGTCACCTTTTCTTCGCCAAGTCAAGGGAAGTCAAGGCGTTTCGATCGACGCATTCGGGCTCCTAAATCAAAGAGGTTCGCTTTTACGTTTCTTTCATCGTTGTTAATTTTAATCATGTAATTTGTACTTTAAATTCTATTATATGTGCATATTTTGTAAACCCAAAAATCTCATTTTATCTTGCATGTTAAGAATATAAATTTACGAAATTAATTAAACTTTTCCCCGCTCTTTTTTCATTTTAATGTCGATTTTAGTAGAGTTTGTTTTCTAACATGCGAATTTGAGAATTCTTATAATTCTCGAATTCGTAACCTTACCCCCGGACTTAGAATCGGGTTTCGTGGACCGGAGTTATTTTTATTATTTTTATGGTTTGTCGGTTTCCTTAAATCGGCTGGCGATTCTTTTATCCTTTTTTCATAATCCGTTTAGCTATTTAATCTTAGAATTTGCACTAAAAATAATTAAAATGACTTAACATTTCCCCATTCATCATATTCAATGCTAAAACCGAGATAAAGTGGGTCAGGAAATGATAAAACCCGCACGGGTTTTATTGTTTCTAACTCACTTTCTCTGGCCCAGGAAAGCGGACGGCCCAGTCCAAGTCAGGTCAAAAACCCACGCGGGTTTTGACTATCCTTGGCGGTCTGGTTGCTTTCTTTCGGGCCTGAATTGATTGTTTGGGCCGGTTTTAAGTTATATTTAATATATTTTTGGTGTAATTTCGAATATTTAAATAATAAAAACGGATTTGTAAAATAAATAAAATTTCACCACCCCGAAAATGAATTTCGAAAGTAAAAATATCCTTATTTAAGGATTAAGCAACCTTTGTCGGCTCCCGATCGTTTAAGTAGCGCATCACGGAGAAAAGGGGTGCACCCTTTTCCCGGGGTCCTACAGATTGGCGACTCCACTGGGGACTTAAACTTAAAAAGAGGGTAAAACTTGAAAAAATCGAATTAATTTGAAATTGTAAATGGGAGAAGTTGATTATTTTCGTGATTTTATAATTCTTTTTAGGCATCCTTTGCATACCGGGCCACTAATCGCGTCTTTTGACATGTTAGCACAAAGGCGACGGGTAAGTTATACCTAGGTGATTCCCTCGAGAGCGGGCGGGCCACTACTTGTGGGATGCACCCTACATTGCCAAGCATTTGGTCCCCTCTCTCCCCGTGTTACACTCATAGGGCTTCCTTGAAGTTCTTTGAGAAATACCTCACACTCCTTACTCTAGGGTATGGAGCACGGAGATGAAAACGTGCGGTAGGCAATGTAATCCAACCATAGAAAAATCCATGAACATAGAACCTTGGTTTAGGGTATCCCCTCATGTTGTATGCTATGTGCTATGTGCTACCCCTTCCCCTTCCCCTTTTCCCTTTTGTTTTAGAGTCGACCCTAGTTTAGAGGTTTTGTTCTAGCCCATATAAAATTCATTGGGTTGAGAAAATGATTATTTATTAATTGGAATATTTAACCCAAAAGGCATCATGGTTAGCCCAAGTGGAAGGGCCCATTTATGCTTGAAGGATGATTATTTTAATTAATAAATAAAAATCGACTCACCTTTGATGATATTATATGTCCGTTTACGAAATTCTCTTAACGAAAGGTAAAAAAAAAGATTAATTAAAAAAGTCCAACAAAGTTAATGGATAGTTTTAGATTGCATAATAGTCACTAAGCTCGAGGAAATTAATTTGTCGATTTAATTAATGAGTCCATCGCATTTATGGTCGGCCCGTTGTTAGGCGCAACCTATTGGATTTGTTGATTAAACCTATAAATTAATTATGACTCGCTTATTGTTCATTTTATTCAATCCTTTGCAATATCCATTTTCCTCGACTAAAGAAAAAAAAGAAAAAAGAAAAATGCAAAATAAGGTAAAAAAATAAAAAAAAGAGGATAAAAAAATTGGGTCGTCAGTCTTGTTAAGCATTATTCTAGTCCGCATAATAGTCATTATGGCTTGAGCTGTCTAAGTTGTTGGGCCAAGTTACGGATTCTCCTTAAAACGGCCGGCCTATGGTTTGTCCCTATCAATTTATGTCCCGCTCGCTATATTTGACTTTATTCGGCCCTTTATAATGTTTTGTCCATAGGTTCATATAGAGTTAGGTCATGCACTCCCAAAAAGTGGGTGAGTCCTTGGTGTCAGCATATACATGTCGAGTTAGTTAGGATCATATAGGTCTCTGAGGGCATGCATGCATCGGGTATTACGTGTCAGAGTATGTCATCAAGTGTTCTAACTTTGAATTTCCATGCAGGCATCATTGGTGATCGACTCTGAGCCCGCATTCGAGATCCAAAAACTGGTCGTTTGATTCCGAACCCACATTACAATCCATCTGCAACTAGCGATTGTATCATGTCTGGAGAGCAATTCCAAGAAGTCCCGATCTAAAGCACCGAAGCCAACATCATGAAGCATTTAGACGAGCTCTATACCAAAATGCAAGGTCTTGTGTTAGCTAATACCCTAGAGCAGGATCTGTTCCTGCAGGGGAGTTATCAAGAGATCGGGGAGTCCCGATATTATTTCTGAGATTGTGCACACATCTGATTCTGTTTCTGGGACTGGCCATCCATTCTGATTCTGAGGATCTGAGATCCTGTTCTGATTCTAATTGTGACGCCCCGGAAATTCAATTATAGAAAGTCAAAGTCAAACTAACGTTAACAGACAAAACTTAGCGGACGACTTCAAATTTAGTTTGGGCGTCACTGCCGTATCCCCGAAGGAATACAAGGCGAGAAAGGAAAACACAACTGTCTGCTAACGGTAACTACTAACAACTCAAAACAACTTTAAGAATTCATAACGAAAACAAAAGAAAAGATTCAACGACTTCTAGACTCGTCGTCCTCACTTCTAATTCCTGCCTCAAAGACTTAGATCTCCAGAAATCAAAACATTTCAGAAAATGAGGGGGAAATCTCAATAATGTCTACCCCTAACGTTTAAAACAGTTTAAGTTCATTTCAATTCATTTTGGGGAGAGGGATCGAATCAAACGTTTTAGAAATCTTTAATCCCATACTGTTTCCTCAACCCATCCAATCCATATTTTAAATTTGCGGGCGGGATACCAAATCCCTTAAAGTAACATCGCCTACCAAAGGCATCAAGAACATCGCCTACCAAAGGCATAAACATCGCCTACCAAAGGCATCAAGAGCATCGCCTACCAAAGGCATAAACATCGCCTACCAAAGGCATCAAAATACTATCCTATATCAGGGAAGGAAGCCCCGATCTCCTGGTCCATAACCCTGCAGGTTGTTACGCCTGCACAACAGGTTATCCCCCGAAACCCGCTTAACGTTTCCACTGGAATTATTTAATTCAGTATTCAAACTCAACTCACGACTCTCAAGTCAACCATCCCAAGTTATCAAAACCATTAACGAAACTTTGAATGAAAGACCATCCAATTTCTCAACTCAAATAAACCAAGATCACGAACGAAACAAAAGATTATCAAAATAGATGGTCGTATTTCCACAAAAGTCCCTTTTCGGGATGCAATTCTCAAAAAGATTATAAAACATCAAACACATTTAAAGAGCATCCCAGTGGGAATTAGAGCATAGACAATTACCTGGATACTTCACAAGATAGTAGTAACGAAGGGCACACTTGAGCTCACTACCGGCACGTACTAACTCTTGACTAGAATAAAAGTAATTATCTAATCAAAACGCGTTCTAGCGAGGTTAGAATTAACTACCAACTATCTACCCCATCCCCTAGGAACACTTAGGTTCCTATCATTTAGAATTTACACTCAACATCTCTAAGATAACACATAACATGATCACATATTATTTTCACTCAACAATTATTATAAAAAAAAGAAGCAAGCAGAGGACAGATTATAACATTCACATAAAACGGGTCACAACTCGACTTCCCGACATCCTACGGGTCTGATTCTGGACTTTTCGGAAACCTCAGAATGTCTCCTAAAACTTTCATGTTGACGACTAGGCCCAACTCAGTCCCGAAGGACTTCAAAACTTCCATCTTTCTAATTGGTCCAGAACTGACAGGTTTTAGTAAAACGGCTATAACTCGGGTTATACAAGTCAAACGTTCGATCCGTAAAATTCCTATGGTTCCTAACACTTAAAGGAACTTCCAGTAAAAGGGACTTGGTCAAAAGACATCTATACTAGTCGTGGCAACCCGATCTTTAGACACTATCAAAACTGTCCCGTTAACGGAATTCAATTAATTTGTTATTTCGGTTCTAACTTTTACCAAACGGTCTCGGGTTCTAATTAGGACTCAAAACAATACTTAGGGTCCTATATCTAAGGTTCAACTTATCTTAGGTCCAACATTTAAAACTTGTAGGGCTACACTTTAATTTAAAAACATGAAACACCTTAACCAACTTTAATTAAAAACCTTTAAGTCACAAAAGAAAATAACTTTCTTAAAACATAAAACACTTAATAAGATTTCAAGAATTTAACCACACAAAATTAGTTATAAGTTTGTAACCATAAACCAAGATTTTCAAGAAATAACAAAAGCGGTTAACACGTAAATTTCTTTAATAAAAGATTTAAAAGAACTTTAGGAAACAATTAGTTACAAGTAATTAACTAATCAAGAAACGAATAACTAATTCTTTTATAACTTAACAAGAAATCAAGAATTTAACTAATGGTAGGTTACTAATTAAACAACCTAGCGATTTAATTTAACGAACAAGAACAAGAAAATTTTGTACTAATCGTATTCAAGAATTTAACCTAGATAATTTAGTTATCGAATTCGTGCATACAATAACATTGTGATCTAACCTAACATGAGTTATAATTTAAAGAACAATGAAATAATTTAACCTTGGGTTTTAATAACAAGAATCAACCTAATTTATTTAACAAACTTTAACAAGATTAATTCCTAGGAAACAATAAAAGACTTAACGATTAACCAACTCAACATTCAAGAAAATAACCTAAGTAATAACTTTCCAAGTTCGTACATACAATAACATTGTGGTTTAACGATTTATGTAAAGAAAATAAAGAACATTAAAGAACTACTTTTAAACCTAATAATCAACTATTACAACCTAATCTAATTACAATTTTCATCATAAAATTACAATTAACAATTTAAACAAATTACATATAACAATTAGGAACTTACACATAACAATTACATAATTACAACAAGAAAATTGTTACAATTAATTACCTAATTACAATACTAATAATGCAATAATTATAAAAACAGAATAGTAATAACAATAATAATAATTACAATTAAAATCAGATTATTAAAAATAAAAACAAGAAAATGAAAAGGAAAAAGAAAAGAAAATCAAGAATTTGATCAGATAGGGTTAGGGTTTACGTAGGTTAGGGTTTTATTGTGCTCGTGACGACGGCGCGGCGGGCGCGGTCGGAGAAGTGCGTCGGTGGTCGTATGTCGGAGTCGACGGGGGTCGACAGAGGGGGGTGGTCGGCGTCGAAATTCCGAGCAACAGCAGCGGCAAGTTCGGGGTTTCTCCTTCGACTGTGGCGGCGCTGGTGGCGTTAGGGCGGCGGTGTGACGGTCGTCTGGTGGTCGGGCAGCGACGGCGACGACGATGGACGTGGCGGCCGGCGACGAGGGCGGCGAAACGAGCGGAGTTAGCGCAAGGGAGAAAAAGAGAGAAAGAGAGAGAAAAGAGGGAAGGCGCGGTGGTTACCGGTGGTTGCGACGCGGCGACGGCAACGACCGGTGGCGTCGGTGGCGATGCGTCCGGTGGTGGTGCGAAGCGAAGGCAGGGGCGAGAGAAGGAGAGGGAGGAAGAAGAAAGAGAAAGGGAGAGAGGGAGGGTGGTTTGGTGGCTGGGCTGCGCTGGCTGCAGCGGTGGGCTGGTGGCGGCCGGCTGACCGAGGGGCGGGGGAGAGCAGGAGGGAGAGAGAGAGGGCTAGGGTTTGAGGAGGGAGATTAGGTTTAGGGTTTGAGAGGAGGGTTTAGGGGGGTTTTATACTACCCACATAATTAGGCCCAATTAACCCAACTAATCCTAACCCAACCCAATTAGCAAATAAAACTGAATTTTGTTTTCTAAACCTAATAATTCTAATAATAGTAATAAATTTATTTTTAATAAACATACAATCACATAACAAATAATATTCACGTAATTAACCGCATAATAATATTAACCTACAAAAATTACTATTCTACCCTTGTTAGTCCCTCGACGGTCCTACGAGCTCAAGCGTTAGCATAAATAAACATATTACGAACAACGATAAATAACGAAGTCAACCTATTTTATTAACGACGTCACGGTAAACCTTACTCAAATTTTCGGGGTTTTACATCATTACCTTCTTAAAAGAAGTTTCGTCCTCGAAACTTAAACTTAAGCCTAACGGTCCGGTAAAGACTAACGGTTTCCGTCCTACCCAAAACTCGAGGTTTTACATCATTACCTTCTTAAAAGAAGTTTCGTCCTCGAAACTTGACGCGCCTTAGGCTTGGAACAAGTGAGGGTACTTCTTCCTCATTTCGTCCTCTGTTTCCCAGGTTGCTTCTGTTGTAGTATGATTCGCCCACCGTACCTTTACCAAAGGGACTACTTTCCTCCTGAGCTGCTTTTCTCTACGGTCTAGTATTCCTAGCGGCTGCTCTTCATAGCTCAGATCCTCTTGCAGCTGAAGCGGCTCGGGATCAATCACATGGGTCGGGTCCGGAACATATTTCCTGAGTTGTGACACATGAAAGACATTATGCACTCTGGGGAGTTCTCCCGGCAGCTGTAACTTGTAGGCGACTTCTCCGATGCGTTCCAAAATTGGGTATGGCCCGATAAACCTTGGTGTCAACTTCCCCGACTGGCCGAATCTCATAACTCCCTTGGTAGGTGAGACTCGCAAAAACACATATTCCCCTACTTCAAACTCTAGAGGTCTTCTCCTTTTGTCAGCATAACTCTTTTGTCGACTTTGTACGCTTCATCTTATCTTGAATGATTCGAACCTTCTGAGTGGTGGCTTGTACTAGGTCCGGTCCAATTGTTAGAGCTTCATCGATGTCCTGCCAACATAGGGGAGTTCTACATCTCCTTCCATATAAGGCTTCGAAGGGTGACATCCCTATACTAGCATGGTAACTGTTGTTGTATGAGAACTCAATGAGGGTCAACTCGTCATCCCACGAGTCCTTGAAATCTAAAGCGCATGCTCGCAGCATATCTTCGAGGGTTTGGATGGTCCTCTGTCTGTCCATCTGTAGCTGGATGAAAAGCGGTGCTGAACTTGAGCTTTGTGCCAAACGCCTCTTGTAACTTTTTCCAAAACCGATCAAATCCGTGTCTCGTCGAGACTATAGAACTGGGTACTCCGTGTAACCTTACAATCTCCCTTACATAGGCTTGAGCTAGCTGATCTAGGGACCAATTGTTGGCGATGGCTAGGAAATGAGCTGACTTGGTCAAACGATCTACAATCACCCATATTGCATTGTGTTTCCGCCTGGTCCTTGGTAAACCTATCACAAAATCCATTGATATCGAATCCCATTTCCACTCAGGGACGTCCAACGGTTGTAGTAGTCCGGCTGGTCGTTGATGCTCTGCCTTGACTCGCTGGCAAGTAAGACACTTGGCCACAAAGTCTGCCACTTCTTGTTTCATATTACTCCACCGTAACATCCGCTAAGATCCTCAGACAACTTATTTCCCCCTGGATGCACTGAATATGGCGTATTGTGTCCCTCTTCTAAAATCCTCCTTTTCAATTCTTCCATATTGGGTACACAGATGCGGTTATGAAACCGTAATGTACCGTCTTCGTGGATCACAAAGCCAGGGGCTTTCCCTTGCAACACTTCTTCCCAGATTCTTGACAAGTCGTAAGTCCAGCTCTTGAGTTCTCTTGATCTCCTCCATTAGAGTAGGTTGTAATTCCATGGCATTCAAAACAACTTTCCTCCCAGATGTTACCACATTAATCTCCAATCTCTTAAACTCCTCGCACAACTCGTGTGGCATCGTTATCAAGTGGTTTATAGCAGGATACGGTCTTCTACTCAGGCATCACTACATTTGCCTTTCCGGATGATATTGAAAATTCACATCGTAATCCTTTAGGAATTCTAACCATCTTGTCTCACCGAGGTTGAGCTCTTTCGGTGAAAAGATACTTGCACTGATGGTGCCGTGAATATCTCGCATGCACTCCATACAGATAATGCCTCCAAATCTTTAGTGCAAAACCATCACGCTAACCTGCATCATGAGTGGGTAGTTCTTCTCATGCGTCTTGATTGTCCGGATGCATATGCAATCACCTTTCCATCCCGCATGAGCACACAACCTAATCCACCATGTGATGCATCATCAGAGATGACAAAACCTCCGTTCCTTGAGGTAGAGCAAGAATAGGGCCGAGGTAAGCCTCTTCTTCACTCCCGAATGCTCGCCGCATTTTTCCGACCATGCGAACTTTATTGTCTTCCGAGTCAAATTGGTCAATGGGTGGCGATTTTCGAGAAATCTTGCACGAATTTCCTATAATACCGCCAAACCCGTAAAACTCCTAACCTCCGTGGCATTCTTGGTGTCGCCACTTGGTGATGGCCTCCACCTTTTGAGGGTCTACCGCCACTCCTTCCTTAGACACCACATGTCCTAAGAACGCTACTTGTTCCAACCAAAACTCACACTTCTTAAGCTTCGCATAAAGCTTGTTGCTCCGTAGAGTCGTCAATACTTCCCTTAGATGATTCGCATGCTCCTCCCGTGTTCCTGAGTATACCAATATGTCGTCGATGAACACCACTACAAACTTATCCAGGAACGGCTCAACACTCGCTCATCAAATCCATGAAGCGGCCGGGCATTTGTAAGCCCAAAAGGCATTACCACGAACTCATAATGACCATACCGAGTTCGGAATGCGGTTTTAGAGATATCTTCTTCGCGAATTCTCAACTGGTGATAACCTGACCTCAGGTCTATCTTAGAAAACGTTGTTGCTCCTCGCAACTGGTCAAAAAGGTCATCGATACGAGGTAAAAGATAACGATTTTTGACGGTAATCTTGTTCAACTCCCGGTAATCGATGCACAACCTCATGCTACCATCCTTCTTCTTTACGAACAATGCAGTGCTCCCACTGACGCGGCCGGGTCGATATATCCCCTTTCTAATACTCGCCCACCGAGTCTTCAACTCCTTAAGCTCTGCGCGCCATGCGGTATGGGGCTTTGAAATAGGTGTGGCCCTGCCCAAATCGATGCAAATCTACTCCCCGATTGGAGGCACCCGGATCTCCTCCGAAACACATCGTGATACTCCCGCACTACCGGATATCCTCAATCGCAAGCTCCTCCGCCTTGGTGTCGACACGTTGCATAGAAACCCTTCACAACCTTGCTTAACAACTTCGAGCCTTGAGAGCCGAGATGATCCGTACACTATGAAGATGTCTATCACTCCAATGCACTATCTTCTTCCGCTTGGCCCCATTAAGGTCACCTTTGCCTATAACAATCTATCCGGGCTCTATACTTTGCTAACCACCCATCCCCGCAATAACGCCAAACTCCATTAGGTCAAACATATAGAGGTCACCTCAAACTCTGTCTGCTATCATTATAGGGCATCCACCATATAACTCTCCACAACTAATGGTGTCTCCGTGAGGTAGGGCTACCGATATAGGCTTACTATTCTCCGAGGGTTTCATCTTAGCCTTCTACTATAGCTCGTCCAACAAAAGAATGACTAGCACCGTAATCAAACAAACAGATATAGTGTAGAGGTGGAGAGAGAAGGTACCGTCACAACATCCGCTTCATTCTCACCTCTTCTTTCCTCATTACGTATACTCGTCCCCTCCTGTGGTTGCCGCTGCATGACGAGACGGTTTCTCGGGCCTCCTCGTTATTCTCGATTTCCACCAGATCCACCTTGTTTTCTTTGTGGCCTTTGGTTCCCATTATAGCCTCCCGATTTTGATATGTCGTCATGGGCTCTCCAATTGCCGTTATTCCCGCTGTTTCCATTATTCCCTCCATTTCGGCCCCCTGTTGGCTGTTGAGGGCACTGACGTACCTGATGTTGGAAACTTCCGCAGTTGAAACATCCTCCTCGCACGTTCCTTACTCTACAATCCCGTGGATAATGGCCTGGTCGACCACAAACCTTGCAGATTGGAGCATTCGACGCCACGCCCAAGACCGATTTCCTGCCATTCTGGCGAAACCTCTTCTCCTGAAAATGTTGAGGTGGGTTGAAGCGGGGTGGTTCTTTCCTCTTTTGCCCTTGTATGCCTAGCTGTCGTTCCATGTCATGCATCACCCTTTCTCTGATGAGGCAACGTCAAAGATATTCTGGTAAGACGTGAACTCTCGCGATGACATGCGATCCTGAATCTTACAATTCAGTCCATCCCAGAAGCGGTCCATCCTTAACTGTTCAGTGGCTACCAAAGCAGATGCAAAACGAGATAGTTCAGTGAACTTTGCAGAGTAGGCAAGCACACTAGTTTCCCCTTGACGCAGATTCATGAACTCCTTTTCTTTTGCCTTCTGGAGAGAAATTGGGTAAAAGCGGTCCTTTAGCACAATCTTGAAACGGTTCCAGTCGAAACCCGGTTCAGTCCTTATTTCCTTCACACTGGCCCACCACAAGTCGGCCTCTTCCTTCAGGTGGTAAGCAGCAAAGTCCACCCTTAACTCGTCAGGACAGTGTGTGGTGTCGAAAATCTTCTCAATTTCCTAATCCAATCTTCAAAGACCTTGGGATCACTACCCGTGTAAGTGGCGGGTTGAAGCCGTTGAACCTTTGGAGAAGAGCGGAGGGTCATCTTCCTCCCTCCTCCTTGTCGATCTACCACTTTCCTCGCAGGTCCTCGTGCTTGCCGAGCATCTCAATCATTAGCATGCTAGCAAAGTCGTCCGGTGTGTTCTTGCACTCGACCACCGGTATCATTTGAGCGAGCGTTGGCTAGCTTCGATTGCGATTTGAGGGCGCGATTCGGCCACAGCTGGTGGGCGCTCCCGGTCCCCGTTATTGGCGTGAGACCCATTCATATCCGACATCCTGGTTCAAAGGGTCGATTTAGTCTACTTAAAGGATTCCAATCCATAAACTCAACATTATGCTAAAGGTAGCTACTGTCCGGTCTTCATAGGGTGCTAAACAATACGAACGTAATTTTGTTCTACCAAGTAGTTTTTATGCCAACGCTTTATTTCATGAATTCTTATCACATATTAAAAGGTTACACTACAATATTTCTTATGTATCAATGTAATCATGTACAATATTTCCAAAGGATACAACGAATCCATATTCGATTATATCACGCTTTAACAAAGTATCAACATAACATCTATTCACAACATTCAAAGACATAAGCCATCCCACTTAGATGATTCTCCGCATCGAGGATCCTTCCGCCGAGATCGAGTCCACTCAGATCACTGCCTCATCCCCGAGCCCTCCTGGGTCTTCTCTGCTTCTGGTCCACCCCATCCTCCTCCTCGGGTGGAATATCGTGCTCGGCTCAACGGCGGAGTGCAGTGCCCTAGAGGTTACCTCGGGCTCGAACACTGGCCTGCCCTCGGCGGTCCTCCTCGGATCTTCTTCGTGGTCATCCTCATGATCCTCGGTGCAGGGTGGGTTCACTGGACCCTCTACTCAAGATCCCGATCCGGCGATCTTAGAAAAGACCTCGGGATTCGATGCTCGACTCCACCCGCACTCGACACCAACAACACGGGTGTGGTACCTCTCCTCCGGAGCGGTGGCAGCAATGACAAGACAAAGCATGGCCCCACCAGTGGATCATCTCGTAAAGTGAGCAGAAAGCGTTAGCTGGGCTTCCTCGTTGTCGCGGCAAGGAGTTCGGGACATCCTTGGTGTACCGCTCGATCTCATCAGAAGTTCAACATGTGTGTCCCCAAATACCCACCGGAGGAATGGGTGTAACGGTGAAAGCACGGCGTGGGTGCTGACAGCATGTGTGCGTTGTGCCATCCTACAAGGTTAGAACACATTACACGTAAAATACGATGATATAATCACAATGAAATATTTAGGGAAAGCATGAAACCATTTTCCCCCATCCTACGCTCATCACTCCGAACTTAGCTTCCTAGGGTCCATCTAAACCTAAAGGACTCTGAGGAGCTACTAGGTCGCAACCCAGAGCTCTGATACCATTCTGTGACGCCCCGGAAATTCAATTATAGAAAGTCAAAGTCAAACTAACGTTAACAGACAAAACTTAGCGGACGACTTCAAATTTAGTTTGGCCACGCCGTATCCCCGATGTAATACAAGGCGATAATGGAAAACACAACTTTCTGCTTACGTTAACTACTAACAAATCAAAACATATTTTAGAATTATTAACGAAAACAAAAGAAAAGATTCAACGACTTCTAGAATCGTGCCCTCACTTCTAATTCTGTTCAAAGACTTAGATCTCCACCTGAAATCAAAACATTTCAGAAAATGAGGGGGAAATCTCAATAATGTCTACCCCTAACGTTTAAAACAGTTTAAGTTCATTTCAATTCATTTTGGGGAGAGGGATCGAATCAAACGTTTTAGAAATCTTTAATCCCATACTGTTTCCTCAACCCATCCAATCCATATTTTAAAAATCGGGCTGGATACCAAATCCCTTAAAGTAACATCGCCTACCAAAGGCATCAAGAACATCGCCTACCAAAGGCATAAACATCGCCTACCAAAGGCATCAAGAGCATCGCCTACCAAAGGCATAAACATCGCCTACCAAAGGCATCAAAATACTATCCTATATCAGGGAAGGAAGCCCCGATCTCCTGGTCCATAACCCTGCAGGTTGTTACGCCTGCACAACAGGTTATCCCCCGAAACCCGCTTAACGTTTCCACTGGAATTATTTAATTCAGTATTCAAACTCAACTCACGACTCTCAAGTCAACCATCCCAAGTTATCAAAACCATTAACGAAACTTTGAATGAAAGACCATCCAATTTCTCAACTCAAATAAACCAAGATCACGAACGAAACAAAAGATTATCAAAATAGATGGTCGTATTTCCACAAAAGTCCCTTTTCGGGATGCAATTCTCAAAAAGATTATAAAACATCAAAACACATTTAAAGAGCATCCCAGTGGGAATTAGAGCATAGACAATTACCTGGATACTTCACAAGATAGTAGTAACGAAGGGCACACTTGAGCTCACTACCGGCACGTACTAACTCGGGCCTAGAATAAAAGTAATTATCTAATCAAAACGCGTTCTAGCGAGGTTAGAATTAACTACCAACTATCTACCCCATCCCCTAGGAACACTTAGGTTCCTATCATTTAGAATTTACACTCAACATCTCTAAGATAACACATAACATGATCACATATTATTTTCACTCAACAATTATTATAAAAAAAAGAAGCAAGCAGAGGACAGATTATAACATTCACATAAAACGGGTCACAACTCGACTTCCGACATCCTACGGGTCTGATTCTGGACTTTTCGGAAACCTCAGAATGTCTCCTAAAACTTTCATGTTGACGACTAGGCCCAACTCAGTCCCGAAGGACTTCAAAACTTCCATCTTTCTAATTGGTCCAGAACTGACAGGTTTTAGTAAAACGGCTATAACTCGGTTATACAAGTCAAACGTTCGATCCGTAAAATTCCTATGGTTCCTAACACTTAAAGGAACTTCCAGTAAAAGGGCTTGGTCAAAAGACATCTATACTAGTCGTGGCAACCCGATCTTTAGACACTATCAAAACTGTCCCGTTAACGGAATTCAATTAATTTGTTATTTCGGTTCTAACTTTTACCAAACGGTCTCGGGTTCTAATTAGGACTCAAAACAATACTTAGGGTCCTATATCTAAGGTTCAACTTATCTTAGGTCCAACATTTAAAACTTGTAGGGCTACACTTTAATTTAAAAACATGAAACACCTTAACCAACTTTAATTAAAACCTTTAAGTCACAAAAGAAAATAACTTTCTTAAAACATAAAACACTTAATAAGATTTCAAGAATTTAACCACACAAAATTAGTTATAAGTTTGTAACCATAAACCAAGATTTTCAAGAAATAACAAAAGCGGTTAACACGTAAATTTCTTTAATAAAAGATTTAAAAGAACTTTAGGAAACAATTAGTTACAAGTAATTAACTAATCAAGAAACGAATAACTAATTCTTTTATAACTTAACAAGAAATCAAGAATTTAACTAATGGTAGGTTACTAATTAAACAACCTAGTGATTTAATTTAACGAACAAGAACAAGAAAATTTTGTACTAATCGTATTCAAGAATTTAACCTAGATAATTTAGTTATAGAAAACTTGCAAACAATAACATAGAGATCAAACCTAACATGAGTAATAATTTAAAGAACAATGAAATAAATTAACCTAGGTGTTTAATAACAAGAATCAACCTAATTTATTTAACAAACTTTAACAAGATTAATTCCTAGGAAACAATAAAAGACTTAACGATTAACCAACTCAACATTCAAGAAAATAACCTAAGTAATAACTTTCCAAGTTCGTACATACAATAACATTGTGGTTTAACGATTTATGTAAAGAAAATAAAGAACATTAAAGAACTACTTTTAAACCTAATAATCAACTATTACAACCTAATCTAATTACAATTTTCATCATAAAATTACAATTAACAATTTAAACAAATTACATATAACAATTAGGAACTTACACATAACAATTACATAATTACAACAAGAAAATTGTTACAATTAATTACCTAATTACAATACTAATAATGCAATAATTATAAAAACAGAATAGTAATAACAATAATAATAATTACAATTAAAATCAGATTATTAAAAATAAAAACAAGAAAATGAAAAGGAAAAAGAAAAGAAAATCAAGAATTTGATCAGATAGGGTTAGGGTTTACGTAGGTTAGGGTTTTAGGCTGCTCCGCCCGAGAGGTGCGTCGGGGTCGGAGTGCGTCGGAGTCGAGTCGGGGTCGACAGGGGGTGGTCGGCGTCGAAATTCCGAGCAACAAAGGTGCAAGTTCGGGTTTCTCCTTCGACGTGGGCGCGCTGGTGGCGTTAGGCGGTGACGGTCGTTCGGTGGAGCGGCGACGGCGACGACGATGGACGCGTGGCGACGGCGGCGGCGAACGAGCGGAGTTAGCGCGAGGAGAAAAAGAGAAAGAGAGAGAAAAGAGGGAAGGCGCGGTGGTTACGGTGGTTGCATGGTACTGCGGCGGCGCGTCCGGTGGCGATGCGTCCGGTGGTGGTGCGAAGGCGGGGCGAGAGAAGGAGAGGAGGAAGAAGAAAGAGAAAGGGAGAGAGGAGGGTGGTTTGGTGGTGGTCGCATTGCAGCTGCGGGTGGTGGCGGCCGGTGGCCAGGGGCTGGGAGCAGGAGGGAGAGAGAGAGGGCTAGGGTTTGAGGAGGGAGATTAGGTTTAGGGTTTGAGAGGAGGGTTTAGGGGGGTTTTATACTACCCACATAATTAGGCCCAATTAACCCAACTAATCCTAACCCAACCCAATTAGCAAATAAAACTGAATTTTGTTTTCTAAACCTAATAATTCTAATAATAGTAATAAATTTATTTTTTAATAAACATACAATCACATAACAAATAATATTCACGTAATTAACCGCATAATAATATTAACCTACAAAAATTACTATTCTACCCTTGTTAGTCCCTCGACGGTCCTACGAGCTCAAGCGTTAGCATAAATAAACATATTACGAACAACGATAAATAACGAAGTCAACCTATTTTATTAACGACGTCACGGTCAACCTTACTCAAATTTTCGGGGTTTTACACTAATATTCTGGGGATAGGCATATCCTGCCCGCATAATAAAATTCTGATATGTTTTCTGAGGAAAAGTTTACTCTATTACTCTGTTTCTGATTTCTAATTACTATGTTTCTGATTTCTGATTAAAAGGGTAATTATGGTTTTTGGAACATTATGTTTTTTTTGAGTTGGAAGTTGGTACTGTTGGTTTATAAGTTTTGTTTTTTCTGAACTCTGGTTATTTTGGGTTGGGTTTCAAATGAGTTGTAAAAAGGTTTGACTTGTTCCCCTCCCCTAAAATGGTTTGAAATGAACTTTGAACTGTTTTGACAGTTAGGGGTAGACATTATTGAGGTTTCCTCCCTCATGTGTGAATGTTTTGTTTTCAGGTGACGATCATTTATGTGATGGGGACGGGCAATAGGAGTGAGGACGTTGGAGTTGAATGTTTTGAGAATATAGTTTAGTTTATGTTTAGACTTGAAGTTTGGTTAATGTTGAGTTTTTGTTGATCTAGAATTCGAAGTTCTTTTCGTTGTTAAATTGAAGTAAACAGTTCTTGATCAGTTGTTAGTTTTCCTTTCTTGCCTTGTATCTCTTCGGAGGTACGGCAGTAACACCCAAGTTAATAAAAAGAAAAAAAATGAGTCGTCCGCTGTTAATGTTGGACAACGTTTGGCTTTGACCGTTAAGTTTAGAATTGAATTTCCGGGGCGTTACTGAATGGTATCAGAGCTCTGGGTTACGACCTGGTAGCTCCTAAGTGTCTATTAGGTTTTTAGTTAGACTTTACGATGCTACGTTCGGAGTGATGAATGTAGGATAGAGGAATGGGATGTGTGTCTCTTTCCTGGTTTCCTTTTATGTCATAAGTGCATGCTTGATCATTTTGACATTTGTTGGACGATATAAAGCTGCCATTGCTATGAGCACCCGACTCTAGCCTCTCTGGATGATCTAAACCCTGAGGAGGGAAAGGAATATAGCCCCAAGGAGGGCTTGGAACCGGAAGAAGACCCCGACGAGGAGTCGGAGGTGGAGAGAAGACCCGACCTATGAGAAGCAGCTGCTATGTATTCTAGATTATGAAGAAAAGTAACTTCAAAGAAATATCGTCCCTCTAGTAAAAGTGTGATGGGAGAACCATGCCAAAATCGAAACCATTTATGAAGCTGAGGAGGAGATTGGATTAAGGCATCCACACCTATACAATGCATAAGGCATGTTGAGTTTCGAGGACGAAACTCTTTTGAAGAAGGTAATGATGTAAAATCCCGAGATTTTGGTTAAAGTAACCGTGAGTTCCGTCTGAAGAATCGCTAAGTAAGAGTTTAAGTTTCGAGGACGAAACTTCTTTTAAGGGGGTAATGATGTAAAACCCTGAAAAAAATTCAATTGCGTTTACCGTTAAATTTCTTAACGTGCGTTTTATTCCGGTTTTATTTATCTGTTATCACACGGAGCTTTTAGGACCGAGAGTGAGTTCGTTGGAATTTTTAGTGTCCTAAAAATATCAGTTAGGAATTTTCGGGTTTTAGGTAGAATTTTATTTGGATTAGTTATGGAAATTTTACCTGGTTTTGGTTATGTTTTCGGGTAAAAATGTTGGGGAATGTAGTATTAACATTAGGGGTATTTTTGGTAGTAGTTTTGTGATGATATCATCTTGATGACCTCATCCCCTTATCCTTTTTCTTCCTATTTTCTCCTGATTTATCCAAAAAACTTCCCTTAGTTGTTGTTGCAACCGTTTTTGCTGCAATTGGAGCCTCCCACTACCAATGCAAACTTTCTCATATCCCAATCCTAGTGTGACACGTGCCCCCCTTCTCTCTCTTTCTTTATCTTTCTCTCTCTCCTATTTCTTCTTTCATTAATACATTACTAATATGTTGTTGTTGCTCTCGCCCGACACCATGCAACCACCATACACCACCCACGCCACCACCTTCAACCTCCCTCCTTCCACCTTCATTTCGACATCGGCCAACATACCACCGAGCTCCGACCACCGCAGCGTCGACCACCGACCTTTTTCGCCGCCGCAGAAACCGCCCGCAAGCCCCTGGTTCTGCTCTGTTCGGTTTGCCCAAACACCCCAACCGACGTCGCCGTGAACCCCCACCACTGCACCGACGTTCTTCCATCGACCCCGACACCCCTCATCTCTCCGGCTAGACGACCATCGGTGTTGCTTTCTAGGGCTGCTGTTGCTATATATTACCGCTACGCCGCCATCGCCAATGAGACCACGACTGGAGACCACTGGCGATCGCTCGCCGCTGTCGCCACCACCCAGCGCCACCCCCTCTGGTTGTGGCCCTTGCTAGTATAACCTCCTTACTCTCTCTCTATTCTTTTTGTAGGGTTTTATTCTTGTTATTGTTTGTAGTTTCATTGTTACAAATATGATGTGTATGATGGTTCTGTTATTATATGAGTTGGGCTAGAGCTATTCCTCATATAAGTGATGAATATAGTGTTAGAATATTTTTAGTGTGGATGCTAGATCATGCATGATAGTTTGTATGGTTATGTACTAAGTTTTCATAAGTTATTAGGTTATTATTAAGTTTTTATAAGTTATTAAATTTCATATTATTATTTTTATTATTATTAAGTTTGGTATTACTAGTAGCTTTTCGTATTATTATCATTATTATCAAGTTTTCAAGTTATTATTAAGTGTTCATATTATTTTCGTATTATTATTAAAGTTTCACAAGTGATCATTAAGTTTCGTGATTTTATTATGTTTCGTATTATTATTATTAGTATTAAGTTTCTCTTACTAAGATTACTAAGTTAGTCATTTGATTATTATCAAGTTTTTCGTAACAATATAAGTTTGTGATATTAGTAGTTTTCATATTATTATTATGAATACTAAGTTTTTTAAATGATTACAAGTGTGGTATTATTACTAGTACTAATTAATAAGTTTTGAAATTTCTATTATGTTCCAAGAGGTTACTAAGTTACTTATTAATTATATTTTTAAGGTCATATTATTGATAAGTTTCCATTTTATCATTATTATGTATATTATTATTATTAGTATCTAGTTTCGTATTATGGTATTAAGTTTATGATGCTAGTAAGTTTCATATGTCTATTTTCATAATATTGCTAATATTAAGTTTGTACTATTATTTTATGTACCTATTAATAATAATAAGTTTCATGTTATTATTATAAAATTCATGTTATTGGGTTCATGTTATTTTAGAGTTTCATGTTATTATCATTATTATAAGGTTTTGTGTTATTACTATTATTATTATAAAGTTTCGTATTATTATTATTCTTACTATGGAGTTCCATGTAATTGTTTTAAAATTCATATGATAAGTATTAAAAGTTTAACATTATTAGTATCAAAGTTTCATATGTCTTAGTATTTAAGTTCCATATATTTTGGTATTAAAGTTTTTATAAAGTTTTCATGTTGTTACGTGGTGATATGATTATTATGTTCAAAAACCCTACGTTAATTGTATTATTATTAAAGTATTAGTATCAGATTATGATGGTAAATGTGTTGTTCCGATCTTATTATTTTACCTTTAGAAAATGTGTGTTGTGATGTTCATGTTTTCTTAATAGTTACGCTCGATACATGGTTAACTAACTTATAAGAAAAGGCTAAGGTTGGGGTATGGTAGGATTCGTGCGTAACTAATTATCATAGAGTTCGGTATTAATTTTAGAAATATATTCGAATTCTAGGTCCGAGCGAGACGACGCGATAGTTAGCTTCCGTGTGTAAGTGATTGCAGTAAAAAAAAGCTGCTCAGGTAATGTCTATGTTCTAATCCCATTTGGGATGCCCTTTTATCTGTTTTGTGATTTTAATCTGTTTGTGAAGCTTGCATCCCGTATGGGAACTTTCTGTGATATTTGGACTGTCTGATTTGGATGTCTGCGAGTTGTTTTTCTGAGTTGAGTAAAACGTGGCAGTCTTTTAAACTCTGAATTTTATTCTGTCGGTTTTATAAACTGGGTTGGGTTTTATTTGAAGTCTGATGCCTCATAATTCATAAGATACTAATAATCAAAGTGAAACCATAAGCGGGTTGCGGGTAACGACCCTTAAACCAGGATTTGTTATTGCAGGGGAGTTATCAAGAGATCGGGGAGTCCCGATATTATTTCTGAGATTGTGCACACATCTGATTCTGTTTCTGGGACTGGCCATCCATTCTGATTCTGAGGATCTGAGATCCTGTTCTCCTTCTGATTCTGATATTGTGGGAATAGGCAAATCCCGCCCGCATTATAAAATTATGATATGTTTTCTGAGGAAAAGTTTACTCTGTTTCTGATTTCTGATTACTCTGTTTCTGATTTCTAATTACTATGTTCCTGATTTCTTATTACTATGGTTTCTGATTTCTGATTTCTGATTCTGAGTTTAAAAAGGGTAATTATGGTTTTTGGAACATTATGTTTTTTTTGAGTATGAAGTTGGTACTGTTGGTTTATAAGTTTTGTTATTTCTGAACTCTTATTATTTTGGGTTGGGTTTCAAATGAGTTGTGAAAAAGTTTGACTTGTTCCCCTCCCCTAAAATGGTTTGAAATGAACTTTGAACTGTTTTGACAGTTAGGGTAGACATTATTGAGGTTTCCTTCCTCATGTGTGAATGTTTTGTTTTCAGGTGAAGATCATTTATGTGATGGGGACGGGCAATAGGAGTTAGGACCTTGGAGTTGGATGTTTTGAGAATATAGTTTAGTTTATGTTTAGACTTGAAGTTTGGATAATGTTGAGTTTTTGTTGATCTAGAATTCGAAGTTCTTTTCGTTGTTAAATTGAAGTAAACAGTTCTCGATCAGTTGTTAGTTTTCCTTTCTTGCCTTGAATCTTTTCGGAGGTACGGCATTAACGCCCAAGTTAATAAAAGGAAAAAAAATGAGCCTTCCGTTGTTAATGTTGGACAACGTTTGGCTTTAACCGTTAAGTTTAGAATTGAATTTCCGGGGCGTTACTGAATGGTATCAAAGCTCTGGGTTGCGACCTGGTAGCTCCTAAGTGTCTATTAGGTTTTTAGTTAGACTTTAGGATGCTACGTTCGGAGTGATGAGTGTAGGATGGGGGAATGGGATGTGTGTCTCTTTCTTGGTTTCCTTTTATGTCATAAGTGCATGCTTGATCGTTTTTGACATTTGTTGGACGACATACAACTGCCATTGCTATGAGCACCCGACTCTAGCCTTTCTGGATGATCTAAACTCTTAGGAGGGAAAGGAATATAGTCGCAAGGAGGGCTTGGAACCAGAAGAAGACCCCGACGAGGAGTCGGAGGTGGAGAGAAGACCCGATCTATGAGAAGCAGCTGCTAGGGATTCTAGATTATGAATAAAAGTAACTTCAAAGAAATATCGTCCCTCTAGTAAAAGTGTGATGGGAGAACCATGCCACAATCGAAACCATTTATGAAGCTGAGGAGGAGATTGGATTAAGGCATCCACACCTATACAATGCATAAGGCATGTTGAGTTTCGAGGACGAAACTCTTTTGAAGTAGGTAATTATGTAAAATCCCGAGTTTTTGGTTAAAGTAACCGTGAGTTCCATCTGAAGAATTGCTAAGTAAGAGTTTAAGTTTCGAGGACGAAACTTCTTTTAAGGGGGTAATGATGTAAAACCCTGAAAAAAATTCAATTACATTTATCGTTAAATTTCTTAACGTGCGTTTTATTTCGTTTTTATTTATCTGTTATCAAACGGAGCTTTTAGGACCGCGAGCGAGTTCGTTGGAATTTTTAGTGTCCTAAAAATATCAGTTAGGAATTTTCGGGTTTTGGGTAGAATTTTATTTGGATCTGTTATGGAAATTTTCTCTGGTTTTGGTTATGTTTTCGGGTAAAAATGCTAGGGAATGTAGTATTAACATTACGGGTATTTTTTGTAGTTGGAGCCTCCCACTATCAATTTTCGTCCAATTTTCTCCTGATTTATCCAAAAACTTCCCTAAGTTGTTGTTGCAACCGTTTTTGCTGTAATTGGAGCCTCCCACTATCAATGCAAACTTTCTCATATCCCAATCCTAGTGTGACACGTGCCCCCCCTTCTCTCTCTTTCTTTATCTTTCTCTCTCTCCTATTTCTTCTTTCATTAATACATTACTAATATGTTGTTGTTGCTCTTGCCCGACACCATGCAACCACCATACACCACCCACGCCACCACCTTCAACCTCCCTCCTTCCACCTTCATTTCGACATCGGCCACCATACCACCGAGCTCCGACCACCGCAGCGCCGACCACTGACCTTTTTCGCCGCCGCAGAAACCGCCCGCAAGCCCCCGGTTCTACTCTGTTCGGTTTGCCCAGACACCTCAACCAACGTCGCCGTGAACTCCCACCACTGCACCGACGTTCTTCCATCGACCCCGACGCCCCTCATCTCTCCGGCTAGACAACCATTGGCACTCAGCTCCGGCGAGGACGAAGCCCGACCTCGGTGTTGCTTTCGAGGGCTGCTGTTGCTATATATTGCCGCTGCTACCGCCTGCCATCGCCAACAGACCCGACGCTGGAGACCCGCCTGGGCGACCGCCCTGCTGCCGTCGCCACCACCCAGCGCCACCCCCTCTGGTTGTGACCCTTGCTAGTATAACCTCCTTACTCTCTCTCTATTCTTTTTGTAGGGTTTTATTCTTGTTATTGTTTGTAGTTTCATTGTTACAAGTATCATGTGTATGATGGTTCTGTTATTATATGAGTTGGGCTAGAGCTATTCCTCATATAAGTGATGAATATAGTGTTAGAATATTTTTAGTGTGGATGCTAGATCTTGCATGATAGTTTGTATGTTTATGTACTAAGTTTTCATAAGTTATTAGGTTATTAGTAAGTTTTTATAAGTTATTAAATTTCGTATTATTATTATTATTAAGTTTGGTATTACTAGTAGCTTTTCGTATTATTATCATTATTATCAAGTTTTCAAGTTATTATTAAGTGTTCATATTATTTTAGTAAAACCCTGCAAAATTCAATTTCGTTTACCGTTAAATTTCCTAACGAGCGTTTTATTCCGTTATTTATTTATCTGTTTTCACACGGAGCTTTTAGGACCGCGAGTGAGTTTGTTGAAATTTTTAGAGTCTTAAAAATATCAGTTAGAAATTTTTGGGACTTCGGGTGTAAAATCTTTTTATCAGTTGAGAGTGTTTTTATCAGTTTTTCTTAGATTTTGCTGTTATAGGATTTATGAGGTAATATAATTTTATTTGGAAATTTTTGGGTAGATTTATGATGTCACCTAGGTGACATCATTCGTAAAATTTTATCAGATTTGGATTTTTTTTGTTGTTGCTCTAACGGTTTTGTGTCTGCAAATGCAATACCCACTACATGGGTATACATTTTCTGCTACCCCATCTCCATCTGACGCTTGGCATCCTCTTGTTGGCTCTCTCTCTCTCTCTCTCTCTTCTCCTACGTTTTAGCAGTACAAATATGTACTGATTTCTTTTGCTGCTGTTCGAAAAACCCCAGCCATCATCCTCACACCATTTTCCTCTTCTTCTTCCTCTTACTCTTTCTTCTTCCTCCCTCTCCCTCCATTCTTTATTCTTCTTCCTTCCTCTTCTTCTTTTCTTCCTCTTCTTGTTCTGCTCTTCCCCGACCCCCCTTAAACCCTACGCAACCACCACCTTTTGCACCAATCCCGAGCACCCCGAGCCACCGCCAACACCACCTTGCGCCACTGCACCGCCACCACCGACGCCTAGCTCCGACCGCCACCCCGACCCCCCTTCGGTCACCACACATCAAAACCGCCACCCCGAGCACCTCCACACACAACCCTTTTTCTTTCCCGTGCCCTAGTGTGAACCGCCGCCGCCACCGCTGTGCTTTCCGACGACCACCGGGAGCACCGACGACCACCAACACACCTCCTCAGTTACCGTTGACGTCCAACTTTGACAAGGCAAACCCGGGCCGGATTGCGAAGCTGCTGCTGCCCTCGACCACCCCAACTGCTCCTCCGTTCGACCACTGACGACCCACCGCCGGGACCTTCTGCCGCCGACCGATCACCTTGCCACCGGACTCCGACCACCCTTGCGCGCTGTAGCTCGGACCCATTGTTTGTGCCCTAAAACTCTCCCTTTTTCTCTCTCTATATTTTACTAGAATGAGTTACTGTTTGGGTTAGTTAATATGTTACTAAGAGTTGTTTAATGGTAGTAATATGGAAGATTATATTGATGTTTTAGAACTTGATGATTAGGAGTGGATTAATGGGTGTTTATGTATTGATATTATGACCCAAAGATGCATGTTTAGCCCTAGGTTGTTAGTAGGGTTCATGTATAATATCCATGTTAATAATAAGTTATCCATATTAGTTGATGTTAGTAAATTACTTCTATTCCTTGTTTGATTTAGGGTTTATGTTATAAAGATTTTCTATGTTCATAAGTTATATTATTATCAAAGTAATCTTGTTATTATTAAGTTTTAATACTATTTTGAAATTCTCTTCCTGGTTAGTGTATTTGATTCTTTAAATTATTAAGTTTATGATTTTATTCAGTTTTGTATTATTATTATTAAGTTTTATACCTTTAGTAAGTATTAATTTCCATGATATTATCAAATTTCCATTAAATTAATAAGTTCATGTCATTATTATGAAGTTCATATTATTAGTGAGTATTTCATATTGTTATTATTAAGTTTCATAATATTATTATTGAGTTTTATAAGTTTCATATTATTATTATTAAGTCCCAAGTATCATTAGTTTTTCATATTGAGTTGACGTATTAATTTTAAAGTTTCCATATTATTTTAAAGATTCATATTATTATTATTATTAGTTTCATGATATTATTTCAAAGTTTCATGTTATTAGTATTATATGGTTTCATGCTATTAGTTTCATGTTATTATTATAAAGTTTCATGTTATAATTATTATTATTATAAGGTTTCATGTATTATTGTTCTTTGTTGTTACAAAGTTCTCATGTTTTGTGATAATATGAGTATTATGTTCAAAACTCTACGTTAATAGTATTATTAAAGTATTAATATCGAGTATGGTTTTAAATGTGTCGTTTCGATTTTATTATATTACCTTTAGAAAATGTGTGTTGTGATGTTAGTGTTTTCACAATAGTTATGCTGAAATGCTGAATACATGGCTAATTGAAGGCTAAGGTTGGGGTATGGTAGGATTCGTGCGTAATTAACTTTTGTAGAAGTCGAGTTTTAATTTTAGAAGTTTATATTCGAATCTTAGGTCCGAGCGAGACGACGAGGTAGTAGCTCCTGTGTGTAAGTGTCGAAGTAAAGAGAAGCTATCCAGGTAATGTCTATGTCCTAATCCTCTTTGGGATGCTCTTTTATCCGTTTTGTGATTTTAATCTGTTTTATGAAGATTGCATCCCGCACGGGGACTTTCTGTAAAGTTAGACTGTCTGATTTGGATGTCTGTGAGTTGTTTTTCTGAGTTGAGTAAAACGTAACAGTCTTTTAAACTCTGAGTTTTATTTTGTCGGTTTTGTAAATTGTGTTGGGTTTTATTTGAAGTCTGACGCCTGATAATTCATATGATACTAATAATCAAAGTGAAACCATAAGCGGGTTGCGGGTAACAACTCTTAGACCAGGATCTGTTCCTGTAGGGGAGTTATCAAGAGATCGGGGAGTCCTGATATTATTTCTAAGATTGTGCACACATCTGATTATGTTTCGACCGCCATCCATTCGCTTATGAGGATCCGAGATCTGCTCGATTCTGAGTTCGATATTCTAGGGATAGGCAAATCCGCATAATAAAATTACGATCCATTTCGAGGAAAAGTTTACTCGCTTTCGATTTACGATTACTCGCTTCGATTTACGATTTCTGGTTTCTGATTTCTGATTTCTGATGTCTGATTCTGAGTTTGAAAGTGTTAGTTAAGGTTTTCTGGAACGTTGTGTTTTTCTGAGTTGAAAGTTGATATTGTGGGTTTATAAGTTTTGTTATTTCTGAAACTCTGGTTATTTCTGATCTCTGGATATTTCTGGGGTTGGGTTTCAAATGAGTTGCGAAAAGGTTTGACTTGTTCCCCTCCCCTAAATGGTTTGAAATGATCTTTGAACTGTTTTGACAGTTAGGGGTAGACATTATTGAGGTTTCCCCCTCTTGTTGTGAATGTTTTGTTTTCAGGTGAAGATCAATTATGTGATGGGGACGGGCAATAGAAGTGAGGACGTTGGAGTTAGCAGTTTGAGAATAAAGTTTAGTTTATGTTTAGACTTGAAGTTTAGAAACGTTGAGTTTATGTTGTTCTAGAATTCGAAGTTCTTTTCGTTGTTAAATTGAAGTAAACAGTTATCGCTTGTTGTTAGTTTTCCTTTCTTGCCTTGTATCTCTTCGGAGATACGGCAGTAACGCCCAAGTAAATAAAGTTAATAAAAAGAAAACAAATGAGTCTTCCGCTGTTAATGTTAGTCAACGTTTGGCTTTGACCGTTAAGTTTAAACCTGAAATTTTGGGCGTTACAATTTTCGTATTATTATTATTAAGTTCGTATTATTATTAAAGTTTCATAAGTTATCATTAAGTTTCGTGATTTTATTATGTTTCGTATTATTATTATTAGTATTAAGTTTCTATTACTAAAATTACTAAGTTAGTCATTTGATTATTATCAAGTTTTTCGTAATAATATAAGTTTCTGATATTAGTAGTTTTTATATTATTATTATGAATACTAAGTTTTTTAAATGATTACAAGTGTGGTATTATTACTAGTACTAATTAATAAGTTTTGAAATTTCTATTATGTTCCAAGAGGTTAGTAAATTACTTATTAATTATATTTTTAAGGTCATATTATTGATAAGTTTCCATTTTATCATTATTATGTATATTATTATTATTAGTATCTAGTTTCGTATTATGGTATTAAGTTTATGATGCTAGTAAGTTTCATATGGCTATTTTCATAATATTGCTAATATTAAGTTTGTACTATTATTTTATGTACCTATTAATAATAATAAGTTTCATGTTATTATTATAAAGTTCATGTTATTGGTTTCATGTTATTATTTTAGAGTTTCATGTTATTATGATTATTATAAGGTTTCGTGTTATTACTATTATTATTATAAAGTTTCGTATTATTATTATTACTATGGAGTTCCATGTAATTGTTTTAAAATTCATGTGATTAGTATTAAAAGTTTAACATTATTAGTATCAAAGTTTCATATGTCTCAGTATTTAAGTTCAATATATTTTGGTATTAAAGTTTTTATAAAGTTTTCATGTTGTTATGTGGTGATATGATTATTATGTTCAAAAATCCTACGTTAATTGTATTATTATTAAAGTATTAGTATTGGATTATGATGGTAAATGTGTATTTCCGATCTTATTATTTTACCATTAGAAAATGTGTGTTGTGATGTTCATGTTTTCTTAACAGTTACGCTCGATACATGGTTAACTAACTTATAAGAAAAGGCTAAGGTTGAGGTATGGTTGGATTCGTGCGTAACTAATTATCGTAGAGTTCGGTATTAATTTTAGAAATATATTCGAATTCTAGGTCCGAGCGAGACGACACGATAGTTAGCTCCCGTGTGTAAGTGATTGCAGTAAAAAGAAGCTGCTCAGGTAATGTCTATGTCCTAATCTCTTTAGGGATGCCCTTTTATCTGTTTTGTGATTTTAATCTGTTTGTGAAGCTTGCATCCCGCACGGGGACTTTCTGTGAACTTTGGACTGTCTGATTTGGATGTCTGCGAGTTGTTTTTCTGAGTTGAGTAAAACGTGGCAGTCTTTTAAACTCTGAATTTTATTCTGTCGGTTTTATAAACTGGGTTGGGTTTTATTTGAAGTCTGATGCCTAATAATTCATAAGATACTAATAATCAAAGTGAAACCATAAGTGGGTTGCGGGTATCGACCCTTAGATCAGGATCTGTTCCTGCAGGGAAGTTATCAAGAGATCGGGGAGTCCCGATATTATTTCTGAGATTGTGCACACATCTGATTCGGTTTCTGGGACTGGCCATCCATTCTGATTCTGAGAATCTGAGATCCTGTTCTGATTCTAATTCTAATATTCTGGGATAGGCAAATCCCGCCCGCATAATAGAATTCATTCCCTTATCCTTTTTTTTCCTATTTTCTCCTGATTTATCCAAAAACTTCCCTAAGTTGTTGTTGCAACCGTTTTTGCTGCAATTGGAGCCTCCCACTACCAATGCAAACTTTCTCATATCCCAATCCTAGTGTGACACGTGCCCCCCTTCTCTCTCTTTCTTTATCTTTCTCTCTCTCCTATTTCTTCTTTCATTAATACATTACTAATATGTTGCCGTTGCTCTTGCCCGACACCACGCAACCACCATACACCACCCACGCCACCACCTTCAACCTCCCTCCTTCCACCTTCATTTCGACATCGGCCACCATACCACCGAGCTCCGACCATCGCAGCGCCGACCACCGACCTTTTTCGCCGCCGTAGAAACCGCCCGCAAGCCCCCGGTTCTGCTCTGTTCGGTTTGCCCAGACACCCCAACCGACGTCGCCGTGAACCCCCACCACTTCACCGACGTTCTTCCATCGACCCCGACGCCCCTCATCTCTCCGGCTAGACGACCATTGGCACTCAGCTCCGGCGAGGACGAAGCCCGACCTCGGTGTTGCTTTCGAGGGCTGCTGTTGCTATATATTGTCGCTGCTGCCGCCTGCCATCGCCAACAGACCCGACGCCGGAGACCCGCCTGGGCGACCGCCCTGCTACCGTCGCCACCACCCAGCGCCACACCCTGTGGTTGTGACCCTTGCTAGTATAACCTCCTTACTCTCTCTCTATTCTTTTTGTAGGGTTTTATTCTTGTTATTGTTTATAGTTTAATTGTTGAAAATATGATGTGTATGATTGTTCTGTTATTATATGAGTAGGGCTAGAGCTATTCCTCATATAAGTGATGAATATAGTGTTAGAATATTTTTAGTGTGGATGCTAGATCATACATGGTAGTTTCTAAGTTTGTATGTTTATGTACTAAGTTTTCATAAGTTATTTGGTTCTTATTAAGTTTTTATAAGTTATTAAATTTCGTATTATTATTATTATTATTATTATTAAGTTTGGAATTACTAGTAGCTTTTCGTATTATTATCATTATTATCAAGTTTTCAAGTTATTATTAAGTGTTCATATTATTTTCGTATTATTATTAAAGTTTCATAAGTGATCATTAAGTTTCGTGATTATATTATGTTTCGTATTATTATTATTAGTATTAAGTTTCTATTGCTAAGATTACTAAGTTAGTCATTTGATTAATATCAAGTTTTTCGTAATAATATAAGTTTGTGATATTAGTAGTTTTCATATTATTATTATGAATACTAAGTTTTTCAAATGATTACAAGTGTGATATTATTACTAGTACTAATTAATAAGTTTTGAAATTTCTATTATGTTCCAAGAGGTTACTAATTTACTTATTAATTATATTTTTAAGGTCATATTTTTGATAAGTTTCCATTTTATCATTATTATGTATATTATTATTATTATTAGTATCTAGTTTCGTATTATGGTATTAAGTTTATGATGCTAGTAAGTTTCATATGACTATTTTATTAATATTGCTAATATTAAGATTGTACTATTATTTTATGATTAATAATAATAAGTTTCATGTTATTATTATAAAGTTAATGTTATTGTTTTCATGTTATTATTTTAGAGTTTCATGTTATTATGATTATTATAAAATTTCGTGTTATTACTATTATTATTATAAAGTTTCGTATTATTATTATTATTATTATTATTATTATTATTATTATTATTACTACTATGGAGTTCCATGTAATTGTTTTAAAATATATATGATTAGTATTAAAAATTTAACATTATTAGTATCAAAGTTTCATATGTCTTAGTATTTAAGTTCCATATATTTTGGTGTTAAAGTTTTTATAAAGTTTTCATGTTGTTATGTTGTGATATGATTATTATGTTCAAAAACCCTACGTTAATTGTATTATTATTAAAGTATTAGTATCAGATTATGATGGTAAATGTGTTCTTCCGATCTTATTATTTTACCTTTAGAAAATGTGTGTTGTGATGTTCATGTTTTCTTAATAGTTACGCTCGATACATGGTTAACTAACTTATAAGAAAAGGCTAAGGTTGGGTATGGTAGGATTCGTGCGTAACTAATTATCATAGAGTTCTGTATTAATTTTAGAAATATATTCGAATTCTAGGTCCGAGCGAGACGACGCAATAGTTAGCTCTCGTGTGTAAGTGATTGCAGTAAAAAGAAGGTGCTCAGGTAATGTCTATGTCCTAATCCCCTTTGGAATGCCCTTTTATCTGTTTTGTGATTTTAATCTGTTTGTGAAGATTGCATCCCGCACGGGGACTTTCTGTGAAATTTGGACTGTCTGATTTGGATGTCTACGTGTTTTTCTGAGTTGAGTAAAACGTGGCAGTCTTTTAAACTCTGAATTTTATTCTATCGGTTTGATAAACTGGGTTGGGTTTTATATGAAGTCTGATGCCCTATAATTCATAAGATACTAATAACCAAAGTGAAACCATATGCGGGTTGCGGGTATCGACCCTTAGACCAGGATCTTTTCCTGCAGGGGAGTTATCAAGAGATCGGGGAGTCCCGATATTATTTCTGAGATTGTGCACACATCTGATTCTGCTTCGACCGCCATCCATTCTCGATTCGAGGATCCGAGATCTGCTCGATTCTCGATTACGATATTGTGGGAATAGGGAAATCCTGCCCGCATTATAAAATTATGATATGTTTTCTGAGGAAAAGTTTACTCTGTTTCTGATTTCTTATTACTCTGTTTTTGATTTCTAATTACTATGTTCCTGATTTCTGATTACTATGGTTTCTGATTTCTGATTTCTGATTCTGAGTTTAAAAAGGGTAATTACGGTTTTTGGAACATTATGTTTTTTTGAATTGGAAGTTGGTACTGTTGGTTTATAAGTTTTGTTATTTCTGAACTCTGGTTATTTTGGATTGGGTTTCAAATGAGTTGTAAAAAGGTTTGACTTGTTCCCCTCCCCTAAAATGGTTTGAAATGAACTTTGAATTGTTTTGACAGTTAGGGGTAGACATTATTGAGGTTTCCTCCCTCATGTGTGAATGTTTTGTTTTCAGGTGAAGATCATTTATGTGATGGGGACGGGCAATAGGAGTTAGGACCTTGGAGTTGGATGTTTTGAGAATATAGTTTAGTTTATGTTTAGACTTGAAGTTTGGTTAATGTTGTGTTTTTGTTGATCTAGAATTCGAAGTTCTTTTCGTTGTTAAATTGAAGTAAACAGTTCTCGATCAGTTGTTAGTTTTCCTTTCTTGCTTTGTATCTCTTCGAGGTACGGCAGTAACGCCCAAGTTAATAAAAAGAAAAAAAAAAGAGTTTTCCGATGTTAATGTTAGACAACGTTTGGCTTTGACCGTTAAGTTTAGAATTGAATTTCCGGGGCGTTACTGAATTGTATCAAAGCTCTGGGTTACGACCTGGTAGCTCCTAAGTGTCTATTAGGTTTTTAGTTAGATTTTAGGATGCTACATTCGGAGTGATGAGTGTAGGATGGGGGAATGGGATGTGTGTCTCATTCTTGGTTTCCTTTTATGTCATAAGTGCATCCTTGATTGTTTTTGACATTTGTTGGACGACATACAGCTGCCATTGCTATGAGCACCCGACTCTAGCCTCTCTGGGTAATCTAAACCCTGAGGAGGGAAAGGAATATAGCCCCAAGGAGGGCTTGGAACCAGAAGAAGACCCCGACGAGGAGTCAGAGGTGGAGAGAAGACCCGACCTATGAGAAGCAGCTGCTAGGGATTCTAGTTTATGAAGAAAAGCAACTGCAAAGAAATATCGTCCCTCTAGTAAAAGTGTGATGGGAGAAACATGCCACAATCAAAACCATTTATGAAGCTGAGGAGGAGATTGCATTGAGGCATCCACACCTATACAATGCATAAGGCATGTTGAGTTTCGAGGACGAAACTCTTTTGAAGAAGGTAATGATGTAAAATCCTGAGTTTTTGGTTGAAGTAACCGTGAGTTCCGTCTGAAGAATCGCTAAGTAAGAGTTTAAGTTTCGAGGACGAAACTTCTTTTAAGTGGGTAATGATGTAAAACCCTGAAAAAAATTCAATTGCATTTACCGTTAAATTTCTTAACGTGCGTTTTACTCCGTTTTTATTTATCTGTTATCACACGGAGCTTTTAGGATCGCGAGTGAGTTCGTTGGAACTTTTACTATCCTAAAAATATCAGTTAGGAATTTTCGGGTTTTGGGTAGAATTTTATTTGGATCTGTTATGGAAATTTTCTCTGGTTATGGTTATGTTTTCGGGTGAAAATGTTAGGGAATGTAGTATTAACATTAGGGGTATTTTTGGTAGTAGTTTTGTGATGATATCATCTTGATGACCTCATCCCCTTATCCTTTTTCTTCCTATTTTCTCCTGATTTATCCAAAAACTTCCCTAAGTTGTTCTTGCAACCGTTTTTGCTGTAATTGGAGCCTCCCACTACCAATGCAAACTTTCTCATATCGCAATCCTAGTGTGACACGTGCCTCCCTTCTGTCTTTCTTTATCTTTCTCTCTCTCCTATTTCTTCTTTCTTTAATACATTACTAATATGATGTTGTTGCTCTTGCCCGACACCATGCAACCACCATACACCACCCACGCCACCACCTTCAACCTCCCTCCTTCCACCTTCATTTCGACATCGGCCACCGTACCACGGAGCTCTGACCACCGCAGCGCCGACCACCGACCTTTATCGCCGCCGCAGAAACCGCCCGCAAGCCCCCGGTTCTGCTCTGTTCGGTTTGCCCAGACACCCCAACCGACGTCGCCGTGAACCCCCACCACTGCACCGACGTCCTTCCATCGACCCCGACGCCCCTCATCTCTCCGGCTAGACAACCATAGGCACTCAGCTCCGGCGAGGACGAAGCCCGACCTCGGTGTTGCTTTCGAGGGCTGCTGTTGCCATATATTGTCGCTGCTGCCGCCTGCCATCGCCAACAGACCCGACGTCGGAGACCCTCCTGGGCGACCGCCCTTCTGCCGTCGCCACCACGCAGCGCCACCCCCTCTGGTTGTGTCCCTTGCTAGTATAACCTCCTTACTCTCTCTCTATTCTTTTTGTAGGGTTTTATTCTTGTTATTGTTTGTAGTTTAATTGTTGCAAGTATGATGTGTATGATGGTTCTGTTATTATATGAGTAGGGCTAGAGCTATTCCTCATATAAGTGATGAATATAGTGTTAGAATATTTTTAGTGTGGAAGCTAGATCATGCATGATAGTTTCTAAGTTTGTATGTTTATGTAATAAGTTTTCATAAGTTATTAGATTATTATTAAGTTTTTATAAGTTATTAAATTTCGTATTATTATTATTATTATTAAGTTTGGTATTACTAGTAGCTTTTCGTATTATTATCATTATTATCAAGTTTTCAAGTTATTATTAAGTGTTCATATTATTTTCGTATTATTATTATTAAGTTCGTATTATTATTAAAGTTTCATAAGTTATCATTAAGTTTCGTGATTTTATTATGTTTCGTATTATTATTATTAGTATTAAGTTTCTATTACTAAGATTACTAAGTTAGTCATTTGATTATTGTCAAGTTTTCCGTAATAATATAAGTTTCTGATATTAGTAGTTTTCATATTATTATTATGAATACTAAGTTTTTTAAATAATTACAAGTGTGGTATTATTACTTGTATTAATTAATAAGTTTTGAAATTTCTATTATGTTCCAAGAGGTTACTAAGTTACTTATTAATTATATTTTTAAGGTCATATTATTGATAAGTTCCCATTTTATCATTATTATGTATATTATTATTAGTATCTAGTTTCGTATTATGGTATTAAGTTTATGATGCTAGTAAGTTTCATATGCCTATTTTCATAATATTGCTAATATTAAGTTTCTTCTATTATTTTATGTACCTATTAATAATAATAAGTTTCATGTTATTATTATAAAGTTCATGTTATTACAATTATTATTATAAAGTTTTGTATTATTATTATTATTACTATGGAGTTCCATGTAATTGTTTTAAAATTCATATGATTAGTATTAAAAGTTTAACATTATAGTATCAAAGTTTCATATGTCTTAGTATTTAAGTTCCATATATTTTGGTATTAAAGTTTTTTATAAAGTTTTCATGTTGTTATGTGGTGATATGATTATTATATTCAAAAACCCTACGTTAATTGTATTATTATTAAAGTATTAGTATTGGATTATGATGGAAAATGTGTTGTTCCGATCTTATTATTTTACCTTTAGAAAATGTGTGTTGTGATGTTCATGTTTTCTTAATAGTTACGCTTGATACATGGTTAACTAACTTATAAGAAAAGGCTAAGGTTGGGGTATGGTTGGATTCGTGCGTAACTAATTATCGTAGAGTTCGGTATTAATTTTAGAAATATATTCGAATTCTAGGTTCGAGCGAGACAACGCGATAGTTAGCTCCCGTGTGTAAGTGATTGCAGTAAAAAGAAGCTGCTCAGGTAATGTCTATGTCCTAATGCCCTTTGGGATGCCGTTTTATCTGTTTTGTGATTTTAATCTGTTTGTGAAGCTTGCACCCCGCACGAGGACTTTCTGTGAAATTTGGACTGTCTGATTTGGATGTCTGCGAGTTGTTTTTCTGAGTTGAGTAAAACGTGACAGTCTTTTAAACTCTGAATTTTATTCTGTCGGTTTTATAAACAGGGTTGGGTTTTATTTGAAGTCTGATGCCTGATAATTCATAAGATACTAATAATCAATGTGAAACCATAAGCGGGTTGCGGGTAACGACCCTTAGACCAGGATTTGTTCCTGCAGGGGAGTTATCAAGAGATCGGGGGTCCCGATATTATTTCTGAAATTGTGCACACATCTGATTCTGTTTCTGGGACTAGCCATCCATTCTGATTCTGATTCTGAGGATCTGAAATCCTGTTTTGATTTTGATTCTGATATTTTGGGGATAGGCAAATCTCGCCCGCATAATAGAATTCTGATATGTTTTCTGAGGAAAAGTTTACTCTGTTTCTGATTTCTGATTACTCTGTTTCTGATTTCTGATTACTCTGTTCCTGATTTCTGATTACTATGGTTTCTGATTTTTGATTTCTGATTCTGAGTTTAAAAAGGGTAATTATGGTTTTTGGAACATTATGTTTTTTTGAGTTGGAAGTTGGTACTGTTGGTTTATAAGTTTTGTTATTTTTGAACTCTGATTATTTTGGGTTGGGTTTCAAATGAGTTGTAAAAAGGTTTGACTTGTTCCCCTCCCCTAAAATGGTTTGAAATGAACTTTGAACTGTTTTGACAGTTAGGGGTAGACATTATTGAGGTTCCCCCCTCATGTGTGAATGTTTTGTTTTTAGGTGAAGATCAGTTATGTGATGGGGACGAGCAATAGGAGTGAGGACGTTGGAGTTGGATGTTTTGAGAATATAGTTTAGTTTATGTTTAGACTTGAAGTTTGGTTAATGTTGAGTTTTTGTTGATCTAGAATTCGAAGTTCTTTTCGTTGTTAAATTGAAGTAAACAGTTCTCGATCAGTTGTTAGTTTTCCTTTCTTGCCTTGTATCTCTTCGGAGGTACGGCAGTAACGCCCAAGTTAATAAAAAGAAAAAAAATGAGTCTTCCGCTGTTAATGTTTGACGACGTTTGGCTTTGACCGTTAAGTTTAGAATTGAATTTCCGGGGCGTTACATGATCATATGCATAACATGGGGTATTTATACACCTCCATTCATGATCAAAAATGGAGAAAATGCGGCCAGCAACGATCACATAGCCTTTGCCCTTCATATCCCATGATTTCAGCCCATCAACAACGGCTAGCAAAAAAAAAAAAGAGAAAAGAAAATTAAAACCCGCGCGGGTTTTGATGTGTTCAGATCCACGTGCGCGCCTGTCCAAGCACAGGCCTAGGCCCTGCTGAAGAGAGAACCCGCGCGGGTTTTCTGTCGTCATGGGCCGCCTCTCCGCGACTCGGCCCACCTGTTTCTCATTGTAATTGGGCCTTGGAATTAAATTGGCTCGTTCGTGTATTTTTTAATGTTTTGGATATTGACCCAATGATGCTCGATCTTAGGTTTTTCATTTTCTTTTATTTTCTTTTCTTTTTGGGGAAGCAAGATTAAATTGGGATTAATCCCGTCATGTAGAAAGTCATTCAGATATGCATTATTAAAATAAAATCGTGCATTCACCAAGTCTTGCATATAAAGTAAGAAATAAAATTCATAAAGAGTCTTGCATTAAAATAAAAAAAAGAGTATAAATTAGTCCCGCATAACAAAAAGTCTAGAAATGCATAGAGTCTTTGCTTGTCATCAGTTTAATCACAACAGGGAGCCCGAGTCGCCGCTGTCTTCAACCGGGTCGGCACCAGCATGAGAAGTCCCAGCATTGGAGGCACCAGCCGTGCCGAAATAGGTGTCCCAAGAATAGTAGTCAGGACCAAGAGCTGTCTGCGGTGGCCCAGACAAGGGAACCTCGGAAGGATGCAAGCTCGACAGAGATGATATGGAATGATCCTGCAAACCGGCAAGCCATGAATGGTCAGGAACGTGCCACTCAACAGAAGGGGTATGCCATACAGGACCAGTTCCGTAACCGGGGGCTGGCCAACAAGAAGAGGTCGACCCTCCTAGCCAAGAGTGTTTGGGTGCAGACCACTCTTGCGTGCCCGTAGGCCATGAAGGACCCATTCCAGGGGTTGGGAGTGGCCATCCAGGAAATTAAGAGCCAGAGCCAAAAGAGGAGGCGTCGTATGGTGCAGGGCGTGAAGTAGCGTCATCCGCTAGGGCTTGACCGCCAGGATACCCTACGGATGCACCGAAATCATGGTCCGTCACCACAATCTCCCGACCACGACGAGCAGAACGCACTGAAGCCGGAGTGCGGCGAGAATGAGAAGGCCGGTTGATAGCACTCGACTCCAAAGCATCTTCTACCCAGTAGGAATGGGGTTGGGTATCACCACCATACCCAACACTATGATGTGACCCCCTTGGGCAAGTTGTTCCTCCAAGGACATCTGAGCCATGTCCTCTTCCATAGGACGGCGACCTCTGCTGCCAGAACTGCTATGATGGGACCCAGTTGAATGATGACCCTCGATCATTATGCCTTTACCGCGACCCTCTGACACAACTGCTAGAGGAGGACGAGAGGATCCACCAACCTCTTCCCAAGATCGGCCCCGGGAAGAATACTCCCCTGCCGAAGAGCGACGTGGGGGCTTAGTACGAGGGACCCCTGCAGTAGAACGCCGAGAGGGATCCAGAGGAACAGACTCTGCATCGGCCTCCACATCAGCCCTTCTGGTGGTGTTTCCACGATACCTGCCTGAGCCGGTAAATTCCCGGTCAATGTGCTTCAGCATAGTACTCCACTCCTTGGTCACTTGACGGAAGACATCCCATCTTGGCTGAAAGATGATTAGGCCAAGGTTAGACATGTATAAATGGCATAAAGGAGAAAAAGAAGCAACATGAAGACTTACCGGTTTCCGATCAAACTCTCGGAGTGCCGAGCATTGACCACTAGTCTCTACCTCCAAGAAACCACCAATCCTTCTTCTCGCTGGTGGAGTCCCTGCCTCAGCGACCTTAGCATAAGGCCCCAACTGCAAACTTTACGATCAGGAATCAGCCAGAAACACAACGAAAAATCCAAAGGAAGAAGATACCTACTACCCGGGGCCCCAAACGGCTCAAGTAGCGTTGAAATTCCTCATCAAATTGCTCATGTGGGACATTATGCACAAAGTTGTCGAAGTCTCGACCGCGAATCCAATCTCCCAAGGTACCCGGAGCGACGCGCCATGGCTCGAACATGTGCTCTGGAGGATCCTAGGGTATAAGGTCGGGATATCCACCTAGGATTTGCCTCATAGCTCTCTCCCCCAAGTACCATATGAAGCCTAAGGGTCTCTCCATCAGGATGCGAAGGCGAGTATCATGCTCCACCGTTTGCAAAGGGGTAGGCAATCCGCTCAAGTCAAACTCCGCCCATGGGCGCCAGTTCACGTGGTCCTGAGAAAGAAAGAGAGTCACTTCAAGAATAGAAGCAAAATAAATAAAGGCGCTTGGTATAAAGAAATACCGGAGTAAGGTTATCCAGCATGCGACGAATGTGATGGAGACTACCCAACTGGAATTTCTTTCCACGAACGGCCTCGTTAGACCAGCATTCAGCAGCTGGGATTGTCTTATTCTTCTTGGAGCGAATGCCCAAAGACAGAATATACTCATATGCCCATGACTGCATGAATATAAAGTCAAAGAAGGATCGAAAGAATAGCAAAACTACAAAGAGAAGAGTCTCGGGGACATACCTCGAGCACCTTCTACAGAGAAGGGCCGTACTGATAGCGAGTATGAGAATCGTGGAGGTAAACCAGATCGGTATCCTGTGAAATCCTAACGCCACGGCGAAGCCAGAGGATGAAGTTCGCGTAAGTCGCCTTACCCCAGTTCAAGTTCCGGACATTATTTAAGTCCAGAAGATTCCGAAGCCACGTCAAAGTGATGTTATCACCCCCGTTGGCGAATAAGGTAGCACAAATGATGTACGCCAAGAAAATAAAGTGACGTTGATCCCCAGGCAAGTTCTGGAAGTTGGCGTCACGAATGGTCGCCTCGAAGTGCGCATAAGCAAGGTTTGAAAGGCCCTGTCCTTGGCCTAAACGGGCTGATACTGGACCCAGAACATCCAAGACCATGGGTGGAATCTCGGCGTCGAAAACTAAATCACGCCCGCCCCACGGAAGACCAGTGATCATGACAAAATCTGTAGGGGTAACCGTCATCTCACCCACTGGCAGATGAAAGGAGTTGGTGGTGTCCCAAAACCTTTTAGCTATGGCACGACCTATGACGCAGTATGTGCAACCCTTCCAAGCCACCAAACATTGCCAGAACGACATAAGTCCCGCCGCGGTCAAGGTGTGTACAACAAAGTTCCCAGGAATCGAGGCGACTACCTTAAGAGGATCCTTTAGGACACTACTAAAAGGGGTAAAACGTCGACGCTTTCTCCTCGACACTTTTGGTTAGCGTCAACTGAAATTAAGTGGAAAATCTGAATGTCAGACACGATCGACGCTTTTAAACGTGGACATTAATGTCGACAATTATAAGCGCCGAGATATCGTAAATATATTATGTGAAACTTACCAACGCACACCCGCCAAAACAAAAACTAATTAAAAATTTAAAACATAATGAAAACTAGAAAAATAGAAGGAAGCTAAAACCAATTAACGTGCGTACACTAAACCAATTAAAAAATAATAGGAAATTAAAAACATAAAAATATTTATTTAATTAATTTCTTAATGTTCAACTATATAAAAAACCCTAGTTTCTAAAATCAATCTACAAAACCCCCACATTCAAAATTGATCGTGCACTACTTGTCTCAATTGCCCCCTGCCTGCCTATGCTCTGCCTCGATCGGTCAATTGCATGGTGGACAGTGGACAAGCACGGTGGACGAATTTTCTCTAGAGAAACTCAGTAGTAGCAACGGTGGTTAGCTATTCGGTTGATTGCACAGTGTCCTTGCCGCCTTCTCTCAATTCTTCGCCCTTTCATCAATTTCAAACATACCAAAATACAGGTACATACTTTCTCTAACTCTGAAACAAATTGAACCCAAATTGACGTTTGCTTGATGCAGCTGCAGTGGCATATTGAATCAATTTTATTTTTTTTTCTATTGTTATTGATTGTTGGGGTGAAATTTGTTGGATGTCATAATTTTTTGGCTAAATTTTTGGCAATTCCAATGTGCTGTATATGTGGTTTTCTTGGTTGTCAAATTTGAACAGAAGTTGAAGGGGCAATTGTTGGTTAGGGATTCAAGTTTATAGCAACTGGAATAAATTTAAGCAACTGGAAATAGAAATTAATCAAAAATCATTGGTTTTGGCCATCAATTAAAATGATGAACATGAATGCCCTCTGAGTAGCAACTGGAAATAGATTTAGATCCCAGGAACTAGATATAGACATAAGGAAACATTCGATATGGAGCTTATTGTTTTGGTTTTATGGCCTATGTATACATACTGTTAGTTTGGTGTATGGGGTTAAAGGTTTGACATTTTTAATTTCAATATCTATTTGTGTGTTTTAAGGGCACATTGTTTCTTACTATTAATATATGCACAGGATTTGTCTGACATAGGGAAAGATGCAAGGGCTTCGCAAACTCTTGTTCATACAACTGGTTCTACTGGTTATGCTGAATTATGAGAAGACTTTGTATGTTTTCTTTCAATACGTTTCTGCTAAAATAATAGGAAATCATGTTATTAATCAATAAACTTCATTATATCTTGTATAGTTTTTATTGGATGATCACTATAGGTGAAGGACCATGAAAGAGAGCCTACATACTTGGAGTTCTTTAAAAACACACATAACAAAGGTGGTTTGGGCTTCATTGCTGATACTGCTACTGAAGAGTTTCTGGTATAAGTGTTAACTTAAATCACATTGCTGTTTCTTACCTTTAAATGTTTTAAAGGTAGATAAAATGAGATACTCTTTTGCTTGTCTTTGTGAGTGTGTTTACTTTCATTAATAAAGTCATAGTATTTATTCTTTCCATCAATATGTTACAGGATAAAGCAAATGTAGAGGTTTAAAAACGACTTGCCAATTCTTCCTCTGATAAGACGCAACCTGAAATCGAAAATGAAGTGTTTGATGAACTTATGTATGAAGACGAAGTCCCCATAAGGCCAGTCTGTTTTGGCTTTGGAGTTGATAGTAGTAAAGTGTTTGGCGTAAACGACATTTTAAAGAAAAGGGGTTACACCTATCAAACTTATGAGAGCCAGGAGTTGAAACATATGAAGGAGGAGTTGGCATCACTGAGAGATATTTTCATCCAACAGATTGCTGCTTATAGGACGGTGATATATAAAATGTCACTTGTGCTGGAGGCAGTTCGTAATGGGCAATTAACTCCTCACTGCTTGGATGCCGCTGAATCTGCAATAAAGGCTGCTAAACAGGTTAGACAATTGTCTTCTGTTCTTTTTGTGTCTTGTTATTACTTGAGTTTGATGTTGGGTTCTCCAATTTGCATTTGCTGAAACAGAGAGTGTTGTATTTGCCTTAATGGCCTCTGAATCAAGCTGCTAAGCTGAGTGTGTTGTTGGTTCAAAAAGTAGGCAAGCAAACCATGAACTTAGTCATTGTCTCAAATACCCAGTAATACATCACATAATAAATTATCATTGTACATATAGAGAAAATATGGGGCAGGGGCATAATGTTATTGTTGTAGCTTCTTGTTTTGATCAACTATTTTAATTTTAGCTAATTTAATTGTACAAATAGATTAGAGAATATGGGTCAGGGCAAACAAACCATGTTATTGTTGTAGCTTCTTTGTCACTAACAAATAGTTGGTTTGTAGTGATGTTTATAAAGTTGACTTTTTTTAAAAATTATTTGGAGATGACAATTTGACTTTTCTATTTTTTGCAAATAAAATTTTAAATTTTTTTCTTTATAGTCAGTTATGTATGTAATATTTTTTAACTTAATTTGGTCATATTTTCAGGTTGGGGGTGAATCTACTGGAAATGATCTAAGAAATGACGCGGGACGGAGTAGCTGGGGGCCTTCAACTTCAAACGCTCAAGTCAATTAATTAGTCATTCAAGCCACTGAAGTCACCCAAGACATTTTTCATCAATATTATATGTCACACACTATATATACTTACGTATTGATTTATTAGTATTAGTTTTGCAATTTACATAGTACCAAACCGGGTGTTACTTTTAGTATACTTATTGTAAGCGCGAGGTCAACAATTTCTTTTGCGAATTAAGGGCGTGTGCTTATATATAACATTTGTGCTCTTTTTGGTATTTTTTTATGTTTGTTTCCCACGTATGTACACAATACACGAAGAGTTACATATATAATATTATTGAACTAAAGCATATATATATATGTATATATAGTAATTATATATTTGGTATGGTTTTCAATTGAATTATTAATGACAATATATATATATATATATATATATATAAGATTATTGACAGTAGAAAGCGTAGATATGTGGTGATAAAATGTAATCTTTAATTGCTGACTACAGGAGTTGTAGACAATAAAAAGCGTCGACCGCTTTACAGGACCGACAACAAGAAGTGTCGAGAGCTCCCACACTGTCCACGCATGAAAGCGTTGCCAAATTCTGACACCAGAATTTTCGACGCTTTTTTGATGCGTCGACCGCCTTTTCATCTACACACACAAGTATCGAAAAGTGGCTAAATAAGCGTCGAGTTTTCCTTGTTTTTCTAGTAGTGGGACACTAGGGGTTTTCAAGTTGTCCTCCTAAAGGCAAACAGAAAGGGCCAGTTAAAGTTGGGGGCTCACCTAAATACATTGGGCCAAGGCATGTTCTTTCGGGCCTTAGCTAGACCCAGCACTAACACTGGGCTCACAGGCATGGCCCACAAGATAAATAAATTGAAAAACTAAAAAAAGGCGCAAAACAAAAACATAGAAAAAAACAAAAACAAAAAAAAATCCCATTCGGCCCAAATGAGACGGCCCAGCAGAATGAAAACTAGCACGGGTTTTTGTTCTCTGATGGGCCGCACATCCAAGCCCGATGTTCCTTTTGGCGGCCTACAGGCCAGAAAACCTGCACGAGTTTTCTCTTTCCTAATGGGCCGATTTTCTTTGGGCCGAGCATGCATAAAACCCACACTGTTTTTCCCATGGGTCGGGTTTGGTCCGTTTCTCAAGTTGGGTTATCGTTTGTAATGCATAAAAAGAGTCATCATGAGGACATGCAAGCATGCTTAAAATAATGAAAAATCGACAAGACATGAAAAATAAATTCGTGCTTGCTCATTTTTTTATTAAACTAAGCATAAAAAGAGAGGTTTTGGAAATTACCTTGCCATGGGAACGGTAGAACCAAGCATGGTTCCAAGGCTGAATAGTAAGGTTCGAAGGGTCGACATTTGCACCCGGAAAAAAATTACGACGAGAAGACATCTCATGGGACCATGCCGCCGCATGTGGAAGAGGAGGATTCCTATGACCTCGAGGATGCATTTTCTAAAGAACTCAAATTATCTTCAAAGAACAAACTTCCTAGAGAGAGAAGGAGAAGATAGAGAGATAAGGAAGAGTTAAAGGTGTGAGTGAATGAGGTGAATGAAGCTTGGTATTTATAGAAATGTTGGGTGAATATGAACCGCTCGTTTCTAGGACCCGCCTCGAGATGCCAAATGCGTTTCATTGGTTGAAAATCCAAAGGTCATCCCTTTGCCACCCAAAGAGGAGACATGGCTGCGTGGCACGTCCTCATCCACACAAGACCCGGGCTCACCTTGGATTCCCTTCACGAGGAGAAAAAAAAAAAAGAAAACCAAGCCAAAACCCGTGCGGGTTTTGGGCGAGCTACAGGCCCGTTCCTGCGGCCTAGCGCCTTTCAACGGCCCAATGGAGGATATAAAACTCGCACGGGTTTTATACCAATATATGCCAAAATTCAGCGGCCCAAGGCCCCACGGCCCATTCAAAGCAAGTCATGCGACACAAAACCGAAGGCCCTAAGACTGCGGCCCAGGATTTTCCCAAAAATTCAGGTAAAAATCTGAACCCATTTGCATTTCCGAAAACTAATACTTAATTTTCTTGTGATTTTCAGGTTGCCACATAAAAGAGCACCATCATCCGGTTGTCGCATAAATGAGCATCAGCATCAGGTTGCCGCTAAAAAGGGACCACCCGGTTGCCGCATAAAAGAGCACCATCAGTGACAGTTGTCAAACGGTTGTCACCTAAAGGCCTCCAATGATGTCGTCAGCGACAGCCGTCCAACAGTTGTCACCTAAAGGTATCCAACGATGTCGTTAGCAACAGTCGTCCAACGGGTTCCACAAAAAGGACTCTGACGATGTTAGCAACAGCAGTCGCTCAAACGGATTCCACTTAAAGGTCTCCAAACGACATTCTTAACATCGGTCGTCCAACGGTACCAACTAAAGGTTACCGACGACCTCATCATCAGCAGCAGTCGTCCAACGGTTGCCACCTAAAGGTTTCCGACGGCATCATCATCATCAACATCTTCGCTCGTCCAACGGTTGCCATCTAAAGGCCTCCGACGACATCACCAGCATCTTCAGTCGTCCAATGGTTGCCATCTGAAGGTTAGCGACAACACCATCACCTGGTCGCCATATGAAAGAGCATCGCCAGCATCAAGACAGACATAAAGTCTACTTTGACCTTTGTCCTATTCGGACTCGATCAAAGTGGGGGCTCTCAGTAGACGCTGGGATTTGCACCGATATAATCCCGACTTGTCAAAAGGGTCGGATACATCTTTGGACCAATATAGCAAACAATGCAAACAAATCAAATCAAGGCGGCCCACTACAAGAGATAAAACCCGCACGGGTTTTAATCGAAGGAAACGGCGCAGAACTGCAACAGCCCAAGGCGCCCGCCCAGCATTTCGTGCCACTGAAGCCGTCGTTTTGCTTTCTTGCCGACGCCAAGAATCCGTGCAGGATTGATAAAACCCGTGCGGGTTTTATCCTAAAGAATCCGGCGCCAAAATCCCATGCAAAGCCCTTGATTTTAGCCCACATGCTTTGACCTTGGCCCTTGACTTGGATGCTACGTGATTGCATGGCATGATCATGGGGATGTGTCCCCCATGATTCTCCCTCCATTTCCCTCCTAAACCTCACCTCCTCCACCTATAAATACCCCTTCCATTTCACCTTCATCATAAAGCATTTTCACCACCTTACGCCATTATTCTACCCTTACTCTCCCAAACTCTCATCATTTTTACTATTCTCATTCCACCTCTCTACCAAAATTATCATTCTTATACTACCCCACTACTATTCTCATACTCACCTTTACTCCACCAAGTCAAGGGAAGTTAAGGCGTTTCGATCGGCGCATTCGGGCTCCTAAATCAAAGAGGTTCGCTTTTACGTTTCTTTCATCGTTGTTATTTTAATCATGTAATTTGTACTTTAAATTCTATTATATGTGCATATTTTGTAAACCCAAAAATATTATTTTAACTTTCATGTTAAGAATATAAACTTGCGAAATTAATTAAACTTCTCCCCGTTCTTTTTTCATTTTAATGTCGATTTTAGTAGAGTTTGTTTTCTAACAGGCGAATTCGAGAATTCTTATAATTCTCGAATTCGTAACCTTACCCCCGGACTTAGAATCGGGTTTCGTGGACCGAAGTTATTTTTATTATTTTTATGGTTTGTCGGTTTCCTTAAATCGGCTGGCGACTCTTTTATCCTTTTTTTTTATAATCCGTTTAGCTATTTAATCTTAGAATTTGCACTTAAAATAATTAAAAATGACTTAACATTTCCCCATTCATCATATTCATGGCTAAAAACGAGAGAAAGTGGGCTAGGGAATGATAAAATCCGCACGGGTTTTGTTGTTTCTAACTCACTTTCTCTGGCTCAGGAAAGCGAACGGCCCAGTCCAAGTCCGGTCAAAAACCCGCGCGGGTTTTGACTGTCCTTTGCGGTCCGGTTACTTTCTTTTGGGCCTGAATTGGTTGTTTGGGTTGGTTTTAAGTTATATTTAATATATTTCTGGTGTAATTTCGAATATTTAAATAATAAAAACGGATTTGTAAAATAAATAAAATTTCACACCCCGAAAATGAATTTCGAAAGTAAAATATCCTTATTTATGGATTAAGCAACCTTAGTCGGCTCCCGATCGTTTAAGTAGCGCATCACGGAGAAAAGGGGTGCATCCTTTTCCCGGGGTCCTACACAAGCATGCGTGAAATAGAAGAGAGACCCCTATGTCTGCAAATCACTATATGGACACGTAACTCACTTCTATTCCTAGAGTCAATCAACCACATAAGTCCAACTTATCAATGGAGAAGTTTAAAACAGTTCCAACTGAGAAGAAACACCAAATTCCGCCCTTAGCCACATGAGGATATCAAGAAAGAAGATGTGGTGAACGAGAAAGTTCTTTTATGGACAAACTCTTTACCACAATAATTCAAATGCAATCACGCATGGAAGGTCTGGACTGAAAAATGGATATGATCCTTTGGACTCTACAAAACGATAGAAGGATGGCTAATATCGAACATCGCATCAGAAAAAACATTGGAGAAGGATCATCATCGATGGGGTTGTATGACATTGACATTCATCAAAGGGCTCCTAATTCCTTTGCTAAAAATGTTGAACCGCGACAACCCATGTCATTCACCCCTATCGATGGCTCTTACACTAATGCACTTGAACGCCTCCTCAAGAAGGGTAAGATACAACTTCCCCCGGTAAAGCCCGAACTTATAATTAAGGGGAAGTATTGGGAAGACGAAAAGTTTTGCAACTATCATCGTTTTAGAGGGCATGATACTGAGAATTGCTTCACCTTCAAAACCAAACTTGAAGACATGTTCCAATCAAGGGAACTGCCGCTACCAAAAACAACACAAGATCACCATTAGATTTATTAATGTTGCGTCTTTTCTTTTCATGGCAATCGTCTTCATTTTCAGAGTCCGTTTTTTATGTATTCATCTTAGCTGCATTTAATAAAGATGAAACCTTTCATGATTATGATTCTTGTCTCCCCCGACCCTTTATTTGCTTCTAAACTGCTAAGGAAAGAATCTTGTGCTTGTATTCCTGATTTGAATTGAAGAGCTCATTCACCCATATAACCATCCAAGTCTAACACATCCATCTTCTCGTTTCCTCCATCTCACATCTCCATCACATTTTCTCTATGCTTTTGTGCCTTACCCCGAGTCCAAGGTTAATAGAGAGAAGAGAGGCTAACTTCACCGCCAAAGCGAAGTTAGGCAAAAGGAGAGACAAACAAAAAAGAGCGAGGCCAACTTGAACACTCATCTAACAAGTTGGGCAAAATGAGAGGTGAATGAGTAAAATTAAGAGGAGAGAAGCTAACCTGAACACTCACCCAACATGTTAGGCAAAAGGAGAGAATTCAAAGTGACCAATAGTCTCTAAAAGTGAACTTCCCCCATCTAACAAATCATGCAGCTTAAAAGATATGCCTATGATAGAAGGCTTCCACCCCTTACCACCTACATCATAACCACCTTCATTCTCACCTTGCCGCTTTACCTACATTATTACCTTCTCACACCATCTTCTTAACCATCACCTCGAATCCGGTCATTCATTTTATGACCATCTCTTCCCTAAATCCATTTAAGTCAACTAACGTGTTGCGGGTGACAAATATCATGGATAAGAGAAATATAGATTGAGGTTGTCAAGTTCAAAAAAAAAGAAAAAAAAAGGAAAAAAAGAGAAAGAAGAAAGCAAGAATAAGAGGCATAAGAGGCAATTGTCGGTTTACATTGGTCACTCGCATACATCCCAAAACCTTCCCATCAACACCTATTCTTCCCATTAAACTTTCGACCTATTTCAAAGTCCTTCTTGAGGCATCAATCGTTTAAAGTTGCATCAGTTGAACTACAAATGGTCTGATTCCACACTAGATACGTAGGAGAACCTCTTTGAGGCCCGACCGCTACAATTCACTTTAGAGAAAATCCATCATCAAATCGTTTGGTCTTTGAAAGATAGAATAAAGAGTGGCTAGCTTGAAAACCTCGCTAAGCGGTCTAGGTAAAAGGAGAGGGAGCCTTGGTCTCTAAGGACAATGAAAAACTGTCAGATTTCTTTCATTAAACATTCCCATCTTTTCCCATCAGACTTGGATCACCCTCCATACCTAAATCCATCGAACCATAGCCATTGACCATCTCTTCCCTTATGAGATAAACCTACGAGACATGGTGCTCCATCCATAGACCATCTCATCCACCTCCACCAGTTCGAACCTTTGTCTATTGAACTACTCATCCATTCACCATCTTGTTCATCTAATTGCTACTCTCACCGAACCATTCACAACCTTATCTCGCCTTCTATTTGGGCATGAGCTTTCACTACCTTTTCCATCATTCCCATTTTCACCCCATCACATTATGAGCTCTTCTAATTCAGTCATTAGTGCATGTATGAGATTCGTCAGGTAATCCCTGCTTTCAGAACACCTTAGTGAGGGATAACTCCTTTAGCAGAACAAGATGTCAGCTGCATCAAAATAGGGTGTTACTTGGAGGTGACACCCACCTAGGTCAATCATTCTGACTCATGTAAAGACATTTGTTCACTGGTACTGGGGGCTTGGTGCTTACATGCTCCAACCTAAACAAAAGAACTAGGAAAGAGAGAGAAAGATGGCTTACCACTTGATCCCTCTTAGTGCTCGGCGTTCCTAATCATGTCATTAGGGTTGAGCATCCTAACCATACCTTTAAGGAGCTAAAGCAGGCTGAGTTTTGCGTCATTTCAACTTGGGGCTCATTCATCACTCACCATCCTCATCATGGCAACTTGCGAGACAATTCAAGAAGAGAACTCACCCTTTTCCATTTTTCGTCTTGCCCTGAAACTCACTTCCAAATCGCCCTTGACATTTAGAGTCTTTGATTTACTTTTCCTTGTACTTTTTTTTCCTCGGGAAAGTGGGGGCTGTTCATATCGCATACATGCAGCAAATCAATGTGCATTTTTTAGTTTTTGCTTTTAGGTCATGTGCATTTTTCATTTTTAAGTCGTATTAGTTTGCATTCCGAGTCACATCAATTCGTTTTTTATTTTCATTTTGAGTCATGTTAGTTTTTATTTTTTATTTTTTCCCTCTTTCTTCTTGAGTCAAATAAAAAAAAAAGAATCACATCATGCTTTAAGATTAGGGTTACATAAAAAGACTTATAGTATAAAAATACAAAATAGAGTGGTGTACTGTACATAAAAGAGTCTTGTGCATTTTTGTTATTTAGCATAGCACGCATAAGACCGCATTTTCATTCTTCTATCTCCCGCCCGAACCTCAAAAGAAATGTAGCTATGGTGGCTAGAAATCAAGCAAGCTCTCACTTGGAGTCTTGATCACCTTCCAACATATTGCCATAAGCTCAAAGGACGCCGCCGATGAAGAAATAATTCAAGTTTTACGAGAATATAATTAATTTTTCGAGTTAAACTCTAAAATTTGGTTCACAAATTTTTACGAGAATAAACTCATTTTCCGAGTTAAACTCTAAAATTCGGATCACAAATTTTTATGGGAATTAATTTGGAAAATAATTCATTTTCTGAGTTAAACTCTGAAAATTCAATCCACAATGTTCATGAGAATTATTTTTGAAATAACTCATTTCTGAATTAAACTGAGAAGACCCGAGCATACGGACAAACCCGACCCATACTGCCAAGAACAAGCCGGGTCTGGGTCTTGCAACCAAGCACCATACCACCAGGTATGGCTCAGACCCATACCTAGGGTTCCGAACAGGAGAAGACCCGGAAAACCCGGTACCATATCGTCAGACATGGTCTGGACCCGGGTTCCACATACAGAACCACCAAGAAAAAAAATGGACCCGATGCGAAGACAAAAAAAAAAATAAAAATCGGGCAGAGCGCCATGCCTACAGGCAGGGAAGCTTGCCTAGGGTTCCGAACAACAAGTGAAATTTGGCTGACCGACCCCGGGTTGGACATGGCTGCATGCATGGAGGCATGACAGCTTAACTTGACCCAAATCTGACGAGACAATGTAGAAAAACGAAGAAAACTGGATAGAGCTGCATGCCTGGAGGCATGACAACCTGACTTGACCCAAATCTGACGAGACAATGCAGAAAAACAAAGAAAGATGGGCAGAGTTGCATGCTTGGAGGCATGACAGCTTGACTAGCCCCAAATCTCACAGGACTGTGCAGAAAATCAAAGAAAGTTGGACAGAGTTGCATGCCTTGAGGCATGACAGCCTGACCAGGCCCAAATCCGGTAAGACTGTGCAAAAACAAAGAAAACTGGATAGAATTCAACAGACAGAGTAGCATACTTGGAAGCATGCCAGCCTGCCCAGACTTAAATCTGTCCAGACTGTGCAGAAAAATTTTGGACAGAGCACCATACCTGCAGGCATGGTAGCCTGCCCAGAGTTCTGAACAATGAGAAAAGACTGACTGACTGACTGACACTGACGGGACAGAGCTGCATGCCTAGAGGCATGACAGCCTGAGTGTACAAGGGTTAAAAAAAAAAAAAAACCTGTACAGAAAAGTATGGAAAACTTGACAGAGCTGAATGCCTGGAAGCATAACAGCCTGATTAGACTTGATCCTAATGTCACTGTGCAAAAAAAAAAAAAAGAAAAAAGAACTGGACAGAGTACCATACCTGCAGGTATGACAACCAGCCTAGTGTCGCGGACAAAAAAATCATACCTGAAGGAAAAGAGGACTTCCGCGCAAAAATTGGGGTAAATACCACCACACCTGGCGTTATGGTCTGATTTTGTCAGCTTCGCAAATTCAAACAAACTCAGAAGCAATACCTGGCGGTATGGTATAAGCTAGTGGAGAAGATCCCTACATGCCGGTGGTATGGGACTGTCTTTTTAGAAAGAGAAAATGGGAGCCCAGCTGCCGCGATACTTGGCGGTATGTGCTGGAGCTCCGACGAGGCACGTCGACAAAAAGCCCAGAGAGGGGCAAGAACCGAGGCTGCAATACCTGGCGGTATGTCCTGTTCCGGGACTGGGCTAGGTGCTCGATTTTCCTAGAGAGAGAAAGAGTAGACGGAGCTAGTGGAGTGTGTGGATGAAGACGAAGATGCTACTCTTTTAAAGACTCATCCTCAACCACTCACCTAGCAACACTTAAATTCAAGTAAACGATCACTTGACCGGTCTAGCATGCATTGACCAGGAAATTATTATAAGGAGAATTTAAAACTTTTTTGTTTTAGTACTCCAAAAATAGGAAGCATACCTTCAAAAATGAAAAATTAAATATTTTCATGAGAAAATACGGGAATATAATTTCTGTATAACTCAGGAAATAATTTAATTATAAATCGACCTACAACGACATCTGGAAAGACCGAAAGACATCGGGAACGACATCTGGAAAGGCTAAACGACATTGGGAAAGACTGAAAGACATCGGGAAAGACTGAACGACATCGAGAAAGACCGAATGACATCAAGAAAGACTGAAGAACATCGGGAAAGACTGAAAGACATCGGGAAACACTGAAGGACATCGGGAAAGACCGAACGACATCGGGAAAGACTGAAGCACATCGGGAAAGATTGAACGACTTCGGGAAAGATTGAACGACATCGAAAAAGACCGAACGACATCGGGAAAGACTGAAGGACATCGGGAAAAACCGAACGACATGGCGAAACACTGAAAGGCATCGGGAAAGACCGAGCGACATCGGGAAAGACCGAATGAAATTGGGAAAGACTGAAAGACATCGGGAAAGACTAAACGACATCGGGAAAGACTGAACGACATCAAGAAAGAATGAACGATATCGGGAAAGACTGAAAGACATTGGGAAAGACTGAACGACATCGGGAAAGACTGAAAGACTTCGGGAAAGACTGAAAGACTTCGGGAAAGACTGAAAGACATCGGGAAAGACTAAACGACATCAGGAAAGACTGAAAGACTTCGGGAAAGACTGAATGACATCGGGAAAGATTGAAAGACATCGGGAAAGACCGAGCGACATCGGGAAAGACTTAAAGATATCGAGAAAGACTGAACGACATCGGGAAAGACTGAAAGACATTGGGAAAGACTGAACGACATCAGGAAAGACTGAATGACCTCGGGAAAGACCGAAGACCACCAGGCTATACTTTGATCATCATCTTACTCAGACTCAACCAAAGTGGGGGCTAATTGAAAACGCCCGAAAAGTGTCTCATAATTATGTAATTCCATTTATATGCATTTTTATTCTTTTTATTTTATTTTTAGAAAAATGCCAAGGAAAGTGAAATGCAAAAGAGAAAAAAATCATAAAAACAGCCCAAATCCAATTCTGCACGCAGCCCAAGGCGCATGAACAGATCAAGCCTGGGCAGACCCAACCACCATACTGCCAGGTATTGGGGCGAGTTTAACCTGACCCAGATTGCTTCTGCACGACTCGGGAAGCGTGCCAACCTCGAGAAGCGTGCTGCTGTGTTGTTCCCTGGCCAAACATACCGGCAGGTATATCGGGTTGCTCATGCCCGACCCAGCTTACGTCGGGAAGCGTGCCAACCTCGGGAAGCGTGCTGTTGTGTTGTTCCTTGGCCAAACATACCGGCATGTATATCAGGTGGCTCATGCCCGACCCGGGTTACCTCGGGAAGCGTGCCAACCTCGGGAAACGTGCAGCTGGGCTTTTTCGAGGCGCAGCATACCGCTAGGTATCTGGGTGGGTAAGGCCTGACCGGGGGTTGGCTCGGGAAGCGCGCTGACCTAGGGAAATGTGCAGCTGGGCGATTCCAAAGCCCACCATGTCTGCAGGTGTTGTGGCTGCTGCCCTATTTTTTTCTTTTACCCTAATTTCTGCCCTAATTTCACCTATAATTACCCCATCCTATTCCATTCACCCTTTTTCACCGAAATCACCCTGGCGTATTGACACTTGGTGATCTCATCTTCCCTTCTCCCTCTCTTATTCTCTCATTTTGCATACACTTAATTGGCATTTAGTCTCTCTCTCTCTCTCTCTCTCTCTCTCTCTCTCTCTCTCTCTCTCTCTCTCTCTCTTCTTCACTTATTATCTTGTAACATTAATTAATAATGAATTCGACCTAAATAAACTTGAATGCTTGTAAATAAATATTCATTCATGTTTAATTTCATTTATGTCTTGTATATTTATTTCTCGCTTTTATTATTGCATTTATATGTAACTAAATAACATTGATTACATTAATTAATACTCCATTTCTACTCTCTTCTTCTCGTCTTCTTTCTCTTTCTTTTTATTTAACCGGTTTAGTAGAGTCCGTTCGTTGAACAGGCGAATTCGAGAATTTTTATTCTCGAATTCGTAACCTTACCCCCGTGTAACGCCCCGGCCCCACCTGAGCCGCAGACATTACCAATAACTGCTTCAAGGATCGCTGACTGACCCCACAAATCACCATGAGTCTTTCCAGCGTGTTTCGTCCTCGCTCACACGCTGCCTGGGAAAACTTCCCAGGAGGTCACCCATCCTTTGACTACTCCCAGCCAAGCACGCTTAACTGAGGAGTTCCCAACGGATGAGCTACCATAAAAGAAGGTGCACCTTGATGATATAAGTAGTCATTTTAATCCTGTTAAGCCATACTTTAACCACATACCCGGGGTATTACACCCCGGATCCGAATCTCGTGGTTCGTGGTTTGAGGAGTCTTTCGATTTTAAGTTTATTAATTCTCGTTCAAAAATTAATTGGCGACTCTTCTTCTTTCTTTTTTTATTCCATTTTATTTCTTCCTTTTTTTTGGGATTTATTCTCGGATTTTGGAGCACAAAAGCGGGTTTTATCGATTTTAAAGTATTTGCGATTTTTAACAGAATTTCGAACACAGGGATCGCGTAATACTGGCGGTATGCATGCAGTTCAGTCGAATCAACTCCAGTTGAATGTCGGTCCGAGGCCTCGATCGTGAATACACGCGGTATTTCAGTCGGTCCTGTGGCTCGGACTTAACTTCCTGGTTCGGAAGAAATTCCCAGGCCATTGACTGACAGAATACCGCCAGGTATTAGCCCAGTCAGTGATTCCGAGTTCTCGGGATGAACTTTGAGCTTTACTGTTCTGTTTCTCTTTTTTTCTTTTCGTGTTCTGACATCTTTTCTGAATCAGTAAAATTTTAAACTTTTTAAACTTTTTTTTTTTTTAAAAAAGGAGTTTTCTCAAGAGTTAACTTTTATTTATTTAACGGGAAATGCAAGTAAATCCCTTCAAAGAAAAGACACTCGTTTCGACTCGCCGTACACCACGAGGGATACAACGGGGATTTTTCCCGGGTCCCACAGCTTGGTCTCCCGTTCAAGAAACTTTAAAAGCATTTTCCTAAGTACCTTTTAGGATAAGTGAGGAGATCATCCTCGTCACGTCTTGCTAGTCATCATTGGCTGCAACAACTTCCTCTATGTCGCTAGTGTCTTTTCCCATGAAGTAATGACTGGTAACCTCATCATCATCACTCCAGCTGAATATAGGGCCTTACATGAGCAATAAGTGGCAAACTCAGCTTATCCACTATTGAGATGGTATATTTGCACAACTACCACTGCCAACGATCAAGTTGCAAATTCTACCTTGGACAGTACACCATGAGTGAGAATTTGAGTGTTATCTTGGGGAACTTCTGAAGTGTATAAGTTCATTCTTAAGACAAGGACCTCTCCCTCATCTGGTTCTATCACAACAACATCATTTGGTGGTAGTTCCTCCCTTTCTTGGTCACCAACCTATACCTGCAATAGTTCATCAATATTTTCAACTTCTTGGAGAGTCATAACCCCTCTTGGTCGGGCACTTAAATTGATATTGACCATATTCTTGTTATTTAAAGTACTTTTGAGTAGAAAACTTCTTTGGAGCCTCCTTAGAAGCCATTAGAGCAAATTCTAGGGGTCTCAAGGGCCTTAAGGACCCTACTGCCTTGCCAGAACAACTACGGTTGATGTAAGAGGAAGCCTTAGCTAAAGTCGATGCTTAGGACTTTTTCTCCGTTTTGTATTTCTCCACCTAGTTGGCTAACTTTTGAAGCTAATTAAGGGAGCCATAAGGTTGCAAACTAACATTCTTCGATATTTTGAGGTCAAGGCCACTAAGGAATATGTCAATGACTTGCTCTTGAGGTTCATCATAGTCACCCCTCATCAAGAGTTGCTCCAACTCTCTAATGTATTTATTCACACTTCAGCACCTTGCTTGAGCGAGAACATATTTTTATAAAGATCTTGCTCGTGACTTTTTGGATGGAACCTTTTGTCCATCAACTTATTCAATTTAGGCCATGTTCTCACCTTGGTCTTCCCTTCTTTTCCCTTGACTTCTTTAAATTCTAACACTAAATTAAAGGAGTAAATTACATTTACCCTACCTGACATTTGTGGTAATAATTTTTGTACACCCGACATTTGTGAAATAATTTTCACCTTACCTGACATTAAGTGAAAATGATTTTTAGTTGTAAAATCTTGTCACTTCTCATCGGAAACGAGGAAATACAATAATGCCCCTATATGACTATGTGAATGTATCATGTTGTCCATTAATATTGAGAAGAAAATGATCCTTTCATCGTTTTATTTCCGATGAGAAGTGACCAGATTTTGCCACTAAAAATCACTTTCACTTAATGTCAGGTACGGTGAAAATTATTTCACAATGTCAGGTGTGCAAAAATTATTACCACAAATGTCAGGTAGGGTAAATGTAATTTACTCAAAATAAAGCATACTTGGTGAGCTTGAGGGTTGCTATTTTGTACTGCTTATATTCATCATAACCCTTCATGTACCCGTTCCAAATAATCATCTAGATTAAGGCTTCCATCAAAGTTTGGAGGTTCAACCTTAATATCTTGAATCTCTTATCGTTCTCCTTGGTTTACCAACTTCATTACCTTTATTCTACCTTTATTCCTCAAATTTTCCTACAAAGGGTTCTTCAACATTCCTAAAAGGCCTACCACCTCTATTTGGGTGTTCATTGGGATTTCTCCCAACCCACAATCACTTTAATTTGTTGAGTCAATTGCCTTTGATATCCCTTAATGCCTCCAACAAGGGTCATTTGTTGTCTAAACTATTGAGATGCTTTGAAAGGCCTGTTCCTTGATACATTGGTTGGATTAAGTTGTCGAGTAGAGTTGCAAGAGATGGGGGAAGTAGAATTAGCTATGGTAGAGGCTATTTTGAGGACTTATGATCTTTTATTGCTAGGAAAAGTGATAATTAGATGGAGGTTAGGGTTCTTTGTGTTCAAAGCTTGAAAATAGTGGGGTTAACAACTCATAAACCATCAAAAGTTCACACTTTGGGGCACTAAATCATGCTTTAATACCAAATGAACTATTTCTAATCAAGAACAACCAATTTCAGCACAAAATTCACAAATAATTAGCAAAATATCAAGCCTCATAAAGTTGGGCCAAAATAATGGGTCATAGACTAAAATTAAATCTAAGCACCAAACAAGCACCAAATGATCTCCAAATGTAACCAAATCACATGACCAACAACATCAACTAGATGACAATGAAATCACACTAAAATATCACCAAAAAAACTCACGAGATCATAATAAACACAATAAAATAGTGACACCAACTTCACAATACAAAATGAAAGAGCAAAGATAAGTGGTCAAGGAATTAAGGCTTAGCCACTAACCTAATCAAAAGTGATTGCCAAAGTATTGATAAAGGTTGAGCGACCACAACACCTCTATAGGAACTCGCTCTCAACACCACCAAATACCTTCGATAAAGTTAGAGAGATTTTTACCGAAGCATTTCACTCTCTACAATATTGTATATATAGGGGGTTGTTTGAGGCGAGGATGCTACAAACCTTACGATGATAGTTAATCTAAGGGTTCAAAACAACCCATACAAGCCAAACAAAAATTAAGGGAATTAAAACAATATAGGGGCTGAGGGGACGAATAACCTTAGCTGAAAGTCAAAATTAAATCAAGCCCTAACTATGATGGTGCTAGGAAATAGATATGATTCTTTAAGATATGACATATGGTAGCCAACAATATCATTCCCATGCTAAGATAAAGACCGAAGTACCCCTTGTAGTTAAACTCCTCCAACGTTGCTTAGTTTGACTTGATTAAACTTTCGTGGACCTCTAATCACCTTCTTGGGTTCATGAATGATTATAAAGATAACTATGAGATCCAAACAACTCATTTACTACAAGAGATCCCCACATGATAATTAGAATGCCCGACAAAAGGTTCCTATGTTGTTTGAAAGCACTTGATAGATCCAATGAAGCTCATTCTGGAGGGCCTTGACCTTGGATACTCTTAGGTGACTCAAAAGTATTGGGTTGAGGGGCAAGAATTGGCTCAACAAGAAACATTTCAAATAAAGGCATCTCAAGGTCAGCTAGATGATATCCTGATGTATATTTGATGGCCATATACATCAAGGACATCAAGGAAGACATCAAATATACATCATAGGAGCCTAATACTCGGTTATATGGCAAAAGAGCATCATTCACTCAAGTATCCCTCTCGTTTGAATGATTTCAACAAGGGCAGTTTGGTAATTTACTCTATAACTCTAGATACATGCGTCTAATGAGGAAGACATCCAAAGACAAATTGAAGAGCATTAAAAGAGCTTTCCAATGGTCTTTGAATCTTGAAGTTTGGACAAGTATTGAAGGAGTTATAGCCTTTTCTTTCTAGAGTTGTATTTTAGAGTTTTTACGATGTAATAAAAGTGTAGGATGATGTAAGCCTCAAGGGGCCTAGATTCTTGATTTGTACACGTCCAAGGGGCTTGGGATTACTATAAATACCTCCTTAGGCCTCTTGTAATCTCATTCATTCAATAAATCAAATATAAACACATGGTGTTGTTTTCTCTCTAGCTTTTGCTAGTCTTTCGTTTCTCTTGAGGGAGATTCGATCCTATCTTCTTCTTCTAGCCTAGGGTGGCGTCCTTGGTGGTGATAGGAAGAGATTGAAGCATTCTTGAAGGTGGTGTGCCTGTATCCTCCAAGATTCTTCAAAAGCCAAACTTATCATTCGTTCATCATCCATTTGTGAGTTTCCATTTGAGTTTCATTGATCTTGTTTTGTTTTTACATTGTTTCAAGTCAAGATTTATTTGAATATCATTCAATCATTCAGGAAACTTACATTCCACTCATTCACACATTCATTCCATTCATTCCACTCATCCATTCCATTCGTTTATTCATCCATTCATACATTCTTTCATTCAATCTTAAAGAACCCCCTAAAGATCCTAGTCTTTTGTATAATTTGATCACTCTTGATCCTATTATACAACATTTCAATCAAATTGGTTGATCTTTAAGAACTTTGAGAAGCAAGATTCTTATCTTGGTTTTTAAAGATCCTGATTTTTATGTGTAATGTGATCTTCCCTTGATCCCATTATACATCAAAATTGGTATCAGAGCTTAGGAGTTGATTCTCTTAGTTCTTGATCTATCTTTTCACCATCTTTCCATCACAAATCCATTCCCCATCATCTCCCACAAACACGTCCACCATTAGCTCCACAAAGAACCCATAGCCCAAACACAATCTAGCTTAAACACATTCCCCATTTCGTCCTTTACATTTTCCCCATTAGACCGTGAGTCTTGTTTGAGTCTTTCTTCATCAAGATTCATATTCTATGGCTTGCAAAAGATCTAGCATGAATTCACAAAGTGATTTGCAACGTTTGGAGCAAGGGAGCAAGGATGTCGTTGAATACACAATAGAATTCAGGTGGCAACTATGGAAGTATGCCCTTAAGGAGGATGATCCACAAGTTTTGGTATGTTACTTTCTTGGTCTTAATGATTACATTCGGCATGTTGTTGTAAATCAACCTTACACAAACTTGGAAGAGTTGAGTTCTTTAGCTCTTGATGTTGAAATACAAATAAGGAGTAGAGAACTTTGGGAAAAAACCCATATACAACAAAGACCCCCATTCCCCATAAAACAACCAAACACAAAAGCTCCACAAAATCAGCCCCTAAACCTCCCCACACCTACTATCTAAAGCTCCTCAAAACAGCCTATAAACCTCCCCACTCCCATTGTCCCAAGTACATGTCTATGTTGCCAAAGTTTTGATCATGTTGAAAGTGCATGCCCTAACAAGAAAGAAGTGTCTTTGGTTGGGTACCAAACGTATGATAATGAATTATTTGAGGAGGATAATGTAGTAGAATAGGAGTACGTAGAAGAGTGGTTTGTGACAAAAAGAGCCTTGAAAGAAGTATGTGTGGAGAATGAACATCAACAAAGAGAGTGCAAGATATCTCATTGTACCAACAAAGTAGAAGTATGTTCATTGATCACAAAAGGAGAAAGTTGTGCCTCTTATGGTGAATGAACATCAACAAAGAGAGTGCAAGATATCTCATTGTACCAACAAAGTAGAAGTATGTTCATTGATCACAGAAGGAGAAAATTGTGCTTCCTATGGTGACATTGACACCCCTACAACAATGATCCACACGTCAAACTTGGAGAATTATTCACGCCCTACACAATGGCTAAGCCATGACAAAGACATTCATGAGGATCCAAGAAGCTTAGTAAGTCTTTCCATTTACAAGAATTATAGAGATTCATTATGGTGTGATATTACTTCTGTGGATACTTGTCATACTTTGTTGGAAAGACCAAAGTTGCTTGATAGGAATATCATGCATCAAGAGACATCTCTACTTTCATCTTATACCACACGACCTAAGGAGAATGAAAGCAACATTGTGACGATTATGAAGAAGGAATATCATGGGTATAAAGAGCATAAGGGTCTTGTTCTTGCAAACTTGGAGGAGAGCAAAACAAGCAATCATCCAATTTTGAATTCTCCTATAAAACGTATCTATCATATTCTCCCTAAAGATATCAACTTGAATCTCATGGTTGAAGTACCAAGGATTTAAAGAAGTCAAGAGGTTCTAGTTGTCGATGACCATTCAAAGATGGATCGTTTCATACTATGTCGTATTACCCATGATAAAGGCAAAGTGGTGAAACTAGACTTTGAAGTAGTGAAGTTACATGGGATTTTTACATCCATGATAAAATATCGAGAATCAAAGTCCAATAATTTCAATGAGTTATCTTGGGAGAAGTTGAAGAAGTTTTGTAAAGGAGTCTATGATGACTTCAAAGCCTTTAAGAAGAAAGCTTGTAAATCTCTTGTGAAGAAGGCGAACAAAAGAGAGTTGATGCTCAAAGTTTGAGGACAAACTTTTTTCAACCGGGGGAGTATGATGTATATTTGATGGCCATATACATCAAGGACATCAAGGAAGACATCCAATATACATCATAGGAGCCTAACACTCGGTTATATGGCAAAAGAGCATCATTCACTCAAGTATCCCTCTCGTTTGAATGATTTCAACAAGGGCAGTTTGGTAATTTACTCTATAACTCTAGATACATGCGACTAATGAGGAAGTTATCCAAAGACAAATTGAAGAGCATTGAATGAGCTTTCCAATGATCTTTGAATCTTGAAGTTTGGACAAGTATTGAAGGAGTTATAGTCTTTTCTTTCTAGAGTTGTATTTTGGAGTTTTTATGATGTAATAAATGTGTAGGATGATGTAAACCTCAAGGGGCCTAGATTCTTGATTTGTACACGTCCAAGGGGGCTTGGGATTACTATAAATACCCCCTTAGACCTCTTGTAATCTCATTCATTCAATAAATCAAATACAAACACATGGTGTTGTTTTCTCTCTAGCTTTTGCTAGTCTTTCGTTTCTCTTGAGGGAGATTCGATCCTTACTTCTTTTCTAGCCTAGGGTGGCATCTTTGGTGGTGATAGGAAGAGATTGAAGCATTCTTGAAGGTGGTGTGCCTGTATCCTCCAAGATTCTTCAAAAGCCAAACTTATCATTCATTCATCATCCATTCGTGAGTTTCCATTTGAGTTTCATTAATCTTGTTTTGTTTCTACATTGTTTCAATCTCAAGATTTATTTGAATATCATTCAATCATTTAAGAAACTTACATTCCACTCATTCACACATTCATTCCATTCATTCCACTCGTCCATTCCATTCGTTTATTCATCCATTCATACATTCTTTCATTCAATCTTAAAGAACCACTTAAAGATCCTAGTCTTTTGTATAATTTGATCACCTTTGATCCTATTATACAACATTTCAATCAAATTGGTTGATCTTTAAGAACTTTGAGAAGCAAGATTCTTATCTTGGTTTTTAAAGATCCTGATTTCTATGTGTAATGTGATCTTCCCTTGATCCCATTATACATCATATCCCCATCTAAAAGCTCAAGTACTGGAATCAACTTGTTGAGTTGAATAGTTACAAGAGGTACTTAAGTATTTTGAAACTCTACCTCCATTTTTTTATAAGTGTAATTTTGATGAGGATGTTACTTTACTTGAGTTAACATTGATTTTTAAACAGTTGTAAAAGTTGAACAGTTACAAAAAGGTACATGGTTGTGGATGATAAACCCCATGAGTTATGTCATTGATTTTTAAACCTATTAGAATCACTATGGTTTAGGACTATACCATACCAGCACCTATTACTACATGCTCCACAAGAGACACCTAGGCCAACCTTACCTTTCTAAGACTCACAAGTATCTCATGTCGTAGCAATGCTAGACAAGCTATGTGCTTCTATGAGATCTATGGACTCTCGACAAACTGAGTTACCTAAAGATGCGAAATTTGTTAAGCAAACTGCAGAGCAAAGCTTTTCGATTACAATAATGCTAGTATTGAATACAGTAGTCGCGCTAGATGAAAATTTGGTAATCCTATTATGGTGTCCTTTGAAAGCGATTCTCGTTTAGAAAACCTACTTGGTGGTTAAGAGTTTAATGTCTACAAGGAAAATAACATGCTTAAGAATGCTTATGACTCATCCTACATTCCTATTATGCATGTTCTTCATGTAAAAGAAAATAATAAAATTTGATGATGATGCTTGCTCACCAACAAGTCATAATGTGGTTATCTTTGATTGGAGCGACGACGAGAATTTTATCCTTCTACTTAGTCCTTATATGTGAGAATCTGTTGGGAATAATAAAAACCGTTTGTGTGAAAACTTCCTTGATCTCTTATTTAATCTTGTAGAAGAACAACCTGATAATGACTAGCCCGATGTTATTCTTCTGCCAAAAGAGTTTTTCCTTGGTTATGATATTGCATGTTCTAAAATGGAATTAGTAGGAATGAAGGGAATAACCTAATTTAAAAATCCTTTTAACTCACTTGATAATGCATGTTTCTAATTTGGCAATACAAAAATCTGATGAAAATGCATGCTTTGAGTTACAAAATGAAACTTGTTCTGAGAATTTTGATAAGGTTGTGCAGGAGGATTTTGTCCTTAAATGTGACGAAAATTTTTGCCTAGATTCCATTGATCTTTCTCATGTTATAGCTACTTTCCCTCACCCATCATTTACTAGTATTTGCATTATATCTTTATGGTTGTAGAACATGTGCACATTACTTGTATGTTTGATAGGAAAATATAATAATAGGACAAACTCACTATTCAGACCCATATCGTTATTACATAGTGGATACACCTAGAAAAATTATGTGAGACATACACATTCTTTGACGGACTGTTTGATTTTTCTATGGAACTGGTGTTTGGTTTACTTAAAAGGGTGTTGATTTATATTGACTTATATCTCTTAAAACTCTCTTATCTATTACTATGTCAATCACTTACTGAGATGTTTTAGAAGCTTCTAAAGGGTTTGACGACATTACATTTGAAATATTTGAGTCCTAAATGATGGAGTAGCTGATGCTCCATAAGACCTTGCTGAAGAAATTTTTTAATTTAGCTGTACCTGATACTTAACCTGGTGAGATGGTACCTTTATTTTTATCATTCGTTTAATAAATAGATTTTATTTTAAGTTGCATAAGTTGGCATGTTTCCCTTTCCATTATTTATTCTGTATGTATTCGTTTGGTTTGATGTTGGATTAAATGTGGAAAATTTCAAAAAGAGAGAAATCCTTCGATTATACTAGTTTTCTTAAGTCATTACTTTCCTATGTCCTAGTTCTTGGTGATTCTTTGAGTACACTCTTGTAAAGTTTTTAAAATCTTTTAAAAAAAATATTCTGTAATTTTGACCCATTGGATTAGATTAGAGATGAAAACATTTGATTTTGTAAGCTTTGTGTCTTTCGCCTAGAAAATGCATGTTAAATGTTGATGACGATGGTATACATCTAATCCCATGAGACTACCATCCTAAATAATAGGAGTATCGTTTTTATAGTCTCATGATCTACTTGCGTGTGCATATTTCCTATTCACATATTTAGAACTTGGTGTTTCTATCTCCCTAAAATTGTATTTAGCATTTGCTTAGTTGATTACTTAATATATAAGGTTGTTAGGATCAAATTAAGATCTATTGACACTTATCAAGATGAAAAGTAGAGCATATAAGTAGTGGAAGGAAATATGAGATCGTTATAGAAATCGAGAATAATAATAGGGAGGCGAGAACAAAGATAAAGGAAGAGACAATATGTTTATGTGGAAACTCAAATTGGAAAAAAACCATAGGCGATAGCAAAATGTCCACTAATAAAAAAAGAGATATTACAAGAGGTTGATGTATGTGCAGGCAATCTAATCAGAGTGGACTTGCCTGGACAACACCAAAGGCGCTCCCTGACCTTGATTGTTCAAACCAAAGCTTTTCCTAGGGATGGAAAAGCATCAAGGATCGAAAAACAAATAAGAAAAGATAGAAAACCTGTGTAATTCAACTGATACAGACCACACCTCAGTAGAAAACACAAAGGCAAAACTCAGCCTATGATATGGATACAGTCCACACCACCAGAGCACAAACCAAGCCCTACTTAGTGTTGATGTAAAATTAGTGTAGGATGGGAATTTACTCGGGTATTCAAGTGAGTCGAGGGCATACCTTCTCTCCTTCGACTTATATAACTGCCGTATATAGTCTGCAGGATAAAACACTTGCCTTGTAGAAACTTAGACTCTTACTCTCATGTCAACCTTAGAGATTGTGGCAACCAAAAACTAAGGAGATGGGATTCTCATTGGAATGAATATATGATGGGACCTATGTCAACAACTTGCAAATGGTATTCTTAAACTTGACACCATTTGACAACCCCTTGAAATGGCATCATATCCACCCTATTTATAAGCCATGAAGAGGCACTTGGATAGGGTGGATATGGATAAGATTTATCCATGTCATATGGATAAGATTTATCCTTGTCATCTTTGGATAATTTAGATAATAATTAATTAAAATTACTATTATCCACTCATAACATGTATGAACACATGCTTAAATAATCCATGCATAAACCGATTAAATATTATCAAAGTTATCTCCTTGCTTGGTAACACATACCCGTGTTACCCTTAATAGGGCCAATCAGGTCCCGAAAAGTCTGCCCGACTTTTCCTTATACCCAATAGCCCATCTTATGAGTTAACTTAGATAAAACCGAGTCACTAATCTTATCACACACTTGAAATTATCCAACAATCCCCCGCCATTTCGAGTGTATGGAATTATTAACCAATATTCCAACACCCCCGCCATTTGTGACATATCATAAACACACAACTTGAATCACCAAGAGAGTAAGGAATTGTTGTGTATCATGGATAGTGTCTTGCGACTTGAACTTCCATGTAGTGAACATAATTACAAATGTCTGAATGTGATAGTTGACTAAGCATTGAACTTCACATCCTTGTTGACCATTTGGATACATTTCACTGACACAACTCATCAACTAAGATTCCTTGAACTTACGACACTATTATCCGCCTTGTGTCACATATCCTCTCGTGAGCAAATTGAAGACAAGCCCATTAGCTCCTTGAGGCGGCTACACCTCTTGCTCACATAGGTAGACTGAAACTTATATGCTCCTGTAATTGAGCCCCCATCCTTAAACAGTCTATTAAGAGTAAACACTCAACCTCTGTACATTACAGCTTAAGCACAATACTTAACCTTGGGACAGTTTAAAATTTGTGCTATCACAATCACTATCTAATAGAGTCACCCTCCGAGAGCTTGACATCAAGTCAAGTATCAAGAAGAGGCACTATTATTAGTATTTGTTAAAATTGGGCTTATTCCTATCCCCCTTGATAATATAAAATTATCAAGTCCTTGTTTAGTCCTTTAACCAAAGGATCAAACCGAGGTCTTTCTTGAACAACTTGAAAATCTTGAAAACAATAACCTACTTCATCCTTAACCAATAACAATCACTAGATAAATCCATATCTTTCCATGATCAATTATTAAACTTTGAAGATAGTCATACTTAATAACACTTGTAACTTAAACTTGCATACTTAAATATATCGACAATACATACAACTAAACCATTGTATTATATATAGCTCAATATCGATATCCATACAACTAAACCATTGTATTACATTTCGCCATTGAAAAAGAAACTTAACTTTTGCAATCAATATAATTAAACAATCATATTGTAGGCAATGAACTCGAATAAAACTTTACTTGCAATCAATATGACTTAAGTTTTCATATTGTAGGCTTATAGCAATCAATATTGTAGGTCTTAGCAATCAATATGATTAAATTATCATATTGTAAGCTCCTGACAATCAATATTGTAGGCTCCTTAGCAATCAATATTGTAGATATATTATCTAGCAATCAGTATGATTAAACTATCATATTGTAGACTAGTATAATAATCAATATTGTAGGCTCCTTAAGAATAACCTCACATTAAATCTTGTACTTATTGGAACCATAATTAACTTGTAAGCTTAGTCTTGACATGTAGTTAAACCATTATAACTTAAACTTAATATAAACTTTATTAAGTTATCATGGAGAATAAAATCCTTACTTGTACTCTTATAGAATTTAAAACTCCATCTCATATATGTAATTAAACTATTACATATTGGACATTTGCTACAAAATATGTAACTAAAATTAATTACATTTTACTTTATTTGGCCATATCATCTTATAGAGAATACTATTTAACTTATAATGTGAATAAACCTTCACATTTACTTATGAAATATTCTCTTCGTGACTATATCCAAAATAAATAACTATGGATCTAAAATCGTACACTTCGCCAATTTAAACTTAATTAAATCTATCTATAATAACATAGTCATGGACTTATAATCTTTTCAAATGTACATAAAATATACATTTCTTTTCTTGTAGCAAAACTTATACTTGAACATGGATACTTGAAGAATACATATATCACTTAAACAATTCATAGACTAACACTTATAACATGATCATCTTGTACTCAAATAAAACAATATAACAAATATTGTCAACTTATCGCTTGATCATAAAATTATAGTCTACATAACTTAACATATGTATTATTAAAATCATGCAACATAAACTTAATAATTACATGTCCAAAAAATCATGACTAAGACATGATCAACATATAAATCCTTATCATGCATCTCATAAATACATATCAATCTGAATATGCTTATGGCAAATAAAAATCATGGATATCAACAAGTAGTTAATAGAAGTTAATTAACTAACTTAGACACCAACTACCAATGATTGCATGAAACCTGTTAATTAACCAATTCACGCATACTCATGAATATCATGGCCAACAAAAAATTGGAAACCGCATGCCACAACAATGCTATCAATCTTATGCATGCGTGCTACATATTCCAGTCATGCAAAGATTAATTATCATACATGATCTACTAATAGTAATTCAAACTGATCACATATTATCCAATCGGCAAAAGCAAAGCATGCAAAAGGAAACATGGTGACATTAATCAAAGGAAACTTATCTTATTCCGGCAAATCCAATTGACATAATTTTTGCATGCATAAACACCCTTCAAGCACGTTGATATATCATCCATCTTATCAGCCCCAATTCAAATCGGATCATATAACTTGCATTTACCAATCAAAATCACCCCAGAACATCTTTAAAACTTGATCTTGATCTTGTCATGCCCGATTCAAACCCGATCTTGATACCAAATCATATATAAGTCGAAGACTGTTGATGTAAAATCGGTGTAGGATGGGAATTTACTCGAGTATTCAAGTGAGTCGAGGGCATACCTTCTCTCCTTCGACTTATATAACTGTCGTATATAGTCTGCAGGATAAAACACTTGCCTTGTAGAAACTTAGACTCTTACTCTCATGTCAACCTTAGAGATTGTGGCCACCAAAAACTAAGGAGATGGGATTCTCATTGGAATGAATATATGATGGGTCCTATGTCAACAACTTGCAAATGGTATTCTTAAACTTGACACCATTTGACAACCCCTTGAAATGGCATCATATCCACCCTATTTATAAGCCATGAAGAGGCACTTGGATAGGGTGGATATGGATAAGATTTATCCATGTCATATGGATAAGATTTATCCTTGTCATCTTTGGATAATTTAGATAATAACTAATTAATTACTATTATCCACTCATTACATGTATGAACACATGCTTAAATAATCCATGCATAAACCGATTAAATATTATCAAAGTTATCTGCTTGCTTGGTAACACATACCCGTGTTACCCTTAATAGGGCCAATCAGGTCCCGAAAAGTCTGCCCGACTTTTCCTTATACCCAATAGCCCATCTTATGAGTTAACTTAGATGAAACCGAGTCACTAATCTTATCATACAGTTGAAATTATCCAACACTTAGCACCTTCTAAGCTTGCCAAAGCTTAGTTACAGACGGGTAGAAGAATTGAGAGTTTTAGAGATACTCACAAACACACAGGAGCAAGCTCGACTGGTTTCTCATTCATTCACTCATTATGAATACTATTACAACAGGAGCTGCTTATATTTGCTACTTTGAGCAAGTAGTGGTCAGAATCGAGAGATTAAGGATTTCCTAAGCATTAGGAAACCTCTAATATATGTCTAAGCTAACTTAAGATACATAAATAAGCTGCTTACAACTAATATATTACATAATTACATTAGTTTGAATGAAGACAACAGCAAAAGAAAATAAAAAGGGTCATTTGAACTGAATCGCCAAAGAATCGCTTCTTCTGCCTTAGTCATGCTTCCACTGAGCTTATTATAATCTTTCCTTGGTTGCTGAAGTTGCTGGTTGTATTAGCAATTAAGGACACTCGATCATTAAAGGGTAAAATGACCAAATGACCTTATTAATGCTGAAAATGCCAACACTGTCCAGCTGCTTGATGTAGCTAATATTCCCTGGGCTAAACATGCTGCAGAAAATGTCCAAGGACATCAGTCACCTGCACTCCTCGACTAGAGGCCATTGTTGACCCAAGGAACATATAGAATCCTCCAAATGTCCTTGTCTTTCTCTGCTGCAGCTTGTAGTAGACCTTGAGATAATTTGAACCCTAATTTCACAGGTTGGGGTTCTGCCAAGGTCCAATTGATTCAATTGGACTTATGTTCTAAGGCCAAGGCTGCCCTTTGCACAGGCTCCTGGGGTGAACATCTTGCTGCCTTTGAATGCTTCAAAATTCCCCTAGGACCAGTCTTTCTTACTGCCTTCATTCTTGCTGTAGGAAGGACTTAACCCCTCCTGAGTTTCCAGCCAGATCAAGGTGTATGTAAGACCTTCTGAAATCCTCTGGACAGAAAGTCCTCCTTAGGTCCTCTGGAATGTCCATGAGCAATGCTGATGTAGATGGACCTCCATCATCCCCCTCAGGTTCAATAAAGTTTGACCTCAAACTTGGCAAACCTTCATCTTCTGGGAAATAAGGTCTGAGATCTGCCACATTAAAAGTTACACTTCCTCCATAGTCTTCTATCAAATCCAGTTTATAAGCATTTTCATTGACTTATTCAAGCACCTCGAATGGACCATCAGCCCTGGAAACAAGCTTCCCTTTCCTCCTGCTAGGAAACCTGTCTTTCCTGAGGTGTATCCAAACCAAATCACCTGAAACAAATGTAACTCTCCTCCTCTTTTGATTTGCTGTTGCTGCTATTTTCTCATTATACTTCTCAATTTGCTGCTGCACTTGTTGATGGAACTCTTTAATTTGCTTGGCCCTCATATCAGCTTCATAGCTAAACTTGATTGAAGTAGCTTGAGGTACCAAATCCAAAGAAGTAGTTGGATTTAGCCCATAGACCACTTGAAATGGTGAATGACCAGTAGCTTTACTAGGGGCTCTATTGAATGCAAACTCTGCCTGTGGTAACAAAGTATCCCAACTGCCTTTATTTCTTGTCACCAAACTTCTCAAAAGTGCACCTAAGGTTCTGTTGGTAACCTCAGTTTGGCCATCTGTCTAAGGATGACATGTGGTGCTAAATTTGAGTTGAGTTCCCATCTTCTTCCACAATGTGATCATGAAATGGCTTAGAAACTTGGTATCCCTGTCTGAAACCATAGACCTAGGAATGCCATGTAACTTGACTACCTCTTGAAAGTATAAACTAACAACTTTCACAGCATCATAGGTAGTATTGCAAGGAATAAAATGAGCCATTTTTTAGAATCTATCAACAACAACCATAATAGAGTCTTTACCTCTCAGGGTTCTTGGGAGTCCCACAATAAAATCAAGGCTTATGTCTTCCCAGGGACTTCTAGGAACATGCAAAGGGGTATAAAGCCCTTGGGGTAGGCTTTGACTCTTGGATAGCTGACATATGCTGCACCTCTTGATAAGATGCTCTACATCTCTTCCCATCTTTGGCCAGAAATAATGTTCCTTCAGCATAAGCAATGTTTTTTCTATGCCAAAGTGTCCTGCTAATCCTCCTCTATGTACTTCAGAGATTAATAATTCCCTTATACTGCTTCTGGGAATGCATAATCTGCTTCCTTTGAATAAAAATCCATGATCTGTGTGATACAGACCCCTGAGGATGCTGCTGACAAGCCAGAAACTTGTCTTTGAAAGCATCATATGTAGGATAAAGGACCTTCAGTTGCTCAAATCCTAGGATTCTGGAATCCAGGATATGTAATAAGAAAAATCTTCTGGAAATGGCATCAGCTCCCTTGTTCATGTTGCTTGATTTATGATGGATCATGAAATGAAAGGATTGCATAAACTCAACCCAATTAGCATGTCTGAGATTAAGCTTGTGCTATCCTTGAATATACTTCAGGGCTTCATGATCACTATGCAGAATAAACACTCCTCTAACCAAGTAATGCCTCCAATGCTCAAGAGCTCTGATAATTGTATAGAACTCCTTGTCATAAGTGTTGTATTTCTTCTTTGCTTCATTTAATTTCTTACTGAAATAAGCTATAGGCCTGCCTTCTTGAGATAAGACAACTCATATGCCAACTCCTGAGGCATCACATTCAACTTCAAGGACCTTAGAAAAGCTGGGCAATGCAAATACTGATGCTGTTGTCAGCTTCTCTTTGATCTGTTCAAAGGACTTCTGTGCTGTTGGAGTCCATTGAAAAGACTTTCCTTTGAAAACTTCAGTCATGGGTGCCATAATAGTGCTGAAATTTCTCACAAATCTTCTGTAAACTGAAGCTAGCCCATGAAAACTCCTTACTTGTTGTATAGAATTGGGTATAGGCCACTCTTGAATGGCCTTGATCTTCTCTTGATCAACCTGAATACCATCTGCTGATACTATGTAGCCAAGAAAAATAACTTGGTCTGTAAAGAACTGACACTTCTTCAAATTTCCATAGAGTTTCTCCTTAGACAGAATATCCATCACTTGCTTCAAATGTTGCTGATGATCTGCTTCTGTCTTACTATAAACCAAAATATCATCAAAATAAACAACTACACAACTTCCAATCAAAGGCTTCAGTACCTGATTCATAAGTCTCATGAATGTAGAAGGGGCATTTGTGAGGCGCATTACAAGCCATTCAAACAGATCTCCCTTTGTTTTAAATATTGTCTTCCATTCATCACCTTCATAGATTCTGATTTGATAATAGCCACTTCTCAAGTCTATCTTGGAAAATACCTGAGACCCATAGAGCTCATCAAGAAGATCTTCAAGTCTAGGTATTGGAAACCTGTACTTGATTGTGATTTTATTTATAGCTTTGCAGTCAATACACATTCTCTGGCTACCATCCTTTTTAGGAACTAATAGAACAGGTACTGCACAAGGACTCAGACTTTCCCTGATCATTCCCTTGCTAAGAAGATCATCTACTTGCCTCTGAATCTCAACAGTTTCAGCTAGAGCCATCCTATAAGCAGGTTTATTAGGCAAAACTGATCCTAGGACTAGATCAATTTTGTGCTGGATATCTCTCTTGGGGGGTAATCCTGGGGGCATTTCATCAGGAAATAAATAAGCATACTCTTCCAGGAGTGGTACAAGTAGGGGATGGTTATTTTGTGGGGTTTGTGGTTCATCAGGGGACAATAGGATAAGATCCTTACAAGCGTTGAACTCATGATGCTCAAAAGCTAGTAAAAGATCAAGTGTAGGCTCAATGCAGAGGTTCTTTGTAGGCTGGGTTTGTTTGAGTGGGGTTAAGGTTACTTTCTTGTGATTCACAACCAAGGTATAAGTATTGGCCCTCCCATCATGTTGCACAGATCTGTCAAACATCCAAGGCCTTCCCAACAACAAATGGCATGCATCCATAGGCAAGACATCACACCAAACAGAATCATGATATGATTTGCCTATTGACAAACTCACCAAACACCTTTCTATGATAGGAATGCCTCTGCTGGACTTCAACCATTGAATAGAATAGGGTGCTGGATGGGATGAAGTCACCAGCTGCAACTTCTCCACCATTTCTTGTGAAGCTACATTTGTATAGCTACTACCATCTATTATAATAGAGCAGACCTTTCCTTTCACAGTGCACCTGGTATGAAACAAAGATTCTCTTTGTTCCTGTCCTGTCTCAACAGAAGAACTGCTAAGAACTCTTCTGATCACCAGTAGCTCTCCTTCATCAGGACCTTCCTCAGCCTCATCATATACAGGATCAAGCATTTCTCCCTCTGGATGCTCTTCCTCCTCAACTTCTGGTTCAACAAACCATGAAGCTTGATAGTCAGCTAAAGTTACCACTCTTTTGTTGGGACATTCTGAGGCTATGTGCCCTAGTCCTTGACATCTAAAACACCTTCTATTATCAGTAGGGATAGGGGTTAGGCTTTTTTGAGGAGCTGGGGGTTGTTTCTGTGGGGGAGTAGGTTGTTTTGTGGGATATCTTGGGGTAAAGGGGGTTCTTTGGGTTGTGGAATAGGTTCTGGGGTAGGTAAAAGGCTTGGGTTGAGGTTTATAGGGGGTTCTTGTCACAGACTCCTTCCCTTTAGACCTCTTTTGCAGTTCCACCTTGTGTGCCAGGGAACTGAGCTCATCCAAAGTAGTATATGGATGCAGTTCAACCACATGACTTATATTCTCATTCAATCCTGCCAGAAATCTCACCAGGACTTGAGTTTCATTCTCCTTGAGGTCACACCTCCATAAAAGATGCTCAAACTCCTTTGTATATTCCAACACAGACCTATTGCCTTGCACTAGCTGTTGCAATTTGCCATAGTTCTCCCTAAGGTAGTTCACAGGCAAGAACTTAAACTTCAGCTTTTCCCTCATCTGTTCCCAAGTCTTAACTTTCTCTTTCCCCTTCTCTACTCTTCTTTTCTGCAAATTAGACCACCAAATTGAAGCATGTTTCTTTAACTTTAGAGCAATAAGCTTGACCTTCTTTTCTTCAGAAACCTCCTTCAGATCAAAAACCCTCTCCACTGTCTACAGCCAGCCCAAGAACACTTCAGTGTCCAACTGACCTTCAAATTAAGGAATCTCCACTTTGAAATCTAACTTGTCATCCAGTCCAACCTTCCTTTACCTAGGCCTGACTTTTTTTACTTCCACTAGGACCCTCTTCTTCAGCAAAAGGATTACTGGAATAAGTACTTCCTTCTTGTTCATATTCAGACTCATCTTTCAAGTTCTGCTTCTTCAAATACAAGTAATTCTTGAGCTGATCAGTCAAATATTGGACATGTTTCTCCAACTCGCTTTCTCCCTAAGAGCTTATTCAGCCACCTCTGCGGCAATCTTACTAGCAGACACCTTGTAACCAGCAAGACGCTTCACCAAGAAAGTCACACAAAGCTCTGATACCAAAGCTGATGTATGTGCAGGCAATCTAATCAGAGTGCACTTGCCTGGACAACACCAAAGGCCCTCCCTGACATTTATTGTTCAAACCAAAGCTTTTCCTAGGGATGGAAAAGCATCAAGGAACGAAAAACAAATAAGGAAAGATAGAAAGCTTGTGTAATTCAACTGATACAGACCGCACCTCAATAGAAAACACAGAGGCAAAACTCAGCCTATGATCTGGATAAAGTCCACACCACCAGAGTACAACCCAAGCCCTACTTAGCACCTTCTAACCTTGCTAAAGCTTAGTTACAGACAAGTAGAAGAATTGAGAGTTTTAGAGATACTCACAAACACACATGAGCAAGCTCGACTGGTTTCTCATTCATTCACTCATTATGAATACAATTACAACAGGAGCTGCTTATATTTGCTACTTTGAGCAAGTAGCTGGCTGTAACCGAGAGATTAAGGATTTCCTAAGCATTAGGAAACCTCTAATCTATGTCTAAGCTAACTTAAGATACATAAATAAGCTGCTTACAACTAATATATTACATAATTACATCAGTTTGAATGAGGAAAAACAGCAAAAGAAAATAAAAAGTGTTTGAATCTGAACTTGCGCTTGCTTCTTAGTCATGCTCCCACTGAGCTTATTATAATCTTTCCTTGGCTGCTGAAGTTGCTGGTTGTATTAGCAATTAAGGCCACTCGATCATTAAAGGGTAAAATGACCAAATGACCTTATTAATGCTGAAAATGCCAACACTGTCCACCTGCTTGATGTAGCTAATATTCTCTGGGCTAAACATTCTGCAGAAAATGTCCAAGGACATTAGTCACTTGCACTCCTCGACTAGAGGCCATTGTTGACCCAAGGAACATATAGAACCCTCCAAATGTCATTGTCTTTCTCTGCTGCAGCTTGTAGTAGACCTTGAGATAACCTGAACCCTGATTTCATAGGTTGGGGTTCTGCCAAGGTCCAATTGCTTCAATTGGACTTATGTTCTAAGGCCAAGGCTGCCCTTTGCACAGGCTCCTGGGGTGAACATCTTGCTGCCTTTGAATGCTTCAAAATTCCCCTAGGACCTATCTTTCTTACTGCCTTCATTCTTGCTGTAGGAAGGAATTAACCCCTCCTGAGTTTCCAGCCAGATCAAGCTGTATGTAAGACCTGCTGAAATCCTCTGGACAGAAGTCCTCCTTAGGTCCTCTGGAGTGTCCATGAGCAATGCTGATGTAGATGGACCTCCATCAGAGGTAAAGTATGATCTGTCATACACTCTCACAACCTAAGAATAAGTAGGGTGAAGACATGGAAATAACACCATATATACCTCTCTCACGGGAAATTTTGAAGGCACTCACATTTGTCATATCTCACAAGGTGAAAAAAACCTCTATTTATGGGGGTAAACATCGAGTATTTTTGTAGTTTGGACCCCAAAGTATAGGGTAATTAATTTTCTGGATCCTTAGTTTTCATTGCTAATTTTTTGGACCCTAAAGTTTATGGTTGAATAAAAAAGGACCATAACGTTTTTGGGCTGAAAAAAAAGGTCCGTGTAGCATTTTTCTTGTCCCATGTTTGAATTTCTTTCCCGATTGGTGCCAAACATGGTTAAAACTGATATTGAAGCTATAATTACAAAGGTCTTAGGGGCTATGTAGCTCCGACATGAATAAGAGAGGTGTAGTATAACTTTAATATCAATTTTAACATGAGTTCTGAAGTTTGACGCCAATCAGAAAAGATATTGAAACATGGGAAGAAAAGGAAAAACCGTACACGGGCCTTTTTTTTAGGAGTAAATTATATTTATCCTACCTGACATTTGTGGTAATAATTTTTGCACACCCGACATTTGTGAAATAATTTTTACCTTACCTGACATTAGGTGTTCATAAATTTAACCTCCTAAGATATTTTATAATTAATTTTTATTGGATTTCCCGATGTAACATTAAAAAGATAAATATGAATTGACGTTTTTACCCTTAATATTAATTCATATGGCATTGATAAGGGAGTGTTAAAGAAGAGGAGTGTGAGAGGAATCGACTTTTGATGTTTTCTATTTGGAGTTTCGACACACCTTTTTCCATACAAAACAATGAAATGGTCATTTAAGTAATTTCCTTCTCAATATTATGGGCAGCATGGTATATTCACATAGTCATATAGGTGCGTTATTGTATTTTCTCATTTCCGATGAGAAATAACCGGATTTTGCCACTAAAAATCACTTTCACTTAATGTCAGGTGAGTCACATATGTAGTGTGTGTAAAAATTATTACCATAAATATCAGGTAGGGTAAATGTAACTTACTCTTTTTTTTCAACCCACAAACTTTACGGTTCTTTTTTTTATTCATCCCATAAACTTTAGGGTCCAAAAAATTAACAATGAAATCCAAGGGTATAGAAAATTAATCACTCTATACTTCGAGGTACAAAATGCAAACAACCTGGTAAACATCCTATAAATCTAGCTTGGCTTCCACTCTAAATACAATTAGGTTTTCGAATGTTATTAGAATTAGGAAATTAACCTACATATAATTAGGAATGAAAATAATTTCCTATTAGCAACTAATAACGGAAAATTTGTCAAATAATGAGTCAAGAGAATTTAGGTCATTAACCCAACAATTTCCCCCTTGGAGCAAATTTTTGACTACTGCCAAAGAACCCCGAATTTGATTTGGCCAACGAACTTCTCGACGTCATCCTATTACCAACACTCCATCCAGTGGCGGGCTGGGGGGGGGGGCACGAACCCCCCAAGCTCCAAGAAACTTATATGTATATCGGTATTTGTAAAATGAAACATGAATATCTTGGTAGTTGGATGGTAGTACTTGGAGAAGTTTTAATCTTTGGTCATGGGTTTAAATCTTATAAGGAACAATTTCATTTCAAAGCTTTTCTAGTTTGTTTATTCATTCATCTAACTTATTATTTTATTTCTTTTGATGTTTGTTTTGCAGTATACTCCATCCTTTATATCAACTATTTTATTTATTTCGCCTTTGTTTTATTTTTTAGTAGTCTTTTCAACTAGATTACGAGTTAATTTTAACAATTATAATATTAGATTTCTTGTATCTGATCTCTTACACATGTACGCATTCTTTTTCCTCACTTTGTACTATATTAAATACTATAGTTTTAAGTAATTTAATAAATACTTTTTCATAGATTTCTATTTCCACATTTTTCAACTTAATAGTCCATTATGAGTCCTTCCAAAAGATTCTCTTTTTTTTTTTTAACCGACGAAAGCAACTTCTTCATATACTCTTCATGTACTCTCATATATAGGAGTAAAACTGCCTATACATACCTAGACTGCACATACCTCACGCTAACGGGGCTATAATGGGATATGTTATTATTTGTGTACTTGTTGTAGTATATTTCATTGTGAGCTCAAAAATTAAATAAATATCTTTGCTACTAGATTAAAAGTGTAAATGAACTATAAAATGTTTAGGTAAGAGCTTAATAAACAAGTAAAAATGAATAATTTGAAAATTAAACTTATAATAAACAGTTGAAAGAATATTAATAAACCGGCACCCCAATAAATTTTTTCTGGTTCTACCCCTGACTCCATCACCCCAGATCTACACCACCAAATTCTGACTTCATCCTGAATTTGATTGAACTTGACTTTGAAGGAGTTTGACCTGACTCCAGTAGGATTACTCTTGCAGGAATTTAACCTGACTTTAGTAGGATTTGAAACTTGATCATGGAATGTGACGCTGATACAACTTGCTTGGATCATATTCAAATCTGCTATGAATTATTAGGGTGAAAAGTAGATCATATAAGCAGAGGAAGGAAATTAAATATGTGATGGTTATGGAAAATCGAGGATAATTAATATGAACTAGAAATGGATAGTATTGAGCGTTATCTTTAAGTGGATGCCAAAAATTGAATCTAGGATTAACTAAACTATGTTTGAAAACCTTCATACCATAAACGCTTCCTTCCCACGTACCCAGTATTGATATAAATAACCAATATATCAAATAAGCATATTGCTAATACATTTCAACTCTTGTTACTTTTACAGTTTTGATATGCCATTTCATTATCATCTATTAAATATATTAAAACAAGACCACCTAAGGGAAATTCATACCTAGATGGTGAAATTTGGAAGGTTTGGTTGCTCCTAACCTACTTCCGAACCTAAATAATTGTTGTCAATTAAAAAATAAATTAATGGCAAATAATTTGATTTTGCTAAGATTTTGAACTTTGGTGGGGAGTATGGAAGATAATAGTAATTACCATCTGACTAACACTTTTTTTTGTATCATTATTGTTACGTACAAAAATAATATTCTATGAATCATTTTCAAAGTGAAATTATTATGAGATTAATATATACTATACGAGGATTAATGATAGATAAATGATAAAACTTTAATATAATTTTATTTAGCAAATAAAATTTCAAATCTATTATGAAAATATATAATTTAAATCAGTTATTTTAATTAGTATGTTTTAATTATTATTCATAATGTAAAACCCCAAAAAATCCAAAGATGTTGACGGTGACATCGTTAGTAAATTAGGTTTGACTTCGACATTTATTATTATTCGTTTGTGTTTATTTTCGCTAACACTTGAGCTCGTAGGATCGTTGAGAAACTAATAAGGGTATATCGGTAATTTTGTGGGTTTGGTATTACTAGTATTACTCTAATTATTATTAGTATTATTATTAGTATTATTATTACTATTATTATGTTTATTAAAATTTGTTAATTATGTGAATATTATTTGTTATGTGATTACTACTAATAATATTATTATTATTAGTATTATTATTATTTATTACTATTATTATTATTATTATTATTTGTTTGTTTTTCCAGAAAAATCAGATTTTTAATTGTTTTAGTTTTGGGTTGGGTTAGGATTAAGAGTGTTTAATTGGGCCTTAACTATTAGGTTAATATAAAAACCCCTCTCCCTCTCAAAACCCTATGATCAAACCCTAGCCCTAGCCTCCCTCTCCTCTCCCCTCTCTCTCTCCCCATTTCTGCCGCCCATCCACCTGACGACCAACCGGTCGTCGCCTGTGTCACCGGCAGCCACAGCAGCCACCACCCAACTACTCTCTCTCTCCCTTCTCTCTCTCTTTTTCTCTCCTTCCCTCTCTTCCCTCTTGTCCTTGCATCGAATTTGCTCCGCCTCCAACCGACGCCGCGCCACCTTGCGAACGTCGCACCACCGTCCTCGCCGCCAGAGCCATCATCGACACCACCCAGAACGAGGAAGACAAATTGTTCGCTGTTGTCGCTGGGTGTGGTGCGATAACCAACTTGCAACCCCGCTGCTCGACGCCGTTCCGGACACCGTCGACGACCGCCGCTGTTGTTGTGCCCTGTCCGACCACCGCCGACCGACGTGCCACCGACCATCTCTGCCCAGTCGCCGGAAAACCGACCCCCCTCCTTTTAACGTAAAACCCTAATTTGTTTTTACAAACTTTTCCTTCTTGTTTTTCTTATTTTCTTTTATTATTATTATTATTATTATTATTATTATTATTATTATTATTATTATTTCTTGTTTTAAATCTTGTAATTTTGGGTAATCAAGATTGTAAATCTTTAAGTGGTTATTTGTAACTAATGTGTTCTTGTATTGTTTTTATTTACTTGTAAGTTGTCTAATTCATTATATGTAACTCTTATGTTCTAATTGGTGTATTAGGGTTTGTAATATTTGTAGTGAAATTATTAATGTTCAATTGTTTATTGTGCTATGTTTTCTTGTGAATCATATTTAGGGTTTTTAGATAATATTATTATTGTATGTACGAATTAAAGAGTTTAATTATCTAGGTTAATTCTTGATAAATAAGTTAGGTGGTTGATTTACTAAAGTTTAAATGTTGTAATTCTTGATTGTTGATTAAATCTTGTAAAAGAGTTTAGTAGTTTAAATGTTATATGTACTTTATGTTCTTTTTATTTCATATGTTCTTTAAGTTCTTTCTTGAATCTTGATTAAAAAGTTCGTAGTTACATTTATCCTTTGTAATTCATATTGGTCAAGCATGTTTAGAATTATTAAAGTTATGTTTTTATGCATGATTAGGGTGTTTGGTTATCAAAGTTTTATCCTTGATTTATTAAGCAAGTAATTATATGTTTCTTTGGGTTGTGATATGTTATATCATGGTTAATATTGTGTGTAATTAAGTTAGATTGGTTAAAGTTGGTTCTAGTGAGTTTTAATTATAGAATTATGAAGTTGGACCTTGGGTTGGGTTAGGTTAAAGACTTTTAACCTTAGTCACTGTTTTAGGCCCAAATTAGAATCCCGGAACCGAATGGTGAAAGTTAGAACCGAAATTATAAATTAAAAGAGAACCGGGATCGGGACAGTTTTGTTGGTGTCTAAAGAACGGATCACCATGAGAGTTATATTCGTCCTTTGATCGAAACCTTTAAAATGGAGGTTTTCTTAGATGTTAGCTTTCATAGGAATTTTGCGGAGCAGACTTTGGAGTTGTATAGGTCGAGTTATACCCCGAATACCAGACCTAGGTCAGATCTGGACAGTTTGGTTTAATGATCGTTTTTGGGGACCATAGGAGGCGTTTTTGGTCTCGAGTCCAACATGAAAGTTTTAGTAGACAGGTTTCCGAAAAGTCCAAAACCAGACCCGTAGGATGTGGGGAAGTCAAGTTTTGACCCTTTTTATGTGGATGCTGTAATCTGTTTTGTTGATGCTTTTTATTAATAAAAATGTTGTTGGGTGAAAGTGATGTTTTGATCTGGTTATGTGATTATTTGGAATGTGTTAGATGATTTAAAATGTAAATTCATGATTGATAGGAACCTATAGTGTTCCTAGGGGAGGATTAGGTAGAAAGTAGTTAATACTAACTTCGAAGGGCGCGTTTTGATTAGAATAATTATTTCTATTTTAGGCCCGAGCTAATTCGCGTCGTTAGTGATCGAGCTCAAGTGTGTTCGTCTTAGCTGTGAAGTGAAGTTAACCAGGTAATGTCTACGCCCTAATCCCCGTTGGGATGCACTTTATATGTGTTTTTATTGATTTCTTTTTTTTTTTTTTGGAATTTGCATCCCGAAGGGGACTTTATGTGGAAAATGTAACCATCTATTTTGGATGATTGTTTATAGTTATTGATTTATGAGTTAAGAAATTGAGATGGTCTTTTATAAGTAGTTTTGTTAATGGTTTTGATAACTTGGGTTGGGCTTGACTTGAGAGCTGTGAGCTGAGTTTGCATAAGATACTAATAATTCAAAGTGAAACAATAAGCGGGTTATGTTATGATGCCTTTGGTGGGCGAATGTTTTGATATGCCTTTGGTAGGCGATTGTTGATGCCTTTGGTAGGCGATTATTATTTATGCCTTTGGTAGGCGATTATTGATGCCTTTGGTAGGCGATTATTTATGCCTTTGGTAGGCGATTATTGATGCTTTTGGTAGGCGATTATTATTTATGCCTTTGGTAGGCGATTATTATCTTTGATGCCTTTGGTAGGCGAATGTTCTTGATGCCTTTGGTAGGCGATGTTACCTTATGGGATTTGATATCCCGCCCGCATAATAAAATGAATTGGTTGGGTTGAGGAAAACAGTTAAGGGGTTAAAGGTTTGTGAAAGGTTTTGACTTGTTCCCTCTCCCTCAAATGAATTGAAATGAACTTAACTTGTTTTTAACGTTAGGGGTAGACATTATTGAGATTTCCCCCTCATTTTTGAAATGTTTTGTTTTCAGGTGAAGATCTTTATGCTGGGGATGAGAATTAGAAGTGAGGACGAGTGTTTAGAAGTCGTTAAATATGTTGCTTATCTTTTATGAGAAACTTGAAATTAGTTTTGAGGTTTATTTTCTAAGTATGAGTTTGTTAATTGTTTTACCGTTATCAGACAGTTTTAGTTTCCTTTTCGCCTTTTATTCCTTCGGGGATACGGCAGTGACGCCCAATAAGAGTTTGAGTCTTCCGCTAAATTTTGTCTGTTAACGTTAGTTTGATTTTGACTTTTCTATAATTGAATTTTCGGGGCGTTACACATAATTATATTATAATTAACTAAATTAAAATAAATTATGTAATTAATATTTTCTAATATATGATCTTTATTGTGTGTGAAAATTGTATATTTCAATATCAATAAGTTTAGCATATATATTCTATCGCAAAATAGTATAACACACATAATTCTCGATATTTTAATAATTGACAATTTTCCCGTGCATGAACGGGATATACACCGTTAGTTTACCATTATTTGAATATAAGTGTCCGCTAACAATAAATAAATTGTACGATATGTAAGCATATTTTGTTTGACTTACATTAATTGACATCAATTAGAATATCACTAACACTAATTAATAAATTGTACGATATCTAAAGCCTTGAGGGTTGTAACCGTCAAAGTCAAACAAAATATATATGAATTTTTAAATGATTTAAATTTTCTTGTTAATAATTAGAACTTGAAATTATTGAACGAAGTTGTGCTTGTCACTTATTGAAATATGTTTGAATAATTAAATTTTCTTCATGTACAACGAGGCAGAAATCAATTGTAAACATCATTACACCTCACGTTTTTTGCGACAAATTTTGTTTTATCATTTACTATCTCGGTTCCAACAACTGTCATTTTTGTTTTAGTGGAAATTGAGGTTTGCATAGTGGACCTCAAAATATGGGGTAATTAATTTTCTAAACTTTTGGTTTTCAATGTTATTTTGCACCATTAATTTGTAGGCTGAAGAAAAAGACGTTATAATTTGTGGGTTGATAAAAAAGGCATGTGTCCCGTTCTTTTTTTTTCTTCACATGTTTGAATTTCTCTTCCGTTTGACGTCAAACTTCAACACTAAGATTAAAACTAATATTGAAGTTATAATACACATCTATTATTCATGTCAAAACCACTTAGACCTTAATCCTAAAATTTTAACCTTAATGTTAAAGTAGCTCCGACATGAATAAGGGAGGTGTATTATAGCTTCAATATTAGTTTTAACTTTAACCTTGAAGTTTGACGGCAATCGAGAAAGAAATTCAAACATGAGAAGAAAAAGAAAAATGGTATATGGACTTTTTTTTCAACCTATAAACTTTAAGATCTTTTCTTTATTCAGCTAATAAACTTTAATTTAGAGTCCAAACAATTAACAATGAAAACCAAGGGTACAAAAAATTAATTACCCTGTACTTTTGGAATCCAAAATGCAAAAACCCCCATGAATCTTTTAGTCCTTTTATTTGTGGCTTTTATAATTTCAATAGTTATCATTTTCATTTTATCTATAATAAATAAATATGTTCAAAATTCCAACCATTTTTTTAATGCTAGATTTTGTCAGAATAATTTTGGATAAGTTATAAAATTTTTGTCTCACCATTAATACTTTTAAATTTTGTAAAGATGGTTAATGTGACAAAGAAATGAAGATGGAGGTAGCATTATTATTACCCTTACTATTAATTGTAATCAAAGTTCTAAACAATACTTTATCTAAACAATCCATTTTATTTTTATTTACTGCTTGCAATCTAGAAATTTACAGTCCGTTACTTTATCGTTGCTTGTTCCTAGTTTCTTTAAAGTTTCTTTTTTAAAGGGAATTCTTTAAAGCTTATTAACGATTAATTTTAGTTATTTCTTCAATATTATCAGTATTTTTTTCCCTATTAATTACCATTTATGGGAAGGCTAGCGTGTAAGCAGACAATTAAGCAAAGTTTTACTTGCGTAATTTTTAGGGTTGATCAAATCAATGCAGTGACCAATACACCTACAAAATAAGAGTAAGAATACAGATTATGTTTAGATAATTACCAGCAACACATTGCTTTGTGCCTGCCTGTATTGGGACAACGGTAAATACTCCTTTACGTGCATGGTAAGTGATGTTGTAAATAAGTTGTGGCTGTTCTAATTTGCTTTCTTTTTTTTATAATTATAATTACTAATAAATATTTTATAATTATTCGTAGAATTGTAGAATTGGAAATAGTACATAAAATGATTATCTTCTACTATCTTATAGGATTAGCGTATAATAATTATATGGAGTTCCAAACATGGGTTTTTTGGTTTTTGGACCCTCAACTTTAGGAGTATTTATTATTTGGTACCACACTTTTCAAAGTTTATTTTTTGGACCCTGTACTTTGGGTACCCAAAAAATCTAGCTCAATCTTAAGTTTTACTCCGGCAAAGAGTCTTAATACACAAAAAATTTCCGATTTGCCCTTATCAATTTTTAAAGATTTTTGACATTTGTTAATTTTTAATTTTTAAAATTTTTAATTTTAATTTTTAAAATTTTTAATTTTAATTTTTAAAATTTTTAATTTTAATTTTTAAAATTTTTAATTTTAATTTTAATTTTTAAAATTTTTAATTTTAATTTTTGATTTTTGATTTTTAATTTTTAATTTTTAATTTTATAATTTTTAAGTTTTTAATTATCATTTTCATTTTGATTTTAATTTTTAATTTTTAATTTCCAAATTATTAATTTTTAAAATTGTTAAATTATAAAATTTTTAAATTTTTTTAATCTTTTAATTTTTATTTTTAAATTTTTTTATTTTTTATTTTTGATTTTTTGATTTTAATTTTTGAAAATTTTAATTTTTAATTTTTAGTTGCTAATTTATTATAATTTCACATTTTTTAATTTTTAATTTTTAATTTTAAAATTTTAAAATTTTAAAATTTTAAGCTTTTAAACTTTAAAATTTTAAAATTATAACATTTTAACATTTTAAATTTTTAAAAATTTAAAAATTTAAAATCTTAAAATTTTAACATTTTAAATTTTAAGTTTATATTTCATTTTTTTATTTTTAAACTTTTTTAACTATTTAAATGTTTTATTATTTAATTTTTAATTTTTAATTTTTAAAATTTTGAAGTTCTTAATAATTTTTAAATTTAAAAATTTAAAATGTGAAAATTTTGGTAGTAATAAATAAGTGAAGGGAAAATAAAGAATTAATAAATCAAGGGCAAACTTGGAAGTTCATCATTAATTAAAGGGCAAACTTGGAAAGAAAAAATAGTCAAACTTACTTAAGGGCTTTTTTTGACCGAACTACTATAATAATGTCCATAATGTCACCGGAGACAAAGTATAGGGTCCAAATAATAAACTTTGAAAAGTGTGGTATCAAATAATAAATACCCCAAAAGTTGAGGGTCCAAAATCCAAAAACCCTTCTAAACATACTAAAATACTGTGTGGAGGGGGTCTCAACTCGATCTCAATTGCCACCCAATGCCGATATTTTGTCATCAAATAAGTAGCCTAAATCACAAGCACTCGATGACCCCAGTACTTTTCCCCGGACTTATAGTCACAAGCGTGGATAATATCCTCGCCAAACTCATGAAACCCGAAGAACTTGGAGATGACCTTCTCAACATTCTCCCCGATGGTGACGATGATCCATCGATAGATATACTTGACCTCCCTCTTCTTAGCCCCTTCGTATGTCTGTGTTTGCCACAATGTCACAATGCAATTGGCCCTTTCTGGGATGATGCATGAACGGTGCCCACCGCTCCTTCAACCCTGACGCCACCGCCAGCCTTGACGGACCCTCACTCACGATCACCAGACCGTTCACCCAGATGCACCATCGCGTCAGGAACTCAATCACTAAAATCATGGGTGTCTTCGATCTGGGTGATCGAGTTCCGGGCGCCACATGCATGTATTACTAAAAGTGCTGGAAATCCGAGTGAGATTTCGAGTGCATTTGTGACATGCACTCCAAAATGGGGTAAATTAAATTGATCTGAGTGGAATACAAATAACAAAATAACCATTTAAAGGAAGCTCCGAGACTAAGACAATGAGGGAGTGAGAGTGAGGAATTATAGATTCAGAGAGTAATTTACTTATATACACTTAGAGTTTTTGATTAACTATAATTATAAATTGTCCCAAATTATACACATAAATTTAATGTATGAAGGGAGTATGGAGCGTATCGGGCGAGGACCCAAACTTCGAAACCTGTGTTCGCAAAACAGTCCCACACCCCCTTCGTAAAACACGGACCAAACGACTTCAAGGTCGGGTGTGGAGTACACTTTAAGGTGGACCCGGGACCCTGGAGACATGATTTGAGCGGTGTTGGGTGTGGTATCCACTTCAAATGTGACCCTAGACCATGGGAGTGGAGCTATCATCGAGACCTACTTCGGGCCTTTAAAAGGGTTCAAAGTCCTTCGGTAAGAATAAGCGCAAAGGGGTCAACGTGGGTTGAGGAATTGGACGTGCCTTCACTCTTTCAACCATCACTCCTTCAATACAACTTCGATCAGTCTCATATTTTGGTAGCTTAAAATACACACCGAGAGCTTTCCATCGATACCTTATGGACTTATAAGGGAGTTAGGATGAAGAAGTTATGCTAGTTTGAAGTCGGCAGAAAAAACTGCCAGAAGGTCGCACTCGCGACCATGCGTGTAGCGCCTGCTACCATCCGGGAAAAGGGTGTAATGCCCGCTACCTTTAAGGTAGCGCTCACGACCCAGCTCTAGGCAAACTTTGGCTGGGCATCGTCGATAGGCCCTGCCAGCGTCTGTCCCATAGACGAAGCGAAAGCGAGGAGAAAGGTGACCCTGCCAGCGTCCAGTGCAAACGTGTCGATCGCGCCCGCGACGATACAAGTGTTGATACAAATCTTTACATATATGAAAATCTAATCTAACCTATCCGAAAGCAATCACCCCAAAGGGCTTTTATTGAGAGAATGAAGAAAAAAAAAGGAGAGAAAAAGGAGAGAGTTGGACCCAATAGAATGAGAAGAATGAGAAAAAGACTTAAATAAACTTGGCAATAAGTTACTGCAAGTCAGCACGGGGCCATGCTGAACTGGCGTAGGGCCGTGCTACTTAGACATTTTCTTTGTTAACTACAAACAAGCATAATTTCTTCGTTTAGACTCCGAATTGACCTTATGATATATCGTTAGAAAGATCTCTGTTTAGCTGCAATACAGTCGGGTCTATTTGTCGAATCCACAGGGAACAAGGGGCCTTTTAATCAAAATTCCACTACGGTATCTACTTTAAGGTAGAAAAGGGAGGATAAGGGAATAGATGCGAAAGAAATAAACCAAGAGATGTAATCAAGGAAAAAGGAGGTTCAAGGGTCGGTTTTCGCCACTCAATGGTCACCCTAACACGAGGTGCTCCCGGTTAAGACACTAAGCCAAGATAGAGTTCAGGTTATCGCAAGAATGAAGCCACTATGGAGCCTCTCCCAAGGTTATTCCGGATTACCCTTTAAAGGTAGTCCACTAAATGAATGAGGACGTCACTTTGAAAGTTAAAATGCGATTCACCCTACCCGAAATTACCCCCTAAATGAATGAGGGTTCGTTCGAATATCCCATTCAACTACCCTAAGACCATGTTTAAGTAGGTTTAGCGGACTCCCGTCACAAACTAAACCCCGTAGTCAAGAGAGTGATTGAATAAGAACCTCATAAATCATGACCTAATGCCCTAACTAAGTCCAACCTCATGAAAGAGATCCCATTAAGGGCTAACCTTCCCCTAAATTAAACAACAAGAAGACTAGCCACTAATCATGCTAATAATCATTAAAATTATTAAACATAAGACAAAGGACCTAAACATGATACTAGGAGAAGAGAGGCAAGAAGAAATTAAATGATGCTAATCAAAGGATTAAACACTTCAATAACTATCAACAAACAACCAAGAGCATAAAAGCAAGTAAATAAAGGCTAACAACAAATAAAACAAACTAAATAAGCATTAAAGGAAGGAGAGAAGATTGCACAAATAAAGAATAAGATGGTAATAATAATAATAATAGAAAAGATCCAAAGTGCTTGAACAATAAATCTTCAATAAATAACTTCTTGATTGCAATAAACTCCAAGCAAGTACAATAAATGATGTCTATGAAAAAGGAGAGGAATGAAAATCTACCTAGGAGAATGTGCTCAGTACTAGAACTCTAAAAATGGGCAAAATGAAATGACATAAGCTGCTAGGTGAAATTAGGGAACAAGTATATATACATTAGGGGAAAATAACATAAAACGTAGTCGTTTCAATCCCAAAATTTCCAGAAGTCGGGGTTGTCACGGGCGCTACTTTGGGTCGTCACGCCTGTGACGAGGCGATTTGAGTCTGGGTTTTTGAATTCTTCGCTGGGGAAGTGGGCGCTACCTCCAAGTTGTCACGCCTGTTACCTCCTGGAAACGACATCCTCTGATTTGTCTTCAGCAGTGCCACAGGCGCTACCTTGGAACCGTCACGCCCGTGTCCTCGCTCGACAATTTGACACAAAATTTCCAGAAATTGGTCACGGGCGCTAGCGCTACATTTGGGGGTCATGGTCGTGACCCTGTTTTGGCCTTTTTCTCCATTTTGATCTTCCTTGGTCACGGGCGCTACAAAAGGGGGTCACGCCCGTGATCATCTGGAATTTGGCTTTCTCTTCTTTTTGGCCTTGGGTTTGAGATCCAACGTCTAGGGTTCCGGGGCGGCTTCCTTGGTGTCCCAATGAGGGACTCAAAACGCTAACGAACTCTCGTTTTTCCCATGATAATGATCCCATATTATCCTACAAAAACAAATGAAAACGACTAAGAAAGGTTTGTTAAAAAGGAAAGACGAGCTCAACTCTTAAGTATAAAGAGCAGGATTTAGGCTCAAAATCGAGCCTAAACATCTCCCCCTCCCCCCCAACCTTAGGATTTTGCTCGTCTCGAGCAAAACAGAACGAATCAAACTTCCTAAACAACTACTCCACTTTTGTGGGAGACAACGGGTGCATTTAGCGTATGCACCAAGGCGTTTAAACCCCCCGGCAGCCCCGGTGGACGAGGTGTGTCTCGTGAGGGTTTATAGCGACTATACCTACAAAAGCCATGAGAGAAATGGAAGAAAGAAGGAAGTGGAGCGTGAAAAGCAAAACAAAGAAAACACGAGAGAAGAAGATAATACTCTAGCCCATAACGATGCACCTAGCTACCCAACCGGTCTTACCAATCAAACAGAAGGGGCAAATATAAATAACTAAGGACACCTAGGTTGGAAGATTGCCAATTCTAAATATTTTCAACCCCTAACAATTTCATAATGAGCGAAATCCTTGTGCACGAGTGCAAGTGGGCCTCTAATCGAAATTTTCTAGCTTAGGTCGGTCGATCAAAGAAGTTTTCACACTCAAGCTCGGTTTTATTTCTCAATTTCCTTATTAAGCGTCACCCACATCTATTTAGTGTCGCCCTTGGCTTTGTGACAGCCGTAGGAGATATAGAAAGGCTTCAACTACTTTAAGCGAATTTCTCGAATTTTTTCTTGTTGGCATGTTTCGAGATCGAATACGCGGCCCGCTAGGGAGTTACTCTCCCAGTGTGGCTATGCTCCATTCATACAATTGTACTTAAGGGGCAAGGGGCCGCTACCCCCCATGCCAAGACACGTTAGTAAACCAAAGTTTTTAACATTTTTCAGTTTTTAAGAGTTTTAGGTCGGGTTTTTCGAGAATTTGAATGGCCCTCCGAAGAGGGGTTACCCTCCCAACTCAGGTTGTTCTGTACGTAACGAAGTACTTAAGGGGCATGAGTGCCGCCCAATCATGTCAATCCTTGTTCGTTTGCCGACTTTATTAGGTTATTAGCATGAGCAAGAGCATTAAACGACTAAGATCATCCAACTTTGGCAAAGAAATGAACAATGATAGGTGTGTAATAAGGTAAGGAAATCACTTTCTCATTCAAAGGAGGGATTTATTAAAGGTAAATCATGGCAACCAACCAACTTAAGGCCTATTATGGTTCATATCCACCGCTTCTAAATGATTAGCTTGGTTGATTAGGCAACTATCAACACAATTATGGTCAAAAGCATCTCCTAAAAGAAAACAAAAAACTTTTGGGGTTTTTCACTACTTTTTCTCATTTTCTCTTTTATTTTTCACAACAAATTTCCCATTTTTTTCGAATTTCCTCAATTTTAGCTAGTCAAGAAGGAAACTAAGAGAGCTACCCTATTTACAAAGATCTGTCGGGTTTGTCCGTATGCTCGAGTCTTCTCAGTTTAATTTAGAAATGAGTTATTTCCAATCTAATTCTCGTGAACATTGTGAATTGAATTTTTAGGGTTTAACTCAGAAAATGAATTATTTGTGATCCGTTTAAGAGTTTAACCCGAAAAATGAGCTAATTCTCATAAAATTTTTGATCTGAATTTTAGAGTTTAACTCGGAAAATGAGCTAATTCTCATAAAAATTTGTGATCCGAATTTTAAAGTTTAACTTGGAAAATGGGTTAATTCTCGTAAAACTCGAATTATTTCTTTATTGGCAGCGTCCTTTGAGCTTTTAGCAATACGTCCGAAGGCGATTAAGACTCCGAGTAAGCTTGCTTGATTTATAGCCACCATAGCTGCATTTCTTTTGAGGTTCGGACGGGAGATAGAAGAATGCAAATGCGGTCTTATGCATGCTATGCTACATGAATTATGTGAGAATAAAAAAAATGTACAAGACTCTTTTATGTACAATACACAACTCTATTATGCATTTTATACTATAAGACTCTTTGTGCAGACCTTATCTTAATGGTGTGACTCTTTTTTTTATTTGACTCAAGAAGAAAGAGGGGAAAAAATTAAAAAAAAAACGAATTGATTTGACTCGAAATGCAAATTAATACGACTAACACGACTCAAAATAAAAATGAAAAACGAATTGATGTGACTCGAAATGCAAACTAGTGTGACTTAAAATGAAAAAAAAATGCACGTGATCTAAAAACAAAAAACTAAAAAAATGCACATTGATTTGTTGCATGTACGCGATATGAACAACCCCCACTTTCCTGAGGGGAAAAAAAGAATAAGGAAAAGTAAATCAAAAACTCTAAATGTTAAGGGCGATTTCGAAGTGAGTTTCAGGACAAGATGAAAAATGACGAGTTCAATCTTTTCTTGAACTGCCTCGCAAGTTTCCATGATGTGGATGTTGAGCTATGTCTGAGCCCCCAGTTGAAATGGCCCAAAATAGGATACCATTGGAAAACTCGGCCTGATTAAGCTCCTTGACGATATGGTTGGGATGCTTAACTTCGATGATATGGTTAAGAACCCGAAGCACTAGGAGGGATCAAGTGGTAAGCCATCTTGATTTTCCTTGCCTTTTCTCTATCTTTCCTGGTTCTTTTATTTAGGGAGGAACATGTAAGCACCAAGCCCCCAGTATCAGTGAACAAGCATCTTTAGGTGAGTCAGAATGATTGACCTAGGTGGGTGTCACCTTCAAGTAACACCCTATTTTGATGCAGTTGGCATCTTGTTCTCCTAAAAGAGTTATCCCTCACTCAGGTGTTCTGAAAGCAGGGATTAACTGACAAAACTCATACATGCACTAATGACCGAATTACAAGAGCTCACAAGGTGATGGGATGAAAATGGGAATGATGGAAAAGATAGTGGAAGCTCAGGCCCAAATAGAAGGCGAGATAAGGTTTTGAGTGGTTCGATGAGGGTAGCGATTAGATGTATTGGACAAAGTGGTGAATGGATGGGTAGTTCGATGGACAAAGGTTCGAACTGATGGAGGTGGATGAGATGGTCTATGGATGAAACATTATGTCTCATGGGTTTTATCTCATAAGGAAAGAGATGGTCAACTTGCTATGGTTTGATGGATTTAGGTATGAAGGGTGATCCAAGTCTGATGGGAAAGGTGAGTGTGCTTTGGTGAAAGAAATCTGACAGTTTGTCACTGTCATTAGAGACCAAGGTTCCCTCTCCTTTTGCCTAGCCCGCCTGCTGAGGTTTTCGAGCTAGCCACTCTTTATTCTATCTCTCAAAGACCAAATGATTTGATGATAGATTTTCTATAAAAGTGAATTGCAGTGGTCGGGCCTCAAAGAGGTTCTCCTACGTATCCAGTGTGGAATCTAGCCATTCGTGGATCAACAAGTGCAGATAATTTAAAGGATTGATGCCTCAAGAAGGACTTTGAGATGGGTCGAAAGTTTAATGGGAAGGATAGGTGTGAAGGTTTGACGGGAAGGTTTTGGGATGTGTGCGAGTGACCAATGTAAACCGACAATCGCCTCTAATGCCTCTTATTCTTGCTTTCTTCTTTCTCTTTTTTTTGTATTTTTTTCTTTTTTTTTCTTTTTTTGAACTCGACAACCTCAATCTATATTTATCTTATCCATGATATTTGTCACCCGCAACACATTAGTCGGCTTAAACGGATTTAGGGATAAGGTGGTCATAAAATGAATGGCCGGGTTCGTGGTGGTGGTTAAGAAGATGGTGTGGGAAGGAATATAGGTGGAGCAGCGAAGTGAAAATGAAGGTGGTTATGATGTCGGTGGTAAGGGGTGGAAGCATTCTATCATAGGCATGTCTTTTTAAGCTGCATGATTTATTTGATAGTGAGATTCACTTTTAGAGACTATTGGTTGCTTTGAATTCTCTCCTTTTGCCTAACCTGTTGGGTGAGTGTTCAGGTTAGCTTCCCTCCTCTTAACTTTTACTCATTCACCTCTCCTTTTGCCCAACTTGTTAGATGAGTGTTCAAGTTGGCCTCGCTCTTTTTTATTTGTCTCTCCTTTGCCTAACTTTGCTTTGGCAATGAAGTGAGCCTCTCTTCTCTCTATTAACCTTGGACTTGGGATAGGGCACACAAGCATAACAAAAATGTGATGGAGATGTGAGATGGAGGAAACGAGCAGATGGATGTGTCAGACTTGGATGGTCATATGGGTGAATGAGCTCTTCAATTCAAATCAGGAATGCAAGCACAAGATTTTTTCCTTAACAGTTTAGAAACAAATGAGGGGTTGGGGAAGACAAGAGTCATAATGAAAATGAGTTCATCTTATTGAATGTAAATAAAACGAATGCTTTGAATATACTATAGATAAGTTCTGTTTGACTTTGAATATAAATGCCGACTTTCATGGAAAGAAAAGGAATAACATGATAATAGAAGATCTCCTAATTGATCTTTGGTATATTCTACTCTGATATAACCTGAAGTCATAGAGCTTGCAGCGGAAGATCCTTTACAGCCTGAACTTTTAATTGGGTTTCTACATTGTCCTCGGTGGTGGTAGTTCACCTAATTGGAACATTTCTTCAAGTTTTTTGTTAAAGGTGAAGCACCTTTCAGTATCATGACCTCGAAGTCTACGATATCTGCAGAACTTGTTAGCATCCCAAGTTCTGCTTTTGACTTCAGGTTCAGCTCGAATAGGGGGAAGATTGATCTTTCCTTCCTTGAGGAGACAATCGAGAGCCTCCACATAGGTAGTGGAGATCGGAGTGAAAGACATGGGTTGTCGCGGTTCAACATTTCTAGCAAAGGAATTAGGAGCCCTATGATGAATGTCAATGTCATACAACCCCATCGATGATGATCCTCCTCCTATATTTTCTTTGATGCGATGTTCGATATTAGTCATCCTTCTATCGTTTTGTAGAATCCAAAGGATCATATCCATTTTTCGGTCCAGACCTTCCATGCGTGATCGCATTTGAATTATTGTGGTAAAGAGTTTGTCCATAAAAGAACTTTCTCGTTCACCACATCTTCTTTCTTGATATCCTCCTGCGGCTAATGGCGGAATTTGATCTTCCTTCTTAGTTAAAGGAGACCGGGAGACATTTGGAGTTGTTTTAAACTTCTCCATTGGTAAGTTAGACTTATGTGGTTGATTGTCTCTAGGAATTGAAGTGAGTCACGTGTCCATATTGTGATTTGCAGATAATAAGTGTCTTTTGCGATTATGTTTTTAGGGGATTTTGATAGTGAATTAGGGATAACTTTGATTGTAAATCTTGATTTATACCCCCTATTTCTCTATTATGCTCGGTGTTATTGTTTTTTATGAAAACTTGCAAATTTGGGATCAAAACACCAGCTTTGGGAACATTTCTGGCAGATTCCAGGGCACCACGGGCCTCAAATGTCAAGAACAGGTCGTGGTACGAGTTTGGGACAAACGGAGCAGAGCCTGGCCGATCAGTGGCCACCACGGTCAGCCCGTGGTGAGCCCCACGGTCCGTGGTACGGACATGTATGGACATGTACGGACCGGGGCAGACTGCGTGTGGAGGTCGGTTGTTTTCGAGAGTAAAAAAGCAAGGAAGTGACGGTTTTTCAAGATTCATTCATTATCTATCGTTTTTCCTTCGTTCTTTGGTCGTCAAGGAGAAAAAAGAGAACCCTAATACTTCCATTCTACTCCTCTTCCCCACCATCAAGATTCAAGATCGAATCGATTCAAGAGAAGCCAAGATCAAGATTCGCAAAGGAAAGGAGCGACGTTCACGGAGAAGGTTCTACCCCGGGATCGAAAGGCTCGACGGGTTGTATTCTTCGCAATTCTATTATTTCTTTTCGATTTCATTCTTAGTTTTGAGATTCGATTATGATGTTTGGAACTTGTTTCGTGCTTTTCTTGAACATGAGTGAATAGATTTCTTGAATTCTAGGGTTTCGCAACCCGAAACAATGTAGTTTGATTGAATATTATTAGTTTGTGCATGAATTCTTGATTCGAATCAATAGAAGGTTGTGTTTTCCATGTTTATGAATATTCTTAAGGCCTTGAATATTTGTAAGTTTGAGATTAACCTGAGAAGTACTAAAAGGTGAATTAGGGTAATCTGACTACGAACCTATCTATCTAGGCTTACGAAAGTTGAGAAAGGAGTAGTGAACTAGGGAATCATTAGATAACCTGACTTTTTGAGACCTTCAATTCTGATTAACCTAAAAGGCAGACGAAAGTTGTTGATTAGGTTGTTTAGAATAGTTCTATTTAACATCGAAAGGGCGATAGAATTCAGAGGTTGTCGATTCTTGATTCGTTCTTGAATGTATGATTGTGCAGGCAAGGTTTTAGTAATCGAACTCGTTGTTAGGTTAGCATTTCCCTAGAAGTCTTTCTTCCTTGATAGAACCATTGATTTATTTTTCCCTGCTTTCTTTAGTTTTAGTTTGTTTCCTAAACTTTTTCGAAAATCAAAACCTGATTAGCTTAGCAATCGCATTAGAGATTAGTTTCTCTATGCTGCTAATTGAGTCCTTGTGGGATCGACCTTGACGTGCTACTACGTACATCGTGCGCTTGCGGCCCTGTCAAGTTTTCCACGGTACGTGGTGCCTGGCTGCTGGCTGTGCATCACAAGGAAGTGACGGTTTCATATTATTCCATTCATTTTATTCAGCCCGTCACTCATTCATTTCCCCATTCTAAACCATCCATCCATCTATCCATCCATCCTTCAAGAGAGAGAACCCTAATAAAAATACTTCCATTCTACTCCTCTTCTCCACTCATCAAACCTCCATCAAGATTCAAGATTAAGATCGATTCGAAGAAAAGCGAAGATCGAGATTCGGGAAGAAATTATCAACGCTCGCGAGGAAGACTCCGCCCCCGGATCGAAAGCCTCGACGGTCGTATTCCTTGTAGTTTGTATCTCTTTTAGATTTTCTTTCTTTTGTTTTGAGAATTAATCATGATGTTTGGAACTTGTGTCGTACTTTTCTTGAACATGAGTTAGTAGTTTATCTGAATTATAGGGTTTTGAAACCCAAAACAATGTAGTTTGATTGATTGTTATTATTTGTGCATGAGTTCTTGATTAGAATCAATATAAGGTTGTGTTTTCCATGTTTATGAGTATTCTTAAGGCCTTGAATGTTTGTAAGTTTGAGATTAACCTAAGAAGTACTAAAAGGTGAATTAGGGTAATATGACTACCAACCTGTCTGCCTAGGTTTGCGAAAGTTGAGAAAGGACTAGTGAACTAGGGAATCATTAGATAACCTGACTTTTTTGAGACCTTCAATTCTGTTTAACCTAAAAGGCAGACGAAAGTTGTAGATTAGGTTGTTTAGAATAGTTCTATTTAGCATCGAAAGGGCGATAGGATTCAGAGGTTGTCGATTCTTGATTCGTTCTTGAATGTATGATTGTGCAGGCTAGGTTTTAGTAATCGAACTCGTTGTTAGGTTAGCATCTCCCTAGAAGTCTTTCTCTCTTGATAGATTCTTTGATTGATTTTTCCATGCTTTATTAGTTTTATTAGTTGTTAAACCTTTTCCAAAACCAAAAACCTGAAAAGCTTAGCAATCGCAATAGAGATTAGTTTTTTGTGCTGCTAATTGAGTCCCTGTGGGATCGACCTTGACGTGCTACTACGTACACCGTGCGCTTGCGGACCTGTCAGCAGACATAGGGATCTCTCTCTCTATTTCACGCATGCTTGACATTTCACTATGATGAGTGTTGCTGCCATCTTCATCAAGAAAATTCAGCTCATCATTCATCCATGCTAACGTACTGCTGATTTCATCTATTCTCCTATCATTGCCTTGTATTTGCTGTAAAATTTCAGTCAAATGTTGGGAGATGAAGAGACTGAGTTCATTATTACTAGGTATTCTGTTGGAAGCCATTGGAGACATTGGTGCAAAGAAGGCAACTTGTTTACTCCAAGTTCAAGGTCGGTCACCGGATCCTTATTCTGCCTGTATGGAAACCATAAACCTCAAAAATTAACCCTAACATTGACCTACCCAAAGTCCTAGCGACCTATATGAGACAACCTAATGTAGAACATGCCTATATGCTGACTCTTTCTTTTTTTTTGTTGGCTTGACTCACCCACCATCGGGCTTGCATAAGGACCACTAGCCTAGTATGGAATTATGCATATGTGAAGGGAAAGGTCCATCGGGTCATCATAAGATCGAGTCAACATCAAAGTCTTAATTAATGAACTCAGATTCGAATAAGGACCGGACATAAACTTTATGGATCTAATTCTACCAAGGGTTGGACAAAGTCAGACTAAGATCTTGGGCTTGATCAAACCTCTTTGACTCGGGCCCAAGAGAGACCCCTCGGCCTTCTTTAATTCTTTGTTTGACTATTACCCAAACTAGGGCAACATTTGGAGGGGATGACACATGAGACCGACTCTTAGAATACAAGGAAAAACATATAGCACGTAATTTACACATAGCACAATAAGAACGCAAATAGCATACAAATAGGTAATGCACCTAACCAAGGTTCTATATTCAGGGGTTTAAGGTTGGATACCTAATACTAACATAATCATATCTCTCACGCGCAACAAATTCTATGGAGTTCACAGTAATGTGGCCCGTGTGTTTCTCATAAAATTAAAGGGAAAATGTAAATTAATAATCCCGAGAATTTTGGAGTGCTTCATGAGTGGGAAAGCAACTCGCGATCTTCTTTAAATGTGGAGTTCATTCCTTTATGAAGTCGGAAGTACACTTTGCCCGAAAGGGGAATTTGGGTTAAATCCTAGACGGTACCTTTGGGTTCATCCCGATTTATAAAAAATCAAGATGGAGGTCTGTATGCTTTATGCCTAACTAAATAATAAAAATTACAAAAAATAATTTCTCCTTTTCTACTCAAAAATTTAAAAAACCGGCTTTTCATGTTTTACCCTCTTAAAGTAAGTCCCCAGTGGAGTCGCCATTTGTAGAACCCGGGAATAAATTCCATTGGTGTCCCACGCGTTATGGCGAGTCGAAAGGAGTGTCTTTTCTTTGAAGGGATTTACTTGCATTTCTCGTTAAATAAATAAAAGTTAACTCTTGAGAAAACTCCTTTTTTTAAAAAAAAGTTTAAAAAGTTTAAAATTTTACTGATTCAGAAAAGATGACAGAACACGAATAGAAAGAAAGAGAAACATAACAAAAAGCTCAAAGTTCATCCCGAGAATCCGGGATCACAACTGGGCTAATATCTGGCGGTGTTCTGCCAGTCAGTGGCCCGGGAATTTCTTCGGAATCAGGAAGTCAAGTCCGAGCCACAGGACCGGCTGTTATACCGCCAGGAATTCTGCCGCTCCAGGCCTCGGGACTGACTTCCGAACCTGGGAACTAGCGTGCATACCGCCAGGTATTCTGCCAGTCCCAAGTTCAGAAATTCTGGACAACAAAACTGCAAATGCTCTTTAACACTTATAAAAAAAAAAAACCCAATAAAAATAAATCCGAAAAAAAGAAGAAATAGAATAAAATAAAATAAAGAAGAGTCGCCAATTAATTTTTAACAAGAATTAATAAACTCAAAATCGAAAGACTCCACAAACCACAAACCACGAACCACGAGATTCAGATCCGGGGGTAAGGTTACGAATTCGAGAATAAAAATTCTCGAATTCGCCCGTTCAACAAATGGACTCTACTAAACCGGTTAAATAAAAAGAAAGAGAAAGAAGAGAGTAGAAATGGAGTATTAATTAATGTAATCAATGTTATTTAGTTACATACAAATGCAATAATAAAAGCGAGAAATAAATATACAAGACATAAATAAAATTAAACATGAATGAATCTTTATTTACAAACATTCAAGTTTATTTAGGTCGAATTCATTATTAACTCATGTTACAAGATAATGATTGAAGAAGAGAGAGAGAAAGAGAGAGAGAGAGAGAGTGTGAGAGAGACTAAATGCCAATTAAGTGTATGCAAAATGAGAGAATAAGAGAGGGAGAAGAGAAGATGAAATCACCAAGTGTCAATACGCTAGGGTGATTTCGGTGTCCAATGAAATGGAGATGGATGGGGTTTTTATAGGAGAAATGAGGGTTGGATTTTAGGGTTAAAAAGGGTGGGGAATAATCTGCAACAATACCACCACGTATTGTGGCCCAGCTGCGCAGATACTAGGGTAAGGCACACTTCTCGAGGTAGGCGGAAACAATCTAGGTCGGGTAGAACCGCTTGAATACCGCCAGGTATGGTGGTGGGTCCGCTAAGCTCTGTTCTCGCACCTCCGCGTGCGCACTGGATTCGGGTTGTTTTTGTTGGCTTTTCTCTCTTTTACATTTCATTTTCCTTGGCATTTTTCTAAAAATAAAAAAATAAAAAAAATAAATAAAATTACATAATTATGAGACACTTTTCGGGTATCTACAGTTACAAAACTCTTGCATGCATGATCAAAACTTCATAATTTACTCTAATCACCTCCTAAATTATATCTTTCAACCATAGATGAAATTTCCAGAATTGCTATCATCAAAAAAACCCCTCCTTTGAGTCCAATTTAGGTGTATGCAAAGCAAAACCTCATGTATTTTAACTCTTACACTCAAAATCCAACATGCATCTATGTAAAAATTCACTAGCTCCATCAATTTACTAATTTAAACCTAATCTACTCACATGCAACTAAACTTTAACTAAGAAAACATCTATTTATAATGACTTTAATCTCCTAAATCTCATGCATGGCATAATCTAATAAGAAAAAAGTTATTCAAGTCATAAAACACCAAATTCCCTCATGAACTTACCAATCTCCATTTGATTTTCTTAGCTCCCAATAATCTCCACTTGAAAGTTCATATGGGCCCTTGATTTTCTTCTGAAAAACATAAGATTGACAAGAAGGAAAACTTAGAATATAACTTTGATTCATCCTTCAAAGAGAAGGGAGAAAGATCGAGGAAAAATACCACTTAAAAAGGAAGGAAGAGAGGGAAGGCAAGACGATGATGGTGCGATGGAGCGGCAGCGGTGGCTGGGAGCTGGCTAACGGCGGCTGGCTGCGGCGGCGTCCTGCCGGCAGCAGAGGAAGGTCGAGCAGAGAGGGGTTCGGGGAGTTGGAGGAACAAGAGGAAGAGTAAGAGCTTGAGAGTACTTCTTTTGAGAGTTTTTTGTTAGAAAATGGGAGGGAGGTACCATTATATTAGCCATAATAACATATATAAACAAGTTGCTAAAGGAATGGCCCAAAAAGATCCCTTTCCCCCTTGTTGGCCGGCTATTAGGGTGGCCCAAGATCAAATTTCATCACTTTAGTCCTCCTCCTTAGACTTATATCGACCTAATCCCAAATTTACTTAAATTTAGTAAATCGTAAAATATTACTGACAACGCATGGAAACCCAAATAAATATACTCATATACCTTCTTGAAAATGCTCATAATTATATCCTAAATTGAATTGAATAAAAGAAGGACCTGATATGTCGGTCTCGGAAAAAGAATTCATAAACGATCAGGATCACCATAAAAATTATCGAAAAAGATTTCTCAAGAAAACAAAATTAAACTGATTCGTTGACGATCGTTGCACTGTTCAAGTCCTGCAAAACATAAACTGGTTTAGACAAAAAAAAGGAACACGCGCTTTAATTATTCGTGATTTGTTGTTAACCTTGATTATTAAAACTAACTAATACGTATTAAGGGGGTGATTTTCTTCGGGTTATTACAGTCTCATATTTTGGGAGCTTAAAGTACACACCGAGAGCTTTCCATCGATACCTTAAGGGCCTACAATAGAGTCCAAATGAAGAAGTTATTCTAGTTTGAAGTCGGGAGAAAAAAACTGCCAAAAGGTCGCGCCCGCGACCACGCGTGTAGCGCCCGCTACCATCTGGGAAAAGGGTGTAACGCCTGCTACCTTTAATATAGCGCCCGCGACCCAGCTCTGGGCAAACCTTGGCTGGACATCGTCGATAGGCGCTGCCAGCACCTGGATAGACGCTGCCAGCGTATCTCCTAGAGACGAAGCGAAAGCGAGGAGAAAGGTGACGCTACCAACACCCGAGAAGACGCTGCCAGCGTCCATTGCAAACGTGTCGGTCGCGCCCGCGACGATACAAGTGCTGCCCGCGACGCCCCCCTGCTCAGACGATGACTACTGCAGTACTTGTTACTCGACCACTGTTGTGGCGCTCGCGACAAGCCCATTCCTGCGCGTGTTTTCCCGGCCTTAAGCGTTGTGTTTTATTTTAATTCCCCCTTAGTATAAATACCCCTTTTTACTCATTTTTCTTGAAGTTTTTTGCTGAATATGAACATGCTTGTGCATTTATAGGGTTTTCCCTAGTTTTCTCTCAAAAATCTTGTTTATTTTATCCAATCTTTTGGTGGTGTAACAAGTCATTCCTTTAGTGATTATTTGGTGGTTTTTCCTTTATGATAATCGTGGTGGGGTGTTAGGCCTTGGGTTGTGGTTTTCTTTACCACAAGGTCATATCCAACTCTTGTGGGTGTTCAAGATTCTTGTTGATTATTGATTCTTCTTCATCTACTAAAGCTAATTATCATCCCTACACGCGGAAAATGCTCCATTTGGTATCAGAGCTATGGTTTGTTTTTAGCTTGAGTTTTGGTTTTTGTTCTTGCAAGTAGAGTTCCCTATTGTTGGGTTTTGTTGGATTTCCTTCAAATATTGGTGTCCCTCATTCCCTGTGCCTCTAAGTGTGTTGGAGAAGTTGTTATTGCTATCGTGTTTGTTGATTTTGATGCATATTGGAGCTTTGAGGTGAAGTTGGAAAATAGTGCCCGGAAGATGTTCGATGAAATGTCTATGAGAATTAAACACAAAGAACCCTTAGCCAAACATTAGCCAACTACAAGAAAACCCCCAAAGTCCAAAAAAACAACCCAAACACAATCTGTCCCACACCCTTCCTTCGATATGGATGGTCAAAATAGATCCAATTGAAAGGAGTCAAGCCGACGCCGAAGTCCTCGAGCTCAAGCTTTCGAGAACTGAATCTCCGCCTGCGAGAACCAATTCTCTTCCATTGAGCGTACTGTTGAGACCCTTGTGGCACAAATGAACAACCTCGCCAAGAGCGTCAAGGTCAACCACGAGACGAACATCGGAGGACCGCCCAAAAGTGTATCTAATGTAGGCATGTGGGACACGATTCCTTGTAATGTCCAAAAATGGCTAAGGTTAGAGCTTGGATTGAGGAATCTTTTGGTGTGGAAGAGCCTGCAAGTGAGAGGGTAGAAGAAGTTAAGCAAGCAAAGGTTGATCTCTTGCCCGACAAGGGAGCTTCCATTGATCCTTGTGAGACTACTGAAGTTATTGTTCAAGCTCCATGCCAAGGGGTGGATGAGAACATCGATCTTGCCCTTCTTCTCGTCCTTGTTGAAGAGGCCCATGAAGAAGCTCCTTTGATTTTATCATTGCCACCGATTGAGGAATTAAGCATCAATGGAGATGACTCACATTCCCTTCCACTCGTGGGCACTCGAATTCTTCTCCATGAGAAGAACAAGGTAACCGAAGGCTCTCTTATGAAATTTATTGAATAATGCTTGAAAGATGGACATTGTGGTGTAGAGTTTTTGGGTAAGTCATGCATGATCTTTGGGAGACATTGGTTGTTTGATGTTGTTTATTGGCGTGATAAGTTGTAAGATGAACATGTGATGTCCACGAGTGAAAATCCTCTTTATTTTGAGTGGCATGCTAGGAATCTTGGTGTTCGTTTAGTGTCTAGTGGCAAGTTTGGGTTTGATGAAGTCGTGATTCTAGTTCAAGCAATGTTAATGAGCTCGTCATTTGTGTCATACATCAATGAATAATTCTTGCATGTTGGTCATTGTGATGTGAACTATTTGAATATGTCGTACATGATATTTGGGCGACATTGGTCATTCGAGGATTTGTCGTTGAATGGGTGCTGGTTGAAATTTGGTATGCAATGTTTGTGGGATTGTGTGTTGAGTGAGGATCATTTACTTGGCTTTGATTGCATGAATCCTTAAACCCACAATAAAACAAAACCTGGGTGGGAAGTAAGTTGAGGAACCTCCTTTTGAGCGAAACACGGGATGAGTGTGCTCTTGATGAGGGCAAGCGATCCATAGCTTTGTCTTTACCGAGTAGCAAGCTTAGTGAGGTTGAGTGTTCCCTAACTCCATAAAATTTTCCTACTTCCGTCCTTTGTCCTTCACCCTCAAATCTCTTCAAGAATTCCTATTTCTTCAAGCAGGGTGGAGTTCAAAGCGTGATCATGATCAGTTTATTGGAGGCACTACAAAAAATCATCACTTGTGCCACGAATTATGCCACGGGAAATCTAAAATCGTGGCAATTTCTTAGTCTTGCCACGGGAAAATTTTATAGTATATTTGATGGTTAAAAATATGCCACGGACTACAACTCCTGTGGCGAAAAAACACTTGTGCCACGGGAAAATGTCACCCGTGGCTATAACATGCCACGGACTACGACTCCCGTGGCGAAAAAAAATACTTATGCCACTAGAAAATATCACCCGTGGCTATAACATGCCACAGACTAAAACTTCCGTGGCAAAAAAATACTTATGCCGTGGGAAAATATCACTCGAGGCAATAACATGCCATGGAAAAATATCCATAAAAATAGCAAAAAGTTACTCAGAGGTACCCTAACTTTTGGAGAAATATTTTCAGGTACTCCAACTTTTCAAAACCCATTTTGGGGTACCCTTAGTTTTTGGGTTAGTAATTATTAGGTGCTTTCCGATCATCAATTTAATTAAGTGACCGAAACTACCCTTGTTCTTCCATTTTTGAAGAAATATCCTCGAAGAAGAAAAATAAGGGTATTTTGGTCAGTTAATAAAGTTGATGGTCGGAAATGCACCAGATAATTACTAACCCAAAAATTAAGGGTACCTCAAAATGAGTTTTGAAAAGTTAGGGTACCGAAAAATAGTTTCTCTAAATATTGGGGTACCTCCGAAAAAATAGGTTATAGTGGCATTTATGTAGCGGAATTTATGGTGAATGCTACCCAAACTATTGTGGGAAATAAATAACATAGGCTATAGTGGCATTTGTTTAAATGTCGCCCTAGCCCTCAGCCTTCCAAACTTTTTTCCAATTAAAATTCTCTTGTTAGGGCAGAGTGATAAAAAATGTCAGTCAACTTTCCAAATAGTAAAAAAAGCAATTGTTTTTACAAACTATCATTATTGCCACTCTACTTTTCAAAATAGTAAAAAATGTCACTAAAACGTGCTATAACAGATTGTCCACTGGTTAAAAGATTGCTTGGACAAAAATATCACTCAACATTCCAAAAAAGTCAAAAATGCCACTCAACTTTTCTAAAAAATAAAAAATGCTACTTCAATTAAAATAAAAAAAATATCACTAGCTTTAATTTATTTAAATTAATATATAAAAATACTCAATTTAAACAGAAGATTCGTTAGAAAAAATTTGTTTATAAATCATGTAAGTGTAAATTTTTTTTACGATTAGGATTTTATATAGTGATGTTGAATTTTTTATGATTTCTTTATAAAATTTTATTTTATTTCTTAGTTTATTCTTAAATACTTATAATAATATTTTCTTTATGAATTGTTCTCTGTTACCTTTGTCTTACTATAGTCTATAACACATTACTTCAATGTTATATACACATACATATACATACATACATACATACATACATACATACATACATACATACATACATACATACATACATACATACATACATACATACATACATACATACATACATACATACATACTGATGTATATTTGATAGCCATATACATCAAGGTCGTCAAGGGAGACATCAAATACACACCAAAGGAGCCAAATACTTGATTACATGGAAAAGGAGCCCCATTCACTCATGTCTCTTACACAAACGAATGGCTTCAACAAGGGCAGCTCGGTAATTTGCTCTATATCTCAAGAACCATAAAGCTTTTGAGAAAGTCATCCTAGAATCAAAGATAGACTATTCAAAGAGCTTTCCAATGGTTTTTGAATCTTGGAATTTGGATTTGAAACGAGCAAGTTATCAATGTTTTAATCTAGCTTAGTTCATTTTGATTCTTTATGATGTCATACTTGTGTAGGATGATGTAAGCCTCAAGGGGCCTAGATTCTTGATTTATACACGTCCAAGGGGGCTTGGGATTACTATAAAATACCCCCTTAGGCCTCTTGTAAATTCATTCATTCATATATCAAATACAAAGTAAACACATGGTGTTGTTTTCTCTCTAGCTTTTGTGCTAGTTTTCGTTTCTCTTGAGGGAGATTCGATCCTATCTTCTTCTTCTAGGATAGGGTGGCGTCCTAAGTGGTGTTAGGAAGAGATTGAAGCATTCTTGAAGGTGGTGTGGCTGTATCCTCCAAGAATCTTCAAAACCATTATCATTCATCATTCAAATCGTGAGTTTCTTTCTAGTTTTCATTTGATCTTGTTTTTGTTTCTACATTGTTTCAAATTCAAGATTCATTTGAATATCATTCAATCATTCAAGAAACTTATATTCCATCCATTCCTACATTCATTTCATTCATCCGTTCATCCATTCCATTCGTTTATCCATCCATTCATTCGTTCAATCTTAAGGAAACACATAAAGATCCTAGTCTTTTGTATAATTTGATCATTCTTGATCCTATTATACATCATTTCATTCAATTTGGTTGATCTTTAAGAACTTTGAGAAGCAAGATTCTTATCTTGGTTTTTAAAGATCCTGATTTCTATGTGTAATGAGATCTCTTTGATCCCATTATACATCACATACATACATACATACTTACTTACTCACTCACTTACAAGGCTGTCAAAAAAAGTCCGACCCGAAAACCCGGTTCAGTCCGACCCAGGAAAAAGCGGGTATGGTCATAGAATTTTTGTCCGAATTTTTACATTGATCGATTTGATCGAAAATTCGAACACAATATTTTCCAGTTTTCTATTGTTCGAACCCGGTTTAGACCTGAATTCATGCTTGTTACATTTGTCCGACTCGAATCCGACCCGGAAAATGTTCCTAAAAACTGGGTATCGGAAATCAAGTTTTTGTCCGATCACTACAACAAATATGATGATGGTAGTCTGTAGACACTTAAATTATGACACACATGTTGGGTATGATAATTATTTTTTTTGTCAAATTGAAAAGTACACACCTTTGGATGGCAAGAATGAGAAAAATATAAAATAATGAAAAAGATATCTACAGATGATATGGGAAAAAAAATAGAAAATATTTGGTGAAAATTCACATTTGGCGCTCAACTGGAAGGAAAAAAAGGAAAGAAGAAATAAAGTCCTGTCAAAACCCTAAGCTCACTAGACCCATTCTCGCTTTCCTCTGCACTCTCACTGTCGCTGGTGGCTGTCGCTGGCTCACCTCACTGTGCTGCTCTCCATTCGACGACCGGATATCACTGCTGCTGGTCGCTGCCGCTGGTGGTTGCTGCTGGTCGCTGTCGCTATCGCTGTCGATGGTCGCTGCGGAGCCAAACCAAACTTCTTGATTTGGTATGCTCTCAGTTACAATTTGCTGTCAATAGTACTTGCTGCAGAACTTAGATGGAGAATTGAGTAAGTTTTAGCTAGATTTTAGTTTTGCGTTCCTGTTTGTTGGGTATATTTGTATCACAATTTGCTATTCTCTCTATATGCAAATCCCTCGTTGCTGGTGGTGTTGTGTTTACTTTAGAATTGTCAAAACAAGTTATCTGTTGAATGTGTGATTATTAGAAGCAGTGATGTGTGATTTTGTGTTAATTGGGGGATTGATTTTGAGTTGATTGATGTTTTCTTTGTGCATTTTGATCTTGGATTGTGGGCTTGTCACTTTGTGTAATGTTGGGTGTTTGATTGATGAAGGAGCATTAGCAAACAATGTGCAAAGGTTTGAGATCCTGAGTTTATGCTTTTAGGGTAGCAGATCTTGAGTTTATGCAATAATTTAATTGAGCTATCTGTCTTCCTCTCGATACAACCATGTGCTTTATAGGATTGGTTAAATTATTGCAACATTGGACTAATCTTTCTTATCTATACAATTATAAAAGTGAAGAAGAACCCTTATGTCACACTTTTAATTGAAAAAATTACCCTTGCAAATATTGTGGTTTCTTTTGGTTAGGCAGGAGAGAAGGCAGTCAACTGGAGTATCCAAGGCATCTGACATTCCAGAGCTCAGCCTCATCAAGGATCTCCATGTCCGGTAGTTTGGTTTTTGTGTTGTTGTTGACATTTTCCTTTCTTCTTTCTTTTTCCCCTTCTGCTGCTGAATGAATTGACTGATAATTTCTTCCAAGACCGTAGACGAGCTAAGAATTGATACCAGGGTTACTCTTGTTGATGTTACTCAGGATTAATGTCACTGTTTTTCAATGGGATGGGAAATTTACAATTTGCATAGCCTTTTGTTGAACCTCACTAATAATAAAGTTGGTACAACAACTGAAAACTTGTCTATTAGTGTTGGAGATCATTGATATTTTTATTTTATTATTTATTTTATTAGTTTTCTTGGCTGCTAGAAATAGTTAAGTTAGTTAGAGCTTGATTTTCATCAGGTTTTTTCCCCTCTCTATTTTGCTTGATATGCTCCTATATGAGCTTTAAGATTGTATTGGGCTATTTATTCCTTCAGAAACAATAATGAAGTTCATCAATACAGAAAAAAAAACTCATAACAATTGTACTTTAACTAACATGATTTGCTTCCAGTTTGTGGTTTCCACAAACACCTAGAACCATCAATTTTGTTGAAGGACATAGGTTATTGAGAGTGGTGAAGTTTAGCTTCGGTAACTTAAACACACATGGTATCGTTAAAGTCATGAAGTTAAAGTACAAAAAAGAAGCTGTTTTAGATAGTGGCAAGCAAGTGTTTATGATGCATGTTTGACCTTCACAATTAATCATGCTTATGTATCACAACTCTTATAAGTTGCAATCGATTTTCTTTTTCTTCAAAGCAGACGCATGTGTCTCCTCTAGCTATGTATAATGTGCGCTTCATAGATCTGACAAATAAAATGAGTTGGCATGACATAAAAGCTTCACTGGAAAAGACAATTGAGTACTTCTTTGAAGGCAATCTGGAAGAATGTGCCCCTTTCTAGGATGTGGTGACCGCTGCGAAGGAGTTACATTGGTTCTCATATCACATTTATGTAGGTTCTCTCCATTCACATGCCTTAAACTCTATTTTTTTCTTCAGCTTAATTTGATTGAGCTTTTTCTGAACTTATTGTCAGCCTTTTGCGAGAGGATTTTACATGACTTATTCTGAATTAGTTCCCTCATATCATTTGGATTTTGATGTAATTATGAAAATATCATCCTAAAACTTGGCCAGGCATGGGATTGATAGGGACATTGTCAGGTGACACTCAACATTTATCAGGATTAAGAATTCTGTATGCTTCTATTTGCGTTTTGATATATCTTGTAATTCTGTAGTTTTTCAGACAACATTTACGTGTTTCTAACTTTCTTATTTCCCCCTTTTCCTTCAGAGACCTGTCCTACAACAAAGGCCTAACGAGCTCTCTTGCTCTTGCCATTGGGGCTCTATCCAAGCTTACCATCCTGTAAGAAACTAAAAGTTATAGCATTTATTTGCTCCTATGAAAAGTTAGTATCTTGAAATTAGAACACCCTTGATTATTTTGGCACAAGATCTTGGTTGGCTGCAATTTGAACAGTGAATTTCTGTGCACTCATGGATCCCTCAGTTAGCTTGCTTTCTTGTAAGGAACATATTCTGGTCCTTTTTTTTTTGGATTAAGTTGTTGGTCTTTGACTTATTTGGTCTGTGATTCTTTGCTGTATAGATCACTAAATTCTAGCAGCTTCAGTGCCGAAATACCAAGTTTAATCAGAAAGTTGTCCAATCTTTACTGGCTTGATATCGTTAGGAACAACCTTACTAATTTAAGCCAATTCATTTGCTCTTGGATGATATAGGTGTTGGCTCCCTAGATGACCATGCAGAATCATTTTTGTTGCAAGATGGAGGGGACGGATGCACCTCCAAACTTACTGATCACTCTTCCTTACTGGCCTGGTCGTAATTTGCAGTAAGTTAATCAATAAGTTGTTCCTGGGATAATTGATGAACTTATTGTTGGACAATTGATGAATGTGCCATAAATTGTGCTATAAACATGAAAATGTACTTTTGACGGAGTTTTTTATCAGGTGGAATATCCCCATTACTAATCCAGTTTATCTGCGACTAAGTATGTATGTGACATTAGTTTAAGTGTAAATTTAACAATTAGTTTATGAGTGCTAATTTTAATTGGTTTCATTTATTTTATCCTTTTTTTTGTCTTCTAAATTGTTGGCTTGCGGCTTTACATTTTTTTGTCTTTTATATTTTGACATGTTCAATTTCCAAATTATTGATGATATACATTTCATAGGGGAGGTTCTACCGAATTTTTTTCAATATTTCCATATGTGACCCGTTTTAATATACCTATCAACGCTCTTTAACTTGCACATGTTTTATGGCTAGTGTTAACGATTGGGTTGCTCAATTTATAGGGGTGTGTGACTCATTTTAATATAGCCATGAACATTCTTTAACTTGTAGGTGTTTGATGATTAGTGTTAACCATTGTATAGCTCAGTTAATATAGGAGGTTTTGCTGAAATTTGTTCTATATTTTCTATATGGGACAGTATTCTTAAACAAGTCTTAGGATTCTTAACTAGAACTCTTGTGATTTACTATTTGTGTTTTACAAATTTTTGAATAATGCTAATGTTATTTTTCCTGTCATGTTCTCTTTTTTCCAGGAAAACAATTCGTCATCTTGCAGACCATGCAAAAATTCAAGTCAAGTTTGTTTTTAGAGATGGTTCAACTCTAGGAACACTTATTAGTTATTGGATTGCTAGTTGTGTGGATTTATTTTATGAACTTTGCTTAGCTAATTAATTTTTGTGTTAGGTATTAGTGTGACTTTTTTATTAAAAAAAAAAACTATTCAGGTATATTGTGGACTATCTTTTGATATATATATATATATATATATATATATATATATATAGGGAAATTGGATTCTAATAATCCATACTTTTGCAAATTGGATGGCAGTAATCCCTACTTTCAATTTGTATTCTGGTGGTCCTAAAAAAAATAAAATTGTATTGTAGCGGTACCAAATCCATCACCACATTCTTTTTATTTTTTCCATTCCTACCCATATTGTTTTTGTTTTTTTGGTTCCTCCCTCCAGCAAGGTTGTTAAAATCGGGATCCTAACTCGAAACTATGGGGAAGTTAGGATCGGAATTTAGTCCATGTAGGATCGTGGATCGTGTGTAAATTGTATAATCGTTTCAACGATTTTGGACCATAAAATCGTAGGATCGTAAATCAGGATCGGGATTTTAATAAATATGCCCTCCAGATAGGTAATAAAGTGTAGTTACTAAAACATTTTTTAAATCATTTTTTTGATATTCCGAGCAATTATTATGATTTTTTAAAAGGAATAAAATTTAAAAAATCATAAAAAATTGAAAAAAAAATTGAAAAAAATTGGGAGAAATGCTGTAAATTCATTAAAAATCATGTAAAGTGTTATGTAAAGTTTTGAATCAAATGCAACACAAAATATATTATATTTAGGATATAATCTCGATTATGTCCCACTACAATACAATTTTATTTTTTTTAGGACCACCAGAATACAAATTGAAAGTAGGGATTATTGCCATCCAATTTGCAAAAGTAGGGATTATTAGAATCCAATCTCTCTCTCTCTCTCTCTCTCTCTCTCTCTCTCTCTCTCTCTCTCTCTCTCTCTCTATATATATATATATATATATATATATATATATATATATCATTCCTTTTTTTTTGTTCTAAGACAATTATTACATCTCTTAGTTATATTATGTATGTTATATCAATTAATATCAATATTAATTATTCTAATTTATTGTATAATGTATGCTTATTGTAACACTTGCCACAAGCCTCAACATAAGTTATTGTCACGGGAATTTACGTGACAAGAAAAGTGATTGCCATGGGCCTTCATGTGGCGGGAAAAGTGATTGCCACGGGACTTCATGTGGCAAGAAAATTGGTTGCCACGGGACTTCACGTGGCAAGAAAAGCGATTGCCACAGGACTACATGTGGCAAGAAAATTGGCTGCCACGGGACTTCATGTGGCAAGAAAAGTGATTGCCACGGGTCTTCCCGTGGCAAATGACAGTACTTGCCACGGGAGCTCCCGTGGCTACGATTTTTCATTTAGCCACAGTACTAAATTTCCCGTGGCTACACCCTTGCCACGACCACTTGTGCCACGGGGCTAATTTTAAGAAAACCCGTGGCAAGACGGTTTTGCCACGGGAATTTCTAACTTGTGCCACGAATTTTACCGTGGCACAAGTGATGCTTTTTTGTAGTGAGGGTTCATATAACGGGTGGTCGAACCATGGAACGTGCCTTCATTTTAACTCCCAAGAGTTTAGGGCAACTCTTTTTCAAGAAGGGGAGTATGGAGCGTATCGGACGAGGACCCAAACTTCAAAACCTGTGTTCACAAAACCATCCCGCACCCCCTTCGTAAAACTCGGACCAAACGACTTCAAGGTCGAGTGTGGAGTACACTTTAAGGTGGACCCGGGACCCTAGAGACATGATTTGAGCAGTGTTGGGTGTGGTATCCAGTTCAAGTTAGACCCTGGACCATGGGAGTGGAGCTAGAGTCCTAATCGCGACCTTCTTTGGGCCTTTAAAAGGGTTCGAAGTCCTTTGGCAAGAATAAGCGCAAAGGGGTCAACGTGGGTTGAGGAATTGGACGTGCCTTCACTCTTTTAACCATAACTCCTTCAATACAACTTTGATGAGTTACTATTTGGGGAGCTTAAAGTACATACCGAAATCTTTCCATCGATACCTTATGGGCCTAAAACAGAGTCCGGATGTAGATGTTATGCTAGTTTAAAGTCGGCAGAAAATCACGCCCGCGACCATGCGTGTTGCGCCCACTACCATCCGAGAAAAGGGTGTAACGCCCGCTACCTTTAAGATAGCGCCCGCGACCCAGCTCTGAGCAAACCTTGGCTGGGCATCGTTGATAGGTGTCGCTAAAGACTGACGGACAGACGCCGTCGTCCCAGACAAAGCGAAGAAGAGAAGGCGACGCCGCCACGCCGGAAGACGCTGCCAGAGTCCAGTGCAAACATGTCGGTCGCGCCCGCGATGATACAGTTGTCGCCCGCGACGCCCGCTGCTTAAACGATGACTGCTGCACCCGTTGCTCCGTCGCGCCCGGGACCACTGTTGTGGCGCCCGCGACGAGCCTTTTCCTACGCGTGTTTTCCCGGCCTTAAGCATTGTGTTTTATTTTAATTCCCCCTTAGTATAATAAATACCCCTTTTTACTCATTTTTCTGGAAGTTTTTTGCTGAATATTGAACATGCTTGTGCATTTGTAGGGTTTTCCCTAGTTTTCTCTCAAAAATCTTATTTATTTTATCTAATCTTTTGGTGGTGTTACAAGTAATTCCTTTAGTGATTATTTGGTGGTTTTTCCTTTATGATAATCATGGTGGGGTGTTAGGCCTTGGTTTGTGGTTTTCGTTACCACAAGGTCATATCCAACTCCTGTGGGTGTTCAAGATTCTTGTTGATTATTGATTCTTCTTCATCTACTCAAGCTAATCATCATCCCTCCACGCGGAAAACGCTCCAGGTATTTATGTATTTTAATAAAAATCGAGGACTGGGTTGAGGAATATGTGGTGAGTAACCTTACTGAGTCGGGAAATGGGGGCGAGGACAGGTAAAATTTTGTCCACATCCCCACCCTGCTCCCGTCCGGGGATTTAATTCTTTGTCCTATCCCCATCGGGAGCGGGGATTTTTTCCCAAAGCGAGGCAAGGCCTTGGCGGGTACTAGGATTCCCGCCCCTCTGCCATCCCTACTTGTGCAGATCCATACAGCTATGCGGGCCGCAATTATTGTTTTTAAGACATTTAATTAGGGAAAACATGTCGTTTTATTATCACATTTTATAAATCTTTCATCTTAGTTTTTCGGGTAGTTTTATCTGAACTCTCTAGTCCTCTATTTCATTATTATTGCATCAAGGACCGAAGATTTATTCACTGTCCTTAATTTTTCAAGAATATGAGTGACTAAATTTCTGAGTTAATTCAATGATTTGCCACAAGCAGCCTAATTAGTCAAATTATGCTTCCTTTTCTATTCTAGCATTTGTCTTTCGAATTTCCATCAAATTATCAATGTCAATTTTAATGTGAGGCTCATGAGCCCCGTATGACAAAAGGAAAATAATTCTAAGCGAGCACAGGTTGTCGGTGCCAACTCATACAATGGTGTGTTGCTTTTTAGTGTTGGTGACAGGGCCGCAAGCGCACGGTGTACGTAGTAGCACGTCAAGGTCGATCCCACAGGGACTCAATCAGCAGCACGGAAAACTAATCTCTATCACGATTGCTAAGCTAATCAGATTTGGGTTTTGGAAAAGGTTTAACAATTAATTAAACTAATAAAGCAGAAAAAAATAAATCAAAGGTTCTATCAAGAGAGAAAGACTTCTAGGGAAATGCTAACCCAACAACGAGTTTGATTACTAAAACCTAGCCTGCACAATCATACATTCAAGAATGAATCAAGAATCAACAACCTCTGAATTCTCTCGCCCTTTCGATGCTAAATAGGATTATTCTAAACAACCTAATCAACAACTTTCGTCTGCCTTTTAGATTAATCAGAATAGAAGGCCATAAAAAGTCAGGTTATCTAATGATTCCCTAGTTTACTACTCCTTTTTCAACTTTCGTAAGCCTAGGTAGACAGGTGGGTAGTCAGATTACCCTAATTCACCTTTCAGTACTTCTTAGGTTAATCTCAAACTCATGAATATTCGAGCGCTCAGAGAACACACATGAACATGGAAAACACAACCTTCTATTGATTCTAATCAAGAATTCATGCACACACTAATAACAATCAATCAAACTACATTGCTTCGGGTTGCAAAACCCTAGAATTCAAGAAATCTACTCACACATATTCAATGAAAACACAAAACAAGTTCCAAACATCTTTATCGAATCTCAAAACTAAGAAGGAAATCGAAAAGAAAGAATAGAATTGCGAAGAATACAACCCGTCGAGTCTTTCGATCCCGGGGTAGAAACCTTCTCATGACGTCGCTCCTTTCCTTTGCGAATCTTGATCTTGGTTTCTCTTGAATCGATTCGGTCTTGAATCTTGATGGTGGGGAAGAGGAGTAGAATGGAAGTATTAGGGCTTTCTTTTCTCTCCTTGACGGCCAAAGAATGAAGGAAAACTGATAGAATATGACTAAATTTCGAAAAACCGTCGCTTCCTCCCTTTTCTACTCGCGAAAATAACCGACCTGCATAGGCAGTTCGCCTCGGTCCGTACAGTCCGTACACCACGGACCGTGGTGATCACCACGGGCTGCCCGAGGTTGCCACTGTCCCGCTTCTTTCTTCTTTCCTTCGCCAAAATGAGCTGGGCAAGTCCGCCACGGACCGTGGCCACCACCACGGTTCTAAGGTTGCCCGGCTATTCCTTGCTCCTTTCCGTCCCAAATTTGTACCACGGTTTGGGTTTGACATGTAGAGGTCCGTGGTATATTCACTCTTGCCTGAAGTTGAGAGAAAGTTGGTGTTTTGGCCTCAAAACCTACAAATTCACATCAAAAACAACAACACCAAGTGTAGTAGGGAAATTGGAATAAAAATCAAGGTTCACACAGAAAATTATCCCTAATTCATTATTGAAAACCCCCAAAAACATAGTCAAGAAACGCAGTTATCAAATCCCCCCATGCTTACTCCTTGCTTGTCCCCAAGCAAGTACAAGACTCAAAACAAGATGAAAAGACTTGAAAAGGAAAAGAAATCTACTCACACCTCCTCTAATAAAAAGGGCATATTAGAAAGCCAAAACAAGCATACACAAAGAGACTCTCTAGCGAGATTAAGAATCAAATTGAAACAAAAATTGTTGTTCGAAATAGAATCACAAGCTAGGAAGCAACACAACTAGTCTATCACAACTCAAATGTAATCAAAATTCATTCACATGTTTGGCGAACTAGTTGGGATTAGTAGGACCTCACTTTAGGGTATGTGGATCACTCCCCTCATGTATTTTAAATAGATACAACGGTTCGCTCAAAACCTTCAACCAATGTAAACATCCTACCATAAGCTTGACAAGACTCTTGATTTTCTACCGCTATAGACAACATGCATAAAAGTTAATCATGAGGACTTTTCAAGGGTTGTAATGGGGTTTAGGTGTAGGGAGGATGGAATTCATTTGGGTAATGTGGAGCTAAGAGCCAAGGACCTAAAGAGCAACATTCCCAATGACTTAAAACACAACACCTCCTACTTCACACCTCAATTAAGCTCAAATATATTCCCCATCAAAGAAAGGTAAGGGGAAAGAGTCGATATAAGCAAGAAAAACTACCATGCTGATCACCTTATTCCTCAAAACTTCTTCTTTTTTTCTTTTTTTTCTTCTCTCTTATGTTTTTTTTTTGGTGAATAACATAGATACACAAAGATGGACTCATTTCCTTTCAACCCAATTTCAACCTCAAAGAGGGATAAATAATGATTATGAACAATGCTTCCCTCATCAAGTAAACCAACCAAAGTCACCAACAATTAGACTACAAAACTGTCCCCCAACTGAATTGTTGCTCCACTAACTTGGCAAAAAGGGTATGGAATTAAGAGCAAGCCAAAGGTGCACGATATAGGTGAAGCAAATCAAGACAGGAAAAACTGCGCTAGGGCTAGCAAAAAGAAGTCAAGATGTCAGGTGGCTTTTGGTTATGTGGCTTCAAAATGGGCCTCAATCATATTAACACCATGCACAAGTCAAATGCAATTTCAAAGAGAGTCAAATCAAGTTCTAGAGATGCAAACATGGTTAGGTCACACTCAAAAGAATATGAGACTATAAAAATGATAGTCTTTTAGGCTTAAGAAGTCTCACGGGTTAACCTACCACAATCACTACAACTAGTTCCTTTGATGTACCAAACACAAGAACTTCATTATCATGCACAAGAATTGATCAAGACTAGATGAATTTCAAGCATGACAAACAACCTATGTCAAACAAACAACCAAGTTTCTTTCATCTTCCACATCAAACCAGAAAAATCTCATGAGTACACACTTTCAATGACAATCCAAACATACACCATAAAGTACTCAACAAAGGAGGGTTTTCGCAATCAAAACAAAATAAAATCTAATAAAGCAATTAAATGCTTGGGTTGCCTCCCAAGAAGCGCTAGTTTAACGTCTTTAGCTAGACGAAACTCACCTCAGTCCGGAGAATGCTCCACATCATAGTCAAACTCTTTTAGAACACCATCAGTATGTGTTCCCTCAGCATCTCGAAGTCGAACCCACCAGCAAGGGTCGAACTGATTTCCTTCCTCAGTGTTGGAAGGCATCCTGGAGTCAAACCTGCAAAACTTTCTCAACCAATCCTCATTAGTAGCACATGCCCTGTCCTTGGTGATGTTAGGTTCGGGTTCAATAATTTGTACCCAATCTGACGCATCACCAAGTACATGGCTCTCAGGAAATACATAATCAGACTCATCATTCCCAATCACATCAACACCACAGCAAGAAGAAACATTAGGAGGCATATGTTCATGAAATAGATCAAATTCAACCTCATGTTCCCCAAACTTAAAACTCATCTTCCCTTTTTTCACATCTATTACGCACCCAACAGTGGCAAGGAAAGGTCTTCCCAAAATAATTTGGGTACGGGTGTCCTCGGCCATATCAAGAATCACAAAATCTACAGGCACATAATAGTCTCCTACCTTAAGAGGAAAGTCCTCTAAAATACCCATTGGGTACTTAACAGAATGATCAGCCATTTGTAGTGACATGGCAGTAGGTCTCAGCTCACCTAAGTTCAGTCTCTTATAAAGGGAATAAGGCATCAAGCTCACACTTGAGCCCACATCACATAAAGCTCGATCGATGTTCATGGTTCCTAAGCCACAAGAAATAGTGAAGCTCCCAGGGTCCTTAAGCTTTGGAGTGAGCTTATTCAAGACAACAGAGCTACACTCCTCATTCAATGTAATTGCCTCACAATCATCTATTTTTCTTTTCTTGGAGAGAATCTCCTTCAAGAATTTAGCATACAAAGGCATTTGAGACAAAGCATCAAGAAAAGGAACATTCACATTCAACATTTTAAGCATACCAAGGAATTTCCCAAATTGAACATCGGTCTTAGGCTTAGCAAGCCTAGAAGGGAATGGAATAGGGGGCACATAAACTCTAGGTGGTGGTGATGGTGATGGTTGAGGGATTTCAGCACGACCCTCATCGATGGTCTCTTTCTCATGGTCTTTCTCCTGCTCACTCTCTTTCTCAATACTCCCCTCACCCAAATTCCCCCTATGCTTGGCATTTGGCATCTCGCGACCCTTAAGCTGTGTCCCACTCCTCAAGACTATAGCATTGCAATGCTCCTTAGGGTTAGGTATGGGTGGTCCAGGAGGGGTGGTGGAAGTACCAGACTGAATAGCTATCTGGTTCTCAAGTATTTGGTTGTGGGTGGATAAAAGGTCAACCTTAGTGGCTAAAGCTTTAATCACCTCATCTTGTCTTTGTTGATGCTCGAATTGCTTTTGTTGGGACAAGAGAATGGCTTTCATCATGACTTCTAAGTCAGGATTTTGAGAGGCTTGGTAAGGTTGAGTGGATGGTCTTTGTCCTTGTGGGTGACCCAATTGGTTCCGATAAGAAGGATTAGAATGGGGTCTCAAACCGGAGTTGTATGTGTTGGAGTAGGGGTCAAAGAGGGATCTATGGGTAGGATTACCAACAAAGTTGGCTTGGTCAGATTGGCTACTACTAATACCCAACCCATTAGGACAATAAAGGGTAGCATGGTCAAAAGAGTAACATGAAGCACATTGGGGAGGAGGGGAAGCATTCACATGGATTCTTTCCATCTTTTCATTTATAGCATCAAGTTTCGCAGAAAGCAATGTGATAGCATCAACAGAATACTTACCTCCCGTCCTCGTGGAATGGGGTCGTGACCATTGGTGACTGTTTGACGCCATTTGCTCAATTAGCTTATGAAGCTCCTCCACCGTCTTGTTCATAATGTTCCTCCACCGCCGCAAGGATCGACGCTCAACCGGTCATCTACCCCATTGTAGAAGGCTTGGATGGGAACCCATGGCTCGAATCCATCTGGGGCATTGGCGAAGCAACTCCTTGAATCTCTCCCATGCATCATATAATGTCTCATCCGGCTCTTGGGAGAAAGTGGAAATCTGATTCCGAAGACTCGTCAGCTTGCTCGGCGGGAAGTACTTAGTAAGAAATGCGCTCGCCAGCTGATCGAAAGTAGTGATGGAGTTCGCCGGAAGGGAATCCAGCCATTCCCATGCTCGATCCTCCAAGGAAAATGGGAATAGTCTCAGCTTGATCGCGTCCGACGAGGCTCCACTGGCTTTGAAGGTATCACATATTTGGCGGAAAACGCGCAAATGTCGGTTAGGATCCTCGCTTGGGAGACCGTGGAACGGCGTAGCACGTACTAGGCTGATGAGAGAATTCTTCAGCTCAAAATCGTTCCCCACTTCAGGTAATTTGATGGCGGTGAGTGGGTTTGTGACGTTCAGAGTCACATATTGGGCCAGTGTCTTTGATCGTTCTTCTCCGGACATCTTGGATTGTTGCGAGAGTGTCTCTTTTCTAGCTTCTTCTAGCCTTTGCCTCTTCCTCCGGTGGAAAGTCCTCTCTATTTCTGGATCGAACTCGAACTCCGGAATCAGCCGCATACACAAAAAGTTCCTAGCAAAACAAAAACAAGAACACCAACGCAGTGAAACAAGAAAATCAAGAAAAATCAAAGACAAAAAAAACTTAGTCAACCTAAGAGGGTTCGTTTACCGACTGCTAGGGACAGAGTCCCCGGCAACGGCGCCAAAAACTTAGCGGGGCATGGCGCGCGGTGTGCGTAGTAGCACGTCAAGGTCGATCCCACGAGGACTCAATCAAGAAGAGAAAACTAATCTCTATCACGATTGCTAAGCTAATCAGATTTGGGTTTTGGAAAAGGTTTAACAATTAATTAAACTAATAAAGCAGAAAAAAATAAATCAAAGGTTCTATCAAGAGAGAAAGACTTCTAAGGAAATGCTAACCCAACAACGAGTTTGATTACTAAAACCTATCCTGCACAATCATACATTCAAGAATGAATCAAGAATCAACAACCTCTGAATTCTATCGCCCTTTCGATGCTAAATAGGATTATTCTAAACAACCTAATCAACAACTTCCGTCTGCCTTTTAGATTAATCAGAATAGAAGGCCTTAAAAAGTCAGGTTATCTAATGATTCCCTAGTTTACTACTCCTTTTTCAACTTTCGTAAGCCTAGGTAGACAGGTGGGTAGTCAGATTACCCTAATTCACCTTTCAGTACTTCTTAGGTTAATCTCAAACTCATGAATATTCGAGCGCTCAGAGAACACACATGAACATGGAAAACACAACCTTCTATTGATTCTATTCAAGAATTCATGCACACACTAATAACAATCAATCAAACTACATTGCTTCGGGTTGCAAAACCCTAGAATTCAAGAAATCTACTCACACATATTCAATGAAAACACAAAACAAGTTCCAAACATCTTAATCGAATCTCAAAACTAAGAAGGAAATCGAAATGAAAGAATAGAATTGCGAAGAATACAACCCGTCGAGTCTTTCGATCCCAGGGTAGAAACCTTCTTCGCGAACGTCGCTCCTTTCCTTTGCGAATCTTGATCTTGGTTTCTCTTGAATCGATTCGGTCTTGAATCTTGATGGTGGGGAAGAGGAGTAGAATGGAAGTATTAGGGCTTTCTTTTCTCTCCTTGACGGCCAAAGAATGAAGGAAAACTGATAGAATATGACTAAATTTCGAAAAACCGTCGCTTCCTCCCTTTTCTACTCGCGAAAATAACCGACCTGCATAGGCAGTTCGCCTCGGTCCATACAGTCCGTACACCACGGGACCGTGGTGATCACCACGGGCTGCCCGAGGTTGCCACTGTCCCGCTTCTTTCTTCTTTCCTTCGCCAAAATGAGCTGGGCAAGTCCGCCACGGACCGTGGCCACCACCACTTGCCGCCTGGCTATTCCTTGCTCCTTTCCGTCCCAAATTTGTACCACGGTTTGGGTTTGACATGTAGAGGTTCGTGGTATATTTAGTCTTGCCTGAAGTTGAGAGAAAGTTGGTGTTTTGGCCTCAAAACCTACAAATTCACATAAAAAACAACAACACCAAGTGTAGTAGGGAAATTGGAATAAAAATCAAGGTTCACACAGAAAATTATCCCTAATTCATTATTGAAAACCCCCAAAAACATAGTCATGAAACGCAGTTATCAGTTGGAATCATTGAGACTTTGCACGGGTAGCTACGCGAACTCATACTCCCGTGCCAGAGCCCAACATAGGTAATCGTGCATGCTTTCTCTGGTGTGCTAATCGTTCCCATTTTTTAGCAATATTTCCCTTTTCTTCTTACTTTGCCTCCCTACCTAACCCCAATCACTCCCTCCACCTCTCTCACACTCACTGGTAGCCACCTCCATCATCACCATAACCGATAACTACCTCTGACTAGCCACCACGAGAGTCCTACATGCCTCCAATCCAAATGATACATCTAATGTTCAACGCGCACTATTCGTGAACTTGGGAAATCTCTCCCTAGGAATCTCAGCTTCGGTGTTCCACCTATCAAACATTAATGAGTACTTAGTCAAAGAATAATTAAACAAAATTCGAATATGTATATAGGTCTAGTAGACGCCCAATTGCGAGGGAAATTAGGTTGGCACTCTCTACAATACAACCTTCCTTCTAATTGTTCGCCAATTAAACATGAAAGAATACTTGGTTAAGATGACAGTCATTAATCTTGCTCGCCAGATAATATACTGATGATAAGAAATCAGAGATGATTCAATAAATATCATAAAATAAAACAATAATCCAAAAAACCATGAATACATAAATCCCCTAGATCTTCAAAACCGGCACCCCAACTTACAAACAGGCTTAAGAAGTAAAGGAGATTATGCCTTATAAACATATTGAAGATGAGAAGGAGAAAGTGAAATAGGGTTAGAGGCAGTGAAGATGAACACAAATGAATAAAAAAAAAACCCTTATTTTGGTAGAATTGGTATCACTCACCATGAATTGAAGCAACAAAAAGAGTGAAAAATGAATTGGACAGTGATTATATACCGACACCATACATTGAACAAAAGCTTGCCCATGAGCAGATGCTTTAATTGTGAAGAGGCCCAGGTACCTTATCCTGAACTATATGGGATCGGCTCACTTTTAGTTCGCCTATGGTCATTGGCCCGCTTCAAGTCGCTCTCTCCTCTCCTTGAATCTAACCCGGTTTCAATATCCATTTCATAGTGGACACGGGTCCTTGGAGGGTCGTTATGGCCATCAAGGGGAGCGGTGTTCTCTTCTACAAAGACCTCAAACCAGAGGATCACATCTTGGGTCTTTATCAAACCATTCTTGAGCCTTCTAAGGGGCTTCGGGGCCATAAGCATGAATAACGAGGCAGAATCAACCTCAAAGGCTAGAAAAGGGCATGCAGTCACTCTTTCTATCATAACTCCTTCAATACAACTCTTATGAACCTCATATTTTGAGAGCTTAAAGTAGACACCGAAAGCTTTTCATCGATTTACTATGGACCTAAAACGGAGTCCGGATGAAGAAGTTATGCGATTTTGAAACACGACAGAGACGTCGCACCTGCTACGCTTTTGTAGCGGGCGCTACGCTTGAAGAGGAAGAAATGGAAAGTGACCTGAAGGTCGTGCCACCCGCAAAAAAACTGAAGAAGAAAAGCTCAAAAGAAGCTAGGCCAGGGTGATCGTGCCTGCAGTCCCGCGCGATTTTAGAATCGCCTCTTTCGCTCCCTAGTTTCATCGCACCTGCGACGACACTGTTTTTATGTATTTTTCGACTGAAACGGCTGCGTTTTAGTGGAATTAATTGCCTTGTATAAATAGGTTTTTCTTGTAATTTTCTGGACAGTTTTTGTTGATTAACCACTAATGAAAAGCAAGGGTTTTCTTCCTGATTTCTTTCTCAAATCTTGTTCATACTTTATCCTCTAATCATTGGGGTGGTGTTAGTAAGTCAATTCCTTTATGGATTAGTGGTGTTTAGCTTTATCTAGTTTTGGTGAGATTGCCAATTCTTGACACTAGAGTCCTCCATTGTCAAGTCCATATCAAGAGTTCAAGGTTCCTTCTTGTTTCCGGATTCAATTTCTTCATCTTAGCTTCTTCAACTCAGGCCCCTCCGTTCCCACCATGCCACGCTCCAAATTGATTGTATTTTCTTTGGGCTAATCAAGGTTGATGAATAGGGGTGAGCATGGTTCGGTTCTATTCTAGTAATTTTGGATTAGTTAACCCATTTTTCTGGTTCAGAAAATCGTGAGCCGAACAGGATAAATCAGTTAATTGTTTTTTCCCTTCAGTTACCAATTAAGCATGGTTACCAATTATATCATTCATGTAAACTTAATAACATGTTGAATTACAATTTATACTAACATCTGGATATATGAATTTGGTGCTGCTACTAGTATCTATGTCCAATATCTTCCTGATTTTCACAACTACAATGGCCTTGGTGATGGTGAGCGGATGACTTGTTCATGAACAAATTTATTTGTAAAATGCATCTTTAACTTATCATTGGCCATCAATTCGTCATCTATATGATGTTCAATTAATATTTATCCTAATAATATCTAATTTTTAAATAAAAGTTGTTTAAAAAATTGTAAACTTATTAGTTTGGTTTCGATTAACTGTCGATTCGAAAATATGAACTAGAACCAAATTGGACATTATATTGTGTCATCGGTTTGATTAACTGTTTTTATTGGCTCGATTAGGGGTTCTATTCGACCATTTTACAATTCTGTTTATTTGTTTCAGTGTATTTGCTAACCCCTAGCGAGGAACTACGCACAAAAAAAAAGAAAAATTATAGAAGGGTAGCGACGACGACGACATTATCTTGGAGTTTCGTGACACGCCAATAGAGAGAGGGACAAAGAGATTGACAACGAGAGAGAGAGAGAGAGAGAGAGAGAGAGAGAGAGAGAGGAGGGGGGTATGGGAAAATAGAGAGAATAGGCGTAGTCTAGTAGACAAAGAGAATTTTTGTTGTTTAGGCCGAGGGGAGGGGGTGTTTATGAGCGCATACTGGATCTTTTTACGTGCTTCATGTGAGCATTTTCCCGAAGGTATTTTAATTTAATAAATAATAATCTTTCTGAGCATGAGCATGTTACTTGGAAACTTTACTGTTTTGCAAGTGTGAATGCCCTCAAGAATTGTTATTGATTTTACTAAAATAGTCTCGCTATCTTTTTTAGAGAGCAAAGCATTTTCAATGGCAAAGCAGTTGGGAAACAATCAAATTTTCGAGTGAACTAATATTCATTCGGATGATTTTTGTTTTCAATTGAATATCTAGGGTTTGCTAGGTTGGGGTTTTGTAGTCTGCCTGTTTGTCTGCCCATTAACTTGTGTTCACACACGAATTTACTGTTTTACCCTTGAAATATAATAATTAACCAGTTGCTTGCCTAGTTTGTAGCTTGTGTGCGACCTGTCAATACGGGCGGGCGGGCGAGTTACAGGTCGGCCGGATATCGGGTTCGGGTAAATAGGGGTCGGATGTATTTCGGGTTCGAGTAAATACGGGCGGTGTATTTCGGTTTTGGGTCAACCCAACGAAATATGATTGCGACTTTTTTCCACTTTTTCTTTTAAAAAATTTGTCACTAAATATTATTTTTGGTACAATATACATAATAAAATACGATTATCTTCTAGTACCGATAGATTATTGTAAATGTTTCAACTTAAATTTGTAAATGTTTCAACTTAAATTAGAGAAATAACATACGAATGAGTTGCGGTTATAGTTTAATAGTCATGATTTCTAACGAAATGTCACAAATTCTAATAGATTTGAACGTAAAAAGATAAAGTTTTCGGGGCAAACGGGCGAGTCAGTTTGACCCGCTAATTTGCGTGTTTTTCGGGTTCGGTGTATTTCGGGTTCAGGTCGAGAAAATCATGTTTAAAACCCATAATTTCCGGGCGGGTTAGGGTCGGATTTCGGGTCGGATCAAAGATTAACAGGTCTATGTGCATACATAAATTTTCGTTTTTGCCCTCGGGTACAATTTTTTGCCCTCGACGACGATGACATAAATTTTTGGGTCGGATCAAAGATTGACAGGTCTATTTGCATTCTAGTAAGAGTTGGATCGATGGAGGATTTTTGGATCGTAAACTCGTAGAATCGTTGATCCGGATCATTTTTTTGTTTGTCGTTTTGAATGAGTTATGTAGAAATCAAGATAACTAACAATGTTAGGGACAAAAATTATAAAATTACTTAAATTGATAAAAAATTAAATATGATTTAGGAGACAAGGGATGAATAATATACATAATACTAATAAAGTTATTTTGGGAATGCAAAATGATAGATAATTAAACATAAAAAAAATTAATTAAATAGACAAATAAATAATGATAGAGAAATACTAGAATTTATAAAATTATCTTAAAAGAATAATATTTTATAATGAATAAAATTCTGTATAAAATAAAAACAAATTGAATTAGAAACCCGTGTGTAACACAGGCATTATCACTAATATTGACAAGAAAAAAACTAATAGCTAAAAATAACGTCAAATTTTTGTGTTAAATAGTTAGTAAAAGTTACTATTCCTAGCTTGTCCGATATGGATAGATTACTAGAGTTTCCAACACTTAAGGGAAATAAATATTTTATTTCTTATTATTGTCCCACATAGAGAGAATATCATATTCTCTACCTCTTTATATATTAAAGAGTGTCATGGACTTATAAATACATAAGCCCATGGTGTGGGCTCATAAATAAATAAGTCCATGGTGTGGGCTCATATATATGTGGCGTTGGTTGTAGGGCAATAGAGGCGTTTTTTACACTTATTAGGCGCACTTGGCACTTAGCACTTAGTACGTGAACAACAATCAGATAATATAATTATCTATTACTATTTTCCTTTTTCTATCCTTTGGCAGTTGCAGTAGTTGGGACAGTTGGATCATATTCAACAATTTTAACAGTCTTAATCTATCCACAACTTCATCCTATCCATATAGAAGAATGGGGGATTGATTATTACATAAGAAATCGATCCAGGAAGCTTAGTTGTATCTTGGAGACACGATTTTCCATTAGGCGCAAATCATGTCAGAAAGACAGTGATTTCATTCACACCTCAAAGCTCCGATCAATCTCAAATTATCTAACATTTTGTTGATTTGTTTTTAAACATTTTTTAGTGATATCTAATTGTACTGTGTTTTAGTAAAATTTATTATATTCTTTAGACATTTTATGGAAACTTTTTAATTCAGAATAACGATAAGAAAATGAAATTATAACGTGAAAAGAGGGGGAGTAAAGAAGATATATATAATCCATTTTCAAACACATATTCTAATTGATCCTTTCATATGTTGGAAACTTTATTCGATTGCATACCAATTATAATGATCTTCTCTGAAAATTTATCATTTAATTTGGACATGCATGTGGAAGTTAACTTATCGAAGCTAACCCAAATCATTAACATAAAACAAAATATTCTGATGTAATTGGCCGGTTCTCTACCTTAATTCAAACCTCTGTTAATTAAAATGTTGGCCGGCGTCTAACATATTTATTTTCGGCACGAAATTCTTTTACTAATTCCGTCCTAAATTATTAGTCTCTTCACTTAAGATCATGGTTATATTGAAAATAAGATGAAAAATTTGTAAGTTGTCCAATTAATTGAAAGGCCCAACAAAGTCTTTCAAATTGAACCTGGCTAGCAAACAAATAGCTAGACAACTCAACTCTACATGTTGTGCTATAAATTTGATGTCTTTTTTATTGATCTCGTTGTGTTATAAGACTATTTATGATTCCCTTTGTAATCTCTCCGCATTACACTCATTTTTATCTTTCCTCTATTGGTTTCTTCATGCATTAGGTTTACTTGTAAAAAACTTGCCTTCATCAATTCTTTATAGTTCTTATTTGTTTTTTTAATACCTACATCCATAACAAATTATCTTATTTGTTTCTGCTACAATATAATTAAATCCGTTCAATCTAGATTCATTTTCTAATAAGATGCTTTAGATCTCATTCAATCGTATAAAAATAAATAAAATAAACACCAGTGGATATATACCAAGTAAAGATGCAAGGTGTATGAGCAAATATATCAATCAATCTATGTTAGCATGTTGATTTCGCAATGTAAGTAAGGTTAGGTATACAAAAAGTACAAGTTTAGCTTTGTTTCAAGCCCTGTTCGGCAAAATTAGCGTTTTAGGTAGCGGATAGCGGTTTACGTAGCGGATAACGGTTTAAGTAGCAAATAGTGGGTGATTGTTCAAATGAAAATTGTGTTCGGTAAATTTAGCGGTTGAATTAACAGATTATTGTGAATTGACATAAAAGGATATCAATAATTTTAAAAGATAAAATTTTCAAAGGGTATTTTTTGATCGAAAATATGTAACGCTATATCCTAAACGCTAAACGTTAACTTTATTAGCATTTCACAAAACGCTCGTTAAAACGCTAGCTTACCGAACACTAATATTTATGCAATTAGAGTTTTGACTAGGTCAAGACGCTAAACGCTACCCCAAACGCTACTGCCGAACACAGCCTCAGTAGTGCAAATAAGACTTACAATATTTGAGTAAATTGAGAATCCTAACAAATCCAAACTTGCTCAAACTAATTTAAATTTTCAAAGGGTATTTTTTGACCGAAAATAAGACTTACAATATTTGGATGCTGCAAAGACCCCCTTTACCTTACACAAATGAATATGGGAGGTGCTGAGATACGAACCTAAGACCTCTTGTTCAGATCTGGCTCTGATACCATGTAAAACCATTTCAACCAAAGGCTTAAGCTGATGGTTGAAGTCCCAGAAATAGTTTTATACTCTAACATGTGCATAAAGTTATCAATTCAACTCTGCCTCTTTGGAGTATATTGGAGTATTAAGTTAACCTTATATCTTTGATAATTAATTGAATTTTTTTATGCCTTGATTTTTATATGGGATAATCAAAGCCTTTTTTTTATAGAAAAAAGAGATGCAAATTGAAAAAATTAGAAAATTTTCTTGCAGCACCTACATTTTAGCTACACGAAGTATTTGGAAAACGTACGTAACTCATAGAATAATTCACTTATTTTGTGACTTATTTCTTCACATTCAAATATTTGTTTGAACTTTTGATTGAACTAATTCTTTACACATGGATATGATCCTTTAATTTGAAGCTTGAACCCCTAAAAGATAAAAACAAGTGGAAAACAATGCAAAATGAAACTAGTATTTGTAGAAGTATTTATATACTAGTAGGTAATTGAGTAAAAGTGTTTGGTTTTGTGGTACATAATTAATTAGCGATATAATATGATAATGACTTTGGTGAAAAGGAGCACAGGCAAGTTCTTAGCCACAAACTCGGTCCTAAGCTTGCTGCTAAAGCTTCCTTGGGCAAAAATTAATTAAGCTACGTAATCAAATTTGACTTGACATAATTATTGAATGGGTTCCCAATTGACTTCCATTTAGTTCCCACCCAAACCCTAAACGATAAATTAATTCATAATACTTAGTTCTAATTAACAAAATCAATTTGTAATTCCAATTAGTAGACGTCAGTCGTAGGATCACCATTCATTTCTGCATTGTTATGTATGATTGCCAGTAGTTTTCACTTGGAAAAAGTCCCATTAATTTATGGATGGCGGCAATATCAAATAATACTCGTGAAAAAAGTGCACATCCTGATGGTGATTAATGATAAAGACAAGGGTAACTCGTCTCTATTTTTAAATAAACGCAGATATCTTTAGATTACAATAAAATGAAAAATAATGCTCGTATTTATGTTAAGATGTCATGAACATTTTAAAGGAGTATTATCTCCCTCATTTTCATACCAGTAATAAAATTCTAGGAGTATTTTGTACTATGTCCTAAACTTAATGTGAATTTCCCGTGTATATACTTAAGAAATAATTAGCATTGATAATTATAAATAGTACTTGTTTCATTTTTTTAACTAATGTTTTATCTAACTTTTTTCATTTCATATTATCTCTTACATTATGATTTCAATGTTATATTAACTATTGTTTTTATTTTATCTATAACATTTATTGAATAAATTAAAACACTAAAAATTAATTACAATTAAAAATAACATTCATTAAATAAATAGTAGCTTATATATCCATTAAGAAAAATTCTAAGGTAGTCAAATTTTTTTTCGACTACGGTAGTTGATCAATATCAACCGTTGATCTATTAAGAATTAATCTGAACCATTGAAATTTTTTTAAATTTTTTTTATCACAAAAATCTTGTTAAGATTTCACAAATATTTTTGCATTTTCTTTGCATTGAAATAAACTATATATTTTCCCTCAAATTAGATTCTTTTAAGGAACTTTCCGTCAATTAATCTTAACCATCATCATCTTCCAATTCATCACACCATAAAAGTTCAACACCATTGATGCCTCTCAGTGCATCATGCCATTATGCATTCTAATGGCCGTCAATGACTCCAATCAAGAACCTCTTTTCATGGTGTAATGAGTTGTTATATAAAATTACCACCATTGAATTCGTAACAAAAAATACTATAATAAAAGTATAATATTGCAATTATTAATAACATATTAGATAAGAAATTATCAATCAAAGAGTGAGATTGGAAACCGTAAAAGTCAAAATTATGACAATTAATATAAAACAGAAGGAGTAAGATGGTAAGAGCTTCGGCGTTGTGGTTCACCGGAGACATTTGGAAGATAGAACGAAGGTGAGGCATGGCCGCATGGGAGACATGCTAATATTCCTTCATCTCAGAAATGGTTCCACCACCGTACCAGATGTGAGATGGAGCAGAACGTGATATATGATAGAAAAATTCTGATCAGAGCAAGAGATTAAAAAAATTAACGGCTAAAAAAATATACGGGAAGCAAAAGGATAATCCCAATCCTCGAACCTGTAACCTATGTTCATAGGAACTATCATAATCGTTAGCTTTGCAATTTTGTGAAATCAATTTTAAAGGCGTAATATTGCCTACTATTACCATATGACGTGTGCATGATATTCGATAAGATTACAAAAGATTTTTACTGAAATTATAATATTTTATATCCTTAATCATGTAATAAAATAATATTAAGTTCATAATAATAAAAATAATAAAATCATTTATTTAATATTAATAAAAATCAAATCGACGGTTAAGATTACTTTATCTATAATCAATGGATGATATTCAATTTAACTATGATAGTCGAAAAAAAGTTGACTACCACAGACCTTTTAATTTTTGCAAAATCATCCAAATGTCAAGTAAAATAAATGGAGGGAATAGATAACTCTGACTTCAAATTTTTATCCTATCAATATTCGATAAAGTTTTTAGAAATGGAAAGATTGCCTTCTTGAGATAGATTGAAATATTTTACAAAGTTTGAGACTTAAGAGTATCTGCAATGGTGAGTTTTAATTCGACTTACTGCTGACGTGGCATGAAACGAGAATGAAGTGAGCTCGTGTAGGACATTTTAGTGGTGAGAATGAAACTCGTCTCGCGAGAATCTCGCTTTCAGTCTCGCGAACCGAGTTTGAAAGCGAGTTTGAAATATTAATATTTTAATCATATTTTTTTCTTTCTCGTCCTCCATCTCATTTTTATCAATATAACCAAATTAATTATATTCTTAGGTGAGACCTATTTACTTTTTTTAATTAATATGAGTCAAACTCATTCTCACCATTGGAAAGCTAACTAAATAAAAAGTTAAATTTTGACTCTCTTGATAGGGGTCCACAAATCCCACGTCATACAATTAGTCAAACTCAAACTCACCATTGCGGGTGCTCTAAAAACGAAATAATTTACAAAGTTCGCGATCTAAAATTTTAGTTAAAGATCATTATTATTTTATTTATCATTATCATAATTGAGATCCATAATATTAATATAGCAGGTTATTTAAGTTTCTCGTTTATTTTTCTCCTCTTTCCTATTATTCTCTCTGACTCCTCGATAAATATTTTCACCTCAACTTTTATAGTTACAATATTTAGTTAAGTAAAATGATAAACATCTTGATGTAAGATGGTTAATAAATATTTTACATTTCACCTGAATAATACTCATAAAGTTAAATGTAAGCATGTTTAAATCATTATAAAAGGTATGTTTCATTACTTTGAGGGTTATTACAACTTATAAACAATATAAAAATAATTATTTTATTTATATTTTTTCATAAATATAAAACTATGTATAAAATGTTCATTTTGTACTATGATTGATAAAATTAAGCTATTATTTATATTTTTGACCTAGGTAATAAGTATTATACTTCTATATAATTGTTAAATAAATATATATAATTTATTAGAGAAAATATTATCAAAAATTTCAATAATATAAAATATGAACAATTTAAGATGGTTATTAACCATCTTGAGTCAAGAACAACTTGAACTCAAAATGTGTATCATTGTCCATTAATTAATTTAACTCAAAATTTGCCCTTTCTAGCTAGCTTTAGGTAAAAGTTGGACAAAGTCAAATTACGTAAATTGTAAAATTATCGTAAAACCAAATTTCACCATTAATAAAACCTTGATAGAGCTTACATAGTACTACAGTAGTACAATATTATTGTCGGTCATGGTGCTGTTAGTCAAATATTAGCGTGACAATACTATATAGATTGCTGCATTACAGACAAAGTTCTTTCATTTCTTTTCCATAGTGAGCTAAAGTAAAATATTATATTAAGCTCTTTCATTTCTTTTCTATAGAATAAAGGTAGCAAACATTTTTTAAATTTAGGTCAACTACATTTAATCTTTTTAAATTATAAAATCTAGAGATAAGACTGTTAGATCTAACTCATTCAAAATTCATACATTATTGGACATGAATTTAAAGTATTGTTTCTGGTTTTGAAATAGTAATTAAAACTTGAATAAAAATAAAATTATTTATCAAAGGTAAAATAGGTACAACAATTGTTTTTTTTTTCAAAAAGTTACTGGGCATCAGCAGCCCATTTATTTAAAAAAAAAAATGAGCCACAAGGCCTAGAACACAAGAGTCAAAAGATGATGGGCATAAATGTTTCAGCCCAGTGCTACCAAAGCCCTACCAAAAGGAAACACACAAAAGTCAAAATACAGCCCAACCTAATCCAAAGCCACATCTCTACATTCTACTGATGCAATTATACAATCCAAACTGCAACATTAGGTATATTTTAACATTCTCCACGACAGTCACTGCTCATCTCTTCCTCTCTGCTTAATACCAATGCCCATATTGCTGCATCTTTTGAAGGCTAATTCATAGGTAACCAGCAGATCCTGCTTGGTGAATCAAAATTTAGAAAAGGTGTGAGATCTGATGAACTTTCCTGCACAGCTGTTCAGCAGTGTATGGCATGCTATCCTTCCAACATCCAGCCCACATAGCCACTCTTCTCTTGATTAGGTCAACAACAAGGTTAATATCCGGGTTGATTCTGTCAAAAACTACATTCTTGTGCTTCCAAATAAATAGTCCACACTGCAGCAAAGCAACTCACTACCCATAATTTCTTTTGCATCTTGCTTCTAAATTGCTTGTCAAGCCACAGTTTAAACCATTGTTTGAGTGTTGAGTAGTCTGGTAGCGCACATTCCATATGAAGCAGCACTTCAGACCATATCGGAGTGACAAAACGGCAATGCAAGAGCATATCAGATGGTCTATGGTTTTTCGAAGTCGCCACAAAGGAGCAACTCACTATCCATAAAAGAGCCTCCACCACACATCACAAATCCCCAAAGCAACTTATTTTCCATTTTCAGCTTGCAACACCTAAACCCCTCCATCTATGTCTGCATTACCACCAAAAAAACCACTGCAATTATGTAATTCTCTGGACAAAAAACACGCTCCAGCTTGTCCTCCCTTTTGCTCCTTTTCGCATTTGAATTCTCCTACCATTCCATTCCCCCATCCTCATCTTGCTTCTTCCCTTTTCTGCTCCTACTTCTATTCTTTTTTATTGTTTTCTTTTTCTCCTTCCTTTCCTTGCTTCTGTCCCTACTTTGATAGAAACCGGCTGCTTCCACCTGTAGTTCCTCAATGAATTTTACTCCAATGTCTTTTGCAATCTCAGATTTTCTTTTTGCTATCCTCCTCTCTATCTCCTCAGAGCTGTAATTTTGCTTGTATGCTTCATCTTCCCCATGTACTGCATTAACTATTATTTCCTCCAAGTCTCCTTGAGTTGCTTTTATGTAGCTTTCGCTGGGTTCAATGTGTACTAAGTGCAATTCCACATTCTCCATCTGTTGGCCTTCCTCTCTCTCTTCCAGATTATTAAATACTTTGTCATTTATGCTCCTCATGCTTTCTCTTCCCCCAACAAGTTGTTCTCCTTCTGGTTGTTGTTCCCCATTCAAATCATCAAAACCCACTGTCCCTAGCACTTCTACCTCTTGCACCACCTCGACCACTGTTTGAGTCTCCTTGGTGCACCTGTCATTAATAAGTTGTTGTAATGGCTCATTTAACTCATTTCGTAATTCGGGCCTATTTTGAATTTGCATTGACAGGATTTCCCCTGTCTCTTCCTCTTCCACCACCTGAGTTTGCGTCTGATTCTTTTCCATGATCGCCTTCAGTGAATCTTGGTCTCTAGTCTCCTCAGCAGTGACCTCCATGCTTCCATCTCCGGTGTTGTTGATGTGCCCATCAGTTGAATCGTCCTCGTCTTTCTCGTCATCCTCTTCAAAATCGTTGACGTTTGTAATGCATGTGTTTTGTGGGTGATTATACGTGTTTGCCTCCTTGATAAACACCTTGTACGAGCACTCACCAATCGTTAATAGCACTACTCCATCGATTCTATTGAATACCTTTGTCAGTATTTGCATCTTTATGTTTTCAAAATGCTCCGTCGATGGCTTGATGTTGTGCTGCGACCTAAGGATATTATCTGCCCCCATTCTTGAACGCATCTTTGGAAATTAATCCACTTCCACCCATGGGGGGTATTCCTTGAACATCAACCGAAACCTTTCTAGCTTCACATGTTTCATATCGAGACCATTTACGAATATCTGAGAACCACACCTCCAATTCCATCGGATTCCTTACAGCTTCTTCTACATCTTCTTTTGTTGGTAATGTGATGATGAACTTGGTGCTGCTGATCGCTGTAATCTTCGATGTTGGGGCATAGTTTTGTATTATTGCCGAGGCCAAGGTATCTAGGTCTCTTGGTTGTGGACTTGTACAGACCACACTCCTTTCAATCCACTCCATTATCTCTTCATTCTCTTCCCCTTCTATTCTTATGATGCCACTATCTCCAACTATGCTTACATTACCTTGTTTCCTTTCTTTGCTTCCTATTGGAGCCACCACTCCACCACCTTTCCTTACCCATATTCTCTTTGCCCTGCTTCTAAAGGTTTTGGCCCTATCCTTCTTTCCACCCCTTCTCCTGGCTTTCCGCACCGCTATTCTATTCCCTCTCACTGTTTTCCCATTCATCCTTGCCATACTCCTATGAACAGATTCCATCTCCCAAAAGTAGACAAAGCCATACCTACCTTCCTTACCCCTCCTACAATGAATGTAGGTATCCTTCACCTTCCCAAACCTTCAGAAAATTCCTTTCAAGCCATATTTGTCCAATTTCTCAGGTAAATTTCCCACGTAAATGGCATGGCTACCGTTGTTCTCCCATTGGCGTTTAGTTCTCCATGCCATTTCTTGGAAATTAGGGTTTAGCAGCGAGAGGAAATTTTTTTTGAATATGACATAATATGCCCTTACTGGGACCTTTTACTAAGTCAACAACGTCCTTTAAAAGTCCCAAAGCGAATTTTGAATATGGAATGGAAGAAATTTCCGCGCAAAATTCTAGCCCATTACGAACGCTAGGTACAACAATTGTTAGAATTATAAAATTGATAAAGAGAAAAAGAAAGTTATGTAGTTTTACTAATAAAAGGGATGGTGGGAGTAATTAGGTTTTTAGGGATTTAGGATAATATACTGATAGTAATTTTGTTTTTAATGTCTTGGGCATACAATGATGTGAGTAGTCACCAACCTTAATGTACGTATCAATCAAAGAGCATATTGATGTTTTTGTAATAATTTTACCTATTTTACTTGCCAAGCTTTGTGCACTTTGTATACCTTAAATACCAACATTGGCCATTATTGTAATTATGAGACTCAAGTCAAATCCTTACCCTTTTCGATGTACTAATGAAGATTGAATAGATCTGGATAAGGCCGATATGAAGTCCGGCCAAAGATAGTATATGATCAACTTTTTTAAAAAAATTTAAACGTGAGTATAATAGTTTCATCTCCATGGCTGATAAAAAAAAATATATAAAATGAGTTTCTATGGTCCTATTTAACAAACAATTGTTAATTGTTGGCAGTTAGATATTTGCATTGTCCGTCTACTATTAATTGTTTACATTGACCGATTGACAGTTTGTATAAGCGGTTTGGATTGACTGTTTGATAAAGTTGTGTTTTGTAAAATTAGCAGTTTTTGAAAAAATAATTTTTAAAATTTGATTTAAAATAATATGTATAAATTATTATTATTATTATAATGGCATGTCTATAATTTTTTTATAAATTTTGAGTTAAATGGTAATTTCTACAAATAGCTAATATAATAGACTGTTCATGTCAGCCTATTGAAAATCAGTTTATTAAATCTAATCAACCAAGTGAATATATAAGTTGTTTATCAAACACATGTTTAATTTATTTGATTTGATCATTTTTCCAATAAATTATTCAATATAGAGAAATTGGATTTAAATAATCTGAATTTGGGTCATAATAGACTAAATAATATGAACTTTAGATTTGGTTCTAAATAATTTGAACTTTGAAACCCTTGGATTCTAGTAGCATGCCACTTGGCGGCGGGATGACAATAGTAAGCTGACATGACATAGCTAAAAAGAGCAGGCGTGTGCCTTCGCCGCCACGCCATGCCGCCGCTGAATTAAGTTCACTTTAGCTCGGTGACGTGCTACTGGAATTTAAGGGGGGCCAAAGTTCAGATTATTTAGATCCAAATCTAAAATTCATATTATTTAATTTACTATAACCCAAAGTTCAGACTATTTAAATTCAATAATTCTCTTCAATATATTGTTTACCAAACACGACCTATAACCAATACACCTACATGGACGGGAAAAAGAAATGGATTAGTAGATAAAACTCATACAGAAAGAGATGGGAATAGTTTAAGAATTACGAGTAAAAAAGGAATTCGTTAAAAACATTCGTCTCAAAAACAATGAAAATAACAAAACAGTATGACTTGGCATGTTGCCATGTTGGTACATTTTCTATGGCCGAGCGTTGTAACTTGTATGTAATCAGAATTTTTTTATTGTTGCTATTTGCTAGGAAGCTTGATCAAGATGCGTGTTACCATGGGTTTCAAAAAAAAAAAAAATGCATGCTACTACTCTTAAGTTCTCAAACTTTTTAAAATACTTTTTTTCCCGATAATTTGTAAGCCATAAAAGGTTAAGAAAGCATCAAAGATGCTAGAAAACTGCAGCAAGGAAACAACCAAAATAATAAAACAGCACAACTCGAAGCAACGAGTAAACAGGAGACAAACAAACAAAACACCACAGCCTGAAAGCCATTTCATCCATTCTTCCAAGAGAAAACACCAAGACTCAAGGGACAATCTCACCTAATCAGCCTTTATCTTCTTCCAATCTCTTCTTTTCATATATGTTTCCCGTATTTAAACATTTAAGTTCAATGGATTTTCAAATTTTCACCAATTCATGAAGCCATGCTAATATTATTCTCAGAGATTGTACTCTTTGATTCACAATATTAATCGGCTTTTAGAGTGTGTTTGGTAGAGGGGAAACAATTTTTTTTGGAAAATGTTTTCCCAATTTTCTAGTATTTGTACAAAAAAAGTTTAGAAAATCATTTCCAAAGAAAATTATTTTCTTCTAAAGGAAGGAAATTGATTTCTTTTGTTCAACCTAGAAAAATCATTTTCCACCATTGATTATTGGATCGATTTTTACTACTAACTGAAATTTGAGGCCGAAATTTAACATTAACGGTTTTGCTCGAAATTTTGTAACACGATAGAATTGATTAAAAAAACCTCAAATATAAATTTTTAGTTCAAAATATTTTTATTTGATAACATTTATCTCGATATACATCAGATCAGAAGTTTTTGCCCTAAAACTAACTAAAACTTTTAAAAATTCAAACTGAACTGTTTTAATCGAAACTTTATGATTTGATAGTATGAAATAAGGAAAGCTCAAATATAAATTTTGAGCTCCAAATATTTTTATTTGTAACATATGTCGCCACTTTTATCGACATTTTTTTGCGGTTAAATATGACTGAAACTTAAAAGCAAAATTCAATTTTATCGGTTTGTCACGAAACTTTATAACACGATAGAAATAACTAAGAAAAGCTCAAATATAAATTTTGAGCTCCAAATATTTTCATTTGTAACATATATCGCAACTTATATCGACATAAATGATCATTTTTCGAAAAATAATTTATCTCTTACCAAATGAAGGAAAATTTGGCATGGAAAACCATTTTCCTTGAAAAACCATTTCTTATGGAAACCAATTTCCTCATAAATCATTTTCCTCTCAACCAAACACACCCTTAGTATTGAATCTCATCTTAGTGGCCTACATTTATGATAATCGAATTTGAGACAGAACCATGGGTTAGTTTTATCTTGAAAACTGGATGGAAGTTTGGTGTTGCCAGTTCTCCCGACAACGTTGCCACAAAGGCCCAATACTCATTTAGGAATTTATCGTAGACCCAAATAAGTTGCACCAGTATTGTACTTGAATAATGATCTCACGTTTAACAACCCAAATTTAGATGGCCTATTGGCCCAATGTTACAAGTGAAGCTATTTTTTAGTTACTATAATGGACAGTGTAAAATTAGGGGCATTGCTCTTTGTCGCCCTAGTTTTACTGTGCGTCGCCCTTAATTGACATAAAAATTCCATTTCATGCCCTTGGCCCTCAAACACTCTACACAACCCTCCACAACTCCCCACTCTCTTTCTCTCTCTAGAAATTTTTCCCTTTCCATTTAAACCCTCAAAATCTAAACAACATTTTGTAGAAAATGAGTAATGGATCATCATCTGAAGAAGAAAAGGTGATTTTTTAAGTTTATTCGTTTTTAATTTCGTTGAATTTCATTTATTATTGCCGAATATGAAACGCGCCCGGATTGCGGTTCAAGCCGAACGCACAAAAAGCGCTCGACCATGGTCAAAACGCGCCAGCGCGGCCGGTCCATGGTTGAGCCGCTGCAGCGTCTCAACCATGGACCGGCCGCGCCCTGGGCGCGTTTCGATCACTTCGGGCGCGTTTTGTGCGTTTCGGCTTGGTTGGCACGCTTCATATGTTTGTTATTTTTTGTGAAATAATTAAATAATTTAATTATGTTTTTATTTGATTAATATTTTTATTAGTTCAAATAGTTTTTACTTTAACTATCATGTATATAAGATTATATTGTTATGAAAGCATTTTTAGGCGCATTTTTATTTGAATTCAATTATTTAGGGTTTGATTAGTTTTGTATAGAGTATTATTGTTGTGGCGTTACGAGAATTAAATAATTGACCTAATTATGTTTTTATTTGATTAATTTTGTTTAGGTGTTGCTTGAGGAATTTGGGGAGATGGTGTAGATTACTCGACAATTTGCAACGGAGCAGTGGTTTGATAGTATCGATGATCTACATGCATGGGCCGATAAAATAGCTAGAAACTTTGGGTTCAGTTGGTGAGCATCTTACAAAAGAATGGAAATGTGGATGGTCCTGTGCGATGCTATATAAGATGCTGGCGATATGGGAAATATCGAGGGAAAATCGGCACGATTGATTGCGACAGTCAGTTAAACACGAAGACAAAATCGTGTCAGTGTCCATTCATGATATGCACATTCTCTCCAACGGGGGAGAAGTGGGTTGTCCGAACGTACCCGGGTGACAAAGGGATGCATAATCATCGATTTATTCTTTACGAGGAGGGACACCGAAGGGGAAACCCGTTGACAGCTGAAATGAAAGTCCATATACGTGACATGACTGACACTGGTTGCACTTCGCTCACGATACACACATCGTTGAAGCGGCATTTTCGGTGTAATGTCAACGAGGGGCAGATATACAATGAGGGATTTAAAGTTAGGTCGGAGGAGATGGATGGTCGGACACACGTGCAGCATAGCCTTCACTTGGCAAATGAGCATGGCTACTTTAATCTTGGATCGCATTTGATGGTGATGGGAGTTGCATCGATGTTTATGTGTCACCCATACTGAAGCTTCTCGCACATATCCACATGTTATACTCATCGACAAGACGTATAAGACTAACAAGAAGAAGTGGCCATGTTGTGAGATAGTTGGTGTCACGAGTACAAATCATAACTTTCTTGTTGCGTATTGCTTAATGAGAGATGAGGTGAAGGAGTCATATGAGTGGGTACTCAAAAGGCTGGAAGAGCTCATGGGCGTCGGTGTGAAACCAAACGTGATCGTCACTGATAGAGAGCATGCTTTGTCATGGGCTATAGGATGCGTATTTCACGGAGTTCCTCACCTATTATGCGTATGGCATATAGGGAATGACGTTGAGAGCAAAGTTAATGACTTGACTGGCGGGAAGAAGAATGGACAAGGATCGTTGTTTAGGAACATATGGTGGAATCGCGTCGTCTATTCGAGTACAATTGAAGAATTCGATTACAGATGGTCGTGTTTGGAGTCACATTGGGTTGGGAACAATAGACTGGTTGTCGATTATTTGACCAGTACTTGGATGAAGTTCAAGGAGAAGTTTGTGAAGGCATACACCGACGATGTCCTTCATATGGGAAACATCGCGACTTCGAGAGTTGAGAGTCAACATTCGACTTTCAAGTATTATCTCGGTAGCGGTCGTGGTTCATTTGATCGGTTGTTCAAGTATTATCTCGGTAGCGGTCGTAGCACGATGAAACGCTTGTGAGGATGCCGCTAGCAATGGCTGCTCGGGTTGCGCATGAGTAGTCGTTTCTTCAGTGCGAGCACGACGAGCTGATGCAGTCGTCCCGCGTCTATGGGGGTCGCCTTCTTTCTCTGCTCGCCACCCAGTCGCATACCTCTTCAATGTGAGTGAAAGTTTGCTTTTAAGCTTTTTATCCGACATTTCTATTCCTGCAAGATATTAGTGTTTATGACATCATACAAATATATATTATGTTTTTCTTCTTAACCAATAATGCCAAACCCACAAATTGCACCCTAAACCCTAAAACCTTAAATACTAAACCCTAAAACTCTAATACTTGTTGCTACACATGGAAATAGGTAATTTGTGATGGTAGTTTAGATTAGTAAGTAGGTTAATATATAGTTCCAATATTACTTGTAGATGCCATCAAAAGAGATTGAGTATGGATCTTGTTATTATACAAGGAGAGTGTGTTTGTTCCTGTTAATGTATGGGTGAAAAAGTATTTCTTGAGTCGTAACGACTTATCTTTTATTTGTGTGGTTCCCAAAAAGTAGCGCAATATCATCCGTGAAATTGCGCGAGGTCTACAATGCTCTGGGAGTTAGAAGCGTATGAGATTCGGTACAATGCAGTGTTCCCATTGTGCAGCCTGGTGGGCAACAGGCTGCACAATGGGAACAGTGCATTGTACCGAATCTCATACGCTCTATCTCGAGCATCAGACCTCAGCGCAATTTCACGGATGATATTTGCTACTTTTGGGAACCACACAAATAAAAGATAAGTGGTTACTAATCAATAAATACCTTTTCACCCATACATTAACAGAACATACACTCTCCTTGCAATAACAAGATCAATACTACACCTCTATTCATAACATCTACAATTAATAATACTAAAACTACAAATTAACCTACTTACTACTCTAAACTATCAAACCCACAAATCGCATCAGAAACCCTAAAATCGCTAAATAGTTCTTTCTAATTAGTACACACACCTTAAGTTATTATAATTTGATACAAGGGTATGTAGACAGAAATAAATTGATCGACGCTTAATTAATTTATCCACTAAAGACGCTTGTACATACACTTATATAATTTTAACAGTCATCCTTATATGGAAAATTTGCTCCTTAATAGAAGAATTTCCACCAGAGACGACTGTGAACTGAACCCTAAACCCTAATTCATTTACTAGTAAACCATAAACACACTATAACCAAACTAAAATCCCTAAACCCTAAACACACTAAAACCAACCTAAAATCCCTAAACCCTAAAACAGAAACTACCAAAAATCTCTGGGACCCTATAACCTAGAACGAACTAGTCTTAAGTTAGTCATCCGTAAACGTTAAACAATTACAACGTTAAAATAAACAATTATTATTATCAATCTTAACATTATATATGTCATTAACATTTTATTTTTCGAATTGTTATTTACTCATCTTAGTATTCGCTTTACTTTTTCAAATATTATTCCCCAAATACTATTTTAATTTTACAATTATCAACAATTTTTTTCAAATACTATTATTGATATTCATTTTTTTCAAAATCATTTTCAAAATATTAATATACTTTAAATTTTAGATTAAAGTAATATTAAAATTAAAAAACTCAATAATTTCGAATCGACTAGCGCCCGAGTAACGCTGCCGCCATGACCGGCGCACGGAACGCTGCCGGCCAAGACCAAGCTGCGATCTGGGCGCGTCCCAGTCATGGCCCAGACGCGTTCCGGGCGCGGCTGAGTCGATTCCGGAAATTATTGAGTTTTTTTTATTATTCCACACCCACAAACATCGTAAACGCACTCTAACCAAATGAATTAAAATTTCAATACAAAAAAACACAAAATTATGTTCAAATTACTCCAACAAACACATGTTTGAGTTCGCTTGTTTCAAAATTGTTCGAAATTTCCCAGAGCGCCAGATCATTGGCCACGACTGTGCCGCGTCTTTAGCGCTGTCTGGTCGTGTCCCACCGCGATCCGGCGCTGGCTAGGGGAAATTTCCGGGCAAATTTTTCCGAAGTTTTCCGGTCGATTAAAACCCCCCATGCCCAATTAACAACTACAAATTTTAAGATTTAATCCATTAAAACAAACCTAAACAACATACAACTACAAAATCAACTATAAATTTACAAAAAAATTACTCAAACTAACCTTTATGGTGGTCGGACGGAGGAGGACGGATCGGCTCCGGCGGACGTCGGCTCCCGGCGATGGGGGAATGTTGCGGTCGTCGGCTCCGGTCTCCGGTGACCGGCGAGTGGCGGTTGGAGGCAGTGGTGGTGGTGAGACTTGGAGTGTGAGTGTTGTTAGAGAGAGAGAGATAGAGAGTGAGTAGAGATTGTAGGGGATGGTGGGGGGAGGGTCAGGGGTAGTATAGGTAACCAAATGGTGAATTAAGGGCGACGCGTGAGATTGTAGGGCGACAAACAGAAAGCGGTTAAAATTAGTCATCGTTAAAAGTAGGAATTTTTTTAGATGGATAAAATTATGAATATCGTTCATGAAAAAAAAGGAATATACATGAACTCATTATATATTCTTTTTTTTTTTTTTGAAACCAACTCATTATATATTTTGTCTAAACATTAGACAAATGATATTGTTATCTAAAATTACTCATTGTTAATCTCAAAATAAAAATTACTTCCTCCCTCCTAACTAATTTTACAAAATCAATGTGTGTTGGAAATAGACTGAAAAATTATGTATGTACAAGTATACCCTTCATTAAAAGTGAAGAATAAATGAGAATTTTAAAAGGTAAAATAAAAATTTTATTCATTAATTAAGGGTAATATGGATATTTTAATTATTGAAAATGTAAAATTTACAAATAAAAAGGGACAAGATAGTTAGAAAAATTGACACTCATTAAGGGACGGAGGGAGTACTCATTAGTATTCCATCCCCCCCCCCCCCTTCTTCACACTCATCTATTTCCCAATGATGGTACTCATCTTGATAACCCCCTCCCCCCTTTTTCAGTGACATCAGTAGCATCCGAGACAAAGGGAAATTGATCTTCACAAAATTCTACATCTCGTGAAACAAAGAATTTTTACGACTACAAATTATAAAATCTCCAACCTTTTACCATAAGGGTACCCAAAAAAACACATTTACCACTTCATTTTTCAAATTTATCTCCTTTTGTTCCTTGGTTGTGAGCATAACACAAGGACCCAAAAACACTAAAAAAGATGCTCATAGGAAGGTGTGTGCCCATAAAGCAGCTCATAAGGTGTTTTTCCATCCAAGACTAGAGAGGGGGGGTCCTATTTATCAGATATGCAGCAATCAAAACACATTCCCCCAAAATTTGATTTGCAAATGCCCTTGAAATCAAACAACTCAAGCCACAATCATAATGTCTATGTTTCCGCTCAACTTTACCATTTTGTTGCGGTGTCCCGATACAAGAAGTGCGAAAAGTTATTCCATTTTCTAGGAAGTAGTTGCTCATGCACATAAACTCAGTACCATTATCACTTTGAAATTTTTTTTAACTTGTTTACCAAACTGTCTAGTGAAAAAAATTCTTCAAAGTTTGAGGCACCTCCCTTTTTTTAACCAACAAAGTTACCCAAACAGCACGAGAAAAATAATCCATAATAGTCAGAAAATAGTGAGCATCACAAGAAGAGGGACTAAGGGAAAAATTGTTTCTTGTTTGCTTTGCATGATGACAAACATCACAGAGTTTATTCAAATCTTCACTACTTGCCCTGACATCAACTATAGGAACTAATTTGATAATTTTGTAAGAGGGATTACTCGGCTCGGAATGTCACAAACCAACCGTCTGTTTCCATTGCGTTGTATGAGCCTTTATGCTTTGTTTTGGTCGGGAATAATAGAGTTAATCTTTTTGGTCACCCAGTCCAATCAGCGTCTTCGAAGTACAATCCTATAAAACACATAAATGTTTAAAAAAAGTTGTGACACAATCGGATTCATCAATGACTTGCGACACAAACATCAGATTACATGCCAATCTAGGAAAATAGAGAACATTTGACAAAGACCAAATGTAGGACCCGGAAAATTCCCGTTCGGGAAAATTGTTTCGGATGCGCTACTTAATGATCGGGAGCCGACTAAGGTTGCTTAATCCTTAAATAAGGATATTTTTATTTTCGAAATTCGTTTTCGGGGTGATGAAACTTTATTTATTTATAAATCCATTTTTTATTTATTTAAATACTCGAAATTACACCGAAATACTTTAAGAAATAATTCAACATTGGCCCAAACACCAGATCTAGGCCCAACAGAAGGCAAACGGGCCGCCATAGACTGTTAAAACCCCCGGGCACTTCCATGGGCCAGAGAAGATAGGCTGAAACTGATAAAACCCGCGGGGGTTTTATCAATCTGTGGCCCATTTTCTCTCGATTTTAACTTTGGATTAGTGAGAGGAAAATATTAAACCATTTCTTAATTATTTTAGTGTAAATCCGTGTGTTTAAATAATTAAACGGGTTATAAAAGAATTAAGAGTCGCTAGCCGATTTAAGGAAACTAACAAACCACAAAACAAAATAACTTTGGTCCACGAAACTCGATTCTAAGTTCGGGGGTAACGTTAAGAATTCGAGAATTATAAGAATCCTCGAATTCGCCTGTTTTAAAAAACAGACTCTACTAAAATCAACATTGAAATGAAAAAGAGCGGGGAGAAGTTTAATTGATTTCACGAAATTATATTCTCATCATGCAATATAAAATGAGGTTTTTGTTTACAAAATATGTAGAAGCAAAGGAATTAATGTACAACTTACATGATTAAAACAACAATATTAATAATGAAAGTGAACCTCTTTTGATCTTGGATGCCCGAATGCAACGGTCGGATTCCTTGACTTTGCCTTGACTTGGAGGTTGGAATGATGAGTGTAAGGATGGTGGGAGAATAATATAAGAGTGATGATGTAGTGATTTTATGAGAATATTAGAGATGAAGTTTTGAGAGAGTTTTGGTATGATGATGAAATTTGAGTAGAGTAAGGATAATAGATGGTGGTAGTTGATGAAATGAGTGTAATGGAGGGGGGTATTTATAGGTGAGTGAGGTGAGGTTTTAGGAGGGAAAATGGGGGAACATACCCCAAAAATCATGCCATGCAATCCATGCAATCCCAAACCCCCCGCGGGTTTTGAAAGTCAAGGCAGAAAGTCAACACATGTGGGGCTAATATCAAGGGGTTTTGATCAAGATTTTTGGCGCCAGCTTTTGAAGAGAAAACCCCCGCAGGTTTTGAAACCTTTTCACGGATCGCTGACGTGGACCGCTGCAAAACGACGCGCTCTGGGTAGGAGAAAACCCCCGCGGGTTTTGAAGTCGTCTGGGCCGGGAATGCTTCTGGGCCGCTTGTGATTTATTATAACCCCCGCGGGTCATATTCCGATTTGTGGCCCGTTCTGCTTTGCTGGGCTTACTTCGTCAACTGCATGGGACCAATGTCACATTTTGGTATCCAACCCAACTGATTTGTCGAATTTTGACGGGTCAGGATTATGTCGGTGCAAATCCCGGTGTCTACAGAGAGCCCCCACTTTGGTCGAGTTCGAATAGGACGAAGGTCAAAGTAGCCTGAGATACTGTTTGCTTGATGTCTGTCTTGAAGATGGATGTTGTCAGTGCTCTTTTATGTGGTGACTGGATGATGAATGATGTCGGCGCTGTCGTCGGAGGCCTTTAGGTGGCAACCGTTAGACGACTGGAGATGTCTGATGATGTCGTCAGAAACCTTTTTGGTGGCATCCGTTGGACGACTGAAGATGTCGGTGATGTCGTCGGAGGCCTTTAGGTGGCAACCGTTGGACGACTGAAGATGATGATGTCGTCGGAAACCTTTAGGCGGCAACCGTTGGAGGACGACTGTTGCTGATGATGTCGTCGGAAACCTTTAGGTGGCAACCGTTAGACGACTGTTGCTGATGATGTCGTCGGAAACCTTTAGGTGGCAACCGTTGGACGACTGTTGTTGCTGATGTCGTCGGAGACCTTTAAGTGGCAACCGTTGGACGACTGCTGCGATGATGGTGCTCTTTTATGTGGCAACCGGATGGTGTATGGTCCCTTTTTAGCGGTGACCTGAAAATCACAAAACAAAGTGTTAATTTTTCGGAAATGCAAGTGGGTTCAGATTTTTACTTGAGCTTTGGATACCCTTGGGCCGCAATCTTTGGGCCGTCAGTTTTTGGGTTGCATGACTTATTCCGAATGGGCTGGAGCGAGCTTGGACCGCGGAACTGGGCCTTGGTCAAAATAAAACCCCCGCGGGTTTTATGATCTTTCCTAGGCTGATGAGGGGCACTGGGCTGCGAAACTGGGCCACGGATGCCACAAAACCCCTACGGGTTTTCTTCTTTTTTTCTCTTTTTTTTTCCTTTTTTTTCCTCGTGGGTGGAATCTTAGTGGGGACCGGTTCTTGTATGGATGAGGACGCGCCACGTCGTCATGTTTCTCCTTTGGGTGGCAAGATGATGACCTTTAGATTTTCGACCAATGAAACGCATTTGCCATCTCGAGACAGATCCTAGAAACGAGCGGCTCATATTCACTCAACATTTCTATAAATGCAATGCCTTTCATTAATTTCATTCATTCACATTTTCAACTCCTTCGCATCTCCCTAGCTTCTTCTTCTCTTTAGAAAATTTGCTTCTTTGAAGAAATTTTGGGTTTTTTAGAAAATGCAACCCCGAAGCCATAGGAATCCTCCTCTTTCTCATGCGGCGGCATGGCCCCACGAGATGTCTTCACGACGTAATTTTATTCCCAGTACAGATGCTGACCCTTCGGAACTCACCATTCAATCTTGGAACCATGCTTGGTTCTACCGTTCTCAAGGTAATTTCTGAACCTTCTTTTATGTTTATTTTAGTGGAAAAATGACCAAGTACGAATTTATTTTTTCATGTCTTTCGATTTTCATTATTTTAAGCATGCTTTACGTATTTGTGGCTAAATAGTCTTTTCATTTATGTATCCCGACCGGAAGCCTGACTTGCGAAACGAACCAGAAAGATGAAAAATCGAACCATACGTTTTTCTTTTTATGCTTTTTGACCCCCTGTTCTCGGCCCAGTTGACCGAAGGAGGTGGCCCGCCTGAAAAAATAAAACCCCCGGGGGTTTTGTTACTCCGTGGGTGTAAGACCCGGAAAATCGCCCCCGTTTAGGGGTGTCGGTTTTCGGATACGCTACTTAATGATCGGGAGCCAACTAAGGTTGCTTAATCCTTAAATAAGGATATTTTTATTTTCGAAATTCATTTTCGGGGTAATGAAACTTTATTTATTTATAAGTCCGTTTTTTATTTATTTAAACACTCCAAATTACACTGAAATACTTATAATAATTCAATACCGACCAAACACCCGACCCAGGCCCAACAGAAGGCAAACGGGCCGCCATAGAGTGTTAAAACCCGCGGGGGTTTTAATACTCTATGGGTCGGACTGTGCGCTTTTGTGGGCCAGAGAAGATGGGTTGAATTTGATAAAACTCGCGCGGGTTTTTATCAATTTATGGCCCGTTTTCTCTCAGTTTTAACCTTGGATTAGTGTGTCGAAAATATTAAACAATTTTTAAATATTTTGGCGTAAATCCGTATGTTTAAAATAATTAAACGGGTTATAAAAGAATTAAGAATCGCCAGTCGATTTAAGGAAACCGACAAACCGTAAAAATAATAAAAATAACTCCGGTCTACGAAACCCGATTCTAAGTTCGAGGGTAAGGTTACGAATTCGAGAATTATAAGAATTCTCGAATTCGCCTATTAGAAAACAGACTCTACTAAAATCGACACTAAAATGAAAAAAGGGCGGGGAGAATTGAAGTTTAATTAAGTTCACGAAATTATATTCATCATCATGCAATATAAAATGAGGTTTTTGATTTACAAAATATGTACAAGAAACGAAATTAAAGTACAAATTACATGATTAAACAACAAAAAAAGGAAGCGAACCTCTTTTGATGTTAGGAGTCCGAATGCGTCGGTCGAATTTCTTGACTTTGCCTTGACTTGGAACTTAGATGGAAGGGTGCAAGTGGTTTAGGGGAATGGTATGAGGGTGATGATATGGATATGACAAAAGTGATTAGAAGAGAATTAAAGAGTGAATATGGATGATGGAATTTTAAGAGAGTTTAGGTGATAATGATGGTATTAGTTAATGAAGTGAAGGTAAAATAGAGGGGGTATTTATAAGTGAGGAGGTAGTGATTTGGAGGGAAATGGAGGGAGGCACATCCCTAAGATCATGCCATGCAATTCATGCAAATCCCAAACCGCACGCGGGTTTAGAAAGTCAAGGCAGAAGGTCAAAGTATGTGGGCTAAAATCAAGGATTATGATCAACATTGTTTTGGCGCTAGCATTTGAAGAGAAAACCCACGCGGGTTTTATATCCTTCACACGGATCGCTGACGTGGACCGATCAAAACGACGCGCCCTGGGCAGTAGAAAACCCGCGCGGGTTTTGTAGTCGCCTGGGCCGGGAATGCTTCTGGGCCACTTTTGTTTTGAGCTGCTTCTGACATTTAAAACCCACGCAGGTTTTGGCAGTTTTCTGGGCCGGATTTGCTTACTGGGCCAGATTTCTGGGCCTGAGAATTAGTTAAACCCGCATGGGTTTTGAAATTGCTAAGTGTATTTTCGAACGGCCATAAGTCTTTCATCCGGACTCCAATTGAGGTAATTCAAAAGGCGTTGGAAAGCTTATGATGTGTACTTTACTCTCATCAAAAGAAATAGGGCCAACGAGACTTGTGGAAAAAATGGAATTCGAAATGTGGGCATATGTATGTGGAAAGGGTGGAAAATGAAGGCTTTTTGTGGTGGGTTGGCCCAGTAGCTTTTGATTGAGGAAGGCCCATTGGATTTTCTTTCATGCTAGCCTCTTTTCTTGTTATGCTTGATTTGTACACTTGTCCCGGTATAAAATCCAGTGTCTGTAGAGAGCCCCCACTTTGATTGAGTCCGAATATGACGAAGGTCAAAGCAGCCTGAGATGCTGTCTGCTTGATGCTTGACTTTATATGGCGGCTGGATGATTTAGGTGATGTTGTACGAGGCCTTTAGGTGGCAACCGTTGGACGACTGATGCTGATGAAGTCGTTGGAGGCCTTTAGGTGGCAACCGTTTGGACAACTGATGCTGATGAAGTCGTTGGAGGCCTTTAGGTGGCAACCGTTGGACGACTGAAGCTGATGAAGTCGTTGGAGGCCTTTAGGTGGCAACCGTTGGACGAATGGTACTGATGAAGTCGTTGGAGGCCTTTAAGTGGCAACCGTTGGACGACTGATGCTGATGAAGTCGTTGGAGGCCTTTAGGTGGCATCCATTGGACGACTGAAGCTGATGAAGTCGTTGGAGGCCTTTAGGTGGCAACTGTTGGACGAGTGGTGCTGATGATGATGATGTCGTCGGAAACCTTTAGGTGGCAACCGTTGGACGACTAGTGCTGATGATGTCGTCGGAGGCCTTTAGGTGGCAACCGTTGGACGACTGCAGTTGGTGCTCTTTTATGCGGCAACCGAATGGTGCAAGGTCCCTTTTAACAGCGACCTGAAAATCACAAGAAAACTAAGTATTAGATTTTTCAGAAATGTGAGGAGGGTTTAGATTTTTACCTGAGCTTTGGAGACCCTTGGGTCGCAGTCTTTGGGCCATTAGTTTTGGGTTGTGTGGATGGATGCTGTCGGTGCTCTTTTATGTGGCGATCGGAAGGTGGATGATGTCGGTGCTCTTTTATGTGGCAACCGGAAGATGGATGATGATGACGCCTTTTAGCGGCGACCTGGTGTCGGTGATGGCTCCCTATCTGGCAGATTGATCGCAGCTGATCTCCCTTTCTCCTTTGTTTATGTCGATGCCCAAGTCTTTTCCCGGTGTCAATGATGCCCATCGGATTGTCTCGAGGTGGATCAGATTTTCCCAAGGCAGATCGGATTTTCCCGATGTTGATGGTGCCCACTTTGATTGAGTACTGGACCAAAGTAGAACTGTTTTGATGGACACCGGTCGAGATATGACTTTGTGGTGCAAAGCCTAGGGTGATGTTTGGAAGTTGAGTCCTGCATCGCGGTTGCGGGCGGCGTGCACCTTTTTGGGGATGATCTCGAGCAAGAATGATGCTCTACTTGATTGTTGATGAGTTTTTGCGTACCGTGCGCTGATCTCAGGCGAGAATAACGCCCTACTTGAGGTGATCTCAGGCGTCTGATGACATCCTTACTTGAAGGTGTGGGCTGACACTTGGAAGCTTCGTCCTGTGTCGTGGTTGATGTCGATGTTCTAGTCTTTCCCAGTGTCGTTCCTGTCTTTCCCGGTGTCGTTGTTGATGATTGTTGGCATGTTCAATGTCGAGGGACTCCACCGATCGCGATGTCGATGACCCTTATTTTCCTTAAATTTTGCTTCAAGCGCATAGGTGCCAAAATTTCACTGTGGGAAATGGATTCTTGCCTAGTCGTTGATCCGTATTAGTCAAGTGAAGATTCTGTCCTTCATGTCGAACATGTGCCATTCGTGTTTGGCTGATGATGCATGACTTGACTGGATGCTAACTTGTCCAGCAAGAGTTGGATTAGAGATTGCTCTAATCTTGCTCTCAGTGACTGGAAGCCATATCGATCGGTCTGATTGGGCTTGAACAACCCCTAGTGTTGCGTTCTGAGCAGTGATGTAGCACTTCCTTGCTTCTTTTTTTTTTCATTTTCAGATATGCAAGTATGCATGCAACTAGCCTACTAAACTATTGCACAAACAATGCAATTTTTTGTTTTGTTTTTGACACAAGCATTCATGCACTCATGCATTTATGCACGACTATCGACTTTATGCATGACAAACTGACTCAGTACACAATAATCTGACTCGATACACAACAGACTGACTTGATGCATGACAGACTAACTCAATGTATGACAAACTGGCTCGATACATGACAGACCGACTCAATGCACAACAGACTGATTCAATGAATGCAGACCAACTTGATGACAGACTGACTTGATGTATGACGGACTAACTCTATGCACCACAGACTGACTCAATGAGGCCCTGACACGGCTTATAGATGCAATGCAAACCTATTATGCCTAGACAGGATACACACATGATGCTTTTATACGTCTATACATGCAGACAACCCCCAAATCCATATTTAAACAAAAATTTTCTTGGACAATGATTTTCTAAGACAATGTTTTCCTAAGACAATGCTTTCCTAAAACCCTGACTCCCTAAGACAATGCTTTCTAAGGATCAAGGCCACTCGTGGGGAATTTCAGGAAAATTTAGGATGAGTAATGTTTCGATCCACGGGACAGGGAACAATGATGGAGGCAACAGGTCTGAAGGATGCGTTTCTTGAATGATCATGTAGATGACCTTGACAGGTAAGCCTTCCTCGAGGCACTATCCATCAAAGTTGCGCTTAAAGAACTACGACTGGCCAGATTCCACCTTGGATACGTAGGAAAACCTCTTTGAGGCCCAGCCACTGCAAGGAGCATCCTTTGTCCTCAAAATGTTGGTCTTTGAGAGAAAAAAAAAGAGGCTAGCCTGAAAACCCGTCAGGGCAGGTTAGGCAAAAGGAGAGTGAGAGAATAAGAGAGGCCAGCCTGAGAACCCGTCAGGGCAGGTTAGGCAAAAGAAGAGTGAGAGAATAAGAGAGGCTAACCTGAAAACCCGTCAGGGCAGGTTAGGCAAAAGGAGAGTAAACCCTGGATTTCATCATCATCAACCCTCCATCTTTCTTCCGTCAGACTTGGACATCATTCCATAACCATGTTCCAACCTTTTCCCAAGAGATGATGTCTTACTCCATTTGACCATCTCTTCACCCTTTCAAGACACGATCATTCTTGAGTGTCTCCCTATCTCATTCATCAATAAACTCTCATCTACCTTTTCTCAAGAGATGATGTCTATCCCATTTGACAATCTTCTCAAGACATGATCATTCTTAAGTGTCTCCATATCCCATCTCTTTCCCCAAACACTTCCTAACCAACCCTTTCAACCCATCTCACCCTCCGAGGAATTTTTAGCTCAGTCATTAATGCAAGTATGAGGCTCTGTTCTTAATGCCCACTCTTAGCACACCTAAGTGTGGCTTACTTCTTAGCAAGAGCAAAAGTCGTCCACATCAGATCAGCGGCTAACTGGCAACCACATGATCATGAACAAACTCAGAAACAAGCTACTCTAAACTGGGGCTCGCGCTACCTTTGTGTCATCGTTCAAGACATAGCTTCAAAGAGGGACGCTTAAAAGATGGTTATGAAGGTTTGAGGGTTTATTTGCAGATTATGGATGGATGAAAGGTTTGTAAAGGTTATAGAAGGCTGAGGTGTATGTATGATGAGGTGAAGGTTTGAGACGAGATTTTCTGATGTGTGCATGACTCTTATTTTCGCATTCTCACTTCTTATTCTCCTCTAACCCCCTTTTTTCTTCTTTCTTTCCTCCTTTTTCTTGTTTCATTTCCTTCTCAACTTCTCTTTTTTTTTTGCTTTTTTTTGAACTCCATTTTTCTGGCTCTTTTTTTTTTTCTTTCACTTTTTTCTTTTCACCTTTTTTTTCACTTTTCTTGTTTTTTGCTTTTTTTTTCTTTTTTCGACTTTCTTCTCCATGGGATTGACTCTTGTTCGCCTTTTTGATGACATTAGCCACAACACATCTTTTGGCTTTGGGGTAGATATGGATTGGTCATGAGGAGAATGACCAGGTTGGTCGAGGCTAAGGTCTCTTTTTTTCTTTTTTTTTTCCTTCAAATTCCTTCTTCATGGGTTGACTCCTATTCTTCTTTGGTCATAACACACCTTTTCGATTGGGTTCAGGGTTTGAAAAGGGTTGAGGTTTGATGCAGAGGTCAAAGATGTGAGTGGTAGGTGGTAAGTCGGGATTGGATGAAAAGATGAAGGTAATATGGGTGGTGAAATGAAGGTTGGGTTCAAGCCCCCTGTCCTCGGTATATTTGGTTAAGCTGTGACATTTCCAATGAGGAGTGTTCACTTTTTGAGAGACTATTGGACTTGGTCTTTTCTGATGACATTCTCTCCTTTTGCTCTGGATGGAAAGTGCAGGCTGACTTCTCTCAATCAATTTTTATTCTCTCCTTTTGCTCGGTTTGCCTCCATGAGGTTTTCAAACCGGCCACTCTATAGTTTTTCACTCTTTTTTTTTTTTTTTGAATTTCTCTCTTCATCTCTCTAACCTTAGATTCAAGAAAACTGAAGGATGAAAACGAGGTATATGACAAAGATGGAAGGATAAGAGAAGATGAATTTGTAAGACTTGGTTTGTACGGATGATGCATAGATGAGAGAACTTTTCAACTCAAGTAAAAAACACAAGCACGAAATTCTGTTTGATCAAAAAGCAACAAGATCAACCGAATTCAAGAAACGAATGAAGAACTGACTCTAACAGACTTTGAGCATAAAATGCTTAACAACCAAGACGCTTGCTAACTCTAAAGCCCCTTGATGACGTGCCCTCCTTGTCCTCGTATGGGGAATCCAAAGTCTAACAATTCTCCATGTTGTTCCCTCGGGATCTGTGGTAGTTGCAGAATTTCCTGTCATCCCAAATATTCCTTTTATGGTTAGCTCAGGCCTTGACCCTGACACTAGACAAATTAAGAAAAACCCATCCCAATGCATGCATGACCTAAATAACCTATATGGACTTCCTAAAATGAAAAACGCCTATATGCTGACTCGGGAGAGACTTACCCAGGACATGGGTTTGAACGTGCTAACTGATCTATATGAGACCTCCAAGGATGCAAGACCTCTACATGCTGACTTGAGGAAAAGACTTTCTTACAACATAGTCTACATGTCTTAAATTCTATATGGGATTTCCTAAAGTGCAAATGCCTATATGCTGACTCAAGGAAAAGTCTTACCCATGACATGGGTCTACATTAGACTTCCTAAAAAGACAAACACTCACATGATATGCCAACACGACAAAAGACTCACCCATGACATGAGTTTACACTAGACTTCTCAATAACAAGATATTTACATGATGACTCTAGACACAGACTTACCCACGACATGGGTTTTCATGACCTATGAACCTATATGAGACTTTCTAAAGAATGACACACACTTCCATGCTAATTCAAGAAAAAGACTTAACGACTCACCCATGACATGGGTTTGCATGACGTAGACCCTATAGGAGACTTCTATAATGCAAGACATTCATATGTTGACTCTGGAAAAGGACTCACCCATGCCCTAAGAACCTGTATGAGACCTCCTAAAGAATGCAAGACACTTATATGCAGACACTAACACAAAGATTCATCCTAGATCTTATGTGATACTTTCTGAAGAAAAGGACACTCATATCCTGACTCTAAAACAAAGACTCACCCACAACCTGGGTTTACACTGGACTTTCACACATTAACCCAGGAAAAGACTCACTCATGACCCGGGTTTACTAGACCAAAACACACATATTTACCTAAGAAAAGACTCACATATGACACGACCTTGTATGAGACTTTCTAAGGACTGAAAGACATTTACATGTAGACTCTGAAACCAAGACTCATCCAGGACCATCGTAAGACACCTATATACTGACTCAGGAAACAACAGGTTTGCGGGTCATAACCAACAACAACACTTTTTACAACAAGAGCATTATAAAGGGCCGGATAAAGTCAAATATAGCGAGTCGACATAAGTTGGAAAGCACAAGTCAGTGTTTCTCAATTCGGATGGGCCTAATCCAAAGGCCGACCGTTTTAAGGAGAATCCGTAACTTGGCTCAACAACTCAGACAACTCGAGCTTTATTGGCTATTATGCGGACTAGAATAATGCTCGACAAGACTAACACTCCCTTTTTTATTGTGACCCAACACATTTATTTATTTAACTCAAGGAAAGTGGATGTTGTAAAGGACCGAATAAAGCCGTCAAAAGGCGAGTTAAAACAGAACTATAAACTCAATTATTAATTCCACCATGCTAAACAACGAGCCGACCATGGATTTGTTAGACTTAATGATCAAGTTTATAAATTTATTTTCTCTAACCTTGAGACTATTACACGGGCTAGAACAACTCACACTGACTTTGTTTGATTATTAATCAATTTTCTTTGGACCATGAGTAAAAGAATATTGAGAAGGGCCGAATAAAATCATCAAAGGTGAGTTAAAATGAATCGACAAACAAGGATAATTAACCTTTAAAACGGATGGGCCTCACTACCGGGCCGACCGTAACATTTAATGATTAATTAATCGAGTTTATAAATTTATTTCTTCTCAACCCAACGATTATTACGCGGACTAAAACAATATCTCAAAATTAGGTCCGACTCTAATGAAGACCCAACATACAAACACATACTTACACATACAACAAGCTTTATTTATTTATTTACTCAAGAAAAAATGGATATTGTAAAGGACTAAATAAAGTTAACAATAAGCGAGTTATAATTAATTTATGGACTTAATTGACAAATCCAATATGGTTGGGCATAACAATGGGCCGGCCATGAATATGATAGATCTATTAATTAACTCGATAAATTAATTTACTCAAGTTTAGTGACTATTATGCAGTCCAAGACGCTATCCATTAACTTTGTTGGACCTTTTAATTAATTTTTGGACCTTTTGTTAAGAGAATTTTGTAAAGGGTCATATAATATCATCAAAGGCGAGTCAATTTTTATTTATTAATTAAAATAATCATCCTTCAAACATAAATGGGCCCTTCCACTTGGGCTAACCATGATGCCTTTTGGGTTAATTATTCTAATTAATAAATAATCATTTTCTCAACCCAATGAATTTTATATGGACTAAAACAAAACCTCTAAATTAGATTCAACTCTAAAAAAAACAAAAGAGGAAAAGGGGAATGGATACACACAGCACATAGCATACAACATGAAGGGATACCCTGAACCAAGGCTCTATGTTCATGGATTATTATGGTTAGGTTACATGACCTACCGCACATTCTCACCCCGGTGCTCTATACCCTTAGGTAAGGAGTGTGAGGTATTGCTCAAAGAACTTCAAGGAAGCCCTTTGAGCGTAACATGGGGAGAGGAGAGACCAAATGCTTGGCGATGTAGGATGCATCACACAGGTAGTGGCCTGGCCGCTCTCGAGGGAATCATCTAGGTATACCTAAACCGTCGCCTTTGTGCTAACGTGTCAAAAGACGCGATTAGTGGCCCGGTATGCAAAGGATGCCTAACGAATAATAAAATCATGAAATAAATCAACTTCTCCCTTTTACAATTTCAAATTAATTCGATTGTTCAAGTTTTACCCTCTTTTTAAGTTTAAGTCCCTAGTGGAGTCGCCAATCTATAGGACCCGGAAAATCGCCCCCCGTTTAGGGGTGTCAGTTTTCGGATGCGCTACTTAATGATCGGGAGTCGACTAAGGTTGCTTAATCCTTAAATAAGGATATTTTTATTTTCGAAATTCATTTTCGGGGTGATGAAACTTTATTTATTTATAAGTCCGTTTTTTATTTATTTAAACACTCAAAATTACATCGAAATACTTAAAATAATTCAATACCGACCAAACACCCGACCCAGGCCCAACAGAAGGCAAACGGGCCGCCATAGAGTGTTAAAACCCGCGGGGATTTTAATACTCCATAGGCCGGACCGTGCGCTTTTGTGGGCCAGAGAATATGGGTTGAATTTGATAAAACCCGCGGGGTTTTTCTTAATTTCTGGCCCATTTTCTCTCGGTTTTAACCTTCGATTAGTGTGTGGAAAATATTAAATGATTTTTAAATATTTTGGCGTAAATTCATTTGTTTAAAATAATTAAACGGGTTATAAAAGAATTAAGATTCGCCAGCCGATTTAAGGAAACCGATAAACCGTAAAAATAATAAAAATAACTCCAGTCTATGAAACCCGATTCTAAGTTCGGGGTAAGGTTACGAATTCGAGAATTATAAGAATTCGAGAATTATAAGAATTCTCGAATTCGCCTATTAGAAAACAGACTCTACTAAAATCGACACTAAAATGAAAAAAGGGCGGGGAGAATTGAAGTTTAATTAAGTTCACGAAATTATATTCATCATCATGCAATATAAAATGAGGTTTTTGATTTACAAAATATGTACAAGAAACGAAATTAAAGTACAAATTACATGATTAAACAACAAAAAAAGGAAGCGAACCTCTTTTGATGTTAGGAGTCCGAATGCGTCGGTCGAATTTCTTGACTTTGCCTTGACTTGGAACTTAGATGGAAGGGTGCAAGTGGTTTAGGGGAATGGTATGAGGGTGATGATATGGATATGACAAAAGTGATTAGAAGAGAATTAAAGAGTGAATATGGATGATGGAATTTTAAGAGAGTTTAGGTGATAATGATGGTATTAGTTAATGAAGTGAAGGTAAAATAGAGGGGGTATTTATAAGTGAGGAGGTAGTGATTTGGAGGGAAATGGAGGGAGGCACATCCCTAAGATCATGCCATGCAATTCATGCAAATCCCAAACCGCACGCGGGTTTAGAAAGTCAAGGCAGAAGGTCAAAGTATGTGGGCTAAAATCAAGGATTATGATCAACTTTGTTTTGGCGCCAGCATTTGAAGAGAAAACCCACGCGGGTTTTATATCCTTCACACGGATCGCTGACGTGGACTGATCAAAACGACGCGCCCTGGGCAGTAGAAAACCCGCGCGGGTTTTGTAGTCGCCTGGGCCGGGAATGCTTCTGGGCCGCTTTTGTTCTGAGCCGCTTCTGACATCTAAAATCTGCGCGGGTTTTGGCAGTCTTCTGGGCCGGATTTGCTTACTGGGCCAGATTTCTGGGCCTGAGAATTAGTTAAACCCGCATGGGTTTTGAAATTGCTAAGTGTATTTTCGAACGGCCATAACTCTTTCATCCGGACTCCGATTGAGGTAATTCGAAAGGCGTTGGAAAGCTTATGATGTGTACTTTACTCTCATCAAAAGAAATAGGGCCAACGAGACTTGTGGAAAAAATGGAATTCGAAATGTGGGCATATGTATGTGGAAAGGGTGGAAAATGAAGGCTTTTTGTGGTGGGTTGGCCCGGTAGCTTTTGATTGAGGAAGGCCCATTGGATTTGCTTTCATGCTAGCCTCTTTTCTTGTTATGCTTGATTTGTACACTTGTCCTGGTACAAAATTCGGTGTCTACAGTTGGCTGCCAGAGTTTCTGCTGGGCCGAAGGCGCGACCCATTTGCCAAATAAAACCCCTGCGGGTTTTATCTCCGCTGGGTCGGGATATTTGTGTTGTTTGAGTCATAGAAGTTATCTCGTGGACCATGGCTGGGGGCCCAGTGTTTGTGTTGGGTCCTGCTAGGGTCCAAAAGATTGTGTGTAGGCCCAATATGCTAGATGAGCCCCCCTTCTCAATAATCTTCTTGAAACTCCGTCTGTCGGTTTTAGGAGGACAACCTAAAAACTCCTGGTGCTTTGAAAGAACCTCTTAAGGTTGCGAAGTCCATTCCCGGTACTTTCGTGAGAGATACTGTGACAGCGGCAGGTCTCATGCCATTTTGGCGCTGCCTAACGGCCTGGAAGGGTCGAACCTTTCGCATTATCGGTCGAGCGGTGGCTGAGAGGTTCTGGGACACGACTAACAGCTTCCACTTGCCCGTGGGTGAGATGACCATTACACCCACGGACTTTGTTATGATTACCGGTCTTCCTTGGGGTGGGCAGGACGTAGTCTTTGATGCAGAGATTCCGCTGGTGGTCTTGGACATGTTAGGCCTAGTGTTAGCACGCTTGGGCTAGGGGCAAGGCCTTTCGAACCTTTCCTACACTCATTTCTAAGTGGCCATCCGTGATACGAACTTCCAAAATTTGCCTGGGGAGCAACGCCACTTTATTTTCCTGGCGTACATCATATATGCCACCTTTTTCGCCAACCATGGAGATAACATCACTTTGACGTGGTTTCGTAATCTTCTGAATTTCAACAACATTCGGAACCTGAATTGGGGCAAGGCAGCCTATGCAAACATCATTCTTTGGCTTCGCCGAGGCGTTAGACTTTCGCGGGATAATGATCCAGTCTATCTCCATGTGGCTCAGACTGGTTACTAGTATGGTCCTGCCCTGTGGAAGGTGCTCGAGGTACATGCCCGAGACTCTTCTTTTTGTAATATTGATTGTCTTTTCCTCTTTCTCTGACCTTACGTCTATGCAGTCATGGGCATATGAGTACATCATGCCTCTGGGTATTCAATCAAAGAAGAATAAGACAGTTTCGGCTACTGAACACTAGACTGCTAAGGGCATTCATGGGAAAAAATTCCAGCCAGGCAGCCTTGACCTCATTCGTCGTGTGCTGGATGATCTTGCACCGGTATTTCTTTATGCCTACCATCTTTCTTTCATTTTCCTCCATTCTTGAATAATTCTCTTCCTTTTGCAGAATCAAGTGAACTGGCGTCCTCGGGTTGAATTCAACATGGAAGGACTGCCCACCCCTTTACACTTGGTGGAACATGACATTCGCCTCCGGCTTCTGATGGAGGGACCTTCAGGCTTCGTATGGTACCTAGGAGAGAACTTCGAGGCAGCTCTTGGGAAGATATCCTAGCCTTATTCCCCAGGATCCTCCGGAGCATATGTTCGAGTCGTGGCACGTTGACCTGGGTGTTCTGGGGGATCTGATTCGGGGTCAAGATTTTGGCAACTTCATCCATAACTTTTCGCAGGAGCAATTCGATGAAGAGTTCTAGCCTTATCTTAGTCGTTTGGCTCCTCGAGTGGTATGTGTCTTCCTCCTTTATCCTCCTTATGTTTTGGCTGATTTCTGACCAGAAAACCTACAGCTGGGGCCTTATGCCAAGGCTGCTGAGGTGGAGATTCCGCCAGAGAGGAAAAAGATCAGCGGCTTCTTGGACGTGGAGAATAGCAGCGAGTGTTCCACACTTCAAGCATTCGAGCGGAAACTGGTAATTTTTCATTTTATGTTGCGTCCTTTTTTATCCAATGTTTTACTCATGGATAACCACCGCTTTGCTATCTTTCAGCCAAGATGGGCTTTCCTTCGACAACTGACCAAGGAATGGAGCACCATGAAGAAACATATTGATCGGGCATTCACCGACTCAGGTAGATATCGAGGCAATGCCGCCAGAAGGGCCGATGTGGAGGCTGATGCGGAATCTGTTCCCAGGGAACCACCCCGACGTTCTATTGCAGTTCAACCTCGTACAAGGCCCCCACGCCATTCTTCGGTAGGGGAGTATTTGATAAGTGTATTTTATATATATGTGATCTTGGATAATTTAGAGTTAATTTGAGTGATTATTGATATGAATGTATTATTTTTATACTCGAATTCTCTATTTTATGCTTGGTTGGAGTTTGGTATAATTTTGTAGGAAATTGGTGTTATAGTGAAGAAATCAAGCTCAAAATCAAGTGTATGGAGTACAAGAGGATCACAATTGAAGAATAAATCCACCCCAAGGCCCAAGCTCAAGCCCAAGAACACATTGGATACCGGCAGACATCAGCAGGGTGAGAAAAGACCCAAAACGGGTCGTTTCAGCCTCCAGAAAGTCCAGAATATGATTCCAGTGACCAACACGGTCCGTGTCCAGGCAACACGACCCGTGTTGACCCCAGCACGGTCCGTGTTGACCTGGAATCACCCGTGTTGGCTCTATTCAATGAAAAAATGGCGTTTCGGTTGCTCTTAATGCTATATAATTGATGTATCCGGTTGTTTTTGCTGGCATTGACTCCTACTCATCATCATCCTCATCATCATATTCATCCATCCTTTCATCCATATTTCCATCCACATTCATCCATTGTGAAGATAGAGAGATTTGTTGACTTTTGGAAGATCGGTTCTCAAGAATTGGAGAGAAGTGGAGGAGCAAAAGTCCCCGCGGATCAACATTCAAGCAAGGATTGAAATCCAACTCGGTTTATTTCTCTTTCTTATAGTTTTCATGCATTTTGGAATAGTTTTTCATATGTTTAGTGAATCGAACATGAGTAGTGAGTAGTTTCATAAGTTTAGGGGATAAACCCTTATTAGTTTCTCTTATGGATTGAGTTTTGTTGGATTGAACAAGTTTGTTTATCTAGTTTGAATGCATTTTATTTATCCTTTGATTATGTTTGTCATTGCTTTTGTTTGCGCACCATTAGCATGGTTATAGATTATTGAGTGAAGGACCGAACGGAGAAATTCGATAATCGGAACCCTTAGGATTAAACTAGTTTATGAAATTAACTAGAGATAGAAGACTTTGTAACTAGGGGTCATTGGATAATTTGATATTTAACTTAGATAAAATTGTGTAACGCCCTGGAAATTTAATTCTAAACTTAACGGTCAAAGTCAAACGTTGACTAACGGTAACAGCAGAAGACTCATTTTTTTTTCTTTTAAAATGGGCGTTACTGCCGTATCCTCGAAGGAATACAAGGCAAGAAAGGAAAACTAACAACTAATCATTAGTTAACTTCAATTTAATAAACAAAAGAACTTTCAAATTCTAGAACAACATAAACTAACATTACTAACTTCAAGTCTAAAACATAAACTGAACTTATTCTCAAACTAACTTCGCCGTCCTCACTGCTAGTTCCCATTCCCATCACAGAACTCTTCACCTGAAAACAAAACATTTAAAAACATGAGGAGGACTCAATAATGTCTACCCCTAACCGTTAAAACAATTTAAATCCATTTCAATTCATTTTTGGGGGAGAAGTGAACCAGTCAAACATTTCAAAATCAGCTTTCTTTCCCAACCAACCAAACCATCTTTCAGAATTATTAAGCGGGCGGACCTTGCTTATTTGGCCCTCGAAGTCCAAGACTTCACAATAATCATATCTCATTCTTAATATGAATCTCAATCAATCACAATCTCAAACATACGGATGGCCATCCATTTCACACACGTGCATAAAACTAACCCCAGGGAAGTAGCACTTATCAGGCATCCCTGATCTCTTCACAACCTCCCTGCAGGAACAGATTCTGGTCTATGGAGCATTGCCCGAACACACAACCATATCAGGGCATCCCCTGATCTCTTGACAACCTCCCTGCAGGAACAGATCCTGGTCTATGGGGCGTCGCCCGAACCCGCATTTACGTCTCATTTGAATTATTAGTCAGGTTTAATATCACGCCTGTCCAGACTCAATTAGTCCAATCCCAGATTTCCAAAACCATTTCCAAATCACATATAAACGACTGTCCATATTTTACCAACTCAAAATAACATAAACCACATCCAAAAAAGACAGTCAATTTTCACCAAAAATCCCTTCGGGATGCAAACCGCAAAATAACTTAAAAAAAGCCAACAAAACAATTAAAGTGCACCCCAGCGGGATTTAGGACATAGACATTACCTGACAATTCTTCTCCTTACTTCAGAACACACTTGAGCTCACTAGATCGAACGGTTTAGAACGCGCCTAAAAAATAACGAAATTTCTAAAATTAAAACGTGTCGTACGGAGTTAACGAAATCTACTTTCCACCTAGCCCACCCCTAGGAACACTATAAGTTCCCATCATTCATAAATTAACATTTTAAACATATCTTACATCATCTAAATAACACATATCACAAATACTCCCATATTACCATCCATTTAATAATTTACACATAACAACACATTAATTCAAAAGAATAAACTGGACAGAATTTAATACTCCAATAAAATGAACCATAACTTGACTTCCCGAAATCCTATGGGTACGTTTCTGGACTTTCTGGAAACCTCAGGATGTCTACTAAAACTCTTATGTTGACCCTGAGGCCTAAAACACCCCTAAGGTCCTCGAAAACAGCCAATTACACAACCTGTCCAGTTCTGACCTAGGTGCACTATTTGGGTCCTCACTCAAAATATAAACCTCGAAATCCTGATCCACAAAATTTCTATGAAAGCTAACATCCTTAGGTATTTTCAGACCAAAAGGTAGGGCTAAAAATTAACACTACATTATATGGTGACCGATTTAGTACGACTTATGAAATCTGTCCAATCTGACCCGTTTTCATTTTGGGTTTGTCGATCCTAATTTCCAACCACACTATCCCGGGGCTCCAATTTGAGATTCTAAACAGTCTACTAAAGGCAAAGACATCCCTCTTCACTCCCCTAACATAACCAAGGTCAAATTACATATAAACTAACACAAATTCTTACATAAACACATTAAATTTGCAAAGTAAACATTTTCTTTAAAAACTAACCATAGAGATCACAACAACAACCCGAATTTTCGACATCGAAATCTTATGGAAAACGTCATACACAGCAAGAATACTAAACCTTCATTCAAGACCAATTTGAAGTATTTTGAAATAAATAAAATCGATAAAACTTGCAATAATAACACCGCACATGATAATAACCGAAATAATACGAATAATACCTCAAAGATCAAAATTTTACTAAACACAATATAATTTCCTTTGCAAAAACCATAGGAATATTTAAACAATACCCTTTTAAAAGATACTATATAATAATTATAACGTCTGATTTTTATTAAAAAAAAAGTCTCAAAACTGACTCTCGCTTTGTGAAATACTTTTAAAACTAAAACATACTACATTTAAAACTTACTCACAAGTACCATTAATTAATCAATAACACATATTACTTGCAAATTATTCCAAATGACACTTCCATAAACTAACCCTACTCAAACTCTAACCTAACTTACATTCAATAATAACATAATTTCCATATAAGAGAAAATAGTATAGTAACTGACAACTTTCTGAACTGGGGAAGTCCTATGAGATTCAATTAGCATTCTAATTACAGAATTAACTAGTTAATTAGGGCCAAGAGCATATGGGTTTGACCCCATTAATCATGACTACCCCAGGCTACTCAAACACATGTTCTGGTGCACTATAACCACATGCATTAATACCTACATCAATGTTTAACTTGAACTACAAATCACTTAAAACCTTAAAACAATCATATTAAGCATGAATAAGAGACATGAAGAACACAGTAGAATCAAATTGTAAGCAAAATAATACTACTCACCAAACATAGTAATAATCATACATGATAATATACTGATAGTAATAAACTGATGCATAAAAACAATTTGGGTTAGGGCTTTACGCACGCACAGGTCACGGGTGGCGGGACGGTGGACGTCAGGCGGCGTTCCGGCGGCGGTCAGGGCGGAGTCCGGTGGCGGGTAGGTGGTGGTGGTGCGCCGCTGTGGTGGTTGCAGGCGGTTTCCGGAGAGGTCCGGCGGCGACGGGTTTCTGGCGGTGGTCGGTGGTTGCACAGGAAGAACAAGCGGAAGAGGAAGAGAGATGTAGATAGAGATTAGGGTTTAGGGTTGATATTAGGAGAGTTAATTAAGGTTAATTAGTGAAAATTACTACTTAATTTAGCAAATTTAGGCTTGGGGAACAAGTCCCTTAACCGCCCACTATAGCACTATGAAAAAGGTTTTTTTTTAAAAAAAAATAATTTCTAAACAATACTAATAATAAGAATAAGAATAAGAATAATAATACTACTAATAATAAATAATAGTACTAATAATAATATTAAAGTACCCCATAATTAATTAAATAAAAACTAACACATAATCATCAATAATTAACATGTAATTTACCAAAATACCCCTAGTCTCATGCATAACCATGCACGTAGAGAAGACTATATTACCCATAATAATCCCACGACGGTCCTATGAGCTCAAGTGTTAACAATTTAAACACCGAATAATTAGCGGATGTAAAATAATACTAACGACGTAACGGTAATTATAATCCGATTTTTCGGGGTTTTACAAATTGACATAATAAAGAGTCCAATAGATCAATTTTACTAAGCAATCCGTTTCATTGCCAAAAGCTCGTTACGGAATACATTATGCGATTATCAACCCTAAAATGTACCAATTTAGTGACATACATGTTCAATCCACTTGTTTGATTCATAGAGTTACTTAGGTTTTATTCCCTGAACGTTTTTCTCATATTGTTTAATCCAAGTAAATTGTGTGAATATTTGTTGGTTTTGCCCTTTTTAGTGATTAGAAATAGAAATAGTTTTTCACAATAAAAAAAAAACCCGACCGATTTAGTAATCACTTAGGAAGCTAGTTTGGTGTGTAGTTAACAAAGTCCCTGTGGGATCGACCTTGATATTTGCTACACGTACACCCGTGCACTTGCGGTGTATCAAATTTTTGGCGCCGTTGCCAGGGACTTTGTCCCTAGCCGCCACCGAACGAATATCCTTAGATTGACTAGATCATTTTCTTTTATTTTTCCTGTTTGATCTTCCTTGGTTGTTCTTGTTTTTGTCTCTTGCAAGGTTTTCAATCGGTGTATGCAAAAGGCACCGCTATTCGAGTTTGATCTGGAGATAGAAAGAACCTTCCGTTCAAGATGGAAGCGGCAGCGAATAGAGGAAGCAAGAAGGAGGCAAGAAGAAGCCGAGGAAGAACCGAAGATGGCCTACCCGAGACGTACTTTTGGGCAATGCGTGACTCCCCCGGTCGCGAATCAACCCACGGCCATCAACGCACCGGGAGTGGACGCACATGAATTTGAGTTGAAGAGCTCCCTCATCAACTTGGTGAAGGCCTCACCTTTCCATGGCCTTCCCAATGAAGACCCCAACCGGCATCTCCGCATCTTTCGGCAAGCTTGTGAGACGTTCAAGGCGAATGGAGCGACGGAGGACGCAATCAAACTCCGGCTTTTCCCTTTCTCACTAGAGGGGAAGGCATGGGAATGGCTCAATTCCCTACCGGCGACCACCCCCTTCACCACCTTTGACCAACTTGCTAGTGCATTCGTGGCGAAGTACTTTCCGCCTAGCAAGTTGACAAGCTTACGGAACCAAATTTCCACATTCGCACAAGAACCGGGAGAGAGCTTCTACGATGCATGGGAGAGGTTCCAGGAGCAATGGCCCCAACATGGTTTTAAGCCTTGGGTGCCGATTCAAGCGTTCTACAACAAAGTGGATGACGATTTGAGAGCCAACATCTTGGCAACGACGGGAGGTGACATCATGAGCAAGACCGTGGAAGAGCTCCATGAACTCATCGAGCAAATGTCCGTGAATAGCTATCAATGGTCTAAGCCCCGTTCCGCACGAACGGGAGGTAAGTATGAGGTAGATGCTATCACTCTTTTATCCGCAAAATTAGATGATATTACTAAAAAGATGGATAGAATGAATGTGAATGCTACCCTTCCCCCTCAACCTCAATGTGCATCATGTCATTGTTTTGAGCATGTAACATTGCATTGTCCTAGTGGTGTGGAAAGTGGAGAGCCTAATGAACAAGCCAATTATGTTGGTAACCCGAATGCATATCACCCCGGTTTGAGAAATCACCCGAATTTTTCTCACCGAAACAATAATCACTTGGGTGCCCGACAAGGACAAGGACAAAGGCCTACCCAACAACCCCGACCCCAAATCCAAGACCTAAAGACTATAGAAGTCATGTTAAATGCTGTCCTTAAATCCCAACAAAGACAGTTTGAGCATCAACAAAGGCAAGATGATGTGATCAAAGCCTTGGCCTCTAGAGTAGACTTTTTGACCTCCCAAAACCAAATGTTCGAGACACGTTTGGCCAACCAAGCTAGCACTTTTACCCCTCCTTCGGGATCACTTCCCGGACAACCCATTCCTAACCCTAATGCCCAATGTAATGCCATTATTTTGAGGAGTGGGACTCAATATGAGGGACCTAGCATGCCAAATGCTAAGCATGGGGGGGTTGAGGTTGAGAAGTCTAGTGATGGGATTGGGAGAGAGAAAGACCTTGAGAGTGAGCCTTCAAAAGAAAACACCGAAACCCGACCTTCATCTCCACCTAGGGTTTACAAACCACCGTTACCCTTTCCTCAAAGATATGCTAAGGCTAAATTTGATGGAAAATTCGGCAAGTTCTTTAATATGTTAAAGCAATTGAATGTGAATGTGCCGTTTTTGGATGTTTTATCTCAAATGCCTTTGTATGCAAAGTTTTTGAAAGAAATCCTCTCTAAAAAGAGGAAAATTGATGAAAATGAGGAAGTTGCATTGACTGAAGAGTGTAGTTCCGTGGTTCTTAACAAACTTACTCCTAAGCTTAAGGACCCGGGAAGCTTTAATATCCCATGTGGCCTAGGTAGTTTAACCGTTGACCGAGCTTTGTGTGATGTGGGTTCTAGTGTAAGCTTAATGCCCTATTCTTTGTATGAACGGTTGAACCTAGGAGAGTTGAGACCAACTACCATGTCATTGCAAATGGCGGATCGTTCCATCAAGTACCCTAAGGGTATTTTGGAGGACTTTCCCCTTAAGGTGGGTGATTGCTATGTGCCGATCGATTTTGTCATCCTTGATATGCCTGAAGATTCCCGTACCCAAATCATTTTGGGGAGACCTTTTCTTGCTACAGTAGGGTGTGTTATAGATGTACAATGTGGAAAGATGAAGTGTAAGATAGGGGAACATGAACTTGAGTTTGATTTATTCCATGATGTTTTGCCACGTGGAGTTTCCCTTGCTTTGTTGTTGATGTGCTAAGTGAGAAAGATAAGAATGTTGATGGTTTGATTTGTGAAAAGAATAATGATTGTGTGCACATAGTGGAAAGAGAAAACCTTGAAAAATCTCATGATGATTTTGTTGAAGATCCTTGCGGTTTATTATTTGATAAAGGCCATGAACTTGGCGATGCAAGGGTGGGGACAAAAGAAAATTTTCCCCCACCTAACATCATCAAGAACGTGCCTTATGCTATTAATAAGGGTGCTTTCAATGAGTTTTTCAGGTTTGATGATGGTGATCCCTCCATTTCTGAAGGAGGTGATGGGTTTGACCCAAGCTGTAGGGTCAACTTGAAGATGTTAGGGGGTATTATGCAATGTGGAACTCCTAAAGCCTTTGGCTATGGAGTTATGGACTATTCGCCCGGTTGAGAGGTACCTTGTCTAGCTTAGGACATTAAACAAGCGCTTCTTGGGAGGCAACCCAAGCTTTTTCGATTTTATTTTCATTTTTAGGATTTTTCTAAAAATTTTCCTTATTTTTCTTCTTTTTATTTTTAATTTTTCTAGGATTTCTAGAATATTCTCTCCTTTTATTTTTCTTTTTCTAGGTTTTTTTCTTGGGTTTATATTTTATTTTTCTTTTTGAGGTATTAGTTTTAGGGAATAAAAAAAAGAAGAAAAAAAATCTGAAAATTTGAAAATTTGAAAAGAGAAAAAAAGGGAGGAAAAACAAAAAGAGTTTGAAACACAAAATTAGAAAAAAATAAGAGAGGTGAGAAAGAGAGTTTGAACAATAAAGAAAGTATGAGAGTGAGTGAAAGAGGAGGAAACGACTAAAGGAAAGGAAAAGTTGTTGCGGAGCCTCGAACACGCGAGCAAAATGCAGAGAACAAGCTCAACACGGACCGTGTCGACCCTGACACGACCCGTGTTGTCTTCCAGAGGGGAAAATTTTTTGAAACACGGGTCAAAACGGACTGTGTTCGGTCAACACGATCCATGTTGAACCCCGATTCCCAGCGACACGGGTTTTTCAGCCCGTTTTTTAGCCTTGCTTTTCTAATTCCTTTGATTCATCCGTTTTGGCCCCATTTCACTCGTGCTAACCCTAACTCTACTCCCTCTCTAACTCATTCTTCTTCCTCCATCTCCCTCAACCTCCATAGCCCTAACCTTATTCCTCCATCCCTCTTTTTTGCTCCATCTCTCTCAATTCTCACCCAAATCACTCCATTTTTCTTCCATTCTTCATCTTTCTCCTTCCTCTTTCAGATCCCACCAATTTCATCCTCATTCTTTTCATTCCATTTTTCACCCATTCCCAAAACCCTCCATTTTCATCTTCCTTCAAGCTCTTTTCTTCTCCTTCAAGTGTATAAAGGTTTGGTTTTTCTAATGTCTTTGTTTTTTTTCGTTTATTTTCGTTTTATATTTTCGTTTTTAGTTTTAATTTTTGTGTATCATATGTGAGTCTCCATTGTTGTCCACCATTGTTATGTTTCAAGCTTTTTGAAGTGTGAATTTCTTGTATAATTGTTGTTTCTTTGTTTTAGTTTCTTTCTTTTGTTTTAGTTTGTTAATCTTGCTTCTTTTAATTTTGATTTTTTTGTTTTAGTTTTGTTTAGGGTGTATATTAGTTATTTTCTTATCTTAAGTAGTTGTTTAACTTAGTATTAGTTTAGTTTAGCTTTTGTTTTCTTTGTTTAGTTCCTTTTTAGTTATTAGGGTCTTAATTTAGTTAGTTTACCTTGCTTTAGTCTCTAATTGTAGAACTTTGGTGTTGTTTAATGTTGTATATTTTGACGTGTTGGATTAACTAGTATGTATATCTTGTTGTATATTGGTTGAGTATAACTTAGTGTAGTAAGAGTCTTTAGTTCCTTAACATTTGCCTTAGATTTAGTCTAGCCTTAGTTTAATTAGTAGTGTTTAAGAGTTTAAAGGTCTTAAAAAACAAAAAAATAAAACCTTAGAATTTAGTTTGATTTGAGTCTTATGTACATAAGTTTAGGATTAGTTTTGGTCTAAGGTTTCTTAGTTTTGTTTAGTTTTTCTTTGTTACCCTTTGTATATTACTAACGTTTTAGTTTGTATATTTTGTATAAAAGATGGTCAGGACTTCGCGTGGTGAGGATCACGCATCAAAGAAGCGAAAAGGGGACAACGGAGACAAAGGCAAGGGCAAAGCGGGTTCGTCCTCCCGGCAAACGCGAGGTAACAAGCCTTTTAATTTAGAAGGTGTACACTTTGAGCGTTACCTTGCTTTGTCTAAGTGAAACATAATCCCTACTCGTTACATGAATGAGTCGTTTTTGCAAACCACTGGCATGCTAGCTAATGTAGAATGGCTTTTAAATCGGAAAGGGATGTTAGATTTCGCCAGGATGAGAGAGCCCACCTATCGGAGCCTTACCCTAGAGGTGCTTAGCACCTTTGATGTAAATCTTAGAACACAAGAGGGTAGGATTTCCTTTAGTATAGATGAAGAGGAACATCAATTGACTCTCGCCCAATTTGCCGAGATCTTTCGTTTACAAGTTGTCCAAGGTGTCGCCACACGAGATGTGCCCCCTTTAGCCGAATGGAACGCCAATGAATTTTGGCAGTTTACCGCAACAAGGAATGACTACCACCTGAATAGGTCTAAGTGCACACACATACGGAACCCCGTGTTCCGTTACATGCAGCGCATCCTAGCTTGTGGGTTATTTGGTCGGGGGGATAGTATGAATGTTGCGGCTCAAGCTGAATTTTACACGGTATGGGGTATGTATTATGCACGACCCGAGGTTAACCCCGCCGCTCTTTTTGCCACACATTTAGCCCGCATCACATCTCACACAAAAGGTGATATTATTGTTGGTGGGTTGCTCACGGTTTTGGCTAGGCACTTTGGATGGGATTCGGTTCGTCACGAGCGAGATAGGGTAGAGGGCCCAATGACCTTAGATAGTAGGGCTATTAGAGACATGAAAATGTGCAAGTTACGCGAGGAAGAAGTTTGGTGGGTGTATCCTAACAATGAGTTGATGAGGCTTCCTCATCCGAACCTTACCATTCAAGAGCTCCCGAATATTCTTTTCCTTCCTAACGCACCCATTCCTGAACCTAACCCTATTCCCGCCCAAGTTCCTTCGCCTCCTCATCACGAGGGTGGTGGGGATGATGAAGAAGGTCCCGCTGCCGCTTTTGAATTCCAAGATAATTTTAATTCTTTGCGTGCGGACCATGCCTCCCTTAGAACTTATTGTGAAAATGAGTTTGGTTATTTTCGAACCACTTCGGACCAAATTTTACAAAACCAAACTCGCCTTTTTGAGAGGCTCGACCTTCTTGACCAAGCCAATGCCGCCCAAGTTGCCGAACAAGCATGCATGCTCGAGATGATGCAAGCGATGCGCGATTGGCAGTTGAACTACCCTCACCAATATCCTTACCCACCTCCTCCACCACCACCGCAATGATTGTCTTGTTTTTCCCCTTCGTGCTTCTTTCTTCTTGATATATGCATTGAGGACAATGCTTTGTCCAAGCATGGGGAGGGGGAATTAATTTGAAAATTTTGAGTCCTTATCTTTGTGTATATGATTTTATTGTTGTTTATCTTTAATTTCGGTTTTCTTTTAGTTTGCTAGTTTTTATTTTAGTTATAGTTTTAGTTTAGTTTCTTTAGTTTTTCTTTTGTTTAGTTTAGTTTTTCTTTTTTATTTTTCTAATTTTTAGCTATCATTTGTAAATATTTTGCATCCACTTAGAATTGCATTAGTTAGTATCATATTAGATTTTATTTTGTTTCTTTTTCTTAGTTTTTAGTTCCTTCTTTTCTAGTTTTTCATTTGACTTTTGATTTTTGTTTTTGAAAAAAAAAGGGAACCAAAAATAAATCAGAAAATTTCAGAAATTAAAAAAAATTGAAAAAAAGAGAAAATGAAGAAAAAATTAGGATAGGTTAAGATTAGTGAATAAAATTCTCTGGTGATGAATTAAAGCTAGATACGTTTTCTTTTGATTTGATTTAGTCTTGTATAGCCCTTTTGTGAATTAAAGTTTTGAAAAGAGTTGTGAAAACATAGAAAGTTTAGAATTGTACTTTGATAGAGAAGATTAATTGCCCTTTTGAGATCTTTTGGAATGAGTTTAGCACATACACATCTACTTGAGCTAGGTTTATTTGAGAGCTTTAACCCGTGAGACCACAAAGCCTTAAATGACTAATCATTTTCATTAGTCTCATGTTTTCCATGTGTGACTCATCCATATGTTTCATTCTCTAGAACTTGCAATGTATCTCTTTGAAACTGCATTTTTGCTTGTGCATTGATAATATGATAGAGGCATTGTTTTGTATATATTTTAGCTACAAAGCCAAATAGCCACCCTTTATTTGTGAATATCCGCCTTTAACCCCTCTTTTAGCCTTGTATCACTCTTTCTTTTGATTACCTATATAATTAGCCATGGCCGTATATATAATTTCTTACCCTTAAGCCATTGCTTGGAGTGTTAGAGTGTGAAAGTTGGGTTGATTGTGGCGAATTTATGGTTTGGTTTTATTGGGGATGTTATGAAGTTGAAAATCTTGAGATTACTCCCTATTGTAGCTTGGTATGGGTTGAGTTAGGAAATTTGCCTCATTGGTGTATATATCTTTGATTATGGATTGAAATTGAAACAACAAAAAAAAAAAGAAAAAAGAAAAAAAAAGCAAAAAGAAAAAAAAATCAGAAAAATGAAAAATGAAAAAAAGTGTGTAAGTTTATTTTTCTTTGAGTTGAGGCAATTTCTACTTGATTTTGGGGTTTCTATTGGGAATATAAGGTGTGAGAGTTCTTAATTGTGCAAATTTGGTGAGGTTTATGCTCCTAGCTTTGGCTTTTAGCACCACTTTCCCAAATATATTTCCACTCCTTACCCTTAGCCTTAGCCCCATTACAACCCTGTTGAAAGTCCTCTTGATTATCATTAGTACTTTGCATTTTAGCGGTAGAGAATTGAGATTATTTGCAAGCTTATGGAAGAGTGTTGCTATGTGATTGAGTATTGAGTGCCCCTTCATTGAATATTATTTTTCAAACACATGAGAGGAGTGTTTCCACATTCCCTAAAGTAAGGTTGCTCTCAATTTCCTAGTTTCATCCATTATTGTGTGCTTGCTTGTTTCATTTGTGATTAGGAGGGTGATTAGTTTGATCTTGATAGGTATGGTTTTTGTAATTCTTTTTATGGTTTCATTTTCTCTTGTATATAGACTTTCGTTCATACTTGGGCTATGCTTGATTAAGTTGGATTAATTGAATGTCTTATCGACGCTTTCCTGAGGTGATTTGTAAATAAATTTTTCAATTTTACCTTGAAACTTTTTCCTTTTGATTTGAGTCATTTTGTCCCATCTATTTTCTATTTTCGTTCTTTTCGTTGTTTTCTATTTTGTTTGTGAGTATTAGCCTTGCTTAGGGACAAGCAAGGTGTAAGCATGGGGGGATTTGATAAGTGTATTTTATATATATGTGATCTTGGGTACTTTAGAGTTAATTTGAGTGATTATTGATATGAATGTATTATTTTTATACTCGAATTCTCTATTTTATGCTTGGTTGGAGTTTGGTATAATTTTGTAGGAAATTGGTGTTATAGTGAAGAAATCAAGCTTAAAATCGAGTGTATGGAGTCTAAGAGGATCACAATTGAAGAATAAATCCACCCCAAGGCCCAAGCTCAAGCCCAAGAACACATTGGATACCGGCAGACATCAACACGGGTGAGAAAAGACCCAAAACGGGTCGTTTCAGCCTCCAGAAAGTCCAGAATATGACTCCAGTGACCAACACGGTCCGTATCCAGCCAACACGACCCGTGTTGACCCCAACACAGTCCGTGTTGACCTGGAATCACCCGTGTTGGCTTTGTTTAATGCAAAAATGGCGTTTCGGTTGCTCTTAATGCTATATAATTGATGTATCCGGTGGTTTTTGCTGGCATTGACTCCTACTCATCATCATCCTCATCATCATATTCATCCATCCTTTCATCCATATTTCCATCCACATTCATCCATTGTGAAGATAGAGAGATTTGTTGAGTTTTGGAAGATCTGTTCTCAAGAATTGGAGAGAAGTGGAGGAGCAAAAGTCCCCGCGGATCAACATTCAAGCAAGGATTGAAATCCAACTCGGTTTATTTCTCTTTCTTATAGTTTTCATGCATTTTGGAATAGATTTTCATATGTTTAGTGAGTCGAACATGAGTAATGAGTAGTTTCATAAGTTTAGGGGATAAACCCTTATTAGTTTCTCTTATGGATTGAGTTTTGTTGGATTGAACAAGTTTGTTTATCTTGTTTGAATGCATTTTATTTATCCTTTGATTATGTTTGTCATTGCTTTTGTTTGCGCACCATTAGCATGGTTATAGATTATTGAGTGAAGGACCGAACGGAGAAATTTGATAATCGGAACCCTTAGGATTAAACTAGTTTATGAAATGAACTAGAGATAGAAGACTTTGTAACTAGGGGTCATTGGATAATTTGATATTTAACTTAGATAAAATTGACACAATAAAGAGTCCAATAGATCAATTTTACTAAACAATCCGTTTCATTGCCAAAAGCTTGTTACGGAATACATTATGCGATTATCGACCCTAAAATGTACCAAATTAGTGACATACATGTTCAATCCACTTGTTTGATTCATAGAGTTACTTAGGTTTTATCCCCTGAACGTTTTTCTCATATTGTTTAATCCAAGTAAATTGTTTGAATATTTGTTGGTTTTGCCCTTTTTAATGATTAGAAATAGAAATAGTTTTTCACAATAAAAAAAAACCCGACCGATTTAGCAATCACATAGGAAGCTAGTTTGGTGTGTAGTTAACAAAGTCGTGGTGGGATCGACCTTGATATTTGCTACACGTACACCCGTGCACTTGCGGCGTATCAGTATTCTTCTCGAGGCCGATCTCGGGAAAAAGTTGGTGGGTCTTCTCGTCCACCCTTAGCAGTTGTACTAGAGGGTCGCGGCAAAGGCATTCTGCTCGAGGGTCAGCACTCATTCGGTCTCATCATAGCAGGTCCGGCAGTAGAGGTCGTCGTCCTCTGAGTATGGAAGAGGACATGGCTCAGATGTTTTTGGAGGAGCCATTTTGTCAGGGAGGGTCGTATCACAGTGCTGGGTATGGTGGTGATACTCAGCTTCAATCATATTGGGTGGAGGATGCTTTAGAGTCAAGCGCCACCTACCGACCCTCTCATTCTCGTCGTACTCCAGCTTCAGTGCGCTCTGTTCGCTGTGGTTGGGAGATAGTGGTGAGGGACCATGACTCAACTGCATTCGTAGGGTATCCTAGCAGTCAGGCCCTAGCGGATGACACTACTTCACGTCCTGCACCCTACACTACTTCTTCCTTTAATTCTAGTTCCACAGGGTAGCCTGTCCCTACTCCTAGGATGGGTCCGTCATGGCCTATGGGCTCACAAGAGTGGTCTGCGCCTCAACACTCTTGGCTGGGGGGATCTACTTCTTCCGGTTGGCCAGCCCCCCGGCTATGAGGCTGGGCCTGTATGGCCTACTCTATCAATTGAGTGGAATGTTCCAGATCATTCATGGTTAGCCGCTTCATAGGAGCATTCCATGTCTTCACCGTCGAGTATACATCCTTCGGATCGCCCGTTCGAATCATCACCTCTGTCTGATCGCTCCGTCCGGATTACTATTCCTGGGACACTTATTTTGGTACGGCTGGCACTTCCAATGCTGGGACTTCACATGCTGGTAACGATCCGGTTGAGGATAGCGGTGGTTCGGGCTCCCTGTGGTGACCATACTAATGTCAAGCAAGACTCCATGCTTTTTAATGTATTTTGTATGCAAGACTATTTTGTACTTTTATTTTTATTTCAATGCAAGACTCTTTATGTATTTCATTTTTCTTTATGCAAGACTCGATGAATGCACAACTTCATGTTTTATTAATGCATGTTTGAATGATTTTCTACATGATGAGATTAATCCCAAATTAATCCCGCTTCCCAAAAAAGAAAAGAAAATAAAAGAAAACATGAAACTTAAGTGTCGGAGTAAACTCGAGCAAAAATTTTAGAACCGAACGTCACTGGGCCAACAACAAAACCAAAAACATGAAAGATACATGAACGGGCCGATTCAATTCACAAGAAGCAAGGCCCAAACAGATGTGGGCGATAAGCGGGCTGCAGGTGGAAGGTGGGCCTAGATCGCCTAAAACCCCCGCGGGTTTTCTCTTCAGATGGCAGTGGGCCTGTGCCTGGCCAGGCGCGCGCGGGTGGGTCTGGGAGAATCAAAACCCCCGCCGGTTTTGATTTTTTTTTCTTTTTTTTTGTTTAACGTTGATAATTGGGTTGAAATCAAGGGATTTGGGTAGCAACGGCCATATGACCGTTTCCTTGCGATTATGCTCCATTTTGATCATGGATGAAGGTGTATAACTACCTCATCTTATGTATATGATCATTACCCATCATCTTCACTTTAAAGTCTTCATCAAATATTCTCCAAAAAAACACAAAAAGCCTCCAAATTCACATGGCTTTTAAGAAGAAACTTGCTACTTGGATGAGCACCTTATCCAAGGAAGAGAAGAAAGAGCTCGGGAGATATAAGCTGACGAGCTTGTTGAGCCTTCGACAAGTGAGGATCAACCATGACTTTCTCCGAGCGGCGGAGACTTTATGGGACCCGAAGATGCACGTTTTTCGATTCACTTTGAAGGAGTTATGTCCGCTTTCGGAGGAGTGGTCCTCTATTCTCAGGACTAGGGGTGTGCATATTCCGGTCCGGACCGGAAAAAACCCCGTGACCCAGACCGGACCAGACATGGCCCGGACCAACCCAGTTATGTTCGGTCCGGTCTCCGGTCTATCATTTTTATAATTTCGGGTTTTCAGGTCAGTCCCGATCCAAACTTTGAAAAATCGGGTTGGACCGGTTAACCCAGTTTATACTTTTCGACATATATGTAATTTAATTTAAATCAAATCCAATAAATATTTTATCCATAAATATAATTATTTTTTATATTTTTCAAATTATACACTTACAATATTTAAGCATAATTATTATTGCCTAGTTGCCTTTGAATCAACTTACGGATATGACATTCCAAATCAAGGTGGTTAATTATAAAAGGCGTTAGCTAGTCGCATAAGTTGAAGTTTAAGCAAATTAATCTTCTACACAAAATTCCTAATCGAAGGCAGCCGCCACCAAGTTTTTTTTTAAAAAAAATAGTCTATTACTATTAATTTGTTACTAATGCATTATGAAATTTCTGGCAGTAAATTAATTATACGGATTAGTACTATGGAGTATAATTAAATATTAATTTCCTAATCAAGGTGCTAGCTACTAACTAGTTAAGAATTCGACTATTGTAATTAAAAGTTATTTTGACACATGAAGAAAATGGTCCAATCAGTCCGGGTCAGGCCATCCATTTTCTCGGTCCGCTCCGGGTCTAAGGTGAACCGGTCCGGTCTCGGTCTATTATTTAGTGAAAATTCGGTCTCCGGGTTGAGCTAATTCGGTCCGGTCCGGGTTTGGACCGATGCACACCCCTACTCGGGACAAATCACTTCGCAGAGCCGACTTCACCTCCAACATCGACTGACGTCACCAAACAGTACAAAGAGTTGTTGTGCCTTCCATCTCGGGTCATCGGAAGTGCAATACTCGGCGAAAAGGTACACTTCCAAACCGTAGTTGAATATTTCCAATCTCCTGATACTTTAGAATATGGCTCGGTGATACGAGTGCGAGTGCTCGTATTATGTCTTCTCAGGGAATTCTGCTTCTATCACGGTGGCCAAAGAACTGGGCCGACAAACCTTATCCAGATTGTGGAAGACATGGCACGGGGCTTCAATCCGATGCCGTTGATGCTAGCGGAGACTATGATGGGCTTGGACGACCCGAATCCAGAACATGAATTTCGTGGAAGCCCCATGCTACTTTAGGTATTTCTTCCCTCTCCCCCTTTTTCTTCTCTACTGTCTGTCAAACCCGCGGGGTTTTGCATCATTTTTTTTCGTTAGTTTGGGATAATTGGCATGCAAATTTTAACCCTTGCTATCTTTATGGACAGATCTGGCCGATGGAGCATTTGGGCCTCATCGAGGAGCCTCGAACCTCTTCGGCATTGGCGAACTATTGTCAATGGAACAGGAAATATACTGATCTTTTCTCAATAACAGAATGGATTGCATTCCTAAAGGAACCCCGCGACATTACATGGTGGATCGAGTGGTGGCACATTTCCGAGTACCTGACCTGTGATGCATGCAACGCCTATGTGTGCATTGCCGGCTTGACGCATATGACCTTTTATTTCCCGTAGCGGATGCGGCGGCAAATGGGCCGTAAACAGAACATCCCTTAACTGCTGTGTGAAGCCCCCGAGCAGCTGAAGCTTCGTGGCTCTGTGATAGAGTCATGGCTGAAATATTGGGAGAGAAGACCGACTCTTAGGGCTCTATCGAAGGCGCGCATATCCCAATATGCTGACGCCGGCTACCACGGATGGCTAATCGCGGCCGTCGAATCTCGCCGTGCTGGAGAGGCGAGATGGAGGCAGACATCCGTGAAGGAAAGATTGGGTCCTTGTTCATCAGTAAAGGACCGTCTCGGTGTGAGAGTTGCGGTGAAAGACCGCCTGTGTCCAAGAGTGGAGACACGAAAACCAAGCAGGCGGATCTTTAAACCCAAAGACAAAGAGGTAGGCCCAAATGGGCCTAGAGACATGGAGATTGATCATGAGCCTACTGGCAAAGTGGATGAGGTGAAACAAGATTAGGAGATGGATGAGAGTGAAGGAACTAAAACTGCTTTGCCAGAATAATATTTTATTTAATTATACCTTTTGAATTTTCTTATTTACAAGCAGTGTACTTGCATTTGACAATTAATAAAAGAAGAAATATTGTTCACAATTATTGTGTTCTTGCAAACTTTATTTTTTTCTTATTGTCATGAGCACTTATCTAATATACACCAAGTGTCTGAAAATTGGTTTTCCAGTTGCTTGCTTGTATTAGGCATAACATCGCTTGAGTTGATCTAAATTCGTGGGTTGAATCACATCTTCCTCATCCATAGTGGCTAAACGAGTCGCTCCTTCTGGTAAAATATCCTTAATTATATAAGGACCCTTCTAATTGGGTGCAAATTTTCCTCTTGGATCTTGTATAGGTGCCCTCATTTCCTTAAGCACCAGATCACCTACTTGAAGTGAACGACTTTTCACCTTCTTACTAAAAGCACGAGTGATCCTACTTTGGTACACTTGCACAATATGCAACGCCCTTAATCGCTTTTCATCCATCAACATCAACTCCTCGAACCTTGCCCTAGCTCATTCAGCTTCTGGCAATTGACTTTCCGCCACTATTCGTAGCGAAGGGATCGTTATTTTAATTGGCAGGAATGCTTCCCTCCCATACACCAATGAATATGGTGTTGCACCCGTAGCAGTTCATATAGAGGTTCGGTATCCCCACAAGGCAAATGCTAATTTGTCAGGCCAATCTTTGTAAGTAACCACCATTTTCTTGATGATTCCTGCTGCTATTTTATTGGCTGCTTCTACAGCTCCATTAGCTTGAGGTCGATAAGGTGAAGACAGATGGTGCTGAATATTGTAAGTGGTGAGCAAAGTCTCCACCTCTTTCCGGAAATGGCTTCCAGTATCGCTGATGATCTCATGAGGCACTCCATATCGGCATATAATGTTTTGAAGTATGAATTTGGCCACTTGCTTGGATGTGAGTTTGACATAAGAGGCTGCCTCCACCCACTTAGTAAAGTAATCGATGCCGACCAAGATGTACTCATGTCCTTCAGTCCCTGTTGGGTGTATCTTGCCAATGATGTCGATACCCCATACTGAAAATAGCCATGGAGATGTCAAAGTAGTCAAATACGAGGGGGATTGATGCTGCAAATTGGCATACTCCTGGTATTTGTGACACTTCGAACGAAATCTAAGCAATCTGCTTCCATAGTGGACCAATAGTAACTAGCCCTTTGAATCTTCTTCACCAACATGCGCCCATTCATGTGAGGCCCACACTCTCCTCCATGTACGGTAGCCATGATCTTCTTTGCACTTTTAGCATCGATGCATAATAAATTTATACCCGTAGGTGATTTCTTGTAAAGGCGATCTTGGATCAAGCAGTATTGTGCTGCTAGAGATCTGATTGCCCGTTGTCCTCGAGCATCTAACTCAGCTGGATATTCTTCTTTCCGAAGAAAATTATATATGTCGTGAAACCATTCCTCAGTTTCTTCTTCTTGTGTCTCCATATTGCAGACGTATGTTGGTTCAGACTGGCGCTCTACTACTACTGGTAGTTGGAGCGTTCCTGATGGGATTGATATCATTGAAGACAGCTTGGCTAGAGCATCAGCCAGTTCATGGTGGTCCCGAGAAAGGTATTGGAAGCTAATTTGCTCAAATTGGTCAGCCAGTCCCAAAAGCTTCTGCTGATATGTCATAACGCATTCATTTCGAACTTTCCATGCATTCTTAGCCTGATTGATGATGAGGCTAGAATCTCCAAAGACCTTTATATGGCGTATACCTAAGGTCAATGCAGCTTGTAAACCCTTGATGTATGCTTCATATTCGGCAACATTATTAGTAGCATCTAAATCCAGCTTTAATTTCTTAGGAGGGTGGCTAGCCGCACTAGTGGCCCTCCTGTTAGAGCTAGACTCTTTCCATCCAAGCGAAGTGGTCTTATCATTATGCATCGCCTCTAGTTGGACACAAATGTCCTTCAAGTAATCGAAGTCTTGGACAACATGGTACCCCAAGTACTTGGATAGACTGCTCTTGAGCCCTTTCTTGAAGGTAGATAGTTTTAAACGGAGAGGGATTGTCTCATTGATGTGAGACAACTTGATGTGCCATCTTTCGAAGTAATCCAGGAAGGATTCGTCGTCCCGTTGTTTCATGGTGGTTAGGTCGTCCACCGTAGTTTGCTTCTTCTGGATGCGACTGTAATGGTTAAAGAAAGCTTTGAATAACTCATTCCAGTCAGCCTTGATTTGGGGTGACAACGCATGATACCATACCTTGGCTTCACCATCCAGGGTGGACGAGAAGACCGTGGAGTATAACTCGACATTAATTCAATTCAAGGGCGCCAATCTCATGAATTCTTCGATGTGGTGAACAGGATTCTCAAAGGGCTTGAACTTGATGTTAAGTACCTCGACTTTGTCAGCTATCTTCAGAATTGGTTGAACAGACAATGGCACCTCCATGTACTTGTCAGCAAAGGCCGGCACGGTGCTCATTGCTTTGGTAAGGCTTTCTAACTTCTGCTCGAGGGCCTTAACAGCAGGATCCCTTGTAGATTTTGACACTTCTGGAGTATTAACCTTTGTCTTCGATATCCCTATCCCTCCAGAATCTGATGATATCTTAATGAGTTCAGGTTTCGAGTCATATCCGTGAACCTCTTCGTCATCTTCTTCAACATTCAGACCCAACTTGGTATTGATCTTAATGATGGCCTGCAACATGCTATCCATCACCTGTTGCTATTCGTTCAGTATTTTCCCATTTTCTGCTCCTGTTCTAAGGTGCTAGCGAATACCAGACCTTGCATTTTGGTGTAGAGCTCATCCAAATGCTTCGTGATGTTGGCTTCGGTGCTTTGGACCGGGATCTCTTGGAATTGTTCTCCAGACATGATGCAGTCACTAGTTCCAGATGGATCGTAATACGGGTTTGCAATCAAACGACCAGTTTGGGATCTCGAATACGGGCTCGGACTCGATCACCACTGATGCCTGCATGGAAATTGAGAGTTAGACACTCGATAACATACTCCGACACATGCTACCCGATGCATGCATGCTCTAAGGGACCTATATGACCCTAACAGACTCGACGCTTAAATGTTGATGCAAAGGACTCACCCACTTTTTGGGAGTGCATGACCTAACTCTATATGGACTTATTAACAGAACATTATAAAGGACCGAATAAAGTCAGACATAGTGAGCGGATCATAAGTTGACAAACTTTAGTCAGTGTTTCTCAATTCGGATGGGCCCAACCCACAGGCTAACCGTTTTAAGGAGAATTCGTAACTTTGCCCAACAACTCAGACACTCAAACCATGTTGGCTATTATGCGGACTAGAATAATGTCCAACAAGACCGACAACCCTTTTCTTTTTTTATTTTATTATTATCTTTTTTTACTCAAGGGAAATGGATATTGGGAAGGACTGGACAAAGCCAACAATAAGCGAGTCATAATTAATTTATGGGCTTAATTGACAAATCCAATATGGTTGGGCCTAACAACAGACTGGCCATAAATGTGATGGATTTATTAATTAAACCGATAAATTAATTTACTCAAGCCTAGTGACTATTATGCAGTCTAAGACGCTATTCATTAACTTTGTCGGACTTTTAGTTAATTTTTGGACCTTTGTTAGGAGAATTTCGTAAAGGGCCATACAATATCATCAAATGTGAGTCAATTTTTATTTATCAATTAAAATAATCAACTTTCAAACATAAATGGGCCCTTCCACTTGGATGGTGTAAGGTGTTGGATGAGGACAGGTTTGCAAATTCAGCTTTTGCACCATAATCTGTGAGGCTGCATTGGTACAATTGCCTCCATCAATAATCAAGGAACAGATCTTCCCATGAACAGTGTATCGAGTGTGAAAAATATTCTCCCTCTACTCAGCTTCCTCATCAACTGTTGTACTGCTAAGGACCCTCCTGATCACCAACATTTCACCTTCATCAGGTCTAGCCTCAACTTCCTCTTCATCATACACAAGATCTCCTTCAGGTTCATCAAATTTTTCCTCCTCAACAACTGACTCAAGTTCAACAAACAGTGTTGCTTGATATTCTGCTAAGGTCACTGCTCTTCTGTTTGGACATTCTGATGCTAGATGTCCAAGACCTTGACATCTAAAACATCTCCTCTCAGGGAATGGTCGATTGGTAGGGACTAGGGTTCTTTGTGGGGGATTTTGGGATTGTGTTTGAGGTGGTTTAGGGGCTGGATATCTGGTTTGTGGTTGTGGGGATGGATAGGTTCTTTGAGGTGGGTTATAGGATTTGTGGTAATGGTCTGATTTGTTTTGAGGATAGGTTTTGGCTGGGTACTTGCTTCCATACTCCTTCCTTTGGGCCTTCTTCTACTGTTCCACCTTATAAGTCAAAGAACTCAGCTCATTAAGTGAATGATACACCTGTAGCTCAACAACATTCTTGATGTTTTCATTCAATCCTGCAAGATACCTCACATAGGTCTGAACTTCATTCTCCTTCATGTTACATTTCCAGAGCAGATGTTCAAACTCCTTGGTGTAGTCCTCAACAGATTTGCTGCCTTGAACCAAGTGTTGAAGCTTGAAATAATTGTCCTTCATCTAACTTTCAGGTAAGAACTTCTCCCTGAGCTTTTGCCTCATTTCGACCCATGTACTGACCTTAGGCTCATCTATCTCCTCTCTCCTCCTTTGCAAGTTATTCCACCATGTAGATGCATATTTCTTCAACTTCAACGCAACCAAACGCAACCAACTTCACCTTGTTCTCATCGGACAACTCCCTCAAATCAAACACCCTCTCCACAATTTGTAACCAATCAAGAAATACATTAGGATCTAACTCTCCTCCATACTCAGGAATATCTATTTTGAAATCCAACTTCTCAAGTTTTCTATCTTCCCTCCTTTCTTCTCTTGTACTCCTACTCCCAGATTCTCCTCCACTACTCCTAGGTGACCTTCTTATATACCTCCTTCTTCTTTGATACCTAGGTCCTCTGCCTCCTCTCCCTATTTCACTAAAAAGGTTTTCCTCCTCTTCTTCTTCTTCATATTCCACATCAGATTCTCTATTCATTTCTCTCCTGTGCAACCTCATATAATATTGCAATTGTTCGCTCATGATTTTCATTCTTCCCTCCATTTCCTCCTTCTCCCTCAAGGCTTGTTCTGCTATTTCCTGAGGTGTTTTACTACAGCCCGACATTATGAAAATCACAAATAACACAAACAGACCTTCCTCCAAGATGAAACTCAGCTCTGATACCAATTATGATGTATGCAAGATCCTAAGATCAGAGTATTGACCTCACAGTACACCACATTAACACATAACTCACACAATCTGGTCTCACAATATAGAATCAAACAAAAATTCACCCAAAACAGTCCTCAACACAGAGAAACAACTATAACCTCCTCAAAACAGAGCACAAACACCAAAGCACAAATGGATGAAATGGATGATGTTGAACTGATGATCAGATGGACAAACTTACAAACAAACAGTAACCGAAGATAGTCTTGAAACTTGAGCTGATACATACCCACCACAGCTAGAACTTCAAGGGCAATGACCTCAATGGATACAGGCACACCACCACCGAGATTACCAAGCTCTACACCCACCACAAGGATTGCCAAATCCTTGATACTGTAGTAGAATTAACCAAGGTTGAGAGTTTAAGGTCACTCACAAACAAGAGGCTCAATCAAGGCACTCAAAATGCTATTAAATTCACTGATAGATGATCCTCACAAGCTGCCGATTACAAAGTATATAAAGCTATGGTTGAGCTAGATGATTAAGGGTTTCCGCTTGCTCAAGAAACTTTCCTAATCCGGCACTAAGCTACTTAACTAACTTAATAAGCTAATTAAGGCTCATTACAAACTGGATAATATCAAAATAAAATGAAATAAACTCTAACAAACGCATTTTCTTTATTACAAACAATTATATCACCTCACAAGCTGGAAATGGCCTCAACAGCTCGGAAGTGAGTCTTGATGGAGGACCTCAATGCAGTATCACCTCATAGAACCGGAATATCCTCAACAGTCCAGAAGTGATGTCTTCAAAGAGGACCTCAGAACTGGCAAAATATCTCCACTGAGCTGGAATGTCTTCAACAACTCTCTAAAGTGAAGTCTTTAAACATGGGTGAGGACCTCGATCCAAAGATATGGAATTGAGAAATAACCTCACTAGTTGACTGTTGTTGTGGATGCTGATGTTGTTGCTACCGGACGACCTCATGACCTGCTGGACCATCATGAAACACTCCTGGATGTCAGTGTTGGATGCTGAAGATGGTGAGGTCGTTGCTACTCCTGCTGGTGGCTCCTGATCACTTGGTGTTGGACTTTGGATGTTTGATGGAGGACCTCCATCATCCTCCCCAGGTTGAGGAAAGTTTGTCCTCAAACTTGGAAGGTCTTCATGCTTTGGAAAATAAGGCCTCAAATCTGCAATGTTGAATGTAGCAACGCCTCCATAGTCTTCAGAAAGGTCTAACTTGTAAGCATTATCTCCAATCCTCTCTAGCACTTCAAAAGGTCCATCTGCTCTTGGTGTCAACTTTCCCTTCCTTTTGCTTGGAAATCTATCCTTCCTTAGATGAATCCACACTAAATCTCCTAGCTGGAAAACCATCTTCCTCCTATGCTTATTTGTTGATGCAGAAACTTGCTCAGAATACTTGATGATCTTCTCCCTAACTTGCTGATGAAGCTTCTTGATGTCCTCTACATGTTTACCTGCTTCATAACTAAACCTCACAGAATTTGTTAGTGGGGATAAATCCAATGGAGTTATAGGATTTCTACCATAGACAACCTGGAATGGGGAAAGGTCAATGCCTTTGATGGTGCTCTATTGAAAGCAAATTCAGCATGAGACAAGAGGGTGTCCCATCCTGTTTTGTTTGTGGATATCAGTGACCTCAATAGTGTTCCGAGTATCCTGTTTGTGACCTCTGTTTGCCCATCAGTTTGGGGGTGACAAGCTGTGCTATACTTCAATTGAGTACCCAACTTCTTCCAAAGAGCAACCCAAAAATGACTTAGGAACTACACATCCCTATCTGACACCATGCTCCTGGGAACTCCATGTAACCTCACTACCTCCTGAAAATACAATTCAGCCACCCTCACAACATCATAGGTGGTATGGCATGCAATGAAGTGAGCCATTTTGCTGAATCTGTCCACAACTACCATAATTGAGTCTTTTCCTCCTTGAGTTCTTAGTAGACCAACAATGAAGTCTAGGCTGATGTCCTCCCAAGGACTGTTTGGTATTTGCAAAGGTGTGTATAGCCCTTGAGGTAAGCTATGACTCTTTGCAATCTGACATGTACCACACCTCCTAACCCTATGTTCAACATCCTTCCTCATTTTAGGCCAACAATAATGTTCCTTCAGCATAAGAAGGGTCTTCTCAATACCAAAATGTCCTGCCAAGCAACCTCCATGAACTTCAGAGATCAACAACTCCCTAAAGCTGCTCCTTGGAATACATAACCTTGCTCCTTTGAAAAGAAATCCCTGGTCTATATGGTATAGACTTTGAGGATGTCCTTGACATTTCTGGTATAACTCTCCAAAATCTTCATCATTCTCATACAAAGCTTTCAACTGTTCAAAACTAAGCACTCTTGCATCTAAAACTTGCAACAACAAATACCTTCTGGACAATGCATCAGCTCCTTTGTTAAGCTTCCCAGATTTGTGATGGATCATAAAATGAAATTGTTGCATGAACTCCACCCAAGTAGCATGCCTAGTGTTTAGTTTATGCTGCCCCTGAATGAATTTGAGGGCCTCATGATCACTGTGCAGAATGAATTCAGCTCCAATAAGATAATGCCTCCAATGTTGCAAAGCTCTAATGATGGCATAGAACTCCTTATCATATGTACTGTACTTCCTGTTGGCCTCATTGAGTTTCTCACTGAAATAAGCCACTGGTTTTCCTTCTTGAGTCAACACTGCTCCAATGCCCACGCCTGAGGCATCACACTCCACTTCAAAGACTTTGGCAAAACAAGGTAATGCCAAGCCGATCCGAGGTTAACTGTCTTTTGACCTCCTCAAAAGCTTTCTGTGCAGCTGGTGTCCAAGTAAAGCTCTTCCCCTTCACTAACTCAGTCATAGGAGCTAAAATAGTGCTGAAGTTCCTCACAAACCTCCTGTAAAAAGATGCTAAACCATGAAAACTTCGATTTCTTTGGATTGATGTTGAACCGGCCACTCTCGATGGCTTTAACCTTCTCTTCATCTACTTGAATACCCTCTGATGTCACAATATAACCAAGGAATATAACATGGCTGGTGAAGAATTGACACTTCTTGAGGTTCCCATACAACTGCTCTCTACTCAAGATCTCCATAACACTCCTCAAGTGTTTCACATGATCCACTTCAGACTTGCTATAAATGAGTATGTCATCAAAATAAACAACAACACACTTCCCAATCAAAGGTTTCAGAACTTGGTTCATAAGCCTCATAAATGTTGAAGGTGCATTTGTCAAACCAAAAGGCATGACTAACCACTCATACAGACCTCCCTTAGTCTTAAAGGTTGTCTTCCACTCATCTCCCTCATAAATTCTGATCTAGTAATATCCACTTCTCAAATCAATCTTTGAAAACACAGTTGAGCCATGGAGCTCATCAAGCATATCCTCAAGTCTTGGAATAGGATATCTATACTTGACAGTAATTTTGTTGATGGCTCTACAATCAATACACATCCTCTGACTTCCATCTTTCTTAGGAACCAACAAAGCTGGCACAAGGGCTCAAGCTCTCTCTGATCATTCCTTTCTCCAACAACTCATCAACTTGCCTCTGGATCTCATTGGTTTTAGCTGGAGTCATTCTATAGGCTGGTTTGTTTGGTAAGATAGATCCTGGGACAAGGTCGATTTTATGCTGAATGTCTCTTTTAGGGGGTAAACCTGATGGCATTTCTTCTGGAAAAACATGTATGTACTGGTTAAGGATAAGTTGGAATAATTGATGGCTATTTTGTGGGGTTGGTTCATTTTGTGAGGTTGGTTCTTCATCGAGGTTAAGCAAAAGAAACTCCTTCTGTTCACAGAACTCATGATGTTCAGCTGGTAAAATCACATCAAGAGATGGTTCAACAATGAGGTTCTGGGTTCTTTTTGTGAGCTGGGATGGTTGAAGTGGGGTGAGGACAATTTTTTGTGGTTTAGGTTAAGGGAATATGTATTGGCTCTTCCATCATGGTTAACAGATCTATCAAACAACCAAGGTCTTCCCAATAATAAATGACATGCATCCATAGGTATAACATCACACCATACTTCATCTTTGTAAACAGAACCAATTGAAAAACTCACAAGGCATCTGGATGAAATTTTGATACCTTTGCTTTGACTCAACCACTGGATGGTGTAAGGTGTTGGATGAGGACAGGTTTGCAAATTCAGCTTTTGCACCATAATCTGTGAGGCTGCATTGGTACAGTTGCCTCCATCAATAATCAAGGAACAGATCTTCCCATGAATAGTGTATCGAGTGTGAAAAATATTCTCCCTCTACTCAGCTTCCTCATCAACTGTTGTACTGCTAAGGACCCTCCTGATCACCAACATTTCACCTTCATCAGGTCTAGCCTCAACTTCCTCTTCATCATACACAAGATCTCCTTCAGGTTCATCAAATTTTTCCTCCTCAACAACTGACTCAGGTTCAACAAACAGTGCTGCTTGATATTCTGCTAAGGTCACTGCTCTTCTGTTTGGACATTCTGATGCTAGATGTCCAAGACCTTGACATCTAAAACATCTCCTCTCAGGGAATGGTCGATTGGTAGGGACTGGGGTTCTTTGTGGGGGATTTTGGGATTGTGTTTGAGGTGGTTTAGGGGCTGGATATTTGGTTTGTGGTTGTGGGGATGGATAGGTTCTTTGAGGTGGGTTATAGGATTTGTGGTAATGGTCTGATTTGTTTTGAGGATAGGTTTTGGCTGGGTACTTGCTTCCATACTCCTTCCTTTGGGCCTTCTTCTACTGTTCCACCTTATAAGCCAAAGAACTCAGCTCATCAAGTGAATGACACATCTGTAGCTCAACAATATTCTTGATGTTTTCATTCAATCCTACAAGATACCTCACATAGGTCTGAACTTCATTCTCCTTCATGTCACATTTCCAGAGCAGATGTTCAAACTCCTTGGTGTAGTCCTCAATAGATTTGCTACCTTGAACCAAGTGTTGAAGCTTGAAATAATTGTTCTTCATCTAACTTTCAGGTAAGAACTTCTCCTTGAGCTTTTGCCTCATTTCGACCCATGTACTGACCTTAGGCTCATCTATCTCCTCTCTCCTCCTTTGCAAGTTATTCCACCATGTAGATGCATATTTCTTCAACTTCAATGCAACCAACTTCACCTTGTTCTCATCAGACAACTCCCTCAAATCAAACATCCTCTCCACAATTTGTAACCAATCAAGAAATACATCAGGATCTAACTCTCCTCCATACTCAGGAATATCTATTTTGAAATCCAACTTCTCAAGTCTTCTATCTTCCCTCCTTTCTTCTCTTGTACTCCTACTCCCAGATTCTCCTCCACTACTCCTAGGTGACCTTCTTACATACCTCCTTCTGTGATATCTAGGTTCTCTGCCTCCTCTCCCGATTTCACTAAAAGGGTTTTCCTCCTCTTCTTCTTCTTCATATTCCACATCAGATTCTCTATTCATTTCTTTCTTGTGCAACCTCATATAATATTGCAACTGTTCGCTCATGATTTTCATTCTTCCCTCCATTTCCTCCTTCTCCCTCAAGGCTTGTTCTGCTATTTCCTGAGGTGTTTTACTACAGCCCGACATTATGAAAATCACAAATAACACAAACAGACCTTCCTCCAAGATGAAACTCAGCTCTGATACCAATTATGATGTATACAAGATCCTAAGATCAGAGTATTGACCTCACAGTACACCACATTAACACATAACACACACAATTTGGTCTCACAATATAGAATCAAACACAAATTTACCCAAAACAGTCCTCAACACAAGAAACAACTATAACCTCCTCAAAACAGAGCACAAACACCAAAGCACAAATGGATGAAATGTATGATGTTGAAATGATGATCGGATGGACAAACTTACAAACAAACAGTAACCGAAGATAGTCTTGAGGCTCGAGCTCATACAGACCCACCACAACTAGAACTTCAAGGGCAATGGACTGGATGACCTCAATGGATACAGTCACACCACCATCGAGATTACCAAGCTCTACACCCACCACAAGGATTTCCAAATCCTTGATACTGTAGTAGAATTAACCAAGGTTGAGAGTTTAACGTCACTCACAAACAAGAGGCTCAATCAAGGCACTCAAAATGCTATTAAATTCACTGATAGATGATCCTCATAAGCTGCCGATTACAAAGTATATAAAGCTAGGGTTGAGCTAGATGATTAGGGTTTCCCCTTGCTCAAGAAACTTTCCTAATTCGGTATTAAGCTACTTAACTAACTTAGTAAGCTAATTAAGGCTCATTACAAACTGGATAATATCAAAATAAAATGAAATAAACTCTAACAAACACGTTTTCTTTATTACAAACGGTTATATCACCTCACAAGCTGGAAATGGCCTCAAGAGCTCGGAAGTGAGTCTTCATGGAGGACCTCAATGCAGTATCACCTCATAGAACTGGAATATCCTCAACAGTCCAGAAGTGATGTCTTCAAAGAGGACTCAAAACTGGCAAAATATCTCCACTGAGCTGGAATGTCCTCAACAACTCTAAAGTGAAGTCTTTAAACATGGGTGAGGACCTCAATCCAAAAATATGGAATTGAGAAATAACCTCACTGGTTGACTGTTGTTGTGGATGCTGATGTTGTTGCTACCGGACGACCTCATGACCTGCTGGACCATCATGAAACACTCCTGGATGTCAGTGTTGGATGCTGAAGATGGTGAGGTCGTTGCTGCTCCTGATGCTGGCTCCTGATCACTTGGTGTTGGACTTTGGATGTTTGATGGAGGACCTCCATCAAATATCATCAAAGGTGAGTCAATTTTTATTTATTAATTAAGATAATCAACTTTTAAACATAAATGGGCCCTTCCACTTGGGCTAACCAGCTAACCATAATGCCTTTGAGTTAATTATATCAATTAATAAATAATTATTTTCTTAACCCAAAGAATTTTATATGGACTAGAACAAAACCTCCAAGCTAGGGTCGACTCTTTTCAAAAAGAAAAGGGAAAGACGTACACATAGCGTATAGCATACAACATGAAGGGTTACCCTAAACCAAGGTTCCATGTTCATGGATTTCTACGGTTGGGTTACCATGGTCTACCGCACGTTCTCGCCTCGGTTCACCTTACCCTTAAAATTGTGGGCAAGGAGTGTGAGGTGTTGCTCAACGAACTTCAAGGAAGCCCTTTGAGTATAACATGGAGAGAGGAGAGACCAAATACTTGGCGATGTAGGGTGCATCACACAAGTAGTGGTCGCCCGCTTTCGGGGGAGAATCCTAGTTATTAGTTGAACCGTCGCCTTTGTGATAGCGTGTCAAAAGACCCGATTAGTGGCCCGGTATGCAAAGGATGCCTAAAAAGAATAATAAAATCGTGAAATAAATCAATTTTTCCTTTTTACAATTTCAAATCAATTCGATCTTTTCAAGTTTTACCCTCTTTTTAAGTTTAAGTCCCCAGTGGAGTCGCCAATCTATAGGACCCGGAAAATTCCCGTTCGGGAAAATTGTTTCAGATGCGCTACTTAATGACCGGGAGCCGACTAAGGTTGCTTAATCCTTAAATAAGGATATTTTTATTTTCGAAATTCGTTTTCAGGGTGATGAAACTTTATTTATATATAAATCCGTTTTTTATTTATTTAAATACTCGAAATTACATCGAAATACTTTAAGAAATAATTCAACATTGGCCAAACACCAGATCCAGGCCCAATAGAAGGCAAACGGGCCGCCATAGACTATTAAAACCCGCAGGGGTTTTAACAGCCCATGGGCTGGACCGTGCACTTCCATGGGCCAGAGAAGATGGGCTGAAACTGATATAACCCGCGGGGGTTTTATCAATCTGTTGCCCATTTTCTCTCGATTTTAACTTTGGATTAGTGAGAGGAAAATATTAAACCATTTCTTAATTATTTTAGTGTAAATCCGTGTGTTTTAAATAATTAAACGGGTTATAAAAGAATTAAGAGTCGCCAGCCGATTTAAGGAAACCGACAAATCACAAAACAAAATAACTCCGCTCCACGAAACCAGATTCTAAGTTCGGGGGTAAGATTACGAATTCGAGAATTATAAGAATCCTCGAATTCTCCTGTTTTGAAAAATTAGACTCTACTAAAATCAACATTGAAATGAAAAATAGCGGGGAGAAGTTTAATTGATTTCACGAAATTATATTCTCATTATGCAATATAAAATGAGGTTTTTGTTTACAAAATATGTACAAGCAAAGGAATTAATGTACAAATTACATGATTAAAACAATAATATTAATAATGAAAGCGAACCTCTTTTGATCTTGGATGCTCGAATGCAATGGTCGGATTCCTTGACTTTGCCTTGACTTGGAGGTTGGAATGATGATTGTAAGGATGGTGGGAGAATAATATAAGATTGATGTAGTGATTTTATGAGAATATTAGAGATGGAGTTTTGAGAGAGTTTTGGTATGATGATGAAATTTGAGTAGAGTAAGGATAATAGATGGTGGTAGTTGATGAAATGAGTGTAATGGAGGGGGTATTTATAGGTGAGTGAGATGAGGTTTTAGGAGGGAAAATGGGGGAACATACCCCAACAATCATGCCATGCAATCCATGCAATCCCAAACCCCCCACGGGTTTTGAAAGTCAAGGCAGAAAGTTAACACATGTGGGGCTAATATCAAGGGGTTGTGATCAAGATTTTTAGCGCCAGCTTTTGAAGAGAAACCCCCCCCCCCGGGTTTTGAAGCCTTTGCACGGATCACTGACGTGGACTGCTGCAAAACGACGCGCTCTGGGTAGCAAAAAACCCCCACGGGTTTTGAAGTCGTCTGGGCCGGGAATGCTTCTGGGCCGCTTTTGTTTTGGGCCGCTTGTGATTTATTATAACCCTCGCGGGTTATATTCCGATTTATGGCCCGTTTTGCTTTGTTGGGCTTACTTCGTCAACTGCATGGGCCCAATGTCACATTTTGGTATCCAGCCGAACTGATTTGTCGAATTTTGACGGGTCGGGATTATGTCGGTGCAAATCCTGGTGTCTACACCAAATTATCAAGGTACGTCATTCCTTTATGGGTAGCAAGCACAATACTACCATTAGGCAAACCCACTGACAGCTCGGAATCGGTTTCACATTATTTAGCCTCCCCGAATTTCCTATCATGTGAATTTAAGCTCCACTGTCTATAATCCAAGAGTCACCATTTGTCTTACCGTCATCTTTTCGACTGACTAGATTTTGTAAGATTTGAGCACTTGTAGAACGCTCTCCCACTGCTCTTTGCTGAAATCTAATGGAAGACGACCTTCTTCTCCAATGTCAACACCTCCAAACCCACCTACTTGTGTCGCATTAGCCTTGGGCATGATGCCTTTCCCTTTGCTGTTGATCACCACTCTACCGCGACCTGTCCCTTTTGGGTATCTTAGATATTCCCCCCTACCACTCTGGGTAGCCCACAATTTGGAACCAATTTTTAGCCTCGTGTCCCAACTTTTTGCAGTGGCTACACATGATGTTTTTGTCTCGCTCGTCACTTCTTCCTTTGATTTGTAGCCGGACTGGGCGGCAAGTGCCGTCAACTGCCCTTGTTCACTCTTGAAGCGAGTCATGGTGGTGACTTGTTCTTCTATAATCAAAGTTGAGTAGAGTCTTTTCACCGTTGGCAAAGGCTTAGTGGCTAGCAAACTGGACCGCACTATCCCATGCACGTCTCTGTCAAGACCTACATGAAATTAATGGACTGGTTCTTCCTCACGCTTCTTGTCCAATTTCTTTCCGATTTCGCATTTGCAGCCACCACACGTGCATGTGTAGGTGTCTGATGATAATTCACCAATTCATCCCATAAAAATTTTAATTTTCCGTAGGAAGCGACAACAGACAGGCTCTTTTACTTGCAACTCGTCAGTGCGTCTTGCTGAATCTAAGGCCCATTTGCAACAGAAAACCACTATTTGATGTCGTCACATAGGTATTTTGCATTTTCGTGTAAGCACAGTCTTTCGCAGATTTGGTTCTATTGCATTCAAGATCCATGAGACAATCATGAATTAGACTATCCACCATCATCCATTTTTGGAGATTCGATGTCAGATTGTTTGATTTCCCCTTCAACGAACTCCCACTTTCATCTTGCTCTCAATGATGTTCGCACAGCCCTAGCCCATTCTTCATAGATATCTCCCACCAGTTGAACCTGAGTGTTAATAGTCCCTGGATTATCATTGGGATACAAATCATATGGTGAAGGTATCATCTTCACAATATCAATCTTTGGGTTTTCTTAAAGTTTTGAGTTTTCACCAATTTCACTCATGGATCTGATACCATGAAAAAACAAGGAAACAAGTTTGATGGTTTTGGAAGAGAAAAGGTGCCACTTGCTATGTCATTGCCATAGTCACACAACCACATATACAAAAACTATCAAAGATACATTGATATACTTTCCTAAAAGAGACATATTACTAAGGAAGGGGAATGACAAAGATATATACAATATATTCTAACTATGGAGAGTTTAACCTTGCCTAATAACATTCAATCCTCTCAGTTGATTAAGATCAAAGGAGGAAGATGAGGAACCATTTCCCTTAGGATTTGGTTTCGGTTGACTTGGAAAAGTCCCTTTATCCATATTAGCAAGTAACAATTGAGAGACGTTCTCCTGCATTTGTTTCATCATCTTTTCCATATTATTATTCATGTTCATTTCCACATCTCTTAAGCCTGTTTAAGCTCTTTAATCTCACTCTCATATTTTTCCTCATTTGTGTACCCCTGAGGGGATCTACTTTTGGCCATAAATAGTTGAGGGGGAGCTCCTCTTTGAGGAGCATGGTATGTCCTTTTGGACTAGTGGTCTAGGAGGAAGAGAAGGGTAGTTTCCTTGGAAACCCCCACCTTGATTAGGAGCTCTTAACACATTTTGATTGTTGGGACTGTAAGAGACCAAGGATTCTTGCGAACCCCCTTTGTCATATCTAGAAATCTATTGTATTATTCTAATATACTAAGGGATTTCATTTAATAATACTGGTGACATTCACTTACCAAAAAAAAATTCCTTAGCAAATTCAAATAAGTTCTATTGTGATCTTGTTAGTTCAAGTTTGACTTAATCAATTTATTTGTCTACATCTTATAATACTCTATTCAATTTGTCACTTAACCAACATTCACATTCACTTCGCTTGCTGCTTCCCATTCTTACTACATTCACAATAAGTTCAACTTGGATCTTGTTGGTCAAAATTTGACTTTGCCTACACTAATATTTAAAGCAGAGCATTGATCCAATTTTAGTAGTTCAATCAATAAGTACGAATCAAACTAAATGTTAATTGACACTAACCTACCCCAATGAGCATAATCAAAGTTCCATCGACCTTAACCAACTTTATTCTAAAGCGACCTCAACGGGATTTCACTCAAAGTCAACATAAATACAACTCAGCCCAATGAAATTTATTTAGGGTCACAATGGATTAAGTTAACTTGAATTTGACCTTAGTGAACTCGGCCTTAATCTAACTCACATCAAACGTAGTCTAAACCGCCTGACACTTATTACGTGGACCTTAGGCTCACATAAAGTCAACTTGAACCCAATTACTAGGCATCAAAAAGTTGTTTGCATGAAAATTTATCCGTGAATACTTACATACAAGTTATCAATGTACGTTATTTCCATCAAATAATACTTCCAATTACTAGGTTTTATTTTTCGCTCTGCTTCTATACTTGTTCCAATTAATTGTGATATTCTACACCTTAACTGCAATAACGCAATAAATGTAAATCTATCTCGAACAAACTTATTAACTATGAATCAATTTTAAGCCTTTCATATTTTTACATTCACAATGACACATGAATATGTTGACGCACAGGTATACTATTATATAGAAGCACATGATAAGTAAATACATCATAAAAGAAAAACGTTAAGTACAATACAACAATCAAAATTAAATAATGAGTAGTGTCGGTTTAAAAGTTTTTAGTGTTCCTTATAAAATAACATATAACAGAAAGTACTTTAAGTTAAATAGCTCCTAAAATTTATACGAAAAATACACATAATCTATAATATACCCAAGATGATAATACTAAATTGATATTTTTGATAAATAAATTAGTTAATAAGTCTATAATGTAATGACAACATTCCACCGTGTGACCTAAACCTGTGCTCCCTCCGTTTTTTTATCTGTCATTTAGGCTTTTTAAGGGTAATGTTTAATTAATAATTTCTCATATAAGATTTATATTAAAAAAATAAAATATTGTACTTTTCAAATAGTATTTTTATTACGAATTTAATGACATCAATTTTATATGATGAATCGACATATCATTATATAAATTAAGATATTAACGGTAAAAGTTTTTGGCAAATTTTCCTAAGTGACACATAAATTAATAAAAATGGAGGGAGTACATAGTAGACTTCACGCTTGCTTAACCAAATGAGTCATGTCGTATTCATTCTACTCACTGGATTATTAAGTAATTAGTCTTTAGACTAGTGGCGGATCTTGATATTTGGAAAAGAGGTGTCCACTGCGCACAATACGATTATACTCACATGATAAAATAAAATCCATAATTTTAACCTTAATTTTACTAATTTTTTTCTTTTTTTCTTTTTTTCTTTAGCCTAGGGTGACCATGGTCACCCTCATGATAGATGGTGATCCGCCAGTGCTTTAGATCCGTATGTTGCACGGGATGAAATTAAATTGCATATAAATATTTGATTTATTTACCTCAGAGATTATGCATTTGTCATTTAAAAATATTTTTATTGTTGAATATTTTGTTTTCATATGGAGAAGGTGGACATCATCGTAATGTGTACCCTTAAAAAACAAATCTGAATTTAATTATGATAAGTTAATTTTCGGATATATAATTTCAAGTTAATGTAACTATTTTGGAATAGTAGAAGTTATGTATGATTTTTTTTAAAACTATCAATTATATGATTTCGTCTAACTATTTTTATTTGTCAAAATGTTACTATATTTTTTTATAATAAAATTTTTAATCAGTTTTTTTATTGTATTTTTCAAGAGAATGACTGGTCAATTTTTTTTTTTCTTTTAAAAAGTTAGGTTGATTTAGTTAAAAAAAAATAGTGCACTTATTTATCTAATTTATATAAGGTCAAGAAGAGACTTCTAATCACTGATTGCTAACAATTATAATTATAATAACTAATACACCTATCATAAGTTACAAATCCTAATCAATAAATAATACAATCAAAGCAAATGCTAACAGACTAACTGTTTTTCGTTGTGTAAATAAGTAACTTATGGTTGTCCATATCCGATCAAAGCACATGTTGTGTTTCCCTGTTAATCATGCTCATATTTCTTGTTTTTCTTACATGAACCTTTGTCTTTCTAACATCATTTTTATTTGCTATTCATTCTTTGCATCTATATTGTTAGATTACACATATAACTGGAAAGAGTATATTAATTAATTTTTAATAGTTTAAAAATTTATTATCATTGACTGAATATTCAAATTAATTCATGTTTCTAACAAATTAGGATAAGACCTTCTAAAAAAAAAGACGTGCTATTAGTTATTACTACCTCCGTCTCAAAATAGTTGTCCTTTGACCAAATTTTGACCGATGATTATTCACAAATTATAATGAGTTACAACATCAAATTACCGTCATTGTAATTTTTAGTAAATTATCTTTCTAATGGCGGTAATTTTATATCTTAACTCATTATAATTTGTGAGTAATTAACAGTCAAAATTTAGTCAAATGACAAGTATTTTGAGACTGAGGTAGTAATATTTTTTTAAAGAAATACGCTCTAATATTTTTTTCTTCATTTTTCTGTCTTGTTTCAAGATTGATATTTTATTAACTTTCCTACTATTATTGTTATAAATAATAATAATTATTATAATAATAGTAGTAATAATAATATTGTCAGATGTCCTATTAGACCCCATTCTTTTCCAGGGTTGGTTGGTTGCGGATCCACGTCGCACCACACTTTTCAAATTTTCACCACAACTAACCACAATATACCATTTCTCTTTTTATTAAAACATAAAATATTTCACCACAACTCACCATAATATACAATTTCTCTTTTTATTAAAACTTAAAACATGTCACCACAATCCACCTACTATAATTTGTTTTTTCCAATTTCAAATTAAAATACCATTTCTCTTTCCTAATTTTTTTTAACTTAAAAATTACCAATTTATTTTTTCCGGTTTCAAATTAAAATATATCAATTCACGTATCATAATTTCCACCACAATCCACCATATTTTTCAAAATTCCATCGTACCGCACCACACCGCAACCAATCGCCTAAAGGAACGTAACGGAGCCTTAGTTATTAATAGATATAAGATATTGATGAGAACTATGCAAACCCACGCTATATAATGTCACATGTAGCAAGAAGAAAACAAATAAATGCAAGCAAGTCATGAAAATTTTAACAAAATACAAAGAATCCATGAAAGATTTACCAAAATGAAAGCAACACACTTAAAATTTGACAAAAATGAAAGGAATCCATACAATTTAGTTGATGATGGTTGAACACGAACCTTGAAATTTGATTTGAACTCCAAATTATAAGGCAACAAAGACTAATTAATAGAAAGACACCATTAATACACAACCAACAAAGGTAGACAAAAATTAAATCTAATTTCAAAATTTTAACTTATATATTTACTAATAAAAATGTAAAAAAGATGTAAATATAGATTAACTTGGATTGAAGTGTGTCAAAAAGTTCTACCACACATACGAGATAAATACTGATGCTATTTTAATCTTTCAAAAAAGAAATCTGCAGTGGTCGTGTACCGCAACCAAAGAAATCAATCAAGTCATAAAGAACTAGAATAAGCAATATCTAAATTTATGTACAAAAATTCAATGTTACAAATTACTGCAAAAGAAACTTACTAAACTCAATGTAAGCAATGTTACAGTAGAATGTCATTATTGTTGCTTTTATAATTGAGTTTTTAGAATGCTATAAAAATAAGTCACAAAGCACTATAAATATTGATAATAAATAAACATTCAATTACAAAAGCAAGCAATTGATAAAAGGCTATATGATGATGACTTTTTTATGGAACTATATAATTACGACTTAATTACAAATATTTAAGTTACAAATACATTTAATTGGAAGAACATCAAAGATCTAGTCAATAAGTATATTAATTCTTTTTATTAATTCATTATCTTTATTGTAAAAAGTGAAAATGGTCAGTTTTAGTTTTCCAGTAATACCCTCTCTAAAATAGACATATTACAACATCACCATTTATACCCAGAAAGATATATATATATATAATTGTATTCTGGTGGAATGTCACCGAGTCAAGTGGTGGTGACTCGGTGGCTTGCTGACGTGTATCAATGAAGTGTGTTTTACCAAGAATTCGAGCTACCAAAATATAATCAACTATAAAATGGGACCACCAAAATCCAATAAGTATGTCAATGGGACTACTAAAATACAATAGCAATTTAAATGGGACTCTCCTAGAATGCAACTAAAATAATAATTTCTTGGTCAAGCACACTCTCACCGGTACACGTCAGCAAACCACCGAGTCACCACCACTTGACCCGATGGCGTCCCACCAGAATACAATTTTATTTATTTTTGGACCACCAGAATCCAAATTGATAATATGGATTATTGTTGTCCAATTCATGAAACTTGGGATTATTATAACCCAATTTTCCTATATATATATATATATATATATATATATATATATATATATATATATATATAGGGTTTTTGGCACAAATAATCCGTACTAAGGGGTTTGTAACTGAAAATAATTCAAAGTGACTTTTCGGCCACTAATAGTCTTTACTTTTTTACTATTTTCTCATAGCATTTCATAATCAATTTTAGACACTTGAAAGCTGACGTGGTGACCGGACACCACGTCAGCTTTCCGGTGGTGGAAATTGATTCTGGACTGTTATGACAAAATATTGAAAAAGTACATCTAGTACTAGTGGTATTCCTAAATCACAAACCCTCAAGATGCATTATTTGTGGCCAAAAACCATACATATATATATATATATATATATATATATATATATATATATATATATATAGGAAAATTGGATTCTAATAATCCCTACTTTCATCAATTGGACAATGGTGGACCGTACTTTCACTTTGTATTCTGGTGGTCCAAAAAAAAATAAAATTGGATTGTAGTGGGATATTTTCGAGGGAACCATAGATTTTGTATTGCATTTGATTCAAAACTTAGTATAACACTTTACAATGATTTTTAATGAATTTACAGCGTTTCTCCCAATTTTTTTCATTTTTTTAAATATTTTTTACGATTTTTTCACTTTTATTATCTTTAAAAAATCATAATAATTATTCGGAGTCTCAAAAAAATAATTTAAAAATTTTTTAGAAAGTACAATTCATTAACTTTCTAGGGGCAGGAACGAAAAAAAACCAAAACAATATAGTGTAGGAATGAAAAAAATAAGAAGAATGTGGAGGTGGATTTGGTACCACTACAATCCAATTTTATTTTTTTTGGACCACCAGAATACAAAGTGAAAGTACGGTCCACCATTGTCCAATTGATGAAAGTAGGGATTATTAGAATCCAATTATCCTATATATATATATATATGGTATGACATAATCATCTTCCTGATTCTATCCCTCATGCACTGTTGGGCAACTTCGTAGTGTAATTTCACCAACTGCATCAAGCTATCGTTGACAATGAGATGCTCCAATTATGGAGCTTTCCATATTACAACAATAATTTTAAGTACAAAAGTCTATGAACACATGACTACATATATTCAAAACGTCAATAAAATAGCTAACACCTATCATGACATCAAAAGATAACAATGATAAAAATGTGCAGTATAAACTTAAAGTGTTCCCAAAGTTAATCGATTTGTAACCAACAAAAATTATAAATCTAATAACCTCCTTACATTTTTACAAAACAAGTGTACACTTGACATTATTTAATCACTAGTGAGAAGGTCCGTCTAATGGACTAGGCTATTTCTGATATTTCCTTCGTCCCAGATAAATCATTTAGATCAAACTCTTGCCTCAAAGACCATTAAAAAATAAATGGGACAAATTATTTAGGTCGAAAGAAGTATTTTATAATTTTGTGGCTCTTGGTTCACTAGGGAAAAAAAATATTCACAAATACATCTCCAAGCTTACTTATGCTGGTCATTATTGAGTAAAAGTAAACATAATATAAATTTACAATGACTTGAAACAATGAAACATTTGTTCTACAATTGCCAAATACCTATTTAATTGGAAGGTTGGCAATTCTTTTGCAAGTGACAATGAATCACTTATCTCGTATTTACTTGAATTTGAAATACACCCGATCGTATTCACCTAAACCTGAAATACACCCGGGTCATATTTTTAGAGTGGAATTTACCTAAAACCAAAATACACATGACCTGTATTATCCTAAAAAGAAATTTTTACTATCAAAGAACATCTGACTCGCATTTACCTGAATTTGAAATACACCGAGTCATGTTTTTAGAGTAAAACTTACCCGAAATCGAAATACATCGGCCCGTGTTTACCCTAACCAGATATACAGTTAATCTATATTGTGTAGTTATTGTAGCCGAGAGTAAAACAATAAATTTGTGTGTGAGTGTAAAAACAATTTCTTGATTGATTATTATATCAAGTGAAATATCAATTCGTGTGCACAAGAAACAATCGAGAGATAGAACAAGAAACACAAAAATGAACTTCACATTTTATTTTATTTTTTTTGGCAAAGGAGACATGTTATAACATAATCAAAGTACAACGGTTCCTATCATCAAAGAAAGGCTCATTTTCTAGCTCATACTGCCAGAGCATGTGCTTCCTTAATTTCCGAACGGGGAGACCTTAACAATACTAACATAAGCAAACGATAGTAATAGAGCTTATACAAGGATAGGATAGAGTGACAAGTCGTCAGTGGTGATGTGACCCCTCGAAAATAGTGAAGCAGCTGGATTGAGTCGGTATGGACCGTCACTGTTGTGATATATCTGTCCCTGACTGCTTGGAGACTCGATTCAATAGCCAATAATTCCAATTGCGTCGCGGACTGACCCAAGCACGGGACACTGCCTGTAGCAATTACTACATTACCATCTACTAGAACCCACCCAATGCCCCCCCCCCCCTGAATGAGGACGGGTGCCACGCTCCATCACAGGATAGAGTGCACGTGGATTCAGGGACGACCCCCATATGCCAAATGAACGGCGGGGTGGGTTCTGGCCCCCAGGTTGATGATCGAACTTCGAATGAGTGAGATCTCGGACACAGTAGGCGGAGAGTAGAGTTGACCCAGCTGATGGCTAGTTCAGGGTTAAGTGATTCCTTTTGAAAGACTTTCTTGTTCCTAGCAAGCCAGATATACCATAAAGTTCCTATGAACATGGTGCATAAAAGAACACGATTTTGTGGGTGTTTTCGAAGAAAGACCACCCTAGTGAGCCATGCTGCCATAGAGGGAAAAGGGGGGTTGTGGGTAACATGGGAATCCTGATTCAGAAGGCTCAGTGTTGAGCCGAATCAGGCTGCTCTAACAAAGGTACATTTCCTTGAAAGGACGGTCACAGTTTCCGCATGGAGTCCACACAAGGGGCACCGGATGTCTGCACCCGGATCCCACTGTTGTCTGTTGGAGGCCGATGGAAAGGTGTTATAATAATCTTCTAGAAATTTAATTTCCACTTGGATGGTGTGTGTAGTGCCCAAATTGTTTTCCAAAGAGTGGACGTTTGAGACGTAGGTAAATTCTGGCTGTGACGTGATGGCAGAACGTAATAGCATGATTTGATCGTGTAGATACCTTTGTCTTGGTGCCCCCGGACCAAGACATCATCTACACTAGTGTTCCTTAGCGGAATCCCGAGGATGCGGACTGCAGATTCGTGCTGAAAAAGATTTCGAATAAGGAGGGTATTCCAACGACGTTCCTTGACAACCATTAGATCTGAGACATGCTTGTTGGTTCATTCAGCTGGATCGACATGTTGTCAGAACCATATAGGGTTGCCGCCTGACCACTTATCTTCAACGATGCGTGTAGTGGAGCCTGACTCGATTCTATAGGCAAAACCATCCTGGAGCTTCCCAACTGCGCGGCAAAGGCCATGCCATCCCCAGGAACCTGGTCGCTTCAAGTTTGTTCCCGTCGCTAATGGGGAATGAGATTTATAGCGAGCGTTGTAGATATGTGCCTACTACGATTATGGATTGTGGAGCAACCGCTAGGCTTAGTGGACAAGAAGCGCATCGTTAAACCATTCAATTTTCCGGATTCCCAGGCCCCCTACCCCTTTAGGCATGAAAAGTACATCCTTGGGGACCCAATGCTTCGACTTATGACCAGCACTAGTCCACCAAAAGAGCTGAACTAGGAGGGAGTCTATCTTCCGGGCCAAGCCCAACAGAATCTTATATATGGCCCTGATGTGTTGATGCATAGCAGATAATGAGGATAAGTCTTCCCACAAGTGATAAAGAGTAACTCTCCGTATGTGCAATTATTTGGCTACCAAATCAAGCAGGAACCCCAACTGCATTGTCTTGTTGCGTCCCAAAGTCGGCGGAATGCCCAAGTACTTCTCAAAAGAGTCGATTACGTCATATCCGAAGATGACCTTGAGGCCATCCACAGACAACGTCGGTGTGTTTGGAAATGTCATCAGTTGGGATTTATGGATGTTTACAATTTGTCCGGAAGCCACACAAAATTCATCAATCGATCGTTTTAAATTCAGGTAGTGATCTGTTGTAGTATCTGTAAAGAAGAGCGATTCATCTGCAAAGAACAAATGGGTTACCTCCGGGCTCCCTCGTGCCACTCGGATGCCCCGAATATTCCCCTGTGCTTGCTGAGCGTGGAGGGTATTAGAGAGGACATCCAAGCAAAGGATAAACAAATATGGTGATAATGGATCCCCTTGCCGCAGGCCTACTTGAGGGTGAAAGATGGGAGATGGTGCACCATTGATGAGGATCGCATTGCGTACTGTGGTGACACATTGCATGATAATGTCGACCCACCATGGAGGGAAACCCAATGTGTCAAGGACAGCCTTAAGGAACTCCCACCTAAAACGATCATATGCTTTGCTCATATCCACTCTAATTGCTGCATATGAAGCTCCTTGTTTTTTTGTTTTTCCTTTTAGAAAGCTCAGAATTTCATGAGCTGTAAGACAGCTATCAGCGATAAGTCGACCAGGCATGAAGGCGTTCTGGTTAGTATCAATAAGGTGCATGAGAATCCCTCGCAGCCTGTTTACCAAGCATTTAGACATGATCTTGTAGACAACGTTGCACAGACTAAGCGATCTGTAATCTCCCATGGACTGTGGGTTAGCTGACTTTAAGATGAGGGTGATGCAGGTTAAGTTAATTTCATTCATAAGGCGCCCAGAATGGAGAGTGGATAGGACAGCAGCCCGGACATCCATGCCCACTGTTGGCCATAACTTCTGGTAGGAAACTGTTGGGAAACCATCCGGGCCATAAGCTTTTAAAGGACCAAGGTCCTTCATGGCACGATCCACCTTTGAGCCAATAAATGGTCGATTAAGAAAAAGGAGGTCTTCTGCCGTGATACGTTTCTTGTAAGCAGTTAAACAGGATGAGGTGCACCTGTTTCGCAGCGGGTCTTGCTGTTGAGACTGACCAAAAAGCTGTTGGAAATGGGCCACATCCTCCCCAGTGATGGCATCTACGTCTGTCGTCCAGGACCCATTTGACTGCTTCAGTCCTTTAATCTGGGTTACTGCTCTCTTGTTTTTGTAGTGCTAGAAGAAAAAACGCGTGACCTTGTCTCCTTCATTGAACCAACGTAGCTTGGATCGTTGCTTCCAGTAAGTATCAGCCAATGTCAATGCCAATTCACATTCTCCCCGAGCTTGACAAAAGGAAGCTGAAGCGGAGTGTTCTAGGCCCACCTGTTGTAAGTCCTCCATTAAAGATTGCAACCTTGCCGTTGGTTGGCTCAATGGTTGTTGTTTGTGAGCCTTTCAGTCAGTGCACCATAGACGATACAACATACGCACATGTTTTAGTTTCTTGATTAAAGAGAACATGGACGAACCGACTGTTGATGCGGATCACCATGCATCCTCAAGTAGCTGACATAGGTCCACCAGCTGAAGAGACCAAGCTTCTATTCGATAACCCCATGATTTCTTCACATTTTTATTACAGAGTATATGATAGGTCTACAAAGACATAACACTTTTTGATTAAAAAATCAATATAATATTTGTAAAAAAATAATTTAATATTTATGACAAGAAACATTTAATTCGTTGTATGGGAAAACTAATATAACACCTTTTGATAAAACGTCAAGTATAACATTTGTTGGGGGTGATCGTTTCTGGATACCCTCACCTAAAATTAGGAACCTTATCTTTATATGTTTGATCGTTTCCTAAATTTTAGAAACCTTACCTTTACCTGTTTAAATTGGTTCCTAAATTTTAAGAATCTTACCATTATCTACGGTTTCGAGTATCCACCTTTCATACACTAAATATATTTTCTAACATATTTTTTTATTTTCAAATAAAATGTTTGTTGTACTAAAGTCTAGCTTTTTTAAAAAAAAAATAAAATTTAACGTGCCATTATTTCATGGGTTATTAGAATTTAATAAATCAACCTGTAGGTGTTCTTTGATCTAACGTATCAACTTTTAACTTTTGTTTTCGACTAACTGACCTTAATACCTTATTTTTTCTAATTATCGCCACCGAGTCCAACTCGTCGGAGGTATGACGTGGCGGCGGTGCTTGCCTAAGTGGAGAGTGTTTTAACGAAAAAAAAGAAAAAAGAAATTGGACATGTATTCTTTTTTACTATTCAACATTTTTCATATTTTTTAATTTTCACCCCCTCTCTCTTTTTTTTCAGCAAAAGATATGGGGTATATTGAAAGGGAAGGTCTATGGTAGTCAACTTTTTTTTTAACTACCGTAGTTAAATTAGATAATAACCATTGATTATGGATAGAACAATCTTAGCCATTGATTTGAATAAATAATTTTTTTATTATTATTATTAAACTATATTAATTTTGGTAATGTAATCATAAATGAATATTTTATATTCCTAATACATTTTTGAAGAATCTTTCCAAATGAATATTTTATATTTAAATATATTTTCACACTGATGTTTCTAAATCGCATAGTAGTCATTAATCATTTGGTCATTTGGGGAATTTTTGTAGTTTATGGTCGCGGGTTTGATTCAACATTCAATTTTTTTTGGTTCCACTATTAAAACTTTTTGCTAATCTCATGTGCAATATAAATATCTTTATATTAATTTAATTAATTTATGATAAAATACGTTATCATATATGCACATAAATTATTATTTATTTCGTTATAAAAGTAGTATGTTTTTATATCTGATGTAACTTGCAAATTAAATATCTACCAAGCTCATTTATAAACTCTATATTGATTTAATTAACTTATGATAAAACATGTTATTATATATGTACAATAATAATTATTATTTGTTTCATTATAGAATTGTATGTTTTTGTATATAATGTGAATGATAAATTAAATATCTGCCGAACTCATTTATTTTAATCTTTATCATTACAAAACTCGACCAATAAAAGTTAAAAACAATATGTTTTGATATATTTATAGATGATATACAACTATACATATATTTGTGTTTTGTTACAAAACATTTTGCGTTTCGTTCTGCATGAAATGTGTGGTGTCAATTCAATATTGACAAAAGAGTACATGAGTATATAGTCCTCTGATAAGTAAATACATTTAAAAAAGCTTCGAGTTTAATGCAACAATAATAACAATGTGTAGTGACAATTTAATATTTTAGTGTTCCTGACACGTTAATACATAATCTCCTAAAATTTATTGAAGATAATACCCATCATATATACTCCCTCCGGTTTTTTTATTTGTCATCCCATTTTTTTATATTAAAAAATTACTATTAGGAAAGTATAGAATTAAAATTTTGAAAACGTAGATTCTAATAATACCTACTTTCAATTTTTGTATTTCGGTTGTAAAAAAAAATTGTATTTTTGTATTTCGGTTGTAAAAAAAAAATTGTATTTTGATAGGACATCAGTACATCACCCATTGCATACCCTAAATATGATAAGTTTTGACTTGCATTTGATTCAAAATTTAGCACAATACTTCCCCACCATTTTAATGAATTTACAATGTTAGTCACAAAACTTTTTGTTGATTCTTTTCAATTTTTTTTTTTTACGATCTTTTCACTTTAATTCCTTAAAAAAAATAATTGCTCGCATTCTCAAAAAATTAATTTAAAAATTATTCAAGTAACTATATTTTAAAACCCTTTATGGGGGTAGGAATGAAAAAAACAAAAAGATGGCAAAATAAAAAAATGTGAAAGTAGATTTGATACCATCAAAATACAATTTTTTGGTTTTTAGAACCACCAAAATATTATAAAAAAAAATTTGGGACCACGGCATACAAAAGCTAAAAATAGGGAATATTAGAATCCAATTTTCCTAAAATTTTTAATAAAAATATTATGTGAGAAATTATTGAATAAAAATAAACGTTGAAAAGCATGAAAAGATAATTATTTGTGAATAGAGGGAGTAACATGCAAAAGATGGTAAAACAAATTTACATTTTTAATGAAAAAAAGTAATTAATTTGTCGATAATGCAACGACAACACTTAAGTTGGCGTCTCAACCATTACATATAGACCTGGTCGAACCCGCACAAAATTTTTGGGTTTTGAATATGTTTTTCTCAACTAAACCCGAAATACATCAAACCCGACCCGCCCGTTTAACCCGAAAAATTAATTTTTCAAGTTTAACTTTAGTAGAATTTGTGACTTTTCATTATAATTTTTAACTATTAAACTATAAGCGCAACTTCTTTATTTGTTATTTATCTAATTTAAGTTAAAATAGTTAAAATAATTTGTCGCTACTTCAAAATATCATATTTTGTTATGTATACTGTACAAAAAGTAGTATTTAGACATTTTTTTAAAAAGAAAAAACGGAAAAAGGTCGCAATTAATCATAACACGTTGAATTGACCTGAAACCGAAATATACCATATATATTTACCCAAATCTAAAATACATTTGACCCGTATTTACTCGAACCCGATATAAGCACGACCCGAAACCCACCTAACGACCGACCGAATTGACAGGTCTAATTACATAGTGTACTGAACATTTGCCTGACCAAATAAACCATGTCATTCAATGAAAAATTGAATGCTTCACTAAACCATCACGTAGTATACTAAACATTTTTGATTTTCCTAAAAAATTGAATGCTTCACTAAAAAACCAAGTGATGGAAAATATATTTAATTAATGAACAAAATAAGAAAGAATATTTGAGAGATCTTAAGAAGATTTTAGTGAGAAAAAATAATCTAAAAGTATTTCAATGGTCCAGATTAAATCTTAATATATCAACGATTAATATTGATCGAACACCGTAGTCGGAAAAAAAAAATTGACTACCTTAAAATTTTTCATATTGAAACTAGTCATCCGGGAAGGATTTCACTATTCAACGCTTTGTCTACTTACCTTAGAAATACTAATATGCATAAAAGATAGAAACTTACTACTGCAACTACTAATTGTTGACAAATTGGATGGATATCGTGGCTTCCTCTGAAAGCTTGGATTGCCTGAGCTGAATCCGTAAAAATTTGGATATTAGTCCAACCCCTCTTTTCCGCATCTATCATGGCTGCCTCAATTGCAAGGATCTCCATCCGCAGTGCTGAATACCTATAATTCTTTCTATCTCTATCTCTCTCCTACTCACCATCCATTTTCACAAGAAATGAATCTCCGTTACTTCTCTTGTATAAATGGGTGATGAGTGAGAAAGAGATATAGGAGGAAAGAGAAGATAACAAAATTTCATTGAAAAGTTCCCCATTGCTCATGCTTTAATGACCTTCAAATATTTCTTCCCAAAATAAATTAACAGTTCATATTGATGAACTATAATACAGTAATTGGAAAAAAACTTGACTGCCTTCAACTATGTCTTTACAATAAGCATGTATAATGGGCATCTATCAAACAAAATATTCCAATAATACTTCCCAGTAAAAGTATTCCAGTACGTATGTGTAGAAAAATATGAACAACTTACATTTATTATCCGATAAACCACATCAGATATTCCCCCTCAATTGAGATAATATACATTCATATTTCACGTTCTCATCAACCCCCCAACCAAGAATAACAACAAAAACAAAAACCCAGTGTATAATAGTAATTACAACTTGTACCATCTATCCATTGATTCATTCCTCCTTCTCAACAAGACCCAGTCAAACAGGGCCCAGACATAGCCAGGTAAGTAACTAAAACCCTAATTACCAGGATGTTTGGCTGATACCCGGACCCGAATGGGCCGCCCAGTTCCGGATCCTCCGCAGCTGCTGCAAGACATTCGACCCGACCCGGCGCAGGATCCGCAGCCGATGTCGCCGTCGGACCAGCGAGTACAGAGGCAAGGGACACGACCCGACCCGTTGCATGTGGGGCACCTCTGGAATTGACCCGCCATGGGTTTCTGATCCATCACCGTCTTTAGAAGGGCTGCCCCGGCTAGCAAACCCAGACCCGTCGCCAAAACCGACGATCCCATCTCTGGTTTGGGTTCTGAAAGGTTGGAGAAATGGAGGAGAGACTGAATTAGGGTTTAAAGGATTTTGATTCGGGTGTGGGGATTGGGGATTTGGGTGAGAGAGAAAGAGAGAGATGGAAGTGATGGAGTTTGATTACTCCCTCTCTCTCCACCTCCCTCTCTCTTAATCTTATTGCCGTTATTGGAATTGGATGTTTCTTATTCAGATTTGGCACAAGGAAGTTTCTGTGTAGAGCTAGATTTATCGAGATGAATAACATGCTGAATTTGGGCTTCTTCTTTTATTCTAATTGTTTTGGGTTATTAACTCTAAAGGATGGCCCAGGGAGTAAATTGATCAAGAAGGACTATGAGGATAATGAAGTATTAAATTGTAAAATATGTGAGAATCATTAAGGCTGACATGACATGCTTTTTAAAAAATTTATTTGTTTTATTTCTTTTCTGAGCTGCCCTGAAAATTTTACAAAAAAATTGTCATCGATTATTCAAGTTGAAATCATGGTTTGATTACTAAAGTTAAGTTGTAATTGTGGTTTGATACTGAGTGCACCCATTAATTATTCAAGCATGACATAATTTTCACAATGGTGGTACTCTCCTCCATGTGCATTTTCAGTTATGGTGCATTTGGTAGAATCTCAAGAAAAAATTTTCTAGGAAAGTTTTTCCTAAGTAAGTTTTTCATGGGAAAAATTTTCTTAGTAAAGTATACTTTTTTGTGTTTGGTTTACATCTGAAATCCTAGGAAAGTATGCAGTAAAGTTTTTACAATGTTTAGTTGAAACTTTAACTTTGCTAAATAAAAATGTTTGAAATGTCCATACCATCCTTATTTATTTTCATTTCCCAATTCCCCTCCTTTCTTAGCATGATTTTTCTAATTTTCATTTAAAGAATCCTAATTTTTTTGGGGGCATTTTTGGTAGCTCACTTTTACTGTCGTTTCCTATTCACTTGGTGAAGAAACTTTCTCAAACCCTCCTGGAAAAGTTTTTACCATGAACCTTAGGAAAATTGTGGGTCCCATTCAAAATCTTTTTCATCCATATTTTACTCGCAAACATGGGAAACTTTCCCAAACCCCCTTGGAATGGAAAAGTTGACTAACTTTCCTATAAAACTTGAGTAACCAAACATTTCATTAGTGTTCTCCCATCAACCCATTCTCATCAATAAATCAAACAAAAAAACAAGTTTCATTATTATTTTCAACCAAACCAGTAGAAAAATTACATATAGAATTTGTTTTGTAATTTCAAGCTGCGAGTATTTTAGGCAACGGTATTATCATTAGGATTGTTGCCCTATAATCGTTTTGTGTTTATTTTAAAATAGAAGGTCAAGTATTTACATCCTCCTTTGAAATGTTGAATGTTTGGTGTAAATTCTTGGGCTGTGGAATGAAGAACCCATGTAGATGGTCTAGGTGAACTATTCACAATTGTCAATTTATCTACATATGCTCCCAAATGCTAGTTCAACTCTTGCTTTGTAAATACATATGTTTGAAATCACAAAATAAACTCCATATGTAATTTTTCTCCTTCTTTTGTTTAACATAATAATGAAGTTTTTTTTTTTTGATTTATTGATGAGAATAAGTTGATGGGAGAGAAATGACTAAAAATGGATATGGAGGGAAGCACTACCATTATGGAAATTATGTCATACTAGAATAATTATGGGTGCATTCAGTATCAAACCACAGTTACAACAAACTATCATAAGATCCACTCATACACTTAAGACCACCACCATAAATTAAAGAGAGAATAATTGTGTTGCAAGTTGTAACAGATGGTTTTGGGATAGAAGTGAATGATCTTAACTAGACCTCGTAAAACTAACCCGAACCCGAATTAGAAAAAGCGAACTCAAACTCAAACTCAAACCCGAACCCAAACCGCAACCGATATCTAAATAGATGATCTGATCTTGATCCAAACTTGAAGCAACCTGAAACCGAACGAAACCGCAACCCGAAAAATGACTCGATTAACATCCACACCCAAATAATCCAAAATCAAATCAAAACTCAATCGGAATGAACTTCACTCAAATAATATTCACCTAAAACCAATCCAAACCGAACCAAACCAAATTTGAGGGACCCGGCATCAACTCGAACCGATCCAACTCGATCTGATTCACCCAATCGCCATGTCTGATTTTAACGGGTCACACTCACGCAGAGTGTTTAAAAGGAGAAGGCTAGTTTGGCGGGTAATTTGGCCAAATAAAATGGGCCTAAATTTGAAAAATAGTCTGTATTCTAGGAAACGTTGGGCCTTAGTCCATGCAATTTCTGCTGGCCTGAAACTGATAACATCACCCACCGGTCGCCGGTGATTTTCTCTCCTCTCTCGCTCTCTCTGGCTTTATCGCCATTGCCGATCTTTAGACCTAATTGCAGCCGGTGGCGAGTGCCCAAATTCGGCTCATTACTGGAACTCGTAAGTAGAAATCGCTCCCAATTTCCTATTCGTTTATTCATTGATTCGTTTGTTTTATTACCTAGATTGTGAGCTGAATTTGGAAAAGTTTAGGGTTTATGTGTAATACTGTAGTTTGTAAGGCAATCTAGTTGAAATTATATGTTGTGTTGCTAATTACTTCTTCATTATGCTTCACTTTTACTTAATTGATTTTCATGTCTTTGCTCTTGTGATGTGATTCTATGTTTTGTGGATCCATTATTAGCTGAGAATATTGCTGCTTCCCAGGAAAAAAGAAAAGAAAATTCTCAGTATGTTGGGGTTTAATGTGCTTATTTTATATATTTTTTTCTGGGGGAGGGGTTAAACAGTGGTTCTTTGTGTTTCTTTCAATCCAAAACCATGAAAATTTGGAGTTTGGAATGTAATTTGTGTAGCAAAAGTGCAAAACTTATTTCTTACTGATGAAAAAAAAGTTTTCCTTCATTGTCGTCTTTTTTGTAAGATAATGAACGAGTTGCAAGTTATTTTGTTTTATTTCTAATTTTTTTGTTTACTTTTTTAGTGGGGAGAGGGAATTTAGAGTGCTGGTGTTCAAATGTATGGTGATGGAGTCACTGATGATACCGAGCGCACAGCATTTCGTAAAGCAGAGAAGAAATACAAGCTGTATTACGATCAGAGATCAAGAAAGTATTCATCTTTTTCTTTATCTTATTAAAGTAAATGCCATCATATTATTGATCTCAATGCTCATAGTTTGGGTCCTTTTTCTTTATTCAGAAAGAAGCTGCCTAAACCGGTGGACTTATCAGAGGTTGTCGACTTCAAGTCAATCTTGGAGTCCTTCAATAAAACGGGAGAAACCCCTGATGGAATTCATGTAAAGCAAGGGGAGAACATTGATTTTCCTGTTTTCGGCCTTGACAATCATCCTGGTATGAAAACATGCTTGTTTAATTGACCAAGCACTTATATTAGCTCGCTTGTGTGTGCCTATTGCACTAGGACATAACCCATATCCCATTGATTTAGAGTTAATTCGTGACTTTCAGTGTGTTTTTGAGGATCTTGTCTGCTTTACGGTTGCAAAACTTGGGTGCCGTTTTGCATGGTTAGTGTTGGATTTCTGCCCTCCAATCTGGATTGTGTTTTGAAAACTTCATTACGTTGGCTGTATGTATTTCAGCTTATTGAAATTTTGCTATTAGATTCTTGACAATTAGGAGAGGTACAGTCTCAATGGCTTTGCCCCAGACCTGTCTAAGCGGGACCCACACTCACAGTAGTGTTGTTGTTATAGTCTCAACAGCTTTGAGGATTGCTTCTACTTGCAAATTTTCTGTCAGGGTGAAATAAACAAAGCCATTTTAGATAAGTTTTTGTGCATCATTTTGTTTGGCATGTCGCTACTGAGCCCTAGGAGGCTTCTCTTTCTTACTGCAGGCTTTTATTTCATTCCTGGAGCATTGAATGTTGGGGAGCAGTGCCGGTGGATAAAGGAAAGCTTGACAAGCTTCCCACAGCCGCCCAATAGAACAAACCATAACATATTTTATGGTCCTATAAACGACTTATTTGCTGCTGCTCAAGAAGGAAAGGTTCTAGTTGAAGAGGAACATTCACCAAAGGAATCGGAGTGCCTAGACAGCAGATGTGCTCCAAGGTGGAAATTTTGCGATAAAAACTTAATCCCATCCAAGGAAAATGGAGCAAAACCAATTTCGGCCTCGGTGCTTTTACGGAAGTTGAGATGGAGTACACTTGGTTTACAGTTTGAGTGGTCAAAGGTGATGACTTTCTCTCTTGATTCAGCCGATTGGAACTGGTCTCTCTGCAGGTAGTAATATCTGCAGAGGTAAGGACACTTGCATCTTTATTAATCCTTTAAAAGTGGGACTCACATTGAGAGTTGTTGTAGCCCTTCTGTCTAAAAAGTGATCGATAATTTGTTTCTGAAACTAGCAAATGTTCCCCTTGGTGCAGCGTAACTATGATGTTTCCTTGCCACATAACAAGATCCCAGAGGAACTCTGTGGATTAGCTAAAAGGTTTGCTGCACCTGCAATGCCTGTCGGGGAAAGTTTCAGGCCAGAAGGTGCCATTGTCAACTATTATGGCTTAGGTATCAACATCTTCAACCTATAATCCCTTTCCTTACACTTGCATTCATTTATTTTTGCATTTTTGTGCGAGTGCTAAGGTAACCCTGTCTTTTCAGGAGATACACTTGGTGGGCACGTGGACGACATGGAAGTAGACTGGAGTAAACCTATAGTGAGCATGAGGTCTGGGGTTGATTCCTTATTCTCCTTCTAAATTAACAAAGTATTGTAAATCATAGACTCAGTAATGGCTATAGCTCAATGGACCTCTTACTGTATGTATCTGTTTTTGCAGTTTGGGTTGTAAAGCGATATTCCTTCTTGGAGGGAAGTCCAGAAATGATGAGCCTGTGGCAATGTTCGTGCGAAGTGGCGATGTTGTGCTCATGTCCGGAGAAGCTAGAGAGTGCTTTCATGGTAAGCAACTTCCTTTATCCAATGTTGTAGCCTTCTTGTATCTGCTTTTCTATTGGGAAAATGAAGTGAATTTCACGATGGCTTCACCACAACGACAACTATTCCTCATGTGGGTTCTGTTTTTGTGGGGTCTGGACCCGGATGTAGAGAGCCTTACCTTGGCAATACCCTTGGCCAAAATGAACGGAAAAAAAAAACGTGTGCGCATTTATGTTGCCATATTTGGAGTTTTGGAGATTTCTGCACTGCCTTTCAAAAACCTCACGACATTCTGATACCAAACATTACGTGGTGTTGTATGATGCGCAGGAGTGCCCCGAATCTTCACAGATCAAGAACACTCTGAAATCACTGCATTGGAGAAGCTGTTATCAATCGATAGTAGTGATGGTTGTTTCTTGGACTACATTAGGTCTTCAAGAATCAACATCAACATCAGACAAGTTTTTTAAGTTTTCTTAGGTCTTTTTTGTTTTTTATATGATGTGGTGATTTATTCCTTGAAAGTTGATATGTAACACTTGTGATTGGAGTTGAAACAAATTATTTTCATCCCTTTTCCTCTTGTTGTTAATTAACAATGTATTTCATTCTTGATAGAAAATTATAGTTGAAAATGGGCTTCTGGATAATGGCTTGGCCAACTGGTGATGTCTTTGTAATTGATTTGCTTTACTCCCTTTGTAATAGTTTGTATGCTACCCTTTATGCATCTTGAAAAACTATATATGTCGGAATAAAAGAAGCTCGTTAGATAGCTGTTTTTCTTTTGTTTGGTTGTGGTCCTTTTGTTATGCTTTGTGCTTTTTTTTTGGCTGTTGATTTCTTGGTGTTCTGCTATTTTTGCGGTCTTGTAGCATCTGTGATGCTTTCTTAACCTTTTTTTGGCTAGCAAATAATCGAAAAAAAACTATACATGTTTATATTCCCTCCAACTCATAGTTATTATATTTCCTCTTTGGGACCAAAATATTCCTTAGTTTCAAAAAAGAAAGCATATATAGCTCACAATATTAGCCCTTAATTGTAGATTTGTAGTCCTTGAAGTAGAAGTGATAGTTTTGGCGGGTTAGACTGTTAGAGAGAGTAATTAACGACCTTACAGTAGTAGGCTACTTCATTTGAACAAAAATCTGAATGGGTCATGGATTCATGCCATCACATTTGGAGTGCTTCAAGTAGAAATGAAGGAAAGATTTCCTTGAAAGAAGTTGCCCTTATCATAGAAGGAATTGTTTCTAAAATAAATGTTATGATTATTCAGTTTTCTTGTGGAACTCAAGGGGCAGCCCGTCCATTCATTGGAAAAAAAAGGAATTATTGTTCCATCCAAAGAGTATGGGCGAACTGGGTATTCCTGATGCAAGTAGCTTCAATAAGACCATACTGTTAAAGTAAGCATGGCGAACATATGAAAATAATTCATCAATTCCAGCGAGGATTCAGAAAGTTAGGTATGGGTATAATTCTCCTATGTTAGTACCAACTACTCATTATTAATCATGATCTACAGATTGTTTCGCTTGGAAAAGAATTGTCAAAGTCTCGCGAAAAGCTCAACAGTTTATAAGATGGAAAATAGCTAATGGACGACCAATCTTAATTGGCTTGGCTTAATGGACATCAGCCTATCCTTAAAGAGAATGAAAATTCAGATATCCTTCCAATGACTTTGAATGACTTAGTACTGTAAAGGAATGAGATTCATAAAACAAGTATAACGAGTAACACTAATTGTTGATGTAATCACATAGAAGAGTTTATTTGTCATTTGTTTAGGGATTGTACTTTTGCCAAACTGTAACACCCCGTCTTTTTTTTACTGACTAACTTTGACACTGTGATTTATTTAAGTGTTTAAATTATATCTGTGTGACATGTTGATGTGTTATTTTTCATGGTGTTAGTTTCTTGTAGTATTAATTAGTGATTTGTTAGTAATTAGATGTTGAGAAAAAAAGAGTGAATAAGAGAGAATAAAAGGAAAAAGGAGAGGAAAAAAGGAAAAGAAAAGGAGAAAAGAAAAAAAAAACAAAAGGGCAATTAGGGGAGCGGTTCAAGTTTATTACATTTTTCGCGCACACACACTCTTAGGGTGTGTTTGGTAGGGGGGAAAATGTTTTCTAGGAAAACAATTTCCGTATTTTCCACTGTTTGGTATATATAATATAAGAAAATATTTTTTTGATGGAAGTTATTTTCTTTCAAAGAGGAGAAATCAACTTCCCCGGTCCAAGGCTGGAAAAATATTGTCCAGGCGCATATCTCACGCGTGAGGCGCGTCCTCCACCGGTCCACCCCTTCTCCCTTTCTCACACTGGCAGGGTCTAAAGTCACTAACTCATTTTTTCCAATCTTAGGACATAATGTAAGGTTTCGAGTGATTGGAGGGAGAGTTTTTCGGTCCACTTGGACCGTCCATAGTGTTTTTCATAGGGTCCTTCGAGCCATCCAAAAATTGTATCTAGAATTTGTCAAACCTCTTTCCTCCACTACACCATTAAAAATCCAAAACAGTCCTAGGTTTTACCCATGGTTTGAGGACTTGGATTAGGGCTTGGATTCTTCAATTGGGTGAGTTATTCTTATCATTTCTTTGATTAAAATTGATAGGGAAAGATTTCGATTATGATTTATACTGGAAATTGGGATTGAATTCATGAATTTAAGTTGTTTTAGGGTTTAAAATAGTAGAAAACTCTAATTTGAGCACTTAGAAACCCACCCCTAAATTGCATGTTTAAGATTGTTTGATTTTGTGGGTTGAATGAAAATTTGTTGGATATGATGTGAATCTGAGTTTGCATGCACTAAATAATGATTGATTCTTGAACTTTAGGGTTTGGAGAACAAAAATTATGGATGAATATTATTAGAAAAATTCGTATGAATAGTGAATGAGCTACTGTTTGATTTTTCGTGAATTATTGGCATGTTCAAATTGAACGAAATTGTTACTGTAGGTTAGACATGCTATTAGACAGCTTGTGGTAGATTTTCATGAATTTTGGAGTTGTATTATGTGAGATATGAATTTTAGAGTGAAACTGCCCTGTTTTCAATTCAAATTTGATGAAATTGTGTGATTTTTCGTGAATTATGTACTTATATTTCATGTCTATAAAATTTACTGTAGGTCTGGATGGTATATAGTATGTGTGTTTAAGATTTCAAGAATTTAGGATGTTTATTTAAAGAGTTATGGAGTTTTGAGTATATATGCTTAATTGGTGTAAATTGGGCTTGTTTGTGTGCTAAGTGGAATTAGCAAGTGTGAAAATAATATGTTTTATGCCTTGAAATCAGTAGGTATGTCAAGTATTATGATGAAAAATGTACTCACGCCTTGGTGGATGTTTATCTTGTTGACTATTATGATTTACTTAACTTCAAGAGAAAGAATAGTTTGAGTTTGTCCTTACTAATGGCGTAATTAAACTAAGTTTGGGGAATGAGATTTGTGTCTTGCTTTAGGCTATGACTTATGTGTCGTTCTAGGACTATTGCCATAGTAGTAGTGTCTTTGTGTCAGGTCGCTTTGTAGGTACCAGGATGTGATTTTCGGCCTGTTTGTTTTGGATATCTATGTGAGTCCCTAGTTGGGACCTTGAGTGGGTTTTGCCCGGTCCGCTAGGATGTGGATGTGAATATGACTTCATAGTTTGTGAATTGAGGATACTGCGCTCTAGAACGATGGGTCCCTGGTAGGTACTTTGAGTGGGCATTGCCCGGTCCAACAGGCAATAGGATGTGTCTGTGACCCTTGTGATATATAGGTGCTAGACCATTGAGTGAGTCATAAGTTGAGTTCCCCTACAACAAGTTACTTTAATTGATTGAGAAAATTGTGCTATGTTGTGATTTGTGTTAAGCTTTCCGAAACTGGATGATTGTGATCATGTGTGACTTTGATTATGAAAATGTGATGTGACTTTGATAAGAATGTGATAGTTTATGTAAATTATGTGATATGTATGTATGAGTTATGGTTGTTCGAATTATTGGTCTAGTTTAGTAGGCTTTATATCCTTTTGGAACCGAGTGAGGACTGCGAGACCAAGGGACATGGTTGGTATCGGACAACCATGGATAGTTTCGCGAATAAACTAACAGTAGAGTTGTATAAGGCCTTTAATGAGAGCTAGAGCTCCTAAATCGTGCATGGTATGGGACATGTATGGCTGAGTTAGTCTCGTTGCTCATCATATAACCCTTGTGATATTTCGTATGTGTATGTTTTGAATCTATTAGCAAATGACTGATTGAGTTATATGAGCTTAAGGTGATTCTTGGGTATATGTTCCTTTGTCACTTCCCTATGTTTGTTGCATTTTAGAAAGTAATGATATGTATATGATAACGTGCTTATGTGCTAACCTATTAATGTGCAAAGTGTAACAACGGGGGAGATAAGGATTATTCGCTGGGCTCGGGGAGCTCATGACCTCACTTTTTTACAGGTTTTGAAAGCGGAAAGGCAGGAAGGTACCTTAATGACTAGCTCTTGAAGTCTTTTGGAGTTATGGCTAGGAAGGAGGCTTGAAGTCATATTTTTGATATCGAATATGTTGTTAAGTATAATATGGATGTATTTTGTGTGCAGACGTGTAAGCTTTGTTGAATGTAAGTATGTATGGATTTGTATGTGTTAGATTGACTCCTACGACCTAAGTTTGAGTTTTGTTATGGAGAAAAGCTTCTGCTGCTCTATGATATTTGGGAAAAGTTATGTTTTTTTTTTAAAGTTTAGGTAGCCTTGTGGGTGTCCAAGTAAGACCCCACGGCAGTGACGAGCCTAGCCACCCTAGGTTGGGGCATTAGAGAAGTGGTATCAGAGCAATGATCCTGCGACCATAGGACTTACCTGCTGATGTATTTTGGCCCACGCCTGAAATACATCTGTCTAGCCTAGGTCTCACTTTTGGGGACCCTAGGTTTATGGAAGGAAATTGAGGCTCACATAGCCATGGGCATACATTTGGAGACTCAAGATTCATAAAGGATGATGGAAACCTATCCATGTCAAGTCCAAAGAAGAAGACCCAATTCAATTACAAGGAAGTAGAACGGGCCAAAGAGGAAAAGAATGAGCATAGAGGCCCATAGGCCCATTCATATGGTGTGCTCATTATGGCAAGAGGATGTCCAAACATCCTAATATCTGCAAAGTCACGCCAACAAGCCCAAGGCAAGGCCCAAGTTCACGTCCAAATGGAGCTTCATCAATTTTGATTTAATCTTTTGGATGTAACTTTTATTTAATAGCTTTTATTATTTTGATGTGATTTATTTTATTAGGAGTCTAGATTAGTCTAGAATATTCTGAAGTGTTCTAGAATATTCTAGAAGGTGTGTGTGTGTGTGATAGGCGTGTGATATAGTTAGATTAGGCACCAAGTTAGTCTTGTAATCCTAGATAAGGTTGACTTATTTTGTAACTAATCCATCTTGGATTAGGAAAGCCAAATCCTAAAAGGATTATTATCTCTTGTAACCAACTCCCCTTAGGATAAGGAGTCCTAATCCAAGGAGGAGATGGAGTAAGATAGCATCTAGTATTAAGAGTCCTTGGCTTGCATGCCAAGTAATAAGAATCCTAGTAGGATAAGGTGGCTTGCACGCCAATCTTAGTAGTCCTAGGAGGTTTAAGACTTAGTATAAATAGCTTAGGCTTGTAATTGTTTGAAACACAATCCAGTTTAGAAATATGAATCAAGCTTTGAGCTTACCCCCTAGAGTGTTTGGATAAACCCTCTCCCCTTTCTTCTAGTGTATCTTGGCATGGCACCCAAGTGGTTAGGAAGAGCTTGATCCTAGGTTGTGGTCTAGATCAAGTTAGCCCTTGATTGTCTAACTTGTGGATTCAAGTTAGAAACTTAGTTCTATCCGATTTATCTTTCTGTCAATACACTTAAGATAATTTCTCAATTATCTTTCTATCAATATAAAAGATAATCCCCTTTGTTTACCCCCTCCATCCCAGCGTCCCACTCCTTCTCTTTCTCAAACATTCACTTCTTCTCTCTCTCTCACAAAAGCTCCAACAAACTCCCTCTCTCTCTATAACAACCTTCCAACAACTTTTCTCTCTCCTCCAACAAACTCCCTCCATCATTATTCTCTCCATCTCTCCCATAACTCACGCCATCTCCCCCTCTACTTCCTCCATAATTCGTCCAACTCACTCACACAAGCCTTCATCAAGAATCCCTCTTCCCTATTCAAGATTCAATCTTTATTGTTTCTTGATCCACAAAAGTCCTCACGACAAAATAGCTTGTTTTCCCTCCACTTTCTCTCTCCTATTCACGTGAACCATCCCCTCTTCTACCCTAATTCACGTGAAGTGTCCCATGTTGAGATTGGTTGCACGTCTCCCTTGATGTGTAATTGATCAAGATACAATCTTTGATCCCATTATACATCACCTGCGCATGTGCTTGATTATGTATAATGATGTGAATGTATGTGTTTGTGTAAATGTTGATGTGCTTCCTACTTGTTATGTGAATTACTTGAAGCTGATTTGGTCTAACTTTCGATGTGTTAACTAACCTACCCTTAGTCGAGTCTTAAAGATGTCTGCTGAGGGAGGAGGAGGTTGACTTGATGAGCAAACAAGCAAAGCTGACCCTATGATAGGAATTACCCTGCTTAACAAATTTCTTAAGTTGCAACCATCAAAGTTTAGGGGAACCGCGAATCCTTCTGAGTTGGATGAATGGATGAGAGAAATTGATAAGATCTTTAAGACTATGATGTGTCCTGAGGAGTATAAAGTGGGCTTGGCTACACACTTGTTTGTTGGAGAAGCGGATCATTGGTGGGACTTGGTTAAGCCATGCCCAGAGGAAGAGAAAGCAAACCCACTCACTTGGGAGAAATTGAAGGAGAAGATGAACGAACAATACTATCCTAGAGATATACAAAGGGCTAAGGAGTTAGAATTTGCTAATCTAGAGCAAGGTGAAATGTCACTGATGGAGTATGGTGCCAAGTTTATTGAACTTAGTCGCTTTGGTAAGCATATGGTGGATACAGAGCAAAGGAAGGTAGATCGCTTCGAAGTTGGTCTAAGCTTTAAAATACGCATGGGGTTAGCATCACAGACATTCACCAAGTATCAAGACATATATCAAAGAGCTATAAGGTTTGAAAAGATTCACAATGAAGGTAAAGCTAAGAGTGCATCGACAACAAAGAAGCTCAGTGGAGGAAATTCAAGCTTTGGAAAACAAAAGAACATTGTCCAAGAACCGCAAAGGGACATTATTACTGACAAGAAGTATTGTGATTACTGCAAGAAGGTGCATGGTGGACCATAATGTTATCGAGCCACTGGGAAGTGCTTTAATTGCGGAGAACAAGGTCATAAAGCAGCTGACTGCCCTAAGCCCAACAAGAGAGCCCTTGGAGGGTCCAAGAGACGACCATTGGTTAAAGAAGGAAGCACGCCTCAGTCACATAACAAGAAGGTTGATTACGATAGAGGCAAAAGTTCTGTAGGGAGGATTTATCTCATGAAGCCATCAGAGAAGAATTAAGGTGGTTCGTTTAAGGAGCACGGTATGTAAAGTTTCGAGGACGAAACTTATTTTAGGGGGGGGGGGGAGAATGTAACACCCCGCCTTTTTTTTTTTTTTTACTGACTAACTTTGACACTGTGATTTATTTAAGTGTTTCAATTATATATGTGTGACATGTTGATGTGTTATTTTTCATGGTGTACAGTTTCTTGTAGTATTAATGAGTGATTTGTTAGCAATTAGATGTTGGAAAAAAAATTTGTGAATAAGAGAGAATAAAAGAAAAAAGGAATGGAAAAAAGGAAAAGAAAAGGAGAAAAGAAAAAAAATCAAAAGGGCAATCAAGGGAGGGGGTTAAGTTTATTACGTTTTTCACACACACACACACACACACACACACACACACACACACACTCTTAGAGAGAGAAAGACAAGGGTGGAAGAATAGCGGGATTAGGGCTTGGATTCATCAATTGGGTGAGTTATTCTTATCTTTTATTTGATTAAAATTGATAGGGAAAGATTTTAGTTATGATTCATACTCGAAATTGGGATTGAATTCATGAATTTGAGTTGTTTTAGGGTTTAAAATAGTAGAAAACTCTAATTTGAGTACTTAGAAACCCACCCCTAAATCGCATGTTTAAGATTGTTTGATTTTGTGGGTTGAATGAAAATTTGTTGGATATGATGTGAATCTGAGTTTGCATGCACTAGATAGTGATTGATTCTTGAACTTTAGGGTTTGGAGAACAAAAATTATGGATGGAACATTGTTAGAAAAATTCGTATGAATAGTAACTGAGCTACTGTTTGATTTTTCGTGAATTATTGGCATATCCAAATTGAACGAAATTGTGACTGTAGGTTAGACATGCTATTAGACAGCTTGTGGTAGATTTTCATGAATTTTGGAGTTGTATTCTGTGAGATATGAATGTTAGAGTGAAACTGCCCTGTTTTCAGTTCAAATTTGATGAAATTGTGTGATTTTTCGTGATTTATGTACTTATAATTCATGTCTATAAAATTTACTGTAGGTTCTAGATGGTATATCGTATGTGTGTTTAAGATTTCAAGAATTTAGGACGTTTATTTCAAGAGTAATGGAGTTTTGAGAATATATGCTTAATTGGTGTAAATCGGGCTTGTTTGTGTGCTAAGTGGAATTACCAAGTGTGAAAATAATATGTTTTATGCATTGAAATCAGTAGGTATGTCAAGTATTATGATGAACAATGTACTCAGGCCTTTGTGGATGTTTATCTTGTTGACTATTATGATTTACTTAACTTCAAGAGAAAGAATAGTTTGAGTTTGTCCTTACTAATAGCGCAATTAAACTAAGTTTGGGGGAATGAGATTTGTGTCTTGCTTTAGGCTATGACTTATGTGTCATTCTAGGAATATGGCCATGGTAGTAGTGTCTTTGTGTTAGGTCGCCTGGTAGGTACCAGGATGTGATTTTCGGCTTGTTTGTTTTGGATCTATGTAAGTCCCTAGTTGGTACCTTGAGTGGGTTTTGCTCGGTCCGCTAGGATATGAATGTGACTTCATAGTTTATGAATTGAGGATATCTGCGCCCTGGAGCGATGGGTCTCTGGTAGGTACCTTGAGTGGGCATTTCCCAGTCCACCAGGATGTGTTTGTGACCCTTGTGATATATAGGTGCTAGACCATTGAGTGAGTTATAAGTTGAGTTCCCCTACAATAAATTACTTTAATTGATTGAGAAAATTGTGCTATGTTGTGATTTGTGTTAAGCTTTCCGAAACTGGATGATTGTGATTATGTGTGACTTTGATTATGAAATGTAATGTGACTTTGATAAGAATGTGATAGTTTATGTAAATTATGTGATATGTATTTATGAGTTATGGTTATGTTCGAGTTATTGGTCTAGCTTAGTAAGCATTACTTCCTTTTGGACTTGAGTGAGGACTGCGAGCCCAAGAGACATGGTTGGTATGGGACAACCATGGATAGTTTAGCGAATAAACTAACAGTAGAGTTGTTTAGGGCATTTAATGAGAGCTAGAGCTCCTAAATCGTGCATGGTATGGGACATGTATAGCGGAGTTAGTCTTGTTGTCGTATAACCCTTGTGATATTTCGTATGTGTATGTTTTGAATCTGTTAGCAAAAGACTGATTGAGTTATATGAGCTTAAGGTTATTCAATTCTTGGGTATATGTTCCTTTGTCACTTCCCTATGTTTGTTGCATTTTAGAAAGTAATGATATGTATATGATAATGTGCTTATGTGCTAACCTGTTAATGTGCAAAGTGTAACAACGGGGGAGATAAGGATTATTCGCTGGGCTCGGGGAGCTCATGACCTCATCTTTTCAAGTTTTGAAAGCGGAAAGGCAGGAAGGTACCTTAATGACTAGCTCTTGAAGTCTTTTGGAGTTATGGCTAGGAAGGAGGCTTGAAGTCATATTTTTGATATCGAATATGTTGTTAAGTATAATATGGATGTATTTTGTGTGTAGACGTGTAAGATTTGTTGAATGTATGTATGTATGGATTTGTATGTGGTAGATTGACTCCTACGACCTAAGTTTGAGTTTTGTTATGGAGAAAAGCTTCCGCTACTCTATGATATTTGGGAATAGTTATGTTTTTTTTAAACGTTTAGGTAGCCTTGTGGGTGTCCAAGTAAGACCCCACGGCAGTGTCGAGCCTAGCCACCCTAGGTTGGGGCGTTACACAAACGCATTTGGAAATCAAGTCCATTATAACTTGAAAATTTTATGAAATATTTAGATTGGAAAAAATAGTTGGTTGATTGGTTGAGATACTTATCATAACATGAAGCGCGATTAATATAGCTCATAGCTATCACGTGGAACATTTGCAAGATAAGAAACAAAGTTAATTAAATTACAAGCACTTACTCCCACAAAATCAGATCTGATTGTTCTGTTCAATAAATCAATTAAGGAAGGACTCACAAAGAAGATGACCTACTAAATAGATAAATCATAGATGCATGCTAGTGACCACTTTAATTGAACATCGATCTGCTGCATATGAACATAATACTATAATTGTAGACGGAGCTTGGAAACCAGAAAGGAAAATGACCGTGGCAACTTAGGTTTTACAATCTCCGGAGAGTATAAGTGATAATATTTCTGGATTTATAAAGTTTGAAGCACAGTCTGCAGTACAAAATAGATTTGATGACAATACTTTATGCATTAAAAGTTGCAGAAGAACCGAGATGGAGCATTGTGTGAATTTATATAGACTCCATTTTAGTTATTGAGACGTATGGTCCCACAGAGCTTTTGATCGTGTCTGCTAGCAATTTCTTATCCAGTCTCCGGCGGAGGATTTATTCGTTCAACACGAACTAGGCTACTCTCTTTTTCACTATGTTTTTGTCTGGTCCTACTAAATGCACAAGCTACTAACATCAGGAGTGATTCTTTTTGCTATCTGCTTTATTTTCTTACTAAATAAAAAAAAAGAAAAGGTATGGAAGTTACTAGCGTAACTCTTTTTGCGTATCTAGAATCTTGAAAACTAAATTAGTTATGAGCTGCCCTCTCAACTAAATAATGGGGAATAAGCGCAACTGGTAAGGGAGAACTTAGAACTGACCTTCAACATAAATTCATAGAGTGATATGTTGGCCATGGAGCTGTTCGAAGGGTTTTTATTTAATAGCCTTTAGTTCACTTTAACCCTTTAAAATAAAGCAACCTCAACAGAAAGCCTCGCATTCAATGCTATTAGTTAAAGTTAAGTGATTGTCTAATGGCTAGAGCTTCTGTCTCGATTAAGAAGAAACTCCTCTTCCTATGAGTCCTCCTGCCCACTCTTCAATCTTGTCTTTAAAAATAATAGGAAACTAATTCCATTAAGCGAATAGTAGCTTTTCCCGGAATTATCTTATTTTCCTTGCTCGTGCAATCGGAGATGGAGTCTGAATCGACATGTACACAGACGAACGAGGCCGAGAGTATGAGATAGGTGGACGGAGAGTACGTGGCCGAACAACCGTAGAAGCTTCCAGCCTTTTCTTATTGTCTTTTATGGCGGGGCTGGTTCTTCACGGAACTTTTCTCTTAGATTTTAAGACTGAGAAAGCTAGAGAAATATGAATGATAATTGCGCGTCACCTTCACTTTCGCCACGCAATTGAATCCCTGGCCGGGAAGCGTGAACGATAACATGTGTCTTTTAAGTCTTTAAGAAAATAGTTGCCCCGTGGGTTGATGGGTATTCACTCAAAAATCATTGAATTGAAAAAGGTGAGTCTGCATTCAAGGGATGCAGCCCCACAGCTGTTAGGCGTGGTGCCCTTGCTCATTCGCTAGGATAGGTCGGTTGGCGGGGTTCGGAGGTTAGGTCGTGCGGAAGCCGGTCCCGACGACAGCGAAGCTGGAGCTCCAGTAGCAAGTGAACAGGCCTAAGTCGGCGAACCCGGGAGAGAAGGTAAAAATGGTTATAAAAAGAAATAGGATATCATATAGAAAACGTATAACGTAGTGTAGTAAAACCGACGGATAATGTAACAAAACAAACATTGCCAAATAGAGATATATCCTTGTAAACTCTTTTTATAATGAATTAATATGGACTCTGTTGGATAAAAGAAAAAAGTACTCCCTACTTTCAATGAGAAACATTTTTCTGAATTTAAGTACGAGTGACATTATAACTGTAGGTAAAACTTTTCATCTGGTAACCGCATAAATTTTTTGCCGGTTTGAAAAAGTTGTCCAATTTAAATATTGGAAAAGCATACCACCACCAAACGCCCCATTATGAATGACTATTGTACTTGTGTTGATCACTCATTGTGGACTGTAAAACTGAGCTGGGCATACCTCATTCATGCCCAGTATATTGATCAAGTACAAGAATTGACTTCTTTCTTTGAGATAATTAACAATCACACAATTATAATATAATGGTCATCTAAATATCAAAGCAAAAGCATAAATAAAAATAAGAAGAATCCAAGACTACTTTTATGAGTGTTTTAGAAAAATGCGAAAATTCAGTATAAGATCGAGTTACAAGAAAATAATGAAAGTTAAAATAAGAAGAAACAATTTACCTGGGAAACCGAAGAACTCGGAGAAAAACCAACGAATGGTGACATCCAAAAAAATTCCACTATGAGAAAAGATGAGTGTAGGATGCAAAAACTTGCCAATCAAATAAAAAATGACACGTGAAAAATAAATTAAATTTATTCGACCAATTATTATCGTTCATGTGTTAAATTAATTACGGCGGTCCATTTAAATTGAATTTTTAAATGGAAATGCATCCTGGCCAATATTATCACGTGTGAAAGATGATGCAGAAAATATTAATTATTTCTTTATTTAAGGTTAAAGGAATAATTAGTTAACTTGGGCCCAAGCCCAAAGCCCAACTCAAACCTTAGGGGTTAGGCCTCCAGAGCCTATAAATAAGCGTCCTTCCCCTTCATTTTGAACTCCCCCGAAGATTCAACAGTCAGCATCCAGAGGCTATAGGAGATCAAACTGCCAGCAGTCTCCAGCTACTAAGCGCCAAGGATCGAAGTCTATAAAAGCTCAAGATCGGGTCTCCAAGCCTCTACCGCGTCAAGATCAAGAACTGCTACAGAGTTCTTCGGCAAGACCTGTGAAGCCTTCAGAAGTTCGAACTACAAGCGATTTCCAGCTATCAAGCGCCAAGGACCAACGCCTGCTAGTTCAATAACTTCTGTTCTTCACATCAAAGACTGCAATCATCTTCTTCATCAGGTTCATCGATCAAGACCAAGCACTCAAGCCACGCATCCAAGAACTATAAGAACTGCAACCAACAGTTAACCTGCAAACAGTCAACTTTCAAGTAGCCTCCAGCTACCAAGCACTAAGGAGATCAAAGCTCAAGAACTACTGCAAGAATTCTTCAGCTAAACCTGTATTCGAGATCGAGATCAAGCGTTCGCGCCCTCTGCTCACCCAAGTTTCAGGAGATTGAATCAGATGACTACTTCATTGTATTTAATACAGAGATTATACCCAAAAACATTCAAAAATTAATACAAATTGTATTTGTTTCTCAATTTCTTGTCTTTATTAAATTTAGACTCGAAATTTGTGTTTATAAATTTTGCACGCCCGGTGGGACCTCTCTACCTCTCATCTCCTTCTCCAAGATATCAAGTTCAACCTTCGACTCAAGTGACGCAATGACACCCAAAAAAATTGTCTCTCAACTCTCAACAAGGAGGATGACTCAAGCTTCATCCCAGGGGTCAACAACTACATGCGTCACATCAAGCAGAGTAACGACTCGAAGGATTGCAACTGTCGCCGTTGCTATTTCTACAGCGCTAGAAAAACCAACGGTGAATGCACCAACTCAATTATTGAAGAATCCAACTATCAGCTCCATCACACTGGGGGCAACTCAAAGGGCTCCTCTCTCTTGGAAGCCAACTACAATTACCTTCGGCTCAAAGCAGACTACACCTCGCGAACTCTTCCAATTTGAGAGCTTTGAAGACCACGATTACTCCAGTGAAGATTCTTCCGAAATCTCTGAAGAAGAATCTATCTTCTCGCAAGCAAATAGTGAATCTACTCATACCTTCATTATGGCGGTGATGACAATTGGAGCTGTTAACATGGAAGAAAAGATTGCCAAGCTACAGGCTACGTTGAGAATGTTTGCTAAGGAAAGCGAAGAGAAAGACAAAAGAATCAACGATTAAAGTAAGTAGATCGCAAGATTGATGAAGAAAATTGAGAAGCTCCCGAATAAGAGCCTAAACTGTTCACAAAAAAAAAAAGGTCAACAAATTTTGAAGACTTTCCTGGTCAAAAATTTAAAACTTCCAAGTGTAGGTACCCGAAAGATTCCCATTTGGGGAAATCGTTTCCGATACACTACTTAGGTGATTGGGAGCCGACTAAGGTTGCTTAATCCTTAAATAAGGATATTTTTATTTTAGGAAGATCGTTTTCGAGGTGATGAAACTTTATTCATTTAAAAACCGATTTTTATCATCGACATACATGGAATTGCACCAGAATTATTTACTAATAACCTACATTAGCTTTATTCAAACTTGGGCCCAACGAAGAGGAAATGGGATTGCAGAGAATGTCATAGGCCGGTGACCTATGGCATTTCTTATGCTGGGCGCACGCCTCACAAGCCCAACAGAAACTGGTCAAAATTGTCAAAGGCTATGCGGCCTTTGACAATTTTTGCACCATTTTATTGGGTCGGCCATGGGTTAGAATTAAAACAAATGCAAAGTCATTTTATAAATTTTTTGGTGCAATAACCTTGTATGTACAATAAAAAAATCGATTATAAAGAAGAGTCGTCAGTCAATTCAAGGAAATTGACAAACCAAAAGAAACAAAAGATGACTCCAGTCTACGAACCCGAATTCTAAGTCCAGGGGTAAGGTTACGAATTTGAGAATTAGAAGAATTCTCGAATCCGCCTGTTAGAAAACAGACTCTACTAAAATCGAACTTGAAATGAAAAGAGCGGGGAAAAGTTTAATAAATTTCACAACGTTGTCTTGATCATCAATATTAAAGCAAGAGGATTTTTTTTTTCTTTACAAAATATGTATAAGTAAAGAAATTGAAGCGCAAATTACATGATTAAATACAATAGTAAAGAAAAGCAAACTTTGCTAGCTTGGATGAAAGGATGAATGTAAGAAGGGTTAGAAAGGTGGTGTGTAGATGATAGTATGGTGATAATGAGGGTGATTATATGAGAGAATTTGAGATGGAGAACGGATAATATGGAGAGAATTTTAAGAGAGTTTTGGTAGTATGATCATAATAGTTGATGGTGAATGAGTAAAAAAGATGAGGTATCTATAAGGTTTGGAGGGAAAAATGAGGGAACACGTCCCAAAAATCATGCCTCCCATGCAAGATCAAAGGCCATGCGGCCTTTGACAATATCCAAGTCCATCCGAGGTCAAATGCAAAGGTAAAGTGTTGGGTGTGAAGACCAATTTGTTGGGATAAAAGACCAAATATGAAGAAGGAGCGAAAGAAGGAAGTGGATCGAAGGAAATAAAAACGCAGCCAGCGTTTTCTGCCCGCTGGCAGTGCCTCGTCCAGAAGCTTCACCCTTGAAAACGCAGCCAACGTTTTTGGAAACGGAGCTAGCGTTTTGGGTTCTGCGTTCGACTCTTTGTTGGGCTTCGTCCAATGGCCCATGTTTGTGTTATTTCCTTGCGACGACTATTTTCTAGGTTGTACCCTAGGGTTTCCTTTTGTACCTTCTAGTATATATAGCGGTCTTGTTCTCCTTGTTTTACCACCACATAGCAATTGAGAGTGTTGCATCTTATACCACAAGAGATTGACCTATAATCTCTGTGTTCCTGAGGGAGTTGTATGAGGCTCAACTGTGAGTGTTGAGTTCTCAGGTTGTAACTCTAGGAAGGTTGTGCGAGATTGTGGAGGTCTGGGAATATCTGAAACACCGTTGTAATCCTCTGATAGTGCATCATTCGTGGTTTTTTTCCGGTTTGGGTTTTTCCACGTTAATACCTTTGTGTGGAATCTTTATTTATTTTTCGCCCTTTATTATTGTTTGTCTGCTAACTACGCCCTGAGAATCCTAACAAGTGGTATCAGAGCTTTGGTTGGAGCGTGGTTGATCTGCAGATAGAGAAGCAATGTCGGGCGCTATTGTGAAGATTCCGGAGTTCGATGGGAAAGACTACACATGGTGGAGGATGCGCATTGAGGATGTACTCTGCCAGCAAAGGTTGCATCTTGCGATGGGTGATAAGCCAAAAGAGATGGAACAGAAGGACTGGGAAGAGCTTGATGGTCAGGCATTGATGCAGTCGGTGGCGCTAGCTCGAAACGTGGCTTTCAACGTCAAAGATCAGAAAACGACGAAAGATCTTCTCGAGGCCTTGCAAAACACATATGAGAAACCTTCGGCGGTGAACAAGGTATATGTGTTACGTCGTTTGTTTGAATTTAAGATGCAAGAGTCTGGTGATATGCATGATAGTATGAATGAGTTGAATATAATACTATCAAAGTTAACCTCTGTGGGATTTAATTTTGACGATGAGATGAATGCTAACATACTATTGGCTACCATACCTAAGTATTGGGAAAATTTCGTGACTTCTGTAACTTCTTCAACTAAGAAGGGTGAGAAACTGAAGTTTGGGGAAATTGGAGACTTTGTCCTGAATGAAAGTATTTGTAGGAAAGATTCCGATGTGTCTGAGTCTTCAGGGAATGGTTTGTCTATCAGGGGTAGGAGGAATAGTGGGAGTTCGGATCGGGGTCGATCAAAATCTAGAGGTCGAAACATGGAGCAAGTGTTGTGTTGGAACTGTGGTGATAGAGGTCATTTTCGTAGGGATTGTCCCAAACCTAAGAAGAGCAGCCATAATGACCAGGACTCTGTATATTCTGTTGAGGATTTTGGTGATGCCCTAACTGTTAGTGTTGACAAGTCAGAAGGGAGTTGGGTGATAGATTCGGGTGCTTTGTTTCACTCTTTGTCTAGCAGTAATTTTGTGAATGGGAGGTTTGGCAGGGTTAGGCTAGCAAACGGTCACAACTTAAAGGTGGTAGGAAGAGGTGATGTGAACATTAAAACTTCTAAGGGTGGAACTTGGAGGTTGAAGAATGTTCGGTATGTCCCGGGTCTGACCAAGAACCTTGTATCTGTGAGTCAACTAGATGAGGAGGGGTTCACGACGAGATTTGAAGATGGTCATTGGAGGGTAACGAAAGGATCTCTGATAATTGCGAATGGCAGGAAAAAGGGGAAGCTATATTATGTCATTGATAACTCTAACATGTCGGTTCATGCTCGTCAAAGGCGTGTTAGCTTCTCTAATGAGAGAAGGGTACCGGAAACGAGGAGGTTTCCGGTCGAGGCTACGGGAACGGATGGTCAGCCGAGGAACGCATCTAACCTGCATGGGAATTCGACAAGTTCAACACGAGGTAAAGTCCCAATCCAAAATTCCCCTAAGTTGTTGACGATGATGCTTATGTCGAAGTTACAGGGGCGTGATCAGTTCAAGTGGGAGCCTGTTGCTAAAAGAGGAGTTGATGGGAGGTCAACTGGGACCTTTGTTGATCTTTGCTGAACAAGATCGAGATGGATGCACTAAAGAATTCGAGAAGGTGTTGAAGTGGTGATTGACGATAATCGACGAAGGCCGCGTTTACAATTGGTCTTCAAGTGGGAGATTGTTGGGTGTGAAGACCAATTTGTTGGGATAAAAGACCAAATATGAAGAAGGACCGAAAGAAGGAAGAGGATCGAAGGAAAGAAAAACGCAGCCAGCATTTTCTGCCCGCTGGCAGCGCCTCGTCCAAAAGCTTCACCCTTGAAAATGCAGCCAGCGTTTTTGGAAATGCAGCCAGCGTTTTTGGAAACGCAGCTAGCGTTTTGGGTTCTGTGTTCGACTCTTTGTTGGGCTTCGTCCAATGGCCCATGTTTGTGTTATTTCCTTGCGACAACTATTTTCTAGGTTGTACCCTAGGGTTTCCTTTTGTACCTTCTAGTATATATAGGGGTCTTGTTCTCCTTGTTTTACCACCACATAGCGATTGAGAGTGTTTCATCTTATACCACAAGAGATTGACCTGTAATCTTTGTGTTCCTGAGGGAGTTGTGTGAGGCTCAACTGTGAGTGTTGAGTTCTCAGGTTGTAACTCTAGGAAGGCTGTGAGAGATTGTGGAGGTATGGGAATCTCTGAAACACCGTTGTAATCCTCTGATAGTGCATCGTTCGTGGTTTTTTCCTGGTTTGGGTTTTTCCACGTTAATTCCTTTGTTTCGAATCTTTATTTATTTTTCGCCCTTTATTATTGTTTGTCTGCTAACTACGCCCTGAGAATCCTAACACAAAGATCAAGGGATGTGCTTGGGAATTCTGGTGCCACATTTGAACAAATAATAAGAGCTATGCGACCTATAGTATTTAATCACACGGATTACTGACTTGGCAATCAACAATAGGTCAGTGATTAAATACAAAGGCTAAGCGGCCTTTGTGATTTAATATGGGTCGGAGTTCAGCTAAGCCAGCTAATGATCTTGCAAAGGCTAAAAGCGACCTTCAGGTCTTCCAAGTGGGCCGATCTGATCTGTTTGGCCTACTTCGTCAATTCCGTGGGCCCGATGACCCATTTTGACAACCGACCCAATGACTTGCTATTCGGTTGTAGATTTTATGGGTTTTTAGAAGTAAGGATTGTCGAATCCACAGGAATGGGTGTTAGGCTTGATAAGGGAATTGGTTTGGTTAAGGAGGTTTTCAATGCGGCAAGCAGTAAAAAAGTAATTATACTAATCTAGACATGGATTCATAATAATAATAAGCAAGTAAGCATGAAAAGATGAACTAAACCTAATTTCCACAAGAAAGCAAATTAAACTAAGAAAGCGATTAAAAATAATTAATGTAAAAACTTGAAATTGGGAACAAGAAATTATACCTTTGACGAACTATTCTTCACTTGAATCCTTCACCTCGAATTTTCCCCCGAAGAAACAAGAAAATTGTGAATTGGATTACTAAGAATCCTCAAATCCTCACTTTGAAGTAGGATTTGTGACTCTTAATCCTCCTCCTCACTAAAAGTTGGATTCGATTTTTGTGGCTAACACTAATAAAACTTTAAGAAATTTTAAAACAGACTAACCCTAAATTTGACTTAATTAATAAAATCAACTTAGCTTAAGCTGACCAAAACCATACTCTAAGAACTAACCTAATGAAACCCTATTCAATTAACCCTAATAATCCTAACTCTAATCTGACTTAAAAAAATAAACCCTAACACTAAACTACCCTACTGTCAGACCAAACAACAAAAGGAAAAGAAAAGGGGTTCAACTTCCTATTGCCCATTGACCGAGCAAAGGAAGAAGAAGGAAAAGGAAAGTAAGAAATAGAAGTCGAGACAGAGAAGAGAAGAAAATCGAGCAATCAAGAACAGGGGCAAAACGAGTCTAATACCATCAACCATAGATTCAAACATCAATTAAACTGAGATAATAACTACATACAAAATCCTTCAACATTCATTCCCAGAAATCAATAACTCAACCAATTCAATAACAAAATATCAAATCCCAGAATTGAAATCACAACCATTAAAGAACAAACCAAAATCGATTAAAAGGAAAACCGAAAATAGAGATTCAAAACAGAGAATAAAAGCAAGAATTAAACCTGATCTAATTCTAACCCTAGATGGAGATTTTTGGGGCGTCACTCCCAAAACCAACCATTGTTGTCTTCGAATGGCTCCTTCTTCCCCTTTTATAGTCGAACTCGTCCCTCTCCTTCAAATCTCAGCCATCGATTCTTCTCAAATTGGACGAAGCAGATGAATTTGGTGGTTAGATGGTGTATGCGTTGATGCTTCATACTTCTTATGTCAGATATCAATCGAATCTGCAAATGAACAAAAATGAGTGAGATATCACGAGAAAATGGCAAAGAGAAGAGATGAAGAAGAGAAGAAGAGAAGAGAGAAAGAGATAGAGATAGAGATGACGAGAGAAGGAGATGGAGGATGTTATGGTGGTAGATGTGTTCGGCAATGTGCAAAGAGAGAACAAATAGAAAGGGAGAAAAGGGACGAAGGAGAGGGAAGTGAAATGGGGATAATAAAATTAGGGTTTTGGGGGAAATGGTTTTAATCGGTTGAGTGAAGAAAAGAGGGGAAATGGGTCGGGTTGACGGGTATTAGGGTTTGGGTGTGGGTTAGGCGGGTTGGGCTGGATGGGCTGTGGAGAAAGAGCTGGGTCGGATTGAAGTGGGATTTGCTGGGTTTAGAATTAGGATTAAAGATAGGAATTAGCTTATTTTATTTTATTTTCAATTTTAATATTTTGTTTCATATTTAGTAATAATAATAACAAAAATAATAAAATGTTATAAAATCTAATAATATTGTAAAATGAGTAAAAACATAATAAAACTACTAAAATTATTATTAAAGACAAGCAAAACACCTTATGAAATGATATAAATTCGGCTCGGAATGAGACCGAACACTTGCTGAGTTTTGACAAGTCGGAAATTTGTCAGTGCAAACCCTGATGTCTATAGAGAGCCCCTAGTTTGATCGAGTCTGAATAGGACGAAGGTCAAAGTAGCTTGATATGCAGATGACTTGGTACTTGACGATGAATGCTGGCAACTTCTAAGTGGCAATTGGTTGATGGTGGTCCCTTTTAACGGGTCCAAGTGACAGTAACCTTTTAGCGGCAGTTGGATGATGGTGGTCCCTTTTAGCGGCGACCGGGTGACAGCAACCTTTTAGCGGCAGCTGGATGATGGTGGTCCCTTTTAGTGGGTCCAGATGACAGTAACCTTTTAGCGGTAGCTGGATGAAGGTGGTCCCTTTTAGCGGCGACCGGGCGACAACAACCTTTTAGCGGCAGCTGGGTGATGGTGGTCCCTTTTAGGGGCGACCAGGCGACAACAACCTTTTAGCAGCAGCTGGATGCTGATGGTGGTTCCGTTTAGCGGCGACCTGAAAATCACAAGAAAACAAGATGTTAGTTTTCTTAAAAATGTAAGAGAGATTATTGGTTCAAATTTTTACCTGAGAGAATTATGGGCCTTAGGAATCCTTAGGCCACGAGCTTTAGGCCAACAGTTTTGGACTACGTGGGCCAAATGACTTTAGTTTGATGGACTCACTAAGCTTGGGCCGCATTCGGGCCATGGTTGAATTAAAAGCTATGCAGCTTTTACTTCTGACTTCGTGAGCCGTGGAACCACTTGGGCAGTCTTCTTGGGCCATAGCTGACGCAAAGGTCAAGCGGCCTTTCCTTTTTTTTTTTTCTTTTACTAAAAAAAAGAATCTAAGTGGGCCCGACCCACATGTGGATGCAATTGAGCCACGTCGCCTTGTCTCCTTCTTGGGTGGCAAGATGATGACCTTTGGATTTCCAACCAATGAAATGCATTTGGAATCTCGAGGCAGGGTCCTAGAAATGAACGACTCACATTCACTAAGCTTTTCTATAAATTCAATGCGTTCTTAATTCATTTCATTCACTCATCCTTCATTCCTCTATAACTTCTTCTTTCCTCTTAAAGAATCTTGTTCCTTTGAAGAAAGAGCTCGAGTTTTCTTAGAAGATGCAACATCAAAGCCAAAGAAATCCTCCTCTTCCCCATGCAGCGGCATGGCCTCATGAAAGGGCCTCTCGGCGCAACTTTGTACCCGGTGCGAAGGCAACTCCTTCTGATCTCACTGTTCGGTCCTAGAATCATGCTTGGTACTACCGTTCTCATGGCAAGGTGACTTCTGAACTTTCTTCTATGCTTAGTTTAGTGTAAAAATGAGCATGCACGAATTTGTATTTTTCATGTCTTGTCGGTTTTTAACTATTTTAAGCATGTTTATATTGATGCATATTTATGGATTAGGATATTGAATAATCCTTTTATTTATGCATCCCGACTGAAAAACCGATTCGTATTCTATAAAATGGACCAAAATGCCTTCAAAACGAATGATAAAACTTGGCCCATAAGATAAACGGCCTACACATCACAAGGCCCGCCCCAAGCTTCGGCCCAAATGACGAGCCACACATCTGAAAAGACAAAGGCTAAGCGGCCTTTGTCGATTTTCTGTGGGTTTCTAGCATGTTTTTTTTTAGGCCGGGTCAATGGGCTATTACTCCAATAAAGGCTAAGCGGCCTTTATCATTTTCTATTAGGTTTCTGATGCGGTTTGGGCTAAAAAACGTCAGACCATTTACCCAGTGTAGGTTAGGCGGCCCACACATTCTGTTGGGCTGCAGGTGCTGTCTCGTGGGCCGTGGCAGTGAGCCCAGTGTTCAAATTCGGGCTGGGTCCTACTAGGGTCCAGTAGACTGTATTCAAGCCCGAAATGCTATATGAGCCCCCATTTTAGGTAGCGTTCTAAAATTCTCTTTGTTGTCTTTTAGGAAGATGCCCTGAAAACTTGCGGTAGTTTAAAAGACCCCTTGAAAGTTGCAGCATCAATCCCTGGGAATTTTTGTGAGTGATACACTAACCACGGTGGGTTTTATGCCATTTTGGAAGTGTTTAGTTGCCTGGAAAAGTCGGACTTTTCGTATCATAGGTCGGGCAATCGCTGAGTGGTTTCGGGACACCACCAACACCCTCCATCTGCCTGTGGGTGAAATGACTATAACACCCAAAGACTTTGTTATGATCACCGGTCATCCTTAGGGTAGACAAGATGTGACATTCCCTGTGGATATTCCTCCGACAACCCTGAATATGCTTGGCCCAGTGATAGCACGCCTTGGTCATGGCCAAGGCCTGTCAAGCCTCTCTTATGCGCATTTTGAAGCGATCTTTCGTAATGCGAGCTTCCAAGATTTACCTGACGAGCTACGCCGCTTCATTTTCTTGGTGTATATCCTTTTTGCTACCCTCTTCGCCAACCGTGGGGATAACATTGTCCTATCGTGGTTCTCAAACCTTTTGAATTTCGATAATGTTCGAAACCTGAATTGGGGCAAGGCGACTTATGCTAACTTCATTCACGGTCTTCACCGCGGTGTGAGAGTTTCACAGAATGATGAACCCATCTTTTTTCATCCGGCTCAGACTCGTTTTCAGTATGGCCCCTCCCTATGGAAGGTGCTCGAGGTATATACCTGAGACTCTTCTTACCTTGATGTCGATCCCCTTTTCCTTCAGACATTATGTTTATGCAGTCATGGGCCTATGAATACATTTTATCCTCGAGTGTCCAATCAAAGAGGGGTAAGACGGTACCAGCCGCTCAGCGTTGGACTATCAAAGGCATTCATGGGAAGAAATATAAGCCAGGGACTCTTGACCTTGTTCAACGCGCGCTGGACAACCTTACTCCGGTATTGTTTCATTATCAACAACTTTTCTTTTATTTTCCTCTTCAATCTAGTCTTATGTCCTTTTCCCTTTAACAGACTCACGTGAATTGGCGTCCATGGGTTGGTTTTAATGTGGGAGGGTTGCCAACCCCCTTACATTTAGTGGAGCACGACACTCATCTTCGTCTCCTGATTGAGGGGCCCTCAGGTGGTTACGTGTGGTACGTGGGAGAAAGAGCCTCGAGGTAGATCCTAGGACGTCATCCTGGCCTCATCCCCTTAGATCCTCGAGAGAGTATGTTTGAGCCATGGCGTATCGACTCGGACATTATGAGGGAATTAGTTCAGGTCAGAACTTCGAGCAATTCATCAAGGAGGTCCAGCAAGATCAATTCGATGAAGAGTACGATCGCTGTCAGCCGCTTAGCTCCTAGAGTGGTATGCATCTTTTCCTTATCTCCCTTATCATGCTTTTGTTATTTCTAACCCCGGAATCTACAGCTGGGGCCTTATGCCAAGGCTGCTGAAGTGGAGGTTCCGCCAGAGGAGGAGAAGATTGGCGATTTCTTGGACGTGAAACAGAGCAATGAATGTTCTGCATTACAGGAGTTTGAACAGAAACCGGTAGCTTCCGTCCTTCGCTGCCTTCTCGTTATTCTTCTATTCTTGTGAATAACCTTGGTTTTGCCTTATTTCAACCAAGGTGGCCACGCTTTCGGCGTATTATCAAGGAGTGGAGCACTATGAAGAAACACATCCATTAAGTGTTCACTGGCTCTGGTAGATATCGAGGTAATGTAGCCAGAGGCGCAGATATGGAGGCTGATGCGGAGTCTGCTCCTAGGGAACCAGCACGACGCTCAAACGTAGTTCTTCCTCATCTGGAGGCCCCACGTCATTCATCTGTAGGTGAGTATTCTTCTCGAGGCTGATCTCGGGAAGAGGTTGGTGGGTCTTCTTGTCCTCCTTTGGCTCCTGTGCCAGAGGGTCGTAGAAAAGGCATTTTAATTGAAGGTCAGAGTTCTATGGGGTCTCATCGCAGCACATCTGTCTCTAGAGATCGTCGTTCTCCAAACATGGAAGAAGATATTGCTCAAATGTCATTAGAGGAAACTTTCGACCAGGGAGGTTCTCATCACAGCGGGGGAGGCTCTTACCACGGTGAGGGGTATGACGAGGATACACGGGCACCTTCCTTCTAGGTTGAGGATGCCTCAGAGTCCAGTGCTACCAATCGACCTCTCGTTCTCATAGGACTCTTGCATTGATGTGCTCAGGTCGTCGGATTCGAGAGATAGTGGTAATACATCGTGATTCAGGTGCATCTATAGGGTATCCTGGTGGTCAGGCCCTAGCAGATGACGCTACCTCACATCCTTTCAACCTTATCACCCCATCCATGGGTAGTTCTGGCATGTACCAAGGTTATAGTGCATATTCTAAGGGGTGGCCAGTGCCTACACCGGACATAGGATCTTCCTGGATGACCGGTTTACAAGAGTGGTCAGTGCCTCAACATTCCTAGCTGGGAGGGTCTAGTTCTTCTGGATAGCCGATGTCGGGTTATGGGGCTGAGCCTGCATGGCCTACTTTATCTACTGGGTGGTACATTCCTGATCATTCATGGCTGGCTGCTTCTTAAGGGTCTCAAAGATCATCACACTTGCACTCATCAGTGGCTCCTCCTTCTGCCTCGCTACCACCATGAGATCCTTCTCCAGTGCCATCGCCACCTCGAGAGTCTTCTCCTGTGCCATCACCACCTCGAGAGCCTTCCCCTATGGCTCCATCACCTCCAGTGCGGGATCCGTCTCCACCAATGCCGCTAGTTTTCCTTATCCAATTCTCACAGGTTTTGATCCAGAGGCCGGTCTGGATTATTATTCTTGGGAAACCTACTTTGGGACTGCTGGTGCTTGAAATGCCGGAACTTTTAATGTTGGTGATGACCTGGCTGAGGATAATGACGACTCGAGCTCTCTAATGTGGTTCGACTAAAAGTTCCAACTTTATGCAAGACCCATTTTTTTAAATTTCATTTTTATTTTATGCACGACTATTAATTTTTATTTACTAATACAAGACTTGACGCATGTAAAATTTTATGTTTATTAATGCATTTATGCTTTTCTACATGATGGAATTAATCCCGCTTCCCAAAAAGAAAACAAAAGAACAAAAAAGTAAAATCCCAAGTGTCAGAGCAATTCGAGCATAAATTTCTGAACCGAGCATCAATGAATTCAACAACAAATCCCAAAACATATGAGAGAGACGCGGTTGGGCCGTCTAGTTCACACAAAAGAAAATAGCCCATCTGTTTACAAAGGTTACATGGCCTACATCGCTTGAAATGGGCCTAGGCCGCTACAAAAGATAAGCGGCTTTTGCCTGGCCAGAGGAGGGACAAGGCCCGGTCCAGGCGCGCGTGCGCTGTATTTGTACAGCAAAAGCTATGCGGCTTTTGCCCTTTTTTTCTTCTCTTTTTTTCTTTCTAGCTGTTGAAGATGGGCTAAAACCATGGGATTGATGGGCAACGGCCATATGACCGTTTTTTGGGATTTTTGATCCATTTTAAGTTTGGGTGAAGGTGTATAAATACCCTTCCCTATGTATGTGAACCTCACTCATCCATCTTTAAATTGAAAGTCTTCACAAAAAAGTCACAAAAATCTCTAAAGTCTCCATGGCGTTCGAGAAGAAGCTTGCCACTTGGATGAGCACCTTACCCAAGGAAGAGAAAAAGGAGCTTGGAAGATACTAGCTAAACAACCTATTGAGCCTTCGTCAAGTGAGACTGAACCTATTGTCTGGAGACGACATAAATGGGATATCTGTTGTCGTTCTTAATGATGACATTCTGGTGATTTTATCATCCTCGAGAGTGTAATCAAAATCTCAGAGACCTAAAGTGTTTTTAGGTGCTCATCATTCTAATTTTTCTCGTCAGGATTTCGAGCTTAATCCTTTGATAATATTTGGGCTTCATCTCACATAGCCCCTAGTGTCTATCTGTTATCGACGACCTTGTTGTTGTCGGGTCTTCCAAACTTTCTCATAAGCTAATTCTTCATGCCAATGAAGGTTGCTGAGCGGGTAATTGTCAGCCCCCCGGCGACGACCACGATGATGACCTGGATGCAATTGGTATGCTATTCTACATGTAATGCATAGACTCGAGACTTATGATCCAGTTATGTACTCATGCACGACTTTGAGTTTCATGTGCTTGACTTCTTAATGTAGCCTAATGCACACCTCTTTAGTGACCTGATGAGAGAATGTTATATGCACATATTCACATTATAATGCATGATGTGACTCTTTTTATTATTATTTAATTTTTTTGTTTATGCGATGCATGTGACTCTTTTTGTTTTTTTGTTATTCAAGAAGGAAAAACAATTAATATGACTCGGAGTGAAAAAGAAAGAAAAAAAAGTGACTCGAAATGAAAACTAATGTGACTTAAAATGAAAAAATATAAGCTCCTAGGACCTTAAAAAGAATGCACATGAACTAAGAAAAAATGGACATTGATTTTGTGCATGCATGCAATATGAACAACCCCCGCTTTCCCGAGAAAAAAAAAGGAATAAGGAAAAGTAAATAAAGACTCTGAATGTCAAGGGTGATTTTGAAGTGTGTTTCTAGACAAGGCAAAATTAGTGAAAATGATGAGTTATCTTGTCGAACTGCTTCGTAAGTTGCCATGATGCGGATATTGAGTGATGAGTGAGCCCCCCAGTTGTAATGTTGCAAAAAATTATATCCATGGAAGACTCGACCTGCTTAAGTTGCATGATGGGACGGGTAGGATGCTAAACCTCGATGTCATGGTTAGGAACCCCAAGCATTAAGAAGGATTAAGTGGCAAGCCCTCTTGATTTCCCTTGCTTTTACTCTATCTTTCTTAGTTCTTTTATTTGGGTAGGAACACTAAGCCCCCAGTACTAGTGAACAAATAAATATCTTCAGGCGAGTCAGAAGATGGACCTGGGAGGGTGTTGTCTTCAAGTAACCCTTATTTTGATGCAACTGGCTTCTTGTTCTGCTAAAGGAGTTATCCCTCACTCAGGTGTTCTGAAAGCGAGGATTAACTGATGAAACTCATACATGCACTAATAACCAAATAAGAAGAGCTCACAGGGTGAGGAACAATGGAGGATGGATTATGGAAAATATAAGAATGGTGGTATAGAAAATATGTTTTGTGAGTAGTTAGGCCCCAATGGTGGGCAACATGAGGCTATGGATGGTTAGGCGAGAGTAGTGATCAGATGAAAGAATGAGTAGTTCGATGGATAGAGGTTCGAACTGATGGTGGTAGACGAGATGGTCTATGGATGGAAGACCATGTCTCATGGGTTTATCTCAAAAGGGAAGAGATGGTCAAAGGGCTATGGAAGAGTTGCAATTTGATAGGTTTGGGTATGAAGGATGATCCAAGTCTGATGGGAAAATTGATGCGCTTGGCGAAAAGAGTTTTTCATTGCCCTTAAAGACCAAGGTTCCCTCTCCTTTTTCCTAGCCCGCCTAGTGAGGTTTTCGGGCTAGCCACTCTTTATTCTCTCTCTCAAAGACCAAAATCTTTATTGACAGATTTACTTTAAAGTGAATTGTAGTGGCCGGGCCTCAAAGAGGTTCTCCTACGTATCCAATGTGGAATCATGCCAGTCGTAGTTCAATTGGTGCAGCTTTAAAGGATTGATGCCTCAAGAAGGACTTTTAGATACGTGGGAAAGATTTAATGGGAAGGATAGGTGTGAAGGTTTGAGGGGAAGGTTTTGGGTTGTGTGTGGGTGACTAATGTAGACTAACAATTGTCTCTTACGCCTTTTCTTCTTGTTTCTTTTTTTTTCTTTTTTTTTGTGGTTTTTTTTTTAACTACGGACCGTCAGCTTATACTTCTCCTATCAATGAATGTTACCCGCAACACATTATTTGGCTTAGGTGGGTTTAGGGATGAGATGGTCATAAAATGAATGATCGGGTTTGTGGTGGTGACTAAGAAGACGGTGTGAGAAGGTAATAATGTAGGTAAAACGGCTAGGCGAAAATGAAGGTGGTGATGATGTCAGTGGTAAGGGGTGGAAGCCTCCTATCCTAGGCATGTCTTTTTGAGCTGCATGATTTATTTGATAGTGAGATTCACTTTTAGAGACGATTGGTCTTGTTCATTTGAATTCTCTCCTTTTGCCTAACCGGTTGGATGAGTGTTCAGGTTAGCTTCTCTCCTCTTAATTTTTACTCATTTACCTCTCCTTTTGCCCAACATGTAGGTGTTCATGTCGGCCTCGTATTTTGTTTTTTTTTAATGAAATTTGTCTCTCCTTTTGCCCAACATGTAGGTGTTCATGTCGGCCTCGTATTTTGTTTTTTTTAATGAAATTTGCCTCTCCTTTTGCCTAACTTCGCTTTGGCGGTGAAGTTAGCCTCTCTTCTCTCCATTAACCTTGGACTCGGGGTAGGACACAAAAGAAAAAAAAAACATAGAGTGAAGGTGTGATCGGGATGTAAGATGGAGTGAAAGATGTGAGTAGATGGATGTGTCAGACTTGGATGGTCACACGGGTGAGTGAGCTCTTCAATTTAAATCAGGAATGCAAGCACAAGATTCTTTCCTTAACAGTTTAGAAGCAAATGAAGGGTCGGGGAAGACAAGAGTCATAATCATAAAAGGTTTCGTCTTTATTGAATGCAGCTAAGATGAATATATTATAATCTACTTAGGATATATCCCAACTGACTCTGAAATTACAATGGGCCGCACACCTAAAATTTGAAAATATACAACATTGGGAGTTCTGTATACGAGTCATGCCATCTTCACCTCTAGTGTAGTTTGCGATCCCTTCTTCATTTACCTCTCCTTTTGCCCAACTTGTGGGTGTTCAAGTTTGCAATCCCTTCTTCATTTTATTTATTTGATTTGATTAGCCTCTCCTTTTGCTTAACCCCAAGTGAGTTCTTGGAGTTAACCGCTCTTCTCTTTGTTAACCTTGGTTTGATTTGATTAGCCTCTCCTTTTGCCTAACCCCAAGTGAGTTCTTGGAGTTAACCCCTCTTCTCTCTGTTAACCTTGGATCTGACAAAAACTGAAGAGTAGGAATATAATGGACATGGTGTCGCATTCAATCAGTGAGTATCGAGAAGAGTTGTTGGAGCTGGTGAAAAGCTTGGAATCTCCATGATTTGATTCTAGCCCAAGATTTGACTCTTGATATTTTATGTCCTATTTTGCCTGTATGGAAACCATAAACCTCAAAAATTAACCTTGACATTTACTTACCCAAATGCCTAGCGACCTATATGCAAATAATGTTTGAGGTAAATCCAAGTGTTGGACCGACTCACTTTACAATGAAATGTACAACTAGCACATAATCAGCACGTTATTTTTTCTAAGAAAAACACAAAAAAAAAGAAGAGAAATGCACATAGCATACAAATGAGTATTACAATCCTAACCATGGTTCTAGGTTCGACGTTTAGGGTAAGTTTCCTAAAGGCTTCTATGCTCATGTCTCGCACGGGCCGTCAATTCTATGGAGTTCATAGTAATACGGGTCATGTGTTTCTCACAAAATTTAAGGGAAAATGTAAATTCATAATCCCTAAAATTTTGGAGTAATTCATGAGTGGGAAAGGGTTATGATCTTCTTGAAATGTGGAATTCATTTCCTCGAAGTCATAAACACACTTTACACGAAAGGGAAATTTAGGGTTAGAAACCTAAACGGTACCTTTTGGTTCTTTCCGATTTAAAAAATTGAAAACTAGGCCCGTATGCAAAAATGCCTACTAAATAAGAAAAATTAAAAGAATTAATCTCCTTTCTACACAAATATTCAAAAGACCGATTTTTCAAGTTTTATCCTCTTAAAGTAAGTCCCCAGTGGAGTCGCCATTTGTAGGACCCGGGAAAAAACTTCCATTGGTGTCCTACGCGATGTTAGGCGAATCGAAAGAGGTGTCTAATCTTTAAGGGATTTGAATTCAATTTTTATTAATCAAAATATTCAAATGCAATCTTGAATAAAAAGGTAAAATTTGAAAAGAAAGCGAATGAATCAAATTGAATAAATTATAGAGTCGCCAATTATTTTTTGGTGAGAATTAATAAACTCAAATTAGACTCCGCAAACCGCGAACCATTAGATTCGGATCCGGGGGTAAAGTTACGAATTCGAAAGAAAAAAACCTTCGAATTCGCCCGTTCGTTAAAGAACGGACTCTACTAAATCGGTTCGTTAAAGAAGAGAGTAGAAGAGGGGAATTAATTAGGTTAATTTAAATCATTTAGATGCATGCGAAAAATTAAAGTACGAAAATAAATAAATGCGATGAATAAATAAAAGCAATAAACAAAACGCAAATAAATAAATAATTAACGAAATTAAAGTTATCTTCTCAAGTAATCCGGTTTAAATTAGTCATAATTGATATCAGCATCAAGATTACAACAGTATAAGTGATTACAAGAAAGTAAAAACGACAAAAAAATAATGCCAAGTATAGATGTATGCAAATGATGAAGAGATGAGAAGCAGAAGAAGAGAGGGAGAAGAGGAAGAAGAAATCACCTAGTGTCAATACTCCTAGGTGATTCGGTGTAAAGAAAAATGATGGGAGTGAGGCTGTATTTATAGGGGAAATGGAGTGAGGAAACTAGGGCTATGAAATAGAGAGGGGTAGCTGGGTCATTCTGATCAGCAGGAGGCCCAGTATGTTGGAATGAAAGGAAGCGGGCCATTGCGGACCAACGTGTTGGGTTATTTTGAGCTGTCTAACTTCAAACGACCATAACTTTCCCATCCGACTTCCGATTAACTTGATTCATGTGTCGTTGGAAAGCTTGTAATGAGTAATTTTAGCTCCCAAAATTAAGAAACTCATAGAGGTCGGTGGAAAGTCAGTAATTTAAAGAAAAGATTCAGGTACATGAACAAAGGGTTGAGTTTTTGGAATATTTGAACGCGGATGGGCCAGAAATGGAAATGGAGTAATGTGAAAGGATTTTTTGTAGAGGAAAATTTATTTGAGTTTTTTTGTGGGTTTTTCATCATTTATGCATTTCAAGAATACTTGGCATTTAATCCTAAAAAAATAAAAATGCTCAAAATAAATTACATAATTACAAAGATGAACTACGACAAAATTCAGCGTCTACAGATCCACTTCAATGTCTCGTTGGCTAACTACATAGCTCATCAGCTTTCCAGAGGTAACACCAAAAGTGCACTTTGCTGGATTGAGCCTCATTTCGTACTTACAAAGTCGAAGAAAGAACTTGCAGAGATTGGGTATATGCTCCTCCCTTGTTTTGGACTTGACTATCATGTCATCTACATAGACCTCCACTTCCTTGTGCATCATGTCATGAAGTAGAGTGTTGGCAGTCCTTTGATATGTTGCTCCGGCATTCTTGAGATCAAGGCATGACCACATAACAATACGTTCCCCATGGTGTGGTGAATGAGGTTTTCTCCATATCTTCTTCTGTCATCTTGATTTGATTTTAACCAACATATCCGTCCATGAAGGACAAGAGCTCATGTCCGCAAGTGTTATCCACCAACACATCAATGTGAGGTAGTGGGAAGCTATCCTTGGGACTGGCTTTGTTGAGGTCTCGGAAGTCCACACACATGCGTACTTTCCCATCTTTCTTAGGTACCCGGGCAATGTTAGCAATCCATTCAGGATATTGAACAACTTTGATTAACTTGGCATTGAGTTGTTTGATCACTTCCTCTTCAATCTTCTTAGTCCATTCTGGTTTGATCGTCCTAGGCTTTTGTCGAACCGGCTTTGCATTAGGGAGCAAAGGTATGGTATGTTCTATAATTTCCCTGTCAATCCCCGACATATCTTCGTAGGACCATGCGAACACATCCACAAATTCTTTGAGAAGTGCTGTGAATGCTAACCATTCTTCTTCCGTGAGCGAACTACCCAATTTCAATTCCCAAGGTTTCTCCTCTTACACTGCTATTTTGTGCTCATATTCTTTAGAAAATTCTTTTAAGGGTTCATTGAATTCAAGATTATTGTTGGCGCAACAGTTCAGGGAAGAGGGGAAAGAAGAATCAGAGTAAGTAGAAATGTTCATCTTATTTAATGCAGAAAGGAGTACTTCACCAGCAGACTCAAAACCAGCCTCATTTGACTCTAGACCCTTAAGACCTGACTCTATGACCATAGGAACAGACTCTCCTACAAATAAAAAGAAGTTATTTTCTTCAGCATCAACCCATGAGATCGGATTAGCTCCTTTATCTTCAGTGATCATAAGGCTTGGATCAAAGCCTGGGTTGGATAGTGCAGCAATAACAGTTTCAATCTCATACTGTACAACTTCTTGTCCAAACAACATGCCAAATATGTTACTCCAGGTAAGCTGAGTCCACTCTAATGGTGGTTGCTTGTCCCGGGCAGGAACAAAGGCAGTAGCCATATTAGTGGAGCATTTCTTGAAGATCTCTAATCCAGCAACTTGAACTCCCTTATTCTTGAGGTAAAATGGTTCAAGGAACCCATAGTAAGGAAAGTCATCTCCTTCCCTAACAAATTGTCCGTTCAGGGTGAGTGGATAAGGTTTTGTTTGAAACAAAGTTGGAGGATTGTCCATCCTTTTCTACTCAGCTATGGCTATTTTTGCCAATTTGACCTCTTTTTCAGTTGGCTTGTACCCTAAGCCAAACCTTCCCTTTTGCTTGAATGTCTTGATCACAGGAGGAATTTTGTTCTTCGGGTTCTTTCCCAGTGGCATTCCAGGAAAGTAGCCTTGTTTCTTGAGGATAGAGTGTACTTTCGGGTTTGAGTAGGGATCAAAGTCAAAAGGAGCTTCGTTCTTACTCAAAACTGCCACCATCTCAAAATTGTGTAGCTCTTCATCCATTGAACTATGCTCCACTTCTAAGGTTAACTGCTTGGGAATACAGACAACATTGATTGGTTCTCCCGAGATGGTGATTACTTGGCCTCGAATCATCATTTTTACTTTTGGTGCAAAGTGGATGCTATAGCATTGCATTCATGAAGCCAATGCCTTCCTAGAAGCAAATTCAAGGAGGCCGGGATGTCTAGCACGACGAACTCTATATTCTGAGTGATATTGGCAGTAGTGATGGGCAATATTATGGATCCAACTGATTTCCGAGGGGAATTATCATAAGCCCGGAGTTGCACACCATTTTGAACCAAGTGCTATTGTTGGACTCCTAACTTTTATGCCATCGTCCAAGGGCACACGTTCACAGCTGATCCATTGTCGACCATAACCAACAGAATAGTCTTGTTGGAGCATTGCACTATAAGGTATAGAGCTTTATTGTGGGATATGTTCCTCCCTAAGGTAGATCTTCATCTCCAAAGGCAATTATCCCCTGGTTGGTGGTCACATGAGCGACCAAGGATTCAGGGGTCACTGTAGGAGATACTGTTAGTGCTGTAAGGGCATCTAACATCTTTTTCCTATGAGCTTGTGATGTGCATAGTAACTCCCAAATAATGACTTCAGCTTTGGTCTTATTGAGTTAAGTGAAGAGTGGATCTTCTGGAGGAGTCTGATTGTCATTGCCAACCACTGATGTAGGATTAGGGACAACCACCGGGGTGGTGGTGTTCCTGTTGTTGTGGCGACTAGACCGAGTAAGAAATGCCACACCGTCTGATGTTTGCTCATCCACTTCAACCCAATCTTTTTCAAAGTGCTCAAACTCGTCATCATCGTCACTATCCCAAATGCCATGGATGAATAGATTTTCTTGAAACCCAAATATCTCTAGGATAGGTTGGCCCCCTTCAACAATCAAGGAGGAATGGTCAAAGCTTGAATCTCCACAAAAGATAGCATTTGTATGCTTGGGCATAGGATTATCGAGGTTGTTAGGCTTCTTAGTAGCTTTTGGCATCGAGAGTGTCCCTGCCCTTATCATATCTTCAATCCTGTTTGTGAGAGTCCAACATTTCTGAGTGACGTGTCCTCGACATCCCAATTCTTTCCCTTAATTTCTGGTTCCTCTTTTGGCAATGGTAATACTAAAATGCCCTTCTTAACTAGTCGATCAAGGGCTTGAGCGTAAGAAACATCCAACAGGGTATAAATTTCATACTTCGGCACAAAAGGCCCCTTGCGCTGGATAGAGTTAGTCTTAACAATCTTTGGAGGGTGGCTAGTTGAACTAGTAGCCCTCCTGTTGGAGCTAGATCCTTTCCAACCAGGCGAAGTGGTCTTGGCATTATGCATTGCTTCCAGCTGAACACAAATGTCTTTTAGGTAACCAAAATCCTTGATGACATGATACCCTAAATGCTTAGATAAACTGCTCTTGAGTCCTTGTTTGAAGGTAGACAACTGCAGGCGGAGAGGGATGGTCTCGCTGATGTGAGACAACTTGGTGTGCCACCTTTCAAAGTAATCAAAGAAGGTTTCATCGTCTCTCTGCTTCATGGTGGTCAAATCATCCACCGTGGTTTGCTTCTTTTGAATACGAATGTAATGGTTAATGAAAGCTTTAATTAACTCATTACAGTCGGCCTTGACTTGAGGTGATAGAGTATGATACCACACTTTGGCTTCACCATCTAGTGTGGATGGGAAGACTGTGGATTATAAATTGACATCAATCCGGTTCAGTGGAGCCAATCTCATAAACTCCTCAATATGATGTGTGGGATTTTCAGAGGGTTTAAATTTGATGTTTGGCACCTCAACCTTGTCAGCAATTTTCGAAATAGGTTGAATTGGCAAGGGCACCTCCATGTATTTATCGGCGAAGGCTGGCACAGAACTCATCACCTTGGTGATGTTTTCCAACTTTTGCTCAAGGGCCTTAACAGCTGGGTCCCTTGAAGCATTAGTCTTTGTCTTGGATGTTTCCACTCCTCCAGAATTGGCCGATGTTTTGATGAGCTCAGGTTCAGACTCATACCCGTGAATCTCTTCATCCTCTTCCTTAGTATCCAACCATAACTTGGTATTGATTTTGGTGATGGCTTGTAGCACACCATCCATCACCTGTTGTTGCTCGTTCAGCCTTTTCCCAATCTTCTGTTCTTGTTCTAAAGTGCTAGCAAAGACCAGACCTTGCATCTTGGTGTAAAGCTCCTCTAAATGCTTCGTTATGTTGGCCTCGGTACTCTGAACCGAAACCTCTTGGAATTGCTCTCCAGACATGATGCAGTCACGAGTAGAGGATGGATCATAATGAGGATTTGGAACCAAACGACCGATACGCGCATATCTAATGCGGGCTCGAAGTCGATCTCCAATGGTGCCTGCATGGAAATTCATAGTTAGAAACTCGACTACATACTCCGACACGTACTACCCGATGCATGCATTCTCTAAGGGACCTACATGAGACCCTAACAAACTTGACGCCTATATGCTGACACAAGATACTCACCCACTCTTTGGGAGTGCATGGCCTAACTCTATATGAACCTAACAACAGAACATTATAAAGGGCCGAATAAAGTCAAATATGGCGTGTTGGTCATAAGTTGGAAAACACAAGTCAGTGTTTCTCAATTCGGATGGGCCCAATCCACAGGTCGACCGTTTTAAGGAGAATCTGTAACTTGGCCCAACAACTCAATCAGCTCAAGCTATATTGGCTATTATGCGGACTAGAATAATGTTCGACAAGACTGACAACCCGTTTTTTCTTTTTTATTTTTTATTTTATTATTATTTACTCGGGAAAAATGGATATTGTAAATAACTAAATAAAGCCAACAATAAGCGAGTTATAATTAGTTTATAGACTTAATTGACAAATCCAATATGGTTGGGCCTAACAACGGGCCAACCATGAATGTGATGAATTTAGTAATTAAATCTATAAATTAATCCACTCGAGCTTAGTGACTATTATGCAGTCCATTCTCGCGCTGGTAGCGTTCCATTCTCGCGTTGCTACTGTAAAAGGCGCTGGTAGCATTCCATTCTCGCTGTTATCGCTGGCATTTGTTGGCAATCGCCGCTTCTATTCTTCTTTGCACTTTTTCGCCATTTCTTTCAACTTTTAATTAAGACCTGTAAATCACACTAATTTTCCAATCAAGTGAAGAAATCACAATAAAAAATACTCAATTTATGGTCTTAATTCGGCTCAAAATGAGACCGAACAACACTCTCACACAAAGGTTTGCTCGCCCCGAGCAAACTAAAACAAAAAAAGAAAAAGAAACTAACTATCCTAACTCATTTTCGCAGGAATCAAGGATGCATTTATCGTATGCAACATGCCCTTTAAACCCCTTGGCAGCCTAAGTGGACGAGGAAGGTCTCGTGAGGGTTTATAGACGCTATACCCACAAAAGCAAAGGAAAAGAAAAGAAAAGAAAAAGAAGACAATTAAAAGAAAAGAACGGTGGAGAAATACTTTGTGAAAATAAGAGAGGTGAAATCAAGAAAAGGGATCAGCACAAAGGAAATTTACACACACGGTTGTGAAGCTAACTACTCAAACAACGCATTCACTCAACTTTGATCAGTTAACAAGCACTTTCAAGGCAACAAGTAAGACTGTTACTATGCTTCACATTTTTCACCTCACACTCATGCATAAACTTGATGGGTTTCTCGTGCTCAAGTGCAGTGTTTCTGGCTAGTTTTTGTTTAAGTCAAGGTTCAATCGGTTAGAAATAACTACCCAAACACCCATGCTCGTTATTTAATGAATTATTGGTGGTTCCCCTCTCTATTTTGTGTCACCCTTGGCTTGGTGAGAGCCGCAAGTTACATAGAGAAAGGTTCCACATTTATTACAATTATTCTTTTTGGTGTTGGGCTTTTCGAGAATTGAACGGCCCTGAAAGGGTTCTACTCTTCCTACATAGATCCTTTCCATACACATACAAGGTGGTTAAGGGATATGAGTGTCACACCACTCACATCGATCTGTGTGGATGAACCAACATTTTCATAATTTCTTAGATCACTATTTTTGCATTAGTATTTTCGGGAATTAAACGACCCATAAATGGGGTTTACCCTCCCGACACAGGCTACTCCATACACAAACGAAGTGCTTAAGTGGTAAAAGCGTCGTATCACTCATACCAACCCATGTAGGTGTACTAACTTTTTATTTCTCCATTGTTTTTTTCAGCTTTTATTACTTAGAGCATGGATATTCAAGAAGCTAAAACTTCCCTCCTAAACAAAACCATCACATTAACTTGCCTAGAAGTGATTTTCTAAGGATACCACATGGTTGCAAATACAGGTGAGGTTATTATGTTTAGGAAAAGCAACAATCAAGCCTAAAGCCTATCAAACATTCACTAGCTATTCCTAACTAAGCAATTGCACTATTCAAGCGATCAACGACACAACCATATATACAAACTACTTCTAGCCGAAAAAATTTTAAAAAATTCGCCTAATTTTAACGTTAACTAAAGTTGTTTCTCTTCCAAAAATTGGTAAGGCACTTGTGCCACCCCACTCGCACACAAAAACTCTACCATGTCCTGATTGTGAATAAGGTGACACCACACACAAACGAAAAAAAAAACTCACAAAAGAAAAGAAAAAACACAAGTTGGCATGCATGCCACCCCCACTCCCACACAAAAAGGCCAACCATGTTTTCATTGGAAATAGAAGTAAAGGTACGCAAGCACCCCAAAAGAAAAGAAAAAGAAATACACCAAAAGAAAACAAAAGAAGAAAAGAAAGATAAGGAAGGATATTACCTGGTTGGGTACTGAATATACCCAAACAATGAAGTCTCATAATAATTAAACCATTTATGGAGCCTCAGCCACTCCGTCTCACCTCAAGATGCTAGTATCCATGTCAGAACCATTCAACACCCATAGTAAAAAGTCATACATCCGAGCATGCATCTCCAAGTGGTGAACATAAGAGCACAATCTTAATAGTACATCAGCAAACGTTAGTGCTCTCAACAGTTTATCAAAGACCTTAGAAAAGTCAGTGAAATGACGGACTGCAGGAATGTACACAACTTTCCTAGGCAACGTAAATGGAGATATGACAAATGAATCCTCTCATTGTCTTGTAAATTGAGATTGAGTATGCAAATCAACATGAGGGGGCAATACAGTACACTCCTTAACTTCCTCTGTAAAGACTTGGATGCAAACAACGATTCATAAAGCATATCACCATAAAAAATATAATTGTCACAAACCAAGTTCAAACACTTAGGATCAATCCCCAGATACTCAAGTTCATCATCACAAGATTTCACATTATTTTCAACGGATTCACAGGAAAGGGTAGATAATGCCTCATTGATACAATGATCCTTAATGAAAGTGAATAATTCGGTATCAAGCACACATTCAATCACAAAGGATTCAATTTCACTCTCAACAAGATCATGTTCAGTTACATCACAAGTATCATGGCATTCATTGGACACAACCTTTTCTTCACACAAAGGCATGGACAATGGTTCATCATCTAACATATTTTCATCAAGTTCTACATCATCACACACAAAATCATCAATTTTCTCATGCTCTCTAGATGTAGCTAGAGCTAAGGAATTGCTAAGCTCAATACATGCAAAACTAGGTCTGTTAAAGTAGACATCATCCTCATCATAATCATACAAAAGAGAACTATCATGCAATTCAGGACTCAATGATGATGAATATTCTACTTCAACTATCGAATCAAGCACTAGTGAAGAAGAAGTTTCTACTCTAGAACTAGTCTCATGTAAAAATTCACGCATGCACTCAGTCATTTTCGTACAGAATTCATCCACTTTAGGTTGAAAACAAGACGAATCAGAATCATGGTACGGAGAATCACAATGTGAGCATAAAGTATAAGACTCAACAACATCACATGAGGGAAGATCATAAGAGTTTTCTACATAATCCCTACCCTAAGGTTGATCATCAAAATGCAAGGGATAATCACATAATTGTTCAATTAAGGTCTCCGAAAAAGTTCCCATATATTCCCCACCATTAGATTGATCATTCAGATTTTGGGGGTTACTCATGATACGGTATGGCTAAAGTCTCAGAGGGTGGTGCCTAATAAGAAGGTTGAACACTAGGAATAACATTTCTTTGTTCAAGCTCATAAGTATCCCTAGACAACCATTCAAGAAATTCTCAAGCAACATCTTCTCCTAAATTAGAAAACCCGTAAAAATTGAAGAGATTTTGAGTTTCATAATTTATACCCTCATAAACAATTCCCAACATATCCAATGTATCATAAAAGATACCATACAATTCACATTAAGCACGGTAATCATGTAATCTAGTAAAATATTTCCAAAATACTTCATGCTCAAATCGGGGAAATCGGGGACTATCCATAACTCTTTTATTATTTTTTTTAATTTTTTTTTTCCGATGTTCAATTTTTTTTTTGTAACTACATTTATCTTAGATTAATCTAAAAGCAAGAAACTATTTACACACAAACCAATAACTTAATCTACCAAATAACGCCATCTGTAGGGCCAGCGGCCCGGAGGGTATGGTTCCCCACGGAGCATTGAGTCGACGTAGGGTGGCTCATAACTTTCTAGGATGCAATTTCAATTTTTATGCACAAATTATTAGTATTTTAATTAATCATTTCATGTAGTTAAGGCCTAAGATATGTTCAATCCTCGATTTCAAAATTACAGTGAACCATATCTATTCGGAAATGGACCGAGACCTCAAGAGGACATGAAATCCTAGCGGATTTCTTGGGTCAAACAAGGTCTAAGCCCATCCCGAATAAGATAGTAGTCACTGGAGGACAAAATAATGCTCCAAACATGCATACGGGTCAAAACTCCGTGAGGATTTTCAACTGGTATGCATGGCCGGTCCATTATTTTACACCCCATGACTATTTTGCAGCCTGAATGGGAATCTGACAGAGCTCACTGGCCAGAAATCCGCGAGGATTTTTGAACGGTGAACCAAGCCGATTCACCATTCGAGTCAAGGCCACCAGAATTTTTGAGATGAAGATCAATCATACAAAAGTCGTTAACTTGCATGAAATAAAACACACGGAGTCGCCAGTTAGTTTTAAAAAAAAAACTAACAAAATAAATTAAAATAAACTCCATAATCTTAGAACCAAAGTTGGGATCGGGGGTAAAGGTACAAATGCAAAGGGGGTGCCTTTACATTGCCCGCCAAGGCGGCCTTTACTAGGTCGGGTCTCTTTTTAAAGGAAAAAGTAAAAAAACACAAAAAAAAAATGAAGTTGTCACATTTTTGAAATTAATGCATGCGAAGCGTTCTCGAATTTAACAAGCATAAAAAAGGAAACAAAATTAAAAGTTACAGCGGGCGGGGCGCAGGAGCTACATCATTACAAATCATTAAAGAGCATGAAAACAGAAAGTGAAAAAGGGAAAAAAAAAACCCCAATCATCGCGGATCCGTGAGGATTTGTGTAGGAATTTGGGTCTCTTCACTCAGAACTGGCATAACAGTGATTTGTTTCTCAGAAATTCGCGAGGATCTCAATCAGAACTGGCACGACAGTGATTTTTTCCTCAGAAATCCGCGAGGATCTCACTCTCTGGTAATATGCATGTTTCTCTATTCCCTCCTGTTGGTAGGCTTAAGAATGTAGCTATACCACCCCCCCGATCCCCTGCAAAATCTGCGAGGAGTCCCTTTTATAAGTAGTGCCTTCGGAAGTTATCAGTCGTCTTACATTCACCCCGTACCCCCTAAAATCCGCGAGGATTTGCTCTAGTGGGGAGAGTGGGGAGAAGCATTTCTTTGACTGAAAGAACTGCTCTGTTTGAACAGAAAATCCGCGAGGAATTTCCCTCCCAGCCAAACTACGGATCCACTTGAATATATTTTCCCGGGCCAAAAATCCGCAAGGTGTTCTCTGGGCTGGCCTAACAAATCCGCGAGGATTTTCCTGGACTGGTCTGGCAAATCCGCCAGGATTTTCCCTGAGCTAGCCTGGCAAATCCTCCAGGATTTTCCCTGGGCTAGCCTGACAAATCCGCGAGGATTTTTCCTGGTCTGGTCTGGCAAATCCGCCAGAATTTTCCTATGTTTGAAAATGAAATCCGCGAAAATGTTGTCCGGGCCAAAAATGTAGAAATCCGCGAAAATGTTGTCCGAGCCAAAAATGCAGAAATCTGCGAAAATGTTGCCCGGGCCAAAAATGCAGAAATCCGCGAGAATTTATCTGAGCCAAAAATGCAGAAATCCGCGAGGATTTGTCTGGGCCAAAAATGCAGAAATCCGCGAGAATGTTGTCTGGGCCGAAAATGTAGAAATCCGCGAGGATTTGTCTGGGCCGAAAATATAGAAATCCACGAGATTCTGCTGGGCTGGGACTGACATACCCACGAGATTCTACTGGGTTGGGACTGACAAATCCGTGAGATTCTTGACCAAGTATGAAAATTTCTGAAGAAATCCAGGAGGATTCTTGAGTTGACTTTGACCAAGAGTTGACTTTAAACAATTGACTTTGACCAAAAGTTGACTTTGACTAGGAGTTGACCTTGATCCAAGAGTTGACTTTCGACTGAGAATACGAGATCCACGAGGGACCCTGGTACTGGATCTGCGAGGGAGCATCTTGGGCCTGATTCATTTGGATCCAGCCCGAAGTCCACGAGCACTCTAACAAGCCCGAAATCCTCGAGGTGCTTGTTGAGTACTATTTTTGGTGTCTCTGATTAGCCCCTACTTTGGTAGTGCAGGTAAGACGAAAGTCAAAGTATGCCTTGAGATTGTTGGGGGTAGTCCAGTGAATTTTCGGGGGTAGCCCGAATGAATTGAAAATTGGTCGGAGGTTGATCCGATTGAGCTGAAGTTAGACCTGGGCAATGGGTCGGGGACTCGCCCGGCCCAGCCCGCCCCGAAAAAAAGCGGGTCAAGGTCAAATTTTTTGAAGGTGGCCCGGCCCGACCCGAAAAGACCGGGGCCTCGATGACTAGACGGGCCGGGCTTGGGCCGAGGTTCTGTGACCCGGCCCGGCCCGACCCGCGACCTGCTAATATATGTTTAAAAAAAACCAGTAAAACCCATTACAAATTTACAATTAGGGTTTTATTCTGTTTCATATGCGCCTACCTCCTCCACCTCCAGTCAGCCTCCTCAGCGCCTCTTCCTTATTCTTTCTGGAATTCTGGGTTTCAAATTTCAATCACTCCGGCCGCTCGACTCTCACTTTCTCTCTCTCGTCGTCGCTTTCTCTCGTCGCCGCGTCGTTCGCTGCGTCGCTTGCGCCGCACGCCGCCGCCGCCTGCCCGTTCTCTCTGCTCGAGGCCGACGTTGCAACCGTCGATCGCACGTCGATCTGGTTCTGCAGCACACAGGTAACCGTAGATCGTAGATAGGGTTTGTTTCGATTTGTTGTCTTCTTCATCCTAATCTTTGTATCTTTCTAGTTTGTTTTGATTTGTTTCCATTTGTTTCGATTTGTTTAGTTTAGGCCAGGCATTGGTTTGTTGGTTCTGTGTTTGAAGTTTGAAGTTTGTTTAACTTGAATATTGTTTCTGCTTGTTTTACTTAAATTCCTCAAGCATTTGAAGGCCTTCTTGCTTGATTCTTGCTACTCCAAACTCCACACACGCAGTGGTTTGCTTGAAGGCATTTGAAGGCCTTCTTGCATTTGAAGGCCTTCTTGCGTTTGTTGGTTCTGTGTCGAATTGTTGATCGTACATACTACATATGGTTTGCTTGATTTGTTTTATGCAAATGTCTCTGTAGGATTATTGCTAACTATGATTTTTTTCCCTTTTTGCAGCTATGGAGACAGGAAGTGGTTCAGGTTTCCCACAATCTACGTCAGTACACCAAGATTCACAAGCACCACATGAGGATGGTTTCATGGAGTATGAACAAGCACCAAAGAGGCAAAGACAAGTGTCCAAGGTATGGAACGATTTTGAAAAAATTCGTGGTAGAATTGAAAAGGAAGATAAAGCAAAATGCAAACATTGTTCTGAATTGTTGAGTGCATATAGTAGAAATGGGACTACTCATCTAAAACGACATTTAGATAGATATCCTAAAAAGGTGAATCATGATATTAGGAGTTATATGTTGGGATCTGAAACAAATGCCGATGGCTCAACTGTTTTGAGTAATTGGAAGTATGATGATGCTCGTGGTAAGAGGCTTATAGTGTCATACTTGGTTGAAGATTCATGCCCTTTTGAAACTGTTGAGAGGAGAGGATTTCACAAGATGATAAAAGGGTTCAATCCAAGATTTAAACCTTTTACTAGGCACACCGCAAGGAGAGAGCTTTTAAATTTGTATGCAAAAGAGAGAGACAATGTGAGGGATTTAATTCATAATGCACCGGGGAGAGTGGCATTGACAATTGATAATTGGAGAAATGATAGCACTTCTGAGGAGTATATTTGTGTGACTGCACACTTTATAGATGCTAATTAGAAATTGCAAAAGAGAATCTTGAGGTTTCGGTGCTTGGTTCCTCTTTATGATGCCACTTGCATTTCTGATGAGATTATTTTGTTTTTACGACAATGGGGGTTGGAGCACAAGCTTCTTACAATCACCACTGATAATGCTTCATATAATTTGCCTATGGTGAATCATGTCAAACGACATGTACTAACAAAAAGCAAACTTGTGGGTGGAGGTGCTTTCTTTCATATTCGTTGTTGTGCTCATATTTTGAATATAATTGTGCAAGCTGGATTGAATTTGTTGTCAAACATTCTTACTTGTATTCGTAATATGGTGAAGTGCATTGATAGATCTCCTGTTAGAAAGAAAAAGTTTTTTTGATGTGGCGGAGAAGAATTTTGACTTGGCAACTAATAAGAGGTTTAGGCTTGATATGCCTGTTAGATGGAATTCTACTTACATGTTGCTTGATCGTGTGCTTTACTATAAAGATGTGTTCATCTATTGTGCTGAAAGGGATGGTGCTGTGAGATCCCTTGCACCTTCATTGGATGATTGGGAGAAAATTCGTTATGTGCATAACTTTTTGAAGGTGTTTTATCTTGTGACCAATTTATTTTCTGCTACCAAGTCTCCTACTTCGAACTGGTATGTCTATGGGGTTTGGAAGATCCAAACTGCTTTAAAGGACATGGCTTTGGCCCCTGATCATTTTTTTGAATTTGCTGATATGGTGCGGGACATGCAAAGTAAGTTTGACAAGTATTGGGGTGAGTATAATCTGATCTTGAGTTATGCTGATCTTGGACCCTCGATACAAGGTGCAATTTTTGAAGTTTACTTATTTCAAGATATATGGAACTGAAGATATGGATGATCATGTTAAGAATGTCATTAATTGTCTTAGAAATTGGTATGAGGAGTATTGCCAAGGTTCTTCTTCTAGGGATGGGGCAGGTGAAAATGTTGCAACTTCTGGTTCCTCAAGTAGCAACATGCCTAGCGGAAACAAACAAGGTGATCTTGTTGATTATGTTAACTATGTCACTCAAGAGAGAGAAACTTCCCAAGTTGGTAAGAATGAGCTTGATGAGTATTTACAGGAAGGAGTCAAAAGTGTGGATGAAGATTTGGACATATTGGATTATTGGTTCAAGACTTCGGCTAGGTTTCCAAATCTTTCAGCTTTGGCTCGTAACCTATTGACTATTCCTATTTCAACAGTAGCCTCTGAATCAGCTTTTAGCATTGGTGGGAAAACAATAACCCCTACAAGAAGCTCCTTGAAGCCAAAGACCGTGCAAGCTTTAGTTTGTCTTCGTGATTGGATGCTAGCAATGGGAGAAGCTCCTTGAAGCCAAAGACCGTGCAAGCTTTATTTGATATTTAAATGTTTATCTAATAGTTTTGTATTTTACTTTCTTTAATGGTGAATATGTAGATGATAGTAGCTCAAGCAGTGATGATGATGATGATGATGAAGATGGAGATGAAGAAGACGAAGTCATGGTTTTTGATTCTTGAATAATGTAATATGGAAATAGTTTGAATATTGGTTTTCTATTTGTTAGTTATTTATTTGATATTTAAATGTTTATCTAATAGTTATTTATTTGATATTTAAATGTTATCTAATAGTTCTTGAAGTCATGGAGATGATGATGATGGAGATGAAGATGGAGGGGAACAAGGATGATGAGATGAGGAAGATCAAATTGTTATTTGGTCTAGTGTTGTGATAATTTGAACATTGAACTTTTATTTGGACTTGAACTTTTATTTGGTTTGGCCAAGTGTTGTAGAACAATTCAAATTTCAAGTTTTTTTTTTGTATGTTTGAATTTCGGAATGTTGAATGTTATATCCAGGTCCCAGGATTCCAGGTGGTTGCGCGTTATGGAATTAGGTGGTTAATTATTGTTGAAATCAGCTTTAAAATGCAAGGAATATTCGTGTTTTTATTATCCAGAAAAATCTAGGTTGCATAATTACCGCCCACCGGTCGTGGCTCGGCCGACACCGACTACCGATCGGGCCGGGTCGGGCTCGGGCCGATGGGTCGCGAAGTTCCGGCCCGCCTGACCCGGCCCGCCCATTGCCCAGGTCTAGCTGAAGTGTTGTCGGAGGTAGTCTGATCTGGAAATGCTGGAGGTTGTCCAGGATTTGATGAATTTATCGGGGGTAGCCCGAACACTTGGATGGTATGCGGAGGTAGTCCGTTTGAAATTGTTGGAGGTAGTCCAAGCTTGAAATTGCTGGAGGTAGTCCAGGATTTGATAAATTTTTCGGGGGTAGCCCGAATAATTGGATGACATTCGGAAGTAGTCCGATGCTAATTTGGTTGTTGGAGGCTGTCCAGGCATGACTACTCAAGGGTAGCTTGAATATTGGAAATTAACCGGAGGTAGTCCGACGCTGACAAGATTGCTAGAGGTTAACTTTGTTGCTGGAGGCTGTCCAGGCTTAATACGATCATTCACTAATAAAGAGGGGTGGAAGAAGCACTTCACTTCAATGCTCTTGTACCATCTTCCTATCTCTTCAACCTTTGCAAACTTCATGAATTACACTTCCCCATCTTCAAACAAAAAATCCGCAAGGAACCTCTCATTAACTGGGCGAATTTTCACACTCATGAGCTGCACTTGAAATGCCATTGTTAACACTCGGTTCCATGAAGACTAGGGAGCCGCCATTGTTGATCTTCTGAAATTGGGCTTGAGTTTTTTGAAAAATTCGCGAGGAATTTCAATAGCCATTGTTGAGCTTGGTAGCTGAACAAGCTCCATTTTTTGAAAACTTCAGGCAGATCCGCGAGAATCCTAACTCTTCAATCTTCCGTTTCCAAAATTTGGCAATTGAGTAAACTCCATTTTTGATATTTTGTACCAAAAATCTGCGAGGAGCCGTAGTGCTGAGCAGCTGAGAAACCGGGTACTTCTAGCATAAATCCGCGAGGAGCTCCTTTTTTGGACTGCATCAAATTTATGGGGAAAGATGTCCAAAATGCTGTCTGGGTTGGAACTGGGATCCGCGAAGATCCTGCCAACTTGGACCGAGTTTTGTTTGGGTTGTATTCCAACTGCATATTCCAAAATACTATGTGGGTAGGAAAGTGGATCCGCGAGGAGCTACCCCTTGAACACTTTGAAATACTTGGAGCTGCACTTTGAGCACTAAGTAAGTCTCTCGCACCTCAAACCCGAAAAATCCGTGAGGATCTTAGACTGAGGATCTGAGTATATAGTGTCTGAACTTGGATCCGCGAGGATTTTCCATGGTTCCTGTGCACGTGAACTGAATTTCGTTTGAATTATGCCAAATTACATAATCCTATTGTCAAAATATAATATGTGTCCGAACCAAAATCTGCGAGGATGTACGCGGTTCCCGTGCACTTGTATTGCATTTTAGATCTTGGTTCCTCGAGGAGATGCTTCTACTATTGAAAACTTTGGCCAATCTTGAACTGGGATCCGCGAGGAACCGCTTCTTGAACTGTATCATATTTCCGAAAAAAAAAATGTCCTACGTTGTCTGGGCAGGAACTGGATCCGCGTGGAGCCCGTTACAACAATAATTGCTTTGAGTTGCTCTTTGCTGTAAGTTGCTCATTTTCCTACCTAAATAATCTTCTGTGGACCCGAAAGAGTTACTTGAAGGTTTGGGATCCTCAAGGATCTATCTGGGTCAGGCAGATTTTCTTGCTACTTAAATCGAGTCCGGTTCATCATTCTTCCTCATGCAGATTGGACCTACTTCTTTGGCATGCATGTTGATTTGTTGGCGCTGGGTTCATGTGATGATTCTCAAGTACGGAAGCGATTGATCTGATCTCTATCGACGAGCACTGGATGGGTGTATAATGCTTAGACTGTTCATTTATCTTTCAAAAAATTACTTAGAGGTACCCTAACTTTTGAAGAAACAATTTTTTGGTACCCTAACTTTTAAAAACTAATTTTGGGGTACCCTAACTTTTAGGATTAGAAATTACTAGGTGAATTTCCGGCGAAACTCTGATTGATTCAAATCATTTTCGTCCACGAAAACAAAGGGCATTTTCATCCACAAAAACACTTAATCAATTTCCCGCCTAAAACTCACCGTTGAATTCAAATAATTGGCCGAAAATTCACCTAATTATTTCTAATTCTAAAAGTTAGGGTACCCCAAAATTAGTTTTTAAAAGTTGGGGTACCAGAAAAACATTTCACCAAAAGTTAGGGTACCCCTAAGTAATTTTTTGTTTATCTTTTATGATGCAATGGATGGACTCTATTTCTCTAGTAATGCATGATGTAAATGCGCTCTATGCGAACTGACTTTTTAATTTATGAGGATGCAAGACACACATGCTATGAACAAGACAGAGTCTAGGTATTGAGTTGTGGTCGATAACACTCGAAATATTAGGACGCTTCAAATAGTGAAAACCAAAATCCGTGAACATTTTTAGTCTTCACTCATACCCTCGGCTCTGACTCCTTTTGCAAATATGTGATGAATCTTAATATAATCCATGAGAATTGATATCCTGAAACACTCTAGCTATGGACCTCGAGGGAATCGCGAGAGCTTGTGTCAACATGGAATCTGCCAAGACTCTGGTCGGACTTAGATAATCGACGAGAAAAGAGCTTAGAGTCTCTACGAGTTATAAAGTCCGCGAGAGCTCTTAGAAAAAATTTGTAAGGATTCTGCTTTAACCCGCTTGAGCACGACCTGGAAATTAGATAAGATCCTTTTGAGAGATCACTTGAAAGAAGCTACTTCTGTTTGATTATTTGGGCCGTCGTAGTTCAAAAGGTAGTGTAAGTATTTAGTTGCCAACTTAATAAGTCAGTGGCTAATAACTTAGGGATAGTTTCTGGTATTAGTCACCAGTTGCTATATTTGACATTGCTTTAAGGCATAGAATTTCCTTAGTTTGTCCAGTTTTGCTGAAGTTTCATAGATCATATATGAATATGCTAGGAGTGATATGCCACCAAAAGTCCGTAAGAACTTCATGAATGAGAAATCTGCTTGGATGTTGTGTCAACAAAACCCACATCTCCAAGCAGAAATTGATATATGTGAACATGCATTTGTAAAAGTTGTTCAAGGGCTTGGCTTCTAGTGTTAGACCCCATGCTTTAAAAAAAAAAGTAGTCCAATTATACAATCAACTAAGGAGTTCTCTTCAAAATTGTGAACCATGCAAACTGCTATGAAAATATCCGAACGATCCAACTGCCCCAAAAATTCGTGAGAGATCATAGGTACTTGACTTGTGATGAACATGCTTAAAAAGAGTTGTTCTTATGTAAAATGTTGCTAGAAGAATTGATGATGAACATTTGCTCTTGAAAATCCGCGAGAATTTTTTCATTCAGCCTCACGAAAAATCTGTTAGGACTTTTCCGCAGCTATAGCTTATTGCCACTAGATAGTAGAGCTTGATCTTGCAATCCGATGAACTTGAAAGAGAGTGACAATACTGAAGTGCATTCCACGAGAAGGAATTGTGATGAAATGCCCACTCCTAGGCACCCTAGATTGACCGCTAAAAGGTGAGCAAAAGGAAAAAAAAAGTCCCTGGATGCAATCTGTAGTGATTAGGAAATCTAAGCCATAATAAGTTGTATCCTGATAGCCCCCAGTTGAAAAAGAAGACATAGGGAAAGAAAAAAAAAACCCAATTCGAAAAGAAGACAAAGGGGAAGAGAAAGCCCCCAGTGTCTACAAGGATAAGCCATGAAGAAAAGAAAGTGTGAGACTTCACGAGCAAGACCAATGAGAATGAGATGCATAATAGAGGCTCAATAAAGTCAAAATCATTTCAAAGCAAACTCTATTTCAATACTATGAGCATAAGACCAAGACACAAAGCCAGTCACTCTATGTTGTACCTCTAAACAATCATGTATCACCTTAGCAATTGATGAGCTAGTGAAGCTAGTAGATCCTCACTTCAGGTAAAGTGGAACACTCCTCTCAATGTGTTTAGAAATGTGCAAGGGTTCAGTCAAACTCATTCCAATGTATACAGCTGCCATAAGCTTGAAAAGACTTTCAACTCTACATCACTGAGGACAACATGCAAAAATGCTAATCATGAGGACTTTCAAAAGGTTGTGATGGGGTTTAGGCTAGGGTAAGAAGGGAAATTATTTGGGAAATGTGGAGCTAAGTAGCCAAGTACTAAAGAGCAACAGCATTTCCACTACATGTAATGCAACACCTCCACACTGAACCTTAAACGAGCATAAAGCATCCCCAACAAATGAAACATGGGATAGATTACCAAATACAAATCAAAACCCAAAAATAAAACGTCTCTTTTTTTCTCTTTTTCTTTTTCTTTTTTTTCTTTTTTTTTTGTTTTGCTTCTTTTTTTATTATGAATTCTTTGTTTTTAAACCTTTTTTTTCAATGAATAGCATGAATATATAAAGAACAACTCAAACCCCAATAGTTACAAGTTACAACCTTTGAGGATAAAAAGGTAGAAAGGATATTCAACAATGTATTTCCCTTGTAGCAGCAAACCAACTACTCACTCTCAACAATTGACCACGAAACTGCCCCATACAACTGAACTGTTGCTCATTCTATCTTGGCTAAAGGTAGGAAATTATGTAAAGGCCAAGGGTGCACACTTATAGGGTAAAAAACAAGACAGGAAAAAGGATTAGCAAGGGCTTGCAAAAAGAGGTCAAAATGTCAGGTGGCTTTGTGGATATGTAGCTAACAAAAGGATGCCTCAATCATATTAACACAATGTATATGTCAAATGTGATTTTAAGGAATGTCAAGCCAAGTTCTAGAGATGCACACATGAAAGAGTTACACACCAAAAGAAAATAAGACTATATATATAATGAATAGTCTATGAAGGCTTAAAATCTCACGGGTTATTCTACTAACTCTTCAACTAGCTCAAAAGTTAAACAATTACTAAGATTCAACAATCATGCAAGAAGTACTCAAGAGAAAAAAGCTTGCACAAGGCAATACAACTCAAAGCATTTCAACTGGATAATTGCTTCGACCTAGACATTTCCTTCATTGTGATCAATGTAATGTCCCTAGGCTCTGAGTTACTTGTAGAATTCATCAGCATCCCAACTTCAGAGTATTTTCTATTGGCTCATCCCTTTTCTTGGAAGTTGTTCTAGTGCTTCAGCACATGGAGTGTTCTTAAGGCATTCACCTTGTTTCCCTTGCTAGGCCATAAGTTTTCTTATTAGTATAAGTGTTCTTCCAGCCCCCAGTTAGCTAGCTCACTTTCGATTTTGATTCCAGCTAACCTCAATGAGACAAAGTCCTTGAGAGGTTGAAACCTTAAATGTGTGTTGTATGAGGGTTGTAATCCTTGCACAAGCATATCTACTTGGTGTTCCTCTGAAGGCCGGTCCACCATTTCAGCTGCTTTTTCCCTCCATCGGGCGAAGTAGTCAGAGAATGTCTCTTCCTCTCCTTGCCTCATGAGCTCCATCTCCCTTAAAGTGACAAGCATGTCAACATTGTAGGACTATTAGTGTAAGAACTCATTGTAAAGTGTGTTCCATTGTGAAGACTTGGTAGGACTAAGTGTGTTGTACCACTTCATAACGTCCGGGCCAAAAGTCCAAGGGAAAATAATATGGTAGATATATTCTTCCACTCCTTTTAGTGTCATAGCCCCCATAAAATTCCTCACATGTTGATGTGGATTCTCAATACCATGAAATTTGATATCAGGCAAATTGAATTTAGGGGGAAGTCTACCCTTTGGGACAGGCACAAAACCTATGTCGTTCATAAACTGATTGTTAAAAAGAGTAGAATCCTTCAATATCTGTTCAATTCGGTCGAGTCTCGAGTTCAAAACCCCGTGGACTGACCCATCTTTCTCCTTCCCTGATTGTGGTTCATCCTCACCCGTAGTGCGATTTTTCTCATTTGAATTCTTCGCCTCCTCCATGGCATGAATGACAGCATCAATTCTCTGATTTTGTGCCTCTAGTTGTGCATTCATAGTGACTTGCATATTCAGAATTATGTTGGTGAGTTGTTCAATTTCAGTACGTGGAGGAGATGAGGGAGGAGGTACTTGCTCGTCCTCAGGATCACCATGAGGATGATCTTCAGGATGATCGCTGTTAGGGTTTGACATTGTCTCGGATGGATCAATTACCAAAGACTCAACTTCTTTATCGGTCACTTCTTTGTCGGTCGGATGATGGCGAAACACGATCTTCGTTACTATCGTACTGGATATCAAAAGCTTCTAACCGGTCTGTCTCGTTCCTTTGATATACCCGAAACCAACCTATTCTGTTTAGGAAGATGAAGGAATTCAGAACTCAGCTCAACACCGACTGACAAGACAGGATGCATGTTATGGATGAAGAAATTTATTTAAATCTCGAATGACCGAACTAGAGCTCTAGATCATATGCAAAACTCAAATAAAACTCTTATGCAAATGCTGACTCGAGCCAAAAAGACATATTTAAACCTTATCGGGTCGAGCCCAATATCAAATTTTCAGGCTCAGACCTCACATAAGGGCTAAATATATCATTTTAGCTGACTAGACACAACAAGGAGTCCATTTGAATCACACAAGGTCGGGCCCACTCAAAAATCCGCGAGGATTTCCAAGGCCCGAGCCGACTTGTGTGGCCCAAATAAATTGCCTTACACTAGACAAACTCTACTTTATGCCAAGATATGATCCTAATAGCACTTTAGTTTAGGCTCCACAGGGTCCGAGCTCATCAAGGATCCTCACGGATTTCTTGGGCTCAAGCCCCGTACAGGGCCTAAACAGGTTCTCGACAGCTAACAGAAAGGGTCAAATATTGATTTCGGCTATACTAGGCTCAGCCCCACACGGGATCCGCGAGGATTCCGAGGGCTCAAATCTGGTATAGACCAAATCAATTATCTTGGCCCAAATATGCAAATGCATGATTGTCTTTTTTTTAGGTCTTAGCATTATGGCACGTTTTGGGTTCGAAGGTCAATAAAAGCACATAGCACGCCAAATGAATTCCGACCTAGCCAAGGATCTATGTTTGAGAGTTAAAGGGGTCGGTTTAACCTAACCTCTAGCTCGTGTCCCGAATGCTTCATCTTCAATGGGGTGCATGGCAAGATTAACACATTCGAGTTGCTCCCTTTGTCGTGAGGACTAAGGAGTGGTGCACGAGTTGGAAAACAACCACCGGCTTGGTGAAGGTCTAAGTGGACCCACCAAGTTGAATGGTTTTATTTTCCCAAAATGGTAAAAAAGATGGGGTAGCCTAAACGGTGCCTTGTGTGCCCAACAAAAGGGAAGGCCCGAAAAACATGCAAATATGCCTCAAATAAAAAAAAAACCCGACTTTTCATGTCTTACCCACTTACTAAATAAGTCCCCAGTGGAGTCGCCACTGTAGGGCCCGCAGCCCGGAGGGCACAGTCTCCCACGGAGCGTCGAGTCGACGTAGGGTGGCTTATAGCTTCCTAGGGTGCAATTTCAATTTTTATGCACAAATTATTAGTATTTTAATTAATCATTTCATGTAGTTAAGGCCTAAGATATGTTCAATCCTCGATTTCAAAATTATAGTGAACCGTATCTATTCGGAAATGGACCGAGACCTCAAGAGGACATGAAATCCTAGCGGATTTCTTGGGTCAAACAAGGTCTAAGCCCATCCCGAATAAGATAGTAGTCACTGGAGGACAAACTAATGCTCCAAACATGCATACGGGTCAAAAATCCGCGAGGATTTTCAACTGATGCATGGCCGGTCCATTATTTTACACCCCATGACTATTTTGCAGCCTGAATGGGAATCTGACAGAGCTCACTGGCCAGAAATCCGCGAGGACTTCTGAACAGTGAACCAAGCCGATTCACCATTCGAGTCAAGGCCACCAGAATTTTTGAGATGAAGATCAATCATACAAAATTCGTTAACTTGCATGAAATAAAACACACGGAGTCGCCAGTTAGTTTTAAAAAAAAACTAACAAAATAAATTAAAATAAACTCCATAATCTTAGAACCAAAGTTGGGATCGGGGGTAAAGGTACAAATGCAAAGGGGGTGCCTTTACATTGCCCGCGAAGGCGGCCTTTACTAGGTCGGGTCTCTTTTTAAAGGAAAAAGTAAAAAAAACACAAAAAACGAAGTTGTCACATTTTTGAAATTAATGCATGCGAAGCGTTCTCGAATTTAACAAGCATAAAAAAGGAAACAAAATTAAAAGTTACAGCGGGCGGGGCGCAGGAGCTACATCATTACAAATCATTAAAGAGCATGAAAATAGAAAGTAAAAAAGGGAAAAAATACCCAATCCTCGCGGATCCGCGAGGATTTGTGCGGGAATTTGGGTCTCTTCACTTAGAGCTGGCATGACAGTGATTTGTTTCTCAGAAATCCGCGAGGATCTCACTCAGAACTGGCACGGCAGTGATTTTTTCCTCAGAAATCCGCGAGGATCTAACTCTCTGGTAATATGCATGTTTCTCTATTCTCTCCTGTTGGTAGGCTTAAGAATGCAGCTATACCACAACCCCCCCCCCCCCCTCGAACCCCTGCAAAATCCGCGAGGAGTCCCTTTTATAAGCAGTGCCTTCGGAAGTTATCAGCTGTCTTACATTCACCCCGTACCCCCTAAAATCTGCGAGGATTTGCTCTAGTGGGGAGAGTGGGGAGAAGCAGTTCTTTGACTAAAAGAACTGCTCTTTTTGAACAGAAAATCCGCGAGGAATTTCCCTCCCAGCCAAACTACGGATCCACTTGAATATATTTTCCCGGGCCAAAAATCCGCAAGGTGTTCTCTGGGCTGGCCTAACAAATCCACGAAGATTTTCCTGGACTGGCCTGGCAAATCCGCCAGGATTTTCCCTGAGCTAGCCTGGCAAATCCTCCAGGATTTTCCCTGGGCTAGCCTGACAAATCCGCGAGTATTTTTCCTGGTATGGCCTGGAAAATCCGCCAGAATTTTCCTGTGTTTGAAAATGAAATCCGCGAAAATGTTGTCCGGGCCAAAAATGCAGAAATCCGCGAAAATGTTGTCCGGGCCAAAAATGCAAAAATCCGCGAGAATTTATCTGGGCCAAAAATACAGAAATCCGCGAGGATTTGTCTGGGCCAAAAATGCAGAAATACGCGAGGATTTGTCTAGGCCGAAAATGCAGAAATCCGCGAGAATGTTGTCTGGGCCGAAAATGCAGAAATCCGCGAGGATTTGTCTGGGCCGAAAATATAGAAATCCGCGAGATTCTGCTGGGCTGGGACTGACAAATCCGCGAGATTCTACTCGGCTGGGACTGACAAATCCGCGAGATTCTTGACCAAGTATTAAAATTTCTGAAGAAATCCACGAGGATTCTTGAGTTGACTTTGACCAAGAGTTGACTTTAACCAGTTGGCTTTGACCTAAAGTTGACTTTGACTAGGAGTTGACCTTGACCCAGGAGTTGACTTTCGACTGAGAATACTAGATCCACGAGGGACCCTGGTACTGGATCTGCGAGGGAGCATCTTGGGCCTGATTCATTTGGATCCATGCGGTGCCTAATAGCCCGAAGTCCACGAGCACTCTAACAAGCCTGAAATCCTCGAGGTGCTTGTTGAGTACTATTTGTGGTGTCTACACCATCCCCGACAACGACGCCATTGTTCGGTTGTAGAATTTGGGGTAAAAAGAGTAAGGGTTGTCGAATCCACAGCGATGGTGTGTCAGGTTTTTCGGGAATTGGTGGGTTTCAAATGGCAGGAAGCTGTAAATAATTTAAACTAAACTAATTATGAATTGAAAACAATGGAAACTAAAGAAAACATGAAATTGAAAACAAACCCTAACTACTACAACAAGAACAAGAAACTAAACTAGAAATCAAGGGCATATTCAAGAAAGCAATTAAAAACTATGAAAGTAAAAACTAAATTAATTACTGAATCTAAAGCAGAAAATATTAACCTGAAGGTTAGATCTTTACTCTAATCTTGAATCTTGAATCTTGAATCTTTGAATCACGAATCTTTCTCCCAAACAAACAAGAAAGGTGTGATTTGGATTATTAAGACTGCTCGAATCCTTACCTGAAGGGAGAATTCGAGGAACCTTAATCCTCCGCTTCACTAAAAATTAGAATTTTTGTTGAACTAATACTAATGAAATTGAGAATAGCGAAACAGAAAGTAAAGAACAAGAAAGAACAAGAACTTGAATTAATCTTGAAAAAGAATGTGCTTACAATCGAGGAATGAAAGAAAACTTAAATAAACTAAAGACTAAAACTAAAACTAAAACTAAAAACTAATCTAAAACTAACATAAACTAAAGAAAAGTTAAAAACTAACTCCCCTTCTAATTTTAAAGAATATTGTATATATAGAAAAGTTTAGGAAGGGAAAAGAAAACAAAAATAAATCCCCCCTTGAAACCCTAGTATTCGCTTGACGGCGCTTGAAATATGTCAGACGCTGGCAACACTTTGCGGCGACGTCTTGGTTTTTTCCAAACTAAACGTTGGGAGTGTGTAAAAGGCGCTGGCGGCTACTCTTGAAGACGCTGGCAGCGTTCCATTCTCGCGCTGCTACTGTTAAAGATGCTGGCAGCGTTTAGCTAGGCGCTGCCAACGCTTCTATTGCTGCTGCACTTTTTCGCCATTTCTTACATCTTTTCCTTTCCTTTCTTCACTTCTCCATGAATTTTAATTAAGACCTGTAAATCACACTAATTTTTCAATCAAGTGAAGAAATCACAATAAAAAAATACTCAATTTATGGTGGTAATTCGGCTCAAAATGAGATCGAACAGTGATTAAATACAAAGGCTAAGCGGCCTTTGTGATTTAATATGGGCCGGAGTTGAGTTGGGCTAGCTTGTGATCTTGCAAAGGCTAAGCGGCCTTCAGGTCTTTCAAGTGGGCCGATCTGATCTGTTGGGCTTGCTTCGTCAATTCCGTGGGCCCGATGACCCATTTTGACATCCGGCCCAATGACTTGTTGAGCTTTTACAAGTCGGAAATTTGTAGGTGCAAATCCCGGTGTCTACACCAAGTCATCCACGTAAAAATTCAAGACTTCCAAGTCATCCACAAAAAAAAAAAGGCTCACAAGTCAAAATTCAAGACTTCCAAATCATCCAAATCAAGACTCACAAGTCAAAAATTCAAGACTTCCAAGTCATCCACAAAAAAAGACTCACAAGTCAAAATTCAAGACTTCCAAGTCATCCACATCAAGACTCACAAGTCAAAAATTTAAGACTTCCAAATCATCCACAAAAAAAAAAGTCACAAGTCAAAATTTAAGACTTCCAGGTCATCCACAAAATTAAAAATTCCAAAGTCAAAATCCAAGATTTCCAAGTGATCAACACCAAAGATGAACCGGTAGGGCTGTTCATCAGTTCAAAATTGAACCGAACCAGTCCAAACCGAATAAACTGAAAATCGAATAAGAGGTAAAGTTCCAACTGAAAACCGAACCGAATAAAATCAGTTCGGTTCGGTTTTTGGTTTATTCGGTTTTGAACCGAATAATACACATGTCTATATGGGTTTTCACTGGAACCGAATAAGGCCTAAAGTTCAAACCGAAAACCGAACCGAATAAAAATCGGTTCGGTTTGGACCAGTTTTATTCGGTTCGGTTTTCGGTTTGTTCAGTTCAAACCGAATAATTCACACCCCTACCAAAGACTTACAAGTCCAAATCCCAAACTTTCAAGAAAAAGGCTCTCAAGTCACCAAAATTAAAGACTCCTACGTCAAAATCCAAGACTTCCAAGTCATCATCACGAAAGACTCGTAAAAGTCTAAACCCAAGGCTTTCAAGTCACAACTCTCAAGTCACCAAAGTTAAAGACTCCCAAGTCAAAACTTAAAACTTTCAAGCCAAAGACTCACAAGTCATCCAAATTTAAATCAACAAAATGAAAGACTCACAAGTCATCCAAATTCAAATCAACAAAATGAAAGACTCAAAAGTCAAGAAAAAAGACCATGACTTTCAAGTCAGCAAACTTCAAGATTCACAAGTCATCAAAAATTCAAGACTCTCAAATCAACAAATTTCAAGACTCTCAAGTCACTAAATTCACCGATTTCCAAGTTAACAAAAATTAAAGACTTCAAAGTCAGCAAAAATTTGAGACGTTCAAGTCGACAAACCTCAAGACTCTTAAGTCACCAAGTCCCTTGACTTCCAAGTCAATGACACGAAAAAGACATCCAAGTCAGTCAAACTCTAGTATCAACAAGTCCTTGACTCCCAAGTCGACAAAATGAAAGACTCACAAGTCAATTAAATTCAAATTAACAAAATGAAAGGGCTCAAAAGTCAAGATCACGACTTCTAAGTCAAAAAAATTCGAGATTCCCATGTCAACAATGCATACGACTCTTACGTCAGCAAATCCAAAGACTTTCAAGTCAACAAACTTCGGACTCTTAAGTAATCAAACCAACCTACTTCCAAGTCAAATAAATTGATGACTTTCAAGTCAGCCAAATTCTACTAAGTCGTCAAAATCAAATTTTAAGGTGAAGAAAAGCAATTACTCCTAGGTCACCAAAGAAAAGACTACCAGGTCAACCGCGATAAAAGATTAAGGAGTTCACGACTCTCAAGTCAAAATGAATGACTCATACGCTAGCAAAATTCAATGACTCACATGTCAATAGGATGCAGGACTCCCAAGTCAAGAAAGTTAAAGACTTATAAGTCAATAGGATGAAGGACTCCCAAGTTAAGATAGATAAAGACTCATAAATTAATAAGAGAGACTCTTAAGTCAGTAAAGTCCATAGCTCACTTGTGCAAGACTCCAAAGTCGACAAGGTTAAAGACTACAACAAAGACTCTCAAGTCAAAAGTGCCAAAAAAATGGATCGACTTCCAAGTCATCAAATTAAAATTGTGGGCTTTCAAGAACACTCTGGCTTGCCAAGATCTTCATGTTAGTGGTTTGCTTCAAGTCAACACCATCAATAGGATACTCAGGTTGTTGACAACTTCATTCAAGCATGCAATGTGGGGGTATCCTAGTCGTGTTGGTTGAATTCTGCTCCAAAATGACGTCCTCGTCCTTCAAATCAGCGGCGCACTCCGTTCGGCCCAGCTGAAATTTAGGCACAATAGTATGCCCGCTAAATAAAAATTTTATTCGAGACTCGGGCGCTTCAAACACTCAAAATTCATGTTTGCAACCGACTCTCAGGGGGCATTTGTAGGAAGCAAAAATTTGCCAATCAAATAAAAAATGACACGTGGAAAATAAATTAAATTTATTCGATCAATTATTATCTGCCACGTGTTAAACTAATTACGACGGTTCATTTAATTGAATTTTATATGGAAATGCATCCTGGCCAATAGTATCATGACACGTGTGAAAGATGATGCAGAAAATATTAATTATTTCTTTATTTAAAGTTAAAGGAATAAGTAGTTAACTTGGGCCCAAGCCCAAAGCCAAACTCAAACCTTAGAGGCTAGGTCTCCACAGCCTAAAAATAAGGGTCCTCCCCCTTCATTTTGAACTCCCCCGGAGATTCAGCAGTCAGCATCCAGAGGCTATAGGAGATCAAACTGTCAGCAGTTTCCAGCTACCAAGCGCTAAGGATCGAAGTCTACAAAAGCTCAAGATAGAGTCTCCAAGCCTCTACCGCGTCAAGATCAATAACTGCTACAGAGTTCTTCGGCAAGACCTGCAAAGCGGCAAAGCCTTCAGAATTTTGAACTACAAGCGACCTCCAGCTATCAAGCGCCAAGGACCAACGCCTGCTAGTTCAATAACTTCTATTTTTCACATCAAAGACTGCAGTCATCTTCTTCATTTGGTTCATCGATCAAGACCAAGCACTCAAGCCTCGCATCCAAGAACTTGAAGAACTGCAACCAACAGTCAACCTGCAAACAGTCAACCTTCGAGCAGCCTCCAGCTATCAAGCACTAAGGAGATCAAAGTTCAAGGTCTTCAGCTCAAGAACTACTGCAGAAATTCTTCAGCTAAACTTGTATTCGAGATCGAGATCAAGCGTCCATGCCCTCGGCTCACCCAAGTTTCAGGAGATTGAATAAGAAGGACTACTTTATTGTATTTAATACAGAGATTATACCCACAAACATTCAAAAATTAGTATAAATTATATTTGTTTCTCAATTTCTTGTCTTTATTAAATTTAGACTCAAAATTTGTGTGTACAATGAGTACAAAGGCGATCACAATCACAATCTGTGATGTGATCAAGATTAGAGGACAAAACCCTCTCTTAGCCCCCCTCTCTATTGGAATACAAAGATGGAATAGTTAGGGATGAAACACCAACAAAGCTCTCAAAGGGAATACAGAAGCTCTCACAATTACATAATATGCGCTAAACTCTCTCTTTGATGTGTGATGAGTTGATGACTGAAAACCATGGCAACTATCTCTATTTATACTCCAAAGTTGATGAAGAATATGGAAAAAATTGTTGATGGTGTAATATGGAAAGTCTTCGAGAACATCTGACCATAATATTATGAAAATACTTAGAGAATAATTTAGAGCAATTGAGCAATATGGAAAGGGTCCAATGGGTCATATTCCCTACAGTGAGGAATATAGGTCTTAGAGTATAGACAAGGAGGAGAGAGAAGGTACAAAAGTTCCATGGAAACATTCTCCATTGCCCATGCTCTTAATAAAGTGATGGAAAAAAGTACTTCATGTTGGAGAAGCTTTTAGAGCTTTTTCAAGATAGTTTGGAGCAGATGGTGTGTAAAACATAAAAGTTTGATTTCGTGAGGATCATGCGGTGAAGCTGCTTAAGAGGAAATGGCAAAGCAAAAGAACGAAAAATATAAAGAATTAATTTTGATATGAGGTTTTTAGATGTCTTTGTTTTGATGTTCTTTGTTGGCTTTTATAGTTGTCTTCTATATTACCTGGACTAGGGACACAGTTGCCCGACGCGGACACGGATCTAAAGGTCCAACATGACATTGTTCAGGTGGTTAGTATCAACCAGTTTTATCGTTCTTCTCAGGGAGCGAGGGGCCTTGGTCATAGAATCTAGGTCGAGGTTAGGTCTAAGATCGCTAAGGTAAAGAAGCAGGTTGAAAAGGGGATCACAAAGCAGCAAATAAAACTTAGGTCGGTCAAGATGGAACAATGGGTTTCAGAGACTTTTGGGGATGCAAACGAGAACGAGGAGATGGGTTTTGCAACAAGAGAGTAACAAGAAGTGAAAATCAAGTAGCAACCCCGTTAGAAAATACCCACCGGGCTTCCTCTCTCGAGGATAGTCCGGATTAACTACCTCAAAGTCCACCACGGACTTGAAGGGTTAATGAAACAGAATTCCCTAGATAACCTCCTTCCACTTTCATGGGTGAGCATTGACTATCCCAACTCCAACCTTCCATGACAGGTGTTGGATGTATTCGGGAGCTTTCGGACCCAAATACATCTCTCTTGTGGAAAGGAGAGGAGTGGGAAATTGATTTACCATCTAATTACTCACTAATATTGCTAACCCAAACCTAATCACCCATTCACACCCTTAATTACCCTCTAACCCATGGGGTTTCTAGCCACTAATCATCATCAAAACTAAGCTAAGCATGATTTCTAGAAACAAGTAACCAAAACTCAAGCAAAACAATTGAAATATCAATCAAGAGACAAGTAAAGCAATTAATCAAATAAGTAAAGCAATTAACAAAGTAAAGAGGAGTTTAAGGGAAAATAATACTTATCAAAAGCTGAGAGTAGGCAAAGGAAAGCAATGGAGATGATGATCCAACAATCTCTCAATTGATTGAATCCTCAAATCTTGAATACAATCCACAATCCACTAAACCCTAGATTAATCCAAACTAATCTTTCTCTAATGCAACACTAAAACTCACTAATACAGAATGAAACCTAATTTCCTACTTGATAATCAAGAAATCGTCACTTGGAGCATATATACAAGGCCAATTTGTTACATAAAACACTACCGTTTTAGCCCAGAATTACGCGCAGAAATAGCACCATCGCGGGCGCGACGAATATAGTGACGGGGGCGAAGGTGAGAAATCAACCCAGGCGATTCCAGTTTAGCGTTAGGTCGCGGGCGCAACCACACTGGCCAGTCGCGGGTGCGATGGCTTGCTATCCTAGATGGAGTGAACGGTGACTGGCACTATGTAGCGGGTGGCACACTGTCTTTGGCGGGCGCAACTAGTGTTGGTCGCGGGTGACACAGCTGAGGTAGCACCCGCGACACTCTTATGGCTCCTTTCCCTTGACTTCCTTCCAAAGATTGTAACGCCTGCTACAAGGATTGTAGCGGGTGTTATGCTACTATTTTGCACCAAAGATGGGGAAGAGGTTCCCGGGTCGACTCCGCTTTTCTCCTCGGCTCGGCTTGGCTCGAGAAATCACTCAGGATTCCCTAAAAAGCCCCGATTTAGCAAAATTCCTTGTTTTTGCTTCAAAAGTGCAAAAACCTATAAAACAACTAAAAAGCTAATAAAAACGATGAAAAAACTCGGAAACAAGGCAAAAGTGCAAGCCGAAAGGCGTTATTTAGGCCTAAAACCGGGCCTAAACAGACATCCCTAAAAATTACGAACATGGGGACATGGTATCTAAGGGTCCAAGGTGACAAGGGAAACACGACTCCTAAGTTGCATAATATATTTAATTATATTAGAAGTGAAATAATTTTTTTTTGAAGGCATCTTTAAAAATTGCGAAATCAGGGATACATGAATTTAAATTGATTTGGCCTGTATAGAGAATATATTCAACACAACTTTTAAAAAGCCCTAAAAAAATTGTTGGCACTTTAAATTTAGGGAAATTAGATTTAACTAATCCGAACTTTGGGTCATGGCAGACTAAATAATCTGAACTTTACATTTGATTCTAAATAATCTGAACTTTGTCCCCCTTAGATTCTAGTAGCACGACACCGAGTTAAGGGAATAATAACTCCATGGCGCACAGATGTGGCAGCGGAGGAAGTGTGTTGACTCTTTTAATTTGCCATGTCAGCTACAATTTATCCACTTCATCTTTCCCTTTTTCTTTTTTCTCTCCTCCAACCCCTTTCTCTTTCTCCTCCCTCTCCTATTCTTTCAGTCTCCTTCAGAGCAGCCATGGCTGCTGACTCTCCCTCTTCTCTCTCTGTTCTTCTTCATATCCTTCTTTTCTCTGTTCTTCTTTCAGTATATACCGATCCGCCAGTTCAGCTTTCTTAATCGCATCCACCTTGGCCACGACCACACCGGATCCCTCATCTTTCATTGTCGTCGCCGCATACTCCGACGCGAGTGACTCGTAGTACCCGTACCATGACACGTAGAACTCCACCACCACGTTCTTCGTCTCCTTCACCACCTCCTCGAATGTCATCTTGTTCAGCTTCACCACGTCCTTCTCATCGACAACCAACGGAGGGGGTGGCGGCACGTGGGGGGTGGCGGTGTCCCAGGCCTGGAAGTCCTCGAAGGTGGCATCGTCGTCGGTGGGGCGGTAGTTGGGGTCAATCGAATTTTCGCTCTGTCGATTGTGCTTAATCGGATTTTCTCTCTCTATCTGCATCTCTCTATCCTACTGGATCTAAAGGCTTTAAATCGCATCATCAATCGAATCGATTAATTAGGGTGGTGGTGGTCGTCGTTGCTGATTACAAGGTTGGTGGTGGTGCTCATCTTGTTTCTTCTCTAACTAGGTCTTTTGTCAATGTATTATTATTCGCCTCTCGTCGATTGTTCTGCGCCTTTTCCCGAGTTTTTGTTACTGCTGCTTCTATGTTGGTGTGGAAAGTGGTTTGGAGTCATCAATTTGTGATGTATATGTTGTAGGGATGCCATTGGGGCCAATTTTTATGTTGGGAGAAGACAATTGATTGCAATTTTTGCGTTCGCGGAGATTCATTTGTCAAGTTTTTATGGGTGGTGATACTGTGAATGGTGTTGGACGTTTTATTATGTTGGCATACCATTTGGACGAATGAGAAGAATTTGATTGAGAATTTGATGGAGAGAAGAAAGGTGTGAAGAAGAACAGAGGAAGAAGAAGGAGAGTCAGCAGCCATGGCTGCTCTAAAGGAGACTGAAAGAATAGGAGAGCGAGGAGAGAGAGAAAGGGGTTGGAGGAGTGAAAAAAAGAAAAAGGGAAAGATGAGGTGGACAAATTGTAGCTGACCTGGCAAATTAAAATAGTCAACACATGCACTTCCTCCGTTGTCATGTCAGCATGCCACCGAGTTATTATTCACTTAACTCGGTGGCATGCTACTAGAATCCAAAGGGGCCAAAGTTCAGATTATTTAGAATCAAATCTAAAATTCAGATTATTTAGTCTACTATGGCCCAAAGTTCAGATTATTTAAATCTAGTTTCCCTAAATTTTAAAGTAACTAAAATAAAAAAAAGTGGAAATGAACCAAAAGAAAACCCTAGGCCCAACTCTAATGAGGTTGTGCACGACCCCCGCCCTGTTTCTAGAGTTTAATGAAAGCAACAAAACCCTAGTATCCAATTGAAAACATATGCCACCTCTGCCCCCCTCCCCCTACTCCTCTCACGTGTCTCTAACTAGAAACTAGCGAGAGAAATATGTTAAGGAAAACAAAAAAGATGCAGTTCCGGGGACCATAAATCGGCCATTACTGGCCGGAGAAAACCCACCGGTAGGGTTGCAACGTATATTCGACCAAAAGCCCCAACTAGCACCCCGAATACTGACTGCAATTGGTTGTCCAATTGTTCAATGTAGGGTTTGTCGTGACTAGGGTTCGTTCTTGACTGTGTCCCGCAATTCCACCCAGGTCCGCAATTGGTCCCGTGTCAGGATCCATGTCGGATCGTGTCGATCTTAGTATGACAGCTCTAATTATCGAGTCCAACTAACGTATGTTATCTTGCTATTGTTTTTACGGTCTACACAATGTTGTTGGAATAATCCAAAAAAACAAGCCTAAAACAGTGTATTCTTCAGTTTGTTATGGTTTAAATAATCGAAAAACATAAGCCAAGACTAAATGTTATAAGGAAACAAAAAACCAAGAATAAAAAAAATTAGAGAAAAGGAGGGACTTTGAGAAAATAAAGGATCTATTGTCAGATTTTTGAAATTTTAAACTCGAATTCAAAACCTTTACTTGTCACTATCCCTATTCTTTGGATAGGTTACATTAACCTATCAAATCCAATTCAATCGAACTCAATCCAAATCTTACACAATTTCTCAAAAAAGTATGCTCTCTAATAACACAATTCTCCAAAAAAGCATTAACTTATCCGATCCAATTTAATCCACCTAAACCTGATTTTAACCAATTCAAAAAACAGGGCCTAAGCCCCTACCAATTTGACTCTATATAACATACTACTTTTTATCCCCTACTTTGCATATATGCCTATTGCAAAATATATATTTATCCAATCATGGCCGTCCTTGACCCTAGTTTAGCCTCATCCCTACCTGACTGTAATAGGTCAGACTTCATGTCATTTCCAATCTATACAGACTAAATATATAGTCGAAATTTGATATTTATTTTAAGTCCAAAAACTCAGATCAAAACCGAGGCAAGACTAATAAAAAGAAATTTGCTTGAATTTGTGATAGGTCAAAACCGTTTATTTATATGAGACGGCTTGAATTGAAGAGGCTTGTGTAAGAATACATGCAGGATGATGCAGAGTGAAATGAGGATGACAAAACAATGGAATGCGATATGATGTACAGATTAGGCGTAGCGGTGGTGACTGGTTAGAGATTGGGTTTGGGTAGTTGGCCTCCTCTTTATTACTAATTATTACAACTCTTAGCTACCTTGGCTAGTTAGTACGTTGCCTATAAAGCTCTCTCCTCAATTATTTCCCTTCCTGTCTTCACATTTATTCTACACAACTAATCTCCACTGTCACCAATGTACTCTTCATCCATTTATATTAATATTCAACCAAAAATTATTCAATGGTTTATTAGTTAATTTGTTTTTTTTAGTCCTGCTTCATATATATGTGTATTCTTAGGTTTTCAGGATTGATTATAGCTTTGAATTTGTAGGTTAGAGTTTAAGTTTGTATAGCCATTAAAGCATTAGTAATTTAGTTTTCTTTTGTGTTCATGCACTTAACCAATAATGATGCATAATATGATAATTTTTTAAAAAAGAGAAGTATTCATGCATCATCGTTAATAGTAATGCATAATATATATGATGCTATTATTAATGAAAGAATTATGGTTATATTATAAAAAAATCTTGTCATAGATAGAAAATTAGAAGTCAATAATAACAATGACAATAACTCCGTTTGGCACTCAGTTACTAGTTATTAATTTTTTGTATTAGCCCTTAGTAATTAGCTATTTAAATTAGTTGTTTGCAATAATAGTGTTTGGTAAAATTAGCTATTTCAGAAATAACTATTATTAAAGAGCTACTCCTCCTTCCCATTTTATTTGTCACTCTAGACATAATTTCAAGAACTAAAAAAACTTCCATCTACATTAGTTTAGCTTATTGGAAATGTAAAAATCTTGACTAAAATGGTAAATAAAAAAGAAAAAAGGTGAATAAAAAATAAAAATGGAAGAAAAAGATGTAATTAATCAGCTTAATTTGATAAATTAGTAATTAATGTGTTATTGGAATTATAAAGTGACAGATATTATGGGAAAAAAGAAAGAAAGTTAAAGTGACAGATAATACGGGAAAGAGGGAGTATTTGGAATAAATTTTTTAGTTCAAACTGCTAACATAACAAACTATTTATCAAACACTATATTATTTGTTTTGACTGGTTAAAAATACTAATTAGCAACAACAACGTAATTAATTATGAAACATTTACATTCACATTGGTAATTACATGGTTATCATTCAACATAAAAGCCATCATATTTTAAATTATAAACAATAATATTCATGAATTCTATTTGGAAAAAACTTAAATTAAAATTTTAATATTTAAGATAAAATTGTACATGGAACATTAAAGCGAGTATCATTATAATTACAAAAAAATTGCTTGGGGGCAGTCTATGTTTTTTGAAATCTATGTTTTGGATTATATTATTGAAAATTATAACTATGTGAACAATGTTGCTAGGCATCTATTTTCGGGGTGATAATCTAGTCAACAAAACTTATCGGAATCAGACAAAAAATGTAAATTTACTAACATGTCCATGTTGCTAAATGATGAATGACTAACTTACCGTTCTGCATTGAATGCTTGTTATTGCCAAAATTCACAACCATTGTCACCGCTTAGACGAAAGATGATTGAGAAGGGAAAATTTTAGAGTTAAATTAAAGAGTTAATCATAAATAACAAAAATAAATTCCAAATTTTATATTTTATATTTTCACCAAAAACAAATCAAAGAGTTAATCGTAAATAATCAAATCTCACTGTTAAACTAGAGGGCATGTTAGTAATTATTTTCTCCAAATTGATATTAAATCCTGAAAAGTTTGTCCTCAAATAATAGATACCTAAGAATATTGTTCAACCAATTATAATTTTCACTAATCTGGTCTGTCAAATATAGTTTGTGCAAAATATAGGGTACCTCCAAATAATTTTTTTTTATAATCTTAAAATATATATGTTAAAGAGTAGGGTATAACCAGAGAAAAAGCTTTAATGACCCATGAGATACACAATATATTTTTTTATCATGCATTGATTTACAAAATTTATTTCTAGGAATAAATTATATGATAATCATCAATCTAAATTTAAGAATTAATATATCATTGATGAAAGTTTTACGATCGTAATTCCTATATTTTCTTGATACGATATTTAAGCAAAAACAATTTTCTCCATAAGAATATTATAAACATTAATTTAAATTATGTATGGCAGTTGTAAAGGCATATTAAAATCTATGTATATATATAGCTTGCTACGAGCTTATTTCATAATAATCGATTAGAAAAAAATAATTATATCAATTAGAAAGAAAACAATTAAAATAAATGTGCACTACGTATACTGATAACTAGCTAGGTTCAAAAGTATACTTGTTAGCAATACTACTGTTCTTTTGTGCATTAACGCAATTAACCGCAACGCAAATTACCGCAACATACCGCAAATTACCATTACCTTTTTTACTATTTCCGTCGCAATCTACCGCAACTAACTGAAACGCAACACAAACGCAACGCACAAAAGAACGGTGCCGATATTCCTTCTCTATTAAACTAAATAGTAAAATAATAGAGGATATTAATAAAAATATTTTAACTTACGCAAAAAAATCTGTAACAAATGGTCAGCGATTAAACACCACCTTCCATATCATGTTTAAACTGAACTTTCAATTCAATTCGGTAGCGTACTACTATGACAAAATACCTCAAAAATTTATAGTACTCACATTCATAGAAAAAAAAATAATTCATACTATTAATACCTAATATCCCGAAGACTTAATTTCCCTTTAATATATACACATAGATTAGTCAGAGGCTCAACAGTAACACATGTGTACCATTTAGTTTAGAATTTGAGGCTTTAAACACACATGAATTTCACCCAATGAAAGAACCCTAAAGGGGGGTGAATAGGGTTATTCAAATTTTCTGCACAATAATCACTTGATAAAGGACATTAGTTCCTTAATCTTTTCAGATCAAGGTTCAAAACAGTTTAATAATAGAATTGAAGTAAAGGACAATATATGTATCAACTGAATAACCTCCTTTATTTAAGTATAATAGAAAGTGGTGAAAATGACCTAAGGTAAACGTCCTTAGGTTCACTTAGGACCAAGCGCATTGCTATGGACGCTTCTTATTTGTTGAGGAATGACCACCCACCAAAGCTTCTGTTTGGTGTTAACACTATTCAAATCCTAAGTCCGTCTAGGATCTGATCACAAGAGTCTATCACAGTTCTAGATCCGTTAAGAACTTGAAAGCACTCTTACAAGTAATCTCACATACAATTTTCTCTCAAACACGAAAACACTATTTCTGTTTGAAACACCCTATTTCATCCGTGGAATAGTTGATTTTCCTTGAGCAAGATGTCTTCTATTTATGTAGCTTCCAGACGCAATAGAGCCATTGCAATTTGGATTCCTTCCTTCTTTGTGTTGAATGATAACTTCCTTAATTGTTGTTTCCTTCTTGGTCTCGATTCAGAATATCTCTACTTCAATCTTTTCTTCTCTTTCCTTGATTAGGTGTTTCCTGAAATAAAGGGATCAATTAGTCAATCTTAAATCAGAAAATAGGTGGCCAAAATTTCAGAGAATCAATTGAGAGATACTTCCCTATTTCGATCGCTTTCAAAACTCCTCGCATATGGTGAACGCCCTTATCTGCGCAGGTGAAACGCCCCATGATCGCCGGTGAATGTCCCTTCCTTCCTTGATATTTCTTTCCTGCATTATATCTTTTCTGATATTCGAATTTCGACTTTCATTCAAAATCGATCCCAGTCCTCGATGTCTGTCGAGGTTCTAACACCCAACATGAAATATTAGGCGCCCATTAAATATATATATCATACATAATTGATATGAGCTCATTAATCATTTATAGTTATAGGCATTGAAACCAAACGTCAAGTCTCTTATTTTAGTATTGTTGGGTCCATATCCTCGATATTATGTTGGAGATGGACTTTGACCACCTAGATGAACTGACAAATTAATGCTACGGAAGTATACATATTACATACTGAAAGTCTGAAAGCTACAACTCAAGATTAAATACATCATATGGTCCACAACTCCAAAGTTACCTACCATAAGACAGTCCGACCCATGCACTGTGGAGTTCAACTTATTTTCGGTCTAAATAAATTGAATAATGCTGGAAATTATATTTTTGATGCCTTTTATTCAATTTTGTTTCGTATTTTTTGGTCTTGCATGTGAGATTGTTCGAACCAATATTATATAGTATAAATTTTCATAAGTTAAATCAAATATCAAAATTTGAACCAAAAAATTTCTGTTGGTATCTTTATTTGGGTGGGACAATTTTTCTGAAGCCCTTTAGTCACACCCTAATGCAAGCCAATTATAGGCATCCGTGTGACCTTATCTCAGAAACTTAATTATATAGTAGATATTCTAATCTATTGAACATTTGAATAACATTTTACGGTTGAAAAAGTTTGGTAAAGATTCTTCATATAAATATCTTAATTAAAAAGGGACAAGTTAAGATAGTTAATAATCATCCTATATTTCATATTTTGTTAACTTTAAATAATATTTTTTCTAATAATTATGTATGTTTATCAACTATGAGAGTATAATACTTATTAGTTATGTCAAAAAAATATAAATAATAGCTAATTTTATCAATAAAAAATGTACATTTTATATAAAGTTTTATATTTATGAAAAAATATAAATAAATATTTTTATATTAATTATAGGTTATAATAACCCTTATCAAAATAATGAAATATACTTTTATAATGATTTAAATACACTTATATTTAATTTTATAAGTAAAATATAAAATAGTCAAGAACCATCATATATCAAAATATTTATCATTTTGCATTAAAAAAAATAGCTGAAAAGTGAAGGTAACTACCCTAATCAAGGGCATAAATTGAGGACACACCTTCCTTCTCCTACCTCACACTCTTCACACCTCTTTCTCTCTCTCTCCTTCCTCTCTCCAAATAGTGAGTTACACAGCCAGCTAGCTAGCTAGAGATGAGTTCCTATGCGGCGGGGAGTAGGGTATCCAAGGTGGTGATGATAGTCGCCGTGATGATGATAGGATCAACGGTGGAGGTGAGGTCATCATCACCACCGTCATCATCATCGTTGACAGCACAGTGTGGGCCGGCAATAGAGAAGGTGACGAGCTGCCTGTCGTACGCGACAGGAAAGGCGGCGGAACCGACAAAGCAGTGCTGTGACGCGGTGACGGGAATCAGAGAGCAGCAGCCGGTGTGTTTGTGCTTCTTCATCGGACAAGCTCATAATGGAAGTCAGCAGATTAAGAGCATGGGTATTCAGGAGCCTAAGTTGCTTCAACTCCCTGCTACGTGCCACCTCGCCAAAGTTAACATGACTAAATGCCCCGGTAATCGCTCTCTCTTCCACCTATCTATTCATCCATTTGGTGGAATGGTAGTTTTAGTTTCATTTAATTTTTTTAAAAAATAATTATTGTACTTGTTGGGGAAATTTAAGGGGGAAATCCACTTTAATTAAAGTCTATATACACAAATTAAGTGACGTTTCATCTTAGAACCAATAGGTGTTAAGAGGAATAGTCCACGCACTTCATACCATGTGCTTTCTCTACTTTTTCGATGTGCGACATTTTCACTCATAGATAAATCCTAACAATACTGTTGATATTTATTATATTTTATTATATATAATTGTTGTTATTATATTTACGGTAAAAAATATTATTATATTTTAGTTTAATCCAACATATTACATGAGACATTATTGAAAGAAAAACAAAGTTGAAGATTGCCAATAATTTGATAAAATGATAGAAAAAGTAAAATGAAGCGGCATTAATGTATTATTATAGATGGTGTAACGCCCCAACCTTTTTGGTGGTAGATATTATGGATAACTATTTTAAGGATTAGGATTGGTCCTACATTGTTTGAGAAAATTTCTCAGATATGTTGGGATTCATTTATTAGTAAAAATGTCCGACATTGAAAAAGTAAAGAAAAATGACATGGTATATAAGTTAAGTGGGTTACTTCTCTTAACACCAATTGGTTTTAAGATGAATCTCCCCAACCAGATGTTACTTATGTTGGAACTACTCTTAATCAAACACACTTAACTGAAAAGTTTCAGTATATGAGCTTCCTGAATTGAAAATGCACCTTAGTGATATAGTTATTTCGATCTTTTTAAGCCACATTTTCTAACTACAGATTGTGTTACATTTAATCTGAATATATTTGAAACTAAGATACACAGTGTCTTCGTGTATTTGGTGATAATATGTCAAATGGCTATATATGTGAGACAGTTTCACCTCTTTAATGTTAACGTGACTAAATGTCCCCATCATAAGTAATGAAGAACTTGATCTTTATACATTGGCCTGATTTTTTATATCAAATTCAGTCAATTTAGCATTATGTTATGGCCTTATGTGTGAGATAGTTTCATCAAAAATAAATTTGAAATAAAGATACGTACATACAGTGTGTGTGTGTATATATATGTATATTGCGTGGTCATAACTATTATAACAAATGAACCATATATGTAAGATGATTTTGCTAACAACTTCAAAGTTAACATTACTACCGAAATGTCCTTGTAAGGAGGTAACAATCCCTGCATACTAATTTGGGCTTTATATCCGGTCATATCGATTCTGATTATATAATATAGATAAGATAGTATGATTCAACGTAAAGTATATTATTTATTCTAAAGTTATGGTTTATATGTACATAATACATAGAATTAAGTATTATACAAAATGAACTATAGTGTGAAATGTATTGAGTTTTATGAACTAGTTAGAAGGATGTTTGATCAAGGTGAAATTGTAAGATATTATGCTTGCGCTTGTCACATACACATATACTTTATAATTTAGTTAGGTACCTATGTATGTTTGATTCCCTTTTTTTTCTTTTTTATGTGAAGACCTTAAGCTAACAAGCTACTCGCTTCATTGCTTGTAATTAATTATGAATATATTTTGAAAATTTTAATGATGGCAGATTTATATCATAATGCAATATAAATTATTCATGTATACATATATTTAGAAATTGATTATCAAGATTTTCTAAACTTGTGGTCCATAGTGAAATAATTTATAATGAGGCGAGGGAATGCCTTGTTAAGTTGGGCCTTACCACCAAGGTTAGCCATCCCTATTTACTTAATGCGGTAGAGCTCGTGAAATTTTGTGTGGAAAAAAAATAAATATAATATATTTTTTTATCTGAATTTTACATCTAATTTCTAAACATAACATAGTATTTCTTACCATCATGTTGTCAGCATTCAATTTAGCTTGGGATGCATTTATAGTGAGCGCCGGTTATTAATCATGATAACTATTATAAATAAATAAATTTGATTTATACATGTATCAAGTTTCATTTTGACCGTTCCATTTTTTTGTATTTAACACATAATTGTAAAAATATATTTTTCTAATTATAAGTTACTAAAAATCAAAAAGTAAATATTTTCCAAAATATGGTCATTTGTTAGGTTAAAATTTAAAGTTCAAATATTTAATTTTTTAAATTTTTATAAATATATTTGTAATTAAGAAAACATATTTTATAATTTTATACTAAATAAAAAAATAAATAGTCAAGATAAAATTGAATATATATATATAAGTAAAATTTATTTTTATTATGATGGTTCTCATAATTAACTGTAGGATTTAAGTCTCAAAGTCATTAACAACTATTATAAAATTTTCTGTTTAAGTTATTCTGATTCATCCGATCTTTAAAGAATGAATATTGATCGAGTATCAACCGAAGTGTCTGACCGAATTATTTTGGTAGCCCTAGTTTTTGGTATCTACTACTTCCCTTGGGCCTTGTCCTCCCATGACCATCCCTATTTATATCTTACATTTAATGCATGCAGTCACCAGTCACGTTCAATAAAAGATGCCTTATTTCCCATATCATTTTCATATTATATTCTTCATAGTCATATCCCATGCAATAGTACACATGTTATGGTTGATGCCAATCATCTTTAATATAGGCGAATATAATTTACTTTGATGTCTCTTATATTCTTTCATTAAAGTGATTGATCACTTTTAAATTAAGGTTTTTTAGAGGTTATTGTATTGTATTTTGGGTATGTTGGATGATAGTGTACCGAACTTTTTTTTTTCTTGGATATTAATATGTTGAACTTGAGGAGGTATTGGACAATAATATGTTTGAAATAATTCCGTCAATAACATATTGAGTGGCAGTCCTACATGGCAGAAAAAATTAAAACATTAACTAAATTAATGTCATGTCAGCAAGTGCGAATGAGTTTTATTTTATTTTTTAAAAATAACACCTCATTCCTTCACACTTGCACTAATCAAATGGTGCTATTTTAAAAAAAAACAAATAGAATTCATCTTTGCTTATTTGGACATGCTTACTTGACATTAATTTAATGGAGATTTTAGTTTTTGTCCTCTTCATCCTGCCACGTAAAATTGCAACCGAGTCAGCCAATGTTGGAATTGTTTCTAACTATATATTCATTTTATTAAATTAATCGTTGGGTAATTTTTTATTTGATTCTTAATTTTTATCTTTTGTTGCAGATCTTCTCGGAATTTCTCCAACATCTCCAGCAGCAGCAGTATTCATGAACAACAATTTAACATCAACATCGTCTCCATCGTCATCAACATCACCTTCATCAATAGCTGCAGGCGGAGCAGGATATAAATCAAGGGCATTCAAGCATGAAAGTAGCAGCATAATTATGATGGGTTTAATTATATCTCTTGTAATTCTCCAGCTTTGTGGTCTTCCTCTTGGGATTGATCATGCAGTTTAATAGGCCATGCATGAAGGTTAAGGAGGAGGCATGAGAAAGACCAAGCTAGGTGTGTGTACGTGCACCTCTTGTTATTAATTTGGAATGGTTTGGAGAGAAACAAACTTGATTAGGAGCTTAATTTAATTATTTGGTGTGATTTCTAGGGACTATATTATCGCTTGTTTTTTAAGTAATGTCTTCTTAAGCCATGTGTTGTAATGGAAATACTATTGTTTGTGTATGTTTTATGTACAAGCAGTCGGTTTGGAGGTGTTAATTACCAACTTAATGTCTATTTACATTGTGTTAATGGTATTTTTGGTTTGTGAGCTTATCCCAACTGTGTAATTGGGAAAAAAAAATAGAGGGAGGAGGAATGTAGGATACAACTCCAATGGGATAGATTTTTAGGTAGAATGATTGTAGGAAATAAAGCACATGGTCACACCAAATATGAAAGATTTTGCTTGAATTGATGAATAGATTGACCATCATGGCATGGTGGAAATCACTATCTGAAAGTGATTTCGCTTTAATAAGAATGCAAATTCATTGACGGTTGTCACTCTCTAAAATTACATGATTTGATTAATCTCGGGCAATCTCTATTAATTGGTTGGAGCTAAACCATTATTGTCGAAACAGTACAAAAAGAAGTAGAGGAGAGAGAGAGGCGAATAATTTTTGGTGTATAGAAAGGGAGGTAAGAGAGCTCAATTCAAATTAAAGTTGAGTTCTAGAGAAAGATTCTCCATCTTCTCTCTAGAAACGATGTCCAACTTTTCTTTTCCTATCATGTAGCCCGCGTATTAGATCTCATGATTTCTCAAGTTTAGGATGACTTACTTACTTTAGCCACAAAAATTGTGGTGATGTTCAAACCAAATCTTTTGTAGAATTGTGGTGATTGCAACCTTTATCAATTCATGGTGAGTTTGATAGTTCTTGGGTGGTGGTTATCCTTTACCCCAAGTCCATATCTAGTGTGGAAGCTTCATTCTTAGGGTTTGGTTGCTACATTCATCATCATCATCATCATCATCATCATCAAGTTCATCAACTCAAGCATCTAATCCCATCACGATATGTTCATTCTAGGGGATCTGAACATTGTCGTTCTGGAGTTTAATTTGTTCCTTTTTTTCACTCTTTGACTATTGAAATCACTCATGTCGACCAATGGGTACGTATCCCTTGACTTTCAAGGGAGTTTTGGTATTTTGACATCCTTAATTGGTACCCTCCTGAAACCAGTTGGCCGAGTTATTAAAGTTGATCAAAACACGCTTCTGCGTTCAAAGAGTAAATTTGGCAGAGTTTGTATTAATATTTATGTAACTAAACCGTTGTCGGGTTCTTTGGTTGTCTCCACTGGTGGGAACCCAAAGTTATTCCTCTTATATATGAGGGTCTTCATGAAGTTTGTGCTCTATGTGGAACAGATGACCATAAAATTGAAAGTTGTCCTAACCTGCCCAATAATTCAAAGGTGGAGATTGTGGTGGAAAAGTTTAATGGCTACCTACTGGTTGGGGGAACCTCAAAAGTCGACGTTTTCAATGTCCATTTCTAAAAATTAGATTCGTGTTTCCCCAAGAAGTGACAAAGATTTATGAATTTCAACAAAGGTAAAAGTCCCAATTCTAATTTGAAGCCTAATGTTATGTCTTCCTCGTCAAAGGGCAAAGGTGTTGCCCAGGATAGTGATATGGAGAACATTACCCCTCTCAATGCTGCAATATGTCTCCCATTCGCTCCTTGGAGCCGCAAGAGGACCACTCCAACGCCCTTAAAAACTAAATGCCAAATGAAGTAATCCTGGCTCATAGGGATCAAATGGTTCTCAAAGAGGGGTCTCGCCCATCTGACGGTATAGACCCTCTGGGAGAAGACTATGGTCAGTTCATAGAGGATGATAGTCAAGTTATGAGTAACCTTGAGGCTTTTGCTGATGCTTTCTTGGATCTTGAACCTATCCAGGATGTGGAAATGTCCACTAATTCTAAAAGGAAGAGGGGAGAGGATGGAGAGGGCTTTGCTTAATCCATCTTAGCCTTGTTAAAGCAAGTGGTGTTTCTTATGCACTTGGTTATGTGTCGGAATAAGGCTAGCTTAGTTCCTATCTTTCTCTCACTAGGAGATTATGGTGTTGTTGTTTGCTTGTGTCAAGGTCCACTCATCCTTTCAGCTGGCTGCCAATTACAAAAAAGGAGTAATGTACTTTCCTTTTGTATGTCATTTGTGTTCTGTTTGTACCGTGTTTGTGATAAGAATGAAAATATGGGGACTACCCCAATTTTTAGTATCTATGTGGTTATCCTAAAGTTGGAAAATATACAAAATTGTCTTTGTAGTACTAACTATCGGACCATGTTGATGCCTGGTTTGCTATTGAAAATTTTGGGAAGGATAAGTTTTGTCATTTATGAGAATATTGCCATACAAGCGAGGTGTTTTATGTGGCTTAATGAGATAAAGGTTGGCCATGATGTGGGTATCTATACCCTTCTAACAGATTGGTGGATTTGTGTCTATGGTCTTGCCATCTTGTGTTGTCTTGTCACCCTTCCGTTTCTTTGCGGTCTTCTATAGATCGAGGTGGAGGTTGACGGCGACAAAACAAGGGGGCAAGTGGGAAACAACATACCTAGATTTGGGGTTAGTTAATGATTATTTTGAAGCTACCCCCTTTAGTCTATGATGTTTGCCCCTTCTTCTAGATCTAGGTGCAACTTGAGACTTTCTATTTTTTTTTCGATTGTTGGTCATTTTATTATGTAATTTGATTATTTGGCCAATTCATGTATGTCCCCAACACATATGGTTTACATTTTAAATAATAAGGTTGAAGGTTATGATCCTAATAAGTGCATTATTTGCACTTATTTTTAGGTATTTTAGAAGCATAATCATGGTAATTTTTGGCTAAAAAGGCGTTTAATCTTCCCCATTCTCTATTTACGCTTGGTCTTTGCGTTTTTGGCATTGATTTTCAGGTTTAGGGCCAAAAAGGTGATTTTTGAAGCAAATTTGGTAAGGCCAAGGGTACCAAGGGCATCAACTACTGTTGATAAGACCGTGGTAAAACTTTCAGCAAGAAACGAGCAGAAAACAGCGAGACAACGCCAACCTCGGGCTGCCCGTAGTGACAGCCACGGACCGTGGTTGGAGCTGTTTTCTCGCTGTGGCAGTTATTTTTGCGGAAATAACCGGGGAAAAGAAGGGGAACGCGGTTATCAATTATTCTGGGTAGAAAAGAGAGATTTTAGAGAGGAATTCTTCACCAAAAACACCTCCATTCATCAAGAATCAATTCGAAGGCATTGAAGATTTGGAATTCGAGAAGAAGCACGCAACTCTTGTGAAGCTCTTGAGAGAATCCTACGAATTTCTCCCTAGTGTTTGCTTTACTCTTCTCACTTTCTCTTCCTTAATTCTAGAATTGATTACCATGTTTAGAACGTATTTCTTGTTTTCAATGAATACTTGTGAGTAGATTTCGTTCTTTCTAGGGTTTTATGAACCTTCAATATGGAGTTTGATTAGAAATGTTTTAGTTTGTACTTGAATTCTCAATTGAATCAATAGAAGGTTGCGTTTTTCTTGCTTACGAATGTTCTTAAGGCCTTGGATGTTTGTAATTCAGAAATTAAGCTAAGAAGTACCGAAAGGTGAATTAGGGGAATTTGACCACCAACCCTTCTACCTAGGCTTACGAAAGTTGAAAAAGGAGTAGTAGACTAAGGAATAATTAGATAACCCGACCTTGCTTAGACCTTCAATTCTGTTTAACCTGAAAAGCAGACGAAAGTTGTTGATTAGGTTAGTCAGGATAATTCTATTTAGCATCGAAAGGGCGATAGAATTTAGAGGCTATCGATTCTTAATTCGTTTGAGTAACTTTCTTGTGCATGCTTTAATTTGGCTTTCAGATCCTGTTGTTAGGTGAGTAAAACCCTAGAAGTCTTCATCCATCGAATTACCTCGAGTTAATCCTTTCTTGTTCACTTTAGTTCTAGTTAGTTCATTAGAAATTATTAAAAATCATCAAACCTGATTGGCTTAGCAATTAAGTAGAGGGATAGTTCACTGTGTTACTAGACTAAGTCCCTGAGGGATCGACCTTGACATTGCTACAATAGTACCCGTGCGCTTGCGGCCCTGTCAAGTTTTTGGCGCCATTGACGGGGACTTTGTCCCTAGTAGCCATTAAGCGAAGACTCTTAGATTGACTAAGCTGTTTTATTTTTATTTTATTTTCTTTCTTTTTCTTTCCTTTACTTGTGATTGATTGTGTTTCATTTCTTGTTTTGCTAGGTACTCTTGGTGTATGCAAAAATCTCTGGAATTTGAGTTCGACCCCGAGATTGAACGCACTTTCCGTTCTCGGAGAAAGAGGTTGCGAACAGAGAAAGCTAGCAAGAAGCAAGAAGAGGAGTCTGCATCACAATCGAAAATGACCGGAGAAGCACAACGGAAGACATTGGAACAATACATGGCCCCAAATGTCACAGATCCTCCCACAGCCATCAACCCTCCCAACATCGCCAACAATGATTTTGAGCTGAAGAATTCCTTGATTAATCTGGTCAAAGCTTCGCCATTTCGTGGTCACCCTAGTGAGGACCCCAACCGACACCTCGGTATCTTTCGCCAGGCGTGCGATACGTTCAAGGCGAACGGGGCCTCACCGGATGCAATCAAGCTGCGGTTGTTTCCGTTTTCCTTGGAGGATCGAGCATGGGAGTGGCTAGACTCTCTTCCGCCGAACTCCATCACCACTTTTGATCAAATGGCGAGAGCATTTCTTAACAAATATTTCCCGCCAAGTAAGTTGACAAGCCTCCGCAACCAAATATCCACCTTTGTCCAAGAGCCGGATGAGAACCTGTACGAGGCTTGGGAACGGTTCAAGGATCTACTTCGCCGGTGTCCACATCATGGTCTTGAGCCATGGGTGCCCATCCATGCCTTCTACAATGGAGTGGATGATCAGTTGAGGGCGATGATTCTTGCAGCAGCTGGGGGGAACATCATGAACAAAGCGGTCGATGATCTCTATTCTTTGATCGAGCAAATGACGTCCAACAGTCATCAATGGTCCAAGCCCCGTTCCTCGAGAACGGGAGGTAAGTATGATGTTGATGCCATTACTGTTTTGACTGCTAAAATAGATGCTGTGACTCAGAAGATAGACCGTTTGCATGTAAATCCCAATCCTCCCCTACCGTGTACTTCTTCTAATTCATTTGAGCATGAGACCTTGTTTTGTCCTGTTGGGTTAGCTAGTCCCGAGACCTCGGACCAGACCAATTATATTGGAAACCCAAGACAGAACTTTGACCCATACTCTAATGTCTACAACCCAGGATTTAGATATCATCCTAATTTTTCCTATCGGAATAACAATCCCACGGGACCGCACCAACAACAACAGACCCAAAGACCACCTGGTTTCCAAAGACAACAATCCCAACCCCAACCCCAGCCTCGACAAACCCAAGAGCCTGACTGGAAGGCATTGGTGGAACGTATGGTTGTGTCTCAAAATCAACAAGAAGAGACTATCAAGCTTTTAGTTGATAGAGTTGACCAGTTGGCCACTCATAACAAAATGCTTGAATCTCATATTGCTAGTCAGGCTAGTACTTCCGCCACTCCTCCAGGAAAGCTTCCTAGCCAACCTGTTACGAACCCAAAGGACCAATGCAATGTTATAACCTTAAGAAGCGGGACGCAATTGGCGGGGCCTAGGGCTGTGTGTGATGAGCATGTTGTTGTTGATGTGCATGACGATGATGATGTTGCTGAGAATGTAGTTGATGTTGAGAATGTTGTGAATGATGTGAATGCTGATGTGAGTAATGATGTGCATGAAGAGGTAAATGTGCCTCCTAAAGAACCTGTGATTGATGTTGATGTGCAAGTCGAGAAAGAAGTTTCTAAGGATGCAACAAGAGTTCCCCAAAGAGTTTACACTCCACCCTTGCCTTTCCCTCAAAGATTGGCTAAGGCTAAAAGTGATAAGCAATTCGGGAAGTTCTTGGAGGTCCTCAAGAAACTTCATATTAACATTCCCTTCACCGATGCCCTGTCTCAAATGCCTTCCTACGTTAAATTTTTGAAGGAAATTTTGACAAACAAGAGGAAGTTGGAAGAGCATGAGACAGTGGCATTGACGAAACAATGTAGTGTCGTGCTCCAAAATAAGCTTTCCCCGAAGCTTAAGGATCCCGGTAGCTTCACCATTCCTTGTGAGGTTGGAAAGATTTCCATAGATCGTGCATTATGTGATCTTGGTTCTAGTGTGAGTCTTATGCCCCTCTCTTTGTCCCAAAAGCTTGGTATGGGTGAACTAAAGCCCACTACCATTTCCCTCCAGTTGGCCGACCGATCGGTCAAGTTTCCCATAGGAATTTTACAGGATGTCCCCATTAAGTTGGGTAGCTTCTTTGTTCCTGTTGACTTTGTTATCCTAGAGATGGAGGAAGACACCCGTACCCCCATTATTCTTGGTAGACCTTTCATGGCTACGACTGGGTGTTGTATTGATGTGAAAAATGGTAGGATGTCCTTTAGTATAGGAGGTGAGAAAGCTGAGTTTAATTTGTTTGAAGCTGCTAAATTCCCTGTATTTTCTGATGATTGCTTTAGAGTGGATATCATTGATTCCATTCTTAGGGAAGATAGCACTAACATTCGTTCTCACGATCCTCTTGAGCTTTGTTTGTTGTCTAACAATAAAACTCAGGATCACGATCCCGAGGTTGCCCATTGTGTGAAGCTCTTGCAGGCATCCCCAGAAGTTCCACCAATGCCGGAAACGGTGGAGGCACTAGAGGTTGAAAGCAAAAGCAAGCAAGCTTCGAGCGAGAAGGAAGCACCAAAGGTAGAACTGAAACCTCTCCCTTCTTCCCTAAGGTATGAATTTCTTGGCCCCGATTCCTCTTATCCTGTGATTGTGAATGCAAACTTGAATGATGCTGAGATTGATTCATTGTTGAGAGTCCTTAGGTCGTATCGTAAGGCCATTGGCTATACCATAGATGACCTTAAAGGAATTAGTCCCTCATTTTGCATGAATAGGATTTTGATGGAAGATGATTATAAACCCACCATTCAAAGTCAAAGAAGGTTAAACCCTAACATGAAAGAGGTGGTGAAAAAAGAGGTCTTGAAATTACTTGATGCTGGGATTATCTACCCTATTTCTGATAGTGAGTGGGTGAGTCTGGTGCATGTTGTGCCTAAGAAAGGGGGGATGACTGTGGTGAAAAATGAGAACAATGAGTTGATTCCTACCAGGACTGTTACGGGGTGGAGGATGTGTATTGATTACCGCAAGTTGAATGATGCCACCTGTAAAGACCATTTCCCTCTCCCCTTCATTGACCAAATGCTTGAAAGACTGGCGAATAATTCATTCTTTTGTTATCTAGATGGGTATTCCGGGTTTTTCCAAATCCCTATCCACCCTAGTGATCAGGAAAAGACCACCTTTACATGTCCTTACGGTACATTTGCCTATAGGAGAATGCCATTTGGGTTGTGTAATGCACCCGCTACTTTTCAACGGTGCATGATGGCTATTTTCTCTGATTTTATTGAGGACATTATGGAGGTGTTTATGGATGATTTTTCAGTCTATGGCAATTCTTTTGATCATTGTTTGAGAAATCTTGCTAAAGTGTTGTCTCGATGTGAAGAAGTGAATTTGGTTTTTAATTGGGAGAAGTGCCATTTCATGGTACAAGAGGGTGTAGTCTTTGGTCATGTTGTGTCAAGCAAAGGCATTGAGGTTGACAAAGCAAAGGTTGAGGTGGTTGAAAGATTACCACCTCCAACTTCTGTTAAGGGTGTTAGGAGTTTTCTTGGACACGTTGGTTTCTACCGACGGTTCATAAAAGATTTTTCAAAAATTGCTAGACCTCTCACCCGATTGCTTGTCAAAGATGTGCCTTTTGAATTTGATGATGTTTGTTTGAGTGCTTTCAACAGGTTGAAAGAAGCTTTGATCACTGCGCCTATTATGCAAGCCCCGGATTGGAGTTTGCCGTTTGAAGTGATGTGTGATGCGAGTGATTACGCACTGGGGGCTGTTTTAGGGCAAAGAAGAGATGGCAAGCCTTTCGCCATCTATTATACGAGCCGAACTCTGGATGAGGCTCAAGTCAACTACGCTACCACGGAGAAGGAGTTCTTGGCGGTCGTTTTCGCCTTGGAGAAGTTTTGACCATACTTAATCAACTCCAAGGTAATTGTGTTCACCGATCATGCCGCCATTCGACACCTCATGAAGAAGTCGGACTCTAAACCTCGGCTCATTCGTTGGGTGTTATTACTCTAAGAGTTCGATTTGGAAATTCGAGACAAGCCCAGATTGCAAAACGTGGTGGCCGATCATCTCTCTCGATTGGAGGATGTTCCGAAGGAGAAGCTCCCTATTGATGATTCTTTTCCTGAAGAGAAGCTCATGGTCGTGTGTACCCTATTCATTCCATGGTATGCCGACTACGTCAATTATCTTGTGTGTGGAGTGTTGCCACCGGACTTATCATATCAACAAAAGAAGAGGTTCCTATTCGAGGTGAAGAGCTTTGTTTGGGAAGAACCACTTCTTTGCAAGCTATGTGCCGATGGGGTTTACCGGAGATGCATTCCGGAGGAAGAAGTTCAAGGGGTGCTACATCATTGCCATTCCACGACCTATGGTGGACATTTCGGCCCCGATAAAACCGCTTCCAAGGTCTTGCAAACCGGCTTCTATTGGCCGACCCTCACCAAGGATGCAAGGGAGTATGTGCTAGCATATGATCGTTGCCAACGGATGGGTAACATTTCCAAGAGGCACGAGATGCCCCAAAGCGGAATTCTTGAGGTTGAGCTCTTTGACGTGTGGGGGATGGACTTTATGGGTCCTTTCCCTCCATCTCACAAGAACCTATACATCCTTGTTGCTGTGGATTACGTATCCAAATGGGTGGAGGCGATTGCATCTCCGACCAATGACTCAAGGGTCGTCATCAAATTCCTCAAGAAGAACATTTTCGCTCGATTTGGCACTCCTAGAGCCTTATTGAGCGATAATGGCACCTATTTTCGTAACCGACCGCTAGAAACTCTCCTGAAGAAGTACGGGGTGTTCCATAGGGTGGCAACACCTTACCATCCTCAAACAAGCGGGCAAGTAGAGCTTTCGAATAGGGAGTTGAAGAGCATTCTCGAGAAGACGGTTGACCAATCTCGAAAGGATTGGTCATTGAAGCTTGACGACGCCTTGTGGGCGTACCGCACGTCGTTCAAAACTCCCCTTGGCACCACTCCATTCCGGTTGGTGTATGGAAAGCCATGTCATTTGCCCGTGGAGTTGGAACATCGAGCATTTTGGGCTATCCGAACTCTGAATTTTGATGCAAAGGCAACCGGTGAGAAGCGAATGCTTCAATTGCAAGAATTGGAGGAATTGAGGTTGCAAGCTTATGAGAGTTCGAGGATCTACAAGGAAAGGACCAAGAAGTGGCATGACAAGTTCATCTTGCCAAAGAGGTTTAAGGAAGGCGACATGGTCCTTTTGTTCAACTCGAGATTGAGATTGTTTCCGGGAAAGCTGAAATCCCGGTGGTCCGGGCCATTCCAAGTTATGAAAGCATATCCTCATGGAGCTGTGGAAGTTTGGAGTGAGTCTACCGGCACATTCAAGGTCAACGGGCAGCGACTTAAGCCTTACATCACGGGCCAAATTGAGGAGAAGGCCGCATGTTATGTCCTCGGCGATCCCGTATGACTTGAGGTATGTATCGTCTAGCTTAAGACGTTAAATTAGCGCTTCTTGGGAGGCAACCCAATCTTTTTATTACTTTTCTTTCCCTTTCGTTCTTTTTATCTTTTATAGGAGTTTATCTTTCTTACTTTTCATTTTCTTTCCCCTTTCCTAGTTTTCTTATTTTCCTTAGTTCATTTCATTCTCGTTTTGCTTCTTTTCTTTGATTTTTCTCTTGTTTTAACCGTGTTTCTCTTTTGTATAGTGTGAATTTTAGTGAGTATTTATGAGTAAAAAAAAAAGAGAGTGAGTTTGAGGGAGTGTAAGAGTGGAGTTTGAGTAAGGAAATTAGCATGGAGGAGTTGGTTTCTAGGGTGTTTTGATGGTTTAATGAGTGAAAAATGTTTGAGTTAGAAAGAATGAAGAAACATGGGAGTTTGAGGGAGTTTTGCAAGAAAAGAATTGAGAAAAAACTGAGTGAAAAGATAGAAAAACAAGAGGGTGTGGAAGGCGTTTCAAAATCATTTCATACTGAAGTTCCAGGGCCAGCCTCGGTCTACCCGAGGTTCTGACCTCGGACCGTGGTAGCCGCCCAATCCATCCCCACAATTTCCTCCCAAAATTCCAATTTCCAGCGCCAACCTCGGTCTACCCGAGGTTTTGACCTCGGACCGTGGTGGCTGGAAATCTGCTAAAAAAAACATTTTTTTCTGCGTGAACCAAGCAAACCAGCGCCAACCACGTTTGCCAGTGGTGGCGACCATGGACCGGTGGATGCAGCGATATTTCGCTCGTATTTTTTTCCCCTTTTCTCTTGTTTCTTTCATTCTTCTTCTTCTTCTTTCTCACCTGGCGCGACCCAAACCCTAAACCCTAACTCCCTCACATCCTTCTCCATCTCTCTCCTTCATTCCTCCTCTCCTTCTTCCTTCAAACCCTAAACCCTAACTCTTTCAACATTTTTCCTCCTCTCCCCCACGCACCACAGCACCCAACCCGCACCACCACATTCGACCCCACGCACCACCAACTCCACCTTCACCTTTCACATTAGCCACCCCATCCACCAATTTAACCCATAACCACCATTTTTACCTTCACCTTTCACTCTCATTTTTCCAAAAATCACCATTGTTGGAGCTTAAAGTTGCAATGGCACCCAAAAAGAGAAGAACTGATGTTGCTGGGTCCTCCAACGAACCAAATCCGAGGGAGCTTCGTGCTCAATGAGCCGCAAACCGCGCTGCTATGGAGCAAGGTAATGATTCTATCCCTTTTCAGTTCAATAGCCCAATACAAACTGCTAATTACTTGCGTTTGAGATCCCATGGTTTTGTTGCTACTCGTTATGTTGATGATGCTTTGTTGCAATCCATGGGTGTTTTGGATGACATTAAATGGTTGTTTGCTAGAGGGGGGATGAGTGATTACCTAAACATCAAAGAACCTTCCTATTCGGACTTGACTTTGGAGTTTTTGAGTACCCTATACACCGAGGTTCAAAATGGGCGTAATTGCCAAGAGGGGGTCATTAGGTTCCGTTTGCGTGGCCAAGACTATCAATTGAATTTGAGTACCTTTAATAGCATTTTCCACCTCCCGCGTCCCCTTGATGTTAGTGAGCGTCGTGTGCCTCCAAGGTATGACCCGGATTCTTTCTGGGAAATGATCACCAGGGAGCAACATTTCGACTCTAGTCGGTCTAAGGCGACCGAAATCAGAAACCCCGTGATTAGGTTAGCTCAACGCATCTTCGCGACGAGCTTCTTCACGAGGGATGATAGCATGAATATGCCTCGGGTAGCGGAGTTGTTTTTCATGAAGAAAATGTATGAGGGTAAGCAGATGGACCCCGGCTCTTTCTTAATTACACATCTTCAAGAGATAGCTAATAGGAAAAAGGGTAAGATCACTTGCGGGGGGATTGTCACGAGGATTGCAAAATCTCTCGGAGTCATGCCGAATGAGGAGTTTAGGATTCCCGGGTCTGAGAGGCTTGACCATAGCGCTTTGACCACCATGCTCTTTATTGTTTCTAGGGGTGCTAACATTTACTGGAGGTACCCTAATCGGCAGCTCATGCAGTTGCCCAATGTGGCCCGAACGACTATCCAAAATCGGGCCAACTTCTCCTTCCTACCGGGAGGGGATGGAGACCCGGTTCCCCTAGATCTTATCACGTATGATCCTGAGTCCGACCATGACGAACCCCAATCCCCTCACTCACCTGGCCCTTCCTCCTCCCACGCTTTCAACATGGATGACGTTTCTACTGCACTTCGCGAGATCCGCGACGAGCAAACCTCCCTTAGGGAGTATGTCCGATCGGAGCACATTGAGCTTCGGGGCATGATTGCGTCGCAAAACCAACATTTGACTAGCATGAGCGAGTGTTTATTCACGATGCGTAGTTGGTTTGAGAGCCATGGAGCAAACCTCCCTTAGGGAGTATGCCCCCTCCTGATGCGTGATGTTTGTTCGTTGGCTTTTCCTTTCCCCCTATGTTTGTTTGCTTCTGTTTAGCATTGAGGACAATGTTGTGTCCTAGCATGGAGGGGTTGGTTAGTTTTGTGTGATTTGGTTGTCTTGTTGATTTGGTTGCTATGTTTCGATGATTGGTGATAATTTTTGGGAGAATGACTTGTGTATATACATTTGTACATATTTTTGCATCATGCATATAGTTTGCACAGCATATAGCATATAGTGGTGTTTCATTAGTCTAGGTGTGTCCTTTCTTTCTTTTATTTTCTTGTTTTTCTTCATAGGTAACCACTTAAGCATGTAGGTTGCATTTAGTTTAGTTGCATTTAGTTCATCTACTTAAAATAGGAAAAAAAAAACAAAAACAAAGAAAAGCAAAAAAAAAAATTAGAAAAATCAAGCAAAAAGAAAAAAATTAGAATAACCTTAGGATTAGGTTAGGTAAGCCTTCGGTGATGATTGTAAGCTAGCTAGTATTTCTTGTAGCTTTGTTTAGCCTTTGCGTAGCCCGTAAGTGATTCAAAAAATTGAAAAGAAATTTCGAAAACATCTTGATTTGGGTTTACATCTTGATAGTGAAGATTTATTGCCCTTCTTGACCCTTTGATGTGAGCTTAGCATTTGTATGTTTATGTTCTTTGATTGGTTGTTGAGCACAAACCCGTGAGACCACTAACCCAAAATGACTAATCATTTTCATTAGTCTCATAGTTCCATGTGTGACTCAACCTTGGTTGCGATCTCTAGAACTTGCTTTTCATTTCTTTGAAACTGCATTTTGCATCATGCATTGACAACATGATTGAGGCATTCATTCGCACATATTGTAGCTACATAACCAAATAGCCACCCTATTCATGTAATTCCCCGCCTCTAACCCCTCTTTTAGCCTTTGGTTACTCCGTTTTCTCAGAATAACCGAAATTATAAGCCTTGGCCAATTACATATCTACCTACCTTAAGCCATTGCTTGGAGTATATTGAGTGTGGTTGATGGGGGTTACTTGTGAATACATTTCACAAAATAGTGTGTTGGGAAAGTCATGAATAGGAAGTGGTGGGGTTTTTCTCACTCATGTAGTATCAATGTAGTGATTATGTTAGCAAAGCCCGCCAAGTTTTGTACTTAATTTTGCATATGATTTGCACTTGCACAATCACTTGCTTCGGAAAAAAAAAAAGAAGTGAGAGAAAAATCCAATAGCAAATAGGAAATATAAAAAAAAAAGAGAAAAAAAAGAAAAAAAGTAAAAAAAAAAAAGGGAAGCACAAGTGTGATGGCAAGTGAGGAGTCTAGTAATGAGGCGGTTTCTAATAAGTGTTTCGGGATTGTTGTGATTGTTTATGGGCGAGTAAAGTTCAATGACATTGAGTGAGGTTGGAAAAGTATAACTCCAAGCTTGGCTTCGAGCTCCACTTATCCAAATATTTTCCGTCCCTTACCCCTAACCTTAGCCCCGTTATAACCCTTTCAAAGACCTCTTGATTGTCATTTGCATTTTGCATATAGCGGTAGAGAATCGAGATGATCATCAAGCATATTGTAGATTGTTTCCTAGGCTAGAGTATTGAGAGAATCAAACATCGAATTCATTTTGAAAATGCATGAGAGGAGTGTTTCCATATCCCCAAAAGTGAGGATTGCTCTCAACCGTTTTAGTTTCATACTCATACGTGTGTTCTCTCGCTAATTCGGTGACGGAAGGGTGACTAATTTGATCTTGATGGTGTGATTCCCCTTAATCCTTTTCGAAAATCTCCCTCTATCTTGTGCTAAAATGTTTTAATCGCTTTTGGGTTGTGTTTTGGTGGGACAAAGTTGCTTGAGTTTTCTGCTAATGCTTACCTGAGGGGGCTTGTACATAGGATGTTCGAGTCCTTCTTTTCTTTTTCTTCTTTTGAGTCCGTTTTTCCTAGTTTTGAGTCTAGTACTTACTTGGGGACAAGCAAGGTTTTAGCATGGAAGGGTTGATAAGTGCATTATTTGCACTTATTTTTAGGTATTTTAGAAGCATAATCATTGTAATTTTTGGCTAAAAAGGTGTTTAATCTTCCCCATTTCTCTATTTACGCTTGGTCTTTGCATTTTTGGCATTAATTTTCAGGTTTAGGGCCAAAAAGATGATTTTTGGAGCAAATTTGGTAAGGCCAAGGGTACCACGGGCATCAACTACTGTTGATAAGACCGTGGTAAAAATTTCAGCAAGCGAGCGGCAATGAGACAGAGCGCCAACTTTGTCGTGGTAGCGACCACGGACGAGTGGTTCATTTGTTTTCTGTGATGCTTATTTTTGCGGAAATAACCGGGGAAAAGAAGGGGAACGCGGTTATCAATTATTCTGGGCAGAAAAGAGAGATTTTAGAGAGGAATTCTTCACCAAAACACCTTCATTCATCAAGAATCAATTCGAAGGCATTGAAGATTTGGAATTCGAGAAGAAGCACGCAACAATCTTGTGAAGTTCTTGAGAGAATCCTACGAATTTCTCCCTAGTGTTTACTTTACTCTTCTCACTTTCTCTTCCTTAATTCTAGAATTGATTACCATGTTTAGAACATATTTCTTGTTTTCAACGAATACTTGTGAGTAGATTTCGTTCTTTCTAGGGTTTTATGAACCTTCAATATGGAGTTTGATTAGAAATGTTTTAGTTTGTACTTGAATTCTCAATTGAATCAATAGAAGGTTGCATTTTTCTTGCTTACGAATGTTCTTAAGGCCTTGGATGTTTGTAATTCAGAAATTAAGCTAAGAAGTACCGAAAGGTGAATTAGGGGAATTTGACCACCAACCCTTCTACCTAGGCTTACGAAAGTTGAAAAAGGAGTAGTAGACTAGGGAATCATTAGATAACCCGACCTTGCTTAGACCTTCAATTCTGTTTTAACCAGCGATTGAAAGTTGTTGATTAAGTTAGTCAGGATAGTTCTATTTAGCATCGAAAGGGCGATAGAATTTAGAGGCTATCGATTCTTGATTCGTTTGAGTAACTTTCTTGTGCATGCTTTAATTTGGCTTTCAGATCCTGTTGTTAGGCGAGTAAAACCCTAGAAGTCTTCATCCATCGAATTACCTCGAGTTAATCCTTTCTTGTTCACTTTAGTTCTAGTTAGTTCATTAGAAATTATTAAAAATCATCAAACCCGATTGGCTTAGCAATTAAGTAGAGGGATAGTTCACTGTGTTACTAGACTAAGTCCCTGAGGGATCGACCTTGACATTGCTACAATAGTACTCGTGCGCTTGCGGCCCTATCAGATCCCATGACTAACATAAGCCTTTAAAGTTTATTAGAATGTTTTGTGGGAATTATGTTATAATGATTGAGGGTGAGGACATTTTTCTGATGGTTCACTTACGATTTGTCTTTTGTTTAAGGTTAAAGAGGAGCTCATGGTTCTAAGCATTCATTGTACTTTTTTAGAAGAAAATCGTGAGAATCAACCAAACATGAGATGACTGGTTGGAGCTGCCAATTGTTGGAGTGCTTGGATAAAAATGCCATTAAATTTTCCGGTTTAATAAAAAATGTCACTAAACTTTTAAAGTAGTCAAAACTGTCATTTAACTTTCCACTATGATCAAAAATACCCTTATTACCTGCTGTAGCAGGTTAACAATGATAAAAAAAAAAAAGAAAAAGAAAAACCCCTCCATCTTCTTCATCCCTCCCCTGTTCCTCCATAACCATCCCCTATTTTCTGGGCTCTTGCATTTCTTCTGGTACTATGGTGGATCCAAGGCACATTCTTGCTGCCTTTCTCACCATTACCATGTTCCTCATGCTTGCCAATATGATCAGGAGGGATCATTTAGATTCTCATTCTCAGGTGCCTCATCCTGAATTTTGTCTCTTATTATTCATTTTGTCCACTCATTTACTGTCCATCTTGGCCTTCTTTTCCTCTCTAGTGTGTTGTTCGAGTTTTGTCTGATCTTTATACAAGATTACTGAATTTATTACTCCCAAAAGCTGTGCAAATCTTGTTGGTGTATGGGCTGGAATCCATCTCTACTCCTATGTTTCTTGAGATCTCTAATAGGAAATTTGAAAGAATTTTGGCAGAAAAATCCAAGATCTTAGCGAATTTCCTTTATTGTATAAACAACCAAGAGAGGTTATACTCTGACAGTCAAATACAAAGTAGTGTAAAAGTTGTGCCAACTACAACTTATTTTGATTGATTAGCCTTCCTTTCTTTAACTTTTCCCATAAATTTTTCAAAGGATTGGCAAAAGTAGGTGTTTTTCCATTTGCTTGTCTAGTGACATTTTTTATTTGCTCCCCGATGTTTCCCTGAAGGTGAAGGTGTTACCTTCTCAAAAATCCCCATTTCATGTAATCAAGTTTGAGGAGAAGGATGGTGGTGGTTCAGTTGCTACTGATGCTGGAGGAACAGGGGATGGTTATGGAGGAATAGGGGATGGTTATGGATGATGGAGAAGAGGAAGAAGATGGAGGGGTGGATGAAGGGGTTTTAGTTTTTCTCTTTTTTTTGTTATTGTTAACCTGCTACAGCAGGTAAGAGAGATATTTTTGATCATAATGAAAAGTTAAAGGGTAATTTTGACCACTTTGAAAGTTTAGTGGCATTTTTGATTAAATGAGAAAGTTTAAGAGCATTTTTATCCAAGCACTCGCCAAATGTTGTCAAGATAGTTTTGGATTGTTATAACCACTAAGAAGATTGATTGTATGTTTGACTCTTGTTTTGAGAATGATTGGTTTAAGCTGTTTTTTTTTTTGAGAAATATATCGACGAGTGTAGCGATACTCTTGGGTACCCCACCAAGGCCTTACTCAGACCATCCATGAGAGATCATGGCAAATAAAAAATCCTTGTTTGATTGAGATCAAAGAGCTGCTTCGGTATCACTCCAGGACAGGAAGTGTAGGAAAATGCATCTCCTAACCATATTTATTTTATAAAGATCGTAACTTGGAATGTTTGTTGTGCAAAACGCGTATATTCATATCATCCGCTAATTTAGCGAACATACAAAGTTGGACAAGATAGAGTTTTGACCAGTCAAAAGTCTAAACACTATGTAAAACGCTATTGTTGAAAAGACTCCAGCCTCTAAGTGCTCAGTTGAGAAAATCAAAAGACTACTTATAATTTTATGGAATTTTGGAAACTAATATACTGAACTTTTGGGGTATTGGACAATAATGCACTGAACTTTGACCTTGGACAATAATGCACTGAACTTTGGGGGATGTTGGACAATAATGCACTCGAGACAATTTCAACAGTGGCGACCTTGGTGACAATCTTACGTGACAAACCGAGAAGACAAATATTTTTAGACCAATTCATCTCCTCCACCGCATTACATGTGATCGCCACCAAGTTAGTCATCACAAAATCATCTCGAGTGCATTATTGTTCAACACCTCCCAAAGATCTGATGTATTATTGATCCAAAACCCTCAAAAGCGCAATTTTATTATTTAAACAAATAATTTATTAATTAAGCTAGTAAATTAATTTATAAAAATTAATTCGTGCATAGTTACAAAATATTGGCGGTAGTTGTTTGTGGTCAGGAATTGAGGATCATATATATTGGTGGAGAGAGTCGCGTGTAATTGGTTGTGACAACACAGTCGGACAGACTACGGTCTTTCTCTTCCCAGGCCTGGCTTCATATTGCTGATTGATTGGCCAGCTCAAACCCTAAACTATCCTATTTTCCCCCCAAATTAAATTTCCACATCCGAATTTTGATCTGTAATTTCTTTCTCCTTCTCCGCCGATATGTCGCAGGTTCCCGCTCTTTCTTTCTATCTCGATTCGTTACGTTTTTCATTTTTTGATTCTTTGCGTCATCGGTTTTAGTTTTTGTTTCAATTCAATGCAAGTTTTGTTCTCAATGCTGATCAGATTTCTAATTTCGAGATTTTAGGTTTCTTAGATTATCTTGAATTTGGGGTTGGAATTATTGTTTCCCACTGATTCGATTAGCGAAGGAAACTTTTAATTTTTATTTGGGTGGTTGATGGATCTACTATGTTGAAGATAACCAGATGATTGTGCTGTTCTGCTTTGCTGATGAATATCTGCTTGTTTCAGGTAGATAGCAGAAATCCGACGAACGCCAAGCGTGCTCGAACTGATGGTATGCTTCAGGCTCCCTATCCTTTATGTTTGAGTACTTATAATATATGTGTTGTGTGCAATTCATCAGTTAATTATGCCATTTGATGTGATTATCATGTTCCTGTTAAGAAACAAGTGGAATTGTGATGGTATTTCCAAACTTAAATGTTGATAACTTGGAATGCTGTGGCTGGACACCAGATCACCAAAACAAGGCAAAGAAAGGTTCTTTGTTCATGTGAATTTGAACTCTCTGTAATCAGTGTACAGAGTGGAATTAATGTCTCTACTTATCGAGTTATTGTGCATACGAGGGGATGCTGCAAAATCTTTTATTGTTTGCTGTTTGGTATTGACATTTGAATTGGGTAGCTCTTGGAGGCTGCTTGAATAATTAAAGAACATTGATAATGATGTTTACGTGGGCTGAAATCTGTAGTTTTTATTTTGTTTGACTGGATAAGCCAAGAAAATAAATTAGAATTAGTCATACTTCAGTAACTATAAGTCATTGCCCACTTGGAATGCAAATGTTTGGACTTTAGGGGTTTGTTTACATATGTGCCTGATTTCCCAATTCAGATTTAGCTGCGGAAAATGTTTGATTGAAGTGTCATCATCCAGGTTACGATATATTGTGGCTTTGTAGGTAGAGAGATCCAGAAAAGGTTTTTGATCCATTTGCTTCCAAAAGTTTGATGTCTATATTGTGGTTTGCTAGGTAGAGAGATCCAGAAAAGTTTTTTGATCCATTTACTTCCAAAAATTTAATATCTATACTCTATACTATTTTATGTCCAGTATATTTTGGTGAACATGTTCGTTAACATAAAATATTGTAGTTCTTTTGATATATATCTCAGGATTGGCTAATTCGATGTGAATAATTTTATCTATCTCTCATGCACTGTACGAAGTTAGATGATTGATACTTCTTTGCCATTTTCACAAATATAGGTGGTCGGAGGGAAGATGATTGGACTTGCCCTAGCTGCGGCAATGTCAACTTCTCCTTTAGGACAACATGCAACATGCGTAACTGCACCCAGCCTAGACCAGCTGATCATAATGCTGTAAGATTTGTTGTAACATATCCTATATTTTTTTGTTTGCTTGAATTCTATGTTGCTTAGTTGCTTCTGCTTTGATTTGTAAGAACTTCTGATTCTGGAGATGAATGAATATGCTTTGCCACTTTGGTAAATCTTTTAGGAATCCTTGTTCCTATTAACCTGTATGGATAAAAAAGAAAAAAAAAATATCTGCAACAACAGACCTAGATATGCTTAGAATAACCCTTGGAGAGGCAGATGTGGAAGGGTGCTAAGTGATGGTACTTGTGTTAATGATTTTCAGTCTACTGTACTCAAGCTTTATCCATGAGTGTGCCTGAACAAGGTGTAATACTTGATATCATCCACCATTTCATTTTATTGCGGCTTAGTATTTGTTCCATACCGATTGTAAAGACTCATTTTGTTGATTCATTTCTTCCAGAAGTCTGCTGTAAAGCCGATGCAAGCCCCTCCACCTTACTCATCCAGTGCTCCCTATGGAGGCTCTGGACCACCATCCTCTATGTATATGGGAATGCCCTCACCTTACGGATCTTCTCTTTTCAATGGATCGTCCATGCCTCCATATGATGTTCCATATCCGGGAGGTTCAGCTTATCCATATAATTATGGAGGCCGCTTTTCTGGAGGAAGTCCATACCGACCGCATCCTATGTCAGGACCACCACCTTATGCTGGTGGATCAATGATAGGAAATGGTACGCCACTTTTCCCTCTTTCTTGTATCCCTTCATTTTGCTTGCCTATCTTCTAGAAGTAAATGAGGTGTCATTTTGTGGGCATAACTATGATTAGCTTGGTATATTGTACATTGTTTGGTGCTATTTTCTCCGTCCCTATGCAGTTTTTTCTATTGTTGAATTATATTATAAAATTACACCCAATGGTACTAGGTATTGTCTTGGATACAGAATTACAGCCCAGAGGATGATATCCAGTGTCAATGTATTTTCTGTAAAATCAGAAAGAATCATCATATAAACCATCTGCTCAGTTCTGAAAGTGTTGTGTGCTTGAATCTTGATTTCTCTTCTCCTGCCAGAATGTTTAGAAACCTCCCATAAGAAGTATAGGTCTCAATTTGTTATCCACTTTTCTACCTCTTTACGATTTATAGTTGTTTGCAGTTCCTTACAGCCCCCTTGAAGTTGCTTACAACTGTGTAGAGATTGCAACTCTTATCTTACATCTGAGATGCACTAGCCTAAAGAACAATTAAATTTGAATGTTTAATTTTGATTTGATAAATTTGTTGGCTTATGACTTGTGGGCATAAATTGGGACTAGTTGTGGAGATGCCGTTAGATCTTGACATGCTCTTATGTTCAAGTCTTAGACTCTTAGCTATAAAAGTGCTCTTCTTTCACATATTTTGAATGTCTTGCATGCTTGCTTATTCTTCATCTGGGGGTTACATTCTATTGTTTGTGTTAGTGTAACGTTTTGGTTGTATTGCCTTCAGGTGGAATGTATGGTATGCCTCCACCAATGATGGAACGCTATGGCATGAGCATGCCGCCTATGACTCCTCCTTTGGTATGGACTTCACCTTGTAGAAAGTTGTATACATTATATCTATGGACTTAATGCTGCTGGACTTTTTTTTTTTTTTTTTTTGTAATTTCTGACTTTTGTTTGACATGATGTATAAATTATACTTTGTGATATATTGCTCTCCTCCCTGGTTATGGAGACTTTAGCATCTCCTTCAGAGGCATCTGAAATATAGTTTTTGCTTGAGCCATGCTACAATTTGTGTTTTTCATGGGATAGGTTTACTGGGATGTTGATTTTCTCGTCCATTAAACAAGTTGATTTCATGGAATTGTTGTATGTGATAGACCATCTGCAGTCATGGCAGTTTATTAGCTTATTGTTATCTCCTTTACTGCCCCTACCAACTGGTAAATGCAATAAGGAAAGGGTAAATTTACAGAAGCTACCTCACAACAATTTATTGTATTTTAGTTTTAGAAATGCTCAAAATTGAAAATTCAACCTTATAGTGTGTAATGGTGTCACATCTAAATATGGGTCACGTTAATAGAAACTGAAAGCAGCCGCTAATCTCTTTTGCAGGGCCCAAGGCCAGGATTTTTCCCAGATGACAAGTCTCAGAGAAAAGGTTAAAATCCTTACTCAAGCAATATTTTTTCTATCGCCATAGCGTTTGGGTTAAGTTTTCATATTAATAGTTGCATCACATATCTGTTTCCTATTGTTCTCTTGTGCAGATGTCACACGAGAAAATGATTGGGCCTGCCCTAAATGTGGAAATGTCAACTTCTCATTCAGAACAGTTTGTAACATGAGGAAATGCAATACACCAAGGCCGGCAATGCAGGTAATACTTCTGCAGATTTTTGCACTGAAAGCCTATAATTTTGCATTTCTCTTGTCCTATTGGGTTGCTTCTCTTCTTGTGTTTAATATGTATGTGTGTTGTGTGTTCAGAGGCCAACCAAAGCTTTAATCTCATAGGGACTTTGGGGTCTCTAAGAAGGGATATTAGTTTATTGATGTCTGCACATGTTTTCTGTGGTCCTTTAGTCCCCGATTGGTTTTTCTTCTTTAAGTGCTTCTAATTTTCTTTCTTTGCCGCCTTTCTGCATTTGAAATCTGAAATAATTTTCAGGGTGCAAAGTCAGAGAACAGTCCAAGTAAGTCTTTGAATCTATAATTCATCTTAGTTTGTTTTTTTAATTTGTGTGGAGTCATATATAGATAAATCTTTGCTGTCCTTCTCCAGAACAAAAGATGCCTGAAGGAAGCTGGAAGTGCGATAAGTGCGGCAATATAAATTACCCTTTCAGGACCAAGTGCAACAGGCAGAACTGTGGAGCGGATAAACCATCTGAGGAGGATAAAGCTTCTTCTCCTCCACCAACAGACGGAAATGAGCAGGTATGTGGTGTTGTGTTTTCTTGTGTTTTATTATGCTTACAGCTTCATTCCTCCCTCCTATCACTTGTTCTCACAATCGGTATTAATTCGAACTTGATTAGTATGATTGGAGTTCATAGGTGCCATTATTGTAAATTTTCATGACACAGATAGTCCCTTTGTTCCCCCCTTGAGTATCTTGTGATGTCTTGCATGTATTAATTTGTAACTGTGTATTGTTCCAGTGAGTACTAGGACATGTCTGGTTGTTGGGAAGGTCCAGAGTTGTCATTCAGCATGCTCAGTATCGGTGTCTGAAAGTCAGTCGTGTTGTCGTCGTGTTGCAGCGGTTACTTTGCCTTCTCATGATCTGTGTCAGGTCCTGGTATTATCTACACTGGTCGGTGTTGTCTTCTGTGGACCCTCTTTTATATTATCCAGCTAAAAGTCTGGCAAAAGTTCCACAGGTGGGTTTCGGTTTCTTTTATTAGGAATTGTTGCTTTGAGATGAGACTTATCTAGAGAGTATGTCAGCATGCAACAGTGTTTATGTGGGAAATCATGACTAAAGTGTGTAATTTTTTTTGGTGATTTATGAGTTGAAAATTGTCACTTCAGTTCATTGTCCTGATTGTCCAGGGTTTTTCTTGGGTAATATGATGTTTGGATCACGTGTTGCTGAGTGCTCTTGTGGTTGCCTAGGGACAAACTGATATCTTTTCCCAGTATTGGGTCTCACTGGGTCAGTTTCCGGTTCGGCTTGTGTGCGCAATTGCATAAACCAACCTTTGAGCATTACTGAGCCTAAAATGTTGTGGGCGTTGATTGGTGATGGGGGGGATATTTTGGGTTGTGTTTGTCAATTTGTATTGACTCGTTTTCCACCTGCTGGAGACTACCTCCCACGGTGAATTGGCAAGAAAGAATGTCTTAAAATCCGAAAATGTGTCAACTCTGAAAATTCATGCTGTCTAGCAGAAGACATTTGGCCGGTTACTGGTAGCAACTCTTACTCCCGTTCCTAAGCTGGAAGGGGTATATAGATGTAAGCTATATGCCGACACCCTTGGCAGCTAAGTTCTGATTTTTTCGAATCTTATCACCCAAATTTCTTCGATTTCAAGTGACAATGGCGGATTTTTAAAACTGTGATTTCTAGCAGAACACTTGCTCTTATACTAGGATGCTTTTGCCAAGTAAAAGATACCTAGGATGTTTCTTAGTCGCAGGTTTTATTTTATTTTATTATTTCCTTTTTTTTTTTTGGGGGGGGGGGGGTGTTTGTCATAGGTATCAATGCTACAACATAGTGGCCCTTTAATCCAACAGTACTCGTGTGAGATGGTCTTATGGTAAGTTAGCTTAACATTATTTCATGCAAGACCTTCCATTGGGTTTCAGATTTATTTGGTACTACCTCCGTCCCATTTTATTTGTCCATCTACCTAACTTGAGAACGCCAATGTGTATAGAAAATTGAGGTGAAAAGTTTGTAATTTACCCTACCCCTACTTTAATTGAAGATAATAGCTGTTGAAATTGTAAAAAGTGATAAATGAATCTATTAATTAGAGGTAGAAAAGGAACTACAGTTGTTGGGATTGTAAATGGGACAAATATTTTGGGACAAAGAAATTAGGTAAAAGGACAAATATTTTGGGACGGAGGTAGTGTGTGGCATAGTTTTGTGTTTTTAGAAATTTAATGTTACAAGATTCCATCGCAAAATTTAGGTGTTTTGAAGTAACTGTTTTACATATATTTGTCCTGTCCCTCTTCTCATGTTGGCTTTGGCCGGGAGGGTGATGAGGGGTTTTGTCGGAGATGGTGTGTAGTGGTATGCACAGTGGTATTGTGTGTTACCAGAAAAGCATTGCGACATTACTCATCGTTGAATTGAAGAGTGGCGCCTATTATTTGGTATGGTGGTTGTTGCCTATGTTGTAAAAATAGGCCGGTCCGACCAGTTCAATGGTGGCCCCACAAGTTGACCGGTACGGTTTCAAGTTTAGCTCGGATGATTGGTTCAACTGAGAAAGAAAACGGCAAAATTGGTTGAACTAGGCGGTTCACGGTTAGACCGGGATTTTGGTAATTTGATTTAAAAAATTTCGGTTTTTGAACGGTTCAATCCGACTTTGACCAGTTCATGACATATTCTTATATATGAAAATTTAACTCATGACCGGTTCATGCCGATTTTGACGGGTTCAATCATGACCAAGGTCACATAGTCTAATCCGGTCAAACTGGTCCGACCAGTTGAATCATTGACCTGCTGGGTCAACCGGTTTAGTGACCAGTCCAATTCTGACAAGTCTGGTTGTTGCTTGATGGAGGATTTCCTGTGTTATCACTTTTTATTTAATATGTATAATTGATTATTTTCTCTTCCTTTTACTAAATGTTACAAATTGGAGCTGGTGTTTTTAAAAACGGTTTTGCTATACGTCGCCCTAAGGGCGACAAATAAAGAGAATCTTATCAATTCTAGATTTTATTAATATGGAATATTATTGAAATCTTTATTAATTTGATAAAAAAAAGATATCACATCAATAAAATAAATTGATTTTATCTAATTTAAATGTCCGCAAGCATATAGAAGCTTAATGTTTAAATTAGGAAGGATTCGTTGAATTATTATGCTGCAAATTGTGCTCTGATTGATTTAATATGACACTTTGATTTTTAAAAGCTTAATGTCGACACTAGAAGCAATTCCGACTAAATCATGCTTCATAAATCTAACACTATTTGGCTCCAAATTCTCAGTGGGTGTGAATCATCTTTTAGTGCAACGATTTCCCCAGTCACAAAATCATTTGGTCAAGGAAGTCCAAAATCTGTAAATAATTTCTCAAAAACTGCAAAAATAATGGAAAATTTTGATAAATCGACATACAAGATAAGTCCACCCAGTGGTTGTGGTTGTTCAAGAAGACCAGACATGGTGATAGAACCAACGGATGATGGTAGACATGGACGGATACCAGGGGAGATGGACTGTGGTTTCCATTGATTTAGATAGAAGCAGATCAAGGACTATCAATCATTGGGTGACTATTACAATTGGTAACTGTTCATGCAAAGTAATCAGCATCCGCGGTGGGTGGCCGGAATGGATGCCGGACAGATGGTGGATGAGGGAAGATGACGTGCCTGGGAGGGGTGAGAACATTTTCGTCACTCATTTTTAAATTAGATAAAAAATGAGTTTATTTTATTTTTGGATATCTTATTATATCTAATTAAAAATGATTCCAATACCATTCCTTATTAATAAAATCTGAAATTGATAAGATTCTCTTTATTTTAGAAAACGCCTGGTAATTGGTATGTAGGGGTCAAAGTTGTCTTTGGTTTTTTTTATTTTGATGAATGAGTCAAAGTTGCACGTAGTTTGTTGGGCTCCATATGCCCTTCCCCCGTCTTACTGCCGCGACCTGGACTTTGCCTTGGGTATCTTTTTAAAATCCAATTGCATTTAAGCTGAAAAATTGATCTTTTAAAATACCTTTAAGATGAAAAAGATGATGCACAACTAGAGAAGATTGTTATTTGACAGTCTACTCATTCAAGGATTGACCTAGAACAGTAAAAGAAATCTGAACTACTAAATGGTCGGACTGTACTCTAAAACAAATCTGTACTAAATTTGCAGGATATAGAATTAGGAGATTCCCAACGAGCCAGGTGAAAGATGCCCATGGCATTGCAAAGTTGTTAAACTAATATCTATATATACCCCAGTTTAGTCAATAGATGGACTATTTTGACAAAAAAATAAAAAAATAAAAAGTAAAAAATGGTCGGACTGTAAAATCGCAATTTCACTGAAATTTTGGCGACCCCTACATACCAATTACCAGGCGTTTTCTAACATTTGAATTTGTATAGTAAAATAAAAAGAATCCTCATTACGTTGTCTTTGGTTTTTTTTATTTTGATGAATGAGTCAAAGTTGCACGTAAAATGTATATTGCTTTCAAATTCCAGTTATTTTTGCCGATTTTTTTTTTGTTATTATTTGGGTTAACGGGATACGCAAAAAAAAAAAAAAAAAAGCCCAATAGACGGTACAAGGTAAAGAAAAGCAGTCACTAATAGCCATTGCCTATTCAACAGGGGAAATTATTGAAAAATGAAGTACGATTGTTCCCAACTGCTATGTACATATATTGAATATTCATTGTACTCATAGAAAAACGGTAGGTAGAATTATAGCATAGATTGATCATACGGAGTAAATATTAACTAGTATCGGCCCAATGGCCCCTACCTAGATATATATTGGCTCCTTCATTGCATTTGGCAACTTCTTACACAACTTGAACAAGGGTTATTAACTCTAATGGATGGCCTAAGAAGCAAATTGACCATGAAATTAAGAGGATAATAAGATCTCAAATTATAAAAATAAAATTAAAAAAAAAATCCAATCACTTTCCCAAGCTACTACGTCAAAAAAAAAAATATGCTTTATTCAAATTGTTACCTTGATTTGTCAGTGAGTTTAAAACTGTGGATTATTAAAATTGTAACTATGGTTTAACACTGAGTGTACCTATTAATTATTCAACTACAGCAGAATTTTAACAATGGTGGTGCTTCCCTCTATATTAATTTTTAGTCATTTCTCTCCCATCAACTTATTCTTAATGATAAATCGAACAAAAAAAAAAGTTCTATTATTATTTTCAACAAGTGAGGAATTAAACGAGAAAATTATTAATGGAATATTATATATAGGGCTTGTTTTGTAATTTTGACCATACATTTCCTCGAATACTTTCTGGGCACTCTCCAAATCACCACTCTGAATGACCCGCGAGTGAAAATGTTGTTGGATATTGTAATTTTCCTAGGATTTGGCTATACAAACTCAACCCAGTATCCATTTGTCCAAGCTTGCCATACATGTTCATCAGGTACGGTGGTTGTTTAAAAACTTGTCGAGAAAACACCCAGAAGTAATTATTAGAGCATGAAGTTGTTTGGCCAATGACAGAGACTTCGTGGGCACGCAAGCTTGAATTAGAAGGGAGAAGAGATTTGGGTCTAACCATATTTTTTATTTGGACCTCTCAAATGCTTCGTTCAGGTGCATTCAATGTTAAAAGTTACAAAACAAGCTCTATATGTAAATTTTTCATTTGTTGATTTTCTCCTTCAATTTTTCGGTGGTTGAAAATAGTAATGGAATTTGTTTTTTTGTTGATTTATTGATGAGAATGAGTTTATGGAGGAGCAATGAGCCAATGACTGCAAATGGATATGGAGGGAATCATTACCATTATTGAAATTCACCCATGGTTGAATAATTAAGTGGTACACTCAGTGTTAAAACCATAGTTACAATTTTAATAATTCATGATTTTACTTAGTGGCAAACCATGGTTACAACTTGAATAAATCATAATAATTTTTTTTAATGTAGCAGTTGGAGAAAGTGACGGGGAAATTTTTTTTAAAACAAATATTATTATTATTATTATTATTTTATAATTTGAGACATAATTGTCATCTTAATTCTTCATGGTCAATTTTCTTCTTGAGCCATCTCTCAGGGTTAATAACCCCTTCAACAATGAAATTTCCACCTAAACGGCTAAATTTACATACGGATTTTCCAGTGTCCTTTCATGGTTGTTGTTGAGTATTCGGCTGAAAACACCTAACAAGCATGTTATAATAAACACACAACTCAGCCATAGGTTTCGATTTAACAGATATGGCAAGATTCAAACATAAGAAATGGGAAGACATAGACGTTGTAGTGATCTAAAAACATAATCCCTATTTTCATTTTTGTATGTCAATAACTATACTTTGTTTTTATATTCTAGTGATCTAAAAACATTTAAAATTATATTATGGTGGAACTTAATTGAGTATATATCTTAAATATCATAAATTTTGACTTACATTTGATTTAAATCATAATAATTACTCGTATTTTCAAAAAAATAATTTAAAATTCTTTTAGTAACTATATTTTATAACTTTTGTAGAGTAGAAATGAAAAAGAAATAAAAAATATGAAAGTCAACTTAATACCACTAAAATATAGTTCTTTGGTTTTTAAGAATTAAGATTACCAAAAAAAAAAAAAAACTACAAATCACTGGCATACAAAAGTTGCAAGTAGGATTTACTAGAATCCAATTTCCCTACAGTGTTTATGGAGAGACTAATTCTGTAAAAACTAAAGACATTGAAAATTAAGTTAGCCCAAACAAATAAAGGCATACATTGTTCTTCATGAATATATCCTATGAGAGACAAAGACAGAAAAACAAAGTAACCCAAACACGCCAACAATTTTGAATTTGTAACTAACATTTTTATAAGGGTTTTTGGTTCCAAATAATCTGTACTAGGACCTTGTGATTGAGAATAATTCAAAGTGACTTTTTGGCTAATGACAGTATATACTTTTATTTTATTATCTCATAGCATAATATAAACATTTTTCGACAATGAAAAATGACGTGGCCAATGAAAAAGATGACTTTTCAGCCAATGAGAAAATATATTTTATTTTATTATCTTGAATTTGTAGTCTAGTAGCCAAGTCATTTTTCCATTGCCGGAAAATGCAATATTATGGTATGAGAAAATAAGATAAAATTATAGACTATTATTGGCTGAAAAATCACTTTGGATTATCCTCAGTCACCAGGCCCCTAGTACGGATTATTTGGAGGCATGGCTTAATCCTAGTTGGAAATAAAAGTGTCGGCACAGGCACCCATTCAGGAAAATTCTACCCACAGTAACACATTAAACAGCTTTAAAGTTTAATCCAAGTATATTTTTCCCACCTCACAATTTGAAGAACAATCCAGCACTTAAAGGGTGACAGTCAGAATGAGAAAATTGCCACAACATTTCTCCACCTAAAATCCTGAAAATCCAGCAAGTAGGCTTGTTTATGGATGCTAGTAGAGATAGAAGGGGGATTCATTGGGGGCTTTCAACAGCTGGAAAGTTGATGTGGGGCCGGAGGAAGACGAGATGGTCTGTTGTTGCTGCCAGTAGTCTGGAGGGCCACCCAGAGGCATTGAAGTCTGAATACCCATGGAACCTTGATTTGCTGGGTGCATCGGCATCGAGTGTTCTGGTTCACATGAACCCCATGAACTTGTTGACAGAAGAGAGAGAGCATGGAGATCTTGACCTCCTTCAATGTTGGACCCTTCCATGGACACCGCCATACCTGCATAACTACACCCGTCATTGATGGTTTTAAGGAATGGATTCACCGTGTAATACGAGAATCAACCCAGGTTTATGTTTACTGCCCAAAAGCTAACAACAAACAAGAATGACAGTAGTTGCTCCAGGTAATTGATTACCAGCTAGAGTTCGGATTGTTTGGCCAGTTGCAGAATACAGATTTCGTAGTTTTGGAGAATACAGGTTTACGCTTTGTCTCATGAACTGAGTGACAAACGAAACACGTCACACAGCAAATTTTATTGTTAAGAATGAACAGCGGAGGATTAGGGGTAATCCAAAAACTTCTTTGTTAAAGGAATTGGATTGGTTGCAGTTCAGGGCGATTCAGGTCTTGGGTCGACTTTAAGGGTCCATTTGGACCTAGAAAAATAGGATGGAAAAAAAATCTCATGGAAAAAAAATTAGGAGGAAAAATTTTTTGGGGTAAAGTAAATTTCTTTCTCTTGTTTGGTTTAAGTAAATTTTGAAGGAAAAAAATTGATTTTCTATTCAATTTTCTTTTCCTTGTTTGGTTTGAGGAAAAATACATGGAAAAATAAAATTTGTAAGAAAACTTGTAAACATCAAGTTTCATTTTTTTAAATCATATGATGTGATTTGGGAGAGAAAGAGAGAGTTAGTGAGGGAGAGAGTTAGAGAGAGAGAGAGAGAGAGAGAGAGAGAGAGAGAGGAAGAGAATTAGAGAGATAGAGAGAGTGACAAAGAGAGAGAAAAGAGAGTTACAGAGAGAGAGCGATAGAGAGAGAGAAAAGAGAGTTAGAGAGAGAGAGCGAGAGAAGAGAGTTAGAGAGATAGAGAGAGTGAGAGAGAGAGAGAGAGCGAGAGAGAGAATAGAGAGTTAGAGAGAGAAAGAGAGAGAGACTTAGAGAGAGAAGAGAGTTAGAGAGAGAGCGAGAGAGAGAACGTTAGAGAGTCAGAGAGAAGAAAGAGAAGAGACTTAGAGAGAAAGAAGAGAGAGTGCGCGAGAGAAAGAGGGAATAGAGTTAGAGAGAAGATACTTAGAGAGAGAGAAAGAGATAGGAGAGAAGAGAGAGAGCGAGAGAGAGAAGAAAGTTAGAGAGAGAGAGAGAGAGATAGGAGAAAGTTAGAGAGAGAGAGAGAGAGATAGGAGAAAGTTAGAGAGAGAGAGAGAGAGAAGAAAGTTATAGAGAGAGAGAGAAGAAAGTTATAGAGGAAGAGAGAGAGAGAGAGAGAGAGAGAGAGAGAGAGAGAGAGAGAGAGAGAGAGAGAAACGAGTTAGAGAGAGAGAGACGAGTTAGAGAGAGAGAGACGAGTTAGAGAGAGGATGAAAAGAAAGGTTGACTTTGATCCAAAATTTTTCTCCCAACTTTCCTTTCATTTTTGAAGGGAAAATTTTTTATTCATTGTTACTCCAAATTTTCCATGTAATTTTCCAACTATTTTTTTCTATTCCTTTTTCTTCAATCCAAACAAAGGAAAGATTTTCATTTTCCAAAATAATTTTTTTTCCATGCTGTTTTCCAAGGTCCAAACGGACCCTAAGTAAACATTTTCAGGTCCCAGTTGTTTATTTTTGGGTAAAATAATTCCCTCTTAGTCCTAAGTTGAGTCAGTGGATGGACAAAAGAGGTTAAACAGCAATCAATCTCCCTCCATTGACAAAAGCTTCCTGAATGGCAACTCTAATCTTAAGAACAACATATTTGACATAAAAAGCAAGAAAACATACCACCACGGTGGAAGACCTGAGAAGGTGGGCTCTGGAACGGCAACGACTGGATGGATGCGGGAGAGAACTTGGTCCCAGGACTTTCAAGTCCATTTTGGGTACTCTGCAGCTCATCGGGACCCCCTGATTTAACCGTTGTAAAAACACCCGGTTTTATATGGACAACCTTGGCATTCCTTCTGGCTCCCCAGATATCTTGCCTGGTGTTAGCCACCGCTCCCTGGTTGAAAGCAAAACTCAACTGATTCCCACCTTCTGCAGACCCAAACACAGCAACCCACAAATTAACAAAGCCCATCACCAATTCGTAATGCTTATTGATTATCCTTACACAGATTGTCCTACAGGTTTAGCTGTTATATTTTTCATTAATATGTTAGTACGTAACTCATCCAAAGTTGAATCGAGGCTGCATAACAAAGGTTAAGTTAATAAACCCAACAAGATCAGCATAGAGTAGCAACTTCACTGATTCTAGCTAAACCAACTAAAATTTGATCAATTTGTATGCCAAACAAATGATGTTCACCTATTCATACAAACAACTCTTCCCAATGTGGGCTTCACGATCGTGGGTTGTTGGGAGATCCGGACATAAAACAGCCTAATCTCAGCAGACTTTAATGCGACGGAACCGATTCCTTGTTCATTTATTCATACATTAATTTTTGGTGGAAAAATGAAATTGGGGGTGTTGGGGGTGTTGGGGGGGGGGGGGGGGTTGTGGCTAGTGGTCAAACTACAACAGAGTTGAAGTTTAGCTGGTCCATCTTTCATATCATAACTGTTGGTGCAAAAGGAGTTTTCTCCAATAGGATGTCCAGACCTATATACAAGTACAAGTGTACAACATAGGCATGGAGTACATTCATTCAAAAGGAGAAAAAGAGAAAAAAGCGGGGGTGGAGAATGACAAACCCACCAAACATACTATTATACCCAGTGGCCAACTGGCCATGAATTAATGAATTGTGTAGATTAGGGACAACATTCATTCATGCCCATAGGTTTGTTATGTTATGGAAATCATGTACTTCACTCTTGAAAGCATATACATGAAAAGAAAAGAAAAAACAAAAAAGAAACCAGTATACCAGTAATCACATTCATCCAACTGCAGGCACATTTTTCATGAAGAGCTATTCATATAGTTGAAATTGGGTTAAATTCATGAACTTAAGAATCCAAATCTAATACCCCCCAAATCCTTGAGGTATGGAGTGGTCTGAACTAATAGTCTTACCTCTAAATTTTGCAATTCAGAGAGACTGGTCCCAATAGCCCAAGATTTAAAAACTTTAAACCGTTTGCTACCTATTGTCCCATGGAAAAGGATCAGAGGTTTTATGAAAAAATATGCTTTAGTCCTTTACAATCTAAGTTGAAAAACTTAATCTGTTCAGCTATCTTGATTATGGACGATAACTTTGTGCAGTTTAAAGACGTTGAATCAAACATATGGCAAAGAAAAAGATTAGTAATCCCTACCATACAAGGACGATGGAAGTCTCATTGAGTTGAACTGGATGACCTCAGGCTTTGGCTTCCGGCGCCGTGCATTATGATCAGATAGACGCCTGCGGCAGCTCCTCTTCTTTTGGTCAAACTCTGACAGGCCGTGGAACCTTCAATATAAGCGATTTATTCAAATGGCAGAACTGAATCAACATACAAATTCATAACAAGATCAAAGGCAGGTCATAGGCATCAATGACAGAAACCCACCAAGGATCCTACCAAAACAAGATCTGAGCAACAAAAACAGTAAACAAGCTAATTTATCATCATCCTCCACAGATTCTCAGTTGCCCAGAGGCTTACCGGCTGCACTGTTGACAAAACCTTCGCTCGACTCCATTTATAACGACCTTGGGACTTTTGGAGTGATTTTCACAGACTCGATGTTTCCTATGGTAGTCTTTAGCTTCAGAGAGATCAAGATTGCATCCTTCGACTTGGCAGCGTGGGATCTCAGCATTGACAAAGGACGATTTGGACTTCTTATCAGGAGAATTTGGAGGAAGTGAAGTCAAGGAAGAATTCTTCACATTGCTGGCTGCAGAAACATCTTCAAAGTAGGTCCTTTCCCCGAGCTCCAGAGCAATCAAAGATTCACCAGAAGCAGCTGAACTCCCCATTACCGAGGAGGTTCTTTCTGAACCAGAACTGACCAATTCTCTCTTGTTTCTGAGGTCTTCTTGAGAGCCATCATTTGTGGTCTCCAATGTGAACTGAGTTCCTTTGATCTCCCTGTCCATGGATGAATCAACAGAAGCTGATTTCGAGCTTTTCGATGAGGATGCATATCCCAAATCAGAACCAGTACCTCCACAAGAATACAAAGACCCGACTTCAAACCCTTCTATTCCATCAATTTCCGAGTCAATGAACTGCAACTTTTTGGCAGTTTCAGACGGTTTTGGGTTAAACATAGCCAAGTTCTCCCAGTCCCAAAGGAAGGGACTTTTTGCATTCAGTTCCATCACTGGGATCCCACTCATGAAATTCTCTCAATATGCTGCCTCGATCTCCGGAGCTCCGCAACAGATCAGATCTCTCGGTTACTGACCCTGGATACCATCCAAATACACACTACAACTTCACATGACAATAGGCAAGATCTTCAAAAATTGTGAAGATGGCAAGGAGGAAAAAAAAAATTGCATTTGTAGAGAGTTCCAAGGCAACAGATTCTTATTGTTAATAATTACATCAAGGAGTCAACTAGGGTACTCGATTCAGACAAGATAGAGTCATACCTTGAAATCAAAACAAAAAGATCAGAGGATAATCTGCAATTCTCCAACAGGTATCCATCATCATGCTTCAATTAGCATATTCTTCTGCAGAAAACATTTCCCAAACAAGAAACAAACTTAATGAAGGAAATTAAACCTTTTCAACTTAAACTAAAGCTATCAAACCAATAAAAGCATCTCTCCATGACTATTCTTCCAACCCTTTTTCTTCCAAAATTCTCATGCCAAGTACAAAGGATGAATTTTCGGGGTAGTGGATTTGAAACTTTTCCGATCTTTTACACTTTTGTACTCCTCTCTTAACTCTTAAGCCCCACTTTTGGGAGAAAAGGTCCAAATTTTACCACTGCTATCGAACCCATTTGGTAGATAACCACCCTAATGATGCCACAAGTTGCTTTGCTTGCTTCTTATCTTCAGAACATCCCATCTCTCTCTCTCTCTCTCTCTCTCTCTCTCTCTCTCTCTCTGGGTCTCTCTCTATCTCTCTTCCCAATTATTTGAGGCAACCAGGAGGCACCAGAATGAATTGATAGCTTTTACCCTAAACTTTTACAACCTCCTAATTTTGGATATCCCAAATACAGCACAATATAATAGAAACAAAAAAACTTTTTTGTTGATGGCAAAGTAAAAATAGATGCCCACCAAGTAAAACAAACACATCTTTCCAAAAACCCTACTGGATTAAAAAACCCCACCTTCAGAAATCCAGATGACAAATTTAAACGACTTCAATAATTTATACAATGTGGTTGATCATTTCTATATTCCAACCTGAAAAGAAATCTAGTCAAAACACGAGTATCGGAGCGCGAATCTATTTTAGATCAAATGTGAGAACCCATTCCAAAATACTACTCTATCATGTGAAAGAGCCTATTTGATTTTATAAACCCCTCATCAGTTCCATATCTTAAAATGTTATAACCAAAATAATTTGAAAATGGGGAAAACCCAAATCTACAGTTGTCTTTTGCTACTCCTCTAGGGCTTCATTTGGGGGTTTTCAATTTCAAAACAAAAAGAACCTGAACTCGCCGTCACTTGCCACTTTCCCAAATCAATAATAATGACCCAGAAATTTAATTATCCAGAAGCAGCATTTCTTCCTGCAAATTTAGAGATGTGATAACAATTGGTAAAAAGATTAAAAGAAAAAGGAAGGGTCTAGTCTCTAGACAAATCAGAAAGGTCGACATTTTTGGAAGTAATTGTATGGTAAACAAAAAAAAAAAAACCCAGAAATAGAAGAAGAAAGAACCCAGAAATAACAACCCAAATCAGAAACTTATGCTTAGCCCAAAGAAGAAGCAAAAACATAAATAATTGCAGCTTCTGCTCTGGAAAACCCACTGAGTAAATACTAACAGAATTCTGAGATAACCATTCGAAACCAAAAAAAAAAGTAAAAACAGCAGCACTGATAATCATGATTCAGGATAATAATTAGCAGGAAGTAACACTAAAAGACAGCCAAATTTAGGAAAAAATGCAGAAAAGCTTAGGCCTTACCTTGGGAAGCTTCTCTCTCTAGAAATAGGAAAGGCCTTTTGAGTTGAAGAGCGAAAGCAAATGGAAATCAAGCCTCTTTAACCTGCTCTATTTCTGATTTTCTCGTATTTTATTTAAATCCCCACCATTCTTTTTTTACCAACTCTCGTTTCATACAGTCATTACTGTGTGTGGGACTGTGGGGTAGAGAGAGAGGGGTCAAGGGAAAATGTGCAGGAGAGAGAATCACACAATGTGTGTGTGTGTGGGGTCTTTTTTTTTTTCTTTCAGTTGTTTTTCGAGTAACTTTATTTGGGCTTTTTGGCTCTCTTTTTTTATAGATGGGAAGGTGGGAGGAATTACGTATTGGGACCTACTCACCTACATAGAATAGAGGTGACATGGAAATGGGAAAGAGTTTATTGATAGAGATGGGATTTTCTTTAAAATAGTAATGAAAGAAACACGAGAAAAAGGGTCATGAGCAGTGGCTAATGGTTTACTGTTTTTGTGTTTTCAGTTATATTGTATTGTTGAGCGTTGTTAAATAGATTTAAAGTTTGTATCAATAGGTGCAAAGATTTTTAAAGAAATCAATTTGACAGTAAATAGAGGCGGCAAGTAGACCTGTCAATTCGAGAGGGCGAGCGGTTTCGGGTTGGGTTCGGTACGGGTCAGTTTCCGGTTTTTTATGTTTTAGTTTTGGAAATTTCGGGCCCAACCTTAAACTTTCAGGTGGGTTTGGGTCGGTTTCCCGGGACGGATCGATTTCTGCCAACTCTATGTGTAAGATTGAAATTACGAAAGTCACTTTTTCTTCCGAGTCTAACCGGGAGCAAATTACCTTTGTGCATCTAATATTTCCATGTAAAAACAATACAAAAATATATTATTGAGCATTGTTAAATAAATTTACTGTGTTTGATAGTTTTTCCAAAAAAATTTACTCGAAAAAATTTTCCCTAATCTAGGAAGCTTTTCCTTAGGTTGTCAAGGAAATAATGAGCCCTACATCAAAACTTTATATATATATATATATATATATTATGGAAAATTAAATATGAGAAAATTTGTCAACTTGAAAAGTTGACTAATTTTTCTAGAAAAGTTTCACAACCAAACACTTCATTAAAGTTTGCATCAAGAAGTGCAAAGATTTAAAAAAACATTCAATTTGACAACAAATAGAGGTGTGCAAGACTGACATCTTGATTAATTTTAAAGGTTACTTATGCTCCCGAGTCTAACTAGGAGCAAACTTACTCCTTGCTCCCGATGCCACTAGGACTTGAAAATTTTAGTCTCATGATAATTTTTCTCAAATTTTACAAACATTTCTTCCCAAAATTATACAAATTAAGATCATACAATGTTAGAAGCATAAACAAGCCAAAACAGGGGAAAGACTGATAGGAGCATAGTTTCTAAGGTAGAAAATGGATATGTATGTTTAGACCTGTCAATTCGGGCGGGTGGGTTTTGGGTCGGGTAAATAAAGGTCGGGTGTATTTCAAGTTCAAGTAAATATGGACAGTGTATTTCTGTTTCAGGTCAACCCCATGAGTTATGATTGCGACCTCTTGCCGTTTTTTCTTTTAACAAACTGGTCTTTAAGGGCCTGAAATTTATGGGTAAATCGAATTTATCAGTTTTTACCTAAATTTACCAAAATTTACCAAAATTTACCAAAGTTAAAAAACAAAAAAAAAATGATATAATAGGATAAATTTAACAAAAGTTACCAAAATTTTACCAAGAGTTAATTTAAGTTTTACCCAACTGCTTTTTACCCATAAATTTTACCCATCCTAAGTACTACTTTTTGTACAATATACATAATAAAATATGATTATCTTCTAGTAACAATTGATTATTATAAATATTTTAACTTAAATCAGAGAAATAACAAATAAATGAGTTACGCTTAAAGTATAATAGTTAAAAGTTCCAATGAAAAGTCAAAACTTCTAATAAAGTTGAACTTTAAAAAGTTAAGTTTCGGGTCAAACGGGCGGGTCGGGTTTAACCCATTAATTTTCTGGTTCGGTGTATTTCGGGTTTTGTTGAGAAAATTGTATTCAAAACCTAGAAATTTCGGACGGGTTCATGTCAAATTATCGGGTTGGGTCTGAAATTGTCAGGTCTATGTATATTTGTGTGTGTAATATATATGTTTGTGTGTGTGTATGTGTGTGTGTAAGTAACCGAGAATTGGGACTAGGAGTTGGAGTTGAGGTCAAGTCCCACTCCTACTTCTGATTTTGACCGAGACCTCATTTTTCATCCCACTTCCAGTTTCATTACTACTAAAACTTGCTGAATTGCGTCAGAAATTAACAAAGTTACGACAAAATTTTTGGACAAAGGGACAGACCTTGCGGCGGAATTTTTTTTGCCGCAATTTAGCCCATCGCAGGACCTTGCGACTCATGGAAAATTTAAAAATATAAAAAAACATATATAAAAAATTCCTTGCGACGTAATTTGCGACGGAAAATTCCGTTGCAAGGAACATTTTTTTTTATACTATTTTCTAGGTTTCCCTTTTTTGATCTTTCTATTCTTAAGCTTCTTTGAACTAGAATTCTACTTTTAACTTAAAAATATAAAAGTTGCATTTCATATAGATACAAATAAATAAATTTGAAAGTTGATATATATATATATATATATATATATATATATATATATATATATATATATATATATAAATGTGTGTGTGTGTGTATGTAACCGAGAATCTGGACCAGGAGCATTAAATGAAGTGGAGTCCCACTCTCAGCCTCGGTGGTGACTAGGAATTCATTTGTAATCCCACTCCCAATCTTGCTCTCACGGGGAGCGAGATATTGGACCAGGTCTTGATTAGGAGTGGGAGGGGATCAAGATTCTTGGAATTTTTGCTCATCTCTATTCATCAGTGCCTAATTACTAATGCAAATTATATACGAGTAAAAAATATAACACTACTATAAAAACATTGGACTTCGAGTGACGTGTATAACACTCTGGATATGGTTTAACATGATTGAAATGATGATTAATGTCATTGATGTGCACCTTCCTTTCAGAAAGCTCATTTATTGAAACTTCACAGTTGCGTGCTTGTCTAAGCTATGGGATGAGTAACTACTACCGGTGGAGTTTTCTTAAGTAGCGTTTGAGTAAGGACAACACGTTAAAACAGCTCGTGGTGATTTGTGTTGCCAATCATTTATCTTTAAAGTCATTCCTAGTAATGTAGGGCCAAGGCGATACAAAAATGGTATCCCAATCAACCCGTGACAATGAGTTGTGCCAATTGGGGGGGGGGGGATCTATAGGTGATTGCCTAGCTGGACAAAGATTGTGGATTGGACTGCAAATCAAAAGGACACATAAGTTTTTCGCACGTGATGCATAACGATGACGTTGCAATCATAAGTGGAAGAGGGGGGGGGGTGGGGGTGATTGTAACAACCCGGATATAGTTAAATAGTATGGTTTAAAAAGATTGAAATGACTATATATATCACCAAGGTGCACCTTCCTTTTACGAAGCTCATCTCCAGAAAACTCAACAGCTAAGCGTGTTTCGTTGGGAGCAATCCTGGAATTAGTGACCTCTTTGAAAGTTTCCCCAAGAAACTTGTGAGCGAGGACGAAACATGCTTAAAGGACATGTGGTGATTTGTCAGGCTAGCCATTGATCCTTCATGTCATTCTTGATAACATATCCGAGGAGAAATAGACAATCTCTCGACATAATAATAATAATAATAATAATAATAATAATAATAATAATAATAATAATAATAAAAATAAAAATAATATTTTACTTTATTTTTTTTACTCAAAACAATTCCTAAGTGCATATTCACTCGAAAAACAAAAATTATCCAAGTGATTATCAACTAACTCGAATTTAACTATCTCCATGGTGGTTTGTCCTTGGAAAATGTTTCTTTTTCTTAAAGCAATTTACACTCGGATAACAGTAAGCTTTCTAAGTGTAAATACTCCCACTTAAACATCTAATTTCTTTTCCAGTGTAACATCAGTCAGAAAGTTATTTACTAATTACAAAAATTTACAAAGCCCGACCCTAACAAAGCTTACCTTCACCCCCTTAAACTCTTTCCATCATTTCTTCTTCTTCTCTCTCTAATTTGCTGCCAACCGATTTCGGGTTTGGACAAAAGAAAATCCTGGTCTACACAAGCTTGAATTGGTTGTTTACACTATAGTATATGCTCGAATCAAACTTTCATTTTGGGTTGATAATTGCCAACCAACAAAACCTAATTCAAGACAACGATTTCTTTGTCCCTCGAAATAAAACATCGAAACTCAAAACTGATTAAGCCGATACCAGTGATAACACAGAAATTAGTAATAATTTTGATTTTTTGGGTTCCATTGAAGAACAACTGCTTGTTTGTGTACTCTCTTATGATGGTTACATACATCTTTTTATCTAGATCCACAGTTTTTCACTCAACTTTTTTTGCTTTTCAATTGCTCTTCTATGGGTACATACATTTCTCTATCCAGATCAAGGGAAAGAGTTACGTTTGAAGCCAACCTTGTGGTGGTGGCTTCTCACATCAAAAATGGCTTAGTTGGCGATTTGAACAACGATTGAAAAAAGGAGTCGGTTGAATTCGACACACATAAAGAGAAATCCTTTGATTATTCATGAGTAGGTTTTTTGTGCTTTGTAGGTACAAAAAATGTCATCGCCAGCAAATTAAATTTTTTTTTTTAGATAATTGAAAACCACAAATGATACAAAATTAATTATAATATAATAAAATTAAAGATATACAAATACAATAGCAATGCATGAGAAATATAGATAGAGAAAATAAAAGTAGAGAAAATAAAAGTTGTTATTCAATTTTATTTTTTTTTGGACCACCAAGATTAAAAATAAAGTAAAGATTATTACAATACAATTTGTGAAAGTAAGGATTATTAGAATTCAATTTTCAAAATATTGACGGTTAAAATATGATCTATTATTTCTTATAAATTTTGTTGCGTAGATATTTTTTAAAATCCACGTCAATATCTACTCATGCGTAGTATTGAAACGTAACTTTATTTTACAATAATATGTATTAGCGTATTATCATAAATAATATATTAATTTGTAAGATGAATGCAAACTCCACAAGTAATTGGACCTTAATAGCCATGAAAAGAAGTGTACTTACAAATAATATAATATTCAATTTAACAAGTTGAAAATGTTGAACCATTTTTTTTTAAAAAAAAAGGTTATCATATATATATATATATATATATATATATATATATATATATATATATATATATATATATATATGGAACGGATCCAGTAGGAAGGAACTTCAGGTAGGAAGGTAGGAAGAGAAGATCCCGGCCATCCAATCCAGATCCAACGCTCAAGATTAAAACCACTAATCACTAATTGGAAACCACTCAAACGTGTGACAAAAAAACAGAAAAAAATAAAGGAAAGATGTGTGCGTATTTTTACGGGATTATATAGCGCCAGTTTCAATTTGTTTCCAAAATACACTTGAGTGCATACACAGAACAACGACACCATTGATTTGGAGAGAGAAATCGGGAAGGTTGTCGCACCAGTAGGAATTCTAGGGTTTTTTTTTTTTGCAAAATCGGACCTGTCTTCGAGCTCGCCGGAGACTGCTGAAAGATAATTCTCGGCGGTCGTCGAACTTACATCAGCAGCAAGCAACCACGAGGAGATCAATGGTTTGTGCTGGTCAGGATGCGAGGGGGTGTGGGGTAGATGTCAGGGTGGACGCTCAGGAGGTCATCGCATACGATGATGCCGTTATACACCAAACCGATTGGGGGGGGGGTGTCGACAAGGGGATGCCAATTGTTAAGAATACCACAGGGGTAGATGTTGTTGGCGCAAGGACACACAGCAAGTCAGTTGGGGTGGGCCAAGCTGCCTCCGTTTCGGCCGTTGATGCGGCCAAGAAACGCAAAGTAATTCTTATATCGGTGGAGGATTCACCCGAGAACAACACGAGGGCAAGGACGCGTAGCAGGGCGGTGCATGCCGAGGGCTGACGCATGCGACGTTGGGCTGAAGCCGGCAGCCAGCACAAGGAAAAGGGTTATGTCGGCTAGTGATTGCACCGGCGATACGTCCAAAAAGGTTAGTTAGGTTCTGAATTTGATGCACACGCCCTGAGTGTGGACTGTGTACATTGATCATCCTTCTTGCGCATTGTTCACACAGATACATAATGTGTTCATTGATATGGTCCATATTGTACACTGTCCACACATATCACAATGTGGTCAGCAGTATGGTATGTCCATATTGGACACTAAACACCTATATGGCACTATGGTCAGCAGTATGGCATGTCCATATTGTACACTGACCACACATATCACAATGTGATCATCAACTACGTCAATATTGTACACTGACCCCATATATCACAATGTGATCATCAGTATTGTAAGTTGCCAATAATGTATACAATTCATATTTGCCACATTATCCACATATATCATACATTGTGATAATTGTTTTGACAAATTATAGAGAATTGTGTAGTGCATGTGATGCGTGATATGGTTTAAAATCACGCACGATCGTTATCATGTATGTCTAAATGTGGTCCGCTTTCTCTATATTGATTATCATTGACAACACATATCACAATGTGATCATCAGTATTGTATGTGGCCAATAGTGTATACAGTTCATATTTGCCACATTATCCACATATATCATACACTGTGATCATTGTTTTAACAAATTATAGATAATTGCATGGTGCATGTGGTGCATGATATTGGTTAAAATCACGCACGATCGTTATCATGTATGTCTAAATGCGGTCCGCTTTCTCTATATTGATCATCATTGACATTGCACCATTAATGCGTTAAAAACTGGCATATATGAATTAAGGTTAACATCAACTGTGATCATGATTGTCAACCTCGTCGCATATGTTTAGGATTACGTTCTTGTTCTGACGAGCATATTCGTGTGGTTTCATGGTACATGCCAAAGTCGATGATGACCCGGATGAGCAAGCAGAGCAGTGTGCTGACCGCGTTTTCCGTACGAGGATGACACCAAGGCTGCTGATCTACATACTCGACAACATCGGCCACGAACACGTGGCTGTGATCAAAGATTTGGGGTTTGGAGGGTTTTTGAACCTTTGGATGAAGCTGCTCCCTGGGGAGTTGTGCAAGTGGCTCGTAGATCAGCTTGACCCTGACACCATGACACTTGACTTGGGTGGGGGTCAACAGATCGAAATAACAGAAGAAGATATTTTCTTGACGACGGGGCTTCCACGTGGGACGATCCTGATCAGCGAAGAGGGAGTGGGCGGTGCCGACATAGAAGCAGTTGTCACCTTACTTGCCAAGTGGCGTACCGAGTACAACCTGAACAGCGACACATGTGTGTGTTTTAAATCTCAGCCGCTGGGTATAAGATGGATATAAGATGGATGTTCAGGTTGTACTCGGTGCGCCCCTTGGCAAGTAAGGTGGCAACTGCTTCTACGTCGGCACCGCCCACTCCCTCTTCGCCGATATATATATATATATATATATATATATATATATATATATATATATATATTACATGCATTACATCATAATTGTTTTACTGTTTTGTCCAATACTACATTTTATCTATTTTTTTTTATGAATGTAACGACATATGCTATAATTTTAATGCAATTTTTTCATAAATATTTTTTATTAATTATTTTAACACAAAGATAGAAAAAAATGTGAGAACAAAAGATATATAAGTAATTTAATATTACTGATATTAAATTATTTTGTCAATTGTCTAAATTTTGGCTAATAAGTATATTTTTTATGGTACGGCGAATGCTATCCTAGGTAAGTAGGCTTTTAAGCCTTTGATGATTCTTGGGAGAGTATTTTATTTTAGCAATTTGTACTTGTTGACAGTTGATAATTGATAGTATAACCAAAGTTGTTGGGATTAAAGTGCCCTATTATCAGATACTTTAATTATCTATGATTCCTCTTCCATCCCATCATATATTAAAAAAAAAAAAGTTCTGATAAGGAACAAATAAGACATGCTAGTAGCAAGTAACAAGTCGCTATTTGCCCATAGTTTCATGGGGTGAGCAACATAGACAAAACTTTCTAATTTACTTATTTAGCAACTTGCAGGTCTTAGTTGTTTTTTTTTTTTTTTTGATAATTAAGGGCAATGGCCCAATTTATTCAAATCAACAAAAGTTAGGTACCCTACGAGCACCAGATGAAGACCCCCAAAACTCCATACAATTTGAATACAATGAAGTGCTAAGGGAGTGCAGCTCATAGTAGTTTATATTTAAAATCTTTGATATAATATAAGGAAGATAATATATGTATTATGTCAAGATGTTTCTTAGTATTTCTTGTGAATTTTTTGACACTCATTTTTTAATAATAAGTATTAATTATCGATTATAGGATGTAGTGGATGTATTAGCTACGTCGATGAATAGAAATGATATTCTAATTGAATCAATCGCATTCGTTAAACATATTGTAGATTTTTTGGGAAATATAAAAATAATGGATAAAAGTATAATTTATGCAATTTATATATGATATTACAGTTACAAAACTCAATCATGCTGAAGAAAGATAACAACAATAAGAATGGAAGCGTTAAAAAGAACTTGATCTTGAATGAATGCACTTTTCTCTTTGTCTCTTTCTTATTTGTATTATAAAAGTGAGGCTTTTGCCTCCTTCTTATGTGTAATGGATTCGTTTGGCTTCGGTGCACGTGAAAGTCCTTGCTGTGTTATTTTTTTAGCAGTTTGGTTGTATTCCTTTTTGTTTGGTGGTGGTTTTGCTGTTTGATTGCAGTTTGCTGTATTCTATGAACCTTAAGCCTTTTGGCTATTAATAATCGAAAAAGAAAAAAAAAAGTGAGGCTTGATAGCCAAGCTAAAGGCTCCTAGATAGATAACAAACCAACTCCTAGTCTTACTCAAGATACATCACAAATATGAAATCTAGTATTGTTAACTGCTGTTATTGCTATGACTCCTATTAATACTCCCCCTCAAGTTGGAAGAATGAAGATCAAGAATGCCCAACTTGGACTTGGTAGTTGAACTAATAACGTCCAAGAGCCTTTGTAAAGATATCACCAGGTTGTTCTTTTGTGTGGATCTTGATCAAGTTTAGCAGGGAAGCCTCGAGTTTTTCACAAACAAAATGGGAATCAATCTCAATGTGTTTAGTGCGCTCATGAAAAAAAAAAGATTGTTTGCGATGTGCAATGCCACTTGACTGTCACAATAGAGTTGCATAGGAGCATTATTGAACACTCCTAGTGCAACTAAGAAGGTTGACAACCATATGAGCTCACTTGTAGTGGCTGTCATTGATCGATACTCAGTTTCTGTAGACAATGAGACACTGTGGATTGTTTGTTGGTCTTCCAAGAGATAGGAGAGTTTCCAAGCATAATAACATATCCAATTAGAGATTTCCTTGAAGTAGAAGACGTCCCCCAATTTGAATCGCAATACTCTACCAACTTTAGGTTTGATTGTTTGGACATTAGAAGTCCTTGCCCAGTGGATCCCTTTATGTAGTACACAAGCCTTCGAGCAGCCTCCATGTGTTATTCACTTTGTGTCTGCATAAACTGTGAAAATTTCATTTTTTTGATATGAACCTATGTTAGACTTATTCTTGAGGTCAAGGTAATTACTCATATAGTTGATCGAGCAGTGAAAATTCATCATACAGACTATTGATATAGGTAGTTGTTTAGAGATTATTCATAGGATGTCGAATTTTAATTTATAGGGTTTTATTCAGCTATTAACAATTGGACAAAAAAGTACCTATAGATAAGTAGCCACTTGCTAGCCATTAATTCTTTCCTATGATCCTCTCTTTTTCTTGTGGAGTACAATTAATTCCCAAGTGGGGTTTGGATGTAGTCGAAAATGTCAAGCCATTTTAATTAATTAAAGATCTTTTATTCATCTCCAATATCAAGAGTTCCTAAGAAAAACGATACACAAAGGACACTATTACAAATTTGTGCATTAATTATCAACCATCTTTCCAACCGATTTGAAACAGTTGGAAAAACCAATCATTTTAACAATTATTCATATTTATTTATCATCTTAGTAGAAAATAGATAAGTGTAATCAGGGTTGAATTTATTTATCATCTTGATAGAAAGACTTTAATTTTAATAATTCAGAATGAGCAAGTTTTAGGTTAGTTTGAGGTATGTCTTCATCAAGTCTCAGAGTTACATATTAAAAGATTCACTATCAAGATAGTGATCCATTTTCTTTGAAACAAAACTTGGATTTATTCATTTTGTCACCCTTTTTAGGAAATATCTAGATGTTCTCATAGCAGCAGCAACAACAACAATATAGCAAACAATTTACGTTTTAAATGTCTTCTAACTCTTAAAATATCAGATAAGACATTAAACCTTACACACAGTAGTGATTTATTACATATATAAAATATTATAGTAACTGGGTCAAACAAGTGATTTGGAGGTGGTGTTTTTATTTGGAAGCTGGATAATTTGATCCTTGAGAAGCCTCCTCATGATTTTGCCAGAGGGTGATTTGGGAATTGAATCCACAAAGTAAAGAGCTCTGAGTCTTTTATAGTGAGCCACATTTGAAGCCACATACTTTATTATGTCTACTTCATTCTCTTTGGCTCCTGCCTTCTTCACTACACACCCCGCTGGCACTTCCCCTGCTTCTTCATCTGCCATTCTGCATTTATTTATTCATTTTTATTTAATTTTCACGTTAATAAAATAAGTTGCAATTAATGATAATAATAGAAATAACAACAATTATATATGACTACTTACGGCACAACAGCTGCGTCTTCTATCGAAGGATGGGACAGGAGGATTGCTTCCAATTCAGCTGGTGCAACCTACAAAGTTTGCAACAAAAATTCTCACATACAACATTTTGTTCAAAAAACATATTTCAAGGCAAAAAATAATCGTCCCTATCTTACTTGGAAACCTTTGAACTTGATTAATTCTTTGATGCGATCCACAATGAAAACATCCCCATCATCATCAATGTATCCAATGTCACCAGTATGAAACCACCCTTCACCCTTCACTGTCCACTGTTTGCTTGGTTTCTTCATCATTCTTATAATATCCTGTCATATATTTCATTAGTTTCTAAACATAATTCACTAAATACTAATCAACAATTAATCACCAATTAAGTACCTTGCATGACACATTGGCTTCTCACACAGATTTCACCTGGGGTGTTCTTAGGAAGGGAGCGACCCGTGTCAGGATCGATGAATTTCACCTCAATATTTGGTAAGATGAACCCTACAGAGTTCCTCTTGGCAACGCCTCCATGTTCTTGGGTTGGATCTCCATGAGTTAGTGTTATGCAACTATGTTCTGTCAACCCATATGCCTGCATCTCAAAAATGCAACCATAAGTATATAGCCTAATATAGATAGACATAAAATTGTGTAGATTGATCAGTTAGATACCTCTTGTACTTGGACACCAGGGAACTTATTCTCAAAGGAAGTAAGGATCTCAGGAGCCAAAGGAGCAGCAGCAGTCATAATAGCCTTAAGGTTGATCTTACTAAGATCAAACTCATCAACAATAGGGTTCTTAACAAGAGCTAAGATGAGAGGAGGCACAACAGGTGCAAAGTGAACCTGATGAGTGATGAGAGCATGCAAGAATGTCCTGAGCTCGTAGCGTGCCACGACAACCACCTTGCCCTTGTTCCTGAGAGTGGCAAAGCAGATGCCGGTGATGCCGTAGATGTGGAAAAAGGGCATGAGACCGAGGGTAGTGACCTCTCCGATCATCTCTTTGGGGACACTAAACAGGGTTGAGCAGAGGTTAGCCACCAGGTTTCGATGTGTCAACATGACACCCTTAGACATCCCAGTCGTGCCTGATGAGAAGGGCAAAGCACACATGTCTGTCTGTTGGATTGCCTCTGAAATGTAACGGATGTTGGCTTTGTCCCCAGCTTCCAGAAGTTCGCTCCAGTATATGGCCTTTGCGTTTTCGATTCTTTCGTCTTCTACTACGATGATTGCCAGACCCAACTCCTTCACCTGTGTTTGCATATATCTACCTTATCATAAATACTCCCTATTAAATAACATGTTTCAAAACTAATGGTGTCTCAAATGGTTGGCTTTCGATTTATATGATTTGGGTCGGTCCGATCAAATTTTTCTAAATTTCGTATATGATCTTAAAGTCTTTAAGGATTGGATCCATTGTATAAGAAATTTGAATCCAAGTAACTAAATCTTGGGAATTGGCCATTTTGGAAAGGGTCATAATTAGTTTGTCATGGATCCGTGAGCCTTATGGTGTTTTCTAAATTAGATGTACTCCCTTCATCCCAAATTAATTGACATTTGACACTTTGACAAAATTTTGACCCTTAATTACTCGCAAAATACAATGAGTTACAATATGAAATTACCGTCATTAGAATGATATTTTACTAAGAATTACAATGGAGATATTCATATATATTGTAACTCATTATAATTTGTAAATAATTAACGGTCAAAATTTAGTCAAAGTGTCAATTAATTTGGGATGGAGGGAGTAACTTTTTTAATTATTAAAAAGATAACAAAACACAATATTTAAGAAGGACAATGATACACATCGTGACTCAAGATGATTAATAACCATCTTGAATTATCCATCACATTTTTGTACCTTTCAATAATATTTTTTCTAATAATTATATATATTTATCAACTATAAAAGTATAATACTTATTAGCTAAGTCAAAAAATATAAATAATAGACTAATTTTATCAATCATAGTAGAAAATGCATGTTTTATGCATAGTTTTATATTTATGAAAAATATAAATAAATAATTATTTTATATTGTTTATAAGTTATAATAAACTTCAAAGTAATGAAACATACCTTTATAATGAATTAAATATACTTTTATTTAACTTTATAAGTTATTTAAGTGAAGTGCAAGATGGTTACGTCAAGATGTTTATCATTTTGCATTTAAGAATATCCACCGGTTTGCACAAAAAGTAACTCAAAATAACCTGCTAACATCTAAAATACCGGTTTGTCCATAAATTTGTCATTAAAGTTTAATACATGTTATGCTCCGTTCTTTTACACGGTTAGTTGCGATACACCGCACCACATTTTTTAATTTCTACCACACTTCACCACATCACATCACAATAATTACCAATATATTTTTTCACTTTTCTCTCACCTGACTTTTCTAATCTATTATTCACATTCTCTCTTCTCACACACTCCATCTACCACAACTCTTAGCACAACTCACCACAATTTTTTAAATTTCAGCATACCGCATCATTACCACACTACACCAGCCGTATAAAAGAAAATAGCCTTAGTGTTAGCATTGACCACAACGTAATTTCGGCTAGGTTAGTTGGGTGAGTCCAAATGGAATTAAGCAGAAATAGAACTATCTTATGTCCATCCTTCTATGGATAATTTGTTTTTAAATGCTAATAGGTGAATGCTATCAACTTTAATCTGTCTTTTTTTAAAAAAAAAATGTAAAAGAGTATAAACAACACAAGTAGAACTCTAAGGCCGTGTTCTATACTACGGTTGGCAAACTGCGGTGCCACACGGTACCGCAGTTTGCCACAACCCACCACATTTCACGGCAAATCATTACTTTTTTCTCTTTTCACTTTTCTCTCTCCTCACTTTTCTCCTCTACTTTTTACATTCTCTCTCCTCACCTACCCCACATACCAATAACCTACCACAATTCCACCACACCCTACCACAATTCCACCACACCTCACCGCAAAATACCACAAAATACCGCAGTATAGAACACGGCCTAATTCATTCGTATAGATCTACAATGCTACCTATAAAATTTCACTAGATAAACTAAGCTATAAAAATTTCCACAAGTCAAATGATAATAAAATAGGGAAAAGAACACCTACTAACCTTGTCATAGGTAGTGCCATTTGTTACAATAAGCTTAGCATCAGCAGCCTCAACTTGCTTCTTAATTTCAGATGCATGAGATGCAGGATTTACACCAGAAAAAACACCCCCAGCAGCCATAATACCAAGGGCAACAATAGGATATTCTACCACATTAGGAAGTACAACAATAACAACATGCCCTTTCCTTATCACAAGAGACCTTAATGCCTTGGCAAACCTCTTTGTGTCTCTTGACACTTGACCATAAGTGTACTCCTTCCCGGTCAAAGCATCAACGAGTGCCACCTTATCGGAGTATGACTCCACATCATGGAGCACAAACTCCGGTAATGTCACATTATCCGGCACTGGAACTGCCTTGTATCTACTTCTGAAAATGTACTCCTCTTGTGTTTTTTCTTGGGGTTGATCAAAGTTTTGATCTTGACGCGTTCCCATTTTTGGGTTGCTTTTGAATGAAAGGGGTGAAATGGGGCTTAAAAAGAGGGAAAGGGGGGTAGCAATGTGTTTGCCAAAGATCATGAATAAGAAATAGGTGAGATTTGGTTGAGTCACGTTCTTTTCTATACTAGCTAGCTTGGGTATGGGTTGGGTACAACTTTTTGTTCATGTTTGTACAAACATTCCTCTCATTGAAGTTAAATGATTGAACTAACTTCTACTTCAATGGGTCCTCTTACCCATTTGAGCTTTGTTGTATTATTGTACCAATTGGGTTTGCTGCAAGTATATGCTTAAGGCTTGTTATGGCCATGAGGCTTGGACCCTTTCCCTGAGCAATTAGTGAAATGTGAGATCTTCTTTCAATCATTTTATATGTATACTTTTCGTTTCAAATTATTTACCCAACATTTATTTTGGGATGTTCAAAAATAATATTTTATTCTAAACATAAAATTGTTAAAATTGTTAAAGCTTTAAATTCCAAAACTATCCATTTAAAATTTAAAAACAATTTTAAAGATGACAAATTCAAACTGAGAACTTTTAATTAAGAATCTAAGGACATTTTGAGCTAAAGGGAAAAAATGTCGTGGGTGTGAAGCGCATTTGTGATAAAGGGCACAAAGTCATTTTAGGTTGCCACAATCATGATCAATTGCGAACAAAAAGGTATATTAAAATCACTATAAAGTCATGAAAGACATGTCAGACTCAACTCGTCCAGCAAGCGACAAAGCTTGTTCAGCTGTCCCACATACACTAGGCTTCAAAGGATTACACTACTCACTAGTCTACCGAGCAGACGTCGGGACCACTGCAAGCAAGTTCAAATGATGAATGGAGTCGAAATTAAGAAGGTTGATTATCCACGGGAAGCATATATAATACGCCAAAATTAGTGAAAACAGCAGGGTCAATGAAATACGTCGAGAAGATGAATCGCCACTGAATAAAAGGGAAGTGCTCCAAAGTCGGTACTACAGATGGTCACATTGAAATACATGTAGGTAAGATATCACGAACCCCTCTGGTCTTCTATTCTAGCCAGGACTGGTTCTAAGATCACTATTACATCCCTGCTAATCTCACTATTACAGATGGTCCCCTACTTGCGATAATCGGCTAAGACTCCGTATGCGCATACCCGGAGCGATCGGAAGATCCGGGTGATGGATAAATATCCTAAACTGGCCAGACTTTCATGGTGTGTACTTACGGCACCATGAACATGTTTTTCTCTGGTGTGCACTAAGGCACGTTTATCCTGGTGTGCACTAAGGCACGGTTATCATGGACGTGGCCTTTATTAACCTTAGAAAACTTGAAACTTAAACCTTAAAAACTTGATTCCATTAGACCCTTAACCAATCTTACTCATAACTTTGAAGACTTCCACAAAATCTCTTGAATATAAGTTGCTCATGTAAAGGAACATAATCCATGAAGTACTCATAACATAAAAGTATTGACTTAACGTAAGATGTTTTACCATAAGAGATGCGTAGCATAAGACCTTAAAGTAAATCGTAAAATAACTTGATAATTTAACAACAATATTTAAAATTCATACTTGTGTAAACTTTTGAACATAAATGCTCGGTCTCATTTCGAGTCGAATTGATGTCCATTAATAAAGAGTTTTGTTTGTTTTAAACCCCTAATTCACTATTAGTTATGATAATTTTGTGTTTTTATAGGAATATCAAGAGTTAGAAGGAAAAGGGAGACAAAAGAGAAGAAAACAGACCAAGTCAGGCAAGAGTAAAAACACCACATGCCTCTACATGTCAAACCTAAACCGTGGTGCAAATTTGGGACGGAAAGGAGCAAGGAGCGACCGGGTAGTGCACACCACAGTCTGACCGTGGTGGCTGCCATCGTCCTAGCTGGGTCGTGTTTTGCGCGAGTAAAACAGCAGCAACAACAGTTTGGTTTGGGCCATCAATTCCTTTATTCAACATTTCACTCGGTCCAATTACCAAAAGGAGAAGTGGGCCGTTAAATTAATTTCATTGGCCCAATCAAACAAGAAGGAAAAGGGGAGGGCAATGGATATCATTATACTGATTCCATTAGTTCATCTATCCTCCATTCTCCCAGTGACAAAAGAGAGAAAGACGGCCCATTCATTCCATTTGTGTATGTTTCATTCGGTCCAATGAGAGGGGAGAGAAGTGGAGGCCATTGATTTCATGGGATCACCATTCATTCGCCAACGAAGGGAAGTAAAGAATTGAAGAGTCAGTGGCCACCACAGGCAGCCCGTGGTGATGGCCACGGACCGTGGTGGCCGGTGCGGACTGTGCGAGTGCTAGGGTTTTGATTCTAATTTATTTCCCTTTCCTTTTTTTTCCTTTAAAAAACACTATCTTAGGATACTCAGTTTTCATCATTAGTTAGATAATTAGTTTTATCATTATTTTTAGAATTAGCTTTCTAGCATGGAGTTTTCTTTATGTTTTCGATTGTAAGTTACATTTTTCTAAGATCAATCCAAGTAATTTCTTCAAATTCTTATTCTCTTTCGCTTTATTGTATTTTCAATTTCATTAGTGTTAGTTCCAACAAATTCCACCTTTTTAGTGAAGAGGAGGATTAAGGTTCCTTGAATTCTCCTTTCAGGTGAGGATTCGAGCAACCTTAGTAATCCAAATCACGCGTTTTCTTATGTTCGGGAGAAGATTCGTGATTCAAGATTCAAAGTTCAAGATTCAAGATTAGTACAATGAATTCTAGGTATAATTTCTTTTTTTTTTTAAATTCAGTTTTTACATTCGTAGTTATTAGCGTTCTTTCTTAATTGTGTGTTCGTTTTCTTCTTTAGTTTCTTGTTCTTGTTTTTTTAGGTTAAGTTTGTTTCTTCAATTCATGTTTCTTTAGTTTTTATTGCTTTCAATCTTTATTAGTTTAGTTATTTCAATTATTTACTGTTTCCTGCAATTTGAAAAACCTTACCAGACCAATTTCCTGATAACCTAACACACCATCCTTGTGGATTTGACAACCTTCCTTAGGAAACCACAAAATCTACGACCGAACAATGGCGTCGTTGTCGGGGATGGCGTTATTTGGTAGATTAGGTCATTGGTTTGTGTGTGAATAGTTTAACTGCTTTCTTAGATTAGTTTTCAAAAACAAAAAAAAAACCTAAAAAAATTTATAAAACTGAAAAAAAAAATTAAAAAATTGAGACTTCAAGAAAAAGACGGAAAGTACAACAACCTGAGGTTTGGGTTCATAGTACTGTTAGTCATAGATTGGTTAGGAAGGAGGAACCCTCGGTAGAGCCACCTAAGATGGCTGAAGGAGCACCACCACCTAGGGTAACCCTTAATGACTAGTTATACCCATCATATGACCCACCACCTTCGTGTTTTATACTGCCCAACCTGCCGAACGGAGTGACCTTCGATCCTAGGCAACATCACACCCAGAACCTACCACTCTTCAGCGGTACTGGGTTAACACTGATATGGACTGCAGAGTACAAAGATTACCAAAGCATGGTGACTCCACCAGGAGTTCCTTTAGACTATGTGCTTTTAAAATACTTACCTTTTTCTCTAAGGGACGCCGCTAAGCGGTGGATGTACAACATCAAACCCCGATCCATAACCTCTTGGAACGGTTTTCTAAAAGTTTTTATGAAATAGTATTTTCCAAACTCATTAGCTGTCCAATTAAGGAATTCGATTTTGAAATTTAGACAGGACTTAGGATAACCTTATTGGAAAGCTTTTGAACGTTTTAAAAACCTACTGTTCCAATTCCCTCACAATGGTTTTGATTTGGTTCGACTGTGTCAGATTGTGTACGAGGGTGTCGACCAAAACACTAGGGTCACACTAGTGTCAATGTATCAGGGGAGTTTCATGGATAAAATTGCTAGTGAGGCTTGGGATTTCCTTGAGGGAATGGCTGAGAGAACAATGCAATGGGGCACAACTAGAGGTGAGTCATTAGGTGCCTAACTGTCCAATGCTAGGGGGTGTACATGTTGTAGCTGAGAGTACGAGTTATAAGGCTAGGTTCGCTTCGTTTGAGAACATGATTAAAAACCTTAGCCCAACAACAATTTCTTGCTTCACAATCTCAAACATGTGCTCAAGTTAACTCTTGGGATCAAACTGTTGCCCCTACTCCCCCGTCACCTGTTTCATGTGCCTTGTCCAAAGTGTTGACCATATTTATTCTGCTTGCCCTATTTACTTTCAACAATTGGCCACCAATATTGAAAATGTGAATGCTATGCATCATAACTATAGGCCTGGCCAGTACCAGCCTCACCAACACCAGGGGTATCGTAAGAACCCTTTACTGTCTTATGGCCTTGAGAACCAGAATGTGTTGAGACCACCGGGACAAAGCGGGGGTTTCCAAGGAAATCACTCTCCTCAAAATCGACCACCACCCCAGGGAGCTCATCAAGCTTCTAGAGGGCCACCTGTCCAACCCAATGTTGCACAAAATCGACCTCCACCAAGGAACACCAATGAGGATAGGCATGAGAGAGAGATTAGGGAGTTGAAAAATGGCTTGAAAGAAGTTGAGAAGAATATGAACAATAATTTAGAAAAAATGATGAAACAAATGAATGAGAATTTTTCTCAATTGCTGTTAGCTAATAGGGATAGAGGTGCCTTTCCTGGATAGCCTGAGGCGAACCCCAATGGGCAAGCTTCAGGTTCGTCATCTTGTGACCCTAGTCAGGTTAGAGGTTTGAATGATGTTATTACTCTTTGTTCTGGGAAAGAGATAGATAATAAGGTGCAAATGAAATCTTATGATGTGTGTAATAAAAATACTGTGAATGATAAATCTATTGAGGAGTCTATTTCTATTGATGATGAGCCAGCTGGAGCGAGGCCAACTGCTACAGTTGAGCCTCCTCGCACCAAAACCTTACCTAAGGCTAACCTGTGACTAGTCCATCATCTCAAGGGGCTTACAAACCCCCCCACCTTACCCTCAGAGGTTAAGGGGGAGTAAAGACTAAAAATTTCTGGACAAAATTGGGAGACTTTTTCTCAGGTTAAGGTGAATATTCCTCTTCTAGATGCTATTTAGCAAATTCCTCCATATGCCCGCTTCCTTAAGGAGCTTTGTACCACTAAGAGGGCCACCAAAGTTCCCAAGAAGGCTTTCTTAGCCTCGAATGTGAGTTCCATTCTGTCGAACCAGATGTCTATTAAGTATAAAGACCATCGATGCCCCACTATCTCTATTACCATAGGTGATAGTTTGATAGAAAGGGCATTGCTTGACCTAGTGATGGAGGTCCTCCATCTGAAGATCAGAGTCAGCAACAACGACCTCACCAACACCAACTCCAAGGCCATCATCAACAGCATCAAACACTGACATCCATGAGTGTTTCATGATGGTCCAGCAAGTCATGAGGTCATCCAGCAACAACGACATCAGCATCAACAACAGCAGCCAGCCAGTGAGGTTATTTCTCAATTCCATATCTTTGGATTGAGGTCCTCACCCATGATTGAAGACTTCACTTTAGAGCTGTTGAGGACATTCTAGCTCAGTGGAGATATCTGCCAGTTTTGAGGTCCTCTTTGAAGACATCACTTCTGGACTGTTGAGGATATTCCAGTTCTATGAGGTGATCCTGCATTGAGGTCCTCCATGAAGACTCACTTCCGAGCTGTTGAGGCCATTTCCAGCTTGTGAGGTGATATAACCGTTTGTAATAAAGAAAACGCGTTTGTTAGAGTTTATTTCATTTTATTTTGATATTATCCAGTTTGTAAGGAGCCTTAATTAGCTTACTAAGTTAGTTAAGCAGCTTAATGTCGGATTAGGAAAGTTTCTTGAGCAAGGGGAAACCCCTAATCATCTAGCTCAACCCTAGCTTTATATACTTGTAATCGGTAGCTTGTGAGGATCATCTATCAGTGAATTTAATAGCATTTTGAGTGCCTTGATTGAGCCTCTTGTTTGTGAGTTACGTTAAACTCTCATTTTGGTTAATTCTACTACAGTAGCAAGGATTTGGCAATCCTTGTGGTGGGTGTAGAGCTTGATAATCTTGATGGTGGTGTGCCTGTACCCATTGAGGTCATCCAGTCCATTGCCCTTGATGTTCTATCTGTGGTGGGTCTGTATCAGCTTGAGCCTCAAGACTATCTTCGGTTACTTTTTGATTGTAAGTTTGTCATCCGATCATCATTTTATCATCATCCATTTCATCCATTTGTTCATTGGTGTTCACTCTCTGTTTTGGAGGAGGTTGTAATTGATTTTCTGTGTGAGGTCTGTTTTGGGTATATTTGTATTTGATTCTCTGTTTGAGGTCAGATTGTGTGCGAGTTGTTTTAATGTGGTGTACTGTGAGGTCAATACTCTAATCTTAAGACCTTGCATAGATCATAATTGGTATCAGAGCTGAGTTTCATCTTGGAGGAGGGTCTGTTTGTGTTATTCATGTTGTTGATAATGTCGGGTTTTAGTAAAACACCTCAGGAAGTAGCAGAACAAGCCTTGAGGGAGAAGGAGGAAATGGAAGGGAGAATGAAAATTATGAGTGAACAGTTACAATATTACATGAGGTTGCACAGGAGAGAGATGAATAGAGAATCTGATGTGGAATGTGAAGAAGAAGAAGAAGAGGAGAACCCTTTTAGTGAAATTGGGAGAGGAGGCAGAGGACCTAGGTTTCATAGAAGAAGGAGGTATGTAAGAAGGTCACCTAGGAGTAGTGGAGGAGAATCTGGGAGTAGGAGTACAAGAGAAGAAAGGAGGGAGGATAGAAGAGTTGAGAAATTGGATTTTAAAATAGATATTCCTGAGTTTGGAGGGGAGTTAGATTCTGATGTGTTCTTGGATTGGTTGCAAACAGTGGAGAGGGTGTTTGATTTGAGGGAGTTGTCTGATGAGAACAAGGTGAAGTTGGTTGCATTAAAATTGAAGAAATATGCATCTACATGGTGGAATAACTTGCAAAGGAGGAGAGAGGAGATAGATGAGCCTAAGGTCAGTACATGGGTCAAAATGAGGCAAAAGCTCAAGGAGAAGTTCTTACCTGAAAGTTACATGAAGGATAATTATTTCAAGCTTCAACACTTGGTCCAGGGTAGCAAATCTGTTGAGGACTACACCAAGGAGTTTGAACATCTGTTGTGGAAATGTAACATGAAGGAGAATGAAGTTCAGACCTATGTGAGGTATCTTGCAGGATTGAATGAAAACATCAAGAATGTTATTGAGCTACAGGTGTATCATTCACTTGATGAGCTAAGTTCTTTGGCTCATAAAGTGGAACAGCAGAAGAAGGCCCAAAGGAAGGAGTATGGCAGCAAGTATCCAACCAAAACCTATCCTCAAACCAAATCAGACCATTACCACAAATCCTATAATCCACCTCAAAGAACCTATCCATCCCCACAACCACAAACCAGATATCCAGTCCCTAAACACCTCAAACACAATCCCAAAATCCCCTACAAAGAACCCCAATCCCTACCAATCGACCATTCCCTGAGAGGAGATGTTTTAGATGTCAAGGTCTTGGACATCTAGCATCAGAATGTCTAAACAGAAGAGCAGTGACCTTAGCAGAATATCAAGCAGCACTGTTTGTTGAACCTGAGTCAGTTGTTGAGGAGGAACAGTTTGATGAACCTGAAGGAGATCCTGTGTATGATGAAGAGGAAGTTGAGGCCAGACCTGATGAAGGTGAAATGTTGGTGATCAGGAGGGTCCTTAACAGTACAACAGTTGATGAGGAAGCTGAGCATAGGGAGAATATTTTTCACACTCGATGCACTGTTCATGGGAAGATATGTTCATTGATTATTGATGGAGGCAGCTGTATCAATGCAGCCTCACAGACTATGGTGCAAAAGCTGAATTTACAAACCTGTCCTCATCCAGCACCTTACACCATCCAGTGGTTGAGTCACAACAAAGGTATCAAAATTTCATCCAGATGCCTTGTGAATTTTTCAATTGGTTCTGTTTACAAAGATGAAGTGTGGTGTGATGTTATACCTATGGATGCATGTCATTTATACCTTGGTTGTTTAATAGATCTGTTAACCATGATGGAAGAGCCAATACATATTCCCTTAACCTAAACCACAAAAAAATTGTCCTCACCCCACTTAAACCATCCCAGCTCACAAAAAGAACCCAGAACCTCATTGTTGAACCATCCCTTGATGTGATCTTACCAGCTAAACATCATGAGTTCTGTGAACAGAAGGAGTTTCTTTTCTTAACCTCAATGAAGAACCAACCTCACAAAATGAACCAGCCCCACAAAATAGCCATCCATTATTCCAACCTATCCTCAACCAGTACATACATGTTTTTCCAGAAGAAATGCCACCAGGTTTACCCCCCAAAAGAGACATCCAGCATAAAATTGACCTCATCCCAGGATCTATTTTACCAAACAAACCAGCCTATAGATTGACCCCTGCTGAAACCAATGAGATCCAGAGGCAAGTTGATGAGTTGTTGGAGAAAGGAATGATCAGAGAGAGCTTGAGCCCTTGTGCAGTGCCAGCTTTATTGGTTCTTAAGAAAGATGGAAGTCAGAGGATGTGTATTGATTGTAGAGCCATCAACAAGATTACCATTAAGTATAGATATCCTATTCCAAGACCTGAGGATATGCTTGATGAGCTTCATGGCTCAACTGTGTTTTCAAAGATTGATTTGAGGAGTGGATATTACCAGATCAGAATTTATGAGGGAGATGAGTGGAAGACAGCCTTTAAGACTAAGGGAGGTATGTATGAGTGGTTAGTCATGCCTTTTGGTTTGACAAATGCACCTTCAACATTTATGAGGCTTATGAACCAAGTTCTGAAACCTTTGATTGGGAAGTGCGTTGTTGTTTATTTTGATGACATACTCATTTATAGCCAATCTGAAATGGAGCATGTGAATCACTTGGGGAGTGTTATGGAGATCTTGAGTAGAGAGCAGTTGTATGGGAACCTCAAGAAGTGTCAATTCTTCACCAGCCATGTTATATTCCTTGGTTATATTGTGACATCAGAGGGTATACAAGTAGATGAAGAGAAGGTTAGAGCCATCTGAGAGTGGCCAATTCCAACATCAATCCAGCAGATCAGAAGTTTTCATGGGTTAGCATCTTTCTACAGGAGATTTGTGAGGAACTTCAGCACTATTTTAGCTCCTATGATTGAATTAGTGAAGGGGAAGAGCTTTACTTGGACTCCAGCTGCACATAAATCTTTTGAGAAGGTCAAGAGACAGTTAACCTCAGCACCAGTTTTGGCATTACCTTGTTTTGCCAAAGTCTTTGAAGTGGAATGTGATGCCTCAGGCGTGGGCATTGGAGCAGTGTTGACTCAAGAAGGAAAACCAGTGGCTTATTTCAGTGAGAAACTCAATGAGGCCAAGAGGAAGTACAGTACATATGATAAGGAGTTCTATGCCATCATTGGAGCTTTGCAACATTGGAGGCATTATCTTATTGGAGCTGAATTCATTCTGCACAGTGATCATGAGGCCCTCAAATTCATTCAAGGGCAGCATAAACTCAACACTAGGCATGCTACTTGGGTGGAGTTCATGCAGCAATTTCATTTTGTGATCCATCATAAATCTGGGAAGCTTAACAAAGGAGTTGATGCATTGTCTAGAAGATATTTGTTGTTGCAAGTTTTGGATGCAAGAGTGCTTGGTTTTGAACAGTTGAAAGCTTTGTATGAGAATGATGAAGATTTTGGAGAATTGTACCAGAAATGTCAAAGACATCCTCAAAGTCTATACCATATAGACCAGGGATTTCTTTTCAAAGGAGCAAGGGTATGTATTCCAAGGAGCAGCTTTAGGGAGTTATTGATCTCTGAAGTTCATGGAGGTTGCTTGGCAGGACATTTTGGTATTGAGAAGATCCTTCTTATGCTGAAGGAACATTATTGTTGGCCAAAAATGAGGAAGGATGTTGAGCATTGGGTCAGGAGGTGTGCTACATGTCAGATTGCAAAGAGTCATAGCTTACCTCAAGGGCTATATACACCTTTGCCAGTACCAAACAGTCCTTGGGAGGACATCAGCCTAGACTTCATTGTTGGTCTACCAAGAACTCAAGCAGGAAAAGATTCAATCATGGTAGCTGTGGACAGATTCAGCAAAATGGCTCACTTCATCGCATGCCATACCACCTATGATGCTGTGAGGGTGGCTGAATTGTATTTCCAAGAGGTAGTGAGGTTAAATGGAGTTCCTAGGAGTATGGTTTCAGATAGGGATGTGAAGCTCCTAAGTCATTTTTGGGTTACTCTTTGGAAGAAGTTGGGCACCCAATTGAAGTATAGCACAGCTTGTCACCCCCAAACTGATGGGCAAACAGAGGTAAAAAACAGGACACTTGGAACACTATTAAGGTCACTGATATCCAAAAAAAAAAAAACAGGATGGGACACCCTCTTGTCTCATGCTGAATTTGCTTTCAATAGAGCACCATCAAAGGCAACTGGCCTTTCCCCATTCCAGGTTGTCTATGGTAGAATTCCTATAACTCCATTGGATTTATCCTCACTAACAAATTCTGTGTGGTTTAGTTATGAAGCAGGTAAACATTCAGAGGACATATCAGCAAGTCAGGGAGAAGATCGTCAAGTATTCTGAGCAAGTTTCTACATCAGCAAACAAGCATAGGAGGAAGATGGTTTTCCAGCCAGGAGATTTAGTGTAGATTCATCTAAGGAAAGATAGATTTCCAAGCAAGAGGAAGGGAAAGTTGACACCAAGAGCAGATGGACCTTTTGAAGTGCTAGAGAGGATTGGAGACAATGCTTACAAGTTAGACCTTTCTGAAGACTATGGAGGCAGTGCTACTTTCAACGTTGCAGATTTGAGGCCTTACTTTCCAGAACATGAAGACCTTCCAAGTTTGAGGACAAACTTTCCTTAACCTGGGGAGGATGATGGAGGTCCTCCATCTGAAGATCAGAGTCCAGAACCAGCAGCAACAACGACCTCACCAACACCAACTCCAAGGCCATCATCAACAACATCAAACACTGACATCCAGGAGTGTTTCATGATGGTCCAGCAGGTCATGAGGTCATCCAGCAACAACAACATCAGCATCAACAACAGCAGCCAGCCAGTGAGGTTATTTCTCAATTCCATATCTTTGGATTGAGGTCCTCACCCATGATTGAAGACTTCACTTTAGAGCTGTTGAGGACATTCTAGCTCAGTGGAGATATCTGCCAGTTTTGAGGTCCTCTTTGAAGACATCACTTCTGGACTGTTGAGGATATTCCAGTTCTATGAGGTGATCCTGCATTGAGGTCCTCCATGAAGACTCACTTCCGAGCTATTGAGGCCATTTCCAGCTTGTGAGGTGATATAACCGTTTGTAATAAAGAAAACGCGTTTGTTAGAGTTTATTTCATTTTATTTTGATATTATCCAGTTTGTAAGGAGCCTTAATTAGCTTACTAAGTTAGTTAAGCAGCTTAATGCCGGATTAGAAAAGTTTCTTGAGCAAGGGGAAACCCTTAATCAGAACCCTAGCTTTATATACTTTGTAATCGGTAGCTTGCGAGGATCATCTATCAGTGAATTTAATAGCATTTTGAGTGCCTTGATTGAGCCTCTTGTTTGTGAGTGACGTTAAACTCTCATTTTGGTTAATTCTACTACAGTAGCAAGGATTTGGCAATCCTTGTAGTGGGTGCAGAGCTTGATAATCTCGATGGTGGTGTGCCTGTATCCATTGAGGTCATCCAGTCCATTGCCCTTGATGTTCTATCTGTGGTGGGTCTGTATCAGCTTGAGCCTCAAGACTATCTTCGGTTACTGTTTGATTGTAAGTTTGTCATCCGATCATCATTTTATCATCATCCATTTCATCCATTTGTTAATTGGTGTTCACTCTATGTTTTGGAGGAGGTTGTAATTGATTTTCAGTGTGAGGTCTGTTTTGGGTATATTTGTATTTGATTCTCTGTTTGAGGTCAGATTGTGTGCGAGTTGTGTTAATGTGGTGTACTGTGAGGTCAATACTCTGATCTTAAGACCTTGCATACATCACCTAGGTGCTAGTGTGAATTTGTTGCCTTTGCATGTGTATGAGTTACTTGGATTAGGTGAACTAAAACCTACTAGGATGGTATTGCAATTGGCTGACATGTCTACTAGAGTACCTAATGGGGTAGTGGAGGATGTCTTGATTAAGGTTGGGGAGTTTGTGTTTTCTTTTGACTTTGTAGTGCTAGAGTTCAAAGCACTAGAGATGAGATCCCCGTTATTCTAGGCCGCCCTTTTCTTGCTACTTCTAATGTCTGGATTAACTGTAATGATGGTAGAATGAAATTGACCTTTGGTAATTTGACTATGGAGTTGAATATTTTTAATCTGCAAAAGTCACCCTTAGGTTTTGATGAGCATGAGCAGAGTACCCTTAATTGGGTGAGTGATCTTGTTGATGATAGTGAGCAACCTGTTTGTGTTGATGTGTCCTTTGCTGATGAGTTGACTGCACTAGGATATAATCCTGATGATTTGAATTCTTTGTGTGATTCTAATGTGTTTGATGGTGATGTGCTATATGAATCTTTATTTACATCTCAAACCACACTTGAGATAGTTGAGCCTGAACCACCTTCATCCACCATTCTTAAGATGAAAACCCTCCCTTCTGAGCTAAAATATGCTTTTCTTGACCCTAGTGAGACCTACCCAGTAATCATTGCTTCTGACTTAGGTAGGGACCAGGAAAACCAAAGAACAGGGGAGCCTTGGGGTAGACTTTAGGTGACATTAAGGGGATTAGCCCTTCCATTGTTCAGCATCGAATCTTCCTAGAAGATAAAAATGCAGCTCATAGAGACTCCCTTAGGAGACTAAACCCACAGATAGGGATGACAATGGGCAGGGTCTAGGGCGGGTCCTGCTGGACTCGGACATGGACCTGCCAAAATTATTTTTGGACCCGGACCCACCCCGGGACCCGATGGGCCTCAAAAATTCAGACCCGGACCCGGACTCGGCGGGTCCACGGGTCCATGGGTCCTTAACGGGTCCTTAATGGGTCCAACCATATTATTTATTTTTTACTAGATTTATTAATTTTTGGGGTTAATTTTATACTTGTATACATGTATAATAGTAACTATTCTATTTAAAAACACCTATTTTTAACACAATAAAAACATCAAAACACTAATATACGATGATACGTGTGAATTCTAAGTTTCCAACATTAAAACATCACAAAAGTCAACAAGACATCAACACAATGTGTGAGTGATGTTGCTGCTGCGGACTGCAATGCTGCGTCGCATGGTGGAGATGGGAGAATGTGAGAGTGTGGTGTGTGGACTGTGGATGGAGATGGAGAATGGAGAATTGGAGAATGGAGATGAAGTGTGTGAGATTGTGAGGTGAGAGAGAGGGGAGGGAGATGGGCAGTAGAGTAGTAGTGCGGTTGTGGTGAATGTGGCCTGCGTGAGAGTTACTGTGTGACAGAATCACAAACTAGGGTTTTGGTCTTATTTTAGATTTAGTTAACTAATTTTTTTTTTTGGAAAATTAATTATAAATGTTTATATTGTGACGGGTCCACGGGCCGGGTCTACGGATCCATGCTTGGACCCGGACCCGTACCCGCTAAATTTTTTTCAGACTCAGACCCACCCCGAGACCCAGCCCAGACCCATCTTAATGGGCCGGGTCTGACCAGGTCCAGGCCGGGTCCAAGACCCGCTACCATCCCTACCCATAGATGAAGGAGGTAGTTAAGAAAGAGATCCTTAAGTGGTTAGATCATGATATTATTTACCCCATCTCTGATAGCAAGTGGGTAAGTCCAATCCATCTAGTCTCTAAGAAGGCTGGTTTGACTGTTGTTGAGAATGAACAGGGAGAGTTAGTGGAGCGGTTCCCAATGCGCGGTGGATTGATGAATAAATATAGCTTGAGTTGTTCTTATAGAGAAGATGAGAGAAAACCACTTGAAAACCCATGAACACTAGAATAGAGAGAGAAAAGTTCAAAACTCATTCATCCATGCTTGAACATCTCAATAGTATCCTTGAACTTGAATAATAATCAAAATCAACCAAGAACATAAACCTTGAACACCAAAGGGATTGGATATGATTTGGATAAAGGATAATCCACCACAAAAACCTAGCACCCACCATGACCATCATAAAGGATACATCCACCAAATGATCAATAAAGGAACAACTTGCTAACACCACCATTAACAAATGGATAAAGTAAGAACAAGATTTTTGAGAGAGAAAATGGGAAAAACCCTAACAATGCATTAGCATATCATTCAGCAACATAAGCTGCCTAGAAAAGAGTGCTAACAAGGTATTTATAATAGGGTAAAAACATAACAAAACTCGTCGTTTAACAGCCGTCCATTACGCGCAAAATCGGACCGTCGCGGGCGTGATAGTGGAGGTCGTGGGCGCGACCCGGTTCTGTCTCAAGCTGCTTGTGTCAGCCTTCTGGGCATCACGGGTGAGACGGCACGTCGTAGCGGGTGCGACCCTTGTCTGGGAAAGCTATCCTGGAGGCTTCTACCACTATCGCGGGTGCTATGCGTTTTGTGGTGGGTGCGACAAGTTGGGCAGCAAAACGTCTTGGGCGTGACCGACCTGGTCGCGCGCGCGGACATGTTCTGTACTAAGCTTCCTGAGTTGGCCCTCTGGTTGTCGCGGGCGCTACAAATGACGTAGCGGGCGTTCCAGCTCGGTTTCCTCTTTCCCTTGGTTTGGCCGACAATCGTAGCGGGCGCTACGAGCCTTGTGGCGGGTGCGACGCCTGTCTGAACTTGCCTCTTGCCTTCAAACCTTCCTCCTTGTAAGTTATTGAATTGAGACACTTTCGAACCTTGACACTCTTCATTCCCGGGACGGCCCAGGCCGGTCCCACGTCCTTCGGGTCGGAAGCAAGTCCTGAGCCTCTCCAAATTCGGCCAACGTCGGACGACTCGCCTTAACCATTCCAACCCGATACTCATTAATCCATCATTTGAAAAGGTGTATCGATTCTTGAACATGCCCGGATGACCAGGTTTAGTGTGGAAATGTCGGGTCGGGATGTCTTCCTTCTTGTCATCATCCACAAGCTCGACTTTGGAAGCTCGGACTTGAACCCGACACGGTTCAGTTAGTTCCTACCCGTGTCCCTTCTAACTGGAGAGTTTGTATAGATTATGGAAAAGTGAACAAAGACAGTAGGAAAGACCATTTTCCCCTCCCTTTCATGGATCAAATGCTTGAAAAACTTACAGGGCATGAGTATTACTGTTTTCTAGATGGTTATTCTGGTTATACCGAAGTTTCTATTCCCCCTTGTGACTAGGAAAAGACCACATTCACTTGACCTTTTGGCACCTTTGCTTTTCGAAGAATGCCCTTTGGCTTATGTAATGCCCCTGCAACCTTCCAGAGATGCATGATTTCGATATTTTCTGACTTAGTGGAAGAATGTGTGGAAATTTTTATGGATGATGTTTCTTTGTTTGGTGCTTCTTTTGATGCTTGCTTAGCTAACTTGAATCGCGTGCTGAGTCGATGTCAGGAAAAGAGTCTGACCCTTGACTGGGAAAAATGTCACTTTATGGTGAAAAAGGGGATTGTCCTAGGGCATGTGATTTCTAAGGATGGGATAGAGGTAGATAAGGAAAAGATTGACTTAGTTAAGAATTTGTCTCCTCCAACTTCTGTAAAAGAAGTTCGTTCATTCCTAGGGCACGCTGGTTTTTACCGGCGATTTATAAAAGACTTTAGTAAAATTGCTAAGCCCTTGTCTTCTCTGTTAGCTAAAGAAGTACCTTTTTGATGACTGTATGAGGGCCTCTAATCAACTTAAAGATGCCCTTATTTCCCCTTCTATTCTCAAACCTCCCACCTAGGGAGAGCCTTTTGAGATCATATGTGATGCATCTGATTATGCTGTAGGTGTTGTGCTAGAACAGAAAATTGATAAGAAACCTCTTGTTATTCATTATGCTAGCCACACCTTGAATGATGCTCAACTGAATTATACTGTGACTGAGAAAGAACTTCTACCTGTTGTGTATGCCTTTGAGAAATTCAGACCTTACTTGCCTGGTGCTGAAGTCATAGTTTATACTGATCATTCCGCTATTAGGTATCTGATGGAGAAGAAAGATTCCAAATTTAGGCTAGTTAGGTGGGTCTTATTGTTACAAGAATTTGATTGTGAGATTAGAGACAAGAAAGGAGCTGAGAATCCTGTAGCTGACCACCTATCTAGGATTGTGCCTGATACTGTGAACACTGCCCCTATTACTGCTCAATTTCCTGATGAGCAACTCTTTAATGTTGGAGTGGAACCTTAGTTTGCTGATATTGTGAATTTTAAAGTGACTGGAGAGATGCCTAGCGATTGGAACAAGCATGACAGGGATAGGTTTCTTCACATTGTGAAGAATTTTATGTGGGATGACCCTTACTTGTTCAAATATTGCCCTGACCAGATACTTAGGAGATGTGTGCCTGATGAGTCCATTATGGATGTCCTCTCTTTTTATCATGACCAACCTTGTGGGGGGCATTATGGTGGAAAGAAAACTACTTATAAGGTCTTACAGAGTGGGTTTTACTGGCCCACTATCTTTAGAGATGCCCATGACTATGCCCAATGGTGCCCTAGGTGCCAAAGTTTGGGAAAGATAACTAGGAGAGATATGATGCCCTTACAACCTGAAATTTTTGTTGATGTGGTTTGATGTATGGGATATTGATTTTATGGGACCATTCCCTAACTCTTTTGGATGAATATCTTCTCCTTGCTGTTGATTATGTGTCTAAGTGGGTAAAGGCCATCCCAACTAAGAAGAATGATGCTCAGGTAGTGACCAAATTCCTTAGGGAATACATCTTTTCTAGATTTGGAATGCCTAAAGCCATTATTAGTGATTAGGGAACCCATTTTAATAATAGATCCTTTGAGGCCTTACTAAAAAGGTACTCAGTTGTGCATAAGCTCACTACCGCTTACCATCCACAGTCTAATGGTCAAGCGAAAGTCTCCAACAGGCAAATTAAACATATCTTAGAAAAAATTGTCTAAGAATAGAAAAGACTGGTCTGTTAAGCTGATTGATGCCTTGTGGGCCTATTGAACGGCTTATAAAACCCCCATTGGGATGTCACCGTATAGAGCGATTTTTCGGAAGCCCTGTCACTTGCCTGTAGAGCTTGAACATAGAGCTTGGTGGGCTTTGAAAACCCTCAATCTTGATCTATCAGTAGTAGGTAAAGAGAGGAGACTTACACTTTGTGAGCTTGAGAAGTTGAGGAGAGAAGCTTATGAGAATGGGCGATTGAGTAAGGAGAGGTCTAAAATATTGCACGATAGGATTATTCATAGAAAGACCTTCTTCCCAGGACAAAAGGTACTCCTTTATGATTCCCGGTTGCACCTTTTTGCTGGTAAGTTAAGATTTAGGTTGACTGAACCCTTTATTGTGACTCAGGTATTCCCTTCAGGAGTGATTGAGATCAAGGACCCATCTAACAATTCTGTGTGGAAGGTGAATGGGCACAAGTTGAAGCCCTTCTTAGAGTTTCTTGATACTGCTGACGTGGAATGTGTTACATTCCACGATCTACCTACTACTTGAAGGGAAGTAAGTTGAGATTCTTGTATATTGTTCATCTGATTTTTCTTCTCTTGATTTTTCTTTATTGCTTCTCCTAACTTTACATTGTCAAGTGAGAAGGAGTGAGTCTTTTGACAAGAAGCCATCCAGGTAATATCCTTCCTTACCTTTCTTTTACAGTTAGTGAGTTGTTTTTCTTTTCTTCTTTTGTTTTCTTTTGGTGTGTTTCTTTTCTTTTCTTTGGTATGCTTGATTACTTCTATTTCCAATATGGACATTGCAACCTTTTTGTGTGGGAGTGGGGGTGGCATGCATGCCAGCTGTGTTTTCTTTTCTTTTGTGAGTTTTTTCTTTTGTGAAGTGTCACCTTATGCACAATGAGGACATTGTAGAGTTTTTGTGTGTGAGTGTGGGGTGGCACAAGTGCCTTACCAGCCTTTGGGAGAGAAACAACTTTAGTGACCATTGAAATTAGGAAATTCTTAAAATTTTTATTGACTAAAGGTAGTTTGTATATATAGTTCTGTAGCTGATTGCTAGAATAGTGTAATTGCTTAGTTAGGAATGGTTAGTGAATTCTTGATAGGATTTAGGCTTGATTGTTGTTTTTCCTAAATATAATAACCTCACCTGTATTTGCAACCATGTGGTATCCTTAGAAAATCACTTCTAGGCAAGTTAATGTAATGATCTTGGTTTAGGAAGAAAGTTTCAGCTTCTTAAATACACATGCTCTAAGTAATAAAAGCTAAAAAATTGGAAAAATAAAAAAGTTAGTACACCTACATGGGCTGGTATGAGTGGTACGGCGCTCTTATCCCTTAAGCACTTCGTATGCGTATGGAGTAGCCTGTGTTGGGAGGGTTAACCCCATTTATGGGCCGTTTAATTCGCGAAAATACTAACGCAAAAATATTAATCTAAGAAATTCTGAAAATTGTTGGTTCACCCACATAGATTGGTGTGAGTGGTGCGGCACTCATGCCCCTTAAGCACCTTGTATATGTATGGAAAAGATCTATGTAGGAAGAGTAGACCCCGTTCAGGGTCGTTCAATTCTCGAAAAACCCATAATGGGAATAAATGTGGAACCTTAATCTATGTAACCTGCGGCCCTCATTAAGCCAAGAGCGACACTAAATAGAGAGGGGAACCACCAGTAATTCATTAAATAAGAGCATGGGTGTTTGAGTAATTATTTCTAACCGACTGAGCTTTGACTTAAACAAAAACTAACTAGAAACACTGCACTTGAGCACGAGGAACCCATCAAGCTTATGCATGAGTGAGGTGAAAATTGTGAAGTCTAGTAACAGTCTTGCTTGTTGCTTTGATGGTGCTTGTTAACTGTTCTGAAGTGAGTGAATGCGCTGTTTGAGTAGTTAGCTTCGCGATCGTGTGTGTGGACCTCCTTTGTGCTAACCCTTTTCTCAAATTTTGCCTCTTTATCTCACAAAGTATTCTCCTCCTTTCTTTTCCTTAGTTTTGAGTTTCCTTCCTTTTCTTTTCATATTTCTTTTCTTTTCTTTCTTTTTCTTTTCTTTTTCTTTGCTTTTGCGGGTATAGCGCCTATAAACCCTCACGTGACCTTCCTCGTCCACTTGGGCTGCCAAGGGATTTAAAGGGCTTGTTGCATACGCTAAATGCAACCGTGATTCCAATGAAAGAGAGTTAGGATAGTTAGTTCTTTTTCTTTTTGTTTTAGTTTCTCGGGGCGAGCAAACTCTTATGTGGGAGTATTGTTCGGTCTCATTTCGAGCCGAATTGATACTGTTAATAAAGGGTTTTGTTTGTTTTAAACCCCTAATTCAGTATTAGTTATGATAATTTTGTATTTTTATAGGAATATCAAGAGTTAGAAGGAAATGGGAGACAAAAGAGAAGAAAACAGACCAACTCATGCAAGAGTAAAAACACCACGGGCCTCTACATGTCAAACCTAAACCGTGGTGCAAATTTGGGACGGAAAGGAGCAAGGAGCGACCAGGCAGTGCACACCACGGTCTGACCGTGGTGGCTGTCACGATCCTAGCTGGGGTTGTTTTTTACGCGAGTAAAACAGCAGCTACAACAATTTGGTTTGGGCCATCAATTCATTCATTCAGCATTTCACTCGGTCTAATTACTAAAAGGAGAAGTGGGCTGTTAAATTAATTTCATTGGCCCAATCAAATAAGAGGAAAAAGGGGAGGGCAATGGATATCATTGAACTGATTCCATTAGTTCATCTATCCTTCATTCGCCTAGTGACAAAAGAGAGAAAGGGGGCCCACTCATTCCATTTGTGCATGTTTCATTCGGTCCAATGAGAGGGGAGAGAAGTGGAGGCCATTGATTTCATGGGCTCACCATTCATTCGCCCAACGAAGGGAAGTAAAGAATTGAAGAGTCATTGGCCACCACGGGCAGCCCGTGGTGATGGCCACGGACCGTGGTGGCCGGTGCGGACTGTGCGAATGCTAGGGTTTTGAGTCCAATTTATTTCCGTTTCCTTTTTTTTCCTTTAAAAAAACACTATCTTAGGATACTCAGTTTTCATCATTTGTTAGATAATTAGTCTTATCATTAGTTTTAGAATTAGCTTTCTAGCATGGAGTTTTCTTTAAGTTTTCAATTGTAAGTTACATTTTTCTAAGATAAATCCAAGTAATTTCTTCAAATTCTTGTTCTCTTTCGCTTTCTTGTATTTTCAATTTCATTAGTGTTAGTTCCCACAAATTCCACATTTTTAGTAAAGAGGAGGATTAAGGTTCCTTGAATTCTCCTTTCAGGTGAGGATTCGAGTAGCCTTAGTAATCCAAATCACGCTTTTTCTTGTTTGTTCGGGAGAAGATTCGTGATTCAAGATTCAAAGTTCAAGATTCAAGATTAGTACAATGCATTCTAGGTATAACTTCTTTTCTTTAAATTCAGTATTAAATTCAGTTTTTACATTCGTAGTTATTAGCATTCTTTCTTGATTGTGGGTTCGTTTTCTTGGTCTTGTTCTTTTAGGTTAAGTTTGATTCTTCAATTCATGTTTCTTTAGTTTTTATTGCTTTCAATCTTTATTAGTTTAGTTATTTCAATTATTTACTATTTCCTGCAATTTGAAAATCTTACCAGACCAATTTCCTGATAACCTAACACACCATCCCTGTGGATTCGACAACCTTACTTAGGAAACCACAAAATCTACGATTGAACAATAAATCATAAGAAATTTCATATAAGCATGAATGATAAAAAAAATAAACATTGAGAACTTGGCATAAAAAGAATAATTCATAAAAATATGTATAAAACATCTGGCGATATACGTATCTGAAGACTTAATAATACACACTGGACGTGCAGGGACTTGAACAGCTCGAGTGCAACGATCTATTGGTAGGACTTAAAAAGGAAAATGATCATGAATTAGGACTTAACTTAGGTGGGAGAATTGAGAAATAACTTCAATAAATCTTCAAGGCTCAAAAAGGGACCTATTTTTCTAAGGCGCACTCATAAGGCCATAACTTCTCCCACAAGAATCGTATCAAGGCATAAAAGGACTTTTCAGAAATCTCGGATCATAAACTACAACTTTCTAGTTAATCATGAAGGCCAAAAACATGGGTAAGAAGGGTAAAACTCTCATCTTAGCAAGCTGTCGAGAAATAAACAATTTAAACCTCCCTCCTTTGGAGAATCATAACTCAAGCTACACTTATCGGTTTGGGGCGTGCAAGCTGTCTATGGAAAGTTTGTGACTCATACTTCAACTTTTATTTTACCCCCAAGTGGATTTAAGTAGAGGAAAAGGTCAGATTTTGGCCACGAATAGAGGCAGTCGCAAAAACATTTTTTGGGTAAACTCAGATTAATACCCCCCACTTGAGGACTCATAACTCTCATTCTCGATATCCTATGAACACGTGTTATACCTTTTTGGAAAGCTTAAAGTGTCCTCTACAACTTTCATGTTTATAATTTAAACAAAGAGCACTTAATCCTACGGAAAAATGCACATCTTTGGATTGACTATGAAAAATTCTCAATTTTGCGTCATCTCACGGTTTTTTGCCATAACTTTTGACATATAAATCGAAACTTCGTGATTCAAAAACCGGGGTTTAGCTAACATCATAGGCTACTTAATCATGTCATAAAATAGCTCAAAATCATATTTCATATTCTCTGGAAATATCAAAAATCAACCAGATTGCAAATTTCTACATGAAAACACTTGCATGCTTGATTAAACCTCATAATTTACCATAATCACTTCCTAAAACATATTCTTCAATCACAATAGCAAATTTCCAGAATTAGAATCGTCAAGAAAACCCTCTTTGGAGTCCAAATTAGAGGCATGCAAGGCAACACTTCATATATTTTAAACCCTCCATACATAATCCAACATGCATATCAATAAAAACCGCCAATTTACTTAATCTAAGCCTTATCTACACACACATGCACTAACCTTTAATCAAGAATTTACCCTTCCACATTGAGTTTAGCTTCTTAAACTCCATGCATGGCATAATCTAGCAAGATAATATTCATTCAAGCCATAAAACATCAATTTCTTTCATGAACTTACCAAACTCCAGTTGATTTCCTTAGCTCCTAGTAATCTCCACTTGAAGACCTTAAAACTCTTGATTTTACCTCTAGAAAAACCTAAGAATTACAACAAGAAAACTTAAAACATAAACTTGATTCATCCTTAAAAAGGAGGGGGAGAGACAGAGGAAATACCACTTGAAATGAGAGGAAAGAAGGAGGCATATGATGATGGAGGTGCAACGGTGGTGGCACGATGGCCGGAAAACACTGGCGGCGATGGCTGGGTAGAGGGGTCGGGGAGCTGGAGGGCACGAGAGAGAGAGAGAGAGGAAGCAAGAGGTGAGAGGGAGTGATTATATCTCAAATGTAACAACTCCCCCTCCCCTCCCCCCCCCCCCCAATATCATCTTATAGCCACAAATATATATCAATACTAGGGCCCAAACGAGGCCCTTCCTCTCTTTTCCTCCTTGATGGCCAGCCAACATGGCCCTACTAAACAAAATTTATGCATTTTTAATCTTTCCTCTTATATCTATAGCTCCATAATACCCAAATTACTTACATTTATCAAACCGAAAAAAAATATTATTGATAACCCAAATAAATATACTCATACACCTCCTCGTGATTTCTCATAATTATATCCTAAATTAACTCGAATAAAAGGACCCGTTATATCAGTCTCGAAAAAAGAATTCATAAACAAACATGATCACCATAAAAATTATCGGAAGATATTCATCAAGAAAAGAAAATTTAAGACTGATTCATTGACGATCGTTGCACTGTTCAAGTGCTACAAAACATACACTGGCTTAGAAAAAAAATGGAACATGCATTTTAATTATTCGTGATTTATCCTTGACCTTGATTATCTAAACTAATTAATATGTATTAAGGGGTGGTTTTCTTTGGGCTATTACAATTAAAGTCTCCGACCAAGGCCCAACACACACCTTGATAGCCCATCTCAAAGATGACCATACCCGAAAGGATTAAAAGAATTATCCCTTGAACAAGCCGCCGACTCATTGTCACGACCCGAATCCAAACCTGCAAAAACCAAAACAAACAAAAAAAACTCCAAAAGAACAAAGTCAAACAAAGACTAAAGGAGTCAACATTCTAATGGAAAACAAAAAAAAAATAAAAACAAGAGTTGAAAAAGACGTCTCAGAGCTAGACAAGGTAGTACCAGAGTAGAACCATGAACAAAATGGCTCATCATTGACAAAGCGACAAAAAGAAAAGGGACAGCTACCCAGTTCATAAAAGAGTAGACGCTCACAAAGCTAGTGTCCAATCTATGAGTATGAGGAAGGAACCCAATTCCTATACTAATAGTATGTTTGCTAGCTAGAGGTGGGCAATGTAAGTAAATAGGATAGACAACAAAACTGAAATCATCAGTAGAAATCCATGAGAGGACAAGTAAGCATACCAGATCCCTTGGGCAGTGACAACAAACAGATGATATATCCAAAAGTAACTCCCATAGCAACATTCTGGGATAATGAAATGCCCCAAAAGCTAGATTAGATTGTAGCAAACAATAGTGTAGCGGTTACAATTACAACCTAGCCAGAGTAGATACACTAGAAACCAGTCAAGCCCCTTGAGATGGCACCATGTAGTAACCCCAACTAGGACCATAAAGGCACCAGATAATGCAAGGAACACATATGGTAAACAACTCAAAAAGCTTTTATTTAGGTTACTACCCAAAAGCTCTGCCAGCCTAGGGTAAAATACATACATAATATAAATCATCAACATACTTAATATTTAGGATAGGAGGAGTACTCCTCGCCATCATCAAACTTTCATTTTCTTGTCGAGTTAGAGAAGAGGTCAGGGCCGAATCCTCCAAGTCTATGAAAATATAATCCTTATTTTCCATTTCAACCTCATCTGCATAATCCACACAGGACTCAATTACTTGAGTCCTCTTACTCAGATTAGCAGATGAATCTAAAGGAGGAGTTCCTGAACCAAAAGGGCTAGCATGAGCTAAGCTTCGTGTAGCAAGAGCGGGAGGCCCGGGGATAGGAGATGGGAAGAAGAAGAAGTTGGACCCGAAGACCTAGATCCTCTTTCAATAGAGCGGGGGAGATCCTCATCGCTTTCCTCTTCCTTTTCAAAGATAACCACCTTACCCTTCCTCTTGCCCTTCACGGGAGGTGGAATATGTTGTTTATCTTTAAAGAAGGATGAAGACCATTCCCGGATTTGAATACCCATAGCCTATTTAGGCCGATCAGATTTTGAGCCACGACCACGCTTTTGGGGCATGATCGAAATTCACTCTTCCCAAGAAGCATCCTGCTTTGAAGTGGAGTTGGCCAGCTCGTAGCTTTGAACTTTTTCACTATTAGCTCCATTTGAGGAGCTGAGGGCAGATTGGGGAAAAGTTCCAGCATGTGATCCCGCGAACACATAATGCATAAATCTCAAACAGACTTTCGCAAGTTACATCACCGGAAAAATCCTCCAAGGCGTTGGATTGAGATAGAACTCGACAAAGTTCTAGTTACATCCATACTTACACAAACTCGCGCAAATTATCCTTTTTTAAGCAAGGCATTCGGGTCTATCCGGATTACATTACCAACAGAACGAAGGATTCTCCTAAGAACAGACTCCAATTAGAATTCCCATGGGAGGCGTTAAGGTTACCAGCACCCCCAAAATCCTCCAAGGCGTGGGGATTGACATAGAACTTAGCAAAGTTCTAGTTATATCTATACTTACACAAACTGTCATAAATCTTCCCTTTTTTAAGCAAGGTATTCAAGTCTATCCGGATTACATTGGCAACAAAACAAAAGATTCTCCTAAGAACATACTTCGACCAGAATTCCCGTGGGAGGTGATAAAGACAATAACATTGGTCTATTCTGGTGATTACAACAGTATCTGGATCGAAAAAAGATTGCCAGGGGTTACAAACAAGATTAAGCCCCTTGACAAACCAAGGTTGGTTAAACCATACATAATTTTTGTCAGTTGTATTAGAAAATTTATTAAAATCCATCTCAACCCAAGTTCTACAAATCCAACTGCCCCTCTAACATGCTTCCAATCAGACTTGGTTTTTAAAATGATAATGGGCAGGGTGACAAATTCACCCCAAAGCTTTGTAATTAAGCAAAACTGAGAGAGTTCCTGCATAACAGAATCTTTCAACATTTCCAGGACAATTATAGAATCAAGGTTAGACAAGGCATTATACTGGATAGATTGGTGATTCAAAACCTCGAATGTACTACCCCCAGTCCCGAAGCGTGAACGAAAGGCGATAGTTGAACTGGGAAACCACGACAAGGACCCCCACCTTCCACATCGAACCGTAATGATTCGGCGTAAATAGGGCTATGGGTATCATTTGTTCGGCTCAAATTTGTGTTTGAACACTAACCCAAATTATTGGAGTCTGGATGAGGAAGGAGAATTAGGATTGAGCGAAGCATGGTTATGGTGAAGATTACAATCATTTTTCGATGCAGATTTTCCAAAGGGCAACAAAAGGGCTATCACAATGAAGGTACACAACATTGGGGATGAAAAAACCAAGCTTTACACCAGCTTTTATAGCAAAAAGTAAGAACATCACAAGACAATAAGTGCAAACAACGATTAAGACAACCAGATATTATCACAAAGAACACAGAAAGCGTACGACACACTTGTAAGAAAGGACTCAAATGAGGAGAAGATTAATCATTTAATCATCCCAACCGTTGAAACCCCAACATTTTCAAATCAAAACCTCTAGAAATTAATCGTCGATGCAATTAAGAGCAATAATTGATTATCCACTGCTCTCTACCATTTAATCGATAGCAGAGAAACCTCATCAACTTTCACTGAGCAAAAGATAAAAAAGATATAACCATCTACAATCAAGACGTTAGGGGTAACCCTAACCACCTTGAAATTAAGGCAAACGACTATTGATTGCAGTGACCAACCATTAAAAGCCCGTGACACAACATTCAGTTACATATCTAGAGAGACATCTTCCGTAGACAAGAATCAAACCAACGAACAACCTTCAGCTCGCAAAATTAACAAAAACGGTCGGGTACAATCAATCGATTGCGAGATAGGATACATGAATTCAAAGCAGATAATTAAGTGATGCAAGGAGAGAAAAAGAGACAACAGAAGAAGATTTAAGAACAAAATGACAACCTAGGGTTACCATTGGGGCTTAGAAATGAAAAAAAAGCGAACATGAGGCATTCTCTGACAAGATTCATTTGAATATCATTCAATCATTCAAGAAACTTACATTCCATCCATTCTTACATTCATTTCATTCATCCATTTCGTCCATTACATTCGTTTATCCATCCATTCATTCATTCATTCATTCATTCATTCATTCAATCTTAAAGAAACACTTAAAGATCCTAATCTTTTGTATAATTTGATCATCCTTGATCCTATTATACATCATTTCATTCAAATTGGTTGATCTTTAAGAACTTTGAGAAGCAAGATTCTTATCTTTGTTTTTAAAGATCCTGTTTCCAAGTATAATGAGATTCCATTGATCCCATTATACATCAAAATTGGTATCAGAGCTTAGGAGTTGATTCTCTTAGTTCTTGAACCATCTTTTTGCAATCTTTCCATCACAAATCCATTCCCCATCATCCCCCACATACATGTCCACCATTAGCTCCACAAAGAAACCCCATCAAGAAACCCATCCTCTAACCCAAACACATTCCCCCATTTCGTTCCTTACATTTCCCCATTAAACCATGAGTCTTGTTTGAGTCTTTCTTCATCAAGATTCATATTCTAAGGCTTGCAAAAGATCTAGCATGAATTCACAAAGTGATTTGCAACGTTTGGAGCAACAAATTCATGATCTCACCAAACACATGGAAGAACTTGGGATCCTTCAAAAGGGATCAAGAAACGCAAATTCACGTGAGGTACATCCTTATGAGGTTGAATATGAAGCACCTTATGAATGGAGTAAACGTTCTCTTTCTGGAGGGTTATGTTGCTAATATGACTTGGTCTTGCCAAAGTAGCTACAGTGGCTAGCCATCTGGAATAGAGAGGTAGCATAATATTAAATTAAAATATATATATATATATATATATATATATATATATATATATATATATATATATATTTTAATGAGAAGGGAGTTTTTGTGAGCATAAAAGCATGTGAGATCTTAGCCATTCATTCCAAGATCAATGGTGGGTGTAAATTTTTCATTTATCTTTATTTGATGGGTTGAGTTTCCTTTTTTTTGTAATGGGGGGTCTCACGTGAGTGAGGACCCCAAGAGCATTCAAAGCGCAGCCAAAGGGAGTGCACGCCTCTTCTTTCTCCATGCATGAATTCATCATCAATATCAGATAACAGCAGGTGCATTTTTATTTTTATTTTTATTGTGTTCCTTCAATTCTCCTCAATATCAAATAGCAGAAACCCTAATTTTTTGGGTTTTCCGATTGTTGGTTAAAGAATAGTAACAAAGTGCCGTAATTTTTTTCGAGAAAGGTGGTACGAAGGTCGAATTTCCGGTCAATTTCTGGCGGGTGAGTGTGTGATTTCTAGGGTTTGTTTCATTTTTTTGTTTTTCTGGAAATTGGGGGTGTTCGTGAAGGGTTTGTTGTTTATTGTTACAGTGGGGTGTGTTTTTGTTGGTGTAGGGAGAAATTTGTCCAATTGGTGATAGAGTCAACGGGAGTGACAGAACAGTTGGTTGAACAAAGGAAGGAAGAGATGTAAACCCTAATCTATTTGCGATGAATTCTAGTTAATCTTCTAGAGAGGAAGTGTTCTGGCGATAGAACTTCTGGTCAATTGGCAGAGAAAGGTGATACATCTACATAACTGTTTGATGTTCAATTCGGTCTGATGTTCAATTCTGTCTGATGTTCATGTATGTTATAGTTGATGTTCATTGTTGGATATTTGGGTGGATGTGCAAGTAGGATGTTGTATTAGACATATAATAATGGATTATGTGTATTTTATTGTGATTATGTTCATTGTTGGATATTTGGGGGAATGTGCAAGTAGGATTATGTTCATTTTCCATTATTTGCAAGTGTTGTCACCCCCATAATGATTGATTGGAATTCAAGCACTAATGTGGTTCATGTCATTTTCCATTATTTTCCATTATTTGCAAGTGTTCTCTCTACTTGATAATGCAAGTAGGATAATGTCAGACCACTTGGGGATGTGCAAGTAGGATAATGCCAGACCACTTGGGGATGTGCAAGTAGGATAATGCAAGTGTTCATTTTCCATTATTTGCAAGTGTTCTCTCTACTTGATGTTCATTTTTAGTGTATGTGACGCCAGACCACTTGGGGATCATTTTGGTACACTATGTGGTTCATGTCATCCCCCCTTCCCTGGATGTTCATTTTCACTTTTGTATTAATCACTGATGTTCATCCCAGAATGTTTTGATGTTCATTCCAGGACCACTCGTTGTTCATTTTGATTTCCAATTGTATGCATGTGCACGCCGGAACATTTGGGGATCGTTTTGGTACATTATGTTGCTCATGTCGTTCCCCATTTGGATGTTCATTTTGTATTTTCCCATTATTTGATGTTGTTCATCCCAGAATGCTTTGATGTTCACTCTAGGAATACTTGCTATTCATGTCATCACCAATTGTTGTTCATTGTAAGTATGACTTGATGTTCAGTACTGTTGGTGTTCATTGATGGGCATCCATGAACAACTTGGTGTTCATATTGTTTCAATTTGATGTTCATTTAGATTTTGTTCATCCAAGAATGTTTGTTGTTCATTTACATTACCAGTGTATGTATGTGCATGCATAACACTTGGGGATCATTTTGGTACACAATGTTGCTCATGTCATCCACATTTTTTATGCTCTTTTTTCATTTTTCCATTGTTCACTGATGTTCATCCCCCAAAATACTTTGATGTTCATTCTTGGAATACTTGTTCTTCATTTCACTTTCGTTTGTTGTTCATTGTAAATGTGACAGTTTGATGTTGATTGTGTTTGATGATCATAGATGGTGTTCACATGTGCAATGTTGCGGCTGAGTCATTGCAGGTGGGGACAGGGCCAACAACGCTGCCCCCACCGGTGCCACACTAAGCTACCAAATGAACAAGCAAGGCGAATATGTTTCGTTTTGTAATGTTGAATCATGGGTTCCAACCGAAGGGATGACATTTGATGACATTGAAGCGGGGATGAGATTTGAATCATGGGTTCCAACCAAATGGATGATCTACTCAAGTTTTGAAAACATCAATTGGCTATGCTTTTTGGGTTTATAATTGAATGTTGTCTTTTTTTTTATCAACAAAAAAACATGCACTTTGCTATCATTTTAAGTTGATGTGTTATTGTTAGATTCGGCTGAAGTATTTTTTCATGAATGAACATGTGAAATTGATTTTTAATATATATGAATGCTCATTGGGAAAATGTATAGATTGTCAATTAATGTTCATGTTACATACATGTTGATGTTCATTAAAGGTACACTTGATGTTCATTAAAGGTACACTTGATGTTCATCCCATGTATCCTATGATGATTGTCAAATGTGCAAATGCTCAGCATTTTCATTACCAAATGAGGAAAAAAATATACTAAATGAGGAACATCAAGTAAACATCAAATGATCTCATTGATGTTCATTTTACTATGATTGATGTTCATTCCTCTTTGAATACCTGACGCCCACGTAAACTTGTGTGTCCACATTCATTGACTCTCATGTTCATAATATTTGATGTTCATCCCATGATTACTTATTGTTCATCCAAGCAGTTCATTGTGCATGTTCATTTTGTGCAAATGTTCACACCCACACACAAATGAATGAGTTTGGTGGTCATTGTTCATTTGTATTTATGTTCAAAAATTACTTGTTCATGTTCACTATATCAATGAATGCTTAACTTAATGCTCATGGTAAGATTAGTTGGTCTTCATCTCATTGATGTTCATTTTTATTATGATTGATGTTCATTCTTTGAATACATGAATATTGTATATTCTGATGATTGTTTGAGTGGGTTATCAATAATCACTGATGTTCATCATAATATGCTTGATGTTCATTCATGGAGTGCATGTGTCAACTGTTTGGATTGAACATTAAGTGAAAATGAAATGAACATCAAGTCATACTTGACTGATCATCAAATGAATTGCAAAAGATGAACATCAATTGAAAAATGCAATGAACATAAAGGTATACTGGAATGAACATCAAATGAAATATTCAATCAATGCACAATAAGCGTCAATTGTTTGGATTAAACATTAAGTGAACATAAAGTGAACATCAAGTAAACATCAAATGATCTTTCAGTATTAAATGATCAAGTTATACTGGATTGAACATCAAATTGTAGTGGAATAAACATCAAATGAAATATTTAACCATGTACAATGAACATAACCTGATTGGATTGAACATTAAGTGATAATGAAATGAATATCAATTAAAACATCAAATGATCTTTCAGTATTAAATGATCAATTTATACTAGAATGAACATCAAGTCATTCTGGGGTGAACATGTATACATAATGAAAATTTGCATCACGTGATCATGTAATGATCATCAAGGGACAATGAAATGAACATCAAGTGGAAATGAAATGAACATCAAGTTGTACTGGAATGAACGTCAAATGAAATACTCAACCATGTATAGTAAACGCCAACTGTTTTGGTTGAATATTAAGTAAACACGAAATGAACATCAAGTGAACATTGAACGATCAATCAATATTAAATGATCAATATGACCCTAAATGGCATTGAAAATTTTTGGATAATGAAAATGAACATCATTTGACTATAAAATGATCATCTCATTTCACTTGATGAAACATCAATTTGTAATCATGAACATGAAAATGAATATCAAATTATACTTGGATGAACATCTATATATAATGAAAAAGAACATCAGGTAACCTGGTAATGATCATCAAGTGAAAATGAGATGAACATCAAGGAATACTGGAATGAAAATCGAATGAAATTGAAAAAATCACATTAAGGGACAATGAAATGAACATCAAGTTGTAATGAAATGTACATCAAATGCAATACTCAACCATGCACAATAAACATGAACTGTTTGGATTAGTTAGGTAAAGATGAATGCACATCAAGTGAACGTCAAATGATCAATTAGTATTAAATGATCAATAGATGCCTAAATGGTATTGTTAATAAAAATGAACATCAAGTCAATATGAAATGATTATCAAGTTATACTTGAATGAACATCAACATATAATTAACATGAACATGAAATGAACATCAAGTTATTGTCTCGATGAGTATCTATATATAATGAAAATCAGCATCAGATGTTAGTTCATCAAAAATACGTCAGCCCAAAATGACAAAAATACATCAATCCAAAATGAAACTGAATCTATGTTTATATGATAGAAAAACCACAAGCTCTCCAGGCCTTTTTGGTCAAGCGCTTCTTCCCCGCCGGCAATGTCCATGCACTTATAAAAGGCCCTCCACGCCTTGTTGGTCAAGCGCTTCTTCCTGGTTAGCTTGTCGCATCCCTCGGTGACGCTATGTTCCACAATGAATCAGTAGCGCTTTGTTGCGTGCTTTGTCCAGCGTTCCACTATTAGTGTATCCGACATCTCATCGAAATGATGGATAACCAACAAAACAGCAGAAAATGGAATAAATATCTAGTATTGGATATCAAACACATCGTGAAGGACATGTAACATCATAAAGAACATCGAACATCATCCAACTAGTGGACATTCCAAAATGAACATTAAGTGATATCAAAATGAACATTTGATAAACTTTTAGTATGGAGAACTGAATTAAGTAACTCAACATCATAATAGACATCCAGTGTTAATGAAATGGACATTAAGTGACATTAAAATGAACATTCAATAAACTTTAGTATGGAGAATTGAATTAACTCAACATCAAAATAAACATCCAATGTTTATGAAAAGAACTTTAAGTAACATCAAAATGAACATCCGAATCAACATGACCCAACAATAACATGCCACTAGATAATACCTTGAATGGACATCTAGTTATAATAAAATGAACAATAACTGTGTCATGATGAAACATTAAGCTAAATCATCATGATGAACATCAGTTTGTCATGATGAACAATTATACCCAATAAAATGATCATCAAGGTGTATCGAAAAGAACACCAACTGATCTATTACAACCATGATTTGAACTGAACATCAGTTTGTGAATGACCATGAAGTCAAATTGAAATTAGCATCAGGGTGTATCCAAAATGAACATCAAGTTAAACTAAAATGGACATCAAGTTCAGCTGAACTAAGGCACACCCCACTTGTGAAAATTGACATCTGCATACAACGAAATGATCATCAAGGAATGAAAATGAACATCAAAATGGATCAAAACGAACACCAACTGTTTTGTTATGCCCATGATTTTCAAACGAGCACCATCGTGCACATTACAAACTGACATTAACCCCCAAAACATCCCACAATGAACATCAACAATGTCAAAAAATGAATATCACACACTAATACGAACCATAAAACGCGATAAAAACGTGACTTGCATCTCCTTCTTCGTTTCTTTAACCTCTGGCTCGGTCACACCTTCCGACTTCATCATCAATTATACAATTCTCTCGTTGAATTAACAAAAATAACCCATAACAGTTACAATAAACATCGAATTCTGGAAAAAAAAAAAAAACTCACCGGATTACTAGAAAAACAATGAATTCAAAAAAATTGAGACAAACAACAACCTAAACCCTAGAATTCTGGAAAAACTCCCTTACCTGATAACCGCCTGAATTAGGGTTCACTTGAACCAAGCCTCACCGGAAATCGCACACACTCACCCGCCAAAAATTGACCGGCAATTCGACCTTCATATCACCTTTCTCTGCCAACTGACCGGAAAATCAATCACCGCAACACTTCCTTGCCGGAAAATTAACCGGAAGTCGTCACAAATAGATTAAGGTTTACTTCAAAGCTTCAAGTTTTGGATCATCAGCTATGGCAGATGTTGATGATGGCGTGTTTTTGGGATTTCAATAGTTGCAGAATGATGGTGTGTTTTAGGAAATTGCAAATAATAACTCCCTCCATCTCTAGCGTGCAACCCAACTTGCCCCTCCTTCTTCCCCTTCACGTGATTCCTTCCTGTTTTTTTTTTTAAAACAAAAACAGCCAATCATAATTAGAATCACATATTTTAAATAAAGGTAAAACAACTAATTATCATCACCATTGATCTTGGAACCAATGGCTAGGATCTCACATGCTTTTATGCTCATAATAACTCCCTTCTCATTATATCATATCCCATATATATATATATATATATATATATATATATATATATATATATATATATATATATATATATGGGATATGATATAATGAGAAGGGAGTTATTATGAGCATAAAAAGGGAAATTCCAAATGATAGGCACCAACTATTGGGTATTCCAAATGGTGAACACCTTTTTAACAAATTCCAAATGGTAGGCTTAAAAACCAAAATATTCTATTCTGTAGACATAAGTGGTAACTGACGTTAAGTATCAAAAAAAAAAGAAAAAGAAAAAAGAAAAAAGGATGATGTATTGAATGATGACGCTCCGATCAAACGACTGAAAAACTTAGAACACCATCACTGCTCCTCCCTCACTACCATCCCTTCCCTTTCCCCTGAAACACCAAAACCCTCACACTCAGAACGAACAACATGCTTAAACACCAAACTAAAAACAAATCTAAAAACACCCACTCTACTTATACTCTTACTCTGGGCGTCGAGGCAGAAGGAGAAGGAAGAAGACCACAAAGGACACGCTTATGAATGTGATGAATACAATGGAGCTGATGATTTGATTCTTCTGATTGAATTTGAAGAAAAAGAAGAGGTGGGTTGGGGAGGAAGGCAATGGAGGAGAGAGAAAGGAAAAGGGTCGGGTTAACACTTGTTAATTATTTTGAATTCGATTTTTACGAATCTTCAACCCCCAGATATTTGTTAACCCTTGTTAATTATTTTCTTTCTCTTCGTTTATGCTAGTTTTTGTGTTTCAAATTTTTAGATTTGTTTTTAGTTTGGTGTTTAAGCAGGTCGTTCGTTCTGAGCGTGAGGGTTTAGTGTTTCAGGTAGGGATGCCAACGGGGCGGGTCGGGGACCGGAGGGTGTATTCCCCGTCCCCGCCCCATTACTCATTGCGGGGATAAAATTTGTCCCCATCCCCATCCCCATCCCCGACGGGTACCCAACCCCAGCGGGTATGAGAATGATTATTTCAATATTGTCATATAAATTAAAAAAAAAAGATATGCAACCTTATTAAATGATGTTCGACATTATAACTTCATACGAAGATACATTTTTTCGTCAAATGAGATTTAACAATACAAATTTATACAAAGTCCAACAAATATAAGTTCAATAATAAGAACCCTTAAGTCAACACTACGATTACAAATTTGCCAATAATATTATATATATACATACATATATATAAAGGAAAATTGAATTCTAATAATCCCTACTTTTGTAAATTGGATGACAATAATCCCTACTTTCAATTTGTATGCTGGTGGTCTAAAAAAAATAAAATTGTATTGTAGTGGAACATAATCGAGAGTATACCCTAAATATCATAGATTTTGTGTTTCATTTGATTCAAAACTTTGTATAACAGTTTACCACGATTTTTAATGAATTTACAGCATTTCTCCTAATTGTTTCAATTTTTTTCAATTTTTTATGATTTTTTCAATTTTATTTCTTTTCAAAAATCATAATAATTGCTCGGAATCTCAAAAAAAATAATTTAAAAAATGTTTTAGCAACTACACTTCATTACTTATCTGGGGCCAGGAGCCCAGGAACGAAAAAAACAAAAATAATATGGGGTAGGCATGAAAAAATAAAAAGAATGTGGTAATGGATTTGGTATCACTACAATAAAATTTTATTTTTTTCTGAACCACAGGAATACAAATTAAAAGTAGGGATTATTGTCATCCAATTTGCAGAAGTATGGATTATTAGAATCCAATTTCATATATATATAATATTAATTATATGAAGGATATTTATATGTTTTAATAGAAATTGTTGACGAGGATGTGAGGATGGGGATGATAACTTTCCCAAGCGGGGACAGGGACGGGGACGGGGACGGGGAAAATTTTGTCCTATCCTCATGAGATTTAAAAACTGCCTAAACTCGGCATCATCGTCAGGCGGGGATTTTTCCTCAGAGCGGGGATAGGAATTTCCCGCCCAATTGTCATCCCTAGTTTCAGGGGAAGGGATGATAGTGAGGGAGGAGCAGTGATGGTGTTAGTTTTTCAATAGTTTGATTTGAGCGTCTTCATTCAAAACATCATCCTTTTTTCTTTTCTTTTTTTTTTTATACTTAACGTTAGTTACCACTTAAGCCTACAGAATGTAATATTTTGGCTATTAAACCTACTATTTGGAATTTGTTAAATAGGTGTTCACCATTCGAAATTTTTTAGTTGATGCATACCATTTGAAATTTAAAAAAAAAAAAGAAAAAAAGCAACAAACACATTGATAGATAGGCACCCGGAGAGAGAAAGAGACAAACACAGAGTTAGGTTAGAGAGAGAAAGCAGAGTGAGAAACAAACTAGGTGGGGTTCTAGTTTGGGGACCAGGCATTTGATTTTCAGGGTCAGGGCCAAACTGGGTTTAAAGGGTTTTTCTCTGAATTTGGTGATGGTTTTGGTATGGAACAACACCGTCTCCATCACATTCACCTTCACCAGGCCTTGCTTCTCAACAACACCTCCAATACGCCACCGTTTTCCTCCCCTCTTTGCCTCTCTCGCCCTCACCCCAGGTACTCTCTCTATCTTTTGGCCCTAAACTTGATGGGTTTGGGCTTCTTGGATTCAACTCCTGCTTTCCAATTTCCCTTTGATAGTATGTTATTTGTCAACTACGGGTTACTTTGTGATCTCAGTTCGAGGTTGGTGTTGATTCTGGTGGTTTCGTTGCAATCCTGATTATGCTTTATGTCCAAATTCATGATGCTTATTAGTACATGTTGCCCTGTCTAAGTTATTTCTGTATTGTAAGAATTGTAAGTCATCTGGGTTGATTTTAACTTCTTTGAAACTAGCTGTTTTCCTGCTCAACATGAATAGGGTCTCGGTACAATAGGAACTGTCTCTCTGGTTTCTAATTCAGGGGCAAGATTTGGTATGTTAGACCCCCGCACCCTGCTTTGCATCGGGACTTTTGGGGTTATTGGATTTGGATTTGAAAGAATAGGTGACAAAGAAAAAGTTGCTATTTTGGGGGTGGGGGTTTTGCTTTAACCAATGCCCAATTTTGCTGTTTCAATAAATATGGGTGTGATCAATCATATCACAAAAACCTACCCAAAAGTTCTAAGATTCCGGGCATGAGATTCTTGAATGAATTAATTTGTATACTTGTTTGGGTGATATCTATGTTGTGTGATTCATCGTTCAATATGTGTTCAGGAATGACGATCGAGCTTAGCACATAATCCTCAACTCGGGTAGCTATTCTTTCGTAAGGTTTTGAGTAACAATGGAAGTCGGGCATATCCGAAACTGAATATTAAATAGCATGGAAAGCTTAATGGTACTCCCTCTTTTGAGGACCAAGAATGTGATAGCAAGATCACATAATTCTACGATACTGTAGGTATTCTCAATGAAAAAGAAAACTTTAATTATTAGGGATCTCCAAACCTTTTCCTGATCTCAAAAAGACAATGGGTTTTGAAACCCTAGTGTTTGGTGCTCTTCTACAGTGAGTCTCACTCGTAAGAAGAAACAGCTTTTTGGAGTAATGGTTAGTCATTCATATATGTTTTGTTTATAAATGACATAGTGAGTGTGCATGTGTGATGTTCTGATAATTTCATGAAGGCGTCTGAGTGTTATCCTGTAAAAATTTGGGTATATTTGTTGTAGCTGTCTGATCATAATTTACATATATGTACTTTGACACTTGAATGAAAATTCATATGTGGACTGAGTTATAGCAAGGGAGTAAGAGGGCACACCTTTTTTTTTTTTTTTTTTGGGGGGGGGGGGGTGGGTAGAGGGGAAGTAAAAGATGAGGAACCGAAGGCCAATGGCTTAGTTCTGTGATACTATACTCCATGATGATGACGTGTGTCGTGTAGTGGGGACACTCTCTTTGGAGACTGGACATTGGCATCCATGGTGTCATGTTAAAAAACAAACAAAAAAAAAAAAATCAACCGGAATTTACTGGCTGCTTTGCGACAAGTAATGCTTTTCTTAGCTAATTTGGAACCATTATGTTTGGAATGTCTATGACTCTAGTATGTGTCAGAAACATAGAGGCAATATCAGTGTATTTGGAGCATGAAAGGAATTCTCAAGGTTAAACATGAAGACTCCTATGCAGCTAAAGCATATCATCCAATGCATTTCAGTTGACTTTATGGACAAATTGTCCATGTATTGAATTAAGTTCATTTTTGAAGCCTCTGTTGAAAAGAGAAAACTAGTTTGTTTTATGGTTTCCTTATTGATACTTTCCATGCGTTTGATTTGATGGCATTCTTTTACTGCTCGCATGGTGTGATTTGGACCAAGAAACCTCTGACTTCATGGTTTTAATAAGCTTGCTTAGCATGGGAAGAACAAAAAGCTGGCATTGTTTATGGTGGAAGTTTTATCACTTGCTTGAATAGAATCATCTGTTAGGTTCCTTGGAGAGATGAAAAGGGCCAACAGCTGTGTTGAGAATGCTTCTGGAATTCACTTACTTCTGCCTTAAAATTTTCCAGTAGGGTGTATGCCATTTTTCAGTCCTGTATAAGAAAAGTGTATAACCAATGATCTTTTGTTTTTCCAGTAATTTTACATTTCCCATAGATACAGGAAATATGGGCAAGTTCTTCTAGCTGTTTGTGGGACACATGCTTTACTCGTGATACTATAACTGACTAACCATCTGTCATGAAATGTTTCTATTATTTCTTACTGCCGATTGTAAAGTCAACAATACTGAAGTTTACATGCTAATATGCTCTATAGTGTTCAGAAGACAGAAAATATACTTATTTGTCGTTTCGCCGTTGAAATTGGCCTGTTGCTTACTCTTCCCATCTGCAGATGTTGCTATCTCAATCTCATAGAAGATAACTTGAAAATTGCTGTTATGAAAGCTGGAAAACCGGAGACTTTTGGTACACTGGATGCTTATAACCCTAGTCGGCTGAAGAGACCTCGCAAAGGACGAAACAGTGGAAAACAAGCTGGAACCCTACCGTCATCTGAAGTTATGGATGAAGAAATTTGGAAGGAGTTTCCAGAGGACCTTCTGGAAGCTGTGATTGCAAGGCTTCCCATTTCCACATTCTTCCACTTTCGGTTAGTTTGCAGAAAATGGAATTTCTTGCTCAACTCACCCAGCTTCTCTGTACAATGTGCCCAAGCACCCCAACGCCAGCCTTGGTTCTACACCATCACACATGAAAATGTCAACACTGGCGCCATTTATGACCCGTCAATGAAGAAATGGCGGCACCCAACCACCCCGTCTCTCCCTCCGAAGGTAATTCTTTTGCCCGTGGCTTCTGCCGGAGGTCTCATCTGTTTCCTGGACATTGGGCACCAGTACTTTTACATATGTAACCCACTCACACAATCTTGGAAGGAGCTCCCTCCTAGATCAGTCAAGGTCTGGTCCCGGATAGCAGTTGGGATGATCCAAAATGAAAGTTCAAGTTCAAATTCAAATTCTGGCTATAAAGTTGTCTGGGTTGGCCGGGATGGTGAGTATGAAATTTATGATTCTAACAATGATTCTTGGGCACAGCGGGGGAATTTATCCTCAGTTTTTAGACTACCCGTCTCACTGAACTTTAGATCACAGACGGTTTCTATTGGCTCTAGGGTTTACTTCTTGCGGTGTGATCCCGATGGGATGGTGTCATACGACATGGCAACCGGAATCTGGAAGGAGTACCTGATCCCGGCCCCACCAAACTCCGTGGACCACCACCTGGCCAGGTGCGGCAGGCGGATTCTTCTGGTGGGGCTACTGACAAAGAATGCGGCAACTTGTGTGTGTATATGGGAGCTTCAGAAGCTGATGCTTCTCTGGAAGGAGGTTGACAGAATGCCAAATGAACAGTGCTTGGAATTTTATGGTAAACACGTGCGAATGACCTGCTTGGGCAATGTTGATTTGCTCATGCTATCGTTGAAATCCCGGCAGATGAACCGGATAGTCATCTGTGACGTGGCAAGGCGGGATTGGTCCAAGGCAACTGGGTGTGTGCTCCCACGGGGGAGGAAACGCCAGTGGATAGCGTGTGGGACGGCGTTCTACCCTTGCCTTACAGCCACCCCTTGAGTTGATGTCGATTTTTCAATACGTGAAATTTATTTGCTTCTTATATGTTATTATGTATTACAAAGTGTAAGAGCCGATCCAACTGTTCAAGTGGATCATGTATTAGTAGTATGTATGATAGAACAAAACTGTTCAAGTGGATCATGTATTAGTAGTATGTATGATAGAACAAAATGTATTCGCGCCTGTAATGTAAAACGGGATAAAACAATTGTCATAATTCAATGCAATGATTCAACTTTGACTTAAAATTGAATCATAATTCATTTTAAAACTGAACTGACTTTGGGCTTGAGCGCGTTGATGATGACATTATGTGCAAATTTAGGAGGAAATCCCCCAAATATCTGCAAATTTGATGACATCAGTTACGGTCCAACTGCTGGTAAAGAAAGAAAGAAAAAAGAAGCACCCTTCTAATCTAACCAGACTACCAATAATATACCACAAGTCCAGATCACATACATTATGAGTGGCAATTAGAATTAGCAGTAAAAATGCGCGACAAGGGGGATGGAGAAATTGGTGCATTACTGCATCTTTATTCAAAATTAGGGTTCAAACAACATTACATCACAGTACATGCTTTCTGATCTCTCTATGTTTCTGTAGATTAAACAAAAGATAAAACAGCTTCACATCATATTTGTGCAAGTTAAGCCATTCCTCCACTGGTTGCTGTCCTGATGATTTGGAACAGAGCTGCCAACACCCAGCATATAAACAAGGTCACCCAAATCACAAAATGCAACAAAAAAACACGGCAAAATGAAGAAAAAAAAAACAGAGTATATGGGGGAAAAAAGGTCACCGTTGCATCGTACAGGTATGATGAAAAACTGGTGGGTGCTAACATCAAAAGGGTATGTAAATAGGTCAGACATAATAAACCAAATGAAACTGATACCCTTTCGAGGTAACCAACCCAGAAAATAGATATCTAAAGACTCAGACCTCATATCACCAAAAGTTTCAGACGGTTTCTACTTTCTATATTGTATTAACTATGTTGCATCAATGGAAAATTTTCACCATTGGCAAGGTGATTTTGGTAGGCTTCAAATTTAACACCATAGGCAGACTATTTGGGAAATATTTTGTGTTAAATGATTACAAACCAAAGTAGTGTAACAATGCCAACAACGACAACCACAATGATGGGAAACAATGTGCACGACAACACCACAAAGTTGGTAAACAATGCAAACAATGACACCATTAGAGAATCATAATAAACATACAACGCCAACAAGCAGACCACAATGTTGGGAAACAACGCCAACGGTGACACCTTAAAGTTGGGAAACAATGGCAACGGCGACACTGTAAAGTTGGAAGCAATGTCAACAGCAACACCATTAGTGAATGGCAATAAACATATAGCAAAAACTCTGCAATCAATATATGCAAGGGATATGCGTGACCCCCCCCCCCCCCAACAAAAGCCAAGAAAAAGGAAAAAAAAAAAGAACCCTCCTCTGCTTCTCCCCCTCCTATCAAAGATTCCAGGTCTATGTGGATGTTATATCAAGCATTTGGATATTATTTGCATACATTACAATCATCATTTTGCTAAACAATTAGAAAAATAGTAATACCAAGAAGCCAAATTGCATGAAATATATAGAAAGCAAAGCAGAAACTTACATGAACCAATGACAACGAAGACGAAGAATCCCAGAAGAAGAGGTCCAACTGGATAGTCTGCACCCTTCTTGATAGTTGTCTCTGGAACAGAGCCCCTCCGGGTGATGTTCTTCTGGAACCTTTCACTCTTCCTGTCGGCAAGACGTCTGGATGTCGTCTGCACATAAAACAGTACAAAGTCTTAACCAATTCAGCTGAATATCAATTACATCAAGCAAATTAATAACATAAATTCAAGCACATCCTCTTCGTGCGATTGAGAAGACTTGGAACAAATCAGGCAAAATCTTTCTCTTTTCATCCCCAGCAAGAAATAAGCCAAAACTCTAGAATACACTAGAAACATATTCATAAAACAATTAATCATCCGCAGACAAGAACAGCATCGAGGAAAGTAGCACAAATTCCTCAAATTGATTACAAAAGAACAGCATCTCCAATATTTCCCGCCTCAGCTACGATTATTAATATTTTCAGTTTGAATTGGACGAACAAACTGAATCCTTAGCGTAAATCTCCCATAGTATAAATCAAACCCACTATTTATCCCTTTCCCCCTTTTTGGAAAAATCTATTTCTTTCCCCCTTTTTGGAAAAATCTATTCTTCTCGATTCCACCAAGTTCCCATAAAAAAATAAAAAAAAATAAAAAGCAAAACATGCATCCCAAATTCATGCATTGCATGCAGCCGTGCAGTCACATCAAATTTGCACAAATTCTCGAATAACTCGACGAAAATCAAATTATTATCACTAATCTCCAAGAAGACAAACCTAAATCACCCAAGATTTCACATACCCGTGCGTCAAAAAACCCTAAATTATCACATGAATTTGACACTTTTCGACATGAAAACAAATTTACAAACAAGATCACATCTTTACGCGATCAAAAAACGTAGAAAATATTAGTATCATCAGATCAGCATATAATAGAACTATAATTAAAACATAACGTAAAGTCCGTCAATGTGATTCACCTAAACATGAATTAAAAAACAAACAAACACGAAAGCAATGAATCACGGAGAGGAGAGAAAGAGAGAGCAGTACCATGTTTGGAGAGAGGTGATGGGGACGGTGAGAAAAGGCTTCAAAAGAGAGTTGTACGGAGAGGGGGGAGGAGGGAATTTCTCTCTCCGGCCAAACGAGGAATAACGATGAAATATGATTTTCACCCTCTTCTTCCTTTGTCTGCCAAATCTGTATACTCGGCTTAGTTTATATATGAGCTGGAGCTTGCGGGTAAACTAAGTTTGAAACGTCAACGTGATGACGTGACGCTGCGTTATTGGTGGTGCCCTGTCTACGTGGATAACATGTCAGCTATTTTATTCAACGTATGTCTGTTAAACTTAAAAGAAAAGAAATTAAATTCAGGATTTTTTTTTTTGGGAGAACAAACTAAAAAAATATGGATAAATATTTCCAAGCTAATTAAAATTGGGATCATATAAGATATTGATGGAGGAAAAAGGTATAACGCTATCTTAAATCAATCTTTTACGGAAATCTTCTTTTTTTTTTTATGGAAGCGAACAAAAATCTTGAATTAATTTGTTTCAGAGGCTTCATTCTTTTATACAGTTGGTGTAGTGTGATAATGGTGCAGTACGGTGAAATTTGAAAAAGTGTGATGAAGTATGGTGAGTTGTAGTGAGTAGGGATGGCAGTCAAGTCCGAATCTGAAGCGAATCCGATTCGCTCCGACTAAAAAATTCGAGTCCGAATTCGAAAAAAAAACTCCGAATCCGAATCCGATTAAAAAAGTCCGACTCCGATTATAATTGGGGCGGGTATGGAGGTGACCACCTTCGATCCGATTAAATCCGATTAAGTCCGATTATAGTCGATCCGATTAACTCCGATTAACTCCGATTATAATAATTAATATAAAAAATTTATACAAAAACTGAAAATTAAAATGACTGATTTTTTTTAATAATAGATTATAAAAGTTTTGGAATTTATGGTTTTGGAATTTCCTAGGAATATTTTGATGGTTGAGAGACTATTTTTGATATGTTATATGTGTGTTGTGTGTTATGCAAACATTTTTAAGAACTATTGTTGGTGTTTTATTTTAACAAGTATGATATATAATAAGAGGTAATTGGAGTTAGAAGTAATCGGAGTCGGAGGAAATCATTTTATGGAAACGTATAACAGCTAATCGGAGTCGGAGGTAATCAGAGTCGGAGTTGGAGTTGGGTACCTCCAATTAAGTTTGGATTTGGAGGTCTTCTCACCTCCGATTAATCGGATTTGGAAGTGAACCTCCACCTCCGATTATTAATTAGAGCGAAGGTGGAGGTACCTTCCTCCGATTAAGTTTGGATTTGGAGGTCTTCCCATCTCCGATTAATCGGATTTGGAGGTGGACCTCCACCTCCGATTATTAATTGAAGCGAAGGTGGAGGCACCTACCTCCGATTCGCCTCCGACCCATTGCCATCCCTAGTAGTGAGTTGTGCTAAGAGTTGTGGTAGGTGGGATAGGTGAGGAGAGAAAATGTGAAAAGTAGAGGAGAAAAGTGAGGAGAAAAAAAGTAATGATTGTGCTTGGCGTGGTAAAATGTGGTAGAAATTAAAGAGTGTGGTGCGGTACTACACTGTACTGCAACCTATCGCATAAAAGAGCGGAGCCTTATTGGAACATATTTTCTTGATCAGTTCTCATAATATGAAACTATTTATTACCCACACTCTTTAATTTCTACCTCATTTCACAACACCACAACACAATCATTACCAATATATCGATCTTCACTTTTCTCCTCAACTTTTCATATCATCTCTTCTCACATACCCCACCTACCACAACTTTCACCGCACTTCACCACACTTTTTCAAATTCCATTCCACCGCACCATTACCGCACCACACTACACCAACTGTATAAAAGAACGGAGCCTTGAGCCTTAAAAGAATTGCAAACTTCTTAAAACAAAATGAAACTAATTCCTCTTCCATATAGAACGAATGTATTCATAGAAAGAAATAAATTGCAATGATTGAATTGAATTGAATTAAAGTCATGATTTTCAAGGGTGTAGGATTAAGTTAGATAAGGTAAAATTAGGTTAAGTTAATAAAAGTTAGGTAAGAAAAATAGTGGAGATAAGTAAATGTTACTTTAATAATTTCTTTTAAATTTTTAAATAAATCATATGAGTTGAATAAAAATTTTAAATGTAAATTATCTAAAAGTAAGTATTATTCTTCGGATGATAAAATAAGGTAAGATTACATTTGATTAGTTAGACAAGACAATCCTACCAAGCTAAAGAATGGAGTAAAATAAATAATGTAAACTTTATAGGATTTTTGGACGTTAATATACTGAACTTTTGAGGTATTTGATAATAATTCACTTAACTTTGACCTTGGACAATAATGCACTGAACTTTGAGGGGTGTTGGACAATAATGTCTTTGAAACAATTTTGACGGTGGCTGACTTGGTGATGATCTTACATGGAAGACCGAGAAGATGAATAGGCTAAATAATATATAAATTTATGACATGTTAGCTAACCTACACAAACAAAGGTGATTTTATACAACTACAACAACAATTTCTCAGCGGAAACACGCTTAAACAAATGTGATTTTATGTTTTTTTTTTAATTTTTGGATGTTAATATACTAAACTTTTTTGGGGTATTGGACAATAATGTACCGAGCTTTGACTTTGGATAATAATGCACTGAACTTTGAGGGGTGTTGGACAATAATGCACCCGAGACAATTTCGACGGTGGCGAACTTGGTGACAATCTTATGTGGCAGACCAAGAAGACAAATAGACTAAATAATATCTAAATTTGTGACATGTCAGCTAATCTACACAAACTGGGGTAATTTTATACAACTACAACAACAATCTCTCAGCAAACAAATGTGATTTTATGTTTTTTTTACTTTGTTCAAAGTTGATTCTCTTTGCTTATGTGTAGATTAGCTGACATGTCATAAATTTAAATATTTTTGGACCAATTCATCTCTTCCACCTGTTACATAGGATTGCTGCGAAACCAGTCACTGTCGAAATCGTTTTGAATGCATTATCGTTCAACATTATCAAAGTACAGTGTATTATTGTCCAATGTCAAAGTTCAGTGCATTATTGTCCAATACCCCAAAAATTCAGTATATTAGCATTAAAAAAACCCAAGATTATATAATTGGATGGAAGCCATTATTTGTGTATTGGGAGTTTGGGACGGAGCTTACAATTTTTGTGTTTTTGACAAGGATAAATATATAAATTGCAACACGGATCCTCACGAAATAGTGGCATTAGGGCCACCTGAAAATTTTGTATTTGGTTAACTTGAAAATCCATTAAAAATAGGTAAACTGTGCACAATCAAACGAAATATTTGGGTGGATGAAAGGCATGGAGGAAGCACCCATAGGAAGGTAACCATACCATGGGTTTGGGTTTGGCGAATTTCAACGTGGGCACCATCATTTGACATTTGTGCATCATTCCCGACGCACTCAGACGGTAGTTTGTTACAGTACTCTTACTCTTCGTCACAATCTCCTTCATACCTATCTCTTCGCAATTTATTATGTCCAGTTGTCCACCCACAGCAACCGCCACAGTACGGATTCCCTTTAATAGCGGTAATTAAAATTTACTATTAGCGGTTGATTTTCCCTTATGATTTATGATATATTAATTAACGGACATACGTTTCATTTTTATTAGTACATATTATTCAAAAATATTGGAGAAAAGAAAGTTTGGATAGAAATCAATGGTTATCTCACTTTAGATATCGTTAAGAGTCGTGACGAATTCACTTTCTTTAAAAACTATTTACATACTGTATTATTAAGGATTTTTGGATGCTAATATACTGAACTTTTGGGGTATTAGACAATAATGCACTGAACTTTGACCTTGGACAATAATGCATTGAATTTTGAGGGGTGTTGGACAATAATGTACCCGAAACAATTTCGATGGTGGCTGACTTGGTGACGATCTTACGGGACGGGCCGAGAAGATAAATTGGCGAAATAATATATAAACTTATGACATGACAACTAATCTACACAAGCAAATGTGGTTTTATACAACTACAACAACAATCTCTCAATGAAAACACGTTTAAGCAAATGTGATTTTATATTTTTTTACTATTTTCATAGTTGATTCCCTTTGCTTATGTGTGGATTAGCTGACATTATCATAAATTTAAATATTTTTGGGCCAATTCATCTCCTCCACCTATTAAGTTGTGGATTAGCTGACATACCATAAATTTAAATATTTTTGGGCCAATTCATCTCCTCCATCTACTAAGTAGGATTGTCACCGAGTTAGCCACTGCCGGAATCATTCCGGGAATCATTATTGTTCAACATCCCACAAAGTACAGTGTATTATTATCCAAGGTTAAAGTTCAATGTATTATTGTCCAACACCTTAAAAGTTCAGTATATTAGCATCCAAAAACCCTATTATAAATGTTCAAATTGATAAAACTTAGCACTTAACACACTTAAGAAATTGTTCCTCACCTGACAGACTCAAATATAGCTGCAATTTAGACAAGAATGATAGGATGTAAGTAGATGATGGTATGCTCAAATGGCTAGATAATGAATCATATTTATAGGTGACATCTTACTCTCTTAATCATTGGTCAAAGGACTTAAATAAGGTCCTTAAAGAGTATCATGACTTTGACTATGTCAATTGACCAGATGGGATAATACCAATATAGCTGTTTGGGTCAATATTCTGATGTTAATTCGAGATTACACCTTAATGATTTGGATTATATAGCCACTGGAACATTAAACAGGCAGCTGGGCCTTGGCATAGATCGTGGCAAAGTCATCACGGTCCGTGGTGAGCCCTGTGAACTTTGCCCTGCTCTCTAGTTATTGGCACAACCCGTGCTAGCCTCAAATTTGTTCATGTTGATCATATAGCTTGTGTTTAACTTAAGTATGGTTCTTATACTTGTACCTTATGGTTTTTGATGTTATATAATTCACTTATACTCTTAAAATAATCCCAATAGGCGCCCGCCATTTCAAGAGTATGGTAACTACCCTTGAAATAAGTTTGTATTCTTACTTAAGGGGTTAATACCCCCGCCATTAAGGAAAAATTTTAACTTTCAATCACTCGAGAAACATACAAAACATATGCCTATTGAAAGTATATTACTCTTTCAACTTTCAACTAGTGTAAATAAACTAGAATCAACTTGAATTATAAAGTAGACATGTCTTTGAACTTTGTATTCATATTGATCAACCGTGCTCATAAGACACATATATCTTTATTCTTAAGTGTTAATATCTGACACTACTATCCGACATGGTGTTCTTATCCTTCGTAAGTGTTTCGGAACTTTATCTCTAAGCTTCTTTATGTAGCCACACAAACACCTAGATAGGTAATATTTGTAATTTACCACCTTTATAATTAGACTTCCACAAAGTCTATTAAGAGTGTTACCACTCAACCTCTTGTCATTACAAAATTTCAAGCATCACTAAACTTAGGATGTAAAATGTTGATGCTATACTACTTTTGACAACTCCTTACACATTTGAGCTTTAGAGATTGGCATTAAACCAACTGTAAAGTCAAGTCTTTCTTGTGAGTAGTAGAGATTCGGGCTATACTTGAATCCATCCTCTTTGAAGTACTTACTATCAAGTCTTTGGATAGCCCTTTAGCTAAAGGATTTGATAAATTTTCTTTTGACTTGATAAACCTTGAAGTTACTACTCCATCATTGATTAACTGATGAACTTAGGCATGTCTTAAACCAATGTGCTTTGACTTATCATTGTAAACATGACTGTACACGACAACAAGAGTAGATTTATTATCACAATAATTTGTGATAGGTGTCATTGGCTTATACCATAGTGGTTAGACCTGTCAATTCGGTCGGGCGGGCGGGTTTCGGGTCAGCCATATATCGGGTTCGGGTAAATACGGGCGGTGTATTTCGGTTTCGGGTCAACCCAACGGGTTATGATTGCGACCTTTTTCCATTTTTCTTTTTAAAAAATGGTCTATAAATACTACATTTTGTACAATATACATAATAAAATATGATTATCTGCTAGTAACGATAGATTATTGTAACTAAATTACCTTAAATTAGAGAAATAACAAATATATGAGTTGCGCTTATAGTGTCATAGTTAAAAATTCCAATAAATAGTCACAAATTTTAATAAAGTTGAACTTAAAAAAGTTAATTTTCGGGTCAAACGGGCGGGTCGGGTCTAGTTAATTTTCTGCTTCTTTACATTTAGCATATAATGCTATTAGTTCTGAATCCCTAGTGGAGTCTGCTATACAAGTTTGTTTCTTAGATCCCCAAGAAATCACTCTACCTCCTAAAAAAAACACTTTTAGTAGAAGAGTAATCTTCTTTCTCATTTATCCAACTTGCATATGAGTAACCTTCTAATACTGGAGGATCTCCTTTATAAGTAAGTTGATAACTTTTAGTATCGACTAGATTCTTTAATATCTACTTAATTTACCAATTGCATATGCAATTTCTGGCCTTGTACTTGTCACAACATATATGAAACTTCCTATCACCTTAGCATATTCAAGTTGATCAATCAGAGAGCTCATGTTCTTCCCCAATTTCTTACTTGAATCATAAGGCTACTTACTGGAGCTATATTCTTACCTCTGAATTGTCTAAAATTTTCTCAATGTAATTCTCTTGAGATAAACTTATTTCGTCATTATTTCTAATGATCTTAATACCAAGAATTACATCGGTTGCACCCATGTCTTTCATAGAGAACTGAGAGGATAGAAATTCTTTGATTTTATTAACTTGTTCCATGTTGGTCCCAAATATTAACATATCATCAACGATTCAACGTGCAGGAAAATAATCACCCATTTGCCATTTTCAAACTTATAGTATATGCACTTATCCGATTCATTGATTTTATACCCACTTGAAAGCACTACTTCATCTAACTTTTGATGCCACTACTTAGGTGCTTGTTTGAGTCCATACAAGAACCTTATAAGTTTACATACCTTCTTTTCTTGACTTTCAACAACAAATCCTTTGAGTTGTTCCATATACACCTCCTCTTCTAGTTCACTATTAAAGAATGTCGCCTTGACATCCATTTGATGGATTACTAGTTTATGGATGATAGTTAAAGCCAACAATACACGTATTAAAACTATTCTAGCCACTAATACGTACGTATCAAAGTAGTCAATACCATTTTTTTTTTATTAAAATTCCTTACAACCAACCGGGTTCTTCTAGAGGTTCACTTTAAAGACCTTAAATTTAGCGAAGGATGTAACTTGATAGAAGTGTTCGGTAGGTTAAGATAAAAATAGTTGGTTGACCTAGGTGAGAAGTTGGCAATAGGACAGTACGTAGGATGTCTTTGTCTTGCCTTTTTGATGTGTTTTTTTATACTCTCTTTATGTTTATGTTTTTCTGGTCCACCTAGTTTGTTCATTCACTTAATTACTCTTGGTTTTGGAGGCTCTCTCTATTTTCATCCTTCCCAACAGTTTCCAAATTGTCTTTCAAACGGTTTTTTTTGTCCATCTAATTAGCCCCCTCGTGCATTTATATGTATGTATGTATGGGGAGAAAATTGGTTACATCTTAATCCCACAAAACTTCACATTCACGAGATTATGCCGTGCTTTGTTGTTATTGTTGTCCAGACTAACGCAGTTAATGTAACCTACAATGACTGAAGATCTTCATAAAACAAGAACAATACCAATCCAGTTCACGACTGATTATGGGTTTCATCAAGGGTCACATATATAGGTCACAATTGGCACAATTAGTTACCACGACCTCTATAACAATACACAGAATTGCCGCCACGAATATTTGTGTATATATGTCAGAGCTGCAACCTGCATATCAAAACATTGCTTGTTGTTATCTTTGTGTCGCAAGCAACTTAAGATGCTCCCGTTTCTTCTTCCTGTATATAGGATTTGTTCACAAGGGCAGAACCGTGAAATCCTGCATGATCGCAAAGCATGCACATGAAAAGAAAATCAGAGGTTTTGCAGTTGAATCTGGCACGGAAGAAGCTCTTCAATTCAGGTCTAGCATTACTGATGCTCAAGTCAAGAAAATTGGTTTCCATTCAAGCTGGCTTCAGTTGCATTTCCCCAACATTGCTGCCTACAGTCCTGCTTCCTTTGTTTTTGCAGCATCTACTGCAATATCTTCATCCTTTACATGGGCTATAACCTGTAAAAATTCAAGGGGAAGAGCAGCCGGGTCCAACTCCCAGCATCCCCGGGGAGCATTAGGAGCTTCATGACCTGAAATCAAATAGGAAGGCACCTGAAATGAAAACCGAAATATCTCATCCTTGAGGATTCTCCTTGCTTGCCTGGGATCCAAATGTCGGTGAAATACCGCCTTGAACCCTGCGACTTTCACTAATGGAATAACGATGACTCCAAGTTGTTCATTGTAATCTTCCAGTACTTCCACCATTTCATAATTGCATCTTACTTCAGCAGGTGTGAAGTCGTCCCAATCAGGAGACCAGTTCCTATAGAGGGCCCACACATCCCCCTTCATTGGAAACACTCGGATAACTCCACGAGGACCTTTAGTCCATTTGACCTTGTGTGAAAAGCAATTCAGACTATCACAAGTCTCGTGTCGGCCCTGCTGAAAATCTCCACAAGTTTTTGAGAAGCCAGAACGGGACCAGTTTGAAGCATCCAATTCAGTATTTGTTTTTGGATTGAGCCAACTTATTCGTACCCTAAACGGATCCTGAGATATTACGTGATGTATCATCGCATAGTATCGAGGCATCCCATCATCATTGTCATACAAAGCCCATACTTGATTCTCCCCAAAGGCTGTTTCAGTCCTAAGCTTGTCAAAAGCATAGAAATCAGAATCCGGAACTGGGATTGAATGTTTGTCCAACATCTCGTTAGCTGCAGCACATTCCGATGACCTGCTAGACTCCCAATCATCTGATCTGCCATTCACTTCTACCTTTATTGGCTTATCCTTCCCGAGTGCTTTCTCAGTCACTCTCTCCTTTTGAACAGCATTACCTAAAATGCTAGATGAATTCCATTCACTTATTTTTTTGCTAATTTCATTCCTAGCTTTGACCATCAGTATATTCCGCAACTCATCCTGGGTTAGTTCCCGTTTACTATTGAATCTGCTTGCTCTACTCGCCTGATTCGAACCAAGATCACAGTGTTTCAGCGTGCCAGATCCTGCAGCTTCATGGCCCATCTGATTACTGTTGTTGCCCACATCCTCACTGACTTTTCTCTTTCTATCAACTGATGAACCGGCCATAGTTTCAGGGACATGGCGTTTCTTTTTTGCAGCCTTTTCTTGTTTTTTGGCTGCTTGTGCTTCCTCACGTACTCTTTTAACCTTCTCATATGTCTGCTGAACCACATTAGCAGCTTGAGCAACAGATGAGGCACCAGCAACTCCTGAAAACGGAGTCCACTGGAAGTTATCCGTATTATGACTGCTCTTGTTTCTCGATTCTTGCCGTGGATACTGGGTGGAAGAAAAGGGTTTTGATGACCTAGGACCGCTCGGTTGTTGTGTCTCTATGGCAAAAAAGGGCTGATGACAATTAGGGCAGATCAAATTATGGTTAAGATAAGTTCTAAGATACTCATACTGCATTCTGCATCTGTGGCAGACAGTCCAGAAGGTACGGTTTGCCCTGTTGGTTGAAGCAGAAGCAGAAGAGCCATTGGCACGGGAGGCATTCTTATTAACATTGGCATTAGAAGTGGCACTTTTCGCAAAGTTGTAAAACCCATTACTACCAGTTGGAATGGGTGAATTCTGTGGAGGCTGGGCTTTTGCAGGCAAAACCTTGGAATCCCTCTTAGCATCATAGGCTGCTCTCCTATTTTTGTCAGATAACAAGCTCCATGCTTCTGAAATACACTTAAATGCTCCCTCAGCTCCGATAGATTTGTTTTTGTCAGGATGAAGCATAAGTGCAAGTTTTCTATATTGCTTCCTAATAGTATCATCATCTGCTTGTGGATTCACACCAAGTATGCCATACCAGTCTTTCTCGCCACATATTTGGTTCTCTGCAGACGCATATACATCAAGAGTAGCCAGCATCTGAGATATACCCTCAAGTTCAGGATACAAAGCCCGTGCCTTACGTGCAAATTTCTTTGCACCAGCTATATCCTTAGCTCTAAATTTCCTCTCTGCAACCGCCATTGCCTTCATTGCCTCGTCTTTGTTGCAATCCATATTTTTCTTGCTGTCCCTTCTTATACAACTTGGTAAGCATGCAAAACTGTCACCAATTCTGGCAGCTCGTGAGTTTTGTTGACTTTTGTCTAAAGTATCTAATCCTAACAGCATAAATGTAACACGTCTGAAGAAAGAAAATCACACAAACATTCAAACAAGCATTAACCTAAAGTGGCAATAAATCAACAGAAATTGGTCCAGGATAAAAGATCTTGCATTAACGGAGAAACACAGAAGTAATGTAACCATAATGCTGAAAAGGAACAAAATTTTCCATGTTTTAAGACAGCTGCTGACTCATTATTAATAACGGTGCAACAGAAACCAAATACAACAGCTGATGGTTGTGAAACCCGCTTAGGCGAGTTTGGAGAGACCAAATGTAGGAGTTATACCTCAGTTTTTAGACCCTTAAAGATTGACTCCAAGGGACCCACAAACAAATTTTAATTTTTTATGGAAATATTTTTGAGTTGGAAAGCGAAAATGTCACATGTAAATTTTTCGTAAAAATGGGGCCACACACAATGATGCCAACAGCGATCAAAACAATCAACACTGCATAACCATAAAATGCAAGTTCGAAAAGCTGATAACTGGAAAAGAAATTAACGATCAAGACAAGAACCAACCTCTGGCAGATCTACATTGACCTTTGAGGAGACCATGGCCAATGGCCAACCTTAGCTCCAAAAGAAAAGTTTAATATGCCTTGGTAGAAAAATTAGGGTATGCACTTTGCATATTCATTAGATGAGTGTAACAATATACTAGTCACCCCTAATCCAGAGGCCCAAATCCGCCACTGGAACCAATGACCATGAAGAGAAGCAACACATGCACCAGTGAAGTTCCTATGTGGCAAACAGAAGATTCATAACTTACTACCAAATAACATCAAGCAAGTTATGAAATCCCAAAAGTATCCCGTGTTTGTTTTATAGTAATTGTAAAAAATAATACAATTCTCATGTTGGTTTCATGGGAATTGTAAAAAAATGAGGGAGTGGGATTGGAAATAGAAAGCCCCAACTCCTACTAATCTATTACCAGGGGGAGGGGTGGTAATTTATACTGGGAATTCATAAGTCAATCTTAAATACCAATATTATCCCTGTAGTTGGTTAATATTATCAATACTACCTCAGTTATTTAAATTAAATCAAGGATATATTAGTACACGTGTACGTATTCCCAATCCCATCCTCACTTATTCTCATTTTGAATTACCACATAACAAACAAGGAAGTTGAGAATTCATAAACAAGTCACTCACATTTTAGATTAAAAAATCCCAAGGCACAAGGGGGTCTTGGAGCCTAGGCGTAACTTCAAGGCGAAGCCATGCCCCTTCGGAACGCGAGACGCCCTTTGTACACATTTTCCCTTCGCATGAAAATCATTCCCATATGGAGAAGAGTAGAAGTTGTGAATGTTTTTGGAGGGTGTTTTAGGGTTGAGGCGGTCAAATTAGGAAGAAGCGTACCAAAAAGAACATCTTTATACTTTCTTTCACAGGGATCCAGGCCTTTTTGGATAAGCCTTGCCTCACCTTGTCTGAGGCGCAAGGGTCTGAGCCTCTAGCATCACTGTGAGGGACGCCTTTTTAAACTAAGCCCCATATTCAGTCTCGTTCTGATTCTACTACAAGCAAATATTGACACTATGTCACCCCCAGAATACTTACGACAATAATTCAACAGAAACCAAAACGGTCGAAAAATCGTGATCAGCCGATGGCAATATCAATGGACTTGCAAAAAGGATCATGGTCACTTGGTCAGGAATAATCAACTATATCGGGTTTAAAAAACTATATTTGACCTCCACTGTTTTCAGTCCTACTTGAAATGTTTGAGCATAAAAATAGTGTTCCACTTACAATGAAGAGTTCAATTATCATAAACACTTAAACAAACAGGCATGACAACAGAAACTAACAGGAGGCGAATTTAACAAATAGAATTCAGAATGTGAACAAGCATGCAACTGTCTAAGCAATTAACAAACTGGATGAAAGATTTTACACAGACATGAAGACTGTCATATATGAACAACGATAGAAATGTCCAAACAACATCAATCCTGAATTATTGTCGTCATTTTTCATACTCCATGAAAACAGAACTTTCGTAGAAGTTCTTCCCAATGAAAGCACGCACACAGTTCAATATTACCCAAAGAACAGGCTTTTATAGTTCTATACTCAAATTAAAAATTCACAGAAATATTAGCAAAACCCAGAAGGATGAACTGGGAACAAAACCAGCATAAGAATGCTTCAATTAACCACAATCGTAGTCACAGTACACTAAACACATTACAATAGATTAATCGGTCGAAACCCTGGGATCAGTATCCGACTTCAAGAAAACTAGAAAAGCGAATTACAGTGAAAATCAAACTAGGGTTTTCATGCGAATTAGGGAATGAAATTCAAATTGCAGCGAAAAAAGTTGACCATTTACCTAGCAAATCAGCAAGTTGGGGAGAGAAAAGCCGCTGAAATTTGAATCAAATGCTACCATGGACAAAGAAGACCTCCATCTCCATTGTTTTTCAGTTTTTGCCCCTTCTCTTTTTCCAAATCCAAAAAATTCACCTCAGTTTGGGGCTAATTCTCAAAAAATAAAGAACCCACCTTTTCTTTGTAAAATTCTAGTACCAAAAAATATGTACGTATATAAATATAAATATGATGATTATTTTTTTTTGATGGAAAATGAATATTTTATGAATCCTTGCTTGTTTAAAAAAGATTTTTGGCCCCATATTATATACAAACCCAAGGTCCAAACCTTTTTCTTCATTGGTTGAATCCTTAACCATGGTTAAAATTTGACCAATAAGTTAAACTAAGGTCATGTTTTATATAAGAGTAAACTACTCACAATAACATACTTTTACATAAATTGCCTAAAATTATATTACTTTGTTATATTCTAAAACAATTCATTACGTGTTTCTATTTACTTTTATATAAATTATCCAAACTTAATTAAACCTAACCAATAATGCTTACCCAACTTCTATATTTTCACCAAAAGAATAGATGTTAAATTATCGTTGTATTTAGGCACCGTTCTTTTGTGTGTTAATACAACTAACCGCAACGTAACTTACCGCAACCTATCGCAAATTATCATTACCTTTTTACTATTTCCACCACAACTTACCGCAATCTACCGCAACGCACAAAAGAACGGTGCCTTAGTTAGGTAGGTAAGTTCGATATATATATATATATATATATATATATATATATATATATATATATATATATATATATATATATGGGAAATTGGTTTCTAATAATCCCTACTTTTACAAATTGGATGGCAATAATCCCTACTATAAATTTGTATTCTGGTGATCCAAAAAAAATTAAAATTGTATTGCGGTAGGACATAATTAAGAGTATACCCTGAATATCATATTGTTTTTCATTTTCACTTTTCCCCTTTCTCTTTCCTCATATTGTTTTTGTTTTTTTCGTTCCTGCCCCCAGATAGGTAATAAAGTGTAGTTGCTAAAACATTTTTTAAATTATTTTTTTGAGATTCCGAGCAATTATTATGATTTTTTAAAAAGAATAAAATTGAAAAAATCATAAAAAATAGAAAACAAATTCAAAAAAATTGGGAGAAGTGTTGTAAATTCATTAAAAATCGTGGATAAGTTTTATACAAAGTTTTGAATCAAATGCAACACAAAATCTATGATATTCAGGGTATACTCTTAATTATGTCCTACTGCAATACAATTTTAATTTTTTTGGATCACCAGAATACAAATTTATAGTAGGGATTATTGTCATCCAATTTGCAAAAGTAGGGATTATTAGAATCCAATTTCCCTATATATATATATATATATATATATATATATATATAGGATAATTGGATTCTAATAATCCCTACTTTGACCCATTGGACAATGGTGGTCTGTACTATGACTTTGTATTCTGGTGGTAAAAAAAAAATAAAATTGGATTTTAGTGGGACGCCGGCAAGTTTAGGTGGTGGTTTTCTGACATGGCATGTTGTGCATGTGGTTGACTAGTTTGACTTTTAATTTTTTTGACACATCACTCATTAAACACATGCCCTGAATGTTTTTCCTTTTTTTAGTGACATGTAGGAATAAAAGTTAAATCCCCCTTTCCATTTTTTTTTTGTATATGTTATTACAGTCCCGTTTCTCAGTTCCCAGGGCAGTAAAAAAACAAATTCCCCTTTCCCGTTATTTTTTTTTTATCTGTGTTCTAATCCGTTTCCCAGGGCAGTAAAAAAAACAAACCCCCCTTCCCAAATTCTTTCTCTTTCCTCATTCATTTTCATTTTTTTTATCTGTGTTCAAATCCGTCTCCCAAAGGAAAGTGACCTGCATGGAAGATCAGGTTGACCAAACTCAGCAACAACCACCAAGGGGAAGGGGGAGGCCAAAGAAAGCACCCACAATAGATCCAACACCAGCTGCATCTCCTTCTGTTAGTGGAGCTGGTCCTTCTGGAAGAGGCAGGGGAAGAGGCAGGGATGGAGGAGTTATGTCTGGAAGGGGAGGTGGAGTGCAAACAAGATCATCTGCAGCTCAATCAGTAAGAATCTTAACCTTTATATTCCATGAGCTACACTTTTTGTTAGGAAACCCTAAAATGAAAATGAATGAGGAAAGAGAAAGAATTTGGGAAGGGGGTTTTGTTTTTTACTGCCCTGGGAAACGGATTTGAACACAGATAAAAAAAATAACGGGAAAGGGGAATTTGTTTTTTTACTACCCTGGGAACTGGGAAGCGGGACTGTAATAACAGATACAAAAAAAAAAGGGAAAGGGGAAATTTAAATTTTATTCCTACGTGTCACTAAAAAAATGGAAAAACATTCAGGGCATGTGTTTAATGAGTGACGTGTCAAAAAAATTGAAAGTCAAACTGGTCAACCACATGCACAACATGCCATGTCAGAAAACCACCACCTAAACTCGCCGACGTCCCACTGAAATCTAATTTTATTTTTTTTGGACCACCATAATACAAAGTCATAGTACATACCACCATTGTCCAATGGGTCAAAGTAGGGATTATTAGAATCCAATTATCCTATATATATATATATATATATATATATATATATATATATATATATATATATATATATATATATACACCAATTGTTTAACAATAATCTCTAATTTTATTTTGGATTCTAGTGGTAAAAAAAACAAAATTAGATTGTACCTGTACCAAATCCAAATCCACCTCCATATTCTTTTTATTTTTTTTCTTTCCTACCCCATATTGTTTTTATTTTTTTTCATTCATGTCCCTAGAATTACTAAAAGAATTTTTAACTTATTTTTTGAGAATTCGAGCAATTATTATGATTTTTTTTCAAAGGAGTAAAAGTGAAAAAATGGTAAAAAAATCGTAAAAAAATGAAAAAAATTGGCAGAAACGCCGTAAATTCATTAAAAATCGTTGTAAAGTGTTATACTAAGTTTTACTCAAATGCAACTCAAAATATACGATATTTTGGTCATACTCTCAGTGATATCCTACAAAAATCCATTTATATTTTTTTGAACCACCAGAATTCAAAATAAAAGTATGGATTATTGTTATACAATTGATGAAAGCATGGATTATTAGAATCCAATTATCATATATATATATATATATGTATATATATATATATGGAATAGATAGGGTGAGAATGGCTTTTTTGTGAGAATGAGAGAAAGAGTGAATAAGAACCATTGGATGAGAGATCAAGGGCCAGGAAAAAAGCACACTTTTCCTTTTATTTTCCAAGCCTCATGTGACATTGTTACTGAAAAAAAAAAAGAAAAGGAGGAATGCTCATAATTATACCTGGGGAAGTGTAGAGTGTTAATGCAGAAAAAAATAAAAAAAAGGATGGGAAATTGTGCAGGCGTGTGGCTTGGCGGCTCTTGGATGATTATAATCATCTTCAACCCTTCCATCTTCCTAATTGCAAAAACCCAACCTGTTGAGATATCGATTAATCTGGAAATTTTTGCTGCCATTTGCGTTGGATTCCAGAAAGGGCAAAAACAAAGGGTTTGCTGTGGGGGATCATTTCTTCGTCCATGGCTGGGATGAATACCGAAGATGATAGTATGGGGTGAGTTGGAGAAGAACGTCTTCCATGGCTGACTGGTGGTTTCGTCCTCCATGGCTGTGGTGTTTTGTTCCTTTTTTTTGTGTTGGTAGAAGAAGATGAGAACCCCTAAAATTGACTCATGATTTTTTTTTTAATTTCTGAGTTGGTACAATGGACATGGAACATGAGGATTTGCGTGTGCGTGTCGTATTGTTTTGAATTCGTTGCAATTTGAATTGGAGGGGGTTTGTGTTTGATGAAATCAGCTGCAATGAAAAGATGAGTTTGATTTTGCTAGAGTTGTACATGATGTTCAACTGAAATATATGCATATGTCCATGTATATGCATCCGTCGTGTCCATCTGTTCGCTACATGTTGTTCAGTTGAGGTATATGGTCAGTATATGTCTATTTTTGGGATCACGCAGTGAATGTGCATGCAAGTGGAACATGATGTCCATATGAGTTGAACATGATGCACATTTAGCATAAAATGTTAAGTTGCATATATTTTGGATCATGACATTGTGCGCATATGTTCATGTTTTTCTAATGCACAACAAGTACGAAGTGTATGAACATTGAGACATGTAACTATGAGCAACAATATTGAGACATGTAACTATGTTCTCCATATGAGTGGATGTGCATGTAACTGGACCATGATGTCCATATGAGTTGAACATGATGCACATTATAATAAAGTGTTAAGTTATATATATTTTTTGATCATGACATTGTGCGCATATGTTCATCTTTTTCTAATGCTCAACACGTACGAAGTGTATGAACATTGAGATATGTAACTATGAGCAACAATATTGTGACATGTAACTATGATGTCCATATGAGTGGATGTGCATGTAACTGGACCATGATGTCCATATGAGTTGAACATGATGCACATTATCATAAAGTGTTAAGTTACATATATTTTTTGATCATGACATTATGCCCATATGTTCATCTTTTTCTAATGCTCTACACGTACGGAGTGTATGAACATTGAGACATGTAATTATGAGCAACAATATTGTGACATGTAACTGTGATGTCCATATGATGGATGTGCATGTAATTGGACCATGATGTTCATATGAGTTGAACATGATGTACATTATCATAAAGTGTTAAGTTACATATATTTTTTGATCATTGATTGCCTTTTGTTTGCAAAATATTTACAGTGTTGTACCCGAGGAGGGGGCTAGAAGTCATAATGTTACAATATATCCACCGCCGTTACCGTTGAGTTGCCAGCTGAATGACGATCAAAAGTTTGTGCCGATATGTGAAGCCGAATGACAATATATCCACCGCTGTTACCGTTGGGTTACACGCTGATCATTGAAAGTGTCATCCATGTCCATTTGTCCATATTAAGAGTGTTCATACAATTACCAAAGAAACATTTTGACGACAATTTAGGCAAATTGTTAATACCAGTGAACCGTATGGGGATCAGTTCACTTTTAGTTCGTCTCTATTGGACCATTCCCGAGCCTTCTAAGGGGTTTCGGATCCATCGGCAAAAATAAACACAAGGAGGTAAAGGCGTTCAAAGGCGCTCAAATGGAGTGCCTTCACTATTTGGGTCATAACTCCTTCAATACAACTCCGATGGACTTGAAATTTTGGAAGCTTAAAGTAAACACCGAGAGCTTTTCATCGATATCTTACGGGCCTAAAACGAAGTTCAGATGAAGAAGTTATGCGCATTTGAAGTCGGCAGAAAAACTGCCCAGAAACGCTGGCAGCGTCCTATAAACGCTGCCAACGTCTTTCCCAGTGACCGTCCATTCCCATGTTTTGAAGAGACGCTGGCTGCGTCTCATAAACGCTGGCAGCGTTTTTCCTCCCTTTCGCACCGCACGCGTGTTTCTTCCTCTCTTTTTTTCACAATTTTCTTTTCCCTTTCCTTTATATACATGTTTTCCCCCACCATTAGAGATAGTTTTTGATGATGAATGTTTAGGAGCTAGACTCAAGAAAAATCCTCTCAATTGGAGAGTGTTGTAATTGTGGGTTTTCAAACCCTAATCAATGAAGCTAATCTTTTGGGTGGAAGTTGCTTGGTGAATTCCTTCTTTGTGAGTGGGTGGTTATCCTACCCTCTTTGTGAGATTTCTTGGGTGATTCAATACTCTTTGCTTGTGGGAGATCCTTGTGCAAGTATTTGAACATCTAAGTTCAATTTGGTGAGATTTCTCTCTTTAGAATTGTTCATATCTTTTAATTTCATGTTTATCTCCATAAATCCAAAACTCCCAAAAAAATTGGTTTGTAGTGTTTATGAGTTCTATGGGTGGATTTCTGATAACTGCGTTTCATGACTATGTTTTTGGGGGTTTACAATAGTGAATTAGGGATAATTTTGGTGTGAACCTTGATTTTTATTCTAATTTCCCTACTACACTTGGTGTTGTTGTTTCTGATGTGAATTTGTAGGATTTGAGGCCAAAACACCAACTTTCTCTCAACTTCAGGCAAGAGTGAATATACCACAGTCCTCTACATGACAAATCCATACCGTGGTACGAATTTAGGACGGAAAGGAGCAAGAGCGACGGGCGGTGAGTGGGTATCACGGGCAGCCCGTGGTACATGCCACGGTCCTGGCTGTTGGGCTTGTTTTGAGCGGTAGCAGCAGTTTTTAGCTGGGCTAGGATTCATTCCATTGGTGCATCTTTCATGCGCCCAACAACAAGAAGTGAGAAGTGTGCCATCAATTCAACAATTCATGCGGCCCAATCATGAAGGAGAATAATTGATCCCATTCATTCAAGCCATCATTCGGTCAACATAACAGAAGAGAGAAAGTGGAGCAATTAATGGGACTGATTCAGCAGCCCATTTTATATCCTCCATGCGGTCCACTGAAAAATGAAAAGAGAAATGGAGGGCAATTCATAGGATTGGCCCAATCATTCATTCGGTCGAACCATGGAGGAGAAGAATGGAGACCGTTGTCTTCATTAGCCCATCCATTTTTCATTTGGCCCAATCAAGATCAAGAGAAGGTAGGCAATTGATATGATTCGGTCAACCATTCACTCATTTTGCTTGGACTTTACCGAAACATAGGGAAGTAGAAGGCAGCGTGTATCACGGGGAGACCGTGGCAATGGCCACGGTCCGTGGCGTGAAGCTGTGCGTGGCTGCTGGCCGTGCTTCGCAAGGAAAGGAAAAAGAAGCGACGGTTATATTCTTGGGTCGACAATTCATTCAAGAGGATACATTATTCTATTATTCAATCCACCCTTCCATCAAGAGAAAAGACAAAATCCTCCCATCTACTCCTCTCCATTAATCAAGACTAAGATCAAGATTGATTCGAAGAAAACGAATATCAAGATTCGGAAAGAAATTGTCAACGCTCGCGAGGAAGACTCCGCCCGGGATCGAAAAAATCGACGGTCGTATTCCTTGTAGTTTGTATCTCTTTTCGATTTCTTTCTTGTTTTGAGAATTAATCGTGATGTTTGGAACTTGTTTCGTACTTTTCTTGAATATGAGTGAGTAGTTTATCTGAATTCTAGGGTTTTGCCACCCAAAGCAATGTAGTTTGATTGTTTGTTATTAGTTTGTGCATGAGTTCTTGATTAGAGTCAATTGAAGGTTGTATTTTCCATGTTTATGAGTATTCTTAAGGCCTTGGATATTTGTAAGTTTGAGATTAACCTAAGAAGTACCGAAAGGTGAATTAGGGTAGTCTGACTACCAACCTGTCTACCTAGGCTTACGAAAGTTGAAAAAGGAGTAGTAAACTAGGGAATCATTAGATAACCTGAGTTTTTGAGACCTTCAATTCTGTTTAACCTAAAAGGCACACGAAAGTTGTTGATTAAGTTGTTTAGAATAATTCTATTTAGCATCGAAAGGGCGATAGAATTCAGAGGTTGTCGATTCTTGATTCATTCTTGAATGTATGATTGTGCAGGCTAGGTTTTAGTAATCGAACCCGTTGTTAGGTTAGCATCTCCCTAGAAGTCTTTCTCTCTTGACAGATTCTTTGATTTTCTTTTTCCTGCTTTATTAGTTTTAATTATTTTTTAAAGTCTTCCAAAACCAAAACCTGATTAGCTTAGCAATCGAGATAGAGATTAGTTTTCTGTGCTGCTAATTGAGTCCCGGTTGGATCGATTTTGACATGCTACTACGTACACCGTGCGCTTGCGGCTCTGTCAAGTTTTTGGCGCCGTTGCCGGGGACTCTGTCCCTAGCAGTCGGTAAACGAATTCTCTTAGGTTGACTAGGCTGTTTTCTTTTTCTTTCTTTTTCTTTTCTTTTTATCTTTGATTTTTTTTTTCTTTCTTTCAAAAAAAAAAAAATACAAAAAAAAATGGCAATTCTTGATTTTCCCCAATTTGAGCAGGAATTATTTTGGCACTATTTTGAGAGATTACTTGCATGTCCTGTTCCATGTGGTATTGTGCCTGGGAAATCTGATGTTCTTGACATTGTTGCTTTGGGGGTGAATAGTGAGACACGTACACTATTAGAGTATTTTGGTTTCTATGATACTCAAACTGTTGATGAAGCTTGGAGTTTGCTTGAGTGGCTTGCACGTGATACTCGTGATTTTGAAAATTATTATGGTGCATCCTCTTTCCCCAATCTTTGTGCATCTCATGCTAGATTATGTACTCAACCCCATTGTTTGCCTCATTGTCGTTTGTGTAATTCTTTTGACCATTATGAATGCATGCCTGTTTAAACAAACTTGTTTTTTGATGAGGGCAATGCAAGAGCAACAAGATAAAGTTGAAGCTTGTCTAGAAAAAATAGATGAAATAGTTGACCCTTCTAAGTCATCTTTGCCAACTGTTGCTCCTTCTCATCCTAGCTTACCTAGAAACACTACTGATGGTGTCTTTGCTTTTCATAATGCATCCTTACCTTTTTCTCAGTCAACGGGGTTCGAGGTGAGTGATTCCCATGGGTTTGATGCTAGGTATGATGAAGATGTTTGTCATGAGTCAATTGATGCTATTGATGAGGAGTCTTGTGAGGGGTTTGTGGGTGGATTGGGTCCTTCAAGCGAGGAATCTGTTGATGTACTCCATGTTTCTACACCTTGTTCACCACCTTCCCTTGCCCCTAAGAACCTTGAGGAGCTCATTCCCTGTGAAAAAACCATTGATGTTCATTTTGATGTGGGATGTGAGGTTGATTCTTGTGATGTGACTGTGATTGAGGGGACCAACAATGTCTTTGATTTGTCGTTAGGCGCTTTAGTAGGGTTTCATCCCTATCTTGATACATATTGTAAATGCCTAGAGGACTCAGCTAGAAAAATCATGTGGACTACTTATTTTAATTCTTTTGATTTTTCTAGTGCTTTTGACTTATTTGAGAGAGTGCAACTAACATTTTTTGCCATGAGTGTTTTGTTGCTCTCTTATACGCAGGCTTGTGAACCGCATGCTGCGGAATTTGACATGCTTCTAAGGGCTTTGACTGCATCAGAGGTAAGTTTCGTCTAGCTAAAGACGTTAAACTAGCCCTTCTTGGGAGGCAACCCAAGCGTTTAATTGCTTTATTAGTTTTTATTTCGTTCCTTTAATTTTCTTCGTTTTTTTTAGAGTGTGACGCATTATATCGTTTCCTTCTTGTGCATGCTACCCTTATTCGAAATGCATTACGGACGCTGCTTTGTCCAAGCATGGGGGGTTTGGGTTGATTGTCTTAAAATCATGTGCTAGAGAGGTAGCGTTTATAGTTGCATATTTGTTAGTTTCTTTTTGTGTTTGTTAGGCATTGAATTTGCATCTAGGTTGCATATAGGAGTAGTTTTCTTGCTTTCTTGCTAAAAAAAAGAAAAAAAAATTAGGATAGTCTTTCGCCTTTAAGAGGTGTGTGTTTGGATTGTCATTGCAAGTGTATACTCATGGGATTTTTGGCTTGATGTGGATGATGAAAGAGACTTTGTTGTTTGTTTGACTTAGGTTACTTGTCTTGTTTGTAATTCATCTAGTCTTGATCAATTCATGTGTATGATAGTAAAGTTCTTATGTTTGGTACATCAAAGGAACTAGTTGCTTGTGATTGTGGTAGATTAACCCGTGAGACCTCTTGAGCCTAAAAGACTATCACTTTTATAGTCTCATATTCTTTTGAGTGTGACCTTACCATGTTTGCATCTCTAGAACTTGACTTGATTCTCTTTGAATCTGCATTTGACTTGTGCATTATGTTAATATGATTGAGGCCCATTTTGAAGCCACATAGCCAAAAAAGGCACCTAACAATATGACCCCTTTTTGCTAGCCCTTTACTAACCATTTTTCCTGTCTTGTTGTTTACCCTATAAGTGTGCACCATTGGCCTATTCTTAATCCTATTTCCCTTTAGCGAAGTTAGTGGAGCAACAATTCAGTTGGGGGGCAGTTTTGCAGTCTAATTGTTGGTGACTTTGTTGGTTAGTTTGCTTGATGAGGGAAGCATTCCTCATAATCATTATTTATCCCCTAGTTTCATTCGAGGTTGAAATTGGTTCGATGGGAAATGAGTCGTTTCTATATTTATCTATACTATTCACCACAAAGTAAAAAAAAAAAGAATGAAAAGTACAAAAAAAAGAGAAGTTTTGAGGAATAAGGTGAATAGCATGGTGGTTTTCTTGTTTATATTGACTCTTCCGTTATTTTGCTTCGATGGGGAAGATATTTATGCTTCATTGCGGTGTGAAGTAAGAGGTGTTGAGTTTTATGTTATGAGAATGTTGCTCTTTAGGTCCTTGGCTCTTAGCTCCACATTACCCAAATGAATTCCCTCCTTACCCTACACCTAAGCCCCATTATAACCCTTGAAAAGTCCTCATGATTAACATTTATGCATATTGTTTATAGCGGTAGGGAATTGAGAGTCTTGTCAAGCTTATGGCAGGTTGTTTACATTGGTTGAAGGTTTTGAGTGAACCGTCATATCTATTTAAAACACACGAGGGGAGTGATTTACATACCCTAAAGTGAGGACCTACCGATCCCAACTAGTACGCAAAACATGTGAATGAATTTTGATTACATTTGAGTTGTGATAGACTAGTTGTGTTGCTTCCTGGCTAGTGATTCTATTTCGAACAACAATTTTTGTTTCGTTTTATTCTTAATCTCGCTAGGGAGTCTCTTTGTGTATGCTTGTTTTGGCTTTCTAATATGCCCTTTTTATTAGAGGAGGTGTGAGTAGATTTCTTTTCCTTTTCAAGTCTTTTCATCTTATTTTGAGTCTTGTACTTGCTTGGGGACAAGCAAGGAGTAAGCATGGGGGGATTTGATAACTACGTTTCATGACTATGTTTTTGGAGATTTTCAATAGTGAATTAGGGATAATTTTGTGTGTGAACCTTGATTTTTATTCCAATTTCCCTACTACACTTGGTGTTGTTGTTTCTGATGTGAATTTGTAGGTTTTGAGGCCAAAACCCCAACTTTCTCTCAACTTCAGGCAAGAGTGAATATACCACAGTCCTCTACATGACAAATCCATACCGTGGTACGAATTTAGGACGGAAAGGAGCAAGGAACGGCGGACATGGTATCACGGCGGCCGTGGTACATGCCACGTCTGGTCATTTGGGCTTGTTTTGAGCGGTAGCAGACTTTAATGGCTAGGATTCATTCCATTGGTGCATCTTTCATACGCCCAACAACAAGAAGTGAGAAGTGGGCCATCAATTCAACAATTCATGCGGCCCAATCATGAAGGAGAATAATTGATCCCATTCATTCAAGCCATCATTCGGTCAACATAACAGAAGAGAGAAAGTGGAGCAATTAATGGGACTGATTCAGCAGCCCATTTTATATCCTCCATGCGGTCCACTGAAAAATGAAAAGAGAAATGGAGGGCAATTCATAAGATTGGCCCAATCATTCATTCGGTCTAACCATGGAGGAGAAGAATGGAGACCATTGTCTTCATTAGCCCATCCATTTTTCATTTGGCCCAATCAAGATCAAGAGAAGGTAGGCAATTGATATGATTCGGTCAACCATTCACTCATTTTGCTTGGACTTTACCGAGACAAAGGGAAGTAGAAGGCGGCGTGTATCACGGGGAGACCGTGGCAATGGCCACGGTCCGTGGCGTGAAGCTGTGCGTGGCTGCTGGCCGTGCTTCGCATGCAAGGAAAGGAAAAAGAAGCGACAGTTATATTCTTGGGTCGACAATTCATTCAAGAGGATACATTATTCTATTATTCAATCCACCCTTCCATCAAGAGAAAAGACAAAATCCTCCCATCTACTCCTCTCCATTAATCAAGACTAAGATCAAGATTGATTCGAAGAAAACGAATATCAAGATTCGGAAAGAAATTATCAACGCTTGCGAGGAAGACTCCGCCCCGGGATCGAAAGAATCGACGGTCGTATTCCTTGTAGTTTGTATCTCTTTTCGATTTCTTTCTTGTTTTGAGAATTAATCGTGATGTTTGGAACTTGTTTCGTACTTTTCTTGAATATGAGTGAGTAGTTTATCTGAATTCTAGGGTTTTGCCACCCAAAGCAATGTAGTTTGATTGTTTGTTATTAGTTTGTGCATGAGTTCTTGATTAGAGTCAATTGAAGGTTGTGTTTTCCATGTTTATGAATATTCTTAAGGCCTTGGATATTTGTAAGTTTGAGATTAACCTAAGAAGTACCGAAAGGTGAATTAGGGTAGTCTGACTACCAACCTGTCTACCTAGGCTTACGAAAGTTGAAAAAGGAGTAGTAAACTAGGGAATCATTAGATAACCTGAGTTTTTGAGACCTTCAATTCTGTTTAACCTAAAAGGGACATGAAAGTTGTTGATTAAGTTGTTTAGAATAATTCTATTTAGCATCGAAAGGGCGATAGAATTCAAAGGTTGTCGATTCTTGAATCATTCTTGAATGTATGATTGTGCAGGCTAGGTTTTAGTAATCGAACTCGTTGTTAGGTTAGCATCTCCCTAGAAGTCTTTCTCTCTTGACAGATTCTTTGATTTTCTTTTTCCTGCTTTATTAGTTTTAATTATTTTTTAAAGTCTTCCAAAACCAAAACCTGATTAGCTTAGCAATCGAGATAGAGATTAGTTTTCTGTGCTGCTAATTGAGTCCCTGTTGGATCGATTTTGACATGCTACTACGTACACCGTGCGCTTGCGGCTCTGTCAAGTTTTTGGCGCCGTTGCCGGGGACTCTGTCCCTAGCAGTCGGTAAACGAATTCTCTTAGGTTGACTAGGCTGTTTTCTTTTTCTTTCTTTCTTTTTCTTTTCTTTTTATCTTTGATTTTTTTTTCTTTCTTTCAAAAAAAAAAAAAAATACAAAAAAAAATGGCAATTCTTGATTTTCCCCAATTTGAGCAGGAATTATTTTGGCACTATTTTGAGAGATTACTTGCATGTCCTGTTCCATGTGGTATTGTGCCTGGGAAATCTGATGTTCTTGACATTGTTGCTTTGGGGGTGAATAGTGAGACACGTACACTATTAGAGTATTTTGGTTTCTATGATACTCAAACTGTTGATGAAGCTTGGAGTTTGCTTGAGTGGCTTGCACGTGATACTCGTGATTTTGAAAATTATTATGGTGCATCCTCTTTCCCCAATCTTTGTGCATCTCATGCTAGATTATGTACTCAACCCCATTGTTTGCCTCATTGTCGTTTGTGTAATTCTTTTGACCATTATGAATCTGCATGCCCTGTTTTAAACAAACTTGTTTTTTTGATGAGGGCAATGCAAGAGCAACAAGATAAAGTTGAAGCTTGTCTAGAAAAAATAGATGAAATAGTTGACCCTTCTAAGTCATCTTTGCCAACTGTTGCTCCTTCTCATCCTAGCTTACCTAGAAACACTACTGATGGTGTCTTTGCTTTTCATAATGCATCCTTACCTTTTTCTCAGTCAACGGGGTTCGAGGTGAGTGATTCCCATGGGTTTGATGCTAGGTATGATGAAGATGTTTGTCATGAGTCAATTGATGCTATTGATGAGGAGTCTTGTGAGGGGTTTGTGGGTGGATTGGGTCCTTCAAGCGAGGAATCTGTTGATGTACTCCATGTTTCTACACCTTGTTCACCACCTTCCCTTGCCCCTAAGAACCTTGAGGAGCTCATTCCCTGTGAAAAAACCATTGATGTTCATTTTGATGTGGGATGTGAGGTTGATTCTTGTGATGTGACTGTGATTGAGGGGACCAACAATGTCTTTGATTTGTCCTTAGGCGCTTTAGAAGGGTTTCATCCCTATCTTGATACATATTGTAAATGCCTGGAGGACTCAGCTAGAAAAATCATGTGGACTACTTATTTTAATTCTTTTGATTTTTCTAGTGCTTTTGACTTATTTGAGAGAGTGCAACTAACATTTTTTGCCATGAGTGTTTTGTTGCTCTCTTATACGCAGGCTTGTGAACCGCATGCTGCGAAATTTTACAAGCTTCTAAGGGCTTTGACTGCATCTGAGGTAAGTTTCGTCTAGCTAAAGACGTTAAACTAGCCCTTCTTGGGAGGCAACCCAAGCGTTTAATTGCTTTATTATGTTTTATTTCGTTCCTTTAATTTTCTTCGTTTTTTTAGAGTGTGACGCATTATATCGTTTCCTTCTTGTGCATGCTACCCTTATTCGAAATTGCATTACGGACGCTGCTTTGTCCAAGCATGGGGGGTTTGGGTTGGTTGTCTTAAAATCAAGTGCTAGAGTGAGACTGACGTTTATAGTTGCATATTTGTTAGTTTCTTTTTGTGTTTGTTAGGCATTGAATTTGCATCTAGGTTGCATATAGGAGTAGTTTTCTTGCTTTCTTGCTAAAAAAAAGAAAAAAAAATAGGATAGTCTTTCGCCTTTAAGAGGTGTGTGTTTGGATTGTCATTGCAAGTGTATACTCATGGGATTTTTGGCTTGATGTGGATGATGAAAGAGACTTTGTTGTTTGTTTGACTTAGGTTACTTGTCTTGTTTGTAATTCATCTAGTCTTGATCAATTCATGTGTATGATAGTAAAGTTCTTATGTTTGGTACATCAAAGGAACTAGTTGCTTGTGATTGTGGTAGGTTAACCCGTGAGACCTCTTGAGCCTAAAAGACTATCACTTTTATAGTCTCATATTCTTTTGAGTGTGACCTTACCATGTTTGCATCTCTAGAACTTGACTTGATTCTCTTTGAATCTGCATTTGACTTGTGCATTATGTTAATATGATTGAAGCCCATTTTGAAGCCACATAGCCAAAAAAGGCACCTAACAATATGACCCCTTTTTGCTAGCCCTTTACTAACCATTTTTCCTGTCTTGTTGTTTACCCTATAAGTGTGCACCATTGGCCTATTCTTAATCCTATTTCCCTTTAGCCAAGTTAGTGGAGCAACAATTCAGTTGGGGGGCAGTTTTGCAGTCTAATTGTTGGTGACTTTGTTGGTTAGTTTGCTTGATGAGGGAAGCATTCCTCATAATCATTATTTATCCCCTGTTTTCATTCGAGGTTGAAATTGGTTCGATGGGAAATGAGTCGTTTCTATATTTATCTATACTATTCACCACAAAGTAAAAAAAAAAAAGAATGAAAAGTACAAAAAAAAGAGAAGTTTTGAGGAATAAGGTGAATAGCATGGTGGTTTTCTTGTTTATATTGACTCTTCCGTTATTTTGCTTCGATGGGGAAGATATTTATGCTTCATTGCGGTGTGAAGTAAGAGGTGTTGAGTTTTATGTTATGAGAATGTTGCTCTTTAGGTCCTTGGCTCTTAGCTCCACATTACCCAAATGAATTCCCTCCTTACCCTACACCTAAGCCCCATTATAACCCTTGAAAAGTCCTCATGATTAACATTTATGCATATTGTTTATAGCGGTAGGGAATTGAGAGTCTTGTCAAGCTTATGGCAGGTTGTTTACATTGGTTGAAGGTTCTGAGTGAACCGTCATATCTATTTAAAACACACGAGGGGAGTGATTTACATACCCTAAAGTGACGACCTACCGATCCCAACTAGTTCGCCAAACATGTGAATGAATTTTGATTACATTTGAGTTGTGATAGACTAGTTGTGTTGCTTCCTGGCTAGTGATTCTATTTCGAACAACAATTTTTGTTTCGTTTTATTCTTAATCTCGCTAGGGAGTCTCTTTGTGTATGCTTGTTATGGCTTTCTAATATGCCCTTTTTATTAGAGGAGGTGTGAGTAGATTTCTTTTCCTTTTCAAGTCTTTTCATCTTGTTTTGAGTCTTGTACTTGCTTGGGGACAAGCAAGGAGTAAGCATGGGGGGATTTGATAACTGCGTTTCATGACTATGTTTTTGGAGATTTTCAATAGTGAATTAGGGATAATTTTTTGTGTGAACCTTGATTTTTATTCCAATTTCCCTACTACACTTGGTGTTTTTGTTTTCTGATGTGAATTTGTAGGTTTTGAGGCCAAAACACCAACTTTCTCTCAACTTCAGGCAAGAGTGAATATACCACAGTCCTCTACATGACAAATCCATACCGTGGTACGAATTTAGGACGGAAAGGAGCAAGGAACGACCAGATAGTGGGTATCACGGGCAGCCCGTGGTACATGCCACGGTCCTGGCTGTTGGGCTTGTTTTGAGCGGTAGCAGCAGCTTTTAGCTGGGCTAGGATTCATTCCATTGGTGCATCTTTCATACGCCCAACAACAAGAAGTGAGAAGTGGGCCATCAATTCAACAATTCATGCGGCCCAATCATGAAGGAGAATAATTGATCCCATTCATTCAAGCCATCATTCGGTCAACATAACAGAAGAGAGAAAGTGGAGCAATTAATGGGACTGATTCAGCAGCCCATTTTATATCCTCCATGCGGTCCACTGAAAAAATGAAAAGAGAAATGGAGGGCAATTCATAAGATTGGCCCAATCATTCATTCGGTCTAACCATGGAGGAGAAGAATGGAGACCATTGTCTTCATTAGCCCATCCATTTTTCATTTGGCCCAATCAAGATCAAGAGAAGGTAGGCAATTGATATGATTCGGTCAACCATTCACTCATTTTGCTTGGACTTTACCGAGACAAAGGGAAGTAGAAGGCAGCGTGTATCACGGGGAGACCGTGGCTATGGCCACGGTCCGTGGCGTGAAGCTGTGCGTGGCTGCTGGCCGTGCTTCGCATGCAAGGAAAGGAAAAAGAAGCGACGGTTATATTCTTGGGTAGACAATTCATTCAAGAGGATACATTATTCTATTATTCAATCCACCCTTCCATCAAGAGAAAAGACAAAATCCTCCCATCTACTCCACTCCATTAATCAAGACTAAGATCAAGATTGATTCGAAGAAAACGAATATCAAGATTCGGAAAGAAATTATCAACGCTCGCGAGGAAGACTCCGCCCCGGGATCGAAAGACTCGACGGTCGTATTCCTTGTAGTTTGTATCTCTTTTCGATTTCTTTCTTGTTTTGAGAATTAATCGTGATGTTTGGAACTTGTTTCGTACTTTTCTTGAATATGAGTGAGTAGTTTATCTGAATTCTAGGGTTTTGCCACCCAAAGCAATGTAGTTTGATTGTTTGTTATTAGTTTGTGCATGAGTTCTTGATTAGAGTCAATTGAAGGTTGTGTTTACCATGTTTATGAATATTCTTAAGGCCTTGGATATTTGTAAGTTTGAGATTAACCTAAGAAGTACCGAAAGGTGAAATAGGGTAGTCTGACCACCAACCTGTCTACCTAGGCTTACGAAAGTTGAAAAAGGAGTAGTAAACTAGGGAATCATTAGATAACCTGAGTTTTTGAGACCTTCAATTCTGTTTAACCTAAAAGGGACACGAAAGTTGTTGATTAAGTTGTTTAGAATAATTCTATTTAGCATCAAAAGGGCGATAGAATTCAGAGGTTGTCGATTCTTGATTCATTCTTGAATGTATGATTGTGCAGGCTAGGTTTTAGTAATCGAACCCGTTGTTAGGTTAGCATCTCCCTAGAAGTCTTTCTCTCTTGACAGATTCTTTGATTTTCTTTTTCCTGCTTTATTAGTTTTAATTATTTTTTAAAGTCTTCCAAAACCAAAACCTGATTAGCTTAGCAATCGAGATAGAGATTAGTTTTCTGTGCTGCTAATTGAGTCCCGGTTGGATCGATTTTGACATGCTACTACGTACACCGTGCGCTTGCGGCTCTGTCATGTTTTTGGCGCCGTTGCCGGGGACTCTGTCCCTAGCAGTCGGTTAACAAATTCTCTTAGGTTGACTAGGCTGTTTTCTTTTTCTTTCTTTTTCTTTTCTTTTTATCTTTGATTTTTTTTTCTTTCTTTCAAAAAAAAAAAAATACAAAAAAAAATGGCAATTCTTGATTTTCCCCAATTTGAGCAGGAATTATTTTGGCACTATTTTGAGAGATTACTTGCATGTCCTGTTCCATGTGGTATTGTGCCTGGGAAATCTGATGTTCTTGACATTGTTGCTTTGGGGGTGAATAGTGAGACACGTACACTATTAGAGTATTTTGGTTTCTATGATACTCAAACTGTTGATGAAGCTTGGAGTTTGCTTGAGTGGCTTGCACGTGATACTCGTGATTTTGAAAATTATTATGGTGCATCCTCTTTCCCCAATCTTTGTGCATCTCATGCTAGATTATGTACTGAACCCCATTGTTTGCCTCATTGTCGTTTGTGTAATTCTTTTGACCATGATGAATCTGCATGCCCTGTTTTAGCCAAACATGATTTTTTGATGAGGGCAATGCAAGAGCAACAAGATAAAGTTGAAGCTTGTCTAGAAAAAATAGATGAAATAGTTGACCCTTCTAAGTCATCTTTGCCAACTGTTGCTCCTTCTCATCCTAGCTTACCTAGAAACACTACTGATGGTGTCTTTGCTTTTCATAATGCATCCTTACCTTTTTCTCAGTCAACGGGGTTCGAGGTGAGTGATTCCCATGGGTTTGATGCTAGGTATGATGAAGATGTTTATCATGAGTCAATATATGCTATTGATGAGGAGTCTTGTGAGGGGTTTGTGGGTGGATTGGGTCCTTCAAGCAAGGAATCTGTTGATGTACTCCATGTTTCTACACCTTGTTCACCACCTTCCCTTGCCCCTAAGAACCTTGAGGAGCTCATTCCCTGTGAAAAAACCATTGATGTTCATTTTGATGTGGGATGTGAGGTTGATTCTTGTGATGTGACTGTGATTGAGGGGACCAACAATGTCTTTGATTTGTCGTTAGGCGCTTTAGTAGGGTTTCATCCCTATCTTGATACATATTGTAAATGCCTAGAGGACTCAGCTAGAAAAATCATGTGGACTACTTATTTTAATTCTTTTGATTTTTCTAGTGCTTTTGACTTATTTGAGAGAGTGCAACTAACATTTTTTGCCATGAGTGTTTTGTTGCTCTCTTATACTGTGACTTGTGAACCGCGTCATGGAATTTGACATGCTTCTAAGGGCTTTGACTGCATCTGAGGTAAGTTTCGTCTAGCTAAAGACGTTAAACTAGCCCTTCTTGGGAGGCAACCCAAGCGTTTAATTGCTTTATTAGGTTTTATTTCGTTCCTTTAATTTTCTTCGTTTTTTTTAGAGTGTGACGCATTATATCGTTTCCTTCTTGTGCATGCTACCCTTATTCGAAATGCATTACGGACGCTGCTTTGTCCAAGCATGGGGGGTTTGGGTTGATTGTCTTAAAATCATGTGCTAGAGTGAGACTGACGTTTATAGTTGCATATTTGTTAGTTTCTTTTTGTGTTTGTTAGGCATTGAATTTGCATCTAGGTTGCATATAGGAGTAGTTTTCTTGCTTTCTTGCTAAAAAAAAGAAAAAAAAATTAGGATAGTCTTTCGCCTTTAAGAGGTGTGTGTTTGGATTGTCATTGCAAGTGTATACTCATGGGATTTTTGGCTTGATGTGGATGATGAAAGAGACTTTGTTGTTTGTTTGACTTAGGTTACTTGTCTTGTTTGTAATTCATCTAGTCTTGATCAATTCATGTGTATGATAGTAAAGTTCTTATGTTTGGTACATCAAAGGAACTAGTTGCTTGTGATTGTGGTAGATTAACCCGTGAGACCTCTTGAGCCTAAAAGACTATCACTTTTATAGTCTCATATTCTTTTGAGTGTGACCTTACCATGTTTGCATCTCTAGAACTTGACTTGATTCTCTTTGAATCTGCATTTGACTTGTGCATTATGTTAATATGATTGAGGCCCATTTTGAAGCCACATAGCCAAAAAAGGCACCTAACAATATGACCCCTTTTTGCTAGCCCTTTACTAACCATTTTTCCTGTCTTGTTGTTTACCCTATAAGTGTGCACCATTGGCCTATTCTTAATCCTATTTCCCTTTAGCGAAGTTAGTGGAGCAACAATTCAGTTGGGGGGCAGTTTTGCAGTCTAATTGTTGGTGACTTTGTTGGTTAGTTTGCTTGATGAGGGAAGCATTCCTCATAATCATTATTTATCCCCTGTTTTCATTCGAGGTTGAAATTGGTTCGATGGGAAATGAGTCGTTTCTATATTTATCTATACTATTCACCACAAAGTAAAAAAAAAAAGAATGAAAAGTACAAAAAAAAGAGAAGTTTTGAGGAATAAGGTGAATAGCATGGTGGTTTTCTTGTTTATATTGACTCTTCCGTTATTTTGCTTCGATGGGGAAGATATTTATGCTTCATTGCGGTGTGAAGTAAGAGGTGTTGAGTTTTATGTTATGAGAATGTTGCTCTTTAGGTCCTTGGCTCTTAGCTCCACATTACCCAAATGAATTCCCTCCTTACCCTACACCTAAGCCCCATTATAACCCTTGAAAAGTCCTCATGATTAACATTTATGCATATTGTTTATAGCGGTAGGGAATTGAGAGTCTTGTCAAGCTTATGGCAGGTTGTTTACATTGGTTGAAGGTTCTGAGTGAACCGTCATATCTATTTAAAACACACGAGGGGAGTGATTTACATACCCTAAAGTGACGACCTACCGATCCCAACTAGTTCGCCAAACATGTGAATGAATTTTGATTACATTTGAGTTGTGATAGACTAGTTGTGTTGCTTCCTGGCTAGTGATTCTATTTCGAACAACAATTTTTGTTTCGTTTTATTCTTAATCTCGCTAGGGAGTCTCTTTGTGTATGCTTGTTTTGGCTTTCTAATATGCCCTTTTTATTAGAGGAGGTGTGAGTAGATTTCTTTTCCTTTTCAAGTCTTTTCATCTTGTTTTGAGTCTTGTACTTGCTTGGGGACAAGCAAGGAGTAAGCATGGGGGGATTTGATAACGGGCAAGTAGAAGGAGCAAGGAACGGCCAGACAGTGGGTATCACGGGCAGCCCGTGGTACATGCCACGGTCCTGGCTGTTGGGCTTGTTTTGAGCGGTAGCAGCAGCTTTTAGCTGGGCTAGGATTCATTCCATTGGTGCATCTTTCATACGCCCAACAACAAGAAGTGAGAAGTGGGCCATCAATTCAACAATTCATGCGGCCCAATCATGAAGGAGAATAATTGATCCCATTCATTCAAGCCATCATTCGGTCAACATAACAGAAGAGAGAAAGTGGAGCAATTAATGGGACTGATTCAGCAGCCCATTTTATGTCCTCCATGCGGTCCACTGAAAAATGAAAAGAGAAATGGAGGGCAATTCATAGGATTGGCCCAATCATTCATTCGGTCCAACCATGGAGGAGAAGAATGGAGACCATTGTCTTCATTAGACCATCCATTTTTCATTTGGCCCAATCAAGATCAAGAGAAGGTAGGCAATTGATATGATTCGATCAACCATTCACTCATTTTGCTTGGACTTTACCGAGACAAAGGGAAGTAGAAGGCAGCGTGTATCACGGGGAGACCGTGGCAATGGCCACGGTCCGTGGCGTGAAGCTGTGCGTGGCTGCTGGTCGTGCTTCGCATGCAAAGAAAGGAAAAAGAAGCGACGGTTATATTCTTGGGTCGACAATTCATTCAAGAGGATACATTATTCTATTATTCAATCCACCCTTCCATCAAGAGAAAAGACAAAATCCTCCCATCTACTCCTCTCCATTAATCAAGACTAAGATCAAGATTGATTTGAAGAAAACGAATATCAAGATTCGGAAAGAAATTATCAACGCTCGCGAGGAAGACTCCGCCCCGGGATCGAAAGACTCGATGGTCGTATTCCTTGTAGTTTGTATCTCTTTTCGATTTCTTTCTTGTTTTGAGAATTAATCGTGATGTTTGGAACTTGTTTCGTACTTTTCTTGAATATGAGTGAGTAGTTTATCTGAATTGTAGGGTTTTGCCACCCAAAGCAATGTAGTTTGATTGTTTGTTATTAGTTTGTGCATGAGTTCTTGATTAGAGTCAATTGAAGGTTGTGTTTTCCATGTTTATGAATATTCTTAAGGCCTTGGATATTTGTAAGTTTGAGATTAACCTAAGAAGTACCGAAAGGTGAATTAGGGTAGTCTGACTACCAACCTGTCTACCTAGGCTTACGAAAGTTGAAAAAGGAGTAGTAAACTAGGGAATCATTAGATAACCTGAGTTTTTGAGACCTTCAATTCTGTTTAACCTAAAAGGCACACGAAAGTTGTTGATTAAGTTGTTTAGAATAATTCTATTTAGCATCGAAAGGGCGATAGAATTCAGAGGTTGTCGATTCTTGATTCATTCTTGAATGTATGATTGTGCAGGCTAGGTTTTAGTAATCGAACTCGTTGTTAGGTTAGCATCTCCCTAGAAGTCTTTCTCTCTTGACAGATTCTTTGATTTTCTTTTTCCTGCTTTATTAGTTTTAATTATTTTTTAAAGTCTTCCAAAACCAAAACCTGATTAGCTTAGCAATCGAGATAGAGATTAGTTTTCTGTGCTGCTAATTGAGTCCCTGTGGGATCGATTTTGACATGCTACTACGTACAAATGCGCTTGCGCTCTGTCGCTTTTTGGCGCCGTTGCCGGGGACTCTGTCCCTAGCAGTCTGTAAACGAATTCTCTTAGGTTGACTAGGCTGTTTTCTTTTTCTTTCTTTTTCTTTTCTTTTTATCTTTGATTTTTTTTTCTTTCTTTCAAAAAAAAAAAAAAATAAAAAAAAAAGGCAATTCTTGATTTTCCCCAATTTGAGCAGGAATTATTTTGGCACTATTTTGAGAGATTACTTGCATGTCCTGTTCCATGTGGTATTGTGCCTGGGAAATCTGATGTTCTTGACATTGTTGCTTTGGGGGTGAATAGTGAGACACGTACACTATTAGAGTATTTTGGTTTCTATGATACTCAAACTGTTGATGAAGCTTGGAGTTTGCTTGAGTGGCTTGCACGTGATACTCGTGATTTTGAAAATTATTATGGTGCATCCTCTTTCCCCAATCTTTGTGCATCTCATGCTAGATTATGTACTCAACCCCATTGTTTGCCTCATTGTCGTTTGTGTAATTCTTTTGACCATTATGAATCTGCATGCCCTGTTTTAAACAAACTTGTTTTTTTGATGAGGGCAATGCAAGAGCAACAAGATAAAGTTGAAGCTTGTCTAGAAAAAATAGATGAAATAGTTGACCCTTCTAAGTCATCTTTGCCAATGTGCTCTTCTCATCCTAGCTTACCTAGAAACACTACTGATGGTGTCTTTGCTTTTCATAATGCATCCTTACCTTTTTCTCAGTCAACGGGGTTCGAGGTGAGTGATTCCCATGGGTTTGATGCTAGGTATGATGAAGATGTTTGTCATGAGTCAATTGATGCTATTGATGAGGAGTCTTGTGAGGGGTTTGTGGGTGGATTGGGTCCTTCAAGCGAGGAATCTGTTGATGTACTCCATGTTTCTACACCTTGTTCACCACCTTCCCTTGCCCCTAAGAACCTTGAGGAGCTCATTCCCTGTGAAAAAACCATTGATGTTCATTTTGATGTGGGATGTGAGGTTGATTCTTGTGATGTGACTGTGATTGAGGGGACCAACAATGTCTTTGATTTGTCCTTAGGCGCTTTAGAAGGGTTTCATCCCTATCTTGATACATATTGTAAATGCCTAGAGGACTCAGCTAGAAAAATCATGTGGACTACTTATTTTAATTCTTTTGATTTTTCTAGTGCTTTTGACTTATTTGAGAGAGTGCAACTAACATTTTTTGCCATGAGTGTTTTGTTGCTTTCTTATACGCAGGCTTCTGAACCGCATGCTGCGGAATTTGACAAGCTTCTAAGGGCTTTGACTGCATCTGAGGTAAGTTTCGTCTAGCTAAAGACGTTAAACTAGCCCTTCTTGGGAGGCAACCCAAGCGTTTAATTGCTTTATTAGGTTTTATTTCGTTCCTTTAATTTTCTTCGTTTTTTTTAGAGTGTGACGCATTATATCGTTTCCTTCTTGTGCATGCTACCCTTATTCGAAATGCATTACGGACGCTGCTTTGTCCAAGCATGGGGGGTTTGGGTTGATTGTCTTAAAATCATGTGCTATAGTGAGATTGACGTTTATAGTTGCATATTTGTTAGTTTCTTTTTGTGTTTGTTAGGCATTGAATTTGCATCTAGGTTGCATATAGGAGTAGTTTTCTTGCTTTCTTGCTAAAAAAAAGAAAAAAAGTTAAGATAGTCTTTCGCCTTTAAGAGGTGTGTGTTTGGATTGTCATTGCAAGTGTATACTCATGGGATTTTTGGCTTGATGTGGATGATGAAAGAGACTTTGTTGTTTGTTTGACTTAGGTTACTTGTCTTGTTTGTAATTCATCTAGTCTTGATCAATTCATGTGCATGATAGTAAAGTTCTTATGTTTGGTACATCAAAGGAACTAGTTTCTTGTGATTGTGGTAGGTTAACCCGTGAGACCTCTTGAGCCTAAAAGACTATCACTTTTATAGTCTCATATTTTTTTGAGTGTGACCTTACAATGTTTGCATCTCTAGAACTTGACTTGATTCTCTTTGAAACTGCATTTGACTTGTGCATTATGTTAATATGATTGAGGCCCATTTTGAAGCCACATAGCCAAAAAAGGCACCTAACAATATGACCCCTTTTTGCTAGCCCTTTACTAACCATTTTTCCTGTCTTGTTGTTTACCCTATAAGTGTGCACCATTGGCCTATTCTTAATCCTATTTCCCTTTAGCCAAGTTAGTGGAGCAACAATTCAGTTGGGGGGCAGTTTTGCAGTCTAATTGTTGGTGACTTTGTTGGTTAGTTTGCTTGATGAGGGAAGCATTCCTCATAATCATTATTTATCCCCTGTTTTCATTCGAGGTTGAAATTGGTTCGATGGGAAATGAGTCGTTTCTATATTTATCTATACTATTCACCACAAATTAAAAAAAAAAACAGAATGAAAAGTACAAAAAAAAGAGAAGTTTTGAGGAATAAGGTGAATAGCATGGTGGTTTTCTTGTTTATATTGACTCTTCCGTTATTTTGCTTCGATGGGGAAGATATTTATGCTTCATTGCGGTGTGAAGTAAGAGGTGTTGAGTTTTATGTTATGAGAATGTTGCTCTTTAGGTCCTTGGCTCTTAGCTCCACATTACCCAAATGAATTCCCTCCTTACCCTACACCTAAGCCCCATTATAACCCTTGAAAAGTCCTCATGATTAACATTTATGCATATTGTTTATAGCGGTAGGGAATTGAGAGTCTTGTCAAGCTTATGGCAGGTTGTTTACATTGGTTGAAGGTTTTGAGTGAACCGTCATATCTATTTAAAACACACGAGGGGAGTGATTTACATACCCTAAAGTGAGGACCTACCGATCCCAACTAGTTCGCCAAACATGTGAATGAATTTTAATTACATTTGAGTTGTGATAGACTAGTTGTGTTGCTTCCTGGCTAGTGATTCTATTTCGAACAACAATTTTTGTTTCGTTTTATTCTTAATCTCGCTAGGGAGTCTCTTTGTGTATGCTTGTTATGGCTTTCTAATATGCCCTTTTTATTAGAGGAGGTGTGAGTAGATTTCTTTTCCTTTTCAAGTCTTTTCATCTTGTTTTGAGTCTTTACTTGCTTGGGGACAAGCAAGGAGTAAGCATGGGGGGATTTGATAACTGCGTTTCATGACTATGTTTTTGGAGATTTTCAATAGTGAATTAGGGATAATTTTGTGTGTGAACCTTGATTTTTATTCCAATTTCCCTACTACACTTGGTGTTGTTGTTTCTGATGTGAATTTGTAGGTTTTGAGGCCAAAACACCAACTTTCTCTCAACTTCAGGCAAGAGTGAATATACCACAGTCCTCTACATGACAAATCCATACCGTGGTACGAATTTAGGACGGAAAGGAGCAAGGAACGGCCAGACAGTGGGTATCACGGGCAGCCCGTGGTACATGCCACGGTCCTGGCTGTTGGGCTTGTTTTGAGCGGTAGCAGCAGTTTTTAGCTGGGCTAGGATTCATTCCATTGGTGCATCTTTCATCCGCCCAACAACAAGAAGTGAGAAGTGGGCCATCAATTCAACAATTCATGCGGCCCAATCATGAAGGAGAATAATTGATCCCATTCATTCAAGCCATCATTCGGTCAACATAACAGAAGGGAGAAAGTGGAGCAATTAATGGGACTGATTCAGCAGCCCATTTTATATCCTCCATGCGGTCCACTGAAAAATGAAAAGAGAAATGGAGGGCAATTCATAGGATTGGCTCAATCATTCATTCGGTCCAACCATGGAGGAGAAGAATGGAGACCATTGTCTTCATTAGCCCATCCATTTTTCATTTGGCCCAATCAAGATCAAGAGAAGGTAGGCAATTGATATGATTCGGTCAACCATTCACTCATTTTGCTTGGACTTTACCGAGACAAAAGGAAGTAGAAGGCAGCGTGTATCACGGGGAGACCGTAGCAATGGCCACGGTCCGTGGCGTGAAGCTGTGCGTGGCTGCTGGCCGTGCTTCGCATGCAAGGAAAGGAAAAAGAAGCGACGGTTATATTCTTGGGTCGACAATTCATTCAAGAGGATACATTATTCTATTATTCAATCCACCCTTCCATCAAGAGAAAAGACAAAATCCTCCCATCTACTCCTCTCCATTAATCAAGACTAAGATCAAGATTGATTCGAAGAAAACGAATAACAAGATTCGGAAAGAAATTATCAACGCTCGCGAGGAAGACTCCGCCCCGGGATCGAAAGACTCGACGGTCGTATTCCTTGTAGTTTGTATCTCTTTTCGATTTCTTTCTTGTTTTGAGAATTAATCGTGATGTTTGGAACTTGTTTCGTACTTTTCTTGAATATGAGTGAGTAGTTTATCTGAATTCTAGGGTTTTGCCACCCAAAGCAATGTAGTTTGATTGTTTGTTATTAGTTTGTGCATGAGTTCTTGATTAGAGTCAATTGAAGGTTGTGTTTTCCATGTTTATGAATATTCTTAAGGCCTTGGATATTTGTAAGTTTGAGATTAACCTAAGAAGTACCGAAAGGTGAATTAGGGTAGTCTGACTACCAACCTGTCTACCTAGGCTTACGAAAGTTGAAAAAGGAGTAGTAAACTAGGGAATCATTAGATAACCTGAGTTTTTGAGACCTTCAATTCTGTTTAACCTAAAAGGCACACGAAAGTTGTTGATTAAGTTGCTTAGAATAATTCTATTTAGCATCGAAAGGGCGATAGAATTCAGAGGTTGTCGATTCTTGATTCATTCTTAAATGTATGATTGTGCAGGCTAGGTTTTAGTAATCGAACTCGTTGTTAGGTTAGCATCTCCCTAGAAGTCTTTCTCTCTTGACAGATTCTTTGATTTTCTTTTTCCTGCTTTATTAGTTTTAATTATTTTTTAAAGTCTTCCAAAACCAAAACCTGATTAGCTTAGCAATCGAGATAGAGATTAGTTTTCTGTGCTGTTAATTGAGTCCCTGTGGGATCGACCTTGACGTGCTACTACGTACACCGTGCTCTTGCGGCTCTGTCAATTTCCATCATCCACATGATTTTTCATAGACCCTAGATCCCGACCCTCTCCAACCAGCCATACCGTACATTTGAAGTCGGTAATAATAGTCTTAATGTGTACTATTGAAATCATTTTTTAGTCGTTTCCCAATGTTCTTGTTGTTTGGACACGATGTTCATATACATGACCCGTACGTAAAGTTCATTGTCAATTAGCCATAAGTATTTTGATGCTTATTGAATGTGTGTATTTTGGTTTTTCAACTGTGTTCACACAAACGCAACATGATGATCATTTGATAATCGATGAATGTACTTTATGCCATGTTTAACATAACTTTATGATTAGTTGATCATGATGTTCATATAAACTCATCCTAATGCACATGTCGTACACCCTTTTCATGTTCCGCCTCTTATAATCAACAAGTGTTTATTTTTTTTCCCTCGAGTGTTCAATGTTCGCCTTTGTGATGATACTATGTACATATAATCAATAGTTGATGAACATATAATGTTCATTAGATGTTCAATTAAAAGCAGCAATGAGCCCTTCAAAAACATCATCATAAGTCTTAACTCCAAGTTGGGTAATAAGAAATAAAGCATAACAAGCATAGCGTCATAACTTCAGTTTCTAAAATGCGACACTAACAAGCACGTCGTCCTAGTAATAGTAAATGTTAATCGAGATTGCAAGCAAAAAATCAGGAAGTCCACCCACTATCGTATCTGAACATAACATTGCATCCCATTACAAAATGTATCTGACACAAATAAAACTATAGGCGCGATAGCTCTTTCTTTTTATCCCAGTTAACGACTTTCGTGTACACCTCTTGCTTCAAGTTGTTGTCTTCATACATGACAATGTCATTGCAGTAACGCCTCATCAGTGACACGATCCGATCATCCTATCAAAAAGAACGTTACTTTGGACTCAATGGAACATATAGTTTTCAACATATAACCAACTCAGCAGCAACATGTAACGATGTTCTGGACATTTCTATATAAGTAATTGTTAATTAAGGTATACTCTAATGGATATCATATATATCACAAAATTCAGACTATACTGTGTTCATTATTGTGTGGACATCACTATATACCCCATTGAATATCATGTTATAAATAAAATAGCATTATGCTTGAATCCACATTATGTTCACAAAATGCATTCCATCAGAATATCTAAATGTACATCACTAATTTCCAACTTGAATATTAAAATATAAAGAAAAGAGGATTATTCTTGAATTTTAAAGTGTGGATATTTTCAAACATATGACTTTTATGTTTATGGACATCTATAAATAATTAAATGTTCATTATGACATACTATAATGAACATACTACTGTTATGATGTTCATTTTGGATATGGACTTGCAATTTGCATCACATGTCCCGTGCATATCCCAGTGTACATCACCATATAACCATTTTAACATCAAATTATAAAGTATAAGAGCATTATGCTTGAATCCATATTGTGAACATTATTGTCTAATCTAATTTACATGTCAACCATCATCCACATGTTCATCTCACGTATTTGTCACGATACTTCTTTCTCACATGAGATGAGCATCACGTCACTCAAGCTTGTACACTAAGTGTATGGATAATGTACACCAACTGAAATATCCCTCGCTTTGGATGTGTATAATCAAGTGTACGTTTTGTATATCACAGATGAAACATCAACCAAACATACAACCAAACACAAATGAAGCATCATGCACTACCAGTATGTTCATCACACATATATTAATGCACAATCAGTATGAGATATTCATCATGCACTACCAATATGAGATGGACATCATACACTATCTTAATGTGCATGCTCACAAACCCATTCACTAAATCATATCTGTTCACGTCCCTAACCCCTAAAAACGTCGGGATGCCCCCACACAAAGCACATCACATCAAACTTGGGATGAATTTGTTACAATTAACCGGAATTTTAACAAAAAGGAACAACCTTTCACTGGGAATATTGACTAACCTTGACTGATTGTTTGCGCCAATTGCAAGAACATCACCACCGTCGGCCTCCATGTTGGTCGCCGCACAAATCGTCGCGGATCACTTTTCTTCTCGACCGTCAGCTGACAGCGTTTCACTGGGAATATTGACTAACCTTGACTGATTGTTTGCGCCAATTGCAAGAACATCACCACCGTCGGCCTCCATGTTGGTCGCTGCACAAATCGTCGCCCGATCACTTTTCTTCTCGACCGTCGACAGCAGCGTTTCACCCGTATACTGACGAACCCTTTGTGACCCTTCCTCTTCCCTTCGTTTCTCCCGTATACTGATCTCAATGCTTCTCGCCATCAGCCGATCTCACCACTGCTCTCTAACCCTCACCTTCTTTTGTTCGTTCCTTTCACACTTTCTGACCCTTCCTCTTCCCTTCATTTCTTTCTCCACTCAGTTAAGGAACCCAAACAAATTTCAAACACAAAAAAATCTTCAAATCATCACACATCCGCCCTATTTTCCCACGCACTACACTTTCCCAGGTATAATTATGAGCATTCCTCCTTTTTTTTTCAGTAACAATGTCACGCGAGGCTTGGAAAATAAAAGGAAAAGTGTGTTTTTTTCCTAGCCCTTGATCTCTCATCCAATGGTTCTTATTCATTCTTCTTCATTCTCACAAAAAACCCATTCTCACCCTATATATATACATATATATATATATATATATATATATATATATATATATATATATATAGGGAAATTGGATTCTAATAATCCCTACTTTTGCAAATTGGATGGCAATAATCCCTACTTTAAATTTGTATTCTGGTGGTCCAAAAAAAAAATTAAAATTGTATTGTAGTGGGACATAATTGAGAGTATACCCTGAATATCATAGATTTTGTGTTGCATTTGATTCAAAACTTTGTATAACACTTTACCATGATTTTTAATAAATTTACAGCACTTCTCCCAATTTTTTTGAATTCTTTTTCTATTTTTTATGATCTTTTCAATTTTATTCTTTTTAAAAAATCATAATAATTGCTCGAAATCTCAAAAAAATAATTTGAAAAATATTTTAGCAACTACACTTCATTACCTATCTGGGGACAATAACGAAAAAAACAAAAACAATATGGGGTATGCATGAAAAAAATAAAAAGAATGTGGTGATGGATTTGGTACCACTACAATACAATTTTTTTTTTTTGGACCACCAGAATACAAATTGAAAGTAGGGATTATTGCCATCCAATTTGCAAAAGTAGGAATTATTATAATCCAATTTCCCTATATATATATATATATATATATATATATATATATATATATATATATGTATATATATAAGAAAATTGGATTCTAATAATCCCGACTTTCACGAATTGGACAATAATAATCCCTACGATTAATTTGGATTCTGGTGGTCATAAAAATAGATAAAATTGTATTCTGGTGGTATGTCACCGAGTCAAGTGGTGGTGACTTGGTAATTTGCTGACGTGTATCGGCGAGAATATGTTTGACCAAGAATTCGAGCCACCATAACATAATCAACTATAAAATGTGACCACCAAAATACAATAAGTATGTCAATGTGACTACTATAATACAATAGCAATTTAAATGGGACCACTAGAATACAACTAAAATAATAATTTTTTGGCCAAACAGACCCTCACTGGTACATGTCAGCAAACCACCGAGTCACCACCACTTGACTTGGTGGAGTCCCACCAGAATACAATTTTATTTATTTTCGGACCACCAGAATCCAAATTGATAGTAGGGATTATTATTGTTCAATTCGTGAAAGTCAGGATTAATGGAATCCAATTTTCTATATAGGAAAATTGGATTCTAATAATCCCTATTTTCACCAATTGGACGATGGTGGACCGTACTTTCACTTTGTATTCTGGTGGTCCAAAAAAAAAAATAAAATTGGATTGTAGTGGGATATTTTCGAGGGAATCATAGATTTTGTATTGCATTTGATTCAAAATTTAGTATAACACTTTACAATGATTTTTGATGAATTTATAGCGTTTCTCCCAAATTTTTTTCATTTTTTTACTATTTTTTACGATTTTTTCACTATTATTATCTTTAAAAAATCATAATAATTATTCGGAGTCTCAAAAAAATAATTTAAAAAATGTTTTAGAAACTTCAATTCATAAACTTTCTAGGGGCAAGAACGAAAAAAACAAAAACAATATAGTGTAGGAATGAAAAAAATAAGAAGAATGTGGAGGTGGATTTTGTACTACTACAATCCAATTTTATTTATTTTTGGACCACCAGAATACAAAGTGAAAGTACGATCCACCATTGTCCAATTGATGAAAGTAGGGATTATTAGAATCCAATTATCCTATATATATATATATATATATATATATATATATATATAGGATAATTGGATTTTAATAATCCATACTTTTGCCAATTGGACAATGATAATCCCTACTTTCACTTTGTATTATGGTGGTATAAAAAAATAAAATTGGATTTGAGTGGACGCCGCCGAGTTGAGTGGTAGTGACTCGGTGGTTTTCTGACATGACAAGTTGGGCATGAGTTTGACCGGTTTGACTTTGATTTTTTTGCCACGTCACACAGAAAACACATGTCCTTTTTTCTTTAAATTTTTTTTCCAGCTAGGATTCTAAAATTTACCCCCTTTCCCCTCTTTTTTCTCTCTCTTCTTTTCCTCTTTCTCGTTTTTTCCCTGCAGTAAAAACAAAAACCTATGCTTCCCCTTTTCTTTCTCTTTCTTCTTTTCCTCCTTTCCCCTTAATTTTTACTGCAGATAGAGAAACCCATCTACGCCTACTCACTCTTCCCTCTCAATCAAACCGAACAAACCCCAGACAACAACTTCTGTCATCACTGCTTCACATCCCTCAAATCATCCTCCCCACCACCATCAACATGCCCTAATTCTTCATGCTCCGCCATCTTCTACACCCAAACATGCCAATCTTCATCCCTCACATCCACCCACACTCCCTAGGTCTATCACACTCTGACCCACCTCCGAAACTCCCCTCTATTCGCCAACCACCCCAGCACCCTACAGATCGAGGCTCGATGCCTGGTGTCAGTCTTCAATCTCGCCATCCTCTCTCTTTCCGTCTTCCAAGCCTTTTTGTCCCTCGACTGATGTGGGGCCCGAGACGGGCGGAGCTACGTCGACTCCGCTGTGCTCCTCCACTTGGTCTTCTTCTCCTCTGCCGTCGCCGCCGTCGTCGGCGGTAGCTTCTCGCTGCCGTCGGTGGAGATGGTGGCGGATATCCTCGCCAAGGACTGGCGCAACTCGTTCTGCCTCATGGGTAAGGGGACGAAAACTGTTAGAGGGTGTGCTGTATACTTGAATGCGTCGATGTTTAACCATAAGTTTCCAAAACGTAATAATAGGGAAATGAAATGAAAAAAAAAACCCAGAAAATTCTAGAGCTACCCATAAGTTTCAATAGTAATAATGAAATAGACAGGAGTAAGAAACGCTACGGTGGACTAGAACAAGACGCAGAGCACATCCAACCAGAAAAAAACAGAGCACGTAATTTTCTTAAAAATAAAAACTAGAAAGAAACACTGAAGCATAGAACTCACCGGCAGATTTCGGTTGGTTGTTCGTTGGCGCGGGAAGACAGGGATCGACGGCGAGATTTCTAAACCCACAAGGAAGTCCGCCGTTAAAGATAACGGCAACAACAGGAGCATTGATAGAACACGCCATAGCCAGCATCCTCGATCTTCCCCGATCTGTTTTTCCTTCCTCCTTAAACCCCAAAAAACGATCTAATAAAGAATAACAAAGAATGAATGTCCTTCCTTGTTCCTGTATTCGAAAATCAAACCCACAAACTCAAAATCAAAACAAAAAGTTGAATTTGAGCCGTCGATGATGATTAGTATATTAGTTCTGACACTCGATTAATCCTACTAATCCAGAGGATGAACTTGAAGAAAGAGAAATTAAGGGGAAAGGAGGAAAAGAAGAAAGAGAAAGAAAAGGGGAAGCATAGGTTTTTGTTTTTACTATTGGGTAAAAACGGGAAAGGGGATAACAAGAGAGAGAAAAAAAGAGGGGAAAGGGGGTAACTTTTAGAATCCTAGCTGGAAAAAAAATTTAAAGGAAAAAGAAGGACATGTGTTTTCTATGTGACGTGGCAAAAAAAAAATCAAAGTCAAACTGGTCAAATTCATCCCCAACGTGTCATGTCAGAAAACCACCGAGTCACCACCACTCAACTCGGCGGCGTCCCACTCAAATCCAATTTTATTTTTCTTGGACCACCAGAATACAAATTGAAAGTAGGGATTATTGTCATCCAATTTGCAAAAGTAGGGATTATTAGAATCCAATTTCCCTATATATATATTTGAAAATTGGATTCTAATAATCCCTACTTTTGTCAATTGGACAATAATAATCCCTACTTTCACTTTGTATTCTAGTGGTCCAAAAAAAAAAAAAATTGTATTTTAGTGGTACCAAATCCAAATCCATCTCCATATTCTTTTTATTTTTTTCATGCCTACACCATATTGTTTTTGTTTTTTTCGTTCCTGCCCCCAGATAGGTAATAAAGTGTAGTTGCTAAAACATTTTTTAAATTATTTTTTTGAGATTCCGAGCAATTATTATGATTTTTTAAAAAGAATAAAATTGAAAAAATCATAAAAAATAGAAAAAAAATCAAAAAAATTGGGAGAAGTGTTGTAAAATCGTGGTAAAGTGTTATACAAAGTTTTGAATCAAATGCAACACAAAATCTATGATATTCAGGGTATACTCTTAATTATGTCCCACTACAATACAATTTTAATTTTTTTGGACCACTAGAATACAAATTTAAAGTAGGGATTATTGCCATCCAATTTGCAAAAGTAGGGATTATTAGAATCCAATTTCCCTATATATACATATATATGGGAATAGATCATGTAAGCATGCTCTTATGGTGAGCATGTAAGTATGTCAAATCTCAGCCCTTAGATATGCAATCAATGGATGTTATTTTTTGAGGAATTGTTTTTTATATTAATTAGTAGGCACGTGAGGTTTGTATAGCAAATTTAGGAGGTGTGAGATTTTGGAAATAAAAAAAAGAAGTTTGTTGCATTCAATAGTCCCAATTGCCTAAAAATACACCACTGTGATCGTTGAGTTTTCTAATTCAACTTCTCCTCTCGAGCCTCCCCCATCGCACGACTACTGTTTGAAGATGAAAGGCCAAGGGTTTTTCCGGCGGTGAACAACTGCACAGGGATGGCTTCTCGGGAGCTTAGATGTGGCCAATTCCTTTTTTTTTTTTAAAAAATTAAACGACTTGTCTTGTTCACTGTTGTATTGACGTTGGTACAGATCGACATGGAGCAATCGTCCAATGGGGAGCAGAACGCCGATGGTGGGCACGCGGTCACAAAGAAACCAGGCGGTGAGTGTTGCTACTATTCTTAATCCAGTTTTGTTCAATCGAAGGAAATTTAACGAGCATTGGATAGAGAGTATAGGGTTGTAATTGCTTGACATGTATATAGTTCGAGGAAACGTACCAAAATTCTGTGATGTGATTGTCTATTTGATGGGGAGCTCAGATTCTTATGGAGTTGGGTTGTTTGGTAAATTAGTTTGATGAGTTGTGGTATTAATTAGCAATGGCAAATCAATTCTTTAGTGAGAATTATCCAGATAAGATGATATGTTGCGGCAAATACGGTTTAATATGGCTTTTGAAAAGGTGGCTGAGTATGTGACTGAGTATATGTGATTAGATATGATGATTCAGTGTGACTATGTGTGCAGGGTGCAGGGAGGAGGGACATCAAGCATGTACACAATGGGCATGAATTGTTTTTGGAAGGGGCATTAAAATGTAACTCATGAATTTGTAGTCTCTTTCAGGTCGCTAGTGGAGGAACTAAGCAATGCTCAACATGTGACGGATTCTGTTAGCACAATGCTAAATGCAATATCACAAGTTGACATAGTAAATGCGTGCGACAGACCATGTAGCCCTCTTCTACTTGTACTTGATGCTTCACATCGCTTGGTCATAACTACAAGCACGTTTACAATTTTCTGTAGGTTGAGGGGCTGTTGGCGTTGAGAAGATGCTATTGTCATGACATGGTTACGTACGAAGGAAATCGGTGAAGGATCAAGTGATGAAGATGACGATGTAGTTATGTAAACACGCCCGTTTCCACCCCGGTGTGATCTTTAGATGAAATGCAAGCGGGAATGACGCATTGCTTTTGTTTTCCTATGTCTTTTGTTTTTTTTTTGTTGTTTTTTTTTTGTTTTTTGGAAACAATTGAGATGTGTCCCCACGTTATGTAAACGCTATTTTGTCATTAAGGTGTAATGAAACCAAGAATGAGACATAAGTATTTATTTTTATTATGAATACATACGGTGTGTGAACATTATATGCAATGAAGTCATCGTTGAGTCAGTTGGATGTCCAATTTAGGAAGCACTGATGTGTAATTGTGCACTCTATGTCTGTTGATGTCCATAATAAAGTTACCGGCTTGAAAAAGCTAATGTTCGATGGTGGTGAGTTCATGTTGAATCTGATGTCCATGCTAGGCATAATTGATGTCCATATTTACATCCCTTCAATGAGCACCTCAGAAAATGTAATGTCTAGTATGAACCTAATGTTGTCCTTTTCCAATCTCACTGATGTCCATTCCAATTTTGTTTTGATGTCCATTCTACAAAATATTGATTTCCCCATTTTAACATTGTGTTAGTGTACATAACAAATCTGTCATAATAACGATAACCCAATCCAGAGCAGATATTAGGGAATGTGGAGGATTATGCGCAGTTGATAACTTTACACAACATGTTGTCCAATTGAGCCTTTTTTAGAGTTCCAACTTGATGCACAGAGCTGGCGGGATAATTTTTTCCCTTAACAACGAATTCTCCAGTTTGGCAACTATTCCATTACATGGTCGTTATCTTGGGATATCCATCTCCCAACAATCACGCTAATTCTTTCCAGAATAAAAAAATTAATTAAGCTGATGACCATTCTCACTAAATGTGTTGTCCATTGGTGTTTTTAACTGCTAATAAAAGAAATTCATATAGCCCATTGTTGCAACATTATAAATCACCTATGCTTGTATCAGATGTCCATTTTATTGAATGCTGATGACAATTCTCACTAAATGTGTTGTCCATTGGTGTTTTAACAACTAACAAAAGAAACTCATCCATCGTTGCAACATTATGAATCACCTATGCTTGCATCAGATGTACATTTCATTGAATGTTGATGACCATTCTCACTAAATGTGTTGTCCATTTGTGTTTTTAACAACTAATAAAAGAAAATCATATAGCCCATCATTGCGACATTATGAATCACATATGCTTGCATCAGATGTCCATTTCATTGAATGATGATGAACATTCTCACTAAATGCGTTGTCCATTGGTGTTTTAACAACTAACAAAAGAAATTTATCCATCATTGCAACATTATGAATCACCTATGCTTGCATTAGATGTCCATTTCATTGAATGTTGATGACCATTCTCACTAAATGTAATTGGTGTTTTTAACAACTAATAAAAGAAATTCATATAACCCATTGTTGAAACATTATGAATCACATATGTTTGCATTAGATATCCATTTCATTGAATGCTGATGACCATTCTCATTAAATGTGTTGTCCATTGGTGTTTTTAACGCCTTAGACGACTCGACATTGGCTCTCGAAAACTTGTTCATGAGGTTAATGTGAATCTTGCTCACTTTTCGCGCGGATCGCTCCAGATGTCGTTTGCTTGGGCTTGTCACCTCGTGGGCATGCCCGACATGAAACTTGAGAACCACAAACCCCCCTTCTCGTTTCGCACCCCTCCCTCGTTTGGACTACCCGACGCCTCTGCTTATTTTTTGAGTGATCGGCTCACTACTATTGCTATCGTCACGCTCCTCTTGCATCTTCGTCTAAACACGTCATAACTAATGCCTTTTTCAGTGTGCCCCAACGTAACGCTGCACAACACACACCACGAAACAAAACACATTGATATGTTAGGATCAATACTAGAATGGGAAACTCTCGGGTCAACATCACAATAGTAGCCTAGCACAAACACAACTCTTAACGCAAATGAGGTCCACGCTGGACATATACTCTGTGGCATCATGGACAATACGTATCACACGAAAGGATATTCAGCGTTTGTGTAATGGACATTGTCCAATAATCAGATTATGCCTTTTAGACTAATAATCAAACAAAACTCCATGTGCATTTGGTGTCATTGAGGTGTGCATCAAGTACACACAATTGCCCATACCTCGGTGGAGACCGATCAAGTACAGGGGGCAATAGGAATGTTATGTTTGCATGTATCCCACATGTTGTACGCCCCATGGACATTCGGTGTCTATTGCACGGACATTTACACATTGACATGGACTACCAAACCTAACAATCTGAGTATCAAACCCTTTTTATTCCGCTGCAGTAACATGCTCTGTTTTCCTCGTTCATTCTCATCACAACCACCTCATAATCAAGAACTTTTGATCGTTCCTCGCTAATATAGGATTGATGAACAATTGCTAACATAAGATTGATATCCAATTTATATCATGATAATCGCCATTAGCAAATCACAGGGGTGTTGTGCGTGATTAAATTGAAATCATATAATACCTCGTCTCAACCTCGTCCATGGCCAATATACGATTGCATTGATGTCCGGTTCGGTAGCGTCGTCTCAGTCGGTAATACACCGTCGACCTTCACCGGTGAACAACGATGGCAGCGACTAGTGCTAATCAGTGTTTTCCCCTCCAATGAACTCTCCAAATCCCCTAAATCACCAATCCCCTAAATCACGCACTGTATTCTCAAATAATTAGGAAACTCTAAGGGGGTTGTCACGTGATGTGTCAAAAAATTAATCTAAGTTCTCAAAAATAAATCAACCCATAGATGTGTATCCAATGGTGGAGATGGATCATGCTTACATGCTCACAATAAGAGCATGCTTATATGATCTATTCCCTATATATATATATATATATATATATATATATATATATATATATATATATAGGAAAATTGGGTTAAAATAATATCATATTTTGCAAATTGGATGGCGATAATCCTTACTTTCAGTTTGTATTCTGGTAGTCCAAAAAAAATAAATTTGGATTGTAGTGGGGCATTATCGAGAATATACCCTCAATATTATAGATTTTGTGTTCTATTTGATTCAAAACTTTGTATAACACTTTACCATGATATTTAATGAATTTACGGCGTTTCTCCCAATTTTTTTCAATTTTTTTCAATTTTTTACGATTGTCACTTTTATTTCTTATAAAAAATCATAATAATTACTCTGAGTCTCAAAAAAATAATTTAAAAAATGTTTTAGAAACTAAAATTCATTACCTTTCTAGGGGAATGAACGAAAAAAACAAAAACAGTATGGGGTAGGAATGAAAAAATTAAAAAGAATGTGGAGGTGGATTTGGTACCACTACAATCCATTTTTTTTTTTTTTTGGGACCACCAGAATACAAACTGAAAGTAGGAATTATCCCCATCCAATTTGCATAATATAGGATTATTATAATCCAATTTTGCTATATATATATATGTATATATATATATATGTATATGTATATATATATATATGTATATATATATATATGTATATGTATATATATATATATATATATATATATATATATATATATATATTTGAGAAAATGTGAGGTATATTCAAGTAAATGAGGCAAAAGCCAAAAATTACAAACCTAATTGCATAGAATATCTACGTACATTATATGGTTTTGAGTGTTCCTAACAAGAAAAAGAGTTCTATCTCTAAGATGTTGTTTTATGCTATGATAAACTTGTTCAGGCTCTCTCCCGACGTCCTTGAATGCCTTGGAATTTCTTGCAAGCCAGATGTTGTATATATAAGATGCATATATGGCATATACGACATGTTTCCGATGCTTGTTACATTTTAGATTCAGTAACTTTCTGCCCCAGTCCTCCTAGCTAGATGCAGTAGGAATTTTGACCCATGTTGCAATGTGCTCCCTGACACTTCTGGCGAAAGTGCAAACTGTATAATAGATGCTCTATAGTTTCATCTTGTTGGTTGCACAAAGGGCATGCATGATTGAGTGTGGGTATGTGCAATCTGGTCTTTACCTGAATCTTCCCATGCAGCGCCATCCAGGCACAAAAAGAGTGTCTTGGGTTATTGAATTTGCTCCAGACGAATCTGGCCCAGGGCCATCTGGTATCATCTTTAGTTAGGAATTTATAGCCTTTCTGCACTGTGTAGCATGTATGCAGGATGCCATTACTTTTAATTTGCTCCTTGATAGCACAGAGCTTTTTGAAGTACCAACACACATCCCCCCTTGGTTGGTACTCCCACCAATCCCGATCTTCAATGTAACGTTCATGAATCCACTTTATCTAGAGGCTCTCCTTGCGATCTGCAATGGCCAGGACCTGTTTTGAAACCAATGCTATGTTCCAATGCTTGAGGCTTCTGATTCCCAGTCCTCCGCTTGCTTTGGGTCTGCATACTGTCTTCCAACTGACTGGAGGCACTTAAGAATAGTTATCATCAGCCCCCCCAGAGGAAGTTCCGGCAAATTTTGGTAATTTGATCAACAACTTGCTGGGGTATGATCATCATGGAAGCCCAATATGTGAAAGCGCCCATGATGACAGAGTTGATAAGGACCACTCTACCGGCATAGGATATATTGCTAGTTCTCCAACTGTTGATTCTCGAGATGATCTTATCAACAAGTTTTTGGCAATCGAGCTTACTCAATCGGCCATCTGTGATGGGCATACCCAAGTAATAAAAGGTATTCCGCCCTCCTCAAAGCCAGTAATTTGCAGGATTCGATCCTTCATATGATGCGGAACGCCACTTATCAGGACGGTGGATTTACTTGCATTGGATGTAAGGCCTGAGGATTGTTTGAAATGATCAAGCATATTCATGATCACTTGAACTGTATGAGGATCTGCTGCGCTGAATAACATTAAGTCATCAGCAAAGATTAGATGCGTGAGATTGAGATCCTTACAACGAGGAAAGAATTTGAAATTTCTATCTTGAGTTGCCACGGCTAAGCTTCTGGACAAGTATTCCATAGACAAGACAAAAAGGAGGGGCGAGATGGGGTCCCCCTGATGCTATCCTTTTGTACCTTTGAAGTAGCCATAGGTACCTCCATTGATCTGAACTGTATATGTCGGGGTAGTGACGCAACTCATAATCCAGTCAATAAATTGTTGAGGGAATTTATAGCCATGTAGGATTTTCTTAATAAATTCCCAATTCACACTATCAAAGGCCTTCCTCATATCAATCTTGAAATGCATTTTGATTGTGTAAATTGAAAAAAATTGGGAGAAATGCTGTAAATTCATTAAAAATCATGGTAAAGTGTTATACAAAGCTTTGAATCAAATGCAACACAAAATCTATGATATTTAAGGTATACTCTCGATTATGTCCCACTACAACACAATTTTTTTTTTTTGGACCACCAGAATACAAATTGAAAGTAGGGATTATTGCTGTACAGCGGTTTGTAAGACCTCGGTTTTGTCGTTCTCTCTCAGGGAGCTGGCGGCCTTGGTCATAGAAACTAAGTCAATGGTCGGGATGAGATTGCTAAGGTAAGGATATCGGTTTGAAGGGATCACGACGTAAGAAACAAAGCTAAGATCGGTCAAGGAATGGAAAATGGGCTTCGGAGGCTTTTCGGGATGCAAACGGGGATGAGGAAATGGGTTTTGCAACAAGAGAGTAGCGAGAAGGGGAAATCAAATGGTAACTCCATTAGAAAATACTCACCGGGCTTCCTCTTTCAAGGATAGTCCGGATTAACTTCCCCAAAGTCCATCGACAGACCCGGGGGAGTTCAAGGAACGGAATTTCCTAGTTAGTTTCTATTCGCTTTCGCGAACTAGAATACTAACTATCCTAATTCCTACCTTCCAACAAGCGTTGGATGTATTCGGGATGCTTTCGCACCCAAATACATCCCACTTGAGGGAAGAATAGGATTAGGAAGTTGATTTCTCAACTAATTACTCACTAATATTGCTAACCCAAACCTAATCACCCATTCACACCCTTAACTACCCCCTAACCCATAGGGTTTCTAGCCACTAATTATGATAAAAACTAAGCTAACAACATCCAACCCAAACCTAAAAATGATTTCTAACATCAAACAACCATAAACAAGCAAGAACAATGAAATAGCAAGCAAAGCAATTAAGAACAAGCAAAGTAATTAGCAAGGTAATTAATAAAAGAGTTAAGGGAAGGGAATACTTATCAAAATGCTGTGGATGAACAAAGGAAAGCAATAAAAAAGATGACCCAACAATCTTTCAATTGTTTGAATCTCCAAATCTTCAATAACAAACACAAATCTCCAAGACCCTAGATTAATCTCTCACTAATCTCTCTCTAAAACCCTTAATTACCAAGCTCCCAAATGTCTAAGTCTATCCTTAGATAGCTCCCTAAAAAATCGTGAAAGAGATATATATATACAAGTGAAAATCATTGGCCAAAACGCAGCACTTCAAGTCGAAAACATGCGCAGAACATAGGGAGACCGTGGTCACGGTCAAGGAGACCGTGGCCACGGTCATGTTCTGTCCAGCGAAATCTGCATGGCGATTTTTTCCTTCGAGAGACCGTGGGTATGGTCAGTGAGACCGTGGCCACGGTCTATGGGACCGTGGCTACGGTCTTGCGTAGCGAACTGCAGATTTCGCTTCTCTTCGCACAGTCGTGGCTACGGTCTCCCAAGACCGTGGCCACGGTCTTGCTCGGCCTAGCCTCTTCTTTCCTTGGACAAGTCTTGAACCCACCGTGGCTACGGTCAACTTGACCGTGGCCACGGTCTAGCTCGACTTTCCTTCCCTTTGTTCTTCCTTCTTTCCGAAGCATGTAACGCTCGATCCGAAGGTCGTAGCATGCGTTACTTCACTAATTGGCACCAAAGGTCGAGAGTGTGGTCCCGGGTCGATTCCGTCTCGGTTTCCGGTCCGGCTCGGCTGGGGAAATCGCCAAGAATGCTATAAAAAGGCTCGTTTTGCTACTTTTTGGTGAAAACTCCAAAATCTACAAAATAATCAAAAACACATTAAAAGCTTTGAAATTAAACCACGAAACGAGTTAAAAGCCTAAGGATTTAGGCGGTATTTAGACACAGAATTGGGTCTAAACACGCCCCCCCACACTTATACTTTTTCTCGTCCCGAGCAAAACAAAACAAGACAAATAAGAAAACTAAACACCAACTCCTCTGTCGTGGGAGGAAACGAGTGCATTTAGCGTATGCACCAAGCCCTTTGAACCCCCCGGTAGCCCGGGTGGACGACATGGACTCGTGAGGGTTTGTAGCGGCTATACCCACAAAAGCCAAAGAAGTAGGAGAGAGGGAAAGTGAAAACAAAACCGAAGAAAAACAAAGGAAAAGAAAAACAACAGCTTTGCTTCAAAAGATCTCGAAATCTAAATCAGGAAAACGTTATTAAACCTCCAAAAGGAACCGTTATGAGCGTCTCACAAACACCTATCCTAAGCAAAAGTCAGTCTTTGAGATTTTCGATTTCCTACATCTAGAGTCAAGCAAAACCCCATGTGCGTAAGTGCTAGTGGGTTCCAACCGAATCCAAAAGACTCCAAGGACTCATGCCCGAGCTCAAAAACAACGAAACGAACAAGAAAAGTGTTGCCCTTCCTCGCATTTGGTCGCCCTTGGCTTGGTGAGGGCCGTAGGTGATGCAAGGAGAGGCCCCACACTTTATTAACGCTTAAACTTTTCTTTTCGGGTTGGGTAATCCCAACAAAATTGCTTTTTCTTTTTCTCTTTTTTCTTTTCTTTTTATAGGTCGGTATTAGCCTTACTTTTGGGAATTGGATGGCCCAAATATGGGGTTTACCCTCCCAACACAGTCTTTTCCATACACACCTCCACCGATAATTCAATATGGGAGGAGCTTAAGGGGTAATAGCGCCGTACCGCTAATACCGGGCCCGTGTAGGTTGGCTAAGTGTATTGTGGTTGATGTCATTCAGCGACACGCTCCACTTAATCCGGTTATTGTAGCTTTTCTTTCTTTTTCTTTCTTTTTGACTTTGCAATTGCTAAAAAGGGAAACAAAACAAGCTCGGACACAAACCCCTAGAATCTCCCGAATTCAACCAGAACGTGAAAGGAATCGGGGATTTCACTAGGCACTTGATGAAGGTCATCTAAAGAGATAAGTCATGACTAGTACCCGAGACAGGGTCGAAAACGCTCAGACCGGTTTCTTTTAAAGAAGTTAAGAACGGCTTCTCAATTTCGACAACAAGACCCAAGAAATAAAGCAAAAACGAAAGAAAACTTTTAAGGTTTTCACTCCCTTTTTTCTCCATTTTCACACAAAATTTTAAATTTTAAGCAAAAACTAGGAAAACAAAGAACAAAACGACTAGGTGATCTACCCTTGAAACAGAATATCTCCCCCCCACACTTAAAACTCCACAATGTCCTCATTGTGGGAAGGTGACATGAAAAAGGGTAGAGAACCTACAAAACACAAACAAACAAAAAACAACTAGCAAGCTGAAATGGTGGCGACCCGAGCCCACACGACTCCAACAACAATATTATCCCAACACAAACACTCAAAGGGGTTCGCCACCCAAAAGAAAATCAAGCATGCGACGGATCATGATGATATTCAACTCAAAAAGAGAAGAGCGGAGAGATATTACCTCGAGTTCTTCAAAACAAATGATTACTCAATCCGCGATCCGTGATAATCGAGCAAAGGGTTAGGATTTTTAAGTAAAAACAAGCAAGGCTCGTAAGATCCGCATGCAAAATTAAAAACAAGAAAAAGAAACTAATAAAGAAAGGAAAAGAAAACAAAAAGAAAGTACGGGTTACCTCCCATGTAGTGCTTGTTTTAGGTCCCTAGCTTGACCTAATTACCCGTTTAATTCTAGAGAGACGTGGTGCACATGAGAGGTACATATTCAACTTCTTCCACCATGATCGCTTCTTCTTCCTTCCTCTCCAACTCCTACCATTTTTGGATAACCTCAAGTTGAGTCGTCCCTCCGGTCGTTTGGTTGACCATGAGCGGGGAAGAGGTGATGATGTCTTTGATTTCTTCCAATGTCGCTTCCTCCTCCTTCTCCAACACCTTCTCATCACCTCCGCAAATAGAACAAGGGTCTCCTCCAGCAGTTTGATTGGGAGATGGGGATGAAGAAGTAACTTAGGCCTTTCCTCAAGTGGTTCTCCAAGTTTCAGACACTTGGGAACAGTCGTCTCAAACTCTATGTCCTCAATATAAACTTCATCCAATGAGATCTCCCTCCTCAATGGAACAATCTTGAGGGAATCATCACGGGATGCATCTTCAATTACCTCGGGTCCAGAACATAAGGTTTCGGGATGATCGTTTTCATGCTCATTGTCATGTTCCACTTCAAGAAAATAAACTTCTTCTTTATGCTCATGAACAATCGTGGTCACTGAATTGACTTAACACAAGGTAGCATGGAAAAGGGCGTCTCAGTAGGGAAATTAAACTTTGATTCAATATGTCCTTCATCAATCAAGTGTTGAATCAACCAGTTTGGGAGAGGAATTTGCATTTGGTGGGAATCAAATTGCTCTTCAGGGTATTCACTAGCACTTTCATTCAAAACTATAACTTGTTCTTCCTCCACCTTCTCTTCTACACAATTGACTTCCTCGCCAATCAATTTCTCCTTCTCATCATCTACCACTTGCTCAACCTCCATACCCTCTCCTTCAATTTTATCCTCAATATCTCCCTCATTTTCTTCAAGAACTCCCTCCTCCACCAACTCCGGTTGCTCAACTTCTCCTCCACCACACATGGTAATAACATTCACCTCCACCCCTTGGATAGGAGTAGTTTGGATAGGTGCAAATTGAAATTGGTTGGATTGAGCCAATTCGAGCTCAAGACTTTGGATATAAGCGTAATCCTCCTCTCGGTCTTCCATGATTCGCTCCAACATCAACTCAAATGAGGATCGTTGAAGTGGTTGAGAAATTTGAGGTTGTGGAAAATCTTGTTGGGTTGGATGGAAGGTTTCTTCTTGAATGAATGGGTGATAGTCAATGGGTTGAAAAGTAGAAGGGTGTTGGTTAGTGGTAAAATCATAAGAAATGGGATATGGTTCAACATGGGAAGAAATAATAGCACTCACTTGCTCTAATTGTTGAAAATTGAACACTTGCGCTTCTTGAGCCATTCTCAAATGCTTGAAAGTCTCCTCATTCACTTTTTCGTTTTGCAGTTCATAGATAGAAGCCAAAAGGAGTGCAATAATAGGATGATGCTCCAAAGATAAATCTCCTCCACTAGATTTGCAACCTCCAAAATCAGGAGCATATTGAACAAGCTCATGAAGGAATTGTTCGGCCTCCCCCGCAGTCTTCTTCAAAAATGTCCCTCCAGATGCTATATCGATTGATTCTTTGAGAGAAGCAAAGAGTCCACAATAAAAGTGCTGAAGAAGTATCCAGTTGGGTAGATTATGGTGCGGACACTGGCGTTGGAGACTTTTAAATCTTCCCCATTCTTCAAAAAGAGTTTCTCCGGGTTCTTGCTTGAAGCTCATAATATCTTGCCGGAGTTTACATGTTTTATCAGCCGGGAGGAATCATTGAAGAAAATCTCTCTTGAGAGCCTCCCATGAAGAATAAAATCTAGGTGGGCATATATCAAGCCACATCTCAGCTTTCCCTTTCAAAGTCAGAGGAAAGAACTTCAACTTTAGATACTCCGAAGATATCCCAGGTATATGCATGAAACTAATGCGCTTCTCGAATATCTCCATATGAGCAATAGGACTCTCGGAAATATCTCCATGAAACGGGTTACTTTCAAAAACTTCAAGAAGACACGGCTTGAACTCAAATACCGCGTCGGGTGGTAATAGTGGTAAGATGATCGGGTTGCCTCCCGTACTCAAAGATTGAACGACATATGATAGAAGGGTACGGGGTGAATCAGCTTGGACTTCACCCATTGGATTCGAGGCCTCCTACGATGCTCGATAGAACGTTAGGGCGTACCTACATGAACCAACAAGAACCAATAGAAGTATCAAATTCATCGGGATTAACACAAACTAATTTCTAGCGTGAAAGCAATCTCAAATAACTAAAAACCAAGAAACTAAAACTAGGGGCGCCGGCTCCCCGGCAACGGCGCCATTTTGTGTACAGCGGTTTGTAAGACCTCGGTTTTGTCGTTCTCTCTTAGGGAGCTGGCGGCATTCGTCATAGAAACTAAGTCAATGGTCGGGATGAGATTGCTAAGGTAAGGATATCGGTTTGAAGGGATCACGACGCAAGAAACAAAGCTAAGGTCGGTCAAGGAATGGAAAATGGGCTTCGGAGGCTTTTCGGGTTGCAAACGGGGATGGGGAAATGGGTTTTGCAACAAGAGAGTAGCGAGAAGGGGAAATCAAATGGTAACTACATTAGAAAATACCCACCGGGCTTCCTCTTTCAAGGATAGTCCGGATTAACTTCCCCAAAGTCCATCGACAAACCCGGGGGAGTTCAAGGAACGGAATTTCCTAGTTAGTTTCTATTCGCTTTCGCGAACTAGAATACTAACTATCCTAATTCCTAGCTTCCAACAAGCATTGGATGTATTCGGGATGCTTTCGCACCCAAATACATCCCACTTGAGGGAAGGATAGGATTAGGAAGTTGATTTCTCAACTAATTACTCACTAATATTGCTAACCCAAACCTAATCACCCATTCACACCCTTAACTACCCCCTAACCCATAGGGTTTCTAGCCACTAATTATGATAAAAACTAAGCTAACAACATCCAACCCAAACCTAAAAATGATTTCTAACATCAAACAACCATAAACAAGCAAGAACAATGAAATAGCAAGCAAAGCAATTAAGAACAAGCAAAGTAATTAGCAAGGTAATTAATAAAAGAGTTAAGGGAAGAGAATACTTATCAAAATGCTGTAGATGAACAAAGGAAAGCAATAAAAAGATGACCCAACAATCTTTCAATTGTTTGAATCTCCAAATCTTTAATAACAAACACAAATCTCCAAAACCCTAGATTAATCTCTCACTAATCTCTCTCTAAAACCCTTAATTACCAAGCTCCCAAATTTCTAAGTCTATCCCTAGATAGCTCCCTAAGAAATCGTGAAAGAGATATATATATACAAGTGAAAATCATTGGCCAAAACGCAACACTTCAAGCCGAAAACACGCGCAGAACATAGGGAGACCGTTGTCACGGTCAAGGAGACCGTGGCCACGGTCATGTTCTGTCCAGAGAAATCTGCATGGCGATTTTTTCCTTCGAGAGACCGTGGGTACGATCAGGGAGACCGTGGCCACGGTCTATGGGACCGTGGCTACGGTCTTGCGTAGCGAACTGCAGATTTTGCTTCTCTTCACACCGTCGTGGCTACGGTCTCCCAAGACCGTGGCCACGGTCTTGCTCGGCCTAGCCTCTTCTTTCCTTGGACAAGTCTTGAACCCACCGTGGCTACGGTCAACTTGACCGTGGCCACGGTCTAGCTCGACTTTCCTTCCCTTTGTTCTTCCTTCTTTTCGAAGCATGTAACGCTTGATCCGAAGGTCGTAGCATGCGTTACTTCACTAATTGGCACCAAAGGTTGGGAGTGTGGTCCCGGGTCGATTCCGTCTCGGTTTTCGGTCCGGCTCGGCTTGGGAAATCGCCAAGAAAGCTATAAAAAGGCTCGTTTTGCTACGTTTTTTGTGAAAATTCCAAAATCTACAAAATAATAAAAAACACATTAAAAGCTATGAAATTAAACCACGAAATGAGTTAAAAGCCTAAGGATTTAGGCGGTATTTAGACACAGAATTGGGTCTAAACAATTGCCATCCAATTTGCAAAAGTAGGGATTATTAGAATCCAATTTCCCTATTTATATATATATGTGTGTGTGTGTATATATATATGTATATATACACACACATACACACACACACACACACACACACACACACACACACACACACACACATATATATATGAACCGATCATATGAGCATGGGTCTTTTGTGAGCATGTGAGTATGGTTGCATTTTTGCGAACATCAAGTATTTTTTCCTTGCACATCAATTATGTAAGGTGGACATTAAGTATTGTTATTGTGGACATCAACATTTGATGTCCGTCAATCAAAATCTTTATATTTCCATTGCATACTTGATATCCACGAAAATAACACTTGATGTCCACCTTTCATACTTGTGAGTTGATGTCCCCAAAAATATCACTTGATGTCCACCAAAAATGCAACCATGCTCCCATGCTCACAAAAGGCCCATGCTCATATGATCAGTTTCTTATATATATATATATAGAGCTGGGAAAAGCTGACCCGACACGATTATCGACCTGAACCTAACACGATATTATACGGGTTTAGGTAGAAATTTTCAACCCGTTTAATTAAATGGGTTGAGACGGTAAACCTGTTTAATTAAATGGGTTAGGTTTAGGTCAGGATTTTCGACACGAAAAAATATCTACTTAACTCGTTTAATTAGGCATATCACATGGATCAAGTCATTTGCTCCAAAATTATTACCTAATTATAACGTTTATCATTAAACTTAGGTGAAAGTTACAGTTAATACTCTTTGAAATATACGTAAAACTTGTAATTTTAACTTATATTTATCTTTGACTATGAATTAAAAGACATCTCCTTATATATAATTCGAATTATATTACCACGGAAATTATTGGGTATAATATGTCATTATTTCGATTCCACAATGAATTGTTTTGTATAAGTGAGTTAATGGTTAAATGGGTAAATTGGTAACTTTATTCTTAAACGTTTACTTGAATGGGTAAGCAGGTAAAAATAAGGTCAACCCGTTTAAAATTTAAATGGTAAACGGTTTCAATTTCCAACTCGTTTAATAAATGGGTTAGGTTCAAGTCGGAAGATTTTGAACCCGTTTAAGTTTGACACGAACACGAACCCAACTCGACCTGACCTATTGGCCAGCTCTCTCTCTCTCTCTCTCTCTCTATATATATATATATATATATATATATATATATATATATATATATATATATATATATATATAAATCTATATATATATATATATATATATATATATATGAACCGATCATATGAGCATGAGTCTTTTGTGAGCATGTGAGTATGGTTGCATTTTTACGAACATCAAGTATTTTTTCCTTGGACATCAATTATGTAAGGTGGACATTAAGTATTGTTATTGTGGGCATTAACTATGAAGGTTGGACATCAACATTTGATGTCCGTCAATCAAAATCTTTATATTTCCATTGCATACTTGATATCCACGAAAATAACACTTGATATCCACCTTTCATACTTGATGAGTTGATGTCCCTAAAAATATCACTTGATGTCCGCCAAAAATGCAACCATGCTCCCATGCTCACAAAAGGCCCATGCTCATATGATCAGTTCCCTATATATATATATATATATATAAATATATAGGATAATTGGATTCTAATAATCCCTACTTTCACCAATTGGACAATGGTGGACCGTACTTTCACTTTATATTCTGGTGGTCCAACAAAAAATAAAATTGGATTTGAGTGGGATGTCAGTGAGTTGAGTGTCGGCGACTTGGTGGTTTGCTGACATGGCACGTTGGCCATGTGTTTGACCATGTTGACTTTTGTTTTGAGTGCCACATCAGATGTAAAATACATGCCCTAATATTTTTCATTTTGTTTGTGATTCCAGCTTGGAAAAATTTTACCCCTTTTTCCTTTCTTTCTCTCTCTTCTTTTCCCCCTTTCCAGTTCAGTTCTTTGCGGTAAAAAAAATCTCCAACTTCCCAGAAGTCTAATTTTTTTTATCCTCTATAATCAACTCCCTCCTTCTCCCTTCTTATGGACGATGGAGCAATTTTTTCAGAGTAATTTTTGTTTCAGAGCATTTGACTCAATTCGAGCTTGTTTTTCATCAGGTATGAGCTCAAATCCTTCTCTTAATTGACTCCCATTTTGACTCTTCATTTTGTTTTTCTGGTTGCTTATTAGAAATACCCATTTCTCAATTCGAGTTTTGAGCTTCTGGGTACTTTTTGTTTGTGTAAATTAAATCAAAATCCCTAAATTTTGTTGCAGGTTGAATTGAATAGTAGGAGAAAGAAAGAATCGAATAATTGTGTGGGTTTGATTGATACTTGGAATGCAATGATTAACGTAATGAACCCAAGTGAAAAATCCCCGATGAAAGATATGGAAAATTGCTTGGATCCTCAACTATGCCATGCTTGTGCAGGTTGTATGGTTCAAATGCCATTGTGAATTCCAAAGTGTATTATTTTACACAGGGTTACATTAGACGGTGCATTAAACTACTCTTTCACTTCTTCTCCCTTCTTCTCCCCCCTCTTTTTTGGAGCAATTTTTTTTGGAATTTCAGACAGACCGACTCTTCGTATGGACTATGGAGGAAGGGAGTTCTAGGAAGTTGAGGATTTTTACCACCCGATTCACCGCCTAATCCACTACCCGACTCACCACCACCCGATTCCATACCCACTTCCAAACTCATCTAATTCTGTCGCTCCACCATCTCCACCGTCAACCCCGACCCACCACTCGTCAAACCACCGCTGTAACCACGCTCCATTAGAGATTGCTCCACCATCTCCACTGTCAAAGCCAATCAAGTGTGTTTGCCTTTTCTTTTCTGGGTTGTTTTCAAAATTGATGAGTGTTTTTGGGGGTTTGCTTTTGGGTTTTGTTTGGTTGGAGTGCTAATTTGGGAGGAAGAGAGTATGAGAGTGAGAATGAGAAGGACCCATCACCATATAATAAGAAATTGAGATGAGATGAGATGAGATGAATCGGATGAGAAAAGAAGAAAGAGGCCAAGAGAGAGAAAGAGGATCTGAGAATGAGGAAAAGGGAAAGAAGAAAGAGAACAGAGAAAGAAAGATGGGAAAGAATAAAGAAAGAAGAAAGGAGAAAAAGGAAACGGGAAAGAGAAAAGGAAGAAAAAGAAAAGGAAAAGGAAAAATTATATCCTACGTGTCAATAAAAAAATGGAAAAATTGTCCAAGCACGTGTTTTATGTGTGACATGGCAAAAAAAAAAAAGTCAAATCGGTCAAACTCATGCCCAATGTGCCATGTCAGCAAACCACCGAGTCACCGCCACTCAACTCGCCGGCGTCCCACTCAAATCCAATTTTTTTTTTGGACCACCAGAATACAAAGTAAAAGTAACGTCCACCATTGTCCAATTGGTGATAGTAGGGATTATTAGAATCCAATATATATATATATATATTCTTTTTTTTTTTGCAAAAGCAAGAACTTGACATTCATAACAAGAAATTTAGTACAAATGAAGGGAAAAAACCCTAGATTACATCAGGATTTGATCCCTAATCCTATCATACTTTCTTTTTCCTATGAAGCATGACAAAACTCTGTTAATGATACTATTTTTTACCATAGCAGCTACTGTCTTTGAATCAACACCTCTCCCATGATGGGTGATCTGATTTCTGAATCTCCAAACATAGTAAACAATGCCACAAAAAATTGCTTGTACCAGAGATCTTTGTAATTTTGAGATATTTGAATTTAGAATCCCATCTATGTATGTATTCAAGTCTATGTTGCTGCAAGGCATAATTGGTATATGCAGCCATCGCTCCAAGTGTTCAGCGACAGCTCTTGTGAAATAGCAATAGAAGAACAGATGCTCAATAGTCTCTTCAACGTGGTTGCAAAGAGGGCAGTTCTGAGTTGCAACATTATTCCATCTAGTAGTTCTGGATCTGACAGGGAGTTTGCCATATAGCATAGCCCAAGTAATAAAGCTGTGTCTCGGTGTAGTAGTTGAATTCCACGGGATGTCAACCCAAGTAAGACAATCTTCTGCATTGATAAGCCAAATATAACCAGTGGTCACTGTACACTCACCATCCTTGGTATAGTTCCATCTCCACCTCTCACCAGGAATACAACCCCATTTGATTAAATCTTTAATAACACAGAGGTGTTTCCAGTAAGTATAAGTATCATAGTAAGGGGTATAGTTCTACCAAGATTTCCTCCTTAGATACTTCGCATGAATCCATTTGACCCACAAAACCTCTTTGTGATTTTGAATGTCCCAACACAACTTGGCCAGGTTCGCTTTATTCCAGGCAGATATGTTTCGAAGCCCCAGACCACCGTTACGTTTAGGGAGACAAATTTGGTCCCATGAAACCATCGGAGCTCTTTTATGATCACTTGTAGAACCCCATAAAAAATTCCAACATATACTAGTAGTCTGATTAATCACAGAACTAGGGATCAAAATGATTCTAGTCCAGAAAGTAATTATACCCATGAGCACGCTATTGATTAAAACCAATCTTCCAGCATATGACAAATTATGGGATGACCAGGTTTTTATCTTGGTCGTAATTTTCTCTGTAAGAGCAACACAATCTGAAGCCGTAATATTACTAGTGGAGATCGGCATACCCAGGTATCTGAACGGAAACTGCCCCTGGCTCAAACCAGTTTCATTTCGCAGAATCTCTTCTTGTTCAGGAGAAACTCCACCAAACACAACCTGGGATTTTTGTCTGTCGGCTTTGAGCCCCGTAACATCAGAAAAATGCTCAAAAGCAGACATGATTTGCTTGATAGAGTCCCTATTTGTAGATGAAAGAATGATTAAATCATCATCAAACATAATATGAGTAATTCTGAGATCCCTGCACCGAGGATGGAAATTGTAGTTTTGTTTTGTATAATGAGCGATGGATCTTGAAAGATATTCCATTGTAATTACAAAGATGAGGGGGGAGATTGGATCCCCTTGCCTCAAACCACGCCCACCTTTGAATTTCCTAGAGATAATACCATTCATATTCACAGCAAAACTCGTGGATGTGATGCGGCTCATTATACAATTTATCATCCACTGAGGAAAACGAAGATAATTAAGAGCTTCTTGAACATAGTCCCAGTAGACAGAATTAAAAGCTTTCTTCAAATCAATCTTCATCATACATATAGGGGTGATTGACCCTCTAGTATATCCTCTTGCCAATTCCTGACATAGGAGAACATTGTGGAGGAGTTCTTTACCTGGGACAAAAGCACTTTGGCTTAAATCAATAATACTAGGGAGAAATTCTTTAATTCGAGCAACAAGAATTTTTGAGAAACACTTGTAAATTGTGTTAAACCAAGAAATGGATCTGAATTCACCTGGGTTAGAGGGGTTCTGGGTCTTCGGAAGAAGCACCAAGTTTGTTGTATTAAGATCCTTCAGAAGAATGCCCTTCGAGAAAAATTCCTTGACAGCATCAGTGACGAGTTTGCCCAATTGATCCCAGGAATGTTTGAAAAACCTATTGGTATACCCGTCAGGACCAAGGGTTTTCTCATCCGGGATGGAAAACATAGCCTTTTTATTTCTTCATCAGTGATATATATATATTCTCATCTTCCTTTCTTCAATTATGATTACTTCCCTATAATTTGTGAACTTGTATACAAGCATGAATTTTGTTATATACAAACATGAATTCTGTTTATCAATGAGCTCTTAGCTCAAGTGATACTTGCTGCACTGTGTTAATCCACAAGTCTCAGGATTGATTCCTGGGAGTAACAACAGAGGCGCGTGTATGCCTGGTTTCCCTCCCCATGGGCTGATGGATCCATTGGGCTTTCCCTGTGTGTGTGTGTGTGTGTATATATATATATATATATATATATATATATATATATATATATATATATATATATATATATATATATGAATTCTGTTTGGGCCATAGCCTAGAAAAAAAGATGAGTATTCCATTTATGTATGAGTAGATGAAGTGCAGCTTCAAGATAATCGATAGTGAAAGAGGCAAAGACATGAGATTAGATTTTCTTTAGTGAATTTAGAAAAAGAGAGGAGGGAGGGGGGAGTTTGATGTGAGAGGGAAACAAATTTAACACATGTATAAAATTTTTTTTTTTTTAAAAATGGAGCAGATAAGGGATGTCATCATCCCTCTAACTGGGAAAAGGTGCTTCATAGGGAAGTGTTCCATATCATTTAATAAAAAAGTAGTTTACAGATACATCAAGATTATGCAAACTTGTAGGTACAATCTTAATCTTTCTGGCATCACTTCCCTATGAAGCACCTTTTCCCAGTTAGAGGGATGATGACATCCCTTATCTGCTCCATTTTTCTTTTTTCGCCAATGCTAGTATTTACTAGATTCCTGCAAAACGCAGTAGTGTTAGTAATTAAACGACTTCTTGAGAGAGCACTTACCCCGTAGGCCTTTGCGCGAGATTTTTTTTTCCCAGATCTTAGTTATTCTGCTGCATTTGGACGAACAAATTTGCCTATTTCAATAATTTTTCTTTCTTTTCGAGGACAGGACCCGAGGCTTGAATACGATGACGTCGTTCTGCGTGACGCTGATAGATCCGATTTGTGTACCACATCCTGTGGGGAATGAGAAGTTGTACTTTCTAGATCATCATTGTCATGTTGTTGCTCATCAGAATCCATCTTGTGTTCCATGGCCTGAGATCCAACCATACTTATGCAAGATTCCATTTCCTCATCCTTGTCACCTTTTTCTATAATTGACTTCCTCTTGGGGTCCAAAGGAGCCTTCGAAACTTTTAAAAAACCTTGACGCTGCTTGTAAGAAAAAGTAACACTCTACCCTTTTATTATCTGAAGGTACACTTTCTTAGAGATTCTCAGTAGTTTTCCTAGTTTACTTGAGCTTGAAAAAAGAATCATATCTTGATCATAGCCATCATCACCTCCATTAAGTGAACTTGTTTTCATATCTTCTGTAGAGCTTATTCCATTCATAGGTGTGGAACTGCCCTCCATTTCCTTGTTGCAAGACGTTAAACTTAAATCATCTTCATCTATTGAAGTGGGCACAATCCCGTCGTTGCTTTTTCCACCACTCTAACAAGACGCCCTAGAATCCTGATGCATCCACTCTTGTGGTATTGAAGTAACGTAATCCTGTTGACTTGTAAAATTGATGCATACAGGCTCATCCTTTGTTTTATCTCGGTCTTTCACCCCATTCCCCATCTCCTCTTCTGATTTAGTAGCCTCCTGATTAGGAAACACCTATTCCTCCGAATGCAACTGATCAATTTCGGAATCCTCCTTCAAAGGTGATGACTTAGAGGACCCACATTTGATAATATTGTTGCTCTTGCGATTACAATGATTGCCCAGGGGATAAAAAACTATCTGATTTGCTTCTATTTGTTTAGATGTCGCACAACCATCTATAGAAGACCCATACTCCTCTTCCAATTTTTTTAGCTCCCTCAAGACTATTTCATTGTTTGGTCCAAATTTAAGAGCTATTTGCAAATCCACCCTAGCACTTTCAACCATTCCCCTGTGCAAAAAAGATAGAGCTCTTCGATAATGGACTTTAACGTTATAAAAATCAAATTTCATTGCTAGATCGCAATGACCTTGGGCTAAGTCATACCACTCCAACTTCAACCAACACGTTGCCAGATTAAAATTAAGAGTAACTTCCAATTGTGACATAAGTTGTGCATCCTGACTGCATATTGGTATACCCACACACAAAATTTGAATGGCCCTCTCATATACATATCTATTGCAGCTGGATAATCGTAGGCCTTAAATAAGAGATTTCCTTTATCCTTAAAATCACAAGCAACCCAATAGCTTCTCTTGGAAGATTCATATGTTCAATACATTCCAACACTATTTTTGGCAATTCTTCTTTCAATTATGAAGAAATTAGCTCCTCAAAGGCCTCCTCTAGTCCCAGATCCATGGTAAGAAATTGAGTGTCTGCACTACCTTAATCTACCTCCGATTTATCCAATAATCTGGTTGGTACAATATGCCACTACCCCAAAAACACCCACAGTAACAGGACAATTGCTAGAGATCCACAAGACCAACCTTAAATATAGTTATAGTAGAACAGAAATCACAAGCATCAACCGAAACACAACATAAACATCAAATTATATACACAAACACCAACATAAACTTACATACACAAGACCCAAAAGAAACGAACCAATCTACCAACAGTGGCTCGACTCCAATCCACAGACCGACAACGAAGACCGAACACAAAATACCGTGCGCAAGCTCGCCACCGCCAGACTCTCCACCACAGACGTCACTGACGACGACCACCAGTACACCAACCCAGAGGAGCTACGACCACCGCACCAGCTATAACCTACACCAGATGTAGAACCTATTAACCCTAAAACTCAAACAAATCGACTGAAAGAAGATACAGATGAGCCAGACGACCGACGACCACTTAGAACCGGCGGCTATGAAGGTTCTGAAGGTTCGAGAGAGAGGTGAAAGCAATTCCACATTATTGTATAAAACTAATTTAGCTTCCAAGTATTCAATACAATCAAAAGAAAGTTAATTTTTTGATGTCATGTTAGAAAACCACAATATTTATTTTCCTTAGCTTTAGTGGTGGTCCACTAGAAGTAAAAGGGTGCAAAGTAACAGTCACGAGTGCAATTCTAAATTAGAAATTGTTATTATCCAACGACGCTCAGTAGGGATTATTCTAATCCAATTTCCTTCATATTTTTGGGTACTTAATCAATTAATCATTGTGTTATGTATAACCATATAAATGTTTGTTCTTTGTAGCAATGAGGAGGGTGATAAAAATAAGATATGCGCCAAAATGAATAATCATGACTATATTCTAACTCTTAAAAGAAAATGACTTAATAAGTAATGAGTTAACTCTTTGGTTGAGTTGAATGTTTTTCTTTTTTTTAATTTTATTTTTAAGGTAGGATTGGTTTGAACTTTGAAGTGGGTACTAATCTCAAATACTCTATCCATCCTAAAATATTGGTCACGAATTTTGTGCTGTTTAATTTTTTTTTTTCGAAAATGGTTTTTAAAAGATTTAAAATTTTACAACTATCCTTTATTTTAATTCTAAACAATAATTGTAAAATAGGAAATTTAAAACTTAACAATACTTTTAATATTTTACATTTAAATATCATTAACTGATTAATTATTCTTAAAATGCATAGCTAACTATATGTAAAGACGCATATTTTAAGATGGATAGAGTAATTCAAAATAATGATCAAGAGTAAAGAAGTTGTAGGAGATAAGTAAAAGTGATTAACTAAAAAAAAAAAACTCTCTCTTCTTAGAATAAGAAACAACCATCTAGACAGAGAGAACCAACCACCATTGTCGTCGTGCCCTATTCATTGGAGGGCCCATTGCCTCCCTTAGGGATACTCTGGGAACCAAGTTGTTTAGTCCATTGTTGTTGCAGAGTTTTCGATTTGCGGTAGTACTATATGGCACTATTTGTAACATTCTCAAGTATCACTTATCATAATTCTGGTGGTCCTCAACTGACTCTGAGTGGCGCAATGATTTCATGAGGTCAACACTTTGGGTGTCGTCGCATATAAGGGTGTGAACTCGCTTATTTCAGCCAAAGTTTGGGCTCAACATCATGTATATTATCTTCAATTCTTTTCATTTTTCTGGTGGCTTCCTGGTGGTTAGATGTTTCTATGCCTTCTGGTAGCCAGCGTTTTGAGTGGTAACTCTACTAAAGATTGTGGGATTTCCCGTCATTCTCCGGTGCAAACGTGGTTGGTGGGTAGAAGGTTACACTTTTCCCACGTTTATTCCATCTTAGGATTCGCCTAACTTTGTCATCATCTTTGCCTAGGAATGGGTTCAATATAAGTTGAAAATGTAATTACCCTCTATTGTTGAGGAGAATAGTGTTGATATGCCAACAACTGTTCTTGATATAACCAAAGTGAAGAGTCCCGCGTTCCGTTCTCATCTCTTGTGACTTTTGCCAAGCGAGTCACTTCAACGAAAGTGAATCTCGAAGTTCAATTCGCGGTGAAATCCGGAAGCACAAGGGTAGTCTCGGCCATCCATTGGATCGGCTCCGAGGCCTTGTAAGGAGGCTCGCTTATCCCACCGACCCTAGAGGCCTCGGGACCGTACTGCGCCATCCCGAGATGTTGAGCTATGAGGTATCGGGGTTCGGGTTTTTCCCCGGTTCAAGAAAGTGCAAGGTAGAAGCCGAACAAAGTGCAGCCCAAGTCTGGGCAGAGCTTGGTCGCGCCCGCGACATGGGCGGTAGTGCCTGCTACATGTGGGCTGGGCTTGGTCATGCCCGTGACCTGGGATGTAGCTCCTGCTATGCCTGGGCAGAGCAAGGTAGCGCCCACTAGCTTCAACGTAACGCCCGCTACGTCCGAATGCCAACCTTGAGTTTGGGACTCCGCTGTTGGCTACTGCTAGTGCCTGACCATCCGCTGCCAGCGTCCGTTCCAGAGAGCTTGAGTTTTCAAGCCTAGACAACATGCTGCCAGCGGCCTGGAAAACGCTTCTAGTGCCTAGGTAACGCTCGCGACACGACGAGTAGCGCGTGTGACGATACCCTGCTCAGTTACTACCAATGCTGCGTCGCTGCCTGGTCGCGCCCGCGACCAAGGCGTAGCGCCCGTGATCATGTCTTTTTTCTGCCGAAGTTTTGTAATCAAAACGGCTGTGTTTTGGGTGTTTTGATACCTTGTATAAATACTCCGTTGGACTATTTTCTGGGCAGAATATGTTGAGTTTGAAATGAAATGCTGAGTGCTCTCGAAGCCTCTTCCCCAAAAATCTTGTTACTTTATCCAATCAATCTTTGGTGGTATTCAAGTCATTTCTTTAGTGATTAAAGATGGTATTATCCTATTTAATCATGGTGGAATGTTAGGCTTTGGTTGTGGACTTTCCTTGCCAAGGTCATATGTAAACCCTATGATGTTCAAGTTCTTCCTTCTTTGATTTTCTATCAAAAACTCAAGCAACCATAATTCCATCATGATCAGTAACGCTCTATTTGGTATCAGAGCTTTGGTTTCATTTAGCTTGAGTTTTGTTCATTGTTCTTGCTAGTATAGTTTTCTAGTGTTGGGTTTTGTGAGTTGTATGCAACTATTGGTGTTCCCATCTCCTGTGATATCAAAGTGTGTTGGAAAATTTGTTATTGCTATTGTATTTGGTGATTTTGAAGTATTTTGGAGATTTGAGGAGAAGTTGGAAAATAGTGCATGGAAGGTGTTGGATGGAATGTCAATATGAGAATTACACAAAGAACCCTTAGCATAACACTAGCCAACTACAAGAAAACCCCCAAACTCCATAAAATTATCCCAAACACATGCTGTCCCTTACCCTTCTCTCGATATGGACGAAGAAGTTAGCTCCAATCGAGAGGAACCAAGCCACCGTGGTAGTCCTCAAATTCGAGCTATCGTGAACCGACTCACCACCTCCTTCGACAATCAGTTCTCCACCATCGAGCAGACTCTTCAAGACCTTGCGGCTCAAATGAACAACATTGCCTTGAACTTCCAAGGTCAACCTCAAAATGAACGTCGGAGGCCCGCCCAAAGCCCTATCCGTCCTCCTCCTACCTTTGAGTCGATTGACGATGATAGAGGCTCTCCTCGACGCCGTCCTCGTCGGGAGGTGCATGATAGGCCCCCTCATGACGACTTCCGAGACGTCAAAATCGAAATCACCGAGTTCAACGGTTCCAAAGATCCTGACGAGTACCTTGAATGGATCCAAATGATGGATAGGATCTTTGAAACCCAGGAATACAACGATGAGAAGGCATACAAGATCGCTAGCTTGAAACTCACTAAAGCCGCCTCATTTTGGTTTGAGAATGTGAAAGCGCAAAGGGCTCGGGAAGGTCGGGCGAGAATTACTACTTGGGCATGACTCAAGAAATTGATGGACCACCGTTTCTTACCCAACACATACAGGGCAAGCAGGATGTGAGCAACTACATTCAGGAGTTCGAGCAACTCCTCATCAAAAGCAACCTTCAAGAATACGAGGAGCAAACGATGATGCTATTCTTGAACGGGTTGGATTCCTCTATTGCCAAGAAGATCGAGATACAACCCTATCATTCCTTGGATGATTTGTGCAGTTTGGCTCTTCGAGTTGAGCGACGGAGGAAGGAAAAGGCTACTTCCAAATCGACTCCAAGAGCCTACTTCCCACCGCCTAGCCGACTCCCTCCTTATTTGGGTACCTCGAAATCTAGTGAGACAGGTAAGTTCCCTTCGGCACCTCGTAATGACAAAGGAAAGGGACTTGTCGTGGCGTCTCCAACAGATCCTTCTCCCCGAATGGAGGGTAAGAAATGCTTTAAATGCCACGGGTATGGCCACTATCAACCAACAACCGGATCTCCTGAACAGTCGGACCTTGACCCTCAAGCAGGTCCATGATATTGACGAGGAATTACAAACGGAACAGGATGATTCGGAGTTGGTTTCCAATGAGGAGATTGGGAGTGACGAGGAGGATGTCGCCCCCACACCACACGTGCATGTGACACTCTTGTCTTGAGATGGGTTTTGCATATTCCTGAAACCCATCTTAATAAGGCCCAACGAGAGACCATCTTTCAATCTCGGTGCTTCGTAGGACGCAAGGTTTGCAACCTTATCATTGACGGAGGAAGCTGCACAAATTTCGTATCTACATATATGGTCGAGAAGCTTAATTTTCCATTATTACCGCATCCTCGGCCGTATTCTCTCAAGTGGCTCAACGATCAACATGACATCAAGGAAGCCAAATAAGTCCTAGTGAATTTGTCTTTTGGTGCTAACTACGATGATTCTATTGTTAGTGATGTTCCTATGAATGCTTGTCATATATTGTTGGGACGTCCTTGGCAATTCGACAAGCAAACTGTGTGTTGGGTTAATGGCCCAAATTCTCTTAGACTCATCATTTGGCAAGTTTCCTAAACCTGTTTAAACTCCAAGTTATTGGTTGCTATTAAGAAATTATTTTATTTCCTAATTATATTAGCTTCCTAATTGTAATGGCATTCTAGCTAAAACTCGATTGTATTTAGAGTGGAAGTCAAGCCAGATCTATAGAAGGTTTACCCCTATTAATAGAGGTCTTCATTCACCTTGTGATATGCGGCGAGTGGTAAACGTAGCCGATGTGAGAGCCTTCAAGACTCCCCATGAGGGAGGTACGGTATTATTTCCACATCTTCACCTACCTCAATTATCCCTAGATTGCGAGAGTGTATGAGAGTCCATATTTTACCTCTTGTAATATCTCCTTTTCTACTAGTGGATACTTATTGCTGCCCGTGGTTTTTTCCCGATTTGGGTTTCCATGTAAAAATATAATCTCACCCTTTGATCTTTGTTCTTGCCCTCTATTATTATCCTCGATTCCATAATCATCTTGTATTTCTCTTCCGCTGCATATATTGCTTTATTTTACACCCTAATAAGTGGCTAACAACTGGCAACAGATCTAAATCTGATCCAAACAAGTGGTATCAGAGCTAGGTTCAATGAGATTCGGATCCTACCGGAGTCAGGTTAAATTCCTTCAAGAGCCGGGTACAGCCAGATTCAGTCAAATTTCTATCCTACCGGAGTCAGGTGAAATTCCTTCAGAGCCGGGTATAACCAGATTTAATAAATCTCTAATCTTGCCGGAGTCAGGTCAAATTCCTTCAGAGCCAGGTTAATTTAATTTCAGGATGAAGTCAGAATTTGGTTATCAGATTTGGGGTGATAGAGTGTTGTTAATAGGATGGTGTCGAGAAGTTCGTTGGCAAGATAAATTTCAGGGTTCTTTGACGGTAATCGAAGAATTTGTTCCAAGGTGGAGATTGTTGGGTTAATGGCTCAAATTCTCTGAGACTCATCATTTGGCAAGTTTCCTAAACCTGTTTAAACTCCAAGTTATTGGTTGCTTTTAGGAAATTATTTTATTTCCTAATTATATTAGTTTCCTAATTGTAATAGCATTCTAGCTAAAACCCAATTGTATTTGGAGTGGAAGTCAAGCTAGATCTATAGGAGGTTTACCCCTATAAATAGAGGTCTTCATTCACCTTGTGATATGCGGCGAGTGGTAGACGTAGCCGATGTGAGAGTCTTCAAGACTCCACATGAGGGAGGTACGGTGTTATTTCCACATCTTCACCTACCTCAATTATCCATAGGTTGTGAGAGTGTATGAGAGTCTATAGTTTACCTCTTGTAATATCTCCTTTTCTACTAGTGGATACTTATTGCTGCCCGTGGTTATTTTCCCGATTTGGGTTTCTACGTAAAAATATAGTCTCACCCTTTGACCTTTGTTCTTGCCCTCTATTATTATCCTCGATTCCATAATCATCCTATATTTCCTTCCGCTGCATATATTGCTCAATTTTACACCCTAACAAGTGACTAACAATTGGCAACATATCTGAATCCGATCCAAACACTGTGCACAACGGGTTTTAAAATACCTATACATTTACCCATAGGGGCAAAAGGGTTAAGCTACTTCCGTTAGCTCCACATGAACTCATATCTCCAAAATCCGAGGTGGGAAGTGAGGAGGCCAAATACATGAGCGAAACACGGGTTGAGAGAACTCTAAGAAACAGAAAGGTCGTTTTTGCCTTACACCTCTTAGAAGCAAACAAAAGTGAGCTAGAGAAACCCCTACACCCTCTCGTCGCCCCTCTCGTTGCAAAGTTCAGAGACGTCTTTCCCGAGGATCTGGCGCCTCCACCTATTCGGGGCATCAAGCACTAGATAAACCTTATGCCCGGAGCACCACTCCCCAACAAAGCGGCTTACCGATGCAACCCGCAGGAGACCAAGGAGCTACAACGGCAAGTGGACGAACTCGTTTCTAGGGGCTTCGTTCGGGAGAGTATGAGCCCTTGTTCCCAAGAAAGATGGCACCTACCGGATGTGTGTCGAAAGTCGAGCTATCAACAACATCACGGTCAAGTATCGGTATCCCATACTGAGGCTCGACGATATGCTCGACGAGCTGCATGGGGCTTGCCTTATTTCCAAGATCGACCTTCGGAGTGGATATCATAAGATTCGCATGAGGGAAGGAGATGAATGGAAGACAACTTTCAAAACTAAGGGTGGGTTGTACGAGTGGCTCGTCATGCCTTTCGGGCTCTCCAACGCCCCTAGCACGTTCATGCGACTAATGAACGATGTTTTGAGGCCGTTCATCGGCAAATTCATGGTGGTTTATTTCGACAACATCCTTATTTATTCCAAGAGAGAAGCGAAGCATCTTTCACATTTGGAATCTGTATTCCGGGTTCTACGATAGCAAAAGCTTTTTGGCAAACTTGAGAAATGCAAATTTTGCACTCCCCAAGCCACATTTTGTTGGGTACATCGTTTCCGACCGAGGTATTTCCATGGACCCCTCGAAAGTGGAAGCCATTCGCTCTTGGCCTTCTCCCTCTACTATCACGGAGTTGAGAAGCTTCCCCGGCCTTGCTTCATTCTTCCACCGGCTATCAAAGGGTTTAGCACCCTCATCGCCCCTATCACCGAGTGTATGAAGGAGGGTACCTTTGAGTGGACATGAGCAGCCCAAGGGGCCTTTGAGAAGCTTAAGGCTCGACTTTGTGAAGCTCCGGTGCTTGCCCCCCCGGACTTTTCACAAGTCTTCGAGGTGGATTGCAACGCTAGCGGAGTGGACATTGGGGCCGTCCTCATGCAAAATCAACGCCCCATCGCTTACTTTAGCGAGAAGCTCAGTGGGTCAAGGCAGAATTACTCTACCTATGACAAGGAGTTCTATGCCCTTGTTCGTGCTCTTGACCATTGGTCCCACTACTTGAGGCCTAACCAGTTCGTGCTTCATTCCGACCACGAGGCTCTCAAGTATTTGAATGGCCAACACAAGCTTAACACACGTCACGCAAAGTGGGTGGAGTATCTTTAAAGCTTTAACTTCGTGGCTAAACACAAGAAGGGGAGCGTCAACGTAGTAGCCGATGTATTATCCCGGAGGCATGCTTTTCTATGGGGGGTTGAAGCATGGGCTCTTGGGTTTCAACACATGCGGGAATTCTACAAGGAGGATGAGGATTTCAAGCTTCATCTTGACGGTGATGATGGTTCCTATGTGCTCCAAGATGGGTTCCTATTCAAGGGAAACAAGTTGTGTGTACCCAAGTGTCCGTTGAGGAAGTTGTTGGTGCGAGAGGTTTACGGAGGTGGTCTTGCCGGTCATTTCGGCATCAACAAGACCCTTAACATGCTAAAAGAGCATTTTTATTGGCCAAGGATGGGAGGTGACGTGCACGATGTGATCTCCAAGTGTATTACGTGCCATCATGCCAAAAGCCGGTTCCACCAAGGGCTTTATACTCCTCTGCTCGTCCCGAATGGATCGTGGGAAGATTTGAGCATGGACTTTATCGTGGCTCTTCCCTGAACCGTGCGTGGCGAGGATGCAATCCTCGTCATTGTGGACCGTTTCTCTAAGATGGCGCACTTCGTCACTTGTGAGAAAGCTGACGACGCCACCCACATCGTAAATCTCTTCTTCCGGCAGATAGTGAGGTTGCACGGTGTTACAAGGACCATTGTCTTGGATCGTGATACGAAGTTCATGAGTCATTTCTGGAGGTCCCTTTGGAAGCTCCTTGGAACAAAGCTCCTTTTCAGCACGTCGCATCACCCTCAAACGGATGGTCAAACAGCGGTGACCAACAAGATCCTCACTACTTTACTTCGGGGTCTTGTCAGCAAGAGTTTACGTGATTGGGATGCCAAGCTGTGTCATGCTGAGTTCACTTACAATCGGGCTCCATCTTTTGCCACTGGATGCTCGCCTTTCGAAACTTGCCACGGGGTGAATCCTATCACTCCCATCGATCTCCTTCCTCTTCCTTTAGAGGCAAGGGTGAGTTTTGAGGCAAGTGAGAAGGCCGCCGAGGTTCAAAAGCTACATCGAAATATCCGAGAGAAGATCGAGAGAACTAATTAGCTCTACAAGTCCCTGACAAGTCCGCAAGCGCACGGGTACAATCGTAGCAATGTCAAGGTCGATCCCACAGGAACTTAGTCTAGTAACGCAGTGAACTATCCCTCTACTTAATTGCTAAGCCAATCGGGTTTGATGATTTTTAATAATTTCTAATGAACTAACTAAAACTAAGGTGGACATGAAAGGATTAACTCGAGGTAATTCAATGGATCAAGTCTTCTAGGGTTTTACTCACCTAACAACAGGGTCTGAAAGCCAAATTAAAGCATGCACAAGAAAGTAACTCAAACGAATCAAGAATCGATAACCTCTAAATTCTATCGCCCTTTTGATGCTAAATAGAATTATCCTGACTAACCTAATCAACAACTTTCGTTTGCTTTTCAGGTTAAACAGAATTGAAGGTCTAAGCAAGGTCGGGTTATCTAATGATTCCCTAGTCTACTACTCCTTTTTCAACTTTCGTAGGCCTAGGTAGAAGGGTTGGTGGTCAAATTCCCCTAATTCACCTTTGGGTACTTTTTAGGTTAATCTCTGAATTACAAACATCCAAGGCCTTAAGAACATTTGTAAACAAGAAAAACGCAACCTTCTATTGATTCAATTGAGAATTCAAGCACAAACTAAAACATTTCTAATCAAACTCCATATTGATGGTTCATAAAACCCTAGAAAGAACGAAATATACTCACAAGTATTCATTGAAAACAAGAAATACGTTCTAAACATGGTAATCAATTCTAGAATTAAGGAAGAGAAAGTGAGAAGAGTAAAGCAAACACTAAGGAGAAATTCATAGGATCCTCTCAAGAACTTCACAAGAGTGTTGCGTGCTTCTTCTCGAATTCCAAATCTTCAATGCCTTCGAATTGATTCTTGATGAATGGGAGTGTTTTTGGTGAAGAATTTCCCTCTAAAATCTCTGTCTTCTCCCCAGAATAAGTGATTAACTGCTGTCTAATTCTTTCCCCAGTTAATTCCCGTGAGAATAACTGCCAGCGCGAGGAAACAGCGTCAACCACGGTCCGTGGCTGTCACCATGGGCAGCCCGAGGTTGGCGCTGTCTCGCTATTTTCTACTCGTTTCTTGCTAAAATTTTTACCATGGCCTTATCAACAGTAGTTGATGCCCGTGGTACCCTTGGCCTTACCAAATTTGCTCCAAAAATCATCTTTTTGGCTCTAAACCTGCAAATCATTGCCAAAAACGCAAAGACCAAGCGTAAATAGAGAAATAGGGAAGATTAAACACCTTTTCAGCCCAAATTTACCATGATTATACTTCTAAAACACCTAAAAATAAGTGCAAATAATGCACTTATCAACCCCTCCATGCTAAAACCTTGCTTGTCCCCAAGCAATTACTAGACTCAAAACTAGGAAAAACGGACTCAAGAGAAGAAAAAGAAAAGAAAGACTCGAACATCCTATGTACAAGCCCCCTCAGGTAAGCTTTAGCAGAACTCTCAAGCAACTAGTTCCAACCAAAACACAGCCCAAAAGCGATTAAAACATTTTAGCACAAGATAGAGGAGATTTTCGAAAAAGATTTAGGGGAAACACGCCATCAAGATCAAATTAGTCACCTTTCCGTCACCGAATTAGCGAGAAAACACATGTATGAGTATGAAACTAAGACGGTTGAGAGCTATCCTCACTTTTGGGGATGTGGAAACACTCCTCTCATGTGTTGTCAAATTGAATTCGATGTTTGGTTCTCTCAATACTCTAGCCTAGGAAACAATCTACCATATGCTTGATGATCATCTCAATTCTCTACCACTATATGCAAAATGCAAATGACAATCAAGAGGTCTTTGAAAGGGTTGTAACGGGGCTAAGGTTAGGGGTAAGGGACGGAAAATATTTGGATAAGTGGAGCTCGAAGCCAAGCTTGGAGTTGTACTTTTCCAACCTCACTCAATGTCATTGAACCTTACTTGCCAATAAACAATCATAACATTCCCGAAACGTTTATTAGAAACCGCCTCATTACTAGATTCCTCACTTGCCATCACACTTGTGCTCCTTTTTTTTCTCCTTTTTTTTCTTTTTTTTTAATTTTCTATTTGCTATTGAATTGATCTCTCTCTTTTTTTCTTATTTTCTTTTCGATTCATGCTTTATTTCTCCCTTTTTTTTCGAAGCAAGTGATTGGCAAGTGAAAATCATATACAAAATTAATTACAAAACTTGGCGGGTTTTGCTAACATAGTCACTACATTGATGCTACATAAGTGAGAAAAATCCCAACACTTCCTATTCATGACTTTCCCAACACACTGTTTTGCGAATGTATTCACAAGTAACCCCATCAACCACACTCAATATACTCCAAGCAATGGCTTAAGGTGGGAAGATATGTAATTGGCCAAGGCTTATAATTTCAGGTTATTCCAAGAAAACGGAGTAATCAAAGGCTAGAAGAAGGGTTAAAGGCGGAGAATTACATGAATAGGGTGGCTATTTGGTTATGTAGCTACAATAAGTGCGAATGAATGCCTCAATCATGTTGTCAATGCATGATGCAAAGTGCAGTTTCAAAGAGATGAAAAGCAAGTTCTAGAGATCGCAACCAAGGTTGAGTCACACATGGAAATATGAGACTAATGAAAATGATTAGTCATTTTGGCTTAGTAGTCTCATGGGTTTGTGCTCAACAACCAATCAAAGAACATAAACATTCAAATGCTAAGCTCACATCAAAGGGTCAAGAAGGGCAATAAATCTTCACTATCAAGATGTAATCCCAAATCAAGATGTTTTCGAAATTTCTTTTCAAATCTTTGAATCACTAACGGGCTACGCAAAGGCTAAACAAAGCTACAAGAAATACTACCTAGCTTACAATCATCACAGGAGGCTTACCTAACCTAATCCTAAAGCTATTCTAATTTTTTTCTTCTTGCATGATTTTTTTCTAATTTTTTTGGGCTTTTCTATGTTTTTCTCTTTTTTGTTTCTTTTTTTTTTCTACTTTAACTAGATGAACTAAATGCAACTAAACTAAATGCAACCTACATGCTTAAGTGATTACCTATGAAGAAAAACAAGAAAAATTAAAGGAAAGAAAGGACACACCTAGACTAATGAAACACCATTATATGCCGTGCAAACTATATGCATGATGCAAAGATATGTACAAAAGTATATACACACAAGTCATTCTCCCAAAAGTTATCACCAATCATCGAAACATGTCAACCAAATCAACAAGACAACCAAATCACACAAAACCAACCAACCCCTCCATGCTAGGACACAACATTGTCCTCAATACTAAAAAGAAGCAAACATCATAGGGGGGAAGGAAAAGTCAATGAGCAAACATCATGCATCAGGAGGGGGCGGAGGGTAAGGGATCCGAGCTCCATGGCTCTCAAACCAACCACGCATCGCGGATAAGCACTCGCTCATGCTAGTCAAATGTTAGTTTTGCGACGCAATCATGCCCCGAAGCTCAGTGTGCTCCGATCGGACATACTCCCTAAGGGAGATTTGCTCGTCGCGGATCTCGCGAAGTGCAGTAGAAAAGTCATCCATGTTGAAAGCGTGGGAGGAGGAAGGGCCAGGTGATTGAGGGGATTGGAGTTCGTCATGGTCGGACTCAGGATCATACACGATAAGGTCTAGGGGAACCGGGTCTCCATCCCCTCCCGGTAGGTAGGAGAAGTTGGCCCGATTTTGGATAGTCGTTCGGGCCACATTGGGAAACTGCATGAGCTGTCGATTAGGGTACCTCCAGTAAATGCTACCACCCCTAGAAATAATAAAGAGCATGGTGGTCAAAGCGCTATGGTCAAGCCTCTCAGACCCGGGAATCCTAAACTCCTCATTCGGCATGACTCCTCGAGATTTTGCAATCCCAGTAACAATCCCCCCACAAGTAATCTAACCCTTTTTCCTATTAGCTATCTCTTGAAGATGTGTAATTAAGAAAGAGCCGGGGTCCATCTGCCTACCCTCATACATTTTCCTCATCAAAAACAACTTCGTCACCCGAGGCATATTCATGCTATCATCTCTCGTGAAAAAGCTCATCGCGAAGATGCGTTGAGCTAACCTAATCACGGGGTTCTTGATTTCGGTGGCATTTGACCTACTAGAGTCAAAATGTGGCTCCCTGGTGATCATTTTCCAGAAAGAATCCGGGTCATACCTCGGAGGCACACGACGCTCACTAGCATCGAGGGGACGCGGGAGGTGGAAAATGCTATTGACGGTACTCAAATTCAATTGATAATCTTGGCCATGCAAACGGAAACTAATGACCCCCTCTTTGCAATTACGCCCATTTTGAACCTCGGTGTATAAGGTGCTCAAAAACTCCAAAGTTAAGTCCGAATAGGAAGGTTCTTCGATGTTGAGGTAATCACCCATCCCCCCTCTAGCAAACAACCATTTAATGTCATCTAAAACACCCATGGATTGTAACAAAGCATCATCAACATAACGAGTAGTAACAAAACCACGGGATCTCAAACGCAAGTAATTAGCAGTATGCATAGGGCTATTGAACTGAAAAGGGATAGGATCATTACCTTGCTCCATAGCAGCGCGGTTTGCGGCTCGCTGAGCACGAAGCTCCCTCGGATTTGGTTCGTTGGAGGACCCAGGAGCATCAGTTCTTCTCTTGTTGGGTGCCATGGCAACTTGACGCTCCAACAAAGGTGATTTTTTTGGAAAAATGGGAGTGAGAGCTGAATGTAAAGATGGAGGTTATGGGTCAAATTTAAGATGGAGGTTATGGGTCAAATTGGTGGATGTGGTAGCTAGTGTGAATGGTGAAAAGAGAATTTGTGGTGCGTGGGGTTCGAATTCGGGTAAGGTTTAGTGGGAGATGGGGCGTGGGGAGCGAATTGGTGGTTAGGGTTAGGGTTCGTGGTGTGGTCGGTTGAAGGAAAGGAGGTGAGGGTTGGTGAAGGATGAAGAAAAGGAGAAGGAGAAATGAAGAAGAAAGATGGAGTTAGGGTTTAGGGTTAGGATTCGAATTGGTGAAAAAGAAGAAGAAGAAGAAGAGTAGAATGAGGAAAAAGGAGTGATGTTGTTGTGAAAATGAAAGCTAGGGCACGAATTGCTGGTTGAATGTGGGAAGAATGAATGAAAGAAGTGAGAAAAAGGGGGAAAAACCCCGTCTATTACTGCGCAGACCGGCCGCCACAATCCGTGGCTGCCACTACGGGCAGCCCGTGGTTGGCGCTGGTCTTCCAGTTCGCGTGCTCTTCTCCCCTTTTTTTTGTTTTGAATTCCAGTCACCACGGTCTGTGGTTTTCACCACGGGCAGCCCGTGGTTGGCGCTGGAAAAGGAGAATTTGAGGGAAAAAAATGGGGGAATGAAGGGGGTGAACCACGGTCCGAGGTGAAAACCTCGGGCAGACCGAGGTTGGCGCTGGAAAGCCAATTCTCCTCAATGAATGAAGTCCAGGCCACCACGGTCCGAGGTGAAAACCTCGGGCAGACCGAGGTTGGCGCTGGAACTTCATTATAAGCTGGTTTTTGAAATGCCTTCGACACTCTTTTTTTCTTCTATCTTTTCACTCAAGTTTTTTCTGAATTCTTTCCTCTCAAAACTCCCTCAAACTCTCATGTTTCTTCATTCTTTCTAACTCAAACACTTTTCACTCATTAAACCATCAAAACACCCTCAACCTAACTCCTCCATGCTAATTTCCTTGCTCAAACTCCACTCTTTCACATCCTTGAACTCTCTTTTTTTCTTCATACTCACAAATACTCACAACTACTCGCACTATACAAACGAGAAAAACGATTAAAACAAAAGAAAAATCAAAGAAAAGAAACTAAAAGACATGAAATGAACTAAGGAGAATAAGAAAACAAGGAAAGGGGAAAGAAAAGAAAAGTAAGAAAGATAAATCCTATAAAAGACGAAAAGAATGAAAGGGAAAGAAAAGGAATTAAAAAGCTTGCATTGCCTCCCAAGAAGCGCTAGTTTAACGTCTTAAGCTAGACGATACGTACCTCAAGTCAAACGGGATCGGCGAGGACATAACATGCGACCTTCTCCTCAATTTAGCCCGTGATGTAAGGCTTAAGTCGCTGCCCGTTGACCTTGAATGTGCCGGTAGAATCACTCCGAACTTCCACAGCTCCATGGGGATATGATTTCATAACTTGGAATGGCCCGGACCACCGGGATTTCAGCTTTCCCGGAAATAATCTCAATCTTGAGTTAAACAAGAGGACCATGTTACCTTCCTTAAACCTCTTTGGCTTGATGAACTTGTCATGACACTTCTTGGTCCTTTCCTTATATATCCTCGAACTCTCATAAGCTTGCAACCTCAATTCCTTCAATTCTTGCAATTGAAGCATTCGCTTCTCACCGGTTGCCTTTGCATCAAAATTCAGAGTTCGGACAACCCAAAATGCTCGATGTTCCAACTCCACGGGCAAATGACACGGCTTCCCATACACCAATCGGAATGGAGTGGTGCCAAGGGGAGTCTTGAACGCCGTATGGTACGCCCACAAGGCGTCGTCAAGCTTCAACGACTAATCCTTTCGAGATCGGTCAACCGTCTTTTCGAGGATGCTCTTCAACTCCCTATTCGAAAGCTCTACTTGCCCGCTTGTTTGAGGATGGTAAGGTATTGCCACCTTATGGTACACCCCGTACTTCATCAGGAGAGTTTCTAACAGCCGGTTACGAAAATGGGTGCCATTATCGCTAAAAAAGGCTCTAGGAGTGCCAAATCGAGCGAAAATGTTCTTCTTGACGAATTTGATGATGACCCTTGAGTCATTGGTCGGACATGCAATCGCCTCCACCCATTTGGATACATAATCCACAGCAACAAGGATGTAGAGGTTCTTGTGAAATGGAGGGAAAGGACCCATAAAGTCTATCCCCCACACGTCGAAGAGCTCAACCTCAAGAATTCCGCTTTGGGGCATCTCGTGCCTCTTGGAAATGTTACCCATCCGTTGACAACGATCACATGCTAGCACATACTCCCTTGCATCCTTGGTGAGGGTCGGCCAATAGAAGTCGTCTTGCAAGACCTTGGAAGTGGTTTTATCGGGGCCGAAATGTCCACCATAGGTCGTGGAATGGCAATGATGTAGCACCCCTTGAACTTCTTCCTCCGGAATGCATCTCCGGTAAACCCCATCGGCACATAGCTTGAAAAGAAGTAGTTCTTCCCAAACAAAGTTCTTCACCTCGAATAGGAACCTCTTCTTTTGTTGATATGATAAGTCCGGTGGCAACACTCTACACACAAGATAATTGACGTAGTCGGCATACCATGGAATGAATGGGGTACACACGACCATGAGCTTCTCTTCCGGAAAAGAATCATCAATAGGGAGCTTCTCCTTCGGAACATCCTCCAATCGAGAGAGATGATCACCCATCACGTTTTGCAATCCGGGCTTGTCCCGAATTTCCAAATCGAACTCTTGGAGTAATAACACCCAGCGAATGAGCCGAGGTTTAGAGTCCGACTTCTTCATGAGGTGTCGAATAGCGACATGATCGGTGAACACAATCACCTTAGAATTGATCAAGTATGGTCGAAACTTCTCCAAGGCGAAAACGATCGCCAAGAACTCCTTCTCCGTGGTGGCGTAGTTGACTTGAGCCTCATCCAGAGTTCGGCTCGCATAGTAGATGGCGAAAGGCTTGCCATCTCTTCTTTGCCCCAAAACAGCCCCCAATGCGTAATCACTCGCATCACACATCACTTCAAACGGCAAACTCCAATCCGGGGCTTGCATAATAGGCGCAGTGATCAAAGCTTCTTTCAACCTATTGAAAGCACTCAAGCAAACATCATCAAATTCAAAAGGCACATCTTTGACAAGCAATCGGGTGAGAGGTCTAGCAATTTTTGAAAAATCTTTTATGAACCGTCGGTAGAAACCAACATGTCCAAGAAAACTCCTAACACCCTTAACAGAAGTTGGAGGTGGTAATCTTTCAACCATCTCAACCTTTGCTTTGTCAACCTCGAGTGCCTCCACCGTTTCCAGCGTTGGTGGAACTTCTGGGGATGCCTGCAAGAGCTTCACACAATGGGAAACCTCGGGATCGTGATCCTGGGTTTTATTGTTAGACAACAAACAAAGCTCAAGAGGATCGTGAGAACGAATGTTAGTGCTATCTTCCCTAAGAATGGAATCAATGATATCCACTCTAAAGCAATCATTAGAAAATGCAGGGAATTTAGCAACTTCAAACAAATTAAACTCAGCTTTCTCACCTCCTATACTAAAGGACATCCTACCATTCTTCACATCAATGCAACACCCAGCCGTAGCCATGAAAGGTCTACCAAGAATAATAGGGGTACGGGTGTCTTCCTCCATCTCTAGGATAACAAAGTCAACAGGAACAAAGATGCTACCCAACTTAATGGGGACATCCTCTAAAATTCCTATTGGAAACTTGACCGATCGGTCGGCCAACTGGAGGGAAATGGTAGTGGGCTTTAGTTCATCCATACCAAGCTTTTGGGACAAGGAAAGAGGCATAAGACTCACACTAGAACCAAGATCACATAATGACGGTCTATGGAAATCTTTCCAACTTCACAAGGAATGGTGAAGCTACCGGGATCCTTAAGCTTCGGGGGAAGCTTATTTTGGAGCATGACACTACACTGTTCCGTCAATGCCACCGTCTCATGCTCTTCCAACTTCCTCTTGTTTGTCAAAATTTCTTTCAAAAATTTAGCGTAGGAAGGCATTTGAGACAAGGCATCGGTGAAGGGAATGTTAATATGAAGTTTCTTGAGGACCTCCAAGAACTTCCCGAATTGCTTATCACTTTTAGCCTTAGCCAATCTTTGAGGGAAAGGCAAGGGTGGAGTATAAACTCTTTGGGGAACTCTTATTACATCCTTAGAAACTTCTTTCTCAACTTGCACATCAACATCAATCACAGGTTCTTTAGGAGGCATATTTACCTCTTCATGCACATCATTACTCACATCAGCATTCTCATCATTCACAACATTCTCAACATCAACCACATTCTCAGCAACATCATCATCGTCATGCACATCAACAACAACATGCTCATCACTGACAGCCCTAGGCCCCGCTAATTGCGTCCCGCTTCTTAAGGTTATGGCATTGCATTGGTCCTTTGGGTTCGCAACAGGTTGGCTAGGAAGCTTTCCTGGAGGAGTGGTGGAAGTACTTGCCTGACTAGCAATCTGAGATTCAAGCATTTTGTTATGAGTGGCCAACTGGTCAACTCTATCAACTAAAAGCTTGATAGTCTCTTCTTGCTGATTTTGAGACACAACCATACGTTCCACCAATGCCTTCCAGTTAGGCTCTTGGGTTTGTCGAGGCTGGGGTTGGGGTTGGGCTTGTTGTCTTTGGAAACCAGGTGGTCTTTGGGTCTGTTGTTGTTGGTGCGGTCCCGTGGGATTGTTATTCCGATAGGAAAAATTAGGATGATATCTAAATCCCAGGTTGTAGACATTAGAGTATGGGTCAAAGTTCTGTTTGGGTTTCCAATATAATTGGTCTGGTCCAAGGTCTTGGGACTAGCTAACCCAACAGGACAAAACAAGGTCTCATGCTCAAATGAATTACAAGAAGCACACGGTAGGGGAGGATTGGGATTTACATGCAAACGGTTTATCTTCTGAGTCACAACATCTATTTTAGCAGTCAGAACAGTAATGGCATCAACATCATACTTTACCTCCCGTTCTCGAGGAACGGGGCTTGGACCATTGATGACTGTTGGACGCCATTTTCTCGATCAAAGAATAGAGATCATCGACCGCTTTGTTCATGATGTTCCCCCAGCTGCTGCGAGAATCATCGCCCTCAACTGATCATCCACTCCATTGTAGAAGGCATGGATGGGCACCCATGCCTCAAGACCATGATGTGGACACCGGCGAAGTAGATCCTTGAACCGTTCCCAAGCCTCGTACAGGTTCTCATCCGGCTCTTGGACAAAGGTGGATATTTGGTTGCGGAGGTTTGTCAGCTTACTTGACGGGAAATATTTGTTAAGAAATGCGCTCGCCATCTGATCGAAAGTGGTGATGGAGTTCGGGGGAAGAGAGTCTAGCAACTCCCATGCTCGATCCTCCAAGGAAAACGGAAACAAACGCAGCTCGAATGCATCCGGTGAAGCCCCGTTCTCCTTGAACGTATCGCATGCCTGGCGAAAGATACGGAGGTGTCAATTGGGGTCCTCACTAGGGTGACCACGAAATGGCGAAGCTTTGACCAGATTAATCAAGGAATTCTTCAGCTCAAGGATCTGTGACATTTGGGGCCATGTATTGTTCCAATGTCTTCGGCTGTGCTTCTCCACCGGCCATTTTCGATTGTGATGCAGACTCCTCTTCTTGCTTCTTGCTAGCTTTCTCTGTTCGCAGCCTCTTTCTCCGAGAACAAAAAGTGCGTTCAATCTCGGGGTCGAACTCAAATTCTGGAGATTTTTGCATACACCAAGAGTACCTAGCAAAACAAGAAATGAAACACAATCAATTACAAGTAAAGGAAAGAAAAAGAAAGAAAAAAAATAGCTTAGTCAATCTAAGAGTCTTCGCTTTATGGTTACTAGGGACAAAGTCCCCGACAACGGCGCCAAAAACTTGACAGGGCCGCAAGCGCATGGGTACTATCGTAGCAATGTCAAGGTCGATCCCACAGGAACTTAGTCTAGTAACGCAGTGAACTATCCCTCTACTTAATTGCTAAGCCAATCGGGTTTGATGATTTTTAATAATTTCTAATGAACTAACTAAAACTAAGGTGGACATGAAAGGATTAACTCGAGGTAATTCAATGGATGAAGTCTTCTAGGGTTTTACTCACCTAACAACAGGGGTCTGAAAGCCAAATTAAAGCATGCACAAGAAAGTAACTCAAACGAATCAAGAATCGATAACCTCTAAATTCTATCGCCCTTTCGATGCTAAATAGAATTATCCTGACTAACCTAATCAACAACTTTTGTCTGCTTTTCAGGTTAAACAACATTAAAGGTCTAAGCAAGATCGGGTTATCTAATGATTCCCTAGTATACTACTCGTTTTTCAACTTTCGTAGGCCTAGGTAGAAGGGTTGGTGGTCAAATTCCCCTAATTCACCTTTCGGTACTTCTTAGGTTAATCTTTGAATTACAAACATCCAAGGCCATAAGAACATTCGTAAGCAAGAAAAATGCAACCTTCTATTGATTCAATTGAGAATTCAAGCGCAAACTAAAACATTTCTAATCAAACTCCATATTGATGGTTCATAAAACCCTAGAAAGAACGAAATCTACTCACAAGTATTCATTGAAAACAAGAAATACGTTCTAAACATGGTAATCAATTCTAGAATTAAGGAAGAGAAAGTGAGAAGAGTAAAACAAACACTAAGGAGAAATTCATAGGATCCTCTCAAGAACTTCACAAGAGTGTTGCGTGCTTCTTCTCGAATTCCAAATCTTCAATGCCTTCGAATTGATTCTTGATGAATGGGAGTGTTTTTGGTGAAAAATTTCCCTCTAAAATCTCTGTCTTCTCCCCAGAATAAGTGATTAACTGCTGTCTAATTCTTTCCCCAGTTAATTCCCGTGAGAATAACTGCCATCGCGAGGAAACAACGTCAACCACGGTCCGTGGCTGTCACCACGGGCAGCCCGTCTTCTCGCTATTTTCTGCTCGTTTCTTGCTGAAATTTTTACCACGGTCTTATCAACAGTAGTTGATGCCCGTGGTACCCTTAGCCTTACCAAATTTGCTCCAAAAAATCAACTTTTTGGCTCTAAACCTGCAAATCATTGCCAAAAACGCAAAGACCAAGCGTAAATAGAGAAATGGGGAAGATTAAACACCTTTTTAGCCCAAATTTACCATGATTATGCTTCTAAAACACCTAAAAATAAGTGCAAATAATGCACTTACCAGTCCCGAGTGAACAAGTATTGCTAGAGTATCACTTTCAAACCCGGGGATTTGGTTTGGCTCCATTTGAGGAAGGAACGGTTTCCTTCGCAGAGGAAAAACAAACTCATGCCGAGGAGTGAAGGACCATTCAAGGTGTTGGAGAAGGTTAATGACAATGCTTACAAGCTCGATCTTCCGGGAGATATGGGGGTCTCCTCCACGTTCAATATTGGCGATCTTTCCCCCTACATTGGACGTCGAACCTGATGCGGATTTGAGGACAAATCCTCTTCAAGAAGGGGAGGATGAAGAGTCCGGGTTCCGTTCTCATCTATTGTGACTTTTGCCGAGCGAACCGTTTCAACCGTAGTGAATCTCGAAGTTCAATTTCTGGTGAAATCCAGAAGCACAAGGGTAGTCTCGACCATCCATTTGATGGGCTCTGAGGCCTTCTAAGGACGCTCGCTTGTTCCACCGACCCTGGAGGCCTTGGGACCGTACCGGGCCGTCCCGAGATGTTGAGCTATGAGGTATCAGGGTTCGAGTTTTGCCCTGGTTCAAGAAAGTGCAAGGTAGAAGTTGAACAAAGTGCAACCCAGGTCTGGGCAGAGCTTGGTCGCGCCCGCGACATGGGCGGTAGCGCCCGCTACATTTGGGTGGGCTTGGTCGCGCCCCCAACCTGGGCTGTAGTGCCCATTACGCCTGGGCAGAGCAAGGTAGCGCCCACTACCTTCAGCGTAGCGCCCGCTACGTCCGGATGCCAACCTTGAGTTTGGGACTTCGCTGTTGGCCGCTGCTAGCGCCGGACCATCTGCTGCCAGCGTCTGTTTCAAAGTGTTCGAGTTTTCAAGCATAGACGACACGCTGCTAGCGGCCTGGAAAACACTTCCAACGCCTAGTTCCAGCGTCTAGGTAACGCCCACGACACGACGAGTAGCGCCCGTAACGATACCCTGCTCAGTTGCTGTCGCTGCTGCGTCGCTGCCTGGTCACGCCCGTAACCAAGGCGTAGCGCCCGCGACCTTATCTTTTTTCTGCCGAAGTTTTGTAATTAAAATGGTGTGTTTTGGGTGTTTTAATACCTTGTATAAATACTTTGTTGGACTGTTTTCTGGGCAGAATATGTTGAGTTTGAAATGAAATGCTAGAGTTCTCTCGAATCCTCTTCCCTAAAAATCTTGTTACTTTATCCAATCAATCTTTGGTGGTGTTCAAGTCATTTCTTTAGTGATTAAAGGTGGTATTATCCTATTTTATCATGGTGGAATGTTAGGCCTAGGTTGTGGACTCTCCTTGCGAAGGTCATATGCAAACCCTGTGGTGTTCAAGTTCTTCCTTCTTTTATTTTCTATCAAAAACTCAAGCAACCATCATCCTATCATGATCGGTAATGCTCCACAAAGTAGTTTTGGAAATTTATGTGTGTTCAATGTTCATCTTTGTTAATGTTTTCCCTAAAACCAATATGCCCACTTTGAGCTTATCTTGAGCGGGGAGCCGGCTATACGATCATGTCAACCTCCTTCTATTCCAGACTAAACTATCCCTAATTCTGGCCCTGTTCTTTTGTGCGGTTCCACATCGCACCTGCCACATTTTTCCACAATTACCACAATCCTTCCATACCATACCATACCATACCATACCATACCATACCATTCCACACTTTACCACAACAATCATAACTTTCTCTCTCTTTAGTTTTCTCTCTCATCACTTTTCTCCTCTACTTTTCACATTCTCTCTCCTCATCCATCACATCAATCATTTTTACAACAAATTTTATTATATTTTACCATACCATACCGCACTTTCCACAATATTACCATACCATACCATTTACCGCATTCAATTTGCCACACAAAAGAACAGGGCCTCTATTGCTACCAAACCAATTAGTGTAGTGGGTAACTCGTGCTCTTTTTCAATGTTCATTGAAAACCTACATCTCGATATGCATGTGTCTACGCTGACAAAGCTTTTTGGGAGTTCCATACCATTGTTGATGTTTATATCCTTGGAAAGTTTGGTAAAACTAGTAAACAATTCGGCTTTGTCTAATTTAAGGATGACAGAGCCACAAGCGCATAGTGTATGGTGTGGAACGTCAAGGTCGATGGGACTCAATCTAGCAATGCATTGAACTAGCTTTCTATTTGATTGCTAAGCTAACCAGGTTTTGATTTTGAAAGGGTTTAAGAAAATAATTAAGACTAATAGAGCAAGGAAATCAATCTAAGGTTCAATCAAGGAAGAAAGATTTCTAGGGAATTGCTTTCCTAACAACGAGTTTGACTATTAGAACCTAGTTCGTGTAATCATTCATTCAATTGAATCAAGAATCGATAACCATATGAATTCTACCGCTTTTTCGATGCTTAATAGAATTACTTCAATTAACCTAAATTACAACTTTCGTATGCCTTTCATGTTAATCAAAGTTGAAGGTCTCATTATCCGGTTACCAAAGTGATTCCCTACTTTGCTATTCTTTTCACAAATTTCACAAAACTAGGTAGAAAGGTTGGTAGTCAAATTATTTTAATACACCTTTTAGTACTTCTCAGATTAATCTCACATCACAAGCATTTAAGGCCTTACAAAATACTCATGAACATGAAGAACACAACCTTTTATTGATTCAAAACAAGAATCCAAGCACAAACTAAGAACATCCAATCAAACTACATTGTTTCGGGTTGCAAAACCCCAAAATACTAGAAATCTACTCACTTATTTTCAATGAAAGCATGAAACAAGTTCCGATCATCACAATCAAACCTCAAAACAAAGAAAGAATATGAAAAGAAAGAATCAAACTGCGAAGATACGTCCCGTTGAGTCTTTTGATCCTGGGCTGGAACCTTTTCTGCGAATGCCGATGATTTCTTCTCGAATCTTGGTTCTTGCCTCTCTTGGTTTAATTCAATCTTGAATCTTGATTGAATGGGGAAGAGGAGTAGGAAGGATTATGAGCTTTATTTCTCTCTTAATAGATGAACAAAGGAACCAACCGCCCCTGAAAATCATGCCTTTCTCCTCATTTAATCGCAAAAGAAACGGCCGCCGCACGACTTACTGGACCACCACGATCCGTGGCCAGCCATCACGGTCGGTGGAGCTCGCCACGGTCTGTCTGTGGTGGCTGCTGGTCGACTTGTTTGCTCTTGCACACAAAAACGGGACGACACGGTCCATGGGCTTTACCACGGTTAGACCGTTGTGGCCGCTGGCCGAGTGTTCCTCCGTTTCTCGTGAACTCATGCCATGGTCCGTACACCCATGGAGGATGCTCGTGGTGTATTCGATCCTCCTAAAAGTTGAGAAAATACTAGTGTTTTGGGCTCAAACCTACAAGTTTCTATTAAAAACAACAACACCTAGCATAATAGGGAAATTGAGATATAAATCAAGATTCGCAATTAAGATTATCCCTAAATCACTATTGAAATCCCCTAAAAAATATAGTCACACTTGACACTTATAAAATCCCCCCATGCTTCTTGCTTGTCCTCAAGCAAGTACAAGACTCAAAACAAAATGAAAGGACTTAAGGTGGAAAAGAAGACCACTCACACACCTCCTCCAATAAGAGGGAATACCAGACAACCAAAACAAGTACACACAAAAGGACTCTTTAGCGAGATTAAGAATCAAATTGAAACAAGGGTTACTGCTCGAAAAATAATTGCAAAGTCTAGAAGCAACACATCTAATCTATCACAACTCAAGTGCAATCAAATTCATTCAAATGCTTGGCGAGCTAGATGGGATCGGTAGGACCTCACTTTAGGGTATGTAAATCACTCCCCACATGTGTTTGAAAAAGATATGGCGGTTCACTCAAAACCTTCAACCAATGTCAGCAAATTACAATAAGCTGGACAAGACTCTCAATTCTCTACCGCTATAGAAAATAATGGAGCTTAGGTGTAGGGTAAGGAGGGAAATCATTTAGGAAATGTGGAGCTAAATAGCCAAGAACCTAAAGAGCAAGAACATTTCCATTACATAAAACATAACACCTCTAACTCCACACCTCCATTAAACATAAATACATCCCCGTCGAAGGAAAGTAAGGGAAGAGTCGACATAAGCAAGAAAAACCATCATGCTAATCACCTATTCTTCAAACATTTCTGTTCTTTTTTTTTTTGTTTCTCCTTTTTTTCCCCTTTCTGTTTGCTTTTTTTGTTCTTTCTTCGGTGAATAACATGGATACAAAAAGAGTGACTCATTTCCCATCACAAATTACATCTTCGAACAAAGAGAGGGGGTAAATAATGATCAAGAACAACGTTTCTTTCACCAAGCGAACCAACCAAGGAAGTCACTAACAGATAGACTACAAAACTGCCCCCAATTGAATTATTGCTCCACTAACTTGGCTAAAGGGTATGAAATTAAGAGTAGGCCAAGGGTGCACATGTAAAGGGTAACAACAAGACATGAAAAACTGCACAAGGGGCTAGCAAAAAGCGGTCAAAATGACAGATGACTTTTTGGCTGTGTGGCTACAAAATGGGCCTCAATCATATTAACACAATACACTAGTCAGATGCAGTTTCAAAGAGAGTCAAATCAAGTTCTGGAGATGCAAACATGGTAAGGCTACACTCAAGAAAAATATGAGACTATAGAAGTGATAGTCTTTTAGGCTCAAAAAGGACCTCACAGGTTCAACCTACCAAAATCGCCACAATCTAGTTCATTTGATGTACCAAACACAAGAACTTCACCATCATGCACAAGAATCATTCAAGACTAGATGAATCACAAACAAGACAAACAACCTAAATCAAACAAGCAACCAAGTTTCTTTCATTAACCGTGTCAAGCCAATAATCCCCAAGTATACACTTGAAATGACAATCCAGACACACACCTCTTGAAGTACTTATCGTAGGAGGGGTTTTTGCAAACAAAACAAAATAAAACACACTAAAACATAACAAAGCAAGAAAAGCTTGGGTTGCCTCCCAAGAAGTGCTAGATTACCGTCTTAAGCTAAACGAAACTTACCTCGTCCAGGAGAATGCTCCACAATATCATAGCCAAACTCCTTCAGGACACCATCAGACCATACTCCCTCAGAACCTTGAAATCGAACCCACCAACTAGGGTCGAACTGATCACCTTCCTCAGCATTGGAAGGCATCCTAAAGTCAAACCTGTAAAACTTTCTCAACAAACCGTCATTAGTATGATAAGGCATGTTCTCGAAGATGTTAGGTTCGAGTTCAGTAACATGCACTCAATCCGTCACATCACTTAGTTCATGGCCTTTAGGAAAAAAATTCGAACAAAGATCCATGACACTCATCACGGGAGTTGACACAATCTCGTCACTCCCAGCCACATCAACACCACAACATGAAGAAACACTATGAGGCACATATTCATGAAACAGATCAAATTCTACCTCATGCTCCCCCAATTTGAAACTCATTTTCCCCTTTTGCACATCAATTATGCACCCAATTGTGGCAAGGAATGGTCTTCCCAAAATTATTTGGGTACGGGTGTCCTTGGCCATGTCAAGAATTACAAATTCTATGGGCACATAATAATCACCTACCTTGAGAGGAAAGTCCTCTAAAATACCCATTGGGTACTTGACAGATCGATTGACCATTTGAAGTGACATGGCGGTAGGTCTCTGTGGACATTTTTCCTCGTCATTCGGGCTTTCGAACGTCCACGTGGATTGGGGTGTGATTCGGTGATTTGTGTTGGGGTTTGAACCTTTGAAAAAGACCCCTTTAAGGAATTTAAATTACACATTTCAGGAATAGTATTTGTAAAGTCACTTTCCCTTTACTTGTGCATTTTATGAGTCATTGGGATTAAACCTTCAAGAGTGAACACCCACTTGTTCCAAACTCTTCCAAATTCAATCCAATTTGCTCATTTAAATGTTAGGCTCGGAAGAAAGCGATTTATGTAAGTATTATATAGAAATACATAAAGAAAAGACCTTAAAGTTGCATCGACATGTTGTAAAACCATGTTTTACCATAGTTTATGCAACCTGATGTGCTTTTAGTTCGAAATGGGAACCGCCACCCGACTTTTTAAGGGAAAAGCCAAGATAAACCAAAGAGAAAACAAGAAAGACTCCGCCTATGAAACCCAAGATTGAATTCGGGGGTAAGGCTACGAACTCGAAAAGTAGAAACTTTAAGAGTTCGCCTCTCACAAAAGGAAAGACTCTACTAAAAGTTTTAAGTGTGCTTTTATAAAATTTGAAAGAGAGATACATAAGAACTTTATAGAATTATTTCATTGAACATGCAACATGAATTAAAAAGTACAACATTTATACATTATTTACAAGGAAATAAAGGAACTTTAAAGCTTACATTGTGCTAGTTGGAAGAAGAGGCCTTGCCTTGCCTTTTTACTTGAAGATGCTCCTCTTAGTGCTCCTTGATGATACTCCTCACAAATGCCAAAATGAACCAGAAGAAGTGGAGAAAAAGTGGTGAAAATGTAGATAGAAAAAAAAGGCTCTTTTATAGCTTTTTGTGAGTTTAGAATAGAGTTTTTTTTGTAGGTTTTTAGATAGATGGGTTTAGAGGATTAGGAGGTGGTAAGGATATGGATTATGGATAGATAGAAATGATGTTAAGATTAGAAGAAATATGAGTTGGATAGTGATACGAATATGGAGATAAGAATAGAGATTAAGATGATATTAGAAAGAATAAGAGAATTGGTGAGTGAATAAGGGAGAAAGAGAATGAAATGATGAGAGTGAGAGTGAGTGAGTTTGGCATTGAGATGAGTAGTATTTATAGGAGTAGAGAGGAGTAGGGATTCATGCACATATAATCACATTCATCCATCCTCTCCAAGGCAGTCAAGGCACAAAACACTAGGCAGTGAGGGGGGTGCATTTGGGATGGACGGTGGCACGAGCTCAATTGACCTCGTGTGGTTGGTGGTCAAGGCCGATCGGCCACTAGCACGTGGGCTTGACTTGGGTTCTCGTCCATGCATCCATGGACGGGGGGAAAAATGTATTTGCCTAGGGACTTGGTGTTTCATACTTGGACAGTAATGCATTCTATCTTAGTTTTATGAAGCCCTTTTTCAAAGTGTTTTTGTGAGGAATCGAACTTGTGACCTCGCGCTATTGAATCCGCCTGGCTTGCATGGCTCGCATGGCTTGCTTTTTACGTAGACATGTTGCAAGTGATTTTGCATGCAATATCAAAGCAAATTCGTACGTGTAAAGTGCACGTACTTTAACTTTCGTCTTCCGTCCTCTTATTCTTTATTTGATCCCATTTTATTAATATAGATATGCTATGTAATTTTGTGATAAAATCCGGTGTCTACAGATAGCCCCCACTTTGATTGATTCCGAGATAGGACGAAAATCAAAGTAGAATGATGGACACCGGTTGTGATATGACTTTGGAGTGCAAAGCCTAAGGATATGACTTTGGACTGCAAAGCCTGAGGGTATGATTTTGGAGTGCAAAGCCTGAGGGTATGACTTTGGAGTGCAAAGCCTGGGGTGATGCTTGGAAGCGGAATCCTACATCGCAATTGCGGGCGACATGCGCCTCTGTCGGGGTGGATCTCGAGCAAGAACGATGCTCTACTGGTTTGTTGACGGACTATTGCATATTGTGCGCTGATCTTAGGCAAGAATGACGCCTTACTTGAAGTGATCTTGGGCGTCTGGAGACGTCCTACTCGAAATGATCTCGGGCACTGAAGGCGTACTACTTGAAGGTGTGGGCTGACACTTGGAAGCTGAGTCGTATGTCGTGGTTGGCGAACTTGCACCGATAGATGTTCTCAGGCGAGAATGATGCCTTACTTGTTGGGGAGACTTCATCGGGCGTGATGCCGATGGCTCTTGGAGATTGATGTTGATGATGGCATTTTCGATGCCGAAGGACTTCACCAGGCGTGATGCTGATGGCCTTGGGGTTCGAGACTTCATCGGGTGCGATGCCAGTGGCTCGGATGTTGAGTCTTCATCGGGCACGATGTTGATGGCTCGAGGGACTACATCGATCGTGATGTCAATGGCCCTGATGGTTTGAGACTTCATCGGGTGCGATGCCGATGGCTCGGGATTGTGTGGGAAATTTTGATGCCCAATGTAGGTGGCTCTTATTCCTGAGATTACATCGATCCTGATACCGATGACTCTTATTTCCCTACAACAAATGCGAGAATATTTTTTTGTCAGTTTTAATGAAATTCAACTTTTTTGGTTTAGAGAACTTACCTCGATTTTTGTCAGCATTATCATTGGAAAATGCTCTTGTTTTGGGGAATTGGTACTTCAATCTTGTGAAGACCAACGCTTCTTTATTGGGCACTCTCATCCGTGCCACTCCTTGAAAACATTCAAGTTGGTTCTTAAAAATGAGCATGGAGAACAAGACAAATTCCCCTCCTTCCCAAGGCCGGTCGGACCATAGGAAAAGCAGGGAATCTTTTTCGTACTACCCAGCTTTTTGATAAGTGTATTTTATATATATGTAATCTTGGGTAATTTAGAGCTAATTTGAGTGATATTAATATGAATGTATTATTTTTATACTCGAATTCTCTATTTTATGCATGGTTGGAGTTTGGTATAATTTTGTAGGAAATTGATGTTTAAGTAGAGAAATCAAGCTTAAAATCAAGTGTATGGAGTCCAAGAGGATCACAATTGAAGAATAAATCCACCCCAAGGCCCAAGCTCAAGCCCAAGAACACATTGGATACCGGCAGATACCAACACGGGTGAGAAAAGACCCAAAACGGGTCGTTTCAGCCTCCAGAAAGTCCAGAATATGACTCCAGTGGCCAAAACGGTCCGTGTCTGGGCAACACGACCCGTGTTGACCCCACCACGGTCCGTGTTGACCTGGAACCACCCGTGTTGCTTCTGTTTAATGCAAAAATGACGTTTCGGTTGCTCTTAATACTATATAATTGATGTATCCGGTGGTTTTTGCTGGCATTGACTACTACTCATCATCATCCTCATCATCATATTCATCCATCCTTTCATCCATATTTCCATCCACATTCATCCATTGTGAAGATAGAGAGAGTGGTTGAGTTTTGGAAGATTGGTTCTCAAGAATTGGAGAGAAGTGGAGGAGGAAAAGTCCCCGCGGATCGACATTCAAGCAAGGATTGAAATCCAACTCGGTTTATTTCTCTTTCTCATAGTTTCCATGCTTTCTAGAGTAGAATTTGTTATGTTTAGTGAATCGAACATGAGTAGTGAGTAGTTTCCTAAGTTTAGGGAATAAACCCTTATTAGTTTCTCTTATGGATTGAGTTTTGTTGGATTGAACAAGTTTGTTTATCTAGTTTGAATGCATTTTATTTAACCTTTGATTATGTTTGTCATTGTTTTTGACTAGCCATCAAGAATATGGAATTAGATTGTTGAATGAAGAACCGAACGGAGAAATTCGATAATCGGAACCCTTAGGATTAAACTAGTTTATGAAGTGAACTAGAGATAGAAGACTTTGTAACTAGGGGTCATTGGATAATTTGATATTTAACTTAGATAAAATTGACACAATAAAGAGTCCAATAGATCAATTTTTCTAAGCAATCTGTTTCATTGCCAAAAGCTCGCTACGGAATACATTATGCGATTATCGACCCTAAAATGTACCAAATTATTGACATACATGTTCAATCCACTTGTTAGATTCATAGAGTTACTTAGGTTTTATCCCCTGAACGCTTTTCTCATATTGATAATCCAAGTAAATTGTGTGAATATTTGTTGGTTTTGCCCTTTTTAGTGATTAGAAATAGAAATAGTTATTCTCAATCTAAAAACCCGACCGATTTAGCAATCACATAGGAAGCTAGTTTGGTGTGTAGTTAGCGAAGTCCCTATGGGATCGACCTTGATATTTGCTACACGTACACTGTAATAATGCAAAAATGACGTTTCGGTTGCTTCTATTTAATGCAAAAATGACCGTGTTGACCTGGAACCACCCGTGTTGCTTCTGTTTAATGCAAAAATGACGTTTCGGTTGCTCTTAATACTATATAATTGATGTATCCGGTGGTTTTTGCTGGCATTGACTACTACTCATCATCATCCTCATCATCATATTCATCCATCCTCATCATCATATAGAGAGAATGGTTGAGTTTTGTAAGATTGGTTCTCAAGAATTGGAGAGAAGTGGAGGAGCAAAAGTCCCCGCGGATCGACATTCAAGCAAGGATTGAAATCCAACTGGGTTTATTTCTCTTTCTCATAGTTTCCATGCTTTCTAGAGTAGAATTTGTTATGTTTAGTGAATCGAACATGAGCAGTGAGTAGTTTCATAAGTTTAGGGGATAAACCCTTATTAGTTTCTCTTATGGATTGAGTTTTGTTGGATTGAACAAGTTTGTTTATCTAGTTTGAATGCATTTTATTTAACCTTTGATTATGTTTGTCATTGTTTTTGACTGGCCATCAAGAATATTGAATTAGATTGTTGAATGAAGTACCGAACGGAGAAATTCGATAATCGGAACCCTTAGGATTAAATTAGTTTATGAAGTGAACTAGAGATAGAAGACTTTGTAACTAGGGGTCATTGGATAATTTGATATTTAACTTAGATAAAATTGACACAATAAAGAGTCTAATAGATCAATTTTTCTAAGCAATCCGTTTCATTGCCAAAAGCTCGCTACGGAATACATTATGCGATTATTGACCCTAAAATGTACCAAATTAGTGACATACATGTTCAATCCACTTATTTGATTCATAGAGTTACTTAGGTTTTATCCCCTGAACGCTTTTCTCATATTGATAATCCAAGTAAATTGTGTGAATATTTGTTGGTTTTGCCCTTTTTAGTGATTAGAAATAGAAATAGTTATTCTCAATCTAAAAACCCGACCGATTTAGCAATCACATAGGAAGTTAGTTTGGTGTGTAGTTAGCGAAGCCCCTGTGGGATCGACCTTGATATTTGCTACACGTACACTGTAATAATGCAAAAATGACGTTTCGGTTGCTTCTGTTTAATGCAAAAATGACCGTGTTGACCTGGAACCACCCGTGTTGCTTCTGTTTAATGCAAAAATGACGTTTCGGTTGCTCTTAATACTATATAATTGATGTATCCGGTGGTTTTTGCTGGCATTGACTACTACTCATCATCATCCTCATCATCATATTCATCCATCCTCATCATCATATAGAGAGAGTGGTTGAGTTTTGTAAGATTGGTTCTCAAGAATTGGAGAGAAGTGGAGGAGCAAAAGTCCCCGCGGATCGACATTCAAGCAAGGATTGAAATCCAACTGGGTTTATTTCTCTTTCTCATAGTTTCCATGCTTTCTAGAGTAGAATTTGTTATGTTTAGTGAATCGAACATGAGCAGTGAGTAGTTTCATAAGTTTAGGGGATAAACCCTTATTAGTTTCTCTTATGGATTGAGTTTTGTTGGATTGAACAAGTTTGTTTATCTAGTTTGAATGCATTTTATTTAACCTTTGATTATGTTTGTCATTGTTTTTGACTGTTCATCAAGAATATTGAATTAGATTGTTGAATGAAGTACTGAACGGAGAAATTCGATAATCAGAACTCTTAGGATTAAACTAGTTTATGAAGTGAACTAGAGATAGAAGACTTTGTAACTAGGGGTCATTGGATAATTTGATATTTAACTTAGATAAAATTGACACAATAAAGAGTCCAATAGATCAATTTTTCTAAGCAATGCGTTTCATTGCCAAAAACTCGCTACGGAATACATTATGCGATTATCGACCCTAAAATGTACCAAATTAGTGACATACATGTTCAATCCACTTGTTTGATTCATAGAGTTACTTAGGTTTTATCCCCTGAACGCTTTTCTCATATTGATAATCCAAGTAAATTGTGTGAATATTTGTTGGTTTTGCCCTTTTTAGTGATTAGAAATAGAAATAGTTATTCTCAATCTAAAAACCCGACCGATTTAGCAATCACATAGGAAGCTAGTTTGGTGTGTAGTTAGCGAAGTCCCTGTGGGATCGACCTTGATATTTGCTACACGTACACTGTAATAATGCAAAAATGACGTTTCGGTTGCTTCTGTTTAATGCAAAAATGACCGTGTTGACCTGGAACCACCCGTGTTGCTTCTGTTTAATGCAAAAATGACGTTTCGGTTGCTCTTAATACTATATAATTGATGTATCCGATGGTTTTTGCTGGCATTGACTACTACTCATCATCATCCTCATCATCATATTCATCCATCCTCATCATCATATAGAGAGAGTGGTTGAGTTTTGTAAGATTGGTTCTCAAGAATTGGAGAGAAGTGGAGGAGCAAAAGTCCCCGCGGATCGACATTCAAGCAAGGATTGAAATCCAACTGGGTTTATTTCTCTTTCTCATAGTTTCCATTCTTTCTAGAGTAGAATTTGTTATGTTTAGTGAATCGAACATGAGCAGTGAGTAGTTTCATAAGTTTAGGGGATAAACCCTTATTAGTTTCTCTTATGGATTGAGTTTTGTTGGATTGAACAAGTTTGTTTATCTAGTTTGAATGCATTTTATTTAACCTTTGATTATGTTTGTCATTGTTTTTGACTGGCCATCAAGAATATTGAATTAGATTGTTGAATGAAGTACCGAACGGAGAAATTCGATAATCGGAACCTTTAGGATTAAACTAGTTTATGAAGTGAACTAGAGATAGAAGACTTTGTAACTAGGGGTCATTGGATAATTTGATATTTAACTTAGATAAAATTTACACAATAAAGAGTCCAATAGATCAATTTTTCTAAGCAATGCGTTTCATTGCCAAAAACTCGCTACGGAATGCATTATGCGATTATCGACCCTAAAATGTACCAAATTAGTGACATACATGTTGAATCCACTTGTTTGATTCATAGAGTTACTTAGGTTTTATCCCCTGAACACTTTTCTCATATTGATAATCCAAGTAAATTGTGTGAATATTTGTTGGTTTTGCCCTTTTTAGTGATTAGAAATAGAAATAGTTATTCTCAATCTAAAAACCCGACCGATTTAGCAATCACATAGGAAGCTAGTTTGGTGTGTAGTTAGCGAAGTCCCTGTAGGATCGACCTTGATATTTGCTACACGTACATCCGTGCACTTGCGGCGTGTCAAGTTTTTGGCGCCGTTGCCTGGGAATTTGTCCCTAGCCGCCACCGAACGAATATCCGTAGATTGACTAGATCATTTTCTTTTATTTTTCCTGTTTGATCTTCCTTGGTTGTTCTTGTTTTTGTCTCTTGCAAGGTTGTCAATCAGTGTATGCAAAAGGCACCGCTATTCGAGTTTGATCTGGAGATAGAAAGAACCTTCCGTGCAAGGCGGAAGCGGCAGCGAATAGAGGAAGCAAGAAGGAGGCAAGAAGAAGCCGAGGAAGAACCGAACATGGCCCAACCGAGATGTACTTTTGGGCAATGCGTGACTCCCCCAGTCGCGAATCAACCCACGGCCATCAACGCACCGGGAGTGGACGCACATGACTTTGAGTTGAAGAACTCCCTCATCAACTTGGTGAAGGCCTCACCTTTCCATGGCCTTCCCAATGAAGACCCCAACCGGCATCTCTGCATCTTTCGGCAAGCTTGTGAGACGTTCAAGGCAAATGGAGCGATGGAGGACGCAATCAAACTCCGGCTTTTCCCCTTCTCACTAGAAGGGAAGGCTTGGGAATGGTTGGATTCCCTACCGGCGACTACCCCCTTCACCACCTTTGACCAACTTGCTAGTGCATTCGTGGTAAAATACTTTCCGCCTAGCAAGTTGCCAAGCTTACGGAACCAAATTTCTACATTCGCACAAGAACCGGGAGAGAGCTTCTACGATGAATGGGAGAGGTTCAAGGACCTCTTGAGGCAATGCCCCCAACATGGTTTCGAACCATGGGTGCCAATTCAAGCGTTCTATAACGGAGTGGATGACAATTTGAGGGCCAACATCTTGGCAGCAGCGGGAGGTGATATCATGAGCAAGACCGTGGAAGAGCTCCATGAACTCATCGAGCAAATGTCTTTGAATAGCTACCAATGGTCTAAGCTCCGTTCCGCACGAACGGGAGGTAAGTATGAGGTAGATGCTATCACTCTTTTATCCACAAAATTAGATGCTATTATTGAAAAGATGGATAGAATGAATGTGAATGCTACCCCTCCCCCTCAACCTCAATGTGCATCATGTCATTCTTTTGAGCATGTAACATTGCATTGTCCTAGTGGTATGGAAAGTGGAGAGCCTAATATTCCATGTGGCCTAGGTAGTTTAACCGTTGACCGAGCTTTGTGTGATGTGGGTTCTAGTGTAAGCTTAATGCCCTATTCTTTGTATGAACGGTTGAACCTAGGAGAGTTGAGACCAACTACCATGTCATTGCAAATGGCGGATCGTTCCATCAAGTACCCTAAGGGTATTTTGGAGGACTTTCCCCTTAAGGTGGGTGATTGCTATGTGCCGATTGATTTTGTCATCCTTGATATGCCTGAAGACTCCCGTACCCAAATCATTTGGGGGAGACCTTTTCTTGCTACAGTAGGGTGTGTCATAGATGTACAATGTGGAAAGATGAAGTTTAAGATAAGGGAACATGAACTTGAGTTTGATTTATTCCGTGATGTTTTGCCACGTGGAGTTTCCCCTTGCTTTGGTGTTGATGTGCTATGTGAGATAGATAAGCATGTTGATGGTTTGGTTTGTGAAAAGAATGATGATTGTGAGCGTAATGTTAAAAGAGAAAACCTTGAAAAATCTCATGATGATTTTGTTGAAGATCCTTGCGGTTTGTTATTATTTAATGAAGGCCATGAACTTGGCGATGCAAGGGTGGGGATAAAAGAAATTTTGCCCCCACCTAACATCATCAAGAACGTGCCTTATGCTATTAACAAGGGTGCTTACAATGAGTTTTTCAGGTTTGATGATGGTGATCCCTCCATTTCTGAAGGAGGTGATGGGTTTGACCCAAACTGTAGGGTCAATTTGAAGACATTCGGAGGTGCTTTACAAGATGGAGCTCCTAAAGCCCTTGGCTATAGAGTTATGGACTATTCGCCTGGTTGAGAGGTACCTTGTCTAGCTTAGGACATTAAACAAGCGCTTCTTGGAAGGCAACCCAAGCTTTTTCGATTTTATTTTCATTTTTTAGGATTTTCTATAATTTTCCGTATTTTTCTTCCTTTTATTTTGATTTTTCTATATTTTTCTATCTTTTTCTTGGATTTTTAGGGTTTTTCATTGATTTATTTTAATTTTTCTAGGTGTTTTTTAGAGAATTTTCTCCTTTTTATTTTCTTTTTTTAGTTTTTTTTTTCTAGATTATTTTATTTTTTCTTTTTGAGGTATTAGTTTTAGGGAAATAAAAAAAAATCTGAAAAATTTGAAAAGAAAAAAAAGGGTAGAGCAAAATTGAGTTTGAAATAAAAGAAAAACAAGATGAGAGTGAGTGAATGAAGAAAAAAAAAGGAGACAAGGGGGAAAGAGATGCCAAGAGGATTCGAACCCAGGCGAAGCAGGCGAAAACAGGACCAACACGGGTCGTGCTGGACCTGGGACGATCCGTGTTGCTGTCCAGAGAGGAAAAAATTTTGAACACGGGTCAACACGGACCGTGTTGGCTTAACACGATCCGTGTTGAACCTCGATTCCCAGCGGCACGGGTTTTTCAGCCCGTTTTGATGCCCTGTTTTTTCCAATTCTTTTTATTCGTCCGTTTTGGCCCCATTTCACTGGTGTAAGCCTACTCCCTCTCTCACTCATTCTTCTTCTTCCATCTCCCTCAACCTCCATAGCCATAACCTTCTTTCTCCATCCATCTTTTTGCTCCATCTCCCTCAATTCTCACCCAAATCACTCCATTTTTTTTCCATTCTTCATCTTTTTCCTTCCTCTTTCAGATCCCACCAATTTCATCCTCATTCCTTTCATTCCTTTTTCACCCCATTCCACCTCCATAACCAAAACCCTCCATTTTCATCTTCCTTCAAGCTCTTTTCTTCTCCTTCAAGTGTATCAAGGTTTGGTTTTTCTAATTTCTTTGTTTTATTTTGTTTATTTTCGTTTTATATTTTCGTTTTTAGTTTTAATTTTTGTGTATACTATGTGAATTTCCATTGTTGTCCACCATTGTTATGTTTGAAGCTTTTTGAAGTGTGATTTTCTTGTATAAATGTTGCTTCTTTGTTTTTATTTCTTTCTTTTTCTTAGTTTGTTACTTTTGCTTCTTTTAGTTTTGATTTTCTGTTTTAGTGTGTAAATTAGTTGTTTTCTTATCTTAAGTTAGTTGTTTACATTAGTATTAGTTTATTTTGGCTTTTGTATTCTAATTTTAGTTTACTTTAGTTGTTAAGGTCTTAACCTAGTTTAGTTAGTTTACCTTAGTTTAGTCTTTAATTTTGGGTGTTTTAGTGTTGTATAATGTTGTATATGTTGAAGTGTTGGATTAACTAGCTTGCTTAACTTCTTGTATATGTTTATGTATATGTTAAGTGCCTAGCGTAGTCTAGCTTAGTTTAATTAGTAGTGTTTAAGAGTTTAACGGTCTTAAAAACACCAAAAAAAATAAACCTTAGAATTTAGTTAGATTTGAGTCTTATGTACATTAGTTTAGGATTAGTTTAGGTTTAAGGTTTCTTAGTTTTGCTTAGTTTTTCTTTTGTTACCCTTGCATATTACTAACTTTTTAGCTTGTATATTATGTATAAAAGATGGTCAGGACTTCGCGTGGTGAGGAGCAAGCATCAAAGAAGCGAAAAGGGGACAACGGAGACAAAGGCAAGGGCAAAGCGGGTTCGTCCTCCTGGAAAACGCGAGGTAATAACCCTTTTAATTTAGAAGGTGTACAATTCGAGCGTTACCTTGCTTTGTCTAAGAGAAACATAATCCCTACTCGTTACATGAATGAGCCGTTTTTGCAAACCATTGGCATGCTAGATGATGTAGAATGGCTTTTAAATCGGAAGGTGATGTTAGATTTCGCCAGGATGAGAGAGCCCACCTATCGGAACCTTACCCTAGAGGTGCTTAGCACCTTTGATGTAAATCTTAGAACACAATAGGGTAGGATTTCCTTTAGTATAGATGAAGAGGAACATCGATTGACTCTCGCCCAATTTGCCGAGATCTTTCGTTTACCAGTTGTCCAAGGTGTCGCCACACGAGATGTGCCCCTTTAGCCGAATGGAACGCCAATGAATTTTGGCAGTTTACCACAACTAGGAATGACTACCACCCGAGTAGGTCTAAGTGCACGCACATACGGAACCCCGTGTTCCGGTACACGCAGCGCATCCTTGCTTGTGGGTTATTTGGTCGGGGGGATAGTATGAATGTTGCGGCTCAAGCTGAATTTTACACGGTATGGGGTATGTATTATGCACGACCCGAGGTTAACCCCGCCGCTGTTTTTGCTACGCATTTAGCCCGCGTCACATCTCATACAAAAGGTGATATTGTTGTTGGTGGGTTGCTCACAATTTTGGCTAGGCACTTTGGATGGGATCCGGCTTGTCACGAGCGAGATAGGGTAGAGGGCCTAACGACTTTAGATGGTCGAGCTATTAGAGACATGAAAATGTGCAAGTTAAGAGGGGAAGAAGTCTGGTGGGTGTATCCTAACAATGAGTTGATGAGGCTTCCTCATCCGAACCTTACCATTCAAGAGCTCCCGAATATTCTTTTCCTTCCTAACGCACCCATTCCTCAACCTAACCCTATTCCCGCCCAAGTTCCTTCGCCTCCTCATCACGAGGGTGGTGGGGATGATGACGAAGGTCCCGCCGCTGCTTTTGATTTCCAAGATAATTTTAATTCTTTGCGTGCGGACCATGCCTCTCTTAGAACTTATTGTGAAAATGAGTTTGGTTATTTTCGAACCACTTCGAACCAAATTTTACAAAACCAAACTCAGCTTTTAGAGAGGCTCGACCTTCTTGACCAAGCCAATGCCACCCAAGCTGCCGAACAATCTCGCATGCTTGAGATGATGCACGCGCTGCGCGATTGGCAGTTGAACTACCCACCCCAATATCCTTACCCACCTCCTCCTCCACCACCGCAGTGATTGACTTGTTTTTACCCTTCGTGCTAGTTTCTTCTTGATTCATGCATTGCGGACAATGCTTTGTCCAAGCATGGGGGGGGGATTAATTTGAAAATTTTGAGTCCTCATCTTTGTGTATATGATTTTATTGTTGTTTATTTTTAATTTTTGTTTTCTTTTAGTTTGCTAGTTTTTATTTTAGTTTTAGGTTTAGTTTTGTTTCTTTAGTTTTTCTTTTGTTTAGTTTAGTTTTTCTTTTTGATTTTTCTAATTTTTAGCTATCATTGTAAATATTTTGCATCCACTTAGAATTGCATTAGTTAGTTTCATATTAGATTTTATTTCTTTCTTTTTCTTAGTTTTTAGTTCCTTCTTTTCTAGTTTTTCATTTGACTTTTGATTTTAGTTTTTGAAAAAAAAAACCTGAAAATTGTAAAAAATTAAAAAATTTAAAAAAAGAGAAAAAGAAGAAAAAAATTAGGATAGGTTAAGATTAGTGAATAAAATTCTCCGGTGATGAATTAAAGCTAGATACGTTTTCTGTTGATTTGATTTAGTCTTGTATAGCCCTTTTGTGAATTAAAGTTTTGAAAAGAGTTGTGAAAACATAGAAAGTTTAGAATTGTACTTTGATTGTGAAGATTGATTGCCCTTTAGAGATCTTTTGGAATGAGTTTAGCACATATACATCTATTTGAGCTAGGTTTATTTGAGAGCTTTTACCCGTGAGACTACAAAGCCTTAAAATGACTAATCATTTTTATTAGTCTCATTTTTTTCCATGTGTGACTCATCCTTAGTTTGATTCTCCAGAACTTGCGATGTATCTCTTTGAAACTGCATTTTTGCTTGTGCTTTGATAATGTGATAAATGCATTCTTTTGTATATATTTTAGCTACAAAGCCAAATAGCCACCCTTTATTTGTGAATATCCGCCTTTAACCCCTCTTTTAGCCTTGTATCATTATTTCTTTTGATTACCTATATAATTAGCCATGGCCGTATATATAATTTCTTACCCTTAAGCCATTGCTTGGAGTGTTAGAGTGTGAAAGTTGGGTTGATTGTGGTGAATTATGTGGTTTGGTTTTGTTGGGGATGTTATGAAGTTGAAAATCTTGAGATTACTCCCTATTATAGCTTGATATGGGTTGAGTTAGGAAGTTTGCCTCATTGGTGTATATATCTTTGATTATGGATTGAAATTGAAAAAAAATGAAAAAAAAGAAAAAAAAAAACATCAGAAAAATGAAAAATGAAGAAAAAGTGTAAGTTTATTTTTCTTTGAGTTGAGGCAATTTCTACTTGATTTTGGGGTGTTCTATTGTGAATATAAGGTGTGAGAGTTCTTAATTGTGTAAATTTGGTGAGGTTTATGCTCCTAGCTTTGGCTTTTAGCACCACTTTCCCAAATATATTTCCGCTCCTTACCCTTAGCCTTAGCCCCATTACAACCCTTTTGAAAGTCCTCTTGATTATCATTAGTACTTTGCATTTTAGCGGTAGAGAATTGAGATTATTTGCAAGCTTATGGTAGGAAGTTGCTTTGGATTGAGTATTGAGTGCATCTTCATTGAATATTACTTTTCAAACACATGAGAGGAGTGTTTCCACATTTCCTAAAGTGAGGTTGCTCTCAATTTCCTAGTTTCATCCATTATTGTGAGCTTGCTTGTTTCATTTGTGATTAGGATGGTGATTAGTTTGATCTTGATAGGTATGGTTTTTTTAATTCTTTTTATGGTTTCATTTTCTCTTGTATATAGATTTTCATTCATACTTGGGCTATGCTTGATTAAGTTGGATTAATTGAATGTCTTATCGATGCTTTCCTGAGGAGATTTGTAAATAAAATTTTCAATTTTACCTTGAAACTTTTTCCTTTTGATTTGAGTCATTTTGTCCCATTTATTTTCTATTTTCGTTCTTTTCGTTGACTTCCTTTTTGTTTGTGAGTATTAGCCTTGGTTAGGGACAAGCAAGGTGTAAGCATGGGGGGATTTGATAAGTGTATTTTATATATATGTGATCTTGGGTAATTTAGAGCTAATTTGAGTGATTATTAATATGAATGTATTATTTTTATACTCGAATTCTCTATTTTATGCTTGGTTGGAGTTTGGTATAATTTTGTAGGAAATTGGTGTTTAAGTGAAGAAATCAAGCTTAAAATCAAGTATATGGAGTCCAAGAGGATCACAATTGAAGAATAAATCCACCCCAAGGCCCAAGCTCAAGCCCAAGAACACATTGGATACCAGCAGATACCAACACGGGTGAGAAAAGACCCAAAACGGGTCGTTTCAGCCTCCACAAAGTCCAGAATATGACTCCAATGGCCAACACGGTCCGTGTCTGGGCAACACGACCCGTGTTGACCCCACCACGGTCCGTGTTGACCTGGAACCACCCGTGTTGCTTCTGTTTAATGCAAAAAATGACGTTTCAGTTGCTCTTAATGCTATATAATTGATGTATCCGGTGGTTTTTGCTGGCATTGACTACTACTCATCATCATCCTCATCATCATATTCATCCATCCTTTCATCCATATTTCCATCCACATTCATCCATTGTGAAGATAGAGAGAATGGTTGAGTTTTGGAAGATTGGTTCTCAAGAATTGGAGAGAAGTGGAGGAGGAAAAGTCCCCGCGGATTGACATTCAAGCAAGGATTGAAATCCAACTCGGTTTATTTCTCTTTCTCATAGTTTCCATGCTTTCTAGAGTAGAATTTGTTATGTTTAGTGAATCGAACATGAGTCGTGAGTAGTTTCCTAAGTTCAGGGGATAAACCCTTATTAGTTTCTCTTATGGATTGAGTTTTGTTGGATTGAACAAGTTTGTTTATCTAGTTTGAATGCATTTTATTTAACCTTTGATTATGTTTGTCATTGTTTTTGACTGGCCATCAAGAATATGGAATTAGATTGTTGAATGAAGAACCGAACGGAGAAATTCGATAATCGGAACCCTTAGGATTAAACTAGTTTATGAAGTGAACTAGAGATAGAAGACTTTGTAACTAGGGGTCATTGGATAATTTGATATTTAACTTAGATAAAATTGACACAATAAAGAGTCCAATAGATCAATTTTTCTAAGCAATCCGTTATGCGATTATCGACCCTAAAATGTACCAAATTAGTGACATACATGTTCAATCCACTTGTTTGATTCATAGAGTTACTTAGGTTTTATCCCCTGAACGCTTTTCTCATATTGATAATCCAAGTAAATTGTGTGAATATTTGTTGGTTTTGCCCTTTTTAGTGATTAGAAATAGAAATAGTTATTCTCAATCTAAAAACCCGACCGATTTAGTAATCACATAGGAAGCTAGTTTGGTGTGTAGTTAGCGAAGTCCCTGTGGGATCGACCTTGATAATTGCTACACGTACACTGTAATAACCCACCCCAAAATCATGTTTAATTACCTATAAACCACAATAATTATTCAAATCGCGTTATAATTTTTTCGCGTTTACCTTTATTTATCTACTTGTTTATTTATTGTTATCGGTGTCAAGTCTCATGCAGGAGATGGCTAAGGTGCCGAACTATCGGCTTAAAGGTTTACTTTACATATTCATTCAATGATTTAAAGTATTTCAGGTTATACGATGTGTATTATAAATTTATTTACCGAGAAACGGTTAATAGTTGTCCGCCTCGATTTCTATATATATTTTACCGTTCCAACTTTAATTTAGTTAGTCTCATTTCCTTTACATAATTTCAAGAAGTAACTTTTCCCATTTTATTATCTTTTTATCCAAATTCCATTGTATTTTATTTTTATGTTACCAAATTATTATCAATGTATTAAATTTCCTACAAAAACCCGATACTTCAATTTATTACAACAATTACAATATTTTTACTCCTAATGTTATCATCTTGTTATTACTTAATTAAAGTGGTATTTCTTAATTTTTATTAGTTTTAATGTTATTAGATGATAGTATATATGTTTTAAGTGGGGAGGGCCTTAATTCATTTTCATCTTCATTTCAAATTTTCATCTTCATGGATGAGTTCTTGAGGTTTTCTTGTTGAATTCTTGATGGATATTGTTATAATCTTGATGCATGTGAGTTTCTTGATAAGTTTCTTAGTATATAAGGGCTGTGTTTGTGTTTTGGGATCATGAATTAAGTGTTATTATGTTTAATTTGGGTGAATTAGTGAGGTTTTGGTGCAAGAGTTCAAGAACAAGTCCTTTATGTTGAGTTTATGTTTAATCCATGGTTGCATGTGCTTTTTAAGGTCCTTGATGAGTAAATTTTCAAGGTTTATATTCTGGAAATATAGTGGATTAAAGTTAGGAGAGGTTTGGTTATGTTTAATATGATTAAGAGTGGGAAAAACTCAATTAAAAGCTGTGATGTTGCTGTTTAAAGCCTCTGTTTCGATTCTGGAAATTTACAGTAATATAAAAGTGGATTTTTGCTCAAATTTCTACTCCATTTGATAACTTAAGCTGTTAGCAAACCATAGGCTTTGGAATTTCTAATTTCCGACATGTATAGCCCGAGTTATGACCAAAACCGTGAAGGTACAATTTTATATACGAATTCTGTGTCACTATATTGAGGGCTGTTTTTCGTGCCTTTGGAGATCTCTTTAGTTTTTATGATAAACATGAAAGTTTTAGGCCTCAGTGCAAGCTTTTCGGAAAGGTATGGTTCATCGTCATACGATATCGGGAGTATGAGTTACGAGCCCGGGAAGTAGGGCTGTCCAGAACAACGTTTCTGCTCAATTTAGCTTATGTAAATTAATATCTTTTGGGCCTCAAATCAACCCAATAAGGGGTTCTAAGCATAAATGTATCATGGTTATAAGTTGTCATTTTGGAGTTACGTGTTTAAGGCTAAGAATACCATTTTGGAGTCTTAAGTGAGTCTTAAGGATAGCTTCCAAAAGCTAGTAAGTTTGGCAAAGTACCTTTTTTTTCCCATCTTTCTTTAGCATAATGTTCAATATCTTTACTCTAGTTAAGAGTTCCTTCTAGCTTGGTAGCATGCAATGTCTAATTCAATTCATTCCTCATTTCATTCCTCATCCCATAATTCATTAATCCAAGCTTGTTTTTATTCACATGTGGACGTGTATATCTTACTCCTTTTCGCCATTTCATTCGTTATCGTATCATCAAACCATATTTGAACTCGTTATCTCGCATCCTAGCTTCCAATTTATAATTACCCTAATCATCATCGATTCAAGCTTATTTTTCTTGGATTCAAACCCTTTTATTCGAATCGTCTTCTACGTCATTATTCTCATGTTTTTTCCGACCCGGAAATTCTAAGGTTTTATATGCACAGCTTCTGTCCGAGCCCATTTTAGGGACCTCCCACTCATTTTTAGCCTCTGGTTCTGTTGACAAAGTTGTAGATTATGTTTTTCCCTATTCCGGGATGTATTCTTTCACTTCGTTTCGATTTTCCTAACTCAAGTTATGCTATAAACTCTAATTTCTAGACAACCTGAAATTTTATTCCTAAAATTATTTCATTGATATTACTAAGTTTCTAAACTTGTGAATCTAATTTAGAACCTTATTCGGTTCTTCATTTCTATTTATTCTTATTTTAGTTGACAAGTTTCGAAAGCCATCTCCAAGCCGAGCTGCGCCACCAAGGCCTCTAGCATCCCAAGGTACGCGAATTGTCCAGCTTTTACGATCTAAATTATAGTCATAATTCATTCAATTTATGCCATGTCAAGTTTTATGGTTTACAATGACTTTATATTTAACAGTGGACCCGCATTCTATGTTTCTATTTTACTTTCATGTTTTAGCACTCCTGATCAGAGTGCCTTGACCTGGCCAGTGTCGACTGCTTGGCAGTCACCCATTCCAAGTTTAGATCAACTTGGGCATACGCGTGTGTGAGGTGCTTGCACCGATCGTAAGGGTTCCACCTACTTTCTATTTTCATTGATTTATGTTATGCATATGTTTATGTTCATGTCATGCAAGTCCTATCTTAACCCCTTCCCCGTTTTCAAAATGTTTTTTTAAATGCCGGCACCAAAACCGTTTTCGAACGGTTTACGTGCTGGAGGTTTACGTACTGAGTGTTTTCCCACTCACTTTTGCGTTGTTTTAATGTTTTGTTTTAGGAGGTTCGAGCTCCCAGGGCAAGGACAAGTCGGTTCCAAAGTGATTCAAGGCTCTTGAGGTAGTTTTCTAAGGAAATCATGGGTCAGCAAGGGCGAGCTGGATTTTGGAAGTTGTTCTAGTTTTTAAGCTATGTTTAAGTTTATATACTTTATCCAGGGGTTGTATAAGTTTTATATGTGAAGGTTCTCGAGTTAGTAAGTTATCTTGTGGTTTTGGAAGTTTCTTTAGTGTTGTTGCCTTGTCTCTTTAGTGTTCCGCTGCGCTAATCACAGGTTTGGGTTTCTAAGTGTAGTCTTAATCTTGTGATTAAGGTTGGGGCGTTACAGTTGTGGTATCAGAGCAGGGTTCGATGAAGTATTTGGGGATTATAGAATTTCTTAAGTCATGGATCCTACTTTAGGGAGAAAGTTAGGCATGTGAGTACAAGTCTCTTTATGATAGGTATAAGTATGATAAGTGGTATGTTGGGAATTGTTGATGAGCATGAAACTCTAAATATTGGTTTAGTATGTAAATTGTTCTTCTTTGCAGGTTTTCAAGATTATGTAAATTTGGGAATAGCTCCAATTATAGGGGAAGTGCTGCCGAATTTCTTCCAGGGTTATAAGAAGGTTTTAGTCAAAATCTTTAAGGGGAAAATCTAGGTGAATTGAGTTAAGTCTAGTAATTTATGCAAGTGAAGTTAATAAATATAACGGAAAATTATGAAGTTTGCCAAAGCACCTCATCAAAAGTCTTTGAAAGTTAATAGATTATAAAGCGAGTCCCAAGCGGGATTGGTATATGATGAAATGAGTTTTAAACGTTAGTATGGATTAAAAGTTTTTAAGGAAGCCCGAAAAAGGGAATACATTATGAGGTATAGAATTGTTAAATCGCTCATAAGAGGTTAACTTGGTTGAGTCTCGAACCTCGTCACAAATTTGTTTCTTTTATTGCAAATAGCTCGTTCATTTTGGCCATGATAAGCTTTTAAAATCTTGCATTGTACTTTGTGTATGGTATAGATGGATAACGACGGTAACCCCCTCCCAAATCCGTTCGCAATGTTCATGGACCCCGCCACCAACGTTCAAGCCCATCTTAAGGCTTTACAAGATGTCCTCGACGCACATTGCGCTGCAAATCCCAAATCCGAATATCACGACGACATTTACCGAGCCCGATGCCTTCTAGCGACTCTTCCCCACGAGAGCCCGTGGGATGATATCCGGGACAGGTACCGTCAACTGCTTATACGTGGAGAACCCGGACGCCACGCATGGTGCCTCAACTATGTAGGGGCTTGGAACCAGATCACGATGGAGATAATGATCACTCAAGCTGCACAATCTTTAGGTCTTCACGTCAGCAAGTTAGGACCCTATCTTCATGAGGTGCTAGGTTTACCGGCGCCTGCCAACGCGGGAAAAGCACCGGCTCACGTGTTCGCACCCCTGGCAGATGAAGTTCGTCTACACTTTCACCGTACCTCACAGGACGTCCAATTGTTCCGAATCTATCGTCTCATGGGGAGACTACGCCTACCGCCCGAATAGCTGGAAAAGAAGAAGAAGATCCTAGCATGGATCTAGACCAAGACGAGGTGCGCCCCGAGCCAAAACAAATCAACGAATGCGAGGCATGAACGTCTACACCTGTTGCCCCGGTGGAGAACGACTTTGATTGGACCGCTTTGGGGCCCAGGATTCAGCACACCAAATGCAAGAGCGTTTGTCCTCTACGACTTCGATGCGTGGAAGAGGATAGGGATCAAGAACAAGAAGGGTCTAACTCTCATGTTCAGCAGTAGTCGTCGGTATTTGATTTTTGTGCAGGTTTAGCAAGGGGTTGACCATAAGTGTAGGCTAGATGACTACAAGTACATCATGGGTGACTAGGTTTTTGCTTTTGGGTCACCAATGTAATTAGCCAGACTATGCTTATTTTTGTAATCTCCTTACGATTATTTTGTGGAAGGGAGTGTGGGTTTGTAATTCAAGGGGGAATGGAGAACACAATGTTTTGGTTTTTCTCATGTATTGGGATTGGAAATGGAGATGAAAACTTTATGACAATCAAAAGGGGAATCGTTATCTTTATTTATGAAAATGGATGGATGTTATGGAAATTGTGGATTTATAATTATATGTATTGTGGATTCTGCAATTTGCAATATATTGGGATTGTGAAAATTCTTTTGAGATTTTAATTATGTATAAATATATGTATGTGAATGATATCTAAGACTTGACCAAGGAATCAAGGTTCTATGCGGGAGCATTTGACTAAAATCTGAGTTTTACGAAAAAGGGGCTATAAAATGGGGGAATAATGTTAAGCTATGTGGGTAATAATATATTTTGTTGTAATATTGTAGTATGTCGCAAAATTCAAGAAGCACGCCATCACAAGAAGAACCTGGAAATGGGACATCCGAGGGAAATTTACTAGAATTACAAGGACCTCAGCTTAACCCAGGGATGGTTAATCCTCCTGAGTCTTCTCTAGGATCTGTTCCTTTTGATCCACCCCAATACCCTGACCCCTTTGGGATGCTAGTGCAAGAATTGTTTAGGCGTATACCCCTTTCATTTACGGGTCAAGTCACTAAAAGAGGGAAATTACGCAGATAGAGTAGCCCGAAGGAACCCAACCTTTTACAAAGGGGGCTGCGACCCCGTAGTGCTAGAGGATTGGATTCGTGAAATAGAGAAAATATTTGAAGTGCTCGAAGTACCAGAAGATAAGAAATTGGCCATAGGCACCTACTATTTGAAGGGAGAAGCGGATATTTGGTGGAGGACCATCAAGGATAAATATCAAGGGACCGCGAAATCTTGGAATGACTTCCTAGGTGATTTACGAGCTCAGTTTTACCCTACCTCCCTTAGGCGCCAAAAAGAGAAAGAGTTTTTAGAATGGAGTATGCTCAAAAAAGATATTTCAGTGGTACAATACACCGCCAAGTTTAATGAACTGTCTCGTTTCGCCCCAGAGTATGTTGCATCGGAGAGGCTGAAGTTAACCCGATATGAGGGAGGCCTAGCGCCGTATATCCGTAGTCAGTTATCATCCCATGACTTCCGAACAATGCAAGAAATGTATGAGAGGGCTGCGGAAGTAGAACGAGTAAGAAAGGAGCTAAGAGCTCTAAACCCCGGAAACCAGGGGACTACCAAGAGGAAGTGGAACGACAAAGGAATGTCAAGTGCCTCAAATGTGGGGAGCAGTCCAGTCAAGAGGCCAGTGCCTTCAGCCCCAAGGAATCAAGCAACTCCTGTCAATGTTAAGGAACCCTGCAGGAAATGTGGCAGGACTAACCACACTACCTCCCAATGTCGGGTAGGTACGGGGAATTGTTTATGGTGTGGAGCCCCGGATCATAAAGCTGCAGAATGCCCAAGGAGAGCCCGGAGATCAGAACTAGGCACCACACGTCTAGCAACGCCAACGAAGGCACCGCAACAAGGCTCAGTGAGTCAAGCATACGTCATGAGCAGGAAGGAGGCAGCAAAATCTGGTATAGTTGTTACTGGCACAGTTTATATATATATGCAACCTTTGACTGCATTATTTGATTATGGAGCAACGCACTCTTTTATTTCAACTAAAGTTGCCTCAAAGTTAAAGTTTCAAAATTTAGCCAGAAAAGTAAATTATTCTATCAGTTTACCTAATGGTCAAACCATGCTTTGCACGACTAGTTTTGTGGGTGTCCCACTCATGTTAAAATCAGAGATATTTCCCGCTAACCTTATTCAGTTAGACCTTAAAGAGTTTGATATCATTCTGGGTATGGATTGGTTGATTTCGACGCAAGCCCAAATCAAGTGTGATAAGGGGATAGTCATTCTTAAGAACGCCTCAGGCACAGAAGTCCACTTCATTGGGGACTTAGGAGCTAACCCGTGCCCCATCATAACTTATGTAAAGGCTCGAAGGATGCTTAATCATGGGTGCGAGGTTTATCTATGTTTAGTAAGTGAAGAATTGAAGACTCCGCTCAAGATAGAGGAGATCCCCGTAGTACGTAATTTTCTAGATGTCTTCCCAGAAGAAATTATGGAGTTACCCCCGAGGAGGGAAATTGATTTTGAGATTGAGCTAATTCCAGGAACAAGACCTATATCTAAGGCACCGTATAGAATGGCGCCTGCAGAGCTTAAGGAGTTAAGAGAGCAATTGGATGATCTATTAATTAAAGGATTCATCAGACCTAGCACATCACCCTGGGGAGCTCCAGTGTTGTTTGTAAGGAAGAAGGACGGTAGCTTAAGGCTATGTATTGATTACCGCGAGCTGAACAAAGTTACCATCAAGAACAAGTACCCTCTACCAAGGATTGATGACCTGTTTGACCAGCTTCAAGGAGCCGGGATGTTTTCTAAGATAGATTTGAGATCAGGATACCACCAGCTCAGAGTTAGAGCTGAGGATATACCCAAGACCGCTTTCAGGACAAGATACGGGCATTATGAGTTTACTGATGATGCCGTTGGGCTTACCAATGCACCGGCAGTATTTATGGATCTGATGAACAGGGTATTCAAACCCTATTTGGATAAGTTTGTAGTAGTATTTATAGATGATATTCTAGTCTATTCGAAAAGTCAAGAGGAGCATGAGAACCATTTGAGGATTGTCCTTCAGACTCTAAGAGAGCGACAGCTGTTCGCCAAGTTTTCAAAATGTGAGTTTTGGTTGAAAGAAGTAGCATTTTGGGTCACATAATCACGGTGCAAAGGGATCCGTGGATCCTAGCAAAGTTTCTGCTCAAAGTCGGGCAAGACCTTCTACAGTTAGCGAAGTGCGAAGTTTCTTAGGCATGGCAGGATATTATAGGAGATTCGTACCGAATTTCTCTAAGTTAGCTCTACCATTAACCAACCTTCTCAAGAACTCGACTCGTTTCGAATGGTCTGACGAGTGTGAAGAAGCCTTCCAAGTGCTCAAAGAGAAGTTAACGACCGCACCGGTGTTATCCCTTCCCGAGGAAGGAAGAGAATATGTGGTATATAGTGATGCGTCCCATCAAGGATTAGGATGTGTGCTGATGCAGGATGATAAGGTGATCGCATATGCATCACGGCAGTTAAAGCCTTACGAGAAAAATTACCCCACTCATGACCTAGAGCTAGCAGCAGTGGTGTTTGCCTTGAAGATTTGGAGGCATTACCTATATGGAGTTCATACGACTATCTTTACGGATCATAAAAGTCTCAAGTACATATTCACTCAGAAGGAGTTAAATTTAAGGCAGCGAAGATGGCTAGAACTTATCAAGGATTATGATTTAGATATCCAATATCATCCTGGCAAAGCAAATGTAGTGGCCGATGCCCTAAGTAGGAAGACTCGGCATGGGAAGTCGACCTGTCTAGAGGTTCACCCAAAGCTGCAACGGGAGCTATGGAAAGAAAACATTGAGCTAGTTAAGCAAGGAGAAGTGACAAGGAAGTTAGCCACCTTATCTCTACAGCCATCTATTATTGAGGAAATCAAGACAGAACAGGTGAATGATCCTGAACTCAAGAGAATCATGGATAATCTTGTCATAAAAGGGATGCCGGGATTCCTAATTCAAGATGATGGAACCTTAAGACTTCAGAATAGGTTGTGTGTGCCCAACAGAGGAGATATAAGGCTGAAGCTTATGGAAGAAAGCCACAACTCACTATATTCAGTGCACCCTGGAGGTACCAAAATGTATAGGGATTTAAAGGAAAGTTTCTGGTGGCCAAACATGAAAAAGGACATAGCCAATTATGTGAATAGGTGCCTAACCTGTCAAAGGATCAAGGCTGAACATCAACGACCATCAGGAGAACTCCGACCTTTGGAAATCCCCACGTGGAAATGGGAATCAATTTCTATGGATTTCATCATGGGTTTACCCCTCACCATGTCCAGGAAGAATGCCATCTGGGTGATTGTGGACCGCTTGACCAAGTCGGCACATTTTGTCCCTATCCACGAAGGGTGGAAGGTAGATAAGCTAGCAGATATATACATTCAAGAGGTTGTCCGTTTGCATGGAATTCCAAGAGAAATAGTATCCGACCGGGATACCAGGTTCCAGTCGAGATTTTGGAGCGCGCTGCAGAAAGCTTTCGGTACACGACTCAATTTTAGTAGCTCATACCATCCGGAGAGCGATGGTCAAACCGAAAGGGTTAATCAGATTGTAGAAGATATGTTGCGTGCATGTGTTCTGGATTTTCAAGGGAATTGGGATGAGTTCCTCCCACTCGTAGAATTTTCATATAATAATAGCTACCAGGCCACCATTAACATGGCCCCGTTTGAAGCACTCTATGGCAGGAGATGTCGTACCCCGTTATGCTGGGGAGAATTAGATGAAGTGTTAATCATAGGTCCAGAACTAATCCAAGACACGACCGATAAGATCCGAGTCATCCAGCAGCACATCAAGACTGCTCAAAGTGGGCAAAAGAGTTATGCAGACAGGAGGCGAAAACCTCTCGAATTTCAAGTGGGTGATCAAGTTTTTCTTAAGATTTCTCCAACGAAAGGAGTTCGAAGATTTAACATCAAAGGGAAATTAAGCCCACGTTTTATTGGGCCATATCCGGTGATAGAAAAGATCAACCCGGTAGCATACCGAATAGAGTTACCTTCTAGTTTAGGAAGGATCCACGACGTTTTTCACGTATCGCAGCTCCGAAAGTATGTGCCGGACCCGAAGCATGTTCTAGTGGAAGAGCCGCCGCTTTTGGCCGAAGATCTAACCTTCGAGCAGCAACCGATTCGAATTTTGGATCGACGAATCAAGCAGCTACGCACGAAAGCAGTCCCATTAGTCAAAGTGCTGTGGGCAAATCAAGATACCTCGGAAGCCACTTGGGAAACCGAGGAAAACATGAAACAACGATACCCTCATCTCTTTTAAGGTAACCAATCACGTTTTTAACCACCATCAAGTTTCGGGGACGAAACTTCTTTTTAGGGGGGGAGGATGTAATAACCCACCCCAAAATCATGTTTAATTACCTATAAACCACAATAATTATTCAAATCGCGTTATAAATTTTTCGCGTTTCCCTTTATTTATCTACTTGTTTATTTATTGTTATCGGTGTCAAGTCTCATGCAGGAGATGGCTAAGGTGCCGAACTATCGGCTTAAAGGTTTACTTTACATATTCATTCAATGATTTAAAGTATTTCAGGTTATACGATGTGTATTATAAATTTATTTACCGAGAAACGGTTAATAGTTGTCCGCCTCGATTTCTATATATATTTTACCGTTCCAACTTTAATTTAGTAAGTCTCATTTCCTTTACATAATTTCAAGAAGTAACTTTTCCCATTTTATTATCTTTTTATCCAAATTCCATTGTATTTTATTTTTATATTACCAAATTATTATCAATGTATTAAATTTCGTACAAAAACCCGATATTTCAATTTATTACAACAATTACAATATTTTTACTCCTAACGTTATCATCTTGTTATTACTTAATTAAAGTGGTATTTCTTAATTGTTATTAGTTTTAATGTTATTAGATGATAGTATATATGTTTTAAGTGGGGAGGGCCTTAATTCATTTTCATCTTCATTTCAAATTTGACAACTCAAGAGACCTCTCACCACTCCTCCTCTCTCCCTCTTGGCAGAGCACCCTCCCAGCCAGCAGCCACCTTTTTTTCCGGCCATTTTCCGGCCAGCCGACGGTGGTTCAGGCCACCGTGCACCACCTCTTCCTCCCTCTTGTGTTTTCATCCATTTTTAACTCCAAGGGTAATCTCTCAAACCACAATTTCAATTCCTTTAGGCCCTAATCTGAAAATACATGTTATATCTATGTTTCTTTTATAAATTCTATCTCTTTTACTCTCTTAATTCATGAATTCAAGTATATAATTGTATTGGTTAAGTTAGGGTTTGGGTTTGGAGTATGTGCATGTGTATTTGGATGAGTTCTTGAGGTTTTCTTGTTGAATTCTTGATGGATATTGTTATAATCTTGATGCATGTGAGTTTCTTGATAAGTTTCTTAGTATATAAGGGCTGTGTTTGTGTTTTGGGATCATGAATTAAGTGTTATTATGTTTAATTTGGGTGAATTAGTGAGGTTTTGGTGCAAGAGTTCAAGAACAAGTCCTTTATGTTGAGTTTATGTTTAATCCATTGTTGCATGTGCTTTTTAAGGTCCTTGATGAGTAAATTTTCAAGGTTTATATTCTGGAAATATAGTGGATTAAAGTTAGGAGAGGTTTGGTTATGTTTAATATGATTAAGAGTGGGAAAAACTCAATTAAAAGCTGTGATGTTGCTGTTTAAAGCCTCTGTTTCGATTCTGGAAATTTACAGTAATATAAAAGTGGATTTTTGCTCAAATTTCTACTCCATTTGATAACTTAAGCTGTTAGCAAACCATAGGCTTTGGAATTTCTAATTTCCGACATGTATAGCCCGAGTTATGACCAAAACCGTGAAGGTACAATTTTATATACGAATTCTGTGTCACTATATTGAGGGCTGTTTTTCGTGTCTTTGGAGATCTCTTTAGTTTTTATGATAAACATGAAAGTTTTAGGCCTCAGTGCAAGCTTTTCGGAAAGGTATGGTTCATCGTCATACGATATCGGGAGAATGAGTTACGAGCCCGGGAAGTAGGGCTGTCCAGAACAACGTTTCTGCTCAATTTAGCTTATGTAAATTAATATCTTTTGGGCCTCAAATCAACCCAATAAGGGGTTCTAAGCATAAATGTGTCATGGTTATAAGTTGTCATTTTGGAGTTACGTGTTTAAGGCTAAGAATACCATTTTGGAGTCTTAAGTGAGTCTTAAGGATAGCTTCCAAAAGCTAGTAAGTTTGGCAAAGTACCTTTTTTTTCCCATCTTTCTTTAGCATAATGTTCAATATCTTTACTCTAGTTAAGAGTTCCTTCTAGCTTGGTAGCATTCAATGTCTAATTCAATTCATTCCTCATTTCATTCCTCATCCCATAATTCATTAATCCAAGCTTGTTTTTATTCACATGTGGACGTGTATATCTTACTCCTTTTCGCCATTTCATTCGATATCGTATCATCAAACCATATTTGAACTCGTTATCTCGCATCCTAGCTTCCAATTTATAATTACCCTAATCATCATCGATTTAAGCTTATTTTTCTTGGATTCAAACCCTTTTATTCGAATCGTCTTCTACGTCATTATTCTCATGTTTTTTCCGACCCGGAAATTCTAAGGTTTTATATGCACAGCTTCTGTCCGAGCCCATTTTAGGGACCTCCCACTCATTTTTAGCCTCTGGTTCTGTTGACAAAGTTGTAGATTATGTTCTTCCCTATTCCGGGATGTACTCTTTCACTTCGTTTCGATTTTCCTAACTCAAGTTATGCTATAAACTCTATTTTCTAGACAACCTGAAATTTTATTCCTAAAATTATTTCATTGATATTACTAAGTTTCTAAACTTGTGAATCTAATTTAGAACCTTATTCGGTTCTTCATTTCTATTTATTCTTATTTTAGTTGACAAGTTTCGAAAGCCATCTCCAAGCCGAGCTGCGCCACCAAGGCCTCTAGCGTCCCAAGGTACGCGAATTGTCCAGCTTTTACGATCTAAATTATAGTCATAATTCATTCAATTTATGCCATGTCAAGTTTTATGGTTTACAATGACTTTATATTTAAAGTGGACCCGCATTCTATGTTTCTATTTTACTTTCATGTTTTAACACTCCTGATCAGAGTGCCTTGACCTGGCCAGTGTCGACTGCTTGGCAGTCACCCATTCCAAGTTTAGATCAACTTGGGCATACGCGTGTGTGAGGTGCTTGCACCGATCGTAAGGGTTCCACCTACTTTCTATTTTCATTGATTTATGTTATGCATATGTTTATGTTCATGTCATGCAAGTCCTATCTTAACCCCTTCCCCGTTTTCAAAATGTTTTTTTAAATGCCGGCACCAAAACCGTTTTCGAACGGTTTACGTGCTGGAGGTTTACGTACTGAGTGTTTCCCCACTCACTTTTGCGTTGTTTTAATGTTTTGTTTTAGGAGGGTCGAGCTCCCAGGGCAAGGACAAGTCGGTTCCAAAGTGATTCAAGGCTCTTGAGGTAGTTTTCTAAGGAAATCATGGGTCAGCAAGGGCGAGCTGGATTTTGGAAGTTGTTCTAGTTTTTAAGCTATGTTTAAGTTTATATACTTTATCCAGGGGTTGTATAAGTTTTATATGTGAAGGTTCTCGAGTTAGTAAGTTATCTTGTGGTTTTGGAAGTTTCTTTAGTGTTGTTGCCTTGTCTCTTTTGGGAGACGGCGGTCATGCCTCGACCTAAGGTGTTCCGTTGCGCTAATCACAGGTTTGGGTTTCTAAGTGTAGTCTTAATCTTGTGATTAAGGTTGGGGCGTTACATACACCCGTGCACTTGCGGCGTATCACTTTTGCAGGTCATGCAGGAGACCAACTTTCTTGTAATTATTGTAGACATCTTCAAGGTCGATCGGCCTCCTTCTCTGGCCAATGAAAAATTGCCACGTGGCAGTGTGGACCGAGCTACTTTGGCTACAAAAGAGAGTCCTTAGCTGCGGGAACTCTCACATCCTCATTCAAGCTCTTCATTGTCTTTCATTTGCTACTTCTCTCTAGAAATCTTCTTTGGTATTTTAGCCTTCATCACAAGAAGATGAATGTTTTCAGAAGGGGACGCAGACGTGCTACTCAGCGAGCAGTCCAGGAGCATCCTTATACAAGGACAGTGCAAAAGGAATATCCAAATAGAGATGTCACTCCGGCACAGCTCGTGTTTCGCCAAGATGAACATGCATGGATTTTTCCGTTCCTATGTTTCGGTACACACTTTTCATAACCTGTTTTGCATGTTGTTGTTTGCGTTTAGAACTCTAAGTTGGATTTAAAGTAGATGGGTACTCTAAATTTTTCTTAAAGTACATAGTGATTCTAGATAGAAAACTTAGACCCTTACTTTGATTCTTTTTGCCATAGGAGGACTCCTTGAAGTCATGTGGGAGCATGCAAAGGGTAGTGTCTTTGGCTAGCAATGAAAATGTAGAAAGGTTTTACTCGGCCACTATTGAGAGCGCAGGTTTTGGCCCTTTCCTGGCTTGCCTGAAAGCCTGGAAATCACGTACCATAAGGATATTTTGATGGGCAATAGTGGAGCGTTTTTGGGACTCAACAAACTCGTTTCAACTCCCTGTGGGTGAAATGATGCTCACACCTGTTGACTTTGTGATGATCACATGCCTCAGCTAGGGTGGCTAGTTGTTGGTATTTCAGAAGGATCCTGATCCTCGTGCTTTTTAGTTATTGCGGCCCGCTCTTGACTCTTGGGAGGGCGGCATGGTGGTTTACGATATTCAAACTTGGTGGCTGTTTTAAAAAGTGAGGGTTTTGCGAACCTGCCCCTCCCTCAGCATTAGTTTCTGGTGCTTGCTCATTTTATCAACACGACCATCTTTGCAAACCATGGAGATACGATCACCTTTTTTTGGATACACCACATCCTGGATTATGATAGGATGAAAAACTTTAATCGGTCGCCACGCTCACTTGGTGAGAGGAATATGGGTTGCATGTCGTCGTACTGGCGGTGACACAGTGGGGCGTCCAAGAACTACAGAGCCAAAGCGGCTCAGCCTAGGTAGCAGTCTATGGCGATTCTTGGAGGTTGCTCCAAGATATTTTCCTTGGAAATTTTGTGATGTGCAAAATTCCTTCTTTTCTTACTAAGATCTTTCCTAGTGTGCTGGTGTGGGTCTTAGCATATTTTCTCCCGGTAGTTGGGGGAACAAATGATGTCAACTTGAGAATCCCTGCCGCTGTTCCATGGGCGGAACCGTCGCACTAACGTCACCCAAAATATCACTTCAAGGACTTGAATGGTCTTAAGCGAATCATCGACAGTCTTCGACCGGTATGGCTCGTCATTTTTCTTGGTTTCATCTTTCTATTATTTTGAGCTCATAATGTTCTTTCAGGAGGATATCGTCCGATCTCCATGGGACAACTATCTTTTGGAAGGCCTCCATTATAATATCCACTTGGCACATGAGGCAAGTGAGCGCCGTTTGTTACTAGAAGGTCCCTCGGGCCTTGTCTTCTACTTGGGATAGCGCTTCTTATTTCAACATACAGGGGAGTGGCCCTCTAGGGTGCCTGTTGACCCTCCCGAGCTTATCTATGACAAGCAGGCCTTGACATAAGATGAGATGACTCGATTGTTGATCGGGGAGCCTGCCATCAACTTCATAGTTCTAGTGGATGATCTGGAGGAAGCGGTCGCTCATCATAGAGGGTGCTTGACTTTTGCTCGGGTAACGAATTTCTTCAACTTATGAAATGATGCATTTTTGCTCTTTCGCTAACAACCGGTCTTTCTGCAGCTGGAAGGATATTATGATCCTCTCTTGGATCAACATGTGGGGGAACTTGAGTAAGCGGAGGACGAGGACATGTTTGGCTTCATTTCACTCGTGCCGAATGATCATGAAGTGTTGCAATATTTTGATGTTAACCCGGTAAGTCGCTTGCTTTTGCTAACTTTCCTCATGTTGTATTGAGTTCTCATCGGTCCTTTCTGATGTAACAAGCATATGCTCATATTCAAGTTTTGCTGAGGGAAGGCATCACTGCTCAAGAATTCATTGATCGAAATTTCATGGATGGTCAATATCAAGGTCCCATGCAAGCTGTTGGTGAAGAGAACCATGAAGCTCATTCTCATGTGAGTTTGCCGCATTTTGAGAGCTCGTCACAGCGTCCTCCTCGCCATTCTTCAGCAGGAGAAACTAGTAGGAGAGCCTATCGTGGAGATCCAGGTGCAGGACCGTCCGGACGTAGGGATCAAGATCTGATGGGCGAACTTTGGACTCTCCATGCTAGTTCTTCGGGAGGTAGACAACGGTCTCCCGGCATTCCTGAATTCATGGTGGAAGATTACTCGGAATCGAGTGGATTCCATGGCCCTCCTCAGTAGTCTTCTTTGGCATTGGCGGCAAGGCCTCTTTCTTTTAGTGCTATTCCAAGCTTTTTTTTTTGTTTTGTACGAGGAATAAACAAATGTACGACAACGAGAAATGAAAATGCAAGCAGACTTCTTCTATGCACATGATTTTGGACTCGATCGAATGCAATGCATGCAAGCCCCTAGTTTTTTTTATTTATAGGTCAATCTCAGACTCTTTACAAGGAATTGAACTCAAAAAAACAAATTAAATTCGCTAGAATATTAATATAATTACACCAAAGATTATAAAAGACAAATAAAATCAAAGAAAATAATTGCATGTACATCAACACGCCTAATGGACCCAAAACCGTGTCTTCCCCCATACTTACACGTACACGGTACCAACTTGGTGGGAGATTCCTCTCCCTTCTACTGTAGGCCGACCGGCCATAACACGGTGGAGGCCACCATGTCTTCTCTGTTCACACGTCACTGGTTGTCATTCCTTCCCCTTGGTTCAATCAGGTTAGAGGCAGAAACAGTGTACTCGTAGCATGTCATTCAACATTAGAATACTATTTGAGCAAGACTTGTTGATGCTTCTTTTCATCCCATTTTGTCCTCTTGGTCTTACCTTCTTCACCCCTTCAATTATGGCTTTTAAAAAGAAACTCGATCTTTGGATCTTGGTTTCATCCCATTTCATCCCATTTTGATGCTTCTTTTCATCCCATTTCATCCCATTTTGTCATTCCTTCCCCTTGGTTCAATCAGGTTTGGTCTTTTGCATCTTGGTTGAGTTTTTATTTTACCATGGTGGTTCGGGTTTCGCCCCTCTTTCTCTTATCCATATCGTCAATGAAATGGCCCGTGGCCACAACCTAGCTCCCATGACGACGGCGGAAACTCTATTGGGCCTTGATTCTTGGAGTTCTTCACAGACTTTTCGGGGAAGCCTCCTCACTCTTCAAGTAAGTATCGACATGTCTTTTTCTTTTTTCGTATTATCATCCCCTCTTTTTTTAATGATTTTTTTTCTTTTGATTTTGCATGAATTATTTAAATAATCCATGTGGAATCAATTTGTCAATTTTTCCTTGATTGTATTTCCTTTTTTTTTTTTTTTTTGCAACCAAAAGACTACTATATCTCCTTTCTTCTCAGATATGGCTTATGGAACACCTCAGCATGGTGTTCTCCCCTTTAACCCCATCGGAGTTGGCTCACTTTTGCCAACGCAAAAGGAAGTTTGATGCGCGTCGCAGCTTCGAGGAGTGGGTGATCTTCTTGAAGGATTACAAAGAAATTCAATGGTAGATTCAACGGTGGAAGGTTCCATGCTTCTCCAAGCATTCAAGCAAGGCGGCTCATATCACTTTGTTGGGTCTGAGGGAATTCACCTACTATTTTCCTGACCGGGTCATACGCCAAATGGGGCGACTACAAGATATTCTGTTGCCCCCATGTGAAGTTCCTGACCTGACACATCTCTAAGATACGGTGATCGAATCACTACTATCGGCGCAGTACAATGGCGTGAGAAGCGCACTCATTCACCTCTCCGAGAGGCTCCAAAGCTGAAAGTGTCATTATCATTGGAGAGTCTTACCCTAATGTAGAAAAATCAAGCAAGACTTGTCAAGCGAGCACTAACGGGCCTAAGGACTCCGACTCGAACTAGGACTTGACGCATATCTAGTAAATAGGATGGAGAGGCGAGAAATGGAATAAAATGTTAGAAACATGCGTGCGCTATGCATTTATTTAATTTGATGCTTCTCCTTTATTAAAATTAGCAAAACAAAAATGTATCGAATCAAGAGTGTACTTCTTTTATCGATATGAGAAGTAATACATTTCATTTTGTTTTACAAGAATTAACATGAGCTATTATCTTCTTCTTGTCAATCCTTGCGCATTCGGTAGCAAAACTTTCAACCTCTCCTTTTAGCTAACTTGTCCCGAAGGATTTTTAAGTTAGTCTCTCATTTTTTTTTTCTTTTTTTTTGTTTTTTTTTTCATAAGCAAGTGGCCTATTGGCAGTTCGGTTGCTTGCTTTTATAAGGTAATACATGTTCAAGTAGATAGGGGTACCAACCCTTAGTAGCTTAGACATAATACGTCTTTAGCTGATCCAGGTTCACAGGTTGAATAAGCTCTTCTCCTTCAAGTATTGCTAAACGAGCAGCACCTCCATGTGTAATGAAGATAATGACATAAGGTCCTTTCCAATTCGGGGCAAACTTACCACGAGGATCCTGACGAGAGGACCTCATTTCTGGCAAAACTTAGTCACCTTCTATCAGATCTCGATCTTTGACCTTTTTGTTGAACGCGCGAGTAATTCGACTCTGATAAAGCTGAATATTGTGTAATGCGCGGAGTCGACGTTCATCCATCAATGTTAACTCCTCATACTTGGCTCGAGCCCATTCAGCTTCGGGAATTTGGCTCTCGGCGATGATTCTCAGGGAAGGAATAACAATCTCCATAGGCAAGACCGCCTCCATTCCATACACCAAAAAGTAAGGTGTAGCCCTAGTTGCAGTACGAATAGAAGTACGATATCCACACAACGCGAAAGGGAGTTTGTTAGGCCAATCCCTATATGTGACCGCCATCTTCTTAATGATTTTTACCAAAGTTTTGTTCACAGCCTCGACAGCTCCATTCTTTTGTGGCCGATAAGGAGAAGCATGATAACGCTGGATCTTGTACTTTGCCAAAAGAGTGGCAAATTCTCCCATAAAATGACTCCCATTGTCGCTGATCACCTCATGTCGTACTCCAAATCTACAGATGATGTTCTTCAACATAAACTGGGCAACATGCTTCGAGGTAATCTTCGCATATGAAGCGGCTTCTACCCACTTAGTAAAGTATTCCACGGCTACTAGCACATATTCATGACCTCCTGTGCCCTTAGGCGAAACCTTTCCAATAATATCAATGCCCCATACTGAAAATGGCCAAGGCGAGGCCAAAGTGGTTAGATAAGATGATGGTTGATGCTTGAGGTCGCATACTCTTGGCACTTTGAGCACTTCCTTACAAATTGAAGACAATCGACTCATTGTGGACCGTAAATACCTCGCCTGAATTTTCTTCACTAGCATCCTCCCATTCATGTGTGGTCCACACTCTCCTCCATGGGTGGACTTCATCAGTTCTCTAGCTTCCAATTCATCAACTCACAATAGATTTATACTAGTCGCATCCTTCTTGTTAAAACGCGGTCAATGATGCAATATTGTGTGGCCACTAATCGGATAACCCTCCGAGCTTGGTGCCTAACCTCAGTGGTATACACCATCCTTCAGGAAGGTGTAGATGTCAAAGTACCACGCCTCAGGACTGATGGTATGGATCATTAAAGGATGCTGATGAGCGGGTTGGATCTTCCTCTGTACCACAACTGCCAAAGTCTGATCTATCTCCGGCATTGCTACCATAGACGATAGCTTAGCTAGCGCATCAACTAACTCATTGCGACTTCTTGGTAGGTATTTGAACACAATGTGCTTGAATCTCTTGGCCAAATAAGATAAGTGTTGTTGATATAGCGCCAAAGACTCACTCTTCACTTTCCAAACGCTAGTAGCTTGATTGACAATTAAACTGGAGTCTCTAAATACTCGTAATCTTTCAATACCCATTTCCAGAGTCATATGTATACCTAAGATACAAGCGTCATATTCAGCAACATTGTTGGTGCCGTCAAAATCCAGCTTGACCGCCAAAGGAAAATGTAAGTCTTCAGGAGATATCAGCAGAGCTCCGACTGGCTCTGCACCCCATTTGATTTGCAACACCATCGAAGTGCAACTTCCAAGTCCCTCTTCCACTTGGAATACCTGCTTATCACTAAACTCTAAGCCCCTAGTGTCAGGGTCCTCAATCGGGAAATCAATTAGAAATTCAGAAATCGCTCGACCTTTTACAGATTTCGAATGCTGAAAATGAAGGTCAAACACAGATAACATGACTAACCATTGGGCAATTCGACTGTTCACAATAGGTTGCTCCATGATATACTTGACTGGATTGTATGCCGCAATCACATAAATGGTGTGTACCAACAGATAATGGCGGAGTTTCTTCATAGACCAAACTAAGACTAAGGCCATCTTTTCTATCTCGGAGTAACGGGATTCACACCCACAGAACTTCTTACTGATGTAGTATATAGCCTTCTCCAAATTGTCGACCTTTTGAGCCAACATGGCACCCATCGCACCCTGATTGATGGTGAGACAAAGTAGCAACGACTTCCCGGGCACAGGCGGGACTAGTATTAGCGGACTAGTCAAGTCGGCTTGATCTTGTCGAACGCTGCCAGGCATTGTTCATCCCATTCAACCTTTGCCCCCTTCTTCAATTTCTTGAACAACGGCTCACAGGTCATAATGAGCTTGGAAATGAACCGGCTTAGATATTGAACTAGGATACCACAAATCTCCTTCTCCATTCGAGGCAGTGGCATATCCTGAATAGCTTTAATCTTGGATGGATCAACTTCAATCTCTCGTTGACTGACGATATATCCTAACAGCTTCCCTGAGGTTACTCCAAATGCACATTTCTGCGGATTCAGCCTCATGTTGTACTTACGAAGCCTAAGGAAAAACTTGCGCAAGTTATGGATGTGGTCTTCACGCCTTTCAGATTTGACCATCATGTCATCCACATATGCTTCTATCTCCTTGTGAATCATGTCATGAAGTAAAGTAATGACAGTGCGTTGGTAAGTAGCACCAACATTCTTCAGCCCAAATGGCATAACAACATAGCAAAAGGTTCACCACGGAGTAATAAAAGATGTTTGCTCCATGACTTCCTCAACCATTTTGATCTGGTTGTAACCGGCATACCTATCCATAAATGACAAGAGTTCGTGACCACCAGTGTTATCAACCAGGACGTCGATGTGTGGCAAAGGAAAAGAATCCTTTGCGCTAGCTTTGTTCAGATCCCTAAAATCAACGCACATCTGTACCTTCCCATCTTTTTTCGGCACGGGGACGATATTAGCTACCCATTGTGGAAATTCTACAATTCTGATAAACTTGGCCTCCAACTGTTTCCGAACCTCATCGTGGATCTTATCGGACCATTCATTCTTAATTCTGCGTGGACGCTGCTGGACAGGTTTAGCGTCCGGATAGAGAGGTATGGCATGCTCGACAATCTCTCGGTCGATCCCAGTCATGTCCTCATAAGACCAGGCGAAGACGTCGATAAACTCTCCCAAGAGAGTGGAGAACTCCTGTTGCTCCCCTTGGGTTAATGATTTGCCAATTTTCAATTCCCAGGGAGTTTCAGGTGTCCCCACATTGATAGAAATGGTTTCTTCAACTGCTAACATATGACTCTCACGTTTTGATAAGTCGTTTTTATATAGAGTTTTTAGGGCTCAAAACATATCAGTTTCATGCTTTTTGTGTCCGATATCTCGTATTTTTAAGTCAATTTCCGTGATTTATACACTTGTTCGCGAGTTTGGTATGTTTTACAGGAATTGGTGGAATTATATCAAAAAACATGAAGAATTAGAGAAGAAATAACAAAAATCATGGAAAATAAAAAAAGATGTTGAAGGGAAAGAAAGGAAGGATGGAGAATGGCCCAAAATCACACGGCCCAAACCCAATTAAGATGGAAGAACAAGGCGCAGGCAGCATTTTAGAAACGCAGCCCGCGCCTCGTCCAGAAGCATCAAAAAGCGAGTAGAACCAAAATGCAGGCCGCGTTTTTCAGGCGCAGCCAGCGCCCTCTCAGGCAGACTTTCACTTTTGGGCAAAATGCAGCCAGCGTTTCCAAAACGCAGGCCGCGTTTTGTGCCCTAATTGCGCATTATAAAAGGACTACTTCGCCGTTCAATTGGACAATAATTAACGATTGAGAGTTCTATTTCCGCCGTTTAGCCTTAGGGTTTTCTCTGTAATTCCTCCCTTCGGGGAGCCTTTCTAGTAGATTAGGAACGAAAGAGGAGGAGAAGGAGATCGAATCCAGTGACACGAAGAGATCGATGTCGACGACTCGAACGTTCGGTTTAATTTCTATTTACTTTATGCTTCGTTATTCAGATTTTATTATTGTTTTCCTTGTTTTTATTATTATGAGTGCTTAGATTCCTTGTTTAGGGGATAAACCCGACGTTCTTCAATTAATTTATAGTGTGTAATTTCAGTTTTAGGTTTTAGTACAGTCGTTTAATATCCTGTATTGTATGTCATGGTAATTTGGCAACAAAACGACAGTTTGAGCCTGTACTTGGTTTTAGATTCTCGACAACAGAACGACAGTTTGAGTCTTGAATTGGATTGCGTAGATTGATTAGGTTTAGAAAATAGTTAGACATAATGATTCTTGCCTAGGGTCGTGTTATAATCAGTTCTTTATCTTTGATTAGATTAAATAGTTAGAAATAATGATAGTTTAATCACTGTAACTCACCTAGGATTGAAAGATCGAAGTGATAAGGCTTTGAAAGATTATAGACCCCGACACTACTAAATTACCTAGAACTAGAATCACCGCTTAATTGATTAAGTTACTGGAGTGGACTCCCCTGAACACCTTTAATTACTTGGTTAAATCCTTTAATTTCCTGCTGTCTTAGTTAATTATCTGAAACATTACACCAACCTTTTGATCGACCTAGCATCCTTTGTAATGAACTAGTTTAGTGCGTAGTTGAGCACAAGTCCCTGAGAGATAATGATATTTTTATTACTACACAGACCCGTACACTTGCGGTACACAGATACCTTATATGTTTTACGTCTGTCAAGTTTTTGGCACCGTTGCCGGGGACTTATTTCTCCAACTGCCATTAGAGAAACGCACTCTGGTTGACTAGGTTCTTATTGCTTTTCGTTAAACCCTAAAAATCGAATAAAAACTAAAAAATTTTAAAATCTAAAAATATGGCAATTCTTGATTTTCTTGATTTACCTCAATATATTTTCTTTATCTTCTTTGTTATCACTTTTGATTACGCTTGGTATTCTTGTTTTTGTCCCTTTTCCGGTTTACATAAACAGATTTCTCATTTGGATTTGATCCCGAGACTGGACGAACCCTACGAGAAAGAAGCAAAAAGCAAAGAACTGGAGAAAGAACAAGAACAAGAAGAAGAAGCTAGGTGCGAAGCGGGAGAGATGACCAATCAACCGCAAACACTGGGCCAGTACATGACACCCACTAAACCCCAGTACGCAATCTCAGTCCCTGCCATTGCATTTGATGACTTCGAACTGCGGGAATCGCTAATCAACTTAGAATCCAAGGAACCTTTCCATGGACATCCAAGCGAAGATCCAAACCGTCACCTACGCCTCTTCAACCAAGCCTGTGATACCTTCAAGACCAACGTCTCGGAAGATGCTATCAAACTGAGGCTCTTCCCGTTTTCTTTAGAAGGCAAACCATGGGAATGGCTTGACTCCCTCCCTCCCAACTCAATCACCACGTTCAGCGAACTCGTCAGCACGTTCTTGGCAAGATATTTTCCTCTCAGCAAGCTTACTAGCTTGAGGAACCGGATTTCGACGTTCACCCAAGAACCTGACGAGCCACTCTATGAAGTTTGGGGTAGATTCAAGGACCTTCTCCGCCAATGTCCTCAACACGGATTCGAACCTTGCGGTCCAATCAAGTCATTCTTTGACGGAATAAACAAATCGACAAGAGAAAGCATCCTTTCAGCTACTGGAGGCGATATCATGAACAGGACTATACTTGAGATCACGGACTTGATCGAAAATTTGGCGAACAATTCACATCAATGGTCAGAACCCCGCCATAGTGCGGGAGGTAAGAAAAGTATTGATGCGATTTCTTTATTAACTGCTAAACTTGATACTTTGGTGAAAAAAATAGACCGTCAAGACTCACCTGCACCCTCACTTTCACCTTGTAACTCGACCAAGCATGACATTTCTGCATGTCCTACGGGAATAGCCTGTAACGACCAAACTCAACAAGTCCATTCTGTTGATCGAAACTCGAACTTAGATTCTATAGTGAAAAGTCTTGTGTCAAGCCAGTAGGAACAGAAAGAGATTATTAAGAATCTTTTTGAAAAGATAGAGGTCCTGACCCATCAAAACAAAATCTAGAGACTCAATTAACTAATCAGGACACCTTCCCTCTTTCATCTACTGTGAATACAAATGAACATTGTAATGCTTTGACTCTTAGGAATGGAAAACAATTAGATGAACCCAAGAGAAGCCAACTTGAGAGTAGAGACCCTGAACTAGAAAAAGAACCATCAGTAGATGTTGCTATCCAAGGAGATAAAATAGAACAAGGTGACCCACCAGTAACTAGCCAAAGAATCTATATACCACCCATACCATTTCCTCAAAGGCTAGTCAAGGCACATCTAGCCAAAGCAAAACTCGACTTTATGACGGGGTTTGAGGTGAGTGAACCATCTGGGTTAGATACTAGGTTTGAGGATGATTTTCATCATGATTCTGTTGATATTATTAATGAGGAACCAAGCGAGAAGGTTATTAGTGAATTAAATTTTTCAAACAAGGATCCTGATAATATTGTACTCCATGATTCCAGTGACTTATTCCATGCTTCTATTTCTTTTTCATTGCCTTTAGTTTTACCAGAAACCTTCGAGGAACCTATGCCTGATGAAAAAACCTTTGACGTTCAAATTAATATCTTTGACGAGGTTAATTTTTGTGTTTCGACGGGTGAAACTAACAGTATTATTGATGAATTGTCCTTAGGTAATTACCCTTCCCTTGATCCTTATTGGATACACCTTGAGGACCTTCCTAGAAAATTCTTGTGGACCAAATATTTTGAATCTTTTGATTTTTCTAGAGAATTTGATTTATTGCTGAGAACTTTACTAACGTTTTATTTTATAAGTTTTCAGCGTATCTCATGTTTACTAACTTGCAAACCACATGCGGAGGAGTTTGACAAGCTACTAAGGGCCTTGACGTCATCCGGAACGAAGACCCGGATCTTGACCTTCTAACCGAGTCTATTTTAATTTTCTAGAGTTTTTTTTTTATAATTTCCGTTCGATTTTGCTAAATTTTGGTTTTCGTTTCTGATTTTCTCTTTGATAATTAGATTCATTAAATTTTTAGTCAAGTTTTTGGTTATTTATTGAAATTATTATCTCTAACATAATAATTTTTGAGTTGGTAGATGTGTGTAGGGAATTTTGGTAGGTCAAATTGTAGGGAAAATAAGGAGCAAACAAAGAAGAAAGGAGAAAACAAGCAAAAAGTTGCAAAAATCGAATTACTTGCATCAGGTAGGAAAACACAGCCAGCGTTTTCCAGGCGCTGGCTGCGCCTCGTCCAGAACGCCCAGGTAGTTCCTTTTTGCAAAACGCAGGCTGCGTTTTGCCTTTTTGCCCAGAAAATTTGCCCACCCCTTTTAATTTTGTCGAGCCCTTTCCTTTCTTTCAAAACAAAGAAGACCCTCCTTTTTTTTCCCCTAACCCCTCGACCCCTTTCCCCAAACGCGACAAGCGACACCAGGACCAAGCCATACCAACCCTTCCCCACCGACCGAGGATCCTTTATCCTTTACTTGCTCTTACCCTTCACCGTTGTCTTCTGCATTGAGGACAATGCAACATTTAAGCATGAGGGGGTTGAATATTCTGTGAATATTTTTCTTGTTTCTCTGTTTTTCGTTTTATTTTTCTTTTATTTTCGTTTTTCTTTTTCTTGTTTTATGCTTATTTTTCAGTTTTTAGAGTGATTTCTTATCTTTAGTTTGTTTCTAGTTTGATTTTTCTTACTTTTAGTGTGTTTTCTTTTGTTGAGTTTTTAGTTTGTGTGTTTCTTTAATTGTTTTTAGTTTTCCTTTCCTAGTTTCTTTTTAGTTTTAGGATTGCATTCACCTAGATTGCATTAGTTAGTAGCATGTAGATTTTTCCTTTATTTCTTTTCTTAGTTTGTTTCTTTTTCTGTCTTTTGCATTCACTTTACTCAAAAACCCAAAAAAATCAGAAATTAGAAAAAGACCAAAAAAACTTGGCATATTTTGGTATATTTTGGTGAACCACCGAGCACTTGGCATATTTTGGTGAACAACATGGTGAATCTCCAAGCCTTGGTGGATGTCTTTCAATCTCCGGAAGCGCTTAAACTCAAACCGGCGTCGCGAGTACGAGGTTTGGTCTTTTGCATCTTGGTTGAGTTTTTATTTTACCATGGTGGTTCGGGTTTCGCCCCTCTTTCTCTTATCCATATCGTCGATGAAATGGCCCGTGGCCACAACCTAGCTCCCATGACAACGGCGGAAACTCTATTGGGCCTTGATTCTTGGAGTTCTTCACAGACTTTTCGGGGAAGCCTCCTCACTCTTCAAGTAAGTATCGACATTTCTTTTTCTTTTTTCGTATTATCATCCCCTCTTTTTTTAATGATTTTTTTTCTTTTGATTTTGCATGAATTATTTAAATAATCCATGTGGAATCAATTTGTCAATTTTTCCTTGATTGTATTTCCTTTTTTTTTTTTTTGCAACCAAAAGACTACTATATCTCCTTTCTTCTCAGATATGGCTTATGGAACACCTCAGCATGGTGTTCTCCCCTTTAACCCCATCGGAGTTGGCTCACTTTTGCCAACGCAAAAGGAAGTTTGATGCGCGTCGCAGCTTCGAGGAGTGGGTGATCTTCTTGAAGGATCACAAAGAAATTCAATGGTAGATTCAACGGTGGAAGGTTCCATGCTTCTCCAAGCATTCAAGCAAGGCGGCTCATATCACTTTGTTGGGTCTGAGGGAATTCACCTACTATTTTCCTAACCGGGTCATACGCCAAATGGGGCGACTACAAGATATTCTGTTGCCCCCATGTGAAGTTCCTGACCTGACACATCTCTAAGATACGGTGATCGAATCACCACTATCGGCGCAGTACAATGGCGTGAGAAGCGCACTCGTTCACCTCTCCGAGAGGCTCCAAAGCTGAAAGTGTCATTATCATTGGAGAGTCTCACCCTAATGTAGAAAAATCAAGCAAGACTTGTCAAGCGAGCACTAACGGGCCTAAGGACTCCGACTCGAACTAGGACTTGACGCATATCTAGTAAGTAGGATGGAGAGGCGAGAAATGGAATAAAATGTTAGAAACATGCGTGCGCTATGCATTTATTTAATTTGATGCTTCTCCTTTATTAAAATTAGCAAAACAAAAATGTATCGAATCAAGAGTGTACTTCTTTTATCGATATGAGAAGTAATACATTTCATTTTGTTTTACAAGAATTAACATGAGCTATTATCTTCTTCTTGTCAATCCTTGCGCATTCGGTAGCAAAACTTTCAACCTCTCCTTTTAGCTAACTTGTCCCGAAGGATTTTTAAGTTAGTCTCTCATTTTTTTTTCTTTTTTTTTGTTCTTTTTTTTTTCATAAGCAAGTGGCCTATTGGCAGTTCGGTTGCTTGCTTTTATAAGGTAATACATGTTCAAGTAGATAGGGGTACCAACCCTTAGTAGCTTAGACATAATACGTCTTTAGCTGATCCAGGTTCACAGGTTGAATAAGCTCTTCTCCTTCAGGTATTGCTAAACGAGCAGCACCTCCATGTGTAATGAAGATAATGACATAAGGTCCTTTCCAATTCGGGGCAAACTTGCCACGAGGATCCTGACGAGTGGACCTCATTTCTGGCAAAACTTAGTCACCTTCTATAAGATCTCGATCTTTGACCTTTTTGTTGAACGCGCGAGTAATTCGACTCTGATAAAGCTGAATATTGTGTAATGCGCGGAGTCGACGTTCATCCATCAATGTTAACTCCTCATACTTGGCTCGAGCCCATTCAGCTTCGGGAATTTGGCTCTCGGCGATGATTCTCAGGGAAGGAATAACAATCTCCATAGGCAAGACCGCCTCCATTCCATACACCAAAAAGTAAGGTGTAGCCCTAGTTGCAGTACGAATAGAAGTACGATATCCACACAACGCGAAAGGGAGTTTGTTAGGCCAATCCCTATATGTGACCGCCATCTTCTTAATGATTTTTACCAAAGTTTTGTTCACAGCCTCGACAGCTCCATTCTTTTGTGGCCGATAAGGAGAAGCATGATAACGCTGGATCTTGTACTTTGCCAAAAGAGTGGCAAATTCTCCCATAAAATGACTCCCATTGTCGCTGATCACCTCATGTCGTACTCCAAATCTACAGATGATGTTCTTCAACATAAACTGGGCAACATGCTTCGAGGTAATCTTCGCATATGAAGCGGCTTCTACCCACTTAGTAAAGTATTCCACGGCTACTAGCACATATTCATGACCTCCTGTGCCCTTAGGCGAAACCTTTCCAATAATATCAATGCCCCATACTGAAAATGGCCAAGGCGAGGCCAAAGTGGTTAGATAAGATGATGGTTGATGCTTGAGGTCAGCATACTCTTGGCACTTTGAGCACTTCCTTACAAATTGAAGACAATCTGACTCCATTGTGGACCAGAAATACCCTGCTCGCTGAATTTTCTTCACTAGCATCCTCCCATTCATGTGTGGTCCACACTCTCCTCCATGGGTGGACTTCATCAGTTCTCTAGCTTCCAATTCATCAACTCACAATAGATTTATACTAGTCGCATCCTTCTTGTTAAAACGGTCCTGAATGATGCAATATTGTGTGGCCACCAATCGGATAACCCTCCGAGCTTGGTGCCTAGCCTCTGGTGGGTATACACCATCCTTCAGGAAGGTGTAGATGTCAAAGTACCACGCCTCAGGACTGATGGTATGGATCATTAAAGGATGCTGATGAGCGGGTTGGATCTTCCTCTGTACCACAACTGCCAAAGTCTGATCTATCTCCGGCATTGCTACCATAGACGATAGCTTAGCTAGCGCATCAACTAACTCATTGCGACTTCTTGGTAGGTATTTGAACACAATGTGCTTGAATCTCTTGGCCAAATAAGATAAGTGTTGTTGATATAGCGCCAAAGACTCACTCTTCACTTTCCAAACGCTAGTAGCTTGATTGACAATTAAACTGGAGTCTCTAAATACTCGTAATCTTTCAATACCCATTTCCAGAGTCATATGTATACCTAAGATACAAGCGTCATATTCAGCAACATTGTTGGTGCCGTCAAAATCCAGCTTGACCGCCAAAGGAAAATGTAAGTCTTCAGGAGATATCAGCAGAGCTCCGACTGGCTCTGCACCCCATTTGATTTGCAACACCATCGAAGTGCAACTTCTAAGTCCCTCTTTCACTTGGAATACCTGCTTATCACTAAACTCTAAACCCCTAGTGTCAGGGTCCTCAATCGGGAAATCAGTTAGAAAATCAGAAATCGCTCGACCTTTTACAGATTTCGAATGCTGAAAATGAAGGTCAAACACAGATAACATGACTACCCATTGGGCAATTCGACTGTTCACAATAGGTTGCTCCATGATATACTTGACTGGATTGTATGCCGCAATCACATAAATGGTGTGTACCAACAGATAATGGCGGAGTTTCTTCATAGACCAAACTAAGACTAAGGCCATCTTTTCTATCTCGGAGTAACGGGATTCACACCCACAGAACTTCTTACTGATGTAGTATATAGCCTTCTCCAAATTGTCGACCTTTTGAGCCAACATGGCACCCATCGCACCCTGATTGATGGTGAGACAAAGTAGCAACGACTTCCCGGGCACAGGCGGGACTAGTATTGGCGGACTAGTCAAGTCGGCTTGATCTTGTCGAACGCTGCCAGGCATTGTTCATCCCATTCAACCTTTGCCCCCTTCTTCAATTTCTTGAACAACGGCTCACAGGTCATAATGAGCTTGGAAATGAACCAGCTTAGATATTGAACTAGGAAACCACAAATCTCCTTCTCCATTCGAGGCAGTGGCAAATCCTGAATAGCTTTAATCTTGGATGGATCAACTTCAATCCCTCGTTGACTGACGATATATCCTAACAGCTTCCCTGAGGTTACTCCAAATGCACATTTCTGCGGATTCAGCCTCATGTTGTACTTACGAAGCCTAAGGAAAAACTTGCGCAAGTTATGGATGTGGTCTTCACGCCTTTCAGATTTGACGATCATGTCATCCACATATGCTTCTACCTCCTTGTGAATCATGTCATGAAGTAAAGTAATGACAGTGCGTTGGTAAGTAGCACCAGCATTCTTCAGCCCAAATGGCATAACAACATAGCAAAAGGTTCACCACGGAGTAATAAAAGATGTTTGCTCCATGACTTCCTCAACCATTTTGATCTGGTTGTAACCGGCATACCTTCCCATCTTCTTTCGGCACGGGGACGATATTAGCTACCCATTGTGGAAATTCTACAATTCTGATAAACTTGGCCTCCAACTGTTTCCGAACCTCATCGTGGATCTTATCGGACCATTCATTCTTAATTCTGCGTGGACGCTGCTGGACAGGTTTAGCGTCCGGATAGAGAGGTATGGCATGCTCGGCAATCTCTCGGTCGATCCCAGTCATGTCCTCATAAGACCAGGCGAAGACGTCGATAAACTCTCCCAAGAGAGTGGAGAACTCCTGTTGCTCCCCTTGGGTTAATGATTTGCCAATTTTCAATTCCCAGGGAGTTTCAGGTGTCCCCACATTGATAGAAATGGTTTCTTCAACTGCTAACATATGACTCTCACGTTTTGATAAGTCGTTTTTATATAGAGTTTTTAGGGCTCAAAACATATCAGTTTCATGCTTTTTGTGTCCGATATCTCGTATTTTTAAGTCAATTTCCGTGATTTATACACTTGTTCACGATTTGGTATGTTTTACAGGAATTGGTGGAATTATATCAAAAAAATGAAGAATTAGAGAAGAAATAACAAAAATCATGGAAAATAAAAAAAGATGTTGAAGGGAAAGAAAGGAAGGATGGAGAACGGCCCAAAATCACACGGCCCAAACCCAATTAAGATGGAAGAACAAGGCGCAGGCAGCATTTTAGAAACGCAGCCCGCGCCTCGTCCAGAAGCATCAAAAAGCGAGTAGAACCAAAACGCAGGCCGCGTTTTTCAGGCGCAGCCAGCGCCCTCTCAGGCAGACTTTCACTTTTGGGCAAAATGCAGCCAGCGTTTCCAAAACGCAGGCCGCGTTTTGTGCCCTAATTGCGCATTATAAAAGGACTACTTCGCCGTTCAATTGGACAATAATTAACGATTGAGAGTTCTATTTCCGCCGTTTAGCCTTAGGGTTTTCTCTGTAATTCCTGCCTTCGGGGAGCCTTTCTAGTAGATTAGGAACGAAAGAGGAGGAGAAGGAGATCGAATCCAGTGACATGAAGAGATCGATGTCGACGACTCGAACGTTCGGTTTAATTTCTATATACTTTATGCTTCGTTATTCAGATTTTATTATTGTTTTCCTTGTTTTTATTATTATGAGTGCTTAGATTCCTTGTTTCGGGGATAAACCCGGCGTTCTTCAATTAATTTATAGTGTGTAATTTCAGTTTTAGGTTTTAGTACAGTCGTTTAATATCCTGTGTTGTATGTCATGGTAATTTGGCAACAAAACGACAGTTTGAGCCTGTACTTGGTTTTAGATTCTCGACAACAGAACGACAGTTTGAGTCTTGAATTGGATTGCGTAGATTGATTAGGTTTAGAAAATAGTTAGACATAATGATTCTTGCCTAGGGTCGTGTTATAATCAGTTCTTTATCTTTGATTAGATTAAATAGTTAGAAATAATGATAGTTTAATCACTGTAACTCACCTAGGATTGAAAGATCGAAGTGATAAGGCTTAGAAAGATTATAGACCCCGACACTACTAAATTACCTAGAACTAGAATCACCGCTTAATTGATTAAGTTACTAGAGTGGACTCCCCTGAACACCTTTAATTACTTGGTTAAATCCTTTAATTTCCTGCTGTCTTAGTTAATCATCTGAAACATTACACCAACCTTTTGATCGACCTAGCATCCTTTGTAATGAACTAGTTTAGTGCGTAGTTGAGCACAAGTCCCTGAGAGATAATGATATTTTTATTACTACACAGACCCGTACACTTGCGGTACACAGATACCTTATATGTTTTACGTCTGTCAAGTTTTTGGCACCGTTGCCGGGGACTTATTTCTCCAACTGCCATTAGACAAACGCACTCTGGTTGACTAGGTTCTTATTGCTTTTCGTTAAACCCTAAAAATCGAATAAAAACTAAAAAATTGTAAATCTAAAAATATGGCAATTCTTGATTTTCTTGATTTACCTCAATATATTTTCTTTATCTTCTTTATTATCACTTTTGATTACGCTTGGTATTCTTGTTTTTGTCCCTTTTCAGGTTTACATAAACAGATTTCTCATTCGGATTTGATCCCGAGACTGGACGAACCCTACGAGAAAGAAGCAAAAAGCAAAGAACTGGAGAAAGAACAAGAACAAGAAGAAGAAGCTAGGTGCGAAGCGGGAGAGATGACCAATCAACCGCAAACACTGGGCCAGTACATGACACCCACTAAACCCCAGTACGCAATCTCAGTCCCTGCCATTGCATTTGATGACTTCGAACTGCGGGAATCGCTAATCAACTTAGAATCCAAGGAACCTTTCCATGGACATCCAAGCGAAGATCCAAACCGTCACCTACGCCTCTTCAACCAAGCCTGTGATACCTTCAAGACCAACGTCTCGGAAGATGCTATCAAACTGAGGCTCTTCCCGTTTTCTTTAGAAGGCAAACCATGGGAATGGCTTGACTCCCTCCCTCCCAACTCAATCACCATGTTCAGCGAACTCGTCAGCACGTTCTTGGCAAGATATTTTCCTCTCAGCAAGCTTACTAGCTTGAGGAACCGGATTTCGACGTTCACCCAAGAACCTGACGAGCCACTCTATGAAGTTTGGGGTAGATTCAAGGACCTTCTCCGCCAATGTCCTCAACACGGATTCGAACCTTGCGGTCCAATCAAGTCATTCTTTGACGGAATAAACAAATCGACAAGAGAAAGCATCCTTTCAGCTACTGGAGGCGATATCATGAACAGGACTATACTTGAGATCACGGACTTGATCGAAAATTTGGCGAACAATTCACGTCAATGGTCAGAACCCCGCCATAGTGCGGGAGGTAAGAAAAGTATTGATGCGATTTCTTTATTAACTGCTAAACTTGATACTTTGGTGAAAAAAATAGACCGTCAGGACTCACCTGCACCCTCACTTTCACCTTGTAACTCGACCAAGCATGACATTTCTGCATGTCCTACGGGAATAGCCTGTAACGACCAAACTCAACAAGTCCATTCTGTTGATCGAAACTCGAACTTAGATTCTATAGTGAAAAGTCTTGTGTCAAGCCAGTTGGAGCAGAAAGAGATTATTAAGAATCTTTTTGAAAAGATAGAGGTTCTGACCCATCAAAACAAAAATCTAGAGACTCAATTAACTAATCAGGACACCTTCCCTCTTTCATCTACTGTGAATACAAATGAACATTGTAATGCTTTGACTCTTAGGAATGGAAAACAATTAGATGAACCCAAGAGAAGCCAACTTGAGAGTAGAGACCCTGAACTAGAAAATGAACCATCAGTAGATGTTGCTATCCAAGGGGATAAAATAGAACAAGGTGACCCACCAGTAACTAGCCAAAGAATCTATATACCACCCATACCATTTCCTCAAAGGCTAGTCAAGGCACATCTAGCCAAAGCAAAACTCGACTTTATGACGGGGTTTGAGGTGAGTGAACCATCTGGGTTAGATACTAGGTTTGAGGATGATTTTCATCATGATTCTATTGATATTATTAATGAGGAACCAAGCGAGAAGGTTATTAGTGAATTAAATTTTTCAAACAAGGATCCTGATAATATTGTACTCCATGATTCCAGTGACTTATTCCATGCTTCTATTTCTTTTTCATTGCCTTTAGTTTTACCAGAAACCTTCGAGGAACCTATGCACGATGAAAAACCTTTGACGCTCAAATTAATATCTTTGTGAGGTTAATTTTTGTGTTTCACCGTGAAACTAATAAGATTATTGATGAATTGTCCTTAGGTAATTACCCTTCCCTTGATCCTTATTGGATACACCTTGAGGACCTTCCTAGAAAATTCTTGTGGACCAAATATTTTGAATCTTTTGATTTTTCTAGAGAATTTGATTTATTGCTGAGAACTTTACTAACGTTTTATTTTATAAGTTTTCAGCGTATCTCATGTTTACTAACTTGCAAACCACATGCGGAGGAGTTTGACAAGCTACTAAGGGCCTTGACGTCATCCGGAACGAAGACCCGGATCTTGACCTTCTAACCGAGTCTATTTTAATTTTCTAGAGTTTTTTTTTTTATAATTTCCGTTCGATTTTGCTAAATTTTGGTTTTCGTTTCTGATTTTCTCTTTGATAATTAGATTCATTAAATTTTTAGTCAAGTTTTTGGTTATTTATTGAAATTATTATCTCTAACATAATAATTTTTGAGTTGGTAGATGTGTGTAGGGAATTTTGGTAGGTCAAATTGTAGGGAAAATAAGGAGCAAACAAAGAAGAAAGGAGAAAACAAGCAAAAAGTTGCAAAAATCGAATTACTTGCATCAGGTAGGAAAACACAGCCAGCGTTTTCGGTATTGGCTGCGCCTCGTAACGCCGAGTAGTTTTTTTGCAAAAGCAGTGTTGCTTTGCCTTTTTGCCCAGAAAATTTGCCCACCCCTTTTAATTTTGTCGAGCCCTTTCCTTTCTTTCAAAACAAAGAAGACCCTCCTTTTTTTTCCCCTAACCCCTCGACCCCTTTCCCCAAACGCGACAAGCGACACCAGGACCAAGCCATACCAACCCTTCCCCACCGACCGAGGATCCTTTATCCTTTACTTGCTCTTACCCTTCACCGTTGTCTTCTGCATTGAGGACAATGCAACATTTAAGCATGAGGGGGTTGAATATTCTGTGAATATTTTTCTTGTTTCTCTGTTTTTCGTTTTATTTTTCTTTTATTTTCGTTTTTCTTTTTCTTGTTTTATGCTTATTTTTCAGTTTTTAGAGTGATTTTCTTATCTTTAGTTTGTTTCTAGTTTGATTTTTCTTACTTTTAGTGTGTTTTCTTTTGTTGAGTTTTTAGTTTGTGTGTTTCTTTAATTGTTTTTAGTTTTCCTTTCCTAGTTTCTTTTTAGTTTTAGGATTGCATTCACCTAGATTGCATTAGTTAGTAGCATGTAGATTTTTCCTTTATTTCTTTTCTTAGTTTGTTTCTTTTTCTGTCTTTTGCATTCACTTTACTCAAAAACCCAAAAAATCAGAAATTAGAAAAAAACCAAAAAAAAAATTAGAAAAGACTAAAAAAACCAAAAAAATATAGGATAGGACTAGGATTAAAACCGGAAACACCTTCGATGATGATTTGTAAACCTTTCTTACTTTCAGTTTAACTTGCTTCGCTTAGAAAAGTCTGGATGAGTTTTCAAATGTTTTTGAAACCTTTTCCTTCAAATCTTTTGATTTTGAGTCAAGTTATGAAAGTTACATTTGACTGCTTTGACTATCTTAGAAAGTATAAATATGCATGCCACAAATCTTTGGGCTAAGTTTAGTTGATTGAGCCTCATCCTGTGAGTCCACATTACCAAATTTACGAATTGATCACTTTTATCAATTCATGATTCCTTGAGTGACTCCACCATTAGCTGCATCTCTAGAACTTGTTTTGCATCTTGCTTGAGACTACATATTTGCATTGAACACTGTGACAAAGTGATTAAGGCAATCATTTTATTTTGTTAAACTAGATAGCCAAATAGCCTTCCTTACATTATATTTACCGTTCTTTTTGCCCCGCCTAGCCTTTGTTTATCCTTCTTTCATGATTGAACCCTGCCTTGGCCTTTGATATTCAGTATCCCTTTGCCTTGCTTGGTTGAATGAGAGTTTGTCATTTTTTGGAAGGAACAGTTGGTTTGCTGTGTTTGTGAACAAAAATATGAAGTTTGGTAGATATTGTGCTTATTGTTTCAAGTTGGGAGAAACTGAAAGTCCCACCTCTTGAATAATTGGTGTTTGGTTATGTTGTTCATATATTATATCGAGGTCGAAGTTATAATTCCATAGTTTTCTTCTCCCCTATCACCCACCAAAAAGGAAAAAAAAAGGAGGTTAAAAAGATAATGAAAAAAAAGAGAAAAGGAATTCCAAAAAGAAAAGGGAGATTAGGGAGATTCAATTTAAAGTTCTGAAAATTTTGACTTGGTTGTATTCAGTGGAGATTTTGATATTGTTGAGGGAGAAAGGTGAAATTCCTTGCATACATTAAGCAAGAAGGAGAGTGTAGAGTGTTATACTCATTGATAATCAATCCAAGCATGGCTCTTAACTCCTCATTCCAAAATTTTACCGCTCCTTACCCTTAACCTAAGCCCTGTTATAACCCGGAAAAGTTCTTTGGATTGTCACTTGTGCATTGCATTCCAGTAGTGGAGAGCGAGGTTCTTACCAAGCTTATGGTAGTTTGTTTCTATTAGTCTGAGTATGAGAAAAACCCACATGAATATTAAAATTTGAGTGACTGAGTGTTTTTATTCTTTCCTATGTGAGGTTTGTTCTTTTTGACTGACTTACGTCCATAACCAACCGTGCATATTTGCATTATTCTTGGGACTGTTGGCAGATTTATGCTTCTGAAGTACTTGTTCTCTTCTCTTTGGTTTCAAAAATTTCTTCCTTTCTCTTTTGAACCGAGTTTTGATCTTGTCCAGACTAATCTTTGTGCTTACTTGTTGAATTGATGTGTTAGAATGGTTAGCGTGAGGGGGTGTTAAGATTTTGTTTTTGTAATCCTATCACAAAGCCTGGAAATCACGTACCATAAGGATATTTTGATGGGCCATAGTGGAGCGTTTCTGGGACTCAACAAACTCGTTTCAACTCCCTGTGGGTGAAATGATGCTCACACCTGTTGACTTTGTGATGATCACGTGCCTCAGCTAGGGTGGCTAGTTGTTGGTATTTCAGAAGGATCCTGATCCTCATGCTTTTTAGTTATTGCGGCCCGCTCTTGACTCTTGGGAGGGCGGCATGGTGGTTTACGATATTCAAACTTGGTGGCTGTTTTAAAAAGTGAGGGTTTTGCGAACCTGCCCCTCCCTCAGCATTAGTTTCTGGTGCTTGCTCATTTTATCAACACGACCATCTTTGCAAACCATGGAGATACGATCACCTTTTTTTGGATACACCACATCCTGGATTATGATAGGATGAAAAACTTTAACTGGTCGGCTGCCGCGCTACGCTCACTTGGTGAGAGGAATATGGGTTGCATGTCGTCGTACTGGCGGTGACACAGTGGGGCGTCCAAGAACTACAGAGCCAAAGCGGCTCAGCCTAGGTAGCAGTCTATGGCGATTCTTGGAGGTTGCTCCAAGATATTTTCCTTGGAAATTTTGTGATGTGCAAAATTCCTTCTTTTCTTACTAAGATCTTTCCTAGTGTGCTGGTGTGGGTCTTAGCATATTTTCTCCCGGTAGTTGGGGGAACAAATGATGTCAACTTGAGAATCCCTGCCGCTGTTCTATGGGCGGAACCGTCGCACTAACGTCACCCAAAATATCACTTCAAGGACTTGAATGGTCTTAAGCGAATCATCGACAGTCTTCGACCGGTATGGCTCGTCATTTTTCTTGGTTTCATCTTTCTATTATTTTGAGCTCATAATGTTCTTTCAGGAGGATATCGTCCGATCTCCATGTGACAACTATCTTTTGGAAGGCCTCCATTATAATATCCACTTGGCACATGAGGCAAGTGAGCGCCGTTTGTTACTAGAAGGTCCCTCGGGCCTTGTCTTCTACTTGGGATAGCGCTTCTTATTTCAACATACAGGGGAGTGGCCCTCTAGGGTGCCTGTTGACCCTCCCGAGCTAATCTATGACAAGCAGGCCTTGACATAAGATGAGATGACTCGATTGTTGATCGGGGAGCCTGCCATCAACTTCATAGTTCTAGTGGATGATCTGGAGGAAGCGGTCGCTCATCATAGAGGGTGCTTGACTTTTGCTCGGGTAACGAATTTCTTCAACTTATGAAATGATGCATTTTTGCTCTTTCGCTAACAACCGGTCTTTCTGCAGCTGGAAGGATATTATGATCCTCTCTTGGATCAATATGTGGGGGAACTTGAGTAAGCGGAGGACGAGGACATGTTTGGCTTCATTTCACTCGTGCCGAATGATCATGAAGTGTTGCAATATTTTGATGTTAACCCGGTAAGTCGCTTGCTTTTGCTAACTTTCCTCATGTTGTATTGAGTTCTCTTCGGTCCTTTCTGATGTAACAAGCATATGCTCATATTCAAGTTTTGCTGAGGGAAGGCATCACTGCTAAAGAATTCATTGATCGAAATTTCATGGATGGTCAATATCAAGGTCCCATGCAAGCTGTTGGTGAAGAGAACCATGAAGCTCATTCTCATATGAGTTTGCCGCATTTTGAGAGCTCGTCACAGCGTCCTCCTCGCCATTCTTCAGCAGGAGAAACTAGTAGGAGAGCCTATCGTGGAGATCCAGGTGCAGGACCGTCCAGACGTAGGGATCAAGATCTGATGGGCGAACTTTGGACTCTCCATGCTAGTTCTTCGGGAGGTAGACAACGGTCTCCCGGCATTCCTGAATTCATGGTGGAAGATTGCTCGGAATCGAGTGGATTCCATGGCCCTCCTCAGTAGTCTTCTTTGGCATTGGCGGCAGGCCGCATTTTTTAGGCGCAGCCAGCGCCCTCTCACGGAGACTTTCACTTTTGGGCAAAACGCAGCCAGCGTTTCCAAAACGCAGGCCGCGCTTTGTGCCCTAATCGTGCATTATAAAAGGACTACTCCATCATTCAATTGGACAATAATTAACGATTGAGCGTTTTATTTCCGTCATTTAACCTTAGTGTTTTCTCTGTAATTCCTTCCTTCGGGGAGCTGTTCTAGTAGAATAGGAATGAAAGAGAAGGAGAAGGAGATCGAATCGAGTGGCACGAAGAGATCGAATTCGACGACTCGAACGTTCAGTTTAATTTCTATTTACTTTATGTTTCGTTATTCAGATTTTATTATTGTTTTCCTTGTTTTTATTATTATGAGTGCTTAGATTCCTTGTTTAGGGGATAAACTCGATGTTCTTCAATTAATTTCAGTTTTAGGTTTTAATACAGTAGTTTTAATACAGTTGTTTAATCTGCGTGTATTGTATGTCATGATAATTTGGCAAGAGATCGACAGTTTGAGCCTGTACTTGGTTTTAGATTCTCGACAACAGAACGATAGTTTGAGTCTTGAATTGGATTGCGTAGATTGAATAGGTTTAGAAAATAGTTAGACATAATGATTCTTGCTTAGAGTCGTGTTATAATCAGTTCTTTATCTTTAATTAGATTAAATAGTTAGAAATAGTGATAGTTTAATCACTGTAACTCACCTAGGATCGAAAGATCGAAGTGATAAGGCTTAGAAAGATTATAGACCCCGACACTACTAAATTACCTAGAACTAGAATCTCTGCTTAATTGATTAAGTTACTAGATTGGACTCCCTTGAACACCTTTAATCACTTGGTTAAATCCTTTAATTTCCTGCTCTCTTAGTTAATTATCTGAAACATTACACCGACCTTTTGATCGTCCTAGCATCCTTTGTAGTGAACTAGTTTAGTGCGTAGTTGAACAAAAGTCCTTGAGAGAGAACGATATTTTTATTACTACACAAACCCGTACACTTGCGGTACACAGACACCTTATATGTTTTAGGTCTGTCATCATTCATAGCTCGTATTAATTCTTTAAAATCTTTTAAAGGTTCAACATCAAATTTATGATAATTAGTGCAGCAAAAAGAAGGAGAAGAACAAGAATACTCAGAAAGGTTCATTTCATTGGATGCAGAAACGGATACAAACTCATCAGACATGGGCTAATCCCAACTGACTCAGACTCGACTATAGACCCACTAGTGCTCGACTCAGACAAGATCTTACAAGGTTCTCCTAACACTAGGGTAAATTTTTTATTAGCATAATCGACCCAGGACAATTCGCGGTGACCACCATCAGCAGGAATCATGGAGCTTGGATCAAATTCAAGACTAGACAGCACAACAACCATCGGGTCCACATCCTTTCCTTCTTTAGCAGCCTAGCCCCACCGTCGAGGGAAGTTTTAAGGTGCTGAAGCTCTTTTAGTGCATTGTCCAAAGCTTCTCGTTGTTGTTCTTTTTGCTGATCTTGACGTTCAAGGTGCTCCTGGACCTTTTTGTCTTGACGGATAGCAGTGTGCAAGACTAGGTCTTGCATGTTGTTTTTTTATATCTTCCAAGCGCTGTTGATTTCCGAGATCCTCAATGCTCTTATCATCACTCGCCCATATGCCATTGACAGTAAAGGTTGTCAGATCTTCTAGAGGGAGTAAAGGTGCTCCCTCGTCAGTGATGCACTCGGATGGGTTAAAAGTATCCTCTCCTATGAAATAAGCATGATTCGGAGAAGATTGCTTTTGTTGTTTGGTTTCTTAGTTATCTTTGGTGCTGGCAATTTGCCTAAGCGAATCATCTTCTCAATGAGGTTTTTGAGCACATAGCACCGCTCGGTATCGTGTCCTCTGTTACGATGGTACTTATAGTATGCATTGTTGTTCCAGCCAGGCCCTTCGTTCTCAGGTTCCGGCTTAGGAGTAGGTAACCGAATTTAGTCTGACTTCAACAATCGATCCAAGGCCTCAACATAAGTCATATCCAGTGGGATATAAGAATCATATTGGTAGAATGTCGACTTTTGGAATGGACCACGGTTCACATTCTGGATGATATTAGTCTCCACCACTCTTGGGGCGCCAATGGTCTTTCGGGTGGTGCTATTACCCTTCCAACTCTGAGATGCCACATTTCTCTCCTTTCGTGCCTCCAGCTTTGGGCATAATTTCTTCAGATACTCAAAGCTTTCCACAACATGAAAGTCTAACTGTTGGACCAGACTTGATCTCAAACTTCGAATGAAGGTGCCTAATTGTACTTCTGTTGGAATGATACTAGTCACTTGGGACGTCTTAGAGTGCCATTTTTATAGTAAGCCAAGAACGGCTCATCATCTCTTTCGCGAATGGCCATGACATCAGTCAAAGTCACCTTAACCTTTTGAATCTTGCTGTAGTGTTCGATGAATGCTCGACGCAAAGCAGTCCAATCTCCTCGAGTTTCCAAAGGAAGAGTATAGTACCAATCTAATGCTTTGTCATTCAGTGATGATGGAAAAAAGTTGCTTGTAATGTTCAATGTCGATGCCTCGGAGTGGCATTACCCGGTTAAACTCCCATACGTGGTGTGTCGGGTTTGCAGAAGGACTGAACTTCGTCAATGGTATATCCATTTTTTCAGCTATCTTGTCATCAATCTCTGCGGGTGGTTCGAACTCAACGAACTGATTGGCGAAAGCAGGCATTTGGCTCATAGCATTCTTGACCACATTCAATTATGCTTTCACTTCGCGGATAGCAGAAGTGTCTTGTAATCCATGTCTGGCCTTAACCGATGCAACTTGAGGGGTAGCCACTAGATGTGGTGGCTTAAATGTGGAGTCATCTAGAATATGGATGACTCCTCCTGTATTGGAACTTTCCCCTACTTTTCCTTTACCCTTTTCAACAGCAGTTGCAGAATCAGGAACAATTTCCATGATTATCCTCATCATTATGGTTTATCCCCACATGTGTACTAATGCGGTGCAAAGCTTCCACTACTCCGTTTAAAGTTTCCTGTTGTTGCTCAATACGACTATTCTTCCTTTCAATGAGTTCCCGCTGTTGAGCAGTGAGCTCTTCAGCTTTCTTTTCCTGTTGCAGAGTGGCGAAGGTGATCGAACCTTAGATCTTGTTGAATCTCTCCTCGAGGAACTTGGTCAAAGCAGCATTGACCGAGTGATCAGCTTGGTTTTCTTTGGCAGACACGTTGAATTGCAGACGGTGAGAGACCTTTGACTTAGAGTTCTGCGGGATGTAATCCGGGTTGCGGATTAGGCGGCCTGACGGTCCTGAGATCCAAGCTAGACTCGGGTCTCCTATACTGACTAAGGAACAACACACAGCTCAAAGATTGACCTTTTGAAAGAAACAACCCTCCAGTGATGAATGCATGATCTAACTAACCTATATGGGACTTCCTAAAATGCATGACTTATATGCTGACATAGAGGAAGACTCACCCGGGACACGAGTTTGCATGGCCTAACTTTACATGACCCTAAGGATAACGTGATCATTATAAAGGACCGAATAAAGCCAAGTATGGTTAATCGGGACTGAATAAGGAATTACGAATCATTGTTTCTCGATTCGGCTGGGCCCCATCCACAGGCCGACCGTTTTAAGGAGAATCCGTAACTAAGAAAATTTATCAGTCCAACTCAAGCCATACCGACTATTACGCGGGCTAGAATAATGATTGACGGGACTGACAATCTACTCTTTCTACATCTTTTTTATTATATTTACCGAGAAAGCGGGTATTGTGAAAGACTGGATAAAACCAACAACGGGCGAGTTATAATTGATTTATGGACTCAATTATCAAATCTAATATGGTTGGGCCTAACCACGGGCCGACCATAATAATTATCTGATCTGATAATTAACTCGATAAATTAACTTACTCAAGCTCGGTGATTATTATGCAGTCTAAGACTTTACCCACCAACTTTGTTTTGACTTTAATCAAGTTTATTGGACCTTCGTTAAGAGAATGCCATAAGGGTCATATAGAATCATCAAAGGCAAGTTGAGTTTACTTTATGAATCAGGATAATTAACCTTTATAGATAAATGGGCTCGACCACTAGGTTACCCATAATTTTGAGATTAATTAACTTAGTTGTAAACATGGCACTTCTCAGCCCAATGACTACTATATGGTCTAGAATGACATCTCTAGACTTGGATCGACTCTTTACAACAAAAGTAAACACGTAGCACATAGCATACATATGAACAAAGGGTATCCTAAACCAAGGATCTATGTATAAAAGGGTTATTGGTTGGATAAGGCTTATCGGCACATGTACTCGCCCCGGTGCATTCTCGCTGTAAAGGCAACTTGAATGTATGGGGTGTTGCTTTTCGTGGCTCGTGTGGAGACTTTGAAGAGTGATGCATGAGTGGATGTGGTGACTAAGGCTCCCCTGGTGTAAAGGCACCAACGGAGTATAGCCGGTCCTGCATCCCATGGGTATTTTTTGTAGTTTTAAGGAAAACCTAAACCGCCGCTTTAAGTGCAACCCAGCCCACATACGTGGCCGAGAGGTAGCCCGGTATATGCAATGCACTTATGCCTAAAAAGAAAATGACCTAATTTTATAAAGTAAAATTTTATCTTCTTTCCATAATTTTTAAAGCGTACTAAACGTTTTTCAAGTTTTACCCACTTTTAAAACTCCCCAGTGGAGTCGTCAAAAATCGTGTGGACATTTTTCCTCACCATTTGGGCTTCCGAACGTCCACGTGGATTGAGGTGTGATTCGGTGATTTGTTCTAGGGTTTGAACCTTTGAAAAAGACCCCTTTAAGTAATTTAAATTACACATTTCAGGAATAATATTTGTAAAATCACTTTCCCTTTACTTGTGCATTTTATGAGTCATTGGAATTAAACCATCAAGAGTGAACACCCACTTGTTCCAAACTCTTCCAAATTCTATCCAATTTGCTCATTTAAATGTTAGGCTCAGAAGAAAGCGATTTATGCAAGTATTATTTAGAAATACATAAAGAAAGGACCTTGAAGTTGCATCAGCACGTTTAAAACCATGTTTTACCATAGTTTATGCACCCCGATGTGCTTTTAGTTCGAAATGGGAGTCGCCACCCGAATTTTTAAGGAAAAAGCCAAGACAAACCAAAGAGAAAACAAGAAAGACTCCGCCTACGAAACCCAAGATTGGATTTGGGGGTAAGGCTACGAACTTGAAAAGTAGAAACTTTAAGAGTTCGCCTCTCATAAAAGAAAAGGCTCTACTAAAAGTTTTAAGTGTGCTTTTATAAAATTTGGAAGAGAGATAAATAAGAACTTTATAGAATTATTTCATTGAACATGCAACATGAATTTAAAAGTACAACGTTTACACATTATTTACAAGGAATCAAAGGAACTTTAAAGCTTACATTTTGCTAGTTGGAAGAAGAGGCTTTGCCTTGCCTTTTTACTTGAAGATGCTCCTCTTAGTGCTCCTTGATGATAATCCTCACAAATGCCAAAATGAACCAAAAGAAGTGGAGAAAAAGTGGTGAAAAAGGTGGATAGAAAAAAAAGGCTCTTTTATAACTTTTTGTAAGTTTAGAATAGGGTTTTTTTTGTAAGGTTTTGGATAGGATGGGTTTAGAAGATTAGGAGGTGGTATGGATATGGATTATGGATAGATAGAAATGATGTTAAGATTAGAAGAAATATGAGTTGGATAGTGATACGAATATGGAGATAAGAATAGAGATTAAGATGATATTAGAAAGAATAAGAGAATTGGTGATTGAATAAGGGAGAAAGAGAATGAGATGATGAGAGTGAGATTGAGTGAGTTTGGCATTGAGAGGAGTAGTATTTATAGGGGTAGAGAGGAGTAGGGATTCATGCACATATAATCACATTCATCCATCCTCGTCCAAGGCAGTAAGGCACAAAACACTAGGCAGTGAGGGGGGTGCATTTGGGATGGACGGTGGCACGAGGTCAATTGACCTTGTGGGGTCGGTGGTCAAGGCCGACCGGCCACCATCACGTGGGCTTGACTTGGGTTCTTGTCCATGCATCCATGGACGGTGGGGGGAAGAATGTATTTGCCTAGGGACTTGGTGTTTCATACTTGGACCGTAATGCATTCTATCTTAGTTTTATGAAGCCCTTTTTCAAAGTGTTTTTGTGAGGAATCGAACTTGTGACCTCGTGCTATTGAAACTGCATGGCTTGTATGGCTCGCATGACTTGCATGGCTTGCTTTTTACGTAGACATGTTGCATGTGATTTTACATGCAATATCAAAGAAAATTCGTACGTGTAAAGTGCACGTACTTTAACTTTCGTCTTCCATCCTCTTCTTCTTTATTCGGTCCCATTTTATTATATAGATATGCTATATAATTTTTTGACAAAATCTAGTGTCTACAGTCTCAACTCTCCTAAGTCAAGTCTCTTATATAGGGAATAAGGCATCAAGCTCACGCTTGAGCCCACATCACATAAGGCACGGTCAATGTTAATACTTCCTAGGCCACAAGGAATCATAAAGCTCCTGGGGTCCTTAAGCTTTGGAGTAAGCTTATTAAGAACCACACAACTACACTCCTCACTCAATATAATTGCCTCACAATCATCGATTTTTCTTTTCTTGGAGAGAATCTCCTTCAAGAATTTAGCACACAAGGGCATTTAGGACAAAGCATCAATAAAGGGAACATTCACATTGAGCTTCTTCAACATGCCAAGAAAGTTTCCAAATTGAACATCAACTTTATACTTAGCAACTCTCGAGGGGAATGGAAGTCAGGGTACATACTCTCTTGGTGGTGATGATGGAGGTGGTGGAGGGATTTCAGCACCCTCTTTGGCGGTCTCACTCTCTTTGTCTTTCTCTTTCTCATCCTCTTTCTTAACATTCTCATTACTCAACCCCCCCCCCCCCGATGCTTAGCATTTGGCATGCTTGGTCCCTCAATTTGTGTACCGCTCCTCAAAACTATGGCATTGCATTGCTCTTTAGGGTTAGGTACAGATGGTCCGGGAATCACTCCCGAAGGGGTAGTGGAGGTACTAGATATGAGTGGATAAAAGGTAAACTTTAGTAGCTAAGGCCTTAATCATCGCATCTTGTCTTTGTTGATGCTCTAGTTGCTTTTGTTGGGACAGAATCATGGCTTCCATCATAGCCTCTAGGTTGGGCTTTTGAGGGACTTGGTAAGTTTGAGTGGGAGGCCTTTTTCCTTGTGGGAGTGGAGAGGAAATAGCCCCTAGGGTCTATAAAAAAATCATGTGGATGATGGAAATCAACCCATAGAACTCATAAACACTACAAACTAATTTTTAGGGTTTTTAAATATGAAATTAAACGATATGGACAATTCTAAAGAGAGAAATCTCACCCAATTGAACTAAGATGTTCAAACTTGCACAAGGACCTTCCATAAGCAAAGAGTCTTGAAACACCCAATAAATATCACAAAGAGTGAAGGAGAACACCCACTCACAAAGAAGAGAAATCACCAAGCAGTTTCCACCCAAAGAATTAGCTTTCATTGATGGGAACAAGTATATAAAGGAAAGTGGGAGAAAGGGGAAAAGAAAACAACAAAATAAAGAACAAAGAACGCACATGCTGCCAAACCAAAACGGTCACGGGTGTGACCTAGAGGGTCACGTGCGTGACACTCGGGGTCACGGGCGTGACCCTCTTGGTCACGAGCGTGACTTGGCTTCTGAAGCCAAAAGAAACCTCCCGTGAGAGGTCACGCGCATAACAACAGAGGTCACGGGCGTGACCCTTCTGCGCAGTTTTCTGCCAACTTCAAACTCACATAACTTCTTCATCCAAACTCCATTTTAGGCTCATAATATATCGATGGGAAGCTCTCGTGTCTACTTTAAGCTCCAAAAATTTGAGATTCATCGAAGTTGTATTGATGGAGATATGATAGAAAGAGTGACTGCTTGCCTTTTTTGGCCTCCGAGGTTGATTCCGCCTCGTTATTCTTGCCGATGGTCTCAGAGCCCCTTAGAAGGCTCGGGAATGGTTTGATAAAGACCCAAGATGTCATCCTATGGCCTTGGGGTCTTTTTAGAAGGGAGACACCACTCTCATTGATTATCATATTGACCCTCAAAGGACTCGTATCCACCATGAAATGGATATTGAAACGGGTTTGATTCGAGGAGAGGAGAGGACGGCTTGAAGCGACCGAGTGACCATAGGTAAACCAAAAGTGAACCGATCCCACACAGTTCAGGGGGACCCATTTGGTTATTATTCCGGTAAGAGAAATTGGAGTGATGTCTCAAACCGGGTTGTATGTATTGGAATATGGGTCAGAAAGAGGTCTTTGGGTAAGGTTTCCAACAAAGTTAGCTTAGTTAGGTTACTACTACCTACCCCATTAGGACAGTACAAAGTCTCATGCTCAAAAGAATAACAGGAAGCACGTACATTGAGGGGGAGGGGAAACATTCATATGCAACTTTTCCATCTTATCATTTATTGCATCAAGCTTAGCAGACAAAAGTGTAATGACATCAACAGTCCTTATCTCCCGTCCTCATGGAACGGGGTCTTGACCACTAGTGGCTGTTCAACGCCATTTGACCTATCATGTCATAAAGCTCGTCTACCGTCTTACTCATGATGTTCCCTCCAACTGCAACAAGGATGGTGGCTCTCAATTGATCATCTACCCCATTATAGAAGGCTTGAATGGGGACCCATGGCTCAAATCCATGTTGGAGGCACTGGCGAAGCAAGTCCTTGAATCTCTCCCATTCTTCATATAAGGTCTCGTCCCGATCTTGAGCAAAGGTGGAGATTTGATTCTTAAGCTCGTCAACTTGCTGGGTGGGAAGTACTTTGCCAAGAAAGCACTAGCAAGTTGATCGAATGTGCTTATGGAATTCACCGGAAGGGAGTCTAGCCTCTCTCATGCTCTATCCTCGACTGAAAACGAAAACAAGGCGCAACTTGATTGCATCTGGCGAGACCCCATTAGCTTGGTAAGTGTCGCATACTTGTCGAAAGATGTGAAGGTGTCGGTTGGGATCCTCGCTTGGGATACCACAGAAGGGCGTAGCTAGCACTAGATGATGAGAGAATTCTTGAGCTTGAAATTGTTCGCCGCCACATTAGGGAGATTGATGGCGGTTGGAGGGTTGGTGACGTTCGGAGTCACATACTAGCCAAAAGTTCTCTGTTGTTCTTCTTCGACCATCTCGAACTCTTGCGCGGGTGTTACTCTACTAGCTTCTTCTAGTCTTAGCCTCTTCCTCCGAGAGTGGAAAGATCGTTCGATCTTAGGATTAAACTCGAACTCTGGAGACTTTTGCATACACCAAGAAAACCTAGCAAGAACAAAAACAAGAACACTAATGCAATGAAAATATATAGGAAAATCAAAGATAAAAAGAAAAGAAAAATAAAACAACTTAGTCAACCTAAGAGAATTCGTTTAATGGCAGCTAGAGATAGAGGGCCCGGCAAGGTGCCAAAAACTTGACAAGGCCTCAAGCGCACAGTGTACGATGTAGCACGTCAAGGTCGATCCCAAAGGGACTTAATCTAGCAATGCATTGAACTAGCTCTCTATTTGATTGCTAAGCTAACCGGATTTTGATTTTGAAAGGGTTTAAGAAACTAATTAGGACTAATAGAGCAAGGAAATCAATCTAAGGTTCAATCAAGGAAGAAAGATTTCTAAGGAATTGCATTCCTAACAACGAGTTTGACTATTAGAACCTAGTTCGTGCAATCATTCATTCAATTGAATCAAGAATCGGTAACCAAATGAATTCTACCGCTCTTTCGATGCTTAATAGAATTACTTCTATTAAAAATTACAACTATTTATGCTTTTCCAGTTATTCAATGTTGAAGGTCTCAAATTATCCGGTTACCAAAGTGATTCCCTAGTTTGCTATTCTTTTCTCAAATTTCACAAAACTAGGTTGAAAGTTAGTAGTCAGATTATTCTAAATTACCTTTCAGTACTTCTCATATTAATCTCACATCACAAGCATTCAAGACCTTACAAAATACTCATGAACATGAAGAACACAATCTTCTATTGATTCAAAACAAGAATTCAAGCACAAACTAAGAACATCCAATCAAACTACATTGTTTCGGGTTGCAAAACCCTAGAATACTAGAAATCTACTCACTCATTGTCAATGAAATCATAAGACAAGTTCCGATCATCACAATCAAACCTCAAAACAAAGAAGGAATATGAAAAGAAAGAATCGAACTGCGAAGATATGTCCCGTTGAGTCTTTCGATCCCAAGGTGGAACCTTCTCCGCGAATGCCGATGATTTCTCCTCGAATCTTGGTTCTTACTTCTCTTGGTTTGATTCAATCTTGAATCTTAATTGAATGGGGAAGAGGAGTAAGAAGTATTAGGAGCTTTCTTTCTCTCTTAATAGATGAACAATGAACAAAGGAACCAACCGCCTCTGAAAACCTTGCCTTTCTCCTCATTTAATCGCAAAAGAAACGACCACCGCACGACTTACCGGACCACTACGGTCCATGGCCAGCCACCATGGTTCGTGGAGCTCGCCACGGTCTGTCCGTGGTGGCTTCTGGTCGGGCTGTTTGTCCTGCTTGCTGGTGCATACAAAAACGGGACACCACCGTCCATGGGCTTCACCACGGTCACGGTCAGGCCGTGGTGGCCACTGGCCGAGTGTTCCTTTCTCCGTTTCTTGTGAAACTCATGCCTCGGTTTGTACACCCGTGGAGGATGCTTGTGGTGTATTCGATCCTGCCAAAAGTTGAGAAAATGCTGGTGTTTTGGGCTCAAACCTACAAGTTTCCATCAAAAACAACAACACCTAACGTAATAGGAAAATTGGGATATAAATCAAGATTCGCAATTAAGATTATCCCTAAACCACTACTGAAATCTCCAAAAAAATATAGTCACACTTAGCACTTATCAAAGGACAAGCAGGTGGTTCAATTGCTATACAAGCTTTGAATGGTAAAATTTTTGATGGGGCCATATTAGGTATTGGTTAAATTTAACAAGAAAGTAAGGCCAAATCCCTCTTCAAAGATAGTCTCTAAGGTATAAGTGGGCGTTTAAGGCTAAATAAAATATTGAGGGTACTTTGTCTGCTAACGACCATGTGTGATGGTTGATTCTGTTGAAATTGTTTTAGACAACCTTACCATCCCATTACCTCATATTAATATATACCCTCATGATACTTTTCACATTGATCGCTCATTGAAGTCTATACATCCTAATAAGCCTTGTCTATTCAATCGTTGGGTGCTTTTAGGAGTAAAATTCCCCACACTGTGGCTGATGCTCATACAAACAATCCCCTTTTTATGGTGACTCCATTGAATTAATGGACTCTGATTGAATTATCTCTAACCCAATATGTGCTGAATTGAGTCATCCCACAGTTATCACAAGTATATCGGCTACTTTTGGTGATACTACTCCCAGCCTAAGAGTACAAAAGAATTTGCATTTAAATGTCGTTCTTGAAGATAATGTAGAGAATGAATTTGTTTCTATTCAATCTAAATGTGATATTCTTCTTTATTTAGAGGACTCCAATTTTATGGTGCAAATCTGAAACTAGAAGAAAGAGGAAGGAGAAAGCTTTGCTTAACATAAAGCAGTGAATGGTTAGCGACCCAAACTACTAAATATATGAACAAGTCCGCCATTCCTAGATAAGACAAGGAAATCAATAATCAGCATCGCAAGTCTAGTGATGATGGAGGAAGAGTTGTAAGGTGTAACACCCCAACTATATAGTTGTAGTGAGACCTAAAGGGATTAAAATGATTGCTTATATCACTAAAATGCACCTTTCTTGTAAGAAGCTCATATGTTGAGACCTCCCCAATTTGGCGTGTTTGATTGTGATCCATAAGGATCAAGGAGGTACTTAGGGTCTCACTAGCCTAATGGCCCAATCCCGAGATTTTCAAATGCCTCGGGAAATTTGGTCTCGAATCCAAGAAGTGTCATGGTGAATCAGTTAATTTATCAACACTCAAGCCCGGAAAATCACCCATGAAGACAAGAACGGAGTTAGCAGATTCAATGCCAAGCCGAGGATGTCAGGGTCGGAATCCGGCAAAGGGACATTTCGGTCATTACACAAGGGTCGGGATGAAACCATGGAACATCAAGTCAAGCCCGGAAAACCTACCCTAAGGAGGTTAAGAAGAAGTCATGCGGGAACAAGTTGAAGAATATCATGTTTTTGGGCAATATTGAACAACAAGAAAAGACATGTCTTCACTCTTTTGATTATAATCCCTTCAATATAATTCCGATGACCATGAAATTTGGTGAACGTATAGTACTCATTGAGAGCTTTCTAGCGTTATATTATCGATATTTTGGAAGCACGTGAGGGCTATCTTGAAGTCCAACCCGAGGAAGGAGAGTTGCTTGTCTTGAGGAGAGTACTTCATCACCCTGAAGCTCCTCTACATACACGGTAGAGAAACTCAACCTCCCAACCAATCCACACCTCAGACCATACCATCTCAAGTGGCTTGGTAATCGAGATAGCTTAAAGGTAACCCAACAAGTTCTAATTCATTGGTCAATGGGTTTTAAGTATAATGACTCTATTTTATGTGATGTGGTGCCGATGAACGCGTGTCATTTACTTTTGGGGAGGCCTTGGCAATTTGACCGGGGCATTGAACATGATGGTCGAAGGAACACGTATTCCTTCCAATTGGATCAAGAAAGACTTACCCCGTGCCCTCTAGCACCCCACCAACTAACCATAGCTCAACTCGGGGTGGGAAGTGAGTTGAGGAACCTCCTCCTTGAGAGAGAAACACGGGAAGAGAGTACCCATGGTGGGGATGAGCATCCTTTGGCCTTGTCCTTTCCGTGTGGTGAGCCTAAAGTGAGTGAGTGTACCTTGACTTCTCAAAAATTTCCCAATTTCCGTCCTTACCCATTACCCCCGAGCCCCAAGTCCCCTCTTGATTTCTATTTCCATGACGATGGCTTTGTGTTAGAGTTTGATACGAGTTGGGTGCCTATCAAATTTGTATTTGATGGTGTGAGGGATGAGCAACCAGTTGAGCAAGAACTGAGTGTTGTGCTCTCTTGTGATGACTACATCGTGGAATTCAAAAAGATCATCAGTGGAGAAGCTAATCGGGATCACCGTTTTAAGTCTGCTCTCCCGCGTAACCTCAAGAATTGTTATGCCTTTAAGAAGTTCGGGATGATGAGCATCGAGCTAGCATGGCTTTTGGGAGACATCTACTAAGAGGGTCTGATATTTCCCGCAGTTGTTTCTAACCCCCAGGATTTGAGGGAAAATCCTCCAACCCGGAGAGTCTGATCCATAAGGATAAAGGGGGTACTTAGGGTCTCACTAGCCTTATGGACCAATCCCGAGATTTTCAAATGCCTTGGGGAATTTGGTCTCGAATCCAAGAAGTCTCATGGTGAATCGGTTAATTTATCAACACTCAAGCCCGGAAAATCACCCATGAAGACAAGAACGGAGTTAGCAATCTCAATGCACTACAAAAAATCATCACTTGTGCCACGAATTATGCCACGGGAAATTTAAAATCGTGGCAATTTCTTAGTCTTACTACGGGAAAATTTTATAGTGTATTTGACGTTTAAAAATATGCCACGGACTACAACTCTCGTGGCAAAAAGGTACTTATGCCACGGGAAAATATCAGCAGTGGCAATAACATGCCACGGACTAGAACTTCTGTGGCAAAAAAATACTTATGCCACGGGAAAATATCACCCGTGGCAATAACATGCCACAGACTATAACTCACGTGCCAAACAATACTTATGCCACAGGATAATATCACCCGTGGCAATTACTGGCCACGAACTAAATAAAGTAGTTTTCTTCTCAATAAAATTAGGGATGGTAGTGAAATCTGACTCCAAAGCGAATCCGCTCTGATGCAAAGCAGAAATATCCAATCTGAGTCCGATAAAAAGAAATTTGTGTCTGAATCCGATTAAATAGGCCCCACTTTGATTATAAGTGGATCCAAGCGGATATGGAGGTGGTTTGGCCACCTCCAATCAGATTAAGTACGATTAAGTCTGATTAAAATAATAAATATATAAAATAAAATTTAAAAAATTATAATATGACTGAATTTGACAATTGAGTGGAAAATATGAAATTTAGTTTTTTTCTTCTTTAATGAAAACGGGGCATGTGTTGCCAATATTTTGATGGTTGATAGACTTTTAATGCATGACATATATAATATGTCTGTTGTGTTATGTATTTTTGGTTATGTAAAAATATTTATAGGTTTATTGTTGGTGTTTTTTTTTTTTTTTACAAGTATGATATATTAAATTACATAGCAAAAATATTGTCAAAAAATATAGAAAAATTAAAAAAAATAAATACTACAAAAGCTAATTATATATATAATTAGACCTCCGATTATGGTCTGAGTACCTCCAACTCCGATTTTATAATTAGACGTAATGCTTATTGATTTAAGTGATTCAGCATTGTGCATGATGATTTTTGTTCCCCCCTCTTTTGAGTGTGTAGTCATGTATCCATCTCGTTGAAGTAGTGGCTATAGAAAGGCACAACAATTTTGGATCAATTACTGTTGATTCTCCTAAGTATGCGACTGCATATTATGTGTCTCCATCAAGCCATGAACATGGACACAAATTTGAACGCTTAATCCTTGAGGAAATTAATGATTATGCATCATCATAGAGAAGACACTATACTGAGTGCTAAGGTTCAATTTATCTAGGGAGGGAGCTTCCTGTTAAAGCAGTTGGGAGAAATGCTGATCCCGTTGCATATAGAAGCCAACATAAGGTATAATTTCTTTTCTTTAACCTTTGGTTCGTGCTGAAATATAGCTTAGTGTTGCTGTGAGCTTAAGGAACTTGATGTTATTTCAGATATTCATGCACTTATTCTTTAAATGATCTCAATACTCACTACATAAGTTCTTTTCATAAAGATGTTGTCAGACTTATGACAGTACTTGTAAGAACCCGCCCCTAACCCAATATAATTAAATTCATTAATGTGTTTAATTAATTAAATCATGCATTTCAATTCAGTTAACCACTTCTATTTTTGCAGGACTTGGAGAGTGTAACAACCAACACACGTTAGAATGATATTTTATATAAATTATCCTTGTTACAACTAAAACTACCCAAGTTAATTTCGTAGTATTTGGGTTACTTACAGGGTGGATTTGGGGTCTTTGTAGAGGTGTACATGGACACCCCTGACCTAAAAAAATATTTAAGGAGTTCCTATTGTGTGAGTAACAAAGTTATATGAATAAGTTAAATGGACACCCAAAGAAAAGGATCAAACAATTAATATAGGGTGTCCACTTGATATTTTGCAAGCCCGCGCCCCAACTCAAAAAAACTCAAGTAATTTTGTTTATTTTTTTATAAAAAACAATTATTGTTTCAATTTTAAGTTAATTGAGAAAATTAAATAAAAAAATTTAATTTCTGATTTTGTGTGGAATTGGACACACGATTGTCCAACACTCCAGTGACGGAGCAACTGCCCTTCTTCTTCCTTGGGGCGACCCCAGCGACCACCGCCCATCAGCCGCCGCACCGCCAACGCCGTAGATCGGGAGCTGAGAGGAGTCGCGGTTGCTGACCCTCTCTCTATCTTCAGCGAGTTCGACCACCACCAGCAACCGAGAGTTCGGCCCAATCCAGCAACGTCGGCGCCGCCAGCAACCAATCGCGCTAAGCTACCTCCCACTCCGGCGTCTGGGAACGGAAATCCGACGACTGACTTGTGAGTTTTCATACTTTCATTCTTTTCCTTTGATTTTCAATTTTAGGGTTTACAGTTCACTATTTTAATTTTAGGTTTTCATTCTAGTTTGGTAAGTTACTGAAATTTATTGTGAGTTATGGTTTATGATTACAAAATATCAATTGACAACATGAATAACCTCAATGTCATAACCTGAGTTCAGTTGCTTATCATTGATTTAATACATAATCGCAAAAAAGGAGAATAGGGATTCACTAGCTCATAATGAAGCTAAAGATGATTAAGAGTTTAGGCATGTGGAAATATCCATCATAGGCCAGACTTGTGTTATCTATGTGACGTGGCAATAAAAATCAAAGTCAAACCGGCCAAACATGTCATGTCAGAAAACCACCGAATCACCACCACTCAACTCGGCGGCGTCCCACTCAAATCCAATTATATTTTTTTTGGACCACCAGAATACAAAGTAAAAGTACGGTCCATCATTGTCCAATTGAGGAAAGAAGGGATTATTAGAATCCAATTATTCTATATATATATATATATATATATATATATATATATATATATATATATGTATGATCGTTTGCAAGTCAGAAGTAGATTGCATCAGTAAAGAAATTGTTGCCCATCTCATCTATGAGTGCAAAACTACTATTGATATTCGACAACAGCTCCACGACTGGCTCGGATTTCCCAATGCCACCAAGTGGGAACACTGGTGTCACAGAATTCGGGTTCTCAAAGCCCCCGGCTGGAGGAAGGAAATAATATATGTTGCGTTTAACAGTTACATCAACCATATTTGAATGTCAAGGAATAGAGTGATTTTCAAAATCTAAGGAATGGTCCCAAATAGGATTCTCACAGAAATAAAATTTTATGCTAGGGATAGATGTCTTTATTTGATTAGTAAAACAGGAAATTATACGAAATGTATAGATATACTCACCAATTAGGTTGTATCTGACTGGGTTATTTGCCCTGGTTTTTGGAATATACCACTCTTTTCCAATATATATATATATATATATATATATATATATATATATATATATATATATATATATATATATGAGATAAAAGATTATCCAATCTACCTAATTCTTTTCCTTAAAAAATTCTGCATAACTCTTACATTACCTAATTAACATAAAAAAAAGGAGAAAAAAAAATGCATTATTTATGCATGAGTCTAGTACACTAGTTGCATGCATACCTGCATCCGTCTGTAAAATGAGAAAAAAAAGAAGAGAAACAAAGAACTGCCACATTATTGCTCCCGAACGCAACATTGGGGTTGGAAGCCCATATGTCATCTCATTCAGGAAGGGTTTCCAATCACTAAGAGCAAGATTGGAGCAACCTCTAATCCAACTCTAGCAAGTCAAGTCAGCATCCAATCAAATCATGAATCGATTGTCATCATCCGCCAGACACGAATGGCGATTGTCTGACACGAAGGATAAAATTTTCCTCAACAAGACATGAATGGCGCCTGTTCGACACGAAGGACAAGATCATTATCTACCAGACACGAATGGCACCTGTCCGACACGAAGGACAGAATCTTCATCAAATGACTGATACGGATCAGCGACCGGGCGAAATTTAAGAGTCCTTTCCCCCGGTGAAGTTCTAAGGGTAGCATATATGCGCTTAAAATGCTGAAACAAGCAGTAGCATGCTAGTTGTTTCAATGATAACATGTTATAAAAATAAGCTTGTAGAAGAAATAAAGCATACCGAGGTGCTAGAATAAAGGGACGACACATGCTCATCTTGCCGGAAAACCAATTGTATCGGCATGGATTCCCTACTGGGATGTTCCCTCTGTATTGTTTTCTTGGACTGCTGGCAGAGAAGCACGTCTGCATCCTCTTCTCGGGAAATTCCTCGTTTGCGATGAAAAACGAAAATACCCAAAAGACCTTCAAGAGAGGGAATAAGAAGGGGAAGCAAGTGAAGTTTGAATGAGAAGAGGTGAAGAATTCCATAGCCAGAAGCTCCAATCTGTGATCACAAGAGTTCGGTTCACATAACCACGTGTCATGCCCTCATTTACCTAGGCTCAAGATCGACCTTGGGGCTATCGACAATAATTGTGACCAGATTTGTCTCTTGCATGGCCTGCAAAAGCTGGAGTGAATGCAAAGATTCCTCTCTTCTCTCTAGTGTCCAGCCAGCCTAGGGAAAGAAGGAGCCTTTGTCTTTTCTCCATGCTTGTTGCCAAGGGCCCGAGTGAATGCAAGGGTTCCTCTGTTTTCTCTAGCGTCCGGTCGGCCTAGAGAAGGAAGGAGCCTTTGTCTTTTCTCCATACTTATTTCCAAGGGTTCAAGCTTACACATTTTCAAGGAGGAGCACGGCTAAGTATGCCCAATAAGGAGGGGTGGTCTTCTCAAAGAATGGAGCATCAAGCTCCCAAATAAGAGCATTTTCCCAACATAATCTTAGGAAAAATAAGAGTCGTTGGCATACGTCCGATGAAATCTCCAAGCGTTGAATTGCCACTGAAAATCAAAAATCCCGAGCCGCCGGCAGAACTCGGCGTAGTCTCAGCAATAAGAGCCATCGACATCGGGTTCGATGGAATCTTAGGAATAAGAGCCACCGGCATCGCGTCCAGGAAAGTCTCATCGGCATCAAAAATGCCTTCATCATCAAAAAGACCAAAAACAGGGTAGCTAATCGGCATAAGTCCTCAACATCAAAGCCATCAGCATCGTGACCGGTGAAGTCTCTCGACATTGAATTGCCACCGTCATCATCATCATCATCATCCAGGGCCATCGGCAGAGTTTCGATGAAGTCCCAATCTCCGAGCCATCAGCATCGTACCCGATGAAGTCTCACCATCCGAGCCACTGGCATCGCGCCAGGTGAAGTCTCGACCCCCAAGGCCATCAGCATCGCGTCTGGTGAAGTCCTTCGGCATCGAAAATGCCATCAACATCAATCTCCCCGAGCCATCGGCACCACGCCCGATGAAGTCTCCCCAACAAGTAACGCGTCATTCTCGCCAGAGAACACCTATCGACGCAAGTTCGCCTACCGTGACACAGGACTTAGCTTTCAAGTGTCAGCCCACACCTTCAAGTAGGGCGTCATTCTCGCTTGAGATCACCCGCAAACACAATCCATGAGCCATCGACATCGCGATCGATGAAGTCTCTACAACAAGTAAGACGTCATTCTCACCTGAGATCATCCCAGGCTTTGCACTCCACAAAGTCATATCCCTACGCTTTGCATTCCAAAGTCATATCTCGACCGGTATCCATCAAATCAAGACTACTTTGATTTTCGTCCTATCCTCGGACTCAATCAAAGTGGGGGCTCTCTGTAGACACTGGGATTTGGCACATAAATATATAGCATTCCTATATAAAAATGGAGCAGAAATAAAGAAAGAAGAAGTCGGCGATAAGCTAGTTCAAACACCGTGTTTTAGCATAGATTGTATATACTTTTAGATGTATTTTTTATTATTTTCTCTTTATGTATTCTTAGTTAGAAAAGTAGAAAATAAGGGAAGCCAAAGCCAAAGCCGAACCTAGAAGACTCACATGCATGCACACTACATGCGCTAGTTTACATAGAAATTGCATGCACAACTCTTACGTAAAAATGGTGATTATACCCTAACCATGCATGAGCTACGTAAAAGTGACATGCAAAGAAGCTCCAAGAGGTCTCAAGTTCGAAACCTAGCAAAAGCATCCAAAAGCACCTCAAAACACTTCACAAAGCTCACAAAGATTGCAATTATCGTCTAGTGTGAAACACCACTTCCCAAGGTGGATGAGTTCACACACCACCGTCCAAGAATGCATGGACAAAATCAGAAACATCCCCCCTCCAGCTGGTGGCTGGTCGGCCTTGAGGGCTGACCACACGTGGTCAATTGACCATGTGCCACCGTCCACTCTCATGCAATCCCCTTTGTTGCCTAGTGACTTGTGCATTTGACTACGACTTGCAAGAGAAAGTAATTTTACAAATATTATTCCTGAAATATGTGATTAAAATTCCTTAAAGGGTCTTTTTCAAAGGTTCAAATCCCACCAAAAATCACCGAATCACACCCCAATCCAACGTGGACGTTCGGAAGCCCGAACGGCGAGGAAAAATGTCCACAACAAACGCCGGCTTTTGCCAAGATTCTGGGAGACAAGATTGGTACCTTTGTGGGTTATGAAGAAGAATGCATCCATGGTGCGGACAAGAATTTGTGTTTTAGGGTGGACATAGATGTGATAAAACCGCTACGGAGTGGACTAATGGTAAAGATAGGAGGCAAGTCCATCTGGATTAAGTTCAAATATATCAAGTTGCCGGATTTTTGTCACGGATGTGGAAAGATGGGGCATGTGATAAGGAACTGTGATGAGGTCGACCCAAAGCCACCACCCAACCAATTGCAATATAGCAATTGGATGAAAGCGTCACCTATGAAATCTAAGAAGAGGGGAATGGAGACCAAACTCCAGGAGGAGAGGAAGTTATATCAATCTCTGAAAGACACTAAGAACCAACAAAAGGCGCGGTAGAAGCTGACTTTTTCCCAATGCCGCGTACCGAGTAACAAAGGGGATCAGGAAGATAGCAACAAGGATGTCATGGAGACTAGTGTTGGCAATGAGGTCTTCAAACGCAACAGGGGAGAAGAAGGGAGTGAGGAAGAGGAGATTGGGGGTGGGGAGTACTAGGGAAAACACATTTTTTCTGCACAAAACTACTCAGATGCGAAGGTTGTTCAACAACCCCGCCTAAATCAATGGTTCTCCTATGCCACAACTATCAAGGCCTCGGTGACCCCTAGGCAATTCAAACCCTCTGTAAATTCTTATGGAGGAGGCCACCAACCATAGTTTTCTTGTCGGAAATAAAGAGAAGTAGTGTAGAGATGTTGGAGATCAAAAGTAGGTTGAAAGAATATGATGGAATCCGTGTGGATCCGAGAGGGAGAGTGGGGGGGCTTGCAATGCTTTGGAAGAAGGAGACGAAGGTCACTTTCTTGTCAAGTTCTTCCCATCATATATCGACGTGGAGGTGGAAGAGGAAGGAGGGGGTCGTTGGCGTTTCTCGGGATTGTATGGTTGGGCAGAAACAACCATGAAAAACCAAACGTGTGAGCTAATCCTGGATCTCAAGACCCACTCTACAATCCCGTTTGTTGTGTGGGGAGACTACAACGAAATTTTCTACAACTTTGAGAAAAGAGGGGGCCCGCTGAAAACACAAAGCATCCTACAAAATTTCTCTGAAACCTTGGAAGAAGTGGGGCTCTTTGATATGGGTTACGAAGGTTATGACTTCACTTGGAGCAATCAGAAGGATGGTTCGGAGTTAGTGGAGGAAAGGTTAGATCGTTTTTGTGCCTCGGGGGATTGGATAGCCATGTTCCCGGATGCGAAGGTGATACACTTAGACGAGGAGATGTCGGATCACTTACCTATTTTGATGAATGTCCGAGGAGAGAGGAAAAATGGGGCTCAAGGAAGAAGCGGTTCCGGTTCGAAAACATATGGTTAGAGGAAGAAGGGTGTCGGGAAACAATTAAAAACGCCTGGGAGATGACGGGGTCGATAGATGTTGGGCTAAACCTGGCATTCAAGCTGGAAAAATGCACCAAAGCGCTAGAAAAACGGAGCGATGAGAGCTTTGGAAACGTCTCAAAGAAGATCCAAACATTGGAGATGAACCTTAAACAGGCGAGGAGGCGTGATGAAAGGGCTCCTCTTCTTGCAGAAATCAGTGTGTTAAGAAGGAAGGAGGAAATCTATTGGTCTCAACGATCCAGGGTTCAATTTTTAAAACATGGAGATGCAAATGCCCAGTGGTTCCATGTTAGAGCGTCGGCAAGAAGATCAACAAATAGCATTAACAAGCTTGAAAGAGGGGATGGCACTTTTATGGAGAGTGATGAAGAGATGGAGTCTATAATCACCACATACTTCTCTAATTTATTCTCAAGTGAGGGGTGCCATGAGATAGAAATAGTGATGCAATGAGTCGAGGCCCGTGTGACAAACGCTATAAACACCATGTTAACCATGTCGTACCTAAATGAAGAGATCAAAATGGCGCTTATGATCATGATGAACCCGAACAAGGCTCCGGGCCCAGATGGGCTAAACTCGTATTTCTTCTAGAGACACTGGGACATTGTGGGGCTTGATATGACACGAGTTGTGCCGCAAATACTACAAGGAGAACCAATTCCTGAAAGAATAAATCACACTCATGTAGTACTGTTACCGAAGGTAACAAACCCGAAAACTCTGACAAACATTCGGCCTATAAGTCTTTGTAATCTTATTTACAAGATTGCCACAAAAACTATCATGAATAGGCTGAAATCTGTACTTCCAAAGATTATTTTCGATACCTAAAGCGCTTTCACGCCGGGAGGCCTGATTACTAATAACGTCCTGATAGCATACGAAATTTTCCACTCTATGAGCAACAAAAGGGGAAGAAGTGGAACGATGGCCATCAAGCTTGACATGGCCAAGGCATATGACAGAGTTGAATAGGAGTTTCTTCGACAAATTATGCTCAAAATGGGTTTCCAAGAAGATTAGGCCAGGATGGTGATGAATTGTTTGGAATCTGCAACCTTCTCCTTCATTCTGAATGGTCATCCGAAGGGGTGCGTCAAGCCAGGAAGGGGACTCAGGCAAGAGATCTGATATCACCCTACCTGTTTCTCTTCGTCACAGAAGGCTTGATTCTGAATGGTCATCCGAAGGGATGGGTCAAGCCAGGAAGGGGACTCAGGCAAGAGATCTGATATCACCCTACCTGTTTCTCTTCGTCACAGAAGGCTTGATTTCATTACTACGGCATGCAAAGTCAACAGGATCAATCACGGGACACAAGGTATGCATGAATGCTCCCAGTATAACACACTTACTTTTTGTTGATGATTCGATCTTGTTCTGCAAGGCTACAGAGGTTCAGGCTAGGGGGTTGAAAGAGATCCTGGAGGGGTACGAGAGAGCCAGTGGCGAGAAGATCAACGTGAACAAATCCACTATAGTTTTCAGCAAAGGAGTCCCCGTAGAGAGAAGATAGTCCATAACACATATTATGGACATTCGGGTGGTCCTAGCCCAAGATAAATACTTAGATCAACGTGAACAAATCCACTATTATTCGATCAAAGAACAAAGCTTTTATCCCTATAAAGGACCGAGTAAAGAAGAGGCTCTCGGGATGGCTTGATCGCTTTGTGTCGTAAGCTGGGAGAGAGGTGCTGATAAAGCCGGTGGCCCAAGTAATTCCCACCTATGCGATAAGAATTTTCAAGCTTCCCCAAGACTTATGTCGATCAATCCATGCGATTATTAATAGGTTTTGGTGGGGTTATGGGGGAGATAGGAGGAGAATTCACTGGATTAACGGGGCTCAATTGTGCAAAAAGAAGGAGGACCGGGGGTTTGGATTCCAAAACCTTGAAGCTTTCAATGAGGCCTTACTAGCCAAACAATTTTGGAGGTTGATGCATGATGAGAACAACCTGGCGGCGAGAATTCTAAAGGCTTTCTATTACCTAGATTGCAACATTTTGGAGGCGAAACTGGGAAACCAACCTAGCCTGACATGGAGGAGCATGTGGGGAGTTCCGGATGTGATTCGAAAGGGGTCCAGGTGGCTGATTGGGAATGGTAGGCAAGTGCGAGTCTGGCATGATAGATGGATTTCGCGGCCTTACACCTTCAAACCTGTAAGGTCAAGTTTGATGGGGGAGAACACAAATTTGTTAGTGGAGGAACTCATAAACAAAGAAAGAAGTTGCTGGAGAGAGGAAATTCTCAGCTTAATGTTCCTACCATGCGACGTGTAGTAGATTATGCAAATTCCTCTATGCCAATCCTGGTCTGAGGATAAACTGGTGTGGCATTTTGATGCAAACGGTCGTTTCTCGGTCAAGTCGGCTTACTACCTTATCTGTTCCTTAAAGACCAATGCTGAATCACCATCAAGCCAGGAACAACAAAAATTTTTTTGGAAAGGGATTTGGAAGCTAAAGTTAGCTTCGAGGATCAAGTCTTTTGCCTAGCGTGCTGCAAAAGCAGCCCTTCCAACAAGGGCAAACATTGGCCGAAGAATCCCGGGAGCTGAAAGGGGGTGTTGCATCTGTGGAGCACTGGAAGACTCAGATGATCATGCCCTTATGAGATGCCCGCTAGCTTTGGAGATATGGAATGCAAATGGAATGGAGGAAGAGGTGTGGAGTTTTGAAGCTCCTTCAATGTTGGACTATATGATACATGCGAAAAGCAAGTTGAATGAGGAATCCTTTGGAGAGCTGCTAGCCATCTTGTGGGAGACTTGGAATGTAAGGTATAGGTTTGTGCATGGGAAGAAGATCGGCTTGCTCTCCAATTCAGCAAAGAGGGCGTTGACGTTTGTGCACAGCTTAGGGAAGCAAAGGATCAGAAATAGGGTGAGAAAGTGAAGGACAAGATGTGGAAACCCCCAACACCAGGGGTATACAAACTCAATTTTGATGGCGGGCACGTTGCAGCAACCTAGAAGTGGGAGGGGCTTTTTACTGAGAGACCACACAGACGAGGTGGTACTGTGCGGAGTACAGCAAACGTCACGGTGGTCTACCCAGCAAAAAGAAGAAGCTTTGGCCTGCCTTTTTGCAATCAAACAAACCTAAGCTCATGGGTATACAAGAGTAGATGTAGAAGGAGACAATATGTCAGTAATAAGCAAGCTAAAAAATAGCACCAAATGCGATTCTTTCCTTGGCTTTATTCTGGCTGATATTTTACATATTAGTAAGGCTTTTGATTTTGTTAGTTGGTCATATATAAGTAGAGATTGTAATTCAGTGGCACATGCCTTAGCCCACCTACAAGCCATCTTGCTACAGGAGAGGGTGTGGGAGTTAGGATGGCCAGATTTTGTCAATGATCTAGTTAATCAGGAGATGTGTACTTTCTTGAACTCATCTGAATAATTGTCCAATTGAAGCTTTCAAAAAAAAAAGATTTGGGTAAAATGGGTTGGGCAAGTTTATACCTAAATTTACCATAACTTATCAAAATTTAGCAAAACTAAATAACACAAAATTTTTAATTTTGGTATATTAGGGTAAATTTGACGAAACTTATCAAAATTTACTAAAAATTACCAAAATTTTACTTTTACCCAACTACCTTTTACCCACTAATTTGAAAAACCCTAAGTTGGCAAAAAAAATAAAAAAGGGGCGGGTCTTTGAAAAATTGAAAAAAAATTTGCAGGTCTTTGAAAACTAAAAAAGGCGGACATCTAAACCCTCCTTATTTTCCTTCTTTGAAACCTCAAATCCCTAATTCCATCCTCTCCTCACCCACTTCAGTCCCATGGCAGCCCTCCCTAATTCCTCGCTCTCAATCTCTAATCTCTCCTCTAAATCGAATCTCTCTAACTCTTAGCCCTCCCAACTTTCAATTTTGCACTTGCTTTCAATTTTTCTTTCAGGGGCGTTTTCAGTCAAGATCAATTCCAATTCCAAGAAATCCCTCAAAGATCATGCCGATTTAACATTCTTTTCTCAAGATTCGACCTGGTGGACATTCTATTCGGATCCGTATGGATCGGATTTGATGTAGTTGCTGGAGAAGGTGAAGGTGAATGATGGGATTCCGCTGACTGCACCATGAGTGTGTGGATGAGGTCAAGTTTGCTATGGATGGTTTTACGAAGCGTGAGACTGTCAGGAGTCAGAGGGCTTTCTCCCTCCTCAAACCTTTCTTTGCTTCAGATCTTCGAGCCTTAATGTTCAGCTACAAGGTCCAATCCAGTTTTAGGTGATTCTAGGGTTCCAATTGCAAGAATTTGGGGATTGTGGTTTGGTTTGGTTGCTTCTTCTGTTTATGACTTTGAGGTTTCTTTTTTTTTTTCCATTGATATTGTGGGACCCGGGAAAATCCTCGTTGGTGTCCCTCGCGGTAAACGGCGAGTTGAAAAGGGTGTCTTTTCTTTTAGAAGATTCGCTTGAATTTCCGTTTAAAATAAATTAAAGTTAAAATTTATTTAAACCCCTTTTTTTACGAAAATAAACCCTTTTTTTTTAGTTGAAAATTTTTATTTGCTCGACGAAACAAACAGAAAACAAGAAAAAAACATAAGAAATATAAGAAAACTGCAAACAGGAGGATTCGAAACGGGGATCGGGGTCTCTGTCCACAGCGATACCTGCAGATATCGCGGGTCGGTAATCCAGAAGAGGACCCCTGATCTGGAAGTCAGGCCCGGGCCATGGGTTTGGCCAGAATACCGCCAGGTATTATGTCCATCCCAGCCTCGGAGCCTACTTCCGAACTTAGGGATTAGATTCGGACCAAAATAAAAAAAAAAACTTTTGTTTTCGCAATTGACTTTCTGAAATAAAAAAATAAAACCCGAGAGAGCAAAAAAGAAAGAAAAGATGAGAGAGTCGCCAATTAATTTTTGAACGAGAATTAATAAACTCAAAAGAAAAAAAAAGAGACTCCACAAACCACGAACCACGAGATTCGGATCCGGGGGTAAGGTTACGGATTCGGGAATAAAAATTCTCGAATCCGCCCGTTCAACGAACGGACTTTATTAAACCGGTTAAATAAAAAGAAAGAAGAAGAGGATGAGAAGAAGAGAGCAGAACGGAGTATTAATTAGTGTAATTAGTGTTATTTAGTTACATACAAATGCAATGACAAACGCGAAATAGATATAAAAAGAATTAAATACAAGTGTACCTTTATTCACGAACAATCCATATTATTTAGGTCGAGTTTAGGGTTAACTCAAGTTACAAGATAATATGAATGGAGAAGAGATAGAGAGAAATGAAATAAAATTTCAATTAAGTGTATGCAATATGAGAGAAATAAAGAGGGACAAGAGAAGATGAAATCACCAAGTGTCAATACGCCAGGGTGATTTCGGTGTAGGATGAAATGGGGGATGAGAGGGGTTTTTATAGGAGAAGTTAGGGTTGGAAATTTAGGTCAAAAATGAGGGGAAAAATACGGCACAATACCGCCAAGTATCACGGCCCTGCTACGCTGACCAAATTAGGGCACGCTTCTGGAGGTGAGCTGAGGCGCGCTGGGTCGGGCAGAACCCGCCCACGATACTTGGCGGTATGTGGGCCGGATCCTGCCCAGCCCAGCCCGTTGTCGCCTCGGGTGGCGTGCAAAAAAGGAATTGGGCCGGGTTTTTTTTTTTTGTTTTGGGTTTTTTTCCCTTTTGCATTTCACTTTCTTTGGCATTTTCCTAAAACAAAATAAAAAGAATAAAAATAAACACTTTTCGGGTGTCTACAGTTAGCCCCCACTTTGATCGAGTCTGAGTAAGACGATGATCAAAGTATAGCTTGGAGGTCTTCGATCTTTCCTAATGTAGTTCAGTCTTTCCCGATGTCGTTGAAAATGTAGTTCAGTCTCTCCCGATGTCGTTGAAATGTAGCTCAGTCTTTCCCGATGTCGTTGAAATGTAGTTCAGTCTTTTCCGATGTCATTGAAATGTAGTTCAGTCTTTCCCGATGTCGTTGAATGTAGTTCAGTCTTTCAAGATGTTGTTGAAATGTAGTTCAGTCTTTCCCGATGTCGTTGTAGTTTGTTGAAGACGATGCAGCTATAAAAATTAAAATCATTTTCTGAGTCATATAGAAATTATATTTCATATTTTCTCTTGAAATAATTAATTTTCGCATTTTTTTATTTTTTTTATTATTTTTTATTATTATTATGGGAGTATTAAGAAAATTTTAAATTCTCCCACAATAACTTCCCGGTCAATCTAGCTAGATCGGTCAAATGACCATTTAATTGAATTAAATGGCGCGGTAGGTGGGAGGTCGTAGTGGAGGTCTTTAAAAGAGTGGGTGCCTTCATCTTATCCATACACCCAAACATTTCACTCTCACTCCCCCTCTCTCTAAACTCACTCTTTCTCTCTCTAAAATCTCGAGCGACCAGCCCTCGGCGCAACATACCGCCAGGTGTGGTGGTCTTCCGACCTTCGGCTGCCCGTCGGTCTGCAGCGAGACCTAGAAGGAGAGTAGGCATACCGCCAGAAGGTGTGGCCGTGTCGTCCTGCCGCCGGTGTACCTCGGTTTCGCGCAGCGAGTTCCCCGAAGATTTCCCGCAGCTGAATTTTGAAGCTCCATACCGCCAGGTTTGGGTCGTCTTTCCTCGGTTTTCGAGCCGGCCCCTCATCGTCGGGTCTCGTCAGAACTCTGATCACCAGCGATACCGCCAGGTATTCCCCGGTTTCTGCCTATTTTGTTCACATTTTTTTTTGAAAATGGCACTGAAATTAGTTCGGGTTTTGAACCTGAAAATCTGCTGAAGCCGACCCCGTACCGCCAGGTACGTTCTTGGATTCGGACCCGAGCTTGACCCACTCCAGCTTTCGGGTCAGCTTCCGTACATCCCGGGGTTTGGTCCCGGGTTTTCTCCATACTCGCTTGTATGGTCTCGGGTTTGGTCCCAGTTTCTATTTGAGGAATTTTGCTTTGTCCCGGGATTTCGAACTTTCTCTTTGTGCTTTGTAGCTTACTTTTGATAATGATGCAACCTTTAAAGCCCCGCGGACATGTGGCACCTCATGCCGAGAACTGGGTCCATCATACATTTTTTGCTAAGGAGTGGTTTCCCGAAGGTGGGTTCAACCCGGCGAACCTTACACAATACCCGAACGAGCATGTGTGGCTTCGGAGATCGGAAATCCCGGTAAGCCTTTCATGCTTTGTTAAAAATTTAAATGCCTTGCATATCCTTTGGGCTTGTTGATTTGCATGCTTGGGCCCAATTGTGTTGAAGCCTCCTTTGGCCCAAATGTATTTGCATCTTGGGCTCATAAATATTTGGTGGACTCCGTGTTTGTAATTTTAGAGTTTAACGTAGGACCTAATCATTTTCCCGAGGTTTTTCTCATAAAGTTATTCGTCATTAATTTTAGAGTATAATCCGAAAATTATTCAAATTATGTCTCATAAAATTTCCGTGTATGCATACTTGCGATTTTCTTTGGGCTTGATGACTTGTATACCTAGGCCCAACTACTTCGGAACCATCTTGGTAGTGCGTTGAGGCTCAAAATTTCTTGCCTTTTACTATTTCTTGGGCGGTCAAATTTTTAGAGTTTTACGTCGAGATTAATTAATAATCTCGAGGTTTTTCTCATAAAAAATTGATTCTTCTTTTATTTTTTTGAGAGTATAATTCGAAACTTTCTGATTTCTTCGAATTAAGTCTCGTAAAAAAAATTAAGGGATACGTCAATATGGACTTTGACTTGGAAAATGGGTTATTTTACCATGTCGTTGCCTCTGATTTAATTCATGCGGTTTTGACGTACGCATAAAAAAAAATTTGATTCATGAAGTCCTGAAAATGGGATCCAAAGGCCAACCTTGCGAGTGTAATTCGAAAGGAACATGACTGCCTTTTTCTAAATTTTTCTCGCCTAGTTCCTTATTAGCCCCCAGTATTTTAATGGTAATTCCTTATATTCTTAGGACGATAGCATGAAAACTTGCAGTTCGATCACCAATATGATGGACACTCTGAAAATTCGCGCTGGCCTTGTGCGAGATACCATGGAGCACACCGATTTCCTCCCTTTCTATCAGTGTTTGGAGGCTTGGTTAATGCCTCGCTCTCGTCGTCCTGGTAGAGCTCTTGGTGAGCTTTTCTGGGACACCACTAATACATTTCACTTTCGGTTTGGCGAGATGGCTGTCACCCCTACAGACTTTGTGATAATTACTGGTTTACCTTGGGGGACTCAACGCTTTTACTTCAACCGGACTTTTAGAAGAGGCACTCCTCAGACGTTAGAAATTTTTGGGCCTATGATGGGAGGACAAGAGTCAAACCGTCCCTTGCGCTACAAGCACTTTCGGGAAGCGATTCATTCTCAGGGCTTCCCGGCCCTTCCGTTAGCTCAACGGATGTGCATTATCCTGGCTTATTTTATTGGTGCATCCTTCTTTGCCAACCCTGGGGACGACGTCCACATTTTCTGGTTAGAGAACTTAGCGGATCTAAACAACATAGGCACTTTAAAGTGGGGAGAAGTGGCATATGCTTGTTTTGTACGGGGTCTCCGCATGGGATACAGGACGAACTTACCCAACAGGGAGCCCCGATTCTACAACTACGGAAGTTCTTGGAGGTAACCAAACTCTAAAGACTCTTCTCACCTTATGGTATTGTAATTGTTTTATCAATTTGTTCTAACTCATGCAGGTATGGCTTTATGAGTACTTCCCTGCTCTGGAACCTCCAACCAGGGCGACCCTGAAAGTTATTGCAGCTACACTATGGTCAAAGGCAATGGCATGTCCTGATAGGTGGGATTCAAATACCCTCCAGAACCTGCGCGCTCTTTTGGACAACGCGACCCCGGTACGTATTTCTTCGTGCTTGATATTATTTATTGGATCTTATTTCACAATTTTCCCCCTTTTTGTTTGAAATTAGGAGGATGTAGATTGGAATCCTTGGGAAGACCTTGATGATAGGACTGGGATGAGGATCCGTGCTGACGGTATTACTACATCAAGGATCCTCTTGGAGGGCCCTTACGGCTTCGTCTGGTTTTTAGGTGAGAGGGTTTCTTCTCAGATCCTGGGTTTCTACGATCCTTGGATTCCTGCGGACCCTCCGGCCGAAATGATGGCCCCTCGATCTTTGAGCTTCGAGGATTGGGTAGCTGCATGTCATGGGACTCCTTGGGGTACGTTGGCTACTCGCTATGACGATGAGTTCCATGCTGGGGCAATGGAGTTCTACTTGGATCGCTTGGCTCATCGGCGAGTGAGTACTGCAATTTTCCCTTTGTTCATTTATTACTTTTAGTGAACTCATCCATTCCCATTTTTGTTTTTGCAGTTAGTGGATCCCTCCCGACAATATGAGGCCTCGGGTTTTGTCACTTTGGTTAACAGATACCCTGGTCAGGATACAGAGGTTCTGGTGAGTCTTTACTTTCTCTACCAGTTTTGTTTTCGGCGACCTTTCTATTGAATATCTCCTTGTTCCATCTTTTCATCCTTCTCTTTGGAGCTTTAAGAGGTTGTGTCAGCTTTGCGCCTCCTATGGAAGACACTTACGAGGTCGATTTTCCTCGTCGGGCCGCTATCGAGGGTCCCCTAGTAATTCGGATTCCAGTCACAATGAGTTTCGATCTTCCGGCACTGATGAGTCCAGTTCTGAGTCACATTCTCACGGAGGCGGTGGAGGTTATGGTGGTACTGAGTCGCGTTCTCAGGGAGGCGAAGGGGGTTATGGTGTAGTTCCTCACCATTCTATTGTCGATCTTGGTCCTCCTCCACGTTTTCCCGAACCTCCTCGCTTTTCGATTGGAGACTTCCGTAATTTTGAGCAAGGCGAATCCTCTCGTCGCCGTGTCACTGTTGCTCAGTAGACTTGGACTATCAGCTCGTCTGATAATGTGCCTTTACAGGAGCAATTCCGCGATACACAGATATCGCGTAGAAGGGGTGACGTTCATGCCAACCGTTCACAGGATGGTAGACAACCCTCTAGGTCGAGCGGTCATGGAGGTCACAGTTCATCTCGTGGTCATGGTCATTCATTTGGAGGGAGAGATCCCAGTGGAACTCCTTATAGTTATGGTCAGTCCATTGAACGACAAGATACAGAGCTTTTGCAATATTCGGATCATCCGTCTTGGGGTCGCTCTGTTGGCCATACCAGTCATAGATCGAGTCATCTTACTGAGCGTCGCACGAGCCGCCAGTCCAGTGAGAGATCTGGTCGGCGTTCTACTGGCTCCCGAGCGATAGGTGGTAATCATGTCCTATCTGGTGATACCGAAGTACTCGGTTCTTGGCAGCTTTCGGGTACTGAGGTAATTGGCGGTTCCGGTGATACAGAAATGCTTGAGAGCCAGGGTAATACAGAGGTGCTCAGGAGTTTTAATTCTCCTCGAGATGTTTCATCTTCATCCCGATGGCCTCCTATGGGTCGTCATGGATCTGCTCAGGGCGGTTTGCCCCCTACTGCTCCGACTGGAAATGCTTTTGTAGATGCGTTATTTCGTGCTTCTGGTAATCCAACCTAGAGCGACAAGATACTCGGAGGTGGTCGATCTTTGGTCTGTTGGTTCAAGCTCTAGTCGTCATAGCTCTCGTGGTTCCTCTCGCTTTCATTGATGTAGGCTTGGTTGCAGGATGGGACTTTATGCATGATGAGACTTTATGTATGTACTTATGCATGATGAGACTTTATGTATGTACTTAAATTCTAAGACTCAAAAAAAAGGAAGGATAAGGAAAGAAATAAATACAGATATTTAAGAGGATTAAAAAAAAAAGGTGAAAAAGAAAGGAATAAAAAAGATAAGGAAAGATAAGGAAAGAAATAAATATAAATATTTGAGAGGATAAAAAGAGAAGAGAAAAAGAAAGGAACAAAAGAAATAAGGGACGATAAGGAAGGAAATAAAAGAGAAAGAAGAGAAAAGGAAGGAAATCAATCAAAATCACGCAAAGACGCTCGTATCAGTATTGCGGCCCGCCCAGCTTCAACGCCTCGGGTTTCACGCCTCGAAAAAAAAATCTGTTGCCCCGCCTATAAATAGCTGGCGGTATTGTAGCCCAGGCCTGTCCACTCAGTGCTTAAGTTGTCATGCCCAGAGAATTGTTTTTCTGCTTGCAAATACCTGCAGGTATTGTAGGCAGTGTACCGCTGCCGCAAGAAGTCTTCCAAAACGGTCCCGTTTTCTGCCTCGAAAAACGTGTCATTCTGCCTCGATTTTTGTGCCGACACTTATGGCTTTTGAGATGAAACTATCTGCGTGGTTGAGTGCTCTTTCCAAGAACGAGAAGAAGGAACTCCAAAGGTACAATCTTTCGATTTTCCTAAGCTTGAAACAAGTGGTTTTGTTTCTAGATTTTCTCTACGCATGCATTGCACTATGGAATCCCGGGATGCATGTTTTTTGCTTTGGGGATGTTGAATTATGCTCTTTGGTTGAAGAGTGGGATGCTTTATTGGGTGTGGATTCTCTGGCTTGGCCTGCACTGCCCATCCCTTTTGGCGATGCACCCTCGAAATTCCAACGTTTGTTATGCCTATCTGAAGAAGTCTTAGGGAGTATCTTGATTGGTGGAAAAATACACTTGCTAGCTCTCTCAGAATATTTCCAATCACCTGAAACCTTAGACCTTGGTCCCGAGGTTAGAGTTAGGGCAGTAGCTTTATGCATCCTAGGACAATTTCTTTTTCATCATGGAGGGTCGGGATTCATCCCGGTGTGTCTGATCAATGTTCTGGATGACATGAGAGGTGGAAGAAATCCTACTCCTTTGGTGCTAGGCGAAACCATCATGGGTTTGGATGAGCAAGACAAAACAGAGGCATGGCGTGGGAGTCCGCTTCTTCTCCAGTGCGATTCTTCGTGCATGCAGAATCCGCAGGCGGTGTCATACTGCAGGTATTGTAATCTGCCTAGTTTTTTTTTTTGTCTGTTCTTCTGCGTAATTAAGCTTAAACTTCGCTTAGTAGGTCGCCTTGCGAGCATCTTTTCACGCGTTTTTTTTTTTATACAGTTTCATCAGGTTTGATCTCAGTCAAGTCGTCATGCTTCCAGGCATGACTTTCTGTCCGGTCCACGTCAGTCAATCTCGTGATGTAGAATTCTGGTCAGGCCATCATGCCTGCAGGTATGACGCTCTGTCTGGATTATTTTCTGTATAATCTGAACAAATTCGGGTCTAGCAGGCCTCCATGCCAGAAGGTATTGCAATATGTCTAGGATTTTTCGTTCGGCATAAAAAATACTTTTAGACTGATTTGGATTTTTTTTTGTTATTTTTATTTTTTATGCAGATTTGGCTGATGGAACACCTGAGGCAAATGGCTCCTCCATTGATTACGGTGGATCAGAAGGTTCATAGAATTCTACACCGCAAGCTCTTCTTGGATGAGAAGGAGTCCATGGGCTCTTGGATTAAGCGCCTCAAGAAGAGTCCTCCTGTCGATTGGTGGATAGAGTGGTGGGGTGTTCATCATTATGTTTGCCCACAGTACGGAACTTCCCACGTGAGATTGATTAGCCTTACCCACTGCACTTATTATTTTCCTTTGAGAGTGATGCGCCAGATGGGGAGAAATAAATACAGATACCCTTACTTGACTGTACTCCTCAGAAACCTCATGATGTCACTGATGTGGTTGCGAAGGGTTGGGCCACCTATTGGAGCGACATTCCTGCTATTCAAGCCCCCAAGGATAAGACACAGGCTGCCACTACCTATGTGACCAAAGCTTTTATCAAATGGTTGACTGAGAAAGATCCTGAAGAGCGGAAGAAGCTAAGGGAAGAAGATGAGAAAGGGCAACTTTCAATTTTCAACAGGCTTGATTTTGAATATAAGAGGTGGGATGCTATGCAAAAGAAGAAGAAAGACGGAATCATTGTGAGGAAGCCCCCAGCTCGACGTATTACCCGGGAACCTGCCCTGCCTTCCTTGGTTATTAGAGAGCCTAGGTTTTCTCCTAAAAGAGTTGAACCCCAGCCTTCTGGGAAGGGAAAGGGGAAAGAGCCTTGAGTCTACAAAGAGAAGCCTAAGAAGAGGGAACGCCCACCCCCAAAAGACAAAGATGCTGGTCCTAGGAAGAGGCCCGAGAAAGAGAAGAAAGATTGAATTTGCTTAAACCAATAGTTATTTTTAATTTGATGCTGAATAAAGTTACAAGTGTGTTCTTGTAATCTTTTAGGACTATTATTATTATATTTGGATTTTGTTAGTTAATTTATTTCTTAGGGGGAAACTAAAGTAGTGTAACGAACTTTATTATTATTAATATGAAATATCAATAATATTTAAGAATTTTATTACATCGATTGCCTTCCAACAAAGAAAAAAGAAATTGATATGGTCGGACCCTCGCGGGCTTCCTACGTATCCACCGGAGTAGAATCAGGCCTTCGTAGTTCATCTCTCCTTTTTCTGGGCCGAATCCAGTGTCTTAGCTATGTCACTCAAATTCTCAAGCATAGAACTTTTTTAATTGATCTAAATTGGTTGGTTGAGATAATTCCTCGCCCTCGGGAGTGATCAAGATTGCAGCTCCTGCCGGTAGAAGAGTCTTGATGACGTAGGGACCTTTCCAGTTTGGTTTGAATTTCCCCTGTGGATCTTGAATTGGTGCCCTCATCTCCTTCAAAACCAAGTCTCTTTCCTTAAGATTTCTAGGCTTCACTTTCTTGTTAAAAGCCTTGAAATTCTATTCTGATAAACTTGGACATTATGCATGGCTCTCAACCTTCGTTCATCGATCAAAGTCAGTTCTTCATATCGAGTTCTGGCCCACTTTGCTTCGGGGATTTGGCTTTCTGCCACTATCCTCAAGGAAGGTATTGCTATCTCTATGGGTAATACGACCTCCATCCCGTACACCGAGTATGGGGTTGTCCCGGTGGTAGTGTGAATTGACGTTCGGTACCCCCATAAGGCAAAGGGTAACTTATCAGGCCAGTCTTTATAAGTTACCGCCATCTTCTCAATGATTCTTTTCAGGGATTTATCGGCTGCTTCAACAGCGCCATTGGCTTGCGGCCTATAAACTGATGAATGGTGATGTTGGATCTTATATTTCTCAAGCAATTCGGTGACTTCCTTCATGAAACGTCTTCCGTTATCACTTATTATTTCATGTGGTACTCCATATCTACAGATGATGTTCTACTGGATAAACTTAGCCACATGTTTGGAAGTGATTTTTGCGTAAGATGCCGCCTCAACCCATTTCGTAAAATAGTCCACAACCACTAGTACAAATTCATGGCCCCCGGTACCGGTAGGAGATATTTTACTAATGAAGTCAATGTAGTGAGATAAGTTGGAGGTTGATGCTGTAAATTCACATAAATCTGACATTTGAGGCATTTCCTAACGAAAGCATGACAATCAGCCTCCATAGTGGTCCGATAATAACCAGCTCTCTGAATCTTTTTATTTAGGATCCTACCATTCATGTGTGGACCACACTCTCCACTATGTATCGCCTCCATAATCTTCTCGACTTCTTCTTTGTCTACACACAATAAAGTCAAACCTTTGCTGGTCTTCTTATAGAGTCTATCCTGAATTATGCAGTATTGAGCTGCCATAAGTCGAATAGCTCTTTGTGCCCTGGGTTCGAGTCCATCTGGGTATTCCCTTTTCTCCAAATATATGTAAAGGTCATAATATCAGCAATCCGGGTTAACCTCACACACGTGTAAGGAACATACATATGCCGGTTCATTTTTCCTTTGGACTATTATGGGCATTTCGCTTATTCCTGTCGGGATGGCAACTAATGATGATAGCTTGGCTAAAGAATCGGTCAGTTCATTATCTTCTCGTTTGTGATACGTGAAGGTAATATAATCGAATTTCTCGGAAAGTTTAGTTAAGTATGCTTAGTAGGCAACCATATCTTCATCTCTCACATTCCAATGATGATTGGCCTGATTGATCACGAGGTTCGAGTCTCTAGAGACTCTCAGTCTCTTGATGTTCATTTCTATGGCGGCCTGTATGCCTAGAATACAAGCTTTATATTCAGCTGAGTTATTGGTGACCCCAAAGTCAAGCTTCATAGATATGGGTGTATGTGCTCCCTCAGGTGAGATTATGATGATGCTGGCTCCACATCCCGTTTGATTGGATGCTCCATCAAAGTGCATTTCCCATGTATCGTCATCTGTATTGAAGACTTGTTCATCGGGAAACTATAATTTCGCTGGATGTGGTTCACTTGAAGGTGAATCTGCTAAGAAGTCTGACACCACTCTTCCCTTGATGGATTTTTGTGGTACGTACTTGAGATTGAACTTAGAGAGCATGACCATCCACCAAGCCACCCTACTGTTGACTATTGGTTGTTCCAAGATATATTTGACTGGGTTCATTTCTGCTATGATGTATACTGTATGTGCGAGCATGTAGTAACGGAGCTTCTTGGTAGCCCAAACGAGAGCCACGGCCATTTTTAGGAACTTCTTACTCAGGTAATAGATGGCCCTTTCTTGATTGTCAACTTTCTAAGCCAACATTGCCCCCATAGCTGTATCAGTAATGGTGAGGTATAGAAGTAGCGATTCATTTTGTACGGGTGATATTAGCACAGGTGGGTGTGTCAAGTACTCTTTGATCTTGTCAAAGGCATCTTGGCATTTTTCATCCCACTGTGGCTTTGTCCCCTTCTTTAGTTTCTTGAACAATGGCTCACATGTTATGGTGAGCTTCGAGATGAAGCGGCTTATGTATTGGACTCTTCCAAGGAACCCTCGAATTTCCTTTTCAGTCTTAGGTGGCTTCAGATCTTGAATAGCCTTAATCTTAGCTGGGTCTACTTCAATACCTCGTGAACTGACCACAAAACCAAGCAACTTGCCGGAAGTGACTCCAAAGGTACATTTTTGTGGGTTTAGCCTCATATTGTATTTCCTTAATCGAAGGAAAAACTTCCTTAAACTGGCAGTATGTTCTTCCCGTTTCTTTGATTTAACAATCATATTGTCAACATACACCTCCACGTCATTGTGCATCATATCATATAGTAAGGTTGTGGTCGCTCTTTGGTAAGTAGCTCCGATATTCTTTAACCCGAACGGCATTACTACATAGTGGAAATTTCCCCACGGTGTGGTGAAGGCAGTTTTTTCCATGTCTTCTTCTGCCATCTTGATCTGGCTATACCTTGAATACCCGTCCATGAAGGATAGTAACTCATGTCCACATGTGTTGTCTACCAGAATGTCGATGTGAGGTAGTTGAAAGTCGTCTCTTAGGACTTGCTTTGTTCAAGTCTCTATAGTCAACGCACATTCTCACCCTCCCATCTTTCTCGGGTACAGGTACAATGTTAGCTAACTAGTCTGCATACTCGATCACTTTAATAAAACCTGCTTGTTGTTGTTTTACTACCTCTGATAAAATCTTACGTGACCATTCAGGTTTCATCCTTCTAGGTCTTTGCTTGACTGGTTTTGCATCAGGATATAGAGGGAGAGAATGTTCGACTATCTCTCGGTCAATCCCTGGCATATCCTCGTAGGACCATGCAAACACATCAATAAATTCTCTGAGCAACTCGGTGTATTCCTCTCATTCTTCCAAAGTTAAAGATTTCCCGAGCTTCAACTCCCGAGGGTTTTCTAAGGTTCCTACGTTAATGCTTGTTGTTTCCTCCATTATGGCTGTGTGGTTTTCGTGTTCCTCGACAGCTTTTATTAATTCTTTTGAGTCCATTAATTCAGCATCACTATTGGCAAAAACAGTTCAAGGAAGAGGGAAAAAGAGATCAGGATAAGCAAACATTCATTTTATTGAATTAGGGAAAACGGGTACATCAAAGATAAATTCTAAGACTTACTCCACGGACTCTGACTCAACAGAAGGGAAACTAGGATCAGACTTGAAAGACTCAGAAGACTCTCCTAAGGCTACAGTGAACTCTTTTCCAGCATCAGCGTCCACCCACGATATCTCACGGCAGCTTCCATCTTCAGTTATCAGCTTAGTTGGGTCGAATCCTGGGTTAGAAAGGGCTGCAATAAGGATATTTCTCGGGTCGTCGTTGTGATGAGCCTCTTGGCCGAACAGAAGACCAAAGATACTACTTCCAGTTAAATGTGTCCATTCAAGAGGATGTTTCTTATCCCGACTTGGGATGAAGTGTCCTTCCTCTAGGATCATGCAGTCATTTAAATTTCCAAGCCAGCCACTTGGATACCTTCTTCCTTCAGATAATAAGGCTCCGGGAACCCATAATAGGGAAAGTCATCCCCCTCTTTGATCCATTGCCTGTTAAGGGTCAAAGGATAAGGTCTAGTCTCGGAGAGCAATGGTGGGTCGTCAGCCTTCCTCTTCCTGGCAATCGTCCACTTAGCAAGTCTAATTTCTTCTTCGGTTGGGTTATACCCGAGACCGAAGGAGTAATAGCTTCTAGGCATCAAGAATGGCAAGCTAGATTTCTTACTTGGATTCCCCAAAGGTTGTCCAGGAAAAAATCCCATATTCTTCAAGATCGCATTGATCTTGCGATTAGAATACGGATCAAAATCAAAAGGAGCCTCATCTAGATCTAGCATGGCCACAAACTCGAAATTGTGAAACTCTTCATCCATGGAGTTGTGTTCAACTTCCAGCTTAGGTGTTGTAGAGGTGATGATCGCGGAAATCTCCTCGCCTCCTATGGTGATGACTTGGCCTTGAATTATCATCTCCAAAAACTTGATAAGCCGCAAGTGCACGGGTGTACGTGTAGCAAGTATCAAGGTCGATCCCACAGGAACTTTACTAACTACACACCAAACTAGCTTCTTAAGTGATTGCTAAACCGGTCGAGTTTTGTTTTTAATCAACTAATTCTATTTCTATTCGCTAAAAAGGGCAAAACCAACAAATATTCAAACAATTTACTTGCATTAATCAATATAAAAAGACGTTCAGGGGATAAAACCTAAGTAACTCTATGAATCAAACAAGTGGATTGAACATGTATGTCACTAATTTGGTGCATTTTAGGATCGATAATCGCATAAATTCTTCTGTAGCGAGCTTTAGGCAATGAAACAGATTGCTTAGTAAAATTGATCTCTTGGACTCTTTATTGTATCAATTTTATCTAAGTTAAATATGAAATTATTCAATGACCCCTAGTTACAAAGTCTTCTATCTCTAGTTCACCTCATATACCAGTTTAATCTTAAGGGTTCCGATTATCGATTTTCTCCGTTCGATACTTCACTCAACAATCTATAACCATGCTAATGGTGATCAAGCAAAAGCAATGACATACAAAATCAAAGGATAAATAAAATGCATTCAAACTAGATAAATAAACTTGTTCAATCCAACAATACTCAATCCATAAGAGAAACTTGAAAGGGATTATCCCCCAAACTAAAAGAAAACTCACTACTCATGTTCAAAACACAAAACATATCAAAATCTATTCTAGAAAGCATGAAATCTAAAAGAAAGAGAAGTAAATCGAGATGGAAATCGTTCCTTGCTTGAATGAGAGAAATAAAGAGGGAGAAGAGAAGATGAAATCACCAAGTGTCAATACGCCAGGGTGATTTCGGTGTAGGATGAAATAGGGGATGAGATGGGTTTTTATAGGATAAGTTAATGTTGGAAATTTAGGTCAAAAATGAGGGGAAAAATACGGCACAATACCGCCAAGTATCACGGCCCAGCTGCGCTAACCAAATTAGGGCACGCTTCCCGAGGTGAGCTGAGGTGCGCTGGGTCGAGCAGAACCCGCCCATGATACCTGGCGGTATGTGGGCCGGATCCTGCCCAGCCCAACCCGTTGTCACCTCGGGTTGCATGCAAAAAAGGAATTGGGCCGTTTTTTTTTTGTTTTGGGGTTTTTTCCCTTTTGCATTTCACTTTCTTTGGCATTTTCCTAAAATAGAATAAAAATAATAAAAATAAACATAATAAAATTACATAATTATGAGACACTTTTCGCGTGTCTACAAATATCTAAAGGATTAATGGAAGCAGCTAGCATCTTCATGCATACCTCGTTTTCCTTAATCTCCACGGCTGGAATATCGACGATTCTTGTGACTATGTCAGGTGAGAACTTATTGGGTTGTTGCGGGCGGAACGAACGTTTCATATTGATGGACGATTTGTTTAGTTTCTTTCTTAATTTTTTTTGTTGGCATTTTGTAGGTTCAATGGCTGAAACAACAATGGATTTTAGTGGATCTTCCGAAAAGGTACAACAAACTTGATTATGTTCAGTTATTCATTGAGATGTTAGCCTTTTTGTTGTGCATCATGTTTCCATAGGATAAATTATGGGTATGAGTTGTAACCTCTAGTTAAGGTAATACTAATCTTATGCAATTCTTTCTTTATAATCCAATTGTCAGGCTCTCTCTCCTATGTTGAAAATTAGGGCTCCCTTCTATTGCGAGCTGGTTTTGTAAATTGTTTTACCCCTTTCCAAGCTTCGATTACACCGCTGAAACGAGGACAACGACAGGGCTCCCTCTCAGATCGGAGTCTTCTGCGTCTTCGTTGCTGGCCACCATCAGCTATTGCGTTGCTTCCTTTCATCCCACTAAAGGTTTATTTTCATGCTTTAGATAACCGTAATTCATGAGTTTTTCTTTAATTAATTCAATTCAGCTCCACTTAATTGTGAAAATTTTGTGTTTTTTGTTCTCCTATTTGCTTGCATGCTTGGTTCTCCTTTTCTTCTTTTATCTTACTTCGTTGTTTCCTGTGTGTATGTTTCATTTGGTGTTGAATTAGTTTTATTAGAATTCTTTTAGTTTATGAGGTTCCTTTTTCTCATATCTTCGCTGTGGGGTTTCCTTGACAGTAGGACATGTGCCTAGGCTGAAAGCTGATATTATTTCACTACCACAGACAGAAGATGTTTTTGCCATTACTATATATCACTCTTAGGATTTAATCAAGAACCATTTAATGAAAAGGGTGAGTGGTATCCATAATGATAGGTAGATGGCATTGATAAGTTTGTGATGGATATCAGCGATTATTCAGCTTCCGTCTCAGGCTGCAAGTCTCCTGAAGCAATTCTTATGTTTGCAATAAATAAACTTTGTACTATCGTTGCTTATTTCAGTGTCTCGTTATTTTTATTTCTTTTTACCCCTTCAATGCGTTGATTGCCCTTTTTATGCTTCATTTAGGTGATCAATCTCCATGGAATATATGATGGGATGCATCTTAATTTTGCAGATTAATCCATAATGATTGAGGCATCAAATTTCTTCTATTTACAAGCTTTTCTTACTCAAGTAATTTTTGGTTCGGTTTGTTATAAGTCATTCAAAGTTTTTCATCAGTGTTTTGATGTCCACCAGTGGATCGATGTTATGCTTGACTAAACTGTCTTAATATATACTTTCTTGAAAGTATTCTAATTTCTTTTTTTCCTACTATAGATTGCTTGAAGTTCACATACATCGTGCTTGAAAGTTGCATGCATGCCTTTATTTTGTGGCCTATAGTTTTATGTTTTTAGAGAAGAGAAATTGTTTGTATATAATAACTTTATAGAGATGGTTTCTATCTTGCATGGATGGATGAAAAATTGTCCAAATAATTAGAGTTTCTGACACCCAATCTTTGTTAATGTTGAAATCTTGGCTCAAGTATTTGAAGGCATGCAAGGTCATGTTCCAAATTCAGTGCTAGAAGCTGCTAATATGGCTTTAAAGAAAGCTAATGATAAGGTAACTTCTTTAATTTTGCTATTTCATTCAAAAATTAAGAAAATTAACTTTTATATATTGTAGTAGGTCATAACCGACTTATAATGTTGTTTTCTTGTATATGGATCACCACATTTGATACATATTTTCACTCTTACTTATTACTTATAATTATTTTGTAGATCACGGAATCATCAAGTGGAAATGTGGATGATGAAGATCAGGAATTAGAGCATACTACTGAAAATGATGAAGAATTAGAGCACACTTCTTCTCAGTAGACCAACGAACATGCAACATAGATTCTTTATGCTTTCAATTTAATTTAGAGATAAATTGTCATTTGTAGTATTTTTTTTCCCTAAAAAATATTTAGTTATTAATCCTATAGTTATAACATGTTATGAAACATTTAAATTTTGTTTTCATGTTAGTAACTTGAAGTTATAGTTTTATTGTTATGAGCAAATATTTTCCTTAATGTGACTTCTTGATTTTCATCAAGTACTACTAAATTTGCTTTAGTTTTGTGTTTCCTTTATATATATATATATATAGTGATGATAGTTCCAAAAATGAAAAAAGTAGTATTAAAGGTTTAGGAGTTTCCCACTAATAAATTAACTGTATAAACAAGTATCGGGGAAATTTCCCTCCATAAATTACGCACTTGGCGCCAAATAAATAATTACACAAAAAAGCGTCGCCCTTTTCCCGCCAATTATTTTGTATCTGGCGGCAAACTGTATTTTGCGACGCTAGGAAGTGCCGAGAAATGTAACTAGATCGTCACTATAAACTGTCACCCATCGTGACGCAAAAAAGTGTCGCCAAAGCTCTCGACACTCGATTTGTCGACGCTTTTCTTAGCATCGGTACAAAAGTTGCCGACGCTTTTTAGTGTCGCAAATTAGCTTAAAAAATTAATGATTCTTTGAAGCCCTCAATTTGATCTTTTTATGGTACCTAGATTTGTATCTATATTTTACGCATTATTATTCTAATTTGTGTTTCCTGGAATCTTAATCATATGTCTCTATATCTGATTTTTTGTTTTGGCAACCATTTCATACATGATGCTCTGCCACATTTACTTCTAGACTAAGAAAACTATGGTGTTTGGTTATATAAGATCGACTTTCATGATGGAATACTCAACACTAACAAATACAAAGACCATGATGAACCTGGGTCCTGACTACAATTTGACCAGACTAAAAAAAAGTCAATTTCGATTGTGTGTCACTTAATGAAGAACCATCTGAAATTTGAAATCAACCTCTTCTCATTTATGTTAGTACTTTAGTCTTTTAACTTGGGGATTTTAAGCCTTGTATTTCTAGGCTCATGTTTGTTTACTACAATACTTGTATTATATAAATTGTATATGCCATTGCAAGGTGAGCTCTAGAGGACTATAAAGCCAAATGGTAGCTTCTGCAGTTTAGGTATGTTGGTATATCTCTCTCCCCTAGCTACATTTGATGTTGATTGTTGGCTGTTTATTATTTATTGTATTCATCAACTTAATTCTTCTTTTTTAAATGATGGAAATTTGCTAGCATACTCCTAATTGTGTTCACAGTTGAGTCTAATGTCTATTTGTACAATGAGTAAGGATCATTATTCAGTAATTATTGGGAATGGGGATTTTGGGTAGTCTAGGAATGGGGATTCAGGGGGTTTGGTTGTGTTGGAAATTAAATAGAAGATTTTGAGAAGTACAACATCTTAAATAACCATAGTATGGTAGACTCTAGCTGATTCACAAACATAAAATATACTTTGGTTGAAAAAAAGACAATAAGTAGCCTATTGGAGCTCAAAACAAATGGTACTTCTTTAATCACAAAGATATGACTTAGGCCCTATTCTTTTCTGCAGTTGGCAAACTGCGGTGCCGCAGCCTACCGCAATTTGCCACAACCCACCACAAAATATCATTCCACCACAATTCATTACAACCCACCACAAATTACTTTTTTAAATTTATTATATATCTTTAATATAAATTTTCAATGAATACTTTTTCAACTCACTTTTTCCAATACAATACTATTTCAACCGTTTTTTTAATCATTCAAAAACAATACAATATTTCAACTCACTTTTTCCAATTACTTTTTTCACAATTACCAATACAATATTTATATATATATACAACAAACCCACTACGACATACCAATAACCCGCCACAATTACACCACAACCCACCACAATTTCACCACACCATATCGCGTCATACCGTAGAATACCGCATAAAAGAACAGGGCCTTAGTCTTGTTTTAAAAAAAAAAAAAACCCAAAAAGTAAATGACAATCTCAAATTAGATTTTTGAAAGCAATATATAGTCCCTAGCTAGAACCTATTCCTTCAAACGAAAGATGGGATTTAGACCTATGTGACTTGTTGAAACCTTCAGCTTCTTCTGAAAAATGTATGCATTCTCTTTGTTGGGACATGTTGGCTTAGTATGACTATGTTGTTTGCATATTGAGAACTTTTTAGTTTGTTTGTTAGTTGATTCCTTTCCACCTTTGAAACATATCTTCTTTGGACCCCCTTTGTTTTTTTTTAAAAAAAAAAAAATTGGTGGGCTTAAAATATTATTTCGATCTCTCACATCTTCCTCATTAATCTCATTAGACTCTTCTTCTCGAACTGCCTCCCCTAAAAATTCTTGTGCTTCACCACTACTCTCTAACACATTTGAATGCCAACGAGAAGGTAGATAACATGTTGGGATCTAGAAACAATCCTTTTGAATGAGCACCCGTACTATATGACAATACATTATGCCCCAAAATTCAATCTTCTTGCAACTACATAATGCATTGTTTCCATTCCAAAAGACCTTACAAATTCTACAATATGACTTGTAGTGCCTTAGGACAAATTTATTTCCTTCAGCATAGACAAATGAATATTGGCATGCTCGTTCAAGTTCTTCTTAAAACTTTTCAAAAGCAAATGATGTGAACATTTGAGAAACTTGTTCTTCAAGTGGGGACCTTGTTTTCAAACAAGTAGGTCTATTTGTGGAAGTAGTGTTGTGTGTACGTTTATTCTTGATCTCTTTAATTGCAATACCTATCTAAAAATATTAAAGAAGAATATATATGAGTGATTCAAACTTGATCTTTTAGGAAAAATTAAACAAGAATACTTATAATGTGAAAGAAAGAAATTGTACAAACCTGTTTAACAAAATTTGTCAAACTAGTGTGCGAAGAAATAAACCTTTTGATGAAGGCTTTTGTACTTTTTGACCTGCTTATAGTTCTCATCCTTCTAGAAAAATGATCACGAAGATAAGCTGGTGCCTGAAAGTGTCGAATTTCATATATACCCGTACCATGATTATTGTTTGCAAATCATACCTTCAAATGGTTAAATGCCAATTATACTCAAAATCTTCTAGGCAATCTATCCTGTATAACGTATAAAATTAGCACAACATTTTTTTGTACTTATTGCGAAGAAGACCTATGAACCAAGCACGAACCTTTGATGTGATATGCCATATACAAAAACTATGTTTTGTAGTTGACATTTCAACTGCAATTGCTTTAGACATCCACGAGTTTTGAAATGTTATAATTGTCTAAGAAGGTTTTCTCATTACTTCAATGAAAGTCTACATTTGGGTTATAACATAGTGTTAAATAAAAATCTCGATTCACAAGCCTCTCAAAATCATCTGTTTAATAATCTAATTCATTGTAAAAAGGGTTTTTGGCCTCAAATAATATGTACTGAGGGGTTTGTGACTAAGAATAATCCAAAGTGACTTTTCGGCCACTAGCAGTCTGTACTTTTTTACTATTTTCTCATAGCAGTCCAGAACCAATTTCCGGCACCGAAAAGCTGACGTGGCGACCAGAAATTTCCCTTTTGAAGTATGAATAAACATACTTTCCGGTCGCCACGTCAGCTTTCCGGTGCCGGAAATTGGTTTTGGACTGCTATGAGAAAATAGTGAAAAAGTATAGACTGCTAATGGCCGAAAAGTCACTTTGGATTATTCCTAGTCACAAGCCCCTCAGTACATATTATTTGAGGCCAAAAACCCTTGTAAAAATCCAGAAGCTAATGTATTATAAACCCTTTAATAATCTTAATAAAATCATTCATCAAGACCACCGCTGGACAACTTCAAGTAATAGTCTAAATCATTGCAAATAAGCTTCATATCAGAGCCTATATTAGGGGGGTTTTTTGCATTTTGGACCCCGAACTTTAGGGATATTTATTTTATGGACCCTTGGTATTCAATATTAATTTTTTAGACCCTAAAGTTTGTAGTATAAATAAAAAAGGACCTTAAAGTTTGTAGGCTGAAGAAAAAGGCCCCGGTCTCATTCTTTGTTTTCGTCCCATGTTTGAATTTATCTCCCGATAGACGTCAAACTTCAGGACTATGGTTAGAACTAATATTAAAGTTATAATACACCTCTCTTATTCATGTCGGGACTACTTAGACCCCTGAGTATAGGGGTTTAAGTAACTCCAACATGAATAGGAGAGGTTTATTATAACTTTAATATCAGTTTTAACCTTAGTTTTGAAGTTCGACGCCAATCGGGAGAGAAATTCAAACATGGAAAGAAAATTAAAGATGGGAAACGGGCTTTTTTTTCAGCTCACAAACTTTAGGGTCCTTTTTTCAGCCTATTAACTTCAGGGTCCAAAAAATAAAAGTGGAAAACCAAGGGTTTAGAAAATAAATACCCCTAAAGTTTGGGGTCCAAAATACAAAAACCCCCTATATTAGGTATCAAACTAAAGTTGCTCTAAGTCAACTACTGACTTCGCAAAACCTTGGTTTCATTTTGTTTATATCAAAGACGATTATAGACTAAAGTTAATAATCTAAATCATTACAAATCATCTATTAATTTTTCCAGTGAACTTATGGTGCAAATAATATCAAAAGAACACTTAGGTTATATAAAATAACTAGGAAATGAATACCTTCATAAGCCACTTAAAAGTAGATGTGGTTTCAACCGTGGTTCCATGGTTGTTCATCCCAACGAATATTGCACAAGGTATATCATATGCATTAACTTTGTGAGTAGTGTCAAACATGAATCCATCACCATATTTGTTGTACCAATCAAAACTTTGAGTTGGGCACCAAAACAAGTGCTCGAGTCTCCTTTCTTCATCTATGGTGTAGGCATATTGAAACTTTTTATTTTCCGCCTTCGCTAATTTCACACCTGTAATCAAGTCCATTGCATCATCTTGGCCGATCATTTTCTTCACTTTAGTAAGAAGATTTTGGATATCCTTTTCAATTAATGGAAGTCCGCAATGTTCAACATTTGATTCAAGCTCCATAACTTGGATGATTTGTATAACTGAAAGTCCAACTTCCTGTTGGAGTATTTCAAGAGTTAAGAGGCATAAAGTATAAGTTATAAGCATGGGATCGACTAGAAAGGTCAAGTATGAGCTTAACTAAGAAAAGGGACTCAACACGGATCGTGTTCAGTATGACACGACCTGTGTTGACGTCCAGAGAGCACAAAAAACGTGCACAGGATCAACACGGGTCGTGTTGGCTACAACACGGACCGTGTTGATCTAACACGATCCGTGTTGATCACAGTCGGGATTGATTTTGAAATCCTTTGATTTATGCCTCGTGTTCAAATGTATTTGGTCATGTGTTTGGATGATATTGACTGAGAAATCAGTCAAGATTTCTCATCAATATCATTCAACTCAAATCCCTTGGATTGTGCCCATTGCATTTGGAAAGTTTGACCTCCTTATGACTCCAAAGGATTTCTATATAAGGTTGATGAATTCCACATTCATCCACACCACCCTCAATCATCTTCTTCTTCAAGTTTCTAGAGAGTTTCAACACACTCTTTGAGGTGTTGACTGCAGCAACATCCTTTGAGAGCCCATGAGAAATCTTGTTACTTTGCTTACAAGAAGTTAGGTTTTACCCTTGAGTCTATTCACGGTCTAGTGAATAAGTCTTAAGGGGAGACGGGCTTGCCCTCGACTCTTAGCCACCCAAGTGATCCCCCATCTTCCATGTGACCGTGTTTCTCCATCTCATTATTTTTTCCAACAATCTTAAGACTTATTGTCACCATGGATGATCGAGTTTGAGGGATGAAATTTCAAGATCAAGATGCTATGGAATCGAAAGATAAGTTTATGTTGTTTTATACAAGTTTTTGTTTATTCAAGTTTATTAATTTTAATTATCAAGATTATTAATCAATTGTGATTCATTTGATTGATGTAGTTAAGTTCTCGATCGATTGTTGGCAATGGTGATTGATGGTTATACTCAAGAGGTTCAAGAAGTAGGATGAGATTGCCTTCATCGAGATAAGTTAATTATATTTTAAGCTAGCTTTTATTTGATTTAAGTGGCATAAGTTATTTTGATTTGAATTTGGGTTAATTTAAATTAAATAATTAATTAGAAACATGTTGAGATTTATTTTTATATGCCTTGTTAAGTCACCATTTATAAATTTTCAAGAAAGTGGTGTGTTAAGGTGTTTGTGAGTACATGTTTGTTTGCCATTATGCCAAAACGTTAAGTGTGATTTTATTATTGTCAAGTAAATCACAAAGTGCCATTGATAAGTGAGTTTATGAGTTTTATGGCATGTTTTTCTATGATTAAGTGCATATATGTGGTGTTCATATATGAGATGCCTTATAAAAATAAGGCATGATAATTGTTTAAATAAGTTTATCATGATTATTTATATTTTGAGTACATGAGTTTATCGATTTGTTGTTAATTGATGGAATGATAAGCATGAATGTTTAATTTTTCAAGTTTGTACATGTGCAAGTTTGTATGTCAATCTATATGATTCACATGTTTAAGTTTATGTACATGACTAGTATTATTCTCCGTTAGAGATAAAAGCATGTTTGAGTTAAGACAATGTTTATTCATGAAAGTTCTTGTATATATGTTTTTAAGATATATACTTGTGTTGTCTTGTTTAGTACATGTCTTGTTGAGCATACATAATATGAATAAAGGTGCAAGTGTTCATGAAATGTATGAGTTTGGCATGAAATTTTATAAGTTGTGAGAATATGGATTCGTAGTAATTTGTCTCAAGATGAATTCATGTGATTAATTCTTATTTATTTGATTATGCAAAGAAGGTCTAGATGTTTGCTCATATGTCTCAAGTCTTTGCATGTTTCTCTCAAAGTTCAAGTTGATTGTCTAATGTGAGTTCATGTTTGTGATGCTTAAGTTTTGACAATCATATGTTTATAAGTGCTTGAAAAGTATTCATGATTATAAGTTGTTTAAATATATATGCCGTTATATATTTTAATGAGCACTAATGCAAGTATGCCTTGTTAAAATGTTTTGATTGATCTAAGTCTCAAGTATGCTAGTATGCATGTTATTAATCAATCATGTTACATGATTTTTTATGTATGAGGCATGACAAGTTCAAAAAGTAATTATATGATGTTAATTAAGTACTTGTGCTAACTTTGTTAAAAGTATAAGATCAAGTTAATTCATATGATTACATTGCGTGAATAAGTTAAGCCATGACATGTTTCTTATTATTAAGATATGAATAAGGTATTTTTTGTTCATATGAGTACAAGTAGAAATGTATATTTCTTGTTTGTCATGGTAGTAATAAAAGTTATCACGCATAATATTGTTTTGATAAGTTTAGCATAGCCTAGTAAGAAATAATGACGGTTTATGTGATTATTATAAGCATATGGGCTATGGGTGTGTCATAAGTAACATAGACACAAATTTATTTATAAGGGTGAGCTTCTCATGTCCAATGATCTTGGAATAACCAAGATGATTTTGTTATTAAGTGTTTACTTTGTAATTCATGAGATAAGTAAATGTTTAATTATGAGAAGGTTCATACTTTGTATGGTTCCTGTGCTAATATATATGGCTTACATATTAAGGCATATGGTTAAGACTTGTTAAATATATGATTATGTAAGATGTAAGGGTAATCATGGCTCTATGTATTCATGTGTACATGTACTTGGCTTTACCGCCATTTTATGAGATTATAAGTGCTCATTATGTATGAATGTAAGTAGTACATATCTATTATAAAATAAGTTGCATAATGTATGCATGTTGGACTATGTGCACGATCATTTATTTTGGACGCATGATGTTTACCTAAGTTCATGTGTTACAAAAATTGAATGATTATTGCTTCATTTGTTAATAGTCTATTAATCTAGTCTACATGTTTGATATGTAGGATCCAATCAAGTTTGCTACAAAGGGAAATGCATATGGCTTTCATATACATTTGTTTAATCCATCCTTAAATGGTTTATGGATTAATATTGTGAGTAAGATTGGCTTACGGGGCGAATGATTATGAGTTCCATATTTTTAAGATTTAATAAAATGGATCTAATCATATAAGGAGATATGACCCAATTAGAATGATGTTTCATTATATGAGAATAAAGGTCATATAACTATAAGATAATCATTCAAGATCGATTGAGGTTCTTTCTCGCCTAGCCAATGTTAAGATATATAATAAGTTTCAATACATTCGGTACTCAAGTTTATGATATTCAAGCTTTGTAGCAAATGGTTGAAAGTGTAATGTTTTAAGTTACACATAAGATGGAATCTAATTTCCATGAAACTTAAGTGGGTTTTCAAGTTTAAGTAGGAAGAGATTCCTTCCATGAAAAATCAAACGCCATTTTGATTTATACAAAGGCTATAACTATGAAATTCAAAGTTATTTGGGCATAGTTATTCAAAGAACATAAAAATCAAATATTAAGTTTGATTTGCAAGGTTCTAAGGCGATAAGTTTTAACTATGAAATCCAAAAATTATTTGGATATTGTTAAAAGCAAAGAACATGGAAAAATCAAATGTTAATTTGATTTATAAGGTTGTTCTAAGGTATAAGTAGTAGCTAGGTAATCCAAGGTACTTGGATGAAGACATAGTGATAAGGAAAAGAATGTTAAAAATCAAAAGAAATTTTGATCTTGTAAGCATTTCTTTCAAGGTAACTATACAAGTTGTCCAACGTCTTGGACAAGGTTATAGTAATGGCTTCATAAGCACTACGAGGATTATCCATGTTATTTGGATAATGTTAAAATCAAGGTTTGAGTTCATGAGATTTTAGCATTACAAAAGAATGTATAGTTCAAAGGTTTGTCGCCTACTAATACATTCGTTTTGTAAGTTCAAATATGAACTAAATATTTTAAAATTTACCAAAGCTTATAATGCGATGGTTTAGTCGTACTATGATAAGTGGTAAAGTATTTCTTGCCTATTCCTATAGTGTGATGGTATAATCACAACTATGATGAAGGAAAGAAATGTTAAGTTTAAGATATGATCATGATAAGTAATGTCATGGAAAGATGTGTATTTATCTAGTGATCTTAGTTAAAGAGAACACTCAAAAGTATCATGATCAAATTCTTGCAAGGTCACAAGCGTATTTAGTGATCCTTGATAAGGGGATGGGAGTAAAGCCCAATTATAAATTGTCAACAACGGAGCTCCAACTCACACTTGACATATGTGGTCAAGTCTTGAGTTCAATGGTCGACGACGTTGTATGACAATTGGAGCATCAATTCTATAATTCATCTCAAGGTCAAGTGATGCTCAAGAACCGTAATGTTCAAGAGGTTTGAGTCTATGACTCATTAACAGACTTTGAATCGATGAGATGGGGAGCTCTATTATAGGGCGTAAAAGTCTGCCTATGCGAGGGCGTAAAGTGGGCCGCTTCGGATAGCCTAAGGCTGGGCTTGATTGTTCTCGCGGAGGGTATGGGACACATGGCTGGTTTGAAATAGTGTCTTTGTTTTAAGCAAGGTTTTGGGTTGTGTGTGTGATATGTATATAATTAGTCAAATAAAGATGTAAAGTTCAAAGACTTGTCTACTTTATCACTCAGACTAATTGAAATTATGTACACTAAGTGAACGTTCGAGTCGAACGGCACTTTCATGATGCATAACAACTCCTTGATATCTCGGGTGTTGATTCTTTCTAGAAGTCGCCATGTATGGCGGGGGTAATTTATACCCAAGTGAGGGATCCCGGGCTATTTCAAGTGATACTCTTGAAATGGCGGGGGATTGTTGGAGTATTTCAAGAGTTAAGAGGCATAAAGTATAAGTTATGAGCATAGGATCGACCGGAAAGGTCGAATATGAGCTTAACTAAGAAAAGGGACTCAACAAGGATCGTGTTCAGTATGACACGACCCGTGTTGACGTCCAGAGAGCACAAAAATCGTGCACAGGATCAACACGGGTCGTGTTGGCTACAACACGGACCGTGTTGATCCAACACGGGTCGTGTTGGCTACAACACGGACCGTGTTGATCTAACACGATCCGTGTTGATCACAGTCGGGATTGATTTTGAAATCCTTTGATTTATGCCTCGTGTTCAAATGTATTTGGTCATGTGTTTGGATGATATTGACTGAGAAATCAGTCAAGATTTCTCATCAATATCATTCAACTCAAATCCCTTGGATTGTGCCCATTGCATTTGGAAAGTTTGACCTCCTTATGACTCCAAAGGATATCTATATAAGGTTGATGAATTCCACATTCATCCACACCACCCTCAATCATCTTCTTCTTCAAGTTTCTAGAGAGTTTCAACACACTCTTTGAGGTGTTGACTGCAGCAACATCCTTTGAGAGCCCATGAGAAATCTTGTTACTTTGCTTACAAGAAGTTAGGTTTTACCCTTGACTCTATTCACGGTCTAGTGAATAAGTCTTAAGGGGAGACGGGCTTGCCCTCCACTCCTATCCACCCAAGTGATCCCCCATCTTCTATGTGACCGTGTTTCTCCATCTCATTGTTTTTTCCAACACTTCCTTGTATAACAAAATTTTCTTCTTCTTCTTCTTCTTCTTCTTCTTCTTCTTCTTCTTCTTCTTCTTCTTCTTCTTCTTCTTCTTCTTCTTCATGTATGATGCTTCTATTAGATTTTAGTAAGCGAGATTCTTCGAGCGTAAGATCATGGTTGTGCTCTTTGATGAGCCTTGTTGCATGTTATTCTTCAGAAAATATTTCAAAAGACCTCCTGAAAGTGATATGCATATGAGCATTGCACTCATATCTATATGATTCTCTATTTCGCCGACCTTTGGACGGGTCAAGTAATTTTATTGGTTTCTTCCTCCCTCAATAGCAAGAAAAATCAATCCTCACTACCTTGTTGTCTTTTTTCTCGAATCGGTCTTTGCGAACTGAAAAATCGTAGCTTTGGCCATAGTTTTGTAGAACATTTGGACTTCTTCTTCATTACTGAATGTTTGACCTATAAAAGGTTCATTTATTTCTCTTTGTGGGATTTTTTTTTCAAGTCAATATTCATGATTAATATTGAGGATTCAGAAGTGGTTCAGGGGAGGAGAATGATAATTATGGGGCTAGAAGGAGTGTCCCACATTTTATTAGTCTTCTAAAGTGTAACTACAGACGACAAATAAGCTTATTTGGGTGACAATTCCAAGATTTGGGTGACAATTCCAATTTAGCAAAACTCCCTTCACATGTAGTCTCCTTTGTGTAGAGATAACTCATATATGAAAACACAATATAGTCTAACTTTATGTGTTATTTCCAATGAAAAGATAATTATAAAATTTTACTTAGGTAATGATTAGATTTATGTAGATTTGATTAGATAGTATATTTTATTGAATGGCAAGATGAAGTCTTTATGTCGACTGTGATTGATAAGTATCATATTAAGTCATATATTTCTTGTCGACGGAGAGGGAGAGAGAGTGAGGAGGGCAAAAATGAGAATGAAGATATGGGGAGAGGAAGTCCTGATAGTCCAATCCTGCCAACAATCTTCATTGGCAACATACCAAAGACCTTGGACAAGTATGGACTCAAAGGTATTGTTAGCAAGTATGCAGAGGTTAAGTCATCTACCATTATCTACAGAAGAAACTCGTTGGTGAATTTTGGGTTTATTAAAGTATGGAGAAGTAGACACGCGGAGAAGTGCATACACCACCTTCATAAGAAGAATGTCAGGGGTCAATGCTTAATTGTTGATTGGGCCAAGGAGTAAGGTAGTCGCAAGAGAAGCAAGCAGGTTTGGGTCCCCAAAAGAACCATTTCATCAACAAGTGAAAAAACATAGCATCCAAGTTATCGAGTTCATGGAAATGTGAATGATGAGTTCTTGGAATGGCTAGAGAGAAGTCTTGTCTGCACTTCTGAGTTTCCCAAAGATCTAGATGCACTAGCTTCGGTGATTAAAGATACTTTTGGTCCATTTTCAAAAATCACAGCTCTAAGTGGGGTCAAATTCCTGCTTACATTCTCCGCTATCAAGGATATGAAAGATGCATTGTCGGACTCACGAGAGCTTAATGACTGGTTTATTGAAATCAAACCCTGGTCACTATATGAACCTGCGGATTCTAGAAGAGTTTGGGTTGACATCATTGGAGTTCTTCCTTATAGTTGGAAGTGGGATAATTTTCGGAAATGTTTACAATTGTGGGGAAAACTCTTGTCTCTAGCAAGATGCATAGTGTCAACAAATCAATTGGAAGTGATGAGGGGCCTCATTCAATCGAATGTATTTCACAAAATTAATGGTAAAGTTTTGCTTGACATTAATAACTAGTCGTTCAGAATCTTTGTGAGAGAAATAAATTCTCATTTCATCCCTCCATCCATTGTTCATGATCCAAGCTATGATGGGGCATCATCATCTGGTCATTCAAGTGAAAATGAAAACTGTGATGAAGATATGGACGCCCACAACAATACTGATATGGTGCCTGAATCTCCAGTAATGTCTGCTAGGCATTTGAATAGAGAAGACATTCAATAGTCACAGAGCTTCTTTAGAAGATCAAAAGACAATTCTATTGAGCTACTGGAGTAGTTATCGAGTAATGGGTGCATTGATGAGGTGAGAAGGCTCAATGAACAAACAAATGCATTGAAAGAGGACTTAATTCAATTTTTAGGCGTTCAAGCATGGAACAAGGTGGAGGAAATGCATAATGAGAATAGGAAAAGGCTTGAAATTGATTCAATTTCTGTTAATGAACCTACACTTGCAATTCTACCAGTCATTAATGATGTACGTGCCTCATTACTGCAACCATAGCATTGGAAGATAAAGTTGGTCTTGGAATTGAAAAATCAGTTGAAGTAGTGAATTGCATTAAGCCACAAATAAATGGAACAATGAATCTGGCTCAAGCTCCTCAAGTTACTGACAACATTGCAGTTAATGATAAGTTAGTAGATGACTCTTGTTCCCTCTCTTCGAGTGATGACTCCATTGTAAATGCCAGAATTTCCATAGTTGAAAAGGCTATCAGCTTTGGCAGAGAAAGTGGTTTTATGAAAGCCAAGAAAAAATTAACCCCAAGATGCATTTTTGTAACAAACTGTCTGCTATAAAGAAGAAGAAAATCAAAGAAAGAGAAAGAAGGTTAAGGTCTCCTGGGAATCATTCATCATCTTCCTTTGAAGGTGGTGATTGCTGAAAATGAGTCTTGGTGGGTGGGATGTGCGGGGAAGATATGCATGAATCTATGGAGTTGAAGAAATTGGCTGAAGTTAATGAATTTAGTTGTGGGGAACTAAATGTTCAACAGCCTGGCTTGGAAGCAATTAATGAACATAATCAAGATCAAAGAGTGGATGTTGAACGTGCATCTGAAGGGTTAGAAAATGGAAGTAGCTTGGAGAAGTCAAACTCATCCTACTTGGATATCCTGTGTAGATTTGACAACTGTGGCTTTTGGGAAGTAATCTGGATTCATGACACCGTTGAGACATGCAAATTCAAGATCAAATCGAAAAGGAAAGTACTCAAAGGACAAGAAGAAGAGAAAGAAGAGCAGTGAACTTGAGGCATCAGTTTAAGACTAGCAGCTTAGAAGTGTGAAGCCTAGGGCGAAAGAATAAAAGATGTTTGTCTTGGCTCTCATAAACCAGGATCAAGTAGAAGTGGTAGATATGGAGGTTCTGTAGTACTATGGTCGAGGAAAAGCTCAACACAACAAGATTTCAACACAACAAAAGAGACTTAGTGGAAGATGTGTGGTGTGGAAGGCCAGTCATTGGAAGGTGTCCTCTTGGATTTTAATCTTGAACGATACTATGGAAAGTGTGATCACCTACTATCCAATTCTACAGTCAAAGATTGAAAGAGTGGTGATGATGGAAATCTGAAGCAATGGTGGTGGAAGATTTAGTGGGTGATGCGTGACGTGTAGTTAGTGATAAGCAATGGTGGTGGATATTGTTGGAAAAATGATGTTTGACCGGCTTGAATCTTCATCATCTTCACTTGGCATGACTTCTTGATCTTCTTGCGGTATGTATGACAAGATGGAGATATGATTTAATAACCAATGATTAACTTGTTTGGATATCGCTAAGAGTCATGGATGAATACATTTTCTTCCTTAAGAACTATTTATTGTACCGTAAATGTTCAGAGGGATAAAACTTAGCACTTTTTACACTCAAGAATAATAGTTTCTCTCTTGAATGACTCAAGTATAGCTACAGTCTATACAAGAGTGAGGATGTGATTAGCTTAGAATGGTGTCTCAAATAGCTTGATAATGTCTTCTATTTATAGAAGACATCCAACCCTCTTAGGATACCCGAGTCAATGGATAATCAAGAGACTTAAGGGAGAATCATATACTTAATATGACCTTGACCAAGTCAAGTCATATAGCTGTTGGAATATAATCATAATCGTGCTTAATTACAATATCTAACACTAATTACATAAAATCATATAGCCGTTAGCAATTAAAACAATTGTGGGATCCAACACGGTCCGTGTTGTGTGCAACACGACCCGTGTTGAGCCCAGGAATGTTTCCTTTGCTCTCTGGAGACCAACACGACTCATGTCAATCCCAGACTCACCCGTGTTGATCATATTCTTGACGTTTCACTTATATATGATCCTTATACTTGTTATATATAATTCTTTAGGCTATATAATTATCTTATACTCTTGAAATATTTCCAACAATCCCCCGCTATTTCAAGAGTATGAAAGACCCTTGAAATAACTTTACTTAAGGAGCTTAAACCTCCGCTATTTGAAATATACCTTAACTTGTAATCACAAGAGAAACTCACAAAACATATGCCTAATGAAAAGTAGATTGCTCTTTGAACTTCTCATTTAGTGTAGATGAGCCAAAATTGAATCCAAATCACAAAGTAGACATAGCTTTGAACATTGGATTTATATTGACCAACTATACTCATAACACACATACATTTTAAATCTTGAGTATAAATAACTTGACACTATTATCCGGCCTTGTGTCCTTATCCTTCATAAGTAGTTCGGAACTTTAGCCCTAAGTTCCTTTATGCGGCCTCACATTATACTTACATAGGTAAACATTGTAATATACCGCCCCTGTAATTAGGCTTTCCACAAAGTCTATTAAGAGTATCACCACTCAACCTCTTGTCATTACAGATATTAAACATCACTTAACCTGAGATGTAAAAAATCGATGCTTCCTACTACTTTAGACAACTCCGTACTCATTTGAACTTTAGAAATTGGTTGTATTCAAATTCGTAAAGTTGAGTCATTGTTGTGAAGTAGTAGATATTTAGGCTACTTAACCCATCTCTAACAACAAGGTCCACTAGATATATAATTATATCTTTACCATGGCCTTAATAAGAATATCCTCACCATAATATGCATAAACCATCATATTATTTTTGGATATAATCACACTATATCATGTGTGAACTTGATATGGATCCTCTTGTATGCTTATCATCCAAAGAACCATGAATACAAACTTGTGAATAAAATAACCTCGCACTTTATAAACCACTTAACCTTTGATTTATATATATATGAAAAATGGAATTTCCAACTTATATGTAATTAAACCATTACATCTCAATCCTTTGCTACATACTTGAAATTATAACTTTAACTCATTGAATAAACAATGATTCATAATCATGAATGACTATCTTGTAGAGTTGTAGAGTATACTACCAAGTATATGATTCAACAATCATATTACCATGGTTATATGCTCTCCTCTTATGTTTAAGTTCACCCTTCAAAGCATATAGCTATGAAGACTTAAACATAATACTTAAACTTTATCATTACTAGATTCATTGATAAAGATATATCATCATGAATTAGAATGATCAAATGTATAAAAATCATACACTTCTTATGTAGCAAATAAACTTGATATATGCATACTCAACTTATACAAATAACATAGACCACTCCCAATCATGATTATCCGGAAACCTTGATCATAAATTAAACCTTATGAACTTGTAAAACCTCAAAGAATAACTGTTTCCATAATCATGAATTATAGTCTATCACAAGTATGCATAATTCCTTATGAAAAACTTCCTTATATCCTACTACATGCTCTTATAAACTTGAAAATTTTAACAAGGACAATCATGTATTCAACTTATATTTATGAATACATTAAAACACATGAGTAATCATGTTCAATCTTATCTAATCATGTTTGATGCTTTATATGCCATTACTCAATGAATACATATATGTAAACATGTACATATTGACACATAAACCATACAAAAGTATGAAATCTTCTCATATATCTTATGCAATTCATTCACTTATTTCATAAAGAAATTTATCTTATAATGAACTTGCATAAAATCTTAATAAACTCTTATCATATTAAAATATGATTGAATAACATGAGAATATAACAATCAAACATGTAGATAAACTTATATCCATGTCACTTATGAATAACTTGCATTGCCTAAGAACATAGTAGCAAGTACATGACTTACAACTACTTAAATTAGCATGTAGTAAAATTGGTGATACTTAAGTTTACTAGCATGATCAAACTTATAAACACAATATTAAGTGAATAAAACTCCACTCATATTTTCTTATCAAGAATAAAGCATGTTCTTGTCTACTTATATTTTCATGAATAAAGGAAATTAACAATTATGATTCTACATACTCATATAATCACATGAATCAATTTTGCACTTAGAAAAACAAGCAAAATTACCTTAAACACTTATAGGATCAAGTTATTATTCTTAAACTTGTCATGCCATAAACAACATAGAGCCTATACTTGTTTTAATCAAACAAGCCAAAACTTAAGTCCTCTTAACATGCTTGAATAAATCATAAAACACTATAAACATTCATAAACATGAATCACATGACAAGATACTTGTAAATATGGGTGAAAGTCAATACTTAAATAAATTTCATACTTGAACTTAGTACAAAAATTCAACAAAAGACATACGAAATTTCCTTTGCATAATTAGCTAAGTAAATTAGCCAAATAATCTTATAGGTTCAACTTGTTAGAAATAATCATGAGACCTTACTTATGCAACATCTTATACTTTTGCAACATCTTGTAAGCATATTATGAATTCTCATACTAGTATTCATATTATGTATACTTAATAATATTTTGAAATAGCCTAGACAACTTGTGTGTATGTACCTTAAACTTATACGTACCATTAATCATATAAACATGATTAATCATTTGTCTTTCTTATCAACTTGTGTACTCTTAAATTTCCGATAGGAAACTATATTAGCCATTTATAAACTTGTATAAAATAAATCACATATGATTTCTCATATATAATTACTTATATGGCTTCTTGTACACAAACTCGCTATTTCATCTTAATAACCATATAATGTTGTCAATACTTTATCAACATATATAATTACATATATATGTACTTGTAAAATAACAATAACTTATTATACTTGTCTTATTACAATACTTATAAGCATAATAAGAATATAGTACTCATAATAATGATTAGAAATTTGAACCTTAATGCACATATAACTTATAGTGGATTTCTTGAATCAATAAACAAGCCACTTGTATGCATTCAAATGATTCTCATAAAAATTACACTTGTATGCAAAGCCTATCTTAATAATCAAATTCATATTTGACTTTTAATTGCATAAACTCATTGTAATAATCAAGAATAGAATCATAAACTTGAGATAACCAAATAGAATTTCATGGCAACTTATAACTTATAAATTAGAAACATAATACTTTTGCCAATACTTATATTCTATTTTCATGCTTCAAACTTAATCATAAAATTAACTTAAAAATCATGCTATTAAACAATACTTGAATAACAATAGGTAAAACTTTAATCATGAAAGCACTCATACCTATCACTTATAAACATGGAACAAATTTCCAATCATGATATTAATAAAATGTCTAAACAACTTGTACTCATCCTTTACATAAATATCAAAGCAATAGGCGGAATAAACTTGATGATACTTGAACATGTGAATAAACATGGAAAAATTCAGCTTATAAGAAGCAAAATATAATCTTGCTACAATGAATTTCCACATTAAACACCTTAAAAACTTGTAACTTAAAACATCCAACCAAGGAATATTTTAATGACAATAATCTCATCCTTATTACTAGTGTGAAACTTCCATGTAACTTAATATCATAGCCAACTTAAAACATATGGCTAAAATAAATTTGTAACTTATGTAGGTGTTCAATGGTGCACTTAATAATATATAGATAAATAAATAAATATTTACTTTGACTTTTCCTTTGCACCATCCTTCAACAACTACTTTATCATGGAATTTCAATACATTTATCCTTAATGGCAATTCTTATAAACCAATTAAACAAGTCAAAGGTAGTAAAACACATTCATGTCATTGGTATTAACTTGATAAATTAAGAGGCAACTTAAACATGGTCAATGCACATGCATATAACCCCCAAATAAACAACAACTTAATTACCTTTGACCTTCTTGTAAGTGACTTGTTGTTACCTTGCCCTTAATCCATGTAAACCTCATTGCATAATCAAGCAACAATTCCCATCATGAACATCAAGATCTTGTACTTGTATTGCCACTCTTGTGTATCAATTTCTCATCTATATAAAACACATATAGATAAACAAATGATTAATAAACTTTTAATCATTAAACTTGTTCAATAAAACTTAATAAACTTATATGAAAATTGATACTAATAAACTTGTAAAATATAAATTACTTATCTTTGTAAACCCTCTTGAATCTTGGATGTCCAATGTACTCTTAGCCTCCTCCAATCTTGTCTCGTAAAATAGTTCTTAAGATTGTTGGAAAAATAATGTTTGACCGGCTTGAATCTTCATCATCTTCACTTGGCTTGACTTCTTGATCTTCTTGCGGTATGTATGACAAGATGGAGATATGACTTAATAACCAATGATTAACTTGTTTGGATATCGCTAAGAGTCATGGACGAATACATTTTCCTTAAGAACTATTTACTGTACCGTAAATGTTCAGAGGGATAAAACTTAGCACTTTTTACACTCAAGAATAATAGTTTCTCTCTTGAATGACTCAAGTATAACTGCAGTCTATACAAGAGTGAGGATGTGATTAGCTTAGAATGGTGTCTCAAATAGCTTGATAATGTCGTCTATTTATAGGAGACTTCCAACCCTCTTAGGATACCCTAGTTAAAGGATAATCAAGAGACTTAATGGAGAATCATATACTTAATATGACCTTGACCAAGTCAAGTCATATAGCTGTTGGAATATAATCATAATCGTGCTTAATTACAATATCAAACACTAATTACATAAAATCATATAACCGTTAGCAATTAAAACAGTTATGGGATCCAACATGGTCCGTGTTGGATCAACACGGTTTGTGTTGGGTGTAACACGACCCGTGTTGAGCCCAGGAATGTTTCCTTTGCTCTCTGGAGACCAACACGACTCGTGTTAGTCCCAGACTCACCCGTGTTGATCATATTCTTGACGTTTCACTTATATATGATCCTTATACTTGTTATATATAATTCTTTAGGCTATATAATTATCTTATACTCTTGAAATATTTCCAACAAATAACTTAGTGGAAGATGCGTTACCTACAGTCAGTGGTATAGATGATCTCAATCAAAGCGAGGAACCAATTCATTAGTTTCTTGTCTCGAAGTGTTGGCAACATTTCTTTTGTTTTCTTGGGCTGATACTATTGTCTTTTTGAATCTTTGGTTGGGGGTTGTTGTTGGGAGTTGGTTTGACAGTAACATCTCATTGGAGGTTGGGTATTATTTTGTAGTCCTTGTCCATTTTCTTATCAAGGCTATTCTTCTGTGCTATAGCACATATTTCGGATGAAATAAAATTGGCTTAATGGCCGCAAGTTATCAAAAAAAAAATTATATTTTATTGAGTAGATAATCTTTTATCATATATATAAGTTTTACAAAATAAAAAATTGGATAAGATTCTAGTGACGGATCTAGACATTTGAATTAAAGATGTCCAACACATTATCACATTCATTTAATAAACATACAAACTATAATTTAAATGTTAAATTGTACTAATGTTAAACATTTTTTGGGGTTAAGGGTGGTCATGGCCACCCCTAACCAACCCACCCCTAACCAACCCACAAATACACTTACGTAAGATTTTAACTTAACCATCGTCCGAGTCCGAGGACGACAATTAGTAGAACCGATAAAATTATCTCATTACTGATGACAACACCGTTGATCAACTGTCTCCTACTTTTTATTCTCCTTCAAAAAAAAACTTTAGTTGATGTCAGCCTGCTTCAGATTGGTTGGAATGCCCTAATTTCTGACATTTCGGAAACTTTTACTTGTAAGCAAAGTATATGCCTTGTGAATTGACTAAATTAATCTAAGATTAGAATCATGCTACCTTCTTAAGTTCTCATTTGTTCCCTCTTTAATTAATTAATAGGCTCGTGCCCAATGACATTGCTACGTATCAAGTATTATTATAACATATGGTATGATCTGACCTAAATTGCTGATTACTATATGGCCTCTTTCTTCCGATATCACACTTTAAATAATCACTTAAATATGTACCTACTTTACTTTTATTGAAATAAATATAAATATTATTAAGGCTATGAAACTTTAACCTAATGAGTAAGACTGAAATTTTGAATATTTTTATGGGAAGGTCCACGGCAGTCAATTTCTTTTTGAACTATCATAGTTAAATTGAATATTAGTCATTGATTATGAATAGAATAATCTTAACCGTTGATTTAATTTGTTTTTTATTAAATCTTAAATCAATGATTTTATTTTTTATCAATATTAAGTTAATATTATTTTATTACATAATTTAGTATATATATTCTAATATCAGTAAAAAATCTTTAGTAATCTTCTACGATTTATAGCTGTTTTTTTTTTTCAACACCAACAATAATGTTCACTGTATAAATACTGGTACAAAACTCAAAATTCCAAAAACCAAATAGACAATAACTGTTCGAGTACAACTAACTCGGCGCATTCGGATGTCCACAAAGCTTGACCAACATGTTATTTCTCAAATACTTCTAATAAGGTCCCTCATCCGATGGACAGAAAACAGAAGTTCCCTCATAAACTGCGATTTATAGCGGTGTTTGGATATTATTTTAATCCGCTGGAAAAATTTAAAATTATGTTTTTCAATAGTCATTCATGGCCATATTTTAAACCAAATCACCAAGGGGCATGTTTTAAATTTTTAATCCGCTTTAAATTGTAGACGTTCATGGCCGTATTTCGATTTAAATTTTTGCGGCGGAAAATAATAGCCAACCCTATAGTCGTTCATGGTCATCATTAATGTTAATCCGCTTTAAATTGTAGACGTTCATGGCCATGTTTTGATTTAAATTTTTTCAGAGAAAAATAATAGCCAGCTTTAAAACTTTTTAAATATTTTACAAGTTATAACAATTTGTAATGTAGTTCTACCCACTGCATCAACCTATTGACCTAAATTCCAACATCAACGGCGAGGTGCTCCTAACCATATATGGAGCTCTCCGTATTACAACAACTGTCATAGGTATAAGAGTATACGAAATCACATCAACACAGATATTCAAAGTGTCAATAAAATAGCTCATACCCTAATACCATCTTAATTATAATTTTTAATGTAACAATAATTTCGTGAAAATGTATAACAATAATAAAAATTTATAGTCATCTATAAGAATTAAAATGCTCTAAAACAGATTAATCTATAACAAAAAATTATAAATTTAATAAGCCCCAAAAATTTATATGAAACAGAAATACACTATTACACTTGACCTTATTTAATAGGCTCACAAATTAAGATAAAATTAATATGATATTTTTTGATAAAAAGAACAATTTAATATTTATAATACTCTCGCCGTGACATATTAATGTCATTTTGTTGTACGTCACGGTATTCAATGTTACTTTTTTATTGATAAATTTCGATATAGTATTTTATTAACAATTGCAATATTATAAGATATTAGTTTTTACTAATGATAATAAAATTACATAACAAATCATTGTACATATCGAAAAATTTAAGCCAGAATTTTTAAGTTTGACTGCACAATTTTTAAAAATAATAGTAATATAGAACGGAGGGAGTAAAAAAATAATTTAATAATTTTGTTAAAAAAAAAATGCTAGCATATGCATAGGGAAAGAAACAAATAATATGGAACGATGGTCCATATATTAGTTGATGCAAAGTTCTTTCAAAAAAAAATCGAATTGATGGAAAATATATTTAATGACAAAAATAGGAAAGAATATATCTTTGAGAAATCTTTGAGAAATTTTAGAAAGATTTTGGTGATTAAAAAACTTAAAAAATTTCAATGGTTCGGATTAATTATTAATAGATCAACGGTTGATATTGATCGACTACCGTAGTTGAAAAAAAGTTGACTACCTTAGAATTTTTCTTATCGGTTTTGCTAAATGTCATCCTAGGGGCGATGGATAAGAAATATCCAAATTTGTTTTATGATTTATTTTGGTCGTGAATCTAAATCCTTTATTTTATATCACTACGTTTATAGTATATTTCTTTCCTACTTGGACAAATAAAATCTTGTCAGGTTAGATTTAAGTAATGACGCGATCTATTATTAAAAACACATTATGATAAAAAGATGTGAAGATTTTTTATTTTCATTTTTTCAAATCTGCATCGAATGCAATATGTACCAAACCTAATTTCCATCAAAAAAACTTCACCATTAATATAACTATTCAACTAGAATGGGCAACATTATTGTATTTTGCTTCCAAAAAATTTTAAAACCCTAGGATATAAAATTATAATTTTCGTGTGGAAGAAATCACATTGAAAAATAAAATCTTGACTGAATTCAAAAATGATGAAAATCACAATATCAAAAGTGTAATTAAGGAATATTTTATTTGTCTAAATGGGAAAGTAGTATATTGATATAAAATAAATTTAAATTCACATCCAAAATAAACACTAGAACAAATTTAGACATCCCTTATCCATCGCCCCTAGGGCGATATTTAGCAAAGCCATTGAATTACATACCAAAAAAATGATAAAAATATTCAATTAGGAACGATCTATTTCAAACCCCCCCCCCCCTAAAAAAAATTATTGTAAAAGTTAATAAACTTGGCTCGATAGTAAATTTTCTTCAACATTTGTGTCAAGTTTTGATAAATAATTTTTAGTGATTTTGACATTAGACTAACTAGAGAAAAACTACATACATACCAATTAATATACGAGATAACACAAATTAAGGCAACTTAAATAGATAGAAATTTAATTTATTTTTAGACTTTTTCCATTATCTATTATTAAATATATTAAAACAAGATAAAATAAACAAGAAACCACCACGTGTCACGCATATAAAAAAACCAAAATTTTATTAAAAATTCACTTATTATACATCATTATTGTCCTACAGTTATAACCCCATTAGTTTTTTCCTTTTTCACATAAACAATAATAGAAAAGAATGTCTAAAGCTACTATAACAAGTACAATATTAAGTTGTACTGGAACCTCGGGCTATTAAATGTCATAAATGTCTCACAGAATACTTATACCGGCAACAGTCCAAACTTACGTCAAAATGATAGCTGTTGGTGACCTATGGACTACCACTACCCCGTGACTGCAAATAACAAGAGAAAACAACAATCAAAACTCAAAACTCAAACTCAAACGTTAAAAAATACACACAAATTTCATGCATAAGATTTTGTTTTATGGAAGTTAATGCATTAGTTATCAAAATCCCAAAAGACCAAACTTTTAAAATTCCATTCTTAATTATACTATACAGTTACTCTTTAAATGAGGATTATAACTATGAAAAAACTTATAGTGCTTGTCAACCATGATAACCACCACAATGAAAACAATATTTATCCATATATATGTCAACTTTTATCTTCGTCATTCATTGTTTTTATTTAGTACAACATTATAAAAGATATTTTCTTAATTAAAAAAAATTTGAAATTTTTTAAAAATTTAATACTTTAGTTCTAAGTTTTTGCCTAGTAAACAAGCATAATTTGGAAAATATTTATTTTAAATTTATTTGAAATAAAATAAAATTTAATAAAATTTATATTAAATAAAAAAGTTAATGGTCATGATAAAACTTAACATAAATACAAGTAAGATTTATTTTATTTACAATGGTTGTCATGGTTGACAACCACTATAAGTGTATCCTTATAACAATACCATTTGATAATACATTTTTTTTAATAAAAGTTATTCTACTATTCCCTTATACGTTTTATTTTTGTACTGAATATGTCTAAGATGTGTTAAGGTTTGACAAAATAAAAAATGAAAACCTTTTATAAATTTCGTTCGCCCATTCAACCAAATAGCGATTACAAAAGGGAAATAAACTTTAAAAAAACGATCAATAAGATAAATTAACTCATGCATCGTAAGGGTACAAATACTAGTTATTGATTAAATAGCATGATTGTTAGACTACGTACACACTTCAATCAGTTTAAATAATTCGATATAGTTATTTACAAGCTAGTTAATTAATATATAATTATATTAATTTTGTTTTAGTTTACTCCTACATAAAACCTTAGCTTGCATTTAACTTTTTACACACAAAAAACATGGACAATTTAAGTAATTCAGATTAAAATTTAGATAGTGGGAGTATGGGACAATGAGAGAGACCACGAGAATCTCCAATTGGAGAACAATGTACTGTCCATGAACAATGGATTTTCCTTGCATGTATCCTTTAAATTCTCCTTTTACTTTTCCTGAAAAAAAAAAGCCTCTTCTTTTACTTGGATTCATTTTTATTTGCGAGCTTAATTAACTATTGGAGATAATAGTAAGGGTTAATATTACAAATGATGATGAGATGTATATGGGACAAATCAAATGAAAAGAAAAATTCCAGTGCTTGAACAAAGAAAAAGATGGAAACATATAATCAACCTTTTATGTGTCTGTTCTTAAAATGGATTAAGGAGGGGTAAAAAAGAATTCAAAGCGGAATATATAATACCAACAAGCGGGACAAGCAAAAATTCTAAAGTTCAAAGTGCTCACCTGATTTATGATTTTATTTGCTAATTAATTACTACTCTGTTGAGTTGTCCCACATCAGCCTTTGACACCCATATTGTGGTGTTTATAATGGTTTGGGTGCCTCAATCTCCTAAGTTAGCTTTTGGGATTGAATTGGGCTCAAGTCCATTATTTCACATGGTATCAGAGCCAGGGTCATTAATGTTGGGGCCGCGCCCGCAATTGTCTACGCCTCGTGGTGAGGAGGGCGTGTTGAGTTGTCCCACATCGGCCTTTGACACCCATATTGTGGTGTTTATAATGGTTTGGGTGCCTCAACCTCCTAACCTAGCTTCTGGGGTTGAATTGGGCTCAAGTCCATTATTTCACACACTCCCCCCCCCCCCCCCCTAATTTGTTTCACTAATTGAGTGAACTATGGGGTAGTACAATAGCATATGAATTTTTGTTGGGATAATTAATGTCTTGAAACGAATTTGCTCTTTACGAGAAATGATGATTTCATAAATAAACAATTAAAACGGATTAATCACATAAAATTTGATATGGAAAAAGCTTATGATCAAATTGAATGAGATCTTTTTTGAAGAGGTTCTCCTCAAATTAGGGTTCCATCAGAAGTGGATGTCCTAGATTATGGAATGTGTCATTACGGTGACTTATACTATTATTGTAAATGGAGAATCTAACGGTTTCTTTAAACCTTCTAGGGGTATTAGACAAGGGATCCAATGTCCCCATACTTGTTTATTTTATGTATGCAAGTTTTAACTGTCGAATTATCTAAGGCTGCTTTACAACGGAGAAGTGGAATCTGTTTCAAATTGTCGGTTGCTGGAAAGTGAATCCCATATCTTTTATTTGCGGATGATAGTCTTTTTCTTTGTAGTACAAAACTGGAAGAGTGTCAAAAAATGCGCTCTATTTTAATCAATTTTGTGCATCTTCTAGTCAATTAGTTAATTTCCATAAGCCTTCTATGATCTTTCTGAAAATTGTTGCTACTAGGGATAAACAATCACTAGTAGAATTGGCCCTAAAAAGCGTCTGGAATAGGCGTCTGGAATGGGGTTAAACAGATGCTTAAATGGTTTTGGCGTCTGATTTTGTCGAACGCCAGAACCTATAACGCCTTTTTTAAAAGGCGTCTGTAAATAGCGTCTAAATCAGACGCTTAATTATTGGCGTCTGCTTTTAAACAGACGCCAAATACAGACGCTGACTTTAACGGGAACGAGGCATATGTCAGACAGGAATGTCGTCTGTTTTGGGACTAACAGACGCCAAATTGCAGATAAAATGGCGTCTGTTTACACCAAAACAGACGCCATTGTTATTATCAAGAAATTAAAAAAAAAGTGAGATATTGTAAAACCAATTTAATAATTACATTATATAATATATTTTATGGGGTCTAATTATATTAATTGACCGAAAAAAATAATTTTTTATATAATTATAAATGATATATATGTCAAATTTATGCACGTACAATCTTCATATATAGAGGCTTTCAATTTATAGAAATAACAACATATATATAAATTGTATATATATATACAATTTATAGAAATAATAACATGAAAATGGTAATGAATATATATTTAATAGTGTTCATTTTTACACAAATTTAATACATTAAACGAGTTGAAGAAAATATATAATACAACTTTAATAATGTAGATTTTTATAACTAATAGGAAAAAATAAAAAATAAATTACAAATAATATATATCTTCAATATTTTTCAATCTTCATTCTTCAAAGTTCATTCTTGTATCTTCAATCTTCAATCTCCAATGTTAAATCTTCAATTGTAAAATTTCCATTCCTTCAATGTGGCATGGATTGGATTTTTGGTGGTGTTGATGAGAGTAGATTGAAAGAAGATGAGAGGAGATGAGAGAAATGAAATGGAGATGTGGGAGAGGGAAAAAGTCGGAGGGAATTTTGAGCTGGTGGGTTTATATAAGCCAAAATGGCGTCTGTTTTGGTTGCCAAACAGACGCCATTTATGTGCTGTTGGCGTCTGTTTAGCATCCAAACAGACGCTATTTTTGTTCAGTTGGCGTCTGTTTGGATGCGTAACAGACGCCATTTTTAACTGTAATTAATAATGAAAATGGCGCGGCTAGCTATGTATATATATATAATAAATATTAATAATAATAATATTATTATTATTAATATGATAAATTTATTAACACTATTATTATTATTATCCTTAATATTATAATTTTTATTAACACTATTATTATTATTATAATTCTTAATATTATAATTTTTATTAACACTATTATTATTATTATTCTTAATATTTATTATAACAATTAATTACGTATATGTATGTATTCATATTTTAGTTATAGTTAATTAGTAGTTATTATTGTTAATTCTAATTTTTCTAAATGATAGGGATATATATCATATCTAGGTAGATAATTTAATGTAATCATGTGTATGTACGTGATATTATATATATGTTAATTAAGTTAATTAATTTGTACGTATATATGTGCGAAATTAAAACATAAAAAAAATGTCGATCGATGTTTGGATCCAATTTACAATCTAAGTACTTACGTACATATAATGATAAAAAGTTTAAATGTTCATATATATAATTAAAATACTATCAAAATAATTAATCTTGAGTGGCGCCGGCATCGTCATCAGTTTCGCTTTCCTCCCCATCGTTGTTATCCCCACCTTGATTGTGACCTTGGGTCAATTTGTCGACGCTGTGGAAAAGGTATTGGCTTCCTGTGGTACAACGACAATTTGAAACGGTATGAAAAACAATCAAAATAAAATAGGTAATTATTAGTACGTGTAAGTAATTTAATGTTGTGAGTATGGATAAAAAAGGTTTACCTAGGTAAGCGAACAACGATTCCTCGGGAGTAATGGTGGGCTGTGGTTGTGGGGGTTGAGAGATGGGGGTCGGACGAGAAGTGCGGCGGCGGGGCGGCGGTGGAGGAGGCTGTCCAGTGAATGGCGCTTGACTTCCAGAGGAAGATCCAGCGAGGAAAGTGGCTTGCCAGCTATCAGGTGCTGGTTGCTGCTGGTACGATCTTTGCATTTGCAACATTTGTAGCATTTGCATTTGTTGCATTTGCATTTGTCTCGCTTGTGTCGCCATTGCTTCGTCTAATCTTCTCTGGAAATCTTCCTCCATTCTGCGCCGTTCTTCTTCGTTTTTTTGTCTTTCTTGCTCGAGTTGACGCTGAAGCTCTCTGTTCATCTCCGTAATAGTGGCTCGGACGTCGAAGCTATCAGAGTCATTACGACGTCGTGGTCGTCTCCTCGATGCGATGTGGGGGAACTGCGCTTTCGTAGCTTCCCCCACCATCCCCATGCCTACGACGTGTCCCCGGCTTTGTAGTTGTTTGTCAAGCCAGAACTCGTCTTCAGACATGATGGGAGTAACTGGTTGACCGTCCTCCCGTTGCTTTGCCGCCATCTCCCTTTTGTATGATTCATAATCGTTCTGCATCATCTCCTAGTGGATACATAGAAAGAGTAATTGGAATAAGCGAATTAAAGTTAATGTTTGTACGTACGTACGTATATAATAACTTAAATGTTGTGGATGAAGGTACTTACCCCAAGCTGCCTGAACCTGTCGTGCACCCACTGACCAGTGCCCTGCTTCACATGGGTCGCTTCGAATTGCTCCCATAAAGTAGGGTCTTTTCCATCGTTTTTTCTTTCTGTACGTAAGTGCATATATATACAAACGTTAAATTGTACGTTAAATCAAACATATGTGAGACGTATATAAATAAAGTCGTAATTAATTAACTTACCTATTTAAGTTTGACGATGTCGAATGAAACTGGGCCCCTTGTGTGCGATGGTGGACCCTTATCTTCGTTCATCTTCCTTGCCCGGCTCATATTCTTCGATTTTTCAGTGAATTTGGGATCTTGCCATAGAGCAATGAATTTGTCCCAAATTTCTTCGTCGACAATCCATTTTGGCTTGCCTCTTCCTGCCAGCCAACACTTTTTTGATTTGCCGATAGTGTCGGCGTACTGTTTTCGAGCCCTCTTGATGAACCAATCACGTATATACGCATCATGTTCAGATTCCCACCAGAATTTTTTCTATATTTAAATCATACATGAAAAATTAAACAGGCAAATAAAACAACATATACATCATTACTTTTAATTAATAAACCATGAAAAAAATTCGGCATAGTTTCCCCTATAAATGGACAATTATCCCACATTTTACATGCACAAATTTATATTAATATATATCAACGGCCACACGTCGGATAACCATACACAAATTAAACATACACGCATTAAACACAAACATACACGTACGAAGTCATATTAATTAAACAACGGCCACACGCCGGATAACCACACACAAACATAAACGCATTAGCTCTAGGGTGGAGGGGTCTAGCTATGAAAATATTTGATCATAACTGGTCCCCTGTGGCTGAGAAGCAGCGTCAGGGACATGATCAAATTGGGGAATGTATGGTGACTGTGGGGCAAACGATGAACCACCCCTAGCATTAGGTCTAGACCCACCACGGGTCCGACCTCTACGTGCTTCCTCTCTTCCTGTCATTCTGCAACTGCAAAATTATTGTAGAATAAACATTGAATTAGTATCAACTTTGTGTACATAAAATAGCAAGTAATATGAATTAATTAGTAATTGACTACGTACACAAAATACAATGCATTAACAGAGATCGACAACACATTGATGTAGAATATAATAAACATAGCGCAATGATTTTCATTTATAAGCAACATTAGGACTTGTTTGTTTCAGACACTTGTAACACAATCAAAATTCGAATATATATACTATATTCTTATTTAATAGTCGTCGTTGTCTTCATCTTCCTCGTCCACTTCATCATCATCGCCATCATCATTTTCTTCATCGTCGATGTCTCCATCGTCCTCATTGGCTACGTCGGACGTATTTCCACCCACTATTAATTGGGCATTGTCCATGTAAACAACGTCATCGAACACCCCTTTAATAGCGAGTTCTTGTGTTACGGTATCGTCATCAGGGTTGATCGGGACAACATCTCTTGGTTGATCATCTTGTATGGCCAACGGAAGCGTGAACTGTTTGTACTGTGCATAAGATGGTTTGTTTGGCACCACAACCCACCAGTTAGCTTTATCTCGTATGCCTGCCGGGTAATTCATGAACAACACTTGGGTTGCGCACCCTGCTAAGATGAATGGGCCGTACTTCCAATACCGTCTATCCCTGTGTAATTCAACAAACGGGCATAACCTTGGTGAACGTACACCTCGTACCGGAGTATTGTCAAACCAATCACATCTGAACAGTATGCTCTTCTTGTTGACAGGCCCAACATATTCTAGTGCGATGACTTCTTGGAGAACACCGTAGAAGTCATCGACAAATCCACCACCACCCGTGCCTTTGACACACACCCCAGCACTATACGAAGCCACTGAGTTGCTCCTTGATTGGGTGTGAAATAAGAACCCGTTGATTCGATAAGCACTCCACGTGGTCACTTTAGGGGAAGGCATTCGGGCTAACTGGTAAAGGTGTTCATGACGCTCATCTTCGTAAAAACGAAAGGCTTCCCAATTTTCCTACAATTGGAGTAACAGTTAGCTGATTCAATCATATGTACCAATTCGAAAGTGTATAAATGACTGTGATTCTCACTGATAGCTGATAAAACCATTGAGCGAACTCTGCTTCAATCATCTGATCCAATTGAGTGTCCGTGGTGTTGGGAAATGAAGTTAACTTGTAATTCTTAAACAAGCTGCATGCGCGGGATACAAGCTCATTAATTACATGTAATATATATCAATTCAATCAAATTGGTAGTGAGCATTGCTTACTCTAAGTAGTGGTTGACTTCTTTACAGTTCAGTAGAACGTGCAGGTGTGCTGCTTTATACTCTTGATCGCTGAGCCACCTCGTGTTTACACCTCCCACGGGACTCCCACTGTCCTTGAAAACCAACAATAACGTAGGGTCATCCTCGACATTTTCGTTACGCATACTTGTTGATGTAGAAGACGATACATTATCCGTCCCAAAGTAAGTAGATGCGAATTGGGAAATCTCAAACATGAGGTACGCTTGAGCCATAGATCCTTCAGGGTCTGCCTTGTTCTTTATTTTCTTCTTCAACCAACCGAAATACCTCTCAAAGGGATACATCCAACGATATTGAACAAGACCTCCAAAGAATGCCTCCTGTACCAGGTGAATGGGCAAGTGTTCCATTACGTTGAAGAAGCCGGGAGGAAATATGGTCTCCAGCTTGCATATTATTATGGGAATTTCTTTTTCAAGTCGGACTAAGTCACTGTGCTTTAATGTTGTGGAGCAGAGGCTCTTGAACCATTGGCTTAACTGAACCAGTGGCTCCAACACATCATCTGGAAGTGTCTGGAACGCAACAGATAATAATGTCTGCATGAACACATGACAGTCATGGCTTTTAAAGTTTTGAAACTTTTTACCAAATGCATCGACACAGTTAGCGAAGTTCGAAGCATAAGCGTCCGGCAAACGAAGCTGTTGTGCCAGTTACAAACGTCTGTTCGCTTATCCTCGGGAAGAACATATTTGGCTCTTGGCTGTAGGGGTTTACCATTAGGACCTGGAAATAGATGGAGTTCCGGCCTGTCACATATGTCCTCCACGTCCCTCCTTGCATTTCCATCATCCTTTGTTTTGCCGTCCACCCCCATCACCTTGTTTACGATGTTGTCCACAAAGTTCTTCTCAATGTGCATCACATCTAAGTTGTGTGGAACCATGTGATCCTTCCTGTAAGGCAACTCCCAAAAGATACTTTGTTTCTTCCAATTATGAGCATTCTCTCTGAATCCCGGGACTACAAAGTCGCCATGGGTAGTCACCTTGGGGAAGTGCTTCACCTCTTCATAGATTTCATAACCGTTTTTCCTAAACGGTGGGTTAGTTCTATCTGAGCAAGTGTGCCCCTTTCGAAATGCCTTTCGATTTCTTCTCAAAGCGTGCCCCTTAGCAAGAAACTGTCGGTGACAGTCAAACCAAGAGGCTTTCCTCCCATGCTTCAGACGAATTGCTTTCAAACCATCCATGCAAACAGGACAAGACATGGCACCGTGCTTGCTCCACCCGGAAAGCATGCCAAGCGCCGGAAAATCATTCACCGTCCACATCAAGGATGCCCTCATGTTAAAATTTTGTCTCTTGGAGATGTCGTATGTTTCAACGCCCACCCATAAGCGTTGCAGCTCGTCCACCAAAGGTTGGAGGAAGACATCAATTTTGTTTCCGGGGTTCTTCGGACTGGGAATAATACATGTGAGGAACATGTACGGCATTGTCATGCACAATTCAGGTGGCAAGTTGTAAGGAGATACTACAACCGGCCATATCGAATAAGATCTCCCTGTCATGTTGAACGGGCTAAACCCATTCGCACACAAGCCCAACCTTACATTTCGCGATTCGCTCGCAAAGTCCGGATGCACGATGTCGAACATTTTCCACGAGGCGCCGTCAGACGGATGGCAAAGTACACCTTCCTCGCGCTTGTTCTCCGCGTGCCATCTCATATGCCCGGCCGTATTCTTCGAGGCGTACAGACGCTGCAACCTAGGGATCAAGGGAAAGTAAAACATTTTCTTGTACGGGACCCCTTTCTTTGTCTTGGTTGATGATTTCTGTGGCTTATACCTAGGATGGCCACAAAATTTACATTCAGTGAGATGTGCATCGTCCTTATAGTATATCATGCATCCACTAAGGCAACAATCAATTGTTTCATAGCCCATCCCCAACTTCTTAACCTTCTTTTTCAACTCATCGTAGTTTCTAGGGACTAGGTTAAGCTGGGGACAACTCTCGCTCATCAGTTCCATGATATCGTTCATTGCCTGCTCCGACAAATTGTGCTTCGATTTCTAACTGATTAGTCTCACGGCAGTGGACAACTCAGTATGAGTCGCACACCCTTCCCACAGAGGTTGTTGAGCAGATTGAAGCATATTGATACGCCGCAAGTGCACGGGTGTACGTGTAGCAAATATCAAGGTCGATCCCACAGGGACTTTGCTAACTACACACCAAACTAGCTTCCTATGTGATTGCTAAATCGGTCGGATTTTTGATTTAGATTAACTATTTCTATTTCTAATCACTAAAAAGGGCAAAACCAACAAATATTCACACAATTTACTTGGATTATCAATATGGGAAAAGCGTTCAGGGGATAAAACCTAAGTAACTTTATGAATCAAACAAGGGGATTGAACATGTATGTCACTAATTTGGTACATTTTAGGGTCGATAATCGCATAATGTATTCCGTAGCGAGCTTTTGGCAATGAAACAGATTGCTTAGAAAAATTGATCTATTGACTCTTTATTGTGTCAATTTTATCTAAGTTAAATATCAAATTATCCAATGACCCCTAGTTACAAAGTCTTCTATCTCTAGTTCACTTCATAAACTAGTTTAATCCTAAGGGTTCCGATTATCGAATTTCTCCGTTCGGTACTTCATTCAACAATCTAATTCCATATTCTTGATGGCCAGTCAAAAACAATGACAAACATAATCAAAGGTTAAATAAAATGCATTCAAACTAGATAAACAAACTTGTTCAATCCAACAAAACTTAATCCATAAGAGAAACTAATAAGGGTTTATCCCCTAAACTTATGAAACTACTCACTACTCATGTTCGATTCACTAAGCATAACAAATTCTACTCTAGAAAGCATGGAAACTATAAGAAAGAGAAATAAACCGAGTTGGATTTCAATCCTTGCTTGAATGTCGATCCGCGGGGACTTTTGCTCCTCCACTTCTCTCCAATTCTTGAGAACCAATCTTCCAAAACTCAACCAATGCCTCTATCTTCACAATGGATGAATGTGGATGGAAATATGGATGAAAGGATGGATGAATATGATTATGAGGATGATGATGAGTAGGAGTCAATAACAGCAAAAACCACCGGATACATCAATTATATAGCATTAAGAGCAACCGAAACGCCATTTTTGCATTAAACAGAGGCAACACGGGTGGTTCCAGATCAACACGGACCGTGCTAGGGTCAACACGGGTCGTGTTGAACTGACACGGACCGTGTTGGTCACTGGAATCAAATTCTGGACTTTCTGGAGGCTGAAACGACCCGTTTTGGGTCTTTTCTCACCCGTGTTGGCATCTGCCGGTATCCAATGTGTTCTTGGGCTTGAGCTTGGGCCTTGGGGTGGATTTATTCTTCAATTGTGATCCTCTTGGACTCCATACACTTGATTTTAAGCTTGATTTCTTCACTTAGACACCAATTTCCTACAAAATTATACCAAACTCCAACCAAGCATAAAATAGAGAATTCGAGTATAAAAATAATACATTCATATTAATAATCACTCAAATTAGCTCTAAATTACCCAAGATCACATATATATAAAATACACTTATCAAATCCCCCCATGCTTACACCTTGCTTGTCCCTAAGCAAGGCTAATACTCACAAACAAAAAGGAAAACAATGTAAAGAACGAAAAATATAAAATAAACGGGACAAAATGACTCAAATCAAAAGGAAAAAGTTTCAAGGTAAAATTTAAAATTTATTTACAAATCTCCTCAGGAAAGCATCGATAAGACATTCAATTAATTCAACCTAATCAAGCATAGCCCAAGTATGAACGAAAGTCTATATACAAGAGAAAATGAAACCATAAAAAGAATTACAAAAACCATACCTAACAAGATAAAACTAATCACCCTCCTGATCACAAATGAAACAAGCAAGCACGCAATAATGGATGAAACTAGGAAATTGAGAGCAACCTCACTTTAGGAAATATGGAAACACTCCTCTCATGTGTTTGAAAAGTAATATTCAACGAAGGTGCACTCAATACTCATCGCATAACAACACTCTACCATAAGCTTGCAAATAATCTCAATTCTCTACCGCTAAAATGCAAGGTACTAATGATAATCAAGAGGACTTTTAAAAGGGTTGTAATGGGGTTAAGGCTAAGGGTAAGGAGTGGAAATATATTTGAGAAAGTGGTGCTAAAAGCCAAAGCTAGGAGCATAAACCTCACCAAATTTACACAATTAAGAACTCTCACACCTTATATTCACAATAGAACACCCCACAATCAAGTAGAAATTGCCTCAACTCAAAGAAAAATAATCTTTCAAACTACTAAACACACTCTCTCCTTTGTTTTTTCTTCATTTTTTTTTTTCATTTTCTTATTTTTTTACTATTTTTCTTTCTTTTTTTTTTCTTTTTTTCACTCTTTTTTTCTTTTCAATTCATAATCAAAGATACATACACTAATAAGGCAAACTTCCAACTCAACCCATATCAAACCATAATAGGGAGCAATCTCAAGATTTTCAACTTCATAACATCCCCAACAAAACCAAACCACATAATTTACCACAATCAACCCAACTTTCGCACTCCAACACTCCAAGCAATGGCTTAAGGGTAAGAAATTATATATACGGCCATGGCTAATTATATAGGTAATCAAAAGAAAGAGTGATACAAGGGTAAAAAAAAAGGGTTAAAGGCGGATATTCACAAATAAAGGGTGGCTATTTGGCTTTGTAGCTAAAATATATACAAAAGAATACCTCTATCACATTATCAATGCACAAGCAAAACTGCAGTTTCAAAGAGATACATCGCAAGTTCTAGAGAATGAAAGCTATGGATGAGTCACACATGGGAAATATGAGACTAATAAAAATGATTAGTCATTTAAGGCTTTGTGGTCTCACGGGTAAAAGCTCTCAAATAAACCTAGTTCAAATAGATGTGTATGTGCTAAACTCATTCCAAAAGATCTCAAAAGAGCAATCAATCTTCATTATCAAAGTACAATTCTAAACTTTCTATGTTTTCACAACTCTTTTCAAAACTTTAATTCACAAAAGGGCTATACAAGACTAAATCAAATCAAAAGAAAACGTATCTAGCTTTAATTCATCACCGGAGAATTTTATTCACTAAGCTTAACCTATCCTAATTTTTTAATTTTCTGATTTTTCTGGTTTTTTTTTCTCAAAAACTAAAATCAAAAGTCAAATGAAAAACTAGAAAAGAAGGAACTAAAAACTAAGAAAAAAGAAACAAAATAAGATCTAATATGATACTAACTAATGCAATTCTAAGTGGATGCAAAATATTTACAATGATAGCTAAAAATCAGAAAAATCAAAAAGAAAAACTAAACTAAACAAAAGAAAACTAAAGAAACAAAACTAAACCTAAAACTAAAATAAAAACTAGCAAACTAAAAGAAAACAAAAAAAAAATTAAAAAATAAACAACAATAAAATCATATACACAAAGATGAGGACTCAAAAGTTTCAAATTAATCCCCCCATGCTTGGACAAAGCATTGTCCTCAGTGCATGAGTCAAGAAGAAACGAGCACGAGGGGTAAAAACAAGTCAATCACTGCGGTGGTGGAGGAGGAGGTGGGTAAGGATATTGGGGAGGGTAGTTCAACTGCCAATCGCGCATCGCTTGCATCATCTCAAACATGCGAGCTTGTTCGGCAGCTTGGGCGGCATTGGCTTGGTCAAGAAGGTCGAGCCTCTCAAAAAGCTGAGTTTGGTTTTGTAAAATTTGGTTCGAAGTGGTTCGAAAATAACCAAACTCATTTTCACAATAAGTGCGAAGAGAGGCTTGGTCCGCACGCAAAGAATTAAAATTATCTTGGAAATCAAAAGCAGCAGCGGGACCTTCGTCATCATCCCCACCATCCTCGTGATGAGGAGGCGAAGGAACTTGGGCGGGAATAGGGTTAGGTTGAGGGATGGGCGCGTTAGGAAGAAAAAGAATGTTCGGGAGCTCTTGAATGGTAAGGTTCGGATGAGGAAGCCTCATCAACTCATTGTTAGGATACACCCACCAGACTTCTTCCCCTCTTAACTTGCACATTTTCATGTCTCTAATAGCCCGACCATCTAAAGTCATTGGGCCCTCTACCCTATCTCGCTCGTGTGACAGCCGCGGATCCCATCCAAAGTGCCTAGCCAAAATTGTGAGCAACCCACCAACAACAATATCACCTTTTGTATGAGATGTGATGCGGGCTAAATGTGTGGCAAAAGAGCGGCGGGTTAACCTGGTCGTGCATAATACATACCCCATACCGTGTAAAATTCAGCTGAGCCGCAACATTCATACTATCCCCGACCAAATAACCCACAAGCAAGGATGCTGCGTGTACGGAACACGGGTTACGGATGTGCGTGCACTTAGACCTACTCGGGTGGTAGTCATTCCTAGTTGTGGTAAACTGCCAAAATTCATTGCCGTTCCATTCGGCTAAAGGGGGCACATCTCGTGTGGCGACACCTTGGACAACTGGTAAACGAAAGATCTCGGCAAATTGGGCGAGAGTCAATCGATGTTCCTCTTCATCTATACTAAAAGAAATCCTACCCTCGTGTGTTCTAAGATTTACATCAAAGGTGCTAAGCACCTCTAGGGTAAGGTTCCGATAGGTGGGCTCTCTCATCCTGGCGAAATCTAACATCCCCTTCCGATTTAAAAGCCACTCTACATCATCTAGCATGCCAGTGGTTTGCAAAAACGGCTCATTCATGTAACGTGTAGGGATTATGTTTCGCTTAGACAAAGCAAGGTAACGCTCGAATTGTACACCTTCTAAATTAAAAGGGTTATTACCTCGCGTTTGCCGGGAGGACGAACTCGCCTTGCCCTTGCCTTTGTCTCCGTTGTCCCCTTTTCGCTTCTTTGATGCTTGCTCCTCACCACGCGAAGTCCTGACCATCTTTTATACAAAATATACAAGCTAAAAAGTTAGTAATATGCAAGGGTAACAAAAGAAAAACTAAGCAAAACTAAGAAACCTTAAACCTAAACTAATCCTAAACGAATGTACTTAAGACTCAAATCAAACTAAATTCTAAGGTTTTTTTTTTTTTTTGGTGTTTTTAAGACCTTTAAACTCTTAAACACTACTAATTAAACTAAGCTAGACTACACTAGGCACTTAACATATACATAAACATATACAAGAAGTTAAGCAAGCTAGTTAATCCAACACTTCAACATATACAAGATTATACAACACTAAAACACCCAAAATTAAAGACTAAACTAAGGTAAACTAACTAAACTAGGTTAAGATCTTAACAACTAAAGTAAACTAAAATTAGAAAACAAAAGCCAAAATAAACTAATACTAATGTAAACAACTAACTTAAGATAAGAAAACAACTAATTTACACACTAAAACAGAAAATCAAAACTAAAAGAAGCAAAAGTAACAAACTAAGAAAAAGAAAGAAATAAAAACAAAGAAGCAACATTTATACAAGAAAACCACACTTCAAAAAAGCTTGAAACATAACAATGGTGGACAACAATGAAGATTCACATAGTATACACAAAAAATAAAACTAAAAACGAAAATATCAAACGAAAATAAACTAAATAAAACAAAGAAATTAGAAAAAGCAAACCTTTATACACTTGAAGGAGAAGAAAAGAGCTTCAAGGAAGATGAAAATGGAGGGTTTTGGTTATGGAGGTGGAATGGGGTGAAAAAGGAGTGAAAGGAATGAGGATTAAATTGGTGGGATCTGAAAGAGGAAGGAAAAAGATGAAGAATGGAAGAAAAATGGAGTGATTTGGGTGAGAATTGAGGGAGATGGAGCAAAAACATGGATGGAGGAAGAAGGTTATGGCTATGGAGGTTGAGGGAGATGGAAGAAGAAGAATGAGTGAGAGAGGGAGTAGGCTACACGAGTGAAATTAGGCCAAAACGGACGTATAAAAAGAATTGGAAAAAACAGGGCATCAAAACGGGCTGAAAAACCCGTGTTGCTAAGAATCGGGGGTCAACACGGGTCGTGCTGATCCAACACGGTCCGTGTTGACCCGTGTTCAAAAATTTCTCCTCTCTGGACGGCAACACGGATCGTGCCAGGTTCAGCACGACCCGTGTTGGACCTGTTCTTCGCCTGGGTTCGACTCCTCTTGGCATCTCTTTCCCCCCTTTTTTTCTCTCTTTTTTTTCTTTTTTTTTTTCTCTTCATTCACTCAACCTCATCTTTTTTTGTTTTTTTATTTTCAAACTCTATTTCGCTCTCCTCTTTTTTTTCTTTTCAAATTTTCAGTTTTTTTTTTCTAAAACTAATACCTCAAAAAGAAAAATAAAATATAAACCTTAGAAAAATCCTAGAAAAAGAAGGAAAAATTTAGAAAAATCAAAATAAAAGGAAGAAAAAGAAGGAAAAATTATAGAAAATCCTAAAAAAAGAAAATAAAATCGAAAAAAGCTTGGGTTGCCTCCCAAGAAGCGCTTGTTTATTGTCCTAAGCTAGACATAGTACCTCTTAAACCACACCGGGGGTGGTTAGGGCGATGTTACCTCCTTGTTCTATAAATTGACCAACAAAATAGGGCTTGAGTCTTTGCCCATTGACCTTAAATGCGCCCTTTTGCTCATCCCAAACCTCCACCGCACCCTTTTGCCCATTGAAGGACCCGACCAACGGGACTTCAATTTACCCGGAAAAAGTTTTAACCTAGAGTTAAAGAGAAGAACCATATCTCCTTCGGCAAACCTCTTCTTCATGATGTGCTTATCATGCCAATGCTTTGTTCTCTCCTTGTAAATCCGGGAACTCTCATAAGCCTCCAATCTCAACTCATCCAATTTGTGAAGTTGCAACATTCTTCTTTCTCCCACCAACTTTTGATCAAAGTTAAGGGTTTGGATGGCCCAATATGCCTTGTGCTCCATCTCAACCGGCAAATGACATGACTTTCCGAAGACTAACCGGTATGGAGTAGTGTCCAAAGGTGTCTTGAATGCGATCCGGTAAGCCCATAATGCGTCATCAAGCTTGAGTGACCAATCCTTCCTCGATCTACTAACCTTCTTCTCCAAGATACTTTTCACCTCCCGGTTGGAAAGCTCAACTTGGCCACTAGTTTGGGGGTGATAAAGAATAGCGACCTTATGTGTAACCCCATACTTAGCCAAAAGAGCATCTAAGGGCTTGTTGCAAAAGTGAGTGCCATTGTCACTCAATAAAGCCCTTGGAGTTCCAAACCTTGTGAAAATATTCTTCTTGAGGAACTTGATCACCAGCTTGGAGTCATTAGTAGGGGTAGCAACGGCCTCCACCCACTTAGAAACATAATCTACCGCAACCAAGATGTAGAGATTGTTATGGGAAGGGGGAAAGGGACCCATGAAGTCAATCCCTCACACATCAAATAGCTCCACTTCTAAAATACCCTTTTGTGGCATCTCGTTCCGCTTTGAAATACTCCCCATCCTTTGGCACTCATCACATGAAAGTACAAAATTCCTTGTATCTTTGGATAGGGTTGGCCAATAGAATCCGGCTTGTAGTACCTTGGCAATGGTCTTGTCCGTGCTAAAATGGCCGCCACATGTTGTTGAATGGCAATGGTGAAGCACACTGCGCACCTCATCTTTCGGTAAGCACCTTCTATAAACCCCATCACCACATAGCTTGTAGAGGAGGGGTTCCTCCCACACGTATCTCTTCACATCCGAGAAGAACTTCTTCCTTTGTTGGTATGACATATCCAGGGGCAAAGCACCACACACAATGTAGTTCACAAAATCCGCATACAAAGGAGTGACTTGATGGGCAAGAGCGAAGAGTTGCTCATGGGGGAAAGAGTCACCGATCGGGAGATCATCATCACCATAAGGGGTCTCAAATTGCAACCTAGAAAGGTGGTCCGCCACAACATTTTGCAAACCGGGTTTGTCACGGATCTCAGTATCGAACTCTTGGAGCAACAAAACCCATCGAATGAGTCGGGGCTTCGAATCTGCCTTCGCCATGAGATGTCGAATCGCTGCATGATCCGTGTAGACAATCACCTTCGAATTAATGAGATAGGAACGGAACTTGTCTAGAGCAAAGACTACCGCCAAAAATTCCTTCTCGGTAGTAGCATAGTTGACTTGGGCCCCATCCAACGTTCTACAAGCATAGTAGATAACATAGGGCTTGTTGTCCTTCCTTTGCCCCAAAACAGCCCCTACCGCATAGTCACTTGCATCACACATTACTTCGAAGGGTAAGGACCAATCCGGAGCTTGAACTATAGGGGCGGTAACCAAAGCTTTCTTTAACCTGTCAAAAGCACTCAAACACTCCTCATTAAATGCAAAGGGCACATCCATGATGAGCAAATGAGTGAGAGGTTTTGCAATTTTAGAAAAATCTTTTATGAACCGCCGGTAAAAACCAGAAAACTCCTCACACTTTTTACCGAAGTAGGTGGTGGCAATTTTTCAATCACCGCCATCTTTGCTCTATCAACTTCAATGCCCTTAGAAGAAATCACATGACCAAACACAACTCCTTCTTGTACCATAAAATGACATTTTTCCCAATTTAAAACCAAATTGACATCTTCACATCTTTTTAGCACTTTTGTAAGATTATGTAAACAATGATCAAATGAAGTGCCATAAACAGAGAAGTCATCCATAAAATCCTCCATATTGTCCTCTATAAATTTAGAGAAAATGGCCATCATGCATCTTTGAAAAGTAGCGGGTGCATTAAACAACCCGAAAGGCATTCTCCTATATGCAAATGTTCCATAAGGACACGTGAAGGTGGTCTTTTCTTGGTCATTGGGGTGAATAGGGATTTGGAAAAACCCCGAATATCCATCAAGATAACAAAAATAGGAGTTTTTAGCAAGTCTCTCAAGCATTTGGTCAACAAATGGGAGTGGAAAATGGTCTTTTCGGGTGGCTTTATTCAATTTCCTATAATCAATGCACATTCGCCAGCCCGTGACAGTTCTAGTGGGGATTAATTCATTTTTCTCATTTTTAACCACCGTCATCCCCCCTTTCTTAGGCACAACATGAACCGGACTCACCCACTCACTATCGGAGATAGGGTAGATTATTCCGGCTTTCAACAACTTCAAGACCCCTTTCTTAACAACCTCTTTCATATTGGGGTTAAGTCTCCTTTGGCGCTCTCTAGAAGGTTTAAAATTATCCTCCATGAGGATGCGATGCATGCAAAATGAAGGATGAATACCCCTAAGGTCATCTATAGTGTATCCTATGGCCTTTTTATGCAATCTCAAAACTTCAAACAAAGAAGAAATTTCAGATTCACTCAAATTCGCATTCACAATCACAGGATATGTAGAATTTGGGCCAAGGAACTCATACCGCAATGAAGAAGGTAGAGGTTTCATTTCAACTTCGGGAGCTTCCTTCTCAACTTGCTTTGGCTCCTCATCGATCTCGAGCTCTTCCTTCTTTCAAACCGAGGGATTTGAGGTAACCTCCAACGCTTTAGCACAAATAGCTACCTCAAGGCGATCATCCCGCAAAGATCCATCAACCAACAAACATAGCTCAAGTGGATCACTTGACTGGGGTTAGATTCAAATTCCTCACTAATCCTTCAATAGAATCAATGAAATTGCAATCATCGGAAATAGAAGGAAATTTGCAAGCATTGTTCACATTAAACTCAATCTTATCATCCCCCATTTCAAAAGTCATTTTACCATTTTTCACATCCACACAACATCCCGAAGTGGCCATGAAAGGCCTCCCAAGAATGATAGGGGTGCGCAAATCCTCATCCATGTCAAGCACAACAAAATCCACAGGCACAAATATGTCTCCCACCTTGATAGGGACATCTTCAAGAATACCCATTGGGTATTTCACAGAACGATCAGCTAGTTGCAAAGACATGGAAGTGGGTTTCAACTCTCCCATTCCTAGTTTTTCAGACAATGAAAAACGCATCAAATTCACACTAGACCCTAAATCACACAAGGCACGATCAATGAACACATTACCCACAACACATGGAATAGTGAAGCTCCCGGGATCCTTAAGCTTAGGTGGAAGCTTATTTTGAATCACGACGCTACAATAATCACTTAAAGCCATTGTCTCGTGTCCCTCTAGCTTTCTTTTGTTTGATAAAATCTCTTTTAAAAATTTAGCATAAGTGGGCATTTGAGACAACGCCTCGGTGAAGGGTATGCTTATTTCAAGTTTCTTAATGACTTCCAAAAATTCCCCAAATTGTTTGTCAAGTGTTGCCTTAGCCATTCTTTGTGGGAATGGCAAAGGTGGTTTATAAATCCTTTGGGAGATGTCTTGGGAATCATTAAGATTCTCCTTATCATTTTGCACATGCACATCAATCAAAGTCTCATTGGAGGGAATAGATCCTCCTCATTCACAACAACATTTTCAGCATCTTTCCCAGCACTATTCACAACAACATCAGGCACATCAATCACAACATGCTCAATCTTAGTTCCCTTAGGTTCCCCCAATTGAGTCCCACTGCTCAAAGTTATGGCTTGGCATTGAGCATTAGGGTTAGGGACAGGTTGTCCAGGAAGTGATCCCGGAGGAGGGGAAGAAGCACTAGCTTGGGTGGCGATTTGAGTTTCAAGCATATGGTTATGGGTAGCCAACAATTCTACTCTAGTGGCCAAAGCTTTTATAACCTCGTCTTGCCTCTTTTGGTGCTCAAATTGCCTTTGTTGGGATTGAATGAGGGTTCCTAATTTAAGTCTGGAGATGAAGATTGTCCTTGTCCTTGGTGAGGTCTTTGTCCTTGTCCTTGTTGGGCACCCAAGTGGTTATTATTTCGGTAAGAAAAATTCGGGTGATTTCTCAAACCGGGGTGGTAAGCATTCGGGATTCCAATATAATTGGCTTCTTCATTAGGATCTCCACTATCCATCCCGTTAGGACAAAACAAAGTCTCATGCTCATTCGAATGACAAGAAGCACATTGAACTTGAGGGGGAGGGGTAGCATTTACATTCATTTTATCCATCTTCTCAGTTATAGCATCTAATTTTGCGGATAAAAGAGTGATAGCATCTACCTCATACTTGCCTCCCGTTCGTGCGGAACGGGGTTTAGACCATTGGTAGCTATTCAAAGACATTTGCTCGATGAGTTCATGGAGCTCTTCCACGGTCTTGCTCATGATATCACTTCCCACCGTTGCCAAGATGTTGGCCCTCAAATTGTCATCCACTCCGTTATAGAACGCTTGAATTGGCACCCATGGTTCGAAACCATGTTGGGGGCATTGCCTCAAGAGGTCCTTGAACCTCTCCCACGCATCGTAGAAGCTCTCTCTCGGTTCTTGTGCGAATGTGGAAATTTGGTTCCGTAAGCTTGTCAACTTGCTAGGCGGAAAGTATTTCGCCACGAATGCACTAGCAAGTTGGTCAAAGGTAGTGAAGGGTGTAGTCGCCGGTAGGGAATCCAACCATTCCCAAGCCTTCCCTTCGAGTGAGATGGGGAAAAGCCGGAGTTTGATTCCGTCCTCCGTCGCTCCATTCGCCTTGAACGTCTCACAAGCTTGCCGAAAGATGCGGAGATGCCGGTTGGGGTCTTCATTGGGAAGGCCATGGAAAGGTGAGGCCTTCACCAAGTTGATGAGGGAGCTCTTCAACTCAAAGTCATGTGCGTCCACTCCCGGTGTGTTGATGGCCGTGGGTTGATTCGCGACTGGGGGAGTCACGCATTGCCCAAAAGTACATCTCGGTTGGGCCATCTTCGGTTCTTCCTCGGCTTCTTCTTGCCTCCTTCTTGCTTCCTCTATTCGTTGTCGCTTCCGCCTCGCACGGAAGGTTCTTTCTATCTCCGGATCAAACTCGAATAGCGGTGCCTTTTGCATACACCGATTGAAAACCTTGCAAGAGACAAAAACAAGAACAACCAAGGAAGATCAAACAAGAAAAATAAAAGAAAATGATCTAGTCAATCTAAGGATATTCGTTCGGTGGCGGCTAGGGACAAAGTCCCCGGCAACGGCGCCAAAAACTTGATACGCCGCAAGTGCACGGGTGTACGTATATTAAATATCAAGGTCGATCCCACAGGGACTTTGCTAACTACACACCAAACTAGCTTCCTATGTGATTGCTAAATCGGTCGGGTTTTTGATTTAGATTCACTATTTCTATTTCTAATCACTAAAAAGGGCAAAACCAACAAATATTCACACAATTTACTTGGATTATCAATATGGGAAAAGCGTTCAGGGGATAAAACCTAAGTAACTCTATGAATCAAACAAGGGGATTGAACATGTATGTCACTAATTTGGTACATTTTAGGGTCGATAATCGCATAATGTATTCCGTAGCGAGCTTTTGGCAATGAAACGGATTGCTTAGAAAAATTGATCTATTGGACTCTTTATTGTGTCAATTTTATCTAAGTTAAATATCAAATTATCCAATGACCCCTAGTTACAAAGTCTTCTATCTCTAGTTCACTTCATAAAATAGTTTAATCCTAAGGGTTCCGATTATCGAATTTCTCCGTTCGGTACTTCATTCAACAATCTAATTCCATATTCTTGATGGCCAGTCAAAACAATGACAAACATAATCAAAGGTTAAATAAAATGCATTCAAACTAGATAAACAAACTTGTTCAATCCAACAAAACTTAATCCATAAGAGAAACTAATAAGGGTTTATCCCCTAAACTTATGAAACTACTCACTACTCATGTTCGATTCACTAAGCATAACAAATTCTACTCTAGAAAGCATGGAAACTATAAGAAAGAGAAATAAACCGAGTTGGATTTCAATCCTTGCTTGAATGTCGATCCGCGGGGACTTTTGCTCCTCCACTTCTCTCCAATTCTTGAGAACCAATCTTCCAAAACTCAACCAATCTCTCTATCTTCACAATGGATGAATGTGGATGGAAATATGGATGAAAGGATGGATGAATATGATGATGAGGATGATGATGAGTAGGAGTCAATAACAGCTAAAACCACCGGATACATCAATTATATAGCATTAAGAGCAACCGAAACGCCATTTTTGCATTAAACAGAGGCAACACGGGTGGTTCCAGATCAACACGGACCGTGCTAGGGTCAACACGGGTCGTGTTGAACTGACACGGACCGTGTTGGTCACTGGAATTAAATTCTGGACTTTCACTACAGCACGGAAGGCTAAATAAGACCGTTTCGAGCGACCGTTTAATAAACGGTCGCTATGAAGAGGCGGCCGACCGTTCATTAACGACCTTTAATGAACGGTCGTCAATGAACGGTCGTTCCCCTTTTAATACCGTTCAACGGCTCGACTCACATTTCAATTGCGCAACTTCTCCCCACTCTCACAACCGTTAACCTTTCTCCATCTTCTTGCTACCGGCGAATTGGACCGGAAACCGCCGCCTGCCGCCACATTCCGCCGGAACCGACGACGGTAAGTCCTCCTCTTCTCCTTCCTTATCAATTCTTCTAAGTTTTTGGTGGTTAATAACAACGTAAGCCCTCCCTCTTGCTAGCAAATCGGAACCGCAACCGCCACTTTTTGGGCCCCTTCGCCTTGCGCCAGTCGCCGCCGTCGATCATTGCCACGCAAATCGCCACTACCGCCGTCGTTCTCTCCGGTAAAATATTTGAAATTTGTCAATTTTGTTAATTATATATTTAGTTGTATAAATTATGAGCATTCATTCATTAGGTTAGTATTTGTGAATAATTTGAGTGAATAATTAGTATTTATTCGGTTAATTTTTGTGTTAGTTGTATTAGTTTAATGATATGTTGTGAAATTGTAGGTTAATTAGGTTAGTTGTATTAGTTTAATGATATGTTGTGAAATTGTCAATTAGTTTAGGGTTTATTTATGTGTATATTGTTGTGTTAATTGTGTTTTATTATTGAATTTTTGTATTAATTGTATGTTACATGTATTAGTTAGTAATGTTTTGAAATATTTATTGTTTTAGTTATGAAAATTGTTAATTGTATGTTTATGTGTATAAATTATGAGCATGCGTAAATTAGTATATTATTAGGTTAATACATGTGTAAATAATGTTTAGTTAGTTATGTTGTATATAATTGTTTTAGCACGCTTAAAATTCATTTGAATCTACGACATGGAAATCTACCACTATTAGAAAAGAGTGTTGAGTTGGGATGATTTTGGTAGTTATTAGTAATAACATTATCCTCTTGACTATTGACATATATAGCTTAGTTGTAGATCTCATAGAAAAGTGTTGAGTTTGGATGCTTTTGGTAGTTATTAGAAAGTAGGGTAATTTATAGTTCTAGTATGTTAGTTGTAGATGTCATTAAAAGTGGTCATTAAAAGTGGTCTGGTGGGTTCTCGGTTAAGAATCAGTCCGTCTATGGCCTTGGATCCTCGACGGGCATGTTCTACGAAAGGCCGGCCCGCTATGCACGCCACAATGGTCAGGGTTCTTCTTCCTCATCCGGCGCCCCTACCCCATCTGCTTATGCTTCCTTGGTGGCTGAACAACAGGCTTTGAGGAGTCAAGTCTCCCAATACCAGCAAACGTTGAGCCAACTTGAAGGAAGATTGTCCCAAGTAGAACAAAATCAACAGCAGCAGCAGGGGACGCCTTCCAGTGGTCAATTCTCTCCCTCTAACTTCATTAATGACCCCCCTTCTTCATAGTGTTTTTGAGGACAACTTTAAAAACTTGTCGGATATGTAATATATTTTGCGACCGTTGACTAGCGACCGTTGACTTGCAACCGTTGGCTTTATATATATATATGCTACTGTTTGCGACCGTTCATTTTTATATATATATTATTATTTGCGACCGTTCATTTTGTGACCGTTTGGCACTTATACTTCAAATATATTCTGGACAGATTGTATTACCAGAAACAACCCTCGACAAAATTTTTTTTAAAAAAAAATTTAAATGGGCGACCGTTCAGCTGAACGGTCGCTAAATAACGACCGTTAACAAACGGTCACTGTGCTGAACCACCGTTCATAAACGGTCGCTGTGCCGAACGACCGTTCATTGAACGGTCGCTAACTAGCGACCGATTAATGAACGGTCGTTCAGCACAGCGACCGTTTATGAACGGTCGTTAAATAGCGACCGTTCAAATGAACGGTCGCCCGGTTCCACAAACGACCATTCAGAGGCGACCGTCACGAACGGTCGCAAATGAACGGTCGCCCGCCCCCCAGAACGACCGTTCAAGCTAAATTGTGACCGTTCATAACGGTCTTATTTTTGTTACCATGTTGTAGTGTTTCTGGAGGCTGAAACGACCCGTTTTTGGTCTTTTCTCACCCGTGTTGGCATCTGCCGGTATCCAATGTGTTCTTGGGCTTGAGCTTGGGCCTTGGGGTGGATTTATTCTTCAATTGTGATCCTCTTGGACTCCATACACTTGATTTTAAGCTTGATTTCTTCACTTAGACACCAATTTCTTACAAAATTATACAAACTCCAACCAAGCATAAAATAGAGAATTCGTGTATAAAAATAATACATTCATATTAATAATCACTCAAATTAGCTCTAAATTACCCAAGATCACATATATATAAAATACACTTATCACATATCATAAAATTTGAGCTTCTGCATTAGGCGTCTCGTTCGCCATGATGAAATCGTTCATCATCTCTTCTGTTCTGTCGATGAATGGTGGCTGATTCGGTTCCTCGTTTGTCGGTTCCCCCTTACCTTCCGCATCGTCACCACTGTCATCCTCATCATCATCGTCACCCCATTCTTCACCATGGCTCGTCCAACACAAATATTGTTCCATAAACCCTCGCCTATACAAATGTTCTTTAACTTCATCGAGACGATATCCGCTCTTATTCTTACACTTCACACATGGACACCGATACTTTCCAGTCCTCGGATACTCATAGGAATTACTCATTGCAAATTGATCAAACATTTCTACCCCCGCAGCCCATTGTGCCCTAATAACCCTCCTATTCGGTTCAAACCTCTGGTACATCCATAATGCACGTGAATCTATTATTCAAGCCCACCATGAACTTAATTAACAATAAACATTGTGTTATTCAATAACATACTTGATTACATATTATCAAAATCATCCAAATTCGAAACATGAGTTTTATGGCAGCAACAACCAATCTATGTCACCAGGCAAGAGGATCCTGTTATTATCCAAGCAGAATGTGTTTGTTAACTAAACCAACGTAATCCTCTTTGCTAATTAACATACCAATTAACCAATATGCTTGTTTCATGACGTAGTTTCAAATGATTTTGAAGCATGCTAAACAACATTTCAAAAGTTGAGGATGATGATATTCCCCAACTTTTCAATTTGTTGATTGGCGTCAAAATACATTGAATTTCATGGAATATGTAATTGGTACATTACCCTAAGCAGGCCATACGAATTACCCTAACCATTAATGACCGATTACCCTAACCCTAAACAAACTATATATTCATACTTAATTACGTATGTACAGTACTAAACAAACTATTCATACTTAATTATTCACTACGTACGTATAAATTAATAATTGGCTATGTATGGTAATTTTTTTATAGTTTTAACTTAATTATTAACTAAACAACTTAAATTATAAATTCAAAAAATAAAAGTTAACCTAAATGTATTCATAATTGAAATCATGTTACGTATATACACATTACCTAATTACTTAAATCGTTAATGCAATTCCTAAAAATCATCGTAAAATATAACACATTTGCACTCAATCGAAACACATTATAATTTCCCACGTTATATAACATATTTCACACATACTAATTAACTTAAACATATTTTACATGCATTGTTACATATATATTTTTTTTCCACACTATATATAATTACTCATATTTAAATTTACCACGAAACATATAAAATTCAATATTGTGCTCAACCTAAACATAATTATACTTCTCAACATTATAAATTAAAAGTAAAACTAATTCAATAACTCAAACCTAAACTAAAACATACATGCAATTAGTTAAACTACTACAAAACACAAAAACAATATTTAAATTGAACAAATCAACATTACACACCCTAATTTCACACTTAAAATTCTAATTCAACATCCAAAATATATTACAATTCATAGAAATTAACTAAAACAATTCAAAATTTTCAACTTATATGCATAAACTACTATTAAACTCAACAAAACCAAAATAAACATACAAATATTCATATAATTCGTTTTTCATCAAATATAATTTATAATTTAATCACTTTTCACAATATTAATCATATTATAACAGATCTGAAACAAAAGAAACTGAAAAATTACCTGATTTACGTTGAAGAGGCGCCGACTTTTTCTTCAAACTCTCGGTTTCTCTCTTCCTCCTTCGACGACGACTATGGCGGAATTGAAACTGTGATTTTTTTTTACCAATTTAAACAAAATTGGCGTCTGTTATTCCGCTTAACAGACGCCGATTAAGGGTAATAAATTACCCGGCAGTCGAGGCGCAGAAAAACTGGGAAATTGTTTTCTTTTTTTTTAAATTGTGCCAAATTGGCGTCTGTTTAGCTGCAAAGCAGACGCCAATTCAAAAAGGCGTCTGTTTAGGCGACTAACAGACGCCTAATTGGGCACAATTTTAAAAAAAGGAAAGTTGAAAATAGCCGTTATCAAATTAACATTATACCATATTCAATGTCAGACAAATCGGCGTCTGTTACACGCAAACAGACGCCGATTTGGATTTTTCTTTTTTTTTTAAATTCTTTAACTTCAATTTGGCGACTGACGGCTTAGCAGACGCCTATTTGCAGACGCCTATCGACCCCAATTCTACTAGTGAATTGGTGGCGGGTATTTTGGCATTAATCAATCCAATGTAGTAGGCAAGTATTTAGATTGTCCTTTTGTTTAAGGGTCGACCGTCAAAAGATACATTTGCGCACCTTGTGGCAAATGCAGCTACAAAGTTTCAATGTTGAAAGGCAAAATTTGTGTCCAAAGAGGGTAGGATAACCCTTATACAATCCCGTTTAGAATCTATCTCTTATCATGTCCTTCAATATTTTCAAATTTCAAAGGACATTTGTAGACAAATTGATAGAATTAGCAGAACCTTCTTCTGGAAAGATCTCAACTCAAATAAGGGAGTGTCTTTGGTTGCTTGGGACACAATTTGTCAACTAAAAAGATTGGAAGGACTTGGTTTGAGGAAAATTAAATCAGTCAATAATACATTTTTGTGTAAATTGTCATGGAAGATAATGTTTGGTCATGGTCATTGGGTGGATTAAATTCGTCCAGAATATGTCAAGGGTAGGGTCGGGACATATTTTCCCTTTCCACCAAAGCTTCAGACTCTTGGACCTGGAAATCTACTTTGAAAGCTAGACCTTTACATGCTAAAGGTCTTAGATGGCAAGTGGGTCATGGGAATAAGATTAATTTTTGGATGAATAATTGGTGTAATGAAAATAACTTAGCAGAACTTAATGGTATTTCTAATTTGGAAAATATTGATATTAGTCTTAAAGTTTCACAATTTATTAAAGATAATAGTTCCTAAGATGTCAAAAAATTGCCTTCCCTTGAAAATCAACAGCCTATTAACCTAATTTGTTATGTGTCTATCCCTTTTTATGGTTTTGAAGATTCGCTTTGTTGGGGTTTGACAAGCAGTGGTAATTTTTCAACGAAATCGGCTACTTGGCTAGCACATGAAAATGCTGATTTTGGAGAAATTTGGGAGTTTAATTTAGATGGATCTGGAATTTGGATATATAGCCGAAGTTAAATTTTTTTTTTTTTTTTGCAACTTTGTCATATGGCTTTGCCTGTTAGAGCTAATTTAGTGTATCAGAGCATGAACATTCCAGTATCTTGTCCTCTTTGTACTAATGGACAAGAAATGGAAGAATGTGTTCTGCTTCATTTCCGTATGCCCATGATACTAGGCAACTTGCCAACCAACATGGATGGATTCAAGTCCATCCTGCTGGACATGAGGAGGTGCATGATTTTCTAATAGGTGTAGAAATGGTATGTCAAAGAATAATCTATATCGGGTCATTGCTCTTATCTGGAGCATTTGGAAGCTTAGGAACTTAGTTACGTTCAATAATTCTTTGTCCCAAATGAAAGCTCTCTAGTTCGAGCGGAACTAGCTTCTACCAAATGGAGAATCCGTCATCAACTAATGGATTTCTTATATGCTGGCAGAGTAAAAGATGGCCAAAGTAAGCCAAGGCTTCATCCTGGATTAGTTGCTCAAGCCTCCTCGTGTGTTAGTCAAGATCAATTTTGATGGGTCGAGAATTCAAATAAGGTTGGAAGGTATATCATTCGCGATTCACAAGGGCGGTTGCTTCAAGCTTCATCTTTCTATTTGGGATGTAGTTTAATTTTGGTTGTGGAGCTTAGTGTTATGCGAAATGGTGTCAATGATGCAGTTCGGGTTAGTTTTCGAAAGATTCTTCTAGAAGATGATAGTTTAGTCATAATCAATGCAATAAAGGGGCTATATCAGGTACCCTGGGACATTACCGTGCTATTTAGGGATATTCTTCTTTATTTGGAGGAGTGTCATGAAGTTAGTATGTCTCACATTTATTGTCAAGGAAATAAAACAGCTGATTGGTTGGTGAAGTTCGGTCATTCTATTCATCAATCTATTGTTGGTAGTTCTAGTTTTCATAAAGAGTTGTCTTCTACTGTTTATGAGAATGCTCTAGGTAGATCCATTGAGAGAAGGATTATGTAGCTCACTTGTTGTTTACCCTTATTTTAAAAAATTCACATAACACCTAACAATTCAACTATTTCAAAGTTGCCCACAATAGAATGACCAAAGAATGATTAACCGCTAAGTAAATGATAAAACAAGACCAAACTATTTTTCCTTTAATTTTCTATTGCATGGTCCATCCAAAAATGACCCCTAGATTAACTTTTCTCATCATTTGGCTCCCAAACTCACGAGTATCAGCCTACAACTGTTGAGCATTTAGAATTTTTTTGAGGTACAAGTAGATAATCAATTTATTATAAGTCGATGAATAATTTGATTATTTTTGTAAAACTATAAATTTTTGAAATAAAAAAGAATTTTTTTTCCTTAGAATATACACTATATATATCAACAATATCATATTAACTTCCCACTATAGTTTTGATATATATATATATATATATATATATATATATATATATATATATATATATATCCTCTATGATATAAAAGAGGCTTATGGCCTGAGGGGACGAAAGTTTGTTTGAGCAGCTACCCTAGGTGCCTACTTGCTCATTATCTTATGTTGATAAATAAATTTACTTTTTTGCCCTCAAATGCAATATAATAATAAGGAGTGTTCATGGGTCGGGGAACCTGAACCGATTGAATAATTTTTTCAGGTACCCGAAAATTCGTGTCAGCCATACCCTCGAACCGTAACCGTAATCGAAAGTTTCGGGTACCCGAAGTTTACGTATCTGTAAGTTTTGGATCGTATACCATTAACCAAAAGACCCGATTAGTTCTAATTTTATGAGTTTTCTCTTTTATTATTTTTAATTTTAATTTGTAAATTTATAAATAAAGCCACTAATTTTATTGTTATTTGAAAAAAAGTGAGTCACACTATGCTAAATACATGTTAATTTTGGGAATTCGGGTAATTAGCTATTATAATTAAAGCAACTAATTTTGCTTTTATTATTATTATTATTATTATAATTATTATTATTTTAATTTCGCGTACTCGATTTTGACCAGGGGCCGATCCATATCCGAACCAATTACTGTTTTCCGGTTTAGGTACTCGACCCGATTAAAATTAATTTTTTTTGGTTCAAGTACTCGAAATTTTTGACCGGGTATCGAATTTTCGGATCAGGTATTTCGGGATGGGTTTTTTTGAACAGCCCTAATAATAACAAGCACATTGCCTGTCTGTTTGTCCTGTAGCTTGTCTTCACACATGAAATTTACACTTTTGCCCTTAATATAAACTAATAATAAATAGTTTGCTTTGTAGCTTATGTTCACACTCAAATTTAACTTTTTGTCATCCAATACAATATAATAACAAACGACTTGCTTTAGTAGCTTACATTCACCCTTGAATTTATTGTTTTACCTTCGAATACAATAACTACGATTCTAACATCAATTAAAAATTTCATTTTTAGACCAATCAATTAAGACAGACGGGTTGAATCTATATTGTGTGTATAGCTCGTTAAGGTCAATACATGTCATGCATGTGTATTTCGGTTTCATGCAATTTGACTTCAAAAATACGAACGAGGTGTATTTAGATTAAGATAAACACGAATAAGTTTAATATTTTGAAAACTTGGGTCTTGTTCTTTTAGAGTATAAGATACTTGGAGGGTGGGAATGAGGGATAGAGTGGGCGAATAGGATAGTCATTAGAAATCTAAGTCACATCAGTCACATCATTTAAGCATATGAATTTTTAAATATATATTTTATAATTTTTACTGAGTTATTGTGAGTAAGATAAGTCACATTATTTATTAACTATATGAATGTTTAAATATATATTATGTAAGGTAGATAAGGAAGTTTTAATAATGTAAAAAAAAAGAGATAAAATAACTACAAATAAGATAGATAAATTTATCATACATCATAAAAGAACATGGTCTTCATCCGTCCGTAGGACGGGCCCCAAGACTAGTATTACTAATTGTGTAAACTGCTTTTGTTATAAATACTTTGCATAACTAAACTCGAAACAAAGCATGGGCAGATACACACACAAGCTAAGAATGTCTATGAACTCCCCTAATTATAAAAAATCTCTATGAAAATAATTTTAGATAGGGTTGAATTTGATACTAGTAATATAGTTGGACACCCCATATAATGACCCAAAGAATCATGGACACAGCTCCAAGAAGTTATCTCTTAATTTCTATTTTCCAATAGGAAAATATAGTCATTTGGTTAAACAATTTAAAGTCTATACGTGTTTATTTTTTTGGCAACTACATTTTTAAAACAAAGGGTCTGTCAAATTTGTTGAGTTAAAGAAGAGTTAAAGTTTGGTAAAGTTCTGTAAGTTTGGTTAAGGGGTAACTTTGGATAAATTTAATAAGGATCATTGGACGCTAATATACTGAACATTTAGGGTATTGGACAATAATGCACTGAACTTTGACATTGGATAATAATACACTGAACTTTGAGGGGTGTTGAACAATAATACACCCAAAACAATTTCGACGGTGACTTACTTGGTGGTGATCTTACGTAGTAGACCGAGAAGATGAATAGGCTAAATAGTATCTAAATTTATGACAAGTCAGCTAATTTACACAAGTGAAGGTGATTTTATACAAATACAATAAAAATCTCCTAGGGAAAACATGTTTAAACAAATGTGATTTTATGTTTTTTGTACTCTTTTCAAAGTTGATTCTCTTCGCTTATGTCTGAATTAGCTGACATATCATAAATTGAAATATTTTTAAATCAATTCATCTCCTCCACCTGCTACGTAGGATTTTCACCAAATTAGTCACTACCGAACTCGTTCTGAGTGCATTATTGTTCAACACCCCCAAAATACAGTGTATTATTGTCCAATGTCAAAATTCAGTGCATTATTGTCCAATACCCCAAAAGTTCAGTAAATTAGCATCCAAAAACCCATTTAATAAAGGTAGGTAGAAATAAATTTATGTAAATTTTAATTTTATATCTTTTAATAAATATATGTAATTTCTATATACCCACTACTTACCCACCTAATTGACATACCTAATGTCTCGTTTTTTAAAAGTTTTTTTTTGTTGAACGATTATATTATGAGAACGTCATCTTATGATTCAAATGAGAGACTTTGAACGATGTTGTTGATGTTAATGGTAAAGGATAATTCAAGCCAACAACCTAATTAGCAATAAAAATTATGAGTTTTATACTAACTTTGTTTGATAATACTTACAATATTTGTTTTAGGTTTGTCATTCTCATTAGAGTCTTGTAGTCATTAAAATTTAGACTAAAATTTGATTTTTTAACTAAGTCTAGAGTTTAGACTAAATTTTTACAAGATATTAGAAAATTTATTTTTGAATTTATCTTTTAAATTAACTTTTTAAGCTAGTTACTATTTCTCTAGGTCCACTGTCCCCCGGGCAACTTATTATTTTTGTTAACTAATTATAAACAAATCAAAAAATAAGAAAGAAAATAATTAAATGACATCACACTCGAATGTATGCTACTCTATCATTAATATTAGTTGGACACTCCTAACAAAATTATCTAGATCCACCACTGAAACTAAGAAAAGTAATTTTGTCACAGTATTATGTCACCAATACATGAGCTTTTATTCTATATTTGCAACCATTAATTGAAGCCATTTTCCAAGTACATTGAGAGTAAATGCAATGGTGATTTTATTTTTGGAATGAAACTACCCACATCATCTATCATTCCTACTTTTTGGAACTCTATTTTATTTTTTCTACGACAATAGAAACTCATTCCTACCTTTTTACTTTAAAATATTTATTTATCTACAATAATCGGACATATATCAGTTTTTGAGTAGTTGAAAAATTAAAATATATATAAATAAACATAGTATGGAGGAGCACTGTAATGTTCCGAGAATGTGAGTATTATAGGAACTCAACTCCCAAAGACATGTTCCAATGCAAAGTTCCCATTGTTATACATGGTCTAAGAGCATATGCAATACAAAATTTCATGGATGGAATTTTGATCCCCTCTCTCCTAGTTGGCACACTTTCTCTCCTTTTTTTTCTTCATTCCTTTGAGCTCTGGAACTCTGCAGCATTCCAGAACTCAAAGGAATGATAGAAAAGGAGGAGAGAGGGTCGGTGTGCCAAGTAGGAGAGAGAGTGTCAGAATTTCATGAGTTTCATTCCACATTGTTAGTGCTCTAACACAACCCTTTCCAAGTTAGCCAAATAATGTATAATTCTCCTATCGTCATAACAATCAACGATTCATGGAAAAAGATTTATAAAGCCAAATGGCAAACTTTGCATGGACGCATAAGCTATGTAAGTGGTTGGACCAAAGATTAAAAGTTTTTCTTTTCATTAACTAGCCCACACTCAAGACGTGTCCATCCTTTCCATTTTTCACATTCCACAAAGGATCAACTCATTGGCCATCGATCCAGTGCCTTGACGTGTGGTGTCACAAATCACAATCCTATATAATGACCCACCTCAACCGCAAGGTGAAGGGTTTAGGTTTATGACCACTTCTGGGGAATTATTTTCAATGAACGTGCGTCAGTCCAATTTATTGAAATTCAGAATTTATAATTAGAAAGATCGTAACTTTAAATTATACGGTTAACACAATTAAGGACTTTATCGGTAGGTAATATGTATGAATTTTTTTATAAAAATAAGATTATCTCAAAGCAGAATTGAATAATTGTTATGTTTGAATTGATTCTGCTATATTCTATAATTACCAGCCAATCGACCCGTTTAAATGGACGGTTTAATTAAATACATCTAACATGTGTTTATCTGAACTCAAAATACACGTAATTTGCGGATTTAATGTCAAATTTGTATAGATCTGAAATACACCTGGCTTATATTTGCCATAATCAAATATATCCTCCACCTTTTAGCTCATTTGTCTGAATTGATAGCTTTAGTAGCTTAACTTTTATTTAATGTTATGATTCTTGGTTATTGTATTTGGGTACGACAATTAAATTTGTGTGTGAACAAAAAGTATAGGTATTAACCTGAATTCAAAATGCACCCAACTCGTACTTTTAATGTCAAATTTACTTGAACTTGAAATACATCTGATTTGTGTTTGCCCTAGTTAGATATACACATGACCCATATTTAATTCGTATGTCTGAATTGATAGCTTTAGTAATTTAATTAATGTTCATTTAATGTTATCCTTGGTTGTTATATTCGAGGGAAAAAGAGTAAATTCTTGCGTAAACATAAGCTAGTAGGCAAGTAGGTAGGGGAGCTTCAAAACACACAAAAAAAAAAAGTTCTTTTCTACTGTGTGAAGGATATAAACAACTTTATTGGTTCTAGGTGGATTCCATACTCTAAAAGCTTTAATCATGGGATGGCTAGATTAGACATGAGAGAGGATAGGATAGAATATTATGTTGTGTGCTTGTGTGCATGTAGGAAGACACCATGGCAAGTATCTACATCACGGAACGCTGCTGCAACATGGGTAAGTTTGAGAAGACATCATGAACAAATGGGAGATTGGGGAGGAGTCAAGTTTTGGGCAACATTTTCTGTGCAAACAGAGTTTGAAGCAATATTCATAGCTTTAAAGGAGGAAAAAAGCAGAAGATATCAATATGTTGACATTGCTATTGATTCAAAGCTGATTGTAAAATTTTTGAGGAACCCGGGTACATGGTTTTCTTGCTATTCATTGGGTTTGTAACAGTAACAATTGTTTAAAATGTTTTATTGGATATAAGATTAGACAGTAGGTTAAGGAGGCTCATAAACTAGTCAAAACTTTTAAACAAATATTGTAGTATTATGTGATATTCAGTTGAAAGAAAAGACTATTTTGGCAAAAAAAGTGATAGAGAAGACCTTTCTAGACTTTTGGCCTCTTCAAGCCTATATGTGTGGCTGCTCAAAGGTCCATTAATTTAAACAAAATACTTGTACACAATCTATAAACGTGAATGCAATACCCTAATCTTAATGAATTGCAAGGACTTAATTTTTAAAAATATTTTCTACAAAAAAAGGAAAAAATTGATTGAGTCCTTTTAAAAATATTCTCTCATTTATCGAGGAACCTTAAAAATTTCACAATGTGAAGAAACGCTAGAGGAAGGGTAAATAGGGTTAACAAAAGTTTCTACACAATTCATAGTCAAGGACATTAGATATAAATCTTGACTTTCATCTAGATACTTCAAGTTACCAAAAAGAGATTCAACTATTGTATTGATCAACCAAACAGGTTAATAAAAGAAAGTTGCAAAGTATCCTACTGACCAATCTCTAACAACCTTGGATAAAATACAAGAAGAAAGTTTTTGCCAACCATGTTGACACTTCACAAAGATTCATTATCGGATCTCTATTACAAGATTAAAGTCAATAAGCAACCTTGGTTACACAACCAACTAGAGGTACTCTACTGGCTACAAAGCTCACCAATAACTCTATTGGCTATAGATTCAACTCAGAGATCAATCATTCGGTCGCCTGCAATTCTTCTCAAACTGGCTTTTCAAATTTCAACTCACAAATCGATGGCCTTCTTGTGGATGTAGGTGTGAGTTATATAGCCTTCAGGAATCTTGTCTCTTCCTCTTAATTGATTCCAGATCTCCTTGATTTGGAATTTGACTAGCTAGTTTCCTTTTCGTGAGAGATCCTTTGATAGCTTTCTATGAATAGTTCATGCGTTGATTTTATGCAAATATAAGGCAAGCCAAATCAACGTCTACAGATTTAGGTAGGAAATTAGACTAGCGAGTAAGGCAGAAAATCTTCCCTTTCTAGGCACAAAAATTTTGGCTTTCATAAAAAAAATTTGTCTGATGTCCTTGGAAGGAACTTAGGTAACGTCCTTATCGTTATTCTACCACTAGGTCGTTGTACCTGTAGGAGGTTCCTACAATCTCCCCCTTTTTATATAAAAGGAAAAATGCTAACAGATAACCTGACATGCATAATAGATAATAGCATATAATTATCCAAAATATTAAGGTACCTGTTTTAAGTACAAACCAAAGTTAGAATGAACATTTCTCGCCTTTTTTCTTTTTGTGCAAAAAGGTAAAAAGGAGAGAAATGTTTGGCAAAAACAGTTAAAATGTTTGTGGAAAGGAACAGCCAATGAGGATTTAAATAGGAGAGACGACAAAGGGAGAACTAGGATGAATCAATAGTCGGAAGAGTGGTGGCTGAGATATCGGGAATCCCTCGAGGCTTAGCTAACTTGTAATGCTCTAACCTCTCTCGGGTCGCAGACATTGCTGATAACTGCTTCAAGGATCGCTGACTGGCCCCACAAATTACCATGAGTCTTTCCAGCGTGCTTCGTCCTTACTCACATGCTGCCTAGGAAAACTTCCCAGAAGGCCACCCATCCTGAGACTACTCCTAACCAAGCATGCTTAACTAAGGAGTTCCCAACGGATGAGCTACCATAAAAGAAGGTGCACCTTGGTGATATAAGTAGTTGTTACAATCCTTTTAAGCTCAACTTTAACAACACACTCAGGGTGTTACAATCACCCTCACTTAAGTGCACAGCATTCTCATTGTGCCATAATCCACTGCAAAATTGTTACCCCGCTAGGTGACTGCCCATACACTGGCGCAACTCATGGTCGCGGTCGGCTCTGATACCGTCTATAACGCCCCAACCTCTCTCGGGTCGCGGAGATTATCGATAATTACTTCAAGTATCGTTGACTGGCCCCAAAAATCACCATGTATCTTTCTAGCGTGCTTCGTCCTCGCTGACACATTGCCTTGGAAAACTTCCCAGGAAGACACCCATTCTGAGATTACTCCCAACCAAGCACGCTTAACTAAGGAGTTCCCAATGGATGAGCTATCATAAAAGAAGGTGCACCTTAGTGATATAAGTAGTCATTTTAATCCTTTTAAGCAACACTTTAACCACATACATGGGGTGTTACATAACTCCTTAAAGGAGGCAACAATGGCCTTGAGCTCAGTGGCAGCATTCACCAGGTTAACGTTGGTGGCTTGGAGGGACTTGTTCTCGGACTGTAGGAGCTAGATCTATGTCTGGAGTGCTGCAAACTACTTATGCAGTTCATCAGTATTGTCCTTGGCAGCAGCGGCTAAGTATGAGGCTTGGGAAATTTTAAGCTCGTCAGAGTGAATCCACGAGCTGTTACCCTGCACTTTATACCTGAGGCTCTCGAGGGTGGTAAGATTGATCAATGGGAGGGAGAGGTAAGTTTTCTCATCCTAGAGGATTGGAGAGGGATTTAAAAGGCCTTGAAAATCTTGTTGAGGAGATTATAGTATGGGAGGGGTCCGGATATGTTGGAAGCAACTTTAGCAAGATGATTGAGATTGAGTTCCCCGAGATCTGGATGTCTTTCGTCGAGGATGTTAAGAGGAAGGTAGCGCATACTTCATTAATAGTCTCCTTGGACGTGCCCCTAGTAAGAATGGTGCTGACCAAGATATAGCATAGGAAACAAGGTTCAGAGAGAAGAGTTGTATATTGGGGATGCTTATTGTCAGGTGGACGACCAAAGTTAGAGAGAAAGACTTGGTGACGACGAGAGTTGATTTGGAGACGTGGTTTGGCTAGGTCATGAGAAAGATGCAGAATGCACTCGAGTGTGATGGGGTTGTGATGGATGTTGCGACCTAGAACTATTGATTTGAACGAGGGTTTGGATGGATTGGTGGTCAAGCCGTCGAAGGTGATATAGAACCGATGGACAAGATTTGGGTAGATGAAGTCATTGCATTCAAAGAATGCCTAACACCCAAGATCTTCGAGGCTGAACAGAAAGGAGAAGTTTGTGTCACCAAGGGCTTCGATATTGACACGCTCACAACACAGAAGGTTGTATTTTTGGAAGGACGTTAGGAGCTGCATCCTGGTGTGTTGGAAAGGGCTTCAGGAATATCAGGGTAGTGGGTGAGGGTGATGGCCCCAAAGGAAGAGGAGTTAGAGTAAGAGGGTTCTAGAGGAGGAGTGGGACATTTGCTAGAGCAAAGGTGCTTGGACACTCCAGATGAGGTAGGAAGGGTAAGAAGTCAGGATAAGGAGCACTTAGTGATGGTGAAAAAATGATTGTGAAAAAGAAAGGTGGGGCTGTGAAAAAGAAGAGTGAGGAGAATTATGGTAGGGACGATGAGATATATGGTGAAAGAGATGTAGGAAAGGTTAAATAAAGAGAAATGGAGATGGTCGGATGGGATAAGGAGTTAATATGGAGACGTTACTGGAAGCGATTGGTGGGTTGGGAAAGTGAGAAGGGAGAGGATAATGATGGGTTTTTAGGACGATGAAAAATATGGAAGGAAGAGAGGCATTTTCAGTAGTGAGATAGGGAAGAGAAAGAGGATAGACGTCGTTGATGGCGTGGGGAGGAAATGGTTACATGGGGCGATAAAGGTGTGTCACAGAGATAGAAAGAGACTTGAATAAGGAAAGATCCAAAAAGAAGATAAGAAACAAAACAAAAAAGGAAGGGGGAAAGGATTTTAAAAAGGAAAGGATCTTTTCAAAAAAAAAAAATGAAAACAGGATGATTCGGAACAATTATTGATTAGCTATCCAAATCAACCGACTACCAATGATTAATATGAAGGATTGGTTCAGGGTACTTTGATTAAATGATCATGGTCCTTGATATAGTCACTCTAAAATGTACCTTGGGCAGAAGGCCTTTTGTGCTGAGGGCCTTGAATTGAATGTGGCTCTCGCTCAATGGTTGCTTGGAGTTTTGAAGGCTCCCTCTTAATTTATGCATCTTGCTGGAGCATTCCAAGTTCCCTTATGATAAAGTTGAATTGTTCTTCTGCCAAAGGTTTGGTAAATATAACAGCCAGTTGAAGGTGGGTGGAGATGAAGTCCGAGATGATATGACATTTCTCAATGTGGTCTTTGATGAAGTGGTGGCGAACTTCAATGTGCTTGGCTCTTGAGTGCTAAACAGGATTTTTTGTGATTCGAATAACACTTTAATTGTCGCACTTCATAGGGGCCTTGGTGTATTGGATGCCAAGGTCCTTCAACTGTTACAGTATCCAGAGTACTTGTGCACAATAAGCTCCAACAGCCACATACTTGGCTTCGGTAGTGGATAGGTGCTTGTCCCCAAGCAAGTACAAGACTCAAACAAGATGAAAGGACTCAAAAGGAAAACTACTCACACCTCCTCCAATAAAAGGGTATATTAGAAAGTCAAAGCAAGCATACACACAAGAGATTCACTAGAAAGATTAAGAATCAAATTGAGACAAAGATTGTTGTTCGAAAAAGAATCACAAGCCAAGAAGCAACACAACCAATCCATCACAACTCAAATGCAATCAAATTCCATTCACATGCTTGGCGAACTAGTTGGGACCGGTAGGACCTCACTTTAGGGTATGTGAATCACTCCCCTCATGTGTTTGTAGAAGATATGGTGGTTCACTCAAAACCTTTAACAATGTAAGCAAACTACCATAAGCTTGACAAGACTCTTAATTCTCTACTGCTATAGACAAAATACACACGTGTCAATCATGAGGACTTTTCATGGGTTGTAATGGGGCTCAGGTGTAGGGTAAGGTGGGAATTCATTTGGGAAATGTGGAGCTCAAGAGCCAAGGATGTAAAGAGCAACATTCCCAATACATAAAACACAACTCCTCTTACTTCGCACCGCAATTAAGCTCAAATATGCATCCCAAAACGAAGGAGAAGCAAGGGAAGAGTCAATATAAGCAAGAAAACCACCAAGTTACTCACCTTATTCTTCAAAGTTTCTCCCTTTTTTCATGATATTAAGATCGTTGAAGGTCATCCTTCAAAGATGGAACACTATATTACTATTATCTTCATCATGAGTTACAAGCTTGTGGATCTATACTTTGAAGTTGAGAAGTTATATGAGATTTCTACATTCTCCATGAATAAACGAGATTTGAAGCACCATGATGTCATTGGATTATTCATGAGAAAACTTGGAAGAAAGTTGAAGTTCATCAAAGGGATCTATGATGATTTCAAAGCATTTAAAAAGAGAGTTTCTAATCTCTTCAAGGAACGCAAGAGGAAGAAGCAAGTTGATGTGAACAACACTTTTGGAAAGATCTCTTATATGAAGAAGGATGAGCTTAAAGGAAGTGCTATGTAATGGTTTAGAAGAAGTTTTGTCTAAGTTTGAGGACAAACTTTTTCAACCGGGGGAGTATGATGTATATTTGATAGCCATATACATCAAGGTCATCAAGGGAGACATCAAATACACACCAAAGGAGCCAAATACTTGATTACAAGGAAAAGGAGCCCCATTACACAAACGAATGGTTTCAACAAGGGCAGCTTGGTAATTTGCTCCATATCTCAAGAACCATAAAGCTTTTGAGAAAGTAATCCTAGAATCAAAGATAGACCATTCAAAGAGCTTTCCAATTTTTTTGAATCTTGGAATTTGGAGAAGAAACGAGCAAGTTATTCAAGTTTTAACTTAGCTTAGTTCATTTTGATTCTTTATGATGTCATACTTGTATTAGATGATGTAAGCTAGAATCCCTTGTATTTCTTGATTTGTACACGCCAAGGGGGTCCTAAAATCCTATAAATAGACCCCTTGGGTGGCCTTTGTAATCATCTCATTCAATAATATCAATACAAATCAAACACACATGGTGTTGTTTTCTCTCTAGCTTTTGTGCTAGTTTTTCGTTTCTCTTGAGGGAGAATCGTCCTATCCCTACTTCTAGCCTAGGGTTGGCATCCCTTGGTTGTGAAAGGTTGAATTGAAGAGTTCCTTGGGGTGGTGTGCCTATATCTCCAACGAAGTCTTCAAAGCCATTATCATTCATATCAATCGTGAGTTTCAATCTTTGATTCATTTGATCTTGTTTTTGTTTCTACATTGTTTCAATTACAATTTCATTCGAATATCATTCTAAACATCCAAGAAACTTACATTCTATTCATTCACACATTCATTCCATTCATTCCATTCGTCCATTACATTTGTTTAGTCATCAATTCATTCATTTCCATTCTGATGTATGCAAGGTCCAAAGATCAGAGTATTGACCTCACAGTACACCACATTAATACAACTCGCACACAATCTGGCCTCAAAACAGAGAATCAAATACAAATGCATCCAAAACAGACCTGATAGAGACGTTCAATTACAACCTCTTCCAAAAAATAGAGTATGAACACCAATGAACAAATGGATGAAATGGATGATGATAAATGATGATCGAATGAACAAACTTACAATCAAACAGTAACCGAACAACAAGGTTCATCCTCGAATGAAAAGAGGGGATAAATAATCATTAAGAATAAAGCTTCCCTCATCAAGCAAACTAACCAACAAAGTCACCAACAGATAGACTACAAAACTGCCCCCCAACTGAATTGTTGCTCCACTAACTTGGCTAAAAGGGTATGGGATTAAGGATAGGCCAAGGGTGCGCAGTATAGGTTAAACAATCAAGACAGGAAAAACTGCGCAATGGCTAGGAAAAAGATGTCAAGATTTCATATGGCTTTTGGCTATGTGGATTCAAAATGGGCCTAAATCATATTAACACAATGCACAAGTCAAATGTCGTTTCAAAGAGAGTCAAATCAAGTTCTAGAGAAGCAAACATGATAAGGTCACACTAAAAAAAAATGAGACTATAAAAATGATAGTCTTTTAAGCTCAAGAGGTCTCAAAGGTTAACCCACCACAATTATAAGCAACTAGTTCATTTGATGTACCAAACACAAGAACTTCATTATCATGCACTAGAATCGATCAAGACTAGATGAATCACAATCAAGACAAAGCAACCTAAATCAAACAAGCAACCAAGTCTCTCATATTATCCACATCAAGCCAGAAATCGCATGAGTACACACTTGCAATGACAATCCCAACACACACCTCATAAAGTATCATCATAGGAGGGGTTTTGTAATCAGAGCAAACCAATGCAAAACAAAACAAAAGAAAACAAATAAATGCTTGGGTTGCCTCCCAAGAAGTACTAGTTTAACATCTTAAGCTAAACGAAACTCACCTCAACCAGGAGAATGCTCCACAATGTCATGGCCAAACTCCTTCGGATTATCATCAACATGTGATCCCTCAAAATCTCAAAGTCGAACCCACCAGCAAGGGTCGAATTGATCTACTTCCTCAGCAATGAAAGGCATCTTAGAGTCAAACCTACAAAAATCTCTCAACCAATCCTCATAAGTAGCACAAGGCATGTCCTTTGTGATGTTAGGAATGGGTTCAATAACATGTGCCCAATCCGTCACGTCACCAAGTCTATGGCCCTCAGAAAACACATCAACAGACTCATCACTCCCAATCACATCAACCCCACAGCAAGAAGAAACATTATGAGGCATATGTTCACAAAGCAGATCAAATTCAACCTCATGCTCCCCAAACTTAAAGCTCATCTTCCCCTTTTTCACATCTATCACGCACCCAACAGTGGCAAGGAAAGGTCTTCCCAAAATAATTTGGGTACAAGTGTCATCGGCTATATCTAGAATCACAAAATCCACAGGCACATAATAGTGTCCTACCCTAAGAGGAAAGTCCTCCAAAATAGCCATTTGGTACTTAACAGAACGATCTGCCATTTGCAGTGACATCATAGTAGGTCTAAGCTCTCCTAAATTTAGTCTCTTAAAAAGGGAATAAGGCATCAAGCTCACACTTGAGCTCACATCACATAAAGCACGGTCGATGTTCATGGTTCCTAGGCCACAAGAAATAGTAAAACTTCCATGGTCCTTAAGCTTTGGAGTGAGCTTATTCATGACAACAGAGCTACACTCCTCACTCAATGCAATTGCCTCAAAGTCATCTACTTCTCTTTTCTTGGAGAGAATCTCCTTCAAGAATTTAGCATATAAAGGCATTTAGGACAAAGCATCAAGGAAAGGAACATTCACATTCAACTTTTTCATCATACCAAGGAATTTCCCAAATTGAACATCAGTTTTAGACTTAGCAAGCCTAGAAGGGAATGGAATAAGGGGCACATAAATTCTAGGTGGTGAAGATGGTGGTGGTTGAGGGATTTCAGCACTACCCTCGTCGATGATCTCTCTCTCGGTCCTTCTCCTCCTCACCCTCTTTCTCAACACTCTTTTCACTCGAAACCCCCCCATGCTTAGCATTTGGCATCTGGGTCCCTCAATCTGTGTCCTACTCCTCAAAACTATAGCATTGCAATACTCCGTAGGGTTAGGCACGGGTGGTCCAGGAGGGGTCATGGAAGTACCAAATTGAATAGTGATCTGGTTCTCAAGCATTTGGTTATGGGTGGATAGAAGGTCAACCTTAGTGGTTAGGGCCTTCATCACCTCATCTTGTCTTTGTTGATGCTCAAGTTTCTTTTGTTGGGCCCAGAGCATGGTTTCCATCATAGCCTTTAGGTCGGGCTTTTGAGGGGCTTGGTAGGGTTGAGTAAGAGATCTTTATCCTTGTGGGTGACCCATTTGATTCCGGTAAGAAGGATTAGAGTGGTGTCTCAAACCGGAGTTATAGGTGTTGGGGTAAGGGTCAAAAGACAGTCTCTGGATAAGGTTTCCAATAAAATGGGCTTGGTCAGGTTGGCTACTACTACCCACCCCATTTGGACAATAAAGGATCGCAGGCTCAAAAGAACTGCAAGAAGCACATTGAGGGGAGGGGAAACATTCACATGCATTCTCTCTATTTTCTCATTAATGGCATCAAGCTTTGCAGATAATAATGTAATAGCATCAACAGAATACTTACTCCCGTTCTCCTGGAACAGGGTTTTGCCACTGGTGGCTGTTCAACGCCATCTGATCAATCAGCGCATACAATTCGTCCATCATCTTACTCATGATGTTCCCTCCAGCAGCTACAAAGATGGTGGCTCTCAACTGATTGTCCAATCCATTGTAGAATGCCTGAATGGGGACTCATGGTTCGAATCCGTGCTGGGGGCATTGGCCAAGCAATTCCTTGAATATCTCCCATGCATCATATAGGTTCTCGTCTGGCTCCTAGGAGAAAGTGTAGATCTGGTTTCGAAGACTCGTCAGCTTGCTTGGCAGAAAGTACTTAGCCAAGAATGCTCCCGCAAGCTGATCAAAGGTGCTAATGGAGTTCGGCGGAAGAGAATCCAACTACTCCCATGCTCGGTCTTCCAAGGAAAAAGGAAACAACCTCAACTTGATCGCATCCGGCGAGGCTCTGTTGGCTTTGAAACTGTCACAGACTTGTCGGAAGATGCAAAGGTGACGGTTGGGATCCTCGTTCGGGAGACCATGGAACGACGTAGCACACACAAAGCTGATGAGAGAATTCTTTAGCTCAAAGTTGTTCGCCACTTCAGGGAGTTTGATGGCGGTTGGTGGGTTTGTGACGTTCGGAATCACATACTGCCGAAAGTTATTGATGGTTCTTCTTCGGCCATCTCAGACTGTTGCGTGGGTAGCTTCCTCTAGTCTTTGCCTCTTCCTCCGGTGGAAAGTTCTCTCTATTTCTGGATAGAACTCAAACTCCAGATTCTATTGCATATACCAAAAGATCCTAGCAAAACAAAAACAAGAACACCAACACAATGAAACAAGAAAATCAAAGAAAAGAAAAGGAACGAAAAAGAAAAACAGCTTATTCAACCTAAGAGGGTTCGTTTAATGGCTGCTAGGGACAGAGTCCCCGACAACGGCGCCAAAAACTTGACAGGGCTGCAAGCGCACGGTGTACGTAGTACCACGTCAAGGTCGATCCCATAGGGACCCAATTAGCAGCTCCGTAAACTAGTCTCTAAGTGACTGCTAAGCTAACCGGGTTTTGATTTTTGAAGGTTTTTAGAAAACTAAGTAAACTAATTGAGCAGGGAAAAATCTATCATGCACAATCATACATTCAAGAACGAATCAAGAACGACAATGATAAGAACTCTACTGCTCTTTTGATGCTAATAGAATTACCTCGATTAACCTAAATTACAACTTTCGTATGCTTTTCAAGTTAATCAAAGTTGAAGGTAAGAAATATTCTGGTTATCAAAAGGTTCCCTAGTCTGCTATTCTTTTCTCAAATTTCACGAAACTAGGTAGCAAGATTGGTAGTCAGATTATTCTAATTCACCTTTCAGTAATCTCAGGTTAATCTTGAATTATAAGTATTCCAGGCCTAAAGAACACTCATAAACATGAAAAACACAACATTCTATTGATTCAAATCGAGAATTCATGCACAAACTATAAACATTCAATCAAACTACATTGTTTCGGGTTGCAAAGCCCTAGAATTCAAGGAAACTACTCACTCATATTCAATGAAAACATGAAACAAGTTCCAAACATCATAAGTGATTCTCAAAACAAAGAAAGATGAGCTACGAAGAATACAACCGTCGAGTCTTTCGATCCCGGGGTGGAGTCTTCCTCGCGAGCGTTGATAATTTCCTCTCGAATATTGATCTTCCCTTCTCTTGAATCAGTTTGAATCTTGAATCTTGATGGGGAATTTGAGGTGTATAGGGATGGATTAGGATCTCTCTTTCTCTCTTCAAGAATGGATGAATGACGGATTGTGAATGAATGGAATTAATGAATGGAAATAACCATCCTTCCGAGTAATCGCTTTCTTTCTTTATAAATCGTAAAAACAACCGACCTACGTGACTCACCGGACCACTACGGTCTGTGGCCATGCCACCACGGTCCGTGGTGCTTGCCACGGTCGTGTCGTGGTCAGTGCTGACGCGTTGCTTTGCTTGCCTTTGTCAAATGCACTTGAAAAGGGACACCACGGTCCATGGTCATCACTACGGTCTGACCGTGGTGGCCATTGGCCGGGTGTTCCGAGTTCAATCCGCGTGAAACCGATGCCACGGTCTGGTCATGATAGGTGGAGACCCGTTGTGTCTTTGTTCCTTCCTGAAATGCCCCTAAAACTAGTGTTTGGCTCCTAAATCTGTAAGTTCTCATGAAAAACACCAACACCGAGCGTCACAGAGAAGTAGGGGGTATGTATATATATAATCGACTCAAAACATCGCTAATCTACTATCAAAACACTCTAGAAACTTAGTCATAAACAGAGCTTATTAATAGGGCCATTGAGGTTTATTTTTTAACTACCAGGATACAAGAGATGGTCTGAAGAATCGACATCCTACGAATGTGCTCATTCTGTCTACTTTGTAGCCTGCAAAGTTTGCATCTGAGTGTCCAACCAAGCCGAGGTCGTTATTGCGAGGGTACCATAGTCCAAGGTCCTTGGTACCGGTAAGATATCTCAATATCCTTTTGACGGCAGACAAGTGAGTTTCTTTGGGAGCACATTAAAAACGGGCACGCAAACATACACTGAACAGGATATATGGCCTATGAAGAGGCTCGAGTACCCTACTCTTTGCTCGTTGTCCACGCCAAGAGGGTTGCAGCCACTCACCCAAACCTGGACTTTAAAATTTTGTCTTGATTCCGCGCCCTCCAAGATCGTATCAACCATCCTTTGGATAGGACTCGAGCCCCTCAAGAGGCTTGGGACATGTCACCAACTAGGGAGGGCTATTTGGATCCTAACGCCATGTCGCGTCGTCTCAAGGGAGTATGGTTATTTCAAAGATCGTGCATCAACACGCTCAAACAGTGCTAGTGTGCAGTTGGTTTGGCGCCGTCGCGAGTCGAACGGTCGTGCCTCTTGCTTTTGAAGACGCCCAAGGTCTCTGGATGACGCGCGCCTCGCGCTACAAGAGGCGCAGGTCACGCCTTTCGATGTTGTCCGATGTTGCTCTTTATTTTATTAGCATTCCCCCCTCCCCCATACGCATGTAATGAGTGGATCTTTTATAATTTTTGGCTTCTTCTTCCCCTCCAATGTTTATAACCATTAACATTGGTGAGAAAGAGGCATTCAGCTTTGGCCATTAATAAAAAGCAAGGGTTTTCTCCTAAGACTTCCTCTCTCAAATCTTGTTCTTAATTTAACCTCAATTCATTGTGGTGGTGTTAACAAGTCAATTTCTTGATGGATTAGTGGTGCTAGTCTTTATCTAATCTTGGTGGAGATGTAGTTCTCGGTGGTGGAACCCTCCTTTACCCAAGTCCATATCTTGGGCTCAAGCCCCATTGTTGGTTTCTGGGTTCAAGGTCTTCTTCTTCATCAATTCAACTAAGTATTTCTCACCGTGCCATGCTCCAATTGGTATTAGAGCCAAGGTTAGGGTTTTCGCTTGAGTTCTTGTTCTTTAAATTCCATGTTAGGGTTCATACGCATTGTTGAATTTGTTGTTATCATTGTGAAATTTGGGTACCCTATCCCTTATGAATCTCTAAGTGTATTAGAGTTATTGTTATTGTTGTTGAAATTTGGGAACCCCCCATCCCTTGTGCCCTCCAAGTGTATTATAGAATTTATTATTGTTGTTCTTGTTGATCGTTGAAGTTGTGTGGTGAAATTTGGAGTTCTTGTTGAGAGTGTTGAGGTGGCCAATGTGTTTATTGTGCTTGAATGGTATTGTTGAGAAGAAGCCACAAATAACCCAAACTCACAAACACTAGTTAGCAATAAGAAAACCCCCTAACTCCATAAATTCCCAAACACATGCCGTGTCCATCCATCTTTTTGACATGGGTGATGAAATAAATCCCAACCGAGAGGAGTCAAGTCGTCGCCAAAGTCCCCAAAACACGATTATGGAAACCCGAGTCTCCTTCATTAAGAGGACTCTCGAAACCTTCTTGGATCAAGTGAACAACATCGTCGTACACCTCCAAGGTCAACCTCGTGAGGGACGAAGGAGGTCCACTCGTAGCCCTATCTGTCCTCCTCCCATCTTTGAGTTAAGTGACGACAATAGAGGCTCCCTTTGACGACATTGCCGACGGGTGAAAGAACCCCACGGGATGAATTCCATGGTGTTAAGACTGAAAAATCTAGAATTCAATGGATCTACTGACCCCAACGATTATCTTGAGTGAGTCCACATCATGGAGAGGATGTTTGACACTAAGGAGTATAGCGATGAAAAGGTCTTCAAAAATTGCTAGCTTGAAGCTTAACAAGGTAGCATCCCTTTGGTTTGAGAATATTAAGACACAACGGGCTAAAAAGGGTAGAGCAAAATTCACCTCTTAGGCGAGGCTGAACCAACTGATGAATCGACGATTTTTGCCTAGCACCTACAAGTAAGACATTATGAGGAAGCTCTTCGCCCTTACGCAAGGGAAGAGAACTGTGACTGACTCAATCCAGGAGTTTGAACAACTCCTCATCAAGAGTGACCTACAAGAGCCCGAGGAGCAACCTATATTGATGAGGTTCCTGAATGGGTTGGACCCCGCTATTGCCGATAAGATTGAAATCCGACCCTACCATTCCTTGGACGCGCTTTGCAGTTTGGCTCTCAAGGTTGAAAGACGTAGGAAGGAGAAGGTCGCCACCGAACCCTTGAATCGACCCTTCTTTTAACCTTCTAACTGACCTTCCTAACTGAGCACTCCGAAACCAAGTTGTAGACACCTGAAAAGTGTCTCATAATTATGTAATTTTATTTAAATTTATTTTTATTTTTATTTTTTTAGAAAAATGCCAAGGAAAGTAAAATGCAAAAGAGAGAAAAAAAACCATAAAAACAGCCCAAATCCAATTCTACACGCAGCCCGAGGCGCAGGAACTGATCAGGCCTGGACAAACCTAGCCACCATACCGCCAGGTATTGGGGTGGGTTCTGGCCGACCCAGACTGTTTCCGCCTGCCTCGGGAAGCGTACCATGACCTAGAATTCCGCGCAGTTGGGCCTGATAAACCTGGCGGTATTCTTCCCATTTCTTTGACCTAAAATTTCAACCCTCATTTCGCCTATAAAAACCTCATCCATCTCCATTTCATTCTACACCGAAGTCACTCTAGCGTATTGACATTTGGTGATCTATTCTTCTCTTCTCTCCCCTCTCTCTCTCATTTTGCATACACTTAATTGGCATTTAGTTTCTCTCTCTCTCTCTCTCTCTCTCTCTCTCTCTCTCTCTCTCCCTTCACTTCTTCACTTATATTATCTTGTAAGGTGATTAATCAATAAATTTGACCTAATTAAACTTGAATGTTTGTAAATAAGATTTATTCATGTTTGATTCCATTACCTTTTGTATATTTATCTCTCGCATTTACTATAGCATTTGCATGCGACTAAATAAAATAAATTACATTGATTAATACTCCATTTCTACTCTTCTCCTCTTCTCTCTTCTTTTCCTATTAACCAATTTAGCAGAGTCCGTTCATAAAACGGGCAAATTCGTAACCTTACCCCCGAATCCGAATCTCGTGGTTCGTGGTTTGTGGAGTCTTAAATATTTGAGTTTATTAATTCTCGTTTAAAAATTAATTGGCGACTCTTCATCTTTTTCTCTCTTTTATTTCTCTTTTTCAGTTTTTATTTTCAGTTTCAGAAAGCTAACTTGAGGCCGAAAAAAGTTTGTTTTTATTTTAATTTTGGGCGTAAATAGCAGGAAATCCGGATCAGAGACTGGCGCAATACCTGGCGATATGCATGCTAGTACCCTGATTAGGATCTGGCTCCTAGGTTAGGAAGCAGGCTCCGAGGCCTAGACCGACAGAATGCCTGGCGGTATTCTGGCCAATCATGTGGCTTGGGTCTGACTTCCAAGTTCGGGACTCCTTCCCTGACGACTGACTGGCTGAATACCGCTAGGTATTGTCACAGTCAGTGGTCTCGGTCCCGACCTCGAGCTTCTCTATTTGTTGTCCTGTTTTTTTATTTCGTTTTATTTCATTTTCTGTTTATTTTCTGAATTAGTAAACTTCCACTAACTAATTAAAATAAAAGTGAGTTTACTTGCGCTTAACTTTTATTTATTTAACGAGAAATTCAAGTGAATCCCTTCAATGAAAAGACACCCCCTTTGACTCGCCGTACAACGCGTGGGACACCAATGGAATTTATTCCCAGGTCCTACAAATGGCAACTCCACTAGGGACTTACTTTAAGAGGGTAAAACTTGAAAAGCCGGTTTTTTAAAAAAATTTTGAGTAGAAAAGGAGAAATTATTTTTTTGTAATTTTTATTATTTAGTTAGGCATCAAGCATACAGACCTCCATCTTGATTTTTGATAAATCAGGATGAATCCAAAGGTACCGTCTAGGTTTTTTAATCCAAATTCCCCTTTCAAGCAAAGCATACTTCCGACTTCATAAAGGAATGAACTCCACATTTCAAGAAGATCGCAAGTTGCTTTCACACTCATGAAGCACTCCAAAATTGTTGGGATTATGAATTTACATTTTCCCTTTAATTTTGCGAGAAGCACACGGGTCGCATTACTATGAACTCCATAGAATTTGTGGCGCGTGAGAGACATGAGTATGTTAGTTTTAGGTACCCGACCTTAAACCTTTTATTATAGAATCTTGGTTAGGCGCATCCCTCGTTTGTATGTTATGTGCGTTCCCTTTGTGCTATCTGTAAATTATGTGCTATATGTTTTCCCTTCCGTTCTAAGAGTCAGTCTCATGTTTAGTCCCCTCCAAATGTCACCTTAGCTTGGGTAATAGTCAAACGAGGAATTAAAGAAGGCCTAGGAGCCTCTCTCGGGCCTGAATCAAAGAGGGTTGATCCAGCCCAAGATCTTAGTTTGGCTTTATCCAACCCTTGGTGGCATTGGATCCACAAAGTGTGTATCTGATTGTTATTCGAATCTGAGTTCATTAAGACTTTGATGTTGACTCGATCTTATGACGACCCGATGGACCTTCCCCTTCCCATATACATGGTTCCATACTAAGGTTAGTGGTCTTCTTGCAAGCTCGATGGTGGGTGAGTCAAGCCAACATAAAAAAAAAAAAAAAAAAGAGTCAGCATATAGGCATGGTCGCATTAGGTTGTCTCATATAGGTCGCTAGGCCTTTGGGTAGGTCAATGTCAAGGTTAATTTTTAAGGTTTATGGTTTCCATACAAGCAAAATAAGGATCCGCTGACCGACCTTGAACTCGAAGTAAACAAGTTGCCTTCTTTGCACCACTGTCTTCCATGGCCTCCAACGGAATACCTAGCAACAATGAATTCAACCTCTTCATCTCCCAACATTTGACTGGAATTTTACAGCAAATGCGAGGAATAAGTAATATGGCTACTAAAAATGATACGAAAATAGACGAAATCATCGATATGCTAGCAAGGATGAATGATGAGCTGAATTTTCTTGATGATGATGGAAGCAACACTCATCTAGTGAAGTGACAAGCATGCGTGAAATAGAGAGAGAGATCCCTATGTCTGCAATCAACCACATAAGTCCAACTTACCAATAGAGAAGTTCAAAACAGCTCCAAATGTCTCCCGGTCTCCTTTAACTAAGAAGGAAGACCAAATTCCACCCTTAACCCCAGGAGGATAACAAGAAACAAGATGTGGTGAACGAGAAAGTTCTTTTATGGACAAACTCTTTACCACAATAAATCAAATGCAATTACGTATGGCAGGTCTGGACCAAAAAATGGATATGATCCTTTGGATTCTACAAAACGATAGAAGGATGGCTAATATCGAATATCGCATCACAGAAAATATAGGAGGAGGATCATCATCGATGGGGTTGTATGACATTGACATTCATCAAAGGGCTCCTAATTCCTTTGCTAGAAATGTTGAACCACGACAACCCATGTCTTTCACTCTGATTTCAACTACCTATGTGGAGGCTCTCGACTATCTCCTCAAGGAAGGTAAGACACAACTTCCCCCGGTAAAGCCCGAACCCATAATTAAGGGGAAGTATTGGGAAGACGAAAATTTTTGCAACTATCATCGCTCTAGAGGGCATGACACCGAGAATCGCTTGACCTTCAAAACCAAACTTGAAGACATGTTCCAATCAGGGGAACTGCCACTGCAAAAAGCAGCACATGATCGCCATTAGATTTCTTAATGTCGTGACTTTTCTTTCATGGGAATTGTTTGTGTTTTCAAAGTCAGTTGGGATTTATCCCAAGTAGATTTTACTGTATTCATCTTAGTTGCATTAAATAAAGATGAAACCTTCATGATTATGACTCTTGTCTTCCCCGACCCTTCATTTGTTTCTAAACTGCTAAGGAAAGAATCTTGTGCTTGCATTCCTGATTTAAATTGAAGAGCTTACTCACCCATGTAACCATCCAAGTCTGACACATCCTTCTGTTCGTTTCCTCCATCTCATTTTCGTTATGCTTTCATGCCTTATCCCGAGTCCAAGGTTAATAGAGAGAAGAGAGGTTAACTTCACCGCCAAAGCGAAGTTAAGCAAAAGGAGAGACAAATAAAAAAGAGCGAGGCCAACTAGAACATTCATTTAACAAGTTGGGCAAAAGGAGAGGTGAATGAGTAAAAATTAAGAGGAGAGAAGCTAACATGAACACTAGCCTTTAAAGTGAATCTCACTACCAAATAAATCACGTAGCTTAAAAAGACATGCCTATGATAGCAGGCTTCTACACCTTACCACCTACATCATCATCACCTTCATTCACACCTAGCCGCTTTACCTACATTATTACCTTCACACACATCATCTTCTTAACCACCACCATGAACCCGGTCATTCATTTTATGACCGCCTCATCCGTAAATCCATTTAATCCAACTAAAGCGTTGCGAGTGACAAATATCATGGATAAGAGAAATAAAGATTGAGGTTGTCGAGTTCAAAAAAATACAAAAAAAAAAAAGAGAAAGAAGAAACGGCGTAGGAGGCAGTTGTCGGTCTACATAAGTCACCCGTACACATCCTTCACTTCTAGCCTTTGCATCTTCCCTCACCATATAACCCTCTAACTTGTCTTAAAGTCCTCCTTGAGGCATCAATCCATTGAAGCTGCACCTATCGAACTACGAATGGCATGATTCCACACTGGATACGTAGGAGGACCTCTTTGAGGCCCGGCCGCTGCAATTCACTTTAGAGAAAATCCATCATCAAATATTTTGGTCTTTGAGAGATAGAATAAAGAGTGGTTAGCTCCGAAACCTCACCAGGGGAGCTAGGCAAAAGGAGAGGGAACCTTGGTCTCTAATGACAGTGACAAGCTGTCAGATTTCTTTCACCAAAGCACACTTACCTTTTCCATCATACTTGGATCACCCTTCATACCTGAATCCATCAAACCATTGCCATTTGACCATATCTTCCCTTATGAGATAAACCCACAAGACATGGTGTTCCATCTATAGACCATTACATCCACCTCCATCAGTTCAAACCTCTGTCCATCGAACTACCAATCCATTCACCACCTTGTCCAACACATCTAATCGCTACCCTCACCGAACCATTCACAACCTTATTTGGCCCTCTATTTGGGCATGAGCTTTCACTATCTTTTTTATCATTCCCATTCTCACCCCATCACCGTGTGAGGTTTTTTCTGATTCGTTCATTAGTGCATGTATGAGATTCGTTAGTTAATCCCTGCTTTCAGAATACCTGAGTGAGGGATAACTCCTTTAGCATAACAAGATGCCAGCTGCATCAAAATAGGGCATTACTTGAAGGCGCCACCCACCTAGGTCAATTATTCTGACTCACCTAAAGACGCTTGTTCACTAATACTGGGGGCTTGGTGCTTACATGTTCCTACCTAAAAGAATCAAGAAGAATAGAGAAAAGGCAAGAGAAATCAAGACGACTTGTCGCTTGATCCTTCTTAGTGCTTGGGGTTCCTAACCATGACATCAAGGTCGAGCATCCCGACTATCCCATCATGCAGCTTAAGCAGGCCGAGTCTTCCATTAATATCTTCTGCTGCAGCACTCCAACTGGGGGCTCGCTCATCACTCAATATCCGCATCATGGCAACTTACGAGGCAGTTTGACAAGAGAACTCATCATTTTCACTATTTTTGCTTTGTCCTGGAACTCACTTCGAAATCACTCTTGACATTTAGAGTTTTTGATTTACTTTTCCTTATTCTTTTTTTCCTCGGGAAAGTGGGCGTTGTTCATATCGCATACATGCAGCAAATTAATGTGCATTTTTTTAGTTTTTGTTTTTAGATCATGTGCATCTTTCATTTTAAGTTGCATTAGTTTGCATTTCGAGTCATATCATTTCGTTTTTTATTTTCATTTTTGAGTCATGTTAGTTTTTTAGGTCATATGCTTTTTTTCATTTTAAGTCGTCGTTTTGAGTCATGTTAGTTTTTTTAATATTTTCCCTCTTTCTAATAAAAAAAAAGAGTCACATCATGCATTAAGATAAGGGCTGCATAAAAATCTTATAGTATAAAATACATAATAGAGTTGTGTATTGTACATAGAAGAGTCTTGTACAATTTTTATTTTCACATAATAAATGTAGCACAGCATGCATAAGACCGCATTTGCATTCCTCTATCTCCCGCCCGAACCTCAAAAGAAACGCAGTTATGGTGGCTAGAAATCAAGCAAGCTCACATGTAGTCTTGATCGCCTTCCGACGTATTGCAGAAGTTCAAAGAACGCTGCCGATGAAGAAATAATTTGAGTTTTACGAGAATTAATTCATTTTCCGAGTTAAACTCTAAAATTCAGATCACAAATTTTTATGAGAATTAACTCATTTTCCGAGTTCAGCTCTAAAATTCGGATCACAAATTTTTAGGAGAATTAAGTTTGGAAAATAATTCATTTTTCTAAAAATTTAATTCACAATGTTTACGAGAATTGGTTTGGAAATAACTCATTTCTGAATTAAATTGAGAAGACTCGAGCATACGGACAAACCCGACTCATATTGCCAAGAACAAGCCGGGTCTGTGTCTTACAACCAGACACCATATCACTAAGTATGGTCCGGACCGAGGTACCACATACAACACCACCAAGAAAAAAAAATGGACCCGATGCGAAGACAAAATGCAAGATTTCACATAGCAATACCTGGCGGAATGCTCGGCGGAGGGGACTCAAGGTTGAGCCATACGAAGACAAAAAAAAAAACATCGGGTAGAGCGCCATACCTCCAGGCATGGCAGCCTGCTTAGGGTTCCGTGCAACAAGTGAAATTCGGTTGACTGACCCCGGGCTGGACAGAGCTGCATGCCTGAAGGCATGACAACATGACCAGACCCCAAATCTGACGAGACAGTGCAAAAAAACAAAGAACGTTGGGCAGAGTTGCATGCCTAGAGGCATGACTGCCTGACTAGACCCAAATCTGACGAGACAGTGCAGAAAAACAAGAAAGTTGGGCAGAGTTGCATGCCTGGAGGCATGATAGCGTGACTAGACCCAAATCTAACGGGACTGTGCAGAAAAACAAAGAAAGTTGGACAGAGTTGCATGCCTGAAGGCATGACAGCCTGACCCGGCCCGAATCTGGAAAGACTGTGCAAAAACAAAGAAAACAGGACAGAATTCAGCAAAAAGAGTAACATACCTGGAGGCATGCCAATCTGCCCAGACTTAAATATGTCCGTACTGTGCAGAAAAACTCCGGACAGAGCACCATATCTGTAAGCATGGTAGCCTGCCCAGAGTTCTGAACAATGAAAAAGGATTAACTGACTGACACTGATGGAACAGAGCTAAATGCCTGGAGGCATGACAGCCTGATTGTATAAAGATTTGAAAAAAAAAATTGTACAGAAAAGTATGGAAAACAGGATAGAGTTGCATGCTTGGAGGCGTGGCAGCCTGACTGTACAAGGATTTGAAAAAAAAAATTGTACAGGAAAGTATGGAAAACTGGACAGAGCTGCATACCTGGAGGCATACAGCCTGACTAGACCTGATCTTAATGTCACTATGCAAAAAAAAAAAAAGAAAAAAAAAAGAACTAGACATAGTGCCATATCTGCAGGTATCGCAACCTGCCCAGTGTCCTGGACAAAAAAAATCGTACCTGAAGGAAAAGAGGACTTCTACGCCATGCCTCTGTCTAGGAAATAAATTAAATAAATCCTCAAGAAAAATCTGATCCATCAACAGAAATATGGAGATTGAATATCCATGCACTTGGAAGATGTATTAATGTAAAGGAGGAAGCAACAAACTCATAACAGGCTCCACTTTCAAGAGAAATATGAACATTCATATACTCAAAAAATAGCTTGAGACTGAGACACATTTTGAAGTAATTTTTAGATCGTCACCCTACGTTGCACACTGGAGGCTAAACGATGTCATTTTTAGACAGGCGCCGAGTTTCCCAAGGTAAACTAGTAATTATAACGAAGTTTGTCGGAGTGGCGGCCATTTCACCAAACCAGAAGTGAAACGTATTAGTAGTGCCCTAGAAAAGCTCACCAAGAGCTCTACCAGGACGACGAGAACGAGGCATTAACCAAGCCTCCAAACACTGGTAAAAGGGGAAGAAGCCCGTGTGCTGCATAAGCTCTTGAACAAGGCCAATACGAAGTTAATCCTATGAGTAAAAGGGGAAGTAGCCATCATCTTCGTAATTGAGCGACAAGTCTTCATGCTATCATCCTATGAGTAAAAGGAATTGCTATCAAACACTGGGGGCTAATACAAACCGGGCGAGAAAAATTCGAAAAGGTATAGCCATATTCCTTTCGAATTACACTCGAAAGGTTGACATTCGATTTTCATTTTTTCGGAGGGACTTCATGCAAGGTAACTCAAGAAAAAATCATATGCATATCAAAGTTACATGAATCAAATTAGAAGCATTGACATGGTAAAATAACCCATTTTCCAAGTCAAATTCAATTCTAGTTCATCACGAAGTTCAACTTGAAGTATGCGTTCCTGATTCACTAAAGTTTTTACGAGACTTAATTCGGAAAAATCATAACATTTTTTTTTTTGAATTATACTCTAAATTCCGAAACGGAAGTCAGATTTTTATGAGCAGAATCTTGGGATTACTAGTTAATCCGACGTTAAACTCTAAAAATCTGACGACACAAGAAACAGCAAAACGTTTTGGGCATCAATACATGACAAGGGTTGTATAAAGCATGCATACGGGATACCAAGACCATACAAAAAATAATATATGAGCTTGAAAGGCTTACCGGGACTTCCGATCTCCTAAGCCACACATGCTCATTTGGATATTGCAGAAGGTTTGTTTGGTCGAACCCACCTTCGGAGAACCATTCCTTGACAAAGAATGAATGATGAACCCAATTTTCAGCATGAGGAACTATGTGAACACAAGGTTTCAAAGGTTGTGTCATCGTGCCAACTACAGAACACGAGGAAAAATGGTTAAAATTATGAAACCAAGTTGAATCCTCAAACTCCAAGCGAAATTCAAAACCCAGAATTGCTTGTGCGGACCGCGGACAGACCTGAGCCCATACTGGCAGGCATGGGTCGGACTGAGGTACCCAAAAACAATACCTCCTCGTACGGGCCCACAAAACTCGACTCAATGAATGACCATACCACCAGGTATGATTGATTGGGTGACCCGAAAAATAATGCATATAAATTTCAGATTTGATTTCGAAAAAAAAGGGAAGAACAAAGCTGAAACTCAAGTTATACCTGGCGGTATACTAGGTGGTATACTGTTGTTCGGATACCTGGTGCGAAAACCGAGGAACTGCTACCGGCGTCGACTACTAACCTGCCAAAAAACTTGGCGGTATGAGCTTTCCAGTGCCAGATTTCGAAATTCAGCTTAAAAAAATTCAGATCTGATTTCAGAAAAGTGGAGTAATATGGAGTATGTCGATAAGATACCTATCGGTATGCTCTTCGAGCCGCAACACGAACATGGCTTGACACTCGCCGGAACTGAACTCCCCCGGGAAGAATACCTGGCGGTATGATAGCACTGTAACAGGAGTCCGGGTTTGGGTAGAGCGAAGACATTGCAGGAACACCATAATTGGGGAAAATACCACCACACCTGGCGGTATGGTCTGCTTTGTCAGCTTAGAAAATTCAAATTTTAGCTCGGAAAATTCAAAACTCAGAAGCAATACCTGGCGGAGCTAGTGGAGAAGACCCGACACGTCGGCGGTATGGGACTGAACGACATCGGGAAAGATTGAACGACATCGGGAAAGACTGAATGACATCGGAAAAGACTGAATGACATCGGGAAAGACTGAAAGACATCAGGAAAGACTGAAAGACATCGGGAAAGACTGAACGACATCGGGAAAGACTGAACGACATCGGGACATCAGGAAAGACTGCACGACATAACGACATCGGGACATCAGGAAAGACTGAACGACATCGGGAAAGACTGAAGGACATCGGGAAAGACTGAATGATTTCAGGAAAGACTGAAGGACATCGGGAAAGACTGAACGACATCGGGAAAGACTGACGACATCGGGAAAGAATGATCGACATCGGGAAAGACTGGACGAGATCGGAAAAGATCGAAGACCACTAGGCTATACTTTGATCATCGTCTTACTCAGACTCGACCAAAGTGGGGGCTAACTGTAGACACTTGTAAAGTGTCTCATAATTATATAATTTTATTTATTATTATTATTATTATTATTTTTTTAAATGCCAAGGAAAGTGAATCCACAGGAAAGAAAAAAACCATAAAAACAGCCCAAATCCAATTCTGCACGCAGCCCGAGGTGTAGGAACTGATCAGGCCTGGACAAACCCAGCCACCATACTGCCAGGTATTGGGGCGGGTTCTGCCCGACCCAGACTGTTTCCATCGGCCTCGGGAAGCGTGCCATGACCTAGAATTCCGCTCAGCTGGGCCTGATAAACCTGGGCGGTGTTCTTCCCATTTCTTTGACCTAAAATTTCAACCCTCATTTCGTCTATAAAAACCCCATCCATCTCCATTTCATTCTACACCGAAATAACCCTGGCGTATTGACATTTGGTGATTTAATCTTCACTTCTCTCCACCTCTTTCTCTCTCATTTTGCATACACTTAATTGGCATTTAGTTTCTTTCTCTCCCTCCACTTCTTCACTTATATTATCTTGTAATGTGATTAATCATTAAATTCGATCTAATTAAACTTGAATGTTTGTATTCTTCCCATTTCTTTGACCTAAAATTTCAACCCTCATTTCGCCTATAAAAACCCCATTCATCTCCATTTCATTCTATACCGAAATCACCCTGGCGTATTGACACTTGGTGATTTAATGTTCTCTTCTCTCCCCCTCTTTCTCTCTAATTTTGCATACACTTAATTGACATTTAGTTTCTCTCTCTCTCCCTCCACTTTTTCACTTATATTATCTTGTAATGTGATTAATCAATAAATTCGACCTAATTAAACTTGAATGTTTGTAAATAAGATTTATTCATGTTTAATTCCATTTTACCTCTTGTATATTTATCTCTCGCATTTACTATCGCATTTGCATGCGACTAAATAAAATAAGTTACATTGATTGATACTCCATTTCTACTCTTCTCCTCTTCTCTCTTCTTTTTTTAATAACCAGTTTAGTAGAGTCCGTTCGTAGAACGGGCGAATTCGAGAATTTTTATTCTTGAATTCGTAACCTTACCCCTGAATCTGAATCTCATGGTTCGTGGTTTGTGGAGTCTTAAATTTTTGAGTTTATTTATTCTCGTTTAAAAATTAATTGGCGACTCTTCCTCTTTTTTTCTCTTTTATTTCTCTTTTTCGGGTCTTATTTTCGGTTTCAGAAAGCTAATTTCGAGGCGAAAAGAGTTTGTTTTTATTTTAATTTCGGGCGTAAATAGCAGGAAATCCGGATCAGAGACTGGCGCAATACCTGGCGGTATGCATGCCAGTTCCTTGATTCGAATCTGGCTCCCAGGTTCGGAAGCAGGCTCCGAGGCCTAGACCGTCAGAATACCTACCTGGCGGTATTCTGGCCGGTCCTGTGGCTTAGGTCTGACTTTCAGGTTCGAGGCTCCTTCCCTGACCACTGACTGGCTGAATACCGCTAGGTATTGTCACAGTCAGTGGTCTCAGTCCCGGCCTCGAGCTTCTCTGTTTGTTGTCTTGTTTTTTTTCATTTTTTTTCATTTTCTGTTTATTTTCTGAATTAGTAAAGTTCCACTAACTAATTAAAATCAAAAAGAGTTTACATGCACTAAACTTTTATTTATTTAATGGGAAATTCAAGTAAATCCCTTCAATGAAAAGACACCTCTTTCGACTCGCCGTACAACGCGTGGGACACCAATGGAATTTATTCCCGGGTCCTACACAAGCAAATCACTCAAGTTCACATCTGCCACTAAGACTGACAAGGGGAAAGGAATCGCCATTCCCTCTCTACGGATCTTCCCCGGAGCATGGAGGGCAAGAAATACTTCAAGTGCAAAGGTTATGGTCACTTCCAAGCTAATTGTCTAAACCAGAGGACCTTGACCCTTCAAGAGGTCCAGAAAATCAATGAGGAGCTCAAAATGGACAAGAAAAACCCGAAATGATCGTTGAGGATTGGGTTGAGTCCGAAGATTATGATGCCAAGCCCATACAACCCATGCAAGGCAATGCCCTTGAGGAGGGTATTTCATGCTTATAAATCCCCTTTTGACAAGGCACAATGGGAGATGATTTTCCAATCATGGTGCTTTGTTGGAGGGAAGGTGTGCAATGTCATCATCGATGGGGGTAGTTGCACCAATGTCGCCTCGACTCTCATGGTCGAGACGCTTGGCCTACCTTTATTGTCACACCCCAAGTCGTACTCCCTCAAGTGGCTCAACGACCAAGGCAACATCAAGGTAAAGAAGCAAGTCCTTGTTAATTTGTCTTTTGGTCCAACTTACGATGATTTTATTATTTGTGGTGTGGTTCTTATGATTGTTTTCCATATCCTTTTTGGGACGACCTTGGCAATTCGACAAGCGCACTTTTCATGATAGGTTGGAAAACACCTACACTTTCGCCCATGGGAACGAGAGGGTTAAGTTATTTTCTTTAGCTCCACATGAAATACTAGCTCCAAAACTCGGGTGGGAAGTGAGAAACCCAAACACATGAGTGAAACATGGGTAGAGAGAACCCTATGCATGGGAAAGATCGTTCTTGCCTTACTCCTCTTAGAGGCAAACAAATGTGAGGAAGAGATACCACTACACCCCTCTCGTATCTCCGATCATCACCAAGTTCAATGATGTCTTCCCCATGGAGTTGCAACCCGGTCTTCCTCTAGTTCACAGCATTAAGCACCAGAACGACCTTGTGCCTGGGGACCTCTTACCCAACAAGGCAGCCTACCGGTGTAATCTACAAGAGACAAAGGAGCTTCAACATCAAGTGTATGAACTCATCTCTAGGGGCTACGTATGAGAGAGTACGAGCCCTTGTTCCTTCCCGGCTCTCCTGGTCCTAAAGAAAGACGAAACGTTTCACATGTGCATTAACAGTCACGTCGTCAACAACATCACCATCAAATACTAGTACCCTATACCGAGGCTTGACGACATGCTTGATAAATTACATGGCTCCTGGATTTTCTCAAACATCGACATGCGCAGTTGTTACCATCAAATTTGGATGCGGGAAGGTGACGAGTCGAAAACGACCTTCAAAACCAAGGGTGGGTTGCATGAGTGGCTCGTCATGCCCTTCGGCCTCTCCAACGCCCCTAACACCTTCATGCGCCTCATGAACGAGGTTTCGAGGCCCTTCATTGGTAAGATTGTGGTCGTGTATTTTGACGATATCCTCGTCTACTCCAAGAGTGAGAGTGATCACCTCTTGCACTTGAAGTCCGTCTTCAAGATTCTCCGCCAACAAAATTGGTTCGTTAAGCTTGAGAAATGTGAACTTTTCACTCCTTAAGTCACATTTCTCGGCTCTATTGTGTCGAACCTAGGAAATTTTGATGGATCCCTCAAAAGTTGAAGCCATTCTCTCATGGCCAGTTCCCTCCACTCTCAAGAAGGTTAGGAGTTTCCACGGCCTCGCTTCATTCTACTGGAGATTCATCAAAGGGTGTAGCACCCTTACCGCCCCTATCACCGAGTGCATGAAGGAGGGTACTTTTTGAATGGACCAAGTTGTCTCAATCGACCTTTGAGAAGCTTAAGGCTAAGTTTTATGAGGCTTTGGTCCTCGCCCTCCCGGATTTCTCCCAAGTCTTCGAAGTTGATTGTGACACAAGTATAGTTATTAAAATCGCGATCCGGATGGTAGGATCGTACGATCCTACGATCCAAAAATGACTGATAAGTCATTTTTATATAGAGTTTTTAGGGCTCAAAACATATCAGTTTCATGCTTTTTGTATCTGATATATAGTATTTTTATGTCAATTTCTGTGATTTATACACTTGTTCGTGAGTTTGGTATGTTTTATAGGAACTGGTGGAACTTCACTTCTTGGGCAAAACGCAGCCAGCGTTTCCAAAACGAGGCCGCGTTTTGTACCCTAATCCAGCCATATAAAAGGGGCTTCGTCCGCGCCGTTGAAAAACACGCTTTTTATCAGTTTTTATTGGACGATAGGAGAGTTAGGGAAGAGCTTTTTAGAGTAGATTTTAGATACTTTTTCTACAATTAATTCTCAAGCATTGCTATTAGACTAGATTGTTACTTGTGATCGAAGAATACGAAAGAGATCGATTCGTGTAACACCCCCAGGTTACTAACCACTAGATTAAGCCAATGATTCACCTAACCCAATGATTAGCAGCGGATAAACACCTGAGAGAATTACCGCCGTCCACGGAGGTGGACTAGGCTAAGGCCAAACCCAACAAAAGCAATCAACCATAAACCACTTCAAACATGCATCATCAGCATAACTTAACTTAAACCACCTCAAAACAATATAAAACAACCCAAAAGAAATTATACAAGCCATTAAATCACAATTTCTTCTAAATCTTTCATTGAGAGCCTCCAACCACCTTCAGATCCCTTAAGGTGCTCTAGGGTTTCGTCCTCCCGGGGCTTTTCCATTCTCCTTGGCCGAGATCCCTAAAACGAAAACATAAAACTTCGAAAAGTGAGTTAAACTCAGTACGTATACCCCTAACATGTAAGAATCTTTTTGTAATTTGTTATAGTTATTTAGCGTGGTTCCAAAATCATTAAAAACAACGTAATAACAGTTTAACAAAAAGAGTGGCATAACTTACATAGATTGACCATAACTTAACCTGAACATGAAGAAATATAACTGAACCTGTACTTAATTCACAACTTAAATGAAAACACTTATGAGTTCTTCCTTTTAAAGGTAACTTGAATAACCACAACTTGTTTGCAATCAACTTAGATCATGCATGAACTGACATAGACACACACATGAAACCTTTTCATAAACATGACTTTAAACTTCATTCCATAACACAAAACTTGAAATCCTTAGTAAGTAACTGAAGCAACTTTACTTTGATCCCTGAAATTTGGAAAACTTAAGATACATAAAACTTGGTACATCATACAACTTAATGCGTGACCCGAACCGTATTTGGAACACATGTCTTAGAAATTGACAAGTAAATTACGTCTTAAAACATGAGTTAAATCGTATACCCAACACATAGCATAAACTTGTTACTCCAAACCAATCATAAAGTGTGGCTTATAACATGTTGTAAAATATACTTAAAAACCATACACAAGTCCTATAGGACTTAAACCTTTAACTTAATCCTTGAAGTACTTAGTTACTTAAAACTTAGTTGTTGTATTATTATCCTGAAGGTCCCCTACTTGCGATCTTTGGCTAATCCTCCGTATACATATACCCGGACCGATCGGGAGATCCGGATAGTGGACAAGGTCCTAAACTGGCCAGATTTCCATGGGGTGCACTTTAGGCATTAAAGTTATATTTTTCTTGGGTGCACTATGGCACGTATATAATTAACTTGGGGTGCACAAAGGCACCTAAACATGTGTTTCCCTGGTGTGCACTAAGGCACCATAAACGTAGTGTGCACTAAAGCACCATAACATATGGGCGGGGCCTTTACTAATTTCTAAAACTTAAAACTTAAACCTTGATACCTTGACTTTGGATTCTTAATAAAACTGGATCCTAAAACCACCTCTTTAGTCATAGCTTAAAATATCATCTTGTAATCTCCTTGAATAAGAATTTACTCATAAAGAAAGTTGATTCATAAAATAACTTAACCTCCAAAGGGTGGAATTTTTGTAAACGTTTGTAACATAAAGGATGTATAACATGAATATTTAAGATAATGATAAACTGTAAAATTAACCTGAGAAGTTAACACTAGACAATTAAAAAATCCATGAGAACTTATACATATTTTTGAACATAAATCATGAGAATTTAAATATGAACACGAATAAAAATAAATAATTTCAGGTCTTGGCACAAACAAATTAATTCAATAATATCATGTTTAAGATATTAGGCAGTATACGTACCTGAAGACTTAAGAACACGTACGGGACAAGCAGGGACTTGAACAATGGAGCAACAATCTCTTGCAAAAATTTACTTAGAGGTACCCTAACTTTTGAGAAACAATTTTTTGGTACCCTAACTTTTCAAAATTAATTTTGGGGTACCCTTACTTTTAGGATTGGAAATTACTAGGTGAATTTCCGGCGAAACTCCGATTGATTCAAATCATTTTCGTCCACAAAAACAAAGGGCATTTTTGTCCACAAAAACACTTAATCAATTTTCCGCCTAAAACTCACCGGTGAATTCAAATCATTTGCCGGAAATTCACCTAATTATTTCTAATTCTAAAAGTTAAGGTACCCTACAATTAGTTTTTAAAAGTTGGGGTACCAGAAAACCATTTCATCATAAATTAGGGTACCTCTTAGTAATTTTTTGAATCTCTTGGAGGGACTTTACAAGAAAAAAAATCGTAAATTAGGACTTAACTTAGGTGGTAGCATGGGAGAATAACTTAGTGAGTTTTCTAAGAATAACAAAAATGAACTCGAGTTCTAAGGCGTACTCGTAAGATCATAACTTATTCCTCAAATATCGGGTCATGTCATGAGAGGACTTTTCGGAAAGCTTAGAACATACGCTCCAACTTTGTAGTTGACCATGAAAGCTAGAAACATGGCTAAGGTAGACAAAAACTAACATCTTTACAAGCTGTCCAGAATAATAACCATTAAACTTCAATTATTCAGAAAATTGTAACTCGAGCTTTACTTATCGGTTCGGAACGGGTAAGCTGTCTATGGAAAGCTCGTAATGCGTACTTCAACTTTTATTTCAGCCACAAGTTGATTTGAGCATGGAAAAGGGTCGGATTTTGGCCCAGAATACAGGCAGTCACAATAATATAGTTTCTGGAAAACTCAGATTCTTGTCCTTCCATTAGAAGCCCCTAACTTTCTCTCCCGATATCCTATGAATGCATACCATACCATTCTGGAAAGCTCAACATGTCCTCTAAAATTTTTATGTTCAGCTCTTAAACCATAAAATCCTCTAACCATTCGTAAAATGTACCTTTACAAACTGACGTCAAACATTTCCAGTTTTGCACGGTTTTACAAATTCGGCCATAACTCACAATATACACATCGAAACGACTAACCTTAAAAGTCGAGTGTTAGCTAACACCTTAAAATACCCAATCATGCGATAAAATAGCTCAAAATCATATTTCATTTCCTCTGGAATTTCGGAAACCGACCAGAATGCAATATTACTTCACGAACTCACTTGCATGCATGTTTAACTTCATGACTTTCCTTAATCACTTTCTAAAATACATTTCCCATTCATAATTGCAAAATTTCCAGAACTGAAACTCTTTAAAAACCTTCATCCTTGGTCACAAATTGTACATGCAAAGTAAGATCTTTACACAATGGAGTATCCTAGTGCAAACCACCATGAATCTAATGTCCAAAATTCATCCAACTTACTAAAATGACCATTTAAACTTAATCTACTCACATACAACCAAACTTTAACCAAGAATCCATTCTTTCACAGTGAGTTTATCTTCTTCAACCTCATGCATGTCATAATCTAGCAAGATAATACTCATTTAAGTCATAAAACATTAATTTCCTTCACAACTTACCAAAATCTCCTTTTTGGTGCTTGGACTCTTTCAATCTTCACCTATTGGACTTATACCACTTGATGTGCTACTGTAACAACATAGAAAACCCCCTTGAAGATTAGATTATATCTATGATTCTTATTAGAAAGAGAATGGAGAAGAGGAATTAGATTACCCTTTAGAAGAGGAGAAAGAAGTAAAGGAAGATGATGATGGAGGTGTTGCGGTGGCGGCGTGGTGGTCGGAAAACACCAGCGAAAGCCGGCTTGGTGGCAGAGGAGGCAGCAGGGAGGCATGGCAGAGAGGGGTCGGGGAGATGGATGGGTTCAAGAGAGAGAGAGAGCAAGAGATGAGATTGAGAGTTTGAAATGTTAAAAGACCCCCCTCTTAATTCCCCCCATTCTATTTATAACTCTTATTAGTACAAATGAAGGCCCAAAAGTCATACTCCCTCCCTTCCTTGGCCGGCAAACAAGGCCCAACCAACACATTTTATCAATTTTAATTCTCCCCTATTATACTTATATCTCCCTAATTTCCCAAATTATCAAAATTTCTTAAACCGTAAAAATAATTGTTGGAACCCAAATAAATAAATCCAACACCTCCATAAAATTGCTCATATTGATAACCTTAAATTAATTCGAATAAAGAAGAACTCGGTACATCCGTCCCGGTAAAAGAATTCATGTACGATTAGAATCACCATAAAAATTATCGGTAGCGATTTCTCAAAAAAATAAAATTAAACTAATTTGTTGACGATCGTTGCACTGTTCAAGTCTTGCAAAACATACACTGGGTTAGTAAAACAAAAATTTTGGAACACGCGCTTTAATTATTCGTGGTTTATCGCTAATCATGATTGATGTATAATGGGATCAAAGAGATCTCATTACACATAGAAATCAGGATCTTTAAAAACCAAGATAAGAATCTTGCTTCTCAAAGTTCTTAAAGATCAACCAAATTGAATGAAATGATGTATAATAGGATCAAGAATGATCAAATTATACAAAAGACTAGGATCTTTAAGTGTTTCTTTAAGATTGAACGAATGAATGAATGAATGAATGGATGGATAAACGAATGGAATGGACGAAACGGATGAATGAAATGAATGTAGGAATGGATGGAATATAAGTTTCTTGAATGATTGAATGATATTCAAATGAATCTTGAATTTGAAACAATGTAGAAACAAAAACAAGATCAAATGAAAACTAGAAAGAAACTCACGATTTGAACGATGAATGATAATGGCTTTGAAGATTCTTGGAGGATACAGCCACACCACCTTCAAGAATGCTTCAATCTCTTCCTATCACCACTTAGGACGCCACCCTAAGCTAGAAGAAGAAGATAGGATCGAATCTCCCTCAAGAGAAACGAAGGCCTAAGGGGGTATTTATAGTAATCCCAAGCCCCCTTGGACGTGTACAAATCAAGAATCTAGGCCCCTTGAGGCTTACATCATCCTACACAAGTATGACATCATAAAGAATCAAAATGAACTAAGCTAGATTAAAACATTGATAACTTGCTCGTTTCAAATCCAAATTCTAAGATTCAAAAACCATTGGAAAGCTCTTTCAATGCTCTTCAATATGTCTTTGGATGACTTTCTCAAAAGCTTTATGGTTCTTGAGATATAGAGCAAATTACCGAGCTGCCCTTGTTAAAGCCATTCGTTTGTGTAAGAGACATGAGTGAAAGGTGCTCCTTTTCCATGTAATCAAGTATTTAGCTCCTTTGTGTGTATTTGATGTCTCCTTTGATGACCTTGATGTATATGGCTATCAAATATACATCATACTCCCCCGGTTGAAAAAGTTTGTCCTCAAACTTAGACAAAACTTCTTCTAAACCGTTACATAGCACTTCTTCTAAGCTCATCCTTCTTCTTATAAGAGATCTTTCCAAAAGTATTGTTCACTTCAACTTGCTTCTTCCTCTTGCGTTCCTTGAAGAGATTACAAACTCTCTTTTGCTCAAATATCCTCATGATAGCAACAAGTATGAATGCTAAGCCATAAGCGTGAAGCTTCTTCTTTTCTCCACTTGGTATATTACCAAAATAATCCATGGGACAACTTCCTTGAGATAGGACTTCACCTTTCTCAACTCCATTTGTCATGAACAAATATGATGCAAGAATAGTGAATAAAAGAATATGACGATCTTTAGCATCCTTTAAGAGACATAGTATCTCAAGTATAGATGCAAGTATGGACCCTTCTTGAATAACTCCTTTCTTCCTTTTGTCCACTTGAATTAGTCCATTTGATGAGATATGGTGAGATAGCATATTCTTGGACGAGAGGTAAGGACATTTCTCCAAGTACTTCTCCAATTCTCCATGTGGCTTCTTACTCTTCGCTAAGGCTAACTCCAAAGGATTTACATACTCCTTTCTACTTCTACTACATACAAAAATGTTATCAAAGTATACAAATACAATCTCTTTACATTGCAATGGTACATACTCTTTCAAAATATGTTGTATACTATGAAAATCAAGGACATTGATGTAGTTATCCATGAATTGCGCTTGATCCTTTGCATAGACCATTCGGTGATGAATCATAGGATTTGGTGGCAGCCTTTGATGCATGATAATACTCATGGAAGAGAAACGTACCAAAAGAGATAAGTGAGAGAGGTCACTTGTCGATGGTGCTTGTCTTTCATCCAAATATTCACAAATGAGAACAAGTGATGGTAAAAGATCTTGATCCTTTATAGGCTCTTGATTTCCAACCTCCATTGGTGTAAGAATGAGACTCCTTGGTTCTTCAAATTCATGATACTTATTCTCCATAAGTGCCATAAGAGTACTTTGATCCTCCTTGAACCGAGAGACACAAGGTGGTAATAAGGACGCCTCTTGGAGCATGATACTTCTATCATACAACTTTGATTCTTCCAACAAAGTATAACAAGAATCCATAGAAGTAATATTACAATATAATGAATTTTTGCAAATCTTGTAAAAACAAAGACTTACTAAACTTCTTGGATCAAAATGAATGTCCTTGTCACGAAATGAATGACCATTTGAATAGCTCTCCATTTGTAATGTTTGGACCCTTGTTGTAGCGAGGCCAATATCATTGCCATGATCCTTATCAACGCCAATGCTAGCATCAAGATCCTCATAGATGGCACTACTTTCTCCTCCTTGGATCAATGAACTTACTTCTTCTTGGATGGTATAATGAGAGTAAGAAATAAGCTCTCTTTGTTGTTGATCTTGCGGTACACTAGCCTCTTTCATGACTCTACTTACAACAAGCAACTCTTCTTTATTTAATTCTTCTACATACATCTTTTCTAGTACAATATCCTCCTCTTTTTCTTCCTCGTGTACTTCATGAGGTACGCTACATACCTCATTCATGCCAAGTTTATGAACATCCTCATGCTCATCAAATACATCAAATACCACACTTTCAATTTCTGGTTGCATGCTTAATGATGTTTGACAATCAGCCAAAGATACTTCTTTCTCCTTAGGACATGCACTTTCAACATGATCAATACTTTGGCAATATAGACATGTACTTGGGACAATGGGAGTGGGAAGGTTTATAAGCTGTTTTGAGGAGCTTTGGATTAGAGGTTTAGGATGGGATGGGGGCTGATTTTGTGGAGCTTTTATGTTTGGTTGTTTTGTGGGAAATGGGGGTCTTTGTTGTATATGGGTTTTATCCCAAAGTTCTTTACTCTTTGCTTGTATTTCAACATCAAGAGCTAAAGAACTCAACTCTTCCAAGTTTGTGTAAGGTTGATTTACAACAACATGCCGAATGTAATCATTAAGACCAAGAAAGTAACATACCAAAACTTGTGGATCATCCTCCTTAAGGGCATACTTCCATAGTTGCCACTTGAACTCTATTGTATAATCAAGTACATCCATGCTCCCTTGCTTAACTCCTTCAAGATTGTTGATGGAGTCACCTTTGTAATCGGATGGTAAGAAATCTTTTTGAACTTTCTTCCCATTCTTCTTACTGGAACGTTTACTCCTTTCATAAGGTGCTTCATATTCAACTTCATAGGGGTAAACCTTACGTGAACAAGCGCTTCTTGATCCTCCCTTTTGAAGGATCCCAAATACTTCCATTTGTTTGGTAAGATCATCAATTTGTTGCTCCAAGCGTTTCAATTCACTTGGTGAATTCATGAAAGATCTTTTGCAAGCCATAGAATATGAATCTTGATGAAGAAAGATTCAAACAAGACTCACGGTTTTGGTGTGGGGATGTGGAGGACGAAATGGGGAATGTGTTTAGGTCGGATTTGTGTTGGATTTGGGGTTCTTTGTGGAGTTCTTGATGAGTTCTTGGAAGAACTTTGGTGGCGTGATGATGGTGGGATGGTGGGGACGGATTTTTGATGGAAAGATGGTGAAAAGATGGATCAAGAACTAAGAGAATCAATCTCCTAAGCTCTGATACCAATTTTGATGTATAATGGGATCAAAGAGATCTCATTACACATAGAAATCAGGATCTTTAAAAACCAAGATAAGAATCTTGCTTCTCAAAGTTCTTAAAGATCAACCAAATTGAATGAAATGATGTATAATAGGATCAAGAATGATCAAATTATACAAAAGACTAGGATCTTTAAGTGTTTCTTTAAGATTGAACGAATGAATGAATGAATGGATGGATAAACGAATGGAATGGACGAAACGGATGAATGAAATGAATGTAGGAATGGATGGAATATAAGTTTCTTGAATGATTGAATGATATTCAAATGAATCTTGAATTTGAAACAATGTAGAAACAAAAACAAGATCAAATGAAAACTAGAAAGAAACTCACGATTTGAACGATGAATGATAATGGCTTTGAAGATTCTTGGAGGATACAGCCACACCACCTTCAAGAATGCTTCAATCTCTTCCTATCACCACTTAGGACGCCACCCTAAGCTAGAAGAAGAAGATAGGATCGAATCTCCCTCAAGAGAAACGAAATACTAGCAAAAGCTGGAGAGAAAACAACACCTTGTGTTTGTATTTGATTTATTGAATGAATGAATTTACAAGAGGCCTAAGGGGGTATTTATAGTAATCCCAAGCCCCCTTGGACGTGTACAAATCAAGAATCTAGGCCCCTTGAGGCTTACATCATCCTACACAAGTATGACATCATAAAGAATCAAAATGAACTAAGCTAGATTAAAACATTGATAACTTGCTCGTTTCAAATCCAAATTCCAAGATTCAAAAACCATTGGAAAGCTCTTTCAATGCTCTTCAATATGTCTTTGGATGAATTTCTCAAAAGCTTTATGGTTCTTGAGATATAGAGCAAATTACCGAGCTGCCCTTGTTAAAGCCATTCGTTTGTGTAAGAGACATGAGTGAAAGGTGCTCCTTTTTCCATGTAATCAAGTATTTAGCTCCTTTGGTGTGTATTTGATGTCTCCCTTGATGACCTTGATGTATATGGATATCAAATATACATCAATGATTATTTAAACTAATAAGTACTTATTAAGGGGCGATTTTCTTCGGGTCATTACGATTCGGGTGACACGAAGAGATCGATTCCGCTAATTCGAACACGGTTTATTTCTATTTTACTTTCATGCTTTCTTGTTCTTATTTAGATTTTGCGATGTTTATTTTTAGCATTATGAGTAGCTAATTTCCTTAGTTTGGGGGATAAACTCGATGTCTATTGATTGAATTTGAATACAGTTTCGGTGTTAGGTCATCTTTTTATTCGTTTAATCTGCGTGTATTGTATGTCATGGTAATTTGGCAATAGAACGACAGTTTGAGTCTTTACCTGGTTTTAGATTCTCGACAACAGAATGACAGTTTGAGTCTTGAATTGGATTGCGTAAATTGAATAGGTTAGAAAATAGTTAGACATAATGATTCTTGCCTAAGGTCAATTTATAATAAGTCCTTATCTTTGATTAGGCTAAATAGTTAGAAATAATGTTTAGTTTAATCACTATAACTCACCTAGGATCGAAAGATCGAAGTGATAAGGCCTAGAAAGATCATAGACCCCGAATTATCTTGTTACCAACACTGGGATTGTTAATAATTTGATTGATTGACTAGAGTGGACTCCTCTGAACGCTTTTTATTATTTGGTTAAATCCTAAAAATTCCTGTTTTCCTAGTTTAGATTAGAAAACCTTACCTCGACCTTTGGATCGACCTAACATTCTTTGTAGGAAACTAGTTTAGTGCGTGGTTGAATGCAAATCCCTAAGAGAGAACGATATTTTTATTACTACACAGACCCGTACACTTGCGGTACACAGACACCTATTAGTTTTAGGTCTGTCAATGACCAAATGATCCAACTCGTTTCTGGATCGCTACCTTGTTAGGATCATACCAGGATCGTACCAGGATCGGACCGGGATCGGTCAGGATCGGTAGGATCGGTCAGGATCGTTAGGATCGGCTCGATCCTAAATATAGCCTTTTTTTGTTAGAATGGTCACAATCTCCCTAGAATCGGTTAGGATTGTACTAGACTCGGTTAGGATCGGTTAGGATCGTATTAGGATCGATGAAAATCATTGCTTTTTGTACAATTTTTGAAAAACAATGTTTTTGTCTAGGGAAACTTCAAGTCGCTTATAACAATTTTACTTTATTTGTAGAATCTTATGATCCTCGATCCGATCCTACGATCCGATTTTAAGGACCCCTATCGATCCTAACTAGAATCCCGATCCTAACAACCTTGGACACAAGTGGGGTTGGTATTAGGGCCATCCTCATGCAAAATAAATGCCTCACTGACTACTTCAGTGAGAAACTTAATGTTTTAAGGAAGAATTACTCCACCTACGACAAGGAATTCTATGCCTTTGTTCGTGCCCTTGACCATTGGTCTCATTGCTTGAGGCCAAGCCAATTCGTCCTCAACTCCGATATGAGGCCCTCAAGTATTTGAACGACCAACACAGGTTCAACGCCTGACACGCCAAGTGGATGGAATTCCTCCAGAGCTTCAACTTTGTGGTCAAACATAGGAAAGGTAGATCTTCTTCAATTAGATTGGCACAAAACTCTTTTACTAATTTAGCATGTCATTCCTTTGACCCAACCACCATCAAAAGCAAAAGACCTCAATCCTTGTAATATTTCCCAAACTCCACGCATTACGGGCAGTAGATGGCAAACCAAGAATGTTGAAACCCAAAATACATATTCCCCTTAATATAAATCATATCTATTATTCATAAAGGCGCCATTTGAGTATCGTTAACTGGCATATTATCAAACAGTTGGTATGCACCCATAATGACACTTATGATTTCTATCACTGCAAATGTTATAATGATAAAAGAAAATGAAACCAATAAAAGAAACAAATTACGCACATCAAATGAAGAAGCTAATGATCTAAGGAACAAAATGGGTATTACGAATTTCCTACAAATAAAGGGAATAAAATGGGTATTATTTCCATGTGCTCAAAGAAAAGCAGCGAGCATCACAACTTTGAAGCCTCAAACCAATTTAAGAGTCTCTTTTCCTACCAATTCCCAGTTTCCGACATCATTCAGTGCCTTTTGGGTATTCAGCATAGGTAAATTTATACAGATGAACACAACCATTCAAATCCAAAGCAATAATATGTATATAATTTTAACCAATGTCCTTATCATGGAGAATAAACTAACTGAAGCACATCCAACAACACAATCAAGCAAAAATCCACATCAAACACAAGACAATCAATGACTGACCTTATTTGGGATGCAGGACCAAGTTGTACAAGTACCCTACCTTCCGACTATAGACTTGTACAGAACCCTGGAGCAGCAAAGCAGCCGTAGGCGTTCAAAATCAACACAAAAAACAAAAAGATTAACATAAAACCTAACTCAGAGAAAACAACTTTGATTCTATGAAGAGCTAAATTAAAGAAAAACGACAAACCTTAGTCCTTTATTGAAATTCACGGAGAATTGTGCTTCATCATCTCTAGCAATTTCACCAGAGCAAATCTTGAGAAGATAATCTTCGAGACTCATCTAGCAAGAGAAAACCCTTATGTTAAGTTGGGGGATGCTGGATTTCGTGATTTTTGAACTAAATATCGAGGAGAGAGGGAAAAAGAGGGCGAGAAACGCGGATAACGTGGCTAATCAGTTATGCTTTTTTTCCCAGTTATTTAGAGGGAGTGGGACACGTTTCGTGAATGGTGAGTAGGAAAATTAATAAAAATAAATAAAAGTTCTTTTTTACTTCATTCTCATTGATCTACATTCCTATTTGTTAATATATAAAAGTAATATCTTTAAATTTTGAAATGGTTAGCAAAGAATAAATTTAGGTGCCCACAATCTATGAGATTAAAAATAAATAAAATATATTAACAATTTTTCCATCAATTTCTCATCTAAATATAATACAATATAATTTTGATATCCAAAAAATCTATATCTATCTATTAATATATAAAAATAATATCTTTGAACTTTGGTGAGCAGGGTGATTTTCGAAAATTGTGCCAATTAAATTAAAGACAAAATCAATTCATTTCAATGTATTTCCCGCCTAATGAACTTGCAATTATTAAGTACAATTCAACCACCATATTATCCATTCTGATCCACCCATTTAAAAAAAAAAAAAAAAACAGGCACACTAATATCGCAAATAACTGCTCAAATTCAATTCCAATACACCACAAACTTTGTAGAATCCCTACTGGATATCATTATATAACCAATAACCAATTTAAATTTACAGTTTCAACCACTGCTCGATCAATGATGGTAATTTGTTCTTTTTACCAGCTTCTTATAAATAAATGTCATGAAGTTCTCTTTGACCATTCTATTTGTACATTGTAGGTAATCCAAAAACCAAATCAAGCTAGTCATGATCAATCTTGCAAGTAATTTGTTCGTATTTCGCAATAGTAGAGTATCCATGTCTACTTGGATTCTGCCAATAGCACGATTGTAATATAAACATATTATCTTCAATCAATATGATAAACCATTAAACACTGATGATTCTAATTTTTCGTCAGATTGCAGGGAAGTTAAACTATGTTTTCCTTTAATCAGCTATGAAACTTCAAGGCATTCCTCATTATTATGCCTATTTAACAGTATGTCATCTACCTAATATAAAATACACTCTGCCTCGTTCTTTCTCGCTTTGTATTAAATCTAAAATTAAGCCTAAAGCAGAATTCAAATGTTGTTAGTGTTTTTGTACAAATGCTTTAATTAAAGACTACATTGAATGCGTATCTAATATGGACAAATTAATTTTTCGCCTTCATTTCCTTTTCATATACATAGGCACACCCAATTGTTTGATATTATATAACCTTTCTTTCTTTTTCTCTCCTCTTTTTGGGGGGGGGGGTTTGAAAAGGGGGGGGAGTTTATTGTTTTCACACATTAATTAGGGTGTAGAAAAGATGATCTTTCACTTTGACAATCTAGTAAACATGAGGAAAATAATGTTTTAGTAGTAGAACTTTGTTAGAATTTTATTCTATTGTCATGTTCTTTCGATGATTGTGATTCTAACTAATATGCACTACTAGCCTTACCAAATGTGCATGATACAAACCAGAAGTTCTTAAATACAGTTAAGGAAGCATACACATGGATTGATTGTGGAGATAGTGTTTACGATCAAGTAAAGTTTTTAGAATCGGGATTCTAGTTAGCATCGATGATCGTAGTTAGGATCATTGTTATTAAAATCCCGATTCTGATCTACGATCCTAGGATATTAGTATCCATAATCATCGATGCGATTCTACTAACTACATTCTGATCCACGATCTTACGTGGGTTAATCCTGATCCTAACTATCCTATGGTTCCGAGTTAGGATTCCGATTTTAACAACCTTGGTTAGGATCATAATTGTAGAATCAGATCAATGATTGGAAGATTCTAAAACAATAGGAAAATATCAAAAAATGTTCTATAAAAGTTAAAATCTTAACAAATGTTTACAAGTAATAAAGTAATACATTAAATTAAGTAATACATTAAATTGTATATTCAGTGGATAACATTATTACAAAATGAAGAGCTTCAGGTATACTTGAGGACCTCATCCTAGTAGCTACCGAGGACCTCCAGTACAAGCGCTGCGATTTTGTTTGAAAGAATGACAAAATTCAATTGGGGAAGTATCCACTAAAACCCTAAATAAATATTCTATCATATTCTTTCTGATTTGATACAATAATGATTGCTTCCTTCTTTACAGGATTTCAAGTTTTGGAAAGGAAATCAAGGATATCTGAATGGCATGAGAGATTGACAAGATAAAGCACAAAAAGGAAATTATTCTCATCAAGATCATGGAGCCGTTGCTGCATCATTATTTATACCATTCGAAGACATCTTCTTCTGTATCGATTTCCAAGCAAGAAAATCAGTTGTAGGACTTTGTGAAAGATAGTTCCGAGTGTAGAATATTGAGTGAATATTCTGAGTGTAACCATTCTTGTGTAGTGGTGAGTTTTTTTGTGTAACCGGTGGTCAAACTGGTGAGGACCTCCAAAGGTCGTAAGTTTAAGCTAGTTAAGTGACCCTCTGCTAAGTGAGGTCACTGATTGTAATCGCCTCCACTATGAGGTCTCTGATCCAGAAGACATTTGCTGAGTCTTCTTTTCTGGTAGGCCAATTGAGGACCTCAAAAGTTCTCTGTTGAGCTGAGTTGCAACATCCTCCTTTTTAGTACTTTAAATCATTCAATAAAGAAGTTATTTTTCATATAAAAGTGCTACTAACTTGGTTGTGTTGATCAAAAGTGCAGAATTATCCTCATAACCCTAATCACCCCCCCTCTAGGGTTATTTCAATTGGTATCAGAGCAGGTCCACAGATCTAAAGAGTCTAACAACTCGTGGTAAAGATCATGGCTGGCCTCAACACAACCGAAGCTCCCCAAGGACGCTCATGGACAAGAGCGCCCCTCCTCACTAGTGAAAACTACAGAATGTGGAAGAGGCAGATGGAAATTTTCCTCAGAGATCAAGATGAGGACCTCTGGATTGTAGTCACTGAAGAAGATTTTCCAATTCCCACGAAGAAGAATACTGCAAATCAAGATGTCCCAAAAGAAAGAGCTGATATGAAGCCGAAGAGCTCACAACTTTGGGAAAAAATATTCATGCTTTAAATTTATTGTATTGCAGTTTGAATCCTAATGACTTTGAACGTGTTCTAATTGTGAAAGTGCCAAACAGGTTTGGGAATACCTGGTCACCTCATATGAGGGTACAAGCCAAGTTAAAGACATCAAACTGGACATCCTTGTTCAGAAATATGAGGGCTTTAAAATGGAAGAGAATGAATCAATTGAAGAGATGTACAAGAGATTTAGCAGCGTTGCTAACCACCTCAAGTCACTTGGCAAAAACTACTCCAATGAGGAACAAGCCAGAAAAGTCCTCGGATGCTTGCCACGAAGAAAATGGGGCCCAAAAGTCACTGTAATTGAGGAAGCACAAAATCTGAAGGTCCTCAAACTAGAAGAACTCATTGGGAAACTGTTGGCCCATGAGATCCAATTAAGCGACCTCACAGAGTCTAAAGGAATTGGCCTCAAAGCAACTCGAGAATCTGATGATGAATCAGATGAGGATGAAAAAGAAACAATGGCTATGCTAGCAAGAGGGTTCAGAAAATTATACAAGAAAAATCTGACCTTTCGAGGCTACCTCAAGGATGGACAGTACAAAAAACCAAAAGGTAAGGCCCCTATGAAAGAAGAATCTGACCCCTTTACTTGTTCTGATTGTGGGAGCACAGAACATTTGGTCAAAGATTGTCCTCACACAAGGAAAAATAAGGAGAGAAGAAACATGAGGCCCAGACAACAGAAACGTAGGGCAATGCTTGCAACTTGGAGTGATATTGACTCAAGTGAGGACAACAGTGATGTTGATGAGGTTGCAAATGTCTGTCTAATGACTCAACTGAATGAGGAATCGGAAATGTCCTCACTACAACATGAGGTAAACATTGATGACCTCCTCAATCTTTCACCTTTACATCTTGCTCATAAATGTCTACATCTGTTTAAATATTCCAAGTCTCTGATAGAAAGGATCAAGTACCTTACCAAGCATGTTCAAAGTCTCAATGAGGCCAAAGATAACCTAAGTTCTCAAAATGACCTCCTCTTTACAGAAAGCAATAGACTATCTCTTGAGGTCAAAGACTGCTACAAAACCATCACTCAATTATCGAATGAGGCGGTCACCGCTTCTCATCCCTACAACAATAAATTGGCCTTCACAACTCCTCCCTTTCAACCTCAGACTAAATACCCCACAAATCAGCCTCCAATAGGACCTCTTCTCCCAACTCCTAAACAGACCCCTCACAGAAAGCAGCATCACAAAAACTGCCCTAAAGCTTTTGCTCAAAAGACCTCTCGAGACTACCATCCCAGATCACCAAAGACCTCAAGGTTCCCTCAAAAGACCTCTAATGCACAAAATACCTCTCGAGACACCTTTCCTAACTCACCTAAATCCTCAAGATTTTTTCGAGTTGGTGATATTTGGATCCCAAGACCTAATGTTGCAACTTGTCTGTCAAAGTCCAAGAAAGGTATAATGTCCTCTGATGCAGGTGTGCCTCAAAACTCACAGCGACCTATGGTATTTGGACAGCAGTTGCTCTCGTCACATGATCGGAGTTCCAACCAAGTTTTGCGAGTTGAAAACCAGCAAAACCGGGAAAGTTACATTTGGAGACAAAAGCCAAGGCAAGATCATCGGCATTGGGAAAGTCGGTAAGGACCTCAACAATTCTTTGCATGATGTATATCTAGTAGAGGGTCTAGAGTATAATTTGCTTAGTATATCTTAGTTTTGTGATAAAGGTAATAGAGTCTGTTTTGATAAAAATGCATGTGTAGTGTCTTCAGAGTTGCATCAAGTCATCTTGCATGGTCATCGTCTGAACAATGTTTATGTTATATATCTAAGTGAGTCTCTTGAGGACCTCGCCTGCCTTAAGGCTGGATCTGAGGAAACATGGTTGTGGCACCGCCGCCTAGGCCATGTTAGCATGAAAACTTTACAAAAATTGCATAAGTCAGACCTAGTCCGAGGTCTCCCACCTCATAAATATGAGAAAGATCGGGTTTGTGATGCATGTGCCGAAGGTAAGCAGACCAGAACCTCCTTCAAACCTATCAAGTCTGTGACCATCTCAAAATGCCTTGACCTCCTTCACATGGACCTCTGTGGCCCCATTCCCTACAAAAGTCTTGGAGGTAGTTCATATATCTTTGTTGTAATAGATGATTTTTCAAGATTTACGTGGGAATTCTTTTTAAAATGTAAAACAGAAGCATTTGAACACTTCTCAACACTCTACAATAAACTCAAGGTCCTCACAGGAGATTCCGTCAAAGCTATAAGGACCGATCATGGAAAGGAGTTCGACAACAAAGACATGTTTGGAGCATTATGTGCCGAAATGGGGATAACCCACAATTTTTCAGCTCCAAGAACTTCTCAAAAAAATGGAGTTGTTGAAAGAAAGAATCGCACCTTGGAGGATATGACAAGAACAATTATCTACGATAACAACCTCCCAAAATTCCTATGTGCAGAGATCATCAATGCACCAAACTACATTTTAAATCGGTGCACCATCCGATCTATTCTGAAAAAGACTCCTTATGAATTATTCAAAGGAAAGGCACCTAACATTGGTCATCTCAAAGTACTTGGATGTAAATGCTTTGTCCATATCAATGGGAAAAGACCAATTAGCAAGTTTGATACTAGAAGTGAAGAAAGAATTTTTGTTGGATATTCTTATACAAGCAAGGCTTACAGAGTTTACTTCAAATCCTCAAGATCAGTAGAAGAAAGTATACATGTCATATTTGATGAGGCCTCACCTGTGGGACAAACCACTGTGCCACCTCATGAGGCTGACAGTGAAGATGAGCCTCCTCCAAGGCTCCCTAATGCGCCCACCTCAAATGATGTACCTCAAGACCCTCCTGAGGACACAGCCTCTGCCCAGCCCTCATCATCTCAAGAGACCTCACTTCATGTCCCTGCAGAACCGGAGATCACCTACAAGTTTAAGGCAGCTCATCCAGCTGATAATCTCCTCACAGATATTACCACAGGTATTCGTACTAGGTCCTCATTAAGAAACTTTTGTGCCTTTAATGCCTTTGTCTCGCAGCTTGAGCCAAAACATCACAATGAGGCACTACTCAATCGAAGTTGGATCAATGCTATGTAAGAAGAATTGAATCAGATCAAGAGAAGCAAAGTGTGGTCTCTCGTTCCTAGACCTCATCATCATCCAGTCATTGGAGTCAAATGGGTTTTTCGCAATAAACTGGATGAGAATGGAGCTATCACCATAAACAAAGCTCGATTGGTGGCTAAAGGCTACAACCAAGAAGAGGGCATCGACTATGATGAAACATTTGCACCAGTTGCCCGATTGGAGGCCATCAGAATCCTCCTCGCTTTGACATCATCCAAAAACATCAAGCTACATCAAATGGATGTCAAGAGTGCCTTTTTAAATGGTGACCTCGCTGAAGAAATCTATGTTGAACAACCACCAGGCTTTGAGGACATCACACATCAAGATCATGTCTTTCGCTTACATAAGGCCCTCTATGGGCTGAAACAAGCTCCTCGAGCTTGGTATGAGCGCCTCAGCAAGTTCCTTCTCCAAAACAATTTCAAAAGAGGCAAAGTGGACAAGACTCTCTTCATCAAGGAAAAGAATGATGACTTCATTATTGCTCAAATTTATGTTGATGACATCATATTTGGTGCATCACATTCTTCTCTAGTTGAAGAAATCTCTCACCTCATGAGTGCTGAATTTGAGATGAGCCTTGTGGGAGAATTAACCTTCTTCCTTGACCTTCAAATAAAACAATCACAAGAAGGCATCTTTCTGAATCAAAGCAAATACGTTTCGAAGCTCCTCAAGAAATATCAACTTGACCATCTCAAGCACGCTTCAACTCCGATGTCCTCCACTCTCAAACTTGATTCAGACCTCACAGGTAAACCTGTGTCCGAAAAACTATATAGAGGTATGATTGGATCCCTTCTTTACCTAACAGCAAGTGGTCTCGATATCATGTTTAATGTCTGCTTATGTGCGAGCTTTTAAAGCGCCCCAAAAGAATCTCACCTCTTTGTTGTCAAGAGAATTCTGCGTTATCTTGCAGGAACCAAAAGTCATGTCCCTAGGGAAAGGAGTGAAATGAAATGAAACGAACTACTCTGCTCTTGGGGAAGTCTAATTGGTTGATAGATCTTTCATATCCTCTCTCTCAATCGGTTGAATTGGTAACGGCATTGGCTATTGGCCATCCGTCCACAAATCATCAGTAGTTCCATTCGTATCCGTTCCGAGGCATAAAAGTAAGAGTGTATTGTCTTCTTTCCTTCGATCGATATCTGTCTATAGAGTTGTCCGTTCCGTGTCGAGGAAGCGTGTATTCGATGAGCCAAATCCCGATAGTAAAAACACACGTAATCGTAATAAGAAGAGTGATCCTTCGCTTCTTCAGAAGTAGAAGTGGCGAACCAATAAATAGAATTCTATGTCGGTTTTCGATTGGCTTTCAGCCGCTCTTCTTCCTTGCCTAACCATACCTATTACGTATGTATTCCATATGAGACTTCAAAACTATGTCAACACTAATTGGGGAATTGCCTTAAATGACTAGTGAAACGCCGTTAGTCGCGGTAACACAGAGAAGAGTTTAAGAAAGAAAAGAGCTCTCCTCGGAGGTTACAGCTGTCCGGTATTGCAAGGGGCAGAATATAGTGGGCTAATTGGTGACAAGAAGGCACTGGTTGGACTCAAGTGAAGATGCTTTCTTATCTTGCAGTGAACACTCATGAGGCCCAGAATATAGGGTTGGGGTGTGAAGGAGCACCTGGGTTTCACCTGCAAGAAAGAACAAACTTCCACACTTGCGACACCGATGAGACCGACACGCTGAAGTTCCCTAGCCTTTCCTTTGGTGAAGACAGAATGACGGCGGGTGCACGGTTCGGCTTGAGTCCGTCGAGGATAAAGGGATGTCTGGGTTGTTTGGGAAGGCGCTCGCTGCGCTCGTTCCATTTTCATTCCCTAAAGAGGATCGGGGCCTATTAGTGCGGCTTCCATTGGGGAGTCTAGGGTTCAATCCCAAGCGCGAAAGGATGAGAGACCTTGGACGGGATGCGAATTAAGGGTATCGTCCCACGGAGCGAGAGGCTAAGAGCGCCGTGTCGAATAGGACAGTTCAACTTCTCCGAAAGGCAAGACCCAGGAGTAAACTTTCCCGTATGAGCATTCGGTACATGTTTAAGTCCGTGGAAGAGTGAAAGGGTCACCACTACTGAGGATGAATTTCCTGAAGCAAGGAAAGGAACTGAGCGCCCCCGGCGGAGAAATGAAAGAATTCACAAAAAAGGAAGCCTAAGCCTTCCCATCCCTCCCTTCTACTCAAAAGAGGATCTGCTCTCTTGTCTCTCTGCAATCCTACCGTATTGTATTTATTTACCAGGGATTAAAGAAATGACGTATTCATTACTTTCAAGCAAAGCATCCTTGATCATTGAGAATAGTAGAGTCTGGACTTGAACTTGACTGACCTTGAAAGCGCTTAAGACTTGTCCAGTCTAGATAATCTTTATCACCGTTCAGTAGAAACCATCCCGTTCTTCACAGTCGGTCCTTATCCTATACAGAAAGCCTTTGTCTCATTTCTAACTCATACTATCAAATCCGTCTTTCAAACAAAAGCAACTTTAACACACGCACAAAATCAATAAGAAGGCAGAAAGAAGCAGTACTCGAAGCAATTAAGATAAGGTAAACTATGTATCCACACAATCTTAAATCCTTTTTCCAAAAAGTATTCACTTGGGATCTCATCTATATAGCAATTGGACTTTTATTCCGCCTGACTTTCCAATTCAATCAAACTTGAGAAGTAGTTTGAGGCCGCTTTGCTAAGCCATACGGAGATGGTGGATGGGATGGAAAGAATACGCTCCTTTGGGATTGTTTTCCAAGACGTAGGCGGAATAGAATGACTTTCCTGTGGGTCAATCGACTAGGACATACTTGCTTTAGTCGCTCCAAAGAGAGATACTCGTTAATAAAGCATCTCAAGTTCCCAGAAGTGCTATTTCTTGCAACATTTCTTGAAAGTCAGAAAAGAAAGTAGGTTAAAAGATATTCGGATAAGAGTGAGTAGTATAAGTCGAATGAATAGCTTCGATGGAAGTCATATCCAGTTTCAATCTATCATGGGGGTAAGCCATTGTTTAAGGACTTTCAAGTAATCGAGTTGTCGCAAAATTGCATCTTGGATAGCTAGTTCTAGGACAAAGCAATAAGCTCTAAAATAACAACTACTTGAGGTTTGAAGACGCTCGACCATGCGGAAGAGGTACTACCTACGGGCGGTCGTCCGTCGTCGTAAAGTAGTCTCTGCGAAGCTTTCGGGAAGAGGGGTAGTCTTGTGCGTAAGCATAGCATTTCTAGTCGAACCCGCCCAACTTAACTAAGAAGAACCGAACCTGACAGACACATCTTTTTGGGGGAGGGTACTCTGAGTAGTGGGTACCTTGTAGGACCTCGACTCGCCTACTCGGGTCTTGTATGAATATGCAGGAAGGGGTGCTCCTAGGTGTGTGTTGGAGTTGTGTTTGTTCGCGAAAATGGATTCCTCGTCAAGTCAGTTTGGGGGGTGTGGACACACTTGCGCGAATTCAGGTAACGGCTACAAGGAAGAAATCGAAAGGAAACAGTACCCAACCAGGGATGGACGTAAACTCGTAAGCTACCGAGGGTAGGGATAATCGTCCAGGTCTTATTGTGAAACAAAAAAGCCACACCGCCACAGCAGGCGGGTTGGTTCCTCTGTCGTCACCGGGGAGCTCTTGGCGAGGAGACCTTAGGATAATAGTTCGGTTTCCAAGTAGTACGCCTGGTTCTACCACTACAGGGCCCAAGAATAGTCAAAAGAAGACTTTGATCCTTGCTTGGCATTTGTATTTGAGAGAGAGAGCTATGCAAAGGAAGCCCACACTGGCTCAGAAGGAAAGACCTTTGGTATCCCAGCCAGTTTGATCTCCTCCTCTGTGGCTACATTGATGCTGATTTTGCTAGCTACAAAGTTGATAGAAAAAGTACCACTGGAGGATGGCAACTGCTTGGAGCCTCACTTTTCTCCTAGCAGTCCAAGAAGCAGACCTCAGTGGCTCTCTCTACAGCTGAGGTTGAATATGTGGCAGCCGGATCATGTTGTGCCCAACTTCTGTGGATTACACACCAATTATAGGACCTCGGTCTCCACTTCACTAACGTCCCTATCAAATGTGACAACATGAGTGTCATCCAGATCACTAAGAATCCTGTACAACATTCACGGACCAAACATATTGAAATACTGTAACGCCCCAACCTTAATCACAAGATTAAGACTATACTTAGAATCCCAAACCTGTGATTAGCGCAGCGGAATACCCTAGGTCGAAGCATTACCGCCGTCTCCCAAAAGAGACAAGGCAACAACACCAAAGAACTTCCAAAACCACAAGGTACTTACTAACTTAAAAACCTTCACATATAAAACTTATACAACCCTTGGATAAAGCATATAAACTTAAACATAGCTTAAAACTAAAACAACTTCTTCCATAAACATGGTTACTTCAAAACATGCGACTCTCAAGCCGACCAAGATACTTCAACCATGGCTACCTTGCTTGCAACACGTGATTACCCCTGCTTGCCTTTGCCTTTACTTTGGGTGCTCGTACCCCCTAAAACAAAACATTAAAAATATTGCGAAAAGTGAGTGGGGAAACACTCAGTACGTAAACCTCCAACACGTCAAACCGTTCGAAAACGGTTTTAGTGCCGACATTTAAATTCATTTTGAAAACGGGGAAGGGGAAATAAAACATTTAACTTGAAAAGACGTGAACATAAACTTATACATAAGTAAAAGTAACTTGAGTTCATAAAGAAAGAACCTGTCACATGAACTTAGAAGTAAATACATAAACTTAAGAGTTTTTGGGTCCCCTTTAGATCGATGCAAAGCATCTCGCACACGTACGCCCAAACCGATCTGGAGTTTGGATGGGTGACTGCTATGCAGTCAGACACTGGCCAGGTCTAGGACACTCTGATCAGGAGTATCTAAAACATAAAAGGCTAGCACTTCTCGTAACTAGCTAGAACATAGAACATAGAAACCATAAAATGGGACCGCTTAAAACCATGAATAACCATAAAGGCATAGATTAGCATAAATCGTAATCATAAAGGAACAATAATCATAAAAGCATAACTTAGCACAAACCATAAACATCTATCATAAACCGTAAGCATTTATCATAAACCGTAAGCATTGGTCATAAACCGTAAACATTTGTCATAAACCATAAACCTTTAGCATAAGCCGTAAACCTTTAACATAAACCGTAAACCTTTAACATAAACCATAAACCTTTAACATAAATCATAAACTTTCAACATAAACCGTAAACCTTTAACATAGATCATAAACCTTTAACATAAATCGTGAACATAAAACATAAACCGTAAACCTTTGCATAAACCGTAGACGTAAAGCATAAATCGTAAACATTTGCATAAGCCGTTGACATAAAGCATAAATCGTAAACATTTGCATAAATCGTGAACATAAAACATAAATCGTAAATATAAATCATAACTCATAAGCATAAATCGTAAACATAAATCATAAATCATAAGCATAAATCGTAAACATAAAGGAGTGAAGAGTTGGACAATTCGTGCCTTGAGGCGTTAAAGACCTTGGCGCGGCTCGGCTTGGAGATGACTTTTGAAACTTGACATAGAAATGAAGAACCGAATAAGGTTCTAAATTAACTTCATAAGTTTGGAAACTTAGTAATATAGATGAAACAACTTTTAGGAATAAAATTTCAGGTTATAATAAAATAGAGTTTGTAGCATAACTTGAGTTAGGAAAATCGAAACGATGTAAAAGAGTACATCCCGGAATAGGGAAAATCATGATCTTTAACTTTGTCAACTGGCCCAAAGGCTAGAAATGAGTGGAAGGGCTCCAAAATAGGCCCGGACAGAAACTGTGCATATAAAACCTTAGAACCTTCGGGTCGGAAAAACATGAGAATAATGACGTAAAAGATGATTCAAATGAAAGGGCTTGAATCTAAGAAAATTAGCTTGAATCGATGATGAATGGGGTGATTATAACTTGAAGGCTAGGATGAGCATGATGGCGTTAAACATGGCTCGATAATGCGATAGCAAATGAATGATGAAACGGAGTAAATGTACATAACCGAATATGATGAGAACAAGCTTGGATCGATGATTTAAGCAACAAAGATTGAATTTGATTTAGAACTTGGAGGCTACCAAGCTAGAAGAAATTCTTAGCTAGATTAAAGACATTAAACATTATGCTAGAGAGAGATGGAGGAAGAACAACTTGGTTAACTTGTAACTTTTGAAAGATATTCCTAAGACTTACTGAGGCCTCTTAAAAAGATACTCTTAGCCTTAAACACATAACTCTAAGATGACAACTTATAACCATAACATGCTTATGCTTAGAAACCTTTATTGGGTTGATTTGAGGCCCAAAAGATATTAATTTACATAACCCAATTTGGGCAGAAACTTTGTTCTGGATAGCCCCTCCGGGCTCGTAACTCACACTCCCGATATCGGATGACTACAAACCATACCTTTCCGGAAAGCTTGAAATGAGGCCTAAAACTTTCATGTTTACCATAAAAACAAAAAGAGGTCTCCAAAGGGACGAAAAACAGCCCTCAAAACACTGACTCAGAATTCGTATATAAAATCGTGAGGTTACGGTTTTGGCCGTAACTCGGGCTATACAGTTCGGAAATTCGAAATTCCAAAGCCTATGGTTTGCTAACACTTTAAGCTATCAAATGGAGTAGAAATCTGGGCAAAAATCCCATTTTTATAACTCCGAAATTTTCCAGAATCAGCCCAGAACTTTATTCACCCACAAAAACAGTTTTTCCAATGGATTTTTCTCCCTTAATCATATTAAAACACAATCAAACCCCATATAACCTTAATCCATCACATTTCCAGAATATAAACCTTGATAATTAACTCATCTTAGGCCTTAAAAACCACATGCATCCATGGATTAAACATAAACTCAACATCAAAGACATTTTCTTGAACCCTTACATCAAAATCTCACTAATTCACCCAAATTAAACATAATAACACTTAACTCATAATCTTACAACATAAACTCAGCCCTTAAATACTTAGAATCTCTCAAGAAATTCACATGCATGAACATTAATTCATCATCCACCATGAAATCAACTTAAAACCTCATAAAACACTTAGAAATCAACATGCATGTACTTTAAACCTTAACCCTAACTTAACCAATACAATTATAAACTTGAATTCATAAATAAAGAGAGTAAAAGAGATGAAATTTATCAAAGGAACATATACATAACATAGATTTTCAGATTGGGGTTGAAAGAAATTGAATTGGGGGTTTTAGAGATTACCTTTAGGGTTAAAAACTGATGAAAACCGAAGAGAAGAGAAAGGGGTGGTCGGCGGCCACCTGGAACGGCGGCGGGAGGGCTTCGCCGGCGCCGGAAAACGCCAGGGCCTGCTGGCTGGGCGGCTGGTTCTCGGCCAGAACAGGGAGGGGAGAGGAATTGGGTAGAGAGAGAAAGGGGCTTGAGTTGTTGAAATAAAATGGTATGAAATAAACCCCAACCCCCTTTTTACTACTAATACTATGTACTCCCCTTTAAACAACTTAATGAAACCTGAAATTGTAAACTAAAACAATAATTCTAAATGTAATAAACTTAAATAATTAGTTTGTACCAAATAAAATCAATTGGTAATAACTTGGGTTAAAATAACATAAAACTTGGATGTAGAAAATCCAAATAAATGAAACATAAATATTACTTGTACTTAAATGAAATAAATATAACCCAAATAAATTAAAGTTTGGATAATAAAATATAAACGTTACGAGGTCGAATAATTAGACCCCTTCCGGTTAAGAAATAGCGTAAACGGTAAAACCCGCTTTAAATTAATTTAACGGGTAAATAAATTTATATCATAAATCGTGTAACCTGAAATACTTTAACTCATTGAATGAACATGTAAAGTAAAATTTTTAAGCCGATAACTCGGCACCTTAGCCATCCCCTGCACGAGACTCGACACCGATTACAATAAATAAATAAGTAAATAAATAAATAAAGGTAAACGCGTAAAAATTTGCTAACGCAATTTGGATAATTACGGTGACTTATAGATAATTAAACATGATTTTGGGGTGGGTTGTTACATCCTTCCCCCCTAAAAAGAAGTTTCGTCCCCGAAACTTGCGGTTGTAATACTCGTGTACGAAGAACCTTAGGAAAGATATTCATGAACATGGGTTAAAAACTTGCGGTTGTATTAAAAACATTTTCCCAAAACATAGGGGGGTTCCATAAACACGGAGAACGGATTTGGGAGAGGGTTTCTATTCGCGTCCTTGTACGCGTAACATAAACACGAAGTTCCCATAAACTTTAGCAACTTAAAAGCTTGTTAACATAAATAAGAGAACTAGGCAAGGTCCGAGTCTCAACCATCTTGAACCTCATTCATTATAAAAGGGAACGCTTGTCCCTTCTCATAAACCATCTTAGAACCACATTAAACCTTTGTGTCATATAGTACCTTTCAACCCTTTCACCAAACATTTTGATAAGGTACCTTGCCCCTATTTTGAGCTTCGCACCAATCCCACTTGGAATTGGATTTTATGAATCCTTATTTGAATTGATAAAGTCTCTTTTAAGACTAACTCAACATGCTTCACATCTACACTACACTCATGCTCATGACATACTTTCCTAGGTCCAATCTCTTATGTTGCCCTTAACTTGCACTTTTAATTTGCTTGAAATGCCACTAAACTCCCCGGTTTCCGAGAAAATTTCGGCAGCACTTCCCCTATAATTTGGACTATCCCAAATTTTTACATATCTTCATACCTGCAAGAAAACATATACACCATATATATACATCCACTTGGAGCTTCAAGCTCATCATCCAAACCAACCAATGCACACATCTCTAATATCAGTCCATAAAAGGACGCATAAACCACACATAGAAATCCCAAAATTATCATACTCAAATCATACTTCCTATAAACTTCTAATCTTCCCAAATACTTCTTATAACTCCGCTCTGATACCACAACTGTAACGCCCCAACCTTAATCACAAGATTAAGACTATACTTAGAATCCCAAACCTGTGATTAGCGCAGCGGAATACCTTAGGTCGAGGCATTACCGCCGTCTCCCAAAAGAGACAAGGCAACAACACCAAAGAACTTCCAAAACCACAAGGTACTTACTAACTTAAAAACCTTCACATATAAAACTTATACAACCCTTGGATAAAGCATATAAACTTAAACATAGCTTAAAACTAAAACAACTTCTTCCATAAACATGGTTACTTCAAAACATGCGACTCTCAAGCCGACCAAGATACTTCAACCATGGCTACCTTGCTTGCAACACGTGATTACCCCGCCTTTGCCTTTACTTTGGGTGCTCGTACCCCCTAAAACAAAACATTAAAAATATTGCGAAAAGTGAGTGGGGAAACACTCAGTACGTAAACCTCCAACACGTCAAACCGTTCGAAAACGGTTTTAGTGCCGACATTTAAATTCATTTTGAAAACGGGGAAGGGGAAATAAAACATTTAACTTGAAAAGACGTGAACATAAACTTATACATAAGTAAAAGTAACTTGAGTTCATAAAGAAAGAACCTGTCACATGAACTTAGAAGTAAATACATAAACTTAAGAGTTTTTGGGTCCCCTTTAGATCGATGCAAAGCATCTCGCGCACGTACGCCCAAACCGATCTGGAGTTTGGATGGGTGACTGCTATGCAGTCAGACACTGGCCAGGTCTAGGACACTCTGATCAGGAGTATCTAAAACATAAAAGGCTAGCACTTCTCGTAACTAGCTAGAACATAGAACATAGAAACCATAAAATGGGACCGCTTAAAACCATGAATAACCATAAAGGCATAGATTAGCATAAATCGTAATCATAAAGGAACAATAATCATAAAAGCATAACTTAGCACAAACCATAAACATCTATCATAAACCGTAAGCATTTATCATAAACCGTAAGCATTGGTCATAAACCGTAAACATTTGTCATAAACCATAAACCTTTAGCATAAGCCGTAAACCTTTAACATAAACCGTAAACCTTTAACATAAACCATAAACCTTTAACATAAATCATAAACTTTCAACATAAACCGTAAACCTTTAACATAGATCATAAACCTTTAACATAAATCGTGAACATAAAACATAAACCGTAAACCTTTGCATAAACCGTAGACGTAAAGCATAAATCGTAAACATTTGCATAAGCCGTTGACATAAAGCATAAATCGTAAACATTTGCATAAATCGTGAACATAAAACATAAATCGTAAACATAAATCATAACTCATAAGCATAAATCGTAAACATAAATCATAAATCATAAGCATAAATCGTAAACATAAAGGAGTGAAGAGTTGGACAATTCGCGTACCTTGAGACGTTAAAGACCTTGGCGGCGCGGCTCGGCTTGGAGATGACTTTTGAAACTTGACATAGAAATGAAGAACCGAATAAGGTTCTAAATTAACTTCATAAGTTTGGAAACTTAGTAATATAGATGAAACAACTTTTAGGAATAAAATTTCAGGTTATAATAAAATAGAGTTTGTAGCATAACTTGAGTTAGGAAAATCGAAACGATGTAAAAGAGTACATCCCGGAATAGGGAAAATCATGATCTTTAACTTTGTCAACTGGCCCAAAGGCTAGAAATGAGTGGAAGGGCTCCAAAATAGGCCTGGACAGAAACTGTGCATATAAAACCTTAGAACCTTCGGGTCGGAAAAACATGAGAATAATGACGTAAAAGATGATTCAAATGAAAGGGCTTGAATCTAAGAAAATTAGCTTGAATCGATGATGAATGGGGTGATTATAACTTGAAGGCTAGGATGAGCATGATGGCGTTAAACATGGCTCGATAATGCGATAGCAAATGAATGATGAAACGGAGTAAATGTACATAACCGAATATGATGAGAACAAGCTTGGATCGATGATTTAAGCAACAAAGATTGAATTTGATTTAGAACTTGGAGGCTACCAAGCTAGAAGAAATTCTTAGCTAGATTAAAGACATTAAACATTATGCTAGAGAGAGATGGAGGAAGAACAACTTGGTTAACTTGTAACTTTTGAAAGATATTCCTAAGACTTACTGAGGCCTCTTAAAAAGATACTCTTAGCCTTAAACACATAACTCTAAGATGACAACTTATAACCATAACATGCTTATGCTTAGAAACCTTTATTGGGTTGATTTGAGGCCCAAAAGATATTAATTTACATAACCCAATTTGGGCAGAAACTTTGTTCTGGATAGCCCCGCTTCCCGGGCTCGTAACTCACACTCCCGATATCGGATGACTACAAACCATACCTTTCCGGAAAGCTTGAAATGAGGCCTAAAACTTTCATGTTTACCATAAAAACAAAAAGAGGTCTCCAAAGGGACGAAAAACAGCCCTCAAAACACTGACTCAGAATTCGTATATAAAATCGTGAGGTTACGGTTTTGGCCGTAACTCGGGCTATACAGTTCGGAAATTCGAAATTCCAAAGCCTATGGTTTGCTAACACTTTAAGCTATCAAATGGAGTAGAAATCTGGGCAAAAATCCCATTTTTATAACTCCGAAATTTTCCAGAATCAGCCCAGAACTTTATTCACCCACAAAAACAGTTTTTCCAATGGATTTTTCTCCCTTAATCATATTAAAACACAATCAAACCCCATATAACCTTAATCCATCACATTTCCAGAATATAAACCTTGATAATTAACTCATCTTAGGCCTTAAAAACCACATGCATCCATGGATTAAACATAAACTCAACATCAAAGACATTTTCTTGAACCCTTACATCAAAATCTCACTAATTCACCCAAATTAAACATAATAACACTTAACTCATAATCTTACAACATAAACTCAGCCCTTAAATACTTAGAATCTCTCAAGAAATTCACATGCATGAACATTAATTCATCATCCACCATGAAATCAACTTAAAACCTCATAAAACACTTAGAAATCAACATGCATGTACTTTAAACCTTAACCCTAACTTAACCAATACAATTATAAACTTGAATTCATAAATAAAGAGAGTAAAAGAGATGAAATTTATCAAAGGAACATATACATAACATAGATTTTCAGATTGGGGTTGAAAGAAATTGAATTGGGGGTTTTAGAGATTACCTTTAGGGTTAAAAACTGATGAAAACCGAAGAGAAGAGAAAGGGGTGGTCGGCGGCCACCTGGAACGGCGGCGGGAGGGCTTCGCCGGCGCCGGAAAACGCCAGGGCCTGCTGGCTGGGCGGCTGGTTCTCGGCCAGAACAGGGAGGGGAGAGGAATTGGGTAGAGAGAGAAAGGGGCTTGAGTTGTTGAAATAAAATGGTATGAAATAAACCCCAACCCCCTTTTTACTACTAATACTATGTACTCCCCTTTAAACAACTTAATGAAACCTGAAATTGTAAACTAAAACAATAATTCTAAATGTAATAAACTTAAATAATTAGTTTGTACCAAATAAAATCAATTGGTAATAACTTGGGTTAAAATAACATAAAACTTGGATGTAGAAAATCCAAATAAATGAAACATAAATATTACTTGTACTTAAATGAAATAAATATAACCCAAATAAATTAAAGTTTGGATAATAAAATATAAACGTTACGAGGTCGAATAATTAGACCCCTTCCGGTTAAGAAATAGCGTAAACGGTAAAACCCGCTTTAAATTAATTTAACGGGTAAATAAATTTATATCATAAATCGTGTAACCTGAAATACTTTAACTCATTGAATGAACATGTAAAGTAAAATTTTTAAGCCGATAACTCGGCACCTTAGCCATCCCCTGCACGAGACTCGACACCGATTACAATAAATAAATAAGTAAATAAATAAATAAAGGTAAACGCGTAAAAATTTGCTAACGCAATTTGGATAATTACGGTGACTTATAGATAATTAAACATGATTTTGGGGTGGGTTGTTACAAATACGGCATCACTTCATCCGTGATCATGTTGAAAAAGGCCACATCAGCTTCGAATTTGTCCCAACTCATCTTCAACTTGCTGATATATTCACCAAGCCTTTGCCGGAAGATCAATTCACATATATTCGTCGAGAACTATGACTTCTTCAATTGGATTCCTAACCCCCTTGGCATTGGTTGAGGGGGAGCGATCTCCTCTTGAGGACCTCCTACATCAGCCTCCCTACATCCTCTAAGGGGGAGCCTCCATCTCCATCCTCAGTACAAGGTACGATTCCTCTCTCAAATTGCGGTCCTGAACATCTGATGTCCTCATCACTCTGTTCATTTGCAATCTTCCTCAAAATTAAAACTTTGGCCTCATCAATGGTCTGATCACATCTCTCATATGTGTCTCAGCTATTGATTTTTCAAAAAGAAAAATCTTTCCAAATCCTTTCCCCCACCTTTTCTCTCCTTCTCGTCCCTTTTCAAAACTGATTTTAAATCTTTTTTCAAATCTTTTTTACCTTCCCTAGATTCATCCTCTTTCCCCTATTAATTATCTTCCATAATTAACCGTCACATCCCACCATCATTTCCTATCTACCTCTCTCTTTCCTTTCTCTTTCCCAACCGTCCCTATTTAACCCCTCCTCCAGTTTTCACCTTTTACCACCCTCTCTCTCACTACTTCTCCTTATCTTCTTCCAGACTCCCTCCTCTCTCTCTCTCTTCTCTACCCTCCGCCATGACCAAACGCTCAAACAAACCTGTTGCTCCCTTCAGCGTTGCCAAGCGTTTGCGTTCCAACAAACCTACATCCATTCCCGACGCCACTTCCACCAACTCATCCTCTGATGAACTTGCCATTATCCCTCGCCCTACTCCGCCAACTGCCGGATCTCAAGAAGCCTTTCGCCAACATCTGGAGTCCATGAAGCAACGCTCTCTTATCCACTGTGACCGAGTGGACATGGACAGTCTCAAAGGTACCAATTTTGCCTTCCTTTCTACCCTCACCTCTCTAGGCTGCGACCTTTTCTTTGCCGCAGATGTTTTCTGCTACCCAAACCTTGTGTTTGAGTTTTATGCTCGCCTTGAGGACACCTCCCCGAATTCGTCCAAACCCACCTACAAAAAAACCGTTTCTGGCCGTGAAATTCATCTCTCTGCTCTGAATCTCGAGCGCATCTTAGGCCTCACCCCTGACTTGTCCAAACCTGCTCTTACAGACATCACCGATGCCCGCCTTGAACTCCTTCAGGCCTTCGGTCAACCCTCCAAAACAAAATATCCCCAATACACAAATCTGTTGTCTGAGGCCCGCTATCTGTATTTTCTCACTGTTCACACCATTCTTCCGAGAGAACCTCAAAAGAGACCATCAATGAAGCTTGCGCCTCCTTTCTCTTGAATATCCTCAACGATTGTCACCCAGAAATGGGGGAGGTTATTCTCAATCACATCGTTCGCGCAGGATCTAGTTCTATCGGCCCTCTTCCATACTGTAACCTCCTCAACCACATTTTTAAGAAGTTCAATGTTCCTCTCCCAGATGATGAAAAAAACCCCAATCTCTCTCTTTACCATCAACATTGCTACCTTGGAGTCTCTCGGGTATCGTCCTCACACATCTGGTCATTGGCTGCATTCTGATGACCTCAAGCCTCTCCGGGCTTCCTCATCGACGCCCTCTACCCCTGATGCCTCTGCCCCTCTCCAAGCCTAGATTGACCTTCTCCAGGCTGACATTCAGACTCTGCAAACTGAAGTGCGAGCCCTCCAGGAGCTTCACCAGGCCTTAAACTCCATTCTTTTGGAGAGTACCAATGTCTGCTCCACCTTGAAGGACCTGGTTCATCAAGCTGAATCACTCCTCAGCCCTCGCACTCCCCCATCTGCGCCTGTTGTTGATGCTAATGTTGATGCCTCCTCTGTTGATCCCCCTCCCCCACAGTAATTTTAAATGTTTCTTTTTTTTTCACTATTTTGCAAACTTTTGGCTAAACATTTTGCTACTATTTTTCTCTCTTGTTTCCTTCTTGTCTGAAAGACAAAAAGGGGGAGATATTCTTGGCCTATAATCGCCAAAACATTTTGGTTCACTGCTGCTATCTTTAACTTACTGTTGCTATCTTTCCCTTATTATGTTCCTTGATTGACCTATTATACATACTGCCTATACTTGTTGAATATTGAGAATGCATGTATGGAAGTACTCTGGAATTTTATCTTTTAAACAAAAAAGGGGGATATTGAAGAGCTCTAGGTATACTTGAGGACCTCATCCTAGTAGCTGCCGAGGACCTCCAGTACAAGCGCTGCGATTTTGTTTGAAAGAATGACAAAATTCATTTGTGGAAGTATCCACTAAAACCCTAAATAAATATTCTATCATATTCTTTCTGATTTGATACAATAACGATTGCTTCCTTCTTTACAGGATTTCAAGTTTTGGAAAGGAAATCAAGGATATTCGAATGGCATAAGAGATTGACAAGATGAAGCACAAAAAGGAAATTATTCTCATCAAGATCATGGAGTCGTTGTTACATCACTATTTATACCATTCGAAGACTTCTTCTTCTGTATTGATTTCCAAGCAAGAAAATCAGTTGTAGGAACTTTGTGAAAGATAGCTCCGAGTGTAGGAATATTGAGTGAATATTCTGAGTGTAACCATTCTTGTGTAGTGGTGAGTTTTTTTGTGTAACCAATGGTCAAACTGGTGAGGACCTCCAAAAGGTCGTAAGTTTGAAGCTAGTTAAGTGACCCTCTGCTAAGTGAGGTCACTTATTGTAATCGCCTCCGCTGTAAGGCCTCTGATCCAGAAGACATTTGCTGAGTCTTCTGTTCTGGTAGGCCAATTAAGGACCTCAAAAGTTCTCTGTTGAGCTGAGTTGTAACCTCCTCCTTTTTAGCACTTTAAATCATTCAATAAAGAAGTTATTTTTCATATAAAAGTGCTACTAACTTGGTTGTGTTGATCAAAAGTGCAGAATTATCCTCATAACCCTAATCACCCCCCTTCTAGGGTTATTTCACAAAATTTATATTGTTGTGACAAAATTTTAAAGATAATAATGTGGACAAACATTATTAAACTCATGTAGGATCAAAGATCGAATCGTAGAATCGTAGAATCATATTGCGATTCTAACGCATATTATTCATGTTAAACCAGGATCGTAAAATCCTAAATACTTTAAGATCCTAATAAGAGTTGGATCAATGGAAGGTTTTTGGATCGTAAACTCATAGAATTGTTGATTCGAATCGAGATTTTAATAACTTTGCGATCAACACTACAATATATCACTACTCTTTACTTTCTTTACATTGTGTTTGTAACAACTAATGAGTTGTAATTTTTTACATGATTAGAAGTTCCACTGTAATTTGTTTGAATAATTATGTACTAATTGTTAGAGGAAAGGGAGTAAACGGTATATAAATCAATGGAAACTCGCTTGGATAATGCTAAGAGTCGTGGCCTAGTACTCACTTTCCTTAAGAACTATTTACTATACCGTAAATGTTCAAAGGGATAAAACTTAGCTCTTGTAACACTCAAGAAATTAGTTCTCACTTGAATCACTCAAGTATAGATGCAATCTAGACAAGAATAAGGATGTGATTAGCTTAGAATGGTGTGTCTCAAATAGCTTGGAATGTGTCATATTTATAGGAGACTTCCACCCTCTTAGGATACCCTTTAGTCAAAGTATAATCAAGAGACTTAATGGAGAATCATATCCTTAATATGACCTTGACCAAGTCAAGTCATATAGCTCTTGGAATATCTTTATAATCGTGGTTAATAATAATATCAAACACTAATTACACAAAATCATATAGTCCTTAGCATTTAAAACAATTCTGGGATCCAACACGGTTCGTGTTAGGTGCAACACGACCGGTGTTGTTCCAACACGACCTGCATTAAGCCCAGGAATGTTTCCTTTGCTCTCTGGAGACCAACACGATTCGTGTTGGTCTCAGACTCACCCGTGTTGATCATATTCTTGACATTTCACTTATATATGATCTTTATACTTGTTATATATAATTCTTTAGGCTATATAATTAACTTATACTCTTGAAATATATCCAACAATCCCCCGCTATTTCAAGAGTATGTAAAACCCTTGAAATAACTTTACTTAAGGAGCTTGTACCCCCGCTATTTGAAGTATACCTTAACTTGTAATCACCAGAGAAACTCACAAAACATATGCCTAATGAAAAGTAGATTGCTCTTTGAACTTTTTATTTAGTGTACATGAGCCAAAATTGAATCTAAATCACAATGTAGACATGTCTTTGAACTTTGGATTTATATTGACCAACTATACTCATAACACACATAAATTTTTAGATCTAGAGTGTAAAACTTAGACACTTTTATCCGACCTTATGTCCTTATCCTTCATAAGTGTTTCAGAACTTTAGCTCATAGTTCCTTAATGCGACCACACATTACACTTACATAGGTAGACTTTGTAATTATACCACCCCTGTAATTAGGCTTTCCACAAAGTCCATTAAGAGTATTACTGCTCAACCTCTTATCATTACAGATTTCTAAGCATCACTTGACATTGGGATAAAAACAATGCTTCCTACTGATTTAAACAACTCCGTACTCATTTGAACTTTAGAAATTGGTGGTATTCCAATTCGTAAAGTTGAGTCTTTGTTGTAGTTAGTAGTTCTTTGAGGTACAACCCATCCCTATGGAAGTATCTTTTATCAAATCTTTAGTCAATCATTTGGATAAAGAATCGGCTATATTTTCTTTTGATTTGACATAACTTAAAGTCACTACTCCATCCCTTATAAGTTAATGTACATAAGCATGTCTTAAACCAATGTGCCTTGACTTGCCATTGTAGACATAACTATATACAATATCAAGAGTAGACTTGATATCACAATGAATTGTGATAGGTGCCATTGGCTTATACCAAACCGGTATTTCCAATAATAAGTTCATTAACCATTCCACTTCCTTACAAGCAGCATATAATGCTACTAATTCCGAAGACATAGTAGAATCTGCTACATTGGCTTGTTTCTTGGATCCTCAAGAAACCGCTCCACCTCCTAGTAGGAACACCCAACCACTGGTAGAAGAGAAATCTCCTTTATTAATCCAACTCGTATCCGAGTATCCTTCTAATACCGAAGGTTCTCCCTTATAGGTGAGTTGATAATCTTTAGTGCCAGCTAGATATCTTAATACTCTCCGAATTGCAAACCAATATATATTACTCGGATTACTTGTAAACCTACTTAACATGCCAATTGCATAAGCAACATCTGGCCTTGTACTTGTCATAGCATACATGAGACTTCCTATCAACTTAGCATATTCAAGTTGATTAACTGGAGAACCCTAATTGTTCTCTAGTTTCTTATTTGAATCATAAGGTGTCACTACTAGATATATCTTATCACCTCCAAACTTGTTCAATACTTTCTCAATGTAATGCTCTTGAGATAAACTTATTCTATCATTATTTCTAATGATCTTAATACCAAGAATTACATCCGCTTCACCCATGTCCTTCATAGAGAATTTAGAGGATAGAAATTCTTTGGTCTTATTAACTTGTTCCATGTCGGTCCCAAAGATCAACATGTCATCAACGTATAGGCATATAATCACCCCTTTTCCATTCTTAACCTTATAGTATATGCACTTATCCGATTCATTGATCCTATAACCACTTGAAAGCACTACTTCATCAAATTTTTTATGTCATTGCTTAGGTGCTTGCTTAAGTCCATATAAGGACCTTATAAGTTTACAAACTTTCTTCTCTTGACCTTCAACTACAAACCCTTCGGGTTGTTCTATATACACCTCCTCTTCTAGTTCTCCATTTAAGAATGTCGTTTTTACATCTATTTGATGAATAACTATCTTATGGATAGTAGCTAAAGCCAATAATACACGTATTGAGGCTATCCTAGCCACCGGTGCATATGTATAAAGTAGTCATTACAATACTTTCGAGTAAAGCCCCTTACAACCAACCGGGGTTTATACCTCTCAACGGTACCATCCACTTTTCTTTTCCTTTTAAAGATCCATTTAGAGGTAATTGGTTTACTTCCCAGAGGAAGGTCAACCATTATCCAAACATTGTTTTCCATTATAGAATCAATCTCATCTTGTACCACTTCTTTCCACAAAGAAGCATCATGAGATTGCATAGCTTCTTTAAACGTTTTTGGATCTTTATCTATGTTGTACATGCATAGGATCCCACTTTCAATTGAGTCCCTTGAACCTTCTACCAATAAACATAGAAGTCTGAACCAAAATCTTTTGGTTTTCTTGATCTTTTACTCCTTAATTCAATACTTTCATCTTCTTCATCATGAATAACATCATGACTCAAAAGATCATCTTATATGGGTGTACCCTCATGATTTTCATCTTGAGGCTCAATTAGAGGAACAATATCTTGAGCTATATCTTTAGGTCTAGGAATTCAAGAGAACCTGGTCTCATCAAAAATTGTATCTATTGATTCCATAATGGTATTTACCGAAATGTACTCATTTGGCTCAACCACCAAAAACCTATAATCTTTGCTATCATGAGCATAGCCTATAAAGATGCATTCAATTACTCTTTCACCTAACTTTCTTTTCTTAGGTTCCGGGACCCTTACAATGGCCCTACAACCCCAAATCTTAAAATACTTTAGATTTGGTTTCCTTTTGTTCCATAACTCATATGGGGTACTAGAATTCCCTTTAAATGGAACTACATTTAAAATGTAACAAGCCGTTAACATGGCTTCTCCCCAAAATCCATTACTTAAACCAGAGTTAGACAACATAGAATTCACCATTTCTTTTAAAGTTCTATTTTTCCTTTCCGCGACCCCATTTTGTTGTGGTGTATACGGTTGTCTCGTGGACAATCCCCGTTTCTTGGAAAAACCTTGGATCATAAATTCCCCTCCCCTATCGGATCTTAAAGTCTTAACCAAGGTCTCACATTGAAGTTCACTTCTAGTTTTGTAAACTCTAAAGTTTTCAAGTGTTTCATCTTTAGAACTCAAAAGATAAACTTGACAATATCTAGAATAATCATCAATGAATGTCACATAATACTTCTTACCACCTATAGAAGGTGTACTATGAAAATCTCCTAAATCATTATGAATTAAATCAAGCAATTTAGAAGTTCTTTTTATACTTGAGCATGAACTTTTAGTGATTTTATTAAGCATGCATGTTTTACACTTTTTATGTCATCATTCAACTTACGAATCAAATCAAGATTAGACATTTCCTTCAACTTGTTAAGGTTCACATGTCCTAATATAACATGCCAAAGAAAAGGCTTATTCAAAATAGACATATGCATATAAGCGGAAATCATGCCATCTTTATTACTTTTCGCATTCAATTTAACCATTTCTCCATAAGCATATCCCTTCCCTACAAAGGTCCCTCCCTTGGAAAGTACATAGTTATCTCCATCATAAACTTGCATAAAACCATACTTGTTAAGAAGATAATCGGATACAAGATTCTTACAAACTTTCGGAGCTAAATACACATCATTCAAAAGCAAAGATTTACCGGAAGTGAAAACAAGTTCCACTTGCCCAATGCCTTCAACTTTAACCGGATGGTTGTTGCCCATGTAGAGTTTCATACCATCATCCGCCGGTTTGAGAGTCTTGAATAAACTCTTGTCAATGCAAACATGTCTCGACGCACCAGAGTCTATATACCAATCATTACAACCAATGGAAACCATGTTAATATGATCCTTAATCATAGCTACAGATGAATTGGGTTCCTTCTCCTTACTCTTGCCCTTAGATGTATTTTTGTTCAAAAGACCATGCTTCTTTTTCCATTGGTAACACTCTCTCTTTGTGTGCCCTGGTTTGCCACATTCCCAACAAACTTGCTTAGGTTTTTGAATTCCTTTGCTAGATTTATTGTGGCTCTTGTTCTTATTCTTGTTTCCCTTATTCTCTTGCACCACATGGACCTTAGATTGCTCTTTGGAACCATCTTATAGGCGTAACTCCTCTTCAATCCGAAGATGGTTAGCCAAACTTCAAGAGACATAGCCTCTTTCTGGTGCATGAGTGTCCTTTTAGTCTCATTCCAAGAAGAAGGTAACTTCTCAATAATAGAGGATACGATTATAGATTCATCCATGTTCAAATTGTGTTGCTTGAAGTTACTAAAAATACGTTGAATCTCATGGAATTGATCTAGAATTTTCCTATTTTCATCCATCTTAAACTTCATGAATTGACTAACAAGAAAATTCTTACTTGAAGCATCTTCCGACATGTACTTAGTTTCAAGCATCTCCCAAAGCTTCTTTGCCGTCTCCACATGCTGATAGACATCGAAGAGAGTGTCGCTCATCCCATTGAGAATGCATCCTCTACAAATGTAGTCGTCATTCTCCATTTTTAGCCTTTGCCGAGTAGCCTCGATCCACATCTTCCTTGCCTTTGTCTCCATCACTCGTGGAAATCTTGCCGGTTGCATCCTCTTTGGGAGACTCCTCGGTCGTCACCTTCTCGGTCGAAAGATCTTGATTCACCTTGGGAGAAATCTCAATGTTAAGCACATAGGCCACATTGAGAGTCGTAAGTAAGAAATGCATCTTGCTTTGCCACCGCCGGAAATCAACTCCTTCAAAGCGCTCTAGCTTTTGGAATTGCTAGACATATCATGAAGCGAGGCTATTAGTAAATAGTTCTTAAGATTGTTGGAGGAAAGGGAGTAAACGGTATATAAATCAATGGAAACTCACTTGGATAATGCTAAGAGTCGTGGCCTAGTACTCACTTTCCTTAAGAACTATTTATTATACTGTAAATGTTCAAAGGGATAAAACTTAGCTCTTGTAACACTCAAGAAATTAGTTCTCACTTGAATCACTCAAGCATCGCTGCAATCTAGACAAGAATGAGGATGTGATTAGCTTAGAATGATGTGTCTCAAATAGCTTGGAATGTCTCCTATTTACAGGAGACTTCCACCCTCTTAGGATACCCTTTAGTCAAAGGATAATCAAGAGACTTAATGGAGAATCATATCTTTAATATGACCTTGACCAAGTCAAATCATATAGCTGTTGGAATATCTTTATAATCGTGCTTAATAATAATATCAAACACTAATTACACAAAATCATATAGCCGTCAGCATTTAAAACAATTCTGGGATCCAACACGGTCCGTGTTGGATCAACACGGTCCGTGTTGGGTGCAACACGACCCGCGTTGTTCCAACACGACCCGTGTTGAGCCCAGGAATGTTTCCTTTGCTCTCTGGAGACCAACACGACTCGTGTTGAGCTCAGACTCACCCGTGTTGATCATATTCTTGACGTTTCACTTATATATGATCCTTATACTTGTTATATATAATTCTTTAGGCTATATAATTAACTTATACTCTTGGAATATTTCCAACACTAATACTATACCACTGATGTTGGGTAACAGAATTTGGAAGACAAAACTTTTCTTTATGTCAATTTCATTGATTAGTGGAGTAACTCATTTTTTATTATATATTATGTTTATTTTAGGAAAATAAATTATTTACGAATAGGTCTTGCAGTTTTTTTGAGTATTCCAATTTTAATTTCTAATTTGTGATATAGTTATAATTATTATATTTTAGCTATCTTTTATATGATTAAATATTGATTGTTAGATATCTCGTTCATTACATGGGTTTAAGACTGGTATTAAATAAAAGTTTTTTTTTACTGCATTTCCATTAACCCACATTCCTATATTCACTCTCGTTTGAGTATTTCAAAATTCAAATACATTACTTTTATATATTAATAGATTCCTCGGTGAAGAAGAGCAGGCAGTGACGACAACACTGTAGCACCAGTCGCAGTACTGTAGTTGTGGGAGTTTCTAAAATTTTGTATTTCCCATAAGTTTGTAACAGACTATCTATCCCCAATCCCTCTCTGGCAGTTAAGAAATTTTTTTGGGTTTTTCATATTTTCGGTTTTGAATATTGTTAACTGAATAATACCCCCAAACCTGAATTGTTCTGGGTTGTTTCTAATTTTTTTTTTTTATTATTATTTTTGAAAAACTGACTTTTGATTTGTTGCTGCATATTCTGTGGGGGTGTGAGATTCACTTTTTAAAATCTCCTGATTTGTGAGAGAGACATATATGTTTATGTGTCTTTTGTTTGTAGGTGATGTTAATTGCGGTTAATTTCTGCTACAGATTTGCGCCTGATAGCATGCATATTGATTGGGTTAGGCATGTAGTTTGGACGAAAACTTTCTTTTTAACTAGCGTAGTTAAATTGAATATTAACCATTGATTATAAATAGAATAATCTGAACCGTTAATTTGATTTTTATTATTTTATTAATTTTATGAATGTAATCTTTACCAAATAATTTAATTTCCAAAAAAAAAATCTTGTACAATATTCTGCTAAGATTGTGGAATCTCCATACTTAAAGATTGCGGACGTTTGTTATATTATAAGTGCAATCACACTGTGTAGTTAATTTGACAAATGACAATCAAGCATAATAAAGTAGGTATTAGTGCAATGGTTGGATTAGGGGTTTGTGTGGATGTCTTGTAAGGTTGTAGGTTCAATACCCATCAGTTACTTTTTTTGCTTTCCTGTTTGCACAATGCAATTTTTTTAAACCCTTTAATTTTTCATTCTCCAATTGAGTGCTAATTGAATCAAAATTATAATTCCATGAAGTCACTTAATTAATCCAAAATATGCATTTATGCATTCACTTAATCACTTGGATCATTGCTTCACATTTTTCTAATGCATTAAAAATAAGTTTAACCTAGATCTTATTGGTTAAAGTCTGACTTCAAGTACACATATATCGGTATTTAAACCAAAACCTCTATTTGAATCATTTGATTAACTAATTAAAATATGAATTAAATTAAATGTGATTAACCCTAGCCTAACTCAGGGAGCATCATTAAAGTTCCATCTACCTTAACCCAACTTGATCCTTTGAGTGACCCCATTAATGACATATAAAATAACAGTGTATTGGTCATCTCTAATTTAGAACAAATATTATATATTTTATGTTTATCATATAAAATTTTATGTTTATCATATAAAATAACAGTCTATTAGTCATCTATAATCAAAAGGCCGAGGTCCGCCACTTATTGGAGATGCATGGTAGGCCTTTTGATGATGACGATGAACTGGGAGTATCAAGCGTCAGTAGAATATATAAAACCATTGCAATTTACGAAAGGAATTTATCATTGTAATTAGACCTGACAATTTCTTACCCGACTCGAACCCGTCCGAAATTTCTGAGTTTTGAACATGAATTTTTCAACTAAACCCGAAGTACACTGAACCCGAAAATTAACGGGTCAAACCTGACCCATCCGTTTGACCCGAAAATTTAACTTTTTAAGTTGAACTTTATTCAAATTTGTGACTTTTCATTGAAATTTTTAACTATTAAACTATAAGCGCAACTTATTTATTTGTTATTTCTCTTATTTAAGTTAAGATAATTTTAATAATCTATCATTACTAGAAAATAATCATATTTTATTATGTATATTGTATTAAAAGTAGTATTTAGAGACCATATTTGAAAAAGAAAAACGAAAAAGGTTGCAATCATAACCCGTTAGGTTGACTCGAAACACACCGCTCGTATTTACCCGAACTCGAAATACACCCGACTTGTATTTACCCGAACCCGATATACGACCGACTCGAAACCATCCGCCACCCGCCCGACCGAATTGACAGGTCTAATTGTAATCACATGAAAAAAAGATTATTTATTTTATATTTAATTATCAAGATGAATATGATGCATGGTGAAGAACTGATGATGATGGTGATTAACTGAGCTGAGATGATGGTGAAAGTTCAAAAAGGGGATAAAATTCCCGTTTGCAAAATTTTCAATAAATAACGTACTGCTTCAATGAAAAAAAAAATTATTCCATCAAAAAAAAGGAAAAAAAACAAGATTACTTATTTTATTTATTATGAGTATAGAAACTATATCTAAAAGATCTGAAAATATTTTATAATATTGAAAAAATATGTAAAATATTTTAATGGTCTAGATTAATTCTTATCAGATCAATGGTTCATATTGATCGACTACCATAGTCTAAAAAAATTTGACTACCTTTGAATTTTTCATTGTATAAAGAGTCTAAGATCAGAGGAAAATGAAGATTTTTAGGATTATAACACAACTAAGATGATTCTGGGTAAGATCCTTTTAATTTTTGCCCCATTTCTCTTTTAATTTTGAGTTTCTTTTTTAATTTTGAAATACTGAATCCTGAGTTTGTATGTGGTCTTAACCAATAGAATTTTAGAAAAATAAAAATGCTCAACCCCTCTTCCCGCCTATTTAAAAATAGTACAATTTTACCCCAAATTAAAATTTACATATTTGAAGTTATTTCTATTGTCGTAATTAGTTTATTGGGCATTTTTTTTATTGCTTTTATATAATTTTATACAAGCCGGGATGACCCTATATTATATTCAATATCTCTAAGTGAATATTGTATTTACAATTATATATTAATAAATCCAAAAATCCCTATCATTCCTCCCGTGCCACTATTTCAAAATTTGAATATATGACTCTTATATATTAATAAAAGATAGATTTTTTGATATCAAAATTATATTGTATTTTATTTATGTGAGAAAGGGAGGGAAAACAGTTAATAAATTTTATTTATCTTTAATCCCATTGGTTGTGGGCACTTAAATTTACTTTTTACTCACAATTTCATAATTCAGACATATTACTTTTATATATTAATAGATTATCAGTTATTTAAATGAATCCATTACCGTATTTATACTATATCTATTTCAATATTAATTAAATTTATTTATAAAATGGCTATCTATTGTCCCATGGCTTCATTTAAAATAATCTAATTTTTCATTGTTAACTAAATATCTCTTTTGTTTTATATCCGTTTAAGTAAGACTAGTTTAACTAAAGGCATTGATATTCATCGCCTCCCGCTCCCCCCTTTTCACTATTGTCTCCCCCCTTGGTTCATTTTACCTCTCACTCACTCATTGTCTCCTCTCTCTCTCATTCTATCTCATTCTCTCATTCTCATAACTCCCCAAATTGGTTACCGTTTTTGAAATTCAACCTAAAAACTCAATACAAGGCGGTAGATCATCGAACGACGAAGGTGTTAGTTTGTACATTTTAAAATTTGAAATTTTGGTGCAAAAAATTGAAAAATGCAAGCCGGAAGATGGGGCGCGGCTGGGCCGAATGCCGATCGTGGCGCTGGTCGTGGCTGGGCCGCGAGTGGCGTGCGACATTGGCCACTACTCCGTCGTAAATGGCGCATGACTGGGGTTTCGGCTGACATTTTTTCGATTTTTTGTACCAAATTTTCAAATTTTAAAATTTACAAACTTAACATCTTCGTCGTCCGAAGATATTTCACCTTGCATTAAGTTTTTAGGTTGAATTTAAAAAACCGTAATCAATTTGATGAATTATAAGAGAATGAGAGAGAATGAGAGGAGAGAGTAAGTGAGTGATACGATAGCAAAAGGGGGACGACGAACCACAATCAGTTAACTAAAAATCCAACATAGTTACAATCTCTTTCAATAGTGGCAGCTACCACATTAGTCTACGTACGAGTACTTCTTTTCTTTCACCCTTCTTTCTTTTACACGTGCATTAATTATTGGTGGGGTTTTACCATACACGTTGATTGGCGAGACAGCACATCGACATGTCATTCAAAATGGAAATAGAGGTGTTAATAATTGTTAAGGTTTTGGGGTGTGCCAAATTAATTATTCCTTTTTATGGTCAAGAAAAATAAATATAAATAAATGTACAAAAGAAGAGAGCACGCCATTGATAGCAAAACTATATTCCTATGGAATTATATAACTGGTTGTTTGTGACGGGGTGCCGTGTTGCTCTATTGACTATTGCAAAGTTCAAATGGAGCACGGATTGGACTGTGTTTGCCTATAAATCTATAATATAATTAGATTCATGAACTTCAATCAATGTAGGTCTTTTCTTTGAAAGTTCGTGATTATTTTAAGTTACGGTTAACATGACATTTCAATGTTATTCGACTTTTAAATTAGTGTTTCTTATTTTGTATTATGTGTTATTTTTGAGTTTCAATTTTAAGATACATTAATTACTATTTTCTTGTTTTACCTTTAATATTCATTAAATGATCCTCAAATGTTGATTTTAATGAAGAATATTTGACTCCTCTTTGCATAAACCACTTCCTAATTATTATTTTTTTAATATTGATTTTCTTCAAAAATCACATAAAAAGAAATAAAGAGAGCAATTATTACTCCAAGTCCTATGTAAGTATGTCCTAACCTCTATTGACTTCATACCATCATAGGTAAAAGTAAGCTAATTAAGCAAGTCTTTCATTATTCATATATAAATCACAATCAAACAATGGTAACCAATGGTCTATATAAATGTAATTGATACCATGAGCTCAACAAGATCATATACTAATACACGATATAAAATTGTAAAATGGTTATATCAATCATGCATAAAGGTCAATGAAAAAAGGTTAAAAGCATATTAATAAATAATTTTATAGAATTAAATGATAAAAAGTTTAAATTGAAAACTTATTCAATCAAAAGCATGTGAAATTTGATTATGAAATTACATATTAAGATAGACTCTACACCATCATTTTTTTTTATATAATTAGCGGCACAAGTCCCTTTTATTGATCAAAAGGCAGAAGCCATATAGAAACCAGTCAAAAAGAATGTCAATTACATCAACAAAATAGAATGGACGACCTCAACGAGAGTTCCAATCCAAGACAAAGCAGCTACCCAAGAAAACAGAAACGCAGTCATGAAAAATAAAAGGTAGTTGAGTGAACTAATGAAAGATGAAAGGAAATATATGAAAATTCATGACTAAAAATGTCGCAGAAGACCAGATACTAATTCAATCAAAAGTTTAAAACCAAATGTTGAGGATTATTGTGCACTCTAACATAATTGATAAGAAAAAGAAATTAGTCAAATTTATGTCTTGATTATAAGAACCTTAAAACTCAAAGATATTTCAATATATTTACTTTTGTTTTATGTAAAATGTAGGCCTTGATACCAATATGATTCCACATTTCCTTCCCACCCACCCACGATGGAAAGCACATTAATAATACTAATATCGCCTTGAGAGTTCATCAAATGATGGGGCCCTTAATCTCATTCACCCCTGGCCCCAACCACTCAATGACAGCTCCATAACGTAATTCCTACAACTTCAGGGGCATTTTGGGGAATCAAAGCTCCAACTGAAGGGTATTTTCGACTATAGAATATGTTACAGCCCAATAACACCGGGACCCAGCCCCAGTCATAGTGACCCGGCTTTTAGGACTTCTTTATTATTGTATTTAAGCCTGACCCTATCATTTTATTCCTAATACATTCACATCAAAAAAAGTTAATAATTAAAAAATCAAGTAATAATAATAATAACAATAACAATATTAATAAAATTTTTATTTTTAAGTATATTCCATCCGAAATTTTTACTCCCTCCGTCCCTTTTTGAATGTCAAATAAACTAACTTTACAAAACCAATGCATCTTAGAAATAGGGTGAAAATTTATGTATGGACAAGTGTACCCCTCATTAAGGGAAAAGATGAATAAAGGAGAATTTTAAAAGGTAAAATAAATATTTGATTTATTGATTAAGGGCAATATAGGTATTTTAATTATTGGAAATGTAAATTTGACAAATAAAAAGAGACAAGGTAGTTAAGAAAATTGACACTCATTAAGGGACGGAGGTGGTATTTATTATCATGAAATTTCGTGTCAAAACCTTTGATCATTAATTTTTTTAATGTATCTATTAATTTTACATATATCATTTATATCACCAAATTTGTAATGAAAAATACTATTTAAAAGTTATAAAATTATATTTTTTTGATTAAATATTGTGTGAGAAATTATTAAATAAAGATGGACTTTGAAAAGCGTCAAGTGGCAACGAACCCCATCATTCAACTATACTAGACAATTTGGAACCTCCCCTCTCTGACCTGTAAAATTTACTGTACTAGTGGTTATCGGTGAGATAAGGACCCGGTGAGTGGGTCAAATTTGCATATCATAAAAGAATTGTGTCTTTTGTTTCATTATAAATTAATTAATAGATTTCCTTAAATTACAAATCACTAATTTTTTATGATAAATTTGATAACTAAATTTAGTAATCTTAATGAAGTATATTATTTTCCTAATGAATTTAAAATAACATAACTTTGAGATGACAAATAAATCTCATAAAATATGTGTATACTTAAAATTAATTAAATTTGATGAATTATAATTTTGACCATTGAATTCAATTGATCCTAATTTTAAAAAAAGAACATAACAGTCACTAGCATTGGCAAAAATTCAGGTCCAGGTCAAATTCAGGCCAGTCAATGTTAAAATTTGGATGAGATATTAGTGTCCGGACCCGGTTTTTCGAGTTGGACAACGGACGGAACTAAATCCGAATCAAAATCAGGTTGGAACAATAGAAAAATGAGAAATATTGTGTTTGGGTATTTGATCAATTCGGCCAATGACAAAATTTAGATGAAAAATCCATGATGAAATCCAATTTTGTATTATCAGATAAATACGAATATTGTACGAATATTGGACAAAATTTTACTAGCGTAAATAGTCACCAATTTATTTGTTTATTGTTTTAAAAAAAAAAGAGTTAACACCTCTAAACTCCAAAGGTTGCATCGCGCAAATAGTGAGAATAAATTCTAACACTAAGACCCACAAGATTAATATATTGATCCGTTTTATTAGTGAGGACCCCACAATGTAATTTGGCTGCCTCACATTTAGCTCTAAATTTAAGCTTGTCTTTTCCAAATTTGGTCTCACGCAATATCAAATCAGCCATGTGGATGCTCACATCACATATTGATATGGTGGGAGTAGATTTGAGGCCTGGCTACTCTTATGGTGTAATAATTGTACATTTGTTCATAGTGTGTATATGATTATCCGGCATTAAGAGGATAGTTCTCTAGCAACGTGAAAGTTGGAGGTTTATCTTTCTCACAAGAATTTGAATTATAGTGAACGCAATTGTTTTTGGTGGATCCTATTGTGTTCCTGGAAGTTCCTTGTAGATCTATTTTCTAGGTTAGGAATACGAGTTTGGTTGATGACCGACTGATTGGAGACAGTTTTTTTTTTTTTTACCAAAGTACGTAGAAAAAAAGCTATATGAGGTGTTTGGTAAACAACCTTTTATATTAGTTTTTTAAACTCAATATGCTAGTTTTCAAAAAACTACATGAGTTAGACAATTCAAACGAAACTTTCTTGCAATTAACTAATCCAAACAGCTAAAGTCAAACGGCTTACCCAAACAACTACCAGCGAATAGTTATCACCTGTCTGCTAATAGTTACCAGCTACCGGTTGTTTGCCAAACTGACCCTACATAGATCTAGTTCAGTGGTTGTACACCCTCTCTCCTTGTAGCAACGTTGTTAGAGTCAGGATCTTAACTCGAATAAATGGGGTAGTTATGATCGAAATTAACCCAAGTAGGATCGTGGATCGAAATGTAAATAGTAGAATGACATCGAGGATTTTGGATCATATAATCGTAAGATCGTAGATCACGATCAAGATTTTAATAACTATGCCTTGTAGAGGGTGCCTAATGATTATAATGCTTCCCCCCCCCCCCCCCCCACCCCCAAACACACACACACTTACACACATATTAGACAAAGGTTAGAAGCTTCATTCAAGAGGAAAGCCCACACACGGAAAAAATTATTATTATACATTTACAAAAGGTATCAATACATTTAGCATATTTAGAGCTACATTGAATGATAACTAATATACATAGGTTCTATTTCTCAAGGCTGTCGTAATGGTATCAGAGGCTTGATTCGTGTCCAGAAGAATTTGGTCAAAAACTCTAAGGTTCCTAGATCTTCAAACGTTGTGGATGATACTTACTACCGCGACAAAGGCAACTTGATGGTTGTCTTCCAATTTAAGACCTTCTTGCGCCAATTATGTAGATTGTCACGGTAGGTTAGGAGATGCAATAGTGAGTGGTAGCCACTCTTGGGCTAGTAGTGAAGTTGAAGTCAAAAAGGATGCGATCAATTGTTTCTGAGGCTTAATTACAGAAGGGACAGTTCAACTCACATTGAATGTTACGTGCTGCCATTCTGGAGCGGACAAGAAGTCTTCCAGGGAGAGTCATCCAAGCCATAAAAGAGTGTTTCGGGGTATTAAGTCGATTCTAGATTAACTGTGCCCAATGACATTGATCTCAAAAGCAACAAGGAGCCTTATAAACTTCATTGACCTTGTAAGTGCTTTTATTGACAATAAGAACCTTAAGGTCATCCTTGACTTTGCAAATGTTCTTAATGTATCAACTTGTGTCACCCTTAGGTGGGATTTGCCACCAATCATGACCTTTGATGCAATGCTCGTGGATCCATTTCACCTACAAACATTGGTTCTCCATTGGTGAATTCTCAAAGTAAGCTTGTCAATAACTTTAACACACTTACTTTTGCTCAATTTGTTGTTAGACACTGCCCAAGTAAGATAGTGGGAAGGACCCCTCTTAAAAGATATGAGCTCATAGATATCTCTCTTCACACCTTGAGTCACCCTCGCAATAAGAATTGTGAATTTTGCATTTTTTGCCATAACTGAAGTCTCAATGAAGGGGTTGGAGGTTCTCGTGATGTGTTGCATCAATGTCATGTTTGTTGTAGAGAAGACTAAAAGATCATCCACAAAAACTCGGTAGGTGAGTTTCATTTGTCTACATTTAGGGTAGAATTTAAAACTATTATGCAAGGTAATATGAGCCAGGAACTACGTGATATATTTCATGGTTACAATGAACATAAGCGAGGAGATAGGATCCCCCTGGCGCATCCTCTCCCGCCGAAGAAATAGCCATGGTCAGTCCCATTGATCTGCACGTTGAAAGAAGTGGAGGTAATACATGTCATAATCCACTTGAAGAATTGTCAAGGGCGGGGAGATTTATAACCCGTCAGAATCTCCCTGGTGAACTTCGAATACACCGTGTCAAATGCTTTGCGAAGGTCAAATTTTTAGGAGGCAACTCAAGGTTGTGGCCTTTCTGTTGAAGTCTTGGGTTAGTCCTTGGGGCATCAAGATGTTATGAATGAGCTTTCTCCTGTATACAAAAGTTGCATGACTTGCATTTAAAATATAGGGAAGAACCACCTTGGTTTTGTTGATTAAAAGTTTTTGATAAACATTTATAGATAATCAAGTAGAAAAATGGGCCTAAAGTAAGCCAGATTTGCAGGAATAACAAACTAGTATAACAAGAGCAGTAATAAAGTAATATTGTACCTTTTACCATCCCTACTCACATGATTTTTGAAGTCTCCTAAGCTATTGTGAAGCAACTTAGTGTGCCTTTCTACGAACTTAAAAAGGTTTCTTACAAACTTTAAATAATAACCAATTTCTTAGAGGGGCTATTAGGGAGGGTCAATCTTAACTTTATTAAGGTTTTGAGAGGTAAAAGAGGCAACTAAAAATCCATTTTCAAATATTGTTCAGGAAAAATCCGATAGATCTTCGTCTGTAATATGGACGTTTACCAGGCTTAAAACTTTACATCTTTGAGAATAAATTCAAAATCAATGAAAATAAACTCAACAACCACATGGTAGAGTATATCACAAGCAACATGCTCGAAGTCCAATCTAAATGCATTCACAAACCTATGCAACATTGCATATTAAAACTTAACTTTAAACATATACACACAATACCTCTTAACTCATATACATTGAAATATCCCGGCCCAAAAAAAAAAGGTCCTATTAGTATTATTACCTATTTATTAAGCCCATTTATAATTTTTAGGCGGAGTCTCTCTAAATTCTAATTCTCCTAATTATATATACCTACCTAATAATACATTGCATCCCGCCGCCTATTGTAGAAAAGGAGAAGAAAACTCTAAAGATTAGGCACCTACCCTCCATCTCAGTCAATTTGATTCGTACTGTTGTATATTGGTGCTTTCCGCATTCAAAAGTCTTTGCAATTTCTTAATTCGACTAAGTGCATGCGTTATAAATTTTATAGCTTTTCTACAGCCTTAATTCAATGTTCCAGATTTGAGTTTATCTTTGCGATTTATCAAACCTTGGTATTGGTGGTTAATCTTTTTAATTGATTTCAATCAGTAATGACTTCTGCATGAAAATTTTGGGTTTTAAGTCTTGAACTGAGATTTGACTCATTAGAAATAAAAGTTACTTTTTAGTTTACAAGCTACTACATTATATTGTCAATCCTACCATATATAATTAAGGTTTTCCGATTATTGTATATTAACATTCCAAAAGGCTTTTCTTCATTTTAACGAGCATGTGGATTTTTGTAATTACTCTATGATTGCTTAAAGACCCTTCATTAAAGTTGACTTTTATTTCCTTAGCTGAAGTTTAATTATTGCAAATTTACGCATCAAATAGTGTATTGTAGTTTCTAATACTTTGTTTAGTCAATTTTTCTCGGTTAACACCATTTAATACTACCTTTTTCATTAGTCTTAAAGCATAATTGATTTATGGAGGTAGAGGTTGCTTGAGACTTTTTTTTCTTGGACATCGATCAATTTTGATATTTCATAATCATCATCGTCTTTTACAACCCATCTTGCTATCCACTGAGTTAGGAATTTGTAAGTTGCTCATTCTAAAATTTCTTATACGGACTAGTACTAAATCTTGGAGAATTGGCCTCATCATAGATTATATGTTTGTTGTCATTAACAATCCTATCTAAAGTAAATTAGTATATTAATATAAGTATATTCTCATTCTTATAGCTCATATGGATTATAGGAATTATCCGCGTGGTGGAGTTTGGCATATTCAACTGGTGTTTTAGGTAAGTGGTGTGATACTTCTTTAGTCTTCCTTCGTGCCCAAAATATTATTTTGTAAAGTTCTTTTCCGTAAATTAATTTTATTAAATCGGGTTGACATGTTATTATTTAAGTGAAGGATTATTGGACAAAAATAAAACTAACTTTGGGGGTATTGGTCGATAATAATACAAACAATTTTGTTGAACGCTAGCGGTACCAACTATGGACCTATTTTCTAGCAATAGTACACGACCGAGCTGGTAGGTTTCTTACTACGCAGAAAGATTATGTATCGCCTAATTGCTTGAGCTAAAGACCAAAGTAAGTTGAAAACACGTAAATGGTCATTTTTTATGCCAATTAAGCAACATTAATAAACCTTGCTATACAATAATGTAAAAAAACAATTTGATTGTTTTCTAGATAAATTGATCAATGCTGCATAGATGGCAAAAAAAAAAAAAAAATCGACGGTCGACATTTTTTTCCACTTGTTCCAGCTTCAAGTTCACACAATTAGGCGACAAGTCGTCTTTTCATCAAGTTAATTACCTATCAACTTGGCAACGTACTACTGCTGGTAAATAGGTCCATAGTTGGTACCACTAGTTTCCAACAAAATTGTTGGTATTATTATCGACCAATACCCCCAAAGTTCGTATTATTGTTGTCCAATAACCCTTAAGTGAATTATATTTGGTTATATTTATGTCCGAAAGATTTGTTCGACTCCGTTTTGATTTATATGTTTATAAAGTGAACCTTTCGATGTCAATTTTATAAGTTAAGTTCGTATTTTGATATATACTTATTGGAACCTATAGTAGTGATTTTAATTAATCTTTGCAAGTATGTGTTACTAAGTTATTTTCGTAATTTTGACCTATTGATTTATTTGTTTAAAAACTACCCCTTTGACGATAATTTTATAAGTTGTAGTTATTTTATTTTATTTATATTTTGCCTTGATGTACCAAGTGACATTTTGTGATGATTTAACTAAATTATTTTCAAAGTAGTCGTTTTGAATAATAGTTTTGGTATTTGAATTATTTGAATCATCCGTTTCTAAGTGATTTTGTTGGTTTAGTTTACTGTTATTTGAAATAGCTTGACGGGGTACTGTTTGTACATTTTGATGTTCAAGTTACTGGTTTTGTTTTTGGGTTATGTCTTCTGCCTTAGCCAGTTAAGGTATGCACTGGACCTGTCGATCGACTTGTATGCGCACTATTGTGTATTCCGATATATGTGTGTGTTCCGTTAGGCCCAATCCTTTGTTGCTTTGCCACTGGGTCAATAGTGGTACATCGTTGCCCCACCACTGGGTCAATAGTGGCTTATCGTTGCCTTTGTCACTAGGTCAAGAGTGACCTTAGCCCTAACAATGTGATTTTGATTGCTATGTTTTGATATATATACTATGTCACTTTGACAGAAATAGTTTGACCCGTTTTATGATATATTTTGGGAGGTTTTAGCTGACTAAAATGTTTGTAAAACCCAGTCATATTTTGTTATGTATTTATTTATGAACTCTGACCCAGCCTATGTTTTACTCACATGCCTAACCCAGCTAAGGGGGTGTTATGCTACTAACTGGGCTTTCGGGGTCATCCTTTCATCTTCTTATTTTTTTCAGGTTTGATTCATGACTTCTTGGTGGTATCTGAGTTACCTATGATATTAGAGTAGCGTAAGGAAGCCTAGTGGGCTAGGTTTCTGAGTAGTACTTATGTCTCCTGTTCTTTTTGTTCAATGGTTCTTTAAAGCTGTAAGCCTTGTCACAATTCGTTATAGCTTCTGTTGTATATTTAAGTATTCTTCTTAGTTGACTATTCAATCAAGTGCTCTATTCCAAGTTAAGTCTATTTTTGTATCTTGGCTTTGTTTTTGTCTTTTGATGAGCCTTGCATACTTGTCGGACCTTGTCCTACAGGTGTGTGGCGTCTATTACCCCTCGGTTCGAGGCTGACAAACATACTCCTTAAATACATAAGGATGACTTCTATACATTCAAATTACATGATATTAATCAAATCAATCCCACTCAAGTAAGCACTTCACATATGTCAATAACTTCACCTTTTTCTTCAACAACCTAAAAGGGAAGGGGAAAGAAGAATAGGAGATTAGCAGACCATAACTTAGTGGAGAACTGTTGGAGGTAGGAGTATGGTATAGATTCTAATGGTAAACTCGCTTGGGATATCGCTAAGAGTCGGGACGAACTCACTTTCCTTAAGAACTATCTAATATACCGTAAATGTTCAAAGAGATAAAACTTAGCACTTAACACACTCAATAATATTGTTTCTCACTTGAAACACTCAAGTATAGTTGCAGTCTAGACAAGAATGAGAGGTTGTGATTATAGGATGGTGTGCTCAAATGGCTAGAGAATGTCTCTTATTTATATGAGACTTCTCGCCCTCTTCATACCCTTGGTCAAATGACTTAATTGAGGTCCTTAATGAGTATATTGACTTTGACTAAGTCTACTGGCCATATGGTATAATGAGGATATAGTAGTTGGGTACTTAAATCTAATACAAAATCGAGATTATGACTTAATGGAGAAGGTCATATAGTTGTTGGAGCATTAAAACAGCTCCTGAACCTTAACACAATTCGTGGTGAGATCACCGCGGTCCATGTTGGAGCACCACGGTCCGTAATGCCTCAACACTGTTCGTGTTGAGCCCAGAGAGCTTAATCTAGCTCTCTGGAGACCAGCACGGGTCGTGCTGGGCTTGTATTCACTCGTGTTGATCATATTTCTTATGTTTATCTTGTATAAGACTCTTATACTTGTCTCACATGACTTCTCATGCTATATAATCTTCTTATATTCTTGAAATAATCCCAAAAATCCCCCGACATTTCAAGAGTATGAAAAAACCCTTGAAATAAACTTGGATTATAACTTAAGGAGCTAACACCCCCGCCATTTGAGAAATACTTGTAATCACCCGAGAAAGACACAAAGCATATACCTAATGAAAAGTAGATTGCTCTTTGAACTTTTCAATAATTGTATATAAGCAAGAATTGGATCTAAATCACAAAGTAGACAAGTCTTTGAACTTTGTGTTCATATTGATTAACCATGCTCATAACACACATATAACTTTACTCGACACTGTTATCCAGTCTTGTGTCCTTATCCTTCGTAAGTGTTTCGGAACTCTAGCTCCAAGTTCCTTTATGTGGCCACACATCACACTTACATAGGAAGACTTTGTAATATACAACCTCTATATTGAAGTTTTCACAAAGTCCATTAAGAGTATCACTACTCAACCTCTTGTTATTACAGATTCTAAGCATCACTTAACCTTGGAATTTTAAAGATTGATGCTTCCTACTAATTTAACAAATTCATACTCATTTGAACTTTAGAAATTGGTGTTGTTCCAATTTGTAAAGTTGAGTCTTTGTTGTAATTAGTAGAAACTTGTGTTGTACTTAAACACATCCCCTTTGAAACACTTATTGTCAATTCTTTAGGTAATCCTCTGAGTTAAAGGATCAACTAAATTTTCTTTTGACTTGATAAATCTTGAAGTTACTACTCCATCCCTTATTAATTGATGAATATAGGCATGTCTTAGACCAATGTGCCTTGACTTTCCATTGTAGACATGACTATACACAACATCAAGAATAGACTTGCTATCATAATGAATTGTGATAGGTGTCATTGGTTTATACCAACAAGGTATTTCCAATAATAGGTTCCTTAACCATTCTGCTTCTATAAATGCATTATATAATGCTGTCAGTTTCGAAGCCATAGTGGAGTCTACCATACTAGCTTGTTTCTTGGATCCCCAAGAAATCACTCCACCTTCTAATTGGAACACCCACCCGGTATTCGAAAAATAATCTTCTTTATCACTTATCCAACTTGCATCTGAATACCTAAGGCTCTCCTTTATAAGTGAGTTGGTAACTTTAGTACGAGCTAGATATTTTAGTATTCTCCGACCAACATACCAATGCATTTTGCCTGGATTACTTGTATATATGTTTAACTTGCCAATTGCATATGCAATGTCTGGCCTTGTACTTGTCATATCATACATGAGACTTCCTATCACCTTAACATTTCAAATTGATGAACCGGAGAACCCATGTTCTTCTCTAGTTTCTTACTTGAATCATAAGGTGTACTTATCAGAGCTATATTCTTACTTGGGAACTTGTCTAAAATTTTCTCAATGTAATGCTCTTGAGATAAACTGATTTCATCATTATTTCTAATGATCTTAATACTAAGAATTACATCCGCTTCACCCATGTCCTTCATAGAGAATTTAGAGGATAGAAGTTCTTTGGTCATATTAACTTGTTCCATGTTGGTCCCAAAGATCAACATATCATCAACGTATAGGCAAATGATCACCCCTTTGTCATTCTCAAACTTATAGTATATGCACTTATCCGACTCATTGATCTTATACCCACTTGAAAGTACTACTTCATTAAACTTTGATGTCATTGTAATAATCCAGTGTTAATTAGACCATAATATTATTTAGTTGGGTTAATTAATCAAGTTAATTAACCAAAGTCGCGCATTTCAATTCACCTAACTGTGTTGTTTTTGCAGGACTTGAACAGTGCAACGACCACCGATTCTCCATTATAGTAATTTTGGTAGATAACTCTCAAATAGTATTACCGATCCTTCCTAGTAAATCATAGTATTTAAATCTTTTGTCTAAAAATTCTCTTTTAAATTTGTTATTACTTGAGGATGGAGTACTCATCAAATTTCTATTAGTAAAATTCTACGTAAAATTTCTCATGGTTTAGTCTTGTAGAATTTTTATTCGGGAAACCCAAATTAATGGTATTGGGTTACAAAGTAAGGATTAATAAGTGATTGGGCCTGTTGTTATTTCTCCCTTGAAAGCCCAATATAGGATTGAAAGAAATAAGGCCTCATTAATATAAGTAGGAGGGGAGGGTATTATAATTCTTTCTCCATTCCTTTTATTTCAAAATTCAGATGCAACTCACTCACTCAAGACCCTCTTTCTCCCTCATTCACCTTCTGCCTGCTACTTTCTCTCTGCTGTCACTGTCCTGCCATCTCTCCCTCCCTGGTCGGACGCGACCACCGGCGCCAGTTACCAGTGACGATCGGGGGCGGTGGCCAGCAGCCGTCGGCTGTCTCTCTCTCTCTCTCCCTCTCTGCTGCTCTCTTTCTCCCCCATTTGAAGGTAATCTCTAAACTCTTCTCTCTCAAATTAAAGTAATGGAGTGAATTCTATTTAGGTATGAGATTCTGAGTGTTATTATTTGTTTTAGAGAGTAATTGGAGTGCAAGTGTTAATCTCGTGTTTTGATTGTCTATTGAATAAGTAAAATTATGTTGGAGTGATGTGAACCAAGTAAGAAATTGAGAAATTAGGTTTGATTATTGAATTGGTGTTGTGCATGTTAATTTTGATGGTAATCTGAGGTTTAGGAGTGTGTGCATGTCAAATAGTGGAAGTAGAGAGAGTTAGGAATGACTCTTGAGAGGAGACATAATAGGAATTTGGTTAGATTGCACTAAATTAGGGTAAATTGTGAATGCATGTCAAGAATTGAAGATTTCTATGTGAATATGGACGGAATTAAGTCTTTCAAGTGTTGCATGTATCATGAATGGGTTGGAATTTGGAAGAGATTCGAGATTCTATACTTTGATTGTGAATTTAATTTTATTTCGTGTTCGGTTTATCAGATTTGTAAAACAAACGCCACGTATGTGGCCTGGGTGACCCAAAATAAAGGGAATTAGTAGGGTAGTCTGCTGTGTTAAGAGGATTAACCATGGAAGACACATTTAAGATATGCATTAGAGTATTAAATCAAGTGAAAAAGCAAGGAAAAACCTCAAGATTGGCGGTTTTCGAGTAAATCTCGTAATCTGAATTTTCTGGAGGCAACCGAGACTTTCATAACCAAAAACATTGTGAAAAATAGTAGCCTTAAGTATTAGCTTGCACCCGGTTTTGGAATTATAGGATTTCGTTATGTATAACTCAAGTTATGCAAAATTGGTGAAGGGGTTCCATTATGTACGTTTTTGTTTGAGCAGTAGGTTTGTGGAATTTCAAGGGGTAAATAGATCTTATTAGCCTACGGGTTCAAAATAAAAGTTGTAATATGTTCTACAAGCTTTCCGAAAAGGGGTCTTATGCATTCATTGGATATCGGGAGAGAAAGTTATGGCCCATTCTTTCAGCTATGTAATTAAATTCTGCCCAGAAAATAATAGTAACCATGGCATATTCTAGACACTATTAAGACCTTTTCTAGGGTTTATATGAGGTTGTGGTCACATAAGAGTTATAGTATGCAATTCAAGCTTTCCATAGACTACTCATGCGCCTCAACCGGTACTTGGAGATTAATTTATAGTCTTCCGAAAGACCACTCCCATTTATTTCTTTTTTCAAAAAGACAGCTTGACTATCTTATTTAGTTTCACCCTTTAGCAATTGTTTTTAGCTTGAGCTTTTAACTAGGAAGTTGTAGGTCTTAATGCGAGCTTTCCAAAGAGTCCTGTCCTTTTGCAAGGTCTTTCAAGACATGTAGGAAGAATTATGTCTTCCAAGTATTATGAAAATTCCAGAAATCTTTCAAACTTATTGAGTTTTGTTTTATTGATTTATTCAAGGAACCCTTCCCTTCTGAGAACTCAACCTAAGTATTTTTCTTTATTCTTATTTTTGTTTAAGTAACCTCCAAGGGGTCGTTGCTGCTACCTGTCCAAGTCCGCTCAAGTGCAAGTGGTCCTTCAGTCGGTCCGATTCAAGGTACGCATATTGCATGTACTCTTCTTAAACTCTTTTATCTGAGTTTAATAAGCAAGTGTAATAAGTATAATGAAGATAAGTAAGGTTTAATTGTTTTGTCACGTAATTATGGCCCCTACCCATGTTACTTGTGCCATCGAGCACTATCAAAGTTAATACCTAGCCAGTGTACACCCATCCGGACCTCCCGATCGGTCTGGGTATGCACATACGGAGGCTTACACCAATGATCATAAGCAGGGACCATCAAGATAATAAAATGGCAAGCAAGTTTTATTGTTACTTTATTGTTTTATCGTTTTACTGTTAATGAATTGAAATGCGCGAAATAAAATGAATTACTAAATGTTTGACTGTATAGGGGTATGCGTATTGAGTTTATCTCATTCGCAAATGTATTTTATGTTTTGTTTTAGGTGGTCCTTCGAAAGGAAAGTCTCCCAAGGCAAATTCCACTAAGCCACCTGCTGACGCTTAGAAGGTGAACTTTCTTGGTTCTAGTTTAGTGCTTTTGTACCTTGATGGTGGAAAAACGATTATTTTGGAGATGGATGTAAACAAAGATATTGTGGATGGGACCCTTGGTGTATAAGTTCATGGTTTTCTTGTGTGTTATGTCCTGAAAACTTATTTGGGTCGTAGTATTAACGGTTTTATGTCTCTTGTTGAACCATGAGTGTTTTAATGTATGTTGCTTGTGGAAGATAACCTATTTTCAAATTATGAGTGAAATATTAATTCTTGTTTTCAAATTATGAGTGAAATATTAGTTCACGGTAGTGAAGGGCGGTAATGCTCTTAGGTTAAATAATCCGCTGCTAATCATTGCGTTAAGTGATGTTTAAGTCTTAATCTAGTGATTTTAACCCGGAGGTACTATGAAAATCACTTATAGATGGTGTACTATGAAAATCAATGAAAGTCATATAATACTTCATTGATAAAACTCAAAAGATAAACTTGACAAAATCTGGAATAATTATCAATGAAAGTCACATAATACTTCTTACCACCTATAGAAGGTGTACTATGAAAATCACCTAAATCACTATGAATTAAATCAAGCAATTTAGAAGTTTCTTTTTATACTTGAGAATGAACTTTTAGTGATCTTCTTAAGCATGCATGTCTTACACTTTTCTATGTCATCATTCAATTTAGGAGTTAAATCAATATTGGACATTTCCTTCAACTTTTTAAAGTTCACATGTCCTAATCTAGCATGCCATAGAAAAGAATTATTTAAACTTGACACATGCATATAAGCAGAAATCATGTCGTCTTTATTACTTTTAGCATTTAACTTAAACATTTCACCGTAAACATATCCCTTCCCAAAAAAAGTTCCTCCCTTAGAAAGTACATAGTTATCCCCATCATAAACTAGCATAAAACCAAACTTACTAAGAAGATAATCAGATACAAGATTCTTACAATTTCTGGAGCTAAATACACATCATTCAAAAGCAAAGATTTCCCAAAAGTGAAAGTGAGTTCTGTTGGAGTATTTCAAGAGTTAAGAGGCATAAGGTATAAGTTATAAGCATGGGATCGACCGGAGAGGTCGAATACAAGCTTAACTAAGAAAAGGGACTCAACACGGATCGTGTTCAGTATGACATGACCCGTGTTGACGTCCAGAGAGCACAGAAAATGTGCACTGGATCAACACGGTCCGTGTTGATCAACCACGGGTCGTGTTGACTTCAACACGGTCCGTGTTGATCTAACACGACCCATGTTGATCACAGTCGGGATTGAATTTCAAATCCCTTGATTTATGCCTTGTGTTGAAATGAATTTGGTCATGATTTTGGATGATATTGACTGAGAAATCATGACATTCAAACCAAATCCCTTGAATTGTGCCCAATGCAATTGGAAGGTTTGACCTCCTTATGACTCCAAAGGTTCTCTATATAAGGTGGATGAATTCCCACATTCATATACACCCTCAATCCTCTTCTATTCTCTTCTAGAGAGTTTCAACACACTCCTAAGGTGTTGAACTGCAGCAACATTCTTGAGAGTTCATGAGAAATCTTGAACTTTGCTTACAAGAAGTTAGGTTTTACCCTTGAGTCTATTCACGGTCTAGTGAATAAGTCTTAAGGGGAGACAAGCTTGCCCTCGACTCCTAGCCACCCAAGTGATCCCCATCTTCCATGTGACCGTGTTTCTCCATCTCATTGTTATTTCCAACAATCTTAAGACTTATTGTCACCATGGATGATCGAGTTTGAGGGATGGAATTTTCAAGATCAAGATGCTATGGAATCGAAAGATAAGTTTATGTTGTTTTATACAAGTTTTTGTTTATTCAAGTTTATTAATTTTAATTATCAAGATTATTAATCAATTGTGATTCATTTGATTGATGTAGTTGAGATCTCGATCGGTTGTGGCAATGGTGATTGATGGTTATACTCAAGAGGTTCAAGGAGTATGATGAGATTGCCTTCATATCGAGATAAGTTTTTTATTTTCATTAAGTTGGCTTTTATTTGATAAGTGGCATAAGTTATTTTGATTTGAATTTGGGTTAATTCAAATTAAATGATTAATTAGAAACATGTTGAGATTTATTTTTATACGCCTTGTTAAGTCACCATTTATAAATTTTCAAGAAAGTGGTGTGTTAAGGTGTTTGTGAGTACATGTTTGTTTGCCATTATGCCAAAATGTTAAGTGTGATTTTATTATTGTTAAGTAAATCACAAAGTGCCATTGATAAGTGAGTTTATGATTTTTATGGCATGTTTTTCTATGATTAAGTGCATATATGTGGTGTTCATATATGAGATGCCTTATAAAAATAAAGCATGATAATTGTTTAATTAAGTTTATCATGATTATTTATATTTTGAGTACATGAGTTTATCAATTTGTTGTTAATTGATGGAATGACAAGCATGAATGTTTAATTTTTCAAGTTTGTACATGTGCAAGTTTGTATGTCAATCTATATGATTCACATGTTTAAGTTTATGTACATGACTATTATTATTCTCCGTTAGAGATAAAAGCATGCTTGAGTTAAGACAATGTTTATTCATGAAAGTTCTTGTATATATGTTTTTAAGATATATACTTGTGTTGTCTTGTTTAGTACATGTCTTGTTGAGCATACATAATATGAATAAAGGTGCAAGTGTTCATGAAATGTATGAGTTTGACATGGAAATTTATAAGTTGTGAGAATATGGATTCGTAGTAATTTGTCTCAAGATGAATTCATGTGATCAATTCTTATTTATTTGATTATGCAAAGAAGGTCTAGATGTTTGCTCATATGTCTCAAGTCTTTGCATGTTTCTCTCAAAGTTCAAGTTGATTGTCTAATGTGAGTTCATGTTTGTGATGCTTAAGTTTTGACAATCATATGTTTATAAGTGCTTGAAAAGTATTGATGATTATAAGTTGTTTAAATATATATGTCGTTATATATTTTAATTAGCACTTATGCAAGTATGCTTTGTTAAAATGTTTTGATTGATCTAAGTTTCAAGTATCCTAGTATGCATGTTATTAATCAATCATGTTACATGGTTTTTTATGTATGAGGCATGACAAGTTCAAAAAGTAATTATATGATGTTAATTAAGTAAGTGTGCTAACTATGTTAAAAGTATAAGATCAAGTTAATTCATATGATTACATTGCGTGAATAAGTTAAGCTATGACATGTTTCTTATTTTAAGATATGAATAATTTATTTTTTGTTCATATGAGTACAAGTAGAAATGTATATTTCTTATTTGTCATGGTAGTAATTAAAGTTCTCACGCATAATATTGTTTCGATGAGTTTAGAATAGCCTAATAAGAAATAATGACGGTTTATGTGATTATTATAAGCATATGGGCTATGGGTGTGTCATAAGTAACATAGACACAAATTTATTTATAAGGGCAAGCTTCTCATGTCCAATGATCTTGGAATAACCAAGATGGTTTTGTTATTACGTGTTTACTTTGTAATTCATGAGATAAGTAAATGTTTAATTATGAGAAGGTTCATACTTTGTATGGTTCGTATGCTAATATATATGGCTTACATATTAAGGCATATGGTTAAGACTTGTTAAATATATGATTATGTAAGATGTAAGGATAATCATGGCTCTATGTATTCATGTGTTTAAGTTGAATACATGTAATTGGCCTTATCGCCATTTTATGAAATTATAAGTGTTCATCATGTATGAATGTAAGTAGTACGTATCTACTATAAAATAAGTTGCATAATGTATGCATGTTGGACTATGTGCATGATCATTTATTTTAGACGCATGATGTTTACCTAAGTTCATGTGTTACAAAAATTGGATGATTATTGCTTCATTTGTTAATAGTCTATTAATCTAGTCTACATGTTTGATATGTAGGATCCAATCAAGTTTACTACAAAGGGAAATGCATAGGGCTTTCATATACATTTGTTTGATCCATCCTTAAATGGTTTATGGATTAATATTTTGAGTAAGATTGGCTTACGGGGCGAATGATTATGAGTTCCATGTTTTTAAGATTTAATAAATGGATCTAATCATATAAGGAGATATGACCCAATTAGAATGATGTTTCATCATATGAGAATAAAGGTCATATAACTATAAGATAATCATTCAAGATCGATTGAGGTTCTTTCTAGCCTAGCCAATGTTAAGATATGTAATAAGTTTCATTACATATGGTATTTAAGTTTATGATATTCAAGCTTTGTAGCAAATGGTTGAAAGTGTAATGTTCTAATTTACACATAAGATGGAATCTAATTTCCATGAAACTTAAGTGTTTCTTCAAGTTTAAGTTGGAGGAGATTTCTTCCATTGAAAATCAAATATTGTTTTGATTTATACAAAGGCTATAACTATGAAATCCAAAGTTATTTGGATATAGCTATTCAAAGAACACGAAAATCAAATGTTAGTTTGATTTACAAGGTTCTAAGGCGATAAGTTTTTAACTATGAAATCCAAAAGTTATTTGGGTATAGTTATGCCAAGAACATTGAAAATCAAATGTTAATTTGATTTATAAGGTTGTTCTAAGGTATAAGTAGTAGCTATGTAATCCAAGGTACTTGGATGAAGACATAATGATAAGGAAAAGAATGTGAAAAATCAAAAGGAATTTTGATCTTGTAAGCATTTCTTTCAAGGTAACTATACAAGTTGTCCAACATCTTGGACAAGGTTATAGTAATGTCTTCATAAGCATTACGAGGATTATCCATGTTATTTGGATAATGTTAAAATCAAGGTTTGAGTTCATGAGATTTTGGCATTACAAAAGAATGTATAGTTCAAAGGTTTGTCGCCTACTAATACATTCGTTTTGTAAGTTCAAATATGAACTAAATATTTTAAAATTTACCAAAGCTTATAATGCGATGGTTTAGTCGTACTATGATAAGTGGTAAAGTATTTCTTGCCTATTCCTATAGTGTGATGGTATAATCACAACTATGATGAAGGAAAGAAATGTTAAGTCTAAGATATGATCATGATAAGTAAGGTCATGGAAAGATATGTATTTATCTAGTGATCTTAGTTAATTGAGGGCACTCAAAGGTATCATGATCAAGTTCTTTCAAGGTCAAAAAGTTCTCTAGTGATCCTTGATAAGGGGATGGGAGTAAAGCCCAATTATATATTATCATCAACGGAGCTCCAACTCACGCTTGACACCTCTTGAAAAGTCTTGAGTTCAATGGTCGACAACGTTGAATGATAATGGAGCATCAAAATATTTAAGGTAAATCATCCCAAAGACAAGATCATGCTCAAGAACCGTAATGTTTAAGAGGTTTAAGTCTATGACTCATTAACAGACTTTGAATCGATGAGATGGGGAGCTCTATTATGGGGCGTAAAAGTCTGCCTATGCGAGGACGTGAAGTGGGCCGCTTCGGATAGCCTAGGGTTGGGCTTGATGGTTCTCACGGAGGGTATGGGACACATGGCCGGTTTGAAATAGTGTCTTTATTTTTAAGCAAGGTTTTGGGTTGTGTGTGTGTGATATGTATCCAATTAGTCAAATAAGAATGTAAAGTTCAAGGACTTGTCTACTTTATCATTCAGACTAATTGAAATTATGTACACTAAGTGAAAGTTCAAGTCGAAAGGCACTTTCATGACGCATAACAACTCCTCGATTTCTCGGGTGTTGAATCTTTCTAGAAGTCGCCATGTATGGCAGGGGTAATTTTGCCCAAGTGAGGGATCCCGGGCTATTTCAAGTGGTACTCTTGAAATGGCGGGGGATTGTTGGAGTATTTCAAGAGTTAAGAGGCATAAAGTATAAGTTATAAGCATGAGATCGACCGGAGAGGTCGAATACAAGCTTAACTAAGAAAAGGGACTCAACATGGATCGTGTTCAGTATGACACGACCTGTGTTGACGTCCAGAGAGCACAGAAAATGTGCACTGGATCAACACGGTCCTTGTTGATCCAACACGGGTCGTGTTGACTTCAACACGGTCCGTGTTGACTAACACGACCCGTGTTGATCACAGTCGAGATTGAATTTCAAATCCCTTGATTTATGCCTTGTGTTGAAATGAATTTGGTCATGATTTTGGATGATATTGACTGAGAAATCAGTCATGATTTCTCATTAATATCATTCAAACCAAATCCCTTGAATTGTGCCCAATGCAATTGGAAGGTTTGACCTCCTTATAACTCCAAAGGTTCTCTATATAAAGTGGATGAATTCCCACATTCATATACACCCTCAATCCTCTTCTATTCTCTTCTAGAGAGTTTCAACACACTCCTAAGGTGTTGAACTGCAGCAACATTCTTGAGAGTTCATGAGAAATCTTTAACTTTGCTTACAAGAAGTTAGGTTTTACCCTTGAGTCTATTCACGGTCTAGTGAATAAGTCTTAAGGGGAGACGGACTTGCCCTCGACTCCTAGCCACCCAAGTGATTCCCCATCTTCCATGTGACCGTATTTCTCCATCTCATTGTTATTTCCAACAACTTCCACTTGCCCAATGCCTTCAACTTTAACAGGATGGTTGTTGCCTATGTGGGGTTTCATACCATCATTCGGGGTTTGAGAATCTTGAATAAACTCTTGTCAATGCAAACATGTCTTAACGCTCCCACATCTATGTACCAATCAAGGTTGTTAGAATCGGGGTTCTAGTTAGGATCGATGAGCGTTGTTAGGATCGGAATCATAGAATCGAATCGAGGATCGTAAGATTCTAATGCAATAGGAAAATATCAAAAAATGTTCTATAATAGTTAAAATCATAACAAATGTTCACTAGTAATGAAACAATACATTACTGAATCAAAAAAATGAAACAATACATTAAATTGTATATTAAGTGAATAATATTAATACAAAATGCATGTTGTTATGACAAAATTTAAAAGATGATAATGTGCGTAAGCATTATTAAACTCTTGTAGGATCGAGGATCAAATTGTAGGATTATAGAATCGTATTGCGATTCTAACACATAATATTCTGGTTAAACCAGGATCGTAAGATCCTAACTACTTTCAGATTTTAATAAGAGTTGGATCGATGGAAGATTTTTGGATTGTAAACTCATAGAACCGTTGATTCGGATCGAGATTTTAATAACTATGGTACCAATCATTACTACCAATGGAGACCACATTGATTTGATCCTTAATCATAGCCACAAAGGAATTTGGTTCCTTCTCCTTCCTCTTGCCTTTAGATGTATCTTTGTTCAAAAGACCATGTTTCTTTTTCCGTTGGTAACACTCTCCCTTTGTGTGCCCCGTCTTGCCATATTCCCGACAAACTTGCTTAAGCTTTTGAATTCCCTTGCTAGTTTTGGTGTGATTCTTATTCTTATTCTTGTTTCCCTTATTTTCTTGTACCATATGGACATTAAATTGCTCTTTGGTACCATTTTGAAGCCTGTAGGCGTAACACTTCTTCAATCTGAAGATGGTTAGCCAATTCTTCAAGAGACATAATTTCTTTCCAGTGCATGAGTGTCCTTTTAGTCTCATTCCAAGAAGAGGGTAACTTGTCAATGATAGAAGATACGATTATAGATTCATCCATGTTTAAGTTATGCTGCTTGAAGTTACTCAAAATACCATGAAATTGATCTAGAATTTTCCTATTATCATCCATCTTAAATGTCATGAATTGACTAATAAGAAAACTCTTACTTGATGCATATTTCGACATGTACTTAGCTTCAAGCATCTCCCAAAGCTTCTTGGCCGTCTCCACATGTTGATAGACATCGAAGAGAGTATCGCTCATCCCATTAAGAACATTTTAATTAAAATCCCGATCTGGATCAATGATTCTACGAGTTTAGGATCCAAAAACCCTCCATCGATCCACCTCTTATTAGGATCTTTAAAAAGTTAGGATCTTATGATCCTAATTTACCCTGAATATTATGTGTTAGAATGCAATACGATTTTACGATCCAACGATTCGATCCACCATCCGACGTGAATTTAATAATTTTTGCGCACATTATCATCTTTAAAATTTTGTATTAAAGTTATCCACTTATATATAAATAAATATATTGTTTCACTACTAATGAATATTTATTAAGATTTAACTATTATAGAACTATTTTTGATATTTTCTTATTGTATTAGAATCTTACGATCCTCAATCCGATTCTACGATTTTGATCCTAACGATGCTCATCGATCCTAATTAAGATCCCGATTCTAACAACCTTGATTAAGAATGCATCCTCTACATATGTAGTCGTCATTCTCCATCTTGAGCCTTTGTCGGGTAGCCTCCATATCCTCCATAGGTGTCTTGTCTTCACCTTGTCCCTTGTTCTTATCACCATCCTTGAATGTCTTGTTGGTTGATTCCGTGGGAGGCTTCTCGGTTAAAGATGCTTGTGCTTTCTCGATTGAAGGTACTTGAACCACCTTGGGAGAAATCTCAATGTTAAGCATATAGACACATTGAGAGTAGTAAGTAAGAAATGCATCTTGCTCTGCCAATGCCGAAAGTTCGCTCCTTCAAATCGTTCTAGCTTTTGGAAATTGCTAGACATATCACGAAGTCAGGCCATACTACATAGTTCTTAAGATTGTTAAAGGAAAGGGAGTATGGTATAAATTCCAATGGTAAACTCACTTAGGATATCGTTAAGAGTCGTGGACAAACTCACTTTCCTTAAGAACTATTTACCATATCGTAAATATTCAAAAGGATAAAGCTTAGCACTTAATACACTCAAGAATATTGTTTCTCACTTGAAAACCTCTAGTATAGCTGCTGTTTAGACAAGAATGAGAAGTTATGATTATAGGATGGTGTGCTCAAATGGCTAGAGAATGTCTCTTATTTATAGGAGACTTTTCCCCTTTTTACACTCTTGGTCAAAGGACTTAATTAAGGTCCTTAATGAGTATCTTGGCCTTGACTAAGTCTATTGACCATGTGGTATAGTGAGGATGTTGCTATTGGATACTTAAATGTGATATAAAATCGAGATTATGACTTAATGGAGAAGATCATATAGCCGTTGGAGTATTAAACAGCTCCTGGACCTGAAGGCGGTTTGTGGTGTGATCACCACGGTCCTTGTTGGAGTACCATGGTCCGCGGTGTCTCGACACGGTCCGTGTTGAGCCCAGGAAGCTTAACCTAGCTCTCTGGAGACCAACACGGGTCGTGCTGGTCTTGTATTCACCCGTGTTGATCATATTATCTTATGTTTATCTTATATATGACTCTTGTACTTATTCCACATGTCTTCTCATGCTATATAATCTTCTTATACTCTTGAAATAGTCCCAACAGATAGTTGTAACAAAAATCGGAATGTTACTAGATTAATTAAGCCGAGTTGCAATATTAAAAAATCAATGACAACTTATACATAAACTTCAATTTTCATATTAAAAGGGTAAAGAGTGTTATTTTTTCGCCCTTTTGAGATAAAGGTCTTGTTCTTTTGTGAGGTACGTAGCGATGAGTGTAAGTAAGGTCAGTAAGACAAAGTAGAAAAGATAAGTAATGCCGCATAATTGTTGTTAGCTAAGTCACATCAATTATTAAATATATGAATTCTTAAATGAAATAGTGAGATTAAGATAAAGTCAAATTAGTAACATATTAAATATATGAATCTTTAAATATATATTATGTAAAGTATTTTATGTAGTGTTTGTAAAAATAGATATACTAAATAAAGTAAATAAATAAAACCTTACTTAATTTAGGAAAGAACATGGCCAAAAGAATGTTAAGAGTTTTTCTTTTCTTTTCTTTAAAATAAATAAAAGAGAGGAAGGAAAGAAGAGGAAAAAGTAAAGTTTTTCGAAAAGAAAAAGGAAAATAGAATGATGGGGTAAGGGATTACGTTAAGGTGGGGTTTACTGGTTTAGCCGCTTAGCTAATGGGAATACTAACTTTTTTTGTGTATGTTTGCATATCATATTATTAGGTTAATGAATAGTTTATTTTATTAGGAATATTGTATGATATGAGAAAAGACAATTATTTATATCTGTGTCTCCCTCTCTCTCCATTTTAAAATTGTTTTTGTTTGGACGTAATGGATGGAGATAATGGCTTGTAGCAAGCAGACATTTCCGCCATACTCCTCTAATCTTGTACGACTACATTATACACATTCTGTAGCAGTATAGTATGGAGTATTTATTTGTTCTTCTGGGTTTTGCTTAATGTTGTTTCCTTAGCTCCACAATGAATCAAATTCTTTGTTGGGTAATTGGCTGATTTTGCAAAGCTCCTCCTCCACTGTGAGACATCTGTACGCCCACCACATGTTCGACGAATTGTCTGATTGGGTAAATATAGAAGTTTCAAGGACAGATAAGGTTTTAGATTACGTTGCCAGATTCCTTTTCTGGGCTCGGTTGGGATTTGATCAAAAGCTTAGTTTAGAATCCTTATTGTCTGTACTAAGCTGGGTTTAATTTTGGGTCTTGATCTGGGGTTGGTGACGGGATAAACTCAAATTCTGTCTGTTTGGTTGGTACAGAGAATTGGGAATCTTTGATTTGAGTGATTCCTTGATTCTTGGTTTTCTCTTTTGCTGTCGATTGCTGGTCTTAGTCCTGGTTTTCGCTCATTATCGAGAATTCTTGATGCTGTTGGCTCTCTTTTTCTTCACTCCCATTTGCCCTTTTAAAAATTTCAAGCTACTTTGGAGGGGATAAGCTGGCAGGCATCTTCTTGCGTTTCATCCTCTTGAATCTTGTTTCTTAGTGGTGGGCTAAGTAGAGGAAGTGGGTACTTTCCTCCACTTGCCTTTCTTCTTTCTTCTCCACATTTTTTTCCTCTTTCCCTGCACTGCCCTCTTCATAATTTGCATTTTTTCCAGGAGTTGGTTAAGTCACAGTGTAACTTTGACAACTGGGTGCTCACTTCTCTCTCTTCTGTCCTCCCTCTTGTCTTTATTTATCAGTTTCTTTTGGCTGGGACTAACCAATAGTCAGAGCCAATTATTGTTGGTACTGCTCCAAGTGTAAACTAGGGGGCAAAAAAAGTTAGAAACTTGGCACTTGGGATGCTGGTCTGAATGAGTTTCCTGCAAGTGCTTGGTTTTGGGTTGAAAGTGGGGCATGTGCTTTTGATGCTATGTTGCTTGCTTATCTCAGTGATCCCAATGAATTGGGTGATTAGTGGTGAGGTCATGGATGGCAAGCCTAGTTTGCTAGGTGATGGTGGGAAAGTTTTGTGGGATTTGTGGGAGAAAATCACTGTGAATAGTTGCAAGATTCAGCACCACTGTTACCAATATATTGGGTCAAAAAGGGTGAGAATGACATGGTGGAAAAAGCTTCTGGTGGCTTGGGTGATTCTGTGGATTTTTGTTAGTTTTTGCAGTTTCTGGTACATGAGGTCACAAGCTATTGAGAAGAGAAAAGAAAACCTTGCCAGCATGTGTGATGAGAGGGCCAGGATGTTACAAGATCAGTTCAATATCAGCATGAATCATGTCCAAGCTATGGCCATTCTGATCTCTACCTTTCATCATGGCAAGAATCCAACTGCTATTGATCAGGTAAAGTGAACTTTTTCCCCCCCTGAAATGGAGCTATCTTGCTATGCTGTGATCTCTTAGGTAATGCTTTCTGTTGATTGAGAATTAAATATCCAAATTGAATTTTGATACCCCAAAACACCCCCTGCAAAACAGAGTGGTGGTTTTTTTTTTTTTTTGGGGGCGCTCATGTAGCAGACTTATACTGTGGCTGAATTAAAAATCAGAGACTGGTTTTGATTAACCCAAGATTTAAAAATCATTCACTACTTAATACTTCATGGTTTTGGTTTTGGATTTGGATTTTTGATTGAAAATGCCACCTTGTTCAATATCCTTAAGGGAAAAAAAAAAGATTTTTGCTTTCACATTGTATGGGTTTATTCTAATGAAAGGGTAGATGGGTATAGATATTTTGAATGAGCTGCGCTGTCCATCTCTTCATTATTGTGCTTTGCGTTGAGCTCAGTGGTCTTGTTTAACGTTTTTCGATTGTCTTAGTAAGAACTTAAGACTCCAATTAGAAGCTAACTAAGGTAAATCTGGAACAGAAAACCTTTTCAAAATACACAGAAAGAACTGCCTTTGAGAGGCCTCTAACAAGCGGTGTGGCGTATGCTGTGAGGGTACTTCATTCTGAAAGGGCGCAATTTGAGAAACAACAAGGATGGACTATTAAGAGTATGAGTAACTTTGAACAAAGCCCTGCTGAGAAGGATGGTTATGAAAAGTTGGAGCCTTCACCCTACCAAGAAGAATATGCCCCTGTAATCTTCGCTCAAGATACCATTGCTCATATGGTTTCTGTGGATGTGTTGTCCGGGGAGGTAAGAACAGCTTAGTATTCTGTATTCTTTGTTTTTTAATTTTTCGTATTCTCTCTTTTCCAAGTCAACTTCAGCTGTCTTCCCAATGGTTGATCTTGGTATGTTGAGCTCCAAAGCTTAGATGCAACCAAACATTTTGATTGTTTATGTTCTTATCTATTTGCAACACTCATTTACAGGAGGATCGTGAAAATGTACTCCGTGCAAGGGCATCTGGGAAGGGAGTTTTAACTGCACCTTTTCCATTGCTCAAAACGGGCCGCCTTGGAGTTATTCTGACCTTTGCAGTATATAAGCCGGATCTTCCTTCTAATGCCACTCCCAATGAGAGGATCCAAATGAGTGACGGGTATGTTATGTCTCATTCTGTGTAGTTTATCTGAGTTTTCCGTGGACAACCTTGGGCAATTTTTCCATATTACATCGCAGTCAGCTCAATCTGGATTCTACTGGGTAAATGAAATATATAAATCGCTATAGTGGTGATTGTGTTAAACTGCTCAACCTGAATGTGATCCACCCATGTGGGGCAACCTTGGGACAGCTAAGTTCATGCAAATCTTATCCCCATTAAAGAAGCTATTTCTGGAAGGCTTACATAATAACAAGCCCGGGGATGAGGTGATTGACATCCAGCAGGGATAGTATGGAAACTAACCATTTCAAGGTAGCACATAAAAAGTATAATACATTTTATTTGTACCCACATTTTGTGGCTCCTTTCTTAACAACAAAAAATCCTTGTGTGGGTCCTATTAACACATGATCTGGGAAGATCCGCATGTAGACAACGTTACCTTGGTACACATTACCACCTGCAGAGAATTATGGCTCCTGTTCTAAAGCATGCTTATTTAGACTTATATATGCGAGGATTGCAAAAATTTTAAACATTTCTGAAAGCCAGCACGAGTCAAGCATTCTTTTCATTGTGACCGAAAGCATCTTTAGGTCAAAGATTTCTTTGGAACTTTTTTGTGAGTGTATTAGTCCAAATCGTGTGCTGACTTAGTAACATGTATTCATGCAATGTGAAGCTCCAGTATATATTTGGTCTCACACCAGTGGATCACTCTGTGTTGGCTTGATAGTTGTATGATAAGAACCTGAGCTAATTCTGATTCCAGAACGTAATGACATATGGTGACAACTATTTCAAACAGGTATCTAGGAGGGGTGTTCGACATAGAATCACTTGTGGAGAAGCTGCTGCACCAGCTTGCCAGCAAACAGACAATACTTGTAAATGTGTATGATACAACTAATCTCTCAAACCCCATCAGCATGTATGGGTCAGATGTGTCTCGTGACGACTTGGAGTATGTCAGCCAGTTGAACTTTGGAGACCCTTTCAGACAGCATGAGATGCGTTGCAGGTGAGGATGCACCAGAAAATTAAAAAAAAAAAGAAAAGAAAAAAAAGTCTGCGACCCTATATATGCCTCTGAAGGGAATAACCCTCACTTTGTGATGGTTCATGGCCATGATTACCCTTTCTCCTTTTTTTTTTCCTGGCTTGTTTTCTGTGTTTGTTTTTTGGGAATCTCTTTGTTGAAGCTTCATCTGTTGAAATTTGGTGGGGTGGTTGGATAAAAGGCCATATAATGAGTTAGGACTTAGGAGTTACAAATCATGGTTATGAATGCATGCCGTGGGGGTAGATTTGGCTAAGAAGTAGAAGATATGATCAAGTATCTTGAGGAGGAAATGGACAGCAGAAACACTGACCATCATCTTTTTTGCAGATTCAAACAGAAACCTCCATGGCCATGGTTAGCAATTGCAGTGGCAGTGGGAATACTTGTGATTGCTTTACTCATTGGGCAGATATTCTATGCTGCTAAAAATAGGATTGCCAAAGTGGAGGATGACTACCAAGAGATGATGGTCCTCAAGAAACGAGCTGAGGCAGCTGATATTGCCAAGTCACAGGCATGTGATCCTTCCATTTCCAGTTATCATTCAATCTAACTTATTTGTGCTTGTGTTTACATTTGTATAATCGTTGGTTTACATGGTGCAGTTCCTTGCTACAGTTTCTCATGAGATTCGAACACCTATGAATGGAGTTTTGGGTAGTTGTTTAACCCTGCTGTGTGATTATCTTAGAGCTTAGAAAGGAAACAAACATAATCTTATTCATGTTTGTGCTACGATGCATTTGAACTTACAGGAATGTTGGATATGCTTATGGACACCCATCTGAATGAGACTCAGCAAGACTATGTGAGGACCGCCCAGGCTAGCGGCAAGACTCTAGTTTCTCTTATCAATGAGGTTCTTGACCAAGCAAAGATTGAAGCTGGTAAGCTTGAGCTGGAGGCTGTTGCATTTGATCTACGGGCAATTATGGATGATGTGCTATCCCTCTTTTCAGTGAAGTCTCAAGAAAAAGGGATAGAGGTAATCAACTCTTCATGTTCAATTTCCTTGTAGTGTCAGTGTTATAATGGGTTCCAAAGGTTATAAGGTCACTCATCCTTCATTTTGGCATCCAGTTGGCAGCCTATATTTCAGAGCGAGTACCAGAGTTGGTGATTGGCGATCCAGGAAGGTTCCGTCAAATTATCACAAATCTCATGGGAAACTCTATCAAAGTACGTATAAGGTTTCTGGACTATATCTCTATTTGGTAGCACTTGGCCAATTAGCATAGACATAGTCTCATAACAAATATGCCACCATCTATAGACTTTAGGTTTATCAATTCCAATTATATTATCTCGGATTGTTTTCTTACCAAAGTTTTTCTCATGGATACTTGAAATAATGCCTCTCTTGTAATTCTTGGTTGGGGCCAGCTGTGTCTATCTTGTAGTCCATGCACCTGTCGTGATACGACACATGCTTGGTGGTATCAAGAAACGTTTTAGAATTCACAAAAAGTTGATCTCATGTTGTATTGTGTGGTGTAAAAGTGATTAGAGAATAGTATTTGAAGGGAGGAATATAACTTTTCTATATGATGTCATGTAGCACTTGTTTGTGAAACTTGGAACATTCATGAAGTTCGTTGTTCTCTAAGTCAAAAAAATAGGTGCTAGTATATCATCTATGGCAATTTTTTTAAATCTAAGCTTGTAGGATAAGTACTAAGTAGTCCATTAAATTGAATTCTTCAATGTGGCAGTTCACGGAGAGGGGCCATATTTTTGTGACTGTCCATCTTGTGGATGAGGTGAGGGACTCAATAAATGTGGAAACAGGCTTATCGTCACAGAACTCCTTGAGTGGGTTCCCTGTTGCAGATAGACGGAGGAGCTGGGCTAGATTCAAAACACTCTGTCAAGACGGACTTACTAGTTCACTGTCATTGCCATCATCTGATGTTGTGAACCTGATGGTCACAGTTGAGGATACAGGCTCTGGCATCCCCTTTGAAGCTCAGTCCCGCATCTTCACTCCCTTCATGCAAGTGCGTCCTAGAAATGGAAGCACTGGTATAGGGCTGAGCATAAGCAAGTGTCTAGTTGGCCTAATGAACGGGGAAATTGGGTTTGCCAGTGTGCCAAAAGTTGGTTCTACCTTCACATTCACTGCAGTTTTTAGTAGAGGGAGTTCAGGCTCAAATGAGGCAAAGACTCAGCAGATGGGCAATCAATCTACTTCAGCTTCTGCTGAATTCCGCGGCATGAGGGCATTGATTGTAGACCCTAGACAAGCCAGAGCGAAGGTGTCAAAATATCATGTTCAGCGCCTTGGCATCAATGTCGAAGTAGCCCCTGATTTGAACCAAGGTGCTACAATTATTGGTGGCAGAAATCCACCTGTTGATGTGGTGCTTATTGAGCAGGAGGTCTGGAACAAGGATCCGAAAGACTCCTCTCTATTTGCCAACAGATTAAAAAATGTCAACTGTGGAAGGCCTCAGAAAATTTTCATTCTAGTAAACAGTCTCAACTTGGGCAGATGTGACTCTACTTTGTGCACTGGTAATACTCTATCTGTCATAATGAAGCCTCTTAGGGCTAGCATGGTGGCAGCATCCTTACAGCGAGCCTTGGGAGTTGGGAACCAAGGAAATTGCCATAATGGGGTGCTGGCCAGCTTGCCACTGCAGCACCTTCTTCGTGGGAGGAAAATTCTCGTTGTCGATGACAATAGCACTAACCGTAAAGTTGCTGCTGGGGCATTGAGGAAATATGGAGCTGAAGTTGACTGTGTGGATAGTGGGAGAAAAGCCATTGAGAAACTAAAGCCACCCCACCACTTTGATGCATGTTTCATGGACATCCAAATGCCAGAAATGGACGGGTAAGTATCTTTGTTGCAAAATAATGTAAAAAAAGGCATATGTGAATTCGGCAATTAATTTACTTCTTTAAATGCATATAATAGAAGTTCTAAAGTTGGTGTGGCTGTGAGGTTATTGGAAATTCAAGTGTCTTCGACCCATCCTTCTTTTCTGGTGGGTATTTATCATGAGTTGAAATCCATTGCATATGCCATACCTTGTTCAGACCCAGTGGAGTTTCATGTGGAGTGGGACAACCTATTCTTGGCCGTTCAACAATTTGCTCAAATCTATTTGTTGAGTTTACTTCCTAGACCATCTCATTCAAGATTTGAAAAAATTGAATGCTGTGTTGTGTACTGATGTGATTCTAAAGTGTGCATGTGTGTGGGGTTTTGGGGTTTCATGATTCATGAACATTAAAATGTATCTGGACTCTTGGACCCTGTCTTTGGTAGAACTGTAGTGAGCCAATATTGAATCTGTTTCTTCAGATTTGAAGCCACGAGGAGAGTTCGTGATGGGGAGAAAAGCATCAATGACCATATCAGAAAGGGTGAAGTTTCCGCTGAGCACTGCAATAAAATTTCAAACTGGCATGTACCAATCTTGGCCATGACTGCGGATGTTATCCAGGCAACCAACGAGGAGTGCCTCAAGTGTGGCATGGATGGGTATGTCTCAAAGCCATTTGGGCCTGAACAACTTTATCGGGAAGTCTCCCGGTTTTTCCAAACGAGCAATTCTCAAGAATAACTAGCCTGTATCCCTGCAAAAGAATCCCTGTGGCATGGACTCAAGCCATGTGCACATGGCTGGTGGATGCTGTTGGCCCCACACACAATCTGCTGGTTTGTGTACAAGTAAGCTTGCTATAACTTTCCCTTCGCTTTCAGCAGAATGCCTCACTAATCCTCGAGCAAAAATGGTTTTTAATCTTCTTGGCTTCCCCTTTGCCCGGTAATGTAGTTAGTACTGTTCAACATCAAGGTTGACGCTTGGACATTAAATCTCGCCTGTTACCTTTCTCCTAGCCCTGTTACTGATGAAGCCAATGTCCTCCATTAGATCCTCTAAAACTGGTCATTTTGTTGAATGAGCAAGTCTTTGTTTGGCTCAATCCATGTCAAATTTGAGTCGGTACTTGTCAAGCGTGCTGCGTGCACAGGCTATTATACAAAAATGATAGAGATGAGCAGTGGGTCAAATGAGGTCTAAACTCGATTGATCATCCTTTTGCTCAGAACTGCACATATTTGGTGGTGTTTCATGGACTCACTGTACAAAATGGTATACCCTGCAGAAACAGGTTGATTTTGCATTCAGGATGAGATGCACAGCATACTTCAGCTGTCAGACATTGACTTGCTTAGATATCCGAGTCAAGCTCTTGGCATCAGATCCCATGTAGAGTCTTCTTCTTGGATCTTCCTTGTTAAGTTCAGAACTGCATGAATAACGATCTTTCCTAATATCTGCATCAACTTTTGTTCGGCCTGAAGTTTGACACAGGTTTGTAGTTTGTATACCATAGATTTGGATGTTTAGAATTTTTATCTACAAGAGAGAATGTAAAGAAAGGTGTCCTGTATATGATTACTAGAATTACATGCTGGAAATTTGTGGCATATCCTTGTCTCGTCCCCCCACTCAGCGGACGAGGGGAAAATATAGAGTAAAAGGTCACTATGTAATTATATTGTGATTATGCTGTTGGGTTTGTATATAAGTTGTTTCTTTTGGGTTAGTGATGGTTTCATTGTGATGTATAATGAGGATTGTTTAACTTTGTGAATGAGTATAATGTTATACGGATGGTTTACAATTGGGGTTGAAACATCCTTTCGTGGCTTTGGTTTTGTTTTTGTTTTTCAGGTTCGGTGAAGTTCGGTAGTTTCTGTCTTTACCCTAAATCAGTGGTATAATCTAATGTGTCCGCGAAAAGAAATGAGCCTATTAGATGAGCCTTGAGTTCGACTTAAATTTGCTTGGTAAAGCTCGACATGAGTTTGGCTTAATGATGGTCAGTTTATTGACTAAGCAAATTGTGCCAACTGGCCAAGTCATGATTGTCCCATTGAGAAGGTGACTAGAGTTTAATGTCCACAGCATAATAAAATCAAAGTTTACAAGCAATCCAAACCATGCAGCAGCAAAAGGATGGCCAGAGGCCATGATCACCTAATGGCTGAAGCCTATACAAAATAGGTTATTGACCTCAAGGGATGACCCATCAAGTAAATGGACCATAAAATTTTATACAAGACTATGAGATTCCAATTTGTGAGGAATTGTCAGAGGCCATGATCACCTAACAAAGCATTATAAGCTAGATAACAGGATTGTCAAAAGGGAGGGACAATGATCATAGATCCATTAAATGTAAAGCCAAACTTCATTTTGTTCGGCTTTGACCCACATCTTCTGTTCCATGAGATAACTCTGCTCATCAAGTTCCATGCCGAAGCTTATATCTTTTAGAGGTGAGTCATGAATGACCATAATTTCTGCGTCGTTCACTATACTCAGCAAGCATGGCCACAAGTGTAAGGAACCTGCACATCTGATTAATATTTGTTATCCAGACCCTATGAAGGAATCCTCTAATATTCGCAATCACATCTTTGATGTTATCATTGACATAAGCATAACCTTGCTGAAGTGATGTATGTCACTCCGTTCCAGATCCATCTCAAGGAAATTAAGCCAGCTGTTCCAAGCGAAATCAAGAGCAGCCCTCAAGGCAAGAAGCATTGCTTGAATTATGTCGAGGGTGAATGTTTTGAGAGTCAGGCTAATGAACCAATGCAAATTGTTGTCTTTGATGACAACTCCACCTAAGTATTGAGTACCGTCCTTTCTCATGCAAACATCGAAATTGATCTTGAAGATCGACATTGAAGGAGGAGGCTTCCATCCAAGGATTTTCTCTTCAAACATGAAAAGTTGATCTTGTGTTTTCTTGATTTGACAAAGGTTAGAAGAGATATTGAGAAACAACACAGAAAAGGTTGAAAAGTCTTGTCGGAAAATCAATTTGTCTCTATAAATCCATAAATGCCAACAAGAAACAAGAAACCTCATTTGCCATTTTTTTTATACGATGTCCAGATTGTCTCTAAATCAGATATTCCAGTTGATCCCATAATTATTAGTTTGGAGCTGAGCAGGTTTGTCCAAGTTAGCTTCCCATAGTCTTATAGTAATAGGACAATCTTTGAAAATGTGCAAATGGTCTTCTTTGACTGCACCACAGATACACCATCTATCAATAGGAGTTTTAAAGGAAAGGTTATCATTTATCACCAAGGGGAAGAGAAGCATGACCCAATTCTCCAAAAATGGAATATCATTTTTGAAGCAATTTTAAGTTTCCAAATATCCATAATCATGTTATCTTTTGGGTAAGATTCCATAACAATAGCTTGTTATAGGTTTTGGAAATGGAAAATTTATAAGAGGCAACAAGAGAACACACAACTTTCTCAAGAGTTTATAGACTACATTACACAATAAAAAACTGGGAAGATGAAAGTTATTTCAGCTGTGGTACTTAATTTCAAAAGCAAAAAATCAGTGTGTATTGATTAAAATGACTTGTTGCAACAAGTAATGTTATTCATTGACATATAGACTTTTTTATAATATTTTATATTTTTAAGGAGATTCTACTATAATTGAGTTTTTTCAACTAGAATAGCAACGTTAAAAATTGAAATCAATATTTTTTATCAATATAACTTGTTGCGGCAGGTAACCATGTTTATTGACACATGTTTTTTAACAAATGATATTTTCTTTAGCCAAACAAACCGTAAGAATTTTTCAACTACCATATAATCATTTAAAAAAAAACAATTATGGTTGAATTTTCAAAAAACTAATTATAAAAATTACTAATATATATGTAATAACTGAAATATTAGTAATATATTTAATTAAATTTAACGACTTATTTTGGGATTATAAATGGACCTACCCAATCTGAACCTTTTAATAATCTGCAGTATACTTAAATTGGTTGATTCATTGTAGAGACGGGTACCCAACGTTTCATAGATAGGGATTTAATCTAGAGAGGTCCATATGCAATTTGTAATTAGCTTGAAACATGGAATGCTTTTAAGGGTTGTTTAGAATGTTGGAGTTCAAGAGTGACAATGAGAATATAATAGAATTTTCATATTTGTTTTGTAGGCATTGAACAAAATGGGACACTGTGGATGAGAATACCAATTCCCATTGATTTATTACTATGGTGGGAAGAGGAAGGGTTGTAATTAAAACGAGAATACATTAATCAATGTAAAACATCGTTATTATCAATATTAGACCATTCAATACCCCTCTGTTGCATAATAAGTGTCGTTTTATTGATGCCTATCATGCTCAATATGTCTCTTTAATTGATAATTTCTGACACAACGTTTTATCAAAAGTTACAATACTATAATTTTTGAAAAGTACTTTTTGTCACAAGCCTCATAGCAATTTTATACATTATCATTATACATATTAAGCAATTAACTGTCTAAGTTTTAAAACTTTGATAAGCACATATTATTAGATGATGTTCATTTTGGAACAGAAAGAGTAACTAATTAAGGATATTTTGGTAAATATATATTTGTTATTTCAAATGTTAATCCCACTTTATTACCAGCAGATTCTTATTGATGACAAAATAGGCGATTCCAGAAACCATCTAACCGCCATACTTGCCAACTCTAGTTTCCTCTTTCCGAGCGTCAGCAAAGACTAATTTTAGACAGTCGCTGGTCGCATCTAACCTTTTTGGTATGTATTCGTTATTTTTCCTTAGTTGTGTTGTATTTTAGGAGCATTTCATTTGGGCTTTCCTTGAAATAGGTGCGTTCGTTTTTTTTTGGCTTGGTGGTTTGTGTGGTGAGTTTGTATTTGTGGTTGATTTGGAAATCATCGGAGACTTCCGAGGGGGGTCCTATTCGAGTATTTTCATTACTAAGTGTGTCATGTGGCGTGATCGGTCTAAGCTTGGTGTTGTGAAATTCAGGTTTACCACTATTAGGTGTATATTGTGAATTCTTAACAAAGTGAGTCTTAAGGTGAGAAGAGTTTGCATTTCCTATTGTGTTATTTTTGGGGTTCCTTTACTTTTAGGCAGTTATTTGGTGGTGTTAGTGGAGCCCACACGTAAAGAGGTTGTTGTTAGGTGTTGTTAGGTGTGGCTTATGAGCGATTGACGGTGTCAAAGAGTGTTGTTAATGTTTTATAGTGGTGACTTTATATATATTTACTAGACCTTTGTCAGCGTATTTGTTGCCTTCAATTAATGGATTATGGGTTTGAGGCAGCTTTTGAGGAATTAACTACTTCCCAATTTCGAGATGGATTGCCAAAATCAGTTCTTGGAAGTTCTTGATTGTATGAACCATCCCCTCGAGGCAATTTGGGAGGCTCGGATTCTTAAGGATTGTAGTAATGTTCTATTCAAGGCTCAAGATTATCCTAAAGCGACATAGTTATATGAAAGAACTCTCCATCTTCTTTGTGTTGGCCCACCAATTTGTAGCTAAGATGCACAATTTATGTCTGATTTGGCTATCAACCTTAACTCAAACCTTGAAGCGTGTTTGCTTAGAATAGAGCAATATGATACAACACAACTTCATTATGACTTGACAATGAAATTTGATGCTTACAATGTTAACGTATGATAGAGGAGAGCACTTTAATTTTTACAAAGGGGAATAACGAAGAATGTATGAACAAATTTAGAGATAATGCAGAAATTTGAGCCAAAAATAAATTTATTTTAAAGGAACTAAACAAATTGGAGGAGTAGGAGCCTTTTAAGGATTGACTAAAAGATATTGGGACATCTACAAAGGAATGCATGATTTTTGATCCCCTCAACAAATAGAATGGTTGTGTCAGTGGTACGTCAAACAATTTCAAGAATTCTCAAATAGAGAGCAAGGAAGATAAGGAGTGTACTGAGGGAACAATGGTAGACAAAGTTATAACAAATTTGGAAAGAAAGAGTATTGAAGGACTAAATTGTAAACTACATCAACTGAGTTTGACAACAAATTCCCAGTTAATTCAAAATGTGATGAGATATGTCATTTTGCAGGAGAAAGGTAAAACAGTGGGTGCTAAGCTCAAGAACATATACAAGGTTATCCTGTAGATGATACTACAAATCATCAAGTTGATCAGATTGTTTGTCCTTTGAAGACTATTTCTTTGGGGAAGAATGTGATGGGACTACTAGATACCGACTCTGAGTCTTCGTGTAGTAGTGTCATAACTAAAAATGAGGCAAATCATCTTGCCTTAAACTTAATGGATATTGACACTTGTAGCTGTCAGTCATCCAACCATAAAGGGGTATTACGTGAAAACTCTACTTATACAGTGGAAGCAATTTCAACTTCTAGTGATATGACGAGTTCTAATGGTGATGGAGTAGGCGTTGGAGAGGTAAACATGGTAAAATCATGTTTAAGAGGCCCAAAGTTTATATTTCGATTATTGAAGGATGCATATCAACATACCGTTGAAGGAAAACAGATGAATTTTTCAAGTAGATTTTAACAGAGTGTCATAACTATTTCACGTTTCGGTGTATCTAGTGTTAAAGAAAAGGCGCAAAAGATGGTAGTTGAAACTGAAAGAAAGGACATCAATACAAAAGCCTATGCCGCACAAGACTCAAATAAGGAGATAATATAGATTTCAGATGGAGATGATAGAGTGGAAAGTGTGGATTCATGTTCTTCCAAAGGTATTGATGAAGATGCAAGTTCTTCTATCAACCAAGGGTCTATTGTCTTTATTTTTAGGTCCTTACCACAACTTTTAAAGAGGAAGCGATTTTCTCTTCAGAATCAATCATCTGCAAATAGCACAGAGAACATTCAAAGGAGCAGCGAATTGTTTACATTAGCACGAAAGTGTATGGGAAGAGTCTCTTTGTTAAGACTAACAAAGTTGCAAGGGTCTATAGGACAAGAATGTTGTGACAAAGAGAAAGATGGAGTATTTGAGCCAGAACAACAAGCCTACTTACAAGAAACAGTATTGTGTAGTCGGACATTCTACTGAGGATGCTTCTACTATTTCTCCAATTGATAATATTGTTTTTTCACCGAATAGAGTTAATATGGTGAGTATGGTGTCTGAGGCCGCTCTTGCCAATTAGGCAGCTGTGTAATATGTTTCTTATCAAATAGGCCAGTCTTTTGCTAACATTGTTTGTACTGACTCCGTGGCAAAAAAAAAGTTAATTCCACTTTAAATTACCATGTACCAAACATGAAAGTGAAAATTCATAAATACAATTCTATTTTCATTTTCATTATGAATTCAATTACCATTTTTATTATAAGTTTTATTTCACTCATCAACACAAAAAGAATTTTTTTGCTATTTTTAATGGGTAGGGAGATTGGTCTTCTAAACCAATATGTTATATGAAATCACTATCTTATATGAAACTAACTAGGGGTGAGCAGAAAATCCAGGTATTTGGATCCAAATTTAGAAACGGTTGGATCTAATGGATCAGATCTAGATCTTAGTTGACTAGATCCGGGACTGGATCCTAAAGTTAAGATCCATTTAGAAATGGATCCGGGTCTGAATCCTGACAAGTAGGATCCAGAACTGAACCCGATATCCAGGATCCAATTAATTATTTTAAAATTATTAATACAAAAACTAAATTTCAGTACTATTAATCTTGATTATGGAGACTATTCAATTAGTCATTCAACTATCACAAGTCTCACTTGTCAAGGATCCAAGCCCATGCTTGTCGTCACATGCTCACATACTGTGATACTAATATATTATATAAGGAGAAACTCTAGCTCTAAGTCATGTAATTTTATTGTTGTATTTGAGACTTTGAACCTTAAACTTTAGGGTTTGCTTGGGAAGAGGGTATGGAGGGGTTAGGGAGTGTTACTAAGGGTCTTCGCTCTTCCCCAACCTAGCTCGGAAAGAGAGTAAGGTAGTTGAGGTGGTGTCCACCCTTTCGTACCATCCCAATCCTCATTTTTTAACACCTCAATTTGAAGTGTAAGGAAGAGTTAAGTAATATAATAATATACTTAGTATGTAAATTAGAAACTTACTTTTATGACTCTCTTCATCTAAAAAAGGGCTTCCCAAGCAAGGGTAAATTACTTATCTTTACAAATACTCACTTAATCTCACTCTCCTTTACTTTTATGAACTCTTACTCTTATTTATAACTCCTCTCCCAAGAAGGTCTTTAAAGTTAGTGATAATGACGGAGAGTGTAGAAATGAATGCAATTGATATGTGACAGAAACATTGCGTCGTGCTACTACTAGTTAAACTACACTAACATGTGTGAACTTTTCCAATCGAGTACCTGATTAAGGATTCAATACTGGTTGATTCGGGAGTGTACCCTAATTTTAATGTACAGTTTGAAATGAGTACGAGACTGAATTCTGAAATCGTAATCCAATAATGGATATGAGATTGAATCCATAAATTTTAAACGGGCAACAATATTGTTGATCCCTAAAAAAGACCAAGATAAAGATGGCCCATGAAAGAAAACCCACAAAATTGTCAACTCTACTCTGGAGTCGAGACTTCGATATAAATATAATATCGGGCGATTCTTTGTTGCAAAGCAGTCATTATTATTGGTGGCGTTAATCTGAGGCTACCAATATCATCTTGTACTCACACTGTTCTAGAGAGAGAGAGAAGAGAGAAGAGCGAGAGGAGGGATGGATCCAGACGCAGTGGCGAAGGCTTTCGTTGATCACTACTACTCAACCTTCGATTCTAACAGGCCACAGTTGGTTACGCTGTACCAGGATAGCTCCATGTTGACCTTCGAAGGTCAGAAGATTCAGGGCGCTCAGAACATCGCCGCCAAGCTCAACAGCCTCCCCTTCCAGCAGTGCCAACACGCCATCACCACCGTCGATTGCCAGCCCTCCGGCACCGGCGGCATGCTTGTTTTTGTCTCCGGTAACCTCCAACTCGCAGGCGAACAGCACGCCCTCAAGTTCAGTCAGGTGTCCATCTCGCTTCTTCCCTTTTTATTTTCTTTAATTCACTTTTCGGAATTAGGGTTTCCATAGTTCTCTATTGCTCTTCTTCGCTGGTACATTTGTAGCTGCATTCTCGTTATATCTCTCTTTTAATGTCCTATGCTGGAGTGATTATGCTGGATCTGATGTTTTTGATGCTAATTTGAGGGGATTCGATTGTGGATGGAAATCGCAATGACGATCCTTTGGATTAAGCAGTGAATAAGTACGCCCACTCGGAAAACGCACGTCAAAACAAAATATTGATATATGATCCAAAAGCCCTCTTTTTTATTAGGGTTTTTGCCTTCTCTTGTGTTATTGGTGCTTCCTTGGTTGTTTGAGCTAGGTGCTTAGAGGGATGATGCCTTTGTTAGTGAGCTGTTATCATTAAGACGGCCAATTTTGAAATTTAAAGTGGTCCTTATTTCTGGGGGGTTTTTGATCATTGTGAATTTGTGCTCGGTAGTTAAGGTTGGTGATAACGGGATCGAGTTCACTATTTAACATCAAGCTATCTTGTTCTTGTTAAAAAAAAAAAAATCAGGCTATCTTGTGCCTTAGATTGTGAGAGTATATGGTAGAGTATGTGCTTTCAATCTGTTAACAAGTATCACTGCTAGAAAAAAGTGTCTCTTGCTAACTTTTGCCATAATTTCTCTGATTAAAATGGTTATATACTTATATACTTGTATTCTTATGATCTAGCGAACTTGGTAGAAAGTACTTAATGAAATCCTAGGAATTTAATGGTCATACATCTTTTTGTAGTCTTTGTGTTTATGGGTTGTGTTATGTAAAAGAATATAGATCTGTGGGAAGGGAATGTCCTTCCCTTTGGGTCAGTTGTGGGCGAGGGAAGATTCAAACCCTGAGAATGTGGTTTGTAGCCTCATGCTCTGCTCCTCTGCCCTGCAGGTACCAACTTTTCTGCTTTCCCTTTAGTGTAGCCGCTGCAATTGAATAATTTACTTATTGAGAGCTTGGAGAGAATGTAAAATTGTAAAATAGGTTCATGCGGATGTGCAGTTTGCTGGTCATCACTGTATTAGTTTTAGACATACTAAATCTCTGGTTATGTCTTCTAATGATTTGCTGCTAAAAAAGGGAACTACCCAAGTGGTTGAACGACCAGTTGATTGATCATTGTTTGTCTATCTGTCTCTCTCTCTCTCTCTCTCTCCCTCCCCCCCCCCCCTCTGTGACATATGTGGCTTGCAGCAGATATACTTCTGCCCTGTATGAGAGGTTTCATTCAAATATACTGCTTTTGGTGCTGTTTGTGCTCCATGTTTTTTTTTGAGATATTAGTCCTCCGTGACTGCCAACCAATCTAGTGCTAGTTCCATGAGTGATCTGCTGAGTTCCAAATATTTCTATTCTTTGGAGGGATACGGTAATGTTGGTAAAGTAAGGCGGAGTAAGTTTAGGTAAAAGTTAAAAGGATTATTGGACTATAATATACAATACTTTGGGGATATTGGACAATACTATTTTTTTAGGCTCTAATACACTATAATATGGAGTGGGTGACGCTTGTGCACTGAGAACGATCTCCGATAACAATGACTCATCAGAGATCTTTTGTGTCAACCGGAGGAAAATCATTTGGCAAGTTTATTGAAATTTCGACTGGATCTATGCCGAGTGACCCTAAAACTCATGTGTTAGAGTCTAAAAAAGTAATACAGTGCATAATTGTCCATTACATTCAAAGTATAGTATGTTATAGTTCAGTAATCCAAGTTAAAAAGATGAATGTTGAAAATCTGAGTTAAAATGAGTAAATTTGGGTTGGGTTAGGCAAATGGGGTATTTACCCTTCTAAAGAACAGAGCTGGTTGTGGGTCTCTGTCTAAACAGTGCAGCTTGAACCTAGGCATTCCTTGGCTTATGGAAGCTGCAGCTGTCACACTCATGAATCTTGATGTTGTTTCATGAGGGATGCCGAGTAGTGTGCCAGCACAAGGGTTTGGGGCTTTGAAGCAATACGAGAGCGAACTGTCGAAAACCACAAGTTTTTTCAACTGGTATTTACCATTAGACAATTGGTGTAATTTTGATTTTTGAGGAATTGTCCTTGCATGAAATTTCTTTGCACAAACTTTAAATTAATTCTACTGCTTTAGATCTTGTGAGTTAGCCAATAGCTGATATCTAAATCTGACCCGGTAAATATGCATTCATCTAATTTCAGTAGTTGATGGAATCATATCTTTTAGCTTCAATTTTAGTGGTCCTGAATGTTGTACATGATGATCGCTACCACATTTGGTCATTTTCAAAAATCCCTGAAACATCAATCAACAATAAACTCCTAGGGTAAGCACGCATAATCGCAATTTTCATCTAAGAAGTTCATAATCGCAATTTTCATCTAAGAAGTTGAATATCTTCTCCTTTCCCTAATTTTTTTTTTTGGTGAAATGCTTTATCTTTTATCTTTAGTTAAAGGTTGCTTCTTGCATTGGTCTTACTCACTGACCTGTTTTATTATACTTGTGCTCTTAGATGTTCCATTTGATGCCAACACCACAAGGAAGCTTTTATGTGCAGAATGATATCTTCCGCTTGAATTATGCTTAAAAACACCAGTCTGGGAAGGCTTGAAGAAGGTTTGTGTTTGATCGTGTGTTGCTGCACAATTCTGGATGGAAACTAGAAATTTTTTTGGTTGGTCATGTTTACTCATTCGTGTCAGACTATGCATTCCATATTTTTCTTTTTGAAATCGTGTCTAGCATTGGTACGGGGCAGTCTCTTTGACTTTTACCTGAACACAAGATATCTTCATGAATGATTTTATTATTGCCATTATCAACTTTGAAATATTCTCCTCTAAGGCTGATAGCTTCTTTGCAGCTGTTGCTTCTTTCCCCAATTTGCTTGTCTATTTTGTTCTGTGGAACATAAGGTTATGTAAATTAGGTTACTATATGTAAGTTGGGTAAATTTTAGTCTTTTTGAACTTACATCCAAACTCGATCTTAATATTCATGGGACTTGAAACTTATGGGCAAAGTGAGCAGATTATAGTGTGATCTCATGAAATTTCTGAATCAAAATTTACTGTGCACCTCTGTTAGCTTATAATAACCTTTGCCCCCGAAAAAGAAAACAACCCTAGACTGAAATGCAATACATGATTACAACGTGGATTCTACACTAGGTTACACACGATAATAGGAAAAAGGAAATTGACGAGCTATCATTCTTGACCATTGGTCATTAAGCCGGATAGGCCCATATCGGGGTTTAGAGGGGTGCGGGTGCCATTTTGCTTTGGGGATGATACTGATTGTTTGTCTGACTCCATTGCATCTGAGAAGGGAGCTTTGAGCAGACCTGCTACCACACTTCCCAAAGATCTGAAGGGGTGGCTCATCCCATCTTTGACTTTGAGTAAGATTGATACCTCAGAGAGTTGCCAAGCAACTGTCAGTATCATCAGAGTCGAAAGCAACCAGTGTGTGATCCTGTTTTGCCTCCCTAACTTCTTCAGTTCTTTGACCACCTCTTCTGCCTCTTGACCTGTTTTTGCAATTGACGCTTGTGCTTCATCTTTTGAGTTTCTTTCTGGTTCACTGACTCTGCTTGAAGCTGCCTCTCCTGGTTCACATGGTGGCTTCTCAACATCTCCCTTTAGTGATTCCAACTGTTCATGGAAGAGTAATGCTCAACTCTCTCTATAAACAACTTTCTGCACACTACAAATTGAAAACTACCAACTTGAAGATTGAGAATTTGGAAAGTGATGGCCAAAGGGTGATAGGACAACCATCTTCCTCGAAGTTCAAACTTTGGAACATCCAACAAATGTATAATATGATTGACAATTCTCAACTTGTTACCGGCATGTATAGGGTACAAAATGGGACTTAGGGTATTCACTCTTCCCCATAGTCTTAATGATGGCATAGTTTGCATTCCGTGCAACTATGCAAGTCATAAGGCTAGTTGAATTCAAATTGGGTTATCAACTATGAATGATGACCCAAAAACCAAATTTACCATAAGGTTAAGTGATGACCATGAGATTCCAATTTTTTTTTTCTTCGTTTGTTTCAATTGCTTGCCCCTCTCCGCCTAGCACCACCTGCGCCACCACCACCAAACCTCCCCCTTCCAACGAGAATCACTGCCACGAGCATCACCCCCTCCCTTTTCTCTGTGTTCGCCCCTATTCCTCTTCCACCACCCTCTGCAACACTACAACTCTCAACCCCACCTTTGTCCACCACCTTGGCATCGGAATCACTTCCGACCATTCCCAGCATTAGGGATCTATGCCCAACCACCTCTTTCTCTCTTCTCGAGTCCGAATTTCGGCCCCTGTCCCAACATGAAATGGGGGAGGAGCAACCTCAATTCTTGATGTGTCTTTTTTGGATGTATGCAAAGGTGAATTATGATTCGCCTTTGTAGATATCCATAAATAGATACAAAAGTGAACCATATGGAAAATATTTGCGGTGATTTGAGGGATGTAAGGGAGAGTGACAGGGGGTGGTGGTTGCTGAGAGGGTGATGGTGGATATGCCGTTGGCCCTGATATTCTCTGGTGGAGCAGCAACCATGTGTGAGAAGAGAGATAGTGTGAAAGGAGGGTTGGGGCCCGAAAATAGAAGAAAAGGAGTATTTTTAGGTTTGGATTTTGGTCCATGTCTCGATGCAAAAGTCCCCGGTAAGTCTTTTTCAGATGTTTGCAACGTGAGCCATAGTTCGGCTTTGTAGACTTCCAAAAAGACATGATGAGAATTGAAGCTGCTCCCCTATTTTGCATTGAGACAGGGCCCAAAATCCGAGTTCAAGAAGAGAAATGAATTGTCTGGGCATCAGTCGCAAATGCTGGGAGGGGACGAAGGTGGTGTGAGAGTGGTGGTGTAGAGGGTGGTGGAGGGGGGAGGGGCGAACAGAGAGCAAAAGGGAGGTGGAGGTGCTCGTGATGGTAGTTTTCACCGGAGTGGTATGCAAGTGGTGGTGGGTGGACATTTGGTGGTGGTGAGGTGTTGTTGCTGGCGCTGATGCTGGTGTTGGTGCAGGTGGTGGTGAGCGGATAAGGGCAAACAATTGGAACAAAAGAAAAAAAAAACAATTTGGAACCTCATGATCCCACTTTAAGGTCAATTTGGTTTTTGGGGCCATCCTTCATGGCCAATAACCCATTCAAATTACCTCATGCTTGACATTCCACTCAACTCTTAAAGTTAAGTATGAGGTATAGAGAATTTTGATACAATCGGCTTACTCTTAAAAATTATTTTTTCACTTAAAAAAAAAAAAGCCTGGTTGACCCAAAATTTTAAAAATATTCACTCCCTACTAGTCTTTAGGAAAAACAAGATAAGATATTTAATTTTAGTCCATTGCAATTTACATTGCATGTAATTGATTTTCAACTATCCAAGATGAACAGACCCGAACCAAGTTACTATTACTTCCAGATAGCTTAAGCAAGCTTTTATCATCAAGACCTGAGTGGAAACTAATCAACAATGAAAACAAATAGGCCTATCTGATATTAATACATTATTATACCTAATCACAATACAAAAACTATGTTAAGTTCGCAACTTTTTCTTTGAAAAGCATATAAGATTGGACCCCTAAAAATGTTCAGCATTTCACTGTATTTTGTACGTTCTAGCTATGCTACTTGAAGCTGGATTTTGCTTTTGTTTTTCCCCAAGTTTTTACCCGAATAATAATAGACGAAAAAGAAATGTCCCCCTAGGACCTAGAAAAGCAAACAAAATTGGGACTTATGTTCCGGGGGACCTATCACGGGCGCTTCTTTTATGCTTGTTTGTATGAATTCCCAGCATAAAATTAAACACCATGGAACAAGACTAGCATGGTACACAGATATACCACCCCAAAAGCATGCATTTTGTATTAGAGTATTTTTACCCACCAAAATTGAAAGGAACAATAATCGAAGAAAAAGACGGCAAAAATAATGGAGAAATGAGAAGAAGCATTCAACATATTTGGGTACTAAAGAGCGTATGCATGGCATGCGGACCTGAGAAAGCAATTTGGAGAGGAGATGGCGGTCATCATCATCGTTAATTGAAGGGTTACCAGATTTCCTGGAATCGAGGAGTTGCTGAATCGCGGATTGAATGAGCTCAATTTTGTTGCTGCTGCTCATTGTCATTGTCGCAGATTCCATATCTATTAATGGGTTGATACCAAAAGTTAAATTTAGACAAGGATTTGAGAATTGAGAGATAGATTGGGGATAATTGAGAGATCCATTCGAGAGAATTGATTATGTTGTGCTCTTTAAAAACATAGTCAAAGACACAGATATGTAACTACTGAACACCGTACAATGCTAGCGGTTGTAAATTCAAATTGGGTTTTAGGCTTTGCTTTGCCAATTGCCATCCACATCTCTCTCTCTCTCTCCATTTCATTTTGAGAACGGAAGGCAATTCATCTATAATTTGGCGGGATATTCACAATTTAATCATAAATAATGAAATACTATGTTAAATCTCAAGCTTTCACAACTTTTGTTAAATTTTTTTTGTTAGAATAATTATTATTATTCTTTACCACTACCACCTATTATAACACAAAATTATTGCATGTATAATTATAGATGAAATTATAATGATAAATTATATAATTACTAAAGTTTGACTATTATTTTTTAATATATTGGTCATTTTACTTACACTCAATATTTTAAATGTTATTTTTTTTAATTGAAGGGTGTAATATTTTATTAGAGTAGATCCGATTTTCTGTTAACTTATAAATATGTACAAAGTTTGATTGTAATTAAGTTATGTAATACTCCCTTCATCTCAAACTATAAGTCTATTTATACAAAACGCTCAAAAATCAATAAAAGATAGTTAGTTGGGCAGTTGAGATACTTTTAGTGGTCTTATTAAAAGGTTATATAATAGTGAAAAGAAAAAATACAGGTTGGTTAAATAAATAAAATAACTTTGAATGTCATTGGGATTCTGAAATGATAAATATTATGGAAAAAGTAAAGTTAGTTAAATTACTTATATTTTAGGATGGAGGGATGTTAATTGATTCAAATGTTACATAGTTTGTTAAACATTCCAAAAAAGTGAATATTGGGTATTTTATTGAGATTGCTTTTAAGAAAAGAAGGGTTCATTTCTATTCCATAGCTAAAAAGTTCACGAATACAAAATGTCTAATAGTGTCAGGACAAATTCTTAATCATACTTGCTCACTATTAAAGCATAACTCTTTTATGTGACGAGCTGTGAATGTGATATTACTATTTCTCTTGACTCGACCCCAATGACTAAAAAAGAAAGTTACAGTTAAAGATAAAGGTTTATCCAACATGAAAACAAACTCAATATTAAATGAAAAAAAAGGGGTTATTCACTCATTGTATGAGTGAAAGGCAATCAGCTTCGGTGGAAATCTTTCGGTAGTGAAATCTCCTTGGTAAGAAGAATGCACCTTGGCTTCTACTCCTTCTGTTGTGATGCAAGGTAATGTTTCAAGTAAATGTTTTGGAGTACTTGAATAAATAAATAATTAAAGGGGACTTTCTCTTTGCTGTCAAATTGGTATTTAAGGACCACACGGAGGTAGTTATGTGTTAGACTTTGGTTCTTTTTGCTCATTGTTGATGGGGAAGGGGCTCAACAAAACAGTTAACAAACCCGATTATACGCGGAAGCAAGTTTCAATCTTTCCCTTCTTGTGTTACAGAATGAGCAATGAAAAGTGAGATGGAGCAAAAGTGAAGAGGAAGAATGATTCTATTAAAAAACTGGAGAGATACAAGACAAAGAGCCACACCAACAAGGAGGGCTTAATGTTAGGACTCTCAGGGCATAGTTAGCAGACAAGTAATAATAAGGGCGAAAAATAAATAAAGATTCGATACAAGGAATTAACGTGGAAAAACTCAAGTCGGGAAAAAACCACGAACGATGCACTATCAGAGGATTACAACGGTGTTTCAGAGATTCCCAGACCTTCACAATCTCTCACAGCCTTCCTAGAGTTACAACCTGAGAACTCAACACTCACAGTTGAGCCTCACACAACTCCCTCAGGAACACAGAGATTACAGGTCAATCTCTTGTGGTATAAGATGAAACACTCTCAATTGCTGTGTATATCATAAGGAGAACAAGACCCCTATATATACTAGTAGGGTACAAGGAGAGCTAGGTTACAATATAACAGTAACCTAGACAATATGGAAATCTTCAGAAAAAAGGAAACTATACTAGAATAGGAAACACAATCTTGGCCCGTCCAAGAACTGCCGACATAAACAAAACGCTGGTGGGGGGGGGGGGGGGGGGGGAACACACGCTGGCAGCGTGCACACTCTTCGTGCCGTTTCCTCCCTCGTTTGTTCCATCTTCTTCCTCCATTCCTTCTTCCTTCTTCCTTCTCCTATTTGGTCTCCACTCCCAACAAATTGGTCTTCACACCCAACACTTAAAAAGAAAAACACCCCAACAAAGAAACGGGCTAAGGAACGACCCAAAGCAAAAACAATAGAAAAACAAAAGAAAACCTAACAAAACTAAAGAAATTAAAAATACAAGTATCTCAACACCCCCCTCAAATTGGAGGGTGTAAAACTCCCCATTTGCCCAAAATTTGTTGATGTTGTATTCCTGTGAGAGGCTTGGTTAGAATGTCTGCGAGTTGTTGCTTGGTAGGAACATGAGACAGTTTGATCAATCCTTCCATCAACTTTTCTCTAACAAAGTAACAATCTAGTTCTATATGCTTAGTTCTATCATGATAGACATGAATTTTAGCGATGTAAATCGCAGCTTGATTGTCACATTTCACAGGAATTGGAATCACATTTTGAACTGTCAGCTCATGTAGAAGTCTGCTCAACCAAGCTAACTCAGCTACCAACCTTCTCATGCTCCTTTATTTTGCTTCTTCTGAGGAGAGACTCACGTACTGCTGCTTCTTGGACTTCCAGGAAATCAATGTTTTCCTAAGGAAAACAACAAATCCACTAACTGACCTGCGTGTGTAAGGACAAGAGGCCTAATCAGAATCTCAATATGCTAACAAGTCCATAGTTGGGTCATTACTCAACAGAATACCAATAGTAAGACTTCCCTTTAAATATTTGAGAACGTGCAAGGTTGCCTTAAGATGGGAGGTTCTTGGACTTTGCATAAACTAACTTAAATGCTGGACTACAAAACAAATATCTGGTCTTGTATTAGTGAGAAAATTCAATTTTCCAAACAAATGTCTATATAAGGTAGGATTATCGAGTAACTCCCCTGAAGTATGAGTCAGTTTGGTGTTGATCTCCAGAGGTGTGACCACTGTGCTGGCTGTGTCACAACCAAACTCATAAAGCAAGCCGTTGGTGAACTTCTGCTGTGTGAGCATCAGCCCTTCTATGGATCTAAGCACCTCAATCCCCAAAAAATAGCTAACATGGCCCAAGTCTTTAATCTTGAACACTTTGTCAAGATAGTTCTTTATACTTTGTATCTCATGGATATCATTACCAGCTAAATGTATACCCATTTACAACCTATTGGTTTCTTTCCAGGAGGCAATGAAACAATATCCCAAGTTTTATTCAACATTAAGGCCCGAAATTCATTTTCCATAGCTTCCTTCCAACCAGGATGCAAGGAAGCTTGGAAATAAGAAGTAGGTTCTTGATAGTCTAAATGCTCTAGAAAAGATTTGCTACCTACATGCAATCTAGAGAAATCATACACAGAAGGTTGAACAGCAAAGTTAGTACATGTAGCTAAACAGAAATTACCAAAATCTTCATTATCAGCAGACAAGAGAGAATAATCTTGTAAATAGGCAAGGGTTTTGTGGACCCTGGTAGATCTTCTCACATGAAGGTCCTGTCCATATTCCTGTGTATCATTCTTAGCAGAAGCATGCTCAGTATTAATAGTAATAAGCTCAGATTGAATATGTGAACCTGAGGATCCCTCAGTATTAGTGGGATCTCCACTATGAGAGACCACATTCTCCTTAATAATAGTAGAGTCCTCAAGGTAACCAGCTGTGAGATCATGATTCCTCACAATGGTTTCGAAGTTATCATTATCAAAACCATCATGAAAAGGGTAAACACTTTCATTGAACTTTACATCTCTGGTGACTATAAATTTCTTAGAGTTTAGGTCCATTACCTTGTTGGCTTTCTTACCTATGGGATAACCAAGAAAAACACAAGGAGTAGCTCTAGGTTCAAACTTGGTTCTTCCCTCTTTTAAGGTAGAGATATAACACAAACACCCAAAGACTCTTAAATGATTTAAATCTGGTGCCTTTTTGTTTAAGATTTCAAAAGCTGTCTAGCCATCAAGCATTGAACTAGGTAACCTATTTATTAGATAGGTGGCTGTCATCAAACAGTCCCACAAAACTTTATAGGCAAGTGAGATTGAAATAACAAGGAACGACTAACTTCTAACAAGTGTTTGTGTTTCCTTTCCACAACCCCATTTTGTTGGGGTGTTTGTACACAACTAGTTTGATGTAAGATTCCATTTTGGGAGAAGAAATTCTTAGCTTCATGGCTCAAACCCAATTCAAGAGCATTGTCAGACCTTATCACCTTAACACACTTACCAAATTGAGTTTTAACCATTTGAATAAAGGATTTAATTAAAGAGAGACTCTCATTTTTAGTGATCATTAAATGTGTCTAGGTACTTCTAGAAAAGTCATCCACTATACTAAGGAAATACCTATGTCCTGAGTATGTTTTGACCGAGTAAGGCCCCCAAACATCTATGTGAATCAGTTCAAAAGGTTGAGTAGTACTAATTTTGCTATGTGGAAAGGGTAATATGTGTTGTCTAGCCTTAGGACAAACATCACAAGAAGAAATATGAGTAACAACAATTTCTAGAGCACTCAGATAAATTCAACAATCTCAACTTTCTCATAGGAATATGTCCCAATCTTTTGTGCCACAGGGAACAAGATTTACAATTTCTAGAGGCCAATTTAACTCCTTCTGTCCCAACAATGAAGCTTTTACAAAAACCAAAATTATTTGTATTCACTGACTCTAGCTTATTCCAACTTCGAATAACCCCTTCCTTACGATCTTCCAGAGTTTTGACAATCTTCTCATCAAGAACATACAGGCCACGGGAAGACTTACCAAGAACTAGAGGCCTCCTCAGAGAAGGGCCCTGTAAAGAGCAATATTCGGATGTGAATACTACACTACAATTCAATTGTTGACTAAGTCTATTGACGGATATGAGGTTAAAGGTAAAGAAAGGGACATAAAGAACATGATGCAAAAAAACACCATTACTGTGGGACCCGGGAAAATCCTCGTTGGTGTCCCTCGCGGTAAACGGCGAGTCGAAAGGGGTGTCTTTTCTTTTAGAAGATTCGCTTGAATTTCCGTTTAAATAAATTAAAACTAAAATTTAAATAATCTCCTTTTTTTTTAGATTTTATTAACATTTGAAAATTTTATTTATTCAGAAAGTAAACAGAAAATAAAAGAAAAACAAAAAGAAACGAAAAAAAAGAGAAAAACAAGAAAGCCCCGGGACTGGGCTCGGGATGATTTACTGTAGCAATACCTGCAGGTATTGTGAGCCAGTAACCCCGAAAAACAGGGTCCCGGGCCTGGAAATCAGATCCGAGGCGCGGGACTGGCCGGAATACCGCCAGGTATTCCGCTTGTCCCGGCCTCGGGATCTGTTTCCGAGACAGAGAAAAAAAAAACTAAAAATAAAATATGGGCTCGGGATGATTTACTGTAGCAATACCTGCAGGTACTGTGAGTTAGTGACCCCGAAAAAGGGTCCCGGGCCTGGAAATCAGATCTGAGGCGCGGGACTGGACGGAATACCGCCGGGTATTCCGCTTGTCCCGGCCTCGGGATCTGTTTCCGAGACAGAGAGAAAAGAACTGAAAATAAAATCCTTTTTTTTTTTAAAAAAAAAATGCTTTCCGAAACAGAAAATAAAATACGAAGGGAAAAGAAATAAAAGCGAGAAGAAATAAAAAAAAGGAAGAAGAGTCGCCAATTAATTTTTGAGCGAGAATTAATAAACTCAAGAAACAAGACTCCACAAACCACGAACCACGAGATTCGGATCCGGGGGTAAGGTTACGAATTCTGGAATAAAAATTCCCGAATCTGCCCGTTCAACGAACGAACTTTACTAAATCGGTTAAATAAAAAGGAAGAAGAAGAGGAGAGAAGAAGAGAGTAGAACGGAGTATTAATTAACGTAATTGGTGTTATTTAGTTTCATACAAATGCGATAAATAAATACAAGAAATAAAAGAATTGAATACAAGCGTACCTTTATTCACGAACAATCCATATTATTTAGGTTGAGTTTAGGATTAACTCAAGTTACAATATAATATGAATAAATAAGGGATAGAGAAGAAGAAAACAAAAATGCCAATTAAGTGTATGCAAGATGAGAGAAATATAGAGGGAGAAGAGAATGTGAAATCACCAAGTGTCAATACGCCAGGGTGATTTCGGTGTAGGGTTGAAGTGGAAATGAGAGGGGTTTTTATAGGAGAAATTGGGGTTGGGAATTTAGGTCAAAAACGAGGGGGGAAAAATTGACGGAATACCGCCAAGTATCCCGGCCCAACTGCTCAAAATTTAGGGTATGACACGCTTCCCGAGGCGGTGAGGCGCTTGGGTCGCGAGAACTCGCACACGATACCGGCGGTATGTGGGCGGATCTCGCCGCCCACGTTGTCATCTCGCCGCATGCCAAAGAGAAATGACCTGCTTTTTTTTGTGATTTATTTTTTTTGCATTTCACTTGGCATTTTTTTCTAAAAAAAAATAAAGACAAAATAAAAATAATTACAATAATTTCAAGACACTTTTTGGGTGTCTACAGTTAGCCCCCACTTTGATCGAGTCTGAGTAAGACGGTGATCAAAGTATAGTCTGGAGGTCTTCGATCTTCCTTGATGTAGTTCGATCTCTTACGATGTCGCTGAAATGTAGCTCAGTCTTTCCCGATGTCATTGAAAATGTAGCTCAGTCTTTTCCGATGTCGTTGAAAATGTAGCTCAGTCTTTCCCGATGTCGTTGAAAATGTAGCTCAGTCGTTCCCGATATCGTTGAAAATGTTGCTCAGTCTTTCCCGATGTCGTTGAAAATGTAGCTCAGTCTTTCCCGATGTCTTTGAAATGTAGCTCAGTCTTTCCCGATGTCGTTGAAAATGTAGCTCAGTCTTTCCCGATGTCGTTGAAATGTAGCTCAGTCTTTCCCGATGTCGTTGAAATGTAGCTCAGTCTTTCCCGATGTCGTTGAAAATGTAGCTCAGTCTTTCCCGATGTCGTTGAAAATGTTGCTCAGTCTTTCCCGATGTCGTTGAAATGTAGCTCAGTCTTTCCCGATGTCGTTGAAAATGTACCTCAGTCTTTCCCGATGTCGTTGAAAATGTAGCTCAGTCTTTCCCGATGTCGTTGAAAATGTAACTCAGTCTTTCCCGATGTCGTTGAAATGTAGCTCAGTCTTTCCCGATGTCGTTGAAAATGTAGCTCAGTCTTTCCCGATGTCGTTGAAAAATGTAACTCACTCTTTCCCGATGTCGTTGAAAATGTACCTCAGTCTTTCCCGATGTCGTTGAAAATGTAGCTCAGTCTTTCCCGATGTCATTGAAATGTAGCTCAGTCTTTCCCGATGTCATTGAAAATGTAGCTCAGTCTTTCCCGATGTCGTTGAAAATGTAGCTTACTGGAGACGATGCAACCATAAAAATTGAATTAAATTATTTTCTGAGTTATATAGAAATTATATTTCCATATTTTCTCTTGAAAATAATATCTTTCTCCTTTTTTATTATTGGAGTATTAAAACAAAATTTTTAAATTCTCCTTATAATAATTTTCCAGTCAATCTGGCTAGACCGGTCAAATATTCATTGAATTTAAGGATGAGTAGGTGTGAGGTTGAGGAGTTAAAGGAGTGGTTTTAAAAAAGGGGTGGTGTCTTCATTTTATCCCCACACCCAAACATCTTATCTCCCACTCCTACTCTCCCTACACTCACTTTCTCTCTAGAATCTCGAGCAGCAGAGCATACCGCCAGGTGTGCAGTTCCCAAGCCCCGCTGTTGTCTGTCGATCGCCGGCGAAACCCGGAGATCGGATGGCCATACCGCCAGGTATTGCCGTCGGGTGGGTTAGTTCTCGCTGGTGACGATTCCTCGATTTTCATGCCAGAGACGCCGTTCGCCGGAGCCCCATACCGCCAGGTGTGGCAGTTGTTTCTTCGGTTTTCGCGCCGGGTGTTCCCGTCGTCGGGCCTTGCCGGAGCTTAAGCCCATACCACCATGTATCATGCGGCGCGGGCTGTCTCGGGTTTCAGATCTGGATTTTCGCCGGGAAATTTTTTAATCTTGAAGTTGATTACTCGAATTTTCTCACAATACCACCAGGTATAACGGTCGGGTGAGTTGGTTCTCGCCGGTGACGATTCCTCGATTTTCGAGCCCGGAATACACTGACTGTTACGCTCGTCGGAGCTCAATACGGTCTCGCATGTGTTCGGTTTTTAGCATTACGAACTCGAATTCCGAAATTTTGTTGACCCATGCCTGGCGTTATTGCCCCGGGCTCGAACCCGAGTTTGACCCGCTCCTATTTTCGGGTCAACTTTTGTACAACCCGGGGGTTTGGTCTCGGGTTTGCTCCATACCTGCTTGTATGGTCATGCTTTTAACTCCCCGTGGCTTGCCGAAATTCGGCTGGAACCGCCCCCATACCGCCAGGCATGGTCCCGGGTTCAGACCCAAGCTTGACTAGCTTTCGTACAACCCGGGGTCAGGTTTGCTACATACCTGCTTGTATGGTCCCGGGTTTTTAGAATTTTTGCATGCTTTTAACTCCCGGTGGCTTGCCGGAATTTGGCTGGAACCGCCCCCATACCGCCAGGCATGATCCCGGGTTCAGACCCAAGTTTGACCCCTTCCTGTTTTCGGGTCAGCTTTCGCGCAATCCGGGGTTCGTCCTCGTGTTTACTCCTTACCTACTTGTATGGTCTCGGGTTTGCGTCCCGATTTTGATTCGAGGAATTTTGCTTTGTCGCGGGATTTTGAGTTTTCTTCTTGTGCTTTGCAGCTTATACGATGACACAACCTTTGAAACCTCGAGATATCCGAATGAGCATGTGCGGCTTAGGAGATCGGAAGTGCCGGTGAGCCTTTCAAACTCATATTCTTTGTATGATCTGGGTATTCCGTATGCATGCTTGGTACCAACCTTGTCATGTATTGAGGCCCAAAACTTTTTGCTGTTTCTTGTGTCATCAAATTTTTAGAGTTGAACGTTGGGATTAACTATTAATCCCAAGATTTTTCTCATAAAGATCTGATGTCATGCTTCCAGACATGTGGCTCTGTCTAGTTTTCCATACCTTTCAGAACAGGTTTTTTTTTTTTTTTTTATTTTTTTTTTGTACAGTCAAGCTGTCATGCCTCCAGGCATGTAGCTCTGTCTCGTCAATGTCAGTCAGTCAGTCCTTTCTCTTTATTCGAAACTCTGGGCATTCTACCATGTCTGCAGGTATGGTGCTCTGTCCGAAGTTTTTCTGCACGGTCCGGACAGATTTACGTTTGGGCAGGTTGGCATACCTCCAGGTATGGTGCTCTGTCCGGAGTTTTTCTGCACAGTCCGGACGAATTTAAGTCTGGGCAGGCTGGCATGCCTCTAGGTATGGTACTCTGTCCGGAGTTTTTCTACACAGTCCAGACAAATTTAAGTCTGAGAAGGCTGGCATGCCTCCAGGTATGGTGCTATGTCTGCTGAATTCTGTCCAGTTTTCGTTGTTTTTGCACTGCTTCATCAGATTTGGGGTCTAGTCAGGTTGTCATGCCTCCAGGCATGCAACTCTGTCCAACCCTGGATTGGTCAGCCGAATTTCACTTGTTGCGCGGAACCCTAGATAGGATGCCATGCCTGCAGGCATGGCGCTCTGTCCGATGTTCTTTTTTTTTTTTTTTTTCCGCATGGCCTAACCTTGAGTCCCCTTTGCCGAGCATACCGCCAGGCATTGCTCTATGAAATCTTGCAGTTTGTCTTCGCATCGGGTCCATTTTGTAAGACCCAGGTCCAGACCATGTCTGGCGATATGATACCGACTTTTCTGGGTCTTCTCCTGTTCGGAACCCTGGGTATGGGTCCGAGCCATACCTGGCGGTATGGTGTCTGGTTGCAAGACCCAGACCCTACTTGTTCTTGGCAGCATGGGTCGGGTTTGTCCGTATGCTCGAGTCTTCTCAGTTTAATTCAGAATGAGTTATTTCCAAACTAATTCTTGTGAATTGAATTTTTAGAGCTCAACTCAGAAAATGAATTATTTTCCAAATTATTTCTCATAAAAATTTGTGATCCGTTTTAGAGTTTAACCCGAAAAATGAGCTAATTCTCATAAATATTTGCGATCGGAATTTTAGAGTTTAACTCGAAAAATGAGCTAATTCTCATAAAAATTTGTGAACTGAATTTTTTAGAGTTTAACTGGAAGACGAGTTAATTCTCGTAAAACTCGAATTATCTCTTCATCGACAGCGTCCTTTGAGTTTCTGGTTATACGCCTGAAGGCGATTAAGACTCCAAGCGAGCTTGCTTGATTTCTAGCCCCCATATTTGCATTTCTTTTGAGGTTCGGGAAGGAGATAGAAGAATGCATATGCGGTCTTATGCATGCTATGCTACATGAATTACACGAAAATAAATATGTACAAAACTGTTTCATGTACAATACACAACTCTATTATGCATTATATTCTATAAGATTCTTTATACATGATTTTATGCAGTCCTAATTTTAATGCTTGATGTGACTTTTTTTTTATGTGACTCAAGAAGAAAGAGGGAAAAAATAATAAAAAACTAACATGACTCAAAATGAAAATGAAAACGAATTAATGTGACTCAAAATGCAAACTAATGTGACTTAAAATGAAAAATGCACATGACCTAAAAACAAAAAGTAAAAAATGCACATTGATTTACTGCATGTATGTGATATGAACAACCCCCACTTTTCCGAGGAAAGAAGAAAAAAAAAAGAAAAGTAAATAAAAAAAACTCTAAATATCAAGAGTGATTTCGAGGTGAGTTTCAGGACAAGACAAAAATAGTGAAAATCATGAGTTCTTCTTCTCGAATTGCCTCGTAAGTTGCCATGATGCTGATACTGAGTGATGAGCGAGCCCCCAGTTGGAATGCTGCAAAAGACGATATTAATGGAAGACTCGGTCTGCTTAAGCTACATGATGGGATAGTCAGGATGCTCGACCTTGATGTCATGATTAGGAACCCCAAGCACTAAGAAGTATCAAGCGACAAGTCGTCTTGATTTCTCTTGCCTTTTCTCTATTCTTCTTGGTTCTTTTGTTTAGGTGGGAACATGTAAGCACCAAGCCCCTAGTATCAGTGAACAAGCATCTTTAGGTGAGTCAGAATGATTGACCTAGGTGGCTGTCACCTTCGAGTGATGCCCTATTTTGATGCGGCTGGCTTCTTGTTCTGCTAAAGGAGTTATCCCTCACTCAGTTGTTCTGAAAGCAGGGATTAATCGATTTAATCTCATGCATTAATGACCGAATTAGAAGAGCTCAAAAGGTGATGGGGTGAAAATGGGAATGATGGAAAAGATAGTGGAAGCTCATGCCCAAATAGAGGGCGAGATAAGGTTGTGAGTGGTTCGGTGAGGGTAGCGATTAGATGTATTGGACAAAGTGGTGAATGGATGGGTAGTTCGATGGACAAAGGTTCGAACTGATGGAGGTGGATGAAATGGTCTATAGATGGAGTATTATGTCTCGTGGGTTTATCTCATAAGGGAAGAGATGGTCAAATGGCTATGGTTTGATGGATTTAGGTATAAAGGGTGATCCAAGTCTGATGTGAAAATGTGGGTGTGCTTAATGAAAGAAATATGACAACTTTTCATTATCCTTAGAGACCAAGGTTTCCTCTCCTTTTGCCTAGCTCGCCTGGTGAGGTTTTCGAGCTAGCCACTCTTTATTCTATCTCTCAAAAACCAAATGATTTGATGATAGATTTTCTCTAAAGTGAATTGCAGCGGCCGGGCCTCGAAGAGGTTCTCCTACGTATCCAGTATGGAATCAGGCCAGTCGTAGTTCAACAGGTGCAGCTTTGATTGAAGCCTCAAGAAGGACTTTGAGATGGATCGAAAGTTTAATGGGAAGATATGTGTGAAGGTTTGACGGGGAGGTTTTGGGATGTGCAAGTGACCAATGTGAACCGACAATTGCCTCTTATTCTTGCTTTCTTCTTTCTCTTTTTTTTCTTTTTTTTTTTTGAACTTGACAACCTCAATCTATATTTCTCTTATCCATGATATTGGTCACCCGCAACACATTAATTGGCATAAAATGGATTTAGGGAAGAGATGGTCATAAAATGAATGACCGGATTCGTGGTGGTGGTTAAGAAGATGGTGTGAGAAGGTAATAATGTAGGTAAAGCGGCTAGGTGAGAATGAAGGTGGTGATGATGTAGGTGTTAGAGGATGGAAACCTTCTATCATAGGCATGTCTTTTTAAGCTGCATGATTTATTTGAGAGTGAGATTCACTTTTAGAGACTATTGGTCGCTTGGAATTATCTCCTTTTGCCTAACCTGTTTGGTGAGTGTTCAGGTTAACTTCTCTCCTCTTAATTTTCTCTCCTTTTGCCTAACTTGTTAGATGAGTGTTCAAGTTGGCCTCACTCTTTTTATTTACCTCTCCTTTTGCCTAACTTCGCTTTGGCTGTGAAGTTAGCCTCTCTTCTCTCTATTAACCTTGGACTCGGGGTAGGGAAAAAACATAGAGAAAATGTGATAGAGATGTGAGATGGAGTGAAGGATGTGAAAAGATGGATGTGTCAGACTTGTATGGTCATATGGGCGAGTGAGCTCTTCAATTCAAATCAGGAATGCAAGCAAAAGATTCTTTCCTTAGCAGTTTAGAAGCAAATGAAGGGTTGGGGAAGACAAGAGTCATAATCATGAAAGGTTTCATCTTTATTGAATGCAATTAAGATGAATACATTAAAAAAATCTACTAGTGATACATCCCAACTGACTTTGAAAATGAAGATGATTGCAATGAAAAGAAAAGACACAACATGAAGGGATTGCCTAATTGATCTTTGCAGCTCGGGGTTTGGGGAGGACCCCGTTTGACTCTGTGGTAGGCCACGTTCTAATGGGGTTTCTACGCTGCGATTGGCAGTGACAACTTCCCGGATTGGAGCATTTCTTCTATCTTGTTCTTGAGAATGTTGCACTTCTCGGTGTCATGACCTCGCATTCTATGATATTTGCAGAACTTGTTAGCATCCCAAGTTCTGCTTTTGACTTCAGGTTCAACTCGAATAGAGGGCAATTCGATGTTCCCTTTCTTAAGTAGTCGATCCAGAGCTTCAGTATAGGTAGTATCGATGGGAGTATATGTGGTGAACTTTTGAACTGCATGAGCCTCAATGGCTTTTGGTGGGTTACTTGGTGCCCCGCCGACCCTCTTGGTAGGAGTGTGGTTCTTCCAGCTAGATGAGACCGGGGTTTTCTCTATCTGGGCCTCCACCATTGACCCCAGCTTCTTTAGAGCTGAAAAGTCTGGGATTAACTGGCATTCCATCAAGCTAGCATATCTTGGCCTAAGCCCTTGTATAAACACCTGGATTTGATAGTCCATGGTTACCTTATCAGTCATCAAGGCCTTTTGAACATTCCAGCGATTAAAGTAACTCATGAATGACTCTCCTTCACTTTGTTTGATTGCCGCCATGTCACTCATGGTTACATCAACATCTTGACTAGCTGCATATTGTTGGATGAAGGCTTTGTAAGTGGCCTCCCAATTCTCCTGGGTATCTACTGGAAGGGTGTAGTACCACTTCAAGACCTCATCACTCAAAGTTCAAGGGAAGATATGAGCATACAGACTAGGGTCTACTTCTTTTAAGGCCATCATGCGCGCGAAGCTACGTACATGATGAGTGGGGTTCTCCATGGCCTTAAATTTCTTCTCGGGCAAAGAGAATTTGTCAGGAAGCTTGGCCTAAGGAGCAGTTGGTAAGCCAATGTCCAAGAAATGTTCCCTGAATTGAGGGATTTGCTTCAGCATGTTCTGCAGGTTATCGACCCTGTTGTCCCGAAATGGCACAAGTTGCTCATCCCGAGGCACAGTCTTTTCAGTGTGCACACTTCTATCATCATCCTCGGGGTCTTGCCCTATGCCCAATCTGTCATTGATTGTCTGAATGGCCTGGACGACCCCTTCTATCCTACGATCTTGTTGGTTGGATCGTGTTTCTATTAAAGTACGGATGTCCTACACCACATCAGAAAGGTCCGCAGCGGTGATGGGTTGGCCCCTAGCTTCTTCTTCAGCCATGAAGTTGGAAGGGATGGACACAATATCGCTTGTTGTCAAGAAAGTTTGAGAAGGAATGTCAGAATCTTTATCAAGGACGACAGGCAAGCCTGCGCTTGGTGGTTTGAATAGGATTGGTGAGAAACTTGATAAACTTTGAGATCCGACTCTAGCCCAAGACTTGACTCTTTGCTGTTTGGGTCCTATTTTGCCTGTATGGAAACCATAAACCTCAAGATTAACCCTTAACATTGACCTACCCAAAGACCTAGCGCCCTATATGGGACAACCTAATGCAAACAATGCCTATATGATGAATGATTTTTATTTTTGGTATGGACTCACCCAACATTGGGCTTGCATGAAGACCTCTCACCTAATATGAAATTATGTACATGGAAAAGAGAAGGTCCATCGGGCCGTCATAAGATCGAGTCAACATTAAAGTTTTAATGAACTCCAATTCGAATAACGGCCGGATACACTCTTTAGGCCCAAATACAACTAAGGGTTGGACAAAATCAAGCTAAGATCTCGGGCTTAATCAAATCTCTTTGATTCGGGCCAAAGAGAGACCTCTAGGTCTTTTTTAACTTTTGTTTGATTATTACCCAAACTAAAGCAGTATTTGGGGGGAAAGAACCATGAGACCGACTCTTACCCAAAAGGGAAAAAGGGTTAACCTAGACGGTACCTTTGGGTTCCTCCCGATTTATAAAAATCGAGATGGAGGTCCGTATGCACGATGCCTAACTAAATAATAAAAAAATACAAAAATTAATTTCTCCTTTTCTACTTAAAAAAAAAATTTAAAACCGGCTTTTCAAGTTTTACCCTCTTAAAGTAAGTCCCCAATGGAGTCGCCATTTGTGGGACCCGGGAAAATCCCCGTTGGTGTCCCTCGCGATAAACGGCGAGTCGAAAGGGGTGTCTTTTCTTTTAGAAGATTCGCTTGAATTTCCGTTTAAATAAATTAAAACTAAAATTTAAATAATCTCCTTTTTTTTTAGATTTTATTAACATTTGAAAATTTTATTTATTCAGAAAGTAAACAGAAAATAAAAGAAAAACAAAAAGAAACGAAAAAAAAGAGAAAAACAAGAAAGCCCCGGGACTGGGCTCGGGATGATTCTTGTAGCAATACTGCAGTATTGTGAGCGATAACCCAAAGCAGTCGGGCTCGGAAATCAGTCCGAGGCGTTGGCGGAATACCGCCAGGTATTCCGCTTGTCCCGGCCTCGGGATCTGTTTCCGAGACAGAGAAAAAAAAAACTAAAAATAAAATATGGGCTCGGGATGATTTACTGTAGCAATACCTGCAGGTACTGTGAGTTAGTGACCCCGAAAAAGGGTCTCGGGCCTGGAAATCAGATCTGAGGCGCGGGACTGGACGGAATACCGCCAGGTATTCCGTTTGTCCCGGCCTCGGGATCTGTTTCCGAGACAGAGAGAAAAAAAAAAACTGAAAATAAAATCCTTTTTTTTTTTTTTTAAAAAAAGCTTTCCGAAACAGAAAATAAAATACGAAGGGAAAAGAAATAAAAGCGAGAAGAAATAAAAAAAAGGAAGAAGAGTCGCCAATTAATTTTTGAGCGAGAATTAATAAACTCAAGAAACAAGACTCCACAAACCACGAACCACGAGATTCGGATCCGGGGGTAAGGTTACGAATTCGGGAATAAAAATTCCCGAATCTGCCCGTTCAACGAACGGACTTTACTAAATCGGTTAAATAAAAAGGAAGAAGAAGAGGAGAGAAGAAGAGAGTAGAACGGAGTATTAATTAGCGTAATTGGTGTTATTTAGTTTCATACAAATGCGATAAATAAAGCGAAAAATAAATACAAGAAATAAAAGAATTGAATACAAGCGTACCTTTATTCACGAACAATCCATATTATTTAGGTTGAGTTTAGGATTAACTCAAGTTACAATATAATATGAATAAATAAGGGATAGAGAAGAAGAAAACAAAAATGCCAATTAAGTGTATGCAAGATGAGAGAAATATAGAGGGAGAAGAGAATGTGAAATCACCAAGTGTCAATACGCCAGGGTGATTTCGGTGTAGGGTTGAAGTGGAAATGAGAGGGGTTTTTATAGGAGAAATTGGGGTTGGGAATTTAGGTCAAAAACGAGGGGGAAAAAATTGACGGAATACCGCCAAGTATCCCGGCCCAACTGCTCAAAATTTAGGGTATGACACGCTTCGAGGTCCGGAGGCTGTTGGTCAGCAGAACCGCACACGATACTGGCGGTATGTGGCTGGATCTCGCCTGCCCGGCTGTCGCCTCTGCTCGTGCCAAAGAGAAATGGCCTGATTTTTTTTTTGTGGTTTATTTTTTTTTGCATTTCACTTGGCATTTTTTTCTAAAATAAAATAAAGACAAAATAAAAATAATTACAATAATTACAATAATTTCGAGACACTTTTTGGGTGTCTACAATTACCCAACTTATAATCCCCATATTGTGACTTTAACCCTTTGACCATTAGGCAACACAATCAAGATAGGCTCAAGTAAGGAAACTAAATTACATAATTTAGTTTTATCATATGTCATATGATTTGAGGCACCTGAGTCTATAATCCATGTCTGGTTTCTTGTGACAGAAATTAAACAAGCACTGTTTGAAGATAAAGAAGTTATACTTGCCATGAATGTTGAGTTTAGCTCCATTTCTTGAAGTGGCTTGTCATTCTTTGAGGTGCCTTAAAGCTCAGGAAGAAAGTTTATCATCTGCTTGGTTTGTCCAGCATCCAACCCAGGTAATGTGTACCCTGGCGATTCAAGAATAGGAGATTGATGCTCGTTTGATGACCCGATTTCTTGGACATTGTTTGCAAACCTTGGATTTTGATCTGCCCTAGGCTTGTTACGGTTAGATTGTCCATTTCCATTAGGGTAGCCTATAATCTTGTAGCATCTCTCTCTTGGATGTCCAGGTTTCTTGCAGTGGCTACATATTACTACTTCTTTCTTTGGTTCTTGCTTCTTCTGATAATTCATGCCTTAAGGGGATGAGGCTTGAAAAGAGGCACTTTTAGAAAGGAAATTTGAAATATGCCTCACATTCCTCTGACGTTCTTCTTGAAGGAGTATCCCATATACTTGACTGATGTTTGGGAAAGGTTTCATTATCAGAATGTTCCCCCTTAAAGGAGTGTAGCTTTCATTGACACCCATCAAGAACAGGATCACCTTCTGATCTTCAGAATACATATGCAAAGCTTCATTGATCTTCATCGGAGTACACTGGCATTTCCCACAACTACATCGAGGCAGACCCCCTACCAGATTGAATTCATTCCAGATCTTTTTACATCGATTGAAATACCCAGTAATGTCGAGGTTTTCTTGTACGATGCTACTTACAAATTGTTGCAATTGGAATAGTTTTTCCTTGTCGGATTGCCCATAACGTTGACTCAACTCCTCCCATATCAAATTAGGGGTTTCCGCATAAAGGACACTTTCCCGGATGTTCTTGTCCAAAGAATTCAGCAACTATGAGATGACCATGTGTTGGCATCTTTTCCATAAAGGTAGCAAGGGAGAATCGCTCTTCGGTTGCTCGTAAGATCCATCAACAAAAACAAACTTGTTTTTCGCTGAAAGAGCAATGGTGGCAGTTCTCTTCCAGTTTTCAAAATCTTTACATGCGAATGGCTCGGCGACTAACGATTGCCCTGGGTGATATGAGGGGTGGATGAAAAGGGGATCTGAAGGATCGACAATCGTGACCTTAGCATCTTTCGCATCTCCCATTTGCAAAGGGAGAGAAGGAAGAAGCAAGAACGGATGAAGCTGAGAGAGAGGAGGTGTAATACCCCGGGTATGTGGTTAAAGTGTGGCTTAAAAGGATTGAAATGAATACTTATATCACCAAGGTGCACCTTCTTTTATGGTAGCTCATCCGTTGGGAACTCCTCAGTTAAGCGTGCTTGGCTGGGAGTAGTCTCAGGATGGGTGACCTCCTGGGATGTTTTCTCAGGCAGCGTGTGAGTGAGAACGAAACACGTTGGAAAGACTCCTGGTGATTTGTGGGGCCAGTCAGCGATCCTTAAAGCAGTTATCGGTAATGTGCGCGACCCGGGAGGGTTCGGGGCGTTACAGGAGGAAGGAAGAAGAAGGAAGAAAAGTAAGAGAGAGGAAAGGAGCGAGGTTACACTTGTTCTGATACCATGAAAAGTGAGATGGAGAAAAAGTGAAGAGGAAGAATGTTTCTATTGAAAAACTAGAGAGATACATGACAAAGAGCAACACCAACAAGGAGGGCTTAAAAAGAAAAAACACCCCAGCAAAGAAATGAGCTAAGGACTGGCCCAAATCAAAAACATAAGAAAAACAAAAGAAAACCTAACAAAACTAAAGAAATTAAAAATACAAGTATCTCAACAATTCACAAATAACCAAATTACTCTATCAAAGTAGTAAGAGCAACAAGTAAATATCAAGCAAGCCAAACACCAAACACCAAACAATCAAAGACACCAAATTTATGTGGAAAACCCCAATGTGGGGAAAAACCACGGGACCGTTAACAAACGGTACCAAAAACCTCCACTAATCAACCAAGAATACAAGTGGATACACCAATGTCTTCTCTAGCCTAAACTAGAGGTATTACAAGCATCAAGGATCAACCTTGGAACAACAATTCACCACAAACTCACCAAAATAGGTGGAACAACACAATCACGTAGGTCTATGATTGCTGGGCTATAACTCGAGCTAGGGAGGTCAAGAAGACAATCACACCGCTGGATATGAAGAGGAGAGTGTCAGGAACAACATAATAAAATTTGAAGCCCATTAGAGATAGTTTGGTCGTCGATCAGTGCCAAAAACGGGACTGCCAGCACAATACTCTGCTCTCCCCTTCTTTCTCTCCCTTTCTCTGTTTGTGCGTGTGTTTCTCTGGCTTGCACCAACCCAGCAAAGTAGCCCCCTCAATTAATTCAACACACCCCCAAGAAGCTTCCCTTGGAAGCCAACAAAAGAAGGTAAAAAACTTGGGCCTTTTTACAACACTTATATTAGCCCACATTAATATATTATGTCCCAAAAAATTTGTTGGACCCCTTCTTCCATGTGGGAGGGAAATACCCAAAAAATCTCTCCCTCCCTCCTATATGGAGGGTTCCATCAAACCTACCTTCAATCGACAGGTAGTGAGCTTGCTCTTGGGTACAGTCTTTGTCAACATATCCGAACCATTTTTATTGGTGTGAACTTTCTCAAGTTGCAACAAGTTCTCTTCCACAACTTCTTGAATACAATGATACCTTCTTCGTATGTGTTTGGTTCGGGAATGGTAGGCAACATTCTTGGCAAGGTGGATGGCACTTTGACTATCACAATGAAGTGAATATTTTTCTTGGTTCAAACGAATCTCCTCTAGAAAAATTTTCATCCACAATAGTTCCTTGCCAGCTTCAACGAGTTCAATGTACTCAGCCTCAGTAGTTGACAAAGCAACACATTTTTGTAGTCTTGATTGCCAAGACATAACAACACCCACAAAAGTCATCAAATAACTAGAGGTAGACTTGCTAGAATCAACATCACCTGACATATCAGTATATGTGTAGCCATCTAGCACAGGTTGTCCAGGTCCAAAGCATAAACAAAATCTAGAAGTACCCCTGAGATACCGTAGTATCCACTTCACTGCTGCCTAGTGCTCCTTACCAGGATTAGACATCAACCAACTAATAACCTCAACTGCATGTGCAATGTCTGGCCTTGTATATACCATAACATACATCAAATTTCCTACATCTGAAGCGTAGGGAACTCTCCTCATGTAATCTTTGTTTTCCTTACTTGTAGGACACTGACTAGAACTTAATTTCATGTGGCCTGCAAGTGGAGAACTCACAGGTTTAGCCTTATCCATGTTGTATTTTTGGAGCATCTTCTCAATGTATCTCTCTTGGGGATAGCCAAAGCTTCTTATTCTTTCTATCCGGACTTATGGTCATGCCTAAGATTTGCTTCGCAGGACCAAGATCCTTCATTGCAAAGGATTTACTCAAGGCATTCTTCAGGTTAGAAATCCTCTTGGTGTTAGAACCAACAATCAACATATCATCAACATATAAAAGAAGAATCAAGAAGTCACCTTCGGGATAGTGCTTCACAAATACACAGTGATCTGTATGTGTTTTGCGGAATTGATGCTTGATCAAGAAGCTACGACGGTGCGAAGGAGCGAAAAGTTGTCAGCCCTAATCGCCTAGACCGTGACCACGGTGCTTGGGGACCGTACCCACGACGGTGCGAAGCGAAGAGAAGAAATCGCCTGCCTTACGCAGGACCGTACACGCCACTCGATTGTGCCTCACGGTCCCTAAGGGCCGCTTTTGTCTGTTGTGTAAAATGATGAGTTTTGAGTAACAACCTTGATTACTATTTAGTGTATTTTAGGTCATTTTACTAGGGTAGATTAGACAGCAATTTTTATCTATCTTTTATGATACTTTAGCACTCTTTATCATATTTTTAAGTCTTAGATTAGGGGGATTAAGGAGGATCTTTGCTGAGATTATTGGTTCTTGTATTTGATTCTTTTTATTATTATTGGAAGTTTGAAGATTATTCTCAACTTTGGAGCATTGGAGCTTTATTATTCTGAAGTTTTCTCCCTTGTCATCACAATCCATGAGCATTTCTTAATCTCTCTCTCTCTAATTTATTGCTTATTTATTAATCTCTGTTTTTGATATTGTTGGTGTTGTTGAATGTTTATTGTCATCTTGTTTACTCGATTAAGCATGAATGAAGTTGTTGATGTTATTATCATGATAGTTAGGATGTTTAGTGGCTAGAACCTTAATGGGTTACGGAGATATTAAGGGTGTGAATGGGTGATTAGGTTTGGGTTAGCAATATTAGTGAGTAACTAGTTAGGAAATCAATTTCTCAATCCTATCCTTCCCTCGAATGGGATGTATTTGGGTGCGAAAGCATCCCGAATACATCCAACGCTTGTTGGACGGTAGGAATTAGGATAGTTAGTATTCTAGTTCGTGAAAGCGAGTAGAAACTAACTAGGAAATTCCGTTCCATTAACTTTCCCGGGTCTGTCAATGGATTTTGGGGAAGTTAATCCGGACTATCCTTGAAAGAGGAAGCCCGGTGGGTATTTTTTAACGGAATTACCATTTGATTTCCTTTTCTCGTTACTCTCTTGTTGCGAAACGCATTTCCTCATTCCCGCTTGCATCCCGAAAGTCTCCCGACACCCATTGTTTTACCTTTTTGACTGAACATAGCGTGTTTGTGTTGTTTTCACCCTAAAGTCTTTCATCCTTTCATGATCATAAACCATACCTAGAGTCAACTAGTTGCAGCTAAGGCCCCTAGCTCCCTGTGGAAGAACGATAAAACCGTGGTCTTACAAACCACTCGACTAACAAAATGGCGCCGTTGCCGGGGAGTTCAAAGGGCTTGGTGCATACGCTAAATGCACTCGTTTCTCTCCCACGATAGAGGAGTTTGTGTTAGTTAGTTTAGTTTGTGTTTTGTTTTGCTCGGGACGAGCAAAGGTTTAAGTGTAGGGGTGTTTAGACCTGATTTCGTGTCTAAATACCGCCTAAATCCTTAGGCTTTTGACTTGTTTCGTAGTTTGTTTTAATAACTTTTAATGCGTTTTAGTTACTTTTGTAGTTTCCGAAGGGTTTCACTCAAAACGATCCTAAATGGGCCAATTTTGCACCAATCTTGGGAATCCCGAAACTCCCCAAGATTCCCCGAGCCGGTCATGTCGAAAGGCATCGGAAGCGGAGGCAACGGCTGAAGAATACTCTGAAGGAAATTGTGGCCGAGAGAGACCGTGGCCACGGTCATATTGACCGTAGCCACGGTATGATGGAGCCAAGACCAAAGTGAAGAGTCCTTGCACCCGAACTAGACCGTGGTCACGGTAACTTTGACCGTGGTCACGGTTCGGGTCTAAACACCGCCTAAATCCTTAGGCTTTTGACTTGTTTCGTAGTTTGATTTAATAACTTTTAATGCGTTTTAGTTACTTTTGTAGTTTCCGAAAGGTTTCACTCAAAACGATCCTAAATGGGCCAATTTTGCACCAATCTTGGGAATCCCGAAACTCCCCAAGATTCCCCGAGCCGGTCATTGTCAAAAGGCATCGGAAGCGGAGGCAACGGCTGAAGAGTACTCTGAAGGAAATTGTGGCCGAGAGAGACCGTGGCCACGGTCATATTGACCGTAGCCACGGGATGATGGAGCCAAGACCAAAGTGAAGAGTCCTTGCACCCGAACTAGACCGTGGTCACGGTAACTTTGACCGTGGTCACGGTAGGATCTTCACCATGCCTAAAGAAGAAGCTGACCGAACTAGACCGTGGCCACCGTCTCCCAAGACCGTAGCTACGGCAGTGCGAAGGAGTGAAAAGTTGTCAGCCCTAATCGCCTAGACCGTGACCATGGTGCTTGGGGACCGTACCCACGGCGGTGCGAAGCGAAGAGAAGAAATCGTCTGCCTTACGCAGGATCGTGGCCACGGTCACCCTGACCGTGCCCACGGTCCCCTGCGGGCCAGTTTTGTCTATTGTGTAAAATGATGAGTTTTGAGTAATAACCTTGATTACTATTTAATGTATTTTAGGTCATTTTACTAGGGGAGATTAGACATCAGTTTTTATCTATCTTTTATGATACTTTAGCACTGTTTATCATATTTTTAAGTCTTAGATTAGGGGGATTAAGGAAGATCTTTGCTGAGATTATTGGTTCTTGTATTGGATTCTCTTGATTATTATTGGAAGTTTGAAGATTATTCTCAACTTTGGAGCATTGGAGCTTTATTATTCTGAAGTTTTCTCCCTTGTCATCACAATCCATGAGCATTTCTTAATCTCTCTCTCTCTAATTTATTGCTTATTTATTAATCTCTGTTTTTGATATTGTTGGTGTTGTTGAATGTTTATTGTCATCTTGTTTACTCGATTAAGCATGAATGAAGTTGTTGATGTTATTATCATGATAGTTAGGATGTTTAGTGGCTAGAACCTTAATGGGTTAGGGAGATATTAAGGGTGTGAATGGGTGATTAGGTTTGGGTTAGCAATATTAGTGAGTAACTAGTTAGGAAATCAATTTCCCAATCCTATCCTTCCCTCGAATGGGATGTATTTGGGTGCGAAAGCATCCTGAATACATCCAACGCTTGTTGGACGGTAGGAATTAGGATAGTTAGTATTCTAGTTCGTGAAAGCGAATAGAAACTAACTAGGAAATTCCGTTCCATTAACTTTCCCGGGTCTGTCAATGGATTTTGGGGAAGTTAATCCGGACTATCCTTGAAAGAGGAAGCCCGGTGGGTATTTTCTAACGGAATTACCATTTGATTTCCCTTTCTCGTTACTCTCTTGTTGCGAAACGCATTTCCTCATTCCCGCTTGCATCCCGAAAGTCTCCCAACACCCATTGTTTTACCTTTTTGACTGAACATAGCGTGTTTGTGTTGTTTTCACCCTAAAGTCTTTCATCCTTTCATGATCATAAACCATACCTAGAGTCAACTAGTTGCAGCTAAGGCCCCTAGCTCCCTGTGGAAGAACGATAAAACCGTGGTCTTACAAACCACTCGACTAACACCCTTAACATGGAAGCCTTCGGGTTGTTCCATATAAAGGTCCTCCTCTAAGTCACCACGGAGGAAAGCATTCTTCACATCAAGTTGTCCAACCTCTAAGTCCAGGCTTGCTGCTAGCCCAAGTACAACTCTGATTGAAGACATCTTCACAACTGGAGAGAAAATCTCATCATAATCGACACCCTTCTTCTGACTGAAGCCTTTTACCATCAACCTTGCCTTATAACGTGGTGGTGATCCATCTTTTCCATATTTGAGTTTGAACACCCACTTGTTCTTGAGTGCTCTCTTGCCCTTAGGTAACTCCACTAGATCATAGGTGTGGTTCTCATGTAAGGAATTCATCTCATCTTGCATGGCATTGTACCATTCCTTATTGTGATCTTGTGACATAGCTTCCTCATAAGTTTCAGGCTCTCCCCCATCAGTCAACAACACAAACTCACTGGGAGGATATCGTGAGGAAGGTTGCCTCTGTCTAGTGGATTTTCTCAACTGAGGTTCTCCTTGTGCATGAGGTTGTTGTGGTTGATCATTGTCGTTATCATCATCATCCTCATCATCATTACCACCACCATCATCATGTCCATTTTCAACATAATTATCGTTATCATCAAGATGAGCATTTTCAACATCATTATCATCGTGGCCATCATTTTCATAAACATCTCCCCCATGAGCTTGAGGAGGTGGATCAGGAAAAACTGGAGTTAGGTGCACCATGGTGATAGAAGATAAATCAACTGTAAGAGAATTGTCAATGTCTGCAACTGTCTGGTCTTCAAAGAACACAACATCTCTGCTTCTAATCACCTTCCTATCAACTGGATCCCATAGTCTGTACCCAAACTCATCTTCAGAGTACCCCAAGAAAATACACTACTTCGCCTTCTTATCAAGCTTGGACCTTTCATCTCTAGGAATGTGAACAAATGCGTTGCATCCAAAGACTCTCAGGTGCTTATAGGATACATCTTTCCCCGTTCATACTCTTTGTGGAACATCACCATCAAGTGGAATTGAGGGAGAAAGGTTGATTAAGTACACTGCTGTAAACAAAGCCTCTGCCCAAAATGATTTAGATAACTTTGCATGAGAGAGCATACACTTGATTCTTTCATTGATTCTCCTATTCATTCTCTCTACAACTCCATTCAACTGAGGTGTCTTTGGAACTGTCTTCTCAAGCTTGATGCCTTAGGCCTTGCAGTAATGCTCAAATGGCCCTCTGTATTCACCACCATTGTCTGATCTAACACACTTGAGCTTCTTACCAGTTTCACGTTCAACTCTGGCTTGAAATTCTTGAAATTTCTGGAGTACCTGGTCTTTGCTTTTCAACACAAAAGCCCACACTTTTCGAGTATGATCATCAATAAAAGTCACAAAATATTGTGCACCACTATGCGATCTAGCATCCATAGAACAAACATCAGTATGAACAAGATCAAGTATATTCTTTCTTCTAGAAGGTGGGCGTGTGTGAAATGTTGTACGGTGCTGTTTTCCAGCTAAACAATCAACACAAGGTTTCAAGTTCATACCTGCAACATCAGGGAGGAGTTTCTTCTAGGCAAGCATCTGCATGCCTTTTTCACTCATGTGACCAAGTCTCTGGTGCCACAACTCACTAGAGAAATCATTAATTGTGTTGGCCTCTCCAGTACACACCTTAGCTTGCATCACATACAACGAATGTTGCTTCGTGGCTCGAGCAACAACCAAGCTACCCTTTGTGACCTTCCATTTACCATTACCAGAATGATTGGCAAAACCTTCATCATGGAGCACACCAGAAGATATCAAATTCAATCTATTGTTAGGGACATGTCTGACATTTCTCAATACCAGCTTGCAGCTTGTAGATGTCTCTAGTATGATTGTACCCATACCAATGATCTTGGATGAACCATCATTTCCCATTATCACATGGCCAAACTCACCACTAGTGTAGGATGAGAAGTACTCACGACGCGAGGTAAGGTGATATGAAGCACCCGAATCAATCACCCAAGTATAGTCATTACTGACAAGGTTAATGCAACCTTGATCACCAATGAGAAATAAATCATCACCTCTTGCTATGGCACTGATACCCTTATCTGTGACTGGTGCCCGTAGTTGTCACCTTTCTCTTTCCTTTCTTGGGATTTATCCCGCTTCTTTTTCCTGCAAAATCTTTCAACGTGGCCCGATCTGTTGAGATAGTGGTAGATAATTCTGTCTCTGGGCCTTGATTTTGATCTCCCCCTGAACTTGTGTCTACTATGGAATGAATCTTTGTCTTTGATTCTACCCCTATTAGAATCTGTTAGAAAATTATTTCGAAAGTGGGACAAGAGTACTTGACTATAATTCATGAGTCATCTTATTCATCATAATATCAACTAGATACAACTTATACAATATCAATCGAACGAAAAATTATACAACCAATGCGTATCATATTACAAAGAAAGGCATATACATACGTCATGTATAAATAATAAACAACATAAAAATACATATAAAAAGAGTAGAGTTTTAGAGATAGCTTGATTTGGGTAGAGCGTGCACGTAGCACTATCCTAAGAGAGGAAACGTCCCCACTGCACTGGTAATATAATTCAAGTGCGGTCCTCCCCCCAAGATACTACAACCCGTTGGATTCCTTCGGATGCAACGAGAGGAATTCCCCGAACCAACTACTTGCCCATTCTCAAATTAATAGTCTAGATGACATAATTTTGGAAGAGTTGTATGAAGGGAAAAATAGTATAGAGATACTGAAGTTAAACCCCGACAGACACACACCCATGGCCAAATTGTATATAGTCATGGGAAACATCAATCTATATCTGCATTAATCCCACACATACAACAAGCCTTTTATAGAATGGAAATTACCATGATCAACCAAAAGAGAGAATAAAGGGATAATTAATCCCTTAACTTTCTCAACAAACATCACTCTTAGTTGCACAAAAATAGGAGAAGAAAATGGCCAAACAAATTAATAGATTTGTTGGAATCCTCAATTAAACAAAAGGAGTAAAACCATCTAGGATAAATTTTATCCAACTAATTAAAAGACTCAATATAATTAAATTTGGTAAAACTTCAAAATAATAATTAAGACCAAGTCAAATAAAAAGACTTGAGGATAAATAAAAGGAGTTGGAAAATAATATAAGTTTTAATAGGATTGAGTGAGCCCGATGGGTGGTACGTAACAAATGTTACTACTGATTATGGGGGGCATCAAACAATTAATTTATTAAATTTTAAATCACAACTTTCCAACAATCCCCCACATGATTTAAAATTTAAGAAACACAACAAAAAGAGATTTATAAAATAATTTAGTATATAGGAGCATATAATATCGTGCAATGGGCGTCAGATACCTTCTGGTTTGAACCTGCACTTAGTGTTAGTGAGTTTCGACCTGAGGGAAATCGGTGAACTAATGTCTTGAACCAAAGTCCCTTTGATCAAATCTCTACTCACCATACGCATAATACGGGACTTTTCATCAAGGTTCTATCGATGGGGCGCTATTACGGTCATGCGCGGTATCTTGTTTCATGAGTGTCATTTATGGATTAGCCCAAAGCATCTCACAGCGGTGTTCGGTTAAGTAGTTTTGGGTTTTTTTTTGTGAAGTAAGGGTTGTCGAATCCATAGGGATGAGTGTTAGGCTTGATAAGGGAATTGGTTTGCGTAAGGGGTTTTCAATGCGGAAAGCGGTAAATTATGTAAAGAAAGCGATTAAACTAAGCTAGACATGGATTCAAAATAACAATCAACACTAGAAAGCAATTAAGAGCAAGAAATAAGAAAGCAATAAAACTACAACTAATAATGAAATTGAGAACAAGAAATTATACCTTCGATGAACTAATCTTCACTTGAATCTTTACCTCAAATTTTCCCCCGAACAAACAAGTAGAAAATTGTGAATTGGATTACTAAGAATCCCCAAATTCTCACTTGAGAGTAGAATTTGTTACCCTTAGCCCTCCTCCTCACTAAAAGTTGGATTCGTGGTAAACTAGCACTAGAAAGCTTGAATCAAGCAATAATGGAAACCAGAGAGAGAGAGAGAGAGAGAGAGAGAGAGAGAGAGAGAGGGAGAGAGAGAGAGAGAGAGAGAGAGAGAGAGAGCAAAAACTTTGTAGAATGCTTCAATGGAAAATGCTTGGAAAGAGAGTTGAATACAAAATTGTAAGAGAAATTGAAGAAAGCTTGAAGAACAATTAAAGCTTAATGAAAGATTAAAGCAAGATAAAAGAAAGTAATTAAACCTAATCTTACTCTAATCCTACTCCTAAAACTACTTCCTCATGTAAAGACTTGGATGCAAACAATGGCTCATAAAGCATATCACCATCAAAAATATCATTGTCACAAATAGGGATGACAATGGGCAGGGACTAGGGCGGGTCCAGCTGGACCCGGACCCTGGACCCGCCAATTTTTTTTTGACCCAGACTCGCCCCGAGACCCGGTGAGTCCCAAAAACTTGGACCCGGACCCAGACTCGCTGAGTCCGTGGGTCCACGGGTCCATAGCGGGTCCTTATTGGGTCCAACACTCTTATATATTTTTTTACTAGATTTATGAATTTTTCGGGTTAATTATATACGTACACAATTATATAATAATGATTATTCTATTTACATAAACAAGTTTTCAACACAATAAAAATATCTAGTTCATTATACAAGGCTATGAGAAAAATTTAATATAAAAACATTACAAAAATTATCAACTCTAAGAATGTAACTATATAACTTAAACTGCACAAAAAAAAAAATCACGAAGTTCATGATTATCGCACTATACAATTCTAAGGAAACAAATACACTAGGGTTTTCATTTAGTGTGTGTGTGTGTGTGTATATATATATATATATATATATATATATATATATATATATATATATATATATATATATATAATTCGACGGGACCATGGGTAGGGTCCACGGGTCCGTGTCCAGACCCAGACCCAGACCCGTCAAATTTTTATTGGACCCAACCCAAACCCGGGACCCAATGGGTCCAATTCTTTTTGGACCCAGACCCGCCTAAATGGGGCGGGTCCGAGACGGTCTGGGGCGGGTCTGGGACCCATTGCCATCCCTAGTCACAATCCCCATAGACTCAAGTTCATCATCACAAGATTTCACATTATTTTCAATGGATTCACAGGAAAAGGTAAATAATACCTCATTAATACAATGATCCTTAATGAAAGTGAATAATTCAGTATCAAGCACACATTTAATCACAAAGGATTCAATTTCACTCTCAACAAGATCATGTTCAGTTGCATCACAAGTATCATGGCATTCATTAGACTCAACTTTTTCTTCCCATACAAGCATGGATAACGGTGTGGACAATGTTTCATCATGTAACATGTTTTCATCAAGTTCTACATCATCACACACAAAATCATCAATTTTCTCATGCTCTCTAGATGTAGCTAGAGCTAAGGAATTGCTAAGCTCAATAAATGCAAAACTAGGTCTGTTAAAGTAGGCATCAACCTCATGAGAATCATATAAAGGAGAATTATCATACAATTTAGGACTCAATGATGATGAATGATCTACTTCATCTATCAAATCAACCACTCGTGAAGAAGAAGTTTCTACCCTAGGACTAGTCTCATGTAAAAATTCATGCATGTACTCAGCCATTTTTACACATAATTCATCCACTTTAGGTTGAAAACAAGAGGCAAAATCATGGTTCGGAGAATCACAATGTGAGCACAAAGGATGAGACTCAACAACATCGCGTTGGGGAGGATCATGAGAGTTTTCTACATAATCCCTACCATATGATTGATCATCAAAATACAAGGGATAATCACATAATTGTTCAGTTAAGGTCTGCGAAAAATACTCCCCGCCACTAGATTGACCATTCAGAGTTTGGGGGTATTCATGATATGGTATGGCTAAAGTCTCAGAGGGTGGTGGAAAATTTGAAATATGGGGGTCAAAGAGAAAATTTTGTTGTACAGATTCTGATGTATTACCGGATCAAGAAAGGTTCTTAATTTCGATGATACATGAAACACGTGTAACCAAACAGGGAAGTGGGGGTGGTTCACGAGATTAGGGTGGGAAAGAGAGGAGTAGTTCTCGTGAAAGGGGTTCTTTGTGGAAGCTATTTTGCCGTGAGGGCTTTTGTGGTTTCAAGATTCAAGAAAGATGGAATCTTGAATGGGATAAGGAGAGAGATGATTGAATCTTGGATGGTGATTATGGAGGGGGGTTGACGTGAGGATGGAAGAGAGGGAGAGAGTTTGGCGTTTGGTTTGGTGGAAGGGAAAGAGTAAAGGTTGTTGGATCAGAGAGAGAGAGAGAGAGTTTGTTGGAAGGTTGTTATAGAGAGAAAAAGAGAGGAGGTGATATTTCGTGAGAGGGGTAAGGAGGAGGGTGACGTTTGGGATGGGGAAATAAGGATAGATGTGTCTTAACTATATTGATAGAAAGACACAATGTAATTATCTTAACTGTATTGACAGAAAGATAAGAACGGATAGAACTAGGTTTCCAACTTGAATCCACAAGAAGGACAACCTAGGGCTAACTTGATCTAGACCGCAACCTAGGATCAAGCTCTTCCTAACCACTTGGGTTCCATGCCAAGATACAATAGAAGAAAGGGGGTGAGAGTTTATCCAAACACTCGAGACAAAGCTAAAAGCTTAACTATTTTCATAATTCAAAAGGGTGTGTTTGCCTTGAGAGGCTACAATCCTATTTATACTAGGAGAGTCCTTAAGGGACTAGAACTCCTACTTGGCGTGCAAGTCAAGCTATCTAACCTTAGGAGACTCTAACTTGGCGTGTAATCCAAGTACAACTCCTCTAACTAGACGTCATCCTACTATTACTCTCCCTTGGATTAGAATCCTTATCCTATGGGGAGTTTGTTATAACTAACCTTATCCTAGTTGGTTTGACTTTCCTAATCCAATACGGATTAGTTACAAAATAGCCAACTATATCTAGGAAATAGAAAAGTGACGCCTAATCTAACTATTATCACACGTGATATTATCCTATAATGATCAAGTTTATAATTCACTTGTCATCTTACATTATTCTAAAAAAAATAGAAACACACCAAAATTATAAAAGCTATAATAAATTACATCCAAAATCAAGATTATAAAATTGAGCTTGACTTTTCTTGACTTGGACGTGTGGTTCTTGGGCTTGGCGTGACTTGGGCCCAACTCTAGGATGTTTGAACATCCTCTTGAAACAAAAAGCACACCATGTGAATGGGCCTTTGAACTGCTACTTTGTATTCTCCTTCCTTAGCCCACCTTTTCTCCATGTTAAAGAACTGAATCTTCTTTGTTGGGCCTGTATAGAATGGAAACTTTTCATGAAGGATCCCATCTTTAACTTGGTGTTGCAATTGGGCTTCCTTGATTGGGCTTGGGGGACTTAGCGTGGGATGATTTCCATCAGATTCATAACTATCCCTAGACAACCATTTAAGAAATTCCAATGCCTCATCTTCTCCTAAATTAGAAAACCCATAATATTCTAAGAGATTACGAGTTTCATAATTTATACCCTCATACACAATACCCAAGATAGCTAGTGTATCATGTGAGATACCATATGATTCACATTGAGCAACATAATCCTGTAATCTAGAAAATGTCTCCAAAATATTTCTTACTCAAATTGTGGAACCCTAACATCGGTCATAACTCTTTTTTTTTCGTTATTCAATTTTTGTGACTACATTTTTCTGGAAAGAATCTAGGAAGCATTAAACTATTTACACACAAACCAATAACCTATTCTACCAATAATGCCATCCCCGGCAACAACCCCATTGTTCGGTCGTAGATTTTGAGGTAAAAAGTAGGGTTGTCGAATCCACAGGGATGGTGTGTCAGGTTAATAAGGAAATTGGTTTGGTAAGGTTTTCAATATGCAGGAAGCAGTAAATAATTAAACTAAACTAATTATGAATTGAAAACAATGGAAACTAAAGAAAACAAGAATTAAAAACCTAACTACTAGAACAAGAACAAGAAACTAAACAAGAAATTAAAACATAATCAAGAAAGCAATTAGAAACTATGAAAGTAAAAACTAAATTAATTAATGAATCTAAAGCAAAAAACATTAACCTGAAGGTTTGATCTTTACTCTAATCTTGAATCTTGAATCTTTGAATCACGAATCTTTCTCTCGAATAAACAAAAAAGCTCGAATCCTCACCTGAAGGGAGAATTCGAGGAACCTTAATCCTCCGCTTCACTAAAAAGTGAAATTTTTGTGGAACTAATACTAATGAAATTGAAAATATCGAAACAGAAAGTAAAGAATGAGAAAGAACAAGAACTTGAATTAATCTTGAAAGCGAATGTGCTTACTATCGAGGAATGAAAGAAAACTTAAAGAAACTAAAGACTAAAACTAAAAATAAAAATAAAATCTAATCTAAAACTAACCTAAACTAAAGAAAAACTAAAAACTAATTACCTACTCTAATTTATGAAACTAAAGGCTAATGAATAATGTATATATAGAAAAGTTTAGGAAGGGAAAATAAAATAAATCTCTCCAAAAAAAAAAAACCCCTAATCGGCCACCGCGAAAAAACAAGGAAAGCTCATCCAACACGGTCCGTGTTGGCCTACCACGGTCCATGGTGGATGCCACGGGCTGCCCGTGGTGTGCGCTGTTTCTTCCGTTTTCACTCCTTGTCGTTCAGCTATCCAACACGGTCCGTGTTGGGCTTGTTTTTGTTGCAGACGTTGGATTTTTCAGCACTTTTGATTCTCTTTTTCGCTTTCCTTTGATTTAACCTACAAAACACAAAATCATCATAATTCATTCATAAATAGGGGATTAATACAAGCAAAAACCCTATTAACGGTATCAGTTCTGCTCGAAATGAGACCGAACAAGTGGCGACCCCACCACCACACTCACTAGGTGAACCATGCCTTTGATCCATTAAGAGTTATTGTGTCACCTTGCCACTTTAAAAGAAGACATAGGATAGACTACAAAATAAATCAACCTTTATAATTGCCACAGCCCCCGAAGAGCACTTCGCCATAGGAGTGGAACCCGGGATTCCCCGCTAAAAAAAAAATAGTGCTCTTTTTAGTTCACCCATCAGCTTCGTTGTTACCCGTTGAACATCCATTCATGGGATCGCCATACCTCTGGAGACGATTGTCCATTGCGGTGACTATCTTGTGGGCTTCAGTTCCACTCCCTTCGACGATATGACTAGCTTAAATAGTCAATCTTTTCCAATGTCGACCAGTCGATCCATTAACATGCTTTAAGTCATGATCTCATTATTTTTGATGCATTAAAGGTCAATAATTCTGCGTCAAAAAGGCTGGAAAATTTATAAGAGATCATTTTCTTATCAATATCGCATGCTACTATATTTATGAGGGTTAACAACGTAAGATATATAATGTTAACCACTTCAGGTTACACAACTCCATAATAATCATTATGACCATAAAATGTCGTACTCATCATAATAGTCCCTCATAAAAATCCAACATCAATAATAATAAGCATGTATCTATGTTTTACACCACCTTTGTAACTAAGCATTACACCATGTATTGGTCATCACAATTATGTGGGTCACAATAAAATATATATACCACTTATTTTATGGAGTATAACATAACTCTATCTATAAGGCTTTACTCCACATAAATAGATCAGGCAATTTCACGGCCAATTCTATAACAACTTTACATGCATCTAAAGCCATATAAAATAAATTGCCAATAAATAACCCCCACATTAGGGAAAGTTTTCACAACATCGTAGATCGATAATTAACAACTTATACCAAAAGGTATATAACATGCATCAATATAACCCCCACATTTGGAGAATTTATCTCGATACGATAATTAAACAATCAACCGTTATACCATGATACATAAAATTGGAACCCCCACACTTTTCGAATTTAATCCAAAAGGATATATGAAATAATCATCAAAGTTCATCCATGAATTATATGGTCACATAGACGAAATTAAATCATGAACAACATGCTTACTACAATATGAAATATCAATAATATATTTCCTTATGGAGTATCATAATAAATCTACAGGTTTGCAATTGCCAATTCAACCATATACATTCTAGCTAGAGACCGCAAGATAAAATTTATACAAAACCACCACCAATATGTATGCATCAAATTGACAAAAATATTGTATCATAATTACATTTCGCATTATGCCAACATGAATATTCCATCTTATCAACATATGATCAAATAATTCCATACGAATTGTATCATAATACTAATCTCATGAAGATGCAATTGCAACCAAATTAATATCAAACCACGTCAAACTCATTTCATCATATAGTATATACTTACAATTTGTAAATATGAAGATTAAAGAGTGTAATACTCCCCTTTCCGATGGCATAATTCACAATCATCCATCTGGTAATCATCTGTCTTTGTCTCAGAATCTCACCCCATTCATTGACTGGATAGATTTCGACAGTGGCATTTCTCGCACTCACAATCAACAAAAAACAATAGTGAGAATTCATCTTAATAAATATGTTTAATATCAACTATAGATGAAATTATATCATATAGAAGAAATGTCACAATTAATTGGATAACATGAAACGTATTAACAAACTATCATGCATGCCAAATCAAATATTCCGCCAAATCATATATTAAAGATATAAAATAAACACTAGAGCATAAAGTTCTGCCTAAATAAGGCTATCCAGTATACTCATAATTTAATTTGCTCGTGAAAAGAAAAAAAATGCATTGTAACTCCACAACAATGCAACGTTTTTAAAAATTGCAATTTAATTGACAAAAGATCCAGGGATCAAATACTTCCTTTATCGTGCAATAAAATTATGAACCCACTAATCAGATAATCAACATGAACTTTTCATCAACGATATCAACAAGGAATAGCGCAATATAGTACACATGTGACACATACCCTTTATGAGTATTTTACTTCAAAACTGACACATGCTTCTGACGCATATAACACATCATAACAAGTAGCTCACCAAATATGCTAAAATAAGAAAAACCGTTAATGCCAGTCATATTACAATTATTCAAGCATCATTCTCATAATTGATCTTGCGAGAATCGTCCGAAAAGATCATGAGATACAGTCAAGTAAAACAACATATCACCAATTTTCCTCTCTTAGATTGTTAGGAAATTATTTATGAAGTGGGACAAGAGTAATTGTCTATAATTCATGAGTCATCTTATTCATCATAATATCAACTTGATACAACTTATACAATACCAATCGGACGAAAAATTATACAACCAATGCGAATCATATTACAAAGAAAGGCATATACATACATCATGTATAAATAATAAACAACATAAAAATACATATAAAAGGAGTAGAGTTTTAGAAATAGCCTGGTTTGGGTGGAGCGTGCACGTAGCACTGTCCTAAGAGAGGAAACAGCCCCAATGCAATGGTAATATAATTCAAGTGCGGTCTTCCCCCAAGATACTACAACCTGTTGGATTGCTTCGGATGCAGCGAGAGGAATTCCCCAAACCAACTACTTGCCCATACTCAAAATGAAATAATTTTGGAAGAGTTGTATGAAGGGAAAAATAGTATAGAGATACTGAAGTTAAACCCCGCAGACACACACCCACGACCAAATTGTATATAGTACTCATGGGAAACATCAATCAATATCTGCGTTAATCCCACACATACAAAAAGCCTTTTATAGAATGGAAATTACCATGACCAACCGAAAGAGAGAATAAAGGGATAATTAATCCCTTAACTTTCTCAACCAAAAACACTCTTAGTTGCATAAAAATAGGAGAAAAAAACGGCCAAACAAATTCATAGAGTTGTTGGAATCGTCAATTAACCGAAAGGAGTAAAACCCTCTAGGATACATTTTATCCAACTAATTGAAAGACTCAATATAATAAAATTTGGTAAAACATCAAAATAATAATTAAGACCAAGTTAAATAAAAAGACTTGAGGATAAATAAAAGGAGTTGGAAAATAATATAAGTTTTAATAGGATTGAGTTAGCCCGATGGGTGGTACGTAACAAATGTTACTGCCGATTATGGGGAGCATCTGATAAGTGCAGTATTTACACTTATTTCTAGATGTTTAAGAAGAATAATCATGGTAGATTTAGGCCAAAAATGTGTTTAATCTTCCCCATTTCTCTATTTACGCTTGGTCTTTATGTTTTTGGTATTAATTTGCAGGTTCAGGGCCAAAAAGTCGATTTTAGGAGCAAATTTGGTAAGACCAAGGGTACCACGGGCATCAACTACTGTTGATCAGACCGCGGTACAAATTTCAGCAAGAAACAAGCAGAGAACAGCCAGGCATCGCCAACCACGGGCTTCCCGTGGTGACCACCACGGACCGTGATGGCCGTTGTTTTCTTGCTTTGACGGTTATTTTTGCGGAAATAAACTGGGGAAGGAGATAGAAGGCCGTTTATCATTCATTCTGAGCAGAAAAGAGGGAGCTTCTTGAGTAATTCATCACGAAAACACCTTCATCCATCAAGAATCAATCCGAAGAATTTGAAGAATTGGAATTCGAGAGAAAGCACGCGACACTCGTGAAGTGCTTTCTGCCCGGAGATCGAGTGACTCTACAGAATATTCCTCCTAGTGTCTGCTTTACTCTTCTCATATTTCTTACTTAGTTGTAGAATTTATTATCATGTTTAGGACGTATTTCTTGTTTCCAATGAATATTTGTTAGTAGATTTCGTTCTTTCTAGGGTTTTATGAACCAACATTACAGAGTTTGATTAGAATGTTTTAGTTTGTGCTTGAATTATTAATTGAATCAATAGAAGGTTACGTTTTTCATGCTTACGAACGTTCTTAAGGCCTTGGATGTTTGTAGTTCTGAGATTAACCTGAGAAGTACCGAAAGGTGAATTAGGGGAATTTGATTACCAACCTGTCTACCTAGGCTTACGAAAGTTGAAAAAGGAGTAGTAAACTAGGGAATCATTAGGTAACCCGACTTTTTAAGACCTTCAATTCTGTTTAACCTGAAAGGCAGACGAAAATTGTTGATTAGATTTGTCAGGATAATTCTATTTAGCATCAAAAGGGCGATAGAATTACTTTCTTGATATCGGTTCTTGATTCGTTTGAGTTACTTTCTTGCGCATGCTTTAACTTGTCTTTCAAATCCTGTTGTTAGGTGAGTAAAACCCTAGAAGCCTTCATCCATTGAATTACCTCAAGCTCAATTTTTCCTATCGACCTTAGTTTTAGTTAGTTCATTAGAAATCATAAAAAATCATCAAACCGGATTGGCTTAGCAATTAAGTAGAGGGATAGTTCACTGCGTTACTAGACTAAGTCCTTGTGGGATCGACCTTGACATTGCTACAATAGTACCCTTGCGCTTGCGGCCTTGTCAAGTTTTTGGTGCCGTTGCCGCGGAGGTATAACCCGGATCCCTTCTGGAAAATGATCACTGGGGCGCAACATTTTGACTCTAGTAGATCAAAAGCGACCGAAGTTAAGAACCCTGTGATTAGAGTAGCTCAACGAATCTTCGCGACGAGCTTTTTCACGAGACATGACAGTATGAATATGCGTCAGATGGCGGAGTTGTTTTTGATGAGGAAAATGTATGAAAATGAACAAATGGACCCAGGCTCCTTTTTAATAACACATCTACAGGAGATAGCTAATAGGAGTAAAGGAAAGATTACTTGCGGGGGGGTTGTCACTAGGATTGCAAAATCTCTAGGAGTCATGCCGAATGAGTAGTATAGGATTCCAGGGTCTGAGAGGCTAGATCATAGCACTTTGGCTACCATGCTCTTTATTGTCTCTCGGGGGGGGGGGGGGTAGTATTTACTGGAGGTACCCTAATAGGCAGCTCATGCAGCTGCCTAATGTAGCCCGAACAACGATCCAAAACCGGGCCAACTTCTCCTTTCTTCCAAGGTGGGATAGTGACCCGGTTCCCCTAAACCTTATCGAGTACGAGCCTGATTCCGACCAAGAGCAACCCCAACCCCCTCCTTCATATGGCCCTTCATCTTCTCACGCCTTTAACATGGATGACTTCTCTAGTGCACTTCGCGAGATCCGCGACGAGCAAACCTCCCTTAGGGAGTATGTCCAATTGGAGCATGTTGAGCTCCGGGGCATGATTGCGTCGCAAAACCAACACTTGACCAACATAAGTGAGTGCGTATCCGCGATGCATGGTTCGATCGAGAGCCATGGAGCCCAAATTCCTTACCCTTACCCTCCGCCTCCTCCTGATGAGTGATGATTTGATCATTGACCTTTCTCCCTTCCCCCCTATGATGATTGCTTCTTCTTAGCATTGAGGACAATGTTGTGTCCTAGCATGGAGGGGTGGGTTTTGAGTGATTTGATTGTCTTGTTTGATTGATTTGGTTGCCATGTTTGATGTTTGGTGATAACTTTGGGGAGAGTGATTGGTTTGCATATACATTTGTACATATTCTACATCATGCATATAGTTTGCACAGCATATAGTTATAGTTCAGGATCTAGATGTGTCTTTTCTTTCGTTTGTTTTTCTTTCCCCTTTTTAGGTAGTTACATGAGCATATAGGTTGCATTTAGTTTAGTTCGCATTTAGTTTAGTAAATAAAAATAAAAACAAAAAAAAGAAAAGTCAAAAATAAAAAAAATCATGAAATTTTTTTTTTAGAATAGCTTTAGGATTAGATTAGGTAATTCTCCGGTGATGATTGTAAGCTAAGTAGTGTTTCTTGTAGCTTGGTTTAACCTTTGCATAGCCCGATTGTGATTCAAAGTTTTGAAAAGAATTTTCAAAAACATCTTGATTTAAGATTGCATCTTGATAGTAAAGAATTGATTGCCCTTCTTGACCCATTGATGTGAGCTTGACATATGAACGTTTATGTTCTCTGATTGGTTGTTGAGCAAAAACCCGTGAGACCACTAAGCAAAAATGACTAATCATTTTGTTAGTCTCATATTCCCATGTGTGACTCAACCTTGGTTGCGATCTCTAGAACTTGCTTTTCATCTCTTTGAAACTGCATTTCGCATCATGCATTAACAAAATGATTGAGGCATTCACTCGCACTTATTGTAGCTACATAGCCAGATAGCCACCCAAATCATGTAATTTCCCGCCTTTAACCCTTATTTTAGCCTTTGATTACTCCGTCCTTCTTGAAATAAACCGAAATTGCAGGCCTTGGCCGATTACATATCTTCCTACCTTAAGCCATTTCTTGGAGTATATTGAGTGTGGTTAATAGGGTTACTTGTGAATACATTCGTAGAATGGTATGTTGGGAATGTCATGAATAGGAAGTGATGAGTTGTTCCCACTTATGTAGTTTCAATATAGCTTGATTATGTTAGTGAAACCCGCCGAGTTTTATGCTGAATTTTGTATATAATCTTCACTTTCCATTCACACGCTTCGAAAAAAAAGAAAGAAAGCAAATCGAAAAAAAATAAAAAAAAACAACAAACAAAAAAAAAGGGAAAAAAAAGAAGCACGAGTGTGACGGCAAATGAGGAATCTAGTATTGAGGCGGTTTCCAATAAATGTTTCGAGATTATTATGATTGCATATGGGTGAGTAAGGTTCGATAACATTGCGTGAATTTGGCAAAGTATAATTCCAAGCTTGGCTTCGAGCTCCACTTATCCAAATATTTTCCGTCCCTTACCCCTAACCTTAGCCCCATTACAACCCCTTCAAAGACCTCCTGATTGTCATTCGCATTTTGCATATAGCGGTAGAGAATCGAGATGATTAGCAAGCATATGGTAGATTGTTTCCTAGGCTAGAGTATTGAGAGAACCAAACATCGAATTCATTTACAAAACACATGAGAGGAGTATTTCTACATTCCAAAGAGTGAGGATTGCTCTCAGCTGTCTTAGTTTCATACTCATACATGTGCTTTCTCGCTAATTTGGTGATAGAGGGGTGATTGATTTGATCTTTAATGGTGTAACTCCCCAAATCCTTTTCGAAAATTTCCCTCTATCTTGTGCCAAAATGTTTTAACCACTTTTGGGCTGTGTTTTGGTTAGGCCTAGTTGCTTGAGAGTCCTGTTAACACTTACTTGAGGGGCTTGTACATAGAATGGTTGAGTTTTCTTGCGTTTTCATTTTTTCTTCTTCTTCTTTTGAGTCCTTTTTCCGAGTTTTGAGTCTAGTACTTGCTTGGGGACAAACAAGGTTTTAGCATGGAGGGGTTTGATAAGTGCATTATTTGCACTTATTTCTAGATGTTTTAGAAGATAATCATGGTAGATTTAAGCCAAAAATGTGTTTAATCTTCCCCATTTCTCTATTTACGCTTGGTCTTTGTGTTTTTGGTATTGATTTGCAGGTTTAGTGCCAAAAAGTCAATTTTAGGAGCATATTTGGTAAGACCAAGGGTACCACGGGCATCAACTACTGTTGATCAGACCGCGGTACAAATTTCAGCAAGAAACAAGAAGAGAACAGCCAGGCATCGCCAACCACGGGCTTCCCGTGGTGACCACCACAGACTGTGATGGTCGTTGTTTTCTCGCTTTGGCGGTTATTTTTGCGGAAATAAACTGGGGAAGGAGATAGAACGTCGTTTATCATTCATTCTGAGCAGAAAAGAGGGAGCTTCTTGAGTAATTCATCACCAAAACACCTTCATCCATCAAGAATCAATCAGAAGAATTTGAAGAATTGGTATTCGAGAAAAAGCACGCGACACTCGTGAAGTGCTTTCCGCCCGGAGATCAAGAGACTCTACGGAATTCCTCCTAGAGTTTGCTTTACTCTTCTCATACTTCTTTCTTAGTTCTAGAATTAATTATCATGTTTAGGATGTATTTCTTGTTTCCAATGAATATTTGTTAGTAGATTTCGTTCTTTCTACGGTTTAATGAACCAACATTATGGTGTTTGATTAGAATGTTTTAGTTTGTGCTTGAATTCTTAATTGAATCAATAGAAGGTTGTGTTTTTTCATGCTTACGAACGTTCTTAAGGCCTTGGATGTTTGTAATTCTTAGATTAACCAGAGAAGTACCGAAAGGTGAATTAGGGGAATTTGACTACCAACCTGTCTACCTAGGCTTACGAAAGTTGAAAAAGGAGTAGTAAACTAGAGAATCATTAGATAACCCGACTTTTTGAGACCTTCAATTCTGTTTAAACTGAAAGGCAGACGAAAGTTGTTTATTAGGTTTGTCAAGATAATTCTATTTAGCATCGAAAGAGCGATAGAATTTAGAGGTTATCGATTCTTGATTCGTTTGAGTTACTTTCTTGCGCATGCTTTAACTTGTCTTTCAAACCCTGTTGTTAGGTGAGTAAAACCCTAGAAACCTTCATCCGTTGAATTACCTCAAGCTCAACTTTTCCTGTCGACCTTAGTTTTAGTTAGTTCGTTAGAAATCATCAAAAATCATCAAACCCGATTGGCTTAGTAATTAAGTAGAGAGATAGTTCACTGCGTTACTAGACTAAGTCCCTGTGTGATCGACCTTTATATTGCTACAATAGTACCCTTGCGCTTGCGGCCCTGTCAGCATCAAACAATTAAATTATTAAATTTTAAATCACAACTTTCCAACAGAATCTTGTGCCACATTGGCTTCAGAGTGCCCAGAAGAGCCCACTAGTTTTCTTCTCGAATCCTCATTCAGTAAGGCAGCTTTTACCGTATCCATAGACAACTTTGGCGTCGAGTTGCTAAGAGACACAAAGAGAGTCTCCCAACTTTTAGGAAGTGCAAAGTAGTAGCACGGCCTGCAACTCATCTTCAAGAGTCATCTTTGCAGTAGATAATTGATTAATTAGCTCTTGGAAGTTATTCAGATGAACTACCATGCTCCCATCATCTTTGAACTTTAGTTGTAGAATCTTCCTCATTAGAGAAGTTTTTCTCATGGCATTTTTCTATCATACATACCAGCGAGCTTTTTCCACAATGTGAAGGCATTCGTCTTTTTACTAACATGTTGTAGCACACTTTTATCAATAAATTGTATAATGGTGTCGGCGGCCTTACGGTGTAAACATCCCATTCCGTATGCATCACACCCTCTGGAATATGCTCATTTGTATTGGGTTCATATAAATCCTTCACATAAAGAATGTCTTCCATGAGGATTTTCCAAGCAGAGTAATTTGTACCATCCAATAAAACCATACCAGGCGCATTCACTTTGTCATCCATTTTAACAACACAAGCACACAATCAACCAACTAGGCTCTGATACCACATTGATGGGGAAGGGGCTCAACAAAACAGTTAACAAACCCGATTATACGCGGAAGCAAGTTTCAATCTTTCCCTTCTTGTGTTGTAGAATAAGCAATTCACAAATAACCAAATTACTCTATCAAAGTAGTAAGAGCAACAAGTAAATATCAAGCAAGTCAAACACCAAACACCAAACAATCAAAGACACCAAATTTACATGGAAAACCCCAATGTGGGGAAAAACACAGGATCGTTAACAAACGGTACCAAAAACCTCCACTAATCAACCAAGAATACAAGTGGGTACACCAGTGTCTTCTCTGGCCTAAACTAGAGGTATTACAAGCATCAAGGATCAACCTTGGAATAGTAATTCACCACAAACTCACCAAAATAGGTGAAACAACACAATCACGTAGGTCTCTGATTGCTGGGCTATAACTCGAGCTAGCAAGGTCAAGATGACAATCACAGCGTTGGATATAAAGAGGAGAGAGTCAGGAATAACATACTAAAATTTGAAGCCGATCAAAGATTGTTTGGTCGTCGATTAGTGCCAAAAACGGGACTGCCAGCACAATACTCTGCTCTCCCCTTCTTTCTCTCCCTTTCTCTGTTTGTGCGTGTGTTTCTCTGGCTTGCACCAACCCAGCAAAGTAGCCCCCTCAATTAATTCAACACACCCCCAAGAAGCTTCCTTTGGAAGCCAACAAAAGAGGGTAAAAAACTTGGGCCTTTTTACAATACATATATTAGCCCACATCAATATATTAGGTCCCAAAAAATTTGTTGGACCCCTTCTTCCATGTAGGAGGGAAATACCTAACAACTGTTTCATTGGTTACGAGCCTATTCTTGCAAGGGAATTTTTCATATATTGGAGAGGGCTTGTATTTGGTCATTAAATTGAAATTTATCCAATAGTTATCCTATTCTCTCAATCTTCTATCTCTCCCCCTCTAAATTTCGTTCTACATATTCCGCCAAGGCCAGATTTCCTAGAGCTCCTCTCTCGTGAATATTCTTAGGGTTGATAATGAGCCAAGTCAATTAGTGAGCCTTCACGAGCTTGCTCAGTGGGAAGCTCGATAAGCTCAGCTCAAAATATGCTCGAGTCTACTTGGGCTCGAGCTCGTCAGACAAGCAAGCCAAGTCTATTCCAAGGAAGCTCAACTCGCGAAACTTGTAAGGCTCATAAGTACAGAAAATAGGATGACATATGTTATGTTTCATGATACAATTTCAAAAATTAAAATACTTCATTCACATAAATTAGAACTTATACATTTTGGTTCTAAAAAAAAAGGAACTTATACTTTTGACAAATTATTTTTATGTGTTGTGAATCCACAAAATATTAAACTATTTTCATTTTTCATGCTACAGTTGTTCTTTTAACTTAATTCATTTTCAATCTTATATCATTAATCGATCTTTTTCATGAACGCTCTTTCTTTTAATATTATTTTCCATTTTAAGAATTAGATTGTATTTGATCACTTTATAGGTTAACAAAATAAATAGCAATAAGCAAGGAATGAGCTTGTTAATGCCGGTGAGGGCTTGCGACCCTAAGCGAGCCAAGCCACAAACTTAACTTTACAGGCTCACCAAGCTCCCAAGCCATGGCGAGCCTAGGATATAGCTCATGAGTCGAGCCTCGAGCTTGCAAGCTCTGGCTCGGTTCAACTCATTGTCAGCCCTATATGTACCAATTGGTATCATAGCTAAACTAATTCTAGGTATGCACTGGTTCCGTAAACAAGGAGAATGGAGGTCCTAACCTTAACCCAACTTAGACATGGCTAAAATGTTGTGCAACTTACTTGAGCAACAAAGCTCCATGGGTAAATAACTAGCTCAACAACTTTTGATGAGTTAATATATTCAAATTCGGAATACAAGGCTAGATCAACATCAGAAATAATTCCATCGACAGATGACAAAAGTCAAGGAGACTTCTATTATGCAAAGGAAATTGAAACAAACCTTAAATCTTGAAGAGAAGTATGATGAATCTATACAGGAGCCAAATTTTTGTTTTGATTGGGAGTAATGAAACAAACCTCTATACCTTTTACTAATTTCAATACCAAAATCGCGTTCTCAATATTTGATGGTGTTCGTCTTGGGGCAATGGGTTAAGAAATGCTCCAAGTATTTCATTCTGTGCAATACCCCTCTGACCAATAAGTAGAGTTAGCCTATCTACATTTGTAAGGCAAAGATGAATCATGGTTTAATAGCTATATAATGGGCTTGTTGGAGGAAAATAAGTGAACGGTATATAAATAAAGGGAAACTCGCTTGGATAACGCTAAGAGTCGTGGCCTTGTACTCACTTTCCTTAAGAACTATTTACTATACCGTAAAGGTTCAAAGTGATAAAGCTTAGCACTCGTAACACTCTAGAATAATAGTTTCTCTCTTGAATCACTCAAGTATAGTTGCACTCTAGACAAGAATGAGGGTGTGATTAACTTAGAATTGGTGTGTCTCAAATAGCTTGGAATGTCACCAATTATAGGAGACTTTCAACCCTAATGAAACCCTTTAGTCAAAGGATAATCAATGGCCTTAATGGAGAATCATATCCTTAATATGACCTTGACCAAGTCAAGTCATATAGTTGTTGGAATATCTTAATAATTGTGCTTAATAACGATATCAAACACTAATTACACAAAATCATATAGCCGTTTGCATTAAAAACAATTCTTGGTTCCAACACGGTCCGTGTTGGGTGTAACAAGACCCGTGTTGTTCCAACACGACCCGTGTTGAGCCCAGGAATGTTTTTCTTGCTCTCTGGAGACCAACACGACTCGTGTTGGTCCCAGATTCACCTGTGTTGATCATATTCTTGACGTTTTACTCATATATGATCCTTATACTTGTCATATATAATTCTTTAGGCTATATAATTATCTTATACTCTTGAAATATTTTCAACAATCCCCCGCTATTTCAAGAGTATGTAAAACCCTCGAAATAACTTTACTTAAGGAGGTTGTACCCCCGCTATTTGAGGTATACCTTAACTTGTAATCACCAGAGAAACTCACAAACATATGCCTAATGAAAAGTAGATTGCTATTTGAACTTTTCATTTAGTGTATATGAGCAAAAATTGAATCCAAATCACAAAGTAGATGTAACGTGGTTTTTGTACCCCATTTTTATATCGTTCTTCTCGAGGAGCTAGGGGCCTTGGTCATAGAATCTAGGTCAATGGTCGGGTCGAGATTGCTAAGGTAAGGATATCTGTTTGAAGGGGTCACAAAGCGAGAAACAAAACTAAGGTCAGTCAAGGGTAGGAAATGGGCTTCGGAGGCTTTTCAGGATGCAAAAGGAGATAAGGAAGTGGGTTTCGCAAGAAGAGAATAATAAGAAGGGAGAATCAAGTGGCGATTCCGGTAGAAAATACCCACCGAGCTTCCCCTTTCGAGGATAGTCCGGATTAACTACCTCAAAGTCAACCACGGACCTGGAGGGTTAATGAAACGGAATTCCCTAGTTAAACTCCTTCCACTTTCGTGGGTGAGCATTAATATCTCGGCTCCAACCTTCCAAAACAAGTGTGGGAGATATTCAGGAGCTTTCAGACCCAAATGTATCCTACTTGAGGGAAGGAAAGGAGTGGGAAATTGATTTCCCAACTAATTATTCACTAATATTGCTAACCCAAACCTAATCACCCATTCACACCCTTAATTACCCCCTAATCCATAGGGTTTCTAGCCACTAATCATGATAATAACTAAGCTAACAACATCCAAACCAAACCTAAGCATGATTTCTATCATCCAACAACAATAAACAAGCAAAGAAATTGGAATAGCAAGCAAGAACAATTAAGCAAGCAAGAAAGTAATTAGTAAAGCAATTAATAAAAGAGTTAAAGGAAGAGAATACTTATCAAAATGCTGTAGATGAACAAAGAAAAGCAAAGGGAATGATAATCCAACAATCTCTCAATTGTTTGAATCTTCAATCCTTGAATCACACCAAAAATCCACCAAAACCCTAGAGTAATTAAGGCTAATCTCTAACTAAAACTCACTAATACAAAGCTGGAAATAGAGCCCAAGTAACTAAAATTGGCTCTCCAAGATAATCGTCAAAAGGGATATATATACAAGGCAAAATAGTTGGCCAAAACGTAGTGCACAAGCCGAACATCACGCGCAGAAATGGGGAAGACCGTAGGTACGGTCTAGGAGGCCGCAGGAGCGGTCTCTCGCTGTCTAGGGGTGGTAGCGGGCGCTACTAGGAGGGTAGCGGGTGCCACCCAGCGAAGGCTGTTGGGCGATTTTTCCTTCGATCAACCGCAGCTCCTGTCCGGCTGACCACAGGTGCTGTCTTCCCCTGCCCAGCTGAGGTAGCGGGTGCCACGCCAAGGGTGCCGAGCACTACCATGCAATATCCAGCGGCGATTTTGGCTTTGAAAGACAGCAGCCAGGGGTAGTGGGTGTCACGTTCTGGGTGGCGGGGGCTACCCTTCTTGTCTTCTTCCCTTTGTTCCTTCCTTCTTTCCAAGGCATCTAACGCCTGCTACAAGGATCGCCGCGGGTGTTACCTCACTGTTTTGCACCAAATGAAGGGAAAGTGGTCTCGGGTCAACTCCGCCTCGGCTCTCGATCCGGCTCGGCTCGGGAAATCACCAAAAATGCTCTAAAAAGGCCTGTTTTGCTACGCTTTGAGTAAAAACTCCAAAATCTGCAAAATAACTAAAAACGTAATTAAAAGCCATGAAAATAAACACGAAACAAGTCAAAAGCCTAAGAATTAAGGCGCCATTAAGACACAAAATTGGGTGTAAACTTCCCCCCACATTTAAACTTTTGCTCGTCCCGAGCAAAACAAAACAAAACAAATAAGAAAAACTAAACACCAACTCCTCTGTCATGGGAGGAAACGAGTGCATTTAGCGTATGCCCCAAGCCCTTTGAACCCCCCGGCAGCCCGGCTGGACGAGATGGACTCATGAGGGTTTGTAGCGGTTATACCCACAAAAGCCAAAGAAAAAGGAGAGAGGGATAGTGAAAACAAAACCGAAGAAAACAAAAGAAAAACCAAAGCAAAAGCTTCGCTTCAAAAGATCTTGCAATCTCAATTAGGAAAACGCTATTAAACCTCCAAAACAAACCGTTATGAGCATCTCACAAGCACCTATCTCAAGCAAAAATCAGTCTTTGAGATTCTCGATTTCCTACACCCAATGCCAAACAAAACCCCATGTGAAAATGTGCTAGTGGGTTCTAACCAATTCCAAAAGACTCAAAGACTGATGCCCGAGCTCAAAAACAAACAAAGCGAACAAGGAAATAAAAGAGTTTCCTTTCCCCGCATTTGGTCGCCCTTGGCTTTGTGTGGGCCGTAGGTGATGCAAGGAAATACGAGGTTTACCCTCCCAACATGGCTTTTCCATACACACCTCCGTCGAAAATTCGATATGGGAGGAGCTTAAGGGGCAATAGCGTCGTACCGCTAATAACGGCTCCGTGTAGGTCATCTAGCTTTATGGTGGTTTGATGTCGTTCAGCCGACTCTCCCCACTTAATCTGGTTATTATGCTTTGCTTTCTTTTTTTTTCCCCTTTCTTTTTGCTTTTGCTAAACAGGAAAAAGAACAAGCTCGGACACAAACCCGTAGAATCTCCCGGTTTCAACCAGAATGTGAAAGGAATCGGGGGTCTCACTAGACACTCAATGAAGGAAATCTAAAGAGGTACGTCATGATAATTACCCAAGACAAGGTCGAAAATGCTCAGACCGGTTTCTTTTAAAGAAGATTAAGAACGACTTCTCAAATTCGACAACAAGATCCAAGAAACAAAGCAAAAACAAAGCGAAAACGAAAACCGAAAGAAAACTTTAGAATCTAGTTCAATGGTCGGGTCGAGATTGCTAAGGTAAGGATATCTGTTTGAAGGGGTCACAAAGCAAGAAACAAAACTAAGGTCGGTCAAGCGTAGGAAATGGGCTTCAGAGGCTTTTCGGGATGCAAACGGAGATAAGAAAGTGGGTTTCGCAACAAGAGAGTAATAAGGAGGGAGAATCAAGTGGCAATTCCGTTAAAAAATACCCACCGAGCATCCCCTTTCGAGGATAGTCCGGATTAACTACCTCAAAGTTCACCACGGACCCGGAGGGTTAATGAAACGGAATTCTCTAGTTAACCTCCTTCCACTTTCGTTGGTGAGCATTAACTATCCCGGCTCCAACCTTCCAACACAAGTGTGGGATGTATTCGGGAGCTTTCAGACCCAAATGCATCCTACTTGAGGGAAGGAAAGGAGTGAGAAATCGATTTCCCAACTAATTATTCACTAATATTGCTAACCCAAACCTAAACACCAATTCACACCCTTAATTACCCCCTAACCCATAGGGTTTCTAGCCACTAATCATGATAAAAACTAAGCTATCCAAACCAATCCTAAGCATGATTTCTATCATCCAACAACAATAAACAAGCAAAGCTATTGGAATAGCAAGCAAGAACAATTAAACTAGCAAGAAAGTAATTAGTAAAGCAATTAATAAAAGAGTTAAGGGAAGAGAATACTTATGAAAATGTTGTAGATGAACAAAGAAAAGCAAAGGGAATGATAATCCAACAATCTCTCAATTGTTTGAATCTTCAATCTTTGAATCACACCAAAAATCCACCAAAACCCTGGAATAATTAAGGCTAATCTCTCACTAAAACTCACTAATACAAAGCTGGAAATATAGTCTAACTAAATTGGCTCTCCAAGATAATCGTAAAAAGGGATATATATACAAGGAAAAACAGTTGGCCAAAACGCAGTGCACAAGCCAAACATCATGCACAAAAAAGGGCGAGACCGCAGGTGCGGTATCTCGCTGTCCAAGGGTGGTAGCGGGCGCTATTAGGACGGTAGCGGGTGCCACCCGGCGAAGTCTGTTGGGCGATTTTTCCTTTAATCGACCGTAGCTGCTGTCCGGCTGACCGCGGGTGCTATCTTCCCCTGCCCAGCTAAGGTGGCGGGTGCCACGCCAATGGTGCCGGGCAATACCATGCAAAATCCAGCGGCGATTTTGGCTTCGAGAGACTGCAGCCAGGGGTAGCGGGTGCCACGCCCAAGGTGGCGGGGGCTACCCTACTTGTCTTCTTCCCATTGTTCCTTCTTTCCAAGGCATGTAACGCCCGCTACAAGGATCGTAGCGGGTGTTACCTCACTATTTTGCACCAAATGAAGGGAAAGTGGTCCCGGGTCAACTCCGCCTCGGCTCTCGGTCAGGCTCGGCTCGGGAAATCACCAAAAATGCTCTAAAAAGGCTTGTTTTGCTACGATTTGAGTAAAAACTCCAAAATCTACAAAATAACTAAAAACGTATTATAAAGCCATGAAAATAAACATGAAACGAGTCAAAAACCTAAGAATTATGGCGCTATTTAGACAAAAAATTTGGTCTTAACACCCTCCACACTTAAACTTTTGCTCGTCCCGAGCAAAACAAAACAAAACAAATAAGAAAAACTAAACACCAACTTCTCTGTCGTGGGAGGAAACGAGTGCATTTAACGTATGCACCAAGCCCTTTGAACCCCCCGGTAGCCCGGGTGGACGAGATGGACTCGTGAGGGTTTATAGTAGCTACACCCACAAAAGCCAAAGAGAAAGGAGAGAAGGATAGTGAAAACAAAACCGAAGAAAGCAAAAGAAAAACCAAAGCAAAAGCTTCGCTTTAAAAGATCTTGCAATCTTAATTAAGAAAACGTTATTAAACCTCCAAAAGGAACCGTTATGAGCATCTCACAAGCACCTATCTCAAGCAAAAATCAGTCTTTGAGATTTTCGATTTCCTACACCCAATGCCAAATAAAACCCCATGTACAAATGTGCTAGTGGGTTCTAACCAATTCCAAAAGACTGATGCCCGAGCTCAAAAACAAACAAAACGAATAAGGAAAGAAAAGAGTTACCCTTCCCCGCATTTGATCGCCCTTGGCTTTGTGAGGGTCGTAGGTGATGCAAGGAGATGCCCCACACTTTATTAACCCTTAAACTTTTTCTTATTGGGTTGGGTTTTCCCAACGAAATTTTTTAAAGGTCGAGGCTAGCTTTGCGGGAATGGCACAACCCATAATACGGGGTTTACCCTCCCAACACTACTTTTCCATACACACCTCCGTCGAAAATTCGATATGGGAGGAGCTTAAGGGGCAATAGCACCGTACCGCTAATACCGGCTCCGTGTAGGTCATCTAGCTTTATGTTGGTTTGATGTCATTCAGCCGACTCTCTCCACTTAATCCGGTTATTAAGCTTTGCTTTCTTTTTTTTTTCTCTTTCTTTTTGCTTTTGCTAAACAGGAAAAAAAACAAGCTCGGACACAAATCCCTAGAATCTCCCGGTTTCAACTAGAATGTGAAAGGAATCAGGGGTCTCACTAGATACTCAATGAAGGAAATCTAAAGAGGTAGGTCATGACAATTACCCAAGATAGGGTCAAAAATTCTCAGACCGGTTTCTTTTAAAGAAGATTAAGAACGACTTCTCAAATTCAACAACAAGATCCAATAAACAAAGCAAAAACAAAGAAAAAACGAAAACCGAAAGAAAACTTTAGAATCTAGGTCAATGGTCGGGTCGAGATTGCTAAGGTAAGGATATCTGTTTGAAGGGGTCACAAAGCGAGAAACAAAACTAAGGTCGGTCAAGCGTAGGAAATGGGCTTCGGAGGCTTTTCGGGATGCAAACGGAGATAAGGAAGTGGGTTTCGCAACAAGAGAATAATAAGGAGGGAGAATCAAGTGGCAATTCCGTTAAAAAATACCCACCGAGCATCCCCTTTCGAGGATAGTCCGGATTAACTACCTCAAAGTTCACCACGGACCCGGAGGGTTAATGAAACGGAATTCCCTAGTTAACCTTCTTCCACTTTCGTGGGTGAGCATTAACTATCTCAGCTCCAACCTTCCAACACAAGTGTGGGATTTATTCGGGAGCTTTCAGACCCAAATGCATCCTACTTGAGGGAAGGAAAGGAGTGGGAAATTGATTTCCCAACTAATTATTCACTAATATTGCTAACCTAAACCTGATCACCCATTCACACCCTTAATTACCCCCTAACCCGTAGGGTTTCTAGCCACTAATCATGATAAAAACTAAGCTAACAACATCGAAACCAATCCTAAGCATGATTTCTATCATCCAACAACAATAAACAAGCAAAGATATTGGAATAGCAAGCAAGAACAATTAAACAAGAAGGAAAGTAATTAGTAAAGCAATTAATAAAAGAGTTAAGGGAAGAGAATACTTATCAAAATGCTGTAGATGAACAAAGAAAAACAAAGGAAATGATAATCCAACAATCTCTCAATTGTTTGAATCTTCAATCCTTGAATCACACCAAAAATCTACCAAAACACTAGAATAATTAAGGCTAATCTCTCACTAAAACTCACTAATACAAAGCTGGAAATAGAGTCTAAGTAACTAAAATTGGCTCTCCAAGATAATCGTCAAAAGGGATATATATACAAGGCAAAAAAGTTGGCCAAAACGTAGTGCACAAGCCGAACATCACGCGCAGAAAAGGGGAAGACCGAAGGTGCGGTCTCTCGCTGTCCAGGGGTGGTAGCGGGCGCTACCAGGAGGATAGCGGGTGCCACCCAGCGAAGACTGTTGGGCGATTTTTCCTTCGATCGACCGCAGCTGCTGTCCGGATGACCGCGGGTGCTGTCGTCCCCTGCCTAGCTGAGGTAGCGGGTGCCACGCCAAGGTTGTCGGGCGCTACCATGCAAAATCAAACGGCGATTTTTTCTTTGAGAGACAGCAGCCAGGGGTAGCGGGTGCCACGCCCATGGTGGCAGGGGCTACCCTGTTTGTCTTCTTCCCTTTGTTCCTTCCTTCTTTCCAAGGCATCTAACGCCTGCTACAAGGATCGTAGCCGGTGTTACCTCACTGTTTTGCACCAAATGAAGGGAAAGTGGTCCCGGGTCAACTCCACCACGCCGCTCGGTCCGGCTCGGCTCGGGAAATCACCAAAAATGCTCTAAAAACGCCTGTTTTGCTAGTTTTGAGCAAAAACTCCAAAACATACAAAATAACTTAAAACGTATTAAAAAGCCATGAATTAAGGCGCTATTTAGACACAAAATTGGGTCTAAACACCCCCCCACAGTTAAACTTTTGCTCGTCCCAAGTAAAACAAAACAAAACAAATAAGAAAAGCTAAACACCAGCTCCTCCGTCGTGGGAAGAAACGAGTGCATTTAGCGTATGCCCCTAGCCCTTTGATCCCCCCGGCAGCCCGGGTGGACGAGATGGACTCGTGAGGGTTTGTAGCAGTTATACCCACAAGAGCCAAAGAAAAAGGAGAGAGGGATAGTGAAAACAAAACCGAAGAAAACAAAAGAAAAACCAAAGCAAAAGCTTCGCTTCAAAAGATCTTGTAATCTCAATTAGGAAAACGTTATTAAACCTCCAAAACGAACCGTTATGAGCATCTCACAAGCACCTATCTCAAGCAAAAATCAGTCTTTAAGATTTTCGATTTCCTACACCCAATGCCAAACAAAACCCCATGTGCAAATGTGCTAGTGGGTTCTAACCAATTCCAAAAGACTCCAAAGACTGATGCCCGAGCTCAAAAACAAACAAAACGAACAAGGAAGGAAAAGAGTTGCCCTTCCCCGCATTTGGTCGCCCTTGGCTTTGTGAGGGTCGTAGTTGATGCAAGGAGAGGCCCCACACTTTATTAACGCTTAAACTTTTTCTTATTGGGTTGGGTTTTTCCAACGAAATTTTTAAAAGGTCAAGGCTAGCTTTGCGGGAATTGCACGGCCCATAATACGGGATTTACCCTCCCAACACGGCTTTTCCATAGACACCTCCGTCGAAAATTCGATATGGGAGGAGCTTAAGGGGCAATAGCACCATACCGCTAATACCGGCTCCGTATAGGTGTAACGTGGTTTTGTGGACCTCGGTATTGTCGTTCTCTCTCAAGGAGCTGGCGGCCTTGGTCATAGAATCTAGGTCGACGGTCAAGATGAGATTGCTAAGGTAAGGATATCGGTTTGGAAGGATCACAACGCAAGAAACAAAGCTAAGGTTGGTTAAGGAGTGGAAAATCGGCTTCGAAGGCTTTTCGGGATGCAAACGGGGATGAGGAAATGGGTTTTGCAACAAGAGAGTAACGAGAAGGGGAAATCAAATGGTAACTCCGTTAGAAAATACCCACCAGGCTTCCTCTTTCAAGGATAGTCCGGATTAACTTCCCCAAAGTCCATCGACAGACTCGGGGGAGTTCATGGAACGAAATTTCCTAGTTAGTTTCTATTCGCTTTCGCGAACTAGAATAATAACTATCCTAATTCCTACCTTCCAACAAGTGTTGGATGTATTCGAGATGCTTTCACACCCAAATACATCCCACTTGAGGGAAGGATAGAATTGGGAAATTGATTTCTTAATTAATTACTCACTAAAATTGCTAACCCAAATCTAATCACCCATTCACACCCTTAATTACCCCCTAACCCATAGGGTTTCTAGCCACTAATCATGACACTAACTATGCTAACAACATCCAAACCAAACCTAAACATGATTTCTAACATCAAACAACCATAAACAAGCAAGATAATCAAATAGCAAGCAAGAACAATTAAAGAACGAACAAAATAATTAGCAAAGAAATTAATAAAGGAGTTAAGGGATGAAAAAACTTATAAAAGTGTTGTAGACAAACAAAGGAAGGCAATAAAAAGATGATCCAATAATCTTTCAATTGTTTGAATCCCCAAATCTTCAATAACAAACACAAATCTTCAAAACCCTAGATTAATCTCTCTCTAAAACTCCTAATTACAAGTTGGAAATTGTCTAAGTCTATCTCCCCTAGATAGATCCTCCTCTGCTAAAATGACCTAAAAAACATTAAATAGTAAACAAGGTTGTTACACAAAACTCATCATTTTACACAATAGACAAAGCGTCATCGCAGGACCGTGACGCATCGAGTGGCCGTGGTCACGCGGTCTGCGTAAGCGTGCAATTTCTTCTCTTCGCTTCGAACCACCGTGGGCACGGTCTAGGCGATTAGGGCTTACAACTTTTCGCTCCTTCGCACCTCCGTGGCTACGGTCATGGGAGACCGTGGCCACGGTCTAGTTCGGCCAGCTTCTTCCTTAGGCAGGGTAAAGATCCTACCGTGGCTACGGTCAAGGTGACCGTGGCGACGGTCTCTTTCGGCCACAGTTATCTTCAGGGTGTTCTTCAACCATTGCTTCCGCTTCCGCTGCCTTTCGACATGACCGACCCTTCTAATCCGCTGCCTTTGACACGACCAGGGCTCCGGGAATCTTAGGGAATCTCGGGATTCCCAAGATTGATGAAAAATTGGCCCATTTAGAATCGTTTTGAGTAACAACTTCGAAATCTACAAAAGTAAACAAAACGCATTAAAAGTTATTAAAACAAGCTACGAAACAAGTCAAAAGCCTAAGGATTTAGGCGGTATTTAGACACGAAATCGGGTCTAAACACCCCCTACACTTAAACCTTTGCTCGTCTCGAGCAAAACAAAACAAAACAAACTAACTAACACAAACTCCTCTGTCGTGGGAGAGAAACGAGTGCATTTAGCGTATGCACCAAGCCCTTTGAACCCCCCAGCAGCCCGGGTGGACTAGATGGACTCGTGAGGGTTTGTAGCGGCTGTACCCACAAAAGCCAAAGAAGAAGGAGAGAGGGAAGGTGAAAACAAAACCGAAGAAAACAAAAAGAACGAAAAACAAGGGCTTTGATTCACAAGATTTCGCAATCCAAACTAAGAAAACGCGATTAAACCTCCCAAAGTAACCGTTAGGAGCAACACACAAACACCGAACTCAGAAAAAGGTCGATCTTGAAGATTTTTAACTCCCTACACCTTGTAACAAGCGAAACCCCAGAGCAAAAGCACAACAAGGGTTTAGCGGGAACCAAAGGACTCTAAAAACTCGCGTTTGAATTTGAAAACAACGAAACAACCGAGAGGAGTGTTGCCCTTGCCTCGCATTTGGTCGCCCTTGGCTTGGTGAGGGCCGTAGGTGATGCAAGGGGAGGCCCCGCTCTCTTTAGAAGCAAAACTTTTCTTTTCTTTCTTCTTTTTCTCTCTTTTTTTTCTTTTTGGTTTTTAAAAGTCGGTATTAGCCTTACTTTCGGGAATTGGACGACCCATATAAGGGGTATACCCTTCCAACACGATCTTTTCCATACGCCTCTCCGTCGCAAAGTGATATAAGAGGAGGGTTAAGGGGTATCCAGTGCCGTACCACGAATACCGGGCCCGTGTAGGTTGGCTAAGTGTATGCTGGTTAATGTCTTTAGTGACATGCTCCACTTATTCAAGTTATTAAATCTTATGAAAGCTTTTTTCTTTCTTTTTCTTTCTTTTTGCGCTTTTTTGCTTTTGCTAAACGAGAAACAAAACAAACTCAGACACAAGCCCTTAGAATCTCCGGGTTCCCAAAAAAACGAGAAAGGAACGGGAGTCTCACAAGACACTTAATGAAGGGAGTCTATTAAGGATAAGTCTCGACTAGAACCCGAGTTAGGGTCGAAAATGCTCCAACCGATTACTTTTAGAAAGAAGTTTAAGAACGGCTTCTCAACTTTGATAACGAGATCCAGGAAACAAAGCAGAACAAAAACAAAACGAAAAGAAAAACGAAAAGGTTTTCACTCCCTTTTTTCTTTATTGTCACACAAAATTTTTTTAATTTTAAGCAAAAACTAGGAAACAAAGAACGAAACGACTAGGTGATCTACCCTTGAAACTGAATATCTCCCCCCCCCCCCCAAACTTAAAACTCCACAATGTCCTCATTGTGGGAAGGTGTCACATGAAAAGGGTAGAGAACCTACAAAACACAAACAAACGAAAACAACTAGTAGGTAGAAATGGTGGCGACCCGAGCCCACACGGCTCCAACAGCAATAGATATCCCAACACAGACATTCATAGGGGTTCGCCACCCAAAAGAAAACCAAGCATGTGACGGATCATGATAAGAATTCACATAAAAAGAGTAAGGTGGAAAGGTATTACCTCAAGCTCTTCATAAGCTTTGAAAATAGCGATCCGAAGTCGTCATTCAAGAGGGTCAGAACAATGTTAGAATAAAAGACGACTTTATAACTGTAGAATTCGCATGCGAGACCAAAAGCAAAAGAAGGGAAAATCTAACTTAAAAGATTATGAAAAGAAATTGAAAAGATGAAAAATGAAAAATATTAACAATATATACATTGCTAGTGACTTACCTTATCCCCGAATCTCACTCGTTGAGGCGGGAAATAAGGGTGAAACTCGATACACACTAACTGAAACAACTAAATCATTGCATTCATCACAAAAAACATTCGGTTACATTCCATCGATGACCCAAAATACAACGAGAAATTCTGAAACAACAGTCCAACCCACCAAAAATAACCAACCAACAACCATAAGACAACCATCAAACATCCATCCAACAACCCGACCATACATGAGAAACAAACAAGACAAGGAAAAACTCAAGCAACCTAACCGAACAAACCCCAAAATATGCGAGCTCATGCCAAAAGAAATCGAGAGACCAACAATCCAACCACCAGACATTGCAACTCCAACCCCCGAAGAAGCACTCCCCCACACTTATACTTTACAAAATAAAGTAAATAGAACAATGATAGAGGTCGGGTGGGGGTGCTTACAAATGGTCCTCAAGTGCACCCTCCCGGCGGAGAACGGGGTTGGGGTGAAAAGAAGGATGGGTAATAGGGATTCACAAAGTCTGGAGGTGCCGGAATGCGTCCCTCAACAGTGTAATGATGAAAACTCCAAACGCGCATAAAGCGGCTTTGTTGGCGGAGGTACTCCTCGTGGTGTTGCAGGTGTCGTTGGATGTTCACAAGCTCCTTTTGGTGATCTTCGAGCAACTTCACCTGGGAACGGAGGAGTTTGTTCTGCTCACGCATCTCAATACGCAAGCTTTTGATTTCAGAAGTAGTTCGGTTCAGGCCACTATGCTGCGGTGAGCTCTCTGGTATCTCTTCATTGTTATTCTCCTCAAATTCTTCCAATAAACTAGAAATGGGGATAGGTGCACCGCCAATTATCCTCGACCAACAATAAAATTGCCCGCGCGACCAATTTTCATTATTTGCAATATCGAGCCATTCTTCGGCATGAGTGGGGTCAAGAGGAATGTGGATTTTCCTATCGCCATACCCATGATGGTAGACGGTGCGTGAATGGCGTTCAGAAATTATCTCCATTTCGATCAACAGCCCCTTATCGATGGGAATAGGGACATAGCGCGGCTTCCATAACCCCAGGTAATCATCAAACCCTTGCTTTCGGAGGAAGTGACATATTATATGGCCCATTCCCAGGTTGGTGAAGTTATCAGTTCCACTCATCTCTCCTAACCAATGTAGGATGCACGAACCTAAGTTCACTCGATGCCCCTTCAAAGTATTGTAAATTATGAAGAGATCTTCCGGACGAACACGTGATCGTTCCTCATCTCGCCCAAACACTGAATTAACAATCACCAAGTGGAATAACCGGACAACAGGATTACAAAAATCTTGTGCTCGAGATTCCTTAGGGCAGTAGAACTTCACCTTACCTTCTTCGGAGTCAACATGTGCTCTTCTCCAACAAGTTAACCGCTTCCATGCTTCTTGTTCATCGAATTCCTCACACTCCCAAAAGTATACCCCATCCTCTGGTAATTCCAAAGCTTGGCAAAACTCTTGAACAGAACATTCTAGCTCCCTATCACCCACTCTATAGCTGAAAATGGCCTCTGGGTACCCATCACTAAAGACTTGAAGTGAACTCATGAATTCAAGTACGGGCTGGTCTATGATTGGTTCCTTGATATTGAGAAGTGTTTTCCAGCCAAGTACCTGAGTGAGAGTGTCGAAACTGGACCGACAGTAAAGAGTGTTGATAGTCTCATCACAGCAAATCGCTGGAGCGTAGATGCGTCGCTCTTGGAGCTCATCATAGCGAGTCTTGTGAGGTTCACCACGAAAGGTAACCTTTGCACGGGGACAACTTTTGATGAATGTAGCCGGTTGAGTCCTTCTCAATTCGAGTGAAGATGGCAGCTATGGTGGTGATAGAGGGAGCTTCCTAGGTCGACCCCTTTTTGGTTTCATCATTCTAATGTTCAAAACTCAAGAACCCTAGATCTAGGTAGAGAAATGTGCACACAACAACCAAAATCAACTAGGAAATTGAACTTGGATGCATTAACAAACAAGGAATACCTGTATTGAATTGATGGGGAGCTCCTCTTGCTAATTTCGACCCCCACAAGCAACAAAAGGTCGGATACTTGCTCGAAGAAGACCCGAAAATGGCGAGCGGCGCAGCTAGGGCACGATATGCATGAGAGATGGAGAAGAAATGGAGGAATTGGTGAGAGATTTGTCAATTTTTGAAGAGAATCAGAGTTTTAGGGTTTTAGGTGAGTTTTCGAGTGTGAGGGTGAGGAAGAAAGTGAAGGAGAAATGAGGGGGAAATGATATTGAACCCCCGACATATCGCAGATTTTCGACAGACCGTGGGCACGGTGCGATTCGGGACCATGGTTAAGAAAAGGGAAAAAGCAAGGTGGGGACCGTGGCTACGGTAGATTCTACCGTGGTCACGGTCTACTTCGAGACCAAAAAATTTTCAAGAATCTGCTGCGATGAGACCGTGGCTCCGGTAAATGCGACCGTGGTCACGGTGATCTTCGGCTTGGCAAAACTGGGAGCAAGTTGAGTATGCTGACCGTGGGCACGGTAACCTCCGGTCCATCTACAGCACCTACAAGGCTCAAAACTTGGAGAAAAATGTTGAGTCCTAAAATCTACCCTTTTGTCATGCACTCCTTTTTCTTTTTCGCTCAATTATCATTCAAGGACACTCTCCCAACACTCAAAAAAAAATTTCAAAACTTCACTCACCCATGCTACCTCTTTCACTCTAAATTTCAATTTCTTATTTTCCAACTCCAATTTTTTCTATTTTCACTACATTTTTCTCTTTTCTTCCTTTCTTTTTTTTTTCAAACTTTTTCTTTTGAACTTAGAACTAATACCTCAAATTACAAAGAAGGAAATAAAGAAAAAATTTAAAGACAAGAAAAATTAGAAAAACCCAAAGAAAACTATAAGGAAAATTTAAAGAGAGGAAAAAGAGTAAAATTAGAAAAATTGCAAAAACTAAAAAGAATGAGAAAGGAACTTCAAAAATTATGGGGTGCCTTCACTAGAGCGCTAGTTTTAGGTCCCTAGCTTGACCTAAATACTTTACTTGATTCATGGGATCCTTGGGATACAAACCAAAAACATTATCAACCTTTTCCACCAATTCTTCTTCCTCTTTTTCCCACGATTCTCAAAGAGAGTTGTGGTTGTCATGGAATACTCTTCCGGTGGTTTTGTCATTCTCCTAGGAAATCCGGGTATAATTTTCTTTGGCTTCCTCCACCAACACTACCTTCTTCTCTTCCAACACTTCCTAACTTTGGGAATGAACGAGGCTTGCTTCCTTAAAAACTTTGTAGGCCATGAAGAAATAGAAGTAGAAAGTAACTTCAATTTGGTGTTTGGTGGTTTACCGTGCCTAGGACCTTTGAAAATCATTGTATTGACGTTGTTGCACTCGACATAGGTTTCACTCAAAGAAATCTCCTTCCGCCATGGAATAATCTTGAGAGGATGATCATAGTAGATATCCTCAAAATTCACTTGGAAGTGGATGCGAATCCCTTAGATATTTGATTTCTCCCCAATCATTGGGCTCAACTTCAAGGAAATAAGACTCCTTTTGGGGTTCATCCAAGATTCCTAACACCGCATTGGCCTTAAAGTGAGGTTCTTTGCGGGATTTCACCGTTGAAGGGTCAATGTCAAAAACAATATAATCTTTACCCACGTGAAGAGACAAGCGGCCTCTTTTCACATCTATAGTAGCTTCTGCGGTAGCCAAGAAGGGTCGACCAAGAATAATAGGATTTCTCCAATCTTCATCCATCTCCAAAATACGAAGTCACAAGGGATAAGGAAACTTCCCACTTGAACCGGGATGTCTTCTAATATTCCCAAGGGCTTCCTAACACTTCGGTCCGCAAGTTGCAAGTTGATAGTTGTAGGGGTCAAGTCATCAATGTTCAGCTTCTTACATATAGAGTATGGCATGACACTCACACTTGCCCCCAAGTCACATAATGCATTATCAATCCTCATATCACCAATTAAGCATGGAATAGAGAAACTACCCGTGTAAAACCCTGAAAAATTCAATCGCGTTTACTGTTAAATTTCCTAATGAGCGTTTTATTCCGTTATTTATTTATTTGTTTTCACACGGAGTTTTTAGGATCGCGAGTGTTTTCGTAGTAATTTTTAGAGTTCTAAAAATATCAATTAGAAATTTTTGGGACTTCGGGCGAAAAATCTTTTTATCAGTTGAGAGTGTTTTTATCAGATTTGGTTTTTTTTTTTTTTTTTTGTTGTTGCTCTAACGGTTTTGTGTCTGCAAATGCAATACCCACTACATGGGTATACAATTTCTGCTACCCCATCTCCATCTAACGCTTGGCACCCTCTTATTGGCTCTCTCTCTCTCTCTCTCTCTCTCTCTCTTCTCCTAAGAGTTAGCAGTACAAATATACTGCTTTTGCTGCTGCTGGACGAACGAAACCACCACTCCTCACCCATCTTTCTCCTTCTTCCTCCTCAACAACCCAACGCCACCACCTGCCACCGCTGTACCTCGACCCCGCGCACCTCCGTTTTACCTCCGGCCACCGCACCTCGGGACCGCCGCCCAGAACACCTCGAAGCACCACAACCCAAACTCCTTGAGTTGCCCTAACCGTGATCTACAACCCCCGCAGCGCCACCTCTCGCCACCACCGCACCACTGACGCTCATAAGCTGCCACCAGGACCCCGACAACGCCCCAACCACTGGCGACGACCGACCCAGCCCCGACGAAGGTGAAGTCGACCTCGGTTTTTTTTCCTTTCTTTCGAGGGCTGTTGCTGCTGTCCCGTTGCTTCCACCGACGACCACGACCGCCGGGGCCTTTGCCGCCGTGTCTGCCGCCACCTAGCCGGACTCCGACCGCCGCGAGAACCACCCCGGCCCACCTCTTCTAGCTTGGACCCATTGTTTGTGCCCTAAAACTCTTATTTTCTCTCTCTATATTTTATTAGCATAATCACTGTTTTGGGTTAGTTAATGGGTTATTAAGAGTTGTTTATTGTTAATATTATGAAAGAATACATGGATGTTTTAGAACTTGATGATTAGGAGTGGTTTAATGTGTGTATTTGTGTTAGGGTTAGTGTATTCATGCTATTATATTACTAGTGTGTTATTAAAGTAGATAAACTTGTGTATATATATTGTTAATAATGGATAAATACATGTTAGAATGATAAGTGTAATATTAGGGTATGATTAGTTTAATTTTTATAAGTTACTACTCTTAGTTTAAATGTTTATGTGTGATATCATGATGCTTGTATCCATGTTTATATCTCATGAATATTAATGTATTAATGTTGAGTAAGTAGTGTAAAATATCATGTTATATTATATGATAGTTTTCTTTCAAGAATATTATCCTTTTCGATAATAATATTTAGTTATTAATTTTCCATATTATTTGGTAACATTATTATTTTCCTAATGCTTAAAGCATGTTATTATTATTATCTATATTGTTGGTTATTTACTATGTATGTAATAATTTGAAGTATAATATTTGATGGTTTTTATTTAAAAAGTATGTTGGAAAATAATAATAGTAGGTCTTGATTTTATGTATTTAAAAAGTTATTACTATTACGTTAATATTAAGTTAAATATATGTTAGTAGGCCCTTGGTAAAGTTTGAACTTTATATTTTAAGTAATACTATTAGATCCCAATATATTTTAGTACATATGATTTTACTAAGTTTATTGTTATTTTAGAAGTTACTATTACAAGGTAACATTATACTAAAGTTATGACGATTTTTGATTTTCAAGCTTTGTATTATTAATAGCATAAATTTACAATGTTCAAAACATAGTTTTATACTACAAGTATTAAAGTACCTCTCTACATTACAAGTCTTGGGGTAATCCAATAATTTATATTGTCTTTTTATATGATAAGTATAAGTTGGAATATTAGCAAATTTTGGTGGAAAGTTTAATATTGTTACTATATGGAAACTTGTTTTACGACTAAGACATTATTAAGTTATACTACTTGATATTACCAAATTATATATACTAGAAGAGTCCTTTGTTTTTCAAACTTATTAAATAGTGATAAGTGTGTGTGGACTTGAAGTTCTATGTCTTGGAATGGTATATTTATTATGTCACATGTGAAGTATTTGTAAGGTTGTCTCATGAGACCTAGAAACATGTTTAGGAACCCTAAATACGTGTTGTAACTAAATTAGATGTGATAATAGTGGCCTATTGTAGTATAATGCATGTCTAATGGCATTTTAGTAAATATAGTGAATAGTGCCATGCAAATCTCAAGTTGGGTTCTAGGTACTACTTGAAAATGAGAAGCATGTTATGTGAGAAACTTCAAGTAAGCCTCTTGTCTAAATAGTCATGTTTAGTATAGTTTGAAAAGTAAGGCATATGCTTCATGTTAGTGTTTGATAATTAGTTACACATAATACGTGATTCGTAGGTTTTTGTTAAGTTGGGAAAGGTAGAATTTGTGTGAATTAGCTATCTTGGAGAGTGACTTTTAATTGTAGAAGTTATATTCGAATTCTAGGTCTGAGCGAGAAGACGTGATAGTTAGCTCCCGTGTGTAAGTGTTGAAGTAAAAAGAAGCTGCTCAGGTAATGTCTATGTCCTAATCCCCTTTGGGATGCTCTTTTATCTGTTTTGTGATTTTAGTCTGTTTTATGAAACTTGCATCCCGCACGGGGATTTTCTGTAAAGTTAGACTGTTTGATTTGGATGTCTGTGAATTGTTTTTCTGAGTTGAGTAAAACGTGGCAGTCTTTTAAACTCTGAGTTTTATTCTGTTGATTTTGGAAACGGGGTTGAGTTTTATTTGAAGTCTGACGTCTGATAATTCATAAGATACTAATAATCAAAGTGAAACAATAAGCGGGTTGCGGGTAACGACCCTTAGACCAGGATCTGTTCCTGCAGGGGAGATATCAAGAGATCGGGGAGTCTCGATATTATTTCTGAGATTGTGCACACATCTGATTCTATTTCTAGGACTGCCCATCCATTCTGATTCTGAGGATCTGAGATCCTGTTCTGATTCTGAGTTCTGATATTCTGGGGATAGGCAAATCCCGCCCGCATAATAAAATTCTGATATGTTTTCTAAGGAAAAGTTTACTCTGTTTCTCATTACTCTATTTCTGATTTCTGATGTCTGATGTTTAATTCTGAGATTGAAAAGTCGGTTGAGGATTTTGAATCGTTGTGTTTTACTGAGTTGAAAGTTGGTACTGTTGGTTTATAAGTTTTGTTATTTCTGATGTAAAATCCCGGGTTTTTGGTTAAGGTAACCGTGAGTTCCGTCTGAAGAATCGCTAAGTAAGAGTTTAAGTTTCGAGGACGAAACTTCTTTTAAGGGGGTAATGATGTAAAACCCTGAAAAATTCAATTGTGTTTACCGTTAAATTACCTAAGGTGCGTTTAGTCCTGTTAATATTTCACCTGTTCTCACACGGAGCTTTTAGGACCACGAGTGAGTTCGTTGGAATTTTTAGAGTCTTAAAAATATCAGTTAGAGACTTTTTGGGTATCGGTTAAAATTAATTGGGATCAGTTTGTAAAAACTGTTTAAGGAAAGGTGTTGTTTTAGGAAAAGAATAAATTGGAAGGGTGTTACTAACACCTAGGTTTTATTTGTACTAATTTTACCCTAATTTTATCCCTCTATAAATACCCTATTTGGATCCCTACCCAATAAACAAATACCCTAAAATTATTCATCCGCCGCAATTCTCTCTCTCTTCCCTCTCTCTCTCTCTCCTTCCTTTCTCCCTCTGCTTCACCCCAGACTACGCACCACCACACCACCCACCAATACACCACCACTACTCCACCTCCAACCACCTTCTTTTCGACGCCGGCCACCACACCACCGAGCCCCGACCACCGCAGCACCACCTCCGCTCTGTCCGCCACCTAGAACGCCTCCCAAAACCCCCCCACATTCTTCTCTTTCCAGACCCGAGCCACCACCCTGCACCATCGTCGACCATCATCAAACCACAACCGAACCACCTCCTTCCGCCATCAGTCCGTCGCCGACTGTCACCCCCCACCGCCACGAAACCACCGCCGTCCTTCTTCCGCCGCTTAGAACACCACCAAAAGCCACCCCGAGCTCTTGTTTTGACCACCCAAAACCCTTCCGCCACCCAGCTCGACACCGCGTTTTCCCGACGACCACCATACCTCCATCGGACTCTCCTCGACCCCAGCGACGTCCGGCGACCTTTTCCGGCCAACCCGACGCTTAGCCGTGACTTGAGGATCACCTCCACCTCCCCCGTTTCCTTCAGCTGCCGTCTGCCGCCGTGGACGACCCATCACCGGAGACCGATGCTGACGTTGCCCGACCACCCAGCCGTCAACCACCAGTCACCGCTAGCACCACCCTCCCTTGTGACTCTTGAAAGTATACACTCTAACTCTCTTTTTTTTTTCTCTCTCTATATATTTTTGGGTTGAGGTTAGAATAATATTTCTTATTATTATTATTATCAAGTTCTCCTATTATTTTTTTTATTACTAAGTTTTTATTATTATGTTCCTATTATTAGCCTTAAATATTCATATTATTAGTATTTAGTTTCTTATATTTATTAAGTGTTCATATTAGTATTAGTAATAAGTTTCGTTATTATTATTAAATTCGTATTATTATTAAGTTTCGTAATTTTATTATTAAGTTTCATATTATTATTATCAAGTTTCAAGTATTATTAAGTTTCGTATTGTTATTTGTAAGTTTTTCATAAGTATTAAGTTTCCATGATAATATTAGGTTTCCATATTATTTTAAAGAGTCATATTATTATTATTATTAGTTTCATGATTTTATTTTAAAGTTTCATGTTATTATTAAAAAGTTCATGTTATTATATTTATTATTATAAAGTTTGGTGTCATCATTGTTATAATGCTTCGTGTTATTATGATTATTATAAAGTTTCCTGAAAGTTTCATATTATTAGTATTAAAAGTTTCACATTATTAGTATCAAAGTATCATATGTCTTAGTGTTAAAGTTTCATATACTTTGGTATTAAAGTTGTTATAAAGTCATCATGTTATGTGGTAATATGAGTATTATGTTCAAAACCCTACGTTAATAGTATTATTAAAGCATTAATATCGAGTATGGTTTTAAATGTGTCGTTTCGATTTTATTATATTACCTTTAGAAACTGTGTGTTGTGATGTTAGTGTTTTCGCAATAGTTATGCTGAAATGCTGAATACACGGCTAATTGAAGGCTAAGGTTGGGGTATGGTAGGATTCGTGCGTAACTAACTTTCATTGAAGTCGAGTTTTAATTTTAGTAGTTTATATTCGAATCCTAGGTCCGAGCGTGACGACGAAGTAGTAGCTCCTGTGTGTAAGTGTTGCAGTAAAGAGAAGTTGTTCAGGTAATGTCTATGTCCTAATCCCCTTTGGGATGCCCTTTTATCTGTTTTGTCATTTTAATCTGTTTGTGAAGCTTGCATTGCGCACGGGGACTTTCTGTGAAATTTGGACTGTCTGATTTGGATGTCTGCGAGTTGTTTTTCTGAGTTGAGTAAAACGTGGCAGTCTTTTAAACTCTGAGTTTTATTCTGTCGGTTTTATAAACTAGGTTGGGTTTTATTTGAAGTCTGACGCCTGATAATTCATAAGATACTAATAATCAAAGTGAAACCATAAGCGGGTTGCGGGTAACGACCCTTACACCAGGATCTGTTCCTGCAGGGGAGTTATCAAGAGATCGGGAGTCCCGATATTATTTCTGAGATTGTGCACACATCTGATTCTCGCTTCGACCGCCATCCATTCTCGCTTACGAGGATCCGAGATCTGCTCGATTCTCGAGTTACGATATTCGGGATAGGCAAATCCCGCGCATAATAAAATTACGATATGTTTTACGAGGAAAAGTTTACTCGCTTTACGATTACTCGCTTTACGATTTACGATTACTCTGTTTCTGATCTCTTATTACTATGGTTTCTGAATTCTGAATTCTGAATTCTGATTCTGAGTTTAAAAAGAGTAATTGTGGTTTTCTGGAACGTTGCGTTTTTCTGAGTTGGAAGTTGGTACTGTTGGTTTTTAAGTTTTGTTATTTCTGAAACTCTGGTTATTTATGATCTCTGGATATTTCTGGGTTGGGTTACAAATGAGTTGTAAAAAGGTTTGACTTGTTCCCCTCCCCGAAAATGGTTTGAAATGAACTTTGAACTGTTTTGACAGTTAGGGGTAGACATTATTGAGGTTTTCCCCCTCATGTTGTGAATGTTTTGTTTTCAGGTGAAGATCAGTTACGTGAAGGGGAAGGGCACTAGAGTGAGGACGTTGGAGTTAGCCGTTTTGATAATAAAGTTTAGTTTATGTTTAGACTTAAAGTTTAGTTAATGTTGAGTTTTGGTTGTTCTAGAATTCGAAGTTCTTTTCGTTGTTAAATTGAAGTAAACAGTTACCGCTTTTTGTTAGTTTTCCTTTCTTGCCTTGTATCTCTTCGGAGATACGGCAGTAACGCCGAAGTAAATAAAGTTAATAAAAAGAAAAAAAAAGAATTTGTCTTCCGCTGTTAATTTTAGTCAACGTTTGATTTTGACCGTTAAGTTTAGATCTGAAATTTCGGGGCGTTACATCTGAACTCTGGTTATTTTGGGGTGGGTTTCAAATGAGTTGTAAAAAGGTTTGACTTGTTCCCCTCCCCTAAAATGGTTTGAAATGAACTTTGAACTGTTTTGACAGTTAGGGGTAGACATTATTGAGGTTTCCCCCTCATGTTGTGAATGTTTTGTTTCAGGTGAAGATCAATTATGTGATGGGGACGGGCAATAGAAGTGAGGACGTTGGAGTTACCCGTTTGAGAATAAAGTTTAGTTTATGTTTAGACTTGAAGTTTAGTTAATGTTGAGTTTTATTGTTCTAGAATTCTAAGTTCCTTTCGTTGTTAATTTGAAGTAAACAGTTATCGTTTGTGGTTATTTTCCTTTCTTTCCTTGTATCTCTTCGGAGGTACGGCAGTAACGCCCAAGTTAATAAATAATAAAAAAAAAGTGTCTTCCGCTGTTAATGTTAGTCAACGTTTGACTTTGACCGTTAAGTTTAGATTTGACATTCCGGGGCGTTACAGAATGGTATCAGAGCTCTGGGTTACGACCTGGTAGCTCCTAAGTGTCTATTAGGTTTTAGTTAGAGCTTAGGATGCTACGTTCGGTGTGTGAGTGTAGGATGGGGCTGGGATATATTTTGCTCTTTAATTGTTTATTAGTTTATGTGCTGACTTAATCTGTTGTTATCAAGTAACCTTGTGAATGTTTTGTTATGTTCGAATTACTAGGGGAGAAACTCTTTTGTAAGAGTTGGATAAGGCTGATTCTTCTAGCTCCAGGATGTCTCAAGACGATGGAAGTAGATCTAATGGGGCTCAAGGTAAGCCTATCCCAACTAGTGATGAGCTGAGACAACGGTTTACAGAACTCCAAGAGATAGCAGCTGCACGAGCAGCACAAGCTGCTCAATCTGCCACGAATGGAGAGGACACCCCTCCAATAGTCCCCGAGATGGCACAACTTATGATGATGGAGATGATGACTCGGCAGACCGAGCATCTTCAACGAATGTCGGAGCAAATAGGCGACACGACGAGGGACAACAATGCCTCTTTATTCAAGGAGTTTAACAGCCTCAACCCTGCCATCTACTCCGGGGAAGCTGACCCCAAGGTGTTTGAAGAGTTGATACGTGACATCGAAAAGAAATTCGATGCTCTTCCCTGCCCTGAGGAGCGGAAAGTTGGATTCGCGACCTACCACTGAAAGGAGAGGCTGACTTATGGTGGATGAGTGTGAAGGAACGACAGAATGAACCTGGGTTCAACTGGAACCGGTTCAAGGAGATGCTGAAAAATCGCTTTTACCCTATGTCGCTCCAAAAGTGTAAGGAGAAAGAGTTTCTAGAATTGGAACAAGGGAAGAACAACATGCTGGAATATGCTACCAAGTTCTCGGAATTGTCCCGTTTCGCTTCGGCATATGTAGCTAATGAAGTTTTGAAGATGAACCGTTTCGAGAGTGGATTGAGTTTTGACATTCAAGACCGTATGTCAGCACGCACATTCACATCGTATCAGGAGATGCTGGACGTGGCTATCAACATTGAGAGAGTGGCTATAGCCCGGGAGGCATATATGAACAAGCAAGGCAACAAGAGAAAGGAACCTTCCCGCTCTGATCATACTCCAATATACCCCGACAAGAGAAGCCATCACAATAACTGGCAGGGTAACAAAGCACCACCACCTGGGTTGTTTTGTAGAGCTTGTGGCAGGCCCGACCATATCGCCAGGGAGTGCAGGACTAACCTGAGGGCAAGTTGCTACCGGTGTGGCAGCCCACATCATATGGTAAGAGACTGCCCTCTTCCAACACCAGAAGGATCCAACCAGGGAAGAGCCAACAATCAAGGAGTCCCACCCTCAACCTACCAGAATCGAGGAGGTTACAACAGGAACCCAAGGCAACAACACCTGAATCGGGATGGCTCAAATGACAACCAAGCCAATCGTGACAGGCCACCTCGTCAGCAATACCAGGAACCTCGCAACCAGGGAGGCCGAGTGTATGTAATGTGGGGCAAAGAAGCATAAAATGTGGATGACGATGTGACTGGTACTCATCTCTTTCCCTCATAAGTTACAATATGATTAAGTTGCGATCCTATGCTTAAGGCATGTTGAGTTTCGAGGACGAAACTCTTTTGAAGAAGGTAATGATGTAAAATCCCGAGTTTTTGTTTAAGGTAACCGTGAGTTCTGTTTGAAGAATCGCTAAGTAAGAGTTTAAGTTTCGAGGACGAAACTTCTTTTAAGGGGGTAATGATGTAAAACCCTGAAAAATTCAATCGCGTTTACCGTTAAATTTCCTAACGAGTGTTTTATTCCGTTATTGATTTATTTGTTTTCACACGGAGCTTTTAGGACCGCGAGTGTTTTCGTAGTAATTTTTAGAGTTCTAAAAATAACAGTTAGAAATTTTTGGGACTTCGGGTGAAAAATCTTTTTATCAATTGAGAGTGTTTTTATCAGTTTTTATTAGGTTTTGCTGTTATAGGATTTATGAGGTAATATAATTTTATTTTGAAATTTTAGGGTAGATTTATGATGTCACCTAGGTGACATCATTCGTAAAATTTTATCATATTTGTTTTTTTTTTTTTTTGTTGTTGCTCTAACGGTTTTGTGTCTGCAAATGCAATACCCACTACATGGGTATACAATTTCTGCTACCCCATCTCTATCTGACGCTTGGCACCCTCTTATTGGCTCTCTCTCTCTCTCTCTCTCTCTCTCTCTCTCTTCTCCTAAGAGTTAGCAGTACATATATACTGCTTTTGCTGCTGCTGGACGAACGAAACCACCACTCCTCACCCATCTTTCTCCTTCTTCCTCCTCAACAACCCAACGCCACCACCTGCCACCGCTGTATCTCGACCCCGCGCCACCTCTGTTTTCCCTCCGGCTACCGCACCTCGGGATCGCCGCCCAGAACACCTCGAAGCACCACAACCCAAACTCCTTGAGTTGCCCTAACCGTGATCTCCAACCCCCGCAGCACCACCTCTCGCCACCACCGCACCACTTACGCTCCTAAGCAGCCACCAGGACCCCGACAACGCCCCAACCACTGGCGACGACCGACCCAGCCCCGACGAAGGTGAAGTCGACCTCGGTTTTTTTTTCTTTCTTTCGAGGGCTGCTGCTGCTGCCCCGTTGCTTCCACCGACGACCACGACCACCGGGACCTTTGCCGCCATGTCTGCCGCCACCTAGCCGGACTCCGACCGCCCCGAGCACCACCCCGACCCACCTCTTCTAGCTTGGACCCATTGTTTGTGCCCTAAAACTCTTATTTTCTCTCTCTATATTTTATTAGCATAATCACTGTTTTGGGTTAGTTAATGGGTTATTAAGAGTTGTTTATTGTTAATATTATGAAAGAATACATGGATGTTTTAGAACTTGATGATTAGGAGTGGTTTAATGTGTGTATTTGTGTTAGGGTTAGTGTATTCATGCTATTATATTACTAGTGTGTTATTAAAGTAGATAAACTTGTGTATATATATTGTTAATAATGGATAAATACATGTTAGAATGATAAGTGTAATATTAGGGTATGATTAGTTTAATTTTTATAAGTTACTACTCCTAGTTTAAATGTTTATGTGTGATATCATGATGCTTGTATCCATGTTTATATCTCATGAATATTAATGTATTAATGTTGAGTAAGTAGTGTAAAATATCATGTTATATTATATGATAGTTTTCTTTCAAGAATATTATCCTTTTCGATAATAATATTTAGTTATTAATTTTCCATATTATTTGGTAACATTATTATTTTCCTAATGCTTAAAGCATGTTATTATTATTATCTATATTGTTGGTTATTTACTATGTATGTAATATTTTGAAGTATAATATTATGATTCTGAGGATATGAGATCCTGTTCTGATTTTGAGTTATGATATTCTGGGGATAGGCAAATCCCGCCCGCATAATAAAATTCTGATATGTTTTCTGAGGAAAAGTTTACTCTGTTTCTGATTACTGTATTTCCGATTTCTGATGTCTGATGTCTAATTCTGAGATTGAAAAGTCGGTTGAGGATTTTGAATCGTTGTGTTTTACTGAGTTGAAAGTTGGTACTGTTGGTTTATAAGTTTTGTTATTTCTGAACTCTGGTTATTTTGGGTTGGGTTTCGAATGAGTTGTAAAAAGGTTTGACTTGTTCCCCTCCCTAAAATGGTTTGAAATGAACTTTGAACTGTTTTGACAGTTAGGGGTAGACATTATTGAGGTTTCCCCCTCATGTTGTGAATGTTTTGTTTCAGGTGAAGATCAATTATGTGATGGGGACGGGCAATAGAAGTGAGGACGTTGGAGTTAGCCGTTTGAGAATAAAGTTTAGTTTATATTTAGACTTGAAGTTTAGTTAATGTTGAGTTTTATTGTTCTAGAATTCTAAGTTCCTTTCGTTGTTAATTTGAAGTAAACAGTTATCGTTTGTGGTTAGTTTTCCTTTCTTGCCTTATATCTCTTCGGAGGTACGGCAGTAACGCCCAAGTTATTAAAAAAAAAAGAGTCTTCCGCTGTTAATGTTAGTCAACGTTTGACTTTGACCGTTAAGTTTAGATTTGACATTCCGGGGCGTTACAACCCGGATCGGCTAGTTTCTCGTGATACTTGCTTCCCATAATGGCGTTGCAACTAACTGTGAGATGAATGGTCGATGACTCCTTGATTCTTTTCTTGTTTGTCAAAAGGTCCTTCAAATGTTTTTGAAAGAAGGGACCTCCGCCATAGCATCTAGAAATGGTATATTAACTTGGAGCTTCTTCATCATATCGATAAATCTAGAAAATTTCTCATCATTCTTGTGTTGAGCCAATCTCCCGGAAAATGGAACTAGTGGTCTATATGGAACGGGTTTCTCCAAAAGGTTTTCATGAATACCTTCCTTCAAGACTTCCTTTCCTTTCTCTTGTCTTTTCTCAATCTCTACCCTCTCTTCCAACTTCTCTTTTTCTTCATCCTCGGCCTCATTAACCACAACATCATCCTCCTTTTCCTCAACTATGTTTTGCTCAACTTCTAAATCCTCTTCTTCAGTACTATCCTCCACGACTCCCTCATTCAAGCCTAACTCAATCTCCTGCTTTTCCATCAAATCTTCCTCCTCCGAGACATCTACCACATCACCCTCTTTGTCACCCAAAGGTCTCTCCTCCTCCACATTCTCCTCCCCTACCATAGGTTCTTCAATTTTTCTTCCACTCCTTATGGTAATGGCTTCAACTTGCTCCCCTTGGATAGGTTGAGGTTGAATGGGTTGAGAAAAGTATACTTGTTGAGCAACTTGGGTCATTTGGGTTTCAAGGTCTCTAAGGCGAGCACTTTCACTTTTTTGATTAGCAACAATTTGTTGCAATAACTTTTCAATCATAGAATCTTGGGATGGTTGAGAGAATTGGGGTTGTGGGGCTGGATGATGTGAGAACTCTTTTTGAAAATATGCATGATGGTCATAAAGTTGAGAAACAGGGTTAAACACCGGGTTGACAAATGTGGTATAACTAGGCTCATAATTCTCATATGAATGGGAATAAAGTTGGTTGGAATAGATGGCATTCACCTGTTCTACTTGACGATACTCCACACATTGATGCTCGAGATGTGGACCAAAACACAACTTACAAGATTGCACATCAGTGACGAGTGTGGATGCAAAGGCTTGCATACCTCGGGCTAGATTCAACTGGTTGGAAACCTCATACCACCATCTTGTTCTGCAAATCAAGGATGGTGGCCATTAGAAGCTTGATAGTGGGGTTGTGTTCCAAAGAATAGTCCCCATTTCCTGAATTTTGGCCGCCTCCCCAACTAGGAATAGTCTAAGATAGCTCGTAAAGAAAAATGTTTGCTTCCTCCGTAGTTTTCTTTAGAAACATCCCTCCAGATGCATGATCAACAGATTCTCTAAGAGGACCACGGAGCCCATGATAGAAATGTTGAAGCAACATCCAATCCGGTAAATTATGATGAGGGCATTGTAGTTGAAGACTCTTAAATCTCCCCCAAGCGTAGACTCTCTTCCGGCCCTTGCTTGAAACTTAAAATTTCTGCTCGAAGTCGGTGTGTCTCCTCCACCGGAAAGAAACGGTGAAGAAAATCTCCTTTGAGTGCCTCCCACGAAGAATAAAAACCAGTTGGACATGTTTGTAGCCATATCTTCGCTTTCCCCGTAAGAGTTAGAGGAAAGAACTTCAATTTCAAATATTCTGATGATATCTTTGGGATGTGTATAAAGCTAATCCGGTCTTCGAATTTATCAATATGAGCAATGGGACTTCCAGCAGCATCGTCCCCATGAAACGGGTTTCTTTCGAAGACTTCAAGTAAATGCAGTTTAAACTCGAACAAAGCATCGGGTGGTAATGGTGGTAAAATGATAGGACTGCCTCTCGTATCCAATGATGGAACGACATATGATAGAAGGGTACGAGGTGAACCAGCTTGAGCTTCACCCATTAGAACGCGAAGACTCCTACAAGAAATGAAGAAGCATCAAATTCATTTGGATTGACACAAACTGATTTCTAGCGTGAAAACAAACACAAATAACCAAAAACAAAGAAACTAAAACTAGGGGCGCTGGCTCCCCGGCAACGGCGCCATTTTGTGTAACGTGGTTTTGTGGACCTCGGTATTGTTGTTCTCTCTCAGCGAGCTGGCGGCCTTTGTCATAGAATCTAGGTCGACGGTCAGGATGAGATTGCTAAGGTAAGGATATAGTTTTGAAGGGATCACAACGCAAGAAACAAAGTTAAGGTCGGTCAAGGAATGGAAAATGGGCTTCGAAGGCTTTTTGGGATGCAAACGGGGATGAGGAAATGGGTTTTGCAACAAGAGAGTAACGAGAAGGGGAAATCAAATGGTAACTCCGTTAGAAAATACCCACCGGGCTTCCTCTTTCAAGGACAGTCCGAATTAACATCCCCAAAGTCCATCGACAGACCCGGGGAAGTTCAAGGAACGAAATTTCCTAGTTAGTTTCTATTCGCTTTCGCGAACTAGAATACTAACTATCCTAATTCCTACCTTCCAACAAGTGTTGGATGTATTCGGGATGCTTTCGCACCCAAATACATCCCACTTGAGGGAAGGATAGGATTGGGAAATTGATTTCCTAATTAATTACTCACTAAAATTGCTAACCCAAATCTAATCACCCATTCACACCCTTAATTACCCCCTAACCCATAGGGTTTCTAGCCACTAATCATTACACTAACTATGCTAACAACATCCAAACCAAACCTAAACATGATTTCTAACATCAAACAACCATAAACAAGCAAGATAATCAAATAGCAAGCAAGAACAATTAAAGAACGAACAAAATAATTAGCAAAGAAATTAATAACAGAGTTAAGGGAAGAGAAAACTTATAAAAGTGCTGTAGATGAACAAAGGAAGGCAATAAAAAGATGATCCAATAATCTTTCAATTGTTTGAATCCCAAAATCTTCAATAACAAACACAAATCTCCAAAACCCTAGATTAATCTCTCACTAGTCTCTCTCTAAAACTCCTAATTACTAGTTGGAAATTGTCTAAGTCTATCTCCCCTAGATAGATCCTCCTCTGCTAAAATGACCTAAAAAACATTAAATAGTAAACAAGATTGTTACTCAAAACTCATCATTTTACACAACAGACAAAACTGTCCCGCAGGGGACCGTGGGCACGGTCAAGGTGACCGTGGTCACGGTCCTGCGTAAGGCAGGCAATTTCTTCTCTTCGCTTCGAACCACCGTGGGCACAGTCTCCCTGCACCTTGGGCACGGTCTCCATGCACCGTGGGCACAGTCTAGGCGATTAGGGCTGACAACTTTTCGCTCCTTCGCACCTCCGTGGCTACAGTCATGGGAGACCGTGGCCACGGTTTAGTTCGGCCAGCTTCTTCCTTAGGCAGGGTAAAGATCCTACCGTGGCTACGGTCAAGGTGACCGTGGCGATGGTCTCTTTCGACCACAGTTATCTTCAGGGTGTTCTTCAACCGTTGCTTCCGCTTCCGCTGCCTTTCGACATGACCGACCCTTCTAATCCGCTGCCTTTGACACGACCAGGGCTCGGGGAATCTTAGGGAATCTCGGGATTCCCAAGATTGACGCAAAATTGGCCCATTTAGAATCGTTTTGAGTAACAACTTCGGAATCTACAAAAGTAAACAAAACGCATTAAAAGTTATTAAAACATGCTACGAAACAAGTCAAAAGCCTAAGGATTTAGGCAGTATTTAGACACGAAATCGGGTCTAAACACCCCCTACACTTAAACCTTTTCTCGTCTCGAGCAAAACAAAACAAAACAAACTAACTAACACAAACTCCTCTGTCGTGGGAGAGAAACGAGTGCATTTAGCGTATGCACCAAGCCCTTTGAACTCCTCGGCAGCCCGGGTGGACGAGATGGACTCGTGAGGGTTTGTAGCGGCTGTACCCACAAAATCCAAAGAAGAAGGAGAGAGGGAAGGTGAAAACAAAACCGAAGAAAACAAAAAGAACGAAAACAAGGGCTTTTATTCACAAGATTTCGCAATCCAAACTAAGAAAACGCGATTAAACATCCCAAAGTAACCGTTAGGAGCAACACACAAACACCAAACTCGGAAAAAGGTCGATATTGAAGATTTTTAACTCCCTACACCTTGTAACAAGCGAAACCCCACAGCAAAAGCACAACAAGGGTTTAGCGGGAACCAAAAGACTCTTAAAACTCGCGTTTGAATTTGAAAACAACGAAACAACCGAGAGGAGTGTTGCCCTCCCTCGCATTTGGTCGCCCTTGGCTTGGTGAGGGCCGTAGGTGATGCAAGGGGAGGCCCCGCTCTTTTTAGAAGCAAAACTTTTCTTTTCTTTCTTCTTTTTCTCTCTTTTTTTTTTTGGTTTTTAAAAGTCGGTATTAGCCTTACTTTCGGGAATTGGACGGCCCATATAAGGGGTATACCCTCCCAACACGGTCTTTTCCATATGCCTCTCCGTCGCAAAGCGATATAAGAGAAGGGTTAAGGGGTATCCAGTGCCGTACCACGAATATCGGGCCCGTGTAGGTTGGCTAAGACCGGTTTCTTTTAAAGAAGATTAAGAACGGCTTCTCAAATTCGACAACAAGATCCAAGAAACAAAGCAAAAACAAAGCGAAAACGAAAACCGAAAGAAAACTTTAGAATCTAGGTCAATGGTCGAGTCGAGATTGCTAAGGTAAGGATATATGTTTGAAGGGGTCACAAAGCGAGAAATAAAACTAAGGTCGGTCAAGGGTAGGAAATGGGCTTCGGAGGCTTTTTGGGATGCAAACGGAGATAAGGAAGTGGGTTTCGCAACAAGAGAATAATAAGGAGGGAGAATCAAGAGGCAATTCCGGTAGAAAATACCCACCGAGCTTCCCCTTTCGAGGATAGTGTTGATTAACTACCTCAAAGTTCACCACGGACCCGGAGGGTTAATGAAACAAAATTCCCTAGTTAACCTCCTTCCACTTTCGTGGTTGAGCATTAACTATCCCGACTTCCAACACAAGTGTGGGATGTATTCAGGAGCTTTCAGACCCAAATGCATCCTACTTAAGGGAAGGAAAGGAGTGGGAAATTGATTTCCCAACTAATTATTCACTAATATTGCTAACCTAAACCTGATCACCCATTCACACCCTTAATTACCCCCTAACCCATAGGGTTTCTAGCCACTAATCATGATAAAAACTAAGCTAATAAAATCCAAACCAAACCTAAGCAATATTTCTATCATCCAACAACAATAAACAAGCAAAGATATTGGAATAGCAAGCAAGAACAATTAAACAAGCAAGAAAGTAATTAGTAAAGCAATTAATAAAAGAGTTAAGGGAAGAGAATACTTATCAAAATGTTGCAGGTGAACAAAGAAAAACAAAGGAAATGATAATCCAACAATCTCTCAATTGTTTGAATCTTCAATCCTTGAACCACACCAAAAATCCACCAAAACCTTAGAATAATTAAGGCTAATCTCTCACTAAAACTCACTAATACAAAGCTGGAAATAGAGTCTAAGTAACTAAAATTGTCTCTCCAAGATAATCGTCAAAAGGGATATATATACAAGGCAAAACAGTTGGCCAAAACGTAGTGCACAAGCCGAACATCACGCGCAGAAAAGGGGAAGACCGCAGGTGCGGTCTCTCGCTGTCCAAGGGTGGTAACGGGCGCCACCCAGCGAAGACTGTTGGGCGATTTTTCCTTCGATCGACCGCAGCTGCTGTCCGGCTAACCGCGGGTGGTCTTCCCCTGCCCAACTCATGTGGCGGGTGCCACGCCAAGGGTGTCGGGCAATACCATGCAAAATCCATCGACGATTTTAGCTTCGAGAGACAGCAGCCAGAGGTAGCGGGTGCCACGCAAGGTGGCGGGGGCTACCCTGCTTGTCTTCTTCCCTTTGTTCCTTCTTTCCAAGGCATGTAACGCCCGCGACAAGGATCGTAGCGGGTGTTACCTCACTGTTTTGCACCAAATGAAGGGAAAGTGGTCCCGGGTCAACACCGCCTCGGCTCTCGGTCCGGCTCGGCTTGGGAAATTACCAAAAATGCTCTAAAAAGGCTTGATTTGCTACGATTTGAGTAAAAACTCCAAAATCTACAAAATAATTAAAAACGTATTAAAAAGCCACGAAAATAAACACGAAACGAATCAAAAGCCTGAGAATTAAAGCGCTATTTAGACAAAAAAATTGGGTCTAAACACCCCCACACATAAACTTTTTCTCGTCCCGAGCAAAACAAAACAAAATAAATAAGAAAAACTAAACACCAACTCCTCTGTCGTGGGAGGAAACGAGTACATTTAACGTATGCACCAAGCCTTTTGAATCCCCCGGCAGCCTGGGTGGACGAGATGGACTCGTGAGGGTTTGTAGCGGCTATACCCACAAAAACCAAAGAAAAAGGAGAGAGGGATAGTGAAAACAAAACCGAAGAAAACAAAAGAAAAACCAAAGCAAAAGCTTCGCTTCAAAAGATCTTGCAATCTCAATTAGGAAAACGTTATTAAACCTCCAAAAAGAACAGTTATGAGCATCTCACAAGCACCTATCTCAACAAAAATCAGTCTTTGAGATTTTCGATTTCCTACACCCAATGTCAAACAAAACCCCATGTGCAAATGTGCTAGTGGGTTATAACCAATTCCAAAAGACTCTAAAGACTCATGCCTGAGCTCAAAAACAAACAAAACGAACAAGGAAAGAAAAGAGTTGCCCTTCCCCGCATTTGGTTGCCCTTAGCATTGTGAGGGTCGTAGGTGATGCAAGGAGAGGCCCCACACTTTATTAACGCTTAAACTTTTTCTTTTTGGGTTGGGTTTTCCCAACGAAATTTTTTAAAGGTCGAGGCTAGCTTTGCGGGAATTGCACGGCCCATAATACGGGGTTTACCCTCCCAACATGGCGTTTCCATACCCACCTCCGTCGAAAATTCGATATAGGAGGAGCTTAAGGGGCAATAGCGTCGTAACGCTAATACCGGCTCCGTGTAGGTCGTCTAGCTTTATGGTGGTTTGATGTCGTTCAGCCGGCTCTCCCCACTTAATCCGGTTATTAAGCTTTGCTTTCTTATTTTTTTCTCTTTCTTTTTGCTTTTGCTAAACAGGAAAAAGAACAAGCTCGGACACAAACCCCTAGAATCTCCCGGTTTCAACCAGAACATGAAAGAAATCGGGGGGTCTCACTAGACACTCAATGAAGGAAATCTAAAGAGGTATGTCATGACGATTACCCAAGAAAGGGTCGAAAATGCTCAGACCGGTTTCTTTTAAAGAAGATTAAGAACGACTTCTCAAATTCGACAACAAGATCCAAGAAACAAAGCAAAAACAAAGCCAAAACGAAAACTGAAAGAAAACTTTTAAGGCTTTCACTCCTTTTTTTCTCCTTTTTTCACACAAAAAATTTTCAAATTTTAGGCAAAAACTAGGAAAACAAAAACAAAAAAATGCTAGTTGATCTACCGTTGAAACAGAATATCTCCCACCCACACTTAAAACGCCACAATGTCCTCATTGTGGGAAGGTGTCACATGAAAAAGGGTAGAGAACCTACAAAAAGCAAACAAACAAAAACAACTAGCAAGCAAATGGTGGCGACCCGAGCCCACACGGCTCCAACAGCAATATGATCCCAACACAGACATTCAAAGGGGTTCGCCACCCAAAAGAAAAATCAAGCATGCAACAAGGATCAATATATGTACACATTAATAGAGTGCAGAAAGAGGTTGCCTCGTGTCCTTCAAATAAATAACGAACCAATCCGCGATCCAGGAAAACATCGCACTTGGGTTAGGAATAAACAAGAAAAACATAATAAGTGTGAGTGTTCGCATGCATACATGAAAAAGAACAAAACAAAAATAAAAATAAGACACTAGAGACTATAAACTAAGTAATAGCGAAAATATTTACAATATATACATTGACTCTAGTTGATCTCAACCCCGAATCTCACTAACTTGAGGTGGGAATTGAGGGTGGATCAACTCTCATAACTGGCCTAACCAATGATGAAGCAATGGAAGCGAAATAACTCAAACCATGGGGACAACGAACTCAACAAAACCAAACTAACCGACACACTTCCCAACTTTCCCATAAAGCACCCCCCACACTTATCTAAGATTAACAGTGTAAATAAAATCGATAAAGAGAGTAAAGTGGCAGTGTCCACTTCTTCAAATATTTCCCGAAACCTTCTTGAACTAGGAAGTGGCAAATGATGTGCCCCATCCCGATAGTAGTCGGTCGAGGTTCCAGGCTAATCTCCCGAAGACAATGTAGAATGCAAGATCCTGTGTTGACGTTTTTGCCCCTCACTGCATTGTAGATCACAAAGAGATCATCTTTCCGAACCTTGAGGCGTCCATCATCTCTGCCAAACACTGAACTAGTCACGATTCTATGGAAGATTCGGATGACGGGATTGCAAAAATCACGCGCCTTAGAGTTGCGGGAACAATGATAGCGTGGTTCTCCATTTCTCGTCCCGAGATTCATCCTCCTCCAATAAGTTAGGTCCTTCATTGCCTTCTGGTCATCAAAATTTTCGTATCGCTCATAAAATCTCCCATCCTCGGGCAACCCCAACCTTTGGCAAAAACGCTTTAAGGTGCACTTCTTATCTTTGTTGGCGACTCGGTATTCAAAATGTGCATCTTTCTTGACATCATCGTGAACCTTCAAGGAGCTTAGAAATTCGAGGATTGGCTGGTCCACAATCGATTCATCGATCATGATGAATACCTCCCAACCAAGAATGCTAATGAGTTAATCAAAGCTCGGCTTGCAATGGATGGCTTCGATCGTCGCCGCATCATAAATATCTGGTGCACATATTTTCCGTGCTTGGAGCGCTTTTTATCGTTGTCAATGCTCTTCTCTTCATCTCGGAGTGCTCGGTAACGATCCTTTGTAAATGAAGATGATCCAGGTTGCGATGAAGAAGCTTCCTCGACGCGTGAACGCTTGCTCCTTCCACTCATGATGAACAAAAGCAAGACTTGGCAAAATTTTTGACAATAATAGTCCTAATTGATGAGGGCATATAGTGACTATATATTGGAAGCATTTTGATAGTGAAATTTGGGGATTAATGTGCTTCATTGATCTTTTATGATCTTATTTCGCTATCTTAACTAAGTTTTGTGTGTTTTGTTCAATTTGTGCAGATTAGTAATATGAACTCCAAAGCTCACATCCATTACTTGATTCATCACTAAAAGAGCTTTCCGACGATCTATTATAAGGTCAATTCCGAGTTTAGATGATGGAGTTAGAGTAAGATAGTAGAAAGTGTGCGAAAATTGATATATGCCCACTCTTTTGGTCACCATCATTTCCACAAGTATGCTATGACTTTGAGGCTTATGCCAATGAAAAGTAGACTCCTAGAGCTTTCCGAAAAGTCAAGAACCAAGTCAATCGGACGTCGGACGGAGGAGATATGGCCGAAACAAGACGACCCAAAAAACTCCAGAACCAACACAACCCGTGTTGACATCAACACGGTCTGTGTTGGCCTCCAGAGAGCTCTATTTCCCTAGAAACCATCAACACGACCCGTGTTGGCCCTGTTTATGACGATTTGGCCGTTTCAACTTCTCTTAATGGCTATATAATTGTAGATTCGGCTGATTCAATCACCATCCACCTTCATTCATTCACTCCCATTCACCATCCATCTCCATCTCTGCCATCATCCATCCCTTCCTCCACAAATCCATCCACATTCATCCTTAGTTGAAGATTGAGAGTTTATTGGTGTTTGAAAATTGATTCTGAAGAAATCCATTGACGTGGAGGAGCAAAAGTCCCCACCAACTACCATTCAAGCGAGGGATGATTTCCATATCGGTTTACTTCTCTTTCTTTTAGATTTCATGCTCTCTAGAATTGATTTTGATATGTTTTGTGTTTGAACATGAGTAGTGAGTAGTTTCTTTTAGTTTGGGGGATAATCCCTTTCAAGTTTCTCTTATGGATTGAGTATTGTTGGATTGAACAAGTTTGTTTATCTAGTTTGAATGCATTTTATTTATCCTTTGAATATGTATGTCATTGCTTTTGCTTGATCACCATTAGCATGAATTTAGAATGTTGAATGAAGTACAGAACGGAGAAATTCGATATTCGGAGCCCTTAGGATTAAACTGGTTTATGAAGTGAACTAGAGATAGAAGACTTTGTGATTAGGGGTCATTGGATAATTTGATCTTTAACTTAGATAAAATTGACACAATAAAGAGTCCAAGAGATCAATTTTACTAAGCAATCCATTTCATTGCCAAAAGCTCGCTACGGAAGAATTTATGCGATTATCGACCCTAAAATGTACCAAATTAGTGACATACATGTTCAATCCACTTGTTTGATTCATAAAGTGACTTAGGTTTTATCCCCTGAACGTCTTTCTCATATTGATTTCATCTTGTGAATTGTGTGAATATTTGATTTATTTGACCTTTTTAGTGACTAGAATTAGAATTAGTTATTCTCAATCTAAAACCCGACCGATTTAGCAATCACCTAGGAGGCTAGTTTGGTGCGTAGTTAGCAAAGTCCCTGTGGGATCGACCTTGATACTTGCTACACGTACACCCGTGCACTTGCGGCTTATCAAGTTTTTGGCGCCGTTGCCAGGGACTTTGTCCCTAGCCGCCACCGGACGAATATCCTTAGATTGACGATATCATTTTTCTTTTTTGTTTTTCTCGTTTTCATTGTTTTTCTCAAAAAAATTAAAAAAAATGGCCATTATCTATTCCCCCCAATTTGAGCAGGAATTATTTTGGCGTTACTTTGAGCGATTACTTGCTTACCCTATTCCATGTGGTGTTGAGCCTGGGAAATCAGATGTTCTCGATATTGTTGTTGAGGGGGTGAATAGTGAGACTCGTACTCTATTAGAGTATTTTGGTTTTTATGCTAGAACTGTTGATGAAGCTTGGAGTTTGCTTGAGTGGCTTGCAGGTGATACACTTTATTTTGAGAATTCTTTTTGTGCATCTGGTTACTCTTACTCTAATCCTTGTGCATCTCATGCTAGATTATATACTCAACCCCATTGTTTGTCTCCTTGTCGTTTATGTTATTCTCTTGACCATGATGATTCTACATGCCCTGGTTTAGCCAGACTTGAGATTTTAATGAGGGCAATGCTAGAGCAACAAGATAAATTAGAAGCTAATCTAGAGGAAATAGTTGACCTTTCTGAGTCATCTTTACCAATTGTTGCTCATTCCCATCCTAGCTTACCTAGAGACACTACTGATGGTGTCTCTACATTTCATGATGCATCCTTACCTTTTTCTCAGTCGACAAGGTCTAAGGTGAGTGAGTCATATGGGTTTGATGCTAGGTATGATGTTGATTTTTGTCATGGGTCAATTGATACTATTGATGAGGAGGCTTGTGAGGGGGTTGTGGGTGGATTAGATCCTTCAAGCAAAGAATTTGATGATGTTATACTCCCTACTTCCCATGTCTTATTCCATGCTTCTACTCCTTGTTCACCACCTTCCTATTCCCCTAAGTGCCTAGATGAACCCACTTTTGTTGAAAAGACCATATGTGTTCATATTGATGTGGGCTATGTGGCTAAGGTTAATTCTCGTGATATGCTTGAGGGGAACAACAATATTCTTTATTTGTCCATAGGTACATCAAGAGGGTACCATTCGTCTCTTGATCCATATTGTTTATACCTAAAGGACTTGCCTAGAAAACTCATGTGGACAACTTATTTTGATTCTTTTGATTTTTCTAAGGCTTTTGATCTATTTAAGAAAGCGATACTTACATTTTCTGCTATAACTATTTTGTTGCTTTCTTATTTGCAAGCTTGTAAACCGCATGCTGAAGAGTTTGACAAGCTTCTAAGGGAATTGACGGCATCTGAAGTAATGGCCCCAGTCTTGAGTTCTTGATGGAGCGGCTGATGCTCCATTCGTCCCATTCTTGAAGAGGCGATAGTTTAGGTGCATCCAGCACCTAACCTGGTGAGATCTTTCCTTATTTCCCCTTTTTCAATTTATTTGAATGTGCTTGCATTGAGGTCAATGCTTTGTCCAAGCATGGGGGGAATTGTATAAATGTGTAGTAGTGTCTTGAGTTTGTTTTTGTTTGTTTTTCTTAGTTTTTTGGTTTTGTTTATTTATAAATAATTGCATCCACCTAGCTGCATTAGTTAGATTCATCCTTGATTTTTATTTTCTTTTTATTTTCTTAGTTTTTAGTTTGATTTATTTTCTAGGTTTGCATTTAGTTTAGTTTTAGTTTTTATTTTGAGAAAAACATTCCAAAAAATCAGAAAATTAGAAAAATTAAAGAATTGAGGGAAAAAGTCTAGGTTTTCTTTTAACTAGATCTAATCTTGAGTAGCCCATTTGTGATTAACAGTCATGAAAAGCGTTTGTGAAAGCTTATTGAGTTGAGCACTGCATTTTGAAAGCGATGATTGATTCCCCTTATGATCTATTGGAATGAGTTTGGCATATACATCTATTTGAGCTAGGTTTATTTGAGAGCTTTTACCCGTGAGACCACAAAGTCTTAAAATGACTAATCATTTTTATTAGTCTCATATTTTCCATGTGTGACTCATCCTTAGTTTCATTCTCTAGAACTTGCAATGTATCTCTTTGAAATTGCATTTTTGCTTGTGCTTTGAGAATATGATAGAGGCATTGTTATATATATTTTAGCTACATAGCCAAAAAGCCACCTTTCCATGTGAATACCCGCTTTTAACCTTTCTTTTAACCTTTAATAACTCTTTCTTTTGATTACCTATATAATTAGCTGTGGCCAAATATTGAATTTCCTACCCTTAAGCCTATGCTTGGAGTCTTAGAGTGTGAAGAGTTGGGTTGATTCTGGTGTTTTTGTGGTTTGGTTTTGTTGGGGATGTTGTGAAGTTGAATATCATGAGATTATTCCCCATTGTAGCTTGATATGGGTTGAGGTGGAAATTTGCCTTATAATTGTATATTTATTTGTTTTGAGTTGTAGTTCATTTAGAAAAAAAAAAGAAAAAAAGAAAAAAAAAGCAAAAAGAGAAAAAAGAGAAAAAAAAAAGAATGAAAAAAAGGTAGAAATAAAGTATTTAGTAGTTTGTTAGTTTATTTTCTTTGATTTGAGGCGATTTCCACTTGATTATTGGATGCGTTGTAGTGAATATAAGGTGTGAAAGTTTTGTTTGTGCAAATTTGGTGAGGTTTATGCTCCAAGCTTGGGTTTTTAGCTCCACTTCCGCAAATATATTTCAACTTCTTACCCTTAACCTTAGCCCCATTACAACCCTTTTGAAAGTCCTCTTGATTGTCATTGTGCATTGCATATTAGCGGTAGAGAATTGAGATGTTTTGCAAGCTTATGGTAGGATGTTGCTTTGGTTTGAGTTTTGAGCGAACCTTCAATGATTTATTCACATTTAAACACATGAGAGGAGCGTTTCCACATTCCCAAAAAGTGAGTTTGCTCTCTAATTCACCTAGTTTCATGCTTATACATGTGCCTACTTGCTTCATTTGTGATTAGGGGGTGATTGATTTGAACTTCAGAAGTGTAGTGCTTGTAAATCTTTCCAAAGCTTTTTCTTCTCTATTATATGGACGTTGATTCTCTTTTGGGGTGTTCTAGATTAGATTTAGTTGATTGAATGATCCTGTTGATGTTTTCCTGATGAGGATTGTAAATAAAACATTTGCTTTCATTTTGAGTCTTTTGTTTTGTTTTGTTTTTAATCTTTTGTCCCCGTGTTTTTATTTCTTTTCTTTTCTTTTCTTTTGTGAGTCTGGACTTGCTTGGGGACAAGCAAGAACTAAGCATGGGGGAATTTGATGAGGGCATATAGTGACTATATATTGGAAGCATTTTGATAGTGAAATTTGGGGATTAATGTGCTTAATTGATCTTTTATGATCTTATTTCGCTATCTTAACTAAGTTTTGTGTGTTTTGTTCAATTTGTGCAGATTAGTGATATGAACTCCAAAGCTCACATATATTACTTGATTCATCACTAAAAGAGCTTTCCGACGATATATTATAAGGTCAATTCCGAGTTGAGATGATGGAGTTATGAGTAAGATAGTAGAAAGTGTGCGAAAAATGATATATGCCCACTCTTTTGGTCACCATCATTTCCACAAGTATGCTATGACTTTGAGGCTTATGCCAATGAAAAGTAGACTCCTAGAGCTTTCCGAAAAGTCAAGAACCAAGTCAATCGGACGTCGGACGAAGGAGATATGGCCGAAACAAGACGACCCAAAAAACTCCAAAACCAACACGACCCGTGTTGATATCAACACGGTCCGTGTTGGCCTCCAGAGAGCTCTATTTCCCTAGAAACCATCAACACGACCCGTGTTGGCCCTGTTTATGAAGATTTGGCCGTTTTAGCTTCTCTTAATGGCTATATAATTGTAGATTCGGCTGATTCAATCACCATCCACCTTCATTCATTCACTCCCATTCACCATCCATCTCCATCTCTACCATCATCCATCCCTTCCTCCACAAATCCATCCACATTCATCCTTAGTTGAAGATTGAGAGTTTATTGGTGTTTGAAGATTGATTCTCAAGAAATCCATTGACGTGGCTGAGCAAAAGTCCCCACCGACTACCATTCAAGCGAGGAATGATTTCCATATCGGTTTACTTCTCTTTCCTTTAGATTTCATGCTTTCTAGAATTGATTTTGATATGTTTTGTGTTTGAACATGAGTAGCGAGTAGTTTTTTTTAGTTTGGGGGATAATCCCTTTCAAGTTTCTCTTATGCATTGAGTATTGTTGGATTGAACAAGTTTGTTTATCTAGTTTGAATGCATTTTATTTATCCTTTGAATATGTATGTCATTGCTTTTGCTTGATCACCATTAGCATGAATTTAGAATGTTGAATGAAGTACCGAACGGAGAAATTCGATATTCGGAGCCCTTAGGATTAAACTGGTTTATGAAGTGAACTAGAGATAGAAGACTTTGTGATTAGGGGTCATTGGATAATTTGATCTTTAACTTAGATAAAATTGACACAATAAAGAGTCCAAGAGATCAATTTTACTAAGCAATCTATTTCATTGCCAAAAGCTCGCTACGAAAGAATTTATGCTATTATCGACCCTAAAATGTACCAAATTAGTGACATACATGTTCAATCCACTCGTTTGATTCATAAAGTGACTTAGGTTTTATCCCCTGAACGTCTTTCTCATATTGATTTCATCTTGTGAATTGTGTGAATATTTGATTTATTTGACCTTTTTAGTGACTAGAACTAGAATTAATTATTCTCAATCTAAAACCCGACCGATTTAGCAATCACCTAGGAGGCTAGTTTGGTGCGTAGTTAGCAAAGTCCCTGTGGGATCGACCTTGATACTTGCTACACGTACACCCGTGCACTTGCGGCCTATCACTAATCTCAAAGGTGAACCAAAAATTTGACACAAGCAACAAACAAGTGAGTTTGAAAAGGTTATGCCCAAAATTCACAAGAGATTACCTCAGATTGGAGCACTTGAACATGGATTCAGCAGGGAGGATTGATTCTTACACATCACAGTGAACAATACCCACAGCAAACAAACTCACAATACCAAAACAACATACGAACACAAAATCTAATGCAAAAATAATGTGATCCTGGACATAGTGCAACAAACGTGTATGTGTTTTGGCAGATGAAGTAACACGACTAAACACTCAAAACACTAGTGCAAGAACATGGCATTCAACTCAGCACAGAACAAGGGTATGAAATCAACACACTGAAATAGGTCACTGTGTGTGTGCGTGTTTCAACAAGTGAAAAATAGAAACTAATCACACAAACACTAAGCAAGAACACTTCAATTGAATTCAACACACAATAAGGCAAAATTTATGTGTAGAAAATTGACAAAACCAATCCCTAACTCAACATGAATGAACAACGAACCAATGTAGATGAGAAGCAAAGGATTTCGCACAATTAAAACAAGAAGTACCTCACTTAGCTGTGTAGAACAGATGCTTGGACAATAGCACTCACTTTGGGACGAATCTTGGCAAAATTTCGAACACCAACAACCGATTTGCACAGCAATGGAGAAGATTAGGGTTTGGATTTCGAAAATAGAGAGAAAAAGAGGGACGAATTGAGAGTTGAGAGGGATGGAATGGGTGTGGGTGAGGGTTCTTGAAGTCACTTAGGGCTATAGAGAGGGAGAGTGTTGAGTTGAGTGAGAGAAAGAAATGAAAGTAGTGAGAAAAATCGGGATTTTAGGGCCAATACACGACAAAGGCTGTGTCGCGGCATTGCAGCATTGATCGCGACGTCGCAATTGCTTGTCCCTTGCGCTTTGCGGTCAGCTCTTGGTAAGTGACTGTGGCGGGCGCTACGGATAGGCTCGCGGGAGCAATGCCTGGCTGGAGGTTGCCTGCTGTTGCTTGTGTTGTTGTGTAGCGGGTGCTATGTTGCTGGTAGCGCCTGCTACCTCTGTTGTCAATTCCAAAATTCAATCAAAATCCAACTCCTAAAAATTATCACACTTCAACACTCAATTTTCCCATGCTTCCTCACATTCAACCCAACAATTTTCTGACTTTCAAACTCTCTCAACATCATATTTTTTCAAAATTCAACTCACTCACACTACTCCTTTCACTCCATCTTCAATTTTCTTATTTTTCAACTCCAACTTGTTCTATTTTTCACATCATTTTTCCTCTTCTTTTTTTTTTGAATTTTTTTTTTCTTTTGAACCTAGAACTAATACCTCAAAATACAAAAGAAAGAAATAAAGAAAAACTAAAAAGATAAGAAAAATAGAAAAACCTAAAGAAAACTAAAAAGAAAAATTAAAGAGAAGAAAAAGACACAAAATTAGAAAAAAGCAAAAACTTAAAACTTGAAATGAGAAACTCAAAAATTATGGGGTGCCTCCCATAGAGCGCTAGTTTTAGGTCCCTAGCTCGACCTAAATACCCGTTTGATTCTAGAGAGACGTGGTGCACGTGAGAGGTATATAATCAGCTTCTTCCACCATGATCGTTTCTTGTTCCTTCCTCTCCAACTCCTACCATCTTTGGACAACCTCAAGTCGAGTCGTCCCTCCGGTCGTTTGGATAACCATGAGCAAGGAAGAGGTGATGATATTTTCGATTTCTTCCATCGTCGCTTCCTCCTTCTTTTCCAACACCTCCTCATCACCTCCGCAAATAGAACAAGGGTCTCCTCCGGTGGTTTGATTTGGTGATGGGGATAAAGGATCAACTCAAGCTCTTCTTCAAGTTGTTCTCCAAGTTTCAAGCACTTGGGAACAATCTTCTCAAACTCTATGTCCTCAATATAAACTTCATCTAATGAGATTTCCCTCCTCAATGGAACAATCTTGAGGGAATCATCACGAGATGCATCTTCAATTACCTCGGGTCCGGAACGTAAGGCCTCGGGATGATTGTTGTCCTTCCCATTATCGGAATTCACTACAAGAATGTATACCTCCTCTTGACGCTCATGAACAATTGTCTCTATCTTATTGACTTCAACACAAGGCGCCATGAAGAAGGGTGTCTCAATAGGAACATCAAACTTTGATTTAATATGTCTTTCATCAATCAAGTGTTGAATCAACCAGTTTAGGAGAGGAATTTACATTTGGTGGGGATCAAATTGCTCTTCAGGACATTCACTAATATTTTCATTAAAAACTATATCTTGTATTTCCTCCACCTTCTCTTCTACACAATTGGCTTCCTCATCGATCAATTCCTCCTTCTCATCATCAACCACTTGCTCAACCTCCATACCCTCTCCTTCGATTTTACCCTCAACATCTCCCTCATTTTCTCCAAAAAGTCTCTCCTCCACCATCTCAGACTCCTCAACTTCTCCTCCACCACACATAGTAATAGCATTTACCTCCACTTCTTGGATAGGAGTAGGTTGGATGGATGCAAGTTGAAATTGGTTGGCTTGAGACAATTCGAGCTCGAGACTTTGGATATAAGCTTGATCCTCCTCTCAATCTTCCATGATTCGCTCCAACATCAACCCAAATAAAGATTCCTGGGGTGGTTGCGAAATTTGAGGTTGTGGAATGTCTTGCTGGGTTTGAATGAAGGTTTCTTCTTAAATGAATGAGTGATGGTCAATGGATTGGAAAGTAGAAGGGTGTTGGTTGGTGGTAAAATCATAAGAAATGGGATCTTGTTCATCATGGGAAGAATGAATGGCACTCACTTGCTCTAATTGTTGAAAATTGAAAATTTGCTTCTCTTGGGCCATTCTCAAATGCTTAGAAATCTCCTCATTCGCTTTCTCTTTTTGCAATTCATAGGTAGAGGCCAAAAGAAGTGCAATAATAGAATTCTACTCCAAAGATGAATCTCCTCCACTAGATTTGCAACCTCCAAAATCAGGAACATATTGAACGAGCTCATGAAGGAATTGTTCGGCCTCCTCCGCAGTCTTCTTAAAATATGTCCTCCCGGATGCAATATCGATTGATTCTTTGAGAGAATCAAAGAGTCCACAATAGAAGTGCTGAAGAAGCATCCAGTTGGGTAGATTGTGATGCGGACACTGGCGTTGGAGACTTTTGAATCTCCCCCATGCTTCGAAAAGAGACTATCCGGCTTTTTGCTTGAAACTCATAATATCTTCCCGAAGTCTACAAGTTTTTTCGGCCAGGAAAAATCTTTGAAGGAAATCTCTCTTTAGAACCTCCCACGAAGAATAAAATCCAAGTGGACATATATCAAGCCACATTTCAGCTTTTCCCCTTAGAGTAAGAGGAAAGAACTTCAACTTCAAATATTCGGAAGATATTCCGGGCATATGTATGAAACTGATGCGCTTCTCAAATTTCTCCATATGAGTAATAAGGCTCTCGGAAATATCTCCATAGAATGGGTTACTTTCAAAAACTTCAAGAAGACACGGCTTGAACTCAAATATCGCGTCAGGTGGTAATGGTGGTAAAATGATAGGGTTGCCACCCGTACCCATAGATGGAACGGCATATGATAGAAGAGTACGGGGTGAATCAGCTTGGACTTCACCCATTGGACTTGAAGCCTCCTACGATGCTCGATAGAACATTAGGGTGTACCTACATGCACTAACAAGAACCAATAGAAGCATCAAATTCATCGGGATTAGCACCAACTAATTTCTAGCGTGAAAGCAATCTTAAACAACTCAAGACCAAGAAACTAAAACTAGGGACGCTGGCTCCCCGGCAACAACGCCATTTTGTGTAACGTGGTTTTTGTACCCCGGTTTTTATATCGTTCTTCTCGAGGAGCTAGGGGCCTTGGTCATAGAATCTAGATCAATGGTTGGGTCGAGATTGCTAAGGTAAGGATATCTGTTTGAAGGGGTCACAAAGCAAGAAACAAAACTAAGGTCGGTCAAGGGTAGGAAATGGGCTTCGGAGGCTTTTCGGGATGCAAACGGAGATAAGGAAGTGGGTTTCGCAACAAGAGAATAATAAGGAGGGAGAATCAATGACAATTCCGTTAGAAAATACCCACCGAGCTTCCCCTTTCGAGGATAGTCCAGATTAACTACCTCAAAGTCCACCACGGACCCGGAGGGTTAATGAAACGGAATTCCCTAGTTAACCTCCTTCCACTTTCGTGGGTGAGCATTAACTATCCCGGCTCCAACCTTCCAACACAAGTGTGGGATGTATTCGGGACCTTTTAGAACCAAATGCATCCTACTTGAGGAAAGGAAAGGAGTGGGAAATTGATTTCCCAACTAATTATTCACTAATATTACTAACCCAAACCTAATCACCCCTCACACCCTTAATTACCCCCTAACCCATAGGGTTTCTAGCCACTAATCAGGATAAAAACTAAGCTAACAACATCAAAACCAAACCTAAGCATGATTTCTATCATCCAACATCAATAAACAAGCAAGAAAATTGGAATAGCAAGCAAGAACAATTAAACAAGCAAGAAAGTAATTAGTAAAGCAATTAATAAAAGAGTTAAGGGAAGAGAATACTTATCAAAATGTTGTAGATGAACAAAGAAAAGCAAAGGGAATGATAATCCAACAATCTCTTGATTGTTTGAATCTTCAATCCTTGAATCACACCAAAACTCCACCAAAACCCTAGATTAATTAAGGCTAATCTCTGACTAAAACTCACTAATACAAAGCTGGAAATGGAGTCTAAGTAACTAAACTTGGCTCTTCAAGATAATCGTCAAAAGGGATATATATACAAGGCAAAACAGTTAGCCAAAACGCAGTGCACAAGCCGAACATCACGCACAGAAAAGGGGGAGACCGCAGGTGCGGTCTCTCGCTGTCCAGGGGTGGTAGTGGGCGCTACCAGGAGGGTAGTGGGTGCCACCCAGCGAAGACTGTTGGGCGATTTTTCCTTCGATCGACCACAGTTGCTGTCCGGCTGACCGCGGGTGCTGTCTTCCCCTGCCCAGCTGAGGTGGCGGGTGCCACGCCAAGGGTGGCGGGCACTACCATGCAAAATCCAGCGACGATTTTGGCTTCGAGAGACAGCAGCCAGGGGTAGCGGGTGCTACGCCCAAGGTGGCGGGGGCTAACCTGCTTGTCTTCTTCCCTTTGTTCCTTCCTTCTTTCCAAGACATGTAACGCCCGCTACAAGGATCGTAGCGGGTGTTAACTCACTGTTTTGCACCAAATGAAGGGAAAGTGGTCCCAGGTCAACTCCACCTCGGCTCTTGGTCCGGCTCGGCTCAGGAAATCACCAAAAATGCACTAAAAAGGTCTGTTTTGCTACGTTTTGAGTAAAAACTCCAAAATCTACAAATAACTAAAAACGTATTAAAAAGCCATGAAAATAAACACGAAACGAGTCAAAATCCTAAGAATTAAGGCGCTATTTAGACACGAAATTGGGTCTAAACAGTAGACATAGCTTTGAACTTTGGATTTATATTGACCAACTACACTCATAACACACATACATTTTAATTCTTGAGTATAAATAACTTGATACTGTTATCTGACCTTGTGTCCTTGTCCTTCACAAGTATTTCGGAACTTTAGCTCAAAGTTCCTTTATGCGGCCACACATTATACTTACATAGGTAGACTTTGTAATATACTGCCCCTGTAATTAGGCTTTCCACAAAATCTATTAAGAGTATTACTACTCAATCTATTGTCATTACAGTTTTTTATGCATTACTTGACCTTGGGATAAAAAATTTTGATGCTTCCTACTAATTAAGACAACTCCGTACACATTTGAACTTTAGAAATTGGTGGTATTCCAATTTGTAAAGTTGAATCTTTGTTGTGATTAGTAGAAATTTTGAGCTACACTTAAACCCATCCCCTTTGAAGTACCTTTTATCAAATCTCTAGACAACCTTTTAGTTAAAGGATCGGCTAGGTTTTCTTTTTATTTGATATATCTTAAAGTCACTACTCCATCCCTTATAAGTTGATGTACATAAGCATGCCTCAAACCAATGTGCCTTGACTTGCCATTGTAAACATGACTATACACAACATCAAGAGTAGTTTTGCTATCACAATGAATTGTGATTGGCGCCATTGGCTTTTACCAAATAGGTATTTCCAATAATAAGTTCCTCAACCATTCCGCTTCCTTACAAGCAGCGTATAATGCTACTAATTCCGAAGACATAGTGGAGTCCGCTATATTAGCTTATTTCTTAGAACCCCAAGAAACTACTCCACCTCCTAATAGGAACACCCATCCACTGGTAGAGGAGAAATCCCCTTTATTTATCCAACTCGCATCTGAATATCCTTCTAAAACCGAAGGTTCTCCTTTATAAGTGAGTTGGTAACTTTTAGTCCCAGCTAGATATCTTAATACCCTCCGAATTGCAAACCAATGCATGTTACTCGGATTAGTTGTAAACCTACTTAACATGCCAATTGCATAAGCAATATCTGGCCTTGTACTTGTCATAGCATACATGAGACTTCCTATCAACTTAGCATATTCAAGTTGAAAACCGGAGAACCCAAATTTTTCTCTAGTTTCTTATTTGAATCATAAGGAGTCACTGCTGCATATATCTTATCACCTCCAAACTTGTTCAATACTTTCTCAATGTAATGTTCTTGAGATAAACTTATTCTATCATTATTTCTAATGATCTTAATACCAAGAATTACATCCGCTTCACTCATGTCCTTCATAGAGAACTTTGAGGATAGAAATTCTTTAGTTTTATTAACTTGTTCCATGTCGGTCCCAAAGATCAACATGCCATCAACGTATAGGCATATAATCACCCCTTTTCCATTCTCAAACTTATAGTATATGCACTTATCCGATTCATTGATCTTATATCCACTTGAAAGCACTACTTCATCAAACTTTTGATGCCATTGCTTAGGTACTTGTTAAGTCCATATAAGGACCTTATAAGTTTACAAACTTTCTTCTCTTGACCTTCAACAACAAACCCTTCGGGTTGTTCTATATACACCTCCTCTTCTAGTTCTCCATTTAAAAATGTCGTTTTGACATCCATTTGATGGATAACTAGTTTATGGATAGTAGCTAAAGCCAACAATACACGTATTGAAGCTATACTAGCCACTGGTGCATACGTATCAAAGTAGTCAATACCATACTTTTGAGTAAAACCCCTGACAACCAACCGGGCTTTATATCTCTCAACGGTACCATCCACTTTCCTATTCATTTTGAAGATGCACTTAGAGGTATTTGTTTACTTCCCGGAGGAAGGTCAACCAATATCCAAACATTGTTTTCCATTATAGAATCAATCTCATCTTGTACCGCTTCTTTCCACAAAGAAGCATCTTGAGATTGCATAGCTTCTTTAAAAGTTTTAGGATCCTTATCTATGTTGTACATACATAGGCTCTCACTTTCAATTGAGTCCCTTGAACCTTCTACTAAATAAACATAGAAGTCCGAACCAAAATCCTTTGGTTTCCTTGGTCATTTACTCCTTAATTCAATACTTTCATCTTCCTTATCATGAATAACATCATGACTTAAAAGATCATCTTGTATGGATATACCATCACGATTTTCATCTTGAGGCTCAATTAGAGGAACAATATCTTGAGTTATATCTTTAGGTCTAGGAATTGAAGAGAACCTAGTCTCATCAAAAATTGCATCTATTGATTCCATAACGGTATTCACCGAAATGTACTCATTTGGCTCAACCACAAAAAACCTATAAGCTTTGCTATCTTGAGCATGGCCTATAAAGATGTACTCAATTCCTCTTTCACCTAACTTTATTTTCTTAGGTTCATGGACCCTTTTAATGGCCCTACAACCCCAAATCTTAAAATACTTTAGATTTGGATTTCTTTTGTTCCATAACTCATATGGGGTACTAGAATTCCCTTTGAATGGAACTCTATTCAAAATATAACAAGCCGTTAACATGACTTCACCCCAAAATCCATTACTTAAACCGGAGTTGGACAACATAGAATTCACCATTTCTTTTAAAGTTCTATTTTTCCTTCTCGCAACCCCATTTTGTTGTGGCGTATACGGGGCGGTTGTCTCAGAACAATCCCCGTTTCTTGGAAAAACTTTGGATCATAAAATTCCCCTCCCCTATCAGATATTAAAGTCTTAATCAAGGTCTCACATTGAAGTTCACTTCTAGTTTTGTAAACTCTAAACTTTTCAAGTGTTTCATCTTTAGAACTCAAAAGATAAACTTGACAATATCTAGAATAATCATCAATGAATGTCACATAATACTTCTTACCACCTATAGAAGGTGTACTATGAAAATCTCTTAAATCACTATGAATTAAATCAAGCAATTTAGAAGTTCTTTTTATACTTGAGAATGAACTTTTAGTGATTTTATTAAGCATGCATGTCTTACACTTTTCTATATCGTCATTCAACTTAGGAATCAAATCAAGATTAGACATTTCTTTCAACTTTGAAAAGTTAACATGTCCTAATCTAGCATGCCATAGAAAAGACTTATTCAAAATAGACACATGCATATAAGCAGAAATCATGCCATCTTTATTACTTTTCGCATTCAATTTAAACATTTCTCCATAAGCATATCCCTTCCCCACAAAGGTCCCTCCTTTGGAGAGTACATAGTTATCTCCATCATAAACTTGCATAAAACCAAACTTGCTAAGAAGATAATCGGATACACGATTCTTACAAACTTCCGGAGTTAGATACACATCATTTAAAAGCAAAGATTTACCGGAAGTGAAAACAAGTTCCACTTGCCCAATGCCTTCAACTTTGACCGGATGGTTGTTGCCCATGTAGATTTTCACACCATCATCCGCCGGTTTGAGAGTCTTGAATAAACTCTTGTCAATGCAAACATGCCTTGACGCACCCGAGTCTATATACCAATCATTACAACCAATGGATATCATTTTAATATGATCCTTACTCATGGCTACAAAGGAATTGGGTTCCTTATCCTTACTCTTGCCCTTAGATGTATCTTTGTTCAAAAGACCATGCTTCATTTTCCATTGGTAACACTCTCTCTTTGTGTGCCCCGGTTTGCCACATTCCCAACAAACTTGCTTAGGCTTTTGAATTCCTTTGCTAGATTTGTTGTGGCTCTTGTTCTTATTCTTGTTTCCCTTATTCTCTTGCACCATATGGACCTTAGATTGCTCTTTGGAACCATCTTGTAGGCGTAACTCCTCTTCAATTCGAAGATGGTTAGCCAAACCTTCAAGAGACATAGCCTCTTTCCCGTGCATGAGTGTCCTTTTAGTCTCATTCCAAGAAGAAGGTAACTTGTCAATAATAGAGGATACGATTATAGATTCATCCATGTTCAAATTGTGTTGCTTGAAGTTACTCAAAATACGTTGAATCTCATGGAATTGATATAGAATTTTCCTATTATCATCCATCTTAAATTTCATGAATTGACTAACAAGAAAATTCTTACTTGACGCATCTTCTGACATGTACTTAGCTTCAAGCATCTCCCCAAGTTTCTTTGCCGTCTCTACATGTTGATAGACATCGAAGAGAGTGTCGCTCATTCCGTTGAGAATGCATCCTCTACAAATGTAGTCGTCATTCTCCATCTTAAGCCTTTGCCGAGTTGCCTCCACATCTTCCCTGGGTATCTTATCTTTTCCTTGTTCCTTGCCTCCATCACCCGTGGAAATCTTGTCGGATGCATCCTCTTTTGGAGACTCCTCGGTTGTCACATTCTCGGCCGAAGGTTCTTGATTTACCTTGGGAGAAATCTCAATGTTAAGCACATAGGCCACATTGAGAGTCATTAGCAACAAATGCATCTTGCTTTTCCAACGTCGGAAATCCACTGCTTCTTAGCTCTCTAGCTTTTGGAAATTGCTAGACATATCACGAAGCGAGGACATTACTAAATAGTTCTTAAGATTGTTGGAGGAAAGGGAGTAAACGGTATATAAATCAATGGAAACTCACTTAGATAACGCTAAGAGTCGTGGCCTTGTACTCACATTCCTTAATAACTATTTACTATACCGTAAATGTTCAAAGGGATAAAGCTTAGCACTCATAACACTCAAGAATAATAGTTTTTCTCTTGAATCACTCAAGTATAACTGCAGTCTAGACAAGAATGAGGGTGTGATTAACTTAGAATTGGTGTGTATCAAATAGCTTGGAATGTCTCCTATTTATAGGAAACTTCCAACCCTGATGAAACCGTTTAGTCAAAGGATAATCAATGGCCTTAATGGAGAATCATATCCTTAATATGACCTTGACCAAGTCAAGTCATATAGCTGTTGGAATATCTTAATAATCGTGTTTAATAATGATATCAAACACTAATTACACAAAATTATATAGCTGTTAGCATTAAAAACAATTCTGGGTTCCAAGACGGTCCGTGTTGGGTGCAACACGACCGGTGTTGTTCCAACACGACCCGTGTCTTCCTTATTCCCCTTCCAATAAGATAAAACCAAAAACATTGACAGCAACAGAGAGAGCAAAAAGCTTGGCAAGGGACTACTTTTTTTTCTGTGATCAACTTTATGAAAAGGGGCAAAAGTGCAATATCAAAAAGACTCAATTGTTTTTGATTGAGGTTCCTGGGATTTAGGAGGAGGAGCAGAGATTAAATAGATGAGGAACATGCTTGCCATTTAATGTAGCTTCTTTCCTTGAATTCCATAGTTGCCAACCGGTAGTAAATGTTATACTATACTCTTCTTCTCCCAGCTCTTCCTTTCATCTATACACCAACTTTTTCAGTGTTGTTACTGATCAACCCTAAAAAAATGTAGCAGTTTTAGGCACTGTTTACATATTATTTACTTTGATTTTCATACAGAGTTTGTTAGCTTTCAATAGAAAACTATTAAATTTGATGTTCCTTTATGATTTTATTAAAGCTTGAACTTTGAACCACCTATTTTGTATTTTTTTTACAAAATTTAAGTTGGCCCAAAAGTATGCCTACAATCACCGAAGACACTGAAGGAATAGAAAGTTGACCTTAAGTCTTATGAATATTGTCTGTGTATCAGTTGTCTATTTCTAAATTGTTTCCATATGTACCTTGTAACCGTGCAAAATTATTTATGTACTCTTTATTAATGTAGGCTTTGTAATATTATGGTACGGTATGCAAAAATTTCATAAGAAGGAAGTTTACAATTAACAAGTTACCCCATAAATGATAGGATCAATTAATATTGATGGAGGGATGAAAACTTGGAAAGTACCTTAATATGGGATAAAATTGCAGACTAATAATTAATGTGTCTTTGAAATTATAAAGTAAAAATAACTAGCATGGAATAAAAAAAAAGTTAGTCAAAGTACTTGTTCTACTCCACAATAATAGCCCTGTAAGAATTGTGGGGAAATATCAAGAAAATGTAGAAATCATAACAATTTACACAAATTGACAATTTTACTCTCAAAAACTAAAATATTGATCATAAAGATTGTACAATATCATCTCAAATAAAACTCGTTATTAAGGTTAAAATAGGCGAAGAAGTAATTGACAATTTAAAATGACAAATACTATGAAAGTATTAACAAGTACTCTGAAACATTATTTATATACATTTTTGTAACATGCACCAATTAATTATGATATAATTTATTAGAAGCAAACCAATCACACATATAAAACATAAATCTTTAGTAGAGTCATGGGAAATGGCAATCACCCATCTCTTCCCTCACACAATTTAGTTCCTTAGATAGATAAGTGACAACTGAAAGCTAAAGATCGAGTAGGAAGTCGTAATTAACAAGCTTTAATTGTATAGATAGGTGGATGATAATTATGATTGTGCAAAACAAAGATGAGTGAGGTTGGCGAGGAGGCCAGCGAGGATAAAAGGGGCGGAGAAGTTGGGGGTATGACCAGTCTCCAAATACAACACTCTCTCAGGTGGCCATCTCCTGATCATGGCCTCTTGCTGCTCCTGCTTCAGCACCTCATCCTTCGACGTCCTTATGTATACACGTGGCACCCAATCCACTTCCTCATCACTTCCCTTGAATTTGGCACCAAGTATTGCTGTCAATGGACCCTTTCGTCTCAGCATTCTGCCTAGAACCATGTCCTGCATGTATGTATGTGCTTCTTTCATCATCATTATCATAAAGTACTCATCATCATACCTAATACTAGTACTATATGAAAGTGGGTTACCTCAGGGGGGATGTACTCATTATCCTTTTTCTTTGAGTTGGAGTTGTCAATTGTGTTTGGTATACCTGATCTTTCACCATTTGCTTCTAGGCCCAACCCAGGGTCATATTGTCCTGGAACTCCCTGCAGTTCCATCATTTCAAATTCTAACTCATTTACAAGCTTTTCTCTTCATCTTCTTTCTTTTTTCTTGGCCATCATTTAGAAACAATTACTTGGTCATAATAAGAATTCAAGCCTCCCAAAATAATGGACCAGTGGAGGACCTATCGGTTGTTACAACTGTAAGAATTATCTATGATAAATACATCGAGTTTAAATTAATGTCTCTAATTTTTTTTAATTATAATAGTTGAAAACTTTTCGGTTAATGTATTTCAAAAAACTTCTAGTCGATATACTCCTATATTGAATACATACATCATGGCGATTGGATAAGTATAGGGACGATACGATCAGCAACAAAGTTTCCGTTGAACTCTCATCATTTCGATTGGAAATTATATATGTAATATATTATATAATGACTTGTGATTTGTGGCCTCTATTTTCTAGTTGGTTCATGCATGTCTTCATAGTATCACGTGTCGTAAATCCACTCAACTTGAGGCGTGAGGCTGTGCGGCTCTGTTTTATGCTCCCTCCTTCTCACGTTATCTGTCATTTTAATTAATTTTTTTTTCCATAATATCTATCACTTTATAATTCCAATAACACATTAATTACTAATTTATCAAATTAATATTATTAATTACATCTTTTTCATTCATTTTCCCTTTTTATTCATCTTTTTCATTTTTTATTTACCATTTTATTCAACATTTTTACATTTTCAATGAGATAAATTAATATAAAATGGAAGTTTTTTTAGTTTTCTAAATCATGTCTAATGTGTCAAATAATATGGGAATGAGGGAATAGTTAGTTTATGTGATAAAGTTCTCACGTGTCCTAAATCCAACCCATCGCGAAATTTCATATGAATACAACACTACAAAACTGTACGTATTTGTTGATAATATAGTGAATAATCACTATATAAACATCCTCCATCAGTTACATAATGAAGTGATTTTACTAACCGTACGTTACCGTAGTCCAATATTTTAACTCCTTCTTGGTACTTAATTAAGTAGATGAATTATCAATGAGTTCTCCTAACTCAGTGTCAGATCAGTTACATTAGAATTTTCATATTTTATGGTGGTGGTTGATCCATCCAACTTTTTCCCAGATAAAAAAATGGATGGATTGGATGACTCGATTTATCAATATAAAAAAATTAAACTAAATTCACTGGGGTATCTTCTTCCTCTGTCATCTACTACTTCCGTCCCAAAATATTTGTTCTTTAAATAAATGTTAACCATTAATTATTCACAAGTTACAATAAGTTACAATATAAAATTACCGTCATTAGAATGATACTTTAGTAAAAATTACAATGACGTTAATTACTTATCGTAACTAATTATAATTTGTGAGTAATAAATGGTCAAAATTTTGTTAAAGGATAAATATTTTGGGAGGGAGTAGCATGTTATATCTTGTCCCAATCCTTTATTCATAGAAAAAGTAAAAAAATAAAAAGAAGGCAGGCATTTAGCAGGGAGGTAAGAGCGGTTACTTACATCAATGATGTCTTGGTGGGTTGAGAAACCATGCTTGAGCATGGTGGCCGCTACGTACACCGCCACATCAATTTTGTTGCTGTACTTGTATGTCGCATCTGTTACGCTCAACCCTCCAGCACTGTGCCCCACCAATATCACCTGTGTTTATTTTTCACATTCAAACTTAGCTTTTTCAATATTTAATTAATACCCCATTTATTGCATGTATTTTCCTTCAAAAAATTGATAATTCTTCACTTAATGGTTCATAAGCCTTCTGGTTTCTTCATATATATGGTATTTTCAAATTTTTATGATCTCTAGTAAAACGAAAATTGCGTTCTTCAATTGTTTGCAACATACAAGTATTATGGGACATTAATTGATTAAAGTTACCTTCTCATGGGGATGGGGAGGCGAATAGTGGTGGAAGAAATGGGTGAGGGGCTGATTGTAATCATCAAAGGTTTTGACTGACTCAACAGGTGACAAATCAATACCAGAAGCTTTGAGGTCAAGGCAAGTGACCTTAAACCCATAACCCTCCAACAAGGTTCGAACCTTGTACCAACTCCATGCCCCACTCTCGTACCCATGCACCATTACAAAGTGATATTGCCAGGGTTCATCTTCACACTCACCTATTTTTGCAGATTTCCCACTCATGATTATCGTAAATATGTATACGAATATGGTTCTCTTTATGTGGTTGGATTGATTTCTTGGTTTCTTCATGTCAGATTTATAGAGGACAGCCAAACAGGCATCCCTTCCTTTCTAGTCTTTATTGCCAAAATGCTTTCCTCTCAAGCAAATGCATAAACATGGAAATATTACTAGTTATCTTAATTCCCTCTGAGCTTAATCGATACTATATGTCCTATCCTAGCTATACTCTCTCATTATTATTGCAAAATAATTATTATTAGATGGTCTTATATGTAACGTTATTTTTGTTTTCCTCACTTGTGCTTTCCTAATGAGATTGTATTATTGTAAACCTAAATTAAAACAAAATAAATAAATTACTAATTTAAGATGTGTATGTGCCATTTTAATTTGTATATCTTCTTACATTAGAAGATGTCATATTACATAAATTTCAGTGACTAAACGTTTACATAAGTGTGTGTGTGTGTGTGTGTGTATATATATATATATATATATATATATATATATATATATATATATATATATATATATATATATATATATATATATATTAAGGGTTTTGGATGATAATATACCAACCTTTGGGGGTGTTGGGTTGTAATATACCAACCTTTACTATTGAACAACAATATTCCTCACCTTTATATCTAGGTGACATTATTATACCAATGGTAACTAATAGGGTGGTGAACCGGTCTCTATACGCGCTAACGTGGCTGGGAAAGGGAAAAAAATTATCCCAACCCAATAACCTCATTAACCCCTTAGTTTTTCTCACCAACCCACATTACAAGACATTGGTTAGTTGTGTTTCACGTCAGTATGAAGACCGGTTCACCATCCCGTTAGTCATTGTATTAGGGCTGGTTTTTTTAACGTGGGTTAGTGAGAAAAACGAAGGGGTTAACGGGGTTATTGGGCAAGGGCCAGTTATTTTCCCTCTGTCTATCACGTCAAAATCAAGATCACTTAACCAGTCACCACCCCCTTAGTCATTGTTGGTATAATAATCTCACCTAAGTAGAAAGGTCGGGGATATTGTTGTCCAATAGTAATGGTCGATATATTACAATCTAATACCCCCAAAAGTTAGTATATTGTCATCCAATATCCCTTTTTTAAAGATATGTAATAACATGGATGGAGAAGGTGCTCTTATGTGTAACATCTAATTAACTAGCTAAAGCAAGCAATAACTTTGACTGAAACAATAGTTTGTATTTCTAATGTTTGAACTTTCTTTCTTCCACTTCTATAATTAAATAAACAGGACTCCAAGGGACCAAATAAAAAAAAGATATGAAAAACGAAAGAAATTACAATGGCGTAAAACCAAATAAAGTATTCTCCTTTACCCTTGGTTATAAGTGGAGCTCTACTTGGCCGGGAAAGTTTAGTGTTAGCCTTCTCTATAAGAGCTTAAAGTTTGTGGACCTTAGACATAATAGTGAGGTCTCTCCTTTGTTTAAAATTTCCTGGAAGATTAGAGTTCCTTTCAAAATCCAACACCATATCTGGCGTATGCTTCATGAATCTCTTCCTCTTGTTGAGGTGTTGGCTTACAAGATGGCTGCCTTCGACCCTAGTTGTTCTTTGTGTCCTGATGGTTTTGAATCCCACTTGCACCTGTTTAGAGACTACAGAGTGGCTAAAACTTTTTCGATGACTTTATTTGCCAAATCCCGTGCCTTTCACCCTAGGGTTTAGGACTTCTGGCAAGCTGCGTCTTGGTTTGATTGGTTGAATTATAATCTCATTAACCAAAACCATGTTTGGCTTATTTACTTCTCTGCTACTGTTTGGGCTATCTGGCTCTACAGGAATAAGTTTGTCATGCAGCAAGACAAAGGTAATTTTAATGCTGCGTTTTATGTTTGTTGGACTAATGTCGTCTTTATGAGAAATGGCAGGATTATATCTTTACTAGCAATGAGAAAATCATTGGGTGGAAGCCGCCTAAGTCCCACACTTACAAGGTAAATTTGGAAGTCTGCAAAAATCAGGAGAATGGAAGCCGTATGGGTGCTGCCATCATTCGTGACAGTGGAATGCACTGGGTGGTGGTATTACTGCTCGTGTTTTCACCCTTCTGCCATTCCTGCTATGATGGTTATCTTGAGAGAGATCCTGCACTTAACTTGGGAAAGAGGTATCTCGCCTTTGGAAGTGGATCTGGAAGACAACATCATCAGAACTCTTAGAGCCCCGCCTGTTGATGCTGAGCCCCAACTCTTGAGGTTATTGATGGCATAAAAGCTATCCTGGGAAGGGACTCGGTGGTTGAGCTTAATCTGGTCCAACGGTATGTGAATCCGACCCCTGCTGTTCTTGCTGAACAGTTTGTTAAGCAGCAAGAGACTGTCATCACTCATAATCAGGCCCCTCAAAGTGTCAGCATGGCGTTGGAGCTGGATATTAAGACTTCCTTCTATGACAAGCAAGTTCAAGAGATGCTGGAGGAGAGGCACTCAGACTTTCATGATGCTGACTAATAGTCCCTCTGGGTAGTTTCCCGTCATCAGCCTTCACTAGTGCTGGTGGTGGTTGTTTTGCAACTGGATTGGAAGTATTTATCTTGATGTTAACAGGCAGTATGTCACCCTCTCTTGGCTTGCTTTTAAGAGAAAGTGGTTGATGTGGTGTAAGGATAGGTCTTTGGTTAGTCTTAGTGATTGTAAGCTTGGTTTGTCTGTGTATTTTGCTGACCCCTGGTTGGGGATGCTTTCTTGGTGGCTTGGTCAGAGTTTTTTGTGCCTTGCCCGCCTTTTGGTTGTTGTAATGTTTTAAGTTAATATAAGTCCTTTTCTTCCAAAAAAAAATAAAGTATTCTCCTTTATATTTTTTATTTAATATAAATCCCTTCATATTTGTTTAATTTCAAGAATGATGAAGTCGTGTGTGAAGAGGATATTCACTAGTGACTCTTAAAGTCAACATTTCATACAATCAAATTATTTACTACATCAATAAGGGCAAAACTAGCCAAATATAAATATCTATAATTCTATGATAGAGTATATATGCACATGCATGTGGCCATTGAATTGAAAAACACAGGCATCCATATATGGAAAAATGGGGAAGAAGTAGTCAACAAGTGTCATCTTTGCCTCAATAAAACTAGAAACCAATGTACCATATGATGTGGTTTTTAAGTAATTATATAAGGTGGAGGGCCTCAACAATGAACCAATTCAAAGAGATAATATTTTGTGTAGGTATATGTAGGTAAAGTTAATGGTCACCAATAATTCTGGCCTTGAGCAATTGTGAAGCCAGACTTTAATGTTTGGAGTGTCAAAACAAAAATTAAAAAAAACGATGATGTATTCGATGTGAATTTTGAAAATGTAGCACATTCAAATAACTGAATTTTAAATAAAATCAAGTTTAACATTAATCCTAGAAAAGTAAGACATACTTTAAGCATTTCAAATATGTGGTTGGCGAGTGGTCATATTTTAATAATAAACCATAGTTTCCACATTGGACGAAAATATATTTTCAAAAATTAATAACTACACAATCACTTAACTTAACAATAGTCCAACGTATATATTTGTCTCCAAACATAACTACTTATTTTTATTACGACTAATAAGTAATGTTAATTATAATGACTTTTTAATATGAATGTTACTAATAATTTATCAAGAAATTACTTTTATCAGAGTCACCCCAAATAAATTATTAATCACTCCTATACTAATAAAAATTCACCACAAAATTAAACGTCTCCCAATAAATTTACCGATTATTCAATCAAATTGATAATAAACAACATATCAATTCTGGAAAGAATACAATTATAAGCATAATTAATGTTACCTCAACCTGATATATCACTTTGATTTTCAGCTAAAATTCTCCCATACCGTTAGCGAAAATTAGGGCCAAAAAGGTAGTAAAAATTAGGGCAAAAAAGGAAAGTACTATTATACTCCCTTGGTTTCAAAATAGCCGTCGTCTTTGAAAACTGTGCAATCAAACTTTTAAATTTTAATCATAAATTTCTCAATATATACAATGACTTGCTATATAAAATTACTATCATTAGATTTACCACAACAAAATACTATTTGAAAAGTATAATATTGTAATTATTAATAATATATTATATAAGAAATTATCAATCAAAACGTGATATTGGAGATCGAGACAATCAATAAAACGACAATTAATTAATATAGAGCAGAGGGAGCACTGCCCTAACTTAATATAGTCTCGAAATAAAACGATAAGAAAAAACAACATTTGGTAGTTTGCACAAACTCAAGACCACCAGGAAGGGAGCTAAGGCCGCTTACCACTCCCGCTAATTACATCTAATGATGTCATTCTATACAATTTAACATATAATTGTTTACCTATCATCAAGCAGCCTATACTTAACTTTCTTTTGCCCAAAAATCTTGTTGGAGTATTTCAAGAGCTAAGAGGCTAAAGAAACAAAGTTATAAGCTAAGAGTTGACCGGGAAGGTTAAAAACAAGTTTACAAGGTGAAACTGGTCCAACAGGGATTGTGTCAGGCATGACACGGGTCGTGTTGGTGTCCATAAAGTCATTTAAGGACTGTCTGGGTCAACACAGACCATGTTGTATAAACACGGGTTGTGTTGAAGCCCAACTGTGTCATTTTGAAATCTGTTGATTTTAGCCTCAAGTATTAACTCGTGGGGAATCTTTTGGGGATTATTCTTAACTGATATTCTCAGTCAATAATGACCCTTGATCATGGTCAAAATCACATGGACAATGCCCCTCAATCATGCTCTTTGATTGACAAGTTCTAATACTCCCAAACCCTATAAATAGAGGATGATTTTTCCTCATACAGCACACCACAACTTCTTCCTTCTTCTTAGAGAGTTTCAACACAACTCCTAAGGTGTTAAACATACTACAACAATTTCTTAAGACTTCTTGAGAGATCTTGTGCTTTGCTTACATAAGGTTAGGTTTTACCCTTAAATCTATTTACAGTCTTGTGAATAAGTCTTAAGAGGAGATGAGTTTCACCCTCAACTCTTAGCTACCCAAGTGCTCTCCTATCTTGCGCAAGTGACCTTGTTACCCCATATTTCCAAGACTTATCCACCATGTCTCATTCCTTGAAATACATGATCAACAACTGTAACGCCCTGACTTTTAGGATGTTACTTAGCAATATTTTAATCTTGATTTAGCGGAAGCGTATTTAAAAAGCCGAGAGCGTCACGCCGCTTTCCTACGAGGAAAAGCAAGGCTTTTTCTAGGAAAATAATTGAAAATAGAAATATATTTCATAAGGGAAAATTTTAGATAATAAAAAGATTGTTCAACTACTATGAAAATATTAAAACGGGTGGTCAAATTAAAGAGGTGAACCAACTATTAATACGAAACTTAAAACTAATAATCTATGTGGCGGCCTAATATGCTATGTGAGGTATCCTTGCCACGAATCTGCCCAAAATGTCCCGTTGATACCTAAAAACAAAACATTTGAAAAACATGGAGAAAAATGAGACGGAACTCAATATATTCGACACTGTAATGTAAAAATATTTTAAAAACAAATAGTTTTATTGGGGCCCAGTGTAAATTCATTTTGAAACGAGGGAGAGGAGAATATGCTCAAACAGTTGCAGGTTATTATCTAAATGTGGAACCTTACCAATATTTTTCAATAAAATAAACAGTAAAGACGACAGTAAAACAAGTAAAGTAATGATGACATTGACAATGAACAATAAACGACAATCAATAAATAATAAACAATAACAATCATCAATGAACAATGAACAACAAAACAGTCAAAGAACAATCAACAACAATCAGTCAATGAACAATGATTTGATCTGAGATTCAGTACTCTGCAGTATACTGTAATCCCGACAGTGCACGCACGCGGGCCGATCAACCCACATGAACCGGTATACCAGCATCAATGACCCGGGGACAAAGACTTGATCTGAGATTACAGTACTCTATAGAATACTGTAATCCCAACAATGCGCGCACGCGGGCCGATCAACCCACGTGAACCGGTATACCAACGTCAATGGTCAATGGACAATAAAGTTTAACAATGAAAAACACATAAAGTAAACAATCACACTAAAATTAATTAGTAAAATAGATAAACAAATTAATAGATCGGTCCACATGTATTAGTCATAAAACAATATTTAAAAATAATGAAAACGATAATTATTTCACTTTGATTAGAGTAACTTATGTTTTTACATTTAAACAGTTTGGAAGGTTACAGTCATCGAAATATACCTGTCACTTTCCGATCTTGAAAATGGTTGATAAAATAATGGACTTGAATATTAATCCAACTTTATATATAAAATACATGTAAAATAAAAGATAATATATAGTTAGTATATGAAATAGCAAGATTTAATACTTTAAGTAGGAGTGGTAATAATAATTACCAATCAAATGGGCTAATTGAGAGGTCTTAGTTGGCCCATTAGAAAAGGTGTTTACTGCCTTTTAACACCAAATTAGGGAAGCAGGGGAATTTTATTCTCAATTTCCCCTTCGTGGAAATCGAAACAGGGGCAAGTGGAGGGTTAAGGCTGTGACAAGGTGGCCAGGAGGGTTCCGAGTGGCGAACGACGGCGAGGGTGGTGGCGGTGCTGGAGGCGACGACCTGGGTTTCCCGGTGGTGGTGGTCCCGGCAGGTCGTGGTTGCGGACAGAGGTGCAGACAAGGGAGGCTGTCGCGCCTGTTAGGGCGGTTTGTGGTGGTGCTACTGGTGTTTTCCGGCGAGTTATTAACTGGAAAAAGGTAAGTATAACTTAGAATTGATGAATTTGGGTTATGGATGTGAGTTTGGATTTGATTTTGGGTGAGTATTGATTTGAAATTGAGATGAATAAGAGTTGTGGATGTGGGTTTCTTGGTGGTTACTGGTGGGGGAAATAGTGGTTCTGGGCGGCTATGGTGGTCGACGGTGGTCGGGAAACGCGATGGTTGGAGGTGGTACTTCAATGGTGATAGGTTAAGAAGGAAGAAGAAGTAGAAGAAGAAGATGGTAATGGTGTTTTCAATGTTTACTGAATTGATACTTGCAAAGCTATTTAAATCTGATTATGTAGCCTACCATAGGTCTGCTGAGTCATGGGTAATGATGTGTTGTCAAATGGAGAGAAGAGGAGAAATTTAATTTGCCACTACCATTGAAAAAGAAGCCATGAAAGGAAGAGATTGAAGCTTGAAGAAGAAGAAGATGGACATGAGAGGAGGAAAGGGGTGGTGGTGGAAGTGCTTTACTTTCACCTAAATCAAGTAAAAGTATCATATTTACTATAATTATTAAGTAAAATATGGAAAATGTGAGAATATATATAAAGTACTTTTTTTTTAGATGAATAAATAGAATGTGGAAAATGTCGAAGTATGTGAAATATAAAATAATATTTGTAAATTAATAGGTAAAATATGAAAAGTGTGCATATTTGACTAATTTATATAAAAACTAGAATTAATAATTAGCTTATAGAGTATGAAAAATACTATTATCATTTTGCAAATTAAGAAGTAAAATATGAAGAATGTGTGAAATAGATTAATTAATAAAATGCACAATTATAAGAGCTCCTATTTAACTATTGAAAATACTCATACTTGAGTAAATATAATTAATTGAAAATAAGTTAAGGAATCTAAATAAAAATTTATAATGAATCGAAATTGCGATTAAGATTTTAATTAGCATAATAAATCTAGTTTAAAAATACGGGGTGTTACAACAACTTTCAAAAGTTGGACAAGTTCGAGTAAAACGATTTCCGGAGGTAGCAAAAGAAAATGCATTGTATGCTCACAATTCTCAAAGTGGTGTATATGCTCACTCAAGATGTTCAGGTGGAGGAAGATGGCGAGACTCCGGAGCAATCAAAGCGTCGACTCAAAATGGAGAATGATAACTACATTTCTGTTAGTCACATTCTCAACGGGATGACGGATCCACTCTTCAATGTCTATCAAAACGTTATATCTACCAAAGAGCTTTGGTAGATGCTCAAAGCTAAGTATATGTCAGAAGACGCCAGAAGTAAGAACTTTCTTGTTAGCCAATTTAATAATTTTAAAATGGTTGAGGGTAGGAAAGTTCTTCATCAATTTCATGAGGTTCAACATATACTAAGCAACTTTAAACAACACAAGATTTATATATATGATGCATATGTTGTTTCTTCCATTATAGGCAAACCCCCACCTTCATGGAAAGAAACCAAAAGGACTTTGATGCGTTCTAAAAAATCTATTACTCTTGAGGGTTTGGCTAACCATCTCTGAATTTGAGGAGGAATTGATAATGCAAGATTACACCAAGGAGAATCCCTCCAAGGTTCATGTGGTTCATGAAAACTCAAAGGGAACAAAGAACAAGAACAAGTATGAAAATAAGAGCAACAAGAAACCCAAAATGGTATGTTGGGAATGCGGCAAGCCTGGACACTCCAAGAGAGAATGTCCGGATTGGAAGAAGAAGCACGGGTTCACGAACATTTTTAAGAATCATGGTCGTAAGAAGGAGTTCAATGTACCCTTCGTAGCCATGATAAAGGACCAAATCAATATTGTATTGAGCGATGATGTTTGGTGAGTTGATTCGGGTGCGGCAAGGCACATGTGCATCAAATGCTCTTTGTTCAAGTGTATCCATCCTGCCAAAGAGCGGAGGAAGCTCTTCATGGGCAATAATTTCCTAGTCAAGGTTGAAGGGATAGAACAAGTTGAACTTGTGTTTTCTTCCAGAAAGACACTTCTTTTGAATTGAATGCTGTGTACTTGGCACCGGAAGTTTGTAAGAATTTTGTTTCGGGTTTCCTGTTAAGTAAGCATGGTTTCAAACAAGTTTATCAAGGGGATAATTATACACTTTGCAAGGGAGAGAATTTTGTGGCATAGTTTCCTTCATAACATTGAGAAGGTCACCAAAGGCACGAACACAGTGGATAGAGACCGGTCTTCTCAGCTCTTTGGCTAATTCAAGTTGTTGCTTCAACACTTGTAGCTAAACACTAAAATCAATTTGCTTTCCTTGAGATCCTTTGTCTAGACCAATCTCCCCAACAGACGTACACGAAGTTGAACACAAGTACTGTCTCAAAGTTGTAAACCATTCTGGGGTCCTCTTAGTGACATACCAAGGATATACACCAAAACAAGGAACAACGCAAGGATAAGACTCACTCATCTGCTTAACCAAATGCCGATCCTTTTCACATACACCATACAATGTACTCGCTTATTTTCACTGATGAAATGAAAATAATAAAAAGAAATAGGGATGATGAAGAGGAAGAGAGAGAGAGAGAGACTTACTGATGTATTTTGGCCCACGCCAAATACATCAAAGGAGGCCCATGATGGTGAACTGCTCAACCTAGGTCTCACCTTTGGGGACCATAGGTTCATAGAAGGAGATGGAGGCTCACATCGCCATGGGCTTGCTTTTGGAGACCCAAGATTCATGGAAGATGATGGAAACCTATCCATGGCAAGTCCAAGTCCACAACTAAAGGCCCAAGTACAAAGCCCGAGTTGAACTTCACAGTTTGGACCATTTCAAGATGAAGTTCACATTTCTGATCATTTTGAGATGAACTTCACATTTCAGACCATTTCAAGAAGAAGTTCACAGTTTTGGCCTTTTGATGTATTTCTTTACATTTCTAGGGTTTTATTTACATTTCCAGTTGTGTGAGGTGCCTAGTAATATATATAAACTTGGACACCAAGTCGTAGGGGTCTAGATTAATCTAGAATAGTCTAGAATGTTCTAGAATGATCTAGAAGGTGCGTGTGTGTGTGTGATAGGCGTGTGGTGTGCTAGATTAGGCGCCAAGCTATGTAGTCCTAGATAAGGTTGGCTTATTTTGTAACTAATCCATCTTGGATTAGGAAAGCCAAGTCCTAAAAGGATTATTATCTCTTGTAAACAACTCCCCTTAGGATAAGGAGTCCTAATCCAAGGAGGAGATGGAGTAGATGGCGTCTAGTATTAGGAGTCCTTGGCTTGCATGCCAAGTAATAGAGTCCTAGTAGGAGAAGATGGCTTGCACACCAATCTTGAGAGTCCTAGGAGGTTTAGGACTTTAGTAGTATAAATAGCTAGGCTTGTAGCCTCTCAAAGGCAACCAACTTTGAATTATGAAAATAGTTAAGCTTTTAGCTTTCTCTCGAGTGTTTGGATAAACTCTCACCCCCTTTCTTCTATTGTATCTTGGCATGACACCCAACTGGTTAGGAAGAGCTTGATCCTAGGTTGCGGTCTAGATCAAGTTAGCCCTAGGTTGTCTTTCTTGTGGATTCAAGTTAGAAACCTAGAACTATCCGTTCTTATCTTTCTGTCAATACAGTTAAGATAATTAATTCTTTTATCTTTCTATCAATATAGTTAAGATAAATCTTTCTCTTCGTTTTCTTTCTTTCTAGTTTGATAAATCAAAATCCAAAAACAAGTCTTTTCTTTTCATAAAAACCAAAAAACCCAAAATATCTTAGTGCTCTCTTTCTCTCAATCTCACGCCACTCTCTCTCAAAATCTCTCTCATGCATTCATCCTCTCTTTCCCTCTCTCAAAACGTCTCCTCCAATTTCTCTCTCAAACCCTAATCTCTCCCTCACTCTTACTCTCTCAAACATCCTTCTCTCAAATCTCTCATCCATACTCTCTCCTCCCTCACAAATGACCTCACGTCAATCCCAAAGTCCTCCCCTATTTTCCGTCCATCTCTTCTCTCTCAAACTCCACAAAGATCTCATCTTTCTCCATCTCAATTCTCTCCAAGACTCCATCTTTCCCTCATGAAGCACCCTACCTTTTACCCTAATTCACTTGAAGCGTCCCATGTTGAGATTGGTTGCACGTCTCCCTTGATGTGTAATTGATCAAGATACAATCTTTGATCCCATTATACATCATTTACGTGGACAAATAAAGTTGACTGGGACACCCCTCCACCGCCACGCCATCCCGTTGCCGACTGAACTTAACTTTGTGGCGTGCTACTAGAATCCAAGGGAGTCAAAGTTCAGATTATTTATAACCAAATCTAAATTTCACATTATTTAGTTTACTATGGCCCAAATTTTAGATTATTTAAATTCAATTTCCCTAAAATATTTAAATGCTATCTTTATAAGAATCAGAATATTTATTTCTAACTATAGAAACTAATCACTAAAGAGTCTCATAGATTGAGTAGTGAGTAGTTTGTAGGGAGCAAAAGCAACAATTTATTACTTTTGCTTTTGGAGTTGTTTTTGCCAAAAACTGTTTTTGGAAAACAATTATTAGCTTCTAAAATGCAATGTTTGACCTAATTTGTACTTTTTAACTCCAAAAACACTCTCAAAAAACTAAGCCAAACAAACATGTACTATATGGTAAAGCATACACATAAATAACTTCCTCATTTATTCCTACTTTATTTTTCGTTTATTTGTTTTGATGTTAATACTAATTCCATTTTCTTGAAGGGCATTAGTTCCTTTAATAAATTTAATATAATGTTACACTCAATTAATCATACATGGCAATTACACCTAATCATGTTATCCTATGTGTCATTTCACATGTCAAGTTTATGTGTCACTTATACGTTGCTTGTATTCAACTTTTAATATATATATATATATATATATAATATTTTATAATTAACTAATATTATTTATTTAGTGTTGTAAGTAGTAACTCATCATTATTAATTAATATATACTAAATGATTTTTTTAACAAAAATTAAATATGACCAATTATGCTTTGTCGAAATAATCCTTATCGAAACGTATACATTTCTGTGCTTAGTTTTCGGAATAAATCATGTTAAGGATCGCTGATTAGCCCCACAAATCATTATAATCTTTTCAACGTGTTTTGTTGAACCGTATCGGGTTCGGGTCCGAGCTTCCAAAGCCGGACTTGCATTTAATGACATGATGGGTAAAACCCCGACCCGACATTCCCATGCTAAACTCGCTCACCCGCTCGTTCTAAAGAATCGTTACACCTTCAAAAAAGGTAGGGCGGTGAGCATCAAGTTGGCGTGTGTAGGACCCCGGAAAAAACTTTCAATGGTGCCCTACGCGATGTTAGGCGAATCAAAAGAGGTTTCTAATCTAAATAATTTTACACATTAAAGATGTTCACATGAAATGTTGAATTTTATTTGAATATTAAAATTTATAATCTACCTGGAATAAATAAGAAAATCAGAAGAATCGGAAATAATTAGCACAGAAACCGAGGCAGACGAGGAAATACCCAGGTCACTGACCCAGGCGCCATGTTGGTCTGCCTGGCGCCCTAGACTGTGATCCTGGGCCTTTCCTGGACGCCGGCAGTGGGCTCGTGCCAACATTCGTGCAGACCCCCACAGGGTGCTGGATGTTGGGCAGAGGCCTCCAATTTTCGATTTTCGGTATTCAAATCATTTCGAGAAATAAATAAATTTTAAAATTCGAATAAAAACCACATTCCGAATGAATCAAATTTAATCAAATTTATTTTTTTAGGAGTCGCCAATTAATTTTTAGAAGAATTAATAAACTCGTATTTTTTCAACTCCGCATAACCGCGAACCATGAGATTTGGATCCGGGGGTAAGGTTACAAATTCGATAGTAAAAACCTTCGAATCCGCCCGTTCAAAGAATGGACTCTACTAGACCGGTTTATTAAAGAAAAGAGTAGAAGAGGATTAATTAGTTTAATTTAAATTATTTAGATTCTTTCGGAAAATAAATGCGATAATAATAAGAATGCAATAAATAAATAAAAGCAATAAATAACAAATTAAAGTTATCTTCTCAAGTAATCGGGTTTAGATAGTCATAATTGATATTAATATCAAGATTACGATGTTATTGGTGATTACAAGAAAATAATAACGAGAATGAAACTGCAAAACTAAAAAAATGCCATAATGCATGTATGCAAATGAGAGAGGGAGAGAAGAAGAGAAATCCATCTAGTGTCAATACTCCCAGGTGATTTCGGTGTGTCAAATGAAATGATAGATAGGGGTATTTATAGGGTAACTGGGTGAGGGAATTAGGTTTAGGGTAGCTAAAAATAGTAAATAGGCAGCAGACAGACCTGCACAGCGTGCTTCCCAAGGCCCAGCTGCTGTTAGCACGCGACCCAAGAAAGGAAAATCCAGGTTGCTGACCCGCGTGCAAGCCCGTCTAGTGCCCAAACCTTGCTCGGGTTCTGGGCAGCGCCTCGGGCTACGTGCCAGGCCCAGCGCCCTGGATTTGGCAGCGTGCAGACCCGCCTGGCGCCCCGACCTTGCTCGGAATCTGGGTAGCGCCTCGGGCCGCGTGCTAGGGCCTATCATTTTAGGCCTACTTTTTCTTGGGTTGATTTCTTTTGTTGGGTTATTTTGTGAGGTTATTTTTGTGATGTTTTTCTCTCATTTTTGCACTTCAAAAATAACTGACATTTTATCTAAGCTAAAAATAATAATAATAAAAATATTAGAAATAAAAAAATTACAAAATTACTATGACACTTTTTGGGTGTCTACAGCGTGGTTTCGGCGAGTCGTCCAATGTTGGAGAATGAAGAGGCTCTGGACTGGTCAACGACCCCGAAGGCCTAGGGACAGCATCGGGCTGTCCCGAGATGAGGAGCTACGTGGCATCGAGGTTCGGTTGTGGCCCCGGTTCAATAATGTACAAGGTAATGAAGGCGTTCAAAGGCTAGAAATGCACGTGCCTTCACTTTTTTTGACTATAACTCCTTCAATACAACTCTAATGAGTTTCATATTTTATGATCTTAAAGTACACACTGAGAGCTTTCCATCGATACCTTATGTGCGTCAAACGAAGTCCGGATGATGAAGTTATGCAAATTTGAAGTCGGCGGAAAAACTGCCCGGTTCATCATGCCTGCTACCCCTCTCTGTAACGAACGTGACACCCCTCGGCAAAATAGGTGAGAATTGGTCCTAACGACGTAGTGCCTGCGGCATCCCGTTGTCGCGCCCGCGACACCTGCCCGCCCAGGTCTTCACACCCGTGACAACAGCCGTAATGCCCGTGACGAACCTATTTTTAAGCGTGAACATTAGGCTTAAAATGACTGTGTTTAGTCCCTATTTACCTTGTATAAATACTCTTTTTGCACTGTTTTAAAGGAGATTATGACTATTATGCTAATGAAATTGGGCAAAAAATTGCTCCGGGTGCCATACATTCCCCAATAATGACTATTTGGGGACCACGTTATATATATATTTTTTTTACTCTTTGGGGAGCTGATTGTTGTTTAAACATGCTGGTTGGGTATTTTCCGACCAAAACAGCTGGAAACAATGAAAAGACGTAAATACCCCTTGACTTATAATTGAAAAGTCCAGTTTACCCCTTTATTTGCCCGCTCAAATCTGCAAAGTCTTGGTTTTCATCTTCTTCACTTTCATTCGTTCTTCTTCTTCAATACACTACTCCACTCAACTTCAAAGAAGCAGAGAGAACTGGAGATTTGGGAAGGAAGAGGTTCAAGTTTACGAGAATTGGTCGAGATTGTAGTTTGAGTGTCAGTTTCAGCCACGCCACCATCGACAGAGAATCTTGCAGTGGTAAGCATCATTATCACATTGTATGTCAAGTTCGGAAATTAGGGTAGATGGTTAATTTCGAATGTTAGGGTTCGAAATCTGTATTAGATGGTTTTGTTCAAAAGTTAGGTATTGAATTTTGTTAATTTGTAAATTTAGGGTTTGAATTTTGTTGATAGTAAAGGGGAATTCATATGAACAAAACTGGGAATTGTTTGTTGAAATATGTATTGGGTTTGATTGTGATGCATAGGTTGATCCAATGTATTCATTCATTGTCCGATTCAACTCATTGAGGTTTTACATCCCAGAGAAGGACTTAGACATTTACAACCATAAAGAGTTGTTCTGTGACATTAGGACGAGGTACATAGAAGAGGAAGTTTCCGAAGTTTGTTGGATTGAATTGGTATCGACCTGCGAAGGAGAACAAGAAGCTACCATTGCAAACAGATACCGACTGGAATAATTTTGTGGGTGCATGCTCAAAGTTGGAGAATGTGAAGACATTGCCTGTGGAGATGGTTCAACTGGCTGGGAAGGGGGGAAGCTTCAACGAACCGTGGAGAGTATTGATAAGCAAGTTGATGATGGTGAGATTATTGTTGAAATGACGGAAATGACACCAAGCCAAGCATATGTATGGGCTGACAACTTGATACAAACACCCATTGATGCTGAGCAAAACCAAGGTAGCAGTCAGACCTCACAGCCCAGACCACCATTAACAAAGAAGCCACCTTCCACAGATGCAAGTATTGGTCAGAGATTTGGTACAAGGAAGAAGCTAGAAGTCAGAAGGAGTACCAAAAATGCAGCAAAGGCAGCAAGTCATAAAGGAGCTGGGGAATCTTCTGGTGGGCCTGGTATGGAGGAATCTTCAAGTGGATTTGGGCTTGGGTCATCTTCTGTTGGGCCTGGTAACATGGAGGACCTACACAATAATAATTGTGGTCCCGCTTCCCCATCACCAACTAAAAGTAAGGATATCTTCGGTACATCCTCACTTGCTGCATCACATGAAAGGCAAGTTGCAAGATCTCCTCTTTGCTCTCTGAAATAACCCCAGAGGGGGAGGGGGTGATTAGGGTTATAAAAATAATTCTGCACTTCAATCAACACAACCAAGTTAGTAGCACTTTTATATGAAAAATAACTTCTTTATTGAATGACCAAAAGTGCTAAAGAGGAGGAGGTTACAACTCAGCACAAAAGAGAACTTGTGAGGTCCTCAATTGGCCTACCAGATTAGAAGACACAACAAAGGTCTTCTGAATATGAGGCCTCACAGTGGAGGCGATTACAAACAGTGACCTCACACAGCAGAGAGGCACTTGTTTAGCTTGGAACTCACGACCCTAGAGATCCTCACCAGTATGACCACTGGTTACACAAAACTCACCACTACACAAGAATGGCTACACTCGGAATATTCACTCAAATATTCCTACACTCAGAACTTTCTTTCACAAAGTTCTTACAACGATTTTCTTCCTTGGAAATCGTTAGATGTAAAGAGAATCAGTTCTCTTATTTATATTGAACTCCTCAACAACTTCCTCCAGTTGTCTTGTTTGCTTCTTGATTCTTTCCAGTCTGGATTGGTTCTGATTTGGCAAGTATCTTCATTGAGTCTAACGTTCCAATGAGGATTTGTTTCCTTTTTCTGACTTGATCTTCATGAGTTGTCTTGCCATGCTTTTCCTTCCTTTTCGTTTGAGGCCTAATAAGGAAATAAGAGCGATTACAATCATATCTTTAAAACGGAGGAAAGATATAGGATAAGGATAGGTTTGATACTTCCCTGAAGTTGCTGGATGATCTTTCAAATAAAATAACTTAGCGCTGATGGTTGAGGTCCTCACAGATGCTTGCGCTGAGGTCCTCATAGTCAGTTGAGTTTCTTCAATAGCCTTGAGAGCAACGATTGTCCAGGATTGTTTCCTTTTCTGAGATGATCCTCTATCATCACGAGATTCCTTTCCTTGCCATATTCTTCCTTCCTTTTTCGTTTGATATCTGAAAAGGAAACGCAGACTATTACAATCATATCTCAGAATTAGAGGAAGGAATAAGATTAGGATATGATTTGTACTTCCCTAAGATAGCTCGGTTGGTCTTTCAAACAAAATAATCTTGTGCTGACATTTGAGGTCCTCATTGACGATTACGCTGAGGTCCTCATACCCAGTTGAGATTCTTCACTCTCCATTTCAGAGGGAAAGTAATGAGCTGCAGAACACAACATCATCATCAGCTCAAAGTACAAGGAGGCCTTTGACTAGGTCTTTGGCAGCATCAAGTCCTGATAAGCAATGTCCACAGCCATCTTCACCTCTTAGCTCTCCACCTCAGAGGGAAATCATTCAACTTCAGAACACAACCTCTTCACCAGCTGAATGCCCAAGGAGACCATTAACTAGGTCTCTAGCATCAACAACTCCAGAGAAGCAAGGTGCACAGGCAAGTTCTCCTCTTAGCTCACCATCTCAATGGAGGGCGGTGAATAAGTCTGGGGCATCAACTAGTTCAGATAAGCAGCCAGCTGAACAAGATATCCCTTCAACCTCAAAAACTCCATCTAAAAAGAAGAAGGCCAAAAGTAAGGAAACAATGGAGCTGGATCCTGCTATATTAAATAGTATGTCAAAGGAATTTTCTGTGCTACAAGCTTCTGACATTCAAGAACTGGCAAGGGCAGATATGAGAAAAATTGATGAGTTCTTTGAGGATGAGAAAGGTGAAGGTGGATCTGGGGATCAATGGCAACTAAAAGATAAAGATGATGAAAGTGATGATGAAGAGTTTGTTCCAACAGATGAAGTAGAAGAGGATGACAGTGATGATGAGTATGTTGACTCATTTGAAGAGGATGTTTCTAGGTTAGAAGATAATGGAGATGAGGAGGTTGAGGCAAGAATAGATCTAGGATATATGGTTGATGAGGATGTGGATCCACGTAAGCAAACTGTGGCTAGCAAGATGGCATCAGTTTATAGTGAGGGGCAGGTTTGGAATGAAGGCAGGGACAATAAGGTTGATATCAAAGCAATGAATATGTTCAGCAACAAGGAGAAGCTCTTGTACGTGATGAAGACTTATGAAATTTAGAGAGGATTTATTTTGAATAAGGTGAAGAACAACAGTAAGAGGTACACTATGAATTGCAAAAATGAAAAGTGTACTTTCAGGGTCCATACAATCTCGATGCAAGATGGTGTAACTTGGCGTATACAGTATGTAAAGGGAAGTCATGCGTGTTATCAAAAAACTAAGCATCATCAAGCTGGTGCTAAGTGGGTTAGTAACTAGGTTATGAAAGACTTTAGCCTAAACCCCAACATGGATGCCAGGGGGTGCACAACATTCTGTTTGACAGATATGGTGTGTCAGCCCCTGATTACACTAGCTACAGGGCACTAAAGATTATGAAGAAAAGGTTATTTGGTGATCATGATGAAGGTTACTTGAAGCTTCCTCAATACTGTCATGAATTCACCAAAGCCAACCCTGGGTCTAAGTGTTTCATCAGCTTCACCGATAGGGGTCCAACTTTAAACCCGGCTTTCAAGAGGAGTCTAATATGCATTGGACCTGCTATTAAGGCATTCAAGGAGCATTGTAGGGGTTTGATTGGATTGGATGCTTGCTTCTTGAAAGGTCTTTACAAAGGGGTTTTGATGTCTGCAATTGGATTAAATGGCAACAATGGTCAGTTCCCACTAGCATATGGTGTCTTCCCAGTTGAAGATGATGAAGAGTGGGCATACTTTGTGAATGGACTGGCATTTGCACTTGAGTCACAACAAGATTCACATCGTTACACCTTCATGGCTGACAGACACCAGGTAATCCTCTTCTTTTTCTTAGTTTATACTCTTATATTTATGTTTAGTTGTTGCTAAAGGTGTTTGATAAGTTCTTTGTTGATGTTTGTACCTCAGTCAATTAAGAATGCAGTGGACAAGTACTTTCTTCAATCAAGGAGGAGAGTGTGTGTTTTGCACCTGTACAAGAACTTTGGTAACTAATTTCCACGTATGAATACATCAATGTGATGCTTTAATTTGCTATACTTCAACCATAAACTATGTAACTCAATTTTTGATAAATCTTCAAACTTTTGTAGGTGCTTGGTACCACTCCTACTTCTACATAGCAGCTAATGCATATTCTGAAACAGTATTCAAGACAGTCATGGAGAAGATAAGGGAGAAAAGTCCAGTTGCATACAACTGGCTAAAGGAAGCTGAACCAGTTGAAACCTGGGCAAGGTTTAAGTATGACCAAGGCCTGAAGAGCGACGATAACACAAACAACTTTGTTGAGTCTTTCAACCATGCTATCATCAAACACAGAGGTAAGCCAATACTTAGCATGTTGGAAGAAATTAGGAAGGTTATTGGCAAGAGATTTGATAAAAGGTTCAAGTTGGGGTGTACTTGGGAGACTAAAGTTACACCATTTGTGGACCAAAAATTGAGAAAGACAATAATAGACTCTAGAGCATGTGGTCTAGTACATAGTGCTGGGAGGGGTTATTTTGATATTTTGGAGGGTAATGTCAACCACAATGTGAACCTCAATGACCATACTTGTACCTGTGGGAAATTTCAACTCACTAGTTTGCCATGTAAGCATGCCAATAGGTGCATCCACTTTGCAAAACTGGATGTTGAGGATTACATTGCACCTTGCTTCATGGTAGACAAGTATAGGAGTTTGTATGACACCATAATGAAGCCAATTCCTGACCATACCATGTGGCCTGAGTCTGACCACAAGCAACTTGACCCTCCTCATGAGTTGAAGAAGAGAGGGAGGCCATCAAAGAGTAAAAGAAGAGAGTCCAGGGAAGACTTGGCCAAAAAGAAAGGGGAGAGGCATGGAACCAAGAGGTGCTCCACTTGTGATGATATTGGCCACAACTACCTGACATGTGGCATGGAACCAAGGGATGAAAATGGAAGGTTGATCAACACACCAGCAGCACCATCGACAAAAGGGAATGTTGATCAAGGAGGCCAACCAAGGAAGAAAGCAAAGGTCAGTGGAAGCAATCAACAGAAGCAAAAGACCAGCAACAATAAAATGAAGAAGAAGACTTCCAATGAAGGGAAGAGTAAGACCAAGGCTAATGGAAGCAAAAGGGGAAACAAGTCAAGTGAAGTCCCACATTCAGCCTAAACATGCCTTTGGTTGTTATGTAATGGACCCTAATGTTATACTTATGTATTTGGTTTCTGTCAAGACATGGTTTGTAATGTTTTAGGCATGGCAATTAAGTTCCAGTTGTGTCATTTTGCTTTATGGATGGCATGGTTTGTAATGTTTTAGGCACAATTATGATCAACACTTGTCATTTGCAAGCCAAAGAGTTTGTGTCAAGACTTTTGATTGTATTGCTATCCAATTATGATTATGAGTAACTTGGATTTTTATTGATTCACAAGTGTGACTTTGGTCAGTTGTAGTTTGTAGAGAAGAATGTACATATTATGAGTAACTTAAGTACTAGTGTCATTTGCAAGCCAAACAGTTTGTTGATATACATCATTTCAAATAGTAAAGTAGATTGTACACTATACAACATCACAAATTCTCAAAATTTCAATTCAAGTACAATTCCCTAATTCTCATTGTCTACAAGGTAGCTACATACTTGAAGGTTACAAAAACAAAGAGTGGCAGATCAAATCTTTGCAATAAGCTACCATCTACCTTTTGCTACCTTCACAAAACACATATTACAAGAACTAATACAATTACTGCTGCTACAACTAAGAATCCAACACATTAACTGTAATCACTTCAAAAGAGATAGAACAACAACCACCAAGAATGCAACAATCACAACCAAAGTCCCAATCCCCATTCCACACATCACCATAATCCCCAGCACTTTGTCCCACAATGCCTTCAGTTCAGCAGCCTTCTCAAGTATCACAAACATCTGATCGATCAACCAAGACATTTTCACCACCAACTCAGCCACTTCCTTCCTTAATTCAGCAACCTCATTCTTGCACATACTAAGAAACACAATAGCTTCACCAACCTTCTCCTTCAACTGAAGTAAATCAGTAGCAACAGTATCCCTTGGCATGTCTAGCTCCACACTTAGCCCCCCTTGCTTCCTCATGTTGTTTACACTACCTGAATCTTCACATTCATTCAACCACCCCAACCATTTCGCACACCTTGGGCACTTTCCATAGACACGATTTAGGTTGTTATTACTCTTTGATGTCTTCAGAATACCATTCACCCCACACTTACCAACGCACACGAACTTGCCATCCACCCAATTAGCCCTTTTGTTGAACCCTTTCATTCTCTTGTTCTCAACGTTCATATCATCTACAACAAAAAAAACACAACAATACATATATTACAACAAAATTGACAACAAAACCAAATGAACAACACCTCAATTTCACACCCAAATGAACAAACCAAAATCGACAACAAAGTCGACAACAAAACCCTAAACCCTTAACCCAATCGATTCATATGAAATCGACAACAAAAAAAGGAACTCTCAAACCCTAATTTTTGAATTTTCAGACTAACGCACACCAACCATTCAATTGAAGGTTGTCGATTTTCAAAACAATTGAAGGCTGTCGATTTTCAAAATTGATGCCATCTCAGACAATGAATTCGTTTAGGATTTACCCCCAATCCTCCTCGACATTGCTGGTTGCAAAGCTCCTCCTCAATCTCCAGCTTCTTCTCTCTCAAATTTTGCTCTGTAATGGCTGACTGAATTTGGTAGTTGGGAGGGAGGAGGAGTTAATTCAGTTTTAAAGACAAAAATTGGAGCCAAACAAGGGGTATTTTTGTCACTCCAGCAACCTAAATCATTTTTGTGTTGACTCCGTGTTCGGTTGCGTATTTTTGTGGTTTTCTAGTAAGGGTTGTCGGTCCACGAGGAAGGGTGTTTAGGCCTGATTTGGGTAATCGGTTTGTGTAAGGGGTTTTTCAATTGCGGAAAGCGGTAAATAATGTAAATAAAGCTCTTAAATCTAACCTAGGCATGAATCAAAGAAAGCAATAAAGATGAAAGCAATTAAAAGCATGAAATCAAATAAAGCAATTAAAGCAAGGAATGAAAATCTAGAATGAACAATGAAATTAAGGGAAAGAAATTATACCTTTGATGAACAACCTTCAATAAATCTTCAATCTAACTTGGATTTCTCCCGAACAAACAAGAAATCGTTAATTGGATTACTAAGAATCCCCAAATCCCCACTTGAGAGTGGAATTTGTGACCCTTAGCCCTCCTCCTCACTAAAAGTGGATCGGGTGTTTATCACTAGAAAGCTTTTAAATCAACATCAATGGAGGTTGGAGAGAGAGAGGGAGAGAGAGAAGGAGAGAGAGAAAGCTTTTAAAACACTTCAAGGATATTAGAGAAAGCTTGAAAGAAATTGAGAATTAAAATTGCAAGAAAACTTGAAGAAAGCTTGGAGAACAATAGAGAAAACTTGAAGAACAATTAAAGAAAGCAATTGAATATACTCTAATCCTACTCCTAAGCTACCTAGACTACTTCCTAAAAGTGCTGAATACAATTGAGTATTTATAGAAAAAGGAAAAAATATAACCCAGACCCTAGGATTTTACTCGCAGCACGCGCGCAGCATTTCCGCAGAACACAGTGACTCGGGCGAGTCGGCCTCTGTCGCGGGCGAGTCCAGTGTCTGCCCAGATTCGTCCGCCAGCATTCAGCAAGGGTCGCGAGCGTCACCCTGTAGGTCGCAGGCGCGACAGGAACACGACTCGGGCGAGTTGGCCTCTGTCGCGGTCGAGTCATTCCTCTGTCCACCGACCTCTTCTCCTTCCAGCACCAGGTCGCGGGCGTTACCCTGTCGGTCGCGTGCGCGACCTATGCGATGACTCGGGCGAGTGTGGCGGTGACTCGGGCGAGTAAATAATCTGTCCCCCTGCCCTGTTTTGCGCCAAAAATGGAAATAAGCTTCCAGGTCGGTTTTGCCTCGGGTCTCGGGTTGGCTCGGGAAATCGCTCGAGATTCCCTAAAAAGCCACAATTAAGCCCAAATTCCTTCTAACTCCTTATTTTCCTACAAAACACAAAATCATTATATCTAATATATACAAGGGCTAAAATAAAACACAAACACCCTATAAAAGAGATAAAATTCGACTCGGAACGAGACCGAACAACACTCCAACACAAGGGTTTGCTTGCCCCGAGCAAACTAAAAATAAAGATAAGGACTAGAAAAGAAACTAAAAACCCTAACTCACTTTCGCAGGAATCGCGGATGCATTTAGCACATGCATCAAGCCCTTTAAACCCCCCCGGTAGCCCGGGTGGACGAGGTAGATCTCGTGAGGGTTTCTAGAAGCTTTACCCACAAAAGCCCAAGAAAAGGAGAGAGGGAAAGTGAAAAACAAAACAAGTTTGAAAAGAAAAAGGAAAACGGCTTTGTTTCAAGGAAATGTGCAATCTCAATCAAGAAAACAATATTAATCCTGCGAAAGGAACCGTTATGAGCATCTCACAAACACCTAACTCAAACGACTGCCAATCTTTTAGATTTTCAATCCCCTACACCTCATGTAAAGTTGTTTCCCTTGTGCGTAAGTGCAAGTGGGTTCTAACTTATTCCATTTGACCCCTAAGACTCACACCCGAGCTTAAAAACAAAACGAACAAGAAACACAAAGAGATGCCCTCCCCCGCATTTGGTCGCCCTTGGCTTGGTGAGGGCCGCAGGTGATGCAAGGAAAGGCTACTCACTTTTGAACAAACAACTTTCTTTTTGGGTTGGGATTTCCTAACAATATTTTTAAGGCTTAATGGTTTAGGTTAGTTTTGTGGGAATTGCAACGGCCCAAAATTGGGGTTTACCCTCCCAACACAGTCTTTTCCATACACTCCTCCGTCAAGATTTCGATATAGGAGGAGCTTAAGGGGTAATAGTGTCGTACCGCTAATACCGGTCCCGTGTAGGTCGCTAACTTTATGTTGGTTAATGTCGTTCAACCAACACACCCCAATTAATTCATTTATTTGAAAATTGACTTCTCTTTTTCAATGTTTTTGCTTGCTTTTTCTTTCTCTTTTTTTTCTTTTGCAAAGAACAAGCTCAGATACGGGTCCTTAGGGTCTCCCAATTTCAACTAGAACGTGAAGAAAATCAGGGCTCTTGGTATACACTCGATGAAGGGAATCTAATTAAAGTGAGTCATGACAATCACCAAGATAGGGTCGAAAATGCTCAAACCGGTTTCTTTTAAAGAAGATTAAGAACGGATTCCCAATTTAGACAACACTATCCAAGAAACGAAGCAAAAACAAAACAAAATGAAAAACAAAAACTTTTAATGTTTTTCACTCCCTTTTTTCTCCTTCTTCACACAAAAATTTTCAAACTTTTAGACACAAACTACGAAAAACAAAAACAAAAGACTCAAAAATTAGGTGATCTACCCATGACAATGGAAATATCACCCCCACTCCAATATAAAACATCACAATGTCTCCATCGTGAGAAGGGTGTCACAATTAAGGTAGAAAACCAAGAAAAGCATACATACAAAACACTTATCACATAAAAAGCGGTGGCGACCCGAGCCCACCCGGCTCCAACAACAAAATATCCTAACATTCACAATCAAGGGGTTCGCCACCCAAAAAGGAAAATCGAGCATGCAACATGGATCAAGATATATACTCTCAAGAGAGGGTGAAAGAGATTACCTCAAGATCTTCAATCAAGCATATTCAATCCACGATCCAAGAACATCACATCATGGGTTAGGAATAAACAAGAAAATCATACAACGTGTGATGGTTCACATGCAAGATCAAAGGGAAAAACAAACTATACAAGACACTAGGGACTTAAAAAAAAAACCAAGAAAACAAACTAAAATATTTACAAAACGACTCTCGCTTTTTTTTTCTTTTCTTAAACTCAAACAACGGAATACAAACTACCCTCACACTCCAACACAAAGAGGTTGCTGTGTCCTCAAATGAAACAGAAGTAGGAAAGCGAACACCCCAAAGTAAAGAAAAAGAAACACACAAAAAGAAAATAAAAGAAGAAAAGGAAGAATACTCACTAACTGTACAAGAAAGGTGAGGAAGGATATTACCTGGAAAGCTTCTTATCAATAGACTCACTCCTTCCCACCTCAAGATATCGGGCATCGTGTCAGAACCAGTCAACGCCCGAAGTAACAAGTCATGCATCCGTGAATGCATCTCAGAATGGTGGTGGTAAGAGCACTCTCGCAAAATTACATCAACAAACATTAGTGCTCTTAACAGTTTATAAATGCCTTAGAAAAGCCATGGAAATGATGAACTACAGGAATGCACAAGCCTTTCCTACGCACTTCAAAATGAGGCATGACAAATGGATCCTCCCATTGACTCGTAAATGGAGATTGGGTATACAAATGAACGGAAGGAGGCAATACAACACAATCCCGAACATGCTCATGCGTATACTTGGATGCCAACAATGATTCAAACTCAATATCCATGCAATCTTCATCAAACACAGATTCCAAATCACAACTTTCATCTAAATAATCATCATAATCATCAATGGGTAATATGGAAAAAGTAGGGTAAGACCACATCATAACACTCAGAAGAACTTCCAATATCAGAAGGCAAAGGAGCATCATTCAAAGCAACATCAAAAGTGAAAGTGGAAGGTTCAGGGTCATAACTCATCGTGAATGACTCATAAAGCATATCATCATCAAAAACTTCATTGTCAACAACCACGTTCAAACAATTATGATCAATCCCCAAAGAATTTTGCTCATCATCACAAGAATGCACATCAATGGACTCACATATAAGGGTAGCTAATGCCTCACTAATGCAATTATCCTTAATGAAAGTGAACAATTCGGCATCAAACACACATTCAATCACAACAGATTCTATTTCACTCTCAACAAGATCATGCTCAGTTACATCAAAAGCATCGTGGCATTCAATAGACTCAACTTTTTCTTCACATAAAAGCATGGACAATGGTGTGGACAATGGTTCATTATCAAGCATGTTTTCAACAAGTTCTTCATCATCACACACAAAATCATCATGTTCCTCATGCTCACTAGGTGGGGCTAGAGCTAAGGAATCACTAAGTAGTCCAAGGCATAGTCGGTCATAGTAATCATCATCCTCATCATACACAGAAGAATTAACTTGCATTTCAAGGCTCAAAGATGAATGATCTACTTCAACATTCAAATCAACCATTTGTGAAGAAGGAGTTTCTACCCTATGATTAATCTCATGGAAAGATCCACGCATATACTCAGTCATTGTCGCACATAATTTCTCCGCTTTCTCATTAAAAGTAGCCATTGTAGCTTTCAAACAAAAATCAGCACTATGGTACGGCGAATCACAGAGGAAGCACACGGGATAAGACTCAACATCAGCACATTGGGGAAGATCATAACAATTTTCCACATAAACCCCACTATAAGATTGATCATCAAGATACACGGGGTATTCACATGATTATTCAATTTCGGTCCCGGAGGGTGGTGCATAAGGAGGTTGGAAGCTAGGACTAATACTTTGTTGCTCAAATTCATAGGAATCCTTAGACAACCATTCAAGTAGCTCCCATGCTTTTTCTTCACCTAAACTAGAAAACCCGTAATAATCTAAAAGGTTTCTGGTCTCATAATTCGCACCCTCATTCACAATTCCCAAAAGATCTAAAGTATCATAAAAGACACCATATAATTCACATTGAGCACGGTAATCATGTAATCTAGCAAAATACCTCCAAAATATTTCATGCTCAAAAGCTTTTAAAACACTTCAAGGAGATTAGAGAAAGCTTGAAAGAAATTGAGAATTAAAATTGCAAGAAAACTTGAAGAAAGCTCGGAGAACAATAGAGAAAACTTGAAGAACAATTAAAGAAAGCAATTAAATATACTCTAATCCTACTCCTAAGTTACCTAGACTACTTCCTAAAAGTGCTGAATACAATTGAGTATTTATAGAAAAAGGAAAAAAATACAACCCAAACCCTAGGATTTTACTCGCGACGCGCATTTTCATTTTCGCAGAATGTGACTTGGGCGAAGTCACTGTGGCGGCGAGTCCAGTCGCCTGCATTCGGTCCGCCAAAGATTCAGCAAGGGTCGCGGCGTCACCACAGAGGCGCGCAGCCGCAGCGGAGAACACGACTCGGGCAAGTTGGCCTCTGTCGCGGTCGAGTCACTCCTCTGTCCACCGACCTTTCTCCTTCCAGCACCAGATCGCGGGCGTTACCCTGTCGGTCGCAGGCGCGACCTATGCGATGACTCGGGCGAGTGTGGCGGTGACTCGGGCGAGTTAACAATCTGTCCCCCTGCCCTGTTTTACGCCAAAAATGGAAATAAGCTTCCGGGTCGGTTTTGCCTCGGGTCTCGACTTGGGTCTCAGGTTGGCTCGGGAAATTGCTCGGGATTCCCTAAAAAGCCACAATTAAGCCCAAATTCCGTCTAACTCCTTATTTTCCAACAAAACACAAAATCATTATATCTAATATATATACAAGGGCTAAAATAAATACAAACACCCTATAAAAGAGATAAAATTCGGCTCGGAACGAGACCGAACACTTTGGCTGCCTTCACCGGATTTTCATAACTTTTAGTCGGAAAATACCCAACCAGCATGTTTTGACAACAATCAGGTCCCCAAAGAGTTAAAAAATAATAATGTGGTCCCCAAATAGTCATTTTTGGGGAATGTATGGCACGTTGGAGCATTGTTTTGTGAAATTGGGTGCCTCCCTAATTCCTCCTCAAATCTTACTTTATCCAATTGATTTGGTGGTGTTGCGAGTCATGTCTTTATTGATTATTTGGTGGATTACCTTTATGATAATCATGGTGGGGTGATAGGCCATTGGTGGTGGTTTTACCTTTATCCAAAGGTCATATCAATCCTTCTTGGTGTACAAGCTTCTTGTTGATGGTTTATTAAGATGATCTACTGAAGTTATTTAATTCCCTTCACGCCAGTAGGCTCCATTTTTCCTTGCTCACATGTTGATTGGGAAAACTTCTCAGGACGTCACCCATCTTAAGACTGCTTACAGCCAAGCACGCTTAACTGGAGAGTTCTCAATGAATGAGTTATCTAAAAGAAATTAAATGTGCACCATGGTGATATAATTAAGTAGTTATTTTAATCCTTTTAAGTCATAATTAACCATATTTTTGGCGTGTTACAATCACCCCCACTTAAACACACAACGTCCCCATTGTGCCTCAATCCTATCTAGAATCTTTTTCAAGCTAGGTGACTTCCCATGGATCTTCCATCCACTAGTGCAACTCACGATCACGGGTCAGCTCTGATAGCATATGAAGAGACCTTGTCATCTGTGAGGACCTCGCACCAGAAGCAGCCAAGGACCTCTAGTACAAGCACAGCGATTTTGTTTGAAAAGATTGACAAAATTCATTTTGGGAAGTATCCATTAAAACCTAAACGAATATTCTATCATATACTTTCTAATTTGATAGACTAACGATTTCTTCCTTATGTGTAGCACTTCAAGTTTTGGAAAGGATATCAAGCACATCCCATTGGCTCAAGAGATTGACAAGATAAAGCACAAAAAGGAAATTATTCCCTTGAAGATCTTGGAGCCGTTGCCTCTTCACTATTTATACCAATTGAAGAACTCTGTCTTAGTATCGATTTTCCAAGGAAGTAAAATCAGTTGTAAGAACTTTGTGAAAGAAAGTTCTGAGAGTAGGAATATTTGAGTGAATATTCGGAGTGTAGCCAGTCTTGTGTCGTGGTGAGATTTTTGTAACCAGTGGTCATACTGGTGAGGACCTCCTAAGGTCGTGAGTTGATTTGTTTCCAGTGTACCTTTGTTGTTTGAGGTTATTGTCCTTAACCGCCTCTTCTGTGAGGCCTCAAGAACAGAAGACTTTGAGGACCTCACAGTCCTCTTACCAGCTGAGTTGTAACCTCTCCCTTTCTAAGCACTTTTTATTCAATAATAAAGAAGTATTTTTCAGTGACTAAAAGTGCTATTAATCTAAGTTGTGTTGGTATCAAAGCAGGTCCACAGATCTAAAGAGTTTAACAACTCGTGGTAAAGATCATGGCCGGCCTCAACACAACTGAAGCTCCTCAAGGACGCTCATGGACAAGAGCGCCCCTCCTCACTGGTGAAAACTACAGAATGTGGAAAAGGCAAATGGAAATCTTCCTCAGAGATCAAGATGAGGACCTTTGGACTGTAGTCACTGAAGGAGCTACTCCTACAAAGAAGAACACTGCAAATTAAGACATCCCAAAAGAAAGAGCTGAAATGACAGCCGAGGAGCTCACGATCTTGGGAAAAAATATTCGTGCTTTAAATCTATTATATTGCAGTTTGAATCCTAATGACTTTGAACGTGTCTCTAATTGTGAAAGTGTCAAACTGGTTTGGGAATACCTAGTAACCTCATATGAGGGTACAAGCCAAGTAAAGGACATCAAACTGGACATTCTTGTTCAGAAATATGAAGGCTTTAAAATGGAAGAAAATGAGTCGATTGAAGAGATGTACAAGAGATTCAGCAGCATTGCTAATCACCTCAAGTCACTTGGAAAGAACTACTCCAATGAGGAACAAGTCAGAAAAGTTCTCATATGTCTACCGCGGAAAAAGTGGGGCCCAAAGGTCACTGCCATCGAGGAAGCTCAAAATTTGAAGGTCCTCAAAGTAGAAGAACTCATCGGGAAATTGCTAGCCCATGAGATCCAATTAAGCGACCTCACAGAACCCAAAGGAAATGCCCTCAAGGCAACCCGAGAATCTGATGATGAATCAGATGAGGATGAAGAAGAAACAATGGCTATGTTGGCAAGAGGATTCAGAAAGCTTTACAAGAAAAATCCAACCTTTCGAGGCAACCTCAAGGATGGACATCACAGAAAACCAAAAGGTAAGGCCCCTACAAAGGAAGAAGCTGACCCCTTTACTTGTTATGGCTGTGGCAGCACAGAACACTTGGTTAAAGACTGTCCTCACACAAGGAAGAACAAGGAGAGAAGAAACTTGAGGCCCAGACAACAGCAACGTAGGGCAATGCTTCCAACTTGGAGCGACAGTGACTCAAGTGAGGACAACAATGATATTGATGAGGTTGCAAATGTTTGCCTAATGACTCAGCTGAATGAGGAACCAGAAACGTCCTCATCACCAGAAGAGGTAAACATAGATGACCTCCTTAATCTGTCACCTTTACATCTTGCTCATAAGTGTCTATATCTGTTTAAATACACCAAATCTTTGATTGAGAGAATCAAATATCTCACCAAACATGTTCAAAGTCTCAGTGAAGTCAAAGACAACCTAAGTTCTCAAAATGACCTCCTCTTTACAGAAAGCAATAGACTATCCCTTGAGGTCAAAGACTGCTACAAAACCATCACTCAACTATCCAATGAGGCAGTCACCGCTTCTCACCCCCACAACAATAAATTGGCCTTTACAACTCCTCCTTTTCAACCTCAGACTAAACACCCCACAAACCAGCCAACAAGAGGACCTCTTCTTCGCACTCCTAAACGGACTCCTCACAGAAAGCAGCATCACAAAAACTGCCCTAATGTCTATACTCAAAAGACCTCATGAGACTACCATCCCAGATCTCCAAGGACCTCAAAGTCTCCACAAAAGATCTCCCAAGGCTCCTCTCCTGACTCTCCCAAATCCTCAAGACTCTTTCGAATTGGTAATATTTGGATCCCCAAACCTAATGTTACAACTTGTCTGTCAAAGTCCATGAAAGCTATGATGTCCTCTGATGCATGTATGCCTCAAAACTCACAGCGACCTATGGTATTTGGACAGCGGTTGCTCTCGTCACATGACTGGAGATCCAACCAAGTTTTCCGAACTGAAAACCAGCAAAACCGGGAAAGTTACATTTGGAGACAAAAGCCAAAGGAAGATCCTCGGCATTGGGAAGGTCGGTAAGGACCTCAACAACTCCTTACGTGATGTATATCAAGTAGAGGGTCTAGAATATAATTTGCTTAGTATATCTCATTTTTGTGATAAGGGTTATAGGGTCAGTTTTGATAAAAATGCTTGTGTAGTATCTTCTGGATCACACCAAGTCCTATTGCATGGTCATCGCCTGAATAATGTCTACGTTATAATTCTTAGTGAGTCTCTTGAGGACCTCTCCTGCCTCAAGGTTGGAACTGAGAAAACATGGTTGTGGTACCGCCGCGTAGGCCATGTTAGCATGAAAACATTACAAAAACTACATAAGTCAGACCTAGTCCGAGGTCTCCCGCCTCATAAATATGAGAAAGATCGGGTTTGTGATGCGTGTACAAAAGGTAAACAGACCAGAACCTCTTTCAAACCTATCAAGTCTGTGACCACCTCTAAATGTCTTGATCTCCTTCACATGGACCTCTGTGGTCCCATCCCTTACAAAAGTCTTGGAGGTAGCTCATATATCTTTGTTATAATAGATGATTTTTCAAGATTTACGTTGGTGTTCTTTTTGAAAAGTAAAACAGAAGCCTTTGAGAACTTCTCAAAACTCTACAAGAAACTCAAGGTCCTCACAGGCAACTCTGTCAAAGCCATAAGGACCGATCATGGAAAGGAGTTCGATAACAAAGACATGTTTGGAGCATTCTGTGCCGAAATGGGAATAACCCACAATTTCTCTGCTCCTAGAACTCCTCAACAAAATGGAGTTGTTGAACGAAAGAATCGCACCTTGGAGGACATGACAAGAACAATTATCTGCGACAACAACCTTCCAAAATTCCTATGGGCAGAGATCATCAATGCATCAAACTACATCCTCAATCGGTGCACCATCCGATCGATTCTGAAAAAGACCCCCTATGAATTATTCAAGGGGAAGGCACCGAACATTAGCCATCTCAAGGTCCTTGGATGCAAATGTTTTGTCCACATCAACGGAAAAAAACCTATTAGTAAGTTTGATGCTCGCAGTGAAGAAGGAATTTTTGTTGGGTACTCTTCTACAAGCAAGGCTTACAGAGTTTATTTCAAATCCTCAAGAACAGTAGAAGAAAGTATCCATGTCATATTTGATGAGGACTCACCTGTGGTACAAACCGCTATGCCACCTCATGAGGGTGACAGTGAAGATGAGCCTCCTCCTAGGCTCCCTCCTGTACCAACCTCAAATAATACACTTCAAAACCCTCCTGAGGACAACGATGTAGCTCAGACCTCAACTCCTCAAGAAACCTCACCTCAGACCACTGCAGAACCTAAGATATCCTACAAGTTCAAGCCAGCTCACCCGGCTGATAATCTCCTCACAGATATCACCACAGGTATATGAACTAGATCCTCATTAAGAAACTTTTGTGCCTTTAACGCCTTTGTCTCGCAGATTGAGCCTAAGCACTACAATGAGGCCTTACTGGATCCAAGTTGGATCAATGCAATGCAAGAGGAACTAAATCAATTCAGACGAAGCAAAGTGTGGTCCCTAGTCCCCAGACCTCACCATCACCCAGTCATTGGTGTCAAATGGGTCTTTCGCAACAAATTGGACGAAACAGGAACTATCACCAGAAACAAGGCCAGATTGGTAGCCAAAGGATAAAACCAAGAAGAAGGCATCGACTATGATGAAACCTTTGCTCCAGTTGCTCGCTTGGAGGCCATCAGAATCCTCCTAGCCTTTTCCTCATCCAAAAACATCAAGTTGCATCAAATGGATGTTAAAAGCGCCTTCCTCAATGGTGACCTCATTGAAGAAGTGTACGTAGAGCAACCACCAAGGTTTGAAGACACCACACACCCAGATCATGTCTTTCGCCTACATAAGGCCCTCTATGGGCTGAAGCAAGCTCCCAGAGCTTGGTATGAGCGCCTCAGCAAGTTTCTTCTGCAAAACAATTTCAAAAGAGGCAAAGTGGACAAAACTCTCTTCATCAAGGAAAAGAATGGTGACTTCATCATTGCCCAAATCTATGTTGATGACATCATATTTGGGGCATCACACTCATCCCTGGTTGAGGAATTCTCTCACCTCATGAGCGCTGAATTCGAGATGAGCCTTGTAGGTGAACTAAATTTCTTCCTTAGCCTCCACATAAAACAATCTCAAGAAGGCATCTTCCTGAATCAAAGCAAATATGTTTCGGAGCTCCTCAAGAAATACCAACTGGATAATCTCAAACATGCTTCAACTCCGATGTCCTCAACGATCAAACTTGATTCAGACCTCACAGGTAAACCAGTCTCAGAAAAACTGTGTAGAGGTATGATTGGCTCACTACTCTATCTTACAACTAGTCGTCCTAATATTATGTTCAGTGTTTGCCTATGTGCGCGCTTCCAAAGCGCCCCAAAAGAATCTCACCTCTCTGCTGTCAAGAGAATCTTACGCTATCTTGCAGGAACCAAAAGCTTAGGTCTTTGTTACCCTTGACAGCCTGACCTCCACCTCTGTGGCTATACTAACGCGGATTTTTCCGGATACAAGGTCGATAGAAAAAGTACCACAGGAGGATGTCAGCTGGTGGGAGCCTCACTGATCTCCTAGCAATCCAAGAAACAGACCTCAGTGGCTCTCTCCACTACTGAGGCTGAGTATGTAGCTGCTGGATCATGCTGTGCTCAAATCCTCTGGATCACTCAACAGCTAGAAGACCTCGGCCTCTACCTTACAATTGTGCCCATCAAGTGTGACAACATGAGTGCCATACAGATAACCAAAAATCCAGTCCGGCATTCACGGACCAAGCACATTGAAATCAGACATCACTTCATCCGTGATCATGTTGAAAAAGGCCACATCAGTTTGGAAATTGTTCCAACTCATATGCAGCTTGCTGATATATTTACCAAGCCACTGCCCGAAGATCAATTCACATATATTCGTCGAGAACTAGGACTCCTTCAACTGGACTCCTAAACCTACTACCATTGGCTGAGGGGGAGCACTCTCACCTTGAGGACCTCCCACTTCAGTCTTCCCGCACTCATTGAGGGGAAGCCTCCAATCCTGTCCTCAGCTCAAGGTACGCTCTTTCTCTCACAATTGAGGTCTCTGCAGATGATGTCCTCATCACTCTCTCTAACCTCAATCCTTCTCATATCATAGTAAACTTGGCCTCCTCAATGGTCTGGTCACATCTCTCATATACGTCCCAGCCATTGACCTTTTCGAAAATCGATGCAAAGTCTTTCCAAATCTTTCCCCCTCCCCCTTTTTCTATCCCTTTCACTTCTTTTCAAAATTTGATTTCAAATCGTTTTTTACCTTCCCCAGATTCACCCCGCTTCCCCTATTTATTACCTTCCATCATTAACCGTCACATCCCATCATCACTTTCCATCCACTGCCCTCCTTCCTTTTATTACCCAATAGCCCTTATTTTAAACCCCTTCTCCGGCTTTCACTTTTTACCACAACCATTCTCTCACTTCCTTCGTCCTTCTCCAGTCTTCTAAAACCCTATCGTCCATCTCTCCTCTCGTCTCCATCCACCATGACCATACGTTCGACCAAACCTGCTGCTCCATCCAGCGTTGCTAAGCGCTTACGTTCTAGTAAGCCGCCCTCTACCCCCGACGCTGCTTCCACAAATTCCTCCTCGGACGAATTTGCCATTATTCCTCGTCCTGCGCCACCCACTGCTGGCTCTCAAGAAGCCTTTCGTCAGCGACTTGAATCCATGAAATAAAGATCCATTCTCCACTATGATCGAGTGGACATGGAAAGTCTCAAAGGTACGAACTTTGCCTTCCTGTCTACCCTCACCTCTCTTGGCTGCGAACCCTTCTTTACCGCAGATGAATTTTGCTATCCAAACCTTGTGTTTGAATTCTATGCTCGCCTTGAGGACACATCCCCAAATTCGTCTAAACCCACCTATAAAACAATCGTCTCTGGCCGCGAAATTCACCTCTCTGCTCTGAATCTCGAGCGCATTTTAGGCCTCACCCCTGACCTGTCCAAACCTGCCCTCACATACATCACCGATGCTCGCTAGAACTCCTTCAGGCCTTCGGCAAGCCCTCTAAAACCAAATACCCCCAATACACAAATCTTTTGTCTGAGCCCCGTTGTCTATACTTTCTCACGGTTCGGACCATTCTTCCAAGAGGTACCTCAAAAGAAACTATCAATGAGCCCTGCGCCTCCTTTCTCTTGAATATCCTCAACGATTGTCATCCTGACAAGGGGGAGGTTATTCTCAACCACATTATCCGCGCAGGATCCAGTTCTACCGGCCCTCTTCCATACTCCAACTTCCTCAATCATGTTTTTAGGAAGTTCAATGTTCCCCTCCCGGATGATGAAAAAACCCCAATCTCTCTCTCCACAATCAACATTGCAACCTTGGAGTCCCTTGGATATCGTCCCCACTCCTCTGGTCACTGGATGCATGCTGACGACCTCAAACCTCTCCGGGCTTCCTCATCTGCGCCTTCTGCGCCTGATGCCTCTGCCCCTCTTCAAGTCCAGTTTGACCGACTTCAGGCTGATCTTCAGATACTCCAAACTGAAGTGCGAGCCCTCCAGGAGCTTCACAGGCCCTAAACTCCATTCTTCTGGAAAGCACAAATGCACGCTCCACCGAAGGACACAGTTCATGGTGAAACCCTCCTCAGCCCTCGCACTCCTTCGTCTGCGCCTGCGGACGATGCCAATGTTGATGCCTCCTCTGTTGATCCCCCTCTCCCTCAGTAATTCGCTCTTTGTTAAGTTTTTTTTTTTTGAACTCTTTTGGCCGAACATTTTGCTCTTTTATTCTCTCCTGTTTCCTTCTTGTCTGAAAGACAAAAAGGGGGAGATATTTCTGGCCCGTACTTGTAACCACCAAAACGTTTTGGTGCACTACTTACTACTACTACTGTCCTCTTATGCTGCATGAATGAACTATTATGCATACTGCCTATCCTTGTTGAATATTGAGAATACATGCATAGAAGTCCTCTGGAATTTTGTCTTTCAAACAAAAAGGGGGAGATTGAAGAGACCTTGTCATCTGTGAGGACCTCACACCAGAAGCAACCAAGGACCTCCAGTACAAGCACAGCGATTTTGTTTGAAAAGATTGACAAAATTCATTTTGGGAAGTATCCATTAAACCCTAAACGAATATTCTATCATATACTTTCTGATTTGATAGACTAACGATTTCTTCCTTATGTGTAGCACTTCAAGTTTTGGAAAGGATATCAAGCACATCCCGTTGGCTCAAGAGATTGACAAGATAAAGCACAAAAAGGAAATTATTCTCTTGAAGATCTTGGAGCCGTTGCCTCTTCACTATTTATACCAATTGAAGAACTCTGTCTTAGTATCGATTTTCCAAGGAAGTAAAATCAGTTGTAAGAACTTTGTGAAAGAAAGTTCTGAGAGTAGGAATATTTGAGTGAATATTCTGAGTGTAGCCATTCTTGTGTCGTGGTGAGATTTTTGTAACCAGTGGTCATACTGGTGAGGACCTCCTAAGGTCTGAGTTAATTTGTTTCCAGTGTACCTCTGTTGTTTGAGGTCACTGTCCTTAACCGCCTCTTCTGTGAGGCCTCAAGAACAGAAGACAACTGCAAAGTCTTTTGTCTCAGTAAGCTGCTTTGAGGACCTCACAGTCCTCTTACCAGCTGAGTTGTAACCTCTCCCTTTCTAAGCACTTTTCATTCAATAATAAAGAAGTATTTTTCAGTGACTAAAAGTGCTATTAATCTAAGTTGTGTTGATTGAAGTGCAGATTATTTACATAACCCTAATCACCCCCCCTCTAGGGTTATTTCAGCATATGTAACACCCTGATCCCTCATAGATCGCGGATATTACCGAGAACTGTTTCAAGGATCGTTGACTGGCCGGTCCAACAAATCACCATGAGCCTTTCAGCGTATTTCGTCCTCACTCAAATGCTGCTTGAAAAAACTTCCTAGGAGGTTACCCATGCTTAGACTACTCCTAGCCAAGCACACTTAAATGGAGAGTCTTGAACGAATGAGGTTCCTAAAAGGAAGGGACACTTTTGTGATATAAACACGCTTTAATGTCCTGTAAATGATAATCACAAATGTGCATTGTTTTGCTTTGTCGTACAATTGATGTTCGTTTTCCTTTTCTAAAAAACAATTGATGTTTAATTTTTTTTTTGACGGAATTGATGATTAATTAATTACAAGGCAATGATCGATTTTTTTTTTTTGGTACTGCACTTCCTCTATCGGTGTCATTAATATCCATCATCTTAAAATTTATGTTTGCCAAAATTTAAAACTTTTAACTATCATTTCTCAAAATATACATCGATATCTTACAAGAAATTATTATTTAGAATTACAATAGTAAATACTATTATAATAGTATAATATTTTAATTTGTGATAAAATATTATGTAAGAAATTATTAATTATATAGAATATTAAGAATTAAAAAATCAAATTCTTCGATAAAATTGAAAAGGAGGGAGTACTATATCCTCAAATATTATGCTAAACAATAATTTAACTAATAAAAATGACAAGTGTCTTGAATCAAAATTTCACTTAAATTACACTAAATGTTATAGTTAAATATATTTAATTAATTGTTATTGATATATATTTTATTATTTTGAGGTTATTACTACTCATTTGTTATATATTCTAATTCTCCTTTGTGATCACTACTCATTAATTAACCAAAATATGTTATTTATATATAATTTTTCATAAAATATAAAATATACATAAAATCTGTATTTTTTATTATAGTTGATATAATTACATTACCATTATATTTTTTTAACATAATCGATAAATGCTATCTGCCTATGTATTGAGTATTGTTGATAAATATGTGTAACTACTAAAAAAAATTACAATTTGAACAACAGAAGCATAAATTACAAACAATTCAATAGAATTATTAATTAACCATTTTAATTCAAAATACTTAGACAATCAACTAATTCAATTTGATCAACACCGTATTCCCCGGGAAACCAAAGAAAGAAAGCAAGAATGAAAGAGAAAGCCCATCCTATCAATTTGTTCTCAAAGGTTCATACAAAGGAAATATAAACTATGACTAAGCAAAGGTGGAATAAAACCAGATGAAGATGGATGAGCCCTTGTGTGATGCACCCTCAACTCAAAAAACCCAGTTGAGGATCAGGAAGGACGCTCACAATCCAAACAAAAAAAGAAGAAAAATGGAAACACAACACAAGGGCAGACAGAGATCACTAATTAATTGATCCTACCCTTGATCTTATTTACACAACATCAAGACGTCTATAATTATCAGGCAACCACACTTGAACGGTGCCATAAACAGATGGACAGTACTCTTTCCTTTAACCCTTTTTCCCCAAAAAATTAGAAAAAGAAAAGGTCAGAAATAAAATAAAGTTCACCGGAGGCGGAGCAGACGGCGGAGGTTATCGGTGGCGCCGTCGTCGATCTCGTCGGAAACCGCCTCGACGGTGCAACTGATCAGCTTAGGCTGCCGGCTAATCAACGAAAACTTAGTCATAGGCAAACTGCTGGGCGGAGGAGGACACATACTCAAAACCGATGACTCCTCCTCCTTCATATCATCATCATCCTCATCGCCAACCCGGGCTGCTTCCTTCGGACCAGTTCTCGGGTCGGATCCCCCCAACCGCTTGGCTGACGGTTTTGATTTAACGACGTCGTCTGACTTTGCTACATTACTGGGTGTGGGAGTGCTCTTTTTCATGGCCTTGTGCTGCTGCCTTGGTTGCTGCTGTTTCCTCTTAGAGAGAGAGTGCGCGGAGGAGGCTGTCGTTGGTAGAGAGAGAAAGGCCGGTTTAGTGACGTCAGGGAGAGGGAGAAGTGGTGGATTATTATTATTATTATTATTCTGCTTTTGAAGGTAAAGATATGGTGGAAGGGATGTGTAAGAGAGGAGTCCTGAATATGGCGATGATCTGGGGTTTGAAAAAGCACCTCCATGATGAACACCATGCATGAATATCATTCCTCCCTTCATTGATGCCTGAGGGTAGTAATTCTGTTGTACATGAACTGGGTTCAGGGGATGAATCGTGTTTCTTTTTGGGTTTTTAATCTTCTTGCTTGGGGGAGATGGAGTTTTCTCCACTGCCATATGTATTTGCTGTATATATAACAGTGTAAAATGAAAAAATGACAATGGCTCAGCAAGCAAGTAATGATCAATAAAGGAAAGATCTTATATTCAAAAAGAACAAAAAAGAAAAAAACTAGTATTGTTTAGATTAATAATCTTCGCTTATAGGAAGAAAAGATACATATTTTGATCTCTAGCTCTCCTCTAGCATCACAATGAATTAAGTGTATCGTGTTGAAAATCTATAGATGAAGGTGTACTTCCAAGGAAGGAGATGAAAAAAGGTTCTAAGAATACGAAAGTTGAAGATAGAGGTAGAGAATGTTTATGGGTTTAGAGGAACCCCAATTCAAGGCTATGGAAGACTGGAAGTCTTATCAAATAAGACTTTATTTTTAGTGAACTCAGCTTTCACTGCACGGAACATCTTTAAATAGAGAAGATCGCCAAGATATTAAAGCTCCACCACCCTCCCTCATTTCTTAGCCACAACCATATCATATTATATGAATAATATATAATAATCAATTGCCCCTTTCTAAGCATATATTTGGTGTCAAATTATTTTATGTGATACTTGTTTACTTGGGGGATAATAAATTTTAAAGTCTACATACATATGAGCTAGATCACAAAAAAATTACATGAATACCTGTAGAAGGGTAAACCCGTATAACCAAGTTTCTTTTAAAATATGAATATAGGATCTCAATATCATGATATTTACAATTATAAAATCAGGATTTAAAGTACAAAATATAACAAATTGGATTAAAGAAATTAAAAATAATACACTCAGCACCGCCTACTGGAAATGTATACTCCCCTTTTTTTACCCACCATTTGACTTCAATTTTTTTCTTTTTTGAGAGAGAAATAAAAATAGGTTGGTCAGTTATGACTTGTATGAATAATAATGCTAATTTGCCACCTAACATTTTCTCTCTTTTCTTTTTCTGATTCAATTTAATGCGAAATTTTTTTAAAAATGATTTCCTCTATTTTACCGACAACTTCTGAATAGGTCGGTGATGGGCGAATCCAAGACCCGGGGAACACTACTGCTGGGGCGGCAGCCGCCGATTTAAATCTGACCGTTGGATTGTTGCGATGCAAAAAGAAAAATACTCCACCTTTAAAAACAAAAAAGAAAAAATAGCCTTTAAATGATGCATATAATAGGACCGTTGATGGTCCTTCCCTTTTCCTTGCATTATGATGTGGAGCAAAGGGCGGCCAATGCTACCCATATATTTAATTTTTCTATTAAGAATTAAATAATTGAAAAAATAAACTTATTGGATACGATGGGGAGCTTCATGCATGTATTACCTCATATGGAAGGAATGCAAGACAACTACAGATAATTTTTAAGATCACTTTGATGTAATTTGTTCGTGACATCAATTGCATTATTTGCATGGCTGTATTTCCAATAATCTGAAGAAGGATAAAGCTTGCAATGATACTAATTAATTTCGTTCGAGGACAACTGGCTTTGTTCTTTGCCATATTTGGGTTTGGCCTTGTACCTTTCTATCCGAATATCCTTCGGATTTTCATATTGTATTCTACTAATGGATCTCAACCCAATATATATATATATATATATATATATATATATATAGGAAAATTGAATTTTAATAATCCCTACTTTTACAAATTGGATGACAATAATCTCTACTTTCAATTTGTATTCTGGTGGTCCAAAAAAAAAAAAAATTGTATTGTAGTGGGACATAATCGAGATTATACCCTAAATATCATAGATTTTGTGTTGCATTTGATTCAAAACTTTGTATAACACTTTATCACGATTTTTAATGAATTTACAGCACTTCTCCCAATTTTTTTGATTTTTTTTTTCTATTTTTTATGATTTTTTCAATTTTATTCTTTTTAAAAAATCATTTTAATTGCTCGGAATCTCAAAAAAATAATTTAAAAAATGTTTTAGCAACTACACTTCATTACCTATCTGAGGACGGGAACGAAAAAACAAAAACAATATTGGGTAGGCATGAAAAAAATAAAAAAGAATGTGGTGATGGATTTGGCACTACTACAATACAATTTTTTTTTTGACCACTAGAATAAAAATTGAAAGTATGGATTATTGTCATCCAAGTTGCAAAAGTAAATTTCCCTATATATATATATATACACACACACACACACGTGATATACGTTCAAAAAAATAAAAATTAATTTATTGTTTTCAATATATCCAAACCACTTATGTATCATTATTCAATTACTCCCTCTGTTCCATATATATATATATATATGTGTGTGTGGGAATGGATCCAGTAGGAAGGAGCTTCATGTAGGAAGGTAGGAAGGATTAATCTCGCGCGTTAGATCTTAATCCGACCGATGAAAAACAAAACGACCAATGACACCCCCAAAACCATTCACACGTGTGAATCCATAGGAGAGAGAAATTGGAAAATCAAATCTGATGCATCATTTTAGGGATTTGATTATGATTACTGCTCAAATTTCCAAATATAGTGAAGATAGTGTAACGAGAGAGAGAGGGAACTCAATCCACCAAGCCCACACCGACACTCCTCTTTTCCGGCGAAAAGAGTGGTTCCAGTCGACCAATTTTCGGCGAGCTAATGAAATCGAATTACAGTGCAAACTCGTCGGTGGGTTTTGTGTCCAATTTGAAGGCGATTCTACGCAAGGGTGTACCAAAAGGCTGACTTCACCAGGTAAACCCAAATCGAACTCCCAAGTTAGGGTTTGTGGATGGAATTGGTCGAGTATATGAGGTTGTGTTTGTGAATTACTCAAGTTTTTTGTAGTACTTTTGTATTAACACGCTTTCCCGACATTGTGATTTTGGAGTCTTGCTCCAAAATTAGGGCTTGAGGTTGGATGTAGTCGAGTCTGTGAGGTAGTGTTTGTCAATTACTCTAGCTTTTTGCAATTCATTTGTATTAACACACCTTCCCGACATTGTGATTTTGTGAACTTACGAATGTCGTTGATGGATTAAATTGATAGAAGTAGATGGCGGGAAATGAGGGCGCAGAACGCAATACCGGCGGTGCCGATGGAAGTAACGTAGTCAATGTGTAAGTCATACTCACACCCAATTTCCAGTATTGTGTGTATGTGGAGGAACCCTAGATGTCCGGAACAGTCTAAATGTTGTCAATCACTACGATGACCACACTGTCGGTTCAATGTGTTCATTCGTGTCGTTTGGGTCTACATGATGTTCGTGTTAGCAACATTGCATACAGTTTGGTATAGAGTGTGGTCATACAGTGTAGGTGTAGTATGGTCATATAGCGTATAATATTCATTGGTGAGAACATTGACCACACTCTGGATATAGTGCGACCACACAATGTCAACATTTGTGGTTCCAAAATTGATTGCCCTACGTTCATAGTGGGGTCATACAGTGTACAACTGGATTGACCACATCATGCATATAAGTTTTTGGTGTGTAATCAAGTGTGTTCAAATTAGACAACAAACAATATGCAGTACGTTGCAAGTATGGATGGTATGTGGATTCACGCTGTTTGTTACTTGCTATAAATAATTTCGGTATATTGTTAATAGGTTGGACGAACCGAACTGTGACCAGTTCCTGAGTTCAATAATTGCGTAAATCGTGGCTCTTACGGTGGGGGACATAAGGTGTATCCTATATACCCAGTACGAGTTTATTCATGCCAAACTGTACTACACAATGACTAACTGACATGATTATGTGTTCATGGTTGTGTAGCCAGTTCGAATTTATTCATTCCATGTACGATAATCAATGCAGTTCCATATTTTTCGGGATATGTGCCTCATGTGACTTACTATCCAAACATATAATATGGTGTGGTCATGTTGGTCACCTATATGTGTGCCAAGTTGTGGAGCGTATGTAATCACCACAACTGTACTATGCAATGCCCACCCTGGATGGGGAGGAATGTAACTTGCATGACATGATCAAACAGTTGAGTAGGATATAATAAACTGACCGCACTAAATATGGAGTGTGTTCATGTAGTATATCACCCGTTTTTCTACCCACGTATCACTTCCACACGCTATGAGCATCGTGGGTACTATTATCTGTTTCACCATACAAATATAGTCGCGCAGGTTGTGTCCTTCGTAGTGTTTGTCTATCTTGACCAATCTGTGAATGTTGTGTGGTCGTGTAGTCCGTCGATGCGTGCGTCCGTCCATGTAGTGTGGCGAAGGCAACGCGCTCATTGCATGTACCATTTATGATTTCAATAGCAGCTTATAAATGAGTGACGGTGACTAAACTTGTGATCCGCAATTGTTATGCATGATGTTATTCGATTGCTTGGTCAATACTTGCAAGAGTGGACGGCGGTGAAACTGAACGTCGAACGTCAGCTGGCATACATTTCGGAGTCCTTCGGGGGCCATGAAGACATAACCAACGTGCGGGAGCATAGGAGATCTTTGGTGAGCCGAGTGTTTGGTTCTGATATTGGTGGGGTTAGTGTCGCGTCCAATTCAAGTGCTCCGCCCAGCAACGTTCGGGTAACGTTAAATCAGGGGGAAGACAACAGCGTCAACCCCCTTAGACACGATCTGTCCAGCGAGCCAGCCACACATGTTGCAGTCGACCTGAATGACCCGTGCTCTACCCAATTCTGTATGTAATCCCAGGTCGACGAAATCATCGAGGCAGTTGACGCAGTGGAAGCTGACTTGCGGTTGCATAATCCGTCGGACCCCATGTTCAGGCTCATTGTAGACCCTCGCATCTTCCTGACATATTCGATGATGCTCACGTTGGGGTACTTGTTCTGTAGTTGCAATCAATTACTTATCGATCATGGCGACCGAATTAATGTATTTAACTTGGTTGACATTTATGTTTTTTTTTTGTTTTAACGGGTAGACAGTAGACAACCAAGACTGTAATGTGGTGTGTGTGGTTTAATTTATTACAGCAATCTGAACTTATCACAGCTACACAACAACCAATTTTATGTTGGTCTACATTATGTGATCATTTTACAGCAATATGAACTTATCACATTGCTAGGCGTAGCAAAGCCACATCTAGCATACAATATGATCATGTTACAAATACCATGACCACATTCAATACCTAATGTGGTCTTTCTACGTACATTGTCTAACGTGTGGTCATTTTACAAGTACCATGACCACATTCAATACCTAGTGTGTTCTTTCTACGTGTCACCAATTGGCCAAGTTGAACAGTAAGTGTCGGCAGTTGGCGACGTTGATTACGTCAATAATGTCGTGTATATCCCACACCAGCAGTGGGTGTCCACACTACCATCAATCAATATGTTTACTATGGCCACAGTAATTTCAAGATGTGGCCTCGCATTGTCTGTAGTTGGCAACACATGATCCTGGTAGTACATGTACACAAACTTATATCAAAATGTACGCCATGAGTATTTGAATATAATAGACGGCCACATTAACATGATTGTGGGGTCATCCAAGGCCCGACGGATGAAACACACCAAAATTGCACGAGGGGTCGTCCTGGGGCCACTTTGTCCAAACCTGAACGTTGTGTGCTACCATTTGGCCACGTTCCTATGTCAGCGAGGGATGTCCTCACCGTCCATCAGTTTATAAATATAGCGACACTAACTTCCAATTGTGGTTTCACATAGTCTACTGCTGTTAGGACAACAACTACACTCATAATTGAACATATCAACGCCCTTGGATGACCATGTCATTTCCATTGGTAAGCGTCACCGATTGGCGACGGTGATATGTCAGTACGGTCGCATATATTTCACCCAAAATAGTGGGTGTCCGCTTTATGATCCATCAATATGTTAATATCCACATTAACTTCTACCTGTGGTGTCGCATTGTCTATAGCTGGCAACACATTATAATGGTAATACATGTACACAAACTTACATCAAACTAGATGCCATGATTGTTTGTACATAATAGTTAGCCAACCTAAAGCCAACCTAACACGATTGTGTGGCCACCACATGCCTGATGACTAAAACATCCAAAAATCAAACGTGCAATCGTCCTACAGCAAATTTGACCCAACACGGGTGACCGTGTTTGACCGATACAGACATAAACTGCACCCAAACAAATAAAGACAATACCATTAAATGTCTACGGTGTATGTGTTGCAATTTGCAATTGAGTACATACAATGTCCAAAAATGGTGTAACAAGATCGATCTTGTACAATTAGCAACCAACCAAAGGGGTACGTGTCACCAATTTGGCCATGTTCGTATGTCGCCGACCACACTAACTTCCAAGTGTGAGTTCACATGGTCTAATGCTGGTAAGACACCAACTACACTCATAATACCAAAATCGTACATAGCATCGCCACTGGAGCACCATGTCATTTCTATTGGTATAAGTTGGGGGGGGGGATGTTGATTGACATGGAATACATAGGTTCAGGATGTCAACATGTGTCGTGGTGTACACACGGGGATGAGCAACACTGTTGCCAATGTTAAACATAAAAATGGCCACAATGGATGAGCATTCGTGAACCTTAAACATTGAGCATATCGTCCGTAGATTACACTTCACTAATTGGCCACATTCGTGTCCCAGTATGGTCACATTCACCTACACCCATGATGGGTGGTCATATTTTTAGATCCTTCTGCACATGTTTGTGTGGTCATCTGAATTTTGATGTCTGAAACACATAATAATGTCAAAATATACCATATAATTATTTGGATATACGTTTTAGCCGCACTAACAAGTTTGTGTGGCCACTCGAATTTTGACGCCTGAAACGCACCAAGTTCACAAATGGCATCACATCGGGGGCACTTCGTCCATGACATGTTTGACCATACTCGGTTCGTATTGTGGTCAGATTGGCGCATAATTAGATGTTACTTGATTACTTGTTTGTTCACCTGCCCCCTATATTTATACATTGTCCAATCACCACAAGCGCATACCTAACCATATATATAGTCAGCTAGAAAACGTTGCTATTGTAACTGACCACAGTATAGAAACAGTGTGATCATATTATTTGACCATTAAACAGCTACATAAGTACCCAGCCTAACATCCCCTCCAAATGTATTTCCATTCAACCGCTTTAACTGACCACACTCTAGAAACAATGTGAAACCATGTATTGAGATTGAAAGTATAAACAATTAAATTGACCACACTATAGAAACATTGTGATCATATTATGTGAACATTAAATAACTACACCAATACCTAGCCCAACCCCCCTCCATTGTCATGTTGGTTGCCATCTCAATTCCAAACGTAGCAGAACTCTTGTTTCCAATGGGCTTGCGACTATGGTCAATATTAACGGTGTGTTCAAGAATACTGTTACCGTTCACATCAATCCCCCATTCCCAAATCGCAAAAAACCCTAATTCTACGAATAAAAAATAACCAATGTTGGAGGAAAAATCAATTCATTCAGTCATGACCAATTAAACTTTCGACAAACCTGTTGTACTCCATTAACGACTTGTATCAAGCATTTTGTTCAAGATTGAAGCCCTCTGTTCGTCTGCAAAAGAATGCCCTGCAATGTCCGATTGCGTTCGTATGCCCTAGCAATGTGTTTTGATCCAAAATCACAATTTTCCCCATTCCCAAATCGTTCACATCAATTGCCATTCCCAAATCGCAAAAAAACCCTAATTATACGAATTGGAAACAACCAGTGCTGGGGAAAAAATCAATTCATTCAGTCATGACCAATTAAACTTTCGACAAATTTGTTGGACTCCATTGACGATTTGTATAAAGTGATTCGTTCAAGTTTGAAGCCCTCTGTTCGTCTGCAAAAGAACTCCCTGCAATGTCCGATTGCGTTCGTATGCCCTAGCAATGTTTTTTGATCCAAAATCACAATTTCCCCCAGCAGAATCCTCAATAGCGGCAAGTGAATAGTGGGGCTGATAGGGGACCGACAATCACGTTGCAATCAAGTGTTTAATCCTTTTTTTTTAATTAATGAAAACCACTAGCTGTTTTGACAAATGGAAAGTGGTTTTCAACCCAAAATCTCTCATGTGTGGTATAATTACTATCATCCGTCGGATCAAGATCTAATGGGCGATATTAATCTTCCTACCTTCTTACACGAAGCCCCTTCCTACTGGATCCATTCCCTATATATATATATATATATATATATATATATATATATATATATATATATATATATATATATTTTCAATATATCCAAACCACTTATGTATCATTATTCAATTACTCCCTCTATTCCAAATTAATTATCATAATTTTGACTTTCATGGTCTCCAATATCACTCTTTGATTGATAATTTCTTGTATAATATGTTATTAACAATTGCAATATTATACTTGTATGATAATATTTTTCGTTACGAATCTAATGGTGGTAATTTTATATAGAAATTCATTGTATATATTGAGAAATTTATGGTCAAAATTTTTGGAGTTTGTCTGCACAATTTTCAAAGACGACAATTAATATGAAACGGAGGGAGTATTTATTATGAATTTTTATCAATACATATCATTGATGTAAGCAACTACTACCTCCGTCCCTAAATAATTGTCCATTTGACAAAACTTTGACCCTTGATTACTCACAAATTGTAATGAATTACAATATGAAATTATCACCATTAGAAAAACATAGTACTAAAAATTACAATAATATTAATTTTATATTGTAACTTATTATAATTTGTGAGTAATTAACGGTCAAAATTTAGTCAAATGGACAATTATTCAGGGACGGAGGTAGTAGCTGGGATTTAGTGATCCCATGTGTACGAACTTTTTTAGTAATTTTATGTAATTTATTTTATGAAAGAATTTTATAATAATTATTAATTCATATAATAAGTAGAATTTAGTCAAAAACAATTAGGGAAATTGGATTTAAATAATCTGAACTTTGGACCATAGTTGACTTAATAGTCTGAACTTTATATTTGTTTCTGAATAATCTGAACTTTGGACCCCTTGGATTCTAGTAGCACGTCATTGAGTTAAGTTCAACTTAACTCAGTTGTGGGATGACGTGGCGATGGTGGCATGTGTTGAGCATTTTAAGTGTGTCATGTCACAATCGTCACATCATCTCACCACCGAGTTAGGTTGAACATGTTGTCAATGCACAATGCAAGATGTAGTTTCAAAGAGATTCCAAGCAAGCTCTGGAGATTGCAACTAATTAAGATAGAGTCACACATAGAAACATGTGGAAACATGAGATTAATAAAATTGATTAGTCATTTTGGCTTAGTGGTCTCATGGGTTAGTGCTCAACAACCAATTCTAGTTCAGATATGTTTCACATGCTAGACCACACCAAAGGATCAAAAAGGGGGCCATCAATCATCACTATCAAAGTGCAATCCTAAACCATGAAGCTTTCTGAAACTATTTTCAAAACTTTTATCACAATTGGGCTATACAAGATCAGACAAGGTCCGAAGAAAAGGTCTACCGAAAAGGTCTACCTAGCTTAATATTCATCACTGGACGGGTGCATTCACTAATACTGTCTACCCTAATTTTTTTTTCAATTTTTCATTCTTTTTTTCATTTTTTTAGAAAGCAATAAAGTTACTCCTATATGCAACATAGATGCAAATATAAAGCTTAAAAATCACAAGAAGAAACTAAGAAAAGATAAATAAAAGACACTCAGAAACCAAACCAATCCTAAATACATGTACAACTATATGGGTGAAAATCATATACATAAGCAACTATATATATAATTTCTCTGTACACAAATCATGCTCAACCACGCTAATTTCAAACCAACCCATCCATGCTAGGACACAACATTATTCTCAATGCAAGCAAGAATCAATGTTAAAGGCTATGCCAATCCCCTATCAATCCCATTCACAAGTCCAATTAAACAGGTGATACGTTTTGAAATGCAAAAGCCAAAATTCCAATGACATTTGCATGAAATTGAAGAGTAGCACATCAATGCCTTCAAAGACACCTGATATGGTAAGTATCTGTTTGATTAAAATCAATAATTGATTAATTATCCCTCGGCGTTATTTATGCAAGAATAAATATTCTGGAATAATTTAAAGAAATCTGAACAAGAGATTATAGCAGCAAATTAATCAATTCTGGATTTGTCACGAACCAAACATGGAAGTTGTGAAAAAATTGATTACTCCTTCCCTTATCATCTGAAGTATCACTCTAAAGTTGAAGAAGACTCAACGATCGTAATTCTTCTTCAACTATAAGTCAAAGACGAAGAAAGAAGAAGAAAGAATATCCAATTGCACCTCATCATATGAAGTCACTTAAAGAATCCTTATGTCGCTCCTGTAGCTAAGCCTTAGGCTTAGTGAGTTGTGATACTAGCCAACTTGTCACCTTAGATGTACTTGAATAGAGATTAATTCAAGGAATTGGTGTATGTGTAGCCAAGTAAGATAGCTTGGTGAGTATCCGTGTGTAGTTGATCAAAAGCTTTTCAGGGAATTGTTAAGCCTAATGGCCAAGTAAGAAGACTTGACTAGGAATTGATAGTAATCTGTCCTTGAAGCTAGGATTGAAGCTGAGTTGAGGAGATTGGTGAATCTCTTTGATAAGTTGTAGATCACGGCCCAATTGCCTGATCGAGTCCCCTTTCATCCAATCTGTTAAATTTTCTATTAATTATATTGAATGAACCTTGAAGTTTTTTTTTTTTTGTTGAATTGATCTTGTTTAAATAGTTGGTACACTAACGTATCTTTGTGAGATTGATATAACATTGACAGAAAAAATTCAATAACCCCATTCATCCCCCCTCCCTCTAGGGTTATTCCAATTTGTATGGGAGCCAAAAGACAACTAACAAATATCATAGATTAATTTTTTTTTAAAACCTTCAATATTTATAATTGAAAGTTTATATAATAGAGTATCTACTATACAATTAAATCCATTTAAAACCAAAATAACACTTCGGTAATATTTCATTTTGAAAAAAAAAACATTAATTGTAACTTTGTAAATCATGAGTAATTTCAAAATTCACTATACCTGTTTCTTTTAAAAAGTATAACACTTACAATGGATCAAAAGAAAACTTAGGACAAAATGAGAGTGTCACAAGCATTTAAAATTACTAATTCAAATCAATGTGCATATTTTTCTATTTTATCTTAGAAGGAAACTAACGAAGGCAAGCATCCATCATGTATAGAATTATATCAATCTTCTCGTCAGTTGGAAAGATGAATATCTATCAAAATAAGTTGCAAACCATTAATTTATTAAATTGCAAGTGTCCAAACCATGGGTAACAAAATATGTAGCATTTTTATAAGTTTAGGTCAAATAGTGGAGAACAACGATTATTAACAGACTTTGGTAGATTGTGGGCATGCTTTCCTTACATTACACGTACTATAATTGTTCTGAATTAAACTTTACCAAAGATATAGTACAGTCTGCCTCTTGTTTACGCAATAACCCTAGTGCAATTTTCAATCGTGTTAATTATCTTTATAAAATATGGGCACCAAATAATTAATTATTAATTGAGATAGGCCGGGTGAGGAAGGAGAGGATCGTATCTTATTGGGTTAACGTGGTGTCGTACGATTTGGCTTCATTTATCACCTCAAATCAAAGGGGAAACGATAGCATTAAAGTATTATATATACACCAAGTAGTGAAGTTGTGATGATGATGATAAAAGGATGATTGCTGGAATGACGAGAGAAAGCGACCCTATCACTCACTCCATCACCGACCTTTGTAAAAATACCCCACCATTTGTTTGCCCTTGACTGCATATGACTCGGACATATTTTTCCTCCAAAAGTTAACTTCATATACCCATCTTAAAAAAGGTCAACTTCATTGACTGTGTGCTCGTGCATGGGTTTGAACTCATTCCAATGATTCAACTAATATTCTATTTCATTCAACGATTCAAAATCTAAAAAAAATATATATAAAAAAATAATAATTTTTGTATATAAGTTCCACAGTTTTGGAACTCCACATCTTGCATCTTTCCTTACTTTTTATTGCTGGAATTTTTTTTAATTTTACTTTAAAAGTATATGTTGTGTGTAGTAAATTAGGATAATCGAAAATATTTTATTTAGAGTTCTAACTTTGAATTCCTTCAATTGCAGAGAATGAAGAACTGAGTTCCAAAAATTTTAAAAATAAGATGATGTGTTAGAATGAACCTCCACCAAAGATCCAAAACAATAGAATATCATTGCACATGCTATAAGAACAACTCTCTTAGAAAGTGTCACTGCATGATTTTTACGTTTCTTAGTCTCACAATTATGGTAATCCTAGCCGATCACCTCTTGTCTGACTAGTAAGAGGTCCACCTTCTATCTCAATCCTTCATGGTTAGATTTTGGAAGGGGCATTTCTCCCTTAACTATTTAGAATATATTGCAGGTGGGATAAGTCCAACTTTGGGCATGGCACCCCCGTACCCCGTCCCTTATAGCTAGGCTTGTTGGATTAGACCTATACGATAGGGGTCCAATGAATTAGACTATCTATCTATGTAAAAAAAAACAAAAAAACAAATAATAATAAGGATATTAGACCCTAATATCCTGAATTATTGGGGTATTGGACAATAATATACCGAACTTTGACCTTTGACAATAATATACCAAACTTTGGGGGGTGTTGGACAATATTGCACCCGGAACTATTCCGGCGATGGTTGACTCGGGGGATATCATACGTGGCAGGCGGAGGTGCTGAGTTGGCAAAAAAAATTAAATTTTTTGACAGATCAGATTAGCCACATAAATAAAGGTATTTTTTATTTAGGATTATTGGACGCTAATATACTGAACTATTAGGGTATTGGACAATAATATACTGAACTTTGACCTTGCACAATAATATACCGAACTTTGGAATGATTGATTTCAATAACTACAAGTCTACAACACCACATATAAATTATATAAAACTAGCATAGAATTCCTATAAACATAATTACAATAGAAAAATTTTGAATGGGCAAAGGAACAAAGTCAGCACCTATAAACATCATTACAATATAAAACTGAGTAAATTAGGGATTGCTTCAATATTACACCGAAAATCCACTACATAAACACAAAACTAGCACAGAATTCCTATAAACATAATTACAATAGAAAAATTTTGATAATCAATCAAACAAATTTTACGAATTTTACCTCAACAATTAGGGTTCTTCGCGCTAGTAAAGTTCTGTCCAAATTGCTTCAGTGTGATGAGTTTGGATAGAAGAACATCAACAATGGCAAATTACGGTTCAGTTGGAGATTTTAAGAGCAGCCATTGTTGATGAGAAGGTTGGAAGAATGAAGATGAATCGGACTTGCTGTGTCGAATGGAAAAAAAAATGAAGATGAACAGCCACTTAATTGAAGGTCAGAGGATGAAGATGAATTGAACTATTGGGTACTGGTTTTTTGCTGATACCGTGAAAAAGAACGATGCTATAGTCTATTGATGCACTCTTGTTTTTATTATTTAATTATAAAATCTTTGATGGGTAAGGGAACAAATACCCTGTATTATTGAAGCAGAAAAATTTTGGTGTATTATTGAAGCAAGCTCTAATTTACCCAGTTTTATATTATAATTATGTTTATAGGTGGTGACTTTGTTCATTTAACCATTCAAAATTTTTATATTGTAATTATGTTTATAGGAATTCTGTGCTAGTGTTATATAATTTATGTGTGGTGTTTTAGACTTGTAGTTATTGAAATCAATCATTCCAAAGTTCGGTATATTATTGTCCAAGGTCAAAGTTCGGTATATTATTGTCCAATATCCCAATAGTTCAATATGTTACCGTCCAATAATCCTAAATAAAAAATACATTTACTTATGTGGCTTATCTGATCTGTCAAAAAAATTAAATTTTTTTTGCCAACTCAGCATCTCCGCCTACCACGTATGATATCCACCGAGTCAACCATCGCCGGAATAGTTCGGGTGCAATATTGTCCAACACCCCCCAAAATTCGGTATATTATTGTCCAATACCCCAATAGTGCAGTATATTAGCATCCAATAATCCTAATAATAATAATAATAATAATAATAATAATAATAATAATAATCCTAACTGAGTAGAATTTATAAAAATAATGAAAAACATAGTAAATATATTATAAAAATACCTATAGGACCCGGGGAAAAACCAACCGTTTTTCCTCGTGTGTGCTACTTAATGATCGGGAAGGTTGTTTAATCCTTAAATAAGGATATTTTTATTTTCGAAAGAAGAGGACTAAACTCATTTTAATTACCGCAAAATAGTGTCAAATTATCAATATCCCGGTAACGAACCATTTCAGAGTCGGGCCAAAGAGAAGGAAATGGGCTCTACCAGGTTGCGGCCTTGCTAGGTGTCCGAGCATGCCCATTACCCCTGGCCCGTGGAGAAATGGTTGTTGGGCCTGAGCAAGGCCCAGATTCTACACATTTCTTCACGGTTCGACCTAGGAATATGGATATTGGATGTTATTGACACATTTTGGATTATTCTGCCACGATATTGTATGAAATTAAATGAATTTAGATGAATTTAGATAGGAAAAAGACTCACCAGTTGATTTAAGGAAATCAATGAACCAAAAAAAGAATAAAAAACTCTGGTCTACGAACGCAGATTCCGAGCCCGGGGGTAAGGCTATGAATTCGAAAATTAAAGAATTCTCGAATCCGCTTGTTTAAAAACAGATTCTACTAAAATCGAACTTGAAATGAAATGAACGGGGAGAAGTTTAATAATTTTCACAATATTATACTCCGAACATGCAAGAGTAAAACATGATTTCTTTTACAAAATAATGTACAAGTAGGATTCTTCAAAAAATAAAGTACATGATTAAAACACAATAACAAAGATGAACAAACCTCACTTTAAATCCCAATGTGATGGAAGGAAAATCGATCTCTTTATTACGAACACTTGAATATGATGTCGATTTGGGGACATTGAATGAGATGAGGGGTGTTTGAGAGTGGTGAGAAGTAAAGTGTATGGATGATATGGATGGTAGAATGATGATGTCATGATGGTGGAGACTAGGAATTTAGATAAGAGAATTTTGAGAAAGTAGATGATGGAAGAGAAGAAGTATTGGTGATGGGATTGTGATGATGATTGTTGGTGAAATGAATGGAAGGATGAGGGGGTATCTATAGGTGGGGTGAAGTGGATGAAGATGGAAGGAAGGGGAGGCATGATCCTAAGATCATGCCCCATGGCAGATAGCAAGGTCGTATGGCCTTCCTCATGGAAAGAGTCAAAGGTCAATGGCGTTAATCATGGGATTGCATGGCATGGGAGGGAAAAGTCTGAAGCGAAAATTAAATTGCCGAGCAAGGCCATGCGGCCTATCACACTCCATCATGCGGATTGCTGACATGGCAGGCGCGAAAATGATCTCTTCCCCGAGCAAGCCCCTGCGGCCATACTCAGTTTTTCTTGGCTAGATTGCATATTGGGCCTGGTTTCCGGGTCTGGAAGCTGAGGAAGGCCGCTGGGCCTTGCTATCTAACTAAGCACAATTTCGAACGACCATAATTCCTTCATCCGAACTCTGATTGAGGTATTTCAAAAAGCGTTGGAAAGTTTATGATGTGTACTTTACTCTCATCAAAAGAAATAAAGCCAATGAGAATTGTGGAAAAAATGGTATTCAAAAGGGTGAGCACATGTATATGGAAAGGGCGAAAAATGAAGGCTTTTTGTGGTGGGTTGGCCTGGTAGCTTTTGATTGAGAAAGGCCCATTGACTTTGCTTTCATTCTAGCCTCTTTTCTTATTGTACTTGGTTTGTATACTTATCTCGGTACAAAATTTGGCACCTTTAGTACCCCACATCAAAATAGCATAATAGTGATAATAATTATAACTGTTCATATTTTGGTCCGGACCGGTTGACCCAAAAAACTCAAACCGAAAAAATGGACCAAACCAGGACCAAATAGTAACCGGACCGGTCTTCGATCCAATTTTTAAAGTTTTCAGGTTTCGGTCCTGGTTAGTTCAAACCCGGAAAATCCCAAACCTGGACCGAAAATCCAATTATTATAAATTTTAAATTTAAATCAAAAAAATATTCATGATATTATAAACGCACGCTTATCAAAATATTATCACCTAAAAAAATATTATATGATAATTCAACGGCCCCTCCGCTTAAAATTAGAAAGATAAATATTCTGACATATATTCATCCTAGTGTAACTTTATATAAATTCACGTAGATGGTAATTAAATTTTAGCTAACTTTGTATACGTATGTATTTATGTGTGACTACAAAATTTAATATTATTATGTATTCTACCATATTATTATACCATGTAAAATTTTTATAATTCATTACTTTCTACAATTTTCCACCAAAATTCTATAAACAATAACTTACAATACAAAAAAATGTAGTTTCTAACAAAGGACATACATTAATTAATTAACTAATCAGTCATTTTACAAATTTTAATCGAAAAATTTCAGAAATATATCAATTGGTCCGAACTGGTCTGGGTTAGTCCGGTTCAAATCCTAACTGGGTTGGTCTGGGTTGAGACCGGTTTTTCTGGCCTGGTCTTTGGTCCAAAGTTTTTGCTATTTCGAGTTACGGTCTGGTCTGGTCAGGTCCGGGTTTGACCCAATGAACACCCCTAATAATAATTATCTTTATATCAAATTTCATATACTTATAAACACTAGTTTATATTGATATAATATTTTCTCTCTCTACACCTACCCAACCAACCTTTTCCATTAATTACCCATTCCGATGCCTATGGCGGCCGATTCACGGCCGCCGCCAATACCACCACTCCCTAATCTACTAATCCATGTCCTTTCTTTTCTGGTTTAGGCCATTTTTAGGTTATTGTTTTCAACGTGTTTTTTTTTTGTACGTGTGAGGCTTCAAGTTCAAGCCCAGCATCGGGTAGTGAATCGACTGCTGATTCGCTGGCAATCGTTGTCGTCAACGACCTTTTCTGGTGAGTACCTTCATGTTGGGTTGAGATCGACGTTCACAGCAATCTTCAGGTGGTAGTGGTGCCTGGCACATCCCTTGGTTAGGGATATATGGGGCGGTGCCAGTAGAGTACTCAAAGCTAACACGTCGTCACTCACTTTTTGGCTCCCAGGTGCTATGCTATCTTTTGAAGTCTCCATTATGTTCTTGTAGGTTCTATTTATGGTTTCGCTATTATGTGAGCTGGATGTTACGTACTTCTCCACTTATTTAGTTTGGGTGTAGTCTTGTTTTGAAGTATTGGTTTTTAGTCTTTAAGTTCTCTAGTGCATCTGTTCTTTTCTTTTGGTTAAGGTTGTTGTTCGTGCACTAGATTGATTTGAGGCTTTTCTACATTCTTTGGGTTTTAGTATAGATGTGAACACCCCTTGGTTAGGGCTTTTAGAAGGTTGGGAAGATGAATTTGATAAGGAGGTCCTTAATCTTTTAGGACAAATGAATCATGTCCGTCAAGCCTTATTCACAACAAAAGAGTTTAAGGAGGAGGGTCATAAGCTGTTTAGGAACAACCAGTTTCAATGTGTTGTCAACCTGTATGAAAAAACCTTGCAATTTATTTGTGCTAGTGAACCAATGTCTGAGGATGATTACCAATTGATGTGGAATTTGGCTGTGTCGCTCAACCTCAATCTTACAGCTTGTGAACTAATGCTGGGAGGATATCAAAAGGTCATCGATGTTTTTGGGTATGTTTTAAAGTTAGACCTAGTTAATGTTAAAGCATACTATCGTAATGGTGTTGCTCATGTTAAGATAGGTAAGTTGGACAAAGTTGGGAAAGCACTTATAAGGCCCTTGAGATTAATTCTTCGAAGTTGGAGGCACAGACCATATTGGAGTGGGTTGAGGCTGCTGTGGAGACAAGGAGGACAACCATCACCTTTAGCAAAACAACATATTCGGGGATATCTAGCAACTTAGGATCACTAAATGATCTAAAAGTCTATCGTCACAAGGTGCAAAGGTTGGGTAGAGAATTGTTGTATCTCCAGTTTAAGGGAATACACAGAGTCAGGGAGACAGGAGTTGGGGATGACCACGACTCCAAGGTTCAAGGGAGAGTGAATGAGAGAGTTCATGAAAAGGTACATTCCATATCTCTTAATTCAACTATTATGCTAAGCGTGGAGAATAGGGTTGACTTGAGTCCTATGCTATCTTTGGTATTCAGTCCATTGACAAGGGACAAATCTGATGTTCAACCATGTCTAAAATTTGTCACTTAGCCAAAGGTGATGTATTGTCCATCTATTAGGACAGTTATGATACATTTTGGTGAAGAAGACAATGAGTTTTTATTACCCCAGGAGTATGAGTTTTCTGATGGTGAGAGTGAAAGCCCAAACACAACAAGGTATGGAGAACATGGTAGTGACAATATATCCGTTAAGAGACTTTGGGGTCAGAGTTTGAAGAGAAAAAGCAGTCTACAGTCAATTTGGAAGTGGATCTTTCATTAGAGTAAGTCCATTGCAATGTACTCTAGTAATTGCAGCAAAGAGACAATTGTTTTTCGTTTGTCGCTACTTGAGGAAGCAACAATGCAACAAGGACGCCCACGAGTATGTAATGGTAGACAACTAATTGCTAGGTTGCCAATAGGTTTGTTTTGCAGGGACCAAGACAAACTTGCAGGAGGGGCGTATGTCCTAGGAAGTTTGTGCACAACCAATGAAATGTCTCAACAAAGGTGACCCAGGAACAGAAAGTTGGAAGTCGCCGAGGGAATTTCAAGATATCCTTTAGAATTGTCAGCAACTTTGTTTAAATTTAGTTGGTTGTTTTTTTTCCTAACTACAAAAAAGTTAGTGTTAAGGGATCACATGACCTTGCATTATAGGCATGGTCAAGCATCCTTCCTTAACGATGTATTGTTTCACTTGTAATGACTTCGCTGCCCAAAAAAAAATTATCTTTATATTAATCGAAGTTTTTTTTGTTGTTCAAAAGCCAAAAAGGACTAAAGAGTTTGCAACGAGTTTGCAGAAACAACATAATAAAACAACTCGGTAGTAACTGTGGAATATAAAAGAGATGATCAAAGCATAAAAATATCAATATAAAACTACTAACCATGGTTAATCAATATTTTTTGTCTTCCTTTCTTACAACCATATGTCTTTAAAAATCACGTTGTCATCTCCTCATCATCACAGATGAAGCCCAAACTGCATCCAATATTTGTCGCTTTGTGTGCTTCCTCATCCAATCTCGATAGAGAATAATCCTGATATCGATCCCTACCCTATCTTCATTGTTGAACTTATGCTTTTTAGTATGCTTTTTATTTCCTTTATTATGACCCGAACTCCTTGATCGAAGAAGTGACCCTGCAAGTTACTTGTTTGAACAAACACCCCTAGGATTTACACATTATGCATGCTATGATGTCTCTTATGTCTAGCTCTAACATTCGAAGCCTCGTGAAGAAAGTCCTCACAAGCAGGGGGAAAGTTAGAACCTAAAACATCAGCAAAGGGACCAGACGAATCACTAATAATGCGATCACTATCAGAAATGAGCACCTTATCATTGTTCTACTCACCACTGAATTGAGAGTCGCTCATGAGAACATCTCTTAAGGGCAACTTGATCATAACCTTAGAACAAGCTTTAGAAATGTTGATTGAGACTGTGATGGTTTTTCTCGAATTGAAAGCACTGTCTGCCAATAGGCCCACAAGGTTGTCTACGATAACCTCAATAGAATCAATCTTCCCACCTTGAATATTACCAGACAAAGCACCCTTGAAATTTTGATTATCCTTAGGCACCCACTTCCAAACCTTTAAAACCCTCTTAGATTGTTGTTTTGAACTCAAATTTTTGTTAAACTTATCCCAAGATACAGATAAAAGATGCACACCAAATAATTTGTCACAAAGACCTTGAATAACATTCGAACCTGCTTGTTTGTCTTTAAACTGAACAAAGCTAAAACACTTTCCATTTCTCCCATCTTTTCGAGGAATGTAGACATTAACAATATCACCAAATTTCGTAAATAAATTTCCCAAATCTATCTTAGTTTCATTCACCTCTCTTTTTCTGCTTCCCCATATATCAATGACTCAATGTCTCATATGAAACGTAAAAAGTGTAGGAAATTTTGGGGAAACACGGACACACACAAGATGAGGGATCATTTGGGTAGCTAGGAGTTGAGGGCTAAAACCCGTCTCCCCTTAAGACTTCTTCACAAGACCGTGAATAGACTTAGGCATAAAACCTAACTTCTTGTGAGGAAAGAACGAGGTTTGTCAAGAACTCTCAAAGAATGTTGTTGCAGTCAACACCTCAAAGAGTGTGTTGAAGCTCTCTAGGAACTTGAAGAAGATGAGAAGAGGTGTATGTTAGACGAATGAATTCATCCTCCTTTTATAGCGAAATAATGCATCAAAGTTCCCTCAAAAATCCAATGATTCATGAGCATGATCCACGGGATCGCAACTTGATATGGGGGGGGTCAATTTTGACTAATTAATTCAATCAATATTCAACCACAAAAATATCCCCATGTGGTAATAATCGAGGCTAAAATCAAGGAAATTCAAATTTCACACTGTTGGACATCACCACAGTTCATGTTGAACCAACACGGACCGTGGTGATCACAACACGACCCGTGCCAGACTGGCATGGTCCGTGTTGGCTTGTTTAGACATTACTTGAGCCTCTGGATGCCAACGCGGCCCTTGTCCAACCTGACATGCTCCGTGTTGGTCTAGTTTTAGCTCCTAAACTCGTTTTTACCTTATGGTCCTTATGTAATGAATTTCCTTATCCTCTTAACTCTTAAAATATTTCAACAAAAAGATGCCTATAACAGTCTTCATCCATCCCCCCAACTAGAAATCAGGTGTAAGGCCGGAGGCCACCTTACTTTATGGTCCCAACCCAAGTATAACAAGTAGTCCAATCGTAATCATACAAACACTACGCAACCTAAATGAAAACGCAATCCATCAAATAGACGCGACTCATCATCAGACGACGTTGCTTAACTAATTTTTCAAATAAAACACGGGATGGAAATGACACATGGGATAGAAACGACACCGTTTATGACCTCGCAAAACCCCTAGATTATGTGCGCCACTATAGCTAGTAACATTTGCTCATAATGTTCATTGCAAAATGATAAACATTTTGATGTCTGATTTTTTCTTTCTCTAGCTCTATTTCTCTCTTATCTTTTCGGCTCTTCTTTTTCTATGCTTCCCAATCTAAACTTCTTGGCTTATCTTTTTTTCTCTCTCTAGTTTGTTGATTATGCTCCTACCTAGGAGGATGATCTAGAAACAAGTTTTAGAACAATCAAATTGAAATGCTAAATTAGTAAGGCACTCTACAGCACGTTTATATTTCCTAGCATAATAACTTCTTAGCGTGGAGATTCAACAAGGTCCTTGCATTGGTTGACAATAGGTTTTTGCTCAAGACTAGCCAATGTTTTTGGTAACAAACATTGTCTGTTAACTCTATATTGTTTTACACGTGAAAAAAAAATTATTTTAACCAAAAATCTATATATATATATATATATATATATATATATATATATATAATGACAAAGTTGTGGGTCACCCCCAAATATTGAAAGGAGAGTGATTATAGGTATATCGACCAATCAGAATGCACATAATTTATTTTCTTTTTTGGCAATTAAAAATTCGGATAATTAATATATAAAAATATAACTCCCCACCCAAATACTTATTTGTTCATTGCATTAAACGTAGCTCAATCAAATGCTTCTCTCTTTCTTTTCGAAATAATGCATCTCTACTCTCTCTCTCTCTCTCTCTCTCTCTCTCTCTCTCTCTCTTCACTAAAAATTCTAAATCCACATTAATTCTCATTCTCCTTGAAATACAATTGTTCTTCAATGTTCAATTGAATTGATGAGTTTTCAATTAGGGGTTTTTTTTTTTTGATAGAAGGTTTTGTATTTCAATTACTTGACTCTAATTTTTTCAGGAAAAATTCTTCCCATTCATTTTAGATTTCATTTGGATTTACATAGGTAGTCGCACAACCATCCAAATTTGATCCAATGCACCAGATTAATTATGCACACATGTACCACAAAACCGGAAACCACCCATGTATTTTTAAGAAAACTGCTAGTGGTTTTCTGGAAAAATAAAAAAAAAGGCAACAAAATCCAAAAATAGAAAAAAATATATGTTTTTTAGCTAAAAAAAAGGAAACAATTAAGGTAATTGATAAATCTGATTTTTTTTATAACCAAAAATAGTAGATAACATATTTTCAAGATTTGTTATTGCTGAATTCAATCACAGTCAACACACTTACACGCAAATTCATTCATCATCTTCACGTACGCATCACTACAAGAATGACTCACTTGCGCCACCAAAGTGGCCACGGGAAGCAAGTTTAGGTGGACAGATTTTAATGTTTATAATCCATAGATCCAAAGTATGTTTGCCATGAATGTAATTCTTTAGTGGCCAATTAAGAAAATGGTTCCTTGTTAACCATGGAATAAAAGTTAATCGTGGCTAGTTTGTGAATTTGGCCATGACAAAAACATTTATGGCCACTAGTCGTGGCTAGTTTGTTAATTTGGTCATTATAAAAATATATTGTGGCCAATAGTCGTGGCTAGTTTGTGAATTTGGCCATGATAAAAATATCTTGTGGCCAATAGTCATGGCTTGGCCATGATAAAAATATATTGTGGCCAATAGTCATGACTAGTTTGAAAATTTGGTCATGATTAAAATATATCGTGGTTAGTTTGTGAATTTGGCCATGATAAAAATATTTTGTGGCCAATAGTCATGATTACTTTGAAAATTTGGCCATTATAAAAATATATTGTGGCCAATAATCATGGTTAGTTTGAAAATTTGGCCATGATAAAAATATACCGTCGCTAGTTTGTGAATTTAGCCATGAAAAAAAATTTGGCCATGACTACTTATATCACCAAGATGCACTTTCTTGTATGGTAGCTCATCCGTTGGGAACTCCTCAGTTAAGCGTGCTTGGGTGGGAATAGTCTCAGGATGGGTGACCTCCTAGGAAGTTTTCTCAGGCAGCGTCTGAGCGGAACAAAGCACGCTCGAAAGACTCTGGTGATTTGGGGACCAGCCAACAATCCTTGAAGCAGTTATCGATAATATCCGCAGCTCGGAGAGGCCGGGGCATTACAATTGGTTACACACATAGTCATATATAGGCGATTATTAGCAGAAATAATATTTTTTTTAATATATAATTATTTTTTTATAAAATCTAGCCACGGATGATAGCGTGGCTAATATAATTTAGTGGACACTATGTTATTTGTGGCTAATATACTTATTAGCCACGAAAGATATTGTGGAGAATCGGAATAAATAACTCAAGTTGGACAATACTTAGCCACTAAATATTTTGTGGCAAGTACTTTGATAGCTCGCCATGTCATGGATATTTCTGTTGCCATTTTATTAGCCATAAGGCCATTCGCCACGAAAGGCCACTTACAAGATTTCCATGGCCAATTGCATTCGCCACGAGATATTTTTACTTTAACCACGAATAATTCCGTGGCGTAAGTGAGTCATTCTTATAGTGGCATTTAGGGAGATTAATCGCGTCTAACAGGTATAATCGTTTATCGTTTCTTTTTTTTTTGACATGTCAATAGTACATAAGCCATACTGAAAATGTATTTTCGAAAAATGTTGAACAATCCATGTGCATTAGGCATGTCGATAATTTGTGAAGGGGAAGTGGATAATGGTTTGTCCAGTTAAATTCAATTTTGGCATGTATATCATGCAAAAGTGGATATTGAGAATTATGATTCATGTTAAAGTGACAAAATTACATAGCCGATCACATTGTGTATAATTTATATGTATATTGACAAATTCGTGGTTAGTTTTAGTTCATTGATTACACATGTTATAAGTGTGAACAATACGGTGTATGACCACAATCAGTATGTGTGTGACCACAGTCAGTATATAAGTGGAGAATGGTTGTCGAGTTAAATTTAATTATAATGTTGCATATCATGCAAAAGTGGATATTGAGAATTATGATTCATGTTAAAGTGACAAAATTACATAGCCGATCACATTGTGTATATTTTTTAATGTATATTGAAAAATTCGTGGTTAGTTTAAGTTCATTGGCAAGACAAACGTTATAAATGTGGACTATACGGTGTATGACCACAGACAGTATGTGTGTGACCACAATCAGTATATGTTAGGCCACATCATGTATAATTTGTACACGTTGACCTCACACCTTATAAGTGTGTGTATGATCAAAGTCAGTATGTGTCCGACCACATTATGCATAGTTGGTACACGTTCACACCTTATTGGTGTATACATCAGTGGACCACAAATCATCATGTACACAGGCAACATGTATATGACCACACAAATATACACGACCACAGTCAAATTGTGTATAACCACAGTCAGTAAACGTATGAACACAATCATGTCCATTGGTTGACCACAACCGTTATGAGTAGGTGTATTCCTACATGAAACATGTACATTTGCAATGCTTCATATTTACTGCGATATATGTGATGTGTTATAGGGTACCGTGACTATCGTTTATCTTTGCAAAATGCAGCGCAGTGGGGTGTAGCCAGCACAACTATGTGGTGCCACCACCGGTACCGGACAGCGACGAGACGAGCATGACGATCTACTGGCCCAGGTGTGACGACGAAACAATTGTACCAACCATTGGGAAGTTGGAGCGTCCGGGCTGGGGCCCGAGCCTCAAAAATAATAATTGCTAACAAGACCCGCACCCCCTCCACGAAACACGATGAAAATAACTCCAATGACGGGTGTGGAGTCCGTTTCAAGGTGGACCCGGGACCCTGCAGGCGTGGTTTGAACGGCATCAGGTGTGGCATCCACTTCAAATGGGACCCCGGACGATGGGAGTGGAGCTACGGGTCCTCATCGGACCTACTTCGGGCCTTTAAAAGGGTTCAGAGTAATTCGGAAAGAATAAGCGAAAAAGGGTCAACGTGGGTTGTCGGAATGGACGCGCCTTCCCGCTTTGGGTCATAACTCCTTCAATATAACTCCTATGGGTCTCAAATTTTGGGAGCTTAAAGCACACACCGAGTGTTTTCCATCGATATCTTACGAGCCTAAAATGGAGCCCGGATGAAGAAGCTATGCGCATTTGAAGCCGGCAGAAGAAAACTGCCCCAGAACAAGGTCGCGCCCGAGTCGTCTGCTGTCACATCCGAGTCATTGTCCTGTCCCGGTCGTCGCGCTCGCAACGGACCTGGTCGCGCCCGCGACCCCATTCGGCCAGTGACGGTTTGTGGCAAACAGAAGCCTGTCGTGCCCGCGACCTCCCGTTCATGTGCGTGTTTCCGGCCCAAAACGCTGCGTTTTGTTTATTTACGCTGCGTTTTGTTTATTTTTTTTTTTTTCCAATGCTATATATACCCCCTCCCTTGGCATTGTTGGTAGTTTTTTGCTGAATTGAATTGTAATGCTTGGCATTGTAGGGTTCTCCCTTGTTTTCTCAAAAATCTTGTTCTTACCTATTCTTTTTGTGGATGGTGGTGTTAGCAAGTCATTCCTTGTGATTATTTAGTGGATTACCTTGGATAATCATTGGGGAGTGTTAGGCCTTTAGGTTGTGGATTACCTAGCCACAAGGTCATATCCTTCATTCATTGTTTAAGTTTTGTTCGATTGTTGAATCAAAGTTCCAACTCAAGCTAAATAATCAACACTCCCACCACGCCATGCTCCAGAAGTGGTTCAACACGTTGGGTGATGCCAAAATGTTTTACGAGAAGTATGCCATAGCAGCAAGGTTTAGTGTACGCAGCAGTACGCACACAATAGAGAGGACTGAAAGAGGTAGGGAGTGGAAGTACTTCTACTGCTCACGCGAGGGACATAGGTGGAAGAAGGATGATGCATTCGAGACTGTGGACTCAAACAGCCCCAAAACATACGCCGACAAGGGAAAGGGTCTGGCCGGCAGCGTTGATGACACATCCAACATACACCTTCAACGCGACGTAGGCTAGCTGAGACCCGAGTCACGATATATTGGCCAAAGTGCAATGATGAGGAAATTGTTCCCCGTATTGGGATGGGGTTTATTACGCTGGCCGAAGCAAAATCTTTTTGTGAAAGCTATGCAGTTATATATGGCGGGGATCAGTGTTCGGAGTGGCCCCCACACCACGAAGGAGAATGAAAGGGGGAGGTAGTGGAAATACTTCTATAGCATGGAAGGTGGGAATAGCGTCGGGGGTAAAGGAAAGGGGGCGCCCAACAATAACGATAACAATGCCCACAGGCCGCTACCTTGTAGACGTGATTAATCTGCGACATGGACATGTAGTACGGCCGACACGACTTGCCGTTGTACATGTTCAGATGCATACCTGTAGACACCGGATTTTGGCACATGAATATATAGCATATCTATATAACAAGGCAGAAAGGAAGAAGAAGGAGAAGCCAATAGATAAGCTAGTTCAGACTTCTGGATTTTAGCATAGTTTTATATACCATTCGTGTAATATTTATTGTTTTCTCTCTTTATGTACTTTTAGTTATGTACTTTAGTTAGAAAATAAGGAAATCCGAAGCCGAGCCAAAACTGAGCCGAGACAGTTCCTCACATGCACTCAACATGCCCAAGTTCGGACGAGCACACATGCACAATTACATGTGAATTTCCTAGCCTATTGCAGGCATGATCTTTACGTAAGCAATTGAGGCTTCATTTAGCCATGCAAAGGCTAAGTAAAGATCACATGCAAAATGCCACCAAAAGGTCTCAAGATCAAAGCCTCACAAAAGCATTCAAAGACATCTCATATACATCAAATAAGCTTCCACCGTCCAGTGTGAACAGTTGACTTCGAATACATTCCATTCAAATCCTCACCGTCCAAGAATGCATGAAGGAAATTAGGTTCATCCCTCCCTTTTGCATAGGCCGGTCGGCCTCCACGCTGTCCACACCGTAGATTCAGCCTCCCAGCTCCACCGACCACCAAGAACACTCCCCTTGCCACCTAGTTGTCTGTGCCAGTCAATTGCGCAAGTTCGAGGGTATGAATGTGCATGTATGAGCATGTATTCTAAGCCTATCCTAAACCTATAAATACCCCCTCTTGTTGTAGCCAAATCACTCAATCATTCACTCATTCTTCCCCTCCTACACTCTCATTCATCCACTCTCTCTTTCTTTCATCATCTCTCTAATCTCTATTCTAGTATCATCATTTTACCACTCTTTTCTTATCACATTTCCACCATTATCTTATTATCCTGATCTCCTTATCTTTATCCTCTTAAACTCCTTAATCCATACTCTCATAATATCCTCACCATTCTTACATAAAATCCTCACAAAATATCCTAAAATACCACCAAAAACCCACAAAAAAGTCCTTTCTTCCTACACCTTTTCTATCATCTTTTACACCACATTCTTACCATCATAATATCCATTCTTTTATCTTTTTCAATCCCCTAATCCATATTCTCATCCTATCATCCCCATCTCCACATAAATCTCCCACAAAACTATCCTTAAACATCATAAAAAGAGCCTTTCTTCCTATCTTTTTTCCTATCTTTCTTCACCACTTTCCTACCATTATTATCTCCATTTCTCCACTTCTTTAAGACCTCTTATCTCCATTCTCATCTTCCTTCCATTATCCTTCCATAAAACCCTAAAAACTCCACAAAAAGCCTAATCTTTCTACTACCCAAAACACCACAAAAAGAGCATTTTCCTACCCTTTTTCTCATCCCTTTTCCATACTTTTCCCCATCCAATTTTGGCACCATTTTGGCATATTCAAGAGGAGTATTCAAGGTATCCAAAGGCTACTACAACAAAGGCTAGGCAAGGCTTCCCTTCCAAAGACATAATGTAAGCTTCTAAGTGTTCTTTATGTAAATAATGTGTTGTATATTATGTACCTATCTTTCTTTTATTCTTTTGCATGTTCAATGAAATAATTCTATAAAGTATTCATTCATTTCCCTTCCAAACTTTATTAAAAGCACATTTTAAACTTTTAGTATAATCTTTTCTTTTGTGAGAGGTGAACTCTTAAAGTTTACTTTTCGAGTTCATAGCCTTACCCCCGGATCCATTCTTGGGTTTCCTAGGCGGAGTCTTTCTTTCTTTTCCTTTTAGATTTGTCTTGGCTTTTCCCTTAAAAAGTCGGGTGGCGACTCCCATTTCGAACTAAAACACATCAAGGATTGCATAAACTATGGTTAACATGGTTTTACAATGTATCGATGTAACTTTAGGGTTTCTTTCTTATATTTCTAAATAATATTTGCATAAATCACTCTCTTCCGAGCCTAACATTTAAATGAGCAAATTGGGTTAAATTTAGAAGAGTTTGGACCAAGTGGATGTTCACTCTTAAAGGTTTAATTCAAGGACTCATAAAATGCCTAAGTAAAGGGAAAGTGATTTTACAAAATATTATTCATGAAATGTACGATTAATTCCTCAAAGAGTTTTCAAAGGTTAAACCCCAGCACAAATCACCGAATCACACCCCAATCCAAACCATGGACGTTCGGAAGCCCAAACGATGAGGAAAAATGTCAACAATGTCGTATTCAATTGTTGTACATGTCGCATTATACATTATGTATTGGAATAAATTAGCATCTATATGGTTGTTGGTTTTTAATGATTATCAAGCTACATTCCAAATTGCAAGAGCATACGTATACGTCACTCAACTCATTTGTAAATTTTATAATGTGTTATGGCATCGGTAGTTTGTAAGTGGCCACGATAGCTTAAATGGTCACCCAATGGCACAATCAATATAAGCGTTTGAGCTAGAAAAACTAGTGTGGTCACTCGCGACTACTATTATGTTTAGTTGGATGCGATACATGTTGGTGACTACATTGCCTACACACTGTGGTCACAACCTTTTAGTTTACAATCCTATTACTCTTCAGATGCATGCTCACTCATTATACTTCTAATTCTTAGGTTTCTACCAAGCATTAGAGTTGGACAAATTAGCGTGGTTACTCACGCCTGTTATTAATTTCATTTGGATGCGATTCACTTTGGTGATCACACTACTAACACAGTGTGGTCCTAACCTATCAGTTTATAGTCTTATTGCTCTTTAGATGTGTGCTGACCCATTAAACCTCTATTTTAATTCTTAGGTTTATATTAAGTGTTGTCACTGGAATGGGATGTGTAGTCAAAATTATGTACTAGAATAAGTTAACACTTATCTAGTTGTTTGTTTTTTAATGATTGACAAGCTGCATTCCAAATTGTAAGAGCATACGTATACGTCAATCAACTCGTTTGTAAATTTTATAATGTGTTATAGCATCAGTAGTTTGTAAGTGGAAACAATAGTTTAAATGGTCACACAGTGGAACAATCAATGTAAGCGTTGGCCTTGGTCAAACTAGTATAGTCACTAACGCTTGTCATTGTGTTCTTTTGGCTACGATTCACTTTATTGACCACAGTGCTTACTCAATGTGCTCACATCCTTTCAGTTTACATTTCTATTACTCTACCTATGTGTGTCGGCCCATTATACTTCCAATTCTTAGGTTTCTATTAAGTATGGTCACTAGAATGGGATGTGTTGTCAAACTTGCTATGAAGTGAATCATGGTATAAACTAAAAGCATATAGTGTGACAACAATCTGGGGCATATATGTGTGGTCATAGAACAATAAATGTGGTGAATAGTTTATGATCGGGTGCACACTGACTTGTTTTGCGTACATGGTTGTTAATCTTGATTTATGTGAATTTAATGCGCTGGACACAACACGATGCACTTATACACACGACAATACATGGGATTACATGACCATAGTTTGGCATTGCAATGTCATCATGAGCGGATAGATAATGTAGTGGATTGGGACTTAGTATATATGGACATATATTCTGACAATAACGATCAAGTCGGGATGTTATGTTTCTCACTGGTTACAGGTGCGCCACACTACATGGAGGGCGAGACAACCACACACGATAAAATTATAAATAGAAAACTTCATACCTAGTTTTGACCATATATCAAAATCCAGTAGCCACACTTGTGGAATGAATGGATGGGACCACACTGCGTAAATTATGTGACCAAATTAGTTAAGCAAAGCTAATTTCCCGCGTGCACAGTGCGTAACCAACCCCATATTATCCATTAAAACTGACAAAACCAAATGGAACAAATGACTTTTATGTTGAATACATCGGGGGACCAATATGTTCGGTACACACCAACAAGTGCACCAAAATAGCATCAAATAAATAATAATGCATCCTGTCCAAAACACACCTATTCTAAAGTTTTTCAATGAACAACAAAATATTTTGTCAAGAACTTTAACCCATCAACATCAAGGTCATTGAACCACAGGAGGATTCTTTTTCTAAGAGCGGTTCTTATTGCACTGAGAAGCTCGTTCCCACACTTCATTCCTAATTGAGTTCTCCTTGGGCATTGGGAAGTCATAACAAAAATGCACCCGCAATAACTTAAACCTCGCTTCCTGTCATGCAAACTAGCAAACGACTCATCATACAAGTACGCAGACAAAGTACTTATTAGACTTCATATAATTGCAACCAATTGAACACCCTGTATGACCCCAAATTGCAACCACACAAGATGGAGACTAATACAAAATCATATGTTCAAAACAACCAAAAACTTCCATATTAACGTTGACCACACATTAGATTCTAATTAGGGGTGGAAATGAGCCAAGCCGAGCTCAAGCTCATAAGGTTTGAGGCTTGGCTTGCCATCTTTTGGGTGAGCTTGAGCTTGGCTTTTGGCTTGCTGAGCTTGAAGATGTTCGGCTTGGGCTTGGCTTGCCAGAGCTTGTTGGTTTGGCTTGGCTTGGGTCGAGGCTTGGCTTATGGCTTAACTTTTATGTTGGATAACTTCTCAATCTTGGCAAACCCCGGTGGAAATGGTGGGGATGCTTCCATCAACTCAGCACAAATTGCAACCTCGGGGTTGTCATCCTGCAAATAGTCACAAAACAGCAAACATAGCTCAAGTGGATCATCACTTGGCCAATGGTTAGTCTCATGTTCCCTAACTATTCCCTCAATCGAATCAACGAAGTTACAATCATCGGAAATAGAAGGAAATTTGGAAGCTTTATTCACATTAAACTCAATCTTATCACTTCCCACATCAAAAGTCATCTTGCCATTTTTCACATCAACACAACACCCCGAAGTGGCCAAGAAAGGCCTTCCAAGAATGATTGGGGTGCGCAAATCCTCATGCATATCAAGTATCACAAAGTCAACAGGCACAAAGATGTCACCCACCTTGATAGGGACATCCTCAAGTATACCCAAGGGGTATTTCACAGAACGGTCAAGAAGTCAGGACATGGTAGTGGGTTTCAGCTCACCCATACCGAGTTTTTGAGACAAAGAAAGGGGCATCAAGTTCACACTTGACCCCAAATCACACAAAGCATGATCAATGAAAATGTTCCCTACAACACATGAAATGGTGAAGCTACCGGGATCCTTAAGCTTAGGAGGAAGCTTGTTTTGGATCACAGCGCTACAATGGTCAGTCGAAGCCATGGTCTCATGCTCTTCTAGCTTTCTCTTGTTGCTTAAAATTTCTTTCAAAAATTTAGCATAGGCGGGCATTTGAGACAAGGCCTCGGTGAATGGTATGCTAATCTCGAGCTTCTTGATGACCTCCAAGAACTTCCCAAATTGTTTGTCAAGTTTAGCCCTAGCCAATCTTTGAGGGAAAGGCATGAGCGGAGTAAAAATCCTTTGGGGAGTTTTCGGTGGGTCAGTAAGAGGCTCTCTCTCTTTTTGCACATCAACATCAATCACAGAATCTTCGGAGGGCGGAGACACCTCCTCATCAACCACAACATTCTCAGCATCAATCACATCATTTTCAACATCTTTAGGCACATCAAATCACCACATGCTCAATCCTAGGATCTTTAGGCCCCTCCAATTGTGTCCCACTCCTTAAGGTTATGGCTTGGCATTGATCCTTAGGGTTATGTTCGGGCTTTCCGGGAAGCATTCCCGGAGGGGTAGTGGAGGTACTAGCTTGAATGGCTATTTGATTCTCAAGCATTTGAGTGTGGGTGCTCATAAGGTCAACTTTAGTAGCTAAGGCCTTAATCACCTCATCTTGTCTTTGTTCATGCTCAACTTGCCGTTGTTGGTGTTGTTGTTGAGACAACATCAAAGCTTGTATCATGGACTCTAGGTTAGGCTTTTGGGGAGCTTGTGGTGGAGGTGGTTGGGGTTGTCTTTGTCCTTCGGGTTGACCCATTTGCTTATTGTTCCGGTAAGAAAAGTTCGGGTGGAACCTAAAACCGGGATTGTAAGTATTGGAAAAAGGGTCAAAGTTTTGCCTATTAGACGGGTTACCAACATAGTTAACCACTTCGGTCGATTCATTGCTAACCAACCCACTAGGACAATTCAAGGTCTCATGCTCATATGATTGACACGACGCACATGTTGGGGAGGGGGAGCATTCACATTCAACAAATCCATCTTCTTAGTCATGGCATCCAACTTAACATTCAACATAGAAATAGCATCAACTTCATACTTACCTCCCGTCCTCTTGGAACGGGGCTTTGACCACTGGTAGCTATTGATCGCCATCTCCTCAATCAAAGTCTGGAATTCTGCCACTGTCTTGGACATGATGTTGCCTCCCGCCGCCGCCAAGATGTTGGCCCTCAAGTTGTCATCCACCCCGTTGTAGAAGGCTTGTATCGGGACCCATGGTTCTAGACAATGGTGGGGGCATTGACGTAAGAGGTCCTTGAACCTCTCCCATGCTTCATAGAGGGACTCATCCGGCTCCTGGACAAATGTTGAGATTTGATTCCGGAGGCTCGTCAACTTGCTAGGAGGAAAGTACTTCGCCAAGAATAAGCTAGCAAGTTGGTCAAAAGTGGTGATGGAAGAGCTTGATGGAAGAGAATCCAACCACTCCCAAGCCTTCCCTTCAAGTGAGAAGGGAAACAATCGCAACTTGATTGCATCGGGCCTTGCACCATTTGCCTTAAAGGTCTCACATGCTTGGTTGAATAGGCGAAGGTGCCGGTTGGGATCTTCATTGGGGAGGCCATGGAATGGGTTGGCCTTCACCAAATTGATGAGTGAACTCCTCAGCTCGAAATCATCAGCGGCCACTCTTGGAGGATTAATGGCGGAGGGTTGATTTGTGACATTTGGCATCACATAGGAGCCAAGCGTGATTCTAGGCTCTTCGCCACCGCCGCCGCCGCCACCACCGGACATGGTGTTCTTTCGCTTGGAGTTCTCTTCTTGTCTTCTCCGGGCGTGCTCTAACTTTTGCTTCTTTCGCCGGGAGCGAAAGGTTCTTTCGATTTCAGGATCAAACTCAAAGAGTGGAGCCTTTTGCATGCAAGTAGAGTAAACCTGGCAAGACAAACACCAAAATACCAAGGAAAATCAAAACAGAAAATAAATGACTTAGGCAACCTTAGGGTATTCGTTCAGTGGCTGGCTAGGGACAAAGTCCCCTGCAACGGCACCAAAAACTTGATAAGCCACAAGTGCACGGGTGAAATTGTAGCATAAATCAAGGTCGTTCCCACAGGGACTTTTCCTTTCAACGCACTAAACTAGCCTCCTAGTTGATCGCTAAGTCGATCCGTTTTTGGTTTGCAGTAACTAATTCTAAATCTAATCACAATCAAGAACTAAAGAAACTAATATTCACACAAACTTTTCTGATTTAATCAAGGTAAAAAGGCGTTCAGGGGATGAAACCTAAGTCAAATAACGAATCAACGATGTGGATTGAACATTCATTTCATTAATTTGCACAATCAAGGTTCGATAATAGCATAAAACACTTCGCAATGAGATTTTGTCACTAGATTGAATTGCCAAGACTAACCAAGCACCTACTTTCGTGGTTATTTCGATTTAGTCAAGGTTAAAGTTCTAATTATCACAAGAACCCTAATTAAAACTTCTATGTCTAGATAATTTTAATTAGTTTAATCTAGGTTTTCGGGTAATCAAACTTCTCCTTTCGGTACTTCATTTAAAAACCTATTTACTTGCAATTGGTGATCAAGCAAAAGCAATAACAATTCAATTCAAAGACCAAATATATTGAAACAAACTAAATTCATGATAATTCAATCCAACAAAGTCAATTCATCAAGCAACTTCAAAGGTTCATCCCCTAAACTAAAAAGAACTACTCACTATTCATGTTTAAAACTACAAAGCAATTGAAATCTATTCTAGAAAGCATATGAAAATCTATGAGAGAATGAGAAATAAACCAAAGGGAAGAACAATCTTGCTAGGAATCAACTATGGAGAACTTTTGCTCCTCCACTTCAAAGTGTATTCAAGATGCTCTTCGATCTTCAATCTTCTCTCAATCTTCAATGATGGATGGAATATGGATGAATGAAGGATATGATTAGGGCATGGAATGGAAGATAGTGGAATGATGATTCTCCTCTTCTCAGCCGGAAATAAGCATAATATAGGCAAATAGCAACTCAAAACCGCCGAAAATGAAAAGACAGGAGAGACACGGACCGTGCCAGGGGTGACACGGACCATGCTCATAGTGACACAGACCGTGCCCCCCTAGGCACTACCTGTGTCGCTTCACTGCACACAATTCTTCATGTTCTGGTCATAGGCACTACCCGTGCCACTGCAGACACCACCCGTGCCACTGCTAACTCGGGCCTAGGAGCTCTTTTGGGCCATTGTTTGGGCCTTGGGTGATCCAACTTCTCACTTCTTGGTCCTTTAAGCTCATAACTTGGATCTACACTTGATTTTTGGCTCGGTTTACATCGATTCTTCACAAATTACCTACAAAACTCACCAAACTCCAAACCAAGCGTAATATGGGAAATTCGGGTATAAAATAATATAATCAAATCAAATATTCCCCAAATTCTCATCAAAACAACCAAGTTTTAATATATACAAGAAGCACTTATCAAAATCTCCCATGCTTAGTCCTTGCTTGTCCCTAAGCAAGTCCAAACTCAAAAGAAAAGGCAAAGAAAGAAAATGAAAGAAAATAAAAGAAAACGGGACAAAATAACTCAAAGAACTCAAAGCAAAAGTAAAAAGACTCAAAAGTAAAAATTAACAAAAACGAAAATTTTTATTTAATTATAACTCCGCAGGATGGCAATGATACAACATTCAATCAACCCAATCTAATCTAAAGTACAGCCCAAGAGTGAAAAAGAAACCAATTTACACAAGTAAATGAAGACAAATTATTCAAGAATGGTACTCATCAAGTTCAACCAATCACCCTTAATCACCGAATGAGATAAGAAGGCACATGTTAAGCATGAAACTAGGTAAGAATGAAGAGCAAACTCACTTTCTGGGAATGTGGAAACACTCCTCTCATGTGTTTAAATACGAAAAATCTTTGAAAGTTCGCTCAAATACTCAAACCAAAGCCACAACCAACCACGTATTTGCTAAGAATCTCAACTCTCCACCGCAATTTGCAAAGCAATAATGACAATCAAGAGGACTTTCAAGGGTTGTAACGGGGCTAGGGTTAAGGGTAAGGAGTGGATAATATTTGGGAATTATGGAGCTAAAAGCCAAAGTTTGAAATTATTTCGCACCAATTCAACATACATACACTCTCACCACTTATAATCAATCCAAATCGACCACAAATAATTGGAAACTCGCCTCATAACAAAACAAAACAAACCAAAAGTCAAGCACTTTATTCTCTTTTTTTTCCCCGGAATTCTCCGATTTTTTTTCTTTTCCACTTTTTTCTGTTTTTTTCTTTCTTTCTAATTTTTTTTTTCTTCTTCTTTTTTTTTCACCTTTGATTCAAACACACACACAAACAAACAACATTACACTTATATACAACTCACTAGGAAAGTTCCAATTCTACCCAACAACCTCAATGTACATAATTTGGGGAATCAAATCAATATTTACAACTCAAACCAATCCCCATCACAAACAAAACCACCAAAGTAACCATAATCAACCCAACTTCAAACTCAAAACATTTAAGCAATGGCTTAAGGGTAGGAAATATATAATCGGCCAAGGCTTATAATGTGGGTTCAAGAAAAGAAAAAGTCAAGGAAGAAAGGGGCTAACTACGGATTTTCTGATATAATCGGGTGGTCAAGGCTTGCGGGTTCAATTCCTAACGCCTCTATCATCTTGTCAATGTACAACGCGTAGCAATTTCAAGGAGATGCAAAGCAAATGAAGGAGGATGCCACAATGGTGAGTCACTCATGGAAATAAGACTAATAAAAATGATTAGTCTTTTCTTTAAGGCTTATGTGGACTCACGGGTAGCGCTCAACAATCATTACCCAGTATGAAAGATATGCATATGCACAACTCACTCTTAAAATAGTGACTAAAGTAATCGATCTCATTATCCTAGCACAATTCTCACAACATTTAGCTTCACAACTCGTGTCAATTCACAGTCTTTCACAAACGGGCTATACAAGATCAAATCAAGTCAAAAGAAAACTATCTCGCCAAATCCTATATCAAACAGTTTTTTTTTTTACTTTTTTCCTTTTTAAAATTTTTTCTTTTCAAAAGATTTTTACAAGACTCAAAATGAAAATAAGAAAATAAGAAAACTAAAACAACCTATGAAAAGAAGAAATTAAAAACTACAAGAAAATCTAGAAAACAAAGAAAATAAAATCAAAAGAAAAGAAAAAGACTCAAAACAAGTTAAAAATCAAAAATAAAAACGACTCAAAACACACATATCCACAAAAAGTTTACACAAATCCCCCCATGCTTGAACCGAGCATTGTCCGCAAGGCGAAACATCACCCGAGAAGCAAAGTAAGAAAACACAAAGAGGGTCACAAATAGGTAATCATGGAGGTGGAGAAGGGGGTGGGTTGCATGTATGGTTAAGCTGCCAATCATGAACGGATCGCATCAAAGCAAGCATCTCATCTTGACTACGCTCAATCCTACCCTGGGAGTCTCGAAGGGCTTGAAACTCAAGCTCACAATAAATTTGGAGGTCGTTAAGCCTCTCTTCAAGGGTAGGCTCACCATCACCCTCATCACTTTGCGCATCACTGCTACTGTCACCACTCTCTCCATCCTCTCGGATGGCTAGTGGAGCCTCAAAATCGGGCTGGTTCGGGTCCATGGGAGGGAGAAAGAGGATGTTAGGGACATGTTGGATGGACACATGATCAGGGGGAAGCCGCATCAACTCATTGTTAGGGTACCGCCACAAAACAGCAGCCCCGTCCAATGTACACATTTTCATAGAACAAAAGGTCTTAGCATCCAAAAGCAAAAATCCACCAACTAAATCTCGCTGATGGCGAGCAGGGTCCCAACCAAAATGTCTCGCTAATACAGTTAGTAGACCCCCCATAACAATATCCCCCTTCCCCAGGCTAGCATGTCGCTCTAAATGAAGAGCAAAAAGGGCAGCGGGGTTAACATCAGGTCGGGCATAATACATCCCCCACAGCACAAAAAATTCAGCCTTAGATGCAACATTCATGCTATCACCACGACCAAACATACCACAGGATAAAATCCGCTGAACAACCCGAAAAGTCGGATTGCGGATGGCAGTGCATTTAGATTTGCGAGGGTTATAATCAGTCCTAGTAGTAAGGAACTGCCAAAAGGCTTTGGGGTTCCATACATCATCATCAGGCATCTCTCGCCTCCTCTATCGATGATGACGGTTGAAATATCTCAGCAAATTCAGTCAAAGTGAGGGAATGGGTCTCCTCATCGATGTTAAAGCTAATCAAACCGTCCCTAGTAGTCAAGTCTACTTCGAAGGTGCTAAGCACCTCCAAGGTCAGGTTGCGAAAGGTATGTTCTCTCATCCGGGCAAAACGCAACAGGCCACAACGATTTAATAACCATTCAACATCAGTTAACATGTCAGTCGCAGCCAAAAAGGGTTCATGCATATATCTAGTGGCTACGACTTTCCGCTTGCTCAAAGCAAGGTAACGGTCATACATTTCACCTTCAAGATTGAATGGATTGTTACCTCGATTAGGCCGTGACGAGCGCGCACCTTTGTCCTTCCCTTTGCCTCCATCAGCCTTCCGCCTCTTAGAAGACGATTCCTCTTGAACTGGACCTTTACCCCTAGCCATCCTTCGATAACAAAGGGTTACAACAATGTTAGTTATATACAAAAGTGCAAAAGACTCAAAATGGATGGTGGAGTTAGTGTTTACACACCATCATTGACTCAAAAACAAAACAAAGAAACACGAAACTTAGACTCCTAAGACAAAAATTGAACAAATAGATAAGCTAAAACAATATGTACATCCTAGCAAACCAAACAAATGTTCGGTCTCGTTTCGAGCCGAATTTCTTCTCTTTTATAAGGTATATTTGCTTGTTTTAACCCCTATTTATATATTAGATATAATGATTTGGTGTTTTGTAGGAAAATAAGGAGTTAAAAGAAGTTTGGGCCTAATTGAAGGTTTTAGGAATCCAGCTATTTCGAGTCAAACCAAGTCAACCCGAGCCGAGACCCGAGTCAAACCAAGTCAACCCGAGCCGAGACCCGAGGCGAAACCGAAGTCGGAAATTCCATATCAAGATTGGCGCAAACAGGGGAACGGTACAAACTTAAAGGTTTGAAATACGTGTGCCTTCACCCTTTGGGTCATAACTCCTTCGTTACAAATCCGATAGCTCTGAAATTTTGGGAGCTTAAAGTACACACCGAGAGCTTTCCATCGATAACTTACTGGCCTAAACGGAGTTCGGATGAAGAAGTTATGCGTGTTTGAAGTCGGCAGAAATCGCGAACGCTTGCTCGCCCGAGCCAAATTTACGCTCGCCCAAGCAAGGGTTCGGAGCAACAAAACACCAGCGAACGCTGGCTCGCCCGAGCCAAATTTACGCTCGCCGAGCCACACTGTCTGCAGACGCGCGTGCTGCGATTGTTCTAGGGTTTTGGGGTTGTATTTTTCCTTCTTCTATAAATACCCACTTGTATTAATCTAAATTATCAATTAGCCTAGGTAGTTTAGGAGTAGAATTAGATTTAATTGCTTTCCTTTATTTGCTTTAATCTCTCTTAATTGTTCTTCAAGTTTTCAATTGTTCTTCATTGTTCTTCAAGCTTTCATTGATTTCTAGCATTTGTATTCAAACTTTCTCAAGCTTTCTCAATTCAAGCAAGTTTCCATTAAAGTTTTACAAGCTTTCTCTCTCTTCTCTCTCTCTCTCTCTAATTGCCATTGTTGACTTGTTTTCCAAGCTTTATAGTGTTAGCCACAATCAACTCCATTTTTAGTGGGGAGGAGGGTCAAGGAACTCCAATTCTACTTACTAGTGAGAATTTGGGGGGATTCTTGGTAATCCAAACCACAATTTCTTGTTTGTTCGGGGGAAATTGAAGTGTAGATTGAAGGTTTATTGAAGATTAGTCATCAAAGGTATAATTTGTCATTCCCAATTTCATTGTTCATTCATTGTCTTCATTCATGCCTTTTAATTGCTTTCATCTTTAAGTGCTTTCTTTATTGCTTTCTTTTAATTGCTTTCTTTATTATTATCATGTCTAGGTTAGATTTAAATGCTTCCTTTACATTATTTATTGCTTTTCGCCTTGAGAAAAACCCCTTTATACAAACCGATTTACCTTAATCAAGCCTAACACCCATCCCTGAGATCGACAATCCTTACTTATAAAACCACAAAAATTACAACCGAACAATGGCGCCGTTGCCGGGGATGGCGTTATTTGGTAGATTAGGCTATTGGTTTGTGTACATAGTTTATCGCTTTCTTGATTATGCTAGAAAAAATGTAGCAGAAAAAAAAAATTCAATATCGAAAAAAGTGAGAAAAGAAAAGAAAAAAAATAGAAAAATAGAAAAATAGAAAAAAAAAAGAAAAAGATAGAGTTATGGATAGTCCCCAATTCCCTCAATTTGAGCATGAAATATTTTGGAGGTATTTTGCTAGATTGCATGACTACCGTGTTCAATGTGAATTATATGGTATCTTTTATGATACATTATCTCTTTTGGGAATTGTTAGTGAGGGTGTGAATGATGAGACCCGAAACCTTTTAGATTATTACGGGTTTTCTTGTTTAGGTGAAGAAAAAGCATGGGAGTTACTTGAATGGTTGTCTAGGGATTCCTTTGAGTTTGAACAACAAAATGTTAGTCCTAGCTTCCAACCTCCTTATGCACTACCCTTTGGGAGGCGAACAATCATGTGAATACGGTGTATGTTGATGATAAATCTTATGATGGGGATATGTGGAAAAGCGTATGATCTTTCCCAAAGTGCGATGTTGAGTCTCCTTCCGTGTGCTCCTTGTGTGATTCGCCGTATCATAGTTCAATTTCTTGTTTGCAAGCTACGATGGTTTCCTTCAATGATAGAAAAATTATGCGAACATGAATGAGTATATGCGTGAATTTGTCCATGAGAGTAATCAAAGGGTAGTAACTCCGTCTTCACAAATGGTTGATTCGAATGTTGAAGTAGGTCATTCATCGTCTTTTAGTCCTGAAATGCAAGTTGATTTTTTTGTGTATGATGAGGATGATGACTATTATAACCGACCATGTCTTGGACTACTTAGTGATTCCTTAGCTCTAGCCCCACCTAGTGAGCATGATGAACTTGTTGATTCTGTGTGTGATGATGTTGAAATTGATGAAAACATGTTAGACGATGAACCATTGTCCACACCATTATCCATGCCTTTATGTGAAGAAAAGATTGAGTTTAGTGAATGCCATGATGTAATTGAGCATAATCTTGTTGAGAGTGAAATTGAATCTGTTGTGATTGAATGTGTGCTTAATAACGATTTGTTAACTTTCATTGAGGATCATTGCATTAGTGAGGCATTAGCTACCCTTGTATGTGAGTCCATTGATGTGCATACCTGTGATGATGAGCATAATTCTTTGGGGATTGATCATGATTGTTTGAACTTGGTTGTTGATGATGATGCTTTTGATGATGACATGCTTTATGAGTCATTCACGATGAGTTATGACCCTGAACCTTCCACTTTCACTTTTGATGTTGCTTTGGATGATGCACCTTTGTCTTTTGATGTTGATAGTTCTTCTAGTGAGTCTGATATTGATGAAGATGAAGATGTGCTTGTGTGTGATGTTGGGAGTGTTGTGATGTGGTCTAACCCCCTGTTTTCCTTATCACCTATTGACGATTGTGATGATTATTTGGATAAGAGTGGTGATTTGGTGTGATTGATGAAAATTGCATGGAAATTGAGTTTGAACCATTGTTTGCATCCAAGTCTTCGCATGAGCATGTTCAGAAATGTGTTGTATTGCCTCCTTCCGTTGATTTGTATACCCAATCTCCATTTACGAGTCAACGGGAGGATCCATTTGTCATGTCTTCTTTCACCGTGCCTAGAAAAGTCTTGTATATTCATGAATTTCATCAGTTCTATGACTTTTCTAAGGCATTTGATAAATTGTTAAGAGCACTAATGTTTGTTTATGTGCTATTGCGAGTGTGCTCTTACCACCACCATTCTGAGATGCATGAGAGGATGCATGATTTGTTACTCCGGGCGTTGAATGGTTCTAACATGATGCCCGATATCTTGAGGTGAGAAGGAGTGAATTTCTTGATAAGATGCCTTTGAGGTAATATCCTTCCTCACCCTTCTTGTATAATTAGTGAGTTGGTCTTTCTTTTCTTCTTTTATTTTATTTTCTTTTGTGTGTGTCATTTTCTTTTATTTTGGGGTGCTTACTTACCTACATTTCCATTTTGAGGACACGACAACCTCTTTGTGTTGGAGTGGGAGGGTATGTATTAGATATTCGAGTCTAAGAAAAGAAAAAAAGAGTCGTTTTGTAAATATTTTAGTTTGTTTTCTTAGTTCATTAGTCCTTAGTGTCTTGTATAGTTTATTTTTCCTTTTGATCTTGCATGTGAACCATCACACATAGTATGCTTTTCTTGTTTATTTCTAACCTTGGTGTGATGTTCCTTGGATCGTGGATTGAATATGCTTGATTGAAGACTTCGAGGTAACTTCTTTCCACCCTCTCTTTATGTGAATATATCGATGATCCATGATGCATGCTTGATTTTCTTTTTGGGTGGCGAACCCCTTAAGTGTAAAGTTGGATAATTTGTTGTTGGAGCCGCATGGGCTCGGGTCGCCACCACTTTTTATGTGATAAGTGTTTTGTATATAGGCTTTTCTTAGTTTTCTACCTTGCTTGTGACACCCTTCTCACAATGGGGACATTGTGGTATTTTGTGTGGGAGTGGGGGGTGTTATTTTCCATGTGTCATGGGTAGATCACCTAGTTTTTGAGTCTTTGTTTTTGTTTTTCGTAGTTTGTGTCTAAAAAATTAAAATTTTGTGTGTGAAAAGAAAATAAAAAGGGAAGAAATGTTGTGAAAAACCCAAAAGTTGTTTTTCTTTTTGAGGATGTTTCCGTTCACAGTTGTGTAGATAGTTGTCTAATCGGCTGATTTAGTCAGTTGGAAGCGGCCGGTATGAATAATGATGGGCCTTGGGAAGGATTTTTGCCATGAATTATCTATATTAGACCTTTACATGGAATGGGAAAGCGGAATCCTCAATTCTTACACGCTTTGACTGTGAATTCTTACCTAAGTTAGACGGTTTTAGTTGTTCAATTGCTTAAGCTCTTAACTAATGCACTAAATAATTATTGTCGGGCCTACCGTCATGGGTTGGTTTGGGTGGATCGGCACCCTATGCCCCTTAAGTGCAATGACTCACGTATGGAGAAACCCAGCAGGGAGGGTAACCCTTTGCGAAGGCCGGTGCTTAAATCCCATGAAACCGACACAAACGCTCTAAAAGACACAAAACGGATTGAGTGGAAATAAAAGAGCGTAGGTTTTGAAAAAGAAAGAAAAGAGCGAAGCAAGAAAAAAAGAAAAAAAGAGTTGAGCAAAATAATGGTAAGAAAGAGAAAGTAAAAAAAAAAGAAAAGAGCAAAGTAAGAAAAAGAAAGAAAAGAGAGCAAAGTAAGAAAAAGAAAGAAAAGAGAGCAAAGTAAGAAAAAGAAAGAAAAGAGAGGTTAAAAGAAAAACCAAGAGTGAAGTAGGATAGATAATCCCGAGCTTGAGCATGAACAACTCGATTGTGCAGTTTAGGATAGGAAGGACCGACTAGAGCCCACTTGCACATATGCACGAGGTGATTTGCTCATCAGGAAGTGTTTTGGTTCAAAATCTCAAAGATTGGCAGTTTTCCAACCTTCGTGTCTTAATTTGTTTATACTTGCTTCTTCCAATTGATTGTTGAGGCGGAATGGGGAACTAGGTGCATGATTGGGGACGGGAATATCTTCTCTGCTTTTGTTTCGTTTCGTTTTTAGGTTTTCACTTCTTTTTCTCTCCCCTTTTTCTTTTTCTCGAGCTTTTGTGGGTATAGTTGCTATAAACTCTCACGAGACCTACCTCGTCCACCCGGGCTGCCGAAGGGTTTAAAGGGCTTGATGCATGTGCTAAATGCATCCGCGATTCCTGCGAAAGTGAGTTAGGTTTTTAGTTTTCTTTTTAGTCCTTTTCTTCGTTTTTAGTTTGCTCGGGGCGAGCAAACCCTTGTGTTGAGTGGTGTTAGGCCTCGTTTGAGCGAATTTCTTCTCTTTATAAGGTATATTTGCTTGTTTTAACCCTATTTATATATTAGATATAATGATTTGGTGTTTTGTAGGAAAATAAGGAGTTAGAAGAAGTTTGGGCCTAATTGAAGGTTTTAGGGAATCGAGCTATTTCCCGAGTCAAACCAAGTCAACGAGCGAGACCCGAGTCAAACCAAGTCAACGGCCGAGACCGGCGAAACCGAAGTCGGAAATTCCATATCAAGATTGGCGCAAAGGGAGCGGTACAAACTTAAAGGTTTGAAATACGTGTGCCTTCACCCTTTGGGTCATAACTCCTTCGTTACAAATCCGATAGCTCTGAAATTTTGGGAGCTTAAAGTACACACCGAGAGCTTTCCATCGATATCTTACGGGCCTAAAACAGAGTTCGGATGAAGAAGTTATGCGTGTTTGAAGTCGTGGGAAAAGCGCCCGAACGCTTGCTCGCCCGAGGCCAAATTTACGCTCGCCCGAGCAAGGGTTACGAGCAACAAAACACCAGCCGAACGCTGGCTCGCCCGAGCCAAATTTACGCTCGCCCGAGCCACCTTTGTCTGCGACGGCGTCTTTGCGATTGTTCTAGGGTTTTGGGGTTGTATTTTTCATTCTTCTATAAATACCCACTTGTATTAATCTAAATTATGAATTAGCCTAGGTAGTTTAGGAGTAGAATTAGATTTAATTGCTTTCCTTTATTTGCTTTAATCTCTCTTAATTGTTCTTCAAGTTTTCAATTGTTCTTCATTGTTCTTCAAGCTTTCATTGATTTCTAGCATTTGTATTCAAACTTTCTCAAGCTTTCTCAATTCAAGCAAGTTTCCATTAAAGTTTTACAAGCTTTCTCTCTCTTCTCTCTCTCTCTCTCTCTCTAATTGCCATTGTTGACTTGTTTTCCAAGCTTTATAGTGTTAGCCACAATCAACTCCATTTTTAGTGGGGAGGAGGGTCAAGGAACTCCAATTCTACTTACTAGTGAGAATTTGGGGGGATTCTTGGTAATCCAAACCACAATTTCTTGTTTGTTCGGGGGAAATTCAAGTGTAGATTGAAGGTTTATTGAAGATTAGTCATCAAAGGTATAATTTGTCATTCCCAATTTCATTGTTCATTCATTGTCTTCATTCATGCCTTTTAATTGCTTTCATCTTTAAGTGCTTTCTTTATTGCTTTCTTTTAATTGCTTTCTTTATTATTATCATGTCTAGGTTAGATTTAAATGCTTCCTTTACATTATTTATTGCTTTTCGCCTTGAGAAAAACTCATTTACACGAACCGATTACCCTTAATCAAGCCTAAACACCCATCCCTGTGGACCGACAACCTTAACTCATAAAACCACAAAAATTACAACCGAACAACAAACAAACTCAAAATCAACACTACTTAAAATTACTACAATGGTGAAGAACCAACTATATATAAATCACCACCATGACTAAACTAAGCTAAAACGAAAGCAAGAAACAAGTTAACTATAAACAATGACTAAATTACTAACACCAAAGACTCAATGTATATACATCCAACCAAGTATACATACTAATTCTCGAGACAAACCACACCAAATACACAACCACACCAAACCCAAAGCATAGCAAATTAGTCTCCAATCAATTCAACCAAAACAAAGTTGAACAATTCACACCAAAATAGCAATAGGGTTCGAATTAACCTAAGTAATTGAATTGGGCATCAACCAAATCAAATTAAACCAATTAAGTACAAGGAACCCTAAATTCAAAAACCAAAACAAAGTATCTCAAAAATCAGCAAATTAAACCAAGAAAACTAAAAATAAACAAGAATCAAACCTTTTTACAAGAGAATTGAGAAGAAAGATGAGAGTGTGGAGTGTTAGGGTTTGGGCGAGTGATGGGTTGTGGAGTGAGATGGAGTCTTTGTCTGTAAGGCGAGCGAGGCGAGAGGCGCTTCTTTGAGGCGTGGCGTGCTTGTGGCGAGATGGTGAGGGCGAGCAAAGAGAGAAGAGGAGAAGGGTGGACGAGGCGGGTGTGCTGGGCGAGAGGGACGAGCAGAAGCGAATGTGCGAGAATAGGAGGGCGTTGGCTGAACTAAGGCACGGACCGAGTCAGTAAAAGAAAGCAGGGTTTTTTTTTTTAGGGATTTCGATGAGGGCACGGACCGTGCCACCCTAGGCACGGACCATGCCTCACTTACCTGAACAATTCTTGGGCTGCTGGAGGGGCGCACAACTGGTCATCTGGCACTACCCGTGCCTCCTCCCCTTCACCTTGTAGGTCTTGAGATCGAACCCCACAACTCTCCCAACTCTCAATTATGCCCTTTTTTTTCTTGAATTTCTCTCTTTTTTTTTTTACAATCCATCCTTCTCCACACTAATTCTTTTCACTCATTGATTTTCCAACTCACTCACTTTTATTTTTCCACTCACTCTCAATCTCTTTTTATTATGTTTTTTCTCTTTTCTCTCTTCTTTTTTTTCATTTCCCTAAAACTAATACCTCAAAAAGAAAAATAAAATAGAAACCCTAGAAAAATCCTAAAAAAACAAAATAAAAAGAGAGAAATGTCTAATAACCCTAGAAAAATCAAAATAATATTAAAGAAAAATCCTAAAAATTCTAGAAAAATAGGGAAAAATCTAGTAAAATCAAAATAAAAAGAAGAAAAATGAGGAAAAAAATCTTTAGAAAATCCTAAAAAATGAAAATAAAATCTAAAAAGCTTGGGTTCCCTCCCAAGAAGCGCTTATTTACCGTCCTAAGCTTGACCAAGTACCTCTCAAACCGCACCAGGAGCGGTGAGGTTGAAGTGTTGGCGATCTTCTAGAGGTTGACCAACCAAATAGGGCTTAAGTCTATGCCCATTGACCGTGAATGGCTCGGAATCGTCCCCACAAATCTCAATCGCACCATGGGGGAAAACCTTCAAAACCCGGAAAGGACCCGACCATCGGGACTTAAGCTTGCCCGGAAAGAATTTCAACCTTGAGTTGAACAACAACACTTGGTCACCTTTTTCAAATCTCTTCTTGAAAATATGCTTGTCATGCCATCTCTTAGTCCTTTCCTTGTACAACTTGGCACTATCATAAGCCTCCAACCTCAATTCATCAAGTTCTTGAAGTTGTAACATCCACTTTTCTCCAACCTTTGCAAGATCGAAGTTAAGAGTTTGAACGGCCCAAAAAGCTTTGTGTTCCAACTCAACCGGCAAATGACATGCTTTTCCATAAACTAACCGGTACGGAGTGGTTCCCAATGGAGTCTTGTATGCGGTCCGGCAGGCCCACAATGCATCATCTAACTTAAGAGAACAATCCTTCCTTGAACGGTTGACCGTCTTCTCCAAAATGCTCTTGATTTCCCGGTTAGAAAGCTCCATTTGGCCACTAGTTTGGGGATGATATGGTGTAGCAACTCGATGTGTCACCCCATACTTGGCTAGAAGAGCATCAAGAGGCCGATTGTAAAAATGAGTGCTATTGTCGCTCAATAAGGCCCTTGGAGTTCCAAATCTTGCAAAGATCTTCTTGAGGAACTTAATCACTACCTTGGAATCATTGGTGGGCGTTGCAATTGCCTCAACCCACTTCGAAACATAATCGACCGCCACGAAGATGTAGAGGTTATTGTGAGAAGGAGGGAAGGGACCCATGAAGTCTATCCCCCACACATCAAAGAGTTCCACCTCCAAAATGTAATGTTGGGGCATCTCATTCCTCTTGGAAATACTCCCGGTTCTTTGGCACTTGTCACATGAGAGCACAAAACTTCTCACATCCTTGGAGAGTGTAGGCCAATAGAACCCGGCTTGGAGCACCTTTGCAACGGTCTTATCGGTGCTAAAATGACCACCACAAGTAGTGGCATGACAATGGTGGAGCACACTTTGAATTTCATCTTCCGGCAAGCATCTTCTATACACTCCATCCCCACAAAGCTTGTAAAGTAGAGGCTCCTCCCAAACATATCTCCTCAACTCGGAAAGAAACCTCTTCTTTTATTGCCATGACATCTCCGGGGGAAGTACACCACTAACAATGAATTTCACTATATCCGCATACCAAGGGGTGACTTGATGAGCAAGAACAAAGAGTTGTTCATGTGGAAAGGAATCATCAATGGGAATATCATCATCGCTTTGAGCCTCAAGTTGCAATCTCGAAAGATGATTAGCCACCACATTTTGCAATCCTGGTTTGTCTTGGATCTCGAGGTCAAACTCTTGGAGTAAGAGGACCCATCGAATGAAGCGAGGCTTAGAATCCGCCTTAGTCAAGAGGTGCCGTAGAGCAGCATGATCCTTGAAGACAATCACCTTGGAATTGATCAAATAGGAGCGGAATATGTCCAAAGCGAAGACAACCGCTAAGAACTCTTTCTCGGTGGTGGCATAATTAACTTGAGCTCCATCCAACGTTTTGCTTGCATAGTAAATCACATAGGGCTTGTTGTCCTTCCTTTGCCCCAAAACAGCTCCCACCGCATGATCGCTTGTCGAACCCAGGCAAAGCAGGCGAAGAACAGGTCCAACATGGGTCGTGCTGATCTTGGCACGATCCGTGTTGCCGTCCAGAGAGGAGAAAATTTTGAACACGGGTCAACACGGACCGTGTTGGATCAACACGACCCGTGTTGACCCCCGATTCTCAGCAACATGGGTTTTTCAGCCCGTTTTGATGCCCTGTTTTTTCCAATTCTTTTTATACGTCTGTTTTGGCCCCATTTCACTCGTGTAGCCTACTCCTCTCACTCATTCTTCTTCTTCCATCTCCCTCAACATCCATAGCCATAACCTTCTTCCTCCATCCATCTTTTTGCTCCATCTCCCTCAATTCTCACCCAAATCACTCCATTTTTCTTCCATTCTTCATCTTTTTCCTTCCTCTTTCAGATCCCACCAATTTCATCCTCATTCCTTTCACTCCTTTTTCACCCCATTCCACCTCCATAACCAAAACCCTCCATTTTCATCTTCCTTCAAGCTCTTTTCTTCTCGTTCAAGTGTATAAAGGTTTGGTTTTTCTAATTTCTTTGTTTTATTTAGTTTATTTTCGTTTTATATTTTCGTTTTTAGTTTTAATTTTTGTGTATACTATGTGAATCTTCATTGTTGTCCAGCATTGTTATGTTTCAAGCTTTTTGAAGTGTGATTTTCTTGTATAAATGTTGCTTCTTTGTTTTTATTTCTTTCTTTTTTAGTTTTGTTACTTTTGCTTCTTTTAATTTTGATTTTCTGTTTTAGTGTGTAAATTAGTTGTTTAGTTATCTTAAGTTAGTTGTTTACATTAGTATTGGTTTATTTGGGCTTTTGTTTTCCCGTTTTAGTTTACTTTAGTTGTTAAGATTTTAACCTAGTTTAGTTAGTTTACCTTAGTTTAGTGTTTAATTTTGGGTGTTTTAGTGTTGTATAATGTTGTATATGTTGAAGTGTTGGATTAACTAGCTTGCTTAACTTCTTGTATATGTTTATGTATATGTTACGTGCCTAGTGTAGTCTAGCTTAGTTTAATTAGTAGTGTTTAAGAGTTTCAAGGTCTTCAAAACACCAAAAAAAAAATATAAACCTTAGCATTTAGTTTGATTTGAGTCTTAAGTACATTAGTTTAGGATTAGTTTAGGTTTAAGGTTTCTTAGTTTTGCTTAGTTTTTCTTTTGTTACCCTTGCATATTACTAACTTTTTAGCTTGTATATTTTGTATAAAAGATGGTCAGGACTTCGCGTGGTGAGGAGCAAGCATCAAAGAAGCGAAAAGGGGACAACGGAGACAAAGGCAAGGGCAAGGCGGGTTCGTCCTCCCGGCAAACGCGAGGTAATAACCCTTTTAATTTAGAAGGTGTACAATTCGAGCGTTACCTTGCTTTGTCTAAGCGAAACATAATCCCTACTCGTTACATAAATGAGCCGTTTTTGCAAACCACTGGCATGCTAGATGATGTAGAGTGGCTTTTAAATCGGAAGGGGATGTTAGATTTCGCCAGGATGACGGAACCTTACCCTAGAGGTGCTTAGCACCTTTGATGTAAATCTTAGAACACATGAGGGTAGGATTTCTTTAGTATAGATGAAGAGGAACATCGATTGACTCTCGCCCAATTTGCCGAGATCTTTCGTTTACCAGTTGTCCAAGGTGTCGCCACACGAGATGTGCCCCCTTTAGCCGAATGGAACGCCAATGAATTTTGGCAGTTTACCACAACTAGGAATGACTACCACCCGAGTAGGTCTAAGTGCACGCACATCCGGAACCCTGTGTTCCGGTACACACAACGCATCCTTGCTTGTGGGTTATTTGGTCGGGGGGATAGTATGAATGTTGCGGCTCAAGCTGAATTTTACACGGTATGGGGAATGTATTATGCACGACCCGAGGTTAACCCCGCCGCTCTTTTTGCCACACATTTAGCCCGCATCACATCTCATACAAAAGGTGATATTGTTGTTGGTGGGTTGCTCACAATTTTGGCTAGGCACTTTGGATGGGATCCGGCTCGTCACGAGCGAGATAGGGTGGAGGGCCCAATGACTTTAGATGGTCGGGCTATTAGAGACATGAAAATGTGCAAGTTAAGAGGGGAAGAAGTCTGGTGGGTGTATCCTAACAATGAGTTGATGAGGCTTCCTCATCCGAACCTTACCATTCAAGAGCTCCCGAACATTCTTTTTCTTCCTAACGCGCCCATCCCTCAACCTAACCCTATTCTCGCCCAAGTTCCTTCGCCTCCTCATCACGAGGATGGTGGGGATGATGATGAAGGTCCCGCCGCTGCTTTTGATTTCCAAGATAATTTTAATTCTTTGCGCGCGGACCATGCCTCTCTTTGCACTTATTGTGAAAATGAGTTTGGTTATTTTCGAACAACTTCGAACCAAATTTTACAAAACCAAACTCAGCTTTTTGAGAGGCTCGACCTTCTTGACCAAGCCAATGCCGCCCAAGCTGCCGAGCAAGCTCGCATGTTTGAGATGATGCAAGCGATGCGCGATTGGCAGTTGAACTACCCTCCCCAATATCCTTACCCACCTCCTCCTCCACCACCGCAGTGATTGACTTGTTTTTACCCCTCGTGCTCGTTTCTTCTTGACTCATGCCTTGAGGACAATGCTTTGTCCAAGCATGGGGGGGATTAATTTGAAAATTTAGAGTCCTCATCTTTGTGTATATGATTTTATTGTTGTTTATTTTTATTTTTTTTTTTTGTTTTCTTTTAGTTTGCTAGTTTTTAGTTTTAGTTTTAGGTTTAGTTTTGTTTCTTTAGTTTTCTTTTGTTTAGTTTAGTTTTTCTTTTTGATTTTTCTAATTTTTAGCTATCATTGTAAATATTTTGCATCCACTTAGAATTGCATTAGTTAGTATCTTATTAGATTTTATTTTGTTTCTTTTTCTTAGTTTTTAGTTCCTTCTTTTCTAGTTTTTCATTTGACTTTTGATTTTAGTTTTGAAGAAAAAAAAAACCAGAAAAATCAGAAAATTAAAAAAATTAGGATAGGTTAAGCTTAGTGAATAAAATTCTCCGGTGATGAATTAAAGCTAGATACGTTTTCTTTTGATTTGATTTAGTCTTGCATAGCCCTTTTGTGAATTAAAGTTTTGAAAAGAGTTGTGAAAACATAGAAAGTTTAGAATTGTACTTTGATAGTGAAGATTGATTGCTCTTTTGAGATCTTTTGGAATGAGTTTAGCACATACACATCTATTTGAACTAGGTTTATTTGAGAGCTTTTACCCGTGAGACCCCAAAGCCTTAAATGACTAATCATTTTTATTAGTCTCATATTTCCCATGTGTGACTCATCCATAGCTTTCATTCTCTAGAACTTGCGATATATCTCTTTGAAACTGCAGTTTTGCTTGTGCATTGATAATGTGATAGAGGCATTCTTTTGTATATATTTTAGCTACAAAGCCAAATAGCCACCCTTTATTTGTGAATATCCGCCTTTAACCCTTCTTTTAGCCTTGTATCACTCTTTCTTTTGATTACCTATATAATTAGCCATGGCCGTATATATAATTTCTTACCCTTAAGCCATTGCTTGGAGTGTTAGAGTGCGAAAGTTGGGTTGATTGTGGTGAATTATGTGGTTTGGTTTTGTTGGGGATGTTATGAAGTTGAAAATCTTGAGATTGTTCCCCATTATAGTTTGATATGGGTTGAGTTCGAAGTTTGCCTTATTAGTGTATACATCTTTGATTATGAATTGAAAAGGAAAAAAGAGTGAAAAAAAAGAAAGAAAAATAGTAAAAAAAAAAATCAAAAAAAATGAAGAAAAAAAAGAGAGAGTGTGTTTAGTAGTTTGAAAGATTATTTTTCTTTGAGTTGAGGCAATTTCTACTTGATTTTGGGGTGTTCTATTGTGAATATAAGGTGTGAGAGTTCTTAATTGTGTAAATTTGGTGAGGTTTATGCTCCTAGCTTTGGCTTTTAGCACCTCTTTCCCAAATATATTTCCACTCCTTACCCTTAGCCTTAACCCCATTACAACCCTTTTAAAAGTCCTCTTGATTGTCATTAGTACCTTGCATTTTAGCGGTAGAGAATTGAGATTATTTGCAAGCTTATGGTAGAGTGTTGTTATGCGATGAGTATTGAGTGCACCTTCATTGAATATTACTTTTCAAACACATGAGAGGAGTGTTTCCACATTTCCTAAAGTGAGGTTACTCTCAATTTCCTAGTTTCATCCATTATTGTGTGCTTGCTTGTTTCATTTGTGATTAGGAGGGTGATTAGTTTGATCTTGATAGGTATGGTTTTTGTAATTCTTTTTATGGTTTCATTTTCTCTTGTATATAGACTTTCGTTCATACTTGGGCTATGCTTGATTAAGTTGGATTAATTGAATGTCTTATCGATGCTTTCCTGAGGAGATTTGTAAATAAATTTTCAATTTTACCTTGAAACTTTTTCCTTTTGATTTGAGTCATTTTGTCCCGTTTATTTTTTATTTTCGTTCTTTTCATTGTTTTCCATTTTGTTTGTGAGTATTAGCCTTGCTTAGGGACAAGCAAGGTGTAAGCATGGGGGGATTTGATAAGTGTATTTTATATATATGTGATCTTGGGTAATTTAGAGCTAATTTGAGTAATTATTAATATGAATGTATTATTTTTATACTTGAATTCTCTATTTTATGCTTGGTTGGAGTTTGGTATAATTTTGTAGGAAATTGGTGTTTAAGTGAAGAAATCAAGCTTAAAATCAAGTGTATGGAGTCCAAGAGGATCACAATTGAAGAATAAATCCACCCCAAGGCCCAAGCTCAAGCCCAAGAACACATTGGATACCGGCAGATACCAACACGGGTGAGAAAAGACCCAAAACGGGTCGTTTCAGCCTCCAGAAAGTCGAGAATTTGATTCCAGTGACCAACACGGTCCGTGTCAGTTCAACACGACCCGTGTTGACCCTAGCACGGTCCGTGTTGATCTAGAACCACCCGTGTTGCCTTTGTTTAATGCAAAAATGGCGTTTCGGTTGCTCTTAATGCTATATAATTGATGTATCCGGTGGTTTTTGCTGGCATTGACTCCTACTCATCATCATCCTCATCATCATATTCATCCATCCTTTCATCCATATTTCCATCCACATTCATCCATTGTGAAGATAGAGAGATTGGTTGAGTTTTGGAAGATTGGTTCTCAAGCATTGGAGAGAAGTGGAGGAGCAAAAGTCCCCGCGGATCGACATTCAAGCAAGGATTGAAATCCAACTCGGTTTATTTCTCTTTCTTATAGTTTCCATGCTTTCTAGAGTAGAATTTGTTATGCTTAGTGAATCGAACATGAGTAGTGAGTAGTTTCATAAGTTTAGGGGATAAACCCTTATTAGTTTCTCTTATGGATTAAGTTTTGTTGGATTGAACAAGTTTGTTTATCTAGTTTGAATGCATTTTATTTAACCTTTGATTATGTTTGTCATTGTTTTTGACTGGCCATCAAGAATATGGAATTAGATTGTTGAATGAAGTACCGAACGGAGAAATTCGATAATCGGAACCCTTAGGATTAAACTAGTTTATGAAGTGAACTAGAGATAGAAGACTTTGTAACTAGGGGTCATTGGATAATTTGATATTTAACTTAGATAAAATTGACACAATAAAGAGTCCAATAGATCAATTTTTCTAAGCAATCCGTTTCATTGCCAAAAGCTCGCTACGGAATACATTATGCGATTATCGACCCTAAAATGTACCAAATTAGTGACATACATGTTCAATCCCCTTGTTTGATTCATAGAGTTACTTAGGTTTTATCCCCTGAACGCTTTTCCCATATTGATAATCCAAGTAAATTGTGTGAATATTTGTTGGTTTTGCCCTTTTTAGTGATTAGAAATAGAAATAGTTCATCTAAATCAAAAACCCGACCGATTTAGCAATCACATAGGAAGCTAGTTTGGTGTGTAGTTAGCAAAGTCCCTGTGGGATCGACCTTGATATTTGCTACACGTACACCCGTGCACTTGCGGCGTATCAATAAATCAAGGTCGTTCCCACAGGGATTTTTCCTTTCAACGCACTAAACTAGCCTCCTAGTTGATCGCTAAGTCGATTCGTTTTTGGTTTGAAGTAACTAATTCTAAATCTAATCACAATCAAGAACTAAAGAAACTAATATTCACACAAAATTTTCTAATTTAGTCAAGGTAAAAAGGCGTTCAGGGGATGAAACCTAAGTCAAATAACGAATCAACGATGTGGATGGAACATTCATTTCATTAATTTGCACAATCAAGGTTCGATAATAGCATAAAACACTTCGCAATGAGATTTTGTCACTAGAGCGAATTGCCAAGACTAACCAAGCACCTACTTTCGTGGCTATTTCGATTTAGTCAAGGTTAAAGTTCTAATGATCACAAGAACCCTAATTAAAACTTCTATGTCTAAATAATTTTAATTAGTTTAATCTAGGTTTTCGGGTAATCAAACTTCTCCTTTCGGTACTTCATTTAACAACCTATTTACTTGCAATTGGTCATCAAGCAAAAGCAATAACAATTCAATTCAAAGACCAAATAGATTGAAACAAACTAAATTCATGATAATTCAATCCAACAAAGTCAATTCATCAAGCAACTTCAAAGGTTCATCCCCTAAACTAAAAAGAACTACTCACTATTCATGTTTAAAACTACAAAGCAATTGAAATCTATTCTAGAAAGCATATGAAAATCTATGAGAGAATGAGAAATAAACCAAAGGGAAGAATAATCTTGCTAGGAATCAACTATGGAGAACTTTTGCTCCTCCACTTCAAAGTGTATTCAAGATGCTCTTCGATCTTCAATCTTCTCTCAATCTTCAATGATGGATGGAATATGGATGAATGAAGGATATGATTAGCGCATGGAATGGAAGATGGTGGAAAGATGATTCTCCTCTTCTCAGCCGGAAATAAGCATAATATAGGCAAATAGCAACTCAAAACCGCCGAAAATGAAAAGACAGGAGAGACACGGACCGTGCCAGGGGTGACACGGACTGTGCTCATAGTGACACGGACCGTGCCCCCTTAGGCACTACCCGTGTCGCTTCATTGCACACAATTCTTCATTTTCTGGTCATAAGCACTACCCGTGCCACTGCTAACTTGGGCCTAGGAGCTCTTTTGGGCCATTGTTTGAGCCTTGGGTGATCCAACTTCTCACTTCTTGGTCCTTTAAGCTCATAACTTGGATCTACACTTGATTTTTGGCTCGGTTCACATCGATTCTTCACAAATTACCTACAAAACTCACCAAACTCCAAACCAAGCGTAATATGGGAAATTCGGGTATAAAATAATATAATCAAATCAAATATTCCCCAAATTCTCATCAAAACAACCAAGTTTTCATATATACAAGAAGCACTTATCACACAACCTTAAAAACAATACAAGGATAAATCCATTAGTGACAATATATGGCATGTAATAATTCATGTAATTGAGATCAAGAAAATACACAGGAGAACACAATCGTATTAATCGATCTCAAAAAAAAACAATAATTACTATATATGATAGCCAATAACATCAACACCTTAAAAGCTTTAATATTATAGAACTTCTACACTTAATTACCTATGGTTTCTACACTTCTTAAAGTACCCAGAATAGACAAGAATAAGCACAAACAAATCATTTAGTATTTCTGCACTTTCATTAGTTATGGCACAAACAAATCATTGACAAAGCTATATGATTTCTACACTTTAATTAGTTATGACACAAACAAATCATTAACAAAGCTTTGATATTAATCATGCATACACTTACTTGTCGATAATTACCAAAGCTCTTGTTTGTGATTGTTAAATTATGGTGCTTCTTATCAAGATATTTCACATTAAAGATGTAGAGATTCCGAAAAGTAGTACACAAACAATTATGGAATATAGTATAAGTTAGGATATGATGGCCTAAGTTAACACTTTGATTTGGTAGGTTTTATGAATGTGATAATTCTAGAGTTTTTAAGTTTTTGGAATATAATTTGATTTGAGGATATGATACTCTAAATTAATGTCCTGATTTAATATGTAGTAGCTTTTTAGGCTTGCCAAGCCTAACGAGCCAAGCTACTCATGGCTTGGATTGGCTTGTTTAGTTCACGAGCTTGAGCCCGAGCCAAGCCGAGCTATACGAGCTTCTTGCCGAGCCGGCTTGAAAAGGCTTGCGAGTTGGCTTGGCTCATTTCCACCCCTAATTCTAATGATCACACTTAATGGTAAACTAATATTTCAAAGTCTACTGGGTTCGCACACACTGTAAGAATTAAGTCAAAGCAAACTTACCACACTAATAGACAACCATACTTGACCACCTGACCACGTAGCCTGACTCCATATTCATATCACACTACACTGGGGCGAGGGCACCACACATAGTAAAAAAAATAAAAATAAAAAAAAACCTGGGAGACCAACTAACCACACTATATGGCTCCTAATTGCAAGGACACAACAATGAAACACTTTCATAGGAAGGTTAACCACACACCAAATGCCAATGATCACACTTAATAGAAATCAAACATAGTGTATTATACTTGGTCCACACACACGGTAAGAATTGAATCATATCCAACTAACCACACTAATAGACAGTCATGACCACACTATTGCAGTTGTATAGCCACACAACACCCCTAACCACATTGCCTAACTCCATATTAACAGCCAACAACGACTACACTAATGGTAAAGTCAACACACTACAATGTAGCACATTGTTGCAGCAAGAAAACATCCAATTCAGACGCTATAAATGTGGGGCCAATGGTAAAAACAAATTATGTTTCAATGGACCATGTGGTCAAACATTGTATTTGCGTACGACATTCGCCCATAGCCACACAACCCACTAAAATGACCACATCACTCTGCTATTTTGGCCACACTTGCTTTAAACGTGACATCCACACATAGCGACATGATCTAATGGAAAATGATCCTACCTGCCTTCATATTTTATCCAAAAATTCACCCCCAATACTTAATAGATGTATAAACAACATCAAAATGTATATTTGAACATGGGGTGCGACCGACTGGTCTTGACCATACCCTATTCTAGAGCACATATGGGAGGTGGCTTACAAGTTGCAATTACCAGGAGACCTATCTAGAGTCCACAACGTGTTCCACGTGTCGTAGTTATGGAAGTACGTCCCTGACCCTATTCATGTGATCGAACCAGAACCGCTGCAACTAAGAGATGATCTGACCTACGAGGAACAGCCAATTGAAATTTTGGACCGTATGGAGAAACAACTTCGAAGAAAAACAGTCCCTCTAGTAAAGGTAAGATGGGCAAACCACGCCACAACAAAAGCCACATGGGAGACTGAGGAGGAGATGCGATCAAAGTACCCACAACTCTTCAACGCCTAAGGTACGTCGAGTTTCGAGGACGAAACTCCTTTTAAGAGGAGAATGATATAAAACCATGAGTTGGGGTAGCGGCCCCGTTAGTTTAGTAAGTTGTGTCGGTTAGTATTAGCTTAAGTTTTGGTTAGTCTTAGCTTAAGTTTCGAGGACGAAACTTCTTTTAAGAGGGGAATGATGTAAAACCCCGAAAATTCTAATATGTTTACCGTTACGTGGTACGTTTGACTCCGTTACTCTGTGAAATTTTCTGTGATTATTTTATTTTGACGCTTGAGCTCGTAGGACCGTGGAGAGACTAACAGGGGTAAAATAGTCATTGTGTGCATGGGGACATTGCATGGGAGAAAGGGTAGATTGGAAAATTTTAATATTATAGTTGCTAGTATTGCTGCTATTATTATTACTAATATTATCATTGTAATCAGTAGTAGTATTATTAATAGTTTTTAAGGGTGTGCTCGTAAGTGTTATAATTATTATTATTATTATTTATTATTATTATTAGTATTATTAGTATTACCATTATTATTATTTTCTAAGCGGTAATTATCAGTGGTGTTGTTGTATTATTATGATTATTATTATAGTATTAACCTTATTATTAGTAATAATATTGTTAACCCCTAATCCAAGATTAACCCTTGCTAATCCAAGTTTAACCTTTCTCCCCCAACCCAAGTTACCGTAACTGGTGTAAAGAAACCTCCAGGGCCAACCCCTTTTCATTTCACCATTTTCATTGTTATCCTTCCATTTCTCTAACCTCCACCAACAACCACCATCAAGCAACCGTCACCCACTGCCGTACCACCGTCGTTCTTGCCCGGACGCCACCAGCATACCACCACGCTGCCGTTGTCGCCGTCAAGTTCTCATCGCTAACCATCCACCATTCTGTATGTTCTTGTGTCTTTCATTTAAACCTTGCTATTCATGTATGTGTGTATGTTGTTAGTTTACGTAGTTGGGTATGTTCATGTTAGTATGCTCAAAATGTTGATATATATAGGTAGTATGTGGGGTGGGTGTCAAGAAAAGAAAAAAAATAAATAATTTATAAGAAGAAGAACAACAGCAGCGGCAGCCATAGGAGTTAGGTGTGTACGTGACAACTAGTGTCTTCAAGGGAGATGTGGAGTTTTGATATGGAGGTCTTTGTCATTGATTCTTTTGGTTGTGTATAAAAGGCTGCAAGGAGGAGCTTTTAACGTGGGTATATACAAAAAATTGGGGCACTTGAATGAGACTAATTATAGTAGAAATTTGGTTGGGTAGAATAAAAACCGAGCCGATTTGGGACAGATTTGATGCGTCCCACTTAAAGATACACCATTAATTGTGTAGTAAGTTTTTAACCGAGATTTTTGGACTGGAAGTACCCCTAGGTGTTAGCTTTCATAAGAATTTTACGGTTCGTGGTTTCGTGATGTGTAGCCCGGGTTAGGAGCCGCTTACCAGGGGCAGGTTAGAACTGGACCGATTGTATGTTTTGCTAATTCTAGGTCTCTTCAAGGTTGAATTAGGTCTGGTGTTCAACATAAAAGTTTTAGCAGACATCCCAAGGATTTCACAAAGTTAGAGTTTAAGTTCATAGGAAGTCGGTAAGTCAAGTTAAAGACCGAACAGAGGGGAGGTAGTGGGCTATCCAGTTACAGCTTGCATGTAGGAAGGTTAATTGTACAATTCTTGTACGTAGTGTATTATTTGTGCGTTTTAATAAAATTAGGGTTGGGTAAGCTGTGGGGAGTGCTGTACTAACTTCGTTAGGTCGTTGTTAATTTTTAGAACCTATTCTTTATAGGTTCAGATTGGATACGTTTCGAGTAGTGAGCTCAAGTGTGTGATTTTTACTTGAAGTGACGATCAACAGGTAATGTCTATTGCCTATTTCTTTCCCTTTGGATGCGCTTTACCTATTTTTTTTATGGAATTTAAGTTGTTTTGGAAATTGCATTCCGAGTGGAACTTTATGTGAAGTTGACTGTCTGTTTTGAGTGTTGTGTTAATTCTTTTGATTTTTGGTTAAATACGGACAGTCTTTTTATGAGGTTTTTGATGTCTTTTGGGAATTGGGATTGATTGTTTGGAAACCTGAAACTTGGAACTTTTTGAGGATTAAACCAGACTAATAATTCAATTAAGACTAAATGCGGGTTCGGGTAGCGTTCCCGGAGACAAGGCGGATCCCTGTAGGGACGTTATCAAGAGATCAGGAAAACCCTGATAGTTTGTGCTAAAAAAAAGGTCTTCCCCGGGGTTAAGCAAGCACGTATTGTAATTATTGGATGGCCATCCAGTGTATTGAAATAGAAAGAAAAGTTGTGATGAGTTTGTGAGAGTATGGATTGATGGGAGTCTGTGACTCCGTGTTGAAGGGAGGTTTGTAAACCCCCGCCCGCTTAATAAAAACTGGAATTATCAAGTTGTTTTTGGGTTGGGTGTAAACTACTTTGTAAAATGGGTTCAATTATTCTTCTCTTCCTCTAAATGGTTTGAACTGAATTTTAATCTGTTTTGACAGTTAGGGGTAGACATTATTGAGTTACATCTCATATTTTTAAATGTTTTGTTTTCAGGTACTGATTTCGGTGAAGGGGATGAGAATTAGAAGTGAGGATTGCGCCGGTGTTAGGAGACTACTAAATAAACTAGTGTGATTAAAGTTTGAACTATTGTGGTTTTAGTTTTCTTTCTATATGTTGGTTCAAGTTAAAGACAAGTATGTTTGGAGTTGAACAATTATTGGTATTGCTTTGTTTAGTATAGATGTTAAGTACTATCTTGCCTTGTGTTTCTTAGGTGACACGGCAGTAACGCCCTGGAAATTCAATTATAAAATTCTAACAGTAAAACTAACGGTAACAGCGGAAGCCAAACTTTATTCTGTAACGCCCTGGAAATTCAATTATAAAATTCTAACAGTAAAACTCGGTAACAGCGGAAGCCAAACTTTATTCGGGAGTTACTACCGTGTCTCCGAAGAAACACAAGGCAAGATAGTACTTAACATCTATACTAAACAAAGCAATACCAATAATTGTTCAACTCCAAACATACTTGTCTTTAACTTGAACCAACATAGAAAGAAAACTAAAACCACAATAGTTCAAACTTTAATCACACTAGTTTATTTAGTACCTCTCCTAACACCGGCGCAATCCTCACTTCTAATTCCCATCCCCTTCAACGAAATCAGTACCTGAAAACAAAACATTTAAAAACATGAGATGGAACTCAATAATGTCTACCCCTAACTGTCAAAACAGATTAAAATTCATTTCAAACCATTTAGAGGAAGAGAAGAATAATTCAACCCATTTTACAAAGTAGTTTACACCCAACCCAAACACAACTTGATAATTCCAGTTTTTATTAAGCGGGCGGGGGTTTACAAACCTCCCTTCAACACGGAGTCACAGACTCCCATCAATCCATACTCTCACAAACTCATCACAACTTTTCTTACTATTTCAATACACTGGATGGCCATCCAATAATTACAATACGTGCTTGCTTAACCCCGGGGAAGACCTTTTTTTTAGCACAAACTATCAGGGTTTTCCTGATCTCTTGATAACGTCCCTACAGGGATCCGCCCTGTCTCCGGGAACGCTACCCGAACCCGCATTTAGTCTTAATTGAATTATTAGTCTGGTTTAATCCTCAAAAAGTTCCAAGTTTCAGGTTTCCAAACAATCAATCCCAATTCCCAAAAGACATCAAAAACCTCATAAAAAGACTGTCCTTATTTAACCAAAAATCAAAAGAATTAACACAACACTCAAAACAGACAGTCAACTTCACATAAAGTTCCACTCGGAATGCAATTTCCAAAACAACTTAAATACCATAAAAAAAAATAGGTAAAGCGCATCCAAAGGGAAAGAAATAGGCAATAGACATTACCTGTTGATCGTCACTTCAAGTAAAAATCACACACTTGAGCTCACTACTCGAAACGTATCCAATCTGAACCTATAAAGAATAGGTTCTAAAAATTAACAACGACCTAACGAAGTTAGTACAACACTCCCCACAGCTTACCCAACCCTAATTTTATTAAAACGCACAAATAATACACTACGTACAAGAATTGTACAATTAACCTTCCTACATGCAAGCTGTAACTGGATAGCCCACTACCTCCCCTCCGTTCGGTCTTTAACTTGACTTACCGACCTCCTATGAACTTAAACTCTAACTTTGTGAAATCCTTGGGATGTCTACTAAAACTTTTATGTTGAACACCAGACCTAATTCAACCTTGAAGAGACCTAGAATTAGCAAAACATACAATCGGTCCAGTTCTAACCTGCCCCTGGTAAGCGGCTCCTAACCCGGGCTACACACCACGAAACCACGAACCGTAAAATTCTTATGAAAGCTAACACCTAGGGGTACTTCCAGTCCAAAAATCTCGGTTAAAAACTTACTACACAATTAATGGTGTATCTTTAAGTGGGACGCATCAAATCTGTCCCAAATCGGCTCGGTTTTTATTCTACCCAACCAAATTTCTACTATAATTAGTCTCATTCAAGTGCCCCAAATTTTTTGTATATACCCACGTTAAAAGCTCCTCCTTGCAGCCTTTTATACACAACCAAAAGAATCAATGACAAAGACCTCCATATCAAAACTCCACATCTCCCTTGAAGACACTAGTTGTCACGTACACACCTAACTCCTATGGCTGCCGCTGCTGTTGTTCTTCTTCTTATAAATTATTTATTTTTTTTCTTTTCTTGACACCCACCCCACATACTACCTATATATATCAACATTTTGAGCATACTAACATGAACATACCCAACTACGTAAACTAACAACATACACACATACATGAATAGCAAGGTTTAAATGAAAGACACAAGAACATACAGAATGGTGGATGGTTAGCGATGAGAACTTGACGGCGACAACGGCAGCGTGGTGGTCTGCTGGTGGCGTCCGGGCAAGAACGACGGTGGTACGGCAGTGGGTGACGGTTGCTTGATGGTGGTTGTTGGTGGAGGTTAGAGAAATGGAAGGATAACAATGAAAATGGTGAAATGAAAAGGGGGTTGGCCCTGGAGGTTTCTTTACACCAGTTACGGTAACTTGGGTTGGGGGAGAAAGGTTAAACTTGGATTAGCAAGGGTTAATCTTGGATTAGGGGTTAACAATATTATTACTAATAATAAGGTTAATACTATAATAATAATCATGATAATACAACAACACCACTGATAATTACCGCTTAGAAAATAATAATAATGGTAATACTAATAATACTAATAATAATAATAAATAATAATAATAATTATAACACTTACGAGCACACCCTTAAAAACTATTAATAATACTACTACTGATTACAATGATAATATTAGTAATAATAATAGCAGCAATACTAGCAACTATAATATTAAAATTTTCCAATCTACCCTTTCTCCCATGCAACGTCCCCATGCACACAATGACTATTTTATCCCTGTTAGTCTCTCCACGGCCCTACGAGCTCAAGTGTCAAGATAAAATAATCACAGAAAATTTCACAAAGTAACGGAGTCAAACGTACCACGTAACGGTAAACATATTAGAATTTTCGGGGTTTTACAACACTGCTACTCAATTTGGCCACAGAATGCACATCAATACACCATAACTGGAATCACAGTTCATGACATATGACCACACAGCTACACAATTGGATACCCCCAATACTTAATACAATGCACATATGACCACACTACTCTGCTATTCTGATCAGACTTTTTTTAAACGTGACATCCACACATAGTAACATGACCGAATGGAAAATGAACCTACCCACCTTCATATTTTATCCAAAAATTCACCCCCTAATACTTAAGAGATGTATCGATGACATCAAAATGTACATTTGAACATGGGATGTGGCCAACTGGTCTTTCCACACTGCTACTCAATTTGGCAACACATTGCACATCAATACACCGCAACTGGAATCAAAGTTCATGACACATGACCAAACAGCTACACAATTGGCGATTGGGTGAGGGGTTCACTTACATGTTTGCTCCTGCTTCCCCAATGTAGGCACCGCCATCCAGTCCTCAGCCCTCGCCGCCTACCATTTCCACCGATTCAATAATAATTTTTTTTCCCAATCATAAATTTATGATCGTAGTATGTATGGGTGCACAACATAGAAAATTTCTGAAAATTATACATAACACAATTGATACAAACCTTGACAATTTCAAGCCCTAATTTTGATCCGAGTTGGGTGCTCCGGCACACATACCCTGTTGTTGATCGAGACTAGTGCTCACCAATGCGGTCGAAAATCTTGGGTTTCAACGCCCGAATTCACCGTCGAAAATGAGGGGTCACCGGAGTCGTGATATAACGGTTCTCTCACAATTCTCACTGTGCCACAGTAAAGTAAATTGGTTGAAAATGGAAAAAAAGAAAAAAAAAGAAAATCTTTTGATCCCCCAAATCACGTAAGAGAATCAAAGTAATTTCCTTTTTTCTTGACAAATAAAAAGTAATTTCCTTTTTTTGTTAATTAACTCACACATGTGGTGGTTTTAGAGGGGTCATTATTGGTTTTGATTTGAGTTGTTGGATAGAGATTTAACGAGTTAGATCGCTCCTTCCTACCTAAAGCCTCTTCCTACTGGATTCGTTCCCTATATATATATATACTAGTCCTTGTACTCGTGCGTTGCACGGGACAAAAATAAATCACACATATATTAAAAAATTATTTAAACTATATCTTAAATAATAGGAGTGAGAATATTAGAACGAATAACTATATAACTAATCATCATTAAAAATATGAGTAACAGTACCTAAAATAAATATAAAAAAGAAAGCAATGATGGAAAAAAAAAAGTTACTTTTGTACATTTTTTTTTTGAAAAATGGAAACCTTTGTATATCTCACTAAGTTATAATTGAATTGGAATTATTGCTTTAATTTTCTTCTAGATAAATATTTCGTAATACTTTACTCTTAATATTTTACAAAAATGATTATGTTATATAGTTATAATTAAGCAATATATAGTATGTCATCCCCTTTTACTTTCTCAAATTTCCTTTATCGCATCTTATTTCTTTGTAAATTTTAATTTTTTCACACATTTTGATTAAAATAAGTTAGTGGCTTAGATAAGGACATTTTCGAAGACAAACTCAAGATATACAACTTTAGCACATTCATAAAATATTAATAATATTCTAAATAATTCAATGGCTCATAATTTCCTCTTATACAACAATGTATCCTTGTTCAAACTAAAACAATAACATAATATAATTATATACCAACATCGAATAAATTACTCACCCATTCTTTAAAAAAAGTATTATAAAAGCCAAAATACATATTGTCAGTAGTAGGATAAAAAGACATCATGTGAAACAAAAAAATGATAATAATAATAATAATAATAATAATAATAATAATAATAATAATAATAATAAATTAATTAAACATTACCTTCACTTAAATCATATTCTTCTCATCAAATGCAATGCCCAAACAATACAACACCAAGTGCATGTAAATTCAAGGTTTGATCAAGATTTTTGCTCACTTGTATGATAGAAAGTAGTGAGACCTGCTTTCTCATGATAAAGAAACAAATCAATATCAAAATTAGTATATCTAATTTATCCTATTATAAATTACAAAATAGATAGTGAGAAGAGGTGTGTTTCAACTTTCAAGACTTAAAATACCTTATCAATTTATATCAATCTAGTCAATCTTAAGTGGATAATAAAAAAAATTATAAAAACAAAAATTTATTAATAAAATTAAAGATGCTTTGACCAAAAAATAATGATTTTGTTTGTGGATGAAACCAAATAGTTAAGTATAATTATTATGGTCATTAGTATTGATTTAATAATAACCATAACTATTAGCATTTTATTTGTCTCAACTGTCAAATTCATAGTAGTAGTATGTTAGCATCAACCCACAATAAAACGGATACCTTGCTACCTTTTTGTATTATTATTGTTGCAACAACAACAACAATAATAATAATAATAATAATAATAATAATAATAATAATAAACATAATAATAATAATAATATATAAAAGAAGAAATTCAAATTAGCCAATAGCAACTTTCCAACTCATCTAATCTAAAATAAATTATTTACCACAATCGTAAATGTATTTTTATTTATATTTGTGTTTTTTAATATATTTTTTATATTTATTTATTCTCATTATTAACTCGCTTTGATGCTATTATATCCTTTGGTGATAAAGGGAATCATATATATTTTTTTTTATGAATTCTAATATCTATTATATTGTTGTACATATTTCAATTAAAATAATATGGTTTCACTTATATACAGTAGTAACTCATCATACAATTAATATGAATGGGTAATTTTCATTTTAAAAAATAAGTATGTATATATAGCAAATAATTCATGGGTTATAATTTTAAAATTTAATAAAACTTGATATGTTATTTAATAGATGAAATGTAAGGGCTATGTATAACATCTAATTCATGGGTTATAATTTAAAAGATGATAGGCTATTTAATAGATGAAATGTAGGAATTATATTAGATATTACTTTACCAATATATCACATATTTTAAAATATGATAACTCATCATGATTCTATAAATGTATAGTATAACAAAATTCTATTTTAATTGATATTTATAGAAGAAAAGGAACAAATATAAAACTGAGTTAAGACATGAAAGGATGTGAATTATGGCGATTTTATTGGGGGAAAATTGTTCCCAACATTTTAATCATCAACTCAAATGTCTTAATTGCGACTGTTAATAAAGTAAATTTTACTATCTTACAGATATTACGATATATATGGAGGAAGAAGCTTAACATTTAAAGGTTAAAAGCTGTTAAAGGACAATAAAAAAAGAGTGGTAAAATGAAGCAGAAAAGTAAATAAATAAATATTTTTTAAAAGTGAACACCTCTATTGATATATGTATGACAATGTTGTTATAGTGGTATAATGTTATAAAAGTGAAAACACCTCTATTTATAAATATTTTTAAAGTGGCTAAATTAAATTAAATTGTAACTAAAATAATAATACAAATATGTTAACGTACAATGTTGTTTTGAAATAGTTAAGAGAAATAAAACAGACCATTATCTTTAATCTTTAATTGACATTTAAATATATAAATAAATTAATAGTTGTATTATTTTACTATGACAGTATATATGCATATGGTTTTGTAAAACTGAAAATGTGACCAATTCTAAAGTGTCAATCAATTATTAATATATGACACCTAAAATTCAGTTCATAATATTTCATATGTATCAATTCTTTTCAAGCAATATTAACACATATGCAATTTCATATTTACATTAACAAAATATAAAAACGCAATAATCCAAATTAACATCTAAACAACAATACATGTAGTTTAAGTGAAAACACAAACAAAATTTTAACATATTTACATATATATTGGCAATTAAAACATAACATATTTTTTTAGTTTGAAGTAAAACATAACTTCATGATATAAAAGAAATCTATAGAATAGTTAGTCCAAAAAAGTTGATAAATTTTAAAAAAAAGTGAAAATACCAATTCACTCTTTAAAGCAAGTTAAGACACCCAAATTGAAAGAAGAAGCTCTTGAGCGAGACACTTTTCAAGCTTCCAAATAGATTTGTCTTCTTCATACATTGTGACGATTACTGCAAAATAGTAAATTGAAATGTATAATTATCAACCTTATTAATCTAACAACAATAAAACTAATACTCAATTTTTAAAAAATATTGGATTTGATATGATAATTGTAGTGAAATGATAAAGAATATGTTTTTATGCTTAATGAGTAGATTGTCACAAACAATTGATCCAACTATTTATAGACCTTTCTTTTTTAGGGGATTTATAGACAAATTAGTAGAGATAACAATGAACATCCATGAAGACATAATATACATAAGTTACTAAATTTAATTTGAATACATTAATTTTATTTGTAGCTTAAACTATATTAACTTATTTTGTAACTTACAACATTTACTATTAATGATTAATAATCATCATATCATATATCATATATCATATATCATATATCATATATCATATATCATATATATATCATATAAATTTCTGGGTACAAAGGGTGAAGTTGGGATCTGTGTGATTTTATGAGGGTATTTCTGGAAAACATTAATTGGTTACTTTTACCTTTTTTTTTCTTACATTAATTACATTCCTTTGTGTGTTCTAATTCATGAGGCAAGTTACTACTAACTTTCTAACAATGAAAAAAATATGACTAATTAAAAATGTAATAATAAAAACATAATGAAATGAAAATTTAAAAAAAAGACATTATATATATATTAATTTATAATGAGAGTTTCTACCAATCAACAACTAATAAATAATATTACCAAACTATTATAAAATTATCATAATATTAAAAAACTATTTCCATATAAAATAGTACATTTATAAGAGAATATTTATTAAAGTAATCTTCTTTTTAACAGAAAGGAAAATTGTATAAAATGAAATATGTATCAGTTAAATGATGATTTAATATAGATAAGGTGTCCTAATGTTGATAGTAAATGATTACTATTGATCGTAATTTAATAAAAAGATGTAAATATAAAATGATTCATATATTAATAAAAGGATCACTTAAGCTATCCAAAAAAGAATATTTACACTTTGCATAGAGTAATATGAGAGAAAATTAATTTCATAAATTAGGGTGATAGTATATGACTTTTAAAGTGATATTATTTTTAGAAAGATATTATATTAAATTCCTTTGACCTTTTTTCTGTGGGAGATATAGTATACTTGACTTATGTTTGTAGCAACGTGTGGGCATTAGCTTTCAATTGTTGTAATATTTTGCAATTTTGAATTTCATAAAATGTCTTTGCACTTTTTTTTTATTAAAGTAACTATAGCCTAATTTCCATTCCCAATGAATTATATTCTTTTCCTATTCTCCTTTTCAGTTACAAAGATACTAATATCAGGTTTAAATTTTATAATACAATTATTAATCATTAATAGTAAAAGTTGTAAGTTACAAAATAAGTTAATATAGTTTAAGTTACAAATAAAATTAATGTATTCAAATTAAATTTTGTAACTTATGTATATTATGTCTTCATGGATGTTCATTGTTATCTCTACTAATTTGTCTATAAATCCCCTAAAAAAGAAAGGTCTATAAATAGTTGGATCAATTGTTTGTGACAACCTACTCATTAAGCATAAAAACATATTCTTTATCATTTCACTACCATTATCATATCAAATCCAATATTTTTTAAAAATTGAGTATTAGTTTTATTGTTGTTAGATTAATAAGGTTGATAATTGTACATTTCAATTTACTATTTTGCAGTAATCGTCACAATGTATGAAGAAGACAAATCTATTTGGAAGGTTGAAAAGTGTCTCGCTCAAGAGCTTCTTTCAATTTGGGTGTCTTAACTTGCTTTAAAGAGTGAATTGGTATTTTCACTTTTTTTTAAAATTTATCAACTTTTTTGGACTAACTATTCTATAGATTTCTTTTATATCATGAAGTTATGTTTTAATTGCCAATATATGTAAATATGTTAAAATTTTGTTTGTGTTTTCACTTAAACTACATGTATTGTTGTTTAGATGTTTTGGATTATTGCGTTTTTATATTTTGTTAATGTAAATATGAAATTGCATATATGTTAATATTGCTTGAAAAGAATTGATACATATGAAATATTATGAACTGAATTTTAGGTGTCATATATTAATAATTGATTGACACTTTAGAATTTGTTACATTTTCAGTTTTACAAAATCATATGCATATATACTGTCATAGTAAAATAATACAACCATTAATTTATGTATATATTTAAATGTCAATTAAAGATTAAAGATAATGGTCTGTTTTATTTCTCTTAACTATTTCAAAACAACATTGTACGTAACATATTTGTATTATTATTTTAGTTACAATTTAATTCAATTTAGCCACTTTAAAAATATTTATAAATAGAGGTGTTTTCACTTTTATAACATTATATACCACTATAACAACATTGTCATACATATATAAATAGAGGTGTTCACTTTTAAAAAATATTTATTTATTTACCTTTCTGCTTCATTTTACCACTCTTTTTTTATTGTCCTTTAACAACTTTTAACCTTTAAATGTTAAGCTTCTTCCTCCATATATATCGTAATATCTGTAAGATAGTAAAATTTACTTCATTAACAGTCGCAATTAATACATTTGAGTTGATGATTAAAATGTTGGGAACAATTTTCCCATAATAAAATCGCCATAATTCACATCCTTTCATGTCTTAACTCAGTTTTATATTTGTTCCTTTTCTTCTATAAATATCAACTAGCATTGTATATCCCATGCGATGCACGGGAAAATTCTCAGTATTTATATTTATTTTTTTTAGAGGAATTTTATATCAATTATCAGTTAAAATAATAATTAAAAATTGATAAAAACAATGATACAACAATCATACTATCATTATTTTTATATTTTTTTCGGACAAATTGCCTTCAAAATTAATTTACATAATATAGTAGTAAAAGATACTAAAATCTATATTTATTTTTAATATTGACTTAATTACATATAATAAAGAATAATAGTAATTTTTATTATTTAATTTAAATAAAACCAAGCAACTTTATAATTCTCTTTAAATCTTTCTCAATAACATACAAAAAATATTAATTTTAAACATCGGAATAAATGATTAAAATAATAGAAACTATGTTTACACATTATAAATATAGTTTTGTTGGAAACTTATTTTCATGAATAAATATAATTTTTTATAAAAATAATTAAAATAAAAATATTTTAGAGAAATTATAAATCATTATACCATTTAGTAGTAAGAACTAATAATTGTAAATTTTAAAGTAATGATTAATTCTAAATTTAAGCATATATCAACAATCACAACATCAATAAAAATAAAGTTGCATTACTTTTTTTTCTTAATAAGAAAGAGAGTTTAATTTACATTTTTTTATGGCAATGTCAGTATTTTTTTTTAGTTATTAAAGAAAACATACAACAAAAATATAGGTTTTTTTATGAGAGTTTTACACTTTAATATCTCTTATATTTTATTTTAATCTAATTTTTATATTGGGATTGATATATTTATAATTGTAATTTTGGTGGAAGAAAGATTGACTCATGAATACTTTTTTTATAAAAAGCTTATGAATATTATTTTAATTGTATATTAATTATATTTTAGTTATTTTGTATTATTAGTTTTGTATAATTATATGATAATAAATCAAGAATCTTAGGGTCTATGTTTTTATGAACTTACAATTTATGTATTTGACGATGATCATATTTGTAATTTATTCACCATTTTCCTAATGAGAAATAATATTTTACTTGTTGTAAATGACCATAATGATCTCAAATTCTCAATCTTTTGTCTCATACATTGAGACGAATTTCGATAGTTTGTAATTTGTTGTTCATTTTAATTTTATATGATGCCTAGCTATTTCACTTATGTAATTAATAATTTAAATTTTATCATAATGTTCGTTGCAATTTTATTTCCTTGTTACAATTATTAAAGAAAATATAGAACAATAATATACGTTTTACATAATGAGAATAGCTTATGAATTGTAGAAAAATTTTTAAAAGCTTAGTGATTTACATAATGAGAATAGTAGAATATGTATAAATGGTAGTAATTAGGTTTTACCATATGATATTTGACTGAATACATGCAATATTGTGTGTGTGATATATGTTGCTATTTATAGTTATAGTTAGGTTTGAAATTCAAAAAATTAAGCCTTTTATTTTTTTTGTAAGATTATTCAATCGAGTTATATAACATATAACAATAACAGCAGCAGCAGCAGCAGCAGCAGCAGCAGCAACAACAACAACAACAACAACAACAACAATAATAATAATAATAATATATAACAACAACAACAATAATAATAATGATGATATCATAATCATGATGATGATAATTTACAATTTAACAAATTTTAATATATAGGTTTGTAGAGTTTGAAGCGTTGAACTGCATGGACGCCATTCAATAGGAATAACAGTGAGAATTTACATTATTGTTTGGGGGAATATGGGTTTTAATAATATTAAACTATCAGTTATTATTTATAAGCTATCTTTGTAACTTTTAGTGATTAAAATGTAATATCAATGGGTATTTCTTTTTTTTAATATTAATTTCGGGTTTTAATTCTATCATACAATCAATTTTGAATTGTTTTTAAACTGTAATCGTCATTGGATAGTTTTTTTTTTAATTAAATGTGATTATGTGCTATTGAGTATTGAGTAATAATTGAGGGTGTTCATAAAAAAATACTTGTTGGGGGGGGAGGGGAAGGTGAATAGTTGATTTAATGTAATTAATAATCTTATAAAATAAATGAGTTTTTTTTCATAAGCATGTCACATGTCATGCCACATGTCAATTGTAGATTACTTCTATTTTGTTTTAATATATGTAATAGATTAAAATAGAATTTTGTTATACTATACATTTATAGAATCATGATGAGTTATCATATTTTAAAATATGTGATATATTGGTAAAGTAATATCTAATATAATTCCTACATTTCATCTATTAAATAGCCTGTCATCTTTTAAATTATAACCCATGAATTTGATGTTATACATAGCCCTTAAATTTCATCTATTAAATAACATATCAAGTTTTATTAAATTTTAAAATTATAACCCATGAATTATTTGCTATATATACATACATATTTTTTAAAATGAAAATTACCCATTCATATTAATTGTATGATGAGTTACTACTGTATATAAATGAAACCATATTATTTTAATTGAAATATGTACCACAATATAATATATATTAGAATTCATAAAAAAATATATATGATTCCCTTTATCACCAAAGGATATAATAGTATCAAAGCGAGTTAATAATGAGAATAAATAAATATAAAAAATATATTAAAAAACACAAATATAAATCAAAATACATTTACGATTGTGGTAAATAATTTATTTTAGATTAGATGAGTTGGAAAGTTGCTATTGGCTAATTTGAATTTCTTCTTTTACATATTATTATTATTATTATTATTATTATTATTATTATGTTTATGTTTATTATTATTATTATTATTATTATTATTATTGCAACAATAATAATACAAAAAGGTAGCAAGGTATCCGTTTTATTGTGGGTTGATGCTAACATACTACTACTATGAATTTGACAGTTAAGACAAATAAAATGCTAATAGTTATGGTTATTATTAAATCAATACTAATGACCATAATAATTGTACTTAACTATTTGGTTTCACCCACAAACAAAATCATTATTTTTTGGTCAAAGCATCTTTAATTTTATTAATAAATTTTTGTTTTTATAGTTATTTTTTATTATCCACTTAAGATTGGCTAGATTGATATAAATTGATAAGGTATTTTAAGTCTTGAAAGTTGAAACACACCTCTTCTCACTATCTATTTTGTAATTTATAATAGGATAAATTAGATATACTAATTTTGATATTGATTTGTTTCTTTATCATGAGAAAGCAGGTCTCACTACTTTCCATCATACAAGTGAGCAAAAATCTTGATCAAACCTTGAATTTACATGCACTTGGTGTTGTATTGTTTGGGCATTGCATTTGATGAGAAGAATATGATTTAAGTGAAGGTAATGTTTAATTAATTAATTTATTATTATTCTTATTATTATTATTATTATCATTTTTTTTGTTTCACATGATGTCTTTTTATCCTACTACTGACAATATGTATTTTGGCTTTTATAATACTTTTTTTAAAGAATGGGTGAGTAATTTATTCGATGTCTATATATAATTATATTATGTTATTGTTTTAGTTTGAACAAGGATACATTGTTGTATAAGAGGAAATTATGAGCCATTGAATTATTTAGAATATTATTAATATTTTATGAATGGGCTAAAGTTGTATATCTTGAGTTTGTCTTCGAAAATGTCCTTATCTAAGCCACTAACTTATTTTAATCAAAATGTGTGAAAAAATTAAAATTTACAAAGAAATAAGATGCGATAAAGGGAATTGGAGAAAGTAAAAGGGGATGACATACTATATATTGCTTAATTATAACTATATAACGTAATCATTTTTGTAAAATATTAAGAATAAAGTATTACGAAATATTTATCTAGAAGAAAATTAAAGCAATAATTCCAATTCAATTATAACTTAGTGAGATATACAAAGGTTTCCATTTTTCAAAAAAAAAATGTACAAAAGTAACTTTCTTTTTTTTCCATCATTGCTTTCTTTTTTATATTTATTTTAGGTACTATTACTCATATTTTTAATGATGATTAGTTATATAGTTATTCGTTATAATATGTCACTCCTATTATTTAAGATATAGTTTAAATAATATTTTTAATATATGTGTGATTTATTTTTTTTCCGTGCAACGCACGGGTACAAGGACTAGTTGTATTATAAAATTTAAACCTGATATTAGTATCTTTGTAACTGAAAAGGAGAATAGGAAAAGAATATAATTCATTGGAATGGAAATTAGGCTATAGTTACTTTAATAAAAAAAAAAGTGCAAAGACATTTTATGAAATTCAAAATTGCAAAATATTACAACAATTGAAAGCTAATGGCCACACGTTGGTACAAACATGAGTCAAGTATACTATATCTCCCACAAAAAAAGGTCAAAGGAATTTAATATAATATCTTTCTAAAAATAATATCACTTTAAAAGTCATATACTATCACCCTAATTTATGAAATTAATTTTCTCTCCTATTACTCTATGCAAAGTGTAATTCTTTTTTGGATAGCTTAAGTGATCCTTTTATTAATATATGAATCATTTTATATTTACATCTTTTTATTAAATTACGATCAATAGTAATCATTTACTATCAACATTAGGACACCTTATCTATATTAAATCATCATTTAACTGATATATATTTTATTTTATACAATTTTCCTTTCTGTTAAAAAGAAGATTACTTTAATAAATATTCTCTTATAAATGTACTATTTTATATGGAAATAGTTTTTTAATATTATGATAATTTTATAATAGTTAGATAATATTATTTATTAGTTGTTAATTGGTAGAATCTCTCATTATAAATTAATATATATATATATATAATGTCTTTTTTTTAATTTTCATTTCATTATGTTTTTATTATTACATTTTTAATTAGTCATATTTTTTTCATTGTTAGAAAGTTAGTAGTAACTTGCCTCATGAATTAGTACACACAAAGGAATGTAATTAATGTAAGAAAAAAAGGTAAAAGTAACCAATTAATGTTTTCCAGAAATACCCTCATAAAATCACACAAATCCCAACTTCACCCTTTGTACCCAAATATATATATATATATATATATATATATATATATATATATATATATATATATATATATATATATATATATATATATATGATATATGATATGATATATGATATGATATGATATATGATATATGATATATGATATATGATATATATATATATATACACACCCACAATTGGATAAAATTTTGTTGCACTTACATGAATTTATGTCAAAATTTTAAGGGGGGGAATCATTAGATTGTATTAGAATAGAATATATTATTAGTTGATAAATTTTAATAATTCATTAATTTGTAAAATTTAAATTTTAATTAAAAATATTTTCATGATATTATGATAGAATATCTAACAATATTACACAATTTGTAGTCACACACACACACACACAGATATATATATATATATATATATATATATATATATATATATATATATATATATATATATATATATATATATATATATATATATATATATAGGGAATTGATAAAATGAGAAGTGGATTTTGGTAAGCATAGAAGCATGATCAATCTACACCTTTAATCATTCAATCTATAGCTACAATTATTTCACATTTTTTCTTTTTTATTTCTTAGCTTTACACATGAAAAGGGGGGGGGGGGGAAGAAACAATGTCAAATGTATTAAATGTTGCCTTGGAATAAGCTAAAATGAATTAATGTTGTGTAGGAAAAAATTGATGGAATTTAATGTTGTCTAGGAAAAAACATGACTGTGAACATCAAAATTATAATAAAATCAACATCAAGTACAAACCAAAAATGCACATCAAGCACATACCAAATGAACATCAAATTATAATAAAATGAACATCAAGTATAAACCAAATGAACATTCATTCCCAGACAACATTTATTTGTAAATGTTACCTAGGAATTAATGTTCATTTGGGTTATACTTTATGTTCATTTTATTATAATTTGATGTTTATTTGGTTTGCTCTTGACGTTCATCTAATTTTAACATGATGTCCATGTATGATTACTTAATGTTCAAACCAGATGAGCATTAAATACAAACCAAATGAACATCAATTTTTTCCCAAATAGATGAACATCAAAAGTACAAACCGAATGAACATCAAATTATAATAAAATGAACATTAAGTGCAACCTAAATGAACACTAATTTTCAGAAAACATTCACAAGCATGTTATTTCCAAGATAACATTAAATTCTAGCAACTTTTTCCTAGACAACATTAATTCATTTTAGCTTATTCCAATGAAGCATTTAATACATTTGACATTTTTTTCTTTTTTCTCCCTCTTTTTATGTGTAAAGCCAAGAAAAAAAAAAGAAAAAGGGTTAAATAATTGTGGCAATAGATTGAATGATTAAGTGTATAGATTGATCATGCTTCTATGCTCACCAAAATTCACTTCTCATTTCATCAATTCTCATATATATATATATATATATATATATATATATATATATATATATATATATATATGGGAATAGATAGGGTGAGAATGTGAGAAGGAGTCTTTTTGACTCTTAGATCATAAATCAAAGGCCCTAAATATTTCACTATTTTTGATTTATTTTTTCCTTATTTGTCATGTGAGTTAGTGTAGAAAAGAAAAAGAAAAAAAATTGATGCCTTGGAACTAGGTGACGTAATAAATGCAACAGATTTTCAAAAAATTGTTGGCGGGGATTATTGCATGCAAATATTTTTCAGACCATTCAACTATGCAAATATTTTTCAGACCATTCAACTCCCACACGTCATTGTCTTCTGTGTGTTTGTCATTTGGTTTATTCGTCATGCCCATCTGACTGATACATGATGTTCATTTTAATTTGAACATGATGTTCATTTTTAAAAAATTTGATGTTCATTTTGTTTGTATGTGATTACACACATGATGATCATTTGATTTGTACATGATCTGTTTATAATAATTTTGTTATTAATTTACTTGTTCATTTGATTTGATCATGTTGTTCATTTCGGATGTACCTGATGTTTTTTATTATGATTTGCTGTTCATTTGTGTTCATATGATTTTTAAATGACATTCAATTTATTATAATTTATTTTTGTAACCATGGTCGTTAAGGACGTCATGCTCAATCAAAATGCACATTACGTTGAAACAAACTAGATATCATATGTACAATGTTTGGCATAATATAAACTACAAAAGACATCATTATGTTCAAACCAACAAGATATTAAACTAAATCGTATAACCCAAATGAACATCAAGTGTAGACCAAGAGGACATCACGTATAACCCAAATCGTATAACCAACAAGATATTAAACATCATTACGTATAAACAAAATGAACATCAAGTGTAGACCAAGAGGACATCACGTATAACCCAAATGGTCATCGTGCTCAGAGAAGATCACATTGAAACAAAATAGACATAATGTCTTCACCAAAAGGACATGAAGTCTTCACCAAAAGGAGATCAAGTACAACCCAAATGGACATCGTGCTCATACAAGATGGACATCATTCTCCTCTAAATTGTTCGATGCTCATAATTGTTTGGATGAATGTTCGATTTTCACTGTAAAATACACATAAATCTGCTTGTCTTCATTGAAATTAATCTATTTCCTATTTGCCTTGAATTTGTTTCTTTTTTCACACTTATAATTAATACATTTCAACATTTTTTTTTAGTTTTAGGAGCTACTAATGACATATTCAATTCCCAATGCAAGCCTTAATTTTTCCTTTTTCTTTTCCAGTTTTAGGAAGCCAAATAAAAAAAAATTATGTTTTTATTTTGACCATTAATTTATGATCCAATGGCTATTAAATCTCCTTCTCACATTCTCACCTAATCTCCCTTCTCACCCTATCTATTCCCTATATATATATATATATATATATATATATATATATATATATATATATATATATATATATATATATAAAGTTTGCTAAAATTTAATTATCATTTATATAAATTTATATAAAGTTGGTGATGTATTTTGGCCCACGCCAAATACATCCCTAAAGGCCCAAAATAAATTCCAAGCTATGGAGGAAAACATGAGCATATAGGTCCATACATATTGTGTGCTCCTTATGGCAAGAAGATGTCCAAACATCCTAGGGTCTACAACAACACGCCAATCAAGCCTAAGAAAGGCCCAAGGTCACGTCCATGAGGGCCAATTTCGTCAATTGTGTTCTTTTTTGGATGTATTTTATTTTATAGCTTTTATTATTTTGGTGTGTTTTAATTAATTAGGATTTAGATAAATCTAGAACATTCTAGTAGGCGTGTGATAGGAAGAGTAGGCGCCAATTTTGATCACAAGTATCCTAGATAAGGTTGGCTATCTTGTAACTAATCCATATTGGATTAGGAAGCCGATTAGAATCAGGATAAGGTTGTTGTAACTAACTCCCCTTTGGATAAGGAGTCCTAATCCAAGAGGAAGTTGGAGTAGTTAGGCGTGTACTACTAGGATATCTTGGCTTTCACGCCAAGTAGGAGTAATCCTAGTCTAATTAGTATGGCTTGCACGCCAAGTAGAGAGTTCTAGTCCATACAGGACTCTATTAGTATAAATAGCCTAAGTTTGCAATCTTTTAGATACATCAGTTGAGAAATATGAATCAAGCTTTAAGCTTACCCCCTTGAGTGTTAGGATTAACCCTCTCCCCTCTTCTATTGTATCTTGGTGTGGTAACCAAGTGATTTAGGAAGAACTTGATCCTAGGTTGCGGTCTAGATCAAGAAACCCTAGATTGTCCTTCTTGTGGATTCAAGTAAGAAATCTAGCTCTATCCCATTATCTTTCTATCTCTTAGAAAGATAATATCTACCCTCACTTGATCACCCCCTCCAACGTCACTCTCTACCCCCACCCCCCCTCCAACACCCTTCATTCGTCCTCCCTCATCAACCCCTCACAAAATAGCTCAACCAACTCCCTCTCTCCATAACAACTTTCTAACAATTTTCTCTCACCTCCAACAACCTCTCCACTCTCAATCTCCCTCTAACCTCACGTCAATCTCTCCCTCTCTCCCCTCCTTCACATTAAACTCTCCCTCTCTCTTCTTTCAAGAATCAAACCTCTCTCTCTCTTCCCATTCAAGATTCAACCCTTCTTGAATCTTGAAACCACAAAAGCCCTCACGACAAAATCCCTTCCCTATTCTCACCCATCTCACGTGAACTACCCCATCCTTAGCCTCAAATTCATGTGTGGTACCCCACTCTTAGATCGTTTGCACGTCTCTCCTATGATGTGTAATTGATCAACTACACTCTTGATCCCATTATACATCATAATTTTTATATCAGAGCTCTAGTTGGTTTTGAGTGCAAACCAAACACATGACCTTTTCCAACCCAATCCCCAAACCTGCTATTCCAATAGCTTAACATGCTATTCCACAAGCCTTACCTGCAATCCAAACACATAACCTGCAACCCTAAACTCCACAAACAGCCCAAACACATGGACGTTCCAAAACCACTACCGTGGCATCTGGAAGTAACAGTCCTGAAAATAAAGATCCTACTGAATAGTGGAAGCAAGAAAAAGCAGAACTTGAAGGAAAAATCGCTTATCTTTCTGATCAGTTGAAGCGATACATGAATCTGCAATTCAAGACACCACGGGAAGAAGAAGAAGAAGTCGTCCCCAACACTCCCAGCGAAACTGAGCACTCTACTAGCTCAAGCCGGAGGTTACGTCAGCCTAGGCGTCCTCCACGGTAAAAAAGACTTGACTTCAAGGTCGACATTCCTGAATTCGACGGTAATCTTGATCCTGAAATCTTCCTTGACTGGATTCAAACTGTCGAACGAGTATTTGACTTAAAGGATATTGCTGATGATAAGAAAGTCAAATATATTGCTCTTAAACTGTGAAAGCATGCTAGTATTTGGTGGACTAACCTACAGAAGAAGCGACAGCATGCCGTGAAAGAAAAGATCCGCTCTTGGGAAAAGATGAAAAAGAAACTTCACTCAAAGTTTCTTCCTGCAAGCTACTTCAAAGACAACTATCTTCGTCTGCAGCAATTGTCCTAGGGATCTAAATCTGTTGAAGAGTTTACTAAGGAATTCGAACACCTACTCTGGAGGTGTAACTTGAAAGAAGATGAACCTCAAACTCTTGTGAGGTATCTTGCTGGTTTAAACGAAAACATAAGGTATGTGGTGGAACTTCAACCTTATGAAACTCTTGATGAATTAAGTACTTTGGCTAACAAAGTGGAACAGCAAAAGAAAAGAAGAGGCAAGAAAACGCCAAGCAGGAACCCTAGTTCCCAAAGAACCTCCTTCACGCCTCAAAATTATACTCCACAAAAGAGCCAAACCACCTCCGATCCGTCCGCCACAAAAACACCTCACCCTACCCCCCAAACTGTGACAAAACCACCACAGGTCACGCCAATGGATAAGAAGCGGTGTTTCAGGTGTCAAGGGCTCGGTCATATTACTTCTGAGTGCCCTAATAAGAGAGCCATCACTCTTATGGAATTCCAAAACGCTCTCTTTGAACCTGAACCAACGGATGTCGAAGAAGAACCCCACGCCATTCACAACGAATCTGAAGAAGAGGTCGTGGAAGAACCGCATCGAGGCGAGATCTTTGGTTATGAGGAGAATCTTGAATAGCTCTCGGTTCAAGATCTGCAGAACGGAAGCTATCTTCCATTCCATTTATCTTGTGCAGGAAATTTTGTTCTTTGATCGTCGATGGTGGAAGCTGTACTAACGCAGTTTCGACAACTATGGTGAACAAGCTACAACTCCCTACAAGTCCTCACCCTTCACCCTACACTGTTCAATGGCTCAACCAGGGTAAAGGATTGAAAGTGAATCTACGTTGTTTGGTAAGCTTTTCAATTGGAAAGTCTTATCAAGATTCAATATGGTGCGATGTACTACCTATGGATGCTTGTCATATTCTGCTTGGGAGACCATGGCTATTTGACAGGGACGTCACGCACAACGGAAGAGCAAACACCTATTCTCTTATGGTGAAAAACAAAAAGGTGAGCTTAGCTCCCCTAAAAGCATCCAAGCTCAAAGAAAGTGACCCAAAACTCATCTCTTTCATGGTCACTGGACGTCCTGAGTTCAGTAAACACAAGAAGGTCCTTACTGAAGAAGCTAGTCACGAAAATACTATAGAAGAGCTCCCTCTAGCCGTCCATCACGTGAGCTCAGTGGCTAAGACTACATCAAACTCCAGTCAACGTGAGGTCCAGTCTGTGGAATATCACGTGAACCCTACTGCTGCTCAAAGGGTTCGAAATTCAACTGTCTGTCACGCCAAGGGTATAATTGAGAAAGAAATTGTTCATCCAAGTGCCCTAGTGATCGCAAGGAAAAAGGAAACTAACATAATCCAGGTTCAATTAGGGATTACTGTTGTTCAAATCCCAAGAAGTCTCCTTGTATGGTTAGTCACACCCTGTGATCTAATCTATGTCTTTTCAGTTATTATGAGACTTATGAACCAGGTTCTGAAGTCCTGCATCAGCAAGTGTCTTGGACACCTTTATGTATAACAAAAGTGAGAAAGATCAAAACGTCCACATCATCACATCTCACGTGGAAGCTATTGCAATTGATGAAACAACCTTGGTTCATGTGAAGGTCTTGATTCACATGAAGTTCCCAATTGAAGCCACTGAAGTTCTTGAACTTGACCCTCCAAGTTTGAGGACAAACTTCTTCCAACAAAGGGGGAATGATGTATTTTGGCCCACGCCAAATACATCCCTAAAGGCCCAAAATAAATTCCAAAGAATAAGACAAGCTATGGAGGAAAACATGAGCATAGAGGCCCATAGGCCCATACATATTGTGTGCTCCTTATGGCAAGAGGATGTCCAAACATCCTAGGGTCTACAACAACACGCCAATCAAGCCCAAGAAAGGCCCAAGGTCACGTCCATAAGGGCCAATTTCGTCAATTGTGTTTTTTGGATGTATTTTATTTTATAGCTTTTATTATTTTGGTGTGTTTTAATTAATTAGGATTTAGATAAATCTAGAACATTCTAGTAGGCGTGTGATAGGAAGAGTAGGCGCCAATTTTGATCACAAGTATCCTAGATAAGGTTGGCTATCTTGTAACTAATCCATATTGGATTAGGAAGCCGATTAGAATCAGGATAAGGTTGTTGTAACCAACTCCCCTTTGGATAAGGAGTCCTAATCCAAGAGGAAGTTGGAGTAGTTAGGCGTGTACTACTAGGATATCTTGGCTTTCACGTCAAGTAGGAGTAATCCTAGTCTAATTAGTATGGCTTGCACGCCAAGTATAGAGTTCTAGTCCATACAGGACTCTATTAGTATAAATAGCCTAAGTTTGCAATCTTTTAGATACATCAGTTGAGAAATATGAATCAAGCTTTAAGCTTACCCCCTTGAGTGTTAGGATTAACCCTCTCCCCTCTTCTATTGTATCTTGGTGTGGTAACCAAGTGGTTTAGGAAGAACTTGATCCTAGGTTGCGGTCTAGATCAAGAAACCCTAGATTGTCCTTCTTGTGGATTCAAGTAGGAAATCTAGCTCTATCCCGTTATCTTTCTATCTCTTAGAAAGATAATATCTACCCTCACCTCATCACCCCCTCCAACGTTACTCTCTACCCCCCCTCCAACACCCTTCATTCGTCCTCCCTCATCAACCCCTCACAAAATAGCTCAAGCAACTCACTCTCTCTCCATAACAACTTTCTAACAACTTTCTCTCACCTCCAACAACCTCTCCACTCTCAATCTCCCTCTAACCTCACATCAATCTCTCCCTCTCTCCCCTCCTTCATGTCAAACTCTCCCTCTCTCTTCTTTCAAGAATCAAACCTCTCTCTCTCTCTTCCCATTCAAGATTTAACCCTTCTTGAATCTTGAAACCACAAAAGCCCTCACGGCAAAATCCCTTCCCTATTCTCACCCATCTCACGTGAACCACCCCATCCTTAGCATCAAATTCACGTGTCGTACCCCACTCTTAGATCGTTTGCACGTCTCTCCTATGATGTGTAATTGATCAACCATACTCTTGATCCCATTATACATTAGTTGGACTAGAATGAATATATGTCAAAATATTTATCTTTGTAATTTTAAAGGGAGGAATCATTAGATTAGGATAAAATATTTTTTAAGGTGATAATATTGTGATTGTCGCCCATAATATCATGAATATATTTTTAAATTAAAATTAAAATTTGATAGAATACATAACGACATGGCATTTATTTGTACACACACATAAATATATACACAGTTGACTAAAATTAAATTATCTTTTCAATCAATTTATACAAAGTTTGACTAGGATGATCAATATATATCAGAATAGTTATCTTTCTAATTTAAGAGAAAAAAAACATTAAATTATCACAGAATATTTTTTTTAGGTGATAATATTGCGATTGTCGCCCAAAATATCATGAATATCTTTTTTCATTAAAATTTTAATTCCGATCAGGGTTCAAGTTTTCCGGGTTGAGACCCAATCGACCCAGAACCAGAAAAATGAAAACACTTGGAACGAAGATTGGAATGTTTACCATTTCGTCCGAGTTTTCGGTCCAGTCTTTTTAGGTCAACAGGTTCAAAACTTCAAACAAAAATAGTACATTTGTACCGTAGTAGTAGTAGTAGTAATAATAATAATAATAATAATAATAATAATAATAATAATAATAGGATAATTGGATTCTAATAATCCCTACTTTCACCAATTGGACAATGATGGACCGTACTTTCACTTTGTATTCTGGTGGTCCAAAAAAAATAAAATTGGATTGTAGTGGTATCAAATCCACCTCCACATTCTTCTTTTTTTTCATTCCTACACTATATTGTTTTTGTTTTTTTCATTCCTGCCCTTAGAAAGTTAATGAATTGTAGTTTCTAAAACATTTTTTAAATTTTTTTTAGACTCCGAATAATTATTATGATTTTTTAAAAATAATAAAAGTGAAAAAATCATAAAAAATAGTAAAAAATGAAAAACAATTGGGAGAAACGCTGTAAATTCATTAAAAATCATTGTAAAGTGTTATACTAAGTTTTGAAATAAATGCAACACAAAATCTATGATTCTCTCGAAAATATCCCACTAAAATCCAATTTTATTTTATTTTTTTGGACGACCAGAATACAAAGTAAAAATACGGTCCACCATTGTCCAATTGATGAAAGTAGGGATTATTAGAATCCAATTTTCTATAATAATAATAATAAATAATAATAATACATTCATATTATAGTTGTATTTTTACTATTAAACACATCTTTTAATACACCCCTTCAATGCACGGGTTTAAGAATAGTTAAAATTTAATAAGAAACTTAGAGAATATTGTGGTAGCCAATACTTTTTCATAACAAACTCTTACCGTATTTATCATCTCATTATGTAATTTATCAAACATAAATATAATATAATATAATATACTCGACACATTCATGATCCATGTAATCCATTCATAAATATTCAAACACCATTGATTATTATTTTTGTCATTTGTTTATTTGTCACAACTACGTACAATACTTTCAGCATGTATTCCAACTTAGCATCAAATGAAAACAATTTACGCAAATTTGTTCCTTCTAGAGGACGTATAAATGAGATAGTGTGTTAGGTTTGCTCTGCAATGAAAACTAGCCATTAGTGGAGGAAGTAGAGAGACTATATGTTCCAAATTAGGTCTATTAATACTGGGATTGGTTGATCAACAATTACCACTTTTTCTTATTTTGTGTTGGAGAATTGCATACAGGGCCCTACTATATACTACTCAAATTTGGACGGTGCATCTACCATATGCCCAATTGATATGAAAACAACCAAAATCAAACATAAATCTTCAAAATGCAAACAGGTGTGCCTGGATTCATTAATTGTCTTAACTTTCAATACATTCGTCGCACGCAAAATTTTTGCTTTGATCAGTATAATATTCACAAACACGCATTATTTAACCCTCTATTACTTACAAGATTTCTAGATTAGTAAATATTGTTTCAGGATTAAATTGGAATGTAACTAATTTTATTTATTTGTTAAAACTACATAAATAAATATTAAAAATAAAAATATAATGTAACTGAGATGAACACATAATAAATAAATGTTTTTTGTTCTATCACCGTGCACAAGCATGTAAAATGTTGAATGTCGCCTAATAAGCCGCGCTAATGTTCTGTTTGGGAGAAGAGTAAAGGGAGTTAGGGAGAGTTAAGAAGAGTGTTTATTTTATCTCTGCTTGTGAATGGAGTGAGAGGGGGTAAGGATGGTTGTACTATTCCAATAATAACTCATTAGCTAATATAAGTCTAAATAGTAGTATTCTCTTTTATAAACAAGTGAAAAACCTCGTCATCAACAAAGGGAAATTGGATTCTAATAATCCCTACTTTTGCAAATTGGATTGCAATAATCCCTACTTTACATTTGTATTCTGGTGGTCCAAAAAAATATAAAATTGTATTGTAGTGGGACATAATCGAGAGTATACCCTAAATATCATAGATTTTGTGTTGCATTTGATTCAAAACTTTGTATAACACTTTTTTACAGCACTTCTCCCAATTTTTTTTCAATTTTTTATGATTTTTCAATTTTATTATTTTTAAAAAATCATAATAATTACTTGGAATCTCAAAAACATAATTAAAAAAATGTTTTAGCAACTACACTTCATTACCTATCTGGGGGCAAGAACGAAAAAAATAAAAACAATATGGGGTAGGCATGAGAAAAATAAAAAGAATGTGGTGATGGATTTGGTACCATTACAATACAATTTTTTTTTTGGACCACTAGAATACAAATTGAAAGTAAGGATTATTGTCATCCAATTTGCAAAAGTAGGGATTATTAGAATCCAATTTCCCCATCTACAAATGTGGAATACATTCCTCTTACTACTCCCAAATATCAAAATTGTCTACAGCTAGTAGAGTTGCAACAATTTCCATGTCCTAAACTCTAGGGCAAGGATGGTTGTACTTAGAGGGTGTTTGGCTACCCAGCTTTTTTGGTAGCTTTTAGCTTTTTGGATAGTTTTTAGCTTTTTGACTAAGGTTAAAAAGCTACTTGAGGTGTTTGGTAAGTAACTTTTTATATTAGCTTTTTGAACCCAAAAAGCTAGTTTTCAAAAAGCTAGTTGATGAAGCTTTTTGATGTAGCTTTTCATAAAAAACTACTTTACCAAACATTTTTCCTACAATCAACTAACCCAAACAGCTAAAGTCAAACAACTAATCCAAAAATTTAATAATGTCATAAATAAGAGGATATTAATATTCAAAAATTCTAAGTGTACAATCATATTTTGTATCGAAAAGAACACATATGTCAAGTCGACATTTCTTTCTTTATTTTTTTTCTTTTAAAAATCATTATGTATTGTTTCAATCGAAAATCTATAATCTATATCTATATTTATAACCTTATAAAAGGTGAAATGATTACACTGTAGATTGCTACAGTGCAAAATGGCACGCTCGTAATTTCATAAATTATGCAGGGTTATGTTAGTAATTGTGTACTGTCAAGGGTTTCTCTGAAAGGCCCTAATATTTTCCAGGCTGCTGCCGCTTGCCCCCTTCCCCTCATCTCACTTTCGCCTCTCAGTCTCAGATCCTTCTCTGCGGTGAAGCCTTTCTTCAGAATACCCCAAAGGTAAAACCCTAATTCTCTTCCTTCCATTTTCAATTTATCTGAATTCCTCATCTTCCATTCCTTTCTGCGTAAATTCTCCGCGAATTGGTCCAACATTGCCTCGGCAAAAGCGACTTCCAGTGTCCCCAAGTTCGATTGTAGGTATTCTTTCTTTTCGATTTCTGAATTCATAGTAGGAAGTCGATTCCTCATCTTCGCTCTAAGTCACAGTAGTAGCTTTACTGTCATACGCAATAGCACATTTTTGCATGATTGAAACATAGTCTTTTCCTCTAAGCCATCGATGATTTTAAAAAAGGTAGTATAATGTAAATGTGTTTGTACTTTTAAAAGCTATGGTTTCTGGGTGGTTTTCATTGGTTTTCTTTTTCTGGTGCTGGTTATAGCTGTAATTGGGGTTTTTTTACTGTGTTTATGTTCATGGTGTTCTGGGTAAAAATGGGTTCTTTTTTCCCCCCTTTTCTGCTGCCCAGAAAGTGTAGGGTTGTGTTTGCTCGCAACCGTTTTGGTTGCTTGTTCTGTGAATTTCTTGTTGATGTTAGCAATAAACCGTCCCAGAACTCTTCCTCCTCCATCGTTTCATTTTCCTCTTTACGTCCCTTCCTCTCTGTGGCGAATTGCTTTCCATATACTTTTTCAGGTACTCTTCCTCTCCAAACGTTTCTAAATTCCGATTATTTTCGCCCAATTTCATGGAATTAATGACCCGCAATCCGGACATATAAACTGGAAAGCGTTCCTGTAACTATGCCATAAAAAATAGCACATACAGCACAATTTTTCATTTTCCTGGTACTAAACGCTGATTTCTTGCAGTGAGAAGTATGAGAGACTGTCAGCGACATGTATGGGGATTCAAACAGCAATTGTCCCCCCGCTAATTACGGGTAATCTACACCCTACACTCAAAACTAGCTTCTGCTTATTAGCTTCAACAATCAACTTGACAATGAGTGCCAATAATCTTATCTGCTTGCCAAACATGGAATTTAGGTGGTGTGTGGCAGCTCACAGTAATATATCAGTAGCATAACATAAGTTTTTTTTGGAATTTAGGTGGTGTCTGGTACTATGAACAAATCCTAGATTACTTGTTTGTCTTAGCATAAGTTTCTTTTGGAAATCAATCTTTTCCCCTCCATATCCTCCATCTTTTCAACGCATCGGCAACAATCCTTCATCCTTTTGTCATTTTGCTTGTAAGTATCGTCTCTGTCTTTCTCTTACTTGCCAACTTCTTTGTTTCATTGATGCTTTTGTTAGATTCCAAACTCTTATCAATTCGTTCAATATTTTTGAGAGATTTAAGCTTTCCTGTGCGATTAATTACAGACATGAAAGGGGCAAGGGCATGCAAGATGGTCGAATCTGAGCTCAATTCATTGGTAAGCTTTTCGATTTCTAAGTTAAAGTCGACTTGGATTAATAAATTCGATTGTATAGTTCCACTTTTAAATTGTTTAAGCTATTCAGAATTTGGGTGAGTTTGGTTGTACTTTCTAACCTTTGTTTTACAGAAGCTACAATGTGTTTCCTGTCTTGGTGTCAAACACATGTTGGATCCTCAATCTTGACCTAAAGGTCACCTCTTTAGCAAATAATGATTCCCCAAATGTTTTGCTTGCTTAGAAGAACGACATCCAAAGGTGAGTTTATTTTAAATTTGATTCTTATTTTTGTGAGTAGTTTATTTAAAATTTTATGGTTAATAGATTTAAAATTTCAATGAGGTTCATTTGAATGGTTGGGTTATGATCGTATTTTGAGATTGATTGTAGAGACTAGGAAAATATAGAAGTGAATTCAGCTTACAAGTTTGGAGAAATCATGTTATTTTGGATCCAAGATTGGATGCTTTAAAAAAATATCAGTCATTGATTCCCAACAACTTTAGCGTCTAATCCTTGTTGTTGATAGGGTGATTATGTCAATTATGTAGTATTTTGCTATTTAATAGGTATGTTATTTTCTTTGTTTGCGGATTTGGGGAGATGGGGGATTACAATAGTTTATGGTGTGCAAAAGCACCAAAAACTGTGGAGTGTAGAAATCAACTTCATCGGGGTTTGTTCTTATACATATCTATGCTTACGACCCCCATTTCTACTTTTTTTTTGCTTATGTACAGAAATGGAGAAAATGGCCTGAGATTTAATTTTGGTGTTTTAAATAAGTATGGGTGCTTTTGTTTGATTACTGTTGTTCATCTATATATGTAATTTTCCACATGCAAATTGAACACAAGCCATACACCATATCATCCTTTATTGTGCCTCTATGTTTAATTCCTTTCCTATAAAGTTTAATGAGAATGATATCCCTTTTTTTAAAAAAAAAAAATCACAGTTGGTATGTGGCAAATGTATGAAGCTAAGATTAAAGATGGAGGTGATCGATGGTAGTGGTGATGACATGAAGCTATATTGAAGTTGATGAATCTCCTGAGGTATCTAATTGTAATTTTCACGAGTTTTAGTTCTTGAAATATACCTTATGCTTTTTGCTATGACCTCAGTATTGCAATGAAGATACACTTATCATCGGATGAATGGCAGTTGGTTTGTTTCAGTTCTATCCAACTGCTAAATGCTGCTTAGGATTTTAAGTTCTTTGCATGAACTTTGTTGGTCAATTGCTGCCCTGTACCTGTCGAACTTCGTGATTGTTTGAGTATACCTCAAGCCCAAGTAGTGATTGCCAGCATTTTTGAGGAGGCTGAGGCAACACTTAGTTGTGTTGCATTTGACCCTCCTAAGATCCCTATATTTGTTGGAAAAGGACTAGAAAAGGGGATTTTTCTTTTCTTTTCTTTTTTAAGGCCCCGTTCTTTTATATGGTACCGCTGCGGTGCGGTTGCGGTGTGGTGGAATTTGAAAAAGTGTGGTGGGTTGTGGTAAGTTGTGGTGGAAGTTGTGGTAGGTGGAGTATGTGAGGAGAGAAAATGTAAAAAGTAGAGGAGAAAAGTGAGGAGAGAAAAAAGTAAGAAAATATTTTGGTAAAGTGTGGTAAAGTGTGGTGAAGTGTGGTTGAATATTGAGTAGTGCGGTTTGATGCGGTACTGCACCGCGCGGTACCGTATAAAAGAACGGGGCCAGGAATATCTCATCATTTCAACACTGAAGTCAAAATTTATTTATGTATCTGTAGAGCTTGTGATTTCAAATATGTATATGTTGGTAGACTTCTAATCTGCTCCTACTATACAGGTTTACTAGAGGCGAGCACCTTGTTGATGTAACATTTTTAGAACACTCAATTTTGAGAAGTACAGGATTATCAAGCTAGGTGTTTACGGTTTACGTGCGAGTCATTTTCTTCTTGGTCATTATCAAGTACATGTTATTCGTATTTTTGGTAATATTTATTTAGCAACATTATATTCATTCTGAGTGCCTTTTGTTGCTGTTTGGTCATAGATTTCCTGCAGGCTGAATCTCCAATCTGTCAGATCTTTTCATCCAAGCATGGAGAATTAGATATCCACTCCCCTTTTCTTGAATTTTAGATATTTTTCTGATTTAGGCATTTAGTCAATTGAAAGGATTGTAGCTATGAACCGCTTAGAAAGAAAATGTTACTTGGGCTACTTTTTTGCCCTATTTGCAGACCTTGCTATACATCATATCATACTATACTTTATAGCAAGAACTAATCAATTTCAGCAGTTGATTGAATGTCTGTTAGCTGTCATGGATGACAAAGAAGGATAATGAGTTTCTTGTTTGAAATAGTTTAATGATGCTTTTGTACTTGATTCCATTGCTTCTTGATGAAGACTTGTCAATTATTATGTATGGTTTATGTTGAGAAACAAAGTAACCCGTGGGATATGGTAATCAATAGATAAGAGAGAATGAAATCCGTATGCTATGGTTGTATTAGGAAATGAATTAGGTGATGACCTTTTGATGAAGGCATTGACACTTTGATTAGCATGCTCCCTTGTACAGAGTGTCCCACATCTTTCTTGTTCCATTTTACCTGAGAAGAGTACTGTACCTGAACCACTGACACCCTATGCTCACTTTATGATCTTGTGTTGGCTGCCCAACAACATTTTAAAACTTTTTTGGAGTTGTCATTGGCACCATGCCACCATCTGCTCACTTAAGATTGCAAAGGGACAACAATTATATGACTGCACTTGATTAATTCCTGTTGCTTCCAAGTGTGGATGCAAGAGTTATTAGCATTGTGCAGCCGTCTGTCACTGTAGGATTTAAGGTTGATGTTTGACTAAATTAGAAATTCTTCTTGGAAGTTCACTTCTATCTTCTTTCTTTGCTCCTGTTTTCCCATTATCTTCGGTAACTCGTGTCTCATCCAAGTGCTGGATACGCATTAATGTCTGATGCAGGTGTAGCAGGGCAAGCCACACAAATAAGTTGTAGTTCGAAATTAACACAAATAAGTGCTGGATACGCATTAATGTCTGAATAAGGTGTAGCAGAGCTTATGATATTGTGGTTTATGCTATGGTCTACTTAATTTTCTTCTACTGTCCTTTTTTTTATTATTAATGGTTTATATTTTATTAGTGGTTTATATTATGAAACTTTGATTTTTTGGTTTACTGTTGAATATAAATCTCCTCTTTACTCCACTTTCTGATATTATATTATTGTCATTTAAATGGTTCACTTCTATTAATTGCTTTGATATCATTTACTTATTTTGTGATGATGGTTGATGATAGTGATGACATTTTTTTGATGAATGTCTAATTTAGATTCTAGGGTTTATGTACAAAATTTATTAAAATAAATAATTAAATTGATTCTTACGACTCAATGTTGGTAGTATTTTACCGTTTTAATTGCTTTTTTAGGGCTCTTAAAAATCATGCATATGTCATATAATCCTTTTTCTCGACTTGTTTGTTTTCCCATGAGTAACTTCAGCGTCATTGTTGCATTAAGTACTATGCATGTGTTGGATCCTTTTTTCGAAGGTTTGTTTCCTTTCCTATATTTTATGAAAAGTGAGGAACTTCATCATCTAAATGTTGTTCCATTAATTTTCATGCTTATACGAGTCTAATTGTGGTGAGTTATGATTTGATATTATAAAATTGGTCATTTGTTTTTTATTGTGGGTTCTATGGTTGTCTTTATAGATTGTAAGAGATGGAAGAATTCTTTGTTTTTTTATTACAGATAGAAGTATTTCATTTGTAGGCTTTGCTGGCAGATCATGTCAGTGGTGTGTTGTTCCAAGTTTCTTTCATCTTTTGTTGCCTTCAATTCAGGGGTTCATGAACTTTATAATTCCAATTATCAAATGACCTTTTTTTCCCTACAAGATGATAAAAACAAACAAGGGGTTCATACCAAATTTTAATCTTTAGTTTGTTATTTAAAATTTTAAATAACCGTATAGAGTGTCAAATATGCCATGAGAGCTTCTCCTTAATTTGCTTGTGATTGTCCCAATTTGTTCAATCAATTTGACAATTTGTTCACTTGTAAGGGAGTAACAATCTTGCTGCTGAGTACGAAAAACAATATCACACAAACTCAATGACTTGTTCAACATCATTATTTATTGCGTGTTGATTACCTAAGCTTGAAGCCTGTATTTGTTGGTGATCAAAGACGTGCTAATGTTATGAAACTTTTTCCAATTTATTATTTACCTTAATTTTTTGTGTTGTACAGTTACCGGGACAACTGCATGGACTGCTATACTCATATTTTTCTCTATGTTTGTTTTGGCGATTCATTACAACTGGTCAATTTCTCTATTTCTGGTGCATTTGTTTTGTCTCCTGTTGTTTGAGACTCTACCAAACTCCCTTGCAATTTCGACTTTCTGAATCTAACTAATAGAGAATCGCATAAAGTAATCACATAGGTCATTTGAAGGCTAAAAGTTCTTAGATGATAATTGCTACCAGATGATTGGAGGATTAAAACTCATGTTTTGTGTACAGGCATTAGGGAGACTCAGAGAGGGTACTCGCTTCAGTTTACATGTATGTGTTGTGGTGTAATAGGAGGATATCTTCAAAGCTACAAGAAAATTAATTTCTTCAAGTTTTACATAGTTCTTATTAGCTATACCTATAAGATGTGAAATGTTCTATACAATTAAAAATGTGTTAGACAATTTTATAAAAATATGTTAGACTATTATATTTCAGAGTGCTTATCATTGTTAATACATACTACTACAAATGTAACCTAATTTATATTGTGTTTAAGACATCTTGAACACATCAAATCATGTATATTTTCAAAGCTACCAATCATATATATATATTTTTTTTTGAGAAATACCAATCATATATACTTTGTTAAACCTAACTTCGGATCCACTGCGCGCATCGCGCGCACCGTGCGGCTAGTATTGAGAAAAATTCATAAAAGGAGGAATCTTTTGGAGAAGCTCCTTTTTTCCCCAAAATAGCTCTATTGAACCTCTCATCTCTCATCTTCAAACAAAGTTATTTCTCTATCTTTACGTTATATTTGTAGATCTATGGTCATACTCTAGTACAAATTACACCATACATACATGAATTAGTGTGAAAGACATTATTTTTTTTTTAAAGTTCCATTCACCATTATTGTTGCACCAACTTTCAAAGTTCCAGTCTATGTGTTCTTTAAAAAATTGTCAGGTAACACCACAGTTTCTGCATTTTCTTTGAGCTCTTCTGTTGATGTGGATTCAAAAGATTTAGCATTAATACTGCTGAGAGAAACACTAGCTAATGACGGAGAATGGTAGACTGACTCACTGAGTCAGTAACTCACCTGAGTTGGCAGGTGACTTGGCAGGAGAGAGAGAGTGTGGAGTGAATTGGCAAAGAGAGGAGAGAGAGAGGGTGGAGTGAAGAGGAGGAAATTGGGGAGCAATTAACCTCGGTAACGAACACCTCGGTTAATTACTCACCATTTCCCCATTCATTTCATTCATTCCCTCGCCAAATCTCCCCGACCCCATTTCTCCCCATTTCCCCATTTCCCTTCCTCATTTCTCATTCATTCCCTCACCATCTCCCCATTTCTTCGTCCAATCTCCCTCCAAACTCCCTGTCTCATCCAACCTCACCCATCTCCCCATCCAATCTCCCTCCAATCTGGAATCTCCGTCCAAACCCTCAATCGACAACCATTAAGAGCGGTAACCCTAACCCTAATTCAAACCCATTCAAAATCATTCAAACCCATTCAACCTAAACCCTAATCCTAACGGCGAAACCATAAAGTTGATACCCGGAAGAATCCGGCTGGAAGACGGTTGGAGTCGCCGGAGATGAAGAATCGAGCAACCACAATTGTAATTGCCGGAGATGAAGACGACACTGCTGGAATCGCCGGAGATAAGTTTCATCGTTTTTCTTCAATTTTTAGGGTTCTTGTTATGAGGGTTAAATCTTTTCTGGGTTGTTATTATTCCTTTGATTTTGTTTAATTTTTGTTTGGATTGTCGTTGTTGTTCATTTTTTATGGTTTAGGCTCTTTTCTCTGTTTGTTTTTGGTCGAATTTGAATTTTTTTAGGTCGAACATGAATTATCTTGAAGAACAGAAACTGGGCTGCATTGTTTGTTGTCTTATGTGAATCTCCATTGTGTCCTGTGAAATTATGTCCACGAAGATTCAAAACTGCCCTGAACTTCAAAATTATGCCCATCCACTTGTGAGCTCTTCATCTTGAAGATTCAAAACATGGTAGTTGTTTGACATTTTCATTTGGATCTGATTTTTAGCTGAGTACCCGTTTTGTATTTGCTGATTCTTTTTTTTCTAATTTTTTTTTAACATTGCAGTTTGGATATTATGACAGTCATGGAACGTTTGGTAATTGACTGAGAAGGATGGATAATAGTTCCAGATTTGGCTCATGGATGTTGGGCAGTATCTTGAAGATCCTGGTTTGGTAATTTGGTTACCGATTGTGAAAATATACACACCAAGCCAACTTGCAAATTCATTCAAGCGAACTCTCATCATTTTCATGTTCAATATTAGCTCGTGGAGCTAAGAAATGCTTTTTTATTTGCTGATTTATGTCATTATTGGTTCGTGAAAATCTCTGTAACACTAGTTTTCAGTTAGATAGTATCAAGCAAAGCTAGAATGATATCTATTTACTAGACATCAATTTATCTTTTGTGTCTTCATTTTATTTACCATTTATTTAGTATAAGAAATCAGTGATCAATAAGAAATTAGACTTTGTTTTCTTTGTATGATGGACAACTTACTATTCATACCTGCAATCATACACATCTTTTGTTCTTTATTTCTTTTTAAATAACTCCCTCTACTTTTTGAAGCTAGGTATTGATCCCCTACAATTTAGATTGCATATATAGCTCAGATTTAGGGCTATTTTTTCCATAAAGTAATTAGATTAGATAATGTGTATAGTTGGTTGAGGGAATATCTTTAAGTTTCAAATTTTTCGTAATTTTATTCTAATATAGTACTATCTGATTACACCAATGTTGAATATTATATCATATACAGTGCTATATATCTGCATATAATTTTGCAGGTGTTTAGTTTTAATTACTTAGTCACTTAATTAAACAATATATCAGTTGTTAATGTAATCAAAGTGGACTATAATCATTTGATTTATTTTTTGTTGAATTAGTGCCAAAGTGCCAAAAGGTTATTCACAATGTTTGTTTCTTCAAACTTGCTCAATTGTGTATGTCAACTTTCATTGTAAAAGTAAATGAAACATCAAACACTTATTAATAACCAAAGAAATCTAGCAATGATGAAAGGAGTTGAATAGAAAGATTGTAACATGCATAATTTTGAGAGGATACGAGGGAAATCAACATAGATTGAAAATAGAAAAACCACCATTGTTGTACATTGTATCAAGTGTCAAACCCAAACCACTACACATTTCACCAATGTTGATCAACATAAAAGGGATTATCTAATGGATCATAAAATGGACTTTCGGTCTCGTTCATCACGTAAATAGAATTCGCCACATACTCTCGGAAGACCCCCATGGAGTCTGTTGAATGCTCTCCGATTTGCACCATTGGTTCGTTAACGTAGTCATATGGCGTCACGGGTAGTCCAAGTTTTTGGAGTTTCAGGAAGTTGTGGAGTGTGAACACAGCGAAGATAATCTTGACTTGTTGGTCTACGTCGCATTCAGGCATGTTCTTTAGAATACGTCGTATTTGAGTGTTTCAAGTCCATCAGAATCTTGATTCAGCATTAGTCTTACAAAGAATAACAGACTGACATTCAACAAATTCACCTCTTCAAACCTCTACTACGAGAAACAAGCACACTCCAGGCATGATTAAAGGATCAACCTCAATCCTAATTTCTTATTGATCACTGATCAACATCAATCCTAAGTTAGACAGATGATTCAAAGGACAAACTTCATCAATATGGACAAACAAACATGAACCCCATCAACATCATGATTAAAGGATCAACATCAAGCCTAATTCCCAGTAACCATCAACATCATGGTTAAAAGGATCAACATCAAACCAACATCAACATTCAAACACCATGATTAAGGAATAAAAAGAGAGACCTTTAATAGTGCTTTTGCAATGATGACATGTGAAACAAGTTTTGTGATAAACTTTTCCATCAACAATGAGTTGCTCAACCAAAACTTGTCATCTGAATCAAGCTTCTATGTATGCATATGTGTCCTGCTCACTTGCCTATATTCATTCAACTCACAACCATTTCCAAGTCAAAACAATCCAATCCAACTATGAACAAGAAAACTGAAAATCTGATTCTTTTTACAAGTTTGCAAGAGTTTAATCAATGAGTCATTTAATCAACTACCTTCCCCGAAGACTGTCCATATCCAGAATATTCATACCTGCAAAATCCAACACCATTGTACTCACAATGGATCTTACTACTATGTGCATATGAATGAGAAGTTTAGGTAATCCATTCTTATTTGAATTAATTTATTCTTTCTTAGAACTAAGGTTGCGTTTCAAATAAGAAAAAATCAGAAGCATTGAAGAGTTCATTAACTGAAGTACTCAAACTACATTAATTAACCTTTTTTAATCCTTTCATCTCATCTAATCCTTTGAAAGGTTTGGTAGCTGTTAGAAACTTTTTTCCCGTCTTGAAAAACTAGCTACAGCAATTACAACTAGATTTTTTTCCCGTTAGAAAGGTAGCTGTTAGAAATTTTTCATCTTCAAAGGGTATAAATAACATAAGTTCAATCATTTTATGATGGAAAAAAATAAATCCACTATTATAACATAGCTTTTATATACAAATCCACACAAACCTCTGTCACAAAAAGAACATAAATCAGAAGAAGAAGAAGAAGAAGAAACCCAGTTTTGGTAATACAGTAAGTGGTATGATTCTATATTCATCCCAATTTCAATTTTTGGAAACCAGTTTCAGTTAGGGCTTTCGATAGCTAAGCATATGTTAACTGAACAAACAAATTGGAAACATAGAAAGGGAGATATGAAATCGGTAAAAAATCAAATTGTAAATCGGCAAAAATCAAAATCAAATTGGAAATCAAACCCCTAAACAAATTGGTTAAAAACGAAATCAAATTGGAAATCAAAATGGAAAACAAATTTGTAAAAGTCGAAATCAAATTGGAAACAACATTTACCTCTTTTAACCCCGCACTTGTCTTCTTCTTCTTCTTCTTCTTCTTCTTCTTCTTCTTCTTCTTCTTCTTCTTCTTCTTCTTCTTCTTCGTTTGGTTGGGTTTCGATTTGGAAACAAATTTGATTGGAGGTACTTCGTTTGGTTGGGTTAAGGTGAAAGGGGGTTTCGATTAAGGAAAGGGAGAAATTGGAGAAGGTAGTTGCAGGAGAGACGAAAGGGATGATTTTCGAAGTTTTAGGGTTTAGAAGAGGAAAGGCTAGGGTTAGGGCTATGGTTAGGGACGGTGGGAGGGAGAAAGGCGCGGGAAGTGATTTTTTTATGGGAGAAGATCTTGGCCATCCAATATATTCCAAATCTGACGGTTAAAATTGGATTGTGTTGCCATGTCAACAATCCGTGTGCATGTATATAGACCATTCAAAATTTAGTAAAGGGATTGACAATTTTAAATATAATTGGAAAATTTTAAATATAATTGGGCCATTTTAAATGTACAATATATTTTACAAACAATTAATATTTTTCTTGTAAAAAATGGTTGACAAATATATTCTATTGTTTCTATTGACTATCAATTATATTGTCCTATTCCCTAATTTTAATGACATCAATTTTTTTCGTTATTGTTATTTTGCTTGCATAATATATTTTGCTGTTTTTATAAATTTTATAGACATTAATAGAGTTAACAAAATAATTTATAGACATTAAATTTAATGACTAATGTGTTTCTTTTAATAGTGTTAACAAAATAATTTATAGACATTTCTTTTTTGGCATCAATATTTTCACGCAATTTTTATCATTCATAATTTTTGGTATCATTTTTTTCATGCAATTTTAATGATTAATATTTTGTTGTTTTAACTCTTCATTAATATTTTTTCATGCAATTTGAATGTAATGGATGTAAAATAAATTTTAATTTGTTTCTTGTCATGGTGTAGTTTTTCATCGATATCGTCATGGCATCCCGACAAATGGACTTGAACGAGGAATGTGTGAGTGATTCTGATTCTGATCCATTAGAAGAGTTGTTGAATGATGATGTTTCAGACGTTGTTGGTATTCGTGACGACTTGTTTCGTAATTTATTCGGAGATGAAGACGAAATTGATGCAGAAGATGGGTGCATGGCCCCTTTCATACCCGAGGATGATGTAGAATCCATGACTGTTGATGCTAATGTTGATGGGTCGAGTGACCATCCAAACTCAGAAGTAGTCTCCGTCACCGCCCCTTTTCACAAGATGGAATTTGATTCGGTTGGGCATTTTTTGAACCACATGCACAACTACAGCGGGTCAATGGGTTCCAAGTACGTATTAGAAGCTCCGAAAGATTTCACGGAGAAACTGGCACGACAAACGAAACACTCATCAAGAGGATAATGATGGTCTGTTCAAAATATGGGACGTTCAAGTTAAACAGTGCAAATCCAAACCGATCATCAAGCACTTCTGTAACCGGGTGTGGTTTCAAAGTCACTGCCACGTTCCAACAACAAAACGGAAAATATAAGTTGACTACAGTCGACACAAACCATAACCACGAGTGCAACCCTGCAGACACAAACCATAACCACGAGTGCAACCCTACATTAACTTGCAACACAAGTCCTATTTTATTATCAAAGTTATTACTGTTATACACTACTTTTGACATTCTGTTAAATAAGCCTTTGAATTATTATGTTTTAATACATTTGCAAGACAAGTCCGTATTTTATTATCAAAATTCAAAGATTATGCTAAAAATTGATATATATGACACTCCATTTTACATTCTGTTAAAGGAACATTTGAACTATTTTCTTTTTATACATTTGCAACAAAAATCCCATTTTATTCAATTCATTTGTAAGTAGATAAATAAAAAAAAAGGAACAATATGCAATTAAAATTTGAAAGTGACAAACATTATGGAAAAAAGGTAAGTTACAATAACTAATAATATATAAAGAAAAAATATATGAATTATTGATTGTGATGATTGCCTTTGAAATTAGGTTACTGAATAATACAATAAACATTACATTTGTGCAACAAAATGTAAAGGATCACTAATCTTACTATCACATCCCCGTAATTTTCAAAAAACAAAATATCAACCAACAATTGATCCATTGTCCAGGGGTTACATGACATTAGATAAAATAAAATACAAGAAATGGTTGCTGATAATATCATTATGTGCCTGGATTATTTGCATATTGCTGCTTCATTGAGGTGATAAATCAGCCTTAATGGTGTTGATCCTGGCTACTCTCGTAGGCCACAACATTGCTTTCATTAATGGTAGGATGATCAAACAGTCCAACTGAATCCCAGCCTTCAACCTTGATTGGAGGTACTTCATTGAGCAACTGATCACATAATATAGGAAGCACATAAAATGCTGATGCTTGTGTAGGTGACATTCCAACTAAATCAAACAATATGAAAATGGAACCCAAATTAAGAGTTGTTGTAAATGGGACTCACTGAAAGTTGTAGTGACAATCTAACTAAACCCACGAGCCATATATCAGCATATATCAGCATCACAGAATAAGTGCTCCAGCTTTCCTAGTCGTGGCAGCATATATCAGAATTCCTAGTCACAGAATAAGTGCTTGTTTGAGAGGCTCATTCCAAGAGATTATATGTATGTAATTTCAACTTTACCTGGACATTCTTTCAACAAGGACTTCCCCAAAAATTATTTCCTCGTACACATTTAGGCAAGGACCCATCCAAACAGCTCCTAGATGTACATTAAGTGACCTACAAAATCAAACAAATGAGGGTAAAAAATAAAACAAAAGGTTAATAGGAATGTACTAACAAATTTTTATCAATAGTTAAGATATATAATAGACATGATAATAGACATAATAACTAATACATACAAAATGGTGAAAACACATACTGAACAACCCCATAGCAGATAATATATACAAAATAGTAACTATGACTGCACTCAGAACATAACCAATGAAAACTATCAATATTCAAAAAAAGATTAGAGCATCTGCAATGGTGAGTTTTAATTCGACTCACTGCTGACGTGGCATGAAACAAGAACGAAGTGAGTCCGTGTAGGACATTTCAGTGGTGAGAATGAAACTCGTCTCGTGAGAATCTCGCTTTCAGTCTCGCGAGACGAGTTTGAAAGCGAGTTTGAAATATTAATATTTTAATCATATTTTTTCTCTCTCTCCTCCTTCATCTCATTTTTATCAATATAATCAAATTAATTATATTCTTAAGTGGAACCTATTTACTTTTTTTAATTAATATGAGTCAAACTCATTCTCACCATTGGAAAGCTAACTAAATAAAAAGTTAAATTTTGACTCTCTTGATAGGGGTCCACAGATCCCACGTCATACAATTAATCAAACTCAAACTCACCATTGCGGGTGCGCTATAAAAAACGATCTTGTAGATCACATTCAAAATTTAGCAGTTAGTAAAGTTTTTAAGCTTCCATTTTTTATCAAAGGTGAAATAAGGATTATCAAGAGGCGTGAGAGAGGAGGCGTGGGAAGGAAGGGAGGCGTGTTCTGGAAATGAGGGAGGGAGTACGCGTGGGAGGCGTGTCTGGGAAATGGGTTGGTATTAAATAAGGGGAAATGGGAGTACGCGTGGGAGGCGTGTCTGGGAAATGGGTTGGTATTAAATAAGGGGAAATGGGAGTAAGCGTGCCAGTAGGGTTTTTTGGGTTTTTTTTCATTTGTTTTTCCAGCTCAGCTGCCACATATGTGTGTTAAAAACTCACTGTGTCAGTCAATTTTTTTCCAGCTAATGACAATGAATTGGCATTATTACTTTCTCTAGTCTTAGTAGAAGTAGGCAATTTGTTTAATGAACTACAATCATTTTAGGAAAAAATTTGTCGGGAAGACACCATAAATATCATATTCAATTTGAATTTTTCCTAAATCATAAAAAAATAGTGATATAATGGATATGTTGGGCTCATTCCTCGAGAACTTTCAAAGAGTTGCCATGGATTATTTGGCTTGGTCATGAGCTATTTTTATATTGAAAGAGAATAAGAGGAGCCATATGTTGTTTGGGTATTAAAAAAATGGGTGATGTGGCATCATTAGCTCTTTCTGTGTTCCAAAGGTCTCTGTATATAGATCGGTTGTACATCGAAAATTCCTTTCTTCATACGATGTGTTTTCATTGGCTATGCTCACCCCTCAAAACAAACTTTCTCCTCAATCAAAAAAGTGTGTTTTCATTAGCTATACTCCTAACTATAAAGGTCATCAATGTCTTGATCCATCTACAGGGCATGTGTCTTTGAGTCGTCATGTTCAATTTCATAAGGATGTTTTCCCATGTCCTACCCTCATCCCACCTCCCCTCCAATCTCACCTCACAGCTTACATTGACCTTGTTGTAACCACCTCCCATACTCATGCCTTCCCCACTCAACTTGTCACCTAGTCACCGTTCAATTCTCCACCACTAATCCAACAAACCCCTTCCTCCAACCACACACCACTCTCACCGTTGGCCCAGTCTACTTCCCCTGCCAATGAATGGCATGGACCCTCCACCACACTCTCATAAGTCGACTCCTCCTCCCTTTGACCCAGTCAACTCATTACTCTCTCCTAAACTAGGATCCCTCTGTAATAACCAGTACAACAATCTTTACCATCCACCTCTCTCCATCTACCTCAATTTCGCTTATCTCTACCTCCAATTCCCCTTTACCTCCATCAACTTCTCCAACAACCTCAACTCCACCTCCTCTTGCTCAAATCCACCCTTTTAACCACCATCACATGCAAACACGCACCAAATCTAGCATTGTCAAACTGCGAAAAATTCTCTTTTCACCACTACGATTTTTTTTTTCTGATTCTGAGCATGAACCCACTTGTTATTCGAAGGTATGTAAACATCTAGAATGGATCAAGCTATGGAAGAAGAGTTAAATGCACTTGTTCAGAACAATACATGGACCTTGATAGATTATCACTCTAACATGATCGAATTTGTTCTCTGGTAAGTGGGTTTACAGGAACAAGTTTAGTTCCGATGGTAGTCTCGAAAGACACAAGGCACGCCTTGTTGTACGAAGCTTTGGTCAATAAGAGGGTCTCTACTATCATGACACTTTTAGCCTAGTTGTGAAACCTACCATTATTCGTGTAGAACTAAAGGTTTGTCATTCGTCAACTCGATGTGAGGAATGCCTTCCAGGTGTATGGGATCCAACCCATTTTCTTTGTTGATTCTGATCACCCCTCCTAGGTTTGCAAGCTCAACAAATCGTTATATGGACCTAAACATCGGGCTTGGCTCCATAAGTTCAATAGCTTCCTTCTCTCTCTACGATTCACCTGCACTCGGATTGATACCTCAATGTTCATGTATCGATTCAAGTATCACTTTAATATTGTTTTATATGTAGATGACATCATTTCACTGGTAGCTCATCCACCTTTCTCTTTCATATCATTCATCTTCTTGCCACTCAATTTCCTATGAAGGACCTTGGCGATTCATTATTTCCTTTGTGTCTAGGTCCCCCTACTCCTGATACCATCTTCTTAACCCAAACCAAATATATTCATGAACTTCTTCAATGGTTTGACTTCAAATCATCCAAACCTATCAGTATGGTTGGTGTATTGGAATATTTGACACTTAGCAAGCCAGATATAGCCTATGATGTTAATGTTGTCTCTTAGTTTATGCATGCCCCTCATACCACTCACCTTGTGGCTATACAGCGCATTTTTCGTTATTTACAAGGCACTGCTAACCATGAATTACTTCTTAATCGTCTCTCTTTATGTGGTCCTTGCATATTTTGATGTTGACTAGGTTGGCTATCCAGACACTTCTCGGTCAACAACCGGTTATGCCATTTTCTTAGGTTCTAAACTTGTTTCTTGGCGTTCCAAGAAACAACCCACGGTGCCCAAACCTTTCACAGAAGATGAATATAGTGCGGTTGCGAATGATGTCACAGTAATCTTATGGCTTTGCTATCTCTTAGTTGAATTGGGCATTCTCCTTTCTAAACTTGTTACGGTCCTTTGTGACAATATCTTCGCTACTTACATTGTCACTAACCCAGCCCTCCATAATCACAATAAGCACATCAAGGTTGACTATCACTTTGTTCGTGAACGAATCTATCATGGTGACTAACTCGTTCAGTACATTATGACTCAACTATAGCTAGTAGGATATCTTTACAAAATTTGTTCCCGTTACACGATTATTGTTCTTGAAATCCAATCTGTCTGTACGTCCATCGCTACTCGCTACAAATTGAAAGGGCGTGATAAAATACTCTAGAATACTCCATCATTATGATATTACATTGTAGGACATACACTTGTATAGAATTCTCGAGAATGTTCCTTGCATCTTGTACATTATCGTATATCAATATATATATGGACTCATTTGCAGATCGAGTGTCCCACACCATTTTATAATTATCTTTGCACAATTATTTGGTAACTAGTAATTAGCAATGGCATGATGGCCAAGTAGTTGGTGGGGTGAATGGCTCAGGATTATGAAGACTGTCTCACATTGAGTGTGAGTGCATGACTACCAGTGTTGTGAGAGTAGCATATGTGTGTTGAAGACGACAATTTTTTTTTTTTTTGACCTCGAACAATCATGTATCAGAAAAAGCAAATTGTTGGGCAGTGTCCCAATTCCATTCAGATTCAAGTTTGGAAATAAACAATTTTTTTTTCCTTATTGATACAACTTAGTCTCCAAGTAGTCGATTTTGACTAGAAAACTATTCTACATCTACTTGGGTTTGCTATAAATACTAGGTTGTTCTTTGAATTGGTAACTATTTCCAATCCAATCCAAATTTTACACAATTCCCCAAAAAAGTATCTCTCTAAAAACACAATTCCCCAAAAAAGAATCACAACTTATCCAATCCAATCCAATCCAATCCAATCAAATTCATCCAAAAGTGCTTCCAACCAATCCAAAGAACACCAGAAATTAATTATCTTGTTCGTTTCCATTACCATATTAGACCTAGTTCGATCTAATTCCCGACAAGCTGTATTCCTGATCCTAACACAAATGAATTTAATATCATCAACAATCTCAGTAACCATGGAATGTCCAACACTTGTTGGTCTTTTTGATTGCTTGTTCCAATCAATTCGTTCATAGTGTGGATCTACAAAAACTCAGTGGAACGAGCAAAACAACCATTAGTCAGCAATATTGCATAAGACTTCATCTAAATCATTTGAATCATAAACGTTCCATAAGTTTATTACATACTCCATATATATATACATCAGTTTAAGCATATTACATGCTGCTATCAATAACATTTCATATTTCCTCATACTTGTCTGGCTTTTGCCAAGGAATAAGAAAACCCATCTCCTACTCTTGCTGGCAACAAGATATTATACTAGGAGCTTTTACTTGCTCAAAAAATTATTCTGATAGGAAGCATTAAAATGTAGGCAGGAAATGAAACCGGGGAATAGGGTGTTCAAAGCAGGCTAGGAACAGAATCAATACGCAGTGGTGGAGGATTGGTGAGCATATGAACGACTTCCCTCATGGTGGGCCTGTCAGACCTCTCATCCTCAACACATAACATTGCAATCTTGAACATGTTGATGACATTGTTAAGCGGGTACCCAGTTAGCCTCGAGTCAAGGATAGCCAGAACCGAGGCTGCATCAGACGGTTGAGACAGCTCCGATTGAGTCTTCTTGATCCATCTCACAATGTCCACCCCCTCCCCGAATTCTCCCACCGGCTTCCGCCCTGTGATCAGCTCTAGCAGCACCACTCCAAAGCTGTACACATCGCTTTTCTCATCTACTTTTAGTGTGTATGCGTATTCTGTTCACACAACAAACAAGACGCAAGTGCAAATATCTCATCATCGTCAGATTCTCCAACCCAAGAATCAACTGAGACATACTTCTTTTACAGTGAAACAACAAAATATGAGTCCAATCAAAGATGAAGCCAAAGTTCACTCAAACATTTTAAGCACAAATAAGAGAAAAAATAGCTCATTCAGGTGCCAAAAATACTTCATATTTACCAAAATGTTTATGCTTGGTCAGGCCATGTACCAAGGATTGGCACCAGCCACTGCTAATTAAGTCAAAAGCGACAGAAAAGTTGACGAAAAAAGGGAGCGCTCGATTGGGGCTACAAGCTCATGTATTGCTTAGGGCAGAAAGCAAGATTGGTTGCATCTTAGTCGAAAACCAAATTCCGGAAGATCAACATTATGATCATTGTAACAGTCTACCCAGTTTTGTTAGCAACTTAGAATAACTTTATTAGTTTAATTTGGTAAAGGACTTAAAATAGAGGCTACACACACAGAGAGTTAGCATCAGAACTTGAGGACCGCGAAATCCATAAAGGCTAAACGGCTAATGTAGAATACAGTAATTTATGGCCCGTCGACTACAAGCACATAAACAACAAGCACCAGTGGTCTAGTGGTAGAATAGTACCCTGCCACGGTACAGACCCGGGTTCGATTCCCGGCTGGTGCAAAAATGTGGTCAAGCTATGATGAAAGACTGCGCCAAATTGTGGCGACATGGGTCTGCCATCACCTTTCAGATTATTCTGATTGAAGATAGTGCGCACCTGAGCTTGTCTTTTTTTTTTTATTTATTTAACAATTCATATCCAACTACTCTTTTTTAACCATAACTATATTAGATTAGATTAGATTACAGAAACAGAAGTCAAAAACTCAACCCCTTAATGAAGAAAAGAGTAGAAGAAAACCAGAAGCTATGTAGTGTTGTGCCAGTCATAACTCATATAGGTTTGATTGTCTTATGCTCTAAAAACAAGGCCTTATGATGTTTATGAAGGGTGAAGCTACACACCTGACGCCCTGAGTTCATATAAGTGGCCTTTCTATATCCTCTTTAGACCCACAAAAAGACAGAAAAAGGGGGGAAAACACAAAGCCAGATGTGATCCTCCTCTCCATCATTTTCCTCCCATTGAGAACCAAAAACCCCAAATCCATCGCAATCAAAATCCGTCTACACAGCTAACGTATTCATATCTCTATCAATTGTCTGAAACTCTAAGCATTCAGTAATCTAATATGTCCAAAGAAAGATCATTTATGAAGGCACAAAGTCGCCGTCCTCTTATGTTCTGACATTCTCTCCCATAGTCAACAGCTATAAAAGTAAAAAAGCCAAGTCAAACTATAGAATAGACAAGAGTCAAAATTGAGCAATTGCAGTTGGCTTTATTCTGATTAATTTTGCTTTTAAAGTAGTGGAGTGAATAAAGGGGTGTTCCTCAATGGGAAATGGTGGTGGTAGCCTAATGAGGGTTGGCATGGATTGGAATGGAGGATGAAGGGGCAGTGCACATCTCTGTGATGGCCACTTAAGAGAACTGCTATAAGCCAACTTTGAACTGGGTGCCTTGAAATGCGGAAGAGCCTAACATAGAAATATAGAGTACAATAATTTTATAGACCAGATAGGCAAACCTAACCACAACTTAGACTTAATGATTTTATTTCCATCATTATAACTAGTCAACAGTAAGGTATCAATCACCCATGTTCAGTTCCAGATTTCAGGAAATTACTCGTGTGGTAGTACCATTAACTAAATACAACCACATCAAGCACTAGTGGTATAGTGGTAGAATAGTACCCTGCCATGGTATAGACCCGGGTTCAATTCCTGGCATGATTAATCTTTTTACCTATGCAGCTATGTGCTATATACCTATTACCCATGTAAAGTTTTTCTTCCCGGGTAAAGGGGAGCACAAAAGCTAATCTCAGTTGGACTTTACCTATGTCTCTATAACCAACCCCTACAGAGTTGACCCAATGATATTAGTGGCTCCATCTAGACCTTTTAATCTCCAAGGGCAAGAGTTCAATATAGCATCAATGATACTAAGTCAACTAATCCTACCAATTATTTTTGAAACTACACATGGTGTTGGATGCATATAACTACAGTTAAATTTTCATAAAGCATTGTATGAAATATACATGTATGTCCCCTGTTTGAGGTAATTAGTTCATTTGTTTTGCAATAGTCAGACTGACGGGTAAGTAGAAGAGCAATTGCCTTTCAACACAGAAGTTTGAAGTGATTAGTTCATGTAAATTTCCTTTTTTTTTTGGCTGTTCAGAATTTGTGGATCAACGGGAGATACTTTGACCAGGAAACAATCTTCCTATTGAACATGCAAAGGCAAACTTTAGATGAAAGTTGAAAGACCTAATCCAATAACGACAAATACACCTAGCCTTAGATGTTATGCCTATGAATCTATGATACAATATAATAGGATAGTTAACTTTACTAGTCTTTTATGTGGCATAGCAGCTTGTCATATACCATAAGGAAATTTTGGTATAGCATACTTTTATATTGTAGACCTTGAAATAACCCCACTATGACCACAAATTACCATTTTGGTCACCAAGAGTCTCAAAACATGGGCTGTAAACAGTTTGGACCATAACTAAGCATTGGTAGTGGGCCTTTCATGTTCAAAGCTGGGAATCCTTTGAGAGATCAACCAAAAGAAAAGATCTAAATATAACCCAAATGGCAAAATCTGACCCTGATCCTCCCCCATCTTTTTTGGGATGATGGGATAATAAATAAATGGCACCACAAAATTTATATCAAGCACAGTGGTGTAGTGATAGAATCGCATCCACCACAGTACAGACCTGGGTTCAATTCCCAGCTGGTGCAAAGCAATATGATTAATCAAGATGTGATGAAGATTTCTATCTTAAAACATCCAAGTTTCACCATTGACAGGAAAGTGTAACCAGGCCAACATAACATAAGGTTTCAGGATACAAGATGTTTCTCAACGTGGGTCCTAAATCCTATTTATATTTAACTTATTTTCAATGCATCTTATGGCCAATTATCCTTCATTCAGCTTGAAATTCCTATTCATCACTAGGCATCGTTCTTTTATGCGTTAACGCGCAACGCAACATAACGCAAATTATCATCACTTTTTAACCATTTCCAACGCAACTAAACCTAACGTAACGTAAACGCAACGCACAAAAGAAGGATGCCTAAACATGTTATTCACAAAAAACATACAATTGAAAAAACTAAAGTAGAAAGGGTTGAAAGAGTTATACCAGGAGCAATGTAGCCATAGGAGCCAGCAATAGCGGACATGCATTCAGAAGCAGCAGCATCCCTGAGGAACTTAGCGAGCCCAAAATCAGCAACATGGGCTTCATAATCAGAGTCCAATAGTATGTTATTGCTCTTAACATCCCTGTGAAATATCTTGGGGCTACAATCATGGTGCAAGTAGCAAAGTCCCTTGGCAGCCTCAACAGCAATCTTATACCTCATATCCCACTGCAAATGTGCTCCTTTAGGCCCATGCAGCTTCTCCCCAAGGCTGCCATTGGGCATGTACTCGTACACCAGCAAGTTAGTCTCCTTGTTGCTGACATACCCTAACAGCCTCACTATGTGACGGTGTCTGATCCGCCCAAGCGTGGCTATCTCCGCCCGGAAGCCGAGGTCGTTGTGGCCCCTGTTCGCCAGCCTCTTTATCGCAATGTCCGTCCCGTCCTGCAGGGTCCCCCGGTACACCGTCCCAGCCCCGCCTTTGCCTATGATGTTCTCCTCTTTCAAGCACTCTGTAATGTCCTCTGCCTTGAATTCCACACGTTGGAACCTCTCCATCTTCCACCCTTTTGACGATTCTAGATGTCTTCGCCGATGGATGATCAGGGTAACTATGGACAGGAGGACTAAGGTGATCAATCCAATGGTTAGGATGATGATTTTGGAAGTGGTGAACGACGTCGTCCGGTGGGTCTTGTACACCGGGCAAGGTAGTGCACGGTGTGGAAAACAGAGGTTAGGGTTTCCTGCAAACCATGCTGCTTTGAAGACGGAAAAGTGGCCGCCGGTTGGAATCCGGCCGTAGAAGTTGTTGCTGGAGAGATCAAGGACGAGGAGGCTGTTAATGGAACCCAGCTCCGCCGGGATGTACCCGGTCAGAGAATTCCTTGACAGGTTCAGAATCCCTAGGTCCTTCAGGTTGGATACGGAGTCTGGAATCTCGCCGGAGATGCTGTTCCGGCTGAAATCGACGGTGATCAGACCGGAGCAATTCCCCAGTTCGGCCGGAATGTTGCCGGAGAGGATGTTAGCGCTGATATTCAGCGTCTGGAGTTTATTCAACTGGAAAAGCTCTGTCGGAATCACGCCAGAGAATTGGTTGTTCTGGAGCATTAGCTTCTGGAGGTTCTGCAGGTTACCGATGGAAGAGGGAATCTCGCCGGAAAATAGGTTGTTCGAGAGGTCGAGCTGGCCGAGCTGATCCCCTGACATCTCTGACGGAAGCTCGCCGGTGAATTGGTTGTCGTTAAGCTCCACGACCTGCACCTTCGGCAATTTGAAGATTCCGGCGGGAACAGAGCCGTTGAGCTGATTCTTCCCGATCCGCAGCCGCTCCAAGGAGTGGCAACCGCCGAGCTCCTCTGGAACGCCGCCGTAGAAGGCGTTGTCGAGGAGGGTAAGCCACTTCAACCACCCACTCTTGCACAGATTCTTAGGGATTGTTCCGGTGAAGTGATTACCCGCCACATCCAAGATTTTGAACCTGCCATTGTTCCCCAGGTTTTCCGGCAGAGTGTAGGTCAGGTTATTTCCCCACACCTGCAAAGTCTCGAGGTTCGGAAGGTCGCCAATGGCTGGCGGAATCTGACCGTGGAGATGATTGTGGAAAAGGTCCAGGAGTGTCATATTCTTCAGGCGACCAAAACTCTCGGGAATTTCTCCGGTGAGCAAGTTGATGGATAAATCCAATGACATCAAGCTCACCATCTCCGAAAGCTCAGCCGGAATCTCACCGGTGAGATTATTTTCCTGGAGAAACAAAGTGTTGACATTCTTCAGGTTCCCCAACGTCTTCGGGATTTCGCCCGTGAGATTACAACCGGCCATCTCCAGGTATTCAAGCGAGCTCATGAATCCGAACTCCGGCGGAATCCCGCCGGAGAAAGTGTTGAAGTACCCTAATCGTAATCTGGTCAGATTCGAAAGCCGACTCAAACTCGCCGGAATCTTGCCGGAAAGAGAGTTCCCATTGAGTTCGAGAACATTGAGGGTCTTCATCTCGGAGTAACTCTCCGGAATCTCGCCGTAGAAGTAGTTCCCTCCAAGAATGAGCTGCCTGAGCTTCTTCAGTCCTAAAACTTCCAAGGGCAGCAAGCCGGTGAAATTGTTGTTGTACACATCAATAGTCTCGAGCTCGGTCATGGCAGCAATAGACTCGCCGGGGAAGTTACCGGAGAATCCATTGTTGGAGAGGTTGAGGTACGTAAGCTTGGTAAGCAAAGCAAGCTCCGGCGGCAAATCCCCGGTGAGATTACCGGCGGCGAGGGTAAGACTTTGAAGCTTATCCAACTTGGCAATCTCAGGAGGGACAGTCCCAAACAGAGGAACTAACGTTATGTTTAGAGCAACGACCCGAAACGCATCGTCGCAGGTGACCCCGGAGAAGTTGCAGTGGGTGCTGGGACTGAAGGATACGTCGTCGTTCCGGCCCCTCCAGTCATCGAGGCCGCGTCCTTTTCCGGGCAGCAGCAAGGACTGCTTTAGTTTGAGAAGGACGTCTAGGTCAGACGTTGTTTGGTCTTGTGCATGAATAGGAAGTATGATTAGCAAGATAGAGAGGGAGAGAAGAGAGAGAAAGGCCGCCATTGATGTAAGTTTGTAGGTTTCTATCATGAATATATTCAACTATAGGTAGCGTTTTCTTTTTTTGGGTTTAAGGATTCTGTTGGTCTATCTGTTTTAGAGTGTGATTACGAAGGAGAAAAGGGGGAGTGTAGGACAAATGGGATTATATAAGAGAGGGAAGGAGGGGGAATAAAACCATAGTAGGAGGCAAGGGAGGGTGGGGGGGGAATCAAAACAGAAATCAGTAAAGAAGTGAAAGTTAGGGAGATGGAGATGGGTGGATAGAGAATGGAATATGGAATAGAGGAATAGTTGATTTTAAGTTGAAGACTGCACCTTGCAATTTGCATGGAGGGGAAGGGAAGAAGAAGAGGGTGGGGGCCCCCAGAGTTAAACAGAAACAGAACACAAGACCCTCTGCCACTCTGACTTTTGTAATAATTGATTATGGACCTTATGGTCAATCACAACAGATTACCAATGGTGATGAACTGATGATAGGTCCTATATATATTTTTCTTGAGTGTTTTACAATTCTTCACATTAACATTATGGGTGATGAAAAGTGTCTTGCCCCATACACTGTTTAATTGTCTTCTTTCTTACGAAATCAATACTTATTATTGTTTTTAACTCCAATTTTTTTGACAAATACTATTAATTATCAATTATAAGAAGCTTGGAATGTGTTGGCTACGTCAACAATTAAAATTAACACCCTAACGAATGAACCCTATCAGTTGGGTATATTTTGGACATCTTTTTGTAAATTTTAAAAAATATCGATAAATGTGTGATTTTATACAATTTATATATATTATTATAGTTATAGAAGTCAATCATATAACTTTTTTCCAATTTAATTTATAAATATATAAATTTTCTATAGTAACAAGACACATAATACGTGACTTGTACAAGACTTTTATCATTTATCATTTACATAATAGGGTGATAATAGGGTGATGAGACGTGGTTTGGGCAAGACATGTTAAATATTTTGCTCCTTATCAAATTAAAGTTTATTATTATTTTTAATCCTAATTTTTTTTAGAATAGATATTATTAATAATCGATTATAAAAAGGTTGGAATGTGTTGGTTACGGTGCCAACAATTAAAATTGACACCCTAATGAATGAATCTCATCCGTTGTGCATATTTTAGATGTAATTTTGAACATTTTAAAAAACATAAATAAAAGTGTGATTTTATACCATTTATATATATTATTCTAGTTATAAAAGTCAATCATGTAATTTTTTTCAATTTAATTTACAAATATATAGGTTTTCTATAATGACAAGACACATTATATGTGTCTTCCCCAAGACATTTATCATTTTCATTAGTAATTTTTTAAAGAGAAATGATAAATGTCTTGGACAAGACACTTATTAAGTGTCTTGTGATGCTACAAAATCTATATATTTGTAAATTAAATTGCAAAAAAATGACATGATTGACTTCTTCAACTATAATAATATATATAAATATTATAAAATCACATTTTTATCTATATTTTTTAAAATTTATGAAAATACGTCCAAAATATGCCCAATGGATGGGGTTCATTCGTTAGGGTGTCAATTTTAATTGTTGGCGTAGCCAACACATTCCAAACTTCTTATAATTGATAATTAATAGTATCTGTCAATAAAATTAAGGTTAAAAATGATAATAAATATTGATTTTATTAGAGAAAAGACACTTAAGCAATGTCTTGGGGCAAGACACTTATTATCACTCTTTTTTAAAACAGTCTTTTAATAATAAGTACTACTCCCTCTGTCCCTTGAGTGTCAATTTTTTTAACTACTTTGTCCCTTTTTATTTGTCAATTTTACATTTTCAATAATTAAAATACCCATATTAACCTTAATTAATGAATAAGATTTTTATTTTATCTTTTAAAATTCCCCTTTATTCCTCTCTTTTAATGAAGGGTATACTTGTCCATGCGTAATTTTTTTCACTCTATTTGCCACAAATATAAATTTTATAAAATAAGTTATTTTGACACTTAAAAGGGGACGAAGGGAGTAATTTTATTCTATAATACTTGTCACTTTAGAAAAAAAAAGTTATCCCATAATATTTGTCATTTTAAAATTTCAATATAAGTTTTTTCAATTAACTACATTTTTTATTAATTTTTCTCACAAAAAGATAGAAACATTAGAATCGGAGAGAGAAAAGATATTTATACACGTTAATATTAATATTTTACAACTTTTCATACAACGCAACACTAACTAACTCATTTTATAGGTTTCCTAAATTTTGGCTAGATTGACAAGTATTATGGAACGAAGGTAGTATTAATTATCAATTATAAAAAGTTTTGGTTGTGTTTGCTACGTCAATGAACATAAATTAGAGCACCCGCAATAGTGAGTATAAGTTATACTCAATGGATGAGGTGGAAGCAGTATGACCCACAAGGAGAGTTAACGTTAAAATCTTCATATTAACTTGGTTTCCAATATTAGCGTGAGTTTGATTAAAATATTTAAAAAAAATTGCAGGCCCCCACATTTAACCATTTAAATACACTATTATAGACATTAAAAATAATAATAAAAAAGTCGAGAAACTCGTGTTCGTCCTCATGCTGTGGGCACGGGTTTGAGTTTTTTTTTTATCACCAACACTCGTCCTCGCCACTGCACTATCTTTCTCGTTCTCGCCCATGCCACGTCAGCGCCAACTCACTCTCAGTCTTATACCTTGATTGAATCAAACCCGTTCATTAGGCTTATTTTAGGCATTTTTAAAAATATGAAAAATAATTGAATAATAGTATAATTTTATGTAATTTATAAACAATATTGTAGTTATAGAATTCAATCGTATATATCATTTTATTTTAACTTAATATATAATAATATAATTTTAATGATAGGGCAAGACACTTAAAAAGGTGTCTTGCCCCAAGTCTCATATCATTTTTGTTATGGAAATGATACAAATGTTCGTACCATTAGGGAGTGTTTGGTTAATAAACATTCTTAGGAAAGTTGGTCAATTTTTCTTAATTAAACAATTTTTTTATATTTGATTATAAATAAAAATGTGAAACTTTTGTGGTGGGTTTCAATATTTTCTCCTGTTAGATGGAAAAATATTTTTTATGGAGAGTTCAGGAAAGTTGGTCAATTTTTCTTAGTTATGTTGTTTTTCTTATATTTGATTATAAATAAAAATGAGAAAAATTTGGGGTAGTCTCAATATTTTCTCATGTTAGATGAAAAAAATGTATGGAGAGTTCATGAAAGTAAAGTACTTTAATTAAAATTTTCTCCCTAAATTATTTTATAAAATAAATATATAAGGATAATTTGAATATTTTCAATAAACTTTCCAATAATTAAACCTCCCCATGATTTTAAATGCAAACTAAACAATATAAAGTATTCTTTCTCATGAAACCCCCCAAAGCAATACATTTATGGGAAATCATGTCCTCCACTAAGCCTAGAAGTTTTAGATCTGCTCTAATCACCCCTCTCATAAACTTTTAGGTCTCTCGGATTCCCGGTGCCCATTGTTAATTCTGATCTCTTCACACCTCTACCAAGTGCATCCTCACCTAGAGACATGCCCAAATTCTCTCAGTCTACTCTCCCTCAACTTCTCCTCAATATGGACTACCCCTAGTCTATATCAATACACGGTATTTCTAATCTTGTCCGACCTAGTATAGCCACAAATCCATCAAAACGTCCTCGTATCTATCACATGCAACCTCTGGCAGTGCAACTTCTTGGTCACCAAACACTTTGCGTTGTACAACATTGCCAGTCTAATTACCTCGTCCCGACACCCATTGTTAATTTTGATCTCTTCACACCTCTAAAAGTGCATCCTCACTTCTCCTAGAGACATACCCAAATTCTCTCAGTCTACTCTCCCTCAACTTCTCCTCGATATGGGCTACTCCTAGTCTATTTCGATATTCCTAATCTTGTCCGACCTAGTATTGCCACAAATCCAGCAAAACATCCTCATATCTATCGCATGCAACCTTTGGCAGTGCAACTTCTTCGTCGCCAAACACTCTGCGCTGTACAACATCACCAGTCTAATTACCTCACGGTACACCTTACCCTTAAACTTAAGCAGAATTCTCTTATCAAACAATATTACTGAAGTCACCTTTCGCTTGTGCCATCCAACCTTAATTCGATGTGTAATATTCTCATTGATTTTGCCTTCACATTGTAATATAGAACCTAAGTACGTACCTAAACTTCTCAACTTGTGGACTTGTCACCCCTCAATGGTTACTTATTTGGTGTGGGTCTCATTGTCAAGACCACTAAAATGGCACATCATATACTTTGTCTTTGACCTACTCAATCTAAAACCTCTGGACTCTACAGTTTCTTCTTGGACTTATCAGTAAAGATGATATCATTCGCAAAAAGCATACGTCGTGGTACTTCGTCCTGAATCTCCTTCATCAACTCATCCATAACCAATGTGGAAAACAACGGGCTAAGTGCAGACCCTTTATGCACCCAGAAATCAATTGTGAATTCTCTAGTGGTTCCCGCCATTGTCCGAGCACTTGTTCTTACATAATCATATATGTCTTTAATAACCCGAACATAGGAGTTTTGCACCCCCTTAGCCTCCAAGCACTGCCACATCACTTTTCTAGGTACCTTGTTGTAAGCTTTCTCCAAATCAATAAACACCATATGAAGATCCTTCCTCATTCCCTAATACTACTCCATAGACATCAGATAAGATGAATAGTCGATCTATGGTTGACCTACCAAGCATAAAACCAAACTGATTCTCAGACACCTGCGTAGTCTTTCTCCTTATTTAGATGACTCTTTTCAAACTTTCGTGGTGTGACTCAATAAGTTAAACCCTCTATAATCGCTATAACACCAAACATCACTGTTATTCTTGTATAAAGAAACCACTATTGTGCTCTTCTACTCGTTTGACATTTTAGTTGTTCGTAAAATATCATTAAATAAGTCTATCAACCAAATAATACCTTCTTCTCCTAAACATTTCCACAACCCTATAGGAATCTCATTTGGACCCACCACTCTGCCCCTCTTTGTATTCTTCAATGCCCTTATAACCTCCTTAGGTGTGACGAGGCAACATGTCGTGTTGTCCGCACTCCCTTCGTTAGGTCCTGGGCCTTCATCGGCAAAGGCTACAGTCCTTTCCTTACTAAACAACTCAACAAAGTAGCTTCTGTACCTTTCTTTTATTTGAGCTTCCTCTATCAAGAATTTCCCCTCCTGGTTTTTTATACACCTAACATTCGTCAAATATCTCGACCTCCTTTCCCCATTTGTTGTCAACATAAAGATCTCTCTTTCTCCTTCTTTAGTGCTCAACTTCTTATATAAGTTATCAAAGATTGTCGCCTTCACCAAAGCAATAATGCACTTGGCTTCCCGCTTTGCTAGATTATACAGATCCTTCACATCTTCTCTATTGACCTCTTCAGTGCAACTCTTTAATATATGACCCACCTCTTGCTTCTCCTTGACCTTTATCTTCACTACATCGTTACACCACCACACCTCTCTTATACGTACTCCTCCTCGCGAGACTCCTAGGATGTCCCAAGTCGTTTATCGAATGCAATGGTCCATCTCTTACCATCTAGTAACTCCTCCACCCCTTCTTCTGCTGCCCATTGCCTTTCTTTGTTGATATGTTCCTTAATTGACTCAACGTTCTCCTTATCCAACTTTCACCACTTAGGCCCTATTATTTTATACGGTTGACTGCAGTATGACGCGATGCAGTGTGGTGGAATTGTGGTGGGTGTGGTGAAATTGTTGTGGATTGTGGTGAGTTATTGGTAAGTTGTGGTGGGTTTTATTTTTTATAAATGTAAATTGTATTGAAAAATGTGAAAAAGTTTATTGTGGTGGGTTGTGGTAAATTGTGATGGATGATATATTGTGATGAGTTATGACAAAGTGCGGAGTGTTGTGACACTGTAGCCAGCCAACCGTATAAAAGAACAGGACCTTAATGCTACACCCCCAAAACCTCTGGCCTTACATTTAAAATTCGTTACCTCAACATATACAACTAAAAATTTATGTGGTGCGCCAAAATTTTATTAGGCAACACTTTACAATTTTTATAATTAAGTTGCTCTGTCAGTTGTCCTAATCAGACCATAATCAATGTTATACTTGTATGAAATTGATATTTATTATTATAACTACTTTTTAAATATTATATTGACTATAAATTATAAGAAATTTGCAATACATTAATTATGTCATCAATTATTAATAACAACATAATAAAAATGAATAGATGTTACGATGTTTTTCAAAATTTATACTCCCTCCTCTTACATTAATTGTCATAGTTTTAATTTTCACGATTTCCAATGTTACGCTTTAATTGATAATTTCTTACATAATATATCATTAATAATTGTAATATTATACTTTTATGATAATATTTTTTGTTACAAATATATATGTGATAATTTTATATAGCAACTTATTTCATATATCGAGAAACTTATAGTTAAAACAATAAAATTTTTATTAACAATAATTAATATGAAAATAAGGGAGTATATTTTGCAATAAAAAAATATTAGAGGCTGACATGGGACAAAACCCGTATCGGTAATAATTTAATTTAGGAAGAGTTGAGGGGATTTGTGTTTGTCTTATTCTGTAGCGTTACATGCCAAACTGCCAAACCTCCTCCTATTTCCAGCTGGATAGGGTAAAGATTGAGTGATAGTTTATTTTTTATTTATTTTGCAGAGGAGGATATATTCATAGTGGAGTTAATTCTGGAGAGATGAGTGGTGTGAGGTGACAATGAGTCAGGCGAGGTAAGTTTGGAAATGACGGATGCGAATTGACGGCGTTTTTAGGTCTGGTTAATTACAGCAGCTTTTGAATTCCCCCGCAGAAGAATAGGCTTCCGAAATCTTCATGTCCATAGACCATAGAGTCCATAGTCATAGTCATAGTCATAGTCATACATACATACATACATGGGGTAGTACTAGTACGTAGCTAGTAGGGGTAGGTTTTAGAGTACAGTATAGACGACTTGTTAGACAGGGAATCGTGAATAATAACCCTCCCCTTTCTAATCAGTAATCACTACATATATGACATTAGACTCTATTCTATAACGCACTGTTGCTAGCTACTCTCTGCTTTAAGATGTCTAAAATTTTATCTCACAACTTTTAAATATTAAATATTCATATATTTCATATTTTCATCATTCATTATATAAGCTATCATTCCTTTTCCGCTTTTCATTTTATTTGTCATTTATATTTATATTTAAAGAAAATTTTAAATATAATTTATTAAAATATATAATATTATAATTTATAAAACTACTATCATTATGTTTGTAATAAAAAATACTATCGTGTGATTATAGTGTTTTAATTTTTAGATAAAATATTATATATGAAATTGTGAGTTTAAAAAACGTCAAAGACTATAAAATATTTATGCATAACAAACAAAATGAAAATGAGGGAATGGTATTTATAATAAAAAACATTATTAAGGCCCCATTCTTTTATACGGTACTGCAATTTGTGATACCGCAACTCACCACAACTCACCACAACCTATCACAATCCACCACAACTTACCAAATCCTTTTTTAAATAAATTTCAAAAGTTTTATTTTTTCACTTTATTTCAACAATTTTAATACCCAGTTTTTAATTTCCACTACAACTTACCACAACTAACCGCAACTTACCGCACTCTACCACAGTACCGCAACTTACCACATCGCAGCGGTACCGTATAAAAGAATGGAGCTTAAGAACAATAGATTATAATTTTTTTTGTAAAAATATTACGACCGTTTTTTCGTGATATATTATAAATTTATCTTATTTTATTCCACATTTTTCGTTTTATCCCACCTTTGTCGTATTATTTATATTTTTTAAATTATCACCTTACATAATATATATATCTGCAAATCATATATTTAATAAGTGATATCATTATAATAGTTATTAAAATCCCAATCATGATCTAGGATCCTACGATTTTATAATCCAAAATCCTCAATGCGATTCTATTATTTATATTTCAATTTACGATTCTACGTGGGTTAATTCCGATCCTAACTACCTCATGGATCCGAGTTAGGATCTCGATTTTAACAACCTTGATCATTATGTGATTTATTTTATTTACAATATCTTAATTAAATTTGTGTGCTTTAAAATTTACATATTTAAATAATACAAATATTCACTCTTCAACATTTCCTATTTTTTTTCACATTTTTCATTTTATCTCACCTTTTTAATCCACTCTTTGTCTAACATCACAAAAGAACTGCACATAGTTATTGAAAGAAAAAAAGATATTAAGAAATTGGAAAAGTTTACGGAGTATTTTAAAACGGAGATAATGTTACTCTTAAAACTTGAGTTTCCAGTTATACTGTTTTCACATGGGCATTGCTCTTTGTCGCCCTAGTTTTACTGTGCGTCGCCCTTAATTGACATAAAAATTTCATTTCATGCCCTTGGCCCTCAAACACTCCACACAACCCTCCACAACTCCCCACTATCTTTCTCTCTCTAGAAATTTTTCCCTTTCCATTTAAACCCTCATAATCTAAACAACATTTTGTAGAAAATGAGTAATGGATCATCATCTGAAGAAGAAAAGGTGAATTTTTAAGTTTATTCGTTGTTAATTTCGTCGAATTTCATTTATTATTGCCGAATATGAAACGCGCGGAGCAGCAGTTCAACCAAGCCAGCATACGAAAAGCGCTCGGACCATGGCGAAGCAGCGCCCGGTATGGCGGTCCATGGTTGAGACGCTTTCTGTGCGCGTCTCAACCATGGGTGGCCGCGCATACCGGGCGCGTTTCGCCATGGTCGAGCGCTTTACATGCGTTCGGGCTTGGTTGGCACGTTTCATATGTTTATTTTTTTGACAAAATAATTAAATAATTTAATTATGTTTTTATTTGATTAATATTTTTATTAGTTCAAATAGTTTTTTTACTTTAACTATCATGTATATAAGATTATATTGTCATTAAAGCATTTTTAGGGTGCATTTTTATTTGAATTCAATTATTTAGGGTTTGATTAGTTTTGCATAGAGTATTATTGTTGTGGATTTTTCCTAAGTATTTGATTAATTTTGTTTAGGTGTTACAGGAAAATTAAATAATTGACCTAATTATGTTTTTATTTGATTAATTTTGTTTAGGTGTTGCTTGAGGAATTTGGGGGAGATGGTGTAGATTACTCGGGACAATTTGCAACGGAACAGTGGTTTGATAGTATCGATGATCTACATGCATGGGCCGAGAAAATAGCTAGAAACTTTAGGTTCAGATTGGTCAGAGCATCTTACAAAAAGAATGGAAATGTGGATGGTCCTATGCGATGCTATCTAAGATGCTGGCGATATGGGAAATATCGAGGGTAAATCGGCACGATTGATTGCGACAGTCAGTTAAACATGAAGACAGAATCGTGTCAGTGTCCATTCATGATATGCGCATTCTCTCCAACGGGGGAGAAGTGGGTTGTCCGAACGTACCCGGGTGACAAAGGGATGCATAATCATCGATTTATTCTTTACGAGGAGGGACACCGAAGGGGAAACCCGTTGACAGCTGAAATGAAAGTCCATATACGTGACATGACTGACACTGGTTGCACTCCTGCTACGATACACACATCTTTGAAGCAGCATTTTCCGGATTGTAATGTCAACGCGGGGCAAATATACAATGAGAGATTTAAAGTTAGGTTGGAGGAGATGGATGGTCGGACACACGTGCAGCATTGCCTTCACTTGGCAAATGAGCACGGCTACTTATACTGGACTGCATTTGATGGTGATGGGGAGTTGCATCTGATGTTTATGTGCCACCCATACTCGCTGAAGCTTCTCCGCACATATCCACATGTTATACTCATCGACAGTACGTACAAGACTAACAAGAAGAAGTGGCCATGTTGTGAGATAGTTGGTGTCACGAATACAAATCATAACTTTCTTGTTGCGTATTGCTTAATGAGAGATGAGGTGAAGGAGTCATATGAGTGGGTACTCCAAAGGCTGGAAGAGCTCATGGGCGTCGGTGTGAAACCGAACGTGATCGTCACTGATAGAGAGCATGCTTTGTCATGGGCTATAGGACGCGTATTTCACGGAGTTCCTCACCTATTATGCGTATGGCATATAGGGAATGACGTTGAGAGCAAAGTTAATGACCTGACTGGCGGGAAGAAGAATGGACAAGGATCGTTGTTTAGGAACATATGGTGGAACCGCGTCGTCTATTCGAGTACAATTGAAGAATTCGATTACAGATGGTCGTGTTTGGAGTCACATTGGGTTGGGAAAAATAGACTAGTTGTCGATTATTTGACCAGTACTTGGATGAAGTACATGGAGAAGTTTGTGCAGGCATACACCGACGATGTCCTTCATATGGGAAACATCGCGACTTCCAGAGTTGAGAGTCAACATTCGACTTTCAAGTATTATCTCGGTAGCGGTCGTGGTTCATTTGATCGGTTGTTCAAAAGGGCTCATCACCAAATTGAAAACCAACATACCGAGATCAGGAGGGCACTCGAGCAGTCTAGGAGTGGACACGCAGTGTTGAGGAAATCCTCTTTTTTCAAGCATCTACACGGTCGTGTTTCTCATTATGCGATGGACCTGATCAACAATGAGTACTGTAAGGTGACGAAATTGAAGCATGGTTCGGAGCACCTGTGCCAACACATTCTGTGGAAAACACATCGCCTTCCTTGTGCATGTACGATGTTAGGACTCCAGGATCGGGATGCTGATTTGTACGCCCAAGCTATACATAGCTTCTGGAGGCAACTTGAAGTGATTGTTGATTATGATAATTCGGACACAGTGCCTGATCCGTCTACCCAGGACGTTGAGTTCTTCGAGTCCATTGTGAACAAGATAAGGGCAAGTGACCCCGCTGTGATACGCCGGATGGCTCAAGTACTGAACACTGAGATGCACCCCGAGCAGTACGACATACCAGATCCTAAGGTAAAAGAACAGGGGAGAGGGAGACCGCCTATAGGGAAGTCAACAAAACGTGACCCTAGTGCTTTTGAGTATCGTCGTTCGAAGACCGGCGATAGATCCAAAGACGCGGTAGCAAGAAACAGTCGAGCTCTTCTTCGATTGGAGGCGGAGGGTCAATTGGTAAGCGATATTACGTAATGGTAGTTTAAAATGTAGCATACATAAAAATTTAATGTGCTAACTACTTTTTATTTGTACGCGCAGGGAGCCAAGAAATGACTACAGGTGCATTTCCTTGGCAAAATGACGTTCCTGATTTCATTATTCCATACATCATTGGCTGGACGGATGTTGAAGACGATGGCAACTGTGGGTTTAGATGTATTGGCGAGGCAGGTTTTGGGGGCCAACATAAGTGGATTGTGGTCAGAAATACCATGAAAAATGAAATCAAAGCCAATCCACAAATGTACGATGCGGCTTACGGCTACGATAACGCGATGAACATAGCCATGACCAGGATTGGAAGTCATTTACATGGATCATGCGGCCCGGAACATTGGTTGGAAACACCTTCTGATATGTTTCCCGCTGCCACTATCAAGAATGCCCCCCTTGTCATATATTTTGCGTGACCGGATGACATCCATACCATAGGGAAACAAGGTAGTGACGTAGGTGTTGACCATATTACGATCAGGTGATGCAGGCAAAATCTCCTCAGCTGAGAGGGCGAGAATGTTCTCCACATCGTGGAGCATAATAGTCATCTCACCAAAAGGAAGGTGGAATGTGTCGGTGTCCGGTTGCCACCTCTCCACAAATGCAGCGATCAGTGAATAATCGATGTGCTCGAACATCAAAGTGTCCAGGATGGCCATCGGGCTACGCCCGATCGCTTCTGTCGCTACCGGATGCATCTTATGCAACACGTCCCTAAGGTGACCGAGTGCCACCTTCCTAGTAAGGCACTCAATGATCTCAGGATTACGTTCCTCCCCCTCCCAAATTAACCGAGCAATATATCCCCCGAAGCTGGGTATCACCTCAGGAGTCGAAGGACCACCAGGCATCGGCCCTTTAATCTTCCAATCTTCGTCAGTTCGCCGCCTCTTTTGCCTGCTCGCTGAACTAGACCCCCCCGATCTACCCCAGAACTCTGGGTGCTCTTCTTCCCTGGAGCAAACTTACCACTCCGGGCTCTAAGTTGAACGTAGTCAACTGCCTGAACATCCTGCTCCTCGTGCTCCTCATCCTTGTCCCTCTGTGTCTGCTCGGTTTGCCCATGACTATCAGACGCCATCATAGAATCTAGTTGGTTAACAAAATCCCCCATCGTATCAGCATCGGACGACTCTCGACGCTCAATCTCGCGCATCGTAGCACGATGAAACGCTTGTGAGGATCGCTTGCTCGGGTTGCGCATGAGTAGTCGTTTCTTCAGTGCGAGCACGACGAGCTGATGCAGTCGTCCCGCGTCTATGGGGGCCGCCTTCTTTCTCTGCTCGCCACCCAGTCGCATACCTCTTCAATGTGAGTGAAAGTTTTCTTTTGAGCTTTTTATCCGACATTTCTATTCCTGCAAGATATTAGTGTTTATGACATCATACAAATATTTTAATTTTACAATTATCAACAATTTTTTTTCAAATACTATTATTGATATTAATTTTTTTCAAAATCATTTTCAAAATATTAATATATTTTAAATTTCAGATTAAAGTAATATAAAAAATTTTAAAAAAAACTCAATAATTTCTGGAATTGACTTAGCCGCGCCCGGAACGCGTCTAGGCCATGACCGGATGCCCCGGATCGGTGGGTCGGTCATGGCATGCACGCGTTCAATGAGTCAATTCCGGAAATTATTGAGTTTTTTTTTAAAATTTTCCACACCCACAAACATCGTAAACGCATTCTAACCAAATGAATTAAAATTTCAATAAAAAAAACACAAAATTATGTTCAAATTACTCCAACAAACACATTTTTAATTTCGCTTGTTTCAAAAATTTGCCCGGAAATTTTCCTAGCGCGCCAGATCGCGGTGGACCGACACGTTACCGCCACGCGTCTCGGTCGTGTCTCAGCCGCGATCTGGGCGCGGCTAGGGCTATTTTCCGGGCAAATTTTTACAAAGTTTTTCGGTCGATTAAAACCCCCCATGCCCAATTAACAACTACAAATTTTAAGATTTAATCCATTGAAACAAACCTAAACAACATACAACTACAAAATCAACTATAAATTTACAAAAAAATTACTCAAACTAACCTTTATGGTGGTCGGCCAGAGGGGGACGGATCGGCTCCGGCGGACGTCGGCTCCCGGCGGTGGTGGAATGTTGCGGCCGTCGGCTCCGGTCTCCGGTGATCGGCGAGTGGCGGTTGGAGGTGGTTGTGGTGGTGAGACTTGGAGTGTGAGTGTTGTTAGAGAGAGAGAGATAGAGAGTGAGTAGAGAGAGAGTGAGTAGAGATTGAATGAGAGTTAGGGGATGGTGGGGAGAGGGTCAGGGGTAGTATAGGTAACCAAATGGTGAATTAAGGGCGACGTGTGAGATTATAGGGCGACAAACAGAAAGTGGGTTTCACATTGATGTGACGACCTGTTATTCTTCCTCACTTCTTGATCCCTGCAAAGCTGCAATGTCATTCTTCTTCCGCATCCAATGTATTGTCATTCATACAATATGGGGAAATTAGATTTTAATAGTTCTACTTTCATTTAAAATTGAATTTTTGTGGGATATTATCTAGAATATACCCAAAATATTATAGATTTTGAGTTGATTTTTGATTCAAAATTAAGTATAACATTTTACTACAATTTTTAATAAATTTATAACATTTCTTCTGTTATAAAACAATAAATATATGAATACAATATAGAGAGAATGATAGAGAAGAACAATAAACACAAAAGAGAATGAGAGGGGAGAATCAGATGATTTATTCATAACCCACAAAGGATATTTATACTAGTTACATAGCAAGAGTGATATACAATATAAATTATGAAGAGTTTTGTATTAGTTAAGTTATTTAGTCAGTAGTTTTAGATTGTTAGCTAGCTGTTTTTAGGTTTCTTGTTTTCTTTTCTTTCTTTTTCTTCTTGTTCTTGGTTCGTTGGTGGTGGTTTATTTGTATAAATACCCCACCTGTATCCTGACTTTTATATACACAGCTTACATTTTTAGTTCATCTAAAATCTCTCCATTTTACATGGTATCAGAGCACATAGGTGCTGGACCTGTGAAAACCATCCCTTCCCTTCCCTTCCCTACTACCTCTCTTCCTCTCGTACCAGCAGCCATTCTTAGCCAAACAAAATGTCAGAATCAACTACTGGATTAGAGTCATCTTCTAATACTGCAGAGGGGTATAATAATGATCCCCTATACTTACATCCAGCTAATCACCCTGGAATTCCCTTAACAAATGTCAAGCTGAATGACTCCAATTTCCAAAAATGGAGCAGGGCTATCAAGATGGCCCTCAAAACCAAGGTGAAGCTGGGGTTTATCGATGGGAAGTGCTCTAAACCTGCTTCTAGATCTCCCAACTATGAGCAATGGATCAAAGTAGATAGCATGGTGGTAAGTTGGATTCCTAATGCCATAGTTCCTCATCTATCTGATTCCTTCATGTATGTAGATTCTGCTCAAATCTTGTGGAAAGATCTCACAGAAAGGTTTGGACAATCTAATGGTCCTCTTGTTTATCATCTTAAAAAGGAACTCACTGATCTATATCAGAACAGTGATTCTGTTGCTGTGTATTTTACAAAACTCAAAAGAATTAGGGACGAATTATCAGATGTCTCTGAAACTCTTGTATGCAATTGCAAAGAGACTTGTCCTTCAATTAAACAAATATCAGAAGGAGATCAAAAGGAGAAGTTGATGCAGTTTCTTATGCACTTGAATGAGGAATATGACAGCATCCATAGTCAAATCCAACTCCTTGACCCTCTGCCATCATTAAATAAAGCTTACAATATGGTGCAACAAGTTGAAAAGCAAAGACAGATTACCAGCAGTTTTGGGCAAAATAGAGACTTTGCAGCCATTGTGACCAATAAAGAATCTATTCAGACCAAGAATTTCAAAGTAAGAAGAGATGCCAAGGCAAAGAAGTTTTGTGATCCCTGCAAGGTGGAATGGTCATGATATTGATCAATGCTTTCAACTGCATGGATACCCTGACTGATGGAAAGGATCAAAAGACAATGATAAAAGACAGCCAAAGATTGCAGCAAATGTGAGCAAGAATGATCTCCATGACACCCCTCTTAAAGACAATTTAGATCAACAGCAGGAGCAAAACACAAGACAATCTAAATTTGATCCAGAACTGATTCAAGCTCTTGCTCAAGAATTGACAAAACTGAACAAGAACAGAAGCTATGAAGATCAGACCTTTGCACAATTTGCAGGATCAAGTAACTTTTCAGGTAACCTACATAAGGCTGTCATTTCTTGCAATGTTAAAACTACTGACAGTAAGTCATGGGTTATAGACACAGGTGCAAGTGAGCATATGTGTTTTGACAATTCTTTATTTGATAATCTTGAAGAATTGACTGTGCCTATTCAAATAATTTTTACCAGATGGTACTTTGAAACATGTCAAATATGCTGGAAATATTAGCTTGAATGATAGGATTAAGCTAAAGAATGTTCTATATATTCCTCAATTCAAATTTAATTTAATTTCAGTCTTAAAACTTGTTAAGGATCACAATCTTTGCATTCACATATATCCTAACATTTGTCATTTTCAGGACCTTTCAACTAAGGAAATTCTCATCTCTGTCCCTCCTACAGATGGTCTTCTGCAGCTCAAATCAAGAATAGCCAAACAGGCTACTAGTTTTACATCTTCTTTTGTTTTAAATAAACAAGACTCTTCTTTACAGTTGTTACATGCTAGATTAGGGCACACTTCTATGTCCAAACTTCAGCACATTACTATAGGGGTGTGCATTATTCGGTTTTGAATCGAATAAACCGAGAACCGAACCGGTTCAAACCGATTCAAACCGGATCGATTTTTATTCGGTTCGATTTTCGGTTTGCACTTTATCCCTTGTTCGGTTTTCGATTTATTCGGTTTGACTCTTTCCGGTGAAAGTCCCGTATGAATGTGTGCATTATTCGGTTCGGTTTTCGGTTTGGACTTTACCCCTTAATCGGTTTTCGGTTTATTCGGTTCGGTTCGGTTTTGAACCGATGAACAACCCTACATTACTAAGTGTAAAAGAACTGAGAATTTTTACTGTGAAATCTGCATACAGGCTAAAGCTCATAGAATTCCTTTTGATAGAAGCAATTCTAGAGCCTCTGAAAATTTTTCTTTGCTCCATATAGATCTTTGGGGGCCATATAAAGTTCTAAATATTGATGGATCACAGTATTTTATTATTATTGTTGATGATCATTCAAGAAACACTTGGACACAACTGTTGAAAAATAAATCTGATGTTCATTATACTCTTTCTTGTTTCTTTAACATGATATCAACTCAATTTAAAACTAGGGTCACTACTGTTAGGACTGACAATGGGTCAGAATTTGTGAACAATGCCTGTGCTACTTTATTTGCTAACCTAGGAATTATACGTCAGAGAACCATGACCTATACTCCTCAGCAAAATGGGAGGGTAGAGAGGAAACATAGGCATCTCTTATATACTGCTCGTGCATTAAGATTTCATGCTGGATTGCCTAAAAAATTCTGGGGGGAATGTGTGCTTACTGCTAGTCATATAATCAACAAGGTCCCTATGGCTGTTCTTAACTGGAAAACCCCTTATGAACTGCTTTTCAATCAGGTCCCTGACTTGAGCAACCTTAGAGTCATTGGTTGCTTTGCTATGCTATGAATGTTAATAACAAAGATAAATTTGATTCTAGAACAACCAAATGCATACTGCTAGGATATACCTTTGGTTTAGAGGGTTACAAACTATATGAATTAGACAGTCATAAAGTGTTTCACAGCAGAGATGTTTTGTTTCACGAAAACAAATTTCCTTTTAAAGAGTCCCTGACTATTTCAGATATTTCTGATGTCTATGTTTGGCCCTATAATTCTTTACAAGAAAACACTAGAGATGTTGATTAAGCAAATGCTCATCAAAATCACAATCCTATTGCAAGTAATGATGAAAATGAGCAAAGATCTCTTGAACTGTCTGACAATAATGTAATAGATTCTTATGATGATAGACAGTCTGAAGAACAGCAAGAACAACCAGAAGATCAGCATGACAACATCTTGAATACAAAACCTGAGCCTTCAAGTAGCATTGATTTACTCCCTATTAGAAGATCTACTCGAGTTAAAAAGGTTCCCAACTAGCTTCATGATTATGCACAACCCAAAGAAAGAAGGTCCTCTTCTCAATCTCAAAGCTTCAATGCCAATGTAAAGTATCCTCTACTCAAGCAAAGTGATTTTTCTCATCTTTCTGAAGAATATATTAAGGCTTTGATGACCACAATGCACATTGCTGAGCCAAAATCTTTTAATGAAGCTCAGAAAGATCCTGAGTGGATAAAGGCAATGTAACAGGAGCTTATAGCCCTAGAAACTAATAGGACTTGGGAACTCACAAAACTCCCTCCTGGAAAAAAGGCCTTAACATCAAAATGGGTGTATAAGGTTAAGTTTAAGCCTAATGGGGAAGTAGAAAGATATAAAGCTAGGCTAGTAATCAGGGGTTTCTTACAAGAAAAAGACATAGATTATAAACATACCTTCTCTCCAGTAGCTAAATTAAGCACAGTTAGGATGTTTATAGCTATTGCCACAACAAAAAATTGGGATCTTTTCCAACTAGACATTAACAATTCTTTCCTACATGGATTCATTGATGAAGAAGTTTACATGGAACCCCCACAAGGCTATACCAAAGCCAAGCAAGGCCAGGTTTGCAAGCTAATTAGATCTCTATATGGGCTGAAACAGGCATCCAGACAATGGAACCTGGAATTAACAAAATTTTTGTGCAAAAAGGGATTTGTACAATCAAGGAATGATTATTCACTTTTTTCTAAATCAACTTCAGCAGGACACATCTATGTTCTAGTTTATGTTGATGACTTATTGATTTCAGGAGATGATTAAGCAAGAATCTTGGATTTAAAGAGCTCTCTGCATACAACATTCACCATCAAGGACTTGGGACCAGCTAGATTTTTTCTTGGAATTGAGATCTAAGGATGGGACATTACTTAATCAAAGAAAGTTTATAATAGATCTATTGACTGATGCAGGTTTGAGTGCAGCCAAGCCAGCAAAATTTCCCTTACCAAAAGGGCTCAAGATATCAGTAGACTCTGGAACACCCTTAAAGGATCCATTTCCTTACAGGAGAATAATAGGGAGGCTTCTATATCTGACCCTTACAAGACCAGATATTTGCTATGCTGTCCAACACTTATTTCAATTCATTCAGAATCCTACTGATTCACATCTTAATGTTGTCAATCATGTTCTTAGGTATCCAAAAAGGACAGTCAACAAAGGATTATTTTATCCCAGCAACAGCACTTTCCAAGTTAAAGCCTACACAGATGCAGACTAGGGAGCCTGCCAGTACACTGCCAGATCTCTAACAGGCTACTGTATATTCCTAGGGTCTTCATTGGTTTCATGGAAGACAAAGAAACAGAAGACTGTTTCCAAATCTTCTGCTGAAGCTGAGTATAGAGCAATGTCAGCTTCAGTTACTAAAATTGAATGGATATATCAAATTGATCCAGTCCCTTCCCGAGCTCTCCTCAACCTTGATGTGAGTTTTCCGGCCCCATTGGAAGAGCATTGGGTGAAGTCATGGACGAGCGATCTCCACATCATCTTTAAGTTCTTCCGGGCGTTCAATGAGGGGCCTTCCCCAACGTCCGGGGTGTCTAGGGCAAGCCCCCAACCCACTTGAAGACCTCGAGTTGGGTCGACATCGGCACTAATAATTCCCGGCTTGAGCTCGGGTCCATTTTCAGCTAAAGGACTCGGTATTGGGCATGGAAGAAGTCTAGGAAGAAGTCATGAGGGAACAAGGCCAAGCCAAGAGATTCAAGTTGAAGAATATCATGTTTCGGGCAAAATTTGGTAACAAGAAAAGATATGTCTTCACGCTTTTGATTATAACTCCTTCAATACAACTCCGATGGCCACCAAATTTGGTGAGCTTATAGTACACATCGAGAGCTTTCCATTGATATCTTATGGGCCCAAAACGGAGTCCGGATGAAGAAGTTATGCTAGTTTGAAATTGACAGAAAAAACTGCCCAGATGGTAACGCCCGTGACCACCTGTCGTCACGCCCGTGACGATCCTGCCACAACGAAATTAAATTGCCGAAGCTCGTCACGCTTGTGACCCCTGTCATCATGCCCGTGACCCCTGTCATCACGCCCGTGACGATCCTGCAGTAGCGAAATTAAAAGAAGCAGCGGGAGTTAGGGTTTTGTAATTAAACTTTATTTCTTTTCCTAGTTCTCACTTTATATATGTTAAGATACATTATTATGAGAACACAACTTTGAATGACAACTTTTGGGTATTTGCAAACCTCTTCCTCTCAAATCTCTCTCTCTTTATCCTTGAATGTTCTTGGTGGTGGGTTGGAGTGCCCCCTTTAGAGCTTGTGTTGTGGACTACCTTACCCAAGCTTGGTGAGGGTTTCAATGGAGCTTCAATGGGTGTTGGTGGCCTAGCCTTTATGCATCTTTTGAACTCTAAGTTCAATCTTGGTGAGTATTCTTTATAGATTGTCCATATCTTGTCAAGCTTTTGTTGATTTGGTGTATTTGAGATCTAGATCTACCCCATTGTTAGGGTTTGGGTGGTGTTGTGAGTTCTACTTGTGACCATGAATGGTGTTGGTGTTTGTAGTGTTTGGATTGAATTTCCTTACATTTATTGAGTTCCCAATCCCCCATGGATCAAAAATATTATCAGATTTCCATATCCAAGTTGAAACACCCATCACTCTATTTTGTGACAACAAGGCAGCTCAGTATATTGCAGAAAATCTTGTTTTTCACGAGAAGACAAAACACATCAAGATTGACTGCCATTATATTAGAGACAAGATTCAAGAGGGGCTTATTAACACTGCATATATTTCCAGCTCTAATCAGATTGCAGATGTTTTTACCAAACCTCTTGGGGAATCTCAGCACAATTTGTTTTGTTCAAGGTTAGGATTAGTTGAATTTTCCCCTAATCCACCTTGAAGGGGGGGGGGTGTGAAGAGTTTTGTATTAGTTAAGTTAGTTAGTTAGTAGTTTTAGGTTGTTAGCTAGTTGTTTTTAGGTTTCTTGTTTTCTTTTCTTTCTTTTTCTTTTTGTTCTTGGTTCGTTGGTGGTGGTTTATTTGTATAAATACCCCACCTGTATCCTGACTTTTATATACATAGCTTACATTTTTAGTTCATCTAAAATCTCTCCATTTTACATAAATTTCATATGGAAAAAGAATCTTCCCATATTATATCATGCTAATATATAAAAATACCCAAAAGATATCTGAATTGGTATATGGACATTCACATATATATTATTTCATAACACTCCCTCTTGAATGTCTATTATCCAAAAGAGTATGCCTCATTAAAACCTTACTAGGAAAAATCCAATCGGGAGAAAAAACCCAGTGAAGGAAAAAGAGTACATAATTCAAATACACAAACATTTGTTGCCTCATTAAAAACCTTTCTAAGGAAAACTCATTGGGACAAAACCTCATATAATGGAAAAAGAGTACAATGTGTATTGCTCCCCTTGATGAGAACATTAATTAAGATCTTTGAGTTGATGCAATTCAACTTCATGACTGGCTTTTAAACTTTGCAGCTGAAAATGGCTTGGTACATGAATCAACTTAATGGGTACTTCAGGACCCAAATATAGTACTTCAGGACTCAAATACGGTACTTCAGGACCGCTAAATTTCTTATCATCTTTTCGGGATCGAAAGGGGGTTGTTTTCATATTAAATGATTGTACCACTACTAGGGTACTTAAAAGGGAGTGTTTTGCTCATGCAACATTATCTTAGCACTTTGCTACATAAATTAATTTATGCATGTAAGATCATTCTCAAAATGTGCAACTTGTAAACCAAGGCAATAACAGATTTTACCAAAATCTTTCATTCCAAATATGCTTGTAAAGCAATCCACAACTTTTGAGGCTCTTCGGGAGTCCAAACCATCAATAACATTTACAAACAATTAGGATCCAGATCATTTAATCTTTTTTCTTTGATTATGTAATATGCGTCCATATTGCTTTAATCACATAAATGTCTATCAACTAAATAACCAATATTCTCGAGAATTTTTAATTTGTGCTTCCGACACTTTGAACCCTTCAGGAGTTTTATATAAACATCATTATCAAAATTTTCATAAGCTATAGCGATATTTGTAAGATGCATACTTAGCTTTCCAAATTTAAGGTATCGTGATGTAGTGACATGGACTACATAAGAGTATATTCCTTCATAGTTGATACCAAGTCTTTGCGAAAGCACTCATGCAACAAGTCGCTTCTTGGGCCTTATATCTCATAATCTCCCTTTCTCATTCTTTTTCACACAAAGACTTAACTGTATCCCACAAGTTTTACACCAGTTTGGTGTATGGACAACAGGTCCTGATATTTTCGATTTTACAAGCGGGTCTAATTCTAAAATGCATCTTTCCACTTGGCGAATCTCATCTTTGTCTATATTCATTAACAGACCTAAATTCATGATCCTCATGATTACTCACAGTAGTGAGTGCTATATTTTATAATCAAATACTATATCAAGGTCGACTTCATTTCAGTTCCACCTTATCCAACTCATGACATAATTAATTGAGATCTCATCATTTTCTTGAATTGCAGGTGTCTGAGCTTGTGGTGTGACTTCCACATTTGTCATGATTGAGGACTCTTCTAGAGTGACAATTTCCTCATTTCGGTTATCATTAATTATTTGTTCCTTTTCTTTTCGAGGACTATTGTCTTTGGAACCGACTGGTCTACCACGCTTCATATGTGGTCAAGACTCGTTAACAATTCAATTTGTCCTACTGGGACATCAATTCTTACAGGAGCATTAGTGGTTGGGACATACGATTTAATAACTCTTTGTGGGTCAGTAGAATATCTAGCAATAGATTCACTCAGTTTGTAGACGAATTATATTTTGAACTTTCAGTTCACATTACATTGTATGAGGATCATAATAACTCGTTCCAACTTATTTCCTTGCCCAACAACTTGATTTCTCCCCCTAATGTTGGGAAAATTATGTCATCATAATTGACAAACTGTGCCATAAGTATGTCTCCAATGAATGGTTCTATTATATTTAAGTATGGATATACCCAACATATATTCCCGATTCCTTCGGGGCCCCATCTTAGTGCATTATCATGGAGCTTACATCGCACATGCTCAAATTCATAGGTGGGATATATTTGATTCATGGCCAGAAACCATTGTAGGGGAGAAATAAACATTCATGATAACCTCTTGGCATTATTTGGATCAGTGTTGGTGCATGTAACATGACATGTCTCTGAACAACTATAGTAAGCTTCGCTCTCAAATGGGTTTGCCATTTATTATATACTCAACATCTCATATATTAATGATTCTACAGGATCATTTTACATATAAACATTTTATATAGGATGCTTAACATCTATGTCCATTGGTATATAAAAACTATTAAAAGCCTTCACCATCATTATCAAGATCTTCTTGATTGATAATTTGAAATGTGCTCGTAAATTAATTGAGCAAACAATCTTGCAAGCGCCAAGTTGCAAGTTGATAGTAAACATACAAGTAATTATCTCATTGCTGTATCAAGTAACGCCATACTATATTCAAATGGTTTACATATGGGTCTACAGGACCAACGCAAACATCACTTGTACAGAACCCAGGAATCTAAGGGATTCGATCCATATCTTTGCTAATAATGATGTTATAATTAATTTTTTTTAATAGCGAGCAGCTAATTAGAACTCATTTGATTAAGGATCTTCTGGCCCTTTAAAATGTATCCATATCATGAGTTCTTCTTGAGAGGATTGATCCAAGATGCTCATACTATGATAAAGTCTTCATTAATATATAGTAACCTTATAGTTTACTAAAGTATGTGCTTCAATTGGGTTAGTTGTGTAGAATTACCTAGAAAATAAGGATGATATCCTTTTCAACACACATGTTGCTCAAAGCAATTTTCATAATATATGAATACTAGTTGTCTTAACATGCACGTATTCATTCCCACGAATACCTTTGAAACTTAATTAATAAGTTCCTTTGATACTAACTTGGTGGAGAGAAGTACGTCCACAATATGAAAGTTAATTACACCAAGTAATATTATATGCGCTCTTCTGGAGCCTTTAATCAAAGTAGACTGTCATATATATGATGCTAATATTTGCTTCCCTCATCAATGAACAAGAAGTAATTTATTATCACTAAAAATGTGTGTTGTTCTGGTGTCTGCAGGACATGTATCTATCACCTCATTTATTCATGTTCCAATCAAGTAAGTATCCATGAAATTCACTTCAAGATAAATATAACATCAATGCATATAAAGCATATAGTGGAAGTGTTTTAATCACTTATTCATAAAAAGAAATTCCACTTCAGAAGCACATACATGACTCTTGAAAGTTAAATACTCCATAGTGTATATGCATTAATCATGGATATCGATATCATTGATTACTTTTAAAACATGTCTACGGGCATAATGAATAATCACATGAATATCATTAAATTCTCACAAAGATATATTCCATCCATATGCTCATCTAGTATCACAATCAAATATCCAATACACACTATAATTTGTATTATGCTTAGGAAACAAAGTTCATGCGTATTTGGTCAATCAATAACAATGCACTTTGTGATTAAGCATTACGGAACAAGCAGTCATGTTCATAATACTGGAAAATACTTAATAATCGATATGATCAACAAATTTCAATAAATCATTGATATCATATAGTCTTAGACAGATGAGAACATATTACTCACAATTTGTATGCGGAACATTTTCAATAAGGTGCATACATCAAAACATACGGATATCCATCAAATAATAACATCACATGAAGACTCATATTAATCCATAATTATGTAAATATGAACATGATAATATTTTCATGAACTCAATAATCAATATTATATTTGATCATCATGCATATAATCAATTTTCTAGCAAGGATATCAAATTCATAATGCCTCGACATAGTTTTCCCCAAATAGATCTGCATGATCAAATCAAGTTCACAGTTAACACTTAAGTTATTAAAGTTAAAAAATTTAATTGTCTTGGACAAAGTTCAATGCCAATCAACAAAGGGGCTGAAGAACAATTAAAATACAACAATTGCTAAAGCCTTTGAACAATGCCAAGAGGGAGATCTAAGAAGTAGCGACTTGAAATAACATGCACAAGTGCACAACATAAAAAATAATATCATTTACTATCAAAAGTTTATAAAATAATATCTTGTGCTTTTTGATTAAGCTTGATAAGGTTCAAGAAGATATTATGACGTATAACATGTATGCGTCGTTTCCATTTCCACGTTAATAATACATTTCTCACTTTTGTATCATTCATGCTTTTCAATTCCTTGTTCCTACTCCTGGTAGAGATATTATCTTTTAAAATATTAGCATGACTACGATCACGGCTATGTCGACTATCACGGCTACTGGAGTAACCTTTGTTTTGCTCATGATTCTTGAGATTATATCCTGTCACATTCACTTCAGGGAATGAGACGAAACCATTTGGGGGTTCTAATGATCCCATAGGTCATTATTAGTAAAATTATGTACATTTTTCATCTAAACATTAAACTCCACAATTGTAACAAAAATGCTCAATTTAATTGATGATATAAACCTTAATAACCTCAAGTATACTATCTTCCCCTTTCAACAATTCTTATGCCAATTAACAACTCTATACTTTAATAGGCAGGAAAGTGAACTTTTGGTTCACTAACGAGATTATATATAACTTCAATGATTGTAGTGAACTTCTGGTTCACTACTGACACGTGTAATCAACAGAAATAAAATTGAATATTAGTGGTAGGATAAACTTCTAGTTCACCAATGAGATAAGTAACCTTTTTTTCAATAACAGAGTGAACTTTTGGTCACTAATATAAAGTTAGATAAAATTCTTAACATCAGAGTGAACATATAAAATTCTTAACATCAGAGTGAACTTTAGGTTCACTAATGAAAGTAAGATAAAATTCTTATTATTGGATATAACTTCTCGTTAACTAATAAAATTAAATAACAGTATCAATATTAGAGCGAACTTCTGGTTCACTCATAAGATACAATTTTTGACATATAAGTGAACTTCTGGTTCACTTAATGAAGTAAGGTAAGCTTTTTTCATTCGGGTGAACTTCTAGTTCAAAGATAAAATTAAGCGAAAACTTCCGTTGTAGGAGTGAATTTCGGGTCCACATAAAATAGACTTCCTATTATTGAAACAAACTTCTGGTTTGCCAATGAAAATATACAACCTTTAACTACAATTACAATATTTAATAAAAAAAATTCAGCCATATAGAGGTGATGGAATGAACTTCTGATTCACAATTGATATTCGACATAATATTCAATATTAAAGTGAATTTCTGATTCATTATTAATATTTACTGATTCACTAATGAAATTGGATGAATAACATGTATTAGTCAATAGCATGCACATATTATTAATACTAATAAATTTAGAAGACTTATAATTCATACCAAAATTTATGGACAAATAGAGACGAAGGAGAAGCAAACCTGATGCTTCCAAACAAAAAAGCAAAAGTATAATCCTTTGTGGTAGTAATTCACAATTACAATCCTTCAAGTTGTAGTCCTCTCGTTGATCTCTTTGTGCAATATCTATAATATATTTTATTTGTTTGTACCCTTCGTCTTCTTTGCTACGTGATCCGATCCTTGGCTTCTACCTTGATTTTTTTTCATCAAAATCATTATTTATGCTCATGGCCAAATTAAAATAATAATAATAATAATAATAATAATAATAATAATAATAATAATAATAAATAAAATACTTCCTTGTCACTGGCCCTGACCGTGGGTGAAAGTTCAGTACGCAATAACTCTGATCAAGATACTATGGTGCTGATAATGTGTTATAAAACAATAAACATATGAACATAATATAGAGAGAAAGATAGAGAAGAACAATAGAGACAAGAGAGAATGAGAGAGGAGAATCGGATGATTTATTCATAACCCACAAGGGATATTTATACTAGTTACATAGCAAGAGTCCTATACAGTATAAACTTCATATGGAAACAGAATCCTCTCATATTATATCATCCTAATATATAAAAATACCCAAAAAATATCTGATTAGTATATGGACATTCACATATATATTATTTCATAACATCTCCCAAATTTTTTCTTTTTTTACGTTTTTTAATTTGATTTTTTTAAAAAATCATAATAATTGCTCGGATTCTCAAAAAATTAATTTAAAATTTTTCTTAGTAACTACACTTCATTATCATTTTGGAGTCAAGAATGAAAAAAAAAAACAATATGGGGCATGAATGAAAAAATAAAAAAAACGTTGAAGTGAATTTGATACCACTGTAATTTTTTTTTTACCACCAAAATACAAAATAAAAGTAGAAATTATTACTATACAATTAGTAAAAATAGGGATTATTAGAATCTAATTGATGGATATGGGGGGATCTAGGTTCACACAAATTCATGTGGATGATGGAAATCCACCCTTTTTTTCGATTATTTGCAGCTCGAAAATAAGTAAGAATTCATAACAACCACACCAAAGCAAGACAAAAGAAACAACACAAAATACACAACAAAAATGACAAAAGCGATCTGCTCACGATACATAAAAACAACAAAAATAAATTTAAATATTCACTTTTGCCTTCTTTTCTGCCAGCAAATCGTCTCTAAATTTCTTTGCAATAATTTATTTATTATCACGAATAACACCCAATTTACAACCAACCTTTGCCGCTCTGTGTGCCTCGTCGTCCAATTTATCCAAGTATATTTCCACGGGAACCTCCAAAACCTCACTACCAATCTCTAAATCATCATCACTGAATTTTAGGGTTTGTGGGTTTTTGTGGATAAACAAGAACAAGAATTTGAAAGGATATGGATAATTCTAAAGAAATTGAACTAGGATGTTCAACGACTTGCAAAAGGATCACACCACAAGAAACCATGATTCATCCAAGAAATTTCACCAAAGAGGGGAGGGAGAATTCACATTCACAACCAAAGAGAAATCAACAAGCAAATCTCACAAAAGGATTAGCTTCTCATTGAAATTTAGGGTTTGAAAACCAACAATTACAATCTCCTCAAGGGAGGATTTGAGGCTTAAGCTCTCAAGCTTCTATCTCTCTATTCTATATGCTATCTACCCCAAAATGAAGCTTAAGAGTGCATATGTAAAGGGGAAGGGTAAAAATAGAAAAAGGGAGAAATAAAAGAGGGAAGTCGAATTTAAAATCTAACATTCCCAGAAACGCCGCGAGCGCGACACAAACGTCACAAGCATGACATCGTTCGGGAACTTGGACAATTGGGTGTCGTCCAAAGGGTCATGGGCGCGACCATGTGTTGGTCGCGGTCGCGGCACAGGTGGTCGTGGGCGGTGGGCGTGACCCACGACGATTCTTGAATATGTCTTCTCCTTGTTGCGGGGTTGTAGGCACGACACATCAAGTCGCGGGCGGGACGCTTGAGTCAGACAAGATTCTTGGGGAGGGGGGGGCACGTCACAGGCTTGACATGTCAGTCGCGGGCCTAACGCTGGACCTCCTAGCCTTGTTACGCCCATGACCTACAATGTCGCGGTCGTGACTCCCCTGCTTATCCCGTTTTCTTCCTTGCTTGGCTTACACAACGAACTCCATTTCGTATCATTATTCGTGTCAAGAATCTCGAGGTCCCTTGGAAGATCTAAGATGGATCCCAATGAGGATCCGAGACCACGGGCCATATGGAGTGAACACCGCCCCCAATGATGGCCCAAAAGGTTCTCCAAGCACCTGGATCCACCTTTAGATGGATCATGTTGCCAAGTTTGAACCGTGGAGAGGGAAGGGTGGCTTTAAGCGAACTGCAAACTATAGGTGCACCAGAACGGGACCGACCCCGATTTACTTCATACTCCCCTTCTTGAAAAAGATTTGTCCTCAACTCTTGGGAGTTCAAACTTTTCCACATCCCCGTGCAAAACCAAAGGTACTCCATCCGTCGGAGTAAGGCGATGTTCATCGACCCGCCCTCCCTAGAGTTGTCACAATTTTGGCGAGAACGAGGGGCCAAGTCGGCATCACGAAGGACCCGAACACATCTAGCACCCTTCAACTTGTTGAAAATAACAAGGAACTCGTCACATGAGAGTTCAGGGTTAAGGCTAATGGAAATGGCCTTATTCTCATACAACCTCGATGTGGAAGTAATGGCATGTGGGTGAGTGGTCATGAACGTGTCATCAAGCAACTCAACTTATTAGCGAGGCTTAGGAATGATTGAGCACGACTCAACACTTGGAAACTTTAAGCTGAACCCCATATGAGTTGTAGGTAAGGGTGAGGGATAAGGGATGAAAATTGGAAATATTTGTGGAGCTAAGGGTTGCTCAACCTCACTAGGGTCGCTTCTTCACAAAAGTAAAGCCTATTGTGGCTTCCCTTTGCTTAAAGCACTCTCATCCTGCATTTCACTCTTTGGAGGTCTCTATCCTCACTTCCCACCCCGGTTTGTGGTATATCGGTTTCGGAAGGGGGTAAGGGAACGAGTTTGATCTTCTCTTCTCCCAGACAGAATGTGTGTGTGTTCTTTTGGTCGTCGTGGATAGCATGCTAATCAAATTGTGCAACGTCTACCAAGTAGCAAATGACAAGCATCCATGGGGACAACATCACAAGCAACACTATCCTCAAAGGGTCAATGGAAAAAGAGACCAAGGCTTGTTGGGTTACCTCGAGTTCGCCACCATCATTTAGCCCTTGCAAGCTATATAATTGAGGATGAGCCAAGACCGGCAATTGAAGCTTCTCAACCATATAGGTAGAGGCTAAGTTGGTGCAACTCCCACCGTCGATTATGACTTTGCACGCTCTCCCGTTGATGGTGAACCGAGTTGGAAAGATGTTCTCCCGTTCAGAGTCCTCCTGAGAATCCTTAGTCATGATAAAGGATCACCTAGGAGTGGAGCTCTCCCCTTCTTGAGCACGCAGCTTAACACTAGCCTTTGGTAAGTAATGGTAAGTAATGGTAGAATGTGTAGTTGATGTAGATGTAGGTAGAAATCTTTTAATATGTGTAAATTAAATTTAAATATTACAAAACCATTAAATAATGGAAAATATTTTTATAATAAAGAATTTAGATTTTTATAATATATTTCTTTTGATGGAATTATAATATTTTTTAACTTTAATTTTTTTTAATTTTTTACTCTAATTTTTGATTTTAATTTTATTTGAATTTTTTAATTTGAATATTTTAAGAATTTAATTTTTAATATTTCATATTTTTTTAAAAAACTAAAATTTTATTAAAATTTTTCTAAATTTTAAAATTTCTTATCTTTTAATTTAAAATTTTTTAATCTTTTATTATTAAAAAAATGACACATTTTATAAATTCTATAAACTTATTTGAATTCTGTATGAATTATAAAATAGATGTGAGGTAAAAACTTAAAAGAAATGGTAGTTTAGGTAGCTTGAGATAATTTAGGTAGGTCGTGGTAGAGGTTCTATTACTTCCTTTTTTTATCGATTTTTTAACTAACTTTTCTCGCTTCTTAATTATTATACATCATTTTACAAGTCCAATACTATATTAATTATACTTTTCTTATTTTCCATTAAGATTCATTAAATCTACCCCAAATTTTATTTTTAATTAAATATATTTTAATTAATTTTCTCACTAACTACTCAATATATTTTTATGATATTGGTTTTCCCATGCCACCTCTAAAAAACAGGTAAAAAGAAACAAATGGAGCACTTAAGCATTATCTATGATAAGATAAAAAGAATAAGTATGTCTTTTTTAAATATCTTTTTGTGAGCTCAAATACCCGTTACTCTATATTTAATTTCTTTTTATGTGAGAACTCAAAATCATCTTATGTTAGAGTTTAATGCGAAACCCCATTAATTTGTACTTGTTTGTACATGATTAAGGGCAACATAGACAAATTTTAGACCAACACGTGACATGTAGGGGGTTAGAGAGTTGGACAATGAAGGAAGCGAGTGACATGAGACATATCACTGACGACATGGGCTGTGTCAATAGTAGCGGATTTAGATGCTTGAATTTGGGTTGACCAATATAGTCACCCTCGTTTAACAAATATATAGTCCACAATTTAAATACTAAATTACTAATTTTTCACTTTTTTTTGTTTGGGGGGGGGGGGGGGGGCATTGTTTAAGGGTGGCCACCCTACTCTCCACGCAAATACACCCATGCATGTCAAGGGTAACACGGATTATGTTGAGGCGATTGTAGAGAATCTTGTTTGACATGTTCTGTTTGATATTTCCTAATTTGGTTTGTTCTCAAATTTTATTTGACAACGTATGGTGGTGGTGTCGTCCAAGAAAGATTCATTAACCCTGAATCTATTCTTATAGCTTTTATTTTAAATAGAGCCTTGGGGTGCAAGGTTGTATGATATGAATGAGTTGAGTGATTCAATGATATATCACGAGATGTTTTACCTCTAAATCTTTATGTCTTTGTTGGAGCTATGAGAGACGAGATTGACCATGAGTCTTGAGTCTTCTGTTTGTAACTCATTGTTAGAGATCTCGAGAGATTGATAGAGATCGATAGCTCTGATTAAATACATTGTACGTAATCCTTTGCCAAAGCATCAATTCAGTGGGGTTTTCATGGTTTTTATTTTTTCCATGTTAAAACCCTGTGTGCCAATTTTTATTTTTATTTTAACCTTAATTATTTGTGCAGCTAATTAATATTGCCTTGAAATTCTAATATCTTACATACTCTTATATTATTAAAGAAACATTGAAGATCCTATTTTATATAAATCTTTATTTCTGTTTAATAAATGCATTCAAGAATTAAAAATAATAATTACAACCTACTAGTACTTTGTTAGAATTTAGTGGTTATTTTATTTTCTGTCTTCCTTTGTATTGGTGAAGATTTTGATTGATGTTTAGATACTCATTAGATCTTTGATGTTTTTCTTTTAAATTTAAACGTCACAAAAAATTTTACGAAATAAAAATAGTGTTCCTAAATTGCATTTATTGTTAATGACATCAACTTGTACAATGATGTGAAAAGATTATATTTCTGCCACTATGTTGTGAGCGAGGGAGACTTAGAAAGTCTATAAAGGAGGTGATCAGATTCGATTTGAAGCATATAGGCTTAGTGGAGGATATGACACTTGAAATAGGTATTTAGTGGTTTGGGATTACAGTAGTCGAGTGAGAGGGTATGGGGTTCCCTTAGTTTTGTGTTCTTTGTATTGTCCTTGTGTACATGCATGCATCTGTGTCTGTGTTTATCAGGTTAGTCTAAAACTTTAACTTAACTACCTTATGTATGGCGGAAGACTGCCTTCATCTGGAGTCTCTCAGACCTCACATTACTGGGACTATACTAGGGTACGTTGTTGTAATTAACTTGTTGTGCTGAAAGCAATTTTATGGCATTCTTAGGGCCTGTAAAATTCAAAGGTAAATGAGACTTGGTATTATTCATCAAAAGTTACTCGAACTTATTAAAATTTACACTTTTATCAATACTTATTTCCTCCCTAAAAGTTACTATCTTATTCAAAGTAGTAGTATAACTTTTTCCAAAACTTACCAAAACTTATTTTTATATATAAAAAAATTATCAAAATTTAACTTTTCATTTATTTGTAAGTTTATAGGCCCTCATAACTCAAAGCATGATTAACTTGTGTGTGGAAATCACTTTTCTTATGTCCTAAAGCACATAATTACTGATGAAATAAACTAATGATTAATTAATTAAGAGGATTAATCGACAACAATGGTGAATCCATAATTGTCAACAAAATTATTATGTTACCGAAAACTTTGATAGAGGTTATGATTTTAAGTTGGAGCAATTGAGATGAGGAAACTGTATGGCACATTAACACCAGTGGGGTGAAGGTCAAAATAATTGGCAACTTTGTCCCCCAACATGAGTAAATGAGATTTGTTATTGTTATTTATCAAGGAAATATGAAGTCATAACTCGCACAAAGTACAAACAATTTGTCGTTGGGGTGGTGTCAAGGGGTTTAAGCCGGGAATGGTGAAGGGAAGGGGGTAGGACAAAACAAATTCAAGGTTGATGTCTCATCTTTTGTTGATAAATATTTATTGTTGGCAGATAGTGGGGCTTCCAAATTGTGTCCTTTACGAAGGGCAGAGAAAAGTAATAAATATAGTAAGGGGGCCAGGCCCAGCCAAAAAGAGAGAGAGCAAAGGCTCTGTGTGTCTTTTCCGATAGGGAACGCTTTCACCTTCTGACTCCAATTTTTTTGGCTATCTTCTTAAAAGTCCACTCTCTCTTTCCTCTAATAAAAGTCTCCAACCAATCATGTTTGTTTGCGGGGGTCGTCTCGTCGTCTGCGACTCTAGTTGGACGGTACTCACTACTCACTGCTCAACACTCACAAGTCATATGTCATACTCCGCTTTACATATACTACCTCCCTTGGCAATTTCTTTATCATTCCAATTAATTTATTAAAATTGATATACCTTAGAATTGGAGTAAAATTAATATTTAATTGATTTATTACTTTTATTATTATATTTTTAAAAGATTAAAAATTAGGGGCATTCTTTCACCATGAATTTAATAATTTATTTTATAAATTATTATGGGTGTTTAGCTTTAACAGTAAGAAATTAATAATCAATTTTTTTAAGTTAAACGCACAAACGCTATTAGTTTATGAGGTGATCGAGATAGAGAGTAGGTGTTAAATGTGAAATAATGTTTGGAAAGATAAGTCACATTAATCATATCATTTAAAAATATTAACTTCTAAATATATAAGCTTCGTTCTTTATTGGTGTGGGATAAAATTAATCTCACCTTTCTCATCCTTAGACACTTTATCCAACATTTCTCGCTTTAAAAAATATTTTCCTATTCAATTTCTTACCTTATCCCACTTTATTTTTCACACATTTTACCCTACATTTCCACCCTTAAACTTTTTACATTTTCCACTTACCCACAATAAGGGAGAAAAATATGATCCCAGCTAAGCTTCTAGAGGGCGGAAAATTCTCCCAAAAAAAAAATTAGGGTGTGTTTGGTGGGGATGAAAATAATTTTCTGAAAAATAATTTTTCCATTTTCCGATGTTTGGTGGACAAAAAATGGAGAAAATCATTCTCCCTCCCTATATAAATTATTTTCCTGAGTCCAACCTGAAGAAGACTCATTTTCCTGATCCATGTTAATCACACATTCCACTTCCTCTCCTTACCATGTCGATCCTAACCCTAGGCAAATATCTCTAATACCACCTTTTTGCCACTCTCTCTCTCTCTCTCTCTCTCTCTCTCCTCGCACCTCTCTCTCATGTATTGGTTTGAATATTTTTCTAAGTCACTCTCTTCTTTTTCTCTCTCCACCCTTATCTCTCATGCATCTCTCTCTCTCTCTCTCTCTCCCTCCCTCCCCCCCCACCACTTTCTCAGTTCTCACGCACATCCTTTTAATATATATCTCTCTCTCACCCTTCTTATTGCCATATATGTGAAAATCATTTTACAAAGAAGCCTATTTTCCTAGAAAATGATTTTCCTTTGCACAAAACACACCCATAATCTCAAATGTGATTATGTGAGACTGTGGGGAGGAAAACGTTGAAAAAGGCAAAATTGTTGCGCCTACTACTCAATTTATCTTCGATTTTATATTTGTTAAATGGTGAAAGAACCTTATTTACCCCATGCAAAAGGGATGCAAATCTAATTCAATTTGACGTATTTATTTATGGCAACTAATTTTATTCTCAACTTTACTTATATTTAATCAAATCAATTATTAAAATTAAGATTAATTTATCTCTACCTATACATAAATTAAATTATGAAGGAACCAAGGGGGTTGAATAGGGTTAACAAAAATTTCTACACAATTCTTAGCAAGGAATGTTAGACACAAGTCTTGACTTTCGTCAAGATACTTCAAGTAACCAAAACGAGATTAACTTATTGAATTGAAGAACCAAATAAGCTACAAGAAGAAAGGTACAAAGCATCTTACTGTCCAAGCTCTAACAGCCTTGGATCAGCTAAAAGAAGAAAGGTTTTGCCAACTACGTTGGCACTTACAGAATAACAGAGATTCATGCCAAATCTCTGTTAAAAGATTGAACTCACCAAGCAACGTTGGTAACACAGCTCACCAGAGATACTATATTGACTACAAACCTCACAAATAACTCTATTAGCTAGAGATTCAACTCAGAGATCAAACACTCGATCTCCTACAATTCTTCTCAAGCTTGCTTTCCGATTTTCAACTCTCAAATCAATAATCTGGTTAAAGAACCAAACATGTTACAATAAGAAAATTACAAAACATCCTACTGACCAAGCTTTAACATCCTTAAATCAGTTAAAAGAAGAAAGGTTTTGCCAACTATGTTGGAACTTACAGACTCACAGCGATCCAATGCCAAATCTTTATTACAAGATTGAACTCATCGAGCAACCTTGGTTACATAGCTCAACAGAGGTACTTTACTGGCTACAAACCTGACCAATAACTCTATTGGCTACAAATTCAACTCAGAGATCAAACGCTCCATCTCCTACAACTCTTCTCAAGCTTGGTTCTCGATTTTTCAACTCACAAATCGATAATTTGCTCGTGGTTGTAGCTGTGAGTTATATATATATATATATATATATATATATATATATATATATATATATAGTCTTCCAGAATCTTGTGTCTTCATCTTAATTCATTCCAAATCTCTTTGATTTGCAATATCAATAACTAGTTTCCTTTCCTGTGATAATTCCTTTGATTACTTCCCATGAATTATGGTCCATTCGTTGATTCCCTGCAAATATAAGGCAACCCAAATCAACATCTACAAATTTAAGCAGATGATTAGATTAGCGAATATAAGGCATGAAATCTTCCCTTTCCAAGCACAACTATTTTGGCTGCCATAACAAAACTTCGTTTGATGTCATTGGCATGAACGTAGGCAACGTCCTTGTCCTTGTTATGCTACCAGGTCGTTGTACCTGCAGGGAATTTCTACAGGATGACTTGATTATTATTATTATTTATTTTTTTTTTAACGGCGGATGACTAGAAAATTGGTACCTCTATACTATAAGACCATAGTCGGTTGTAAATACTGAAAAATAAATCTAATGATCTTGTTTTTATTTAAACTGATGAATTTTTAAGAATCATGATATATAAAGTTTTACGTATCTTCATTGTTAAACTGATTGAACTAAACCACTAGTGCAGTGCTATTATTTCATATTACTGTGATACCAAACATTTCCAACCAATCATGAAGGTACCATTCTGGCAATATTCGACATTTCTTCAAACAATTGGTAAAACACACAACATGAAATCAGTTCCACAGTTCGAAAGGCATGCAAAAATAGGTTAAAATATTAGTAATAAGACATTAATATTTATTACATAAATTTTTAATTATCACATAAAATTACAATCATTAAATTTATAGTAAAACTAGTTTATAAATATATAATGTTATACTAATTCTTACTAAAGTATTATCCGTTAAATTTATTATTAAACTAGTAAACTAAAAATCGAAAGAAGAAAAAAAAGTCATGATATGTGGAACAAAGGAGGGATCCTTTGATCAAAATATCAAGGAGGCATCCTTTGATCAAAATATCGAAAGTTGCCTTTCTCCTTTCATTTGCTTCCTACACAATCCGCATTATCTACAATTATCCACATTATCCACATCACTTTTCTACCTTATTACTAATTTATCCTCATCCTACAATTTACTATTCGTAAAAAAACACAGGGCTAGTCATAACTCCTGAATATTTTTCATTGATTCTGCTGCTTACATATGGTCACTCACTACAAGATGAACGCTTTTTCAAACAGGGCTCTCCTAAACATTTTTCGTTGATTCTGGTGCTTACATATTTTTACTCACAACTAGATGAACGCTTTTTCTCCCTTTCCTTGTTCTTAAATGATCACACCAAATCTAGAAAGATGCTTCCCAAATGCAACACAACACATTACACAGTGGACTTTGATCGGTTTTTTTTTTTAAATTTTTATATATATCGTAAGTGTTAATTAAAGAGACCCAAACATATCTACATATATTAATCAACCACAAAAAGTGGCTTTTATGGCAGTCAGCTTTGAGGGTATATTAATAGTATATTTGGATGGGATATGTCGAATTCCCTAAGAAATCCCTAAAACAAAGGCCAAAGGTGGGATGCCAATGTGCCATGGTTTAGGCATATATTCTCTCTCCACCCTCCACTAAAATTCTATGATTGCCAGGTGAACATCACCATTCAATTTCAGCAGTATCATATTCTCCAATATTTCTATCAGTGGGGGCATTGCAAAAATCAAAAGAAAATGATTATCTATATTTGTGTTTTATTTTGTTTGTAGTCTACTGTATTACATAAATTTGGCAAGAATCTAACTAAAGTTACGGATGCTTTCAATTTGAAGACTCCAATAATAAAGGTAATAGATTCAAGTAAATAATAACCATAACCATTTTATTGTAGATGCTTCATACTTTGCATGGCATTAATAATTGGTTTTTATTTCTTTTTTTCTTATAATTCAAACATAAATAGGTTGAAGAGTTTGTTACAACAATGAAAACGTGACATCTATAAAAAAAATCAAAAGGAATAACACAATATCGACAATAAAGCAGAGGAAAAGAACTATTTAGAATTTCCAAATCTCTCTTTGCGCCTGTTCTCCTTAAGCAATTTTACTGTAGTCACAAAATCGTTACGGATGATGCTTGTACCACAACCAAACTTTGTAACTCTACGCGTCATGTCATTCTAGTTATCTTGAGGAATCTCCAAAAATTCTTTATCCGAAAGAACACGCTTTTCTTTCCTCTTGTTAAGACCTCAAAACCTAGCTATATAAACATTAATAAGGCGAAATAATTCAAGAGTATTAACTTTTTCTTCTTTTACAATTAAAAGTTGCCTAATGAGTGTAAAAGTATCGTAAACTTTTCGTGTTCTGGAATCAAAATGGTGGCTTAGTGCCTCGATACTCGAACATCACAAAACAGCTGAATACATTAATAGTTGATTTTTTTTTATATGAATAATTATGTCAAATTAAAAGCAATAAATGTCAATCCGACAACAAATTAAAGACTATTTCATATATGGTTTTTTTTTTTTTTTTCACCAAAAAGAAAGACCTTGACATTAAACATAGGTATGTTTGGATTCGTACTCTATGTGTGCGTTCACTTCCTTTTTTTTAATTGTCATTCGATTAATTTATGACGAAATGAAGTACAGAGTCCGTTTGTTTCGTATAATTTATCAATCAGTTATTTCACCGTTTTTGATATCATTAGTTAATTGATAATATTTTGTTTAATATTTTATTAATAATTATAATATTATATTTTGATGATATTATTTTTTTATTAATTTGATAATAATAATTTTATATAACATATTGTTGGATTTTTTTAGTGGCCCATTGGATCCGCTAAAGTCCAAAAACGGCAGAGTAAAATGATGACTTCAAGTCGGATAATACTTGTTATTTAAGTTATAATCTAACTTCAATTCTCCTAGCCGTCCTATATATAGGATACGATTTTCTCCACTTTAACCATCGGCGATCAATCATGCATATCATATTGCGAAAGATAGAGTTTCACCAATATTTTCCCAGAGAGTTCCACCGAGTTTTTTGCTTTTTGGACCCCGAACTTTGGGGGTATTTATTTTCTGGACCCCCATATTTCAAAGTTTATATTTTGGACCCTATACTTTGTGGACCCAAAAAATGTGGCCCAAAGTTATGTTTGACTCCGGCGATGACCTAATTGTTGCCTAAATTTCCCGATATGGTCTTTTATCATTTTTCCTTCTTTTGACTGTTGTTTTGAAATTGACCAGGCTTTGACAGGTAAGGGTGTGTAAAATTCATGGGTAAAAAAAATAGGGTAAAAGTTAAATTTTGGTAACTTTTGGTAAATTTTAGTAACTTTTTTGACAAATTTATGCTCATATGGGGGTTGGAAATCGTGCAAGAAGAGGAAGAAGAAGTTGCGGCTGGAAAATTTTCGAAAGAAAAAAATTCGATAATGGCTTTGAAATATAGGGGTCCATACTCCATATTGTTGCCGGAGACAAAATATAAGGTCCATATTGTTGTCGGAGACAAAGTATAGGGTCTAAAGTGTAAACTTTGAAATTTGGGGGTCCAGAAAATAAATACCCCAAAGTTTGGGGTCCAAAAAGCAAAAAACCCGAATTCCACCTTTGTTATCCCGAGAGAGATTATGAGTTGAGAGTTTGAGAGAGTGTAATGTAATCTCCATTGTTGAGTGTATCACACCCTGTGATAGTGATCGAGTAGTACTCCTCCTTTTTCTCATAGTGAGTTTTATCCGAGTTGTACACCTTTGTTATCCAGAGAGAGATTACGGACCCGGACTCTCGCCGATTTTTTAGAACCCGGACCCGCCCCGAGACTTGATGGGTCCCAAAATTCAGATGCAGACCCAGACTCAGTGGGTCCACGGGTCCTTAATGGGTCCAATTCTATTATACATTTTTTACTAGATTTATCAATTTGTTGGGTTGATTTTATACTTGTACACATGTATAATAATAACTATTATGTTTAAATAAATTTATTTTAACACAATAAAACCATTTCAAAGGAAAAAAAAAAGTATATTAGGGTTTTAGAAAATAAAAACCAACACTTCAATAGGCCCAATACTCCCAGGAGTCTCAGCAGGCGTCAGGCAGTAGATAAGTAGTAGTGTAGTTCTTGGGTTTTTATTTTATATTTTAATAGGTCCAAGGGTCGGGTTCGTGTTTGGACCCAGACTCGCTATTTTTTTTTTCCAGACCTGGACCCGCCCGAGACCCACTTTTGGACCCAGGCCCGTCTTAATGAGCTGGGTCCGACAGGGTCTAGGACCTATTGCCATCCCTATATATATATAGGGAATAGATATAATGAGAAGAGGAGATTTGTGAGAAGAGAAGCATGAAAAATCCTAGCCACTGGTTCCAAGATCAAGGGTGGTGATAAATTAGGTGTTTATCTTTATTTCTAAGTTAAGCCCTTAAATGTGATTGGCTGAAATTTGTTTTTTTTTTCTTTCTAGAGTACATCACGTGAGAGAGAGAAAGGAGTGAAAAGGGCTTGCTGGCTGTTGTTAATGTCAATGAAGTTCCAAAAACACCACCATTCTCCATTTTTGAATTTCCAACCGGTGCTTGCAGAAGGAGGTAGAAGACACTCCGACGATTTCCGACAACCATAAACGACATCCCTGCGAGGTGAATTCTGGCAGGTTTTGAAATTCCAGCCGGTTACCTGCAAAAAGGGGGGACGTGTGAATGATATCCGACAACTTTGGACATCCGTTTCGATTTTTCGGCAGCTTTGGGCATCCGTTGCAATTTTCCGGCAAACCCTAAACGATAATCGGAAGGAGAAAGGCCAGTGCGATTTTTCGACAGGTGAGGTGTTGCGATTTCAGGGTTTTTTTGTTTAGATTGAAATTGGGGGGTAGATTTTTTGTGTATTTGTGGATGATGATAGATCCAGTGATGTTTTGGGGCGGAATTCGAACTGTTGAATGTGTTTTTGTCAGTGTAGGAAGCAAATTGGGCAATTGTTGATGGCATCAAAGGGGGTGAATGAAAAAGAGATTGAACAGAGGAAGAATGACATGTAAGTCCATCTGCCTATGAATTTAATACATCATTTTTGGGTGTTTGTTGTTCATGTCGGATCTGGGTAATAACATGAAAGCTGGAATTTATTGTTTGAGACAATGGGTAGTCAACTGATGCTCATTGTCGATACAATTGATGTTCATCTCATATTGCTCTGTTACTACTGTTTAGGGGTCTGATGTTCAATTCATTGTCGAGTAATGATCATTACACAACTACATGAGGTTCCTTTTTCTTTCCGTTTTTAGATGCTCATGACAAAATACTTGATGTTCATCATCGATGGTTTGTTATCCCAGAATGCTTGATGTTCATCTAAGAATGCTTGATGTTTATCCCTGGAGTACTTGTTGTCCTTGTCCTTGTCATTTTTATTTTGTTATTCATTGTAATAGTGATTTGACGTTTATCTCATAATTTTGATGTTCATCCCAGAACTACTCGGTGTTCATTGTGATTTATAATCACGACACACTCACTATGTGGCTGGTGATCATCACCCAAATGCTTGAGTTCATTTTCGTAATTACTTTTTATTTTGTTATTCATTACAATTGTGATTTGATGTTCATCTCAGAATGTTTGATGTTCATGACAGAATACTTGAGGACAAAGACACCAGTGAAGGCAAGAGGACGAAGACACCAGTGGAGATAACCATTCATCCACCCCCAGCTTTGGTCACAAAGGGAAGAGGCAAAAGGACGAAGACACCAGTGGAGGTTGCCACCAAGAAGAAAACAAGTGCAAGAATGTGCAAGTGTTGCGACAAAATAACAACACACGACACCATGAATTGTCCAGAGCATTATGGATGATCTAATCAAGTTGTTTTGAACATCAATTGACTATGCTTTTGGATTCATGATTGAACAATTGGAGTTTGCATTTGTTTTTTTTTAACATAAAAACATTCATTTTACTTTAGGTTTGAATTGATGAAATTTGGTCAGATTCGGTGGAAGTGCTTTCCATGAATGAACATGTGAAACTGATTTTCAATATATATAAATATTCATCGGAACAAATGACTTGATATTCGGCTGATGTTCATAATAAGTACATATGATGTTCATTTCGAGTACCCTTGAAGATCATTTACATATAAATGATGTTCATTTCATTACCAAACCCATTCCCAATTGATGAACATAAAATGTCTAACTGATGTGCTTTTCAATAAATATATATATTCATCTCAGTATGGGTTGATGTATTTTCATCTCAATATGATGTCCACTTTCATTGCCAGTTGATGTTCATTCCACTATAACTTGATGTTCATTTCATGACCGACTGATATCTTTTTGCATATTACATATATGCTCCACGCAATGTGATGTTCAATATAATTATAACTTGATTTTCATTTCACAATACCTTGATGTTCTTACAACCACCAGTTGATGTTCTTACAATCAACATTTGATGTTTATTCTAATATAACTTGATGTTCATTTCATCAAATTCATGCAATGAGCATCAATTGAAGGTGGAATGAAAATTAAATGGATACAAAACTGAATATGATGTTCATTCCAATATAGCTTGATATTCATTTCATCAAGTTTATGTATGTTCATCTCAATATGATGTCCACTTTTCATTGTCACTTGATGTTCATTTCAGTGCACCTTGATGTTCATTTCCCAATAGATTGATGTTCATACACCAAACACTTGATGTTCATTTCATGCGCACCTAATATAAATATAATTTCATGTTTATTTCATTATAGCTTGATGTTATTTTCACAATATCTAAATGACAATACAACTAACACTTGATGTTCATTTCACAGTAACTCAAAGGGATACAAAACTGAATTTGATATTCATTCCAATATAACAATATGTTCATTTCATGTCAACAGTGGATGTTCATTCCAATATAACTTGATGTTCATTTCATCAAATTTATGTAATGAGCATCAATTGAAGGTGGAATGAAAATCAAAGTGATACAAAACTGATTATGATGTTCATTCCAATATAACTTGATATTCATTTCATGAAGTTTATGTATGTTCATGTCAATATGATGTCCACTTTTTATTTCCATTTGATGTTCATGCCAGTACAACTTATTGTTCATTTACCCAATAACTTGATGTTCATACACTAAACACTTGATGTTCATTTCATGCCCACCTGATATAAATATAATTTCTTGTTTATTTCATTATAACTTGATGTTCTTTTCACAATATCTAAATGACCATACGACTAAGACTTGATGTTCATTTCTGCGACACGCCGCAACCAGACGTATCTTGAGACTCAAACTCTATTCTTCCAGCCCTGTGCTTTGTCTTTTGTAGACGTTGCACTTGGTACGTACAACAGGGGAAAATGCCTCAGTACGCAGGGGGGATCACAAAGGGGTAAATGAACAACCCGTACATCAACGAGTTTTTTCAATGAATGTTGCAATGCTTCGAGCTCGCCCTGCACATTGTACATCAGTAACTGACATTAATATATCGATGAATATGAACATCCAAGCAACATTCCAACCAGTTTATCACAAATGAGCATTCCATTGATTATAAATGAATATATGGTACAAGGGCGGTGAACATAAACAATTCAGCCACGCCAAACCCACTAAACCATATATGATCATTCACACGTGATTTATGACGACCAAATAACATTAGACCAAAAAAATGAACCTCCAGTCCATCTAAAATGAACATCCATTCAATGTAAAATGAACTTCTAGTACATACCACACATCCAAGGAAATGAACATCAATCGCACGGATGGATCAACGACATCCATCCAAATGTCATCGCGAATGAACATCGGGTACAACAGAGATGAACATACGCAATGTAGACACACCCAAACCTCTAAATCATAAATGATCATTCATATAAGCATAAATGAACATTTGGTTGATCTAAATGAACATCTAGTCCATCTAAAATAAACATTCATCACGTGATCATGTAATGATCATCAAGGGACAATGAAATGAACATCAGGTGAAATAAAATGAACTTCAAGTTGTACTGGAATGAACATCAAATGACATACTCAACCATGTGCAGTAAACGTCAACTGTTTGGATTGAACATTAAGTGACATGAAATGAACATCAAGTGAACATCAAATGATCAATCAGTATTAAATGATCAATATGACCCTAAATGGCATTGAGCATTTGTGGATAACAAAAATGAACATCAAGTGACTGTAAAATGATCATCTCATTTTCACCTGATGAACATCAGATTTTCACCATGAACATCCAATCTGATGAACATGACACAATCCCAACGTCAGATATGAGCATCATCAATATTACAATGAACATCAACTACATTAACAACATGTACTGTATACTAAAAATATAAACATTAGAATTGTAACTATGAACGTGCAAATACACCCAAAACACAAAATATGAACATCATGTTTCATCATCTTCCAGACCGACCATGAACATCAACCATATTACCATCCAAATGAACACTTATTCAAAAAAAAAATGAACCTGAGCACGACCCAAATGAACATCACCAATAACGACAACAACGTGCAAATAAACCCCTGTCTCATCCATTGAACATCAAATATAATGAGAAGATCAACAATAGAATGCATGAAAAACCGTTGACTACCCATTTCCCTTTGTCTCAAACAATAAATTCCAGCTTTCATGTTATTACCCAAACCCGACATGAACAACGAACACCCAAAAATGATGAATTAAATTCATAGGCAGATGGACTTACATCTCATTCTTCCTCTATTCAATCTCTTTTTCATTCACTCCCTTTGATGCCATCGACAATTGCCCAATTCGCTTCCTACACTGACAAAAACACACTCAACAGTTCGAATTCCGCCCCAAAACATCACCGGATCTGTCATCATCCACAAATACACAAAAAATCTACCCCCCCCAATTTCAATCAAAACAGAAAAGAACCCAGAAATCGCAACACCTCACCTGCCGAAAAATCGCACTGGCAATTTCTCCTTCCGATTATTGTTTAGGGTTTGCCGGAAAATCACAACGGATGCCCAAAGTTGTCGGATATCGTTCACACATCCCCCCTTTTTGCAAGTAACCGGCTGGAATTTCAAAACCTGCCGGAATTCACCTCGCCGGGATGTCGTTTATGGTTGCCGGATATCGCCGGAGTGTCTTCTACCTCCTTCTGCAAGCACCAGTTGGAATTTCAAAAATGGAGAGTGATTGTGTTTTTGGAACTTGCATTAACATTAACAACAGCCAGCAAGCCCTTTTTCACTACTTTCTCTCTCTCACGTGATGTACTTTAAAAAGAAAAAAAAAACAAATTCCAACCAATCACATTTAAGGGCCTACCTTAGAAATAAAGATAAAACACCTAATTTATCACCACCCTTGATCTTGGAACCAATGGTTAGGATCTTTCATGCTTCTCTTCTCACAAAACTACTCTTCTCATTATATCTATTCCCATATATATATATATATGTGTGTGTGCACGCGCGCGCGCATGCACACGTATATATGTAAAATTAGATCATAAGGATTATGACAATGGTAATTCAAATTTTAGAAATATACACAACAATACTGAACTATTTAAACCTTTGGATTTCATGATACGGCCACACAGTTGGTCCAAGCTTAATTATATTTTGTACTACAACTATTCAGTGTAATAATTTTGGAATACTACAGTCAATTATACTATAAATTGGGAAACTATAAACAAATATGTGATAGTTTGGACTATAATTTAGTATATTAAAAAAAACAGAATTGCTATATAATACAGATGTTGCTTAGGAAAACAACCCTTCTCCTGTACGTACCACATAGAAAAATCTGGTGGTAGCGCAGCAAAATTTTGAAATACAATGGTCCAATAGTTCAACTTAAACACATTTCTATAGTTCAGATTGCCATTATCCGAACCCTTATAGTTCGACTTACTATAATCTAATTTCTATACACACATACATACATGCATACAACATTGTCCATTGTTCACGATAACTTGAAAAAGGTTGGTCCGAATCTTAAAATTGGTCAATCATTCATTGTCCGGTTTAAAACCGGTCGGGTCGAGTCCGGGTAAGGAAAACCGGATTCGAGTTGTCTGCATTTTGAGGAAAATCCGAATTCGGTCATTTCGGACAATTGGACAATGTCTAGACATGGTTTGTGAGCGTTGGGTTGAACTTTAATTACCTTACCTTATGTACAATCCGGACATTGGACATCGAATAATCGGATAATGTTCGATCATTCCAACACTAAAAGTATGACCTTGGCTTTACATACAATTCGAACATCGGACATCCGGGTCCGGGTCTGACTAGAGTCTCAATGTCACAATTGCTGATCGAATAGGGTCAGGGTACATAATAGTATTATGATCGAATGACCACTAGTAGAATTCATGCCAAATAGTGTCTGTATTTGGCGTCTGATATGGGCTTAAACAGACGCCAAATAGGTATTGGCGTCTGATTTAAACAGACGCAAAATCCTTTAACGCCTTTTCCAAAAAGGCGTCTGTTTAAATCAAACGGACGCCAAAAACGGACGCTATAATTGCAGTTGACGAGACATGTGTCAGACCAAAATGGCGTATGTTTTGAGCCTAAACAGACGCCATATTGCATTATTGAAATAAAAAAAAAGTGTGAAATATCGGTAAATATAAAGAAATTCCAATATATTCAATTACAACTACATAATATATTTTGTGGGTTATAATTATAAAATAGAGCAAATTAAATTTTTTTATAATTTGTAAGAAAGTTGTGTAATAAGAATTGTGGAGGCATTAATAATGAAAATAAAATAGATTTTATATAATAATAAATGATATATATCTCCCATTCATGCATGTACAATTTCATATATATATATATATATATATATATATATATATCTATATATATATATATATATATATATATATATATATGTATGTATGTGTAGAAATAACAAAAAAAAAATTGTAATAAATATATATCTAATAATGTTGATTTTTACACAACTTTCTTACATTAAACAATTAAAAAAAAATCTAATACAACTTTAATAATGTTGATTTTTATAACTAATAGGAAACAAAAAATAACTAAAATGTAATGAATATATATATCTTCAATATTCTTCAATCTTCAATCTTCAATCTTCAATTTTCATTCTTCAATTTTCAATCTTCTATCTTCAATGTTCAATGTTCAATGTTCAATCTTAATCTTCAATCTTCAATATTCAATTGTTAAATTTTCAATTGTTCAATCTTCAATGGATTTGAGGTGAAGGGAAGATGAGAGAAGATGAGAGAACATGAGAGAAAATTAAGTGGAGATGGGATGAAAAAATTCGGAGGGAAATTTGAGATGGTTTCATTTATATATAGTCGAGAATGGCGTCTGTTTTGGGTGCCAAACAGACGCCAGTTGTGGAAAATGGCGTCTGTTTGGGCTGTAAACAGACGTCATTTTTCCACAGCCGGCGTCTGTTTGGTCCTCAAAACAGACGTCATTTTCCTTTTGTAATTTTGTGAAAAATTTATATTTTGGCCGGCTATATATAATATGTATAATTAATAATAATAATAATATTATTATTTTTATAATAATAATAATAATTATTATTAATATTAATTATAACTATTATTATTAATATTAATTATAACTATTAGTTACGCATTTAGTTGTAGTTAGTTATTAATTAGTATTATTGTTAATTTTAATTTATTTTAGCTATAGCTATATATATCTAGATAATATATATATATATATATATATATATATATATATATATATATGTTATGTTGTTAATTATTATGTTAATCACAATTATTATCATGTGTATGTAAGTGGTATTATATATATGTTAATTAAGTTAATTAATTTGTACGTATGTGCGAACATAATTAAAAATTATATCGATGTTTAAACGTACAAAGTACGTATAATAATTAACAAAGTGTTTAAATGTTCAAATATTGTAAAATACAATCAAAATAATTAATCTTCAGCGGCATTGTCATCAGTTTCCTGCTCCTCCCCATCGTTGTCATCATCACCCTGATTGTGACCTTGTGTCAATTCGTCGACGGTATGAAATAGGTATTGACTTCCTGGGATACAACGACAATTTGGAACATGTAAGTAATTATTGGAACGTGTAAGTAATTTAATTTTGTGATTATGAAAAAAAACGTTTATCTGGGTAAGCATATAACGAGTCCTCGGGAGGAACGGTGGGCTAAGGTTGTGGTGGTTGAGAGACGGGGGTCCGGCGAGAAGTGCGGCGGCGGGGCGGCGGTGGAGGAGGTTGTCCAGTGCATGACACTTGACTTCCAGAGGAAGATCCAGCGAGGAAAGGGGCTTGCCAGTTATAAGTGTCTGGCTACTGGTACATTCGTTGCATTTGCAACATTTGTTGCATTACTTGTTGCCTAACTTTTTCTGCCATGGTTTCGTCAGTTCGGCGCTTGAAAGAACCCTAGAGGGGGGGTGAATAGGGTTATGAAGTTTTCTTCACAAAATCGCAACTTGATAAAGGACGTTAGGATTTTAATCCTTCTAGTTTAAGATTCAATAAATGATAAAGGCAGTTTAAGCTTTAAAGCAAGGAACAACAAAAGTAAGCTAAATAACCTCCTTTATCTTACTGAACTGGAACACAGAATAACCAAAGGTGAAGGACCTTAGGGTTTACAGTAGAACCTAGCGCCTTTCGATGGACGCTTCTTATTTTCTGGAAAACACCCACCAAACTCAACTTTGGTGTAATCATTAATCGATCCTAAGTCCTTCTAGAAATCGATTACAAGAGTATCAACCAAATCCTAATTCCGTTAAGGAATTGATTACACTCAAACACAATCTCACTCAAACTCGGTTTTCTCACTCAAAAGAAAACTCAATCAAAACGAAGAACACTCTTCTTGTTTTGAACACCCGATTTCTTCCATGGAATCGTTGAAATTCTTTGTCCTTGATGGTCTTCTATTTATGCTACTTCCAGTCGTATATAGCCGTTTGAAGGATAGCTTCATTCGGATACTTTCCTTCCTTCAAGCTTGATAACTTCCTTAGTCAGCAGCTTCCTTCTTTATCTTGATTCTGGAAATATTCAGCCAAATCTTCCTTCCACGTCATTAATCAATTTTTTCCTGAAATAAGAAAAGTCACAATTAATTAATTAGTCTAGTTTATAAAAGGGTAGAAAAAGGATTTAAATCTTCCCAGAATATATTCCATAAACTTCCCTGATATTTTGCTCCTTTTATCTTTCATGACGAAGCTTCTCGTCTTGGGTGAACATCCTTGTGATGGTGTGAGTAAACGTCCTTATGATGCTCTAGGTGAATGTCCTTCTGCCTGCTTTGAGATTTATTTCCTTGCGCAACATATCTTTTCTAGCTATTCCAATTTTGGATTTCATTCAAAACTGATTCAGTGCCAAGGTCCTTGAGCCTGAGCTATCAACGTCCTTGAGGGGTTCTAACAATCTCCCCCTTTTTGATGAAAGGCAAAATTCATTTGTAGCACTTCTCCCCCTTTTTGGCTTTTATCAAAAAGTTTATAGAGAGCTCCCCCTTAATATTGTAACCATTTCCAATAACCTGCAAGATTCAATAAACTTGTTAGTCCTAAGAGAGGGTGCTCCCCCTCAATTTGTGCCATAAAAATAATCAATAACACTACTTATTTAAGTAGATTCATTTGTCAAGGTCCTTGATCCTAAGTCGGCCAAGGTCCTTGAGGGGTTCTTATTGCTGATGTAAGTAATGTCCTTGATTGCTCCAAGCTCCCTTAAGCATTCACTCTCCTGGATGCTGAATATACCTGCAAAAATTTCTGAAACCCTTCCTCAAACCATAATTGACATTAAATTTAGGTTCTTGACTACTAGTAACAACCATGTTAGGAGGTCTTGTTCCTTTTGGAACCCAAACTTGTACAATTTTAGAGTGATAATGGTTGAAGTAGTGAGATTTACCATATTTGCTTTGGGGAAGAGATGAATAATCTTGATATCTTGTCCCAAGACAGTTGTGTCGTTCTTGGTGCAACGCGTGAAATCTGTGGCCCTGGTACTGCTCATTAAGATCCTTGTGTCGTCCTTGGTGCCTGGTTCTGATGGCTGGTCCTTGCGAGACAGAATGTCCATGACGACAGTTTCGCTCCTTAACAGGGGATAAGCTATTATGCCACTTTCCAAGGTTTTCTTGTTGCTTGGTTGCCATAGCCACAGACTTGTGACAATCATCAAGGTTGGCCTTGAGGTCTAGTATTTCAGCTTTGAGAATGTCGACCCTTGAGGTAAGCCCTTCACATAATTTCTCCAATTTCTCATTGGTCTCTTTCATGCCTTTGCTGGTTTCTTTTAGTGACCTAATCTCATTTAAATGCTTGTTCTCCCGTCCTGCAAACTTTTAAAGGCATCTTCCCAAATACTTTTTAGGATAAGTGAGGAGATCATCAAATGTTACCTCCCTTGATTCATCCTCGTCACTATCTTGGTAGTCATCACTGGCTGCACCAACTTCCTCTGTGTCGCTGATGTCTTTTCTCATGATGCAATGACTAGTAGTCTCCTCATCATTACTCCAAGTGGCCATGAGAGCCATGTGATTTCTCTTTTCTTTGTTCTTTCTATGGTAGGGGCAGTCCTTGATTAAGTGATCTGGGTCACCACAAAAAAAACAAGAGAATGTGTTAGTTCTATTATTTGATGAGTCATTACCTTTTTGGTTGATTCGTCTGGATGAAGGTCCTCTAGAGGTATGACTTTTCTTGCATGATTTCTTGAGATCCTTGGCCATCAACGCCAAGATCCGGTTCTTATCATTGTCTTTAGGACCATAGATGTCCTTATGGGCTATGTCTTCCTTTTCATTTTGATCTTCCTGGAGACGCATTTCGTGAGCAAGAAGCTTTCCAATGAGGTCATCTAATTGGAGAGTTTCCACATTGTGAACTTCCTCTATTGTAGTGACCTTTGATTCCCAATTCTTTCTGGTAAAACATCTGAGGACCTTGTGAACTTTTTCTTCATTGGAGTAGGTTTTCCCCAAGGACTTGAGATTATTGACTATGACAGTGAATCGTTTGTACATGTCCTTGACGGATTCTCCATTCTTCATTTTGAAGGATTCATAGTACTTGACATAATTGTCACGCCTTATTCTTTGAACTTGGCTCGTTCCTTCATATGTGGTCACTAAGGTATACCACACCTGTTTAGTTGTATCACAACCAAAGATAAATTCAAACTCATTAGAATCAAGTCCACAGTAAAGGATATGTAATGCTTTAACATTTTTATCCGCCTTTTATGCTTCTTTAGCATAATACTTGGATCTATCTTTGGGTTTCGTGATTTCTCTAACAGTGATCATGGGGACAAAGTCTCCATTCTCATTCTGTCCCAAAGGTCATAGTCTTGATCCATGATGAATGTCCTCATAGGCTTCTTCCAGTGTGCAAAGTTTGATCCTCTGAATAAAGGAGGACTGTTTAAGCAACGTCCTTGCCCTATATCACCATCTTCGATCCCAGCCATGATCTTTACCACAGAGCAGTTAGTATTTGAATCTTCAGTGGACCAAGCTTTGATACCAATTGAAAGAACCCTAGAGGGGGATGAATAGGGTTATGAAGTTTTCTGCACAGAATAGCAACTTGGTAAAGGACGTTAGGATCTTAATCCTTCTAGATTAAGATTCAATAAATGATAAAGGCAGTTTAAGCTTTAAAGCGAGGAACAACAAAAGTAAACTGAATAACCTCCTTTATCTTACTGAACTGGAACACAGAATAACCCAAGGTGAAGGACCTTAGGGTTTACAGCAGAACCTAGCGCCTTTCGATGGACGCTTCTTATTTTCTGGAAAACACCCACCAAATTCAACTTTGGTGTAATTACTAATCGATCCTAAGTCCTTCTAGGAATCGATTACAAGAGTATCAACCAAATCCTAATTCCGTTAAGGAATTGATTACACTCAAACACAATCTCACTCAAACTCGGTTTTCTCACTTAAAAGAAAACTCAATCAAAACGAAGAACACTCTTCTTGTTTTGAACACCCGATTTCTTCCATGGAATCGTTGAAATTCTTTGTCCTTGATGGTCTTCTATTTTTGCTACTTCCAATCGTATATAGCCGTTTGAAGGATAGCTTCATTCGGAAACTGAATCAGTTTAATTACGCCTCCATTCTGCGCTGAACCAATCACGTATATACGCCTCATGTTGCTCCTCCCACCAGAATTTTTTCTACATTTAAACCGTACATGAAAAATTATACATGCAAAGTAAACAAGCTACATCATAACTTTGAATTAATAAACCATGAAAAAGTTCGACATAGTTTCCCCTAAAAATGGACAATTATCCCTCATTTTACATACACCAATTCATATTAATTAATATATCTCAACGGCCACACGCCGGATAACCATACACAAACATACACGCATTATACACAAACATACACCAATTCATGTATGTGTAGCTACATCATGCACGAATTAAACATGCAAATTAAACAAGCTACATCATATTAATTAATATATCTCAACTCAATAAGAACTACTACGTACGTACACAAAATTTAAGGAGGAAAAAATGCGAGGGTTTTACCTTGAACTCTTCAAATATCATCTCACGCGTCCCCTTAGGCACTTTACTCCATGTTGGCCAAAAGCCTTTGAAATTTTGCTATACTATGTCCATAATGGCCCTGACTGCGTGTGTCCCATAAGGCGCCACACTTAAATCAATAAGAAATGAAACATCGGTGAGAGGGCATACAAAATTATATTTAAACACAAATTAAGTTACAAATGCATAATCAAAGTTCAGATTGATAATCACGCGCCATTACAAGGTTCAATGATATACTTCCCATCCGATGTTCTTCGAGCATCCGCCCGAACGTCCAGCTGAATTCGATAGCGTTCACTAATATCATCCCGCGACGTTTGGGTGTCGCCCTCCCCTTCAGTCTGGGGACCCCCTGTTCGGTTTGAGTTCCATCCCCTTCAGTATGATCAGTTTGGGCACCCCCTCATCAGTTTGGGCTCCCCTGAAGCCCCTGATCATAAAACTCGCCCATCGTCTGGTTCGCTACTGGCACACCGGGTGCAAAGAACGTCATAAGATCCAGCGTCGAGGGGTCTAGCTGTGAAAATATGTCGAAGTTGCTCCCCTGAGGTTCAGAAGCAGCTTCAGGGACATGATCAAATTGGGGAATGTATGGTGACTGTGGGGCCGACGATAAACCACCCTGGCATTAGGTCTAGACCCACCACGGGTCCAACCTCTTCGGGATTCCTCTCTTCCTGTCATAATGCAACTGCAAAATAAAAATAGAATAAATATTGAAATAGTATCAACTTTCACGAAATAAAATAACAAGTAATATGAATTAGTAACAACTCCCACAAAAAACAATGCATTAACAGAGATCGTAACACAAAGAAATAATAATAACGAGATCGATAAACATTGATGTAGAATATAATAAACATTGAAGTAGTTTCACTTAGCAACATTAGATAATGTTCGTTTCAGACACTTGTCACACAATCAAAATTCGAATATTGTTTTCTTATTTAATAGTCGTCGATGTCCTCATCATCCTCTTCCACTTCATCATCGTCACCATCATCATTTTCGTCATCATCGCTGTCTCCATCGTTCTCATTGGCTACATCGGACGTATTACCACCCACTATTAATTGGGAGTTGTCCATGCCAGCGACCTCATCAAACACCCTTCAATTGTGAGTACTTGTGAAACGGTACCGTCGTTGGGGTTGATCGGGACGACAGTTCTTGGTTGATCATCTTGGATGGCCAACGGAAGGGTGTACTGCTTGTACTGTGCATAAGAAGGTTTTTTTGGAACCACAACCCACCAGTTAGCTTTATCTCGTATGCCTTCCGGGTAATTTATGATCAACACTTGGGTTGCGCACCCCGCCAAGATGAATGGGTCGTACTTCCAGTACCGTCTGTCCTTGTGTAATTCAACAAACGGGCATAACCTTGGTGAACGTACACCTCATACCAGGGTATTGTTAAACCAATCACATCTAAACAGTATGTTCTTCTAGTGCGATGACTTCTTGGAGAACACCGTAGAAGTCATCAACAAATCCACCGCCACCCGTGCCTTTGACACACACCCCAGCACTATATGAAGCCACTGAGTACTCCTTGCTTGGGTGTGAAATAAGAACCCGTTGACTCGATAAGCACTCCCGGTGGTCACTTTAGGGGAAGGTATACGGGCTAACTGGTAAAGGTGTTCATGACGCTCATCTTCGTAAAATCGAAAGGCTTCCCAATTTTCCTACATATGGAGTAACAGTTAGATGTTGAATGGTTTCAGTTTCATTTAAATATGGTCTAAATCGAAATTGTAGAAATGAGTGCGATTCTCACAGTTAGCTGATACAACCATTGAGCGAACTCTGCTTCAATCATCTGATCCAATTGAGTGTCCGTGGCGTTGGGAAATGAAGTCAACTTGTAATTCTTAAACAAGCTGCGCGGGATACAAGCTCATTAATTACATCGAATAGATATCAATTACCCGATATAATGGATAATGACAAACAAAATCAAGTTGTAAGTAAGCATTGCTTACTCTAAGTAGTGGTCGACTTCTTTGCAGTTTAGTAGAACATGCAGGTGTGCTGCTTTATACTCTTGATCGCCGAGCCACCTCGTGTTTACACCTCCCACGGGGGTCCCACTATCCTTGAAAATGGACAATATCGTTGGATCATCCTCGACATCTTCGTTACGCATACTTGTTGATGTAGAAGACGAAACATCCGGCCCAAAGTATGTAGATGCGAATTGGGAAATCTCAAACATAAGGTACGCTTGAGCCATAGATCCTTCAGGGTGTGTCTTGTTCTTTATTTTCTTCTTCAACCACCCGAATACCTCTCAAAGGGATACATCCAACGATATTGAATAGGACCACCAAAGAATGCCTCCTGAACCAGGTGAATGGGCAAGTGTTCCATTACGTTGAAGAAGCCGGGTGGAAATATGGTCTCCAGCTTGCATATTATTACGAGAATTTCTTTTTCAAGCCGGACTAAGTCACTGTGTTTCAATGTTGTGGAGCACAGGCTCTTGAACCATTGGCTTAACTGAACGAGTGGCTCCAACACATCATCGGGAAGTGCCCGGAACGTAACAGGTAAAAGTGTTTGCATGAACACATGACAATCATGGCTTTTAAAGTTTTGAAACTTTTTACCTAACGCATCGACACAGTTCGTGAAGTTCAAAGCATAAGCGTTGGGCAAACGAAGTTGTTGTTCCCAATTACAGACGTCTGATCGCTTATCCTCAGGAAGAACATATTTGGCTCTTGGCTGTAGGGGTTTACCATTCGGACTAGGCAATAGATGGAGTTCCGGCCTGTCACAAATGTCCGCCACGTCCTTCCTTGCATTTCCATCATCCTTCGTTGCCGTCCACCCCCATCACCCTGTTTACGATGTTGTCCACAAAGTTCTTCTCAATGTGCATCACATCTAAGTTGTGTGGAACCATGCGATCCTTCCAATAAGGCAACTCCCAAAAGATACTTTGTTACTTCCAATTATGAGCATTCTCTCTGAATCCCGGGACTACAAAGTCGCCATGGGTAGTCACCTTGGGGAAGTGCTTCACCTCCTCGTAGATTTCATAACCGTTTTTCCTACACGGTGGGGCAGTTCTATCGAGGCAAGTGTGCCCCTTTCGAAATGCCTTCTGATTTCTTCTCAAAGCATGCCCCTTAGCAAGAAACTGTCGGTGACAGTCAAACCACGAGGATTTCCTCCCATGCTTCAAACGCATTGCTTTCAAACCATCCATGCAAACAGGACAAGACATGACACCATGTGTGCTCCACCCAGAAAGCATGCCAAAGGCCGGAAAATCATTCACCGTCCACATCAAAGATGCCCTCATGTTAAAATTTTGTCTTTTGGAGATGTCGTACGTTTCAACACCCACCCATAAGCGTTGCAGCTCGTCCACCAAGGGTTGGAGGAAGACATCAATTTTATTTCCAAGGTTCTTCGGACCTGGAATAATACATGTGAGGAACATGTACGGTGTTGTCATGCACAATTCAGGCGGCAAGTTGTAAGGAGTAACTACAACCGGCCATATCGAATAAAATCTTCAACTCATGTTGAACGGGCTAAACCCATCCGCACACAGGCCCAGCCTTACATTTCGCGATTCCCCCACAAAGTCTGGATGCACGATGTCAAACATTTTCCATAAGGCACCGTCCGACGGATGGCAAAGAACACCTTCTTCGCGCTTGTTCTCCGTGTGCCATCTCATATGCCCGGCCGTATTCTTCGAGGCATACAGACGCTGCAACCTAGGCGTCAAGGGAAAGTAAAACATTTTCTTGTACGGGAAACCTTTCTTTTTCGTGGTTGACGATTTCTGTGGCTTATACCTAGGATGGCCACAAAATTTACATTCAGTGAGATGTGCATCGTCCTTATAGTAGATCATGCATCCACTAAGGCAACAATCAATTGTTTCATAGCCCATCCCCAATTTCTTAACCTTCTTTTTTAACTCATCGTAGTTTCTAGGCACTAGGTTTGGTTGGGGACAGCTCTCGCTCATCATTTCCATGATATCATTCATTGCCTGCTCCGACATATTGTGTTTCGACTTCTGACTGATTAGTCTCACGGCAGTGGACAACTCAGTATGAGTCGCACACCCTTCCTACAGAGGCTATTGAGCAGATTGAAGCATATCATAAAATTGTTGAGCTCCTGCATTGGGCGCCTCATTCGCCAAGATGAAATTATTCATCATCTCTTCCGTTCTGTCGATGAACGGTGGCTGATTCGGTTCCTCATTTGTCAAAGGACTACCTGCAGACGGTTCCCACTCACCTTCTGCATCGTCACCACTGCCGTCCTCATCATCATAGTCACCCCATTCTTCACCATGGCTCGTCCAACACCAATATTGTTCCATAAACCCTCGCCTATACAAATGTTCTTTAACTTCATCGGGACTAAATCCGCTCTTATTGTTGCACTTCACACATGGACACCGATATTTTCCAGTCCTCGGATACTCATACGAATTACTCTTTGCAAAATGATCAAACATTTCTACCCCAGCAGCCCATTGTGCCCTGATAACCCTCCTATCCGGTTCAAACCTCTGGTACATCCAACGGCGATGTGGGGGCCCATCCATAATGTACGTGAATCTATTCGTGAATTTAATTAATAATAAACATATATCCGTCTCAGTACTAAAAATTAATGATAATAAACTATTCAGTTTGTACCTAAATTCATAATTATAATAGTTTATGTTTAATTGTATTATTCAATAACGTACTTGATTACATATTATCAAAATCATCCAAACTCAACACTTTTTTATGGCATCAACAACTAAAAGCTATGTCACCAGGCAAGAAGATCCTGTTATTATCTAAGGAGAGTGTATTTGTTAACTGTTAATCTATGGCTGAAAAAGACTTCCATGAGTCGTACCGACTTCTCATTTATTTGTCTGGTTCCCAAAAAGTAGTGCAATCTCAGCAGTGAAATTGCACGAGGTCTATATAGTGCTCTGGGAGTTAGAAGCGTCGCAGATTCGGTACAATGTAGTATTTTGATTGTGCAGCCTGGTGGGCAGCAAGACAAGGTGGGTTTGAAAAAGAAGCTTATAGTAAAGGGTCTAATAGAAATCGTGTTGGACTTTCTTGCATGTAAGATTCATAGGTCCATCAAAGCATTGAATGTGCAGCATCGTGCCTTACTTTGATGGACATATGAATCCTACATGCAAGAACGACCAACAGATTTCTATTAGACCTTTTACTACAAGCTTCTCTTTCAAACCCACCTTATCTTTCTACCCCTCAAGCTGCACAATAGAAACACTGCATTGTACCGAATCTGAGACGCTTCTAACTCCCAGAGCACTATACGTAGACCTCGTGCAATTTCACTTCTGAGATTGCGCTACTTTCTGGGACCCAGACAAATAAAGGAGAGTCGACACGACTCATGAAAGTCCTTTTCAGCCATAGATTATCAGGTCACAACACACACTCTCCTTGGACACTAACAGGATCCAAACTCAACCTCTTTTTTACGACATATATATTCTCACTAAGATACTATAAATATAAATTATCCTACTTACTACTCTAAACTACCATCATAAATAACCTATTCACTAATTATGTAGCTACTGGTTGTTGAGTACTTAAGTAAGTTTAAATGGATGTACATGACATAACCATTTACATAATTTATGTCTTCATTTGGCGTTATGAGTAATTAAGTTAGCAATTAGGTTGGATTAGCAACAAATTTCCGCTACCAACTTTAAAGGCTAACTCACTTACTAATAACAACCAAAATCATCCAAACTCAACCTCCTTTTATGACAACTAGTACATATAAACTACTCGGAATAGTATATCAACTTAATCCTTTATACTAACATAACAATTAACCAATATACTTGTTCCATGACGTAGTTTCAAATGCTTTTGAAGCATGATAAACAACATTTCAAAAGTTGAGGACGATATTCCCCAACTGTTCAATTTGTTGATTGGCGTCAAACTACAATGAATTTCATGGAATATATACTTGGTGACATTACCCTAACCTAGCCATACTAATTACCCTAACCCATACTAATTACTCTAACCCTAAACAAACTATTATAAATTAATTACGTACGTACACTAAACAACTAACCAAATTAACAATTTTCAAAAATCATACCGGGGCCGACGTACTTAATTACAAATTAAACAATAAATAGTTTATAATTATTCACTACGTACGTACAAATTAAATAATAGTTTATATATAGTAATTTTTTTATAATATTAACTTAATTATTAACTAAACAAATCAAATTATAAATTCAAAAAATACAAATTAAACTAAATGTATTCATAATTGAAAATATATTATGTACACATTAACTAATTAATTAAATCGTTAATGCAATTCCTAAAAATCATCCTAAAATATAACATATTTATACTCAATCGAAACACATTATAATTTCCCACAAATTTAAGACATACAAATTAACATACAAAATTTGTATTACATATTAATATTTATCATAATGCTCAACTTAAACATATTTTACATGCATAATTACATATATTTTTTTTGCACAGTAAATATAATTATTCATATTAAAATTTACCACGAAACATATAAAATTCAATATTGTGCTCAACCTAAACATAATTATACTTCTAAACCAAGGTTGTTAAAATCGGGATTCTAACTCGAAACTATGGGGAAGTTAGGATCGGAATTTAGCTCATGTATGATCGTTGATCGTGTGTAAATTGTAGAATCGTATCAACAATTTCGGACCATAAAATCGTAGGATCGTAAATCAAGACCGGGATTTTAATAACTATGTTCTCAACATTATAAATTAAAACTAAAATTAAATCGAAAACTAAAACTAAAACCTAAACTAAAACATACATGCAATTAATTAAACTAATATAAAACATACAAACAATATTTAAATTGAACAAATCTACGTTACAAACCCTATTTTCACACTTAAAATTCTAATTCAACATCCAAAATATATTACAATTCATATAAATTAACTAAAACAACTCAATTTTTCAACTTATATGCACTCAACTATAATTAAACTCAACAAAAACGAAAAAAACATACAAATATTCAAATTATTCGTTTTTCATCAAATTTAATTTATAATTTAATCACTTTTCATAATATTAATTATATTATAACAGATCTGAAACAAAAACAACTGATAAAATTACCTGATTTTTGTTGAACAGGCGGCGTGTATACAACGCTTCTTCAATCTCCCTCGGTTGCTCTCTGTCTTCTTCGACGTCGACAATGGCGGAATGAAGCAAAGTAATTTTTTTTACCAATTTAAACCAAAATGACGTCTGTTTAGGGAAATAACAGACGCCAATTTACTATATTTATTAACCCGGCAGTCGAGGCGCACAGTTGTTCAGAGAGGTGTGTTAATTTGTTTTTTTTTTATTTATTGCCCAGAATGGCGTCTGTTTTCACCCTAAACAGATGCCAAAGAAAAAAGGCGTCTGTTTAGGCTTGAAACAGACGTCATTCTGGTCAATAAATAAAAAAAACTTTGGAAAGTGCCGTTAGCAGAAAACGAAAAACAATAAATTAAATTTTACTTAGGTTGGCGTCTGTTACACACAAACAGACGCCGATTTGAAATTTATTTTTTTTAATGGTGTTTCTAGGATTTAGCGACTGATCAATTAACAGACGCCATTTTACAGACGCTTAATAACCCCAATTCTACTAGTGGACCAATTTGATCGGACCCGGAATTATCCGAACCTACTTTTGCAAGGCCTAATTTAAGTCCCCATTATACAAATATATGACATGAGCCCGCCCATTAGATATGTTCCGACAACCTTTTTTCGTGATATACCATGTTAGTTCTATATTTTTTGGTTATCATGTTAGTTCTATATGAGCTAGTGTTAAATATATAAAACCAAAATTCATAATTTTAATTATAAATTCAAACTTTTAAATTAGGTTTCCTGATGTGCATTTGTACTACGTTGAAAGTGCATATCGGATGCAATGTCTTTCCTCAGGTTTCATTTGTTAATTTTGTGGAAAGCAAGAATAATTTTAATGGACAATTTATTATTTGTAAACTATTCATAACTTTTGCGTGGTACACTTCCATCGTTATCACTGTGATTTGTGCTATCTCTTTTATACTTCAGTTATTCCGCAGTATGGAAAGGCAACCCGTTGACTGTTCTAGAACATTATAATCTTCATTGCATGGAGACATAATTTAGGTTATTTTTCAGTCAAATCATGGACCTAATTTTAAGCTTTTTAATCAAATAATCATTCTTATGGATTTCGACCGAGGCATTCTCAGTAACTAAACACAACCTTTATAAATCATAGCTAATGTATTCTTCGTATTTATATTACTTTTATATTTGTTTTTTAATCACAGATTAAATTTATTACTATTAAATGGAACAGTGTACACCTAACAAATCACATATTTCAACAGGGAAAAAGTTTCTTTGTTTTTGTATGATGATTAGTAATTACCATTAAATAGGAGTAGTAAAATATACTCAATTGCTTGTCTCTTGAAAGACAGTTTTCTTATTGTTTTTAATGATGCTAATATAAGAATTACAAGGCACATAAGAATGATTTTCTTCAAAGTATTGTTCCTTCCTTTTGCTCTCATCTTCTTTTATCGGGTTTTGATGATTATATACTGGAGTAATAGAAGTTGTAGAACTATCATTACATGATTTAAGTTCTTTAGATCTTAAAATGTTACTTCTAATTAAGAATCTATGCGACTCATAAATGTGCCACAATTTCACTACATAGCTACAACTACGTTGACTTCTTAAAAAGAACATTTAAGTTGCATAAATACATCCAAGTTTAATTAGTGCTTAAAAGAACCAAGTTCTTCGTTAGGTCAATATGTTTAATTCTTTTTTCTGTTCCCTCTATTTTTTTTGTACTTATATACACAAAGTCACGCAGACAATTATTTAAGTTTTAGGTATTAACATTTTATTCTGTTCGGGCCCACTTCAATGGGAATATGGCAAACCATAACCAAGAGCACAATACTGTTATTTCCATTATAGAAGAAAAAGATATAGAAACCTAAAAGATTGGTGGATATTGATGGTAATTTTGTTGTGGAAAGATAAGAGTACAATTGAGACCCTCAAGAGTGAGATTCTTTATAATGGATACTTTAGCTAGGGCGCATTGCATTGTCTTTGTTGCTTGCCTTGCCACTATATATATGCCATAGGGACTTATTGGAGCCTATTTAATTTAGCTCTTACATATATTGTAAAGACAAAATCACACCCACTTGTAAATTAGCCCTTCAACCAATTTTGTCTTTCTTCCATCCAGTCAACTCCCAAAATGATGCTCGCCTCTCTAAAATGAAGAACTAATTAAACTCATATATATTATATCAAAGTAGTAGATTAGGATCAAGATATATATTGCTAATAGATTTGAAAAGAAAAAATTGATATTAAGACTAAACAACAAAATAGAACAGGATTTCTAGAGTGATATTGATTTGTCACCCAATCTTCCGCCATATATGCTTCACAAAAGATGTGATCGATGAACAAAACAACCATTGAGGAGATTAATAAGTTTCTTAATCTGAATCTCAGAAAGAGTCGCTTGAATAACATGTTGCAGACCAAACTGTAATGAAGTTTGGAGGTGCCGAGGAAGCCTATGGAGCTTTTGAGGGCCCTTGGAAGGGTCGTGTCATGCACCAGCTTGGCAAACATGGGTGACAAGGGTGAAGCTTGGCTCGACTTGGGTCGTGGATTTTATCACATATGAGAAGTTTTATTTTTTAATCTTGTCTTTATTAACTTACAACTTTCATTTTATCATAAATAATAATATACTGATTGTACGTACTTTTATTTTCTTAATCAAAATTTTACCGGGATCGATCGTTTTAGACACATTCTAATCATTATATTTGATACATTTGTTGTTTTATTTATGTAATATTTAATTTTCAATATTGTGTAATAAATTACGTACATTCGTATTTTCTTATCACATAATAAAAGATGAATGAAAAGTTAGATTCTCTACTTATTAACAAAATATCTATATTGACATTTTTAGTTAAAATTTACGTTTTATCTTTTCTTAGCCATTTTTGTTAATCAAACACATTCAATCACACAAATACTTAAATAATATAGAAAATTTTTATTATTATAATTCAATTAATTGTATGTGCTTGAACGACTTAGAAGAAAACAAAACAGCTTGAAGGAATTAGGAGTAGCCGATAAAAGTTGGAAGGAATTGGCAAGAACTGATAAAAACTAGGAGTTGAAAAGAGTAGAAAATTAATAATTTTATCCCACAAGAACATGTTATATGTGTCTCATCTTTAACAGTCTTGTCAATATAGCCATATAGATGTCAATTCAAATTAGCCTAAAATTGATGAGCTTTTTTTAACACTTATAATATTCAATCTCTATTTACTATGAATTAGTGTGTTAATAATAGTGTCGTTATCTAGAATATTAGGTTGTAACAAAGCTATGTGAAGCTCAACTGAACAATTATAAAGATATAATTGAATGGATTGGACGCAGACAACATAAAAATTCCAAATTCTTTTGAGATTGTTTATAAAGCACATGAAGGTTGTACCAAATTACTTCTTTCACTCGATAAAACCAATTGATATCCAATCACAAATCAAATGTATGGCAATCAATAAACCAAAGGGGGAGGGGATGAAAGAGGAGGAATGTTCAATACATTGCTCGTGATATAGCGAGGTTGAATATATGAAAAAGAGGATATGGGTTTTGCTTTATTTACCGTAACTAAGTAGATTTTGTAATCCTAACCAAATGAATCGGATGTAACATTTGATATGTTTAACTTGATTAGGTGTTTTGAATTAAGAAAAACGGCGGACAAAAAGTACGTAGCATGATGAATAAAGAACGATATATGCAACTGTTGGAACCTCTCAATGTCCTTGTTCATTTGGAGGTTCGAGGACGTTGATGAAGATCAGTCAAGGGCATTGGTCATACCCGTATCAAGGACATCCGCAACACAGAAACATAGTTTTGATATGAAAGTCAAAATTCCTCCTATCAATTCCATACAGATGCAGTTATCGAAATTAGCACGATTCATGGATTGACATACTTCCAGAAATTGAAAGGGGACTATCTTTGTCTCTCTATTTCCTAATTTAATTCTGACATAAAATGATAAACTGATTTATGCTTGATTCTTGCAGTAAACCGAGTGACTCCTATTGCTGGAAGGAATCAATCATAATGGAAAGAAGTCACTATGTTGGGAAAGAAGTCGTTCACAACTGACTAAAATTGAGGACCTTGGCGATCTACTAATAATCACAAATAGGGCAATCCACAAGTCTATAAAATACGCTTAGGGTATCAAGAAAGAGCAGAGAGCTAAACGAAGAAAAACTAAGCAATTCAAAAGTGTAATCTATAGAATCCTTTGTAGGTGATCCAAAGACTGAGTTTCTAAGTTGTAGCCAATCGAGAGTATTAGTGAGATCTGTAGCTAGACAAGAGCGGTGTTGGTGAGAATCATAGCCAAGGGTAGCTTGATGAGTTGACAACGAGTAGTAGTAGAGAAAGACATTTGTTTCTCTGTGAGGTTTCTAATGTGGTTGGTGTGTTAGTAGAGCTATAGTTGACCAAGGTAGCTGATGCTTGGATAGTGAGAACCTTATGTAATCACTACCTACTGTAACTCCTTTTTTGTTCTATCAATAAAGTTATCTCTCTTCATCATTTCATAACTGCTTTTTAGAAATTCAAGGACTGTGGTCTAACGTCCTTCATCTAAGTTGTGCAGAAATCCTTATTACCCTATCTCCCCCGCTCTCCCCTCAGGATTTTTTTAATTGGTATTAGAGCAAGTCAACAACCATGTGAAAAAGATCATGGAAGAATGTACAAGCAGCAGATGAGTCAAGGACGACCCTCACCATTGTTCCAAGGATCAAATTTCGCTCATTGAAAGAATCTCATGCAAATTTTTTATTTGGATCAAGATTACTAGTTGTGGAACAAAATCGAGAATGGAGACTTTGTCCCCTTAATCATATAGGGACAAATCAAACCCGAAGATAGATCCAATTAAATATACTGCCAAGGAAGTTGGGAAAGCAAATAAAAACATTAAAGCCTTAAGTATTCTCTTCTGCGGCCTTGACTCTAATGAGTTTGAACATGTTTGCAAGTGGGATATATTGGTGACCACATATGAAGGGATAGGCCAAGTTCAGGAGACAAAGATTAGCATTTATGCCAAGCATTACGAATCCTTCGAAATGAAGAATGAAGAATCTAGCAAAGACATGTACATACGGTTCATTAACATAGTCAACAATCTCGAGTCCTTGGGAAAAACATATTCTAATGAAAAAAAGTTTGCAAAATTCTTAGATGACTTCCGAGGAAGAATTAGTGACCGAAAATCACTGCAACTGAGGAGGCTCAAGACCTAAAAGTTCTTCAATTGGATGATCTCATTGGAAAACTCCTTACTCAGGAGATCCATCTTGAAGAAGAGCATGATGAAAAGGAAGATGTAACGTTGAAGGACGTCAATGACTCTAATGGCAAATCGAGTATGGATGATGGGAATGTGGCCTTAGCCATTATAGCCAAGGGATTCAAGAAATTCTACAAGAAGAGTCTCAACTTTAGAGGATTAATGGAAGAATCCTCCTCCTAATGGATCAAGCAAAGAGGTAAGCCTTTCTCAAACGATGAAACTAACTCATTCTCTCATTTTGGCTGTGGTGTTCTATATCACCTGATCAAGGATTGTTCCTACAACGGAAGGAACAAAGAAAAGAGAAATCATAGTAGCAGCAGCACAAACGATGATGAAAAGATCGCCAACCATTGTCTTATGATAGAAGACTCGAGTGATGTCAAGTACGTTGGCGAAACCAATGACGATTGCCAAGACAATTACACAAATGAATCAAGGGAGATGATCTCCTTACTTTTCCTAAAGAATACTTGGCAAATGATCTTTTAAAGCTTGTTAAATATGAGACTAGATACTTAGATAAAATTAAGTCTCTAAAAGAGACCATCAAGGGTTTAAAGAGTCCAATGATAAATTGGAAAAGTCTTGCGATGAGCCTATGATCTTACCTTTAGAATTGGCATTCTCGAGGCTGAAAAGTTAGCTCTTAAAGCCAACTACGACGATTGTGACAAGTATCTGGTTAAGCTAACCGGGACAAGAAAACCTAGATAGATTGCGTGGATCTCAATGTGTGTCCTTTAATAAAAAGGGTTGATATATTGAATTAAAAAATAAGCAAAACGTCTACATTAGCTTCTTTGACAAAGTCAATGCTCTAAGAAAGAAACAAGACAAATCACTCCCTACCAAGGAGCAAAACTGCCACCAAGGACATTCTGTCACGAAGAAAACCAACCAGAACAAGGCACCAAGGATGACACAGTAACCTTGACAGACAGTACTAAGGTTTCAAATTCCATTCATGACACCAAGGACGACACAACAACAATGACAGAAGATACCAAGGTCAGTCTTCCAAAAAATAAGAGCCAATTTGGTTACTCTCACTTCAATAGTTATCATCCTAGAATTATAAAAGTTTGGGTACCAAAAGGTACAAGGTTGCCTAACATGATCGTTACAAGTAGTCAAGGACCTAAATTTGATATTAACTGGGTGTTTGAAAAACGTTGTTTGAAGTTTTTGCAGGTATGTTTGGCATCCAACCAAGGGAAAGAGTTTGGATGTTCAAGGACTCTTGGAGTAATTAAGAACCACATTCACATCAATAATAGCCAGTCCCAATGTCCCTGGCAACTAATCAAAAAGTGGACACAATCCTTGGGTCCTCTGTGTTTCATAAAGGTTGGAGGTAAGAATTGAAGGGGAACACCATCTCTTAATACTAACAAGTTCATTAAGTTGCTACAGGACATCAGAGATGATTATTACATTAAGGGGGAGCAACTCTTCATCTACATGACATATTCCCATTGGGCCTTTTTGATGAAATTCAAAACGAAGGAGAAATATTGTGTTGTTGCTAAAAGGGGGAGAAATATTGTATTGTTATTGAATTTTGCCTTTCATCAAAAAGGGGGAGATTGTTGGAACCTCACAATGTCCTTGCTCATCTGGAGGTTCGAGGATGTTGATGAAGATAAGTCAAGGATGTTGGTCACACCCCCTATCAAGGACATCCACAATATAAAACAAGAGTTTTGATATGAAAGTCAAAATTCATCTTATCAAATCCTTGCTGATGTAGCTGCCGAAATTAGCAAGATTCATGGATTGGCATACTTTCAAAATTGGAAAGGGAATATCTTTGTCTCTCTATTTTCTAATCTAATTTTGACATAAAATAGTAAAGTGATTTATGCTTGATTCTTATATCATCTCCTATTTTCAGAAGGAATCAATCATAATGGAAAGAAGTTACGTAAATTGGGAAAGAAGCCGTTAACAACTGACCATAATCGAGGACCTTGGTGATCTACTAATGATCACAAATAGGCCAACCCACAAGTCTATAAAATACGTCCAGTACATCATAAAAGAGTAGAGGGTTGAACAAAGAAACACTAAGCAATCCAAAAATGTAATATGTGCAATCTTTTGTAGGTGATCTAAGAATTGATCATTGAGTTTCTAAGTTGTGGCCAATCAAGAGCATTGGTGAGATCTGTAGTCAGTCACAAGTGGCATTCGTGAGAATTGTAGCCAAGGGTAGCTTGGTGAGTTGACAGTGAGCAGTAGCAGAGAAAGACAATTCTTGCTCTATAAGGTTAAGTCTGCCAACGCGGTTGGTGTGTTAGTAGAGTTGTAGCTGACCAAGGCAGTTGGTGCTTGGATAGTAAGAACCTTATATGATCTATACCTGTTGTAGCTCATTTTTTGTTCTATCAATAAAATTATATATCTTTATTGTTACATATGTGGTTTGAAGAAATTTAAGGTTTGTGATCAAAGATCCTTGGTCCAAGTTGTGTGAAAATCCTTATTACCCTATATAGGAACCCTAGGGGGGGGGGTGAATAGGGTTATCAAAAATTTCTGCACACACACTTAAGATAAAGAACATTACGTCTCTTAATCTTATGCAGGTTAAGAGTTTACTTTAAGCAGTATAAAGGACAATAGAAATAACACTGAATAACTTTCTTTATTGAGATAAAACAGAATGCAGAATAGAGGTGGTCTAGTTGCTGAAGGATAATGTCCTTATAGCAGCAGCTAATGGAGTGCCTTACTGAAGGGCACTTTCAGAAGAGTATTTGGTCGAACACACACCAACAGCTTTGGTGTTTACAGAGATCAAACCCTAATTCCTTTAAGGATCTGAACACACTCAAACCTAACTTCCTTAGGTTACACAACAACACTTCTTTCATCGCAGAGAAAGAATTCCAGAAAAACTAACATTCTATTTTTCTAAACACCCGATTGCTTGCTTAGAATCGTTGAGAGCTTCTGTCTTCAAATCCTCCATTTATATTAGCGGTTGGTCGTCGTTTTGGATGGTAGACGTTGAAGAAGATTCTTTTCTTCGTTTGCTCACTGCTTCGTTTTCCTTATTAGCTTCTGATTTGCTTTCCTTCTTATTGGAGATTTCTCTGGGAATCGCAATCTTCTCTTCCTTCCATTTTCTTTGTCAATTTGTTTCCTACAAAATCGTCAGTGTATTTGATTAGATTGGATAGAAATATGGAGAGAAATATTGGATATTAATTTTCCAGAAAACTTCCCTATTTCGACTGCACTTTTGTCTTTCACGTCAAAATTTCTCGCCTAGGGTGAACGTCCTTATGATGCCTTGGGTGAATGTCCTTTTGCCTGCATCAAGAGGGTTTCTACACCCCATTCACCATTCCCCTCTGGGTTTTTTCAACAATGAACACATATTCATAAATTATGATGGGCTGATATTTTGAGGTACCTTTTAATTTGTCCAAATTGCAACAAGCATATATACACTCGACTTATTCTTTAAGGGTGTTGGACTAAATTAGATAAGGTAAAATAAGGTAAAGAAAGGAAAGTTAGCTAACAAAAGTAGTGGATGGAGGTAAATGTCACATCATTTATTTTGTAAAAATAAATTATGTGAGTTGAATAAAAAATCTAAAATATAAATTATCTAAAAGTATACAGTCTTGTTCTTTTGAATGGTAAGATAAGATAAAATTAAGTAAGGTAAAGTAAGGATAAACCCTTCCTACCAAGCTAAAGAACAAGACTATATTATTGTTTTCATTTCTTATGTTGGACAATCTTTCAATTTATTGGTGTAATTACTGAAATCTCTAACTCAATATATCTAAACTCTAATATTTATCCTTTTCAATTTATATAACTATTGATGATTGTGTAGCAATTAAAGCTTATTAACATTATAAATATTTGACTGTGTCTTTTTTTTAAACTCTAGTTAACATTCATTAATTAGCATCAATTAACATTTAATCCGTAGGTCCACTTTAAATTGGTCTACACTCACCCATACTGATTAGCAACATTCAACACTTATTATTATTTTTTTTAAAAAAAACAGCTCTATTGTTTGACATAATTGACTGAAAATATCAAAACTGAAGATCATAAAAAGCTTTCACATATCTGTAATGCAGTGAATTAAGATATCTGATTGGTGAGTAGGATCAATAAAGTGAGTTATCGACTGGGATAAAAATACCACTGATATTTCCGAAATAGTCAAAACTGTGATTAATATTTTCAAATTGTCAAAAATGCTATTATACTTTCTAAAATTGTCAAAACTGCCACTGATCCCAATTTTTTCCTGCAACAGCCGGTTAGTGTTTGAAAAATAAAAAAAATCTCACTCTATAAAATTCACCCCACCCACCTTCATTTTTTCCTGAGATTTTGCTGTGTTTGCTCTATCGTCATCATCACCAGGAAAACCACCGTCATCCACCCCACTGCCACCTTCTCCTCCTCCACCACCACCTTCTTCTCCATCTCCACCTTCTCCACCACCACCTTCTTCTCCATCTTCACCTCTACCTCCACCATTGGCTTATTCTCCGGCTCCACCTTCCCCACCACCTTTTTCTTCAACTCCACCACCACCCCCGACATCTTCTCCGGCTCCAACTTCACCATCACCGTCTTCTCCATCTCCACCACCACCTCCGACTCCAGCTTCAGCTCCGACTTCATCTTCGACACTGACTTCGTCGTCCATGCCAGCTGACGGTTGTTGAGTTTCATCCGGCAGCTGCGGCGAGCCCACTGCCGGCGGGGTCCGTGGAAAAGATGGCAACAAACCACCCAGTTGGCGATTGTTGGGTTTCATCCGGCAGCTGCGGATGGCCCACTACCGGCGGGGTCCACGGAAAAGATGAAGATGATGAAAATGTTGTGTTTGCTGAGTTTGAAAAGGAAGATGCTCGAAGATGAAAATGATGATAATGGTGAAGGAGATTAACATGATGAAAATGATGATAATGGAGAAAAAGATGAAAATGATGAAAATGAAGATGATAATGATGATAATGATGAAACGATGAAACCCTAATTCCTTTAAGATGATAAAAATGTCACTGGTAATTGTGTTTTGAGACATGACCTCTTTATACCTTTTCAAATAGGGTTATTGACTATGAAGGATATACATGAGGGTGGGAGCTGGGGGTTCAAAGAGAGAGAAAGTGTGAATAGGGGTGTCTTATAAGGTGAACCATGGTTCGTCTTTGTAGATATCCATGGATCTCTTCAACGGTAAACCATGGTTCACTTTGTAGTTATCTTATGCATGAATCAAAGAGGGAGTGGGTAGCTAGAGCAATTGAAAAAAAAAAAAGAATGTCCACTCGGCATGTCATGTCTACAATGTTGGATCCCCTTCTTTTACATAAATTAGGACCTTATGGCTTTCATATCCTCCATGGTCAATTTACATTTTGGGTCATCCTTCATAGTCAATAACCCTTTCAAATTAAATATTGCCCCCTTTTTTTTTGATAATTCAAGCCCTCCAAACAACAGCCCCAACAAGGCAAATAAACAAAAGTTCAACAAGGCAAAATCTAAAACTTACAACTACCACTGCCCAACAAATCTAGTAACCAATGTGTAATAGAATTGGGCAAGAATTTGCATTTGCTCAAGCCATCAAAAAATGGGTATGCCATGGCAAGTTGTGATATGTGGGAGAAGCAAGAGGCATATTTGAAACAAAATAACCTAAACGCTACTTATAGTACTTGACGTCACCAATGGTAACGTCCAAGAAATGAGTGTTAAACACTCCCTCTAACGCTATAAGTTAATACAAAACATTACTTTATTGAATAGTTAAAATTTGATAAAGTAGCGTCTTGATTGATCAAAACACTAAACATTAACCCAAACACTGTTGTTGAGCATGGTCCTGCAACGCCCCGAAAATTTAAATTCTAAGCTTAACGATCAAGGTTAAACATTTACTAAAATTAACAGTGGAAGATTCATTTTTTTTTCTTTTTATTAATCTGGGTGTTATTGCCGTATCCCCGAAGGAATACAAGGCAAGAAAGAGGAACTAACGGCTACTAATTATTTACTTCAATTTTACAAACGGAAGAAACTCGAATTTTAGAGACAACACATACTAAACATTTATCGACTTCAAATCTAAAACACGAACAAAGCTATATTCTCAAAACTTCTAACTTCAAGACTAACGTCCTCACTTCTAGTTCCCGTTCCCATCACAGAACTCTTCACCTAAAAACAAAACATTTAAACACATGAGGGGGGATAACCTCAATAATGTCTACCCCTAACAGTCAAAACATTATACAATTCATTTCAACACATTTTAAGGGAAGGGGAAACGAGTCAAACATTTCAAAATATCTTTAACCAGTCAACCTTACCTGTTTCCAGATTTTAAAGCGGGCGGGGCTTCCGTATTGCCCCTCGGAGTCCAAAAGACTCGCATAACATACTTCGGAGTCCCAAGGACTCGCATAAACATATCTCAATACTTTTCTTTTCTTTTCTTTTCTTTTCTTTTCTTCTCTTTTCTTCGGAATCCCACGGACTCGCATAAACAATTTCATTCGACTGATCAGCGCATAACTCACAACCACATTACTAGGCATTACCTGGTCTCTTGACAGTCTCACTCACAGGTATTCGACCTGGTCTAGGCGAGACTGCCCGAACCCGCATTTTTCTCATAGCCTTTAATTAGTCAGGTTTCATGTCTCATATCATTTCAGTATCAACTAACATTTTCAAATTCAACATTTCCAAATCAATACTGCTAAACCACAATTTTCAAATCAGCACACTTTCAAAACAAAACCAAGAAATGTCCAATCTTTATCAAACAAAGATTAATCACTTTCTCAATCAAACAGACAATCTAGTTTCATTTAAAAGTCCCCGTCGGGATGCAAGTTTCAAGACAACAGTAATATCAACAAAACAGTTCAAGGGTATCCAAAGGGACTTAGGGCATAGACATTACCTGGATAGCTTCTTTTTACTACAACAATTATAAACGGGAGCTAACTATCGCGTCGTTTCGCTCGGACCTAGAATTCGAATATAAACTTCTAAAATTAATACTCGATCTCTATGAAATTTAGTTACGCACGAATCCTACCCTATCCCAACCTTAGCCTTTAGTTTATTTGTTAGTTAGCCATGGCATATAAAACCTCATGAAATCACAAACATCACAATACACATTTTTTTAAGGGTAAAATAATAAAATCGGAAAAATGCATTTAAAACCGTAATTTGATACTAATACTTTAATAATAATATTACGTAGGATTTCGAACATCATATTCATATGGAACTTTATAATAATATTACATAGGGTTTTTGGAACATAATATTCGTATTACCACATAACAACATGAAAACTTTATAAAAACTTTAATACCAAAGTATATGAAACTTTAATACTAAGACATATGAAACTTTCAGGAAACTTTATAATAATCATAATAATACGAAACTTTATAATAATAATAATAACACAAAACCTTATAATAATTGTAACGCCCTGGAAATTCAATTCTAAACTTAACGGTTAAAGTCAAACGTTGACTAACTGTAACAGCGAAAGACTCTTTTTTTTTTCTTTTTAATTGGGCGTTACTACCGTATCCCCGAAGGAATACAAGGCAAAAAGAAAGGAAAACTAACAACTAATCATTAATTACTTCAATTTAATAAACAAGAAACTTTCAAATTCTAGAGACAACACAAACTAAACATTACTAACTTCAATTCTAGAACATAAACCAACTTATTCTCAAACTAACTTTGTCGTCCTCACTGCTAGTTCCCGTTCTTATCACAGAACTTTTCACCTGAAAACAAAACATTTAAAAACATGAGGAGGACTCAATAATGTCTACCCCTAACCGTTAAAACAATTTAAAATCCATTTCAATTCATTTTTGGGGGAGAAGTGAACCAGTCAAACATTTCAAAATCAACTTTCTTTCCCAACCAACCAAACCATCTTTCAGAATTATTAAGCGGGCAGACCTTGCTTATTTGGCCCTCGAAGTCCAAGACTTCGCTATAATCATATCTCAATCACAATCTCAATCTCAGTCTCATTCCAATCAATCACAATATCAAACATATGGATGGCCATCCATTTCACACACGTGCATAAAACTAACCCCGGGGAAGTAGCACCTATCAGGCATCCCTGATCTCTTGACAACCTCCCTGCAGGAACAGATCCTGGTCTATGGGGCGTTGCCCGAACACATAACCATATCAGGGCATCCCCTGATCTCTTGACAACCTCCCTGCAGAAACAGATCCTGGTCTATGGGACGTTGCCCGAACTCGCATTTACGTCTCATTTGAATTAATAGTCCGGTTTAATATCGCACCTTTCCAACTCAATTAGTCCACTCCCAATTTCCAAAACAATTTCCAAATCACACACATAAAGGACTGTCCAAATTTAACCAACTCAAAAGAACATACTCAACATCCAAAATAGACAACCAATTTTCACCAAAAAATCCCTTCGGGATGCAAACCGCAAAATAACTTAAAAAAATCAACAAAACAATTTAAAGTGCACCCCAGCGGGATTTAGGACATAGACATTACCTGGAATTCTTCACTTCACTTCACTTGACCTCCACGAACACACTTGAGCTCACTAAAACGACGCGGTTTAGATCGTGCCTAGAAATAGAATAATTCTATAGTTAAAAACGTCTCTCGAAGTTAGTACTCACTACATTATACCTCACCCCACCCTAGGAACACTATAAGGTTCCCATCATTCAAGTAATAACATATTTGAACTACACATCACATTCATATAAATAACATATCCATAACAATTGAAAAACTGGAAAGATTCCAACGCGCACATAGAACGGACCGTAACTTGACTTCCCGACATCCTATGGGTATGGTTTTGGACTTTCTGGAAACCTCGAGATGTCTACTAAAACTATTATCTTTATTGCGAGACCTAAAACAACCCTAAGGTCTTCAAAAATAGCCAACTATAAAACCTGTCCAGTTCTGACCTAGGTGTGCTATTTGGGTCGTAACTTAGAATATACACCTCCAAATCCCGATCCGCAAAATTCCTATGAAAACTAAGATCCTAAGGTATTTCTAGACCAAAAGGTAGGGCTAAATGTTAACTACACAATAAATGATGACCGATATCGTACGACTCATAAATTCTGTCCAACTGACCGGATTTTTATTTCGGGATTTTTGATCCTAGTTCTAACCATACTATCCCGGGACTCCAAATTGAGGTTCTAAACAGTCTACTAGCGTCCACTACTTGTCCTTTCACCCCCATAGCACAACTAAGGTCGACTTACATATCAAATAACACAAATTCTCACAATAACAATTTAAATTTGCAAAGTAACATTATCTATATAAAAAAAACCATAGCGTAAAGGTCGACATGAAACTTGGATTTTCCAACATCGAAACTTCATATAATAAAACCCACACAGAGAGAACTCTAAACGATGTCATGACCACCAATTACACCATCTATTTCTTGCTCAAAATAATTAGAGACAATCATGCTATGCCACCTCCTTATGTTCCTCATCATTCCCTATTCTCGGTTAACCTAAATCACCCTAGTTCATACGATAACACCCAAAAGACATAATTTCGAGCTTCATCCAATTAAGCCAAATACATAGGGACAAAAATATCCTAGGGCTTCACCACATAATAATTGCAACTAAATAACATTCTACTCACTCCAATAATATTAGCTTCCTGCATAACATTTTGCAATGCAGACAGAATAATTCAAGTCACATGCTGAACATAAACATATTAGTATAAACAAGATGAATTAATCAAAACGATGCAACCCATCCCACCTACTCTCACACTCCGATCTTAGCTTCCTAAGTTCTAACTAAACCTAATAGAAACTTAGGAGCTACTAGGTCGTAACCCAGAGCTCTAATACCATTCTGTAACGCCCCGAAAATTTAAATTCTAAACTTAACGGTCAAGGTTAAACATTTACTGGTGGCTGCGAAGGCCACGACGGTGGTGCTAAGTGGTTTCCGGCGAGGCCGTGGTGGCGCTGGTGGCAGCTGAGGTTGGTTACACAGAGAGGGAGAGGAGTGGGGGAGAAGCACGGGTTAAGGTTATATAGATTAGGGTTTGAGTAGATTATGCACTTAATTAACATAATAAACTAATTAATAAAATTAAAAAGGGACTTGGGCAACAAGAATATTAATAACCGACACTAAAAGTAGTATAGGAAAAATATAGATTTTGTTTTCTGAAATTATAATAAGGATAATACAAAAAATTAGCCACATAAAATTAAATCAAAAACTAAACACATATACACATATTCATCAATTATTAACACATAAAATTACCAAAACACCCCTATTCCCATCTATAACCATGCACGTAGAAAAGACAATATTACCCTTGAAAATCTCTCGACGGTCCTACGAGCTCAAGTGTTAACAATTTAACCACAGAAATAATTGACGAACGTAAAATAATACTAACGACGTAACGATGCTTAAAATCGGATTTTCCGGGGTTTTACAATAATAATAACAAGAAACCTTATAATAATAATAATATGACTCTTTAAAATAATATTGAAACCTAACATTATCATGGAAACTTAATAATAACTTAAAAATAATAAAACCAAACTCAATAATAGTTTAGGAAAACTTAATAATAATAATAATACGAAACATAATAAAATCATGAAACTTAATAATAACTTAAGAAACTTTAATAATAACTTATAATCATAATAATCAGGCATAAAACATAAAAATAAACATATAATACTTGTAAATTATTTCAAATAATTTTCATGAATCACTCTAATCAAAATCCTAAACATCATGTACCTAAAATAACCACATGCCTCACATATTAGCAACCATTAACAATAGAATTACAAGCATAAGTTAAACCCATAAAATTACATCCATAGAATCAGATTTAAGCAATTAATATGAATGATGAATAACAATAATAAATAGAAAAAGTAAAACAATGCAGAACAATTAGGTTTAGGGTATACTGGCAACGCTGGGTCGGATTGGCAGAGCTCCGGTGGAGGTGGCGGCGACAGGGCACAGCACCGACGGTGGCATCGAGGGAATAGAGCGGTGGACAATCGCCGGCGGTCGACTAGGGCGGCACGTTGGGTCTGGGCTGCGATCTGGCTCGACAGCAACAGCAGTCATCAGGGTTGCTCTTCGCGAGTTTGGGGCGTCGATGGTCGAGGTCAGGTGGTGGTGCGGGGGTGACTGTGGCGGCGTGATGGTGATTGGTTGGGCAGAAAACAGTGCACAGCAGGGGCTCTTTTGGGGTGGGTTTTGCGGCGGCGGACCAAGCGACGGTGGTAGGTGGTGGTCGGAAAAGGTGGAGGTGGCGGTCGGCGATGAAATGGGGACGGAAAGTGGGTGGTAGGAGGTGGTTGGTGTGTGGTTATGGCTTGGTGCGTCGGGATGGGAGTAGCAAGGGAGCTACGAAGAAAGGAAAATAGAGAGAAAAAGAAGATTCCGGCCGATGCAAAAAAAATTAGGGTATTATAAAAAGGGTAGGGTTCCCAAATAGGGTATTTATAGAGGGCGAAATTAGGGTAAAATTAGTACAAATTAAACCTAGGTGTTAGTAACACCCTTCCAAAATTAATCTTTTATTAAAATAACACCTTTCCTTAAACAGTTTTTTGATTTACAAACTGATCCCAATTAATTTTAACCGATACCCAAAAAGTCTCTAACTGATATTATTCGATCAATAAAAAATTATAACGGACTCACTCGCGGTCCTATAAGCTCCACGTGATGACCATATATATTTAAACGGGAAAATTACACACGTCAGGAATTTTAACGGTAAGAATAATGGCAATTTTCGGGGTTTACATCATTACCCCCTTCAAAGAAGTTTCGTCCTCGAAACTTAAACAGAGGTCCAACGGGTTGGCTAACTAATCTAACGATGTTGCTAACCAAAAACTTGGGGTTTTACATCATTACCCCCTTAAAAGAAGTTTCGTCCTCGAAACTTAAATAGAGGTCCTCCATCAAACAACGCTTACTTATACCCCAGCAAGAATCTCTCGTACATTGTTCTAACATTAACCTAGTAGATGCATCTCCTAGTGGTAAGCATGAATCCTTACACTACAGAGGTTCACACGCTAATTTGAAGAACAATTCGTTGTTTCCAATCCATGGTAACTTATGATTATTTTCCAAGAGTGGGTTACAATCCTTCTCACCTTATAACTTGTAATCAAACCTTAACACAACTTTACCTTAACCATCTTCATCATCGACTTTCTAACTGGAAAATAATTTCATTAGAAATATACACCACAAATACTAACTACCCACGCCTAAGATATTATAAGTCCCCCGTATCTCCCACTAATAACAATCCACTTCTTCCGGGCCTAAGATAACATAAAATATTGGTACTTTCTCAACAGTTTCCATACATAGGCCCAAGATAATAGCCCATAGTGGTAATTCGGTTACCAATGCCATACAGAACCTCAAGTAATGTCAAAGTGTCCAGTATTCCTTTAACTCAATTATAAGGCTCTCCTTCCTTCCTATCATCAATGTCACAATGATGCCAAACATTTCAAGATTATTTGAGAACCAAACACATTCAAGTGACATGACTTCTTTAAGAAAATCGTTATTAACCATATGAGAAAGAGGAGTTCTTGCAGATAGTCCCACACATCAAAATACTAACTCGATGCCTTAAAATTCCAATAAACCTCAACATTTTCTACCATAAAAAGCCCAAAAAAAAAAAAACTAAACTCTATTACCTAAACTAGGAGGAACTCCAACTGTTAGGGTAAGATACATAAGACACAAAGGAAGAGTAAAGCAATAATGGAAACAGCTAAGCAAGGACATGAATATTTGGAGCTACACGACCTCAGGGGCTACACGGAAGGAAACCAATCACGGGTTCTTGAGATAGCTATAAACGCTAAGGCAGATATTTAACTCTGAAAAGGACTCACTTATAATAACCCAAACATCCTCAACACTACATCTTATTTGTAATTCATTATTTAACCATAAAGCACTTAATCACGACCAAGAGACTTCTTATTTAACTTACACTTGCATATTATTATCCTATCAACCCATCAAAAGGAGTTTCGTCCTCGAAACTCGAATATCGATACACAATAATATTTAACGCCCAAACATGAATCATACGTAAACCTACTATTTCCTTAAGAGTATTTATTTAACTTCAATAGTCCCCAAAATCCGACTATACTCAACTGCAGCTTAAAGGATTTCATGTACTTACCCCATCAAAATCATTATTAATCACTAGATCTGTCCTAAAACCATTGATTTTGATACAGATCAGTCTGTCACATGTTACAAGCACAAAAGTATAAGACCTAGGGTTAGACGGAAACCTTCCTTGATACCTCTAATCATTTACTTCTCTTAACTGTAATCAGTGTAATTCACATATAAATACCTAAAACATGATCAAGCACTTTGCATAGCTCACCGAATATATATATCCTAGGCACCTAATATTAATTTAATATAATTTCTCCTCTAATAATAGTTCTAGATAACAAGAGTTACCAGTAACAGAGTTGATTAACCGCAGGAAAGAAATTTCAATAATAAACATACGATATTTAAGCGAACTCAATTAAATGATACTCCAAAAACTTAATCAGGTACAAATCCCACAGATTGCTCAACCGCAAACAGGTTTTCTCAATAACATTCATACAGTCCAAATCAAATGATACTCAGACAGAACTTAGTCAGCAGAGATTCAAACAATGTTGTGCGCATCAACCTCTTGCAGATTTCCTCATGGGTTATACCCACTTCATAGATGATTCACTTTATTCATTTGCACGTTCATAATTAAAAGGCATGTCATCAGGACTGGACAATCAAGTACACAAACTCACATGTATGAATATATCAGTATGTAAGTTAATACAGATGAGACCTTGAATCGTAAAATGGAACATAAAATTTACATCCAACGTTTAAGTGAGAGAATAAGATCGAATAGTTACACATCAAATCGATCTCATCCCGGAGTGACCGATACTACAAGAAAGTATCATTTTGCGTTCTTAACTATCTAATCATTTCGTCACCTTCGCATCATGCAGATAATATATGCACTAATCCAAATTCAAAAGCAACGCTCACTAAACAATTACACAACCATTTTTTTTTTCTTTACACCACACCAAATTAATTGATTCACTGCCCCAGTAATACAACTCAAGGTCCTAATGAGTACATTAACTCACAATTGTGCTTAACTTCACTTTACCTTAAAAGTAGTCATCTAATCGTAATACTTCCAAGAAAACTATGTTAACTATGCTTTACCGGAGGCTTCAACGAAAACTAACGCTTAAACACCAAGCTCAACTTAAGATCACGTCCCAAAACCTCCATCCCGACTCAGCGAAAAATACCTTCAAACTTTATATAAATAATTTTATTTAATTAATTTTTTTTTTCTTTGTACAACTACTCCCTTTCCTTGCTTCAAAATACCTTTGTGTTATAGCTTGAAATCCCTATAAATGTCATATCTCAAAATCATGTTTAGCTCGGCCTCACCGCAAAAGTATTCACCGAACCTTGATACTTTAAAACCAAAAATTGGTTCATCCCTGCTTAAAATTTCCAAATCGCTATTCAAAGGTCAAATTGTACATATGATCCTCCACAAAATCTCTGTCTCACCTTCTTATCTACCAACCAGTTCCTTTTCCTTAAGAGTGATCCTTACAAGCCAACATCTCACACAAACCTATGCACAATCCCTATATTATTTAGAGGCCTTTCAACCAATCTCAATTTTACTTAAAACCCAAAACCAAGTACTTGAACTTATAATTACCTACATGATCGCGACCTCAATTATTCTGCTTCAAAATCAATCTTTAACCCCCATTATTTCTTTAAAAGTGTTAGTTTAGATTTGGAATCTCGATAGAGCTATGCATAATCTACATTGTTACCTCGAGACCATCTTCTTATCCCCAATACAAAAGGATCCAACTCTGAAACCCACTTCAACTTAGATGTCCTTCCACGCACTCTCTCTGTCCCCTATTCAAGATCAATTTCCAATTTCATCCCGAGATCACACATGTCATGACCACCAATTACACCATCTATTTCTTGCTCAAAATAATTAGAGACAATCATGTTACGCCACCTCCTTATGTTCCTCAACATTCCCTATTCTTGGTTAACCTAAATCACCCTAGTTCATACGATAATACCGAAAAGGCATAATTTCGAGCTTCATCCAATTAAGCCAAATACATAGGGACAAAAATATCCTAGGGCATCACCACATAATAATTGCAACTAAATAACATTATACTCACTCCAATAATATTAGCTTCCTGCATAACATTTTGCAATGCAGACAGAATAATTCAAGTCACATGCTGAACATAAACATATTAGTATAAACAAGATGAATTAATCAAAACGTTGCAACCCATCCCACCTACTCTCACACTCCGATCATAGCTTCCTAAGTTCTAACTAAACCTAATAGAAATTTAGGAGCTACTAGGTCGTAACCCAGAGCTCTGATACCATTCTGTAACGCCCCGAAAATTTAAATTCTAAACTTAACGGTCAAGGTTAAACATTTACTGGTGGTTGCGATAGCCACGACGGTGGTGCTAAGTGGTTTCCGGCGAGGCCGTGGTGGCGTTGGTGGCTGCTGGGGTTGGTTACACAAAGAGGGAGAGGAGTGGGAGAGAAGCACGGGTTAAGGTTATATAGATTAGGGTTTGAGTAGATTATGCACTTAAGTAACATAATAAACTAATTAATACAATTAAAAAGGGACTTGGGCAACAAGACTATTAATAACCGACACTAAAAATAGTATAGGAAAAATATAGATTTTGTTTTCTGAAATTATAATAAGGATAATACAAAACAATAGCCACATAAAATTAAATCAAAAACCAAACACATATACACATATTCATCAATTATTAACATATAAAATTACCAAAACACCCCTATTCCCATCTATAACCATGCACGTAGAAAAGACTATATTACCCTTGAAAATCTCTCGACGGTCCTACGAGCTCAAGTGTTAACAATTTAACCACATAAATAATTAACGAACGTAAAATAATACTAACGACGTAACAATACTTAAAATCGGATTTTCCGGGGTTTTACAATAATAATAACAAGAAACCTTATAATAATAATAATATGACTCTTTAAAATAATATTGAAACCTCATATTATCATGGAAACTTAATAATAACTTAAAAATAATAAAATAGTTTAGGAAAACTTAATAATAATAATACGAAACATAATAAAATCATGAAACTTAATAATAATTTAAGAAACTTTAATAAAAACTTATAATCATAATAATCATGCATAAAACAGAAAAATAAACATATAGTACTTGTAAATTATTTCAAATAATTTTCATGAATCACTCTAATCAAAACCCTAAACATCATGTACCTAAAATAACCACATGCCTCACATATTAGCAACCATTAACAATAGAATTACAAGCATAAGTTAAACCATAAAATTACATCCATAGAATCAGATTTAAGCAATTAATATGAATGATGAATAACAATAATAAATAGAAGAAGTAAAACAAAGCAGAACAATTAGGTTTAGGGTATACTGGCAACGTTGGGTTGGACTAGCAGAGCTTCGGTGGAGGTGGCGGCGACTGGGCACAGCACCGATGGTGGCGTCGAGGGAATAGAGCGGTGGACAATCGCGTGATGCGACTAGGCGACGCTGCGTTATTAATGCGGGCTGCGATCGGCTCGCGACAACGGCAGCATCATCGGTTGCTCTTTGCGAGTTTGGGGCGTCGATGGTCGAGGTCAGGTGGTGGTGCGTCGGGATGAGGTGGTGGTGCGGTGGTGACTGTGGCGGCGTGATGGTGATTGGCTGGGCAGAAAACAGCGCACATCAGGGGCTCTTTTGGGGTGGGTTTTGCGGCAACAGACCAAGCGACGGTGGTAGGTGGTGGTCGGAAAAGGTGGAGGTGGCGGTCGGCGATGAAATGGGGACGGAAAGTGGGTGGTAGGAGGTGGTTGGTGTGTCGTTATGGCTTGGTGCGTCGGGATGGGAGTAGCAAGGGAGCTACGAAGAAAGGAAAATAGAGAGAAAAAGAAGATTCCAGCCGATGCAAAAAAAATTAGGGTATTATAAAAAGGGTAGGGTTCCCAAATAGGGTATTTATAGAGGGCGAAATTAGGGTAAAATTAGTACAAATTAAACCTAGGTGTTAGTAACACCCTTCCAAAATTAATCTTTTCTTAAAACAACACCTTTCCTTAAACAGTTTTTTGATTTACAAACTGATCCCAATTAATTTTAACCAATACCTAAAAAGTCTCTAACTGATATTATTCGATCAATAAAAAATTCTAACGGACTCACTCGCGGTCCTATAAGCTCTACGTGATGACCATATATATTTAAACGGGAAAATTACACACGTAAGGAATTTTAACGGTAAGAATAATGGCAATTTTCGGGGTTTACATCATTACCCCCTTCAAAGAAGTTTCGTCCTCGAAACTTAAACAGAGGTCCAACGGGTTAGCTAACTAATCTAACGATGTTGCTAACCAAAAACTTGGGGTTTTACATCATTACCCCCTCAAAAGAAGTTTCGTCCTCAAAACTTAAATAGAGGTCCTCCATCAAACAACGCTTACGTATACCCCAGCGAGAATCTCTCGTACATTGTTCTAACATTAACCTAGTAGATGCATCTCCTAGTGGTAAGCATGAATCCTGACACTACAGAGGTTCACACGCTAATTTGAAGAACAATTCGTTGTTTCCAATCCATGGTAACTTATGATAATTTTCCAAGAGTGGGTTATAATACTTCTCACCTTATAACTTGTAATCAAACCTTAACACAACTTTACCCTAACCATCTTCATCATCGACTTTCTAACTGTAAAATAATTTCATTAGAAATATACACCACAAATACTAACTACCCACGCCTAAGATATTATAAGTCCCTCGTATCTCCCACTAATAACAATCCACTTCTTCCGGGCCTAAGATAACATAAAATATTGGTACTTTCTCAACAGTTTCCATACATAGGCCCAAGATAATAGCCCATAGTGGTAATTCGGTAGCCACTGCCATACAGAACCTCAAGTAATGTCAAAGTGTCCAGTATTCCTTTAACTCAATTGTAAGGCTCTCCTTCCATCCTATCATCAATGTCACAATGATGCCAAACATTTCAAGATTATTTGAGAACCAAACACATTCAAGTGACATGACTTCTTTAAGAAAATCGTTATTAACCATATGAGAAAGAGGAGTTCTCGCAGATAGTCCCACACATCAAAATACTAACTCGATGCCTTAAAATTCCAATAAACCTCAACGTTTTCTACCATAAAAAGCCCAAAAAAAAAAAACTAAACTCTATTACCTAAACTAGGAGGAACTCCAACTGTTAGGGTAAGATACATAAGACACAAAGGAAGAGTAAAGCAATAATGGAAACAGCTAAGCAAGGACATGAGTATTTGGAGCTACACGACCTCAGGGCCTACACGGAAGGAAACCAATCACGGGTTCTTGAGATAGCTATAAACGCTAAGGCAGATATTTAACTCTGAAAAGGGCTCACTTATAATAACCCAAACATGCTGACCACCACATCTTATTTGTAATTCATTATTTAACCCTAAAGCACTTAATCACGCCCAAGACACTTCTTATTTAACTTACACTTGCATATTATTATCCTCTCAACCCATCAAAAGGAGTTTCGTCCTCAAAACTCGAATATCGATACACAATAATATTTAACGCCCAAACATGAATCATACCTAAACCTACTATTTCCTTAAGAGTATTTATTTAACTTCAATAGTCCCCAAAATCCGACTATACCCAACTGCAGCTTAAAGGATTTCATGTACTTACCCCATCAAGATCATTATTAATCACTAGATTTGTCCTAAAACCATTGATTTTGATACAGATCAGTCTGTCACATGTTACAAGCACAAAAGTATAAGACCCAGGGTTAGACGGAAACCTTCCTTGATACCTCTAATCATTTACTTCTCTTAACTGTAATCAGTGTAATTCACATATAAATACCTAAAACATGATCAAGCACTTTGCATAGCTCACCGAATATATATATCCTAGGCACCTAATATTAATTTAATATAATTTCTCCTCTAACAATAATTCTAGGTAACAAGAGTTACTAGTAACAGAGTTGATTAACTGCAGGAAAGAAATTTCAATAATAAACATACGATATTTAAGCGAACTCAATTAAATGATACTCCACAGACTTAATCAGGTACAAATCCCACAGATTGCTCAACCGCAAACAGGTTTTCTCAATAACATTCATACAGTCCAAATCAAATGATACTCAGACAGAACTTAGTCAGCAAAGATTCAAACAATGTTGTGCGCATCAACCTCTTGCAGATTTCCTCATGGGTTATACCCACTTCATAGATGATTGACTTTATTCATTTGCACGTTCATAATTAAAAGGCAAGTCATCAGAACTGGACAATCAAGTACACAAACTCACATGTATGAATATATCAGTATGTAAGTTAATACAGATGAGACCTTGAATCGTAAAATGGAACATAAAATTTACATCCAACGTTTAAGTGAGAGAATAAGATCAAATAGTTACACATCAAATCGATCTCATCCCGGAGTGACCGATACTACAAGAAAGTATCATTTTGCATTCTTAACTATCTAACCATTTCGTCACCTTCGCATCATGCAGATAATATATGCACTATTCCAAATTCAAAAGCAATGCTCACTCAACAATTACACAATCATTTTTTTTTCTTTACACCACACCAAATTAATTGATTCACTGCCCCAGTAATACAACTCAAGGTCCTAATGAGTACATTAACTCACAATTGTGCTTAACTTCACTTTACCTTAAAAGTAGTCATCTAATCGCAATACTTCCAAGAAAACTATGTTAACTCAGCTTTACCGGAGGTCTTCAACGAAAACTAACGCTTAAACACCAAGCTCAACTTAAGATCACGTCACAAAACCTCCATCCCAACTCAGCGACAAATACCTTCAACCATTATATAAATAATTTTATTTAATTAATTTTTTTTTCTTTGTACAACTACTCCCTTTCCTTGCTTCAAAATACCTTCGTGTTATAGCTTGAAATCTCTATAAATGTCATATCTCAAAATCATGTTTAGCTCAGCCTCACCGCAAAGGTATTCACCGTACCTTGATACTTTAAAACCAAAAATTGGTTCATCCCTGCTTAAAATTTCCAAATCGCTATTCAAAGGTCAAATTGTACATATGATCCTCCACAAAATCTATGTCTCACCTTCTTATCTCAAAACCAATTCCTTTTCCTTAAGAGTGATCCTTACAAGCCAACATCTCAAACAAACCTATGCACAATCCCTATATTATTTAGAGGCCTTTCAACCAATCTCAATTTTACTTAAAACCCAAAACCAAGTTGAACTTATAATTACCTACATGATCGCGACCTCAATTATTCTACTTCAAAATCAATCTTTAACCCCCATTATTTCTTTAAAAGTGTTACTTTAGACTTGGAATCTCGATAGAGCTATGCATAATCTAAATTGTTACCTCGAGACCATCTTCTTATCCCCAATACAAAAGGATCCAACTCTGAAACCCACTTCAACTTAGATGTCTTCCCACGCACTCTCTCTGTCCCCTATTCAAGATCAATTTCCAATTTCATCCCGAGATCACACATGTCATGACCACCAATTACACCATCTATTTCTTGCTCAAAATAATTAGAGACAATCATGCTACGCCACCTCCTTATGTTCCTCATCATTCCCTATTCTCGGTTAACCTAAATCACCCTAGTTCATACGATAATACCGAAAAGGCATAATTTCGAGCTTCATCCAATTAAGCCAAATACATAGGGACAAAAATATCCTAGGGCTTCACCACATAATAATTGCAACTAAATAACATTATACTCACTCCAATAATATTAGCTACCTGCATAACATTTTGCAATGCAGACAGAATAATTCAAGTCACATGCTGAACATAAACATATTAGTATAAACAAGATGAATTAATCAAAACGTTGCAACCCATCCCACCTACTCTCACACTCCGATCTTAGCTTCCTAAGTTCTAACTAAACCTAATAGAAATTTAGGAGCTACTAGGTCGTAACCCAGAGCTCTGATACCATTCTGTAACGCCCCGAAAATTTAAATTCTAAACTTAACGGTCAAGGTTAAACATTTACTGGTGGTTGCGAAGGCTACGACGGTGGTGCTATGTGGTTTCCGGCGAGGCTGTGGTGGCGCTGGTGGCTGCTGGGGTTGGTTACACAGATCGGGAGAGGAGTGGGGGAGAGGCACGGGTTAAGGTTATATAGATTAGGGTTTGAGTAGATTATGCACTTAATTAACATAATAAACTAATTAATACAATTAAAAAGGGACTTGGGCAACAAGACTATTAATAACCGACACTAAAAATAGTATAGGAAAAAAATAGATTTTGTTTTCTGAAATTATAATAAGGATAATACAAAAAAATAGCCACGTAAAATTAAATCAAAAACTAAACACATATACACATATTCATCAATTATTAACACATAAAATTACCAAAACACCCCTATTCCCATCTATAACCATGCACGTAGAAAAGACTATATTACCCTTGAAAATCTCACGACGGTCCTACGAGCTCAAGTGTTAACAATTAAACCACAGAAATAATTAATGAACGTAAAATAATACTAACGACGTAACGATGCTTAAAATCGGATTTTCCGAAGTTTTACAATAATAATAACAAGAAACCGTATAATAATAATAATATGACTCTTTAAAATAATATTGAAACCTAATATTATCATGGAAACTTAATAATAACTTAAAAATAATAAAACGAAACTCAATAATAGTTTAGGAAAACTTAATAATAATAATACGAAACATAATAAAATCATAAAACTTAATAATAACTTAAGAAACTTTAATAATAACTTATAATCATAATAATCATGCATAAAACAGAAAAATAAACATATAATACTTGTAAATTATTTCAAATAATTTTCATGAATCACTCTAATCAAAACCCTAAACATCATGTACCTAAAATAACCACATGCCTCACATATTAGAAACCATTAACAATAGAATTACAAGCATAAGTTAAACCAATAAAATTACATCTATAGAATCAGATTTAAGCAATTAATATGAATGATGAATAACAATAATAAATAGAAGAAGTAAAACAAAGCAGAACAATTAGGTTTAGGGTATACTGGCAACGTTGGGTCGGACTGGCAGAGCTCCGGTGGAGGTGGCGGCGACAGGGCACAGCACCGACGGTGGCGTCGAGGGAATAGAGCGGTGGACAATCACCGGCGGTCGACTAGGGCGGCACGTCGGGTCTGGGCTGCGATCTGGCTCGACAGCAACAGCAGTCATCAGGGTTGCTCTTCGCGAGTTTGGGGCGTCGATGGTCGAGGTCAGGTGGTGGTGCGTCGCGATGAGGTGGTGGTGCGGTGGTGACTGTGGCGGCGTGATGGTGATTGGCTAGGCAGAAAACAGCGCACAGCAGGGGCTCTTTTGGGGTGGGTTTTGCGGCGGCGGACCAAGCGACGGTGGTAGGTGGTGGTCGGAAAAGGTGGAGGTGGCGGTCGGCGATAAAATGGGGACGGAAAGTGGGTGGTAGGAGGTGGTTGGTGTGTGGTTATTGCTTGGTGCGGCGGGATGGGAGTAGCAAGGGAGCTACGAAGAAAGGAAAATAGAGAGAAAAAGAAGATTTCGGCCAATGCAAAAAAAATTAGGGTAATATAAAAAGGGTAGGGTTCCCAAATAGGGTATTTATAGAGGGCGAAATTAGGGTAAAAATAGTACAAATTAAACCTAGGTGTTAGTAACACCCTTCCAAAATTAATCTTTTCTTAAAACAACACCTTTCCTTAAACAGTTTTTTGTTTTACAAACTGACCCCAATTAATTTTAACCGATACCTAAAAAGTCTCTAACTGATATTAGTCGATCAATAAAAAATTCTAACGGACTCACTCGAGGTCCTATAAGCTCCACGTGATGACCATATATATTTAAACGGGAAAATTACACACGTCAGGAATTTTAACTGTAAGAATGATGGAAATTTTCGGGGTTTTACATCATTACCCCCTTCAAAGAAGTTTCGTTCTCGAAACTTAAACAGAGGTCCAACGGGTTGGCTAACTAATCTAACGATGTTGCTAACCAAAAACTTGGGTTTTACATCATTACCCCCCTTAAAAGAAGTTTCGTCCTCGAAACTTAAATAGAGGTCCTCCATCAAACAACGCTTACTTATACCCCAGCAAGAAGCTCTCGTACATTGTTCTAACATTAACCTAGTAGATGCATCTCCTAGTGGTAAGCATGAATCCTGACACTACAGAGGTTCACACGCTAATTTGAAGAACAATTCGTTGTTTCCAATCCATGGTAACTTATGATAATTTTCCAAGAGTGGGTTACAATTTTTCTCACCTATAACTTGTAATCAAACCTTAACACAACTTTACCTTAACCATCTTCATCATCGACTTTCTAACTGTAAAATAATTTCATTAGAAATATACACCACAAATACTAACTACCCACGCCTAAGATATTATAAGTCCCTCGTATCTCCCACTAATAACAATCCACTTCTTCCGGGCCTAAGATAACATAAAATATTGGTACTTTCTCAACAGTTTCCATACATAGGCCCAAGATAATAGCCCATAGTGGTAATTCGGTAGCCAATGCCATACAGAACCTCAAGTAATGTCAAAGTGTCCAGTATTCCTTTAACTCAATTGTAAGGCTCTCCTTCCTTCCTATCATCAATGTCACAATGATGCCAAACATTTCAAGATTATTTGAGAACCAAACACATTCAAGTGACATGACTTCTTTAAGAAAATCGTTATTAACCATATGAGAAAGAGGAGTTCTCGCAGATAGTCCCACACATCAAAATACTAACTCGATGCCTTAAAATTCCAATAAACCTCAACGTTTTCTACCATAAAAAGCCCAAAAAAAAAAACTAAACTCTATTACCTAAACTAGGAGGAACTCCAACTGTTAGGGTAAGATACATAAGACACAAAGGAAGAGTAAAGCAATAATGGAAACAGCTAAGCAAGGACATGAGTATTTGGAGCTACACGACCTCAGGGCCTACACGGAAGGAAACCAATCACGGGTTCTTGAGATAGCTATAAACGCTAAGGCAGATATTTAACTCTGAAAAGGACTCACTTATAATAACCCAAACATGCTCAACACTACATCTTATTTGTAATTCATTATTTAACCCTAAAGCACTTAATCACGCCCAAGACACTTCTTATTTAACTTACACTTGCATATTATTATCCTCTCAACCCATCAAAAGGAGTTTCGTCCTCAAAACTCGAATATCGATACACAATAATATTTAACGCCCAAACATGAATCATACCTAAACCTACTATTTCCTTAAGAGTATTTATTTAACTTCAATAGTCCCCAAAATCCGACTATACCCAACTGCAGCTTAAAGGATTTCATGTACTTACCCCATCAAGATCATTATTAATCACTAGATTTGTCCTAAAACCATTGATTTTGATACAGATCAGTCTGTCACATGTTACAAGCACAAAAGTATAAGACCCAGGGTTAGACGACAACCTTCCTTGATACCTCTAATCATTTACTTCTCTTAACTGTAATCAGTGTAATTCACATATAAATACCTAAAACATGATCAAGCACTTTGCATAGCTCACCGAATATATATATCCTAGGCACCTAATATTAATTTAATATAATTTCTCCTCTAACAATAATTCTAGGTAACAAGAGTTACTAGTAACAGAGTTGATTAACTGCAGGAAAGAAATTTCAATAATAAACATACGATATTTAAGCGAACTCAATTAAATGATACTCCACAAACTTAATCAGGTACAAATCCCACAGATTGCTCAACCGCAAACAGGTTTTCTCAATAACATTCATACAGTCCAAATCAAATGATACTCAGACAGAACTTAGTCAGCAGAGATTCAAACAATGTTGTGCGCATCAACCTCTTGCAGATTTCCTCATGGGTTATACCCACTTCATAGATGATTCACTTTATTCATTTGCACGTTCATAATTAAAAGGCATGTCATCAGGACTGGACAATCAAGTACACAAACTCACATGTATGAATATATCAGTATGTAAGTTAATACAGATGAGACCTTGAATCGTAAAATGGAACATAAAATTTACATCCAACGTTTAAGTGAGAGAATAAGATCGAATAGTTACACATCAAATCGATCTCATCCCGGAGTGACCGATACTACAAGAAAGTATCATTTTGCGTTCTTAACTATCTAATCATTTCGTCACCTTCGTATCATGCAGATAATATATGCACTAATCCAAATTCAAAAGCAACGCTCACTCAACAATTACACAACCATTTTTTTTTTTCTTTACACCACACCAAATTAATTGATTCACTGCCCCAGTAATACAACTTAAGGTCCTAATGAGTACATTAACTCACAATTGTGCTTAACTTCACTTTACCTTAAAAGTAGTCATCTAATCGCAATACTTCCAAGAAAACTATGTTAACTCAGCTTTACCGGAGGTCTTCAACGAAAACTAACGTTTAAACACCAAGCTCAACTTAAGATCACGTCCCAAAACCTCCATCCCGACTCAGCGACAAATACCTTCAACCTTTATATAAATAATTTTATTTAATTAATTTTTTTTTCTTTGTATAACTACTCCCTTTCCTTGCTTCAAAATACCTTCGTGTTATAGCTTGAAATCCCTATAAATGTCATATCTCAAAATCATGTTTAGCTCGGCCTCACCGCAAAAGTATTCACCGAACCTTGATACTTTAAAACCAAAAATTGGTTCATCCCTGCTTAAAATTTTCAAATCGCTATTCAAAGGTCAAATTGTACATATGATCCTCCACAAAATCTCTGTCTCACCTTTTTATCTCAAAACTAGTTCCTTTTCCTCAAGAGTGATCCTTATAAGCCAAGATCTCAAACAAACCTATGCACAATCCCTATATTATTTAGAGGCCTTTCAACCAATCTCAATTTTACTTAAAACCCAAAACCAAGTTGAACTTATAATTACCTACATGATCGCGACCTCAATTATTCTGCTTCAAAATCAATCTTTAACCCCCATTATTTCTTTAAAAGTGTTACTTTAGACTTGGAATCTCGATAGAGCTATGCATAATCTAAATTGTTACCTCGAGACCATCTTCTTATCCCCAATACAAAAGGATCCAACTATGAAACCCACTTCAACTTAGATGTCCTCCCACACACTCTCTCTATCCCCTATTCAAGATCAATTTCCAATTTCATCCCGAGATCACACATGTCATGACCACCAATTACACCATCTATTTCTTGCTCAAAATAATTAGAGACAATCATGCTACGCCACCTCCTTATGTTCCTCATCATTCCCTATTCTCGGTTAACCTAAATCACCATAGTTCATACGATAATGCCCAAAAGGCATAATTTCGAGCTTCATCCAATTAAGCCAAATACATAGGGACAAAAATATCCTAGGGCTTCACAACATAATACTTGCAACTAAATAACATTATACTCACTCCAATAATATTAGCTTCCTGCATAACATTTTGCAATGCAGACAGAATAATTCAAGTCACATGCTGAACATAAACATATTAGTATAAACAAGATGAATTAATCAAAACGATGCAACCCATCCCACCTACTCTCACACTCCGATCTTAGCTTCCTAAGTTCTAACTAAACCTAATAGAAACTTAGGAGCTACTAGGTCGTAACCCAGAGCTCTGATACCATTCTGTAACGCCCCGAAAATTTAAATTCTAAACTTAACGGTCAAGGTTAAACATTTACTAACATTAAAAGTGGAAGACTCATTTTTTTTTCTTTTTATTAACTTGGGCGTTATTGCCGTATCCCCGAAGGAATACAAGGCAAGAAAGAGGAACTAACGACTACTAATTATTTACTTCAATTTTACAAACAGAAGAAACTCGAATTTTAGAGACAACACATACTAAACATTTATCGACTTCAAATCTAAAACACGAACAAAGCTATATTCTCAAAACTTCTAACTTCAAGACTAACGTCCTCACTTCTAGTTCTCGTTCCCATCACAGAACTCTTCACCTAAAAACAAAACATTTAAACACATGAGGGGGGATAACCTCAATAATGTCTACCCCTAACAGTCAAAACATTATACAATTCATTTCAACACATTTTAAAGGAAGGGGAAACGAGTCAAACATTTCAAAATATCTTTAACTAGTCAACCTTACCTGTTTCCAGATTTTAAAGCGGGCGGGGCTTCCGTATTGCCTCTCGGAGTCCAAAAGACTCGCGGAACATACTTCGGAGCCCCAAGGACTCGCATAAACATATCTCAATACTTTTCTTTTCTTTTCTTCTCTTTTCTTCGGAGTCCCACAGACTCGCATAAACAATTTCATTCAACTGATCAGCGCATAACTCACAACCACATTACCAGGCATTACCTGGTCTCTTGACAGTCTCACTCACAGGTATTCGACCTAGTCTAGGCGAGACTGCCCGAACCCGCATTTTTCTCATAGCCTTTAATTAGTCAGGTTTCATGTCTCATATCATTTCAGTATCAACTAACATTTTCAAATTCAACATTTCCAAATCAATACTGCTAAACCACAATTTCCAAATCAACACACTTTCAAAACAAAACCAAGAAATGTCCAATCTTTATCAAACAAAGATTAATCACTTTCTCAATCAAACAGACAATCTAGTTTCATTTAAAAGTCCCCGTCGGGATGCAAGTTTCAAGACAACAGTAATATCAACAAAACAGTTCAAGGGCATCCAAAGGGAGTTAGGGCATAGACATTACCTGGATAGCTTCTTTTTACTGCAACACTTACACAAGGGAGCTAACTATCGCGTCGTTTTGCTCGGACCTAGTATTCGAATATAAACTTCTAAAATTAATACTCGATCTCTATAAAAGTTAGTTACGCACGAATCCTACCCTACCTTATAAAAATTTGCTGGGAGGTGCCATACATTCTTAACAACTGACCACTGGGGGACAACATTTTTTTAATGCACTCAAAGGGGACAAAGTTGTCAAACAAATGGCTCCCAGGTGACTTTTCAGCCATTCATAGTCGGAAAACGGTGACAGTTGAGTAAAGTTAAATTTTTTTAATTTACTTAGATTAATGCCGAGACTACCCTCCCTTTCTCCTTCCTCCTTCAACACCTAATATCCCACTCAAGTTTCAACACCTGAAGACTAGAGAAAGAGAACACCGCCCAAAAGGAGTGCACCTGAGCAGAGAACCGAAGGATATCAACCGGGAGGGAACATCGACCACCCGAGCGAAGGGGCAAGTAACCCAGCGACGAAAACTCGACCACCTAGAGAGCCACCGGAAACCCAGCGTCCAAGGACGACGATAAGAGCGGCCCGACGACCAGGTATGGCAGTCAAATCGGAAGATGAGGGGGTGTTTGGGAGGAGGCGAAAGGTCAGGATTGGATAGGAGGTGAGGAGAAGGGTCGAGGCGCCACCAAAGAATCGAGCACCAACCTCCGGAGGCCGATTAAACCTCCAGCACCGGACCGATCGCCGTGAAAGAGGATCAGTGTGGAGGAGGCGAATCGGCGCAGAGCACTGTCAGTTCATTCCTATCAATTCCTCGTCAATTCCCATCATCAATTCCTCAAATCCTATACAAAATTTAGCACCTGGGTTTCAAATTCGGCGATGCAATTTCAAATTTCGATCGTCTTGACATAGTTTGGTCTCGAAATCGATTGTTGTCAAGGGTGTTCTACTCCAACAGGTTGTTCAAGTTGTCGTTGTTATCATCCTTTTTGCAGTACTTTTTTACTTCTCGCTTCAATCTCAATTGGGTTTTGCTTATTTTGATCTGGGTATGCCTACTTTTCTTCAAATTTGAGGCAGTTTGGAAGTATTTGATGCAGTGTTAATTGGGTTTGCTTGTTTTGATCTGGGTATGCCTGCTTTTCTTCAAATTTGAGGCAGTTTGGTAGTACTTGATGTAGTATTAATTGGGTTTTGCATCCTTCTACTTCTTCCGAACTTCAAGCAACGTCGCCAAACTCGATTCACCACCCCATCTCTTACCGCCATGGTTGTGAACAAGTTAGAGTGAATTTTTAGTGAAAGTTTGGATTTTGATCGAAAATTGAGGGTGGAGACTGATTTGTGGAGGTGGGTTTTGGGCAAATTTGGGCACAATTTACCGCCCTGAACACCGTTGGACACAAGGGGAATGGAGCAGGCAAAAATAAGGGCAACATGGTCTTTTCACAAACTTCCCCAAGGGCTTTTTAGTATTTTCATTGATTCCGGCTATAAATGGCCGAAAAGTCACCTGGGAGCCATTTGTTTGACAACTTTGTCCCCTTTGAGTGCATTAAAAAAATGTGGTCCCCCAGTGGTCAGTTGTTAAGAACGTATGGCACCTCCCAGCAAATAAGCCTTTAGCTTATTTGTTAGTTAGCCATGGCATATAAAACCTCATGAAATCAAAAACATCACAATACACATTTTTTTAAAGGTAAAATAATAAAATCGGACCAATGCATTTAAAACCGTAATTTGATACTAATACTTTAATAATAATATTACGTAGGATTTCGAACGTCATATTCATATGGAACTTTATAATAATATTACATAGGGTTTTTGGAACATAATATTCGTATTACCACATAACAACATGAAAACTTTATAAAAACTTTAATAGCAAAGTATATGAAACTTTAATACTAAGACATATGAAACTTTCAGGAAACTTTATAATAATCATAATAATACGAAACTTTATAATAATAATAATAATAATAACACAAAACCTTATAATAATAATAACAAGAAACCTTATAATAATAATAATAATATGATTCTTTAAAATAATATGGAAACCTAATATTATCATGGAAACTTAATAATAACGTAAAAATAATAAAACGAAACTTAATAATAGTTTAGGATACTTTAATAATAATAATACGAAACATAATAAAATCATGAAACTTAATAATAACTTATGAAACTTTAATAATAACTTATAATCATAATAATCATGCATAAAACAGAAAAATAAACATATAATACTTGTAAATTATTTCAAATAATTTTCATGAATCACTCTAATCAAAACCCTAAACATCATGTACCTAAAATAACCACATGCCTCACATATTAGAAACCATTAACAATAGAATTACAAGCATAAGTTAAACCCATAAAATTACACCTATAGAATCAGATTTAAGCAATTAATATGAATGATGAATGACAATAATAAATAGAAGAAGTAAAACAAAGCAGAACAATTAGTTTTAGGGTATACTGGCAGCGTTGGGTCGGACTGGCAGAGCTCCGGTGGAGGTGACGGTGACAGGGCACAGCACCGACGGTGGCGTCGAGGGAAGAGAGCAGTGGACAATCGCCGGCGGTCGACTAGGGCGGCACGTCGGGTCTGGGCTGCGATTTGGCTCGACAGCAACAGCAGTCATCAGGGTTGCTCTTCACGAGTTTGGGGTGTCGATGGTCGAGGTCAGGTGGTGGTGCGTCGTGATGAGGTGGTGGTGCGGTGGTGACTGTGGCGGCGTGATGGTGATTGGCTGGGCAGAAAACAGCACACAGCAGGGGCTCTTTTTGGGTGGGTTTTGCGGCGGCGGACCAGGCGACGGTGGTAGGTGGTGGTCGGAAAAGGTGGAGGTGGCGGTCGGCGATGAAATGGGGACGGAAAGAGGGTGGTAGGAGGTGGTTGGTGTGTGGTGGTGGCTTGGTGCGTCGGGATGGGAGTAGCAAGGGAGGAAGAAAGGAAAATAGAGAGAAAAAGAAGATTGCGGTCGATGCAAAAAAAATTAGGGTATTATAAAAAAAGGTAGGATTCCCAAATAGGGTATTTATAGAGGGTGAAATTAGGGTAAAATTAGTACAAATTAAACCTAGGTGTTAGTGACACCCTTCCAAAATTAATCTTTTCCTAAAACAACACCTTTCCTTAAACAATTTTTTTTTTTTACAAACTGATCCCAATTAATTTTAACCGATACCCAAAAAGTCTCTAACTGATATTATTCGATCGATAAAAACTTCTAACAGACTCATTCGCGGTCCTATAAGCTCCACGTGATAACCATATATAATTAAACGGGAAAATTACATACGTCAGAAATTTTAACGGTAAGAATAATGGAAATTTTCGGGGTTTTACGGGTCCTAGCAGTGGTAGTTCTACCATTAAAATTGAAAAAAACTGGTTAGATTGGATTGATACGTAAAGAATTCAATGCAATTAAGATGACATTGCTAAAAGTAATACATAAAATGCAGAGCATCATCAGTAGTGCTTATACTTGTGGATTAAGACGAGACCTCTCATGCATATCATGCACAATATATTGATATCTTCATTTTGTTGTTCAACTACTCAATCATTTCTTTTCAGAATAATCTTTTTTGCAGAACTCCACTTGCTTCGTAATATTCTTTTCTTAGGTATTGGAATCCTTCAATTTGTTTGGATTATTTATTGACCTTTTTTTTATTCTAAAAGACATAAGCGCGCACTAAAAATTTGAGGGAAAGATATTGTTGCACCAAATATTTTCCCTATGTTAATGATATACAATGTTATAATTAACTAAGTTCTTTTCAAACAACACATGTTAAGAAAATATTTACACAGAAAAATAATACTCAAGTGTTTTTCTCATGTTCAATGTCTATGATATCTTTATGATTTCATATTATCTCTCATAAAGATAGTTGTTATCTATCAATTATTCTGTTTAAAGAAATGTTACATACTATTTTACTTTATGCTTCTTATTAATGGTGACGGAAAACAAGACAAGCAAAGAGATTTTAAGCAATGGAAAGGGCGAAGAGAGTAGTAAAAAGCCTTCAAAGATGGAGTTATGCTAGTTTTAAGTGGTATTGGAGGTGGCTATGGGGGTTTGTGTTGGTGGAATTGGACTAGGTACATAGGCAGGGCATGCAATGGTAGGACATGCAGATGATAGTCAATGAAGTCGTTGCAGTTTACAAATAGACGGACAATTGTTCATGTGGCCTGATCATCAACATCAATAGGTCTTGCTGATGACTTTAACAGTTACAAATAGGCAAGATGGTTTAAGTCCTGTTTAGGATGGCTAACACTCGAGCACATTTGATGGTTTAGGATGAGATTTGAAGTTAGTGTTAGGGTGTGTTTGGTTGAGATGATGATTTTACCCTTTTCTGGAAAATGATTTTCCTATTTTCTGGTGTTTGGTGACTGGAATATGGAGAAAATCATTTTTCAAGAAAATGATTTTTAATCACCCCTTTGTAAATTATTTTATTGACTTCAACCTAATAAAAATCATTTTCTCCCTCTCTCCCCTACTCTCTCTCTCTCTCTTTCTTCTTTCATTCTCTCTGCCTCCATCATTCACTCCCACGGATCAATTTGAATATTCTCTCTCTCTCTTTCTCTCCACCACTCCCTCTCATACACCCGTTTTAAACTTTTAATATCCTCTCTCTCTCTCTCTCTCTCTCTCTTCTCTCTTCCACCACTCTTTCCCCTGCGCCCGTTTTAATATTCCTCTCTTTCTCTCTCTCAACCACTCTCTCTCATGCACCATTTTTAATATTTCTCTCTCTCTCTCTCTCTCTCTCTCTCTCAACCACTCTTTCTCGTACACCCTTTTTAATATTTCTCTCTCCCGCCCCCCTCCACCACTTTCTCCTACACACGCATTTTAATCTCTGTCTCCTTATTGTCAAACCAGTGAAAATCATTTTCTTGTGTACCAAACACGGGAAAATATCAAATAATAATTCATTTTCTAAAAAAATCATTTTATTAAGAAACCTATTTTCATAGAAAACAATTTTCATTTACACCAAACACACCCTTAGCAAAAGTTAATAACTTTTTTGGGCAAAATCAATGAAGCACTTCAACAAAAATCCTCAAATTGTTGAGTAAATTTTTCAAAAGATAGAACTTTCATGGGACTACTGTAAAACCTTTCTGAAAAATTGTTTTCCGAGGGAGGTGTTCTGTCCCATAGAAGTTTCCATAAGATTTTCAGAAAAAGGTTTCCTTCAATTCGAAGATTTTGTGTAAAAGTTAACGAATGTAACAATCAAATAGATCTAGTTTTCTTTTGTTTTTTTTAATGTGAAATTTATGGGTAACTTCATTTTATTAAAATTACCAGTTTTTGCCTAAATTTAACAAAATTTAACAAAAATTACCAAAGTTAAAAAACATAAAAAATTAATTTTGATATATTTGTGGAACTTTGCCAAAAGTTATCAAAAGTTACAAAAATTTAACTTTTACTCAATTACTTTTTACCCATGAATTTTATACACCGGTGATAGGGTAATTTATAACTAATGAAATATACCAAACATTCAATGAATCTTGTATTGTTGAAATTGAAGACAATTTTTTACAATGTAGGTCATTTTTAAGTAAAGAAATACTAACAACCTAAAAATTGAAGGCTGTCATTAACAATTTTGTCATTTCTAAAAAACATTTTTAAAAAAGAAACTAAAGGTCATAATATTTCGTTTAACAATTCTTCAAAAATTATTAAAACATACGAAAATTGAAGTGTATTAACAATAATTTTGGTCATGTTTTCGTTAAAAATACAACCTATCTTATTTAAGAGAGTCCATAACAAATTGCACAATTGCCATAAAAGACAGTCTAACACAAGTTCATGTTCAAAGCCCAACACCACAAGACAAGCAAACCCCTTCCAAAGAGTATTTTATGTCCTTGGTGCCCTTGACACTCAGTTATAAAAGTACTCCAAAAAATTAGATCATCCACATAGTAAGCCATACATTCCTTGGGACTGTGCGTAGTAGCCTAACTCTCTCTCGTACGCGTGCGCATACACATAGATAGATTTCTCTTCTTAATGGACACTCTGTCCATCAATTGAACCATTGGAAGGGCTTTTGATGATCCACCAAGGGAGTCCTTGTCCACTATAATGGAGATTCTTTCGAGCTAGCAAAGGTAGATGATCAAGGAAAAACCACCCAGGAAACCATCCAAAGTTACTGAACCACCTGAGTCGTTGAAGGCCTAGAGTCGTTAACAGCTTAGAGTTGTAAGCTACCCTAAGTCATTGACCTCCCAAATTGGTCGTCGTTCCAATTGACCTCCTGGAAACAAGATATAGTTGTTTTCTTATCATTGTCCTAGGCAAAAGCTGGCCGGTATCCCATTCCAAGATTCAAGTCCGGCCAATTTGAAACAACCAAGCAATTCATCCTTTCAAGGCCAAGGGTCAAGAGTTCAACTCAACCAATCGGTCCATACTCATGAATCAAGTCAACCTCAACCCATTCCAAGATTCAAGTCCAGCAATCCATCCTTCCAAATCTAAGGGTCAAGAGTTCTAATCAACCGATCAGTCCATACTCACGAATCTAGTCTACCTCAAATCCAGCCGCCACTAGTGAAAGTTAATTCTCTATAGTCCCCTAGAAATATTGATTTATTTTAGCCAGAACAAGCCATATTTTGGGACACTCAAAAGATTTGTCATTTGTGAATGAAGCAAACTATATTTTAAATTCTAGGACAAGATTGTCTCACTTATAAATTATCGTGACTTTAGACAATCTCTTCTATAACTGACTTTATAAATGCTCTGCTTGACTAATATCATACAACAGTGAAGTTTTAAAACTAACATAATTACAGTAATAATTTATCAATCAACAAATCAACTCACAACTTCGGGGAAAGTTAATCCAAATAGAATTTTAGTAACCATCATATTCATAAAATTCATCACTTACAAGTCTCTAAATCTACATCAACGTCATCAAGACAGTTTGTCACGAGACCCAAGCAATATAATGTGGTTAACAAGAATTCTTTACAGGAAAACAAAATATCAGAAACCTGTGATTTGGAAATCGTTTCCAATCCATGCAATGAATTTTACACTTATAGTTGCAAGTCCAGCCAAAGCTACACTTGAGCACCCATGGACGTGATTGGAGCAAGCTTTATCAGGTTCAGAGATAAGGATATTATTGGACATTGATGGCCATGGTTATAGCTCATAGCTCAAAAGCAATGGAGGAACACTACAATATGCTATTTACATACATCATAATCATATACAAACAATTCACAACAACATAACTACACAAACATCAATCATGTATCGAGTTTAATTTAGAACTACAAACCCTAAACTATAACCGATTCAAAATCACTTCACAGACATTGAATCGAATCAATCTGTTAAGCAGTGCATGCACTTGAGGGTAAAAAGCCAATTGAGCTGAGCCCTTCAAGGCCAATGGAAGATTTCATCATTATCCATGTTGGAAACCCCTGCTTGGGAAGTTGATGCCCCTTGATTTGCTAGGCCTTGAAGCTCTGCCTGCATTAAATATGATCTTAAAAAGTTCAGGCCAAATGCCTAATGAGCAAACAATAAAAGTTTTTGTTTTCCTTTCTCAGATTATTTAAAGTACTGAGAAAAACAGAAGACTCATGACCAATAGATTCACCCTAAGAACAAATCGCACGAGCTAGAATTACAAGAGCCCTACTCTACCGGCGTACACCATCAGGAGTATGACGACTTGGCAATGCACAATTGCCAAAAGAGATGTGAAGTAAAAGACTGCAGGTGAAATGGTAAATTTTAATACCGTTTCAAAGCGGGACCCACAATGGTTAGAATTTTGAAATAAATGGGAAATTTTCCAGCTCAAGATAATGAGTTGCTGTCAATGTGGTGCACGATCAATACTATGCACTGGCAAACAAGGTTGCATAAGTTTATTAGGTATCAGATGTCTGGTAGTTCCTAATGTGCCTATTGTTATGTTCTCGTAATGATAATCGTCATTAGTATTCATTTTTTCAATATTTTAAAAATTTTCCAAAATTGTGGATAACAACCTTGTTTGCCACAATCCAAACCCCTAAAGTACAGTGCACTGTGATACAATTGATTTGACAAGGTATAACCCAAGCCAATGCCCCATCATCACTCATAGGGCTTGAGAACAGTCCTGTGAGGGTCAGGGACATGGAGGAGTGCAGAGATTGTGGCAGTTCAATGCAAGCATCTTCTCTCAACAAATGAATGTAGATATCAGCTCAATTAACTCTAGCTTGAAAGAGTACCTCAAGTCTACCAACAAATCGACAATCATGAAAATTGGCTCAACTTTCTGGCTACTTAGACTATAAGCTACTAATATTTGTAACTTGGAAAACAGTGAAGGAGATTAAAGAGCCTGCAGCAAATTTGCATGTTTCTGTGACTGATGTCCTAAAGACCTGTATTCCAATTCCAGCATGATCTCTCTTCCAGAAGGAAAACCCCTTAAAAAAAACATGTTCATCAAGTGATCTAAGCTCTACGGATGCCTGAACCACAAATGCCAGACTAGGAATATTCATCCACACTGTTTCCCTCATCTAGTGTCAGATAATTGCTTTAGGATCAGATTTTTTATTGATTAAGCTGTTTTGATTTGGTTGAAGAGTCCTAAATTTAAGGGATATGATTCTCTAGGTTGTTAAGTTTGTTTTTCAGTTTTTGCTAATTTTAGTCATGTCTTCTGTTTAGTCCAACTATTTAAACATCACAAGCTGAATGAGAAATTCATCTTCTTTCGCTGCATTCCTTTTAGCCTACTCACTCAGTATTCTCTGATTTCCTATTATCCTTATATTCTTCTATCAAACTGGTATCAGATCTTTCTTCTTAAGGGATCTGTGAGAATGGAGATTAATTTTTCTCAGATTGCTCCTCCCCCCTTTGATGGTGAAAATTATCACCTTTGGGCTGTTAGAATGCAGACCTACCTAGAAGCCTTGGATTTATGGGATGCTGTAGAAGAGGATTTTGATATTCCTCCTGTTCCCGACAATCCTACCATGGCTCAAATCAGAAACATAGATAGAAGAACCAGAAAAGCAAAGGCGAAAGCTTGTTTATTTGCAGCAGTTTCAGCAACGATTTTCACAAGAATTATGTCTCTGAAAACAGCAAGGGCTGTTTGGGACTACCTTAAAGAGGAGTATGCTGGAGATGAGAGGAGTCGTGGGATGCAAGCGCTGAATCTTATCAGGGAGTTTGAGTTGGTGAAGATGCAAAAGTCTGAGACAATCAAAGAATACTCAAACAGATTGCTCAGTATAGCGAACAAGGTCAGGCTACTTGGCACTGAGTTTGCTGATTCAAGAATTGTGCAAAAAATTCTTGTAACAGCTCCGAAGGTCTATGAAGCATCCATCACCACCTTGGAAAATACGAAGGATCTGTCCAAAATTACTTTGGCAGAACTTCTTAGTGCTCTACAGTCTCAGGAACAACGGAGGTTGATGAGACAAGAGCAAACGGCTGAACGTGCGGTCGAAGGAGCCCTGCCAGCCAAACATCAAGGAAAATACAAAGGAAGGTATGACAAGAAAAGTGGAGCATCGAGCAGTGACAGCAACCACCAAAACCGCAGCAAGGGTAAAAGTTCAAAGCAAAACTATCCGCCTTGTCAGCATTGTGGGAAGCTAGGCCATCCACCATTCAAATGTTGGAAGCGACCAGATGCAAAATGCAACAAATGCAACCAAATGGGACACGAGGTCATAATTTGCAAAAATAAATCCCAAAAGCAAGAAGCAGAAGCTCACGTCGTCGACAGTGAAGAAGAAGAAGATCAAATTTTTGTGGCACAGTGTTTGGCCACCAAGAGCTCTTGTGAAACATGGTTGATTGATAGTGGTTGTACAAACCACATGACATACGTCAAAACCCTCTTCAAAGACTTAAAGACCACACAAACTTCAAAGATTAGAATCGCAAATGGTAGCTACATTCCTGCGAAGGGGAAAGGAACGGTAGCCATCACAACCAATTCAGGTACAAAAACAATTCCTGATGTTCTTTTTGTGCCTGATATTGATCAAAATTTGCTAAGTGTGGGACAGTTGCTCGAAAAAGGATTTGAAATATCCTTTAGAGATCGACAATTTTGTGTTATTTATGATGCTAACGGAGAGGAGGTTTTGAGGGTTAAAGTAAGAAGAAGAAGCTTCATATTTGATCCAGCAGAGGAGGCAGCCTAAACTAATGACAACAATGCCACTGAACTTTGGCATAAGAGGCTTGGCCATTGCCAATTTGAAAGGATGCTAAATTTGAGGAAGAAGGAGATGGGGAAAGGTTTAACGCAGCTGACAGATCACTCACCAAGTTGTGCTGCTTGTCAATTTGGTAAACTTAAGAGAAAACCTTTTCCAAAATCAACTTGGAGGGCCACTCAGAAGCTGCAATTAATCCACACTAATGTCGCGGGACCACAAAGAACATCTCTGAAAGGTAGCCTCTACTACATTCTTTTTATTGATGATTTCACAAGAATGTGCTGGATTTTTTTCTTAAAGTCCAAGTCAGAGGTGGCCGGAGTTTTTTGGAAGTTCAAAAGGTTGGTGGAAAATCAGTCTGGGTGCAAAATGCAGGTCATACGGTCTGATAATGGAAAGGAGTATACGTCGGCAGAATTTAATTTATTTTCATGACGGCGGGCATTGAACATCGACTTACGCCTTATACTCCACAGCAAAATGGAGTTGTTGAAAGAAGAAATAGGTCTGTGATGGAGATGGCCAGATGCATGATACACGAGATGGAATTGCCGAAAAATTTTTGGGCAGAGGCAGTAAACACTACTGTCTTCTTGCAAAATCGACTTCCAACAAAGGCCTTGAAAGAGACAACTCCATTCGAAGCCTGGTATGGTTATAAACCTTCATTAAATTTTCTCAAAGTGTTAGGTTGTGTGTGTTTTGTTCACGTTCCGCAGGCTAAACGTGACAAGCTTGACAAGAAGGCAATTCCAGGAATCTTTGTAGGCTACAGTTCGGTGTCTAAAGCCTACAAAATTTATCACCCTCAAACAGAAAAGATGACCATCAGTAGAGATGTGCACTTTAATGAAAGGGAGAAATGGGATTGGAAGGATCCACAAGCAGCACCCCCAAGAGACAGCCCAGTGAGCCTACCTGAAGAAGTAAGTGATCAGTGGTTGAACGAGATGGAAGATAATCCTCCAGTAAGGGGTTATAGGCCACTGTCAGACATCTATCAAAGATGTAATGTTGCAATATGTGAGCCAGCTGACCATGAAGAAGCTCTCAAAGATCCAAAGTGGAAGAAGACAATGGAGGAGGAGATGCTGATGATTAAGAAAAATGGAACTTGGGAGTTGGTTGATAAACCAGAAGATAGGAGAGTCATTGGTGTAAAATGGGTGTTCTGAACAAAGCTCAATGCAGATGGCTCCATCAATAAACACAAGGCCAGACTTGTTGTGAAAGGGTATGTACAAATTTATGGTGTCGATTATTCTGACACTTTTGCTCCTGTAGCCAGATTGGACACCATTAGATTGGTGCTAGCAATAGCCGCACAAAAGAGCTGGAAAGTTTTCCAGTTAGATGTCAAATCAGCATTTCTCAATGGTGTATTACAGGAGGAGATATAGTGCAGCAACCAGAAGGTTTTGTGAAGAAAGGTGAAGAAGACAAAGTGTACCATCTCAAAAAGGCTTTGTACGGCCTAAAGCAAGCTCCAAGGGCATGGTACACTAGGATTGATGAATACTTTATCAGTCTTGGTTTTGTCAAAAGCATGTCTGAGTACACTTTATATGTGAAACAGAAAGGCAGTGATTCTCTTATTGTGTCCCTCTATGTTGATGATCTTTTGGTGACAGGAAGTCACCTGAGGATGGTAGAGGAGTTCAAAGAAGAAATGATGCAAGTCTTTGAAATGACAGATTTGGGTCTAATGACTTTCTTTCTTGGGATGGAAGTTGAGCAATCCCAGAATGAAGTGTTCATCTGTCAAAAGAAATATGCAAAGGAAATATTGAAGAAGTTTCAGATGGAGGTTATTATAGAAGTCTGATTGGATGTCTGATGTATCTCACAGCAACAAGACCAGACATTCTGTTTGCAGCAAGTCTCTTATCTCGTTTCATGCATTGTGCCAGCGAAATGCATTTAAAGGCTGCAAAAAGAGTGTTGAGGTACATCAAGGGAACCATTGATTATGGCATCAAGTTTCAGAAGTGCCCGAACTTTAAGCTATATGGTTTCTCAGATAGCGATTGGGCCAGTTCTATTGATGATATGAAAAGCACTTCGGGATACTGTTTCAGTTTAGGTTCTGGAATTTTATCATGGTGCTAAAAACAGGACATTGTTGCACAGTTTACTGCAGAAGCTGAATTTATAGCAGCAACATCAGCAGCGAATCAGGTTTTGTGGCTAAAGAAGATTTTGTGTGATTTACATATGGAGCAGAAGTGATAGCACACAAATTTTTGTCGATAATCAAGCAGCTATTGCAATTTCAAATAATCCTGTTTTTCATGGAAAGACAAAGCATTTCGACGTCAAGTTGTACTTCCTGAGACAAGTTCAGCAGAAGGGAGAAGTGATTTTAATTTATTGCAGAAGCGAAGACCAACTTGCTAATTTGTTCACTAAGCCACTTCCAGCAGGCAGATTCAATTTTCTAAGGTAGAAGATAGGAATTTGCAGCTCCTAAAGCAAGGAGTATCAGATAATTGCTTTAGGATCAGATTTTTTATTGTTTAAGTTGTTTTGATTTGGTTGAAGAGTCCTAAATTTAAGGGATATGATTCTCTAGGTTGTTGAGTTTGTTTTTCAGTTTTTGCTAATTTTAGTCATGTCTTCTGTTTAGTCCAACTATTTAAACATCACAAGCTGAATGAGAAATTCATCTTCTTTCGCTGCATTCCTTTTAGCCTACTCACTCAGTATCCCCTGATTTCCTATTATCCTTATATTCTTCTATCAAACAGATAGAAGAACCAGAAAAGCAAAGGCGAAAGCTTGTTTATTTGCAGCAGTTTCAGCAACGATTTTCACAAGAATTATGTCTCTGAAAACAGCAAGGGCTGTTTGGGACTACCTTAAAGAGGAGTATGCTGGAGATGAGAGAAGTCGTGGGATGCAAGCGCTGAATCTTATCAGGGAGTTTGAGTTGGTGAAGATGCAAAAGTCTGAGACAATCAAAGAATACTCAAACAGATTGCTCAGTATAGCGAACAAGGTCAGGCTACTTGGCACTGAGTTTGCTGATTCAAGAATTGTGCAAAAAATTCTTGTAACAGCTCCGGAGGTCTATGAAGCATCCATGACCACCTTGGAGAATACGAAGGATCTGTCCAAAATTCTTTGGCAGAACTTCTTAGTGCTCTACAGTCTCAGGGACAACGGAGGTTGATGAGACAAGAGCAAACGGCTGAACGTGCGGCCGAAGGAGCCTTGCCAGCCAAACATCAAGGAAAATACAAAGGAAGGTATGACAAGAAAAGTGGAGCATCTAGCAGTGACAGCAACCACCAAAACCACAGCAAGGGTAAAAGTTTAAAGCAAAACTATCCACCTTGTCAGCATTGTGGTAAGCTAGGCCATCCACCATTCAAATGTTGGAAGCGGCCAGATGCAAAATGCAACAAATGCAACCAAATGGGACACGAGGCCATAATTTGCAAAAATAAATCCCAAAAGCAAGAAGCAGAAGCTCACGTCGTCGACAGTGAAGAAGAAGAAGATCAAATTTTTGTGGCACAGTGTTTGGCCACCAAGAGCTCTTGTGAAACATGGTTGATTGATAGTGGTTGTACAAACCACATGACATACGACAAAACCCTCTTCAAAGACTTAAAGACCACACAAACTTCAAAGATTAGAATCGCAAATGGTAGCTACATTCCTGCGAAGGGGAAAGGAACGGTAGCCATCACAACCAATTCAGGTACAAAAACAATTCCTGATGTTCTTTATGTGCCTGATATTGATCAAAATTTGCTAAGTGTGGGACAGTTGCTCGAAAAAGGATTTGAAATATCCTTTAGAGATCGACAATTTTGTGTTATTTATGATGCTAACGGAGAGGAGGTTTTGAGGGTTAAAGTAAGAAGAAGAAGCTTCATATTTGATCCAGCAGAGGAGGCAGCCTAAACTAATGACAACAATGCCACTGAACTTTGGCATAAGAGGCTTGGCCATTGCCAATTTGAAAGGATGCTGAATTTGAGGAAGAAGGAGATGGGGAAAGGTTTACCGCAGCTGACAGATCACTTACCAAGTTGTGCTGCTTGTCAATTTGGTAAACTTAAGAGAAAACCTTTTCCAAAATCAACTTGGAGGGCCACTCAGAAGCTGCAATTAATCCACACTGATGTCGCAGGACCTCAAAGAACAACATCTCTGAAAGGTAGCCTCTACTACATTCTTTTTATTGATGATTTCACAAGAATGTGCTGGATTTTTTTCTTAAAGTCCAAATCTGTCATTTCAAAGACTTGCATCATTTCTTCTTTGAACTCCTCTACCATCCTCAGGTTATTTCCTGTCACCAAAAGATCATTGAAATCCACCTCCAAGTGGCTGACCTTGCATTCAAACTGCAAATCATCATCAGTTTTCTAGTTTGCGTTCTACTTAACCAACATCTCAGTACTAGCTTCAAGATGTTCACCAAATTTTCAGAACTTTTCAATTTACGATTCAGTCCAACATCCTCGTGCCAGTATTTGGAGATGGTAAGATTTTAGGAGCAGAACAGAAACTAAACTTTATCACTGACAAGAAAACTAGACAGCAACACTAAGAAAAAGCAGTAAAGAAAATTACTGTTTCACTCACTGATGAATAAGCATACCATTAAATAGTTTTATGGAATTCTACTATGCAATTACCTTAGCTTCTTGATATTTTCCAAGCACGCGATGATATTGCTCACGAGCTTCAGGAGACTCAACCATGGATAGCACTCTTGAGACTGCCTCATCAATGGCAACATTGACTCGCTCTTTGCGAAAGTCGCTGACAATGTCCTCATCATCTTCACCTTCATCAATAGATTCAGACTCAGGTTTAAATCCCCGTAAACCAGCTCCTTTGCGGCGCCATCTAAGGACAACTTTGTCCAGAATGCCAACTGCCCAACATATAACCTTGTACTTTTTCCGAACCTGATAGCCTCTCACATGTGCCTGGAATGCAAAATAAATAAGGGTATGATTGCTTTGAGATAATGCTTCAACAAAAAGCTGAGAAAGCAGCTGCATTATCCATTCCAAAAAGAACGAGGCTAAAATTATGATGAAGTGTATATAGCCCAGATGTCCTGACAATCCTATTTCTCTTTTTGTTAGTGAGTAATAAACATATGCATTAAAGGACACCAAAGGGATTTCATCCATATACAAAAGGAGGCTTGAACAAAAATACAAAATCCTCAACCCCTTAAGCTCTCTACAATAATCCTATCCACAAAATCAAAAGGAGTCGGATCGTAGTGCACTGTACTTCAGAGGTTTGGATTGTGGCAAGTTGTACTTTAGATTTGTATTACAATGCACCAAAATGTTAAGTGTTGGATTTTAGCGCACCACCACCGAGTTGAGTGAAACCATCTTAGTGGATTGTCAACATGGCATGCCGGAAAGTATTGTTTTGGTCAGTGCACCACCAAAACATAAAACCCTTAGGTTGGACGGGAAAACAGTACTTTCCGGCATTGCCATGTAGACAATCCACCGAGTTGGTTTTAAGTATTGTTTTTGGTCAGAGCACCGCCAAAACATAAAACCCCTAGGTGGGATGGGAAAACAATATTGTCCGGCATGCCATGTAGACAATCCACCGAGTTGGTTGAAACCAACTCGGTGGTGGTGCACTGAAATCCAACATTTTCACATTTTGGTGCACTATGATACTTTTTAATACAACTTGTCACAATCCAAACTCCTAAACTACAGCGCGCTACGATCCAATTTTCCGAATCAAAAATAGTCAACTCTTTACCATAATGAAAACATTGACACCATCTACACAACACATGCAAAGTTCTCCACTGCAAACAGTCAATGGTGCTAAATGCAGGTGGAAAGAGGAAGTGATTTCCTTTTTTTGGTGGTTGTTGTTTGGGAAGGGGGGTCGGGTGGTGCTGCCAGTGGGACCAGTAACCACTTTAAAACATCCAGAGTTCTTCCCTGGAAACAGTTACTGATTATAAGTGGCCTGGGAAAAAGAGGAGAAAGAGATGGCTTTTCAGTTTTCTTTTTTCTTTTTTTTTTTTTTTTTTTTGTTGTTTGGGGGGGGGGGGGGGGGGGGGGTGGGGGGTGGCAGGCTAGTTGTCATTCATTCTTCAAAACCGCGCAAACTTACAGGTTGAAAAAAGGTGAGTAGGGAGCTGACTTGGAACAGCTGAAGAATAGGCAACATATAGCAGAAACGTTTACCTGTATCTTCACCACTTTCTGGCGTAGAGATAGGAACTCCCTCCGGCCTTTCCAACCTCGATAACTTTTCTGAATAGACAATGCAGCTTTATTATGGTCATGAATGTTACGGAATGCCAGTTTTGATGCAGCTGAAAGGTTGTGAATGTCATTTGGAGTGAAACCATATTCATCCACACTAGAAACAGCTGCTGAGGTTTCAGCCTCTCTCTGCTGCCTTTTCCTGAAAGAATGTGCACGAAATGCAGCTTGGATACGTGCAGCGGCCTGAGCTGCATTTCTAACGGCTGCCAATGATTGTTTTAAAGGAAGTGGATCCTGAATTGAGCTGACACTTCCCTTTGAAATGCAGCTCAAGGCTAATTCTGCCTCCACAACAGCAGAGCCCCTGGTGAGCTCACTTTCTTCAAGTGTGAGGGATGAGAGATGACTAGTGAGTGCCACTTCTGACAGATACCCGGCCAATCCTTTGTGGCCATAAGCTGCAGCTATGTGTGCTGGAGTTCTACCAACAGGATCTTGTGAACTTGGATCAGTCACTGCCACAGCTGATGCTCCCGATGCAATAAGAGCAGCAACCATCTTTTCCCTGCCAACGAATGGACGCAATATTACAAATATAATATAAACCTCTGCAGAAAAAAATTTGGGAAGAGATCATTCTGATTCAGGCTTTTTGGAGGCAAGTCATCAACAAACATACCACTTAGGCAAATACAATAAGAGAACCCACCGATCCCAAGCACAATAGTGCGCACTGGGAAATGAAAATTTTGAATAATGCCACTTTTTAATATAAGGTTCAGCAAGAAAATTGGTTTTTTTTTTTATATAGGTAATCAAAAGATACTTTGATAAGTAATCAAATGATATATCGCAACGATGCCAAGGGAATGTGACCCATGCACAATAAATGGCAAATACAAAAACACTATATCCTCAAACTCCCATTAATAATATATTCAACAATATCCAAAAAAAAAAAAAACTTTCTACCACCCTCAAGCATCATAGTCAGTAGTACAATATCCTAGAAAATTACAGCTTGAAACCATCAAGGGACAAAGCTTCATCCTCAAATATCTATCGATTTCTCTCCTTCCAAGTGGCCCACCAAATAGCTACAGAAAAACATATGAAACTGGTAACGCTGCACCTAAATGTACACCCCCCCCCCCCCCCACCACTACCAACCCACCAACAAAACGGAAAAAAGAAAAGGAAGAAAGATAAAATTTTTGAAAGTCATGCAACTCAAATTTCCCAATTAAGGTTAGAGGGAGTAACCCAGATTTAAATAAATAAATATATATATATATATATATATATATATATATATATATATATATTGAAATAGATAGAACTTATTCAGAAATAAATATAAACACAAAGATAAGAACCATTAGCTTTGAATTACAATTTAGATCCATGAGCCCATGGCTGACCAACTCAATTACATAATCACAAAGACCAACTGCAATAATTTCAAAGTTAAGTTACACTGTTGCTCTCAGCCATGCTTCAAGAGAAAAAGGGTCCATGGGACGAAAAATACCTTCCAAATCTCGCAGCCCAGTGAAGAGCAGTCCAGCCACTAACATCACGGAAGTTTATGCCAACTCCACACCCCAAAATTGGGTTCAAGGCCCACTCATAACCTAATCCAGCAATCATGTGTATAATTCCCTGCTCTTTTCTGGACAAAGAACAATCCTTGCCTTCTTCCAGAGACTTTGACGAAAGCCATTGCTTTAACTTGTCTTTCAGAAGTTGTTGCAATAGCCAATCAACGGTTGCAACTGAAGTACTGCCACTAAATAAAAGGGCTTCAATAATTTGATTCCATGAATCATCATCTTTTGTTGGTTGAGTTAATAGGTCAACTGCCAATTCATTATTTTCTCCTTTTTGAGATGAATTTGACAGCAGCATCTGCACAAATCTGACAAGCAACAACAGCTCCTCTGTACCTCTTGCCATTCCTCCTTCAGGTTTATCACAGCATAAACAAGTACTAAACTTATCACGGTACTCAAACTCTCTAAACTCGCTGCAGGATTCCCGATTCCCAGAAGTGATGCAGAGGGTTACCTTCCCTGGTGGATGAGGAGGAGCCTGGCAACTAAGTACACCGTTTTGGACTATCTGTAAAGGAACTTCAACATTGCCAAACATACAATGCCATGCACATTCTGATGGGTTGCAGAGGAAAGATCCTACGATAATAACCTGCATGAGACCTGTTGTCAAAAGATTGCCTCTCATACAGGAATGATTGTTAAAATAGATGCACAACATAAGGGAAAATGTGAAACTCTGAACAGAAATTGTCCCGTTCCATTTCTATCCAAAAACTAAGACATAAGGAACATGCTAACAGCAGGATCAATAATCAGCTTTCCATCCCCAATATAATAGGATCAAGAAAATATTTTCAGGTTTAGTGACATTAATCCAGCACTAGGACAATGAAAATACCAAAGCCCCCTGATTTCATTAACAGCAAAGTTATAGACTTATAGTGTAGGATCCTCAGGAAAGATACCTTTGTGGTATCATTCGTAAATCCCCATTCAGGAGAAATTTCACGGATAGTAAATCTCTGTTCTTTCGATACCGTCAAACATGAATCTGCTTCGAGACGCATTCCAAGGCTCCGGTCAAGCACTTTTGAGGGCACTCCTGGAGTAACAGTATAATTTTCAGCATCTGGAATTCGCAGATCCTTTAGTCCTTCATCCCCTACATGGAATGCTATACAAGGAATAGGGTTAGCATAAAACTCGTTAACACCAACACCTTCATGTAAAATATGGATGAGAAGGAGGAGAGAACAACAAAAGTCCTAAGATGAGTCAACAATACACTGGAACAGTGTCATTCAGGATATCAAGCAGAAATTTATAGAAACAATGTTTTGTATCACTAGAATCACTATGACAAATTCAAATGAATGTATGCAGTGCTAAGCAAACAAGAGTTCATGAAATAAGCACCTTAGAATAAAAGTTTAGTCTCACTCATGTAATTCATGTTTTCGCGGTAGCAAAAAGTATAAAGCACAGCAATGATGCTCAAAGGTTTAAGTTCAACTTCTAAGTAGATATCAGATCTGTGGTCCCCCCAATTAACACCTGATGGCCTAAAATTAGAGGCTAATGCAGACTCCAGTATGACTCACTATATACAAATTTCTATTCAGAGATGGACAAGGTTCTCTTGTAAGACTTTTAGGGACACAAAGATGAGATTAATCGATTGGTATGACATATGAGTCTTATGAAGAAAAAAAAAAGGTATACGACACATTTGTGATTCAAATTTTTGTTTATACAGATGCATTACAATCTTAAGTGGGCAAGGAAACAGAAAGGTTATCTGATATTCCCAGTAATAAAAGATTCCATGCAGGTGCGAGATTGCCAAGGGGCCAAAATCAAAGTCTTTAGTCATATATCTGCATACATGGTACTATGGTAGGCCAACAATACAACTTGGAGTTGCAAGAGACACAGCAGCTTCCTTGTAATCATCATTTGGCTATTCAGCTCACCAAAATTAGAGATTGCTTAACACAGAGCTGGATATACAAGTTCCAAGAATTATAAGGTTATTGCAAAATAATCGGTTTTAATTATTCTGGCCTTTTATTTAAAATAATCGGTTTTAATTATTCTGGACTTTTATTTAAAATAGCATATTACGTTACTGCAAAATCAATTAACCAATCAATTTCAAAAATATAATCCATGCACTAGTTAGCAAAGATACTAAGAAGCTAAAATCTTCGATTACGAACTTTAGAAAAATAAAAAAGGATACTAAAATTCCACTCAACTATTACTAAATTTTGGGATAAGGATTGCACCATGCTTATATCTCCTTCATTTATATTGATTTGATTTTGACCAAATACATGATATATTTTTCTTCAAATATTTTTTGTTATTATTAAAAAGATATTCATAAAATAATTTCAAATCAATGTCAAATTACATTGAAACATCAAACTTTTGCCTAATGCTACAATCCTAAGTAGAACATTACTTAGTTATCAATTTCAAAGTGACATAGGTAACGTCGGTGAGCCCGCAAGATAGATCACCATCTTTTAGAACTTGAATAGATTCATAATTCATTAAACTACTTTCAACTATCCTACTAGTGTCTCGTCCATTATATCTCCTCGAAATCCCTGTTTCATGAGTAGTATACTTATAGCCGGCCCAATACCACATAGGGTTACTGAAAATATGTGGATTTTTCAACCGCTTTCGCTTCTCTCCGCCTTTGCTCAAAATATTTTTAATATTAAAAAGAATGATAAAGGCAAATGAGTATGTAACATCTCTAATATGATACATTTTGGTGGATAAAAATTATAATTAGGAGTGAAAAAGTACAAAAATGAAAAGAAGTAATAGTAAAAAAAGGTATGATAAATTTACAAAAACATTAATTTTTACTGATTTGAGGAACGGGTCGGATGATTTCAGGTTCGGATCGAGTTCAGCCCCACCAAATTCCGTGTTTTTCTGGTTCGGTTATTTTTCAATTTCAGGTCGATGAATCGTGTTCAAAATCCAGACTTTCCGGGCAGGTTCAGGTTGGGTCAATTTTGCCAGCTTTAAATTCCCATCAATAATATTATCAGCAAAATTCACAAAATTTAAACTACTATCACCCTTGCACTCAATTTTAACTATATTACATCCTCAAAAAGTATAGTTTGACATGTAGGGGACAAAAAACTTTCCTCAAAACTGAGTCTATCTTTCCCCTTCCGAATGGCCAGCTAAATAAGTGAAGGAACCAAACCTCAAAGACAAACCCAGCCTTTGTTCATACTTCTCTTCTAAGCAACCAACACATCCTTCACACTAGATAGGTGGACGCAACTAATCCTCATCACAGAGAGGCCAAGGTACCAGTATGAAGAGACATACAGACAATGCAAAAGAAGGTAATCCACTAATTCTTCCTACTCATGCGTCATGAGACATAAAGCACTTACTAGGACGCTAAAACCTATTCTTTTCAGCAAGTCCTCTGTTGGAATCTTACCCTTCACAACAGCCCGAGCAAAGAAACAACCCTCAGGGGCGCCTTAGAATTTCCAAATGGACTTGACGGGGAAGTCGCGTGCATCAAGAGTCCCAGAAGATGTGGAGCAAAAACTCCTACTCGTAAAGGACCCCTTGGAGTCAAGAGGCCACACCATCTCATCAGTACTACGGACAAAATGACCCTTTGCGCTAGTAAAGCCAACAAACTGCAAATACTATCCTCTTCCGAATCATTAGGACCTCTCATAAAAGTTAAAAAGCCAAACCCCAGGATATCTCATATTTCTTATTCTCCAATACTATGCTATACTAAGCCCGCAGGTGAGCAACTTTGCCTCCAAATCCTTAAGTCTTGCCAAGATTAAATCCAGTTATAACAACATATGGTCACGTATAGTTTTTATGAACATTTGTAGTATGCCGTCACCTGTTAAGGTTATAGCCTAGAGACAAAAACATTTGGCTACAATAGCTCTATATACCTTATAACTCATAGATTACCACTGGGACCACTGGGTTGTGCTCCAAGGCGTAGAGTTCATTCATTTTTTTAATAAGGAAAAAATATATATTAATAATAGGGTTGAGAGAAAAGATGATTAACCAGAACCTATAAAGTTATGTACAACTAGAAAACAAACTGTCCACAAAATCTGCTACATCAAACGGGGAAGAGCTAAACTTCCCGTTCACCCAAAAGAAAAGGTTTTTGACCCCAAATAATCTTTACTTTTGGGTCATTGATTGGGAATAATACAAATTGACTTTTTGACCACCAATGGGCCAAACTTGTGACCCATTTTGTTTCACTAAACTTTTTATCTATTTTAGGCACTAAATTTTTATCTTTTGATTGCTAAAAATAAGTAAAAAGTTTAGCAATAGAAAATAGGTCAAAAGTTGGGGCCATTGGTGATCAAAAGGTCAGTTTGGACTATTTTTGGTCAAAGGCCCAAAAGTAGGGATTATTTGAGGCCAAAACCTCCAAAAGGAAAGAGACTTGACAAAATTGTCTGCCAACCCCCTTCAAAAACCCTTTGGTTCCTTTCACTCCAGATAATACAAAAAAGATGCTCCAAGGCCTACAGTTCTTGCTCCATGCTCTCTTCTTATTGATACCAAAGCTTGATGAAGACTTCCAAGTCAAAAAAAAAAATGTTTTGCTCTAAAAACAAACAAAAGGAAAATGAAAAGAAAAGTAAACCTGAGTCCTGCAGTAGTGAAGGGCCAACTGAATTAGATGACACTCCAGCATCTTCACTGTGACGTTGACCATCCAGGATTCCATATTTATTTTCATCATCATATCTGTCCTGATAATCAAGTGAAGCATATTCTTTGAAGCTGTCATCATCGTCCAAGCTCAGCTGCTCCTCCAGCCTACGTAGTGCATGACTAATGTCAACATTAGATGATATTGTTGAGTTTTCAGTTCCATTTTGCCAATCAAATAAATTGGCCCCTTTCTCCATGGCACCATCTGAGCTGACTTCCAGGGATCCTGGACTTGAATGATTCTGATAAGATTCATGGAATTCACTCAAAGAAGTTGAGCCTGAATTTGGAGCAGAAAATGTGATGCGGGACTGGTTGTATGTGGAAGAGGACGTTGATGAAAATCCTGCAGAACTTCCAGTAGCGTTCCTTCCCTAAAAGAGATGAATCCAGTCACAATGAAATCTTCAGGTAACAATCCTGGTTACCAGGCCATAGCCTCAGCGCACAGGTGCTTATTATGTCAATCATTTCATGTACTAAAGCTGGAAAAGCGGGGGGAAAAAGAGTCCTCACAAGGAGTCAAGGAATACTAACTGTTAAGCACCAGGGGGGGGGTGTTTGCAAGAGTTATAGGAGGAAAAGTATCAATGGAAAACAATGCATAGAGAAACTAATTGAATAAATCATCCATTAAAATAACGGCAACACCCGAGTATCCCATGAGATTATCTGCAATTGATTATCATTTACTCTCAGTAGCAACCAAGCAACACATGATCGCCAAGGAAATCCCCAGCTCAAAGCTGCATTGGGCCTGAAAGATGTCAAACAAAATCCTCCAAGTGAATACAGAACTTCATCATATTAGGAATCAACTGGGACAGGACTTTGTTCACTAAAAACACCATGACTGGAATTGTAGACCTTTTCTTTGGTTTCTTTGTGACACATAAAGAGCTGTTGATGTCAGCCATATGAATCCATTCCTAATCAAACGGTTTCTCACTCAAGCAAAACAGGCAGCAAAACCCCTTCCAAGATGATGTGCGGAGAGTCAGATGAAAGCGATATCAGGCAGTCAGAACTGAAAAGTAAATGTGCTATTTTCATTGGACAATTCAGAAGGCATGATTCTCCAATACTGAATTGATGAATTCTAACTAAAATGGTAATAAAAACACACTTAAATTAGCTTATCTCACTAAATAAGGTACAACCCACTATGTTTTTCCACATACCTGAGTATCACGATAATGAACAAGAACAATATGCTCATACGCCCTACAAAAGAAAAGAGTATAACATAAAAGTAAGATGTTCAGTAGCGCATATATGTTCATATTCTGATTTTCTTTAGTTAGCAGTTCAATTGATTAATGGAACCATGAATAAGACCAAAAACAAACCGCAATGCACAAGATTAAAATTAAATCATAACAGCAGAGGATAAAACATGAACTCACGGATCCAACATCCAGTAGCTTCGCCTTTGAAAATTGGGATTGTCCTCCCCATGTGCATAATAGCAATTCAAAGCTTCAGTGCTCCCAACCTACCCATATCAAAATTGACATTCAATTGTTGAGGTTTCTCAAAATAGCTGCTTGAAACCAGAAATAAACTGAAAATAAAACACAATATCAGTAGCCCATGATAGAAACCAAGTTGACATTAATGCCATAGATAGAACTTCTATTTGCTTAACTTTAATCATGTTTGGCCCCACACTCATATAACGACGATGTTTAGCTACCATTACCAACCATGATATTTGGTGAGCCATAAATGGACAATAGTACATATTACTTCACGTTTTTCCCTTTATTTTGAAAAAATAAACTTTTTTGAATAAAGTAATCAAAAGATATATTGCCAAGACACCAAGGGGGAATCGCCTCTCATCAAAAAAAAAAAGGGGGCATCGCCCATTTACAAAAAAGGCAAATAATATCATCTACAAAATCCAAAAAGATTCAATTGTCATCTTAATTACCACAATCCAACCATACAACATCCTCAAAAAGCAGAGTTTGAAATCATTAAGGGACAAAGATCTGTCCCGGAAAATCTATCGATTTCTTTCTTTCCATGTGGTCCACCAACGACAAAAGGAACTAAATTTCACATCTCGAAACCAGCCTTTGTTCATCTTCCAAGACACCAACACTTCACTGCACTCGCTTGAACCCAAGAAACCCTGTCAATGAACAATGGACCAGTAAATGATCCACATACTCTTCCTCCTTAGAACATATAGAACACCTACCAGGACTGCTAACATTTATGCATTTGAGCATGTCTTCCGTTAGTATTTTCCCTTTGGTGGCTACCCAAGCAAAGAAGCAAGCTTTAGGGGAGGCATTAGAATACCTAATAAACTTTGCAGGGAAATCCACTCCATTGTTGTCACCAACAAGAGTACTACAATAACAGTGAAAGACCCTTTAGAGTCGTATGTCCAGACAGTTCCATCATCGCCCACCTTGAAACCACCCCCCCCCCCCCCCCAGCCAATAAGGCCAACAAACTACAGATGTTATCCCCTTCCAAATCATTCAGAGACCTCACAAAAGTCAAACCCTAATGGTTGTAGTCTCCATTTCTCGATGCAATTTCCTCAACCACTGCCCCTTCCCCCTCGCTGACCTATAAAGAACCAAAAATTGTTTTTTAAGTGGACTATTGCCAAACCAAATATGATGCCACAAGAGTACCCTTGAACCACTTTTAACCTCAAAATGCACCAGGGATTTGAATCCGTCAATACTCATAGATATGGACTTGCAGCAACCCACTCCATGAGGACCAGAGGAGTTCTTGCTCCAACATTCCAAATCATCAACTCCATATTTAGCCTTGATCACTATTTTCCACAACACATCCTCCTCAACAACTACATGGATTCAAGGCTTCATTCAACACACCTAGTGATCTAATGCCAAACCTCCATCCAACTTAGGATGAGATATCTTGCCAATTGACTCATGAAAACCCCTATTTGTTCCAAAGAAAGTCTCATGATCTCTAAATGGTTCACAATGGCAGCAGGTTTGGTTAGAAGAGACACAAAATAAATAGGCAGGCTCCACAAGGTGCTTTTCAATAAGGTGAGACAGGCCCCTCCAGATAAAAGCTTAGATTTTCCAATCTGCCAATTTCTTGTTAAATCTCCCCACTATATCCCACACCACTATGCTCTTATAGGATACACCTAAGGGAAGACCAAGAAACTCCTTTCTCATTGCAAAGCACCCCAAAAAAAACTTCATCAGCAACATTTTTGGCTAGCAAGCAGCTGGACAGGTGAAATTGATGTATCCATGTTTAACTTAAAGACCACCCAAGACAAAAACAAGCTTTAGCCACCCAAGCCAAAAACAAGCTTTAGCCACCCAAGCTTTAGTCACAAAAAGACCACCAATTTGCCGTTACAAAGTTTCTCCTGAGCTTGTCCTCAATGGGTATCTTACTTTTGAGCCACCCAAACCAAAAACAAGCTTTAGCGGGAGGCTGGGAGCTTTAGACTCCTAAATAGCCTACTGTGGAAATTCTAGTTGAGATAACTCCTTCAACATCTCATTGCAGAAACTTTGCATAAAGAATAGCCCATTAGGACTAGGTGCCCAGCTTATCTCATCATTACCTTCAACGATCACCTTTATATTTGACAACAATTCTAGCAAACGCTTTCCACCTCCCAATCATTCATGCTTCTTAACACAATCAATTTCCACTAATTTTGATTACCATTCAAAGATACCATCTCTTGTACTGAAGTTAGTATCCGCTGAACCATTCTAAAAGAATCTGGGAAAGAAAATTAGTGGAATTTGGCTTTCCACCTCTCAATCATTCTAAAAGTTAGGGGGTTGATCTCCACACTACATATCATGCAAAAACAAAATTCTATCCCCGTTCTTCACTTTAAACAACACCAAAGATTGAAACTTATCAAAACCTCCAAATGATAGACCAACACCCTACCCATGAGTAATAGTAGGCTTCTTGATCCACTAGCCTTACCTTTAAACCCATACCTACTCACCATTAGCTTTTTCCAAATACATCCCCTTCTATAGCACACCTTCTAAGGCATTTACCTTTAAGTGTCTCATTCATTTGACGAACATTCCTAACACCAAGTCCACCCTCAACTTTAGGACAACACACTTCACCCCAATTTAATCAATGAAAACCCTTATTATAGTCCTTGTTTGACCAAAGAAAATCCCTCAAGATTTTCTCCAACTATGAGGCCACTCTAGCCAATATTGTGAACAGTAACATGAAATAAATAGGGAGACTTTGTAGACTACTTTGCAATAAAGTGAGCCTGCAACCTTAGGAGAGTAATTTTGACTTCCAACTAGCTAATTTCCCATGGAATCTTCACACAATAGGACCCCACACTGATTTGCATTTAAACGGAGCTCGTAAAGGAAGGCCAAGGTGAATAGAGGGAAGATGCTAAACCTACACCCAAAGAACTAAGCTAGTTCATTAATTCATTACTTCTCCAATAAGAATAAGAGCACTCTCGGAGATACTAACTGTAAGTCGAGAGACGACCTCCAAACACACAAGAAATCCACCTTAAAATAACCAAGTTGCTTTAAGAAGGTTAACAGAATCTTAGGTTAAAAAGCGCACAGATCCGCGTGGCATGAAGCGCACAGAGAAGGTGCGCGCTTCATGCATGCAAGGCACACCAAAGCGCAGTTTTGTCCAAGCTATATTTTTACGCAATAAGCTGAAAAAGGGCATGAAATAATGGATTAGACACGAGTAATATGATGAAAAATCATGCAAATCGTATTTAACATAAGATGCAACGAAATATTCTTCGAAAGAAAACAAACAAGCATAGTCGCGCGAGAAGAGAGGAAGAAAGGGAGGGAGTCACGCGGTCTTAGGTTTCCTCAAAGCCTAGAAGAGGTTTTTTAAAAATACACTAAACATCTCATATCACGAGTTGAACAGTAAAAGCTCCATAAGCCGCACCATAAAGCGCAAAAAGGAGTGGAGGCGAGGCGTGTGCTTTTTAAAACTAAGAATAGAATACCAAAGTATCATCCCCAGAAAGTAAATGATAAATGAGCACAGTTTCATCATGGCATCTTGAAATACGAAGACCCTCTGAAAGGCCCACTTCAATTGCCTTATACACAAGCTTACCGAAAGTGTCCATGACTAGGATGAAAAGAAGGGGGAAAGATGGTCCCCTGACAAAGACCTCTCGAACTCGAGAAAAAGACAACATGCTTCCCCATTAACAAGCACAGGGAAACGCACCTCAGATATACAGAAAGACACTCACTTCCTCCACTCGTTAGGAAAACACATTTTCTCGAGTGTGGTCGGGAGGAAGTCCTAACTAATGTGGTCATAAGCTTTCTCAACACCTAGTTTGCACAACACACCAGATGACTAGATTTTATGAAATGATCAATGCACTCATTCACAATCAAAGATACATCTAGCATTTGGCGTCCAGAATCATTCTTAACTTAAACTACTATAATAGACAAGCAAGAAAACGTAAAGAATCACTCAAGAAAGAGTTTGGAAAAAGAACACCCACTTGATACTTGAAATGCTTCACTCAAACTTGGATAAAATTGATCCACTCATGGATGAATGATTAAAAATGAGCACCTAAAGGGGTTTAGATAGTCACTCCACCTTCTTATACACAATAGAGATCCAGTCAAATCATATGGCGAAAATTCATCCTCTAGAATTCCCTGCACTAGTATCCTACATATTTACAACCCCAAGACTCTTTAAGAACAACCAAGACAATTCTAGAATAGCCCATACACACCTAGTGGCTTCTAAGATATTCTATAGAAACCCACATTATCTAGAGTATTCTATTCTACTCTAGAATATTGCACATAACTCTAGAACATTATAATACATTCTAGAAACATCTACAACAATCTAGAAGACTTTGCGCAACTCTTAAAGATTCTAAGCAATTGTAGTGTAATCATACTCTAGAAAAATCCACTATAATGTAGACAAACTCGAACAAATCTAAAACTGTGTAAAACATCTCAAACCTCCACGCGATGTCACGTGACATATGACATTGCACTAGCATCAGATTATATTTTCAAGAGTATGGAGCTTGAAATATCATACCATCAAGTTTGATGGGTGAAAACAACCCTCAAGCTCCTACGAAGATTGAACAACAGAATAATAGGGAGATGTTCGTCACATTTGACGAGAGGCTTGCTAGGATGCTTGCCGACTCCGCCAACTTAGAAGAGTAAACAAGGAAGAAGCTTAATCACACGAAGGAGTTCAAAGCTAGTAGGGATGTGGAAGAACTCTATAATCAAGCATGTATCTCCTTTTGAAGCTCATCGATATCCCCTTTGAACTGGAGCTTTGGCAATGCCCATATCCTCCTTATGGAGCTCATTGTTCTCACCCTCAATCTGGAAGAATTCTATGATCAAGCATGTGACATTGAGGAAGTGACTAGGGTGATAACAATGTGCTCTATAAGGAGGATAAAGGCACTGCCAAAGCTCTAGTTCAAGGGGGGCATCGAGGAGCTTCAAAATGAGATACAAGATTCTGGCAATGAGGATGAGGATCCGAGCACAAAGAAACTGAGGTCCAAGGAGATGCGAGGAGCTTCAAGAAGTGATACAATCCTATCAATTTCAACAACACGTTGCTCAATTCGATGAGGGAGAATGTTATGCCCCACGTGAGACCACACAAAAGTTCACACATTCCCCGCAGTTTTCAAATTTTTTTTCGAGTGTCTACATTTTGTTAGATTTTTCCAAAGTATGTTAGATTACTCCAGAATTGTTTACAATGATCTAGAATTATTTGGAATCATCAAGATTGTTGTAGATTTTCTAGAGCGTATTATAATGTTCTAGAGTTGTGTGTGATATTCTACAGTAGAGCAGAATAATCTAGAATAATGTGTTTCTCTACAATTGCCTAGAAAACACTAGGTGTACGTTGACTATTCTAGAATTGCCTTGGTAGTTCCAAGAGTCTTGAGTGTGTATATATTTAGGAAATTAGTATAGAGAATTCTAGATGATGAATAATAACCATGGGATTGGATTAGATTAGTTAGATATCCATCATCCATGGAGGAGATCGAGTGGTTATATGATCCCCTTTAGATGCTTACTTGTAGTTATGTGTCGAAGGGTTTGATTATTTGTATCCAAGCGTGGGTGAAACATACCAAAGTAAGGGCTTTCCGAACTCTGCGTTGAGTGATTCTTGATGTTTTTTGGGGAAAACTACCCAGCAAGCTTCGGAAGCGAGTTTCAAGTGATAATTTTCTTAGGGATGGCAACAAAGAGGTCAGGGACGGAGTCCGAGTCTATATGCCCCGTCCCTGCCCCGTGACCCATTCCCTCCCCGTTACCCGCTGCGAGGGAAAGACTTTCCCCAATCCTCATCCCCATTGGGTCCTAGCCCCAGCTAGTCTCCAAAGGGGATGGGAGTGAGACTAGAGAGGAAGGAGTGAGAGTGGGGAATACTAGGATAAGGGAGAATAAGTTATGTGTATATATCTAGGATTTTGACCTACTAAAATTACAAATATGCCCCTAATATTATTTACATGATGTTAATAAGGGTATTTATGTATTTAATAGAAATTGAGGACAAGGGTACAAGGATGTGTGGCGGGGAATTTTTCCCAGCGGGAACAGAGACAGGGAAAACTTTGTCCCCATCCCGGCCCCATCACCGTATGAGGATTTAAACATGCCCCATTTCGTCCCCATCTAGGGCGGGGATTTCCCAGAGCGAGACAGGGCCCACATCAAGACAGGGATTCCTCGCCCTAATGCCAACCCTAAGTTTGGTAGGCCATATGAGAGGTGTGATTAAGTGAGAATTTCCTAGTGAGAAAAGGTTTGTACGCTTCCATGGAAACGCCAAGCTCACTGTAGGTGGACCTAAGTATTGTCTTTGAGCTTGGTTTGCTAAGGATCCAAATGGTGGTTGATTGATTCCCTAAGATGACCCATTTCATTCCTTACAGCAAGACCCCAACACTACAACCCACATTACTAAGTTGCACTACAAAGAGGTGATAAGGCTTCATGGAAATCCAAGATCCGTTGTATTTGACAAAGACACCAAGAGGAAATTAGACAACCTCCGAAGAGCCCTCATCAAATCCAATTCTAACGCTCAAGGCCTCCAACTTTCATATTAAATTCACCTTCGACAAGGTTACAAGAAAACAACAAGATTATCACTTTAAGGTGGTCTATGGAAATTATCCTTCGAGTTGTTTAGATTTGGTACCGATGCCATTGCCAGAAAAGTCGAGTGTTGATGTCATCGAAAGGGTGAAACAAATAAGTTACCTCAGAGAGTCAAAGCTAAGATTGAACAATCCAATGTCTAATACAAACCTTAGGCCAACAAACATAGAAGGAAAGTGAGTTTTAACCAGGAGACCTAATTCGGCCTAATTGAGAAAGGAAAGATTTTAAGCAAAGAGCAAGAGCAAGTTGATGCCAAGAGCATATGCTCATTTTCTAAATGCCTGATGACAATGCCTACAAAGTTGATTTACCTTGTGATTGTGGAGTATAAAAATTTATGTCCTCACTTGATGAACCTTAGCCAAATTGAGGTCACGTGGTTTTCAAAACGAGAGGATGATGGACGGTCATCCATAGAAGACCAAGTTGAAGGTCATGGTAACCACCAAGGTGACCAAAAAAAACAACCTTTAAGCGTACAAGGCCATCACAACAGTTCACCAAGCAAACAACCCTCTAAGGACTTATCCAAATGTGCTTACCAATGCCCTTGATTATACCAAGGACGAAGCAAGTTACAAGCCTTACTTCTGTCCACCTTTTTCCCTAATACTCCTCTATAAGAACCAACTCAACCAAAATCTTCAGTTGTTGGTTTAAGAGCCAGGAATGGTTTCATACTCTAACACCCCCTCCAGGAGAAAGTCCTTTGGGCTTGAAGCGCGGTTGCGGCAAAGGATCCACTAAGCTTACACAAATAAACATAGGGTTGTAGAGATTCAAGACCTCTTTTTTAGAAAGGTTTCGATCCCATGCAAGAACGAACTCAACCAAAAGCTTAAGTTGATGCTTGATGGTTAAAATCCCATGAAGGGTTTTATACTCTATCACCTCCCATTTTTTTCCTTTATAGGTTTGTTTGGATCTTTACAGCAATATATATCTCTTTTGAAGATGAAAAGAAAAAGGTTTTCATCAAGGATGTGAGTAAAACCATTATCTATCTACAAGAATTACCCTTCTAGTACGCTTAGTTTAGTAGAGAACTGTCGGGGTAGCTTCAACTCTCCAATAACCCTCTAAAGTGGGTAAAAGTTCCATCAGGTACTAAATAGTAAGGGCTGTAATTCCTGTTTTCAAGCCACTTCTACATAGTTCAATAATGGTTCCTATCGAAAAGCTAGCATCATGTTGCATGGCCCTAAAGGTCTTGAAACCAAAGATTAAACCAGTCCAGTACTTGCAAATACAATTCCTAAGAAACAAAATAATTTATCAAAACACCTACATCACTGCCAATTAGAGTTTAGTTTCAATGCTAAGAAGGCAAGTAAGCCCAAGGGTTAATTCCACATGCATGCCACTGCCTAGAACCAAAGTCACAGGTTATAACTTAAAGGGCCGTCTTGGCATCATTCAAGACCCTGACAGCCTAATATCAAGAATTTTCAATGTGTAGGCATAAAAGTCCCAAGAAGAAATCAGAGTAATTCTCAGCTGTAATTTGATGGAAATGAATTACAATATTAAATGGTCAACAGAAGTTGTATGGAAGCGTGTTAGAAGTATCCAACTAAAAATGTCACACATGCCATAGTCATCAACAGAGGATGGAGGGAAGGCTAACAGTTCGTACTTGAGATAATATGTGATCCACATTGCAATATTTACTTACAACTTGGCAAAGTTTTCTCCAGCAGCTCCTTTGACCATTAACGGCCATCATGCAAAGATAACCCACATTATAACAATACTGTACATTTATGACTTTATGGTTCACTATTCTCATCTTAAGGAGGATCAATGGGGACGAATCCATGAGCCAAGTAGCTCGGTGAGCCCCAGGTTCAACAATGATAGTTAATCAAGGAGATATATGACTCCGCAACAGTCAACGAGTATAATACACATTTTATGATACATTCCTAACATATGATAATAATTCAATACAAGCAGGCAAGAACTGATAGAGTCACTGACAACAGTTTACAACCGAGGATTTAAATTGATTTGGTTTGCACGAGGAAGTACAGTCCCCAATAAATAAATGGTACATCTCATGGGCAATCCATTCTCACTAGGTTTTCACATATGCAAACCCAAGCAGACAGAAGCTCACAGGTGACATGTTCTTACTATGTTTTCACATTCACATATGCAACCTTAACAGACAATTAAAATCAGTCCTCTTCTGAAAGAAAGTTGCTCAGCTCTATTTGAGTGAACAAATTATACATACCTTAAGCCGCTCATGTGCCTCCCCAACAGTTCGGCCATCCTTTTTCTTCCTCCAACTATAACCATCTTTACGGAAAAACCTAAGAACTCTCTTGTTGAAAAGAAATAACGAACCACCTGTCAAGTAATCCACGTCAACATACATAGGAAACATAGAACTAAGAACACTGGTTATGCAAATAACATAGAAATTTACTTGGTGGCTTTTGAGGGGCTTGCGGGGTTATTTCAAATTGTTCATAGTTTTGTAAAATGAAAAGCACTTCTGGGGGTTTTAGCCAGCGAGTCTTTGCATCTTGTAGCAGCTGGTTGATATCAAATCCTGCAAGATTTCGATAAGAATCATCAGACCAACTGTTTGACCCACAATCAGTTGAATGTGGTCTTATGATCAGAAAGTATGCAATCCCTAATAATGAATTTCAATAAAATACAACACTAATATCAAATCCTGAATTGCAAGATGACTGTCAGACACACCAATCACCTCTCAACAACCAAATTCAACCACCCCATTTAGATAAGCTCCCACTACAATCCTGATTCTGATGACAAACTCTTCCACTAACATTGATTATATTATATTAAAAAGAATTAAAAGCAAAGTTCTGAACGCCCAAAACATCAATCCGTAGTTACCTGATCTATGCCAATCAAAAAAATTAAAATGCATACAAAAAATCAAATAAAGACATAAGTGCTTCTTCCCCCCACCCTCAACCCCTTTTTTCTGGCGCCACTTCTTCCCTTTGCCTATCTGCAAATTGCAGGAAAAGGGCACCCAAATTTGCAATTTAATTAACAAAATACTGAAAGTGCAGGTAATGAACTAATAAAAAGCCCAAATCAGAGCAAATTCCACAAATACGAATAAACAAACAGACAACCCAAATCAGATACGAGGTTATTCACAATGACTGGAAATCAAACCAATTTCATAACAAACATGAGAGTGAGCGAGAAAGAGAGGGAGGAGAGTTGGTTTACCGGACTGCATGATGATCAATGTGAAAATTGAATGGATTTCATGGAAAACCAAAACAAAAAGGCCCAGAAGTAGAGGTGAAGCAGCGAAGCAGAGGCCCCGAAACCCAGAAATGAGTGAAAGAGTTGACCGGGGAACACAAGTGAAATGGTGAAGAGAGAAGGCGACAAAAGGATGAAAGCAATGGAATGGAAAGGGAGAAGCAGCGCAGCAAAAGGACTACGAAGGAATTAAGGAAGAGTAGGTGTAGGTGTGTAAATCGTGAAAGACGGGTGGCAAGGACTGAATACTAACGTGGACTCGTGTTTGTGTTTCTCATTACTCATTCTATATCATATCATGTGTTTCAGAATTTGGAAAAAAACAAAAGGCACATGTCTTTTCAAGGATTTTACTTCTTTTCTTTGAGGCCAGTCTTTTCGAGGATTTTTTTTTTTTTGGGGCTACAATAGGATGATGATGAGCCCGGGTCCACGTTGCTCAGTGAGCCCAATGCCCACTATCGTTTATATTTTTTTTCTTATTTTTTTCTTTATTTTTTTTGTATAATATTATATTTTATGCTTTTTATATTTTTACTACAATATTTATAATTTACAAGGCCAAGTATTTTTATTTATTTCTTTTTTGTGTAATATTATATTTTTATGCTTTTTATTTTTTTACTACAATATTTATAATTTATAAGGTCAATGCTCATAAGCCTTAACTATTAATTATGATGCTCATAAATTATAACTATTATATTTATAACCTACAAGGTCAATGCTCATAGGCTTCTACACCAATGCTCATAATGTACAATTACTATGCTCATAACTTATAACTATTAAGCTCATAAACCTTTATACCAATGCTCATAATGTACAACTACTATGCTCATCACTTATAACTATTATACTCATAAGCCTCTACACTAATGTTCATACTATACAACTACTATGCTCATAACTTATAACTATTATGCTCATTACATAAAACCATAATGCTCATCAAGCTAAACTACAATGCTCATTACCTATTACTACAATACATATTACCTATGACTACAATGCTCATTACATAAAACTATAATGCTCATTAAGCATAACTATAATGCTCATAACCTATAACGATAATGCTCATTACATAAAGCCATAATACTCATCAAAGCAGAACTACAATGCTCATAACATATAACGACAATGCTCATTACATGAAACCATAATGCTCATCAAACTGAACTATAATGTTCATTACCTATTACTACAATGCTCATTACCTATAACTACAATACTCATTGTATAAAACCATAATGCTCATTACCTATTACTACAATACTCGATCATTACCTATAACTACAATGCTCATTACTTAAAACCATAATGCTCATCAAGCAGAACTATAATGCTCATAACCTATAACAACAATGCTCATTACATAAAACCATAATGTTCATTACCTATTACTACAACTCATTACCTATTACTACAATGCTCATTACCTATAACTACAATGCTCATTACTTAAAACCACAATGTTCATCAAGCAGAACTATAATGCTCATAACCTATAACAACAATGCTCATTACAAAATATATTGAAGTATTATATTAAAAGAAAAGCTTTATTATATTTATTTTAAAAAAAATTAAAAATTACATAAAAAAAAAGAAATTAAAAATATAAAGGAAAAGATGCTCATAAATATATACTACAATGCTCATAATTTTTAACCATCATTTGAACTCAACTTCAATGTATATAAACCCCATAAAAAATGTTTATAAAAATATATTACAATGCTTGTAAGAACTTTATAACATCTGAACATGCTAATAATAACAATAAAAAAATTTAAAAAGTTCAGTTCTATAACAAAGTTCATAAATTAAAATTCATATCAAATATTGAAAATAATTAATATTAAATACCAATTGTAAATAAAAATATTACAAAGAAAATAAAAAAGAATACGATGAAAACTATAAAAAAAATTAAAATAATAATAAAAAAAATAAATAAAGGATTAGTATATTGAACTAGAAATTCAAAATAAACACCAAAGAAATCTATTTAAAAACAAGAAAAGAAAAAAAAAGAAAAAAAAAGATGTGACCGGGCGCACAAAGCATTGTGTACCCGGGATCACAATAAAAACTTAGTCAAAAGCCTCTGAAAGGGAAATATGATCTTCAATTATCTTCAATTCAACGCATGAAGAATTCAAAATCAAAATCAAGAATGAAGTCATTTCATGGACAACATGGTTCTATTCAAGTCATTTCATGGAAGCTAAGTCATTCACCATTATATGGTGGATTTCAATCAATATTGTCAATTGTCATTCATTGTCAACGATAATTTCGATTACTATTTCAAGAAGATGATTCATCACTTACTGTTCAAGATTCGCCAGTCAGAATTATTGATCAATATTGTGCAAATGCTATGTGGTTTTAGTCCGAGTTCAACAACAATCTTCAATAATTCAAATTTGTCAGAAGATATTATCAAGATTTAGATTCCATTTCAATCAATGGTTCTCTATCGTTTAAGTATCCAAAGATAATTCAATACTGTATTCTATAAATATTTATTTCATAGTTTAATTCATGGCATCAGAAAATCTCTACAATCACTACAATCGTACAACTACAAGCATCCATTAGCATCATCTCAGTTACTCATCACCCACTATTCCACTATTCCCTCAATTGTAATCCCCATCCTTTCTCACTTCAATCCCCATAGTCTTCATCCTTCTCAAGAGATCTTGTATTCAAATCAGCATTCTTTTTACGTGTATTGATTTACATCAATAAAAATAAATTTTTATTCATCCATCTTCGTACGTGCTTCATTTGAGTTGTTTGCATTACATTTTTATTAAAGATTTGATCAACTAAATCTTTCAACACTAGATTTCTAATATTTTTATCTTTCGCAAATAAATTCGTAGCTCCGATCTCTTTGCCCTCAAGCCACATCTAGTCCTCCTGAGCTGCATCCCTAGCTCTCAGACCGGCCCAGCCCCCGATTGTTATCAGAGCCAAGTTTGCATATTTAATTAGTGTTATGCCATAGCTAGCGTTCTGTAACGCCCCGGAATTTCAATTCTAAACTTAACGGTCAAAATCAAACGTTTACTAACATTAACAGCGGAAGACTCGTTTTTTTTTTTTTAACTTGGGCGTTACTGCCGTACCTCCGAAGAGATACAAGGCAAGAACAGACACTAACAGAACAAACTAAGAACTTCAAGTTTTAACAAACGAAACAAACTTCGAATTCTAGAACAACATAAACTCAACATTTACTAAACTTCAAGTCTAAACATAAACTAAACTTTATTCTCAGACGGCTAACTCCAACGTCCTCACTTCTATTGCCCGTCCCCATCACATAATTGATCTCCACGAAAACAAAACATTCACAATATGAGGGGAAACCTCAATAATGTCTACTCCTAATCACAAAGCGTTGAAAATCTTTTAAACCATTTTAGGGGAGAACAAGTCAAACCTTTTCGCAATTCAATTGAATCCCAACCCGTAGTAACGAGTTCAAAAATATCAAAACTTATAAACCAACAAGATCAACTTCCAACTCGGAAAAACACAATGTTCCAAAACCACAACCGATGATTTCAACCGAATCGACATCGTAAATCGAAATCGAACCGAAGCGAGTAATCGTAAAAGCGAGTAAACTTTTCCTCAGAAAACATATCAGAATTTTATTATGCGGGCGGGATTTGCCTATCCCCAGAATATCAGAACTCAGAATCAGAACAGGATCTCAGATCCTCAAAATCAGAATGGATGGCGGTCCGAAGCGAATCAGATGTGTGCACAATCTCAGAAATAATATCGGGACTCCCCGATCTCTTGATAACTCCCCTGCACGAACAGATCATGGTCTAAGGGTCGTTACCCGCAACCTGCTTATGGTTTCACTTTGATTAATAGTATCTTATGAATTATCAGATGTCAGATTTCAAATAAAACCCAACCCAGTTTCCAAAACTGACAGAACAAAACTCAGAGTTCAAAAGACTGCCACGTTTTACTCAACTCAGAAAAACAACTCACAGATATCCAAATCAGACAGTCTAACTTTACAGAAAGTCCCCGTGCGGGATGCAAGCTTCATAAAACAGATTAAAATCACAAAACAGATAAAAGAGCATCCCAAAGGGGATTAGGACATAGACATTACCTGTAGAAAGTCACTTCAATCAAAAGATGCACACGGAGCTACTGGTTCGTGTCCTCGCTCAAACCTAATAAAAGGTTCTAAAATCAAAACGTGCTCTAACGATTTCTTTAACATCCTAACTACCCTTCCCAAATTATATTTTATTCCTTCTAATCACAACCCACACAATTTCTAACATAAAGTCTTTAACAAGAACTTATACTCATTCATAATATAAAATTCAAACTCTACCTAGGCCTAACAAAATATTTTTATCTTAACATTAACGTAATAATAATAACTTTAAACATGACTTGTAATATAATAATACTTGTAATAACACACTTTCGAAATACCCTTGTAAATAATAAAATGAACCCACTTTAAGAAGATATTATTACTAGTAATATTGTAACAACATTAACTTAATATTATGAAAACATAGGATATAAAATAAACTAAACTTTGTAATAATCACAACATATAATATAGCAATATATTTGATAAACTTGATATTAACATACTAATATATAAAAAGGTAGTAATACTTTGTAAAACTAACTTTCAAAGTAACAAGGACTTAATAATATAACAACTGCAAGAATAATATAATGAACCTAATTTTATAATAGTTCCAACATAAGATATTAGCTTTTATATAATATGCAATCAAGACATAGTATTACCACATTTAGATAGTAAAATCATGTAATAAACATTAGGTAATAATTTTTACTAAATAATATGGAAAATATTAATAACTTAATATTATTGTCAAAATAAATAATATACTTGATATATAAACATACAAAATCACAAGATATTTACTAATACTTAACTTAACATCATTACACTAATATTCATGAAATCATAACATGGATATTAACATCAAAATTCCACATAACATATAAACTGTATATATTAACTTATAACCCTACACTAAACACACCCTAATAACCACTTATTAAACTAACATGTATTTAGTCAATATTAACAGTAAATATACAAGTTTATTTACTCTAAAACACATTAGTAAACTTAATACATGATTAACTAACCCTAACACATAATACCCATATTATTGTAGAGAGAGAAAGAGAGAGAGAGAGGGCACAAACAAATGGTCCAAGCTAGAAGAGGTGGGGCCGGGGTGGCTCGGGGCGGCGGCTGGGCGTCGGTGTGAACTCCGGCAGGTCCTGGGTGGTGGCGGTGGTCGGCGTTGGCGGCAGCGAGGAACGGTGCAACTAGGGCACAAAGAGGAAGGAGGAAAGAAGAAGAAGAAGGGGAGCTCGGGGTGGCGGGATGGTGGTGCAGCGGTGGTCGGGAAAGGAGGGGAGGCAGGAGGGAGGTGATGTGGTGGTTGGTGTGGCTTGGTGGTTGTTGTGGTGCGTCGGGCAGGAGCGAGGGTGGGGCGTCGGGGTGAAGAGGAAGAGCTGGGGGGTCGGTTTCCGGCGTCGGTGGCGGCGGAAAATGGGCGGCGGTAGCTGGGTGGTGGTCGGAGGAATGAGGGGAGCAAGGAGGGTGGTGAGATGGTGGCTGGTGGTGGTGCGTCGAAGGCAAAGCAGTAGTAATGTGTAGTAGTAATGAGTCGTAGTATTAGAAAAAGGAGGAGGCGGACAGAGACAGACAGCGACAGCGAAACCAAATAGAGAGAGAAAGAGAGATACGGGAAAGAGAAAGAAAAACAAAAAGGGAAGGGACACATGGCGACCTAGGATTGGGTAGTACTAAGGTTTGTATGGGTAGTGGGTGCAGCAAAAATGGGAATTCGTTGGGGAAACGGACGAAAATCACAGAAAATCAGATAAATTTTGATGAGCGACATCACCCCCATGACATCATAATCCCATCTAGCAATTTCTAAATAAACATATATTACCTCATAAACCCTATAACAACAAAACTTAAGAAAGACAGATAAAAACTCTCTCAACTGATAAAAAGATTTTTCACCCGAAGTCCCAAAATTCCTAACTGATATTTTTAAGACTCTAAAAATTACTACGAAAACACTCGCGGTCCTAAAAGCTCCGTGTGAAGACAGATAAATAAATAACGGAATAAAACGTTCGTTAGGAAATTTTAACGGTAAACGCGATTGAATTTTCAGGGTTTTACAGTTGGTCAGTGGTTGGTCACCCCCCCTCCCCAGTAAGTCCGTTGGTCAATCGTGTGTTAGGTGGTCCCGATAGAATGTGCATGACTTTTAACTAAGTGTTCAAATGTAAATTAGATGGCCTCTTGGATTAGAGATCGTCTAAGTCTACGTAGTAGCAAGAGTTCAAGTGTGGTCAATAGCAGGGAATTAAGCTGTCAAATTGATTTTTCAAATTGGACAATTCCAAAACAAAAAATAGAAACAATTTATCAAATTGGAATTGAAAGTTTGATTTCAATACTGCTTTTTCAATAAAAGATCATGAAGAGACTTTTAGTTTAGATGAAGAGTTTCAAACTATTAAATTACTTTCAAATATTTCTATTAAGAAATATAGAGAAGAGTATAGACATTCATTTTGGTATGATTCAAATTGCTCTTAAACCTTTGACAAGATTAGAATTAGATTGTCTTATATATATTCATGGCCCTTAGAGACAATAGATTAATTCGTTACAAAGATTCATTGTTAGTTATGATTCAAACAAATATTTGGAATGGTCTTACTTATTTTAAATGTTGTTCAACTTATTCTGTTGATTTGAACGACTATTGGATTTTAGATACACTAATTTTAGATATTCATTTACAAAATGATTTAAAAGTACAATTTAGAGAACTTTCAAGAAATTCTGCTATTACGTGTAGAGTTTATTTTAAGAAATGGTCAAGGAGTATCTTTCATAACTTCTCCTTTTAGAAGAAATTACAGTTCCTACTAATTAAGGTATTATTCTTGCATCTCCATTCAAAGTAGGCAGAAATGATCCAGAAAATAGTCAAGTGATTCTCGAAGATATTGAAAAGATTTATCATCAAAATAATTCTCAAAAATGGACAATTTAGAGGCTTTTGATTTAAGTCGTGTCTTTTTTAATCTTTGCTTAAGCCCGCTGACGCTTGGTGTAGTTTCTTGGGTTGTATGCGCAGGAGGGGTCATAGAGATGAAGAATTAGCTCCTTTTGATCTTGAAATCACAACAAAAATTCGTAGGTTAAGTGATACAGCTAGTTTGTAGGCAAAGAACGAAGTAAGTTATGGTTGCACAACCACCACCCTGTACTTCAGATGTTATTCATCTCCCACCATGGCTACGGGTGACTTCGTTATCATGTTTCCTGGATTGCCAGAGCGAACCAACTTTGACTTTAAGCTCACCTGCATAAGCCTCATCGAGCAGAATCAATTTAGAGGCATAGATGTAGAGAACCCTATCAAACACATCAACTTATTCCTTAAGCAGTGTACCATGATCAAGGTGTCGGGGATGAGCGACAAGTACATCAAACTAAAGTTCTTTCCTTCTATCTCATTAACAAGGTAAAGAACCGGCTTGACAATTGTGCCCCTGAATCGCACCAAGCATTTGAGCAGTTGAACCCGATGGGTTATGGAGGGTCCTCGACCCCAAATCCTATCTAGGCCCAAAGGGTTGCGGACCCAACTTAATTAAGCCCACCTTGACTAAGGGTGGAAGAAGTCCTTATACTTAGGACTTCACCTAATCTACTCTAACCCAAAACAATAACAACAGGAAAAAAAAAACAGATAACAAACGTTGAACTATTTACTTGGTAGTCTCTCGAACAGACAAGCATCGGCTAGCCTTCAACTCTTGAACGCGTTTCTTCGATTTTTGAACGTGTCACTCCGTACTTTGAGTGGGAAGTCTCCAAAATAGGAGACCTCCACAACAGTCCATGAAGCACTTGTGACACGAGTTGCTAAACCGCCCGATCTTGATCAAATCGATATCAGATGAGTATGTGGATCGTATCAAATACGATCGATTTTTCCTACTCCAAGACCTGGAGGAATGACCGTCGTAGTCCTAAACCAAAAGCTTTCTCATAGAAAGTTTTCCCGGTTTTCCAAAATCTCCAAAGAGAGATTACTCTAAATGGGCCTCATGGGATGGAAAGACACTCTTTGGCATCCCATAGGTTACGTATATATATATATGAGAGAGAAAGGGGGTGGAGGAGGTCTTCTACCGATGTGAGATGCATGCCTGGGGTTCACCATAAATCGTGGTGATCAGCAGAAGTAAAACTACTTTTCATAAACTCACCTTGGACCGTGGTGGCCGGTTTTCTCCAAAATTGGCTTCCGCGCTTCCTCCAGTTCAATCCCTTATTGTCCCGGACCTTATTCCACTATAGGACCCTGGAAAAAGTAGTAAAAAGACCTTTCTCATTACGCTACTTAAATGTGATGGCGAGCCAACTAAGGTTACTTAATCCTTAAATAAAGATGCTTTTATTTGAAAGAAAACTTTTTGATTCTTTAAGTATCCTAAACATTGTACATTCACATAAGGACAATCTCTTCGGTTAACAAATGCTAAACTGCATCTATTTCGGGACCCTCACCATGGCTAAAAGGGAAGCGAGACCACTAGACTGATCCAATAAGTCAAACGACTTTGCTTAGGCCAGGCCAAGGGCCTTCTGGGCCGTCTGCCTGGAAAAATTGGCTAGAAGGAGAGCAAAGTCGTCTCGCCTTGCTCAATTTCTACCCCATTTTCTTGTTTGGTTGGCTCCTTGGCGTAGTCTCAGGAAATATGTCACTTTACCTGATCAAACAGAAGAGAGAGTCACAAAGATGAATCATGCAAGTTATGATAGAAACGGAGTTGCCAGTTGATTTATGGAAATCAACGAACAAGAAAAAAAAAGCGATAAAAACTCCAGCATGCGAACCCAAATTCCGAGCCCGGGGATAAGGTTACAAGTCCTAGAGTAAAAGAACTCTCGGAGTCACCTGTTTTGAAAATAGACTCTAACTCTCAAGTCTATATTAGAGTCCTCCTTGATGCGTCAATCCTTTGAAGTTGTATCTGCTGAACTACGACTGGCCTGATTCCACACTTGATACATAAAGAGAACCTCCTTTGAGGCCTGGGCGCTGCAATCCATTAAAGAGAAAGACCATCATTGAATAATTGGGTCCTTGAGAGATAAAATAAAGAGTGGCTAGCCCGAAAATCTCATAGGAAGGCTAGGCAAAAGGAGAGGAAACCTTGGTTTTAAGGACAATAAAGAAAAAAAGAAACCTCTCAAATTTCCTTTCACCAAGCACTACCATTATTTCCATCAGAATTGGATCACCTTTCATGCCCGAATCCATCAAGCCATCACTCCTCCCATAAGACGAGACCATTTTCATAGCCATTTGACCATCTCTTCACTTATGATATGTACTCATGAGTAATGATCATCCATAGGATTGTCTCAACCACCTCCATCAGTTCAAACCCTTGTTTATCGAACTATTCGTTGATCACCCTCGTCATATATATAATTGAATTTGGTTTCCATCCTTGTTGAACCATTCATGGCCTCATCTTGACCACCAACATGCCTTCCAAACCATCATTCCTAACTTTCCTACAACCAAATCACCCCTCTGAGCTCTTTTGATCGGATCATTAATGCATACATGAGATTCACCAGTTGCTCCCTACTCAGAACAACAGAGTGGCGACTCACTCATTTAGTAGAATGAAAAGCTAACTACATCAAAATAGGGGTTAATTTGGGACAGTGCTTAGGTACAACTAATTGGGGGCTCGTTGTGTCTACATGTTTCCACCTGAAGAAAATGTTTTCATCCCGCATTCATGCTTTTACTCTCATAGCTGCTCTCCTTTTGTGATTATCTGTACCAAAAAAATAAAAAAAAACAAAAAAATGAGAATGAAAGAGAGAGCAAATCAGTGACACACTTGATTCGTGATATTCCGATCTATTTTTCTGATGTCAAAAAAAAAAGAAGAAAGAAACAGGCAGAAGACGATCATACCACGTGGTATGAGCTACCCATATTCACCATTTGTATTGCTTTGAACAACTCATCAAACAAGCATTAAGGAAAAGTTGGCACACCATGTGGCATGACCCGTCCCAGACTTAGCACTTATTACTCATGGCTTTTACATTCTTCCTTGGCGAAAAAAAAATCGCCACCAAACACCGATGCCACGTGGTATGAGTAGAGATCCTAATCACTTTTGGCCCATTTTTTACAAGAAAAGCTTGTACACCCTACTACTTTGCCTTATCCTAAAATTTGCCTCAAAATCGACCTCGACACTTAAGAATTCTTTATTGTAAGAAGCGGAAAAAGGAGAAATGGGGTTGTCTACACGGTAGCATTAACATGCATCGCATGAAATGTGACAAGTTCAATATACATACATTCATGCATTCATTACGAGTTACATAAAGCATAAGTTTGCATCTAGACTACATTAGGAAGTCAAGTACATGCATGCATAAAAACACAAGGTTATACATAATTGTATGACTCCGAGCATATCTAGCTTGAGTCTTGAATCTAAGAATCGCATGTAGATTAGCAAACCAGTTACATTCATGCCAGTATTGTGACCATCCCTGGGGCTGGCCCTATCCCACTGAGCAATCTCCGTTGGTAAACTCCTAAGGAAGTCAGATCATAACTAAAAAGGCGGAACCAAAATATTTTGTTTGGGGGGACCAAAGTAGTCAGTGTTTGCATTTGTAGTAAATGTTTCATGTTTGTCAACGCCTTTTATACTATTAATTTTGATAACATAATTATGAAATATTCTAAAAATTGCTACCGCATTAACTGGGAAATCTCCTTATAATAAAGAAGATATCTTGTGTCTTCTATAGGTACCAGAATTCTGACTACTAGGATTCACGTTACCCCATGCATTTGTTAATTTTGTATTAGGGTTTGCTTAGGATCAAAATTATTGATTATTGACTGTTAAATTTAAGTTTGATAAATTTCATGCAAATACAATTAATTGAAAAGTTCAATACTACTAATTTAATTGGTCCGAATTAATAAAAGCAGGAAGCAAGCAAAAATATGATAACCAAGACCGAAAAACCTAAAAAACTGCCCGAAGGCAGATTCTGGAATGTTGTGTAGTGTTCGCGACGAATGCCGCTCAGCTTTTTTGTTGAAACATTCTGTGGCGTTAATTGGTCCTGGAACCTCGGTGGTCCTGGGCAATTCTACCGATCAACTTGTAATTTTTTAATTAGATCGAACCAAATCCAAAAAAGTTACAGGAGTCGACAGTAAATTTTGTAAAAAAAATTAACAAACTATCAATTTAACTCCAAAACATGGGATAAACTAGAAATTAAGGGATTAGGGTTAACATTACGAATTTCAAATTGAAATAACCTAAAATTCTCTCGTCAAAGACTAACTCTGCTTGATTGGTTTTAAGTTGAGAAAACAAGAAAAGCGCAAAACATTGCCAACTTCGGAGCATGTAATACACATATTAATACAGTCTACAAGAATTATCAAAAAATGAAAGTACAGAAATCATAAATGTAGCTCTAGGATTATCTACCTCTTTATTAGAAGAAGTACCCAAACCAACAGAATAACTTTAGGGTTATATGTTAGCTAGATTCAACAGAGTGACATTAGATGGTCAGTCTTCCTTCGAGTGAATTTCAGCATGTTTACTTAAAGTGGTTAGCATTAAGAAAAATAAATAGGGGATACTCTATTTATAGTGGAAGAATAGACAATATTATAAGAATTAGAACATAATAAAAATAACTTCAAAACATATTATTGTGATATATTATGTGTTGTAACATATCATTTCTTCTTTAACTATAGCAAGATTATTATTTAGAATAATATTCTCTTATGACTAGGAAACTAATATTATTATAATTGAAATAATATTCATCCGGAGCTAACGGGTAGCATCTAGGTTGGTTGCGCGAACATTACGTAGCGTCTCATTACCAACCATGCTTGGTCAAAACACTGCGTAGTGCATTGCTTCCTAGTGGGTTGGTGAGTAGACCTGTCAAATGGGTCGTTCGGTTTGGGTTTGAATCAGACATACTTCGGTTCGAGTAATCTATGGATGAGAGGTCTTCGGGTACCAGTTCGGGTTGGGTTGACCTCGGGTTCTTCGGGTGAACCTATCTTCTGTTCGGTTTGGATTGATTCAGATTGATTTCGGGTTAGGATCTTCCGGGTGCGACCAATTCAGTTCAAGTATAGTTTGGGTCAGTTTAAGTTTGGATAATAGTTTTGGGTCTATTTTCGGTTATGTGTACATTGGGTTGGATTTCATTTGGGTTGGGTAGTGTTTGAATCAAGTTGCATTCAAGTAGGGTAACATCGGGTATTTGGGCCTAAACTACTCAAAAATCTTGAGTCAAGATCTTAGATATAACCAAATGACAATGACAAAATTGAATATCCAACTCATGTCTAAACTGGCAAAAAGTTTGACCCTTGATTTATTAATCACCTAATTAATTGATTTACATGGTTAGACAAGGGTGAGAGAAATTTGACCCATGATTTATGAGTCTCCTAGCAAACCAAAATTTTGCCGATCCTGAACACTTTGAAAATACTCACATTTTTGTCGAGAAATATTTTATATATCAAGAAATATATTAAGAACCCTTGAAACGTATGAATAGCCATGGAATAAAACATTCAGGAATATGAAATGCAAACAAAGGGTAAACATAGGAAGAGAATGAATTTGAAGTTGACATTATTTTTTTTTCTAGAGTAATTATTTTGTGTTTACCGCTAATTACTGCTTAGGTGAAAACGTAAAATTCCAATGCCAACCATATACGGATAGTTTTACAATTATCACATTGAATTAAGATGAGATTATCATTTGCGTATTTATCTATCTATAGACTATAATGCAAAATACACTAACAAGAAATTGTAGCATTTTATTTGGGATTGCATGGATTATGTTTGGCCTGTTTGGTAGTAGTCAAGGCTAGCTTGTATCACTTTAGGCATATTTCATTATTATTATTATATCAATTCATATTGAGAATAACTTTAAATTGATTCAAAGTAAAGTTTGGTTCGTTGAAGTTGAGGTTGGGTCATGTTGGTTTAAGGGTTGGTCCGGGTATGAATTGGATTAGTTTGAAATCGTGTATGGTCGGTTCGGATTTGGGTTATTCCAATTCGAATACCTTTGGGTTGGGTCAATATGGATCGGGTTTGAATCGGGTCGAGCCTTATGATTGATGGCAAGGATTTGGTTCGGTTCAGTAATGGTTCAAGTTATTCAAGTGTCAATTTATTCAGTTCGTGAGAAGTTTCGGGTTTAGTTCAGTTTTGATGCAGGTCATTTCTAGTGTGGGTCGTTTTGGTTCATAATAGACCTCAGATTCGATTCGGTTTTGGGTCGGATCATTTCAGCTGTTCCGATCATAATCAGTTCAGCTCACTTCGGGATGTTAGTTTGGGTATGGGCCCGGGTGATTCGGTCAGATATTGGGTTTCGGATCAGTTTTGACAGGTCAATGGTGACTTAGGCTAGAATGTTAGATTGTGTTATATTTTTATCGTATATTTGATTTTGATTCAGATTTCATTTGATTCCAGAAATTTAAGTAGACCAATTCTACTGGCTTTCAATACATCGTTTAACCAGAGTCCTATTGTATAAATGCTAGGTAATTACAATTTGACTGTTCAAAATTCAACGTCTCCGATTTCCCATTTAAATTAGAACAAACCATCTCTAGAGGTATGATCCGCCAACTAATGCATACACTTATAACTGAGGTTGTGGTCTACAAAATAAAGGCAATGCAAACATCTACAACTGGGGCTTCATCTAGGCCTTTAAGGAAGGAAAAAATTGAGAGTGAAATAGATGTAAAATGTCATCGCAACTTGACAGTGATTTATAAAAAGGTGTAGAAAATCTTTTAATGTGAGAATGTTTTATAGTCGTCCATTATGGAAGGTAAAGGGATTACGAAATGCGAAGCTAAAATGTAAGATTCAAAATGATGAGATAAAGAAGGTCGACTTTAAAAAAAAAGAATTGGCAAGATTGAGAGCTTTAAGAATTGGGGAGTAGCAATGAAATAGTTAATTATTGTGCTTATTTTGTTTGCAGTTGGCTAAGTTGGTGATTAATTGAATGTATGGTAAAAATTGTAAATCTTTTATGTATTATGTTTGTGATTTATTTGTTTTTTTGATAAGGCATCAATCACATAAGCAAGGTTAGTGATGGTTATGGCTTGTAATGGTTTATAATATTCTCTTAACCATAACGAATAGGATTGTTCACCAGTTCAAAAATGAACCGATTAAACCAAAATTGCTTGGGGGGGGGGGAGAGGGGAATTGAGAACCAATTTGGTTAAAACTGAAACCGGACCTAGCACCAAATAAAAACAAGTAAACCAAACTGAAAAAAATGAATAAGTCGACTTTTGAGGATGCGAGGACGTCCGGGGTTCCAAGCAGCGGTGGTGGGCTGAGTAGATCGGAATAAACATTAAATATACACTGATTAGAAGAAGAAGAAGAAGAAGAAGAAGAAGAAGAAGAAGAAGAAGAAGAAGAAGAAGAAGAAGAAGAAGAAATGAAAGATCTGAGCAAAAGATCTTAATAAACATAGTCGACTGGTCTTATTAGAAGAAAAAGACTCGCTCGAGGGTCGCTACTGCGGTGGTCGTTGACTAGAGAGAGAGACGACAACCAACAGTCGAGAGGCAGATGAGTGAGGGAGAGGCGACTACTGCAGAAGAGAGTCCCGCGATTTCTTGTTGCGGACGAGAGTTACAAGAGGGAGGCTCTGAAGGTTGCTTGCGGCGTCGCCTGCTACGGTGGTTGCTTGAGACAAGAAAGAGGCAGACGAGAATGAGAGAGATGAAAGGGTCTAGGCTTTAGAGGGATTTGGATGTTTGGGTGGTCTGAGGATTTGTGGAGTTGAAAAAAAAAAATACCCCTAAGAAACCGAGTAAGAAGTGTTGGATGCCTGGGCCAAAACAGTGAATCGGTTTTTTGGTTACATGTTAAACTGAAATCAAATAAGACAAAAAAAGTGAATCAAAAACCAAACAAAAAACTGGTTCAGTTCTGCTCACCTACTATAAGCACTAAATCAAACATTGATTGTGTAAGGTTATTCATACTTTTGCCTTTTCTTGAGTGTGGTTTTCCATGCAGGATGACCAAATCCCATGGCCCATTATTGATTAACACACGTGAGCTGAAGGATGATCTGTCTAATGATAAACAAATGGTGTTGCATCCTGAAGAGACGTGGTGCTCATGTTATTATTCATAATTTTTTTAGTTCTATTTAATATTCTAGACTTAGATGTTTTTAATATATACGATTAGATGGGTATTCTTCATAATGTGCATGTTTAACTTGGCGAAGATCTCCAGTTCGACTGCTTAAGAAGTTTGTAGGGACTATGAGGGGAGTGAGACGTCTATCTTGTACATCTCCCTTGAGGAGAGCCGGCTACGACTTCCAGGTAAGTATTTTGTTGCATGTATAAGACAGTTACCCAGTTCTTCATGCGTTATTGTTACATTTAAAAATCATTTACTAAACTTATATCTTAAACAAGGGATATTCAAGAGGGACTCATCTGATGCATTTTTGGCTAAGGATAAATATTAGAGTGCAACTTAGCCAAAGATACACCACGTAGCTCAACCGAGCAGAAGGAAAACAAGGGATATGACAAAAGAATCAAGCTCAATACAGATACACCACGAGATGTTTCACAAGGGCTATCTCTAGCTTTCTTAATAAAGACAACTAACATAAAGGATATATTTAACAATCAGGATTGATACAGAATCACCACAACCTGATTAGTAGATTGGCTTGAGTACTTTGATTGATACAGATATCACCACAATCAAAATAAGGCTACGACTTCCAGGTAAGTATTTTGTTGCATGTATAAGACAGTTACCCAGTTCTTCATGCGTTATTGTTACCTTTAAAAATCATTTACTAAACTTATATCTTAAACAAGGGATATTCAAGAGGGACCCATCTGATGCATTTTTGGCTAAGAATAAATATCAGAGTGCAACTTAGCCAAAGATACACCACGTAGCTCAACCGAGCAGAAGGAAAACAAGGGATATAATAAGAGAATCAAGCTCAATACAGATACACCACGAGCTGTTTCACAAGGGTTATCTCAAGCTTTCTTAATAAAGATAACTAACATAAAGGATATATCTGACAATCAGGATTGATACAGAATCACCACAACCTGATTAGTAGATTGGCTTGAGTACTTTAATTGATATAGATATCACCACAATCAAAATAACCCAAGTGCAACTCCCTCCTCACTCTAAGATACAAAAACATCACTTAGAATGAATTTGGAGAGTCTAGCCCAACACCACTTGGTTGCTAGCCAAGATACAAAAGCTAGAAAGGATTGAGAGTTTTAGATAGTCACAAACACATGCACAAAGGCTCACTTTCATAAACACACATGCTGATGAAAATGATACAAGATGCAAGTATTTATACAACAAAGCTAGCAAGCAAGCTAGCAACTAGCTCAACTAAGCACTTGAGGTTTCCTACGTATGAGGAAACGTCTAAACAAGCTTAATTAAACTAATTATGAATGAAATCAGCAACTTCCTTTCCTTCTCTTTAGGGTTACGCCCAAAATAACCAATAGATGGCCCTCTTACATTAAGACACATGGTTGCTTCTCATTAGACCAACCTAGTCCACTTAGCCTATTCCAACGATGTCACCTCCTCCTTGCTTGTTTCCTTGGCTTTCCCTTGCTGCTAGGTTTCCTCTTGAATCAAATTCGAGGAGGTGAATTAAAATTCTAGGGTAAAAAGACCGAATTTCCCTTGTTCTTCACAAAATAATCCAGCCGGGTCAGCTTAAGCTATACCAAACACACTTCTTTTGTTGAATCTGGTTGTGGGTGCAAATGAACTTTACTTCAAATCCCCATAGGGCTCTACCCAAAGAGATTTCTCAATTAAGAGATATACACGTAAACATATTAGGTACCAAATTGGACGAATGATACTCCAAACTGTTTGTAATTTGCTTGACTTCTTGGGCTGCCAAATAACATGATTGCACCTATGTATCTTGGTTTCTATCATTAGGAATGCAAAATGATGGAAGACTGGCTAGATTTCCATCACCGTTCCTCAAGGAACATGTGCTTAAGGAGTTTCATAGGAATGTCAATCACCATATGCGGGATATGGTATAGAAGAGCTCAAAGATGGAGATGGGAGAAGGGTCATTATATGGTTGTTGACATGCTTGAACAGATGATGGCTTATCTATGATCTCTACGGTTCAGGGCACACCCCACTGTTGGGTACAAAAGCCTCATGGAGATGCCCAATATGGATAACTACAAGCATCACTAGTGGTCCATCTCTATAGCCACATACACCCACAAGATATTAAGTATTGAAGTAATAATAATTTGTTTAATATGTAAACATCTATGCATAATTGATATGGTTTAATTAACTTCTTCTTATTTTTATATGTAGGAGAAGGGGGTTGTTTTACCCCTTCTAATGTGGCGAAACATATCTTCACCAACACAGATGCTAAGGAGATCAAGTATTGGCCGAATCATAAGGGCGAGGGCGTTTAGGTAAGGAGAAATTAAAAAGTTCAATGTTTTAACAATTTGCATGAGCTTGCCATGAAAATAATCTATGCTAGAGTTAGATTGATACTAGGAATGAGTTTGGATGCCTTATTCTTTTTTTCCTCAATTAACTGATTCCGAACATGTAGTTTGTGTTGTTCTCCAGGGTGTGCTCTTTGACGTTCGGTTGATATGTGTTTGATTGGTTCGTATCGGTATTTGTTTGCAAGGCATCAAGCCTAGAAACTGTCCAATATTTAAAGGAACGAGGCCATCGTCTTTGGGCAGGGCAACGCTGGAGAAGTACAAAGTGGATGTGGAGATGAGGGGATTGGACTTCAATAACAAGTAGGACATAACGCTTTACTATGAGCATAAGGGAGGGTTCGACGTGAAGAACGAGGCCATCGTCTTTGGGCAGGGCAACGCTTCCACGATAATCTACGAGCCCTCCCCCCTAGCCGCACAAGGAAGTGTGTTCATCATCTTCTAATCATAACTGCTTCCTCACCCATTGGCTTTCTTGTAGTGCGAGACTACAACATAGGCGGAGGAGATTATGAGGATCTTCAGTGGTACCGGGCCTCCTAATTTGCTTCACAAACCCCTCCCTAATCCCTTCCACTCTTCCCTAGCATGATAAGTAGTGAGGATCTCCAGAAAGTTTCTTCTTTTTTTCATTTAGTTGTGGATGTTCAACTAACCATTTCGATACCAGACCAAAAAGTGTGAATGAGGGTAGGATATATATGATATAGTTACTTATATTTATCAGCCGCAAATTTTGAGTGTATATATTTATATTTGATATGTTATGTAAGCCAACCAATCTTTCAAAAAAGGTAATGTAGAAATCGAATGATAGGTTATCGATCGCTTATTAAGGGTTAGTATTTGGTCAAACGAAGTCAACAAGAATGGGCAACCAACCACTATCGGACGCTATTAATCAGATGCAAACAACGTGTGATATTTGTGGCCAATAACATAATGATTGGTACCTATTAAGCCGCAACTATGTGCTCGTTTACAACTAACATTTATCGATCACTAGTGTTATTTTGCAACCAGACCATAGTGTCTGAAGTTGTCCATCACATTTATCGGTTTCCCTGTCTCTACACAGACCACACCAACTTTCCTAACATGAACCTATATGTTAATTAAATGGGTTAACCTAATTCTAGCTTACTTACCCAATTAAGAAATGGATCAAAATTGGGTATTCATGAATTAATAGTCTATCTAACTTATTTAAGTTTAATCTAAAAAATATTAGCTATAACAAGATAACCAAAATTTGATAAATGAAATTACCGTTTATTTCTTTTTCAAACTAGGTACTAAGCGGCTTACTAGGGACTCATTATAATGCAGTGAGTTATATATTCTTTAGATTTTGACAATGAATGATTAAAGGCCTTGAGGCCTTCATAAAATTGAGAGCAAAATCTTTTTCCAACCCACAATGCCAACATTTTAAGTTTTCTTATTCTCACTAAAAGTTTGAAGTTTTAAATTTTAAGCATAGTTCTATTTTTTTTTTCTTAAAAAAAGTTATGAATAGGTCAAATGTATTAAACAAAAAATGAATTGTTAGGTTGACCAGTTAATTTATTAAATTAAACAAGTAGTAAAGATACCATTCTACATAATTTCAGATTATATATCTCAACTTTAACATAACTTGTTTAATTAAACGAATTAATCATGTTGGTCTATTTAATTAAACGGGTTGAAAATTAAGAACTCAACCCAGCTAATCTCAAGTTATACTCGAGTTGGTAACCATGGGGGGTCAACTTCTAACATTTATAATATCGACCAATAAATCTTCTTTGCAACCAATAACATTGGTTCACAATGAGGTTTTTATGTTGCAGTGGACATAACAGTACACCACGCGTCACCATACCAAAGTGAATATAAGATAACATGCTGAAGAAAATCTTCTAATTTGTACGTCTTCTTTCTTTCCATCAAAGTTTGTTTCAATACTAAAAGCCCCCAAAACTCTTAATAATAAAAGCCATGTGTTCGGTCTCGTTCCGAGCCGAATTCTTATCATTTATAGGGTATATTTGCTTGTTTTAGCCCCTTAATTGTATATTAGATATAATGATTTTGTGTTTTGTAGGAAAATAAAGAGTTAGAAGAAAATTGGGCTTAGTTGAGGGTTTTAGGGAATCCCGAGTGATTTCCTGAGCCGGCCTGAGTGATTTCCCGAGTCGGCCCGAGGCGAGACCAACCTGGGAACTCCATCTACATTATTGGCGCAAAAGAGGGGAAAGACGCAGAAGCAGGTCGCACCCGAGTCACAGTCGGTAACACCCGTGACAAGCTTCTGTCGCGTCAAGACATCGCCAAGGGATGAAAGCAGTCAGAGGTCGCGCCCGCTACGCCAGCCGTTGCGCCCGCGACGTGCTATGGAGGGAAGAAGAGGCGTGCGGACAGAACAAAGTCGCGGCTGCCACTGGACGTGTCGCACATGCGACAAAACCAGGTCGCGCCCGCGACCTATTGTGTAACACCCGCGACGGTGGTGAGAGAGTGACAGATGGAACGGGGCAGATGTTGGTCGCGCCCGTGACCTATTGGGCGTCGCACCCGTGACCTGTCGGTGTTCTGCGGAAATGCGCGCGACAGCTGGGATTAATTCTAGGGTTTTGGGATATTTTCTTTCCTTCTATAAATACCCCTGTAATTCAGCACTATCATCATCTTCTTTTATCTAGTTTTTCATAGTTTAGGAGTATGATTAGAGTAGAATTAGGTTTAATTGCTTTCCTTTATCTTGCTTTAATCTTTAATTGTTCTTCAAGCTTTCTCTAGTTTTCTTGCAAAATTTGTATTCAATCTCTTTCCAAGCAATTTCATTCAAGCAATTTACAAAGCTTTCTCTCTCTCTCTCTCTCTCTCTCTTGGTTTCCATTGATACTTTGATTTCAAGCTTTCTAGTTCCAATCACACCCAATCCAACTTTTAGTGAGGATGAGGGCTAAGGGTCACAAATTCTACCCTCAAGTGAGGATTTGGGGATTCTTAGTAATTCAATTCACAATTTTCTTGTTTGTTCGGGGGAAAATCAATTGGAAGTTGAAGATTCAAGTGAAAATTTAGTGCTTTGGAGGTATAATCTCTTGTTCCCAATTTCATTATTAGTTGTAGTTTTATTGCTTTCTTATTTCTTGCTTTTTAATTGCTTTCATCTTTTATGCTTTCTTGATTATTATCCATGTCTAGCTTAGTTTAATAGCTTTCTTTACATAATTTACCGCTTTCCACACTGAGAAAACCCAACGCAAACCGATTTCCTTGTCAAGCCTAACACCCATCCGTGTGGATTCGACATCCCTTACTTCGCAAAAACCACAAAAATACTAGAACCGAACATTGGCGGCGTTGCCGGGGATGGCATTATTTGGTAGATTAGGTTATTGGTTTGTGTGTATATAGTTTATTGCTTTCTTGATTGTTTTAGAAAAAAATGTAGTAAAAAAAATTTGAATATCGAAAAAAAATAAAATAAAATAAATAAAAAAAGAGTTATGGCTAGTCCCCAATTTCCCCAATATGAGCATGGAACTTTTTGGAGGTATTTTGCTAGATTACATGATTATCGTGCTCAATGTGAATTGTATGGTATCTTTTATAATACATTAGATATGTTGGGACTTGTGAATGAGGGTGTGAATTATGAGACCCGAAACCTCTTAGAATATTACGGGTTTTCCGCTTTAGGGGAAGAAAAACCATGGGAATTACTTGAGTGGTTGTCTAGGGATTCTTATGAATTTGAGCAACAAAGTGTTAGTCCTAGCTTCCAATCTCCTTATGCACCACCCTCTTGGACCGAAACTGAACAGTCATGTGAATACCCCATGTATTTTGATGATCAATCTTATGGTGGGGGTTATGTGGAAAATTCTTATGATCTTCCCCCGTGTGATGTTGTTGAGTCTCATCCTTTATGCGTGCATTGTGAATCTCTATATCATGCTTCCGAATCTTGTGTGCAAGTGGAACTAGATAATATTCGTACTGAAATGGATGATTTTCAAGTTGAGATGCGTGTGAAATTGAATGAATGCATGCAAGAATTTGAACACGTGCTTAAAACTGGGGTAGAAGCTTTTTCTGCACAAATGGTTGATTCGAATGTTGAAGTAGATCATTCGTCATCTTTGAGTCCTGAAATGCATGTTGATACTTCTTTGTATGATTATGATGAGGATGATGTCTACTATAATAGACCTAGTTTCGCATGGAGGCTTAGCAATTCCTTAGCTCTAGCTGCACCTAGTGAGCATGAAGAACATGATGATTTTATGTGTGATGATGTAGAATTCGATGAAAACATGCTAGATGATGAACCATTGTCCACACCATTGTCCATGCTTTTGTGTGAAGAGAAGGTTGAGTTTAGTGAATGCCATGATATTTGTGATGATCTTGTTGAAAGTGAAATTGAATCTTTTGTGATTGAATATGTGCTTGATACTGAATTATTCACTTTCATTGAGGATCATTGCATTAGTGAGGCATTAGCTACCCTTTCTTGTGAATCCATGGATGTAGAATCTTATGATGACGGGCTTAATTCTTTGGGGAATGATCCTAATTGTTTCAACTTGGTTTGTGACAATGATGCTTTTGATGATGATATACTTTATGAGTCATTTATGATCCTGAACCTTCCACTTTCACTTTTGATGATGCTTTGAATGTTGCACCTTTGTCTTCTTATGTTGATAGTTCTTCTGATGAGTCTGATACTGATGAAGATGAAGAGGTGCCTATTTGTGATATTGGAAGTGTGATGATGTGGTCTAACGCTACTTTTTCCTTATCACCCATTAATGATTATGATGATTATTTGGATGAAAGTAGTGATTTGGAATCGGTGTTTGATGAAAATTGCATGGAAATTGAGTTGAATCATTGTTGGCATCCAAGTTTTTGCATGAGCATGTTCAGGGATGTGTTGTATTGCCTCCTTCCGTTGATTTGTATACCCAATTTCCATTTACGAGTCAATGGGAGGACTTTTTTGTCATATCTCATTTTGAAGTGCCTAGGAAAGTCTTATACATTCTTGCAGTCCTTCCTTTCTATGACTTTTCTAAGGCATTTGATAAACTGTTAAGGGCACTCATGTTTGTTGATGTAATTTTGAGAGTGTACTCTTACCTACACCATTCTGAGATGCATGAGAGAATGCATGATTTGTTACTCCGGGCGTTGAATGGTTCTGACATGATGCCCGATATCTTGAGGTGAGAAGGAGTGAGTCTACTGATAAGAAGCCTTCCAGGTAATATCCTTCCTCACCTTTCTTGTACAGTTAGTGAGTATTCTTTCTTTTTCTTTTTGGTGTGTTTCTTGATTTCTTTTGGGTGCTTGCTTATCTCTATTTCTATTCCAATGAGGACATTGTTGGCCTTTTTGTGTGGGAGTGGGGGTGACATGCATGCCGGCTTGTGTTTCTCTTTTCTTGTGTGAGTTTTATTTTTGTGTGATCTTTCTTTTCTTCTTTTGTTTTCTTTTTGTGTGTTTCTTTTTTTTTCTTTCCTTTTAGGGGTGCTTGCTTACCTCACTTATGTTTCCTTTGAGGACATTGCAACCTCTTTGTGTGTGTGTGTGGGGGGGGGGGGGGGTAGTATGTATTCTGGCTTTTAAGTCTAAGAAAAGAAAAAAAAAAAAAGAGTGAGATCAATATTTTGGTTTTTCTTTAGTTAGTATTGTCTTGTATATACTTTTATTTTTCTTTTAATCTTGCTTGCCAAGTTCTAAGCATTTAAATGAGTTTAAATTGTATATCCTAACCTTATGCTTGGTGCTTTTGGATCGCAGATCGAGTTGTATTTAATTGAAGATTTTGAGGTAACCTCCTTCCGCCCTCTTTTTGAGTGTATAGATTCTTGATCCATGTTGCATGCTTGATTTTTCCTTTTGGGTGGCGAACCCCTAGAGTGTGAATGTTGGGATTATCTTGTTGTTGGAGCCGTGTGGGCTCGGATCGCCACTGATTTTTATGTGATAAGTGTTTTGTATATATGCTTTTCTTAGGTTCTCTACCTTGCTTGTGACACCCTTCTCACAATGGGGACATTGTGATGTTTTGTGTGGGAGTGGGGGTGAGATTTTTCATCTTCATGGGTAGACAACCTAGTGTTTTTTTTTTTAATTTTGTTTTTTCGTAGTTTTTGCTAAAATTTGAAAAATTTTGTTTGAAAAAGGAGAAAAAAGGGAGTGAAACGCCTTTTAGTTTTCGTTTTTCTTTTGTTTTTGCTTTGTCTTTAGGATAAGAGTAATTAAAGCTTAGAAGACTTTCTTAATCTCCTTGAAAGCAACCCGTATGAGCATTATCGTCCTTAGTTCAAGTATTGCCATGACTTATTTATGTAGATTCCCTTCATTAAATGCTTAATAAAGATCCTTGATTCTTTCACGTTCTATTCGAAACTGTGAGACTTTAGTAGACCACTTCCGAGCTTGTTGAAAAAGTGAAATCTAATTAAATTGAATTAATTGGTTTTTGTCGGCTAAACCTACACGGGCCGGTGTGAGTGGGCGACACTCACGCCCCATAAGCACTTTGTTTGTGAATGGAGTAGCTCGTGTTGGGAGGGTAGACCCCGTTATGGGCCGTTCAATATCCCGAAAAACCTGGCATTAACCTTGAAAGTGTAATGTTAAGTTAGTATACCTACACGGGACCGGTATGAGCAGCGCGACGCTCTTACCCCTTAAGCACTTCGTTTGCGTATGGAGTAGCTCATGTTGGGAGGGTAAACCCCGTTATGGGCCGTACAATTCCCGAAAAACTAACACTAAATCTGTTGAACTAAGTTGAAAATGTTGGGCCATAAATTCTAAAACCCAACACCAAAAAGAATCGTAATAAATGTGAAGTCTTTCCTTACGTCTCCTGCAGCCCTCACCAAGCCAAGGGTGACACAAGCAAGGGAGGACGACACTTAAATAATTTTTGCTTTGAAACAAGCTTGGATTGTGGTTTGCTCTAGATCAATCAGAATCGAGTTGAATAACACTTGCACTTGAGCATATAGGATTTTGTTTTGTAGGAGATGTTTGGGAATCGAAAACCTTAAAGATTGGCAATATCTTGAGTTAGGTGATTTGATGTGCTCATAATGGTTCCTTTTGGTTTATTAACATTATTTTCTTAGTGGCGATTGCATGATTCCTTGAGCAAAGCAACTTTTCTTTTCTTTCTTTTCAACACTTGTTTTGTTTTTCACTTTCCCTCTCTCCTTTTCTTTGGCTTTTGTGGGTATAGCTTCTACGAACCCTTACGAGACCTTCCTCGTCCACTTGGGCTGTCAAGGGGTTTAAAGGGCTTTATGCATGTGCTAAATGCATCCGCGATTCCTGCGAAAGTGAGTTAGGGTAGTTTGTTTCTTTTTCCCTTTCTTTATCTTTGTTTTTAGTTTGTTTGGGGCGAGCAAACCCTTGTGTGGGAGTGTTGTTCGGTCTCGTTCCGAGCCGAATTCTTATCATTTATAGGGTATATTTGCTTGTTTTAGTCCCTTAATTATATATTAGATATAATGATTTTGTGTTTTGCAGGAAAATAAAGAGTTAGAAGGAAATTGCGCTTAATTGAGGGTTTTTAGGGAATCCCGAGTGATTTCTCCAGCCGACCCGACCCGAGAACTGAGGCGAGACCAACCCGGGAACTCCATCTACATTATTGGCGCAAAATAGGGGAAAGACGCAGAAGCAGGTCGCACCCAAGTCACAGTCGGTAACACCCGTGACAAGCTTCTGCCGCATCAAGACATCGCTAAGGGACAGAAGCAACCAGAGGACGCGCCCGCTACGCCAGCCGTCGCGCCCGCGACGTGCTATGGAGGGAAAAAGAGGCGTGCAGACAGAACAAAGCACTCCTGCCATTGGACGTGTAGCACGCGCGACAAAAGTAGGTCGCGCCCGCGACCTATTGTGTAACGCTCGCGACGGTGGTGAGAGAGTGACAGATGGAACGAGGCAGATGTTGGTCGCGCCCGCGACCTATTGGGCGTCATGCCCGCGACCTGTCGGTGTTTTGTGGAAATGCGTGCGACAGCTGGGATTAATTCTAGGGTTTTGGGATATTTTCTTTCCTTCTATAAATACTCCATGTAATTCAGCACTATTATCATCTTCTTTTATCTAGTTTTTCATAGTTTAGGAGTAGGATTAGAGTAGAATTAGGTTTAATTGCTTTCCTTTATCTTGCTTTAATCTTTAATTGTTCTTCAAGCTTTCTCTAGTTTTCTTGTAAATTTGTATTAAATCTCTTTCCAAGCAATTTCATTCAAGCAATTTACAAAGGTTTCTCTCTCTCTCTCTCTCTCGGTTTCCATTGATGCTTTGATTTCAAGCTTTCTAGTTCCAATCACAGCCAATCCAACTTTTAGTGAAGAGGAGGGCTAAAGGTCACAAATTCTACTCTCAAGTGAGGATTTTGGGGATTCTTAGTAATCCAATTCACAATTTTCTTGTTTGTTCAAGGGAAAATCAATTGGAAGTTGAAGATTCAAGTGAAGATTTAGTGCTTTGGAGGTATAATCTCTTGTTCCCAATTTCATTATTAGTTGTAGTTTTATTACTTTCTTATTTCTTGCTTTTTAATTGCTTTCATCTTTTATGCTTTCTTGATTATTATCCATGTCTAGCTTAGTTTAGTAACTTTCTTTACATAATTTACCGCTTTCCGCACTGAGAAAACCCAATGCAAACTGATTTCCTTGTCAAGCCTAACACCCATCCTTGTGGATTCGATATCTGTAGGACCCGGGGAAAAGCGAACACTTTTCTCCGTGATGCACTACTTAATGATCGGGACCCGACTAAGGTTGCTTAATCCTTAGATAAGGATATTTTTTATTTTCGAAATTCATTTTCGGGGTGGTGAAATTTTATTTATTTTACAAATCCGTTTTTTTTATTATTTTAACACTTGAAATTACACCAAAAATATATTAAATATAACTTAAAATTGGCCCAAACAGCAAATTCAGGCCCAAAAGAAAGCAACTGGACCGCCAAGAGCTGTTAAAACCCGCGCGGGTTTTGACAGTCCTTGGACTGGGTCGTCCGCTTTCCTGGGCCAGAGAAAGTGGGTCAGAAACCATAAAACCCGTGCGGGTTTTACTGTTTCATGGCCCATTTTCTCTCGGTTTAAACCTTGAATGTGATGAATGAGAAATGTTAAGTCATGTTTAATTATTTTTAGTGTAAATTCAAATGTTAAATAATTAAACGGATGATAAAAAAGATAAAAGAGTCGCCAGCCGATTTAAGGAAATCGACAAACCGTAAAAATAATAAAAATAACTCCGGTCTACGAAACCCGATTCTAAGCTCGGGGTTAAGGCTACGAACTCAAGAATTATATGAATTCTTGAACTCGCCCGTTAGAAAACGGACTCTGCTAAAATTGACATTAAATGAAAAAGAGCAAGGAGAAGTTTAATTGATTTTGAAACTTTATATTCTTAACATGCGTTATAAAACAAGATTTTTATTTACAAAATATGCACAAGTAAAGAAGATGAAATATGTTCCATAATTAAGATAACAATAATGAAAGAAACGTAAAGGCGAACCTCGTTGGTTTAGGAGCCCGAATGCGCCGTTCGAAGATCTTGACCTTGCCTTGACTTGGTGAAATGGAAGGATGAGTATGAGAATGGTAGTAGGATAGTATGTGAGTGATGATTTTGGTAGAGTTAGGGAATGGTAATATGAATATGAATGTAATAGAGAGAGTTTTGAGAGAGTGGATGTAGGATTATGATAATAGTAGAGTAAGGGTAGAATAATGGTGTAAGTTGGTGATAATTGGTGAAGAATGAATGGAATGGAGGGGGATATTTATAGGTGGTGAAGGGTAGGTTTAGGAGGGAAATGGAGGGAAAATCAAGGGGACACATCCCCATGATCATGCCATGCAAATCACGTAGTCAGCCAAGAGGGTCAACCCACATGGTGCTAATATCATGGGATAATGATCAAAAATGATTTTTGGCCCCGAATTATCAAATATAAAACTCGCGCGGGTTTTACATCATGTATACGCGGATCGTTGACGTCGACATGGCCAAAACGGCGCGTTTTGGCAGAGATAACCCGCGCGGGTTTTGAACCCTGGGCCGGGGCGCGCTGGGCCTGCCCAGTTCTGGGTCGCTTTTTCAAATAAAACCCGCGGGTTTTCTTCCGATGGGCCGCTTTTTTGTTGTTTTAGTTACTTTGCTTATTGAAACGATAATCCATTTTGGTATCCGTCCAAATTTTTATTGATAAATCGGGTGCAAATCCCGGTGTCTACAGAGAGCCCCCACTTTGATCGAGTCCGAATAGGACGAAGGTCAAAGTAGACTTGACGTTTGTACTGATGCTGGCGGTGCTCTTTTATATGGCGGCTGGCCAATGTTGCTGGGGACTATGTCGTCGGTAACCTTTAGGTGGCAACCGTTGGATGACTGCTGCTGAAGGAGTCGTTGGAGACCTTTGAGTGGAATCCGTTGCACGACTGATGCTGATGAAGAGGTCGTCGGTAACCTTTAGATGGCAACCGTTGGATGACTGATGCTGAGAATGTCGTTGGAGCCCTTTATGTGGAACCCGTTTGAACGACTGCTGCTGACGACATCGTTGGAGGCCTTTAGGTGCTGATTGTTGGACGATTGTCGTTGACGACATCGGTGGAGGCCTTTAGGTGGCAACCATTTGACGACTGTCGCTGTTGGTGCTCTTTTGTATGGAAACTGGATGACAGATGGTCCCTTTTTAGCGGCGACCCGATGATGGTGCTCTTTTGTACGGCAACCTGACGATGGATTGTCCCTTTCAGCGGCGACCGGATGATGGTGCTCTTTTGTGTGGCAACCTGAAAATTATCAGAAGAGTAAGTATTAGTTTCCGCAAAAACGCAAATGAGTTCAGATTTTTACCTGAATGTTGGGGGCCCTTGGGCTGTTGAGAGATGCTGGGCCGCACGGTCTTGGGCCGCTTGAAATTGATTTTTTTTTTTTGGTAGAAAACCCGTGCGGGTTTCGTTATCTTCACTGGGCTGCTATAAAGCGCTAGGCCGCCAGAACTGGGCCCATAGAACACTCAAAACCCGGGCGGGTTTTGTTTTTTTTTTTTCTTCTCCTTGTGAAGAGCATCACCGTGGGCCATGCATTTGTGTGGACAAGAACGTGCCACGCAGCCTTGTCTTCTCTTTGGGTGGCATAGGGATGACCTTTGGATTTTCGGCCAATGAAACGTATTTGGCATCTCGAGGCGGCTCCTAGAAACGAGCGGTTCATATTCACTCATCATTTCTATAAATAACCAGCCTCATTCATTTCTTTCATTCACATCTTCCATCTTTCATCATCTCCCTAGCTTCTCTCCCTCTCTCTAGAAAAACCGCTTTTTTGGAGATAGTTCAAGTTCCTGAAAAAAATGCATCGCAGAGGTCACAGAAATCCTCCTCTTCCTCATGCGGCGGCATGGCCTCACGAGATGTCTTCAAGGCGCAATTTTATTCTGGGTGAAAATGCTGACCCTTCGGATCTCACTATCCAATCTTGGAAGCATGTTTGGTTCTACCGTTCCCATGGCAAGGTAACTGTCAAAATTGCTCTTTTGATGCTTAGTTTAATAATGAAAAATGAGCAAGCACGAATTTTATTTTTCATGTCTTGTCGATTTTTACTATTTTAAGCATGCCTTGAATTGATGTATATGCATGTCCGCACGATGTCCCTTTATTTATTCGTAACGATGACCCATTTTGAGAGACGGACCAAATCCGACCCAAAGGAAATAGAATGGGTTATATGCATTTTCGGCCCAAGGAAAAAAAAAGAACACGGCCCACTTCAACAGTGAAAACCCGCGCAGGTTTTCTGGACCATAAACCCCGAAAAAATAACTGGGCCTGGATGGGCGACCCATTAGCAGAACCAAAACCCGTGCGGGTTTTAGCTCTGCTGGGCCAGCTTATTTGGGTCGACAGTTTTTTTGTTTTTGCTACTTTTTTTTTGTTTCATGTTTTTCCAATTCCTTTATCTTGTGGGCCATGGCTGTGGGCCCAGTGTTGGTGCTGGGTCCAACTAGGGCCTAAAAGAGTATGCCTTGGTCAATGCATTAGGTGAGCCCCCGATTTTAATTTTGCCCTTTCTCATCTTGCCATTAGGAGGATAACTTGAAAACTCCCGGCGTCCTAAAGGATCTCCTTAAGGTACCTGATTTAATTCCCGGGGATTTCGTTAGCAACACCCTTACTGCGGCAGGACTCAAGCCATTTTGGAAATGCTTGGTGGCCTGGAAAGGCCGTACATTTCGCGTGATAGGTCGCGCTATAGCGGAAAGGTTTTGGGATACGACCAACTCCTTCCATCTACCTGTGGGTGAGATGACGATTACCCCCACAGATTTTGTTATGATCACTGGTCTTCCTTGGGGCGGGCGTGACATAGTCTTCAATGCCGAGATCCCTCCAATGGTTTTGGACTTGCTGGGTCCAGTGTCAGCGCGTTTAGGCCGTGTCGAGCCCGCCCAACCTCGCATCGCAAGCTTCGAGGCGGCCATCCATGATGCCAACTTTCAAAATTTTCCCGGGGATCAACGCCGCTTTATCTTCTAGGCTTATGTTATTTCTGCCACTCTTTTCTCCAATCGGGGAGATAACATTACTTTGACCTGGTTCCGAAATCTTCTGGACTTGAACGAGGTCCGGAACTTGAATTGGGGTAAAGCCGCGTATGTGAATTTCCTCCTATGGCTTCGTCGCGGTGTCAGACTGACGTTGGATGATGATCCAGTTTACCTCCACGAGTCTCACACTCGCTTTCAGTATGGTCCTTCTTTATGGAAGATGCTCGAGGTATGTACCCAAGACTCTCCTCTTTGTAGTTTTGCTACTCTTTTGCTATTTCTTTGACTTTATATTTGCGCAGTCATGGGCATATGAGTATATCCTATCCTTGGGCATTCGCTCCAAGAGAAATAGGACGGTCCCAGCTGCGGAACGCTTGACTGCTGAGGGTATTCGAGGGAAGAAATTCCAGCCCGGCAGTCTTGACCATATCTGTCGCGCTCTGGATGATCTCACCCCGGTATTTCTTTATACTTGACATCTTTATTTATTTTTTTTACCTCCATTCTTGAAATGACTCTCTTTCTTTCACAGGACCACGTGAACTGGCGTCTATGGGCTGAGTTTGACTTGAGTGGATTGCCCACCCCTTTGCAACAAGTGGAGCACGATACTCGCCTTCGCATCTTGATGGAGGGACCTTCGGGCTTCATGTGGTACCTGGGGGAGAGAGCTACGAGGCAGATCCTGGGGGGATATCCTGGCGTCATACCCCAGGATCCTCCAGAGCACATGTTCGAGCCTTTGCGCGTCGCTTCGGATGTCTTGGGAGATTGGATTCGTAGTCGAGACTTCGACAACTTTGTGCATGACGTCCCACAGGAGCAGTTTAATGAGGAATTCCAACGCTACTTGAGTCGTTTAGCGCCCCGAGTGGTATGTATCTCCCACTTTTTCTATGTTGTGCTTTTGACCGATTCTTAACCATAAAGTCTACAGTTGGGGCCCTATGCTATGGCTGCTGAGGTGGAGGCCCAACCAACGAGAAGAAAGATCGGTGGCTTCTTAGATGTTGAGACTAGTAGTCAGTGCTCTGCACTCCAAGAGTTTGATCGGAAACAACTAATTCCTCATTTCTTGTTGCTTCCTTTTATCTCATATGCCACTTATACATGTGTAACCTTTGTTCTCATTACCTTTCAGCCATGATGGTCTGTCTTCAGGCAAATGACTAAAGAGTGGAGTACTATGTTGAAGCATGTCAACCGGTCATTCATTGGCTCAGGCAGATATCTCGAGAATACCGCCGGAAGAGCTGACATGGAGGCCGATGCGGAGTCTGTTCCTCGGGAACCACCTCGACACTCTACTGTGGGAGTTCCTCGTACTGAGCCCCCACGTCGTTCTTCGGCAGTGGAACATTCTTCCCAGGGCCGATCACGGGAGGAGGTTGGTGGGTCCTCTCGTCCTCCCCTAGAAGTTGTGCCGTAGGGTCGTGGTAAAGGCATCATGGTTGAGGGTCATCATTCAACTGGGTCCCATCGTAGCGGATCTGGTAGCAGAGGTCGTCGCCCTATGGATGAAGACATGGCTCAGACGTCCTTAGTGGAGCATCTTGGCCAAGGGGGGTCACATCACAGCATTGGGTATGGTGGCGATACCCAGCCTCATTCATATTGGGTGGAGGATGCTTCAGAGTCAAGTGCTACCAACCGGCCTTCTCATTCTCGCCACACTCCAGCTTCAGTGCGTTCTGCTCGTCGTGGTCGAGAGATTGTGGTGAGGGACCATGACTCAGGTGCATCCGTAGGGTACCCTGGCAATCAGGCCCTAGCGGATGACGCTTCCTCACGTCCTTGTTTCGTCCGCAATACAATGCGGGAATTGTATCGTATCCACAGGGAGCAAGGTCTTTTCGTCAAAAATTTTACTACAAAAAATTACTTAGAGGTACCCTAACTTTTGAAGAAATAATTTGTTGGTACCCTAACTTTTCAAAACTAATTTTGGGGTACGCTTACTTTTAGGATTAGAAATTATTAGGTGAATTTCCAGCGAAACTTCGATTGATTCAAATCATTTTCGTCCACAAAAACAAAGGGCATTTTCGTCTACAAAAACACTTAATCAATTTCCCGCCTAAAACTCATCGGTGAATTCAAATCATTGGCCGGAAATTCACCTAATTATTTCTAATTCTAAAAGTTAGGGTACCCCAAAATTAGTTTTTAAAAGTTGGGGTACCAGAAAAACATTTCACCAAAAATTAGGGTACCCCTTAGTAATTTTTTGCTTTTACTACTAGGCTTAGTTTAAGGTAATAAAACGGTTAAGCAGGGGAAAAGGGAACAAAGACAAATTATCGGTCGAAAGCAGAGGAAAAGAGGCTCAAGGGTCGGTATCGCCTCCTAATGGTCATCCTAATCACTGGAAAGCCTCAATCAGGACACTAAGCCGGAATAGAGGTTAGGTTATTGCAAGGATTAGAGCCACTCCGGGGCCTCTCCCGAGGTGTACCCGGATTTAACCCTCGAGGTTCGTCCACTAAATGAATGAGGACTTGCCAAGAGGGCTTGATGTGCAATTCACCCTACCCGAGCTTCTCCACTAAATGAATGAGGAGTTGCTCGGGTATCCATCCAATTGCCCTAAGGATTGTGTTTAAGTAGGTTTAACGGACTTCCACTACTTACTAAACCCCACAATCAAGAGAGGTTTTGGATGAAAACCTCATAAACAAGGCTTAATGCCCTAACTAAGTCAAACCTTAGAAACGGGATCCCATTAGGGGCTAAACCTCCCCCTAAACCTTAAGGGTACTAACCACTAATCATGATGATAAACAATAAAACTAACAAGCTTAACATAAGAACCCTAAGCATGATATCTAGAAGAGAAAACACAACAAGATTAAGCACAAACACTAATTAAAACAATAACTAAGAGAGAGAAAATGGAGACTTACCCAAAATAGGATGATAATAATAATAAAAAGATGAAAGAACACCAAAACTTGAATAAATGCTTCTTCAAAATAAATGCTTCTTCAAAGTGCAATAATCCAAACCAAACATACTCAAAGAAAGACAAGTTTTTGTGATTAAAATGAGAAGATCTCCTTAGGGAAGAGTGCTAAGCTCTCTAAAAAGCAAAGATGAACAGTGAACAAAAGATAACCAGGTTTACTTTTTGGACCGAGCTTAAATACATTGGGAGAATAATAACTAAAACGCATCGTTTTGGCCTCAAAACTCCATTTGGGCAGGGTCGTCACGGGCGCTACCCTGGGTCGTCACGCCCGTGTCGAGGCGATTTCAAATTCTCGAACAGGGAGTCTTCACTAGGGTTACGGGCGCTACCACAAGCCGTCACGCCCGTGACCTCCTGGGTTTCGGCAACTTCAGGAGTTCCTTCAACTGGGTCACGGGCGCTACCACAAGCCGTCACGCCCGTGACCTTCTTTGAGAGTTTGCCTTCAGAAAGAGGGGCAGCTTGGTCACGGGCGCTACAACTGGCCGTCACGCCCATGACCGCTCTCTGCAAAATGAGAGAAATTCTACTGAAATTGGTCACGGGCGCTACCAATGGGAGTCACGCCCGTGACCTACTGAGTTCTGCTTTTGCTTCCTTTTCTTCTTTTGTCACGGGCATTACCCTTGGGGGTAATGACCGTGACCTCCTGGGCTGCCTTTACTCCAATTTGCCTTAGCTCCAAGACGGGGGCCGCTCCGAAAATTCCCGGGGTTGCTTCCTTGAATTCCCGAGCTGGGTTCTCGACGACGCCGACCAAGCATCTCCGAATGCCTCGGACCCAAACTAACCTGCATGAAACTAAAGGAAAATAGATAAGCGGAAATTATTGAGGAAGGTAACGAGCAATAATTCTAAGTAAGAGGAGCGATACTTAGGCTCAAAATCGAGCCTCTACAGTCCTGCACCATACGACGCCTCCTCCTTTGGTTCTGGCTCTTACTCTGCTGGATGGTAGTCCCGGCTCTTGGAATGGGTCCTTCATGGCCTGCGGGTACGCAAGAGTGGTCTGCACCCCAACACTCTTGGCTAGGAGGATCTACCTCTTCTGGTTGGCTAGCCCCCGATTACGGAACTGGTCCCGTATGGCCTACCCCTTCTGTTGTGTGGCATGTTCCTGATCATTCATGGCTAGCTGGTTCACAGGATCATTCCATATCATCACCGTCGAGCGTGCATCCTTCCGAAGTTCCCTTGTTTGGGCCACCGCAGACGGCTCCTAGTTCTGACTACTATTCCCTCGGACACCTATTTCGGTACGGCTGGTGCCTCTAATGCTGGGACTGCTCATGCTGGTGTCGACTTGGTTGAAGACAACGGTGATTCCGGCTCCCTGTGGTAATAAAGCCGATGACAAGCAGGACTCTATGCATTTTTAGACTTTTGTTATGCAAGGCTAATTTGTACTACTTTTCTTTTATATTATTATTTTTTTATCTTAATGCAAGACCTTTATGCATTGTGTTTCTTGTTTTATATGCAAGACTTGGTGGATGCACAATTTTATTCTATTAATGCATTTCTGAAAGACTATCTATATGACGGGATTAATCCCAACTTAATCCACTTCCCCAAAAAGAAAATAAAAGAAAAGAAAACGAAAACTTAAGTGTCAGAGTAAACTCGAGCAAAAAGTTTCAGAACTGAGCATCATTGGGTTAGGATCCAAAACATTAAAATACACAAACGGGCCAATTTGATTCCATGGCCCAAATACAATCAAAAGCGGGTGGGCCGAATTGCGGAAAGGCGGCCCATATCGACTGAAAGCCCGCGCGGGCTTTCTCCTCAACAGGCCCTGGGCCTTGGGCTTGGGTGAGCGCGTGCGTGGACCTGGGAACATTAAAACCCACACGGGTTTTGATTTTATTTCCCTTTTTTTTTGCTAGCCGTTGTAAAATGGCTAAAATCATGGGATATAGAGGGCGTCGGCTATGTGATCGTTGCTGGTCGTTTTCTCCATTTTTGATCATGCTTGAAGGTGTATAAATACCTCATATAATCATCACTCCTCATCATCACTTCAAAGTCTCCTTCACATATTCTCCTAAAAACACAAAGAACATCCTCCCGATTCTCATGGCTTTCGAGAAGAAACTTGCGACTTGGATGAGCACCTTATCCAAAGAAGAGAAGAAAGAGCTCGGTAGATACAAGTTAACGAGCCTGATGAGTCTTCGTCAAGTGAGGATTAATCACGACTTTCTTCGTGCGGCAGAGACTTTCTAGGATCCGAAGATGCATGTCTTTCACTTCGCGTTGAAGGAGTTGTGTCCGCTTCCGGAGCTTAGGGACAAATCACTTTGCTCGGCCGACGTCGCCTCCAACACTAATGGACATCCCCAAGCAATACAAGGAGCTCTTATGTCTTCCGTCTCGGGTTATGGAAGTGCAATATTCGGCGAAAATGTACACTTCCAAACCATAGTTGAATATTTTCAATCGCCCGATACCTTGGATTATGGCCCCATGATACGAGTGCGAGCGCTCGTATTGTGTCTTCTCGGCGAGTTTTGCTTTTATCAGGGCGGCAAAAGAACCGGACCGGCGAATTTAATTCAAATCGTCGATAACATGTCCCGAGGCTACAATCCCGTGCCCCTAATGTTAGCGGAAATCATGATGGGCTTGGATTATCCGAATCTAGAACATGACTTTCGAGGGAGTCTGCTGCTACTTCAAGTATTTCCTTCCTCCTTTTTTGCCACTGTCTGACTTTTCTGTCTCTATTGTTTACAAAACCTGCGCGGGTTTTCTTCTCTTTTTTTTTTTTAGTTTGGGAGAATTGGTGTGCAATCTAAACCTGGCTAACTGTTAGACAGATCTGTTTAATGGAGCATTTGGGCCTCATTGAAGAGCCCCGTGCTTCATCGACGTTGGCGAACTATTGTCAGAGAAAGAGGAAGTACACCGACCTCCACTCTGTAACGGAATGGATTGCTTTCTTAAAGGAGCCTCGGGAGATCTCATGGTGGATCGAATGGTGGCACATTTCTGAATATGTGACCGATGATTTCCGCAATGCTTATGTGTGTCTTGCCGGCTTGACGCACATGACTTTTTATTTTCCGGCGCGAGTGAAGCGTCAAATGGGTTGGAAGCAGGATATTCCCGAGCTTCTGTGTGAAACTCTCGATCAACTGAAGCTTCGAAGTTCGATGATTGATTCATGACTGAAGTATTGGGAAAGAAGACCAACTCTCAAATCCCCGCCAAAGGTACGTGTGTCTCACATTGCCGACGCCGGTTATCATGGATGGCAGATTGCTGTTATTGAATCTCGCCATGCTGGGGAAACGAGACGAAGGCAAGCATCAGCGAAGGAAAGCTGGGTCCTCGTACATCGGTAAAGGACCGCCTTGGCACAAGAGACTCAGTCAAAGATAGACTGGGTCCGAGGGTTGAGGCACGAAAACCAGGTAGGCGGGCCTATAAGCCCAAGGACAAAGAGAAAGCTCCTAATGGACCTAGAGACATGGAGACTGACCATGAGACAACTGGCGAAGTAGAGAGGGTGAAGCAAGATTAGAAGATGGATGTAGTGAAGGAACTGAAACTGCTTTGCCAGAATAATCTTTTATTTAATTATGCCTTTCAAATTTTCTTATGTTACAAATAATGTACTTGTATTTTCACTTAATAAAGGAGAAATATTTGTTCACAAATATTGTGTTCTTGCAAACTTTATTTTCCTTAAGTACATGAGCATTCATTAAATATATCCCAAGTGTCTGAAAATTGGCTTTCCAGTTACTTGGTCGTATTAAGCGTAGTTTCTCTTGAGTTGATCCAAATTCGTGGGCTGAATTATATCTTCTCCATCCACGGTAGCAAGCCGAGCTGCCCCTCCCGGCAAGATATCCTTAATCATGTAAGGACCCTTCCAATTAGGTGCAAATTTTCCCCTTGGATCCTGTATAGGTGCCCTCATTTCCTTAAGCACCAAATCGCCTACTTGAAGCGAATGGCTTTTCACCTTCTTATTAAAAGCTCGAGTGATTCTACTTTGGTATACTTGCACATTATGTAATGCTATCAATCGCCTTTCATCCATCAACATCAGCTCCTCGAACCTTGCCCTAGCCCATTCTGCTTCTGGCAACTGACTTTCAGCCATTATCCGTAACGAAGGGATCGCTACTTCAATTGGTAAGACTGCCTCCATCCCATATACCAAGGAATACGGTGTTGCCCCCGTAGCAGTTCGTATAGAGGTTCGGTATCCCCATAGGGAAAATGCTAATTTATCTGGCCAATCCTTGTAAGTGACAATCATCTTCTTGATAATCCCCGAGACTGTCTTATTGGTCGCTTCCACAGCTCCATTGGCTTGAGGTCGGTACGGCGAAGACTGATAATGTTGGATTTTGTAAGTGGCGAGCAAAGCTTCTACCTCCTTCCGAAAATGGCTTCCATTATCACTAATGATATCATGAGGCACTCCATATCGACATATGATGTTTTGAAGGATGAATTTGGCCACGTGTTTGGATGTGAGTTTGGCAAACGAGGCTGCCTCTACCCATTTAGTGAAATAATCGATGGCGACCATATGTACTCATGTCCTCCTGTTCCGGTTGGGTGTATCTTGCCAATGATGTCAATACCCCATACCGAGAATGGCCATGGAGATGTCAAAGTAGTCAGGTATGACGGGGGTTGATGCTGTAGATTAGCATATTCTTGGCATTTATGGCACTTTCGAACGAACTCTAAGCAATCTGCCTCCACAGTGGACCAATAGTAACCAGCCCTTTGGATCTTCTTTGCTAACATTCTTCCATTCATGTGGGGACTGCACTCTCCTCCGTGTACAATAGTCATGATCTCCTTGGCACTCTTAGCATCGATGCATAGCAAATTAATGCCCGTAGGTGATTTCTTGTAGAGTCGATCTTGGATCAAGCAATATTGTGCTGCTATGGACCTGACCACTCGCTGTCCTCGAGCATCTAACTCAGCTGGATATTCTCCTTTCCGCAGAAAGTTGTATATGTCATGGAACCATTCCTCAGTTTCTTCCTCTTGTGCTTCCAAGTGGCAAACATATGCCGGTTCAGTCTGCCGTTCCACTACTATTGGCAATTGAAGCGTGCCTGATTGTATGGATATCATCGAAGACAACTTGGCTAAGGCGTCAACTAACTCATTGTGATCCCTGGAGAGGTATTGGAAACCGATTTGCTCAAATTGGTCAGCAAGTCCCAAGAGCTTCTGTTGATAGGCCATGAGACATTCATTCCGGACCTTCCATGTATTTTTAGCCTGATTAATGATGAGGCTAGAATCCCCAAAGACTTTTACATGGCGTATGCCTAAAGCCAAGGCAGCTTGCAAACCCTTGATACATGCTTCATATTCTGCAGCATTGTTAGTAGCATCAAAGTCCAACTTCACTGATACAGGGACATGTGCCCCTTCTGAAGAGATCAATAAAACTCCCACTCCGCAACCCATTTGATTTTAAGCTCCGTCGAAATACATTTCCCATGTTATTTCGTCAGTGAAAAACACATCCTCATTTGGGAATTCCAAGTGAGTGCTTGGAGGTTCCAGTGATGGTGAAGCAGCCAGGAAATCTGAAACAACTCGTCCCTTGATGGACTTCTGAGGCAAGTGCAGGAGAATGAACTCTGAAAGCATGACCACCCATCGAGCAATGCGGTTGTTGATGGTAGGTTACACCATGATAAACTTAATGGAATTATTCTCAACTATGACATATACAGTATGTGAAAGCATGTAATGTCTTAACTTCTTGGTGGCCCATACTAGCACAAGAGCCATTTTCTATATGTCTGCATATCGACTTTCGTAGTCCAAGAATTTCTTGCTCAAGTAGTAGATGGCGCTCTGTTGACCTTTAACCTTCTGAGCTAACATAGCCCCCATTGCAGAGCTAGTCACAGTAAGGTAAAGGAGTAGAGGCTCATCTGGTACCGGCGGCATGAGGACTGGAGGATGTTGCGAATATTCCTTGATTTTGTCGAAGGCCGCTTGACATTGATCGTCCCATTCTATTTTGCTTCCTTTATTTAGTTTCTTGAACAAAGGTTCACGCGTCATGGTGAGCTTTGAGATGAACATGCTGATATATTGGACTCGTCCTAGGAAACTCCTTATCTCTTTTCCTGTCCTAGGTGGCTGCAACTCTTGGATAGCCTTTATCTTCGAAGGGTCAACTTCAATGCCTCGTTGGCTAACCACATAGCCTAGCAGCTTCCCAGAGGTGACACCGAAGGTGCACTTTGCTGGGTTGAGCCGCATTTTGTATCTGCGAAGTCGGAGGAAAAACTTGCGAAGGTTAGGAATGTGTCCTTCCCTTGTTTTGGACTTTACGATCATGTCATCCACATAAACCTCTACTTCTATATGCATCATATCATGAAGTAGGGTGTTGGCTGTCTGTTGGTATGTTGCCCCAGCATTTTTGAGATCAAAAGGCATAACCACATAACAGTATGTTCCCGATGGAGTAGTGAATGAGGTTTTCTCCATGTCTTCTTCCGCCATTTTGATTTGGTTATAACCCGCATATCCATCCATAAAGGATAGTAGCTCATGTCCGCAAGTGTTATCCACTAATACGTCGATATGTGGTAATGGGAAACTATCCTTGGGACTGGCTTTGTTGAGGTCTCGAAAATCTACGCACATGCGCACCTTCCCATCTTTCTTGGGTACTGGGACAATGTTAGCAATCCACTCGGGGTATTGGACTGCTTTGATGAACTTAGCGTTAAGCTACTTGATCACCTCTTCCTCGATCTTCTTAGCCCATTCAGGCTTGATCCTTCTAGCCTTTTGTCGAACCGACTTCGCATTAGGAAGCAAAGGTATAGTATGTTCCGCAATTTCCCTGTCAATCCCAGGCATGTCCTCATAGGACCATGCGAATACATCCACAAATTCCTTGAGAAGCTCTGTGAATGCTACCCGTTCTTCTGCATGAGCGAGCTACCTAACTTCAATTCCCGAGGTTGTTCTTCTGTGCCCACATCTATGGTGATGGTGTCTTCCAACACCGCCATTTTATGCTCATGTTCATTAGAAAATTCTTTTAAGGGTTTATTAAATTCCAGATTATTATTGGCGCAACAGCTCAGGGAAGAGGGGAAAGAAGAATCAGAGTAAGCAGAAAGGTTCATCTTATTGAATGCAGAAAGGAATACATCGTCAGCAGACTTAAGACCAGACTCACTTGACTCTAAACCATTAAAACCTGACTCTATGTCCTTAGGAACAGACTCTCCTAGAGATAAAGAAAAACTATTCTCCTCAGCGTCGACCCACGAGACCGCCTTAACTCCTCCGTCTTCAGCAATCATGAGACTTGGATCAAGGCTTGGGTTAGACAGCGTAGCGACAACAACATCAACTTCAGACTTCTCGGGGGCATCTTCTTGTCCAAACAGCATGCCAAAAATGTTGCTCCCAGCAAGATGAGTCCATTCCAATGGAGGCTGTTTGTCCCGAGCGGGAACAAAGACAGTAGCCATATTAATGGATCAATCGTTGAAGACTTCTAATCTGGCGACTTGAACTCCTTTGTTCTTCAGATAGAATGGCTCAGGAAACCCATAGTAGGGGAAGTCATCACGTTCCCTAACAAATTGTCCATTCAGAGTGAGTGGATAGGGCTTCATCTGGAATAAAGTGTGAGGATTGTCCATTCTCTTCTGTTCAACGATAGCCATTTTAGCGATCCTGACCTCCTTCTCAGTTGGTTTATACCCTAAGTCAAATCTTCCCTTTTGCTTAAAGGTCTTGAATACAGGAGGGATTTTATTCTTCGGATTCCTCCCTAGTGACATTCTAGGGAAATATCCTTGTTTCTTGAGCATAGCATGTACCTTGGGATTTGAGTAGGGATCGAAGTCAAAAGGTGCTTCATCCTTGCTCATCATTGCCACGAGCTCAAAATTGTGGAGTTCTTCGTCCATCGAGCTATGCTCCACCTCAAGAGTTGACTGTTTAGGAGTGAAAACAGCATTGATAGATTCTCCCGAGATAGTGATCACTTGGCCTTGAACCAACATTTTCACCTTCTGATGTAAGGTGGATGCTATAGCATTACACTGTGAAGCCATGGCCTCCCTAGTAGCAAATTGAAAGAGGTCGGAATCTCTAGTACCACGAACTCCAAATTCCGAGTGACGCTACCGGTAGTAATGGGCAACACCACAGATCCGACAGACTTCTGGGGTGAATTGTCATAAGCCCTGAGTTGTACACCATTTTGAGCCAAGTGTTGCTGTTGTACTCCCAATTTCTGTGTCGTCCTCCAAGGGCACACGTTTACAGCCGAACCGTTGTCCACCAAAACCAGTGGGATAGTTTTGTTGGAACATTGCACCGTGAGGTATAGGACTTTGTTGTGAGATGCCCCTCCCTGAGGTAGATCTTCAATCCCAAAGGTGATCATCTCTTGCTGGGTAGCCACATGAGCAACCAAAGTTTCAGGAGTTGTTGTAGGTGATACCGTGAGTGCTGTAAGGGCATCCAACATCTTCTGCCTATAAGCATGTGAAGTGCATATGAGTTGCCATATGGTGACCTCAGCCCTAGTCGTTTTGAGTTGAGAAAGAAGAGGGTCTTCAGGGGAGGTTTGATTGTCATCACCAGTTGTTGGTATAGGGTTAGAAATGGCCACTGGGATGGTGGTATTCCTGTTATTATTGTGATGGCTAGACCGAGTAAGGAATGCTACGTCATCTGGTTCGTCTTTCTCCATCCATTCTGTCTCAGAATGCTCATGCTCATCATCCTCATCACTATCCCAAATACCATGGATGAATAGACCTTCGGGGAACCCAACTATCTCGGGGACAGGTTGCCCTGTTTCTACAATCAAAGCAGAGGGGTCAAAGCTGAAATCCCCACACAAAATAGCATTTGCATGCTTTGGCATAGGATTACTTTGATTGTTTGGTTTCTTAGCGGCTTTCGGCATTGGTAGCGTCCCGGCCCTTATCATATCTTCTATCTTGTTCCTTAGAGTCCAACATTTCTCAGTGTCATGGCCTCAGCAACGGTGATAGCGGCAAAATTGGTTGGCGTCCCAATTTCTGCCCTTGATTTCTGGCTCTTCCTTCGGTAAGGGCAAAACCAGAATACCCTTCTTGACTAGACGGTCGAGAGCCTGAGAGTAAGGAACATCCAATGGTGTATAAGTCTCATATTTTGGTACGTAAGGCACCTTGCACTGGATAGAGTTAGTCTCCATGATTTTAGGAGGGTGGCTAGCTGCACTAGTAGCCCTCCTGTTGGAGCTGGACCCTTTCCATCCAGGCGAAGTTTGTCTTATCATTGTGCATGGCTTCTAATTGGACTCAGATGTCCTTCAAGTAATCAAAGTCTTTGACGACATGATACCCCAAGTGCTTGGATAGGTTGCTCTTGAGTCCTTGCTTAAAGGTAGATAACTGTAGACGAAGAGGAATTGTCTCGTTGATGTGGGACAATTTCGTATGCCACCTCTCAAAGTAATCCATAAAGGACTCATCATCCCGCTGCTTTATGGCGGTTAGATCATCCACTATAGCTTGTTTCTTCTGGATGCGTGTGTAGTGGTGGATGAAAACCTTGAACAATTCAGTCCAGTTGGCTTTGATTTGGGGTGACAGAGCGTGATACCATACTTTCGCTTCTCCATCTAAGGTGGATGGGAAGACAGTAGAGTATAGGTCAGCATCAATTCGATTTAAGGATGCCAACCTCATGAACTCCTCCACATGATGAATAGGGTTCTCAGAAGGTTTGAACCTAATATTCGGCACTTCAACTTTGTTAGCTATCTCCAAAGTTGGCTGAACAGGTAATGGAACCTCTAAGTACTTGTCAACAAAAGCCGGAACAGAGCTCATTGCCTTGGTAAGGCTTTCTAACTTCTGCTCAAGAGCTTTAACAGCGGGATCCCTTGTAGACTTTTCAGGCGTGTTAACCTTAGCCTTATATATCCCCGTTCCTTCAGAATCTGGGGATATCTTGATGATTTCAGGATCATATTCATATCCATGCATTTCTTCATCATCTTCTTCAGCATTCAACCCTAACTTGGTGTTGATCTTAGTGATGGCTTGCAGCATGCCATCCATCACCTGTTGTTGCTCATTCAGCCTTTTTCCCATCTTCTGTTCCTGCTCTAGGGAATTAGCGAAGATCAGACCCTGCATCTTGGTGTAGATCTCGTCCAAATGCTTCGTGATGTTAGCTTCAGTGCTTTGGACCGGGATCTCTTGGAATTTCTCTCCAGACATGGTGCTGTCGCTAGTTGCAGATGGATCGTAATGTGGGTTCGGAATCAAACGACCAGTTTGCGGATCTCGAATGCGGGCTCGGAGTCGATTACCAATGATGCCTGCATGGAAATTCAAAGTTAGAACACTTAATGACATACTCTGACACGTACTACCCGATGCATGCATGCCCTAGGAGACCTATATGATCCTAACTGACTCGACACATATATGCCGACACAAGAGACTCACCCACTTTCTGGGAGTGCATGACCTAACTCTATATGGACCTATGGAAAAAACATTATAAAGGACCGCACAAAGCTAAACATAGCGAGCGGGTCATAAACCGATTGGCTCCAGTCAGTGTTTCTCAATTCGGATGGGCCTAATCCACAGGCCGACCGTTTTAAGGAGAATCCGTAACTCGGCCTAATAATTCAGACAGCTCAAGCCATAATGACTATTATGCGGACTAGAATAATGTTTCAACAAAATTGACGACCCAACTCTTTTTTTTTTATCTCTTTGATTGCTTTTTTTTTTTTTGTAGTCGAGGAAAATGGATATTATAATGGATTGAACAAAGTCAACAATAAGCGAGTCGTAATTAATTTATGGGCCTAATCAATAAATCCAATATGGTTGGGCCTAACAACGGGCCGGCCAAAAATGCGGTGGATTTATTAATTAAATCAATAAGTTAATTTACTCAAGCCTAGTGACTATTATGCAATCTAAAATGCTATCCATTTACTTTGTTGGACTTTTAATTAATTTTTTGCACCTTTGTTAAGAGAATTTTTTAAAGGGCCATATAATATCATCAAAAGTGAGTCAATTTTTATTTGTTAATTAAAATAATCACCTTTTAAGCATAAATGGCTCTTCCACTTGGGCTAACCATGATACTTTTTGGGTTAATTATTTTAATTAATAAATAATCATTTTCTCAATCCGATGAATTTTATATGGACTAAAACAAAACCTCTAAACTAGGGTCGACTCTAAAACAAAAGGAAAAGGGAAGGGGTAGCACATAGCATATAGCATACAACATGAGGGAATACCCTAAACTAAGGTTCTATGTTCATGAATTTTTCTATGGTTGGATTACATGGCCTACCGCACGTTTTCATCTCCGTACCCCATACCTTTAGGTAAGGAGTGTGAGGTATTGCTCAAAGAACTTCAAGGAAGCCCTTTGAGGGTAACGCGGGGAGAGGAGAGACCAAATGCTTGGCAATGTAGAGTGCATCACACAAGTAGTGGCCTACCCGCTCTCGAGGGAATCACCTAGGTATAACTTAACAGTCGTCTTTGTGCTAATGTGTCAAAAGACGCGATTAGTGGCCCGGTATGCAAAGGATGCCTAAAAAGAATTATAAAATCGCGAAACAAATCAACTTCTCCCTTTTACAATGTCAATTTAATTCGATTTTTTCAAGTTTTACCCTCTTTTTAAGTTTAAGTCCCCAGTGGAGTCGCCAATCTGTAGGACCCCAGGAAAAGCGAACACTTTTCTCCGTGATGCGCTACTTAATGATCGGGAGCCGACTAAGGTTGCTTAATACTTAAATAAGGATATTTTTTATTTTCGAAATTCATTTTCGAGGTGATGAAATTTTATTTATTTTACAAATCCGTTTTTTTATTATTTAAACACTTGAAATTACACCAAAAATATATTAAATATAACTTAAAATTAGCCCAAACAGCAAATTCAGGCCCAAAAGAAAGCAACCGGACCGCCAAGAGCTGTCAAAACCTGCGCAAGTTTTGACAGTCCTTGGACTGGCCCGTCCGCTTTCCTGGGCCAGAGAAAGTGGGTCAGAAACCATAAAACCCGTGCGGGTTTTACCGTTTCATGGCCCATTTTCTCTCGGTTCAAACCTTGAATGTGATGAATGAGAAATGTTAAGTCATGTTTAATTATTTTTAGTGTAAATTCAAATGTTAAATAATTAAACGGATGATAAAAAAGATAAAAGAGTCGCCAGCCGATTTAAGGAAATCGACAAACCGTAAAAATAATAAAAATAACTCCGGTCTACGAAACCCGATTCTAAGCTCGGGGGCAAGGCTACGAACTCAAGAAGTATAAGAATTCTTGAATTCGCCCGTTAGAAAACGGACTCTACTAAAATCAACATTAAATGAAAAAGAGCGAGGAGAAGTTTAATTGATTTCGAAACTTTATATTCTTAACATGCGTTATAAAACAAGATTTTTATTTACAAAATATGCACAAGTAAGGAAGATGAAATATGTTACATAATTAAGATAACATAATGAAAGAAACGTAAAGGCGAACCTCGTTGGTTTAGGAGCCCGAATGCGCCGTTCGAAGATCTTGACCTTGCTTTGACTTGGTGAAATGGAAGGATGAGTATGAGAATGGTAGTAGGATAGTATGTGAATGATGATTTTGGTAGAGTTAGGGAATGGTAATATGAATATGAATGTAATAGAGAGAGTTTTGAGAGAGTGGATGTAGGATTATGATAATAGTAGAGTAAGGGTAGAATAATGGTGTAAGTTGGTGATAATTGGTGAAGAATGAATGGAATGGAGGGGGATATTTATAGGTGGTGAAGGGTAGGTTTAGGAGGGAAATGGAGGGAAAATCAAGGGGACATATCCCCATGATCATGCCATGCAAATCACGAAGTCAAGCCAAGAGGGTCAACCCACATGATGCTAATATCATGGGATAATGATCCAAAATGATTTTTGGCGCCGGATTATCAAATATAAAACCCGCGCGGGTTTTACATCATGTATACGTGGATCGCTGACGTCGGCATGGCCAAAACGGCGCGTTTTGGCGGAGATAACCCGCGCGGGTTTTGAACCCTGGGCCGGGGCGCGCCTTGGGGCCTGTCCTGGTTCTGGGCCGCCCTCTTCAAATAAAACCCGTGCGGGTTTTCTTTCTGGACTGGGCCGCTTCTTTATGTTGTTTTACTTGCTTTGCTTATTGAAACGATAATCCATTTTGGTATCGGTCCAAATTTTTATTGATAAATCGGGTGCAAATCCCGGTGTCTACAATATCCCTTACTTCACAAAAACCACAAAAATACTAGAACCGAACACCATGCAATTCGAAATCAGGCAAATTGATTAGCGTTAGATAGGGCTGGGCAAATGGGCGGGTGGCCAGGTACCCATTGGGCCCAAGTGAGTGGTGTAATCACCCAGAGAAAACCACCCCTTAATACATATTGTTTAACCTAATTAATCAGGGTTAAAGATAAATAAATATTAATTAACGCGCGTGTTCCAAAAATTTTTTTTTTCTAACCCAGTGTGTGTTTTGCAGGACTTGAACAGTGCAACGACCATCAAGGTTCTTAGATTAGAAATTTTTATTAAGTTCCTTCTTTCGATTAAATTATTGTTCATGTCATCATGAATAAATAAGTACTCTTTTCCGGAACCCATCATTTTATTTTAATCTTTTACCATGGTCAAGGTAAAAATAGTGGTGGGAATATCCAAAGTGGTGAATATTTATTTGGGTTTCCGTAGGTTACCGATAATATTTTATGGTATAATACATTTAAGTAATCTGGGTTTAGGAAGATATAAGTGTAAGGATGGCGATTAAAATTAATGAAATAAATTTGTGTTTAGGCCACCAGTGGGCCGGATGAATGAAAGGAGAGGAAGGACTTTTGGGCCTCTTCAATATATATGCGTGGCCTTATGTCTCTAGTTGCTCTTGTTTGGGTCATTTTTTAATCACATTCAAACTCACTCACCCACTCCCTTTCTCCCTCTCTTGCTTGGCTGCCCAGCTCCCCACAGAGCCTCTGCCCCTTCTTTGTGCCGCTCCGCCACCAGATCACCATGACCGCCCAGGTCACAACCACGCCACCTCCTTTTCTTCTTCTTCTCCATTTTCTTTTGAGTGGTAAATTCCTCCATCTTTCACACTCATTTTTTTTCTAGAATTAAAGAATGATATAATCTGATTTTAGGGATAATTTTGATGTTTTTACAGAAAATTTATCAAGTACTACATAAGTTCAAGAGGTGGTGATGTAAGGTATAAGAGAACAAGGGTGAGAATTGGGTAAGTGTGATGAATTTGTGATCTAATGATTGAATAGATAAAGAATGTGCCATATTAGGAACATGCATGTCAATTTAGATGTTATGCTCACTGTGGAATCTAAATTCTATGAGTAACTATTGATGCATGTACTAAATTTAAGGTTAAAGTGTGAAATTAGTGAAGGTTATGATATTTAATGGTAAATTTGTGAAGGATGTTACTTGGGGTATCAAGATATGTCAAGAAAATGTGTTGCGTGTTTAAAAATGGCCATGAAGGATGGGTTTCTGATGTTCTTAATTCTAGAAATTAGAGTTCATAATTAGGAAAGGTGTTTGGGAATTAGAGTTCTTTATGTTTATCTTACCATTCATGTTTTATATGCAAGCTCTTATGTTTTATGCTCAAAAGTACACGCAAGTTCTTATGGATTTCAAGTACCAAACTTGAATTATCAAACTATATTCAGCCTACTCTAAGTGCTTATGCTATGGATCCTTTATGTTAAGAAGTCTTACGTTAAACCAATACTTTTGGATATTAAGGACATTTCATGAGTAAATTTCTTTATAAGTACAACCTTTGTCCAAAAGGATTTCGAGGATATCTTTAAATTATGAATAAATTTGTTTAAGGACCCAAATGTATCAAGGTTTCATGGTTAGAGTTTTCAAGATTTCTAAAGTTAATAAAGGCCTCGTCCATGTTTAATCGTGCCTTAGTGCACACCAGGGAACCTGTGCCTTAATGCACATCATGATTAATCATGCCTCCGTGCACACCAGGATAACTGTGCCTCAGTGCACACTAGGGAAAAATATGTATTTAGTGCCTTAGTGCACACCAGGGAAAAATATATATTTAGTGCCTCAAGTGCACACCATGGAAATCTGGCCAGTATAGGATATTTATCCACCGTCCGGATCTCCCGATCGGTCCGAGTATGCGCATACGGAGGCTTAGCCGATGATCGTAAGTAGAGGACCTTCTTATAAGTAGTAAACCAACCAAGTGGTCGATTAAAGTTAAATTCTTCCGTTTTCAGTTGAAGGAAAAGTTTTAAAGATTTTCGCACCAAGTCTCACGAGTGTGATTCTTTGAACCGTTCTATTTCCACGCATGATTTAAGTTGAATTGTTCATGTTTTAGTTCTCTGTCTTTATATTATGTTATGTACAAGCATGATGAAAGTAAGGAACTCACGGTTTTGGTTTCCAATGAGGTTCAGTTGTCTTGAACGAATTAAGTGTGGCTTTATTATGTAAGTATACTCTACTCAATATTTATTTCTCCATTCATTTATTTTATTGTAAATTTAATGGAACCGCACTAAAATAAGTAAATAACTTTCTAAACATTTCTCTTTATTATAGGGGTATACGTACTGAGTTAATAGCATTCTTTAAAGTAGTTTTAGGAAACCCGACGAGAGGAAAGGGTAAAGTCTCGGACGGACAAGGTTCGAAGACTTCCTAAAGAAATCCGAGGTGAATTGGGAGAGCTCTCATGAGAAACAACAGAGATTTCGGTTGATCTTTTGGCTTGTATTATTTGTTGGGTTACTATGTTGTGTTTTAAGTGTATGCCTCAAGTTTAAGTTATGATTTTGGTGATGTATGTTTTAAGTTGATCTTATGCCTTGGTTTCATGTGTTGGGTTTTAGTTTAGCCTTGTCCTCGTTGTGTGGATGGCGGTAATACCCTCGGGTGCAAATTCCGCTGCGCTAATCATTAGGTTAAGTGAGTCTTTAACTTAATCTGGTGGTTATTGACCTGGGGGTGTTACAAGTGGTCAGGGAAACAGGCTCAACCTGTTTAAACAATTAACTGGTTTGGGTAGCTTACGGGCCTGTCATTTAAAATATTTCATGGCCCCACGGGCTGTTAACGGGTTGTAGAGAATTGAATCATGGGTCATATTGGTCGATTGGGAAATCGCTAGTCGCTACTGTCACTAGTTAGGGTTCTTCCATTCTCTAACTCTATCCTCTCCCCACCCTTGGTCCCTCAACTTCACCGTCTGATTTGTTGGCCAAGACGATCGACCAAAGTTGCATCAAGCAAACCACTACTCTTCACTGTCTGTTTTCAAGAAGATTTAGCCAGATTTCTAGGGCTTTGTTGAACCATTTCGATGGCGCTCTGCTATTCCAGCCACTTCCATCGCAAAATATCAACAATTGCTCTTTTCTGATCATTCTTTTCAATCCAAGAAATTATGAATGCTCGATTATAATCTCCCTTAATTTGTTTGGTGTGCTTGTGCAAAATTTTATTGTGCTCGCGAGTTGGTTAGTTGCTGAGAGATCTTAATTTTTCACTTTATGCTTCTAGGATTTATTTGTACCGGTTTCATTGTATTTTATATATTTGTGCTGACAATAATTTGATCTTTTGTTAAACTGTATATTTCTACATTCATTTGATTCTTGTACCCATTTGCAAGCCGGGAAAGTCAAAGAATCAAGCTGTAACTCAATCAGCCCCCCAATGTTCAGATGTCATTTAAGGCCCAATTGGTATTGGTTAAAAATTTTCCAACTCAATCAAGCTTAACTTCTCACCCTAAAAGGAAATTTTATTAGAAAAAATCTCTACTTTGCCCGAACCCGACCTAGTCTGTTTAAGGCCCACTTTAACCTAATCCATTTGAGCCCAATAAAAAATCCCTTGGCTCGGTATGGCCCAACCCGTTTTATGGTTGGCCCAAATCCGGCCCGACCCATCCCATTGGCCACCCCTAGCATCAAACCATCTCCATTCTCCACCAATGGTTGGCTTAGAGTAGAAGAATAGGACTAAAGAGAGGCAATTATGAGTCATAGCCATGTGAACGATTGGGGTCCAATGTTTGTGGCCACGATCCTATTTGTGTTGTGGGTTTTTATCTATTGACCCATTAAAGAAATGGACCATAAGACATAAGGGTTATTAACCCTAAAGGATGACCCAAGAAGCAAATTGACCATGAAGGATTAGGAAGACAATGAGGTCATAAATTGTAAAATATGTGTGGACCACCAAGGCTGACGTGGCATGACTTTTTAAAAAACTTTATTTTTTTCTGAGCTATACTGGAAATTTTACGCTAAAAAATTGTCATGAATTATTCAAGTTGTAACCCTGGTTTGCCATTGAGTAAAACCATAGGTTATTAAAGTTGTAACCATGGTTTGATACATAGTGCACTCATTAATTATTCGACCACGACAGAATTTCAACAATGGTGATACTTCCCTCCATATCCATTTTCAGTCATTGCTCTTCCATCAATCATTCTCATCAATAAATCAAACAAAAAAAAACAGCATGCTTCATTACTATTTTCAACCAAAGAAAGAGAAAAGTTGTATATGGAGTTTGTTTTGTAATTTCGAGCACCTTTAATTTTAGTACATGGTATTATCATTTCGTATCACCCAATCCGCTGATTATATTCCACCTTCTTTTATAAACACACACACACTCTCTCTCTCTCTCTCTCTCTCTCTCTCTCTCTCTCTCTCTCTCTCTCTCTCTCTCTCTCTCTCTTTCTCTCTCTCTCTCTTAAACTCCGAAACAGAAGCACAGTGTTGATTTTTCGGCATATGATCCATCTGTGTCGGAGGAGTGTTTGATTGAGTTTGACGAATGTGCGTAGTTGACTAATTGTGTACATCTAAATCTAACAATATGATAGATGGAATAAGGGCTCGTGCTGCAGCTGGAGGTGATGGTATATTTCCATTCACAACGAGGTAACTGGAAGAATTGGAGTACCAAGCTCTTGCTTTCTATGTACATATGCTTGAAATTACAAAACAAACTCAATATGTAATTTTTCTCCTTCTTTGGTTGAAAATAATAAAAGAGCTTGTTTTTTTGTTTGATTTATTGATGATGATGAATTGATGGGAGAACAATGACTAAAAATGGATATGGAGGGGAGGACGACCCTTGTTGAAATTATATCATGGTTGAATAATTAATGAGTACACTCAATGTTAAACCACAGTTACAACTTTAATAATCCATGGTTTTACTCAGTAGCAAACTATGATTACAACTTGAATAATCCATGACAATTTTTTTAGTGTAAAATTTCTAGGACAACTCAGAAAACAAATAAAATATAAAAAAACTTAAATTTTAAAAAAAACATATAACGTTAGCCTTGATGGTCCCTACATAATTTACAATTTGGGACCTCGTTGTCTTCCTAATCCTTCATGGTCAATTTGCTTCTTGGACCATCCTTTAGGGTCAATAACCATGAGACATAATGTCAAACTTTAACGTTCCAATTTGTAGGATGGAGTGAGGATCCATTATGTTGATGTGACAATGCGAATTTGAGGCAATCAACTTAATGGACATACACTTCAATTAATAAAATAAAAAAATTAAATATATATTTAGTTATCAGTTAAACTTACCTTTTACAGATCGAAACCTCAAAGTCTTGCTAGATATTTTATGGCCTATTTGCATAGATTCCGTTCTTTTATGCGGTAGGTTGCGTTGCGATACCACAACGCAACACACTCTTTAATTTCTACCACACCACACCTCACGACACCCCACCACAATCATTACCAATATACTCCCTCCGTCCCTTTTTGTATGTCAAATTAACTAATTTTATAAAACCAATGTGTATTGGAAATAGAGTGAAAAAATTATACATGGACAAATATACCTTTCATTAAAAGAGAGGAATAAAGAAGAATTTTAAAATGTAAAATAAAAATCACATTCATTAATAAAGGGTAGTATAGGTATTTTAATTGTTGGAAATGTAAAATTGATAAATAAAAAGAGACAAGGTAGTTAGAAAAATTGACACTCATTAAGGGACGGGGGGAGTATCTCTTCACTTTTCTATCTCTTCACTTTTCTCTTCTACTTTTCACATTTTCTCTCTTCACCTACCACAACTTACCACACTTTTTTAAATTTCACTGTATCGCATCATTACTATACCACACCGACCATATAAATGAACGGAGCTTTAATGGACCATCTTTTAGCATAAAAATCCTTGTGTTGTCACTTGTCACTTGGATTGCTATTCCAAGTGCCGGGTAGCCAAAGGTGCATTGAAATTGGGGGCTTCCGTACGAGTAGGCCTCCAATTATGGTCCATGCCCTCTTGTATTTTGGCCTTATTTGCATTCTTGATTGCCCTTGGAATCCACATGTACATGGGTTCTACTCCTTTTCCATGTGCAACATTTTCGCATTGCCCCTATTCAAGCTTGGTTGTTTGTTTCTTTGTTAGTTTGTTTGCTTCTTTCTATGGTCAATAACGCCTAATGGTCTAGTTGGTACAAGTGTTAAATTTATATCCACAGTTCTGCTATTGTCCATGAACTGAAAATCAGAAATTGAAAATGAATTATCTTTAATATTAATGCTAGCGTTCAAAGTAGTTTTGCCCATAAAGGGGAAATGAAACTATACCGTCAGTTCATCTATAGCTAATATCGCTAAAAATTTTAAATTCATCCACAATTTGCGCATGATACAATCAAATTACATATTTTATAAAAATATACTTAGTGTACTTATTATAGAAAAAACCATTTATTATTTGATAATAGTTCTTCTATTGAAAATTTTGTTTACGTATAGGTAAAATCACAAATTAACTAAAATATATAAATATAAAATTTATTTAAATTAATTAATAAATCAAATTAGTAATAAGTTAATATAAACATGAACGTGATGGTGATTTATTATGGCAGCGACTACCATAAACATAAACATAAAGATGTTGGTGAACATTCTAATTAATGTAAAACTTTTTGAGTTACAAAAAGAAAATCCTCATTCATATATGCATATTAATAATGTACATTTAATTGTAATGGCCAAAACAGAATACCTTGAATATGAATAAACATCAAGTCATTAATTATTTCATTATATAAGTTTATTGTGTTGGAATATGATGGTGGTGGTGGTGGTTTGGGAAGTGAGAGAGAGAGAGTATGAGAGTGGGAGTTGGGGGCTTGAAAGAGAGAAAGTGTGAGCATGGGTTATCTTATAAGGCGAATTATGGTTCATCTTTGTAGATATCTATGGATATTTTCGAAAGATAAACCATGGATCGCTTTAAAAATATCATATGCGTGAATCAAAGAGAGAGGGGGTAAAGCAATTTAAACCAAAAAAGAAAATGATTGTCCACTTGACATGTCACGTCAGCAATGTTGAGTTTCCTCCTCTCCTATAAATTAGAACTTCATTGTCCTGATGTCTTTCATGGTCAATTTGCATTTTAGATCATCCTTCATGGTCAATAACCCTATCATTTATGATAAGTAATAAGCAAAAATCTAAACTAACTACTAATTGTTGATCTAGTATGTGTTGAATAGTTAGTAAAAGTTAGTGCTCATAGCTAGTGTCCCATATGGATAGATTATTAAAGTTTCTAACTCTTTAGGGAAATAAATATGTTATTTCTAATTATTGTCTCACATGGAGAGAATATCATATTCTCCATCTCTTTATATATTAAAGAGTGTCATGAGCTTATAAATACATAAGTCATGGAGTGAGTTAACATGTGCTTTTATTAAGGTTCTTTTGGCGCATCATTGGTCGTAGAGCACTAGAGGTGCTTTTGACGATAGGGCTGTAGGGCATTATCTATTATATTTTTAACTTTTTCTATCCATCTAGCACTTGGACAATTGGGACAGTTAGGATATGATTCAATTGTTTTTATCCACAATTCCATCCTATCCAATATGAAGATCAAAGGATTGATTATTATATAAGAAATCGATTCAGGAAGTTTTGTGTTATCCTAGAGACAAATTTTACATTAGATAAGCCTATAATCAATCTCAATCATCTAACAATATGTTCTCAATTATCTAAAAATATGTTCAATGATGTTTGGGCTTGGTCAGATTACCAATTTACCACTCAAAACTCATCGAGTTTCTATGTCATTAACCTTACATCCATCCATCTTGCGACCAAATGCAATTCAGTAAAGATTCAGCAAATTCACCATCCTCGCTCAATAAATGTTACTGTTTAGCCTAATGGGCGCCCATAATTACCTAAATCACACAAATTATTAATTAATGTATCTGGATACTTTAAATCCAGAAAACGCATGTACAGAAGTGCCAGACAAGAAGTTTTCTCCCATAAAAAGTAAGGGCCACATTCCAACAATACAATACAGTAGCATCCCTAAATACTTGAAGATCAAGTCATGCTTTTAAACAGTCTGTCTCTCTCCACCTGCCGCAAATGGGCATATTCTTTTCTTCACCCATCACAATTCACAAATGCCAAACACAGATAAACAAGATATAAATCACAGAGTTTGGTGCTGAGAAATGGACAGTTTCCCCTGCACCAGCTCTGAGAGAAAGGGAGACAGAAGGAGAGAAGAGGCTAGAGAGAATGGCAGACTGGGGGCCAGTTCTGATGGCGGTGGTGCTGTTTGTGCTCCTGACACCGGGGCTGCTGTGTCAGATTCCCGGGAGGGGGAGGGTCATTGAGTTTGCCACCATGCAGACTAGCGGCGTTGCTATCCTTGTTCACACCATCATCTTCTTCGGCCTCATCACCATCTTTCTCATCGCCATAGGTGTCCACATCTACACTGGTTAATCCCACATCTAAGCTTAAGCTTTCCCAATTCATGCTGTAATTTTTGTACCCTCATTTGTATTTCTAATGATTATTTGAACTGTCTTTTGTAGTTCACTAATGACTTAACATAAGCATTAAGCAGTGTGCATTTGAATTTTCTGGTTCCTGGGTTTTGATATGCTTTGGTTCTTTTTTCTTCAATGAAGCAGAAAGAGTGACCGCCCATTGATTTTGGCACACCTAAATAGTTCATCTTAAATGGCAGATTTAAACCGTTGTATTAAATTTCCAGACAGACAATCTAAAGGGTTTTAAAACTTTTATGCAAACTTGAATGTTTCAAGTATCCTCGGTAATTTTTCAAGCATATAATAATGTGGGCATAAATGCATAATCGTATTAATCGATATCCTGGCCTTCATAAACGAAAATGGGGCAAACGAAAAAGGAACAAGAGACTTTGATTTAATTTTCTTCCACATCTAAAAAAAACAACATTGAGACCGAAACACAGATTATAATTCGCAAGGTTATCACTTCACATATACACAATTGGGATCATCACTGGAAATGCACGTTTGCCATACAAAGATAACAGTAGATCACAAAAGCGAATTTCAAATCTCTTGACATAGGTATAATATCCAGTGTAAGAACCCTCAAAACCTTAAAGAAATCAACTGTCCTACTGAATGAAGTAGCCATATTCACAAGATCTAGCAACATAAGATTTTTTAAAAAAAAAAAAGAAAAAAAGAAAATTACCCTGCCGCTCCAATAGCCTTTTGGTGCATTTCAATTAACAATTCCCTTGAAATCAAGAGGTCAGCAGCTAAGGACTACCGTGCCCATTTTCCCTGCTGTCGCAATATTTTTCTCAATATTCTTCCATCTTTACAAAAGCTTCCATGCTGCATATAGGTAACAAGAGGACATTAATAACATATATTTCTCTAAACAAATTTCCAAACACACTCCAACTTCAGAGGCAATAGACTTGCAATCCGCCATTTTGTAATCTAAAGAAACATAGAAACACAAATGATAGGGGCATTTTCGCGATAAGTGCACATAAGGAATCAACAAAGTTTTCAGGAAGATGGGGGAGATGATCAGACCAAGAAGAAAAAAATTAGCATAGTCAATTCAAAGTTCAAACTTTAAGGTGATAAAATGGCATTCATTAAATACTGCAGCCATATCGGAAAGTGAAAGCACAATAAGGAACGCAAATTACAGACAACAGCAATCCATTCAATTAACATGCACTTCACCACTCGGGACAGTATCTATCTCCGGAACGACAAAAGCTCCAAGAATTTGAGGCATATCACATTATCTCCTAGGGTTGATTGGAGGACTCCTGACAGTTCCCCCCCCCCCCCCTTTTTAATGAAGCGCAGTACAGAGTACCCACAAACCCAGGATAACACTGAAAAATGCAATGCAAATTGCTCTATGACTATGTACAAAAGAACAGGAGCTATTCCCAACTTTTCCCATGAATGAGAATGACATCTGGAGGATTGAAACAACACGACAGTATCAATTCAAGATGTTAGTTATTGACAGCCACCTAATCAAGGGCTGCAGATGGATAAGAATGAAATTCTTATCCAAATACTGTTATTTCCCATTCAGTGTGGGATTTACCAGAAAAATCAATATATATATGTCTCTCATGAGACATCTAGGATGATTAAAAAAAATTCAACTTTGTCTGTTCTCTCTCTCTCTCTCTCTCTCTGTAAATTACCATCAATCTGTAAAAGGTTTCTGGAGCAATTTTTTTCCAGTGACTCTGGTTTTAGTAGCCTCCAGCGACGTCGTGACACACTGTTGATTTATGGAACAAGACTCCGCAATTCGATCCCGCCTCCGCAATTTTGAGGTATTTCCGATACCAATTTACACAAGAGTACGCAAATCAAATGCATTGTACAGGACTTATTTATCCGGCTCTGAATTCTGATTACCCCAATAAACGGTATAGTAGCCGCAAAGCCATAGAAGGAAATAATATTCTCTGTTTTACAGACGATCTTACACCATATCAGTTACTAACTGTCAATTGACAACTACATAAGAAGCCTTGAGCTTGCCAAGCCCTTTCTAAGGAGCCACATTTCATACCAAATTACCAAAATTCATGAAACAGATTCAGAAATATTCACAGTTTTTTTAACATATTGAACCAAAATTCGATTGAATTGTCATCTTTCACCAGTACAAGCAACCACTACTATGCACAAACATCACAAATCGTAAGCACAAGCAATCAAATCAGAATCAACGACTATCAATAAACATAGAAGCAAAAACCATCAATCGAAGAAAACAAAATCTAACGTTGCATCATCAACAACAATAAAGATTACTTAGAAAACAGCAATTAATATAGTAGTAGACTATACCTGGAATATCCTTACTAGGTGACGGCGGAGAAGAAGGCGAAGTAGCGTAACAAATGAAGGCACGACCAAGAACAGAAATACTAGTGACCAAACCTACAAAGTAAAACACCATAACCAACCCTACAACCCACGGCAACAACAAGAAGCCAATGAAGAAAGTCACCGACCCACACAACATCAAAGCAAGCGAAATCCCCAGCAACAGCGCCGCAAACCCCCCCGGCGTCATCGGCGGCAGCGACGCCCCTCTTCGTCTTGCCGGAGCTTCTGATGACGACGACGGCGGCGACTGGATATAATCGGAGAACCGGATCGCCGGCGAAGGAGGACACCGGAGAATATTGAGTATTACAGAGGACAACTCCTGCAAAACCCTAGATTGCTGCTGATGCTGATGCTGATGCTGGTGCTGATTATGATTGATATTATGATCTTGCGTTCGCATCATCTTCAACGAAGAAGAATTATCGAAAAACCCTAGAAATTTGAGCGTGCCGGTAAATTGGGGGCAAGTGGATAATCAGGATATGGCGAATTATGTGAGAGAATTGAAACAGATGGAAGAGGAAGATAGAGAAAGGGAGAGAGAAAGAGGTGGCTTATCTGTTGAAAGAAGGCAGGGGATGAAGGAGCTTCAGGGCTACGACTTTTATTGGGGAGGGGGCCAAAAGGGCAAAAAGCGAGTGGATTGATTCTTAATTATCGATTGTTTTCTTTTTCAAATTTATCTATACACGTACGTAAACTGACGTGGAAGGAAGAGAAGGAATACGCGGGGATTTCGCCCGTGATGCGCACCGTTTCATGATTTGCGTGGGATCTGTCATTTTATTTTTTGTCTTATTTTATTTGCGTGGTCGATTAGTCAAGACTTAAGAGACGGTAAGGCCCGGTTGACGAAGACCTTATCCAATTACGGAGGAGAATACGTGGCATAATTATATCGTCAGAAATGGTGTTGTTTTTTACTAGTATTCTAGTAATACTTTAACTAGCGCTATATATTATGTGCAAATGCACGATAAGGTTAGTTAGCAAATTATTAAAAATTATATATGTGAAATTTATTAAAACTAAATAATCTAAATTCTTGATTAAATAATAATTTTGAAAAAAATACTTTTACATATTGGCTCCTTTATAAAATCAATATGTGTAAAGATTAATTGATGTTGTTTTAATTAGGAAAATTGGAAAAAGATAATCCAAACTTTAGGGATACTGGAAAAAAAATAATCTGAACTTAAAATTTTGTTATAGATAAGCTGAACTTTAACCTCTATTATTAGAAAAATTCTAAGGTAGTCAAATTTTTTTCGACTACGGTAGTCAATCAATATCAACTGTTGATCTATTAAGAATTAATATGTACCATTGAAATACTTTTAAATTATTTATTTTCACTAAAATCTTCTTAAGATCTCTTAAATATTCTTTTCTTTCTTTCATTAAAAATAAAATATACTTTTCTCATTAAAAAAAATAATATATATATTACACTTTCCATAAAAGACTTGTGCACCTTAATTTTTCAGCATTTTTTAAAAACAATTCATACGAAATATATTAAAGTATTTTTAGAAACAATTTTTTAGAAAAGCAATTCATACGAAATATATTAAAAACAATTCTAAGATAGTATATTGTACAGTAAAACGTAGATGCAAATATGTAAATAAAACAAATTTGGCTCAGGTGGCAAAGTAAGGGTGAGTATTTGAGGTGGCCTTATAGTTACATGTTTAAATCCCTATAGAGATATTGACTTTTTTATTAACAAATATATTAAAGTATATTTTTCATCATAAATATTATATTGTACTTCTTTTTATCAAAAAGCATCATACTGATTTTATCTTAATTTGTGACCTCGTGATTAAATAAGGCTAGTGTAGTATTTCGATTTTGCTAATCGTCGCCCTGGGGGCGAGGGCGATGGTTAAGAAAGAATCTTATGCACTTTATATTTTGTAAATCTTATGTATATATATGATAAAAGATTATCTTTTCAATAAAATATACTTATTATCTAATCAAATCTAAACAAATCTTATAATTACTTAATAAATATTTTATAATTAATTTTATAATTGTAGAATTGGAAATAAAATGTAAAATTGATTATCTTCATTTCATAGGATTAGCATATATAGAATCCCAAATATATTGAAATACTGTGCGGAGAGAGTCTCAAGCATCCAAATATCGGTCAGCCAAACATTTGAATCAAATACAAGGTTATCCGTAATTAAAACAAGTTTAAATCTTCTTTTATCTTGTCACTATAATAATTTCAAATTTTTAATAGTTTAATTTTGCTTAATTACTGAAAGCATGTTTCAAATTCCATAATGTATGTCGATTACCTAACCTTGAAAACTGATGAAAGAATCTGTTGACAATCACAATTCACAAGAGCAGAGCAGGGCAATATTAACTTTTGGAAATCAATTTAATTTCCCTTTTCTCAAAATAATTATATAATTGCCCTTTCATAAGGCTTCCTTTGCTCCTCTTTACTCTCTTCAGTGGACAATATTGTTGTATGCAATTGTTAACATAGTAATAAGGATAGTAATCTTTAGGATATTATTTTTGGGGTAAATTTGTAATCATGATTCTTTCTTTATTCTTTTGATAGCATTACCTTTCTTGTAGTTACATTGTGTATATAACTACTTATTACAGTCATGGAAATACACATTCAAGTTTCAACTCTTCTCCATTTCTTACTCTGTTAATATGGTATCAGAGCTTATATAAATATATATACATTCAAGAGAGAGAGAATTGTGTCATCTTTTCAAATTTCTCAAGGCAATTCAATTGCTCATATTTCACTTGCCGACAAGTAGTGGTCGAAAATTCCACTTTTTCAATTGTTCAAGGCTTCAAGCTTATCCCCTCAATCAAGACTTTGGATTGTCAAATTGGAAATTCACTTTTCATTTTCAATCCATTGTAGCCGCATAAAGAAGTCCAGCAACTGCCTTCTTTTTTTTTTCTATCATTCCAGATCTGGTCAATTGTGGTTGACTCCCTGTGTATCAGCTCTGTGCAGAGGCATTTTAATCTTGCCGATTTGGTCCAATTTTGTGAGTATTGTCTGATTCCTATCATATGCCTTATATTTCTTTTGCAATGGACAAATTTGATGTTGCTCAACCTATTAAGACTATTTTGGATGGTCTTAACTATGTGTCTTGGTCTCAAGAGATGTCTAGCTTTCTCAAAGGTCGTAGACTCTGGCGAATTGTAATTGGGGAGATTTCAAAGCCAACTAAACAGTCTGCTGAAACTGATGACAAATTTTCTGATAGACTAGAAGAATGGGATAGTAAAAATCACCAGATTTTGACATGGATTAGGAATACTTGTGTGCCTTCCATCAAGTCACAGTTTGGTCGGTTTGAAACGGCCAAAGAGGTATGGAGTCTTTTGTCTAAGAGATACTCCACTGTTGATATTGCTAATCAGTATCAACTGCAGGAGACCCTTCGATCTATGAAACAAGTCTCTGGACAGTCAGTTAATGAATTTTGTCCAATATTCAAGCAGTGCGGGATCAGTTGGCCTTATCTGAACCTAAGTGGGAATGTACCAAAGATGCTGACAATTTTATCTTGTATCGAGATAAATTGCGAGTAATGCAGTTTCTCATGGCATTACATGCTGATTACGAGCCAGTACGAGCGTCACTCCTCCATAGGGAGACATTTCCCAACCTTGAAAATGTTGTAGCTGAGCTATTGTAAGAAGAGACGCGTCTTGGAATCCTCAAGAGTCATCATCCAAACCTGATTGGTTCTCAGATTGTGTTGGCTGTCCCTCCCAACAATTTTGAATCCGAGAAGTACTGTAACTATTGTAGACGTCCTGGCCATATCATCTCTGAATGTCGGAGATTGAAGCGCAAGAAAGAACAAGGGAAACACCCAAAGGTCACTCCTTACACTTCAGCGGCAACAGTTGATCCGACATCTCCATCAATATCTCTTAATGACTTGCAAGTCATTCTCAGCCAGATTACTAGTCACTCGACCACACCATCCATGGCGGTAACAGGTATGCATTCCCCATGGTTCTTTGATTCTGGGTGTTGTAATCATATGATCTCTCATAGTGAGACCATGATAAACAAGGTTCAATCAGAATTCCCATCCGGAATACGCACTCCTGATAACACTGAAATGAAGATTAGTCATACTGGAACTGTCTTCCTGCCAAATGTGTCATTGCCAAACACCTTTCTCGTTCCTAAACTATCATTGAATCTTATTTCTGTGGGTCAATTATGCGAACTTGGATTGGATGTGTACTTCTTGGATGATGGTTGTCGTGTGCAGGATCGAACGAATGGCAAACTAATGGGGAGAGGACGTAAAGTTGGACGACTGTATGAAGCCATCTATATCGACATTCCTACTGAGTCGATGACACAAAGGCAATGTGCAGCTGCCTTGCCTCAAGATATTTGCATTCCAGATTAGGCCATCTTTCTTCTGATAAGTTGCAATATCTTATATCTCGTGGTGTTTTGGGTCAAGTCAAACAAAATAAAGTAGATTGTGTCTCTTGTAAACTTGCCAAGCACCATGCTTTGCCGTTTAATAATAGTGATTCTATTTCTAGTGCACCATTTGATCTTGTCCATTCTGACATTTGGGGTCCTCCAACAAAGACCATGAGTGGATTTCAATATTTTGTGATATTTGTTGACGATTATTCCCGTTATGTATGGATATATCTCCTCAAAAATCGTTCAGAATTGCAACAGGTTTACTACACCTTCGCAGCCATGGTGTCGACCCAATTTTCAAGTAAAATCAAGACGTTTCGATGTGATAATGCAATGGAGTACCGGGAAAAGAATTTCTTAGCGTTTCTTGCACAAAACGGCACTCTTCTTCAACATTCTTGTCCGGGTACGTCACAACAGAATGGAAGAGCTGAACGAAAACATCGACATATTCTTGACACAGTTCGAGCTTTACTTATATCTGCATCTTGCCCAGAAGTTTTTTGGGGGGAGGCTGCCCTAACTGCTGTCCACAATATTAACCTTATGCCTTCTCCGGTTATTGAGAATCAATCTCCACACGAGCGCTTATTTGGTCGAATTCCCAACTACAGCATGTTACGTGTGTTTGGTTGTGCCTGTTTTGTTCTTCTACAACCTCACGAACACACCAAACTAGAGCCTTGTGCACGGTTATGTTGCTTTCTTGGGTATGGAATTGAGCATAAAGGTTATCGTTGTTGGGATCCAATTTCTAGAAGACTTCGGATTTCTCGTCAAGTGGTCTTTTGGGAGCATAAAATGTTCTCCACACTCTCCAGTTTTCAAACATCTGCTCAAGCCACCTCTTTCTTTGTTGATCCTTCAATTGAGTTATTTCCAGATGAAGACAATCTTCTTTCACAACCTCTCGACTCATCGGGGTTGTCTCCTTCACAAGGGCCAGAGCTGCCTCCTTCACAAGGGTCATCTGAACTTCCCACTACTGTCCAGTCTTTACTTGATGACTCGACTCAAGATACTCCTCAAATACATGTGTCTCCTACTACAACTCAAATAGAAGCCTCTGCTGTTGACTTGCCTCTTCGTCGCTCCGATCGAGTGCGACAAGTCCCTGGATACCTTAATGATTACCAACTTTATGCCGCTATCGCTTCGCTCTATGAGCCCTCTACTTACAAGGAAGCTAGTTCTGATCCCCTTTGGCAGAAAGCAATGCAAGAAGAGTTACAAGCCTTGCTCAAAGCACGCACCTGGGATTTAGTTGATTTACCCCAGGGCAAATCTGCAATAGGTTGTAAATATGTCTACAAAATCAAGACTCGTGCCAATGGAGAGATCGAAAGATACAAAGCCCGTCTGGTTGTGCTTGGATCGAGTCAAGAGTATGGTATTGACTATGAAGAAACATTCGCTCCTGTAGCTTGTCTCACATATGTTCGTAGTTTGATTGCTGTTGCTGCTAGTAAGAAATGGATAATGTTTCAAATGGATGTCAAGAACGCCTTTCTTCATGGCGATCTTACTGAAGAGGTATATATGCGACCACCACCTGGATATGACCATCCTCCTCACAAGGTATGTCGTTTACGAAGAGCATTATATGGGTTGAAACAAGCTCCTCGAGCTTGGTTCTCCAAATTCAGCTCCACTATTTGCAGTTTTGGTTTTACACCTAGCTCCTACGACCATGCCTTGTTTATTCGTCGCACCAACAGGGGTTGTGTCTTAGTACTTCTTTATGTGGATGATATGATAATTACTGGAGATGACATAGCTACTATACGTGAGTTAAAGTCTTTTCTCAGTGAACAATTTGAAATTAAGGATCTTGGGACTTTGAGCTATTTCCTTGGGTTGGAAGTCTCATCAAACTCCAATGGCTATTCTCTCACCCAAGCCAAATATGCCACTGATTTGCTATCTCGGGCTGGCCTCATTGATTCTAAAGTTGCAGACACGCCAATCGAAGCTAACATCAAGCTCACCCCCACAGATGGGGTTCCTCTTGAAGATCCTACTCTTTATCGTCAGCTGGTTGGAAGTCTCATATACCTCACTGTCACGCGCCCCGACATAGCATATGCAGTACACGTTGTCAGCCAGTTCATGTCCGCTCCACGCACAACCCACTTCGCTGTTGTACTTCGTATTATTCGCTATGTCAAAGGTACGATGTTTTATGGTCTTCATTTTGCCTTTGACAATCCTCTTGAATTGAAAGCATACTCCGATTCCGATTGGGCAGGTGACCCCAGTGATCGAAGGTCCACTACTGGCTTCTGTTTTTTTCTTGGTAACTCCCTAATCTCTTGGCGAAGTAAAAAGCAAACTGTCGTAGCTCGTTCCAGTACTGAGGCAGAATATCGCGCTCTAGCAGATACCACATCTGAGTTGGTTTGGTTGCGATGGCTACTCTCAGATTTGGGTGCTCGTCAACATTCTGCCACTCCGCTTCACTGTGACAATCGCAGTGCAATACAAATTGCCCACAATGATGTGTTTCACGAAAGAACCAAACACATCGAAGTAGATTGTCATTTCCTTCGAAACCATTTGGTTGCTAATGATCTTCGTCTTGTGCCTGTGTCCTCTCTTGACCAAGCTGCCGATGTGTTCACCAAAGCTCATTTACCCCGCCGCTTTCGAGAGTTTATCACCAAGCTCAAAATGGGATTTGCACCTCCACCTTGAGCTTGAGGGGGGGTGTTAACATAGTAATAAGGATAGTAATCTTTAGGATATTATTTTTGGGGTAAATTTGTAATCACGATTCTTTCTTTATTCTTTTGATAGCATTACCTTTCTTGTAGTTACATTGTGTATATAACTACTTATTACAGTCATGGAAATACACATTCAAGTTTCAACTCTTCTCCATTTCTTACTCTGTTAATACAATAACGACGGGGAGTGGCTGAAAGCCATGAATGTTAGTGAGTAGTGAGACATGGTTGAAACGAATAGTAGAAAGAAAATGGGTGATAGATGTACAATAGGAGCAGCTGTGTTTTTTCTAAAAAAGAAAATGGGGGATTTGGGCGGTGGAGAGAGGAATATTTTGCATTTTTTTACAGTTGAGTGGGAGTAGAAAACTGTAATTTGAAGTTTTGAGGCTGAAACTCGGAGATTTGGTTAGTGAAAAGAGAAGCAGCGTTCTTATTTTTAATAGGAAGATTATTTCCTTTTTTAAATAAAGATAATAGGAATCTAGAATTTGAAAGAATAATAGGAAGATTACTTCCCTTTTTCAATATTTGATATGTATCTAAAATTTGTTATATGTGAATTAAAAATAATATAAAGTGGATAAGATTCTTTCTTAACCATCACCCCCAGGGCGACGATTAGCAAAACCATTATTATTTTATTTCATATAAATTTGAGGAATTTATTAATTTTCTAAGTTTTGGTTATATATAGAATAATCTTTTGGAACACTTTAAATTTGAATAAATGATTACACGTTTTTATTATTGTTATATTAAAAGTTAATTAAGATAGTCTTAATTATTTAGTTGACGTACTTATACTTGTGACTCGTGTTGTAATATGGATAATTCTATAGCTGGGAGCACATCGTCATTGATGTTGAAGATTAAGGTCATTAGGTTGATGCGATATGTGAAATAACGTTAGGAGACGCAACAACAAATGATGGACATAATCAGCAAGACAATTGTTGTAACATGTAAAACATTTAAAAGTCCAAAGAAAACAACAAATATGACATGGATTATTTGGTCATGCATGTTTAGTGTATCCTATGGCTATGCAAAGGTTGACGTCACAGGCTGATCGGCATGTTAACTACTTTTTTATTATTAATATAAATTTAGTTTTATCCTCTTTTGCACATTATACGTATCATTTTCTCATATAAATATCAGAAGCTATATATGCTACTTAAAGTTTTTGTTGTTATGTATTAATGTATCTAGAACACTAAAAATATTAATTTGGCACTACATGTTTTTATTATTGTTGCATGAAAATTTATCTTTTTTGGTTACCTATTTACTTATTATCAAATGACTCTATACAAATTTTTATACCCCTGCATCAACATATTCATATTTAATAATTTGGCTCGGGAGAAATTATGACTTATTGTGTCATTATAGTTAATTAAGGCATAGAAGACCATAGTTAATTTGAATGGGCATTGAAGGGTGAAAATAAAATAACCTAGCTCATATTTGATTGACTTTAGTTGGAAGCTTTGAAATTGTATAAGAAAAACTAATTTATTAGCTAGGTACTTAACTAACAATGAAAAGTATTGTCCAATGGAAATATTATACATTTTTAAAGTGATTGCTCATATGCAGGTGCTCAAAGAAAACTGACCACACAAACAACATGTTGCTTGATTGATAATGTAGTTAGTTGATTGAACTATTCAAACTAGATCACTTTTTCATTGGCGCTTTGAATATTTGTCTTCATGTAATTTTAGATACTCTTATATCTGTGATTGTTATTGTAAATTTGTAGAGCTCCATGGCTAGGAGCACTTGTCGTTGATCTTGGAAACCGAGATCAACATGTTAATGCTGTAGGTGAAATTACATTACGAGTTTGCCTAACAGCAAATGATGGACATAATCAGGAAGGCTATTGTTGTAACGTGTAAAGTATTTGTTAAATCAGCACTGCACAATCAAGAGGACAACCTTTCCTTTAGGGCATTTAGCAGATCAAAGAGCTATGATGTTTAATCGTGAAATATTCATGGAAGTTTTATTTTTCCAGAATGTATCCTAATTTTTGGCAAATCCAACTACTCGACACAACGATCTATTAGAACGCAGAAAGCCTCCCACTGGCAGGCGATATACATATATATATATATATATATATATATATATAGAGAGAGAGAGAGAGAGAGAGAGAGAGAGAGAGAGAGAGAGAGAGAGAGAGAGAGAGAGAGAGAGAGAGAGAGAGAGAGAGAGAGAATTCTAATAATCCCAACTTTCACAAATTGGACAATAATAATCCATACTATCAATTCGGATTCTAGTGGTCCAAAAAAAATAAAATTAGATTGTAGTGGGACATTTTCGAGAATATACCCTAAATATCATAGATTTTGTGTTGCATTTGATTCAAAACTTTGTGTAACACTTTACCATGATTTTCAATGAATTTACAACGTTTCTCTCAATTTTTTTCAACTTTTTTACAATTTTTTTCAACTTTTTTCCGATTTTTTTCACTTTTATTCCTTTTAAAAAATCATAATAATTACTCGGAGTCTCAAAAAAATAATTTAAAAATTGCTTTAGTAACTACAATTCATTAACTTTCTGGCGGCAGGAACGAAATAAAATAAAAATAATATGGGGTGGGAATGAAAAAAAATAAAAAGAATGTAAAGGTGGATTTGGTACCACTAGAATCCAAATTGATAGTAGATATTATTGTTGTCCAATTCGTAAAGTTCGGGATTATTAGAATCCAATTTTCATATATATATATATATATATGGGTACAAAGGGTAAGGATCGAAATATGTGAATTCTAATTAGCGCATTTTGGGAAACCTATAATTGATTCTATTTATTTTAAAAAAAAAATCATGTAATATTAATGTGTGCATTAATATGTGTATGCTTGTATTGATGACTCTTCTTCCTTTTTGTTTTTTCCTTATGCACTATTCTATTTTCTTTATTCTTTTAATTAATAAAACTATTCTTTTTATTTTTCATTATTATTTTTTTCTTTATTCTTTTAAATATAATTTCGATAATATTTTCAACAATACGTATGGTTTACTTGCGTCCCGTGCAACGCACGAGTCTATGTTCTAGTAGACTAGGATAATTAGTAGACTAGGATAATTTGGTCATATATGCAAGAAGAGTGTGGAGGCTCTCAATCGAATATGTGATAATATTATACTTCTACCATTTTACCGTAGGCGTGGAAACCTGCTAGGAAGTCTGTGAGGGAGGTGATTATAGACTATTTAGAGCACACATGCTTAGTGGAGGACAAGATACTTCATGAGGCGTATTTGGCAAGGTAGTCAGATGAGAGGGTGAGAGGTTGTCGATAGGATGTCTTGTTTGCCTTTTTCGTGTATTTTCTTGTGCTCTCCTTATAGTTGCATTTTTCATGTGCGTCTAGTTGACTTACTTAACTACTTATTTCTTGGACCACACAAGTATGAAGTTATCCTTATATTTGATTCTCTCGATCTCTTGGTTTCCTAAATAGTTTTCTAGTTGATTTCAAAATGATTTTATTTTCAAAATTTTCTTTTGTTTACCGAATCAGTTTCTGCATGGTAGTCTACCATGCATCTGAGAAAGCTTGCTCACATTTGAATATCCTAAAATCTCGAGTTGGTGAGATCACACTTGGAAAGGTTGTTGTTTTTATTGTTTTAAAGGATAACGAATTATTTTAATGCCATAAATAGTTTTGTGCAAATTGTTAATTGAAATGAACTTTTACTTATGAGCATGGAGTTCTTATATTACATCCTAAGTTTGTTGATTATTAAAATGGGTCATAAACAATTTAAGATTAAAAAAAAACAATTCAAGCATTTTTGGTTATACATCAATCCTTTTTTCAAAAACATTTTTTCATTTATCATGAATATTTAACAAACTTTTAGCATGATTTATCATCACTCAAGGTAGTTTAACATAAATAATCAACATGGTCACCATTTTATGAACCGAAATGAGTTATTTATTTATTTCTTATTATAGTAGCTAAAAGGCAAATCAATTTCGCATGAAGGTGTCCGCTAGCCTAAATAAGCTACTGTGCATCACAATCAACGACTGCCCGTTAAGCCTCAAATATTGAAAAGAAACATTCTTGATGCATAAACACATTAACTTTTAGTAAAGTGACAAGGTTCTTTATGTTGGTAGGGTGAAATTAGGTAAAATGAGGTTGAACAAACTAGGGCAAAAGGCAATAAATTTCCGGAAAGTTAGAAAATGTTGGTATTGTAAGATTTTGAGTATGTTTAGCTTTTTCTCTTGTTTTTTGTTCAAAGTTTTTCAAAACTTCTCTTTTAACCCTAGCGTATTCAACATTATTTTAATCCACTTTACATTGTCAATTTTAAAGAAGGAAATATCAAAATGGCTCTACATAAATGAAAAGAACCATTTTCAACACCTCATAAGCCTCTCAATTGTACCCATAGGAGCTTTCTTATGCTCAAATGAGTGTATACTTGCAACTTGCTAGTTGGTTCCTTATGTAGTTATATGGGAGTGTTTGGCTGCCAGTTTTTGGGGTAGTTTTTTACTTTTTGGACACTGTTAACTTTTTTACCAAGGTGAAAAAGTTACTTGAGGTGTTTGGTAACAATCTTTTCATATTAGCTTTTTGGACCTAATAAGCTAGTTTTCAAAAAGTTACTTGAGAAAGCTTTTTTGAGGTAGTTTTTCATAAAAAGCTAGTTTATCAAACACCTTTCCTGTAATCAGCTAACCCAAACAACTAATCCAAATAGTTATCAGCTAACAGTTACAAGCTAGCAGCTAACAACTAACACCTGGTTGCCAAACAGGACCAAAATCTAACAATTAAAGATGGAATTACCCAATTCTCAATTCTTTAATGTTCTCATCCATAAATTACTAATCCTTCAACAAAATGGCCAACACTCACGTTCAGTGAGAGAAAATTCAAGAGTGAGGAACACTCGTTCGCCTTTTACCTAGTCTTTCCGTCTTCCCTTGCAAGTCTACATTAGGTCTCATCATTCAATTTTCGCTGGGGCATTCAATTGAATTATTCAGTCTTTTGTTTGTACGAAGTCTTTGTTGACTATTCAAGGTGTTCAAACATAAAGAGCAAGGGGAAGATTGTGCAAGATTTTGTGATGAGTAGTGATTTAGCATTAAACTGATGTGATGGAGCCCAGATTACAGAGGAGTAATTGGGTAGAGATTCACAATTAATGGTGGTAGTTGGACAAGAGAGAGTAGGGGTTTTATCGGATTGGCTTTTAACTTTCAAGTTGATGACTGAGGGATGAAAAATGGTATCTTGTTAGGGATGTTTGGAAATGGGATTGCATAGAGTTCGTGACTATTGATTACTTCTATGTATAGGGGCTGCACAAGATTTAAGCTTTTGTTCATCCAATCCAGTTTTGGTGTTCTGGAAAAGGGAGTTATTGCAAAGTTAATCCTCTGGCATGTTAGGGTTTGGAAGTAGCTTTTCGTCCTTGGTTTATTTTATTTTATTTTTTATTTAAGGTGGTGTAGGATTGAACTATGTGTTCAAAACAAAAATATATTCTTCACACAGAAAGCAGAAGAAAAACTAAGGATGATATAGACTTTTTCTCTCTTCGTCTCAAAATTCAAACCCTATGGAGGGTATTGGCAGTCTTGTGCCTGCCAAGGCCCAGTGCAAACTCGAGCAACTCATCTGAGGTTGCAGCATAATGAAACCGAACTTTTTTGGGTAAGTTTCTTGACCTAAAGCTTTGGTCGCCTAATGAAAGATTAATAATGCTTGGGGTCTTGAGGATGATGTTATTGTTAGGCACTTTGGAAGGGATGGTTTGATGTTTTCTTTTTAGTGTGCTATAATAGAAGATGTGTATGCGGTGTTAATGGCTCACGACGTTTTTGTGAGGGGGTCTTTGTTGGTTCTAAAATTCTGTGGCACGTATGGTACTCCAGACCAAATGGACTTTCATAACATGTCGTGTTGATACAATTAGAGTGCTTACCGTTTAGGCATAGAACTCGAACTGCCATATCTAAAATTATGGAAGTTGTGGGGGATATTCTGGAGTTTGCAAAAAAAGAGGTTTTTACCAACAGACTGCTAGTAACAGATATTTTTTATGATGGTAAATCTATCCTTTTTCTAATGGTAAGACTGCTGAGCTTCTTAGGTAAGGCTCACCAAACAGTATGCATTCTTGCTAGGATGTAAGCCTCCTATTACTGATACAGTTAATAATGTTCAATGATAGGTGTGATGCCAAGAGTTTGGAAGATGCTGAAAATTAGGTCTTTTAAACAAATTCAACAACTTGATTATTGGTTGATCACTTATAAAAACAAAGTAACTCCTTAAGCTTTTTCATGTTTACTTCTTTTTCGGTGGGGCGATAGGTTTTTTGTGCTAAATAATTATTCATTTCGGGTCCCATATAACATAAATTTTTGCATGAATATCTTAGCTTGTAAAAGTTCTGTTTGTGTTTTTGTAAGCTTTGTATAAAAATGTCTTCTGTATAATTGTTTGCTTAATGTCTATATTTATTATTGTAGACCCCGAAAAATTGATCGATGACCCTTTTTTCGCGGCGCTACTTAAAAGTGATGGGGAGCCGACTAGGATTGCTTAACCTTAAATAAGGTTGAACTTTTAAGAATGTGATTGAGTTAACAGATTTTAAAAAAAAAAAAAAAACGATTTACGCCCGAGGTTTACCTTTTAAAGAAAGAAGATTGAAAGAAACGAAAAAAGGAAGAAAAAAACCAGAGAACCCGTCTGAGTTTTGAAGAACCGAGACGGGTTCGCCGCAAAAAGGGAAACAAAAAAGGGTAAAAAGAAGCAAAGAAAAGAAACAGGAACCCGTCTGGGTTCCTAAGGAACCTAGCCAGGTTCCTTTGGTGTTAATCACGAATTGGGTCGTAAAAAATCGTAAAAAAAAGGAAAAAGAAAACCAAAGTACAAAAAGAAAAGAGTCGCCAGTTGAATTTTAGGAGAAAAACAACAAACCATTAAAAAATAGACTCCGGCCTACGAACCCAAAGATGGATTCGGGGGTAAGGTTACGAATCTGACAATCAAAATCATCAAACCCGCCTACTCAAACGAATAGACTCTACTAGAATTAAATTAAAGCGAAAGATTGAAAAAAGAGGGAGGAATTGAATGAATTTCACGAGTTTATCATTAATGTCATGCAAGAAACAAAAAAAAAAAAAACAAAGAAAGTACAAAGAAAGCTAAGAAGATTACGTTACAATAAAAAAAGCTACGCTAACCTTAAAATAAAGCACGCAATGGAGGGAGAAGAGAAGAGGAATATACTAGTGTCAATACTCCCAGTATATTCCGGTGTGTTCTGGTGTGTCCTTGGAAGGGAAAGAAGGGTTTAATTTATAGTGGGGTAGGAGGAGTAGGGGGGGAGGCGTCTAGGGTTTAGGTTTAGCCGCCGCATCAAACTCACCCGTGTTCGGCTTTGGACCAAGCTGTGTTTGGCCCAGGAACCCAGACGGGTTCCTGCTGAGCTGAGCCATGCTCAGGCCCAAGGAACCCAGACGGGTTCCTGTCTGGCTTAAACAGGCTTTTTGGCCTTACAGAACTCAGCCGGTTTGCTTTGTGATTACTGGGCTGTTTTGCTTGTTCTCGAGTTAGGAACGAGATGGGCTTGCATGCTAGCTTATTTTCTAAAACTAGTACTAAAATATTGATACAAAATTCAGCGTCTACAGATAGCCCCCACTTTGATCGAGTTTGAGTAAAACGATGATCAAAGTAGTCTTGATGATCTTGGATATGAATCGGCCCGCTCAAGTGGTTGGCGCTAGGCCGGGTCTGTGTCGATGTAGATGTGATGCTCATCGCATTGTGAAGGCCCGATGATGGCCCATGTCGCATTGTGAAGGCCCGACATTGGCCCGCGTCGCTGGGTGAAGGCCGGACGATGGCATTGGCTGACGCTTGGAAGCTGGGTCCTGCGCCGATGTAGATGTGATGTTCATCGCATTGTGAAGGCCCGATGATGGCCCTTGTCGCTTTGTGAAGGCCCGACAATGGCCCTCGTCGCATTGTGAAGGCCCGACGATGGCCGCTGTTGATGGAGTGTCGTGTATTAGTCCGGCGACGGCTGATGTCATGTATTGTTAGGGCCCGATGACGGCCGCTGAAAGGTGTGTCCTCGTATTGTGAGGGCCCGACGGTGGCCGCTGTCATCGCATTGTGAGGGCCCGATGATGGCCGCTGAAAAGTGTATCCTCGTATTGTGAGGGCCCGATGGTGGCCGCTGTCATCGCATTGTGAGGGCCCGATGATGGCCGCTGTCATCGCATTGTGAGGGCCCGATGCTGGCCGCTGAAAAGTGTATCCTCGTATTGTGAGGGCCCGATGGTGGCCGCTGTCATCGCATTGTGAGGGCCCGATGATGGCCGCTGTCATCGCATTGTGAGGGCCCGATGATGGCCGCTGTCATCGCATTGTGAGGGCCCGATGATGGCCGCTGAAAAGTGTATCCTCGTATTGTGAGGGCTCGATGGTGGCCGCTGTCATCGCATTGTGAGGGCCCGATGGTGGCCGCTGTCATCGCATTGTGAGGGCCCGATGGTGGCCGCTGTCATCGCATTGTGAGAGCCCGATGATAGCCGCTGTCATCGCATTGTAAGGGCCCGATGATGGCTGCTGAAAAGTGTGTTCGTCTTTTGTAACTGCATGACGATGTATCTCGTGTATTGTCCTGCAAAACAGAGGAGGAGGGCATTAGTTTATATGAAAATCAGAACGAGTTAGAGAATTTACCCGTCAATTGTGCTTTAGCTCTCGGAAGTGGGCTAAAATTTGCCATTGTTTTGGGCTTGAACTAGAGCACAATCTTGGGCTCGTCTTTGGCTTTCGATTATAAGCTTGGGCCGCTGCAAGAACCCTTCCAAGCTCGAGTGGACTGCAAATTCAAGGACCAATTTGCCATTGCTTTGGGCTCAAAACGCGGACGGGTTGGGCTGGTTCTGTCTGCATTCTTTCCGAAACTGGGCCGGTGTGCTGGGCTCGACAGAAGAGAACGAACCCGTCTGAGATCTTGCATGCCCATTTCCGTTTGCAAAATCGACTGGGCCGATATGTTGGGCTCTGCAAACGACAACAACCCGTCTGAGATTTTGTGGCGCTGGGCCAGCTTCTTCACGGAACCCGTCCAAGTTCCTTTTTTCTTTGTTTTTTTTTTACGCCGCAACTGGGCCGGCTTTCTCTTCTTTTTTTTTTGTTTCTTTTGGCCAATGCATGGATAGATTTTAGGATAGATTTCCGGCCAATGCATGCTCTCCATTATCCGGATGCTAAGGACCCGCCGCTTGGCCACTTGTGTGGTGGGTGTGCATCCAATTTCCCTATAAAAGGGGGCATCCTCTTTCCCTTAAACTCACACTTCAAGCTCTCTTTACTCTCATTCCATTGCTTCTCTCTCTTCCTTGCTCAAAACCACTTATTTTCTAGTTAGGGAATAATGGTTAGGAAAACTAGAAATCCGCCCGTTCAACCCCATGCGGCGAACTGGGCACATGAGATGTCTTCCCGGCGAGCATGGACTCCCCGGCCCAGTTGGGAACCGTCGGAATTGGTGCCCGAACCATGGAATCATGTATGGCACAAGCATTCACATGTCCGGGTAATTGTCTTCTTCTTGACTATGCTCCTTCAATTATAGCATAAATTTGCAAGTAGAAATGTTTTAATTCTAGCTTGTTGATTTAGCTAATATTGTTGAAGTAATTTATATCAATTGCCCGTATTGTTCAAATCGATCTTTAGAGAACCGTGAATGATAAGCCGATCCTATCTTGAGTTTGTCCGAAAAATCAAGCCCGTCTGAAATATTACGAAGATTTGAGCCCGTCTGCGTTCGGGTGGGCCGAAAAAAAAAAACAAGGCCCAACACTAATTAGGGCCAAACCCATTTTTATTCGTGGGCCTATTCGACTTGGCCCGATTTGTGAACCATAGAACCCGTCTGAGTTCAAGTGAAGGTATAAGTGAGGGTATAAGTGAGGCTATAAGTGAATGGACCGAAAAACACAAGGCCCAATCTCCCCTAGGAACCCGTCTTGGTTGATTGGTTCCTCCTTTCTCCATCAAGAACCCGTCTCGGTTCCTCTTGAAAGTGAGCCCATCTGTCTTGGCCCATTGTTGGAGTGGCCCAACTCTCTGTCGCGCTAGGAACCCGTCTCGGTTCATCCTAGGCCGAAAAGAGGGGACCCAAATAGTGAGGCCAAAATCGAGGCCCAAAATAAACCCGTCTGAATTCTCTTTGTTTGGGCCGGAAACAGTGAGGCCCAACCCACTTTTCTTGGGTGGGCCGAGAAGTGAGGCCCAAGCCTCATTAAGAAACCGTCTGGGTTTCTGAAAAACGAGGCCCAGCAGACCAAAAACGAGGCCCAGCTCCCCTTAAACCCACCTGAGAGAGAACCAGTCTGGGTTCTAGATGTGGGCCGAAACCATGGAACCCGGCTGCGTTATGTGGCGGGCCGGAATCAGCGAGGCCCAAAATAGCTTTTGTTGGGCGGGCCGCAACCATAGTACCCGTGTTGGGCTCTTTATTTGGGCCGAAAGATGATTTGTTTTTCTTTTAGCCCCCTAGTTTAGTGGAAGTTCAACTTAGCTTTTGCTAAACTAGGGATCACTTGATAGGCTGCCGTAGGGTCTTGTCTCTTTTTTTTTGAATTTTTGTGGTGGATCCTCAGGAGGACTCCCAGGATCGGGTAGCCATATCAAGGTGGTGGAGCATTTTGAGAAGACAACTGGCGCTTACACTTTTGGAAGAGTCGATTCGACCTCTTACGGAAATGTGTTAAGGCACAGGAACCTTGCACGGGTAATGGGGCGTGCGCTTGCGGAGAGATTCTGGGATTCTACAAACACCTTCCACCTCCCGGTAGGAGAAATGACCATAACTCCTGTCGATTTCGTGATGATTACCGGGCTACGCTGGGGTGGTCAAGACATCGAATTCGACCCGGTCGTGCCAGACCAAGTGATGGAACTATTAGAGCCGGTACTCGAACGGCACCGTTTTGGTCGAAAGATGAAACTCTCTTACGGTTCCTTCGAGGCTGTCATCACTTCTGCTGACTTCACTCATATGGATGAGTTTCAGTGTCGCTTTATCTTCCTTGCATACTTCATCTCTGCCACAATGTTTGCCAATCGAGGTGATGATGTTTATTTGACCTGGATGAAGAATCTCCTCGACCTAGAGCAAGTCATCCACCGGAACTGGGCCAAAGCTGCTTATGCCAACTTCATTCGCTGGCTTCGCGTTGGTGTACGGCCTGGTACTGATGTGGACCCATTCTTCATGCCAGAGAGTGCGCAGGAGATGAGCGGCCCGAGCATGTGGAAGGTGCTCGAGGTAACCTTCGAGACGCTTCTCTTTTACATGCTTTTCTCTCTTTTCCTATATCGTGAGTCTTGGTATTGACATATTTGCAGGTATGGGGGTACGAGTATATTAAGGGATTCGCCATCCCTACCCGACATGCTCAAACAGTGCCAGCAGCAGAACGGTGGCACAAAAACTACCTCGAGCAAAAGAAGAAGCCATTTGGGAGTTTGGATGAGCTGCGCCGCATCCTGGATCATCTTGATGAGGTACCTCTTTCATGTGATTTCTCTTGAATTTCTTTAGGGCTCATGTTTCCTTTACTTATGCAGGATGACGTCAATTGGAATGCCTGGGTTGGCTTCAATGTTCCACAAGATTTTGTCCCTTCACGAAATGCGGCGCATAGGGATAGTACCCTGCGCTTGGTGATCGAGAGCCCGTCCGGTTGGGTCTGGAGCCTTGGTGAGAGGTTTACGAGGCAAACCCTGGGTCATGAAAGGTGGATAATACCGTCAGACCCTCCTGAGACGATGAACGATCCGCGAGCCTTGCATGCCGAGGCATTTGTAGCAGCCAAGACGGGTTCTTGGTATACTAACCACGCATCGGTGGCATCGCCCGAACAATTCTGGGAAGAATGGGAACAATATCGGGACCGCCTGGCATTCCGAAAGGTGGGGAAGAAGACCTCCATTTATTCTTTTCATACCCCTTCTATTACTGCCCAATGTGACCAGTTCTTTGTTTGTTGCAGTTGGGGCCCTATTGCAAGGATGACGAGAAGAGCCAAAGTAGCTCTAGGGACACAGTTTGTAGCTGCAGAGGCGAGGACATCAAACCAGAATTAGAGAAGATCATGGGAAAGCCGGTAGGTGATTCCCCTCTTTTCCTTGCTTAGTTGCAATTTGCTCAAACTTTGACTGATTTTCCTCATTCTGTACAGTGGCGATGGAAGCAAGCGAAGGGCTTTCTCAAGAATTATTTTACGCTTAAATGGGCTTGCGAGAAAGACCTTGCAGGTTCTGTGGTCGGGGATGCGGACGTGGATGACGAGGTACAGTCTCGTCCTGTGGATCCTCCTCGCCGTTCGGATGCGCAGGTGCCTCGTGGCCGGTCGGAGCGGATTGACCCTCCTCGACATTCTTCCTTTATGGCCGACGCGAGGCGGTCTTATGGGGGTGATGGTGCTCTCCGAAGGCACGGGGAAAGGAGTAGGCGGAGCACGGGCACGCCGGCGCACGATGATCGTGGGAAAGGTATCTTGCTTGAAGATAGTCATTCAACCAGTTCCCACTATGGAGACACGGATTTTGGCCACGACTTTCAGCGGTCTGTGGAGAACAGCATATCATCCATGTCTTTAGGTGGGCGCGGGCATCAGGCGGGGTCTCATGATCATGGGAATTCTCGCCGGAGCCGCGGCTCTCGGCGTGGCACTCCCAGCTTTATGGTGGAGACGTGCTCCGAGTCTAGCGCCGTTGGTGGAGCTGCGAGTGGCGAGCAGGAAGGCATTTCACTGTATTTGGGTACTCCTCCAGAATCTCATCATTCGGGGCGCCAACCTTCTCATCCTTCGCCTCAGTACCCCTATGGAATGCCCGAGTACGCTCCTGCACCGACTGTGGATTTGGGTTTTGGCACTTCCTTTGGGGCGGTCGATCCTACCGTGGTGCTTCGCAGTGATTCGGGTGCATCTATGGGGTATAACCGTACCCTCGCAGATGACGCCTCATCAGTGCTTCCGTCTCAACCAGTTGTTCCCGTTACTCCTTCGCAAGGGGGTTTGGAGCAGCCTCGATTGTCTGGATGGGGAACGCAAACCCAGGAATGGTCGGGGTGGCCCGTCCCAGAGCCTGTAGTAAGAACTTCTTGGCCTGCTCCACAGGGGTGGCCTGGAGGTAACCAAGAGTGGCAAGTTCCAGAACATTCTTGGCTTAACGCGGGTGATACCGAAGTGTTGCACCTGTCCGGCTCAGGCGGTGATACAGAGGTGGTAGACTCCTCCTACTACCAATGGGACACTTACTTCGGAGCTGGCGGAAGCGGAGCCCATGGGGCTGATAGCGCTAGTGGCGGTGGCGACACAGAGGTCTGGCGTGATGACGACTGAGAACGATGCGTCTGCAGGATTCTTATGCTATGCTATACACGACTCTTATGTACTTAGGACAATGCTATGCAATGATGTACTAAATGTATTTTTTATACTTATGTACTAATGCAGACTGTTGATGCAATGTAATGATGGTGTTATGCAATGCAGTTATGACTTTCTATATACTGCTGAAAACAATCCGGGATAAAAGATTTTCGATCAACACAAAGTCGAACTAACAAGCAAGCACACAGATTAATCTGGACAAGATCAAAACTCAGTTCGAAAGAGATAGGAAGAAGTTTTCGAATCTTAAGGGAGAGGACAAGTAACTCAGACGCATAAGTCCACCAACAGTTCGAAGAACAATGCAAATATCTTGCGATTTGGTTATGGACGTAAGCTAGCCAGAAAGAGCGAACCTCACACAGGAAGAAATGAACACTCAAACACTCAATTTTGAATATGTATGTGAGTTTCTCTCATGCTCAAACCAATAGAAGCAAACTACCATAAGCTTGGTAAGAACCTCTCTCTCCACTACTGGTATGCAATGCACAAGTGACAATCAAAAGGACTTTTTCGGGTTGTAACGGGGCTTAGGTTAGGGTAAGGAGCGGTAAAATTTGGGAATGAGGAGTTAACAGCCATGCTTGGATTGATTTTCAATGAAATCCTCTAAACTCTCCTTCTCGCTTAATGTATGCAAAGCGTTTCATCTTCCACCTAAAACATCTCAACTGAGTACGACCAAGTCAAAAAGTTTTCTTAACTTTAAATTGCGTCTCCCCAATCGCCCCTTTTTTTTTATTTTTGATTTTTTTTTTGATTTTTTTTTGATTTTTTTTTTTGATTTTTTTTTTTTGGTGGGTGATCGGGGAGAAGAAATCTCTATTATAACTTTGATTTTCGGACAGCATAACCAGATTTGCTCAAGATATGAGACTTTCAGATCCTCCCAGACTTCATATTTTGCTCACACCAAACCAATTTGTTCCCTCCCAAAAATGACAGACTTTCATCCAACCAAGCAAGGCAAAGGGATACTGGATATCATAGGCTAAGGCTTGTACTGTCAGGGTTCAAACAGGAAAAAAAAAAGGATAAGCAAAGGCTAGGCGGGGCAAAAAGAACGGTAAATGCAATGTAGGGAAGGCTATTTGGCTGTGTAGCTTAAAAAAAAAAATCGAATGCCTCAATCACTTTGTCACGGTGTGCAACGCAAACATGTGGTCTCAAGCAAGATGCAAAACAAGTTCTGGAGATGCGACTAATGGGTGAGTCACTCAGGGGATCATGGAATTGATAAAGGTGATCAATTCAAAATTTAGGCAATGTGGACTCACGGGATGGGGATCAATCAACTAAACTTAGCCCAAAGATTTGCGGCACGCACATTTATACTTTCTAAGATAGTCAAAGCAGTCAGATACAACTTTCGTAGCTTGTCTCAAAATCAGAAGGTTTTGAAGAAAAGGTTTCAAAAACTTTTGAGATCTCATCCAGATTTTTCTAAGTGAAGCAAGTTGAGCTGGGGAAAAGGTCGATTTTCAGAAAAGGTCAAGGACCCCCCCTTTTTTTTTTTTAAAAAAAAAAAAAACCTTACGACTAAAACTGATATGATGCTCATGCAATGCAACATGCGACCTACATGACGGGAGACTTATGCAGTGCAATATGCGACTAACATGGTGGGATCACTCCCACTTCCCCAAACGGAAAAAGATGATAAAAGGCAAAACCAAAACATTAAGTATTATAAGTAAATTCGAACTACAGTTTCAGGGCTAGCAAGACACATAGTTATCTCGCGGACCCGCATTATGACCCGGAATAGAGTTGAAGAGGCTACTTGATCGAACCCAAAAGACTAACAAACCGTCTGACATTTAAGCCCAAATGGAGTCCCACTAGGCGCAGGAACCCGTCTGACATTTAGCCCAAATGGAGTCCCACTTGGCCCAGGAACCCGTCTGGGTTGTGCGCGGCCTGGGCTTGGGCAGCCGACATATTTTGAGTAGAAACCCAGAAACCCGTCTGGGTCGTTCGCTATTTGGGCTTGTGCAATCGACAGTTCATCTCCTACGTGGATTCGGACGACCGACGTTCCGTTTCCGACTTAGGCTCGGCTTGGACAAACCCGTCTGGGTTCCTACTATAAATACATCCTTCCCCCAACACATACCATCACACACCACAAAGCCTCTTCACTTAGAAAGACAAACCCGTCCAAGTTTCTGCCACAGACCGCAAAGCCACTGCTATTTTTACCCGCCAGAAAAACAACCAAGAACCCGTCCCAGTTCTGCCGCCACAAAAATCAACCAAGAACCCGTCCCAGTTCTGGGTGCGCTGCCGCAACCAACTCGCCCGGATTATAACAAATCCGTCCTTCCGACCTGATGGCTTTCGAAAAGAAATTAGCCACTTGGATGAGTACTTTGTCTAAAGAAGAAAAGAGAGAATTGGGGAGGTACAAGCTGACATCGCTGCTTAGCTTGAGGCAGGTGAAGATAGATTGGGATTTCCTGCGCGCTGCCGAAACTTTCTGGGATAAGGAATTCCATGTGTTTAGACTCAACATGCAGGAGTTGGTTCCTCTGCCTGAAGAATGGTCATCTATCCTTGGGACGAATCATTATGCTCCATCAGTAGTGCCTCCATTGACGACTGACGCAAGGAAAGACTATAAGGAGCTGTTATGCCTCCCCTCTAGGGTAATCGGTAGTGCGATAATAGGGGATAAGGTGCACTTTCAAACCATAGTGGAATACTTCCAAGCCCCCGAGACTTTGGAGTATGGGCCCGTGATACGTGTGAGGGCCTTGGTATTATGCCTGCTGGGAGAGTTCTGCTTCTACCATGGCGGCCGAAGGACGGGTCCCGCGAATCTGATCTATGTGGTTGAGGATATGGCTCGCGGTTACAATCCGGTACCGGTGATCTTGGGGGAAACGCTGATGTGCCTTGATGACTCTGACCCGGAGCATGATTTCCGCGGTAGCCCCCTGATTTCCGCGGTGATCTTGGCGTCGATCGATTCTTGAATGGGTCGATCTTGAAGAAACTCAAGAGATCACGATGCGATGAGTGGATTGAAATCGCACATTCGAGTACATCACTTGTGATCAAAGAAACCCTACGTGTGCGTCATGAGCGACACACTTGACATTCTATTTCCCAGAGCGGGGCATGAGACAAATGGGGTTGAGGCAACGTATTCCTGACAAGATTCATGATGCCCCAAAGTTAATCCATCTCAAGAAGAGTGTCGTTGAATCTTGGCTGAAATATTGGGAGAAACGGCCCACTGTTCGTGCTCCCTCGAAAGCACGTGTGTCTGAAACGACTGTTCCTGGCTATCAAGATTGGCTGACGGCCGTGGTGGTAACAAGAAGATCCGAGGAAACTAGACAGAATCTGAAAGCTGCTGCGACAGACAGGCTGGGCCCTAAGGCTGATGTCTTACTGGTAGCAGGTCCCGGGATCACCTGAAAGATCGATTGGGCCCTAAAACTGACGTGAAGGACAGGCTTGGCCCGTTACCGAAAAGTACTGAAAAAGGAAAAGCCTTTCAGGAGAATGAGAAGAAGAGATACCGTCCTAAGGACACTGAGGGAGGGACTAGTGACACCAACGAGACCGGGGTTAGACCAAAGTCTGCTGATAAGAAGAAGATGAAACAGGCCTGAAACTGTGTGTCAATTTACTCTTTTTTTTTTTGATAATATTTTAGCTGAACCTTTATTAGTTACAATTAGGGTGATTGCAACATTATTCGAAAGACCAAGTATTGTAATGAATTTCTCCTTTATAAATAATAGCAGTCATTAATACAACGAGGTCTTCCCTTTGCACAATTTACAAAATTAAAGCCAATACACAACCCGAATCTGTTTGAGGCGTGGCTTCCTTCAACCTGTAACCTAAAAAACCGTCTGGGTTCCATGAGGCCCATCATGAAGCTTGAATCCGCCTTAGTATGGCCAAGTGTCTAGAAATCCTCCTTCTAGTTGCTTGGCCGATTCAATCGACCTCGTTATGCGTAAAACTTCTTCAACTGGTCTAGGTTGGTGGGCTGTATCAATTCTTCTCCTTCTATGGTGACTAAACGAGCTGCTCCCCCCGGTAGAATTTGTTTAATGACATAAGGTCCTTTCCAATTTGGCGCAAATTTACCCCTTGGATCCTGAATGGGTGCCCTCATTTCCTTAAGCACTAAATCTCCTTCTTGAAGAACCCGATCCTTAACCTTCCTGTTAAAAGCCCTAGCCATGCGAGCCTGATACAAGTGCACATTGTGTAAGGCCCTGAGCCTTCTTTCGTCAATAAGCGTCAACTCTTCATATCTGGCCCTAGCCCATTCCGCTTCCGGTAGTTGACTTTCAGCAAGTATGCGGAGTGATGGTATGGCGAGTTCAACTGGAAGTACCGCTTCCATTCCGTAAACCAAGGCAAAAGGGCTTGCTCCCGTTCCTGTTCGAATTGAAGTCCTATATCCCCATAAGGCGAAAGGAAGCTTATCAGGCCAATCCTTGTATGTTACTGCTGTTTTCTTAATGATCCCTGCGAGAGTTTTGTTGGTCGCCTCTACCGCTCCATTAGTTTGGGGCCTGTAGGGCGAGGACTTGTGATGCTTGATCTTGTACTTAGCCAACAATACTTCAACCTCCTTCCTGAAATGGCTCCCGTTATCACTGATGATCTCGTGTGGCACCCCGTATCTACAAATGATATTGTTTAGGATGAACTTAGCTACATGCTTCGAGGTGAGTTTTGCATAGGAGACAGCTTCTACCCACTTGGTAAAGTAATCAACGGCTACCAATACATATTCATGTCCTCCAGTGCCCGTTGGATGTATCTTCCCAATGATGTCTATACCCCAGACTGAGAATGGCCAAGGGGATGTTAATGTGGTGAGATAGGAAGATGGTTGATGCTGTAGATTGGCGTATTCTTGACACTTGGCGCATTTCCTAACGAAGTTGAGACAGTCGGCCTCCATGGTGGACGTAAATAGCACGCCTTTGAATCTTTTTTGCTAACATTCTGCCATTCATGTGTGGTCCGCACTCTCCTCCATGTATGGAGGTCATTAATTCTTCTGCTGACTTGGTATCAACGCAAAGTAGGTTAATGCCCGTAGCGGTCTTCTTGTAAAGTCGATCGTGAATGATGCGATGTTGTCGCCATCATTCGATCGCTCTTTGCCCTAGAATCGACCTCGTGGATAATCTCCTTTTGTCAAGTACGTATAAATATCGAAGAACCATGCATTTGAGTCTACGATGGGTTCTTCTATGGAGTACACATAAGCGGGTTGGTCACGCCGCTCTATTGTTATAGGAAATTCGTAAATTCCTACTGGCATAGCGATCATGGAGGAGAGTTTAGCCAAGGCGTTTGCCAACTCATTATTATCTCTTGGTAGGTACTTGAATTCAATGTGCTCAAATTGCGTCGCCAAGTCTAACAACCGTCGTTGATAAGCCACCAAAGATTCATTTCTGACCTTCCAGGCGTTCTTGGCTTGATTGATGATAAGACTAGAGTCACCAAACACTCTGATGTGCTTTACTCCTATAATTAAAGCTACCTGCAATCCGATGATGCAGGCTTCATATTCGGCCGCGTTGTTGGTCGCGTTGAATTCGAGTTTAACAGAAACGGGATGATGCTCTCCTTCAGGTGATATCAAGAGTACCCCTGCGCCACATCCCATTTGGTTAGAAGCACCATCAAAATACATTTCCCACGTGATCTCGTCCGTATGAAAGACTTCTTCGTCTGGGAACTCCAAGTTGGTGCTTGGAGGTTCCTGACAAGGAAAGTCGGCCAGGAAGTCCGAGATGGCCCTTCCTTTGATAGACTTTTGAGGCACGAACTTTAAGCTGAACTCTGATAACATAACTACCCATCGAGCTATGCGATTATTGATTGTGGGTTGTTCCATGATGAACTTGACCGGGTTGCACTCAGCGATCACATGCACCGTGTGTGACAACATATAATGTCGAAGCTTCTTCGTTGCCCAAACCAATGCTAGAGCCATTTTTTCAATGTTGGTGTATCGACTCTCACAATCACCGAACTTCTTGCTGAGGTAATAGATGGCGCTCTCCTTTCCTTTTACCTCTTGAGCCAACATAGCCCCCATTCTTTGAGTTGGTTCTTGTGAGGTAAAGGAGCGAGCTCATCCGATACCGGCTTTAGTCTGAGGGCATGGGTAAAGTATTATTTAATTTTGTAAAAGGCTGCTTGACACTGATCATCCCATTCCACTTTTGCTCCTTTCTTGAGTTTCTTGAATAGTGGTTCACAAGTCATAGTGAGCTTGGAATTGAATCGATGTATTGTACGCGACCAAGGAAACCTCGAATTTCCTTCTCTGTCTTAGGTGGTTTGATCTCTTGTATTGCTTTGATTTTTGATGGGTCCACCTCAATCCCGCGTTGACTGACCACGAAACCTAGGAGCTTGCCTGACGTAACCCCAAATGCACATTTTCGGGGATTGAGCCTCATGTTGTATTTTCTCAATCGAAGGAAGAACTTGCGAAGATTGGGGAGATGCTCTTCCACAGTTTTGGACTTGTGATCATATCATCCATATACCTCCACCTCTTTGTGCATCATGTCGTGGAGAAGGGTATTCGCGGTCTACCGATATGTGGCCCTGCGTTCTTTAGGCGAAAGGCATTACAGGTAGCGACGTACCCTGGAGTGGTGAAGGATGTTTTCTCCATGTCCTCCTCTGCCATTTTGATTTGGTTATACCCTGCGTAGCCATCCATGAAGGACAGCAGTTCGTGACCGCAAGTGTTGTCTACCAGGACGTCGATATGAGGCAGAGGGAAGCTGTCTTTTGGACTGGCCTTGTTCAAATCTCGAAAGTCAACACATACCCTCACTCACCCATCTTTCTTCGGAACGGGAACAATGTTTGCTACCCACTCGGGGTAGTGCACCGCCCGTATAAACTTGGCTTTTAATTGTTCCATTACCTCATCTTCGATCTTCTTTGACCAATCTGGCTTGATTCTACGAGCCTTTTGCCGCACTGGTTTAGCGTCGAGATACAATGGAAGGGTATGTTCAGCGATATCCCTGTCGATACCGGGCATGACCTCATACGACCACGCGAACACGTCCTTAAACTCCTTAAGAAGTGTTGTAAAATCCTGCCGCTCCTTGTCCGTGAGAGACTTACCCAGTTTGAGCTCCCGGGGGTTGTCCTCTGTTCCTACATTTATGCTTATGGTATCTTCGATGACTGCTATTTTTTCCTCAAATGTTTCCATGGCCTCTGTTAATTCATTTTGGTCTTTTAAAGGTTCAGCATATTTATTATCAGTGTTGGCGCAACAGTTCGAGTAGGCGGAAATGTTCATCTTATTGAATGCAGAAATGGGTACATCGACAGACTCTGGGTTAACCCCGACCAACTTAGGACTACTAGAACCTGACTCTATAACCTTTGAGAAAGACTCTCCTACAGACTCTCCTACAGAAAGCGTAAATTTGTTCTCCTCATCGTCGATCCAGGTGATCTCGCGATGGCCGCCGTCTTCTCCGATCAACAGACTTGGATCAAAGCTCGGGCTGGAAAGTGCAGCGATGACTGGGTCGACGACTTCTTCCTTGCGCGCTTCTTGCCCAAAAAGCATTCCAAAGATGCCGCTTCCAGCGAGGTGGGTCCATTCCAAAGGCGGATGATTTTTTCTAGGCGGGATGAATGTGGCGGCTTTGGTGATGGCGCAGTCATTGAAGATTTCTAACCCCGCCACTTGGATACCCTGAGATTTTAGGTAATGTGGTTCTGGGAAGCCGTAATAAGGGAAGTCATCACCCTCTCTCAAGAACTGTCCATTAAGAGTGCGCGGATACGGCTTGACTTGGTATAGGGTCGGAGGGTTGTCCAATCTTTTCTGTTTAGCCATGGCTAGCTTCGTCAGCCTCACTTCCTCCTTAGTTGGTTTGTAGCCTAGCCCGAACCTTCCTTTGTTTTTGAACACCTTGAAATTTGGTGCCAACTTGTTCTTGGGGTTTCGGCCAAGTGGCATCCCCGGAAAATGACCTTGCTTCCTCAATATAGTATGGATATTAGGGTTTGAGTAGGGATCGAAGTCAAAGTGAGCTTGATCCTGGCTCAAAGCCGCTACCATCTCAAAGCTGTGTAGCTCTTCGTCAGCTGAGCTATGTTCAATCTCGAGCGTGGGTTTCTTGGGGTCAAAAACGGCGCTGAGGGGTTTGCTTGAGATCGTGACCACTTGCCCTTGAATGATTAATTTCACTTTCTGGTGTAAGGTAGAGGCGACAGCATTGCACTCATGTAACCAAGGCCTTCCCAACAGCATGTTGAAAGAAGCCGGGATATCCAGAACGACGAACTCAACGTTCTTACTTATGTAGTCCATGGTGATGGGGAGCACAATCGATCCTAGTGACTTGCGAGGGGAGTTATCGTATGCACTTGGTGAGCAAAGATTTTGTGTCAAATCTTTGTTTTGAACTCCTAACTTTTGCGGTTCTCCGTGGCGGACATTGTGGTGAACCATTATCCACGAGAACAAGTGGTATGGTTTGCGTAGAGCACATGGCGGTGAGGTAAAGAGCTTTGTTGTGAGAACCTCCCTCCTCGGGTAAGTCTTCATCCCCGAAGGTGATGGTAGGCTTCCCGGAGGTAATGTGAGAGATGATATCCTCTGGTGATGCTGAGGTAGGGACCATGAGCTTATTGAAGGCATCCAACAAAGATTTGCCTATGGTCTTGCACATAGAAGCCAAATTGCCAAGTGTGACTTCGGCCTTTGTTTTCTTCAGCTGCGTGAGGAAAGGATCTTCTGGCGGAGGTGTAGGAGTTTCCGTCGTTTCGGGATTAGGGGTCGCTGCTGACAAGGTAGCATTCCGGTTATAGTAGCGGCCGGACCGAGTAAGAACTGCAGCCTGAGGGATTGTCATTTCTTCCACATCCTCTCCTTCGTCAGAAGAGTCATATAATGGATGCTTATTGACTTCAAGGTCAGTGGACTCTTCGCCTTCTTCTTCACTTTCACTGTCCCAAATACCGTTGATGATGAATTCCTCCGTAAGCGGGAGAAGAACTGAGACAAATTGACCCATATCGGTGATGAGAGTGGACGGATCGAAGATGTTCTCCTCCAGAAAGACGGCATTGGTGTGATTGGGCAATGGGTTCTCTTTGTTGTTGGGTTTCCGAGACGGGTTTGGTGGGGGAATAACACCGTCTCGGATTAGCCCTTCGATCTTATTTTTCAAAGACCAACATACTTCGGTGTCATGACCTCGACTGTGATGGAAGTTGCAGTATTTGTTCCCATCCCACCTTGGAGGCTTAACCTTAGGTTCAGGGGTTGGCAGGGGCAATTGGATGATACCCTTTTTCACCAGCCTCTCCAATGCCCTGGCATAGGACATATCCAGCGGGTGGTAAGAGTCGAACCTCGGAGTGTATTGCCTTCGTTGGATGGAATTAGTCTCAGCGATTTTACGAGGGGCTAGGCGCTAGTGGCCCTCCTGTTGGAGCTAGATCCCTTCCAACCAGAATGTTGTGTGCTTTTCTCATTGTTAGCAGCTTCAATTTGAATACATAAGTCCTTTAAAGTCTCAAAGTCTTTGATGGATTGGAAACCAAAATGCCGAGTGATGCGGGGATGGATTCCTTGTCTGAAGGTGCTTAGTTGCATTCTGAAGGGGACAGACTCGTCGATTTCAGATAACATGGAGTGCCATCGCTCGTAATAAGAGAGGAATGATTCATCCTCCTTTTGTTTCAGGGAAGTTAAATCATCCACAGTGACCTCCTTTTGCTGCAGGCGACTGAAATGGCTTATGAAGGCTCTGAATAACTCATCTGCGTTAGTCTTAACTTGCTGGGGTAGATTTTGGTACCATACCTTGGCCTTACCTTCTAGAGTGGAAGGGAAGACTGTGGTGTAGAGACCTTCATCTACCTTATGGAGGGGAGCCATCCTCAGGAATTCCTCCAAGTGATGTGATGGATTTTCAGAGGGTCTAAATTTCATGTTTGGCACCTCAACCTTGTCCTTTATCCTCGATACACAATGTTTGGGGATGGCAAAATCCATGCAGGGGTCGGTGAAGGTTGGATCAGTTTTCATCATCCTTCTAGTGAGCATGTCAACCTTCTCCTCAAGTTTCTTGACGTAAGGATCCTCCGAAGTTCTGGAGTTATTCAGTGCAGATTTGGACCTGACTTCATCAAATGACTTAGGTTTTGGGCCTCCATTTTTGGACTTGGGGTGACATTCTCCAACCCCATCATCTGCCTCGGCCTCAGATTCGGTGTCATAATAGTTTTCTTCTTCCTCAAGTCCGATGCCGAGCTTTTTGTTGATCTGTTTAATGGCTTCCAGCACGCCATTCATGGTTTGTTGATTTTCATTGAACTTCTTTTCCAGTTTCTCATTGGTTCTGTCCTCCTGATCTGCCATGCAGAAAGCGATTGCTTCCTGTATCCTCTCATATAGCCCATCAGGTAGCTTGTCACCAGAACTCTCCCCAAAAAGGTTGTGATTAGGAGACCCTGACATGGTGGATTCACTGGATTGAGCCGACAGTCTGTAATTGGGATTGCGAATAAGCCTGCCGGTTTGTGGGTCACGGATGCGGGCCCGGAGATGGTCTGTTATCTTGCCTGCATGGAAACTGATTAGTGCTCGAAAGAACTTTTACGCCACCCGCCCAATGCATGCATGACTTAGCGGACCTATATGGACCTAGGACATGAACACGACGCCTACATGCTGACACAAGGGTGACTCACCCACTTTATGGGAGTGCATGTCCTAACTCTACATGGACCTAGCATGATGACTGACAGGACTGACACTGACTCAAGGGGCGTCATAAAGGGCCGAATAGGATCAATAGCAAGGCATTGGGCTGTCCGTGGGGTGAAGCGGTCAGGCCCAAAGAGAAGAGAGAAGGCCAGACTGGGTTAGGAAACCCGTCTGGGTTCCTCTTCCTCTAACTGGGCCCCGTTCCGTCAATTACCAGCAGATGGGCCAGTCCTGATGGCCAAGAACCCGTCTGGGTTTCTGACGAGCCAAAATGCACCTCGCATATTCCTACGCGGACTAGAACGACTCCCGACTCATGAATGGGTTGAATATTCGGACTTTGACTTTTACAGGATTAAATCACATAACACACAAACGTGGGATGAGCCTAACCATGGCCTTACATTCAGGGTTTTTCTAGGTTTAAGGAGATGAATAGGGTACCACATGTTCTCGCCCCGGTGCATTTTCCTTGTATGGAATTCAAGGAAGAATTTGTGGGGTGTTGCTCTTTGGGTTTCAAGGAAACCTTTAGAGTGTAACACGGGGAGAGGAGAGATCAAATGCTTGGCGATGTAAGTGCATCCCACAAGTAGTGACCTCCCGCTCTCGGGGTTAATTCCTAGTTTTAAAACCTAAACCAACGCTTTTGTGCTCCCCAGCCATAAAGGCCCAAGAGTAGCCTGGTATGCAATATGCCTAAAACAATGATAAAAATGTGAAATAAATTAATTCCTCCTTTTTTACAAAAAAAAACACTAAAATTTAAATCTTTCAAGTTTTACCCTCTTTTTAAGCTTAAGTCCCCAGTGGAGTCGCCAATCTGTAGACCTCGAAAAATTGATCGATGACCCTTTTTTCGCGGCGCTACTTAAAAGTGATGGGGAGCCGACTAGGATTGCTTAACCTTAAATAAGGTTGAACTTTTAAGAATGTGATTGAGTTAACAGATTTAAAAAAAAAAAAAAAAACGATTTACGCCCGAGGTTTACCTTTTAAAGAAAGAAGATTGAAAGAAACGAAAAAAGGAAGAAAAAAACCAGAGAACCCGTCTGAGTTCTGAAGAACCGAGACGGGTTCGCCGCAAAAAGGGAAACAAAAAAGGGTAAAAAGAAGCAAAGAAAAGAAACAGGAACCCGTCTGGGTTCCTAAGGAACCTAGCCAGGTTCCTTTGGTGTTAATCACGAATTGGGTCGTAAAAAATCGTGAAAAAGAAAACCAAAGTACAAAAAGAAAAGAGTCGCCAGTTGAATTTTAGGAGAAAAACAACAAACCATTAAAAAATAGACTCCGGCCTACGAACCCAAAGATGGATTCGGGGGTAAGGTTACGAATCTGACAATCAAAATCATCAAACCCGCCTACTCAAACGAATAGACTCTACTAGAATTAAATTAAAGCGAAAGATTGAAAAAAGAGGGAGGAATTGAATGAATTTCACGAGTTTATCATTAATGTCATGCAAGAAACAAAAAAAAAAAAACAAAGAAAGTACAAAGAAAGCTAAGAAGATTACGTTACAATAAAAAAAGCTACGCTAACCTTAAAATAAAGCACGCAATGGAGGGAGAAGAGAAGAGGAATATACTAGTGTCAATACTCCCAGTATATTCCGGTGTGTTCTGGTGTGTCCTTGGAAGGGAAAGAAGGGTTTAATTTATAGTGGGGTAGGAGGAGTAGGGGGGGAGGCGTCTAGGGTTTAGGTTTAGCCGCCGTATCAAACTCACCCGTGTTCGGCTTTGGACCAAGCTGTGTTTGGCCCAGGAACCCAGACGGGTTCCTGCTGAGCTGAGCCATGCTCAGGCCCAAGGAACCCAGACGGGTTCCTGTCTGGCTTAAACAGGCTTTTTGGCCTTACAGAACTCAGCCGGTTTGCTTTGTGATTACTGGGCTGTTTTGCTTGTTCTCGAGTTAGGAACGAGATGGGCTTGCATGCTAGCTTATTTTCTAAAACTAGTACTAAAATATTGATACAAAATTCAGCGTCTACAATTATAATTATGAATTTGACTTCTTGCAAATACGCAGGAGACACCGGAAGGTCTTCGCAATTTATTTGAAGACGATGTCGATGGACATACGAAAAATTGTTGAAGAAAATGTAAATGGGGAATATTAGATTCAGGTTTACCATATTACTCTTGAATATTAGAAAATACGATTTTGGTGCTTTGCAATTCATTAAGTGAAATTTCAACTTAGACATTATGTATTATTTTACAATTTAGAACATTTAATGAATAAAATTAAGGTCTTTTTTTGATATTTTAACTAAAATAATTACTTGTGTACAATAGGTACAATATGTTGTAATGACATATTTATATATTACATACGACTATCTTTACTATTTCCAATAGATATTTGTATTTTGAAATTGCACCAATTGTATTACCAACATATGTATTTGTTGGATAATGTCTATGAAATTTGGCGAAAAATGTACTATGAACAGATAAAGTGTTTGGGTAATATTTTTACAATCCAGAAATACATTTCCCAACATTTACATTTATTGGTATAGATGACTTATCTACGGAAAACATTAACTGTTGGTATAAACTTTTACCTACAAATATTGTACTTTTGCCAGATAAGCCTTGTTAGCAAAATCCATTTTTTTTTGTAGTGTTGGGTTTGCTGGGAAAGGGATTGGGTTAGTGAGTAGCCGAGGGTTAGAATTACGATGGATTTGAACATACCACTATTTCCAGGAGTGTTTGTGTTGGATAATAGGAGGGTTCCTTTCTAGGTAATGTTTTATTGTTTATGAAAAAAGAGTAGATATGTAATAATGCAAAATTTAATAAATGGTTACCCGTTAATCGATGAACTAAACTGCATAAAATCGGTCAACCGACCAAAAATGTCAAACATTTAGTCATACAAAACCAGACTCACCCTTGGGCGTATTATTTAAGCCATTTAGAAAAGTGCATATTCAAGCAAGTAGATACAGGTTGGAGCAGGTAAGTACAAGTTTATGCAGGTTGATGAAGCTGAGATAATGCTAGTATAAATTAGTACAATTTACAAACATTTTGATGATGTTTTTACTTACCGTTTAAATCTTGTATACGATTATATAAAAATTGGGGTTGTCCAAGAAAAATTAAACCCAGAAACTGTACCGGATTAGCCGGTTAATTGTATGCTTTTTTAAAAAAATTTTAACGGTAAGGTTAGCCGGACTATTTTGAAAGGGCATTGCTCTTCGTCGCCTTAAATCTCACGCGCCGCCCTTAATTGGTATAAAATTTCCATAATTTGCCCTTGGCCCTCAAATACTCTCCCAACTCATCTCTCTCTTTCTCTCTCTAAAAATTTCTCTCCCTTTTCATCTAAATCCTCAAACTCTAAATCTAAACACTAATTTGGTGAAAATGAGTAACGGATCATCATCTGAAGAAGAAGAAGAGGTAAATTTTGTATGCTTAATCTCACGTTTTTTAGTATTGAATGAAATTATATTTGCCAGAGAAAATTAGAAGAGACATCCCCAGACCGCGCCCGAACCATGGCCGAAGCGCGTACGGGACGCGTCGGGACCAAGGCGCAGATGCGTTTTGGGCGCGCTTGAGCCTTGGTCCGGATGCGTCCCTTACGCATTTCGGCCATGGCTTGGGCGCAGTACAGGGGCGTTTCTGTCATGGTTCAAACATGCACTGGGCACGTTTAAAGCCTAATTCATGTTAATTTTTGGAAAAAAAATAAATTATTTATTTAATAATGTGCTGATTAAAAAAATTAAATGTGTTTAAGTGTTTCTTGAGGAATTTGGAGGAGACGGTATAGATTATTCTGAAAATTTTGTTACGGATCAGTGGTTTAATAATATCGGTGAACTACATGAGTGGGCCGAAGGCATCGCTAGAGGATTTGGGTTTAGGTTGGTAAGAGCTAGTTATAAAAAAGGAAAAAAGGGTGGAGTTGTGTGATGCTATCTACGATGCTGGCGATATGGTAAATGTCGACGGAAGATTGGTACGATTGATTGCGACAGTACATTAAACACGAAGACAAAATCGTGCCATTGTCCATTTGTGATAGGCGCATTTTCTCCAACGGGACAGATGTGGGCTGTCCGAACGTACGCGAGTGAGAGAGGGATGCACAATTATCGGTTTATTCTTTACGAGGAGGGACACCGAAGGGGAAACCCGTTGACAGCAGACATGAAAGTCCCCATACGTAAAATGACTGACATTGGTTGCAATCCTGCTACGATTCACACATCGTTGAAGCAGAATTTTCCGGACTATAATGTCAACGTGGGGCAGATATACAATGAGCGATTTAAAGTTAGGTCGGAGGAGATGGATGGTCGGACACACGTGCAACAATGCCTACACTTGGCAAAAGAGCACGGGTACATGTACTGGACTGCATTTGATGATGAAGGCGAGTTGCATCTGATGTTTATGTGTCATCCATACTCGCTGAAGCTTCTCCGCACATATCCACAAGTTATACTCATCGACAGTACATACAGGACCAACAAGAAGAGGTGGCCATGTTGTGAGATAGTTGATGTCACTTGTACGAATCATAACTTTCTTGTTGCGTACTGCTTAATGAGAGATGAACTGAAGGAGTCATATGAATAGATTCTCCAAAGGCTACAAGATCTCATGGACCGCGGTGTCAAACCGAACGTGATCGTCGCTGATAGAGAGCATGCTTTGTTATGGGCTATAGGACGCGTATTTCCCGGAGTTCCTCACCTATTGTGCACATGGCATATAGGGAACGACGTTGAAACCAAAGTTAATGGACTGACTGGCGGGAAGAAGAATGGTCAGGGATCATTATTTCGGAAGACATGGTGGAACCGCGTCGTTTATTCGAGCACAATTGAAGAATTCAATAACCGATGGTCGAATTTGGTGTCAAATTGGGTTGGGAGAAACGAACGGGTTGTCATATATTTGAACAGTACTTGGATGAAGTACAAGGAGAAGTTTGTGCTAGCATACACCAACGAAGTCGTTCACATGTGAAACATCGCTACTTCCAGAGTTGAGAGTCAACATTCGACTTTCAAGTACTATCTCGGTAGCTGCTGTGGTTCATTTAATCGGTTGTTTAAAAGGGCTCATCACCAGATAGAAAACCAACACACCGAGATCAGGAGGGCACTAGAGCAGTCTAGGAGTGGACACGCAGTGTTGAGGAAATCCTCATTCTTCAAGCATCTACATGGTCGCATTTCTCATTATGCGATGAACCTGATAAACGTTGAGTACAGTAAGGTGACTAAATTGAAGCAAGGTTCGGAGGAGATGTATGAACACATTTTGTGGAGAACACATCGCCTTCCATGTGCATGTTCGTTTTAAGTCTCATTGAGCGAGGTGCTGATTTGTACGTCTGTTCGGTTGTAGAAATTAGGGTTTCCTAAGTAGGGTTGTCGTACCTCAGGGATGGTGTGTCAGGTTATAGGAAATTGGTTTGATTTGGGTTTCAAATTGCGAAAAAGCAGTAAATAATAATAAAACTAAACTAAACAGTAATTGAAAACAGTAATTACTAAAGCAAACATGAAGCGAGAATTAAAATTTAACCTAATTTAACAAGAACGAAAAACTAAAACTAACGAAGAACTCATAATCAAGAAAACAATAAATAACAATCTAAATTGCAGGGAAGAAAATTATACTACTGGCAATGCGAAATAATGAATTAACTAACAAAATTAAAAGATTTGATGAAATTAAGGGAAAAGAGTATACCGACAGTCTTCTCTTCACTCTACCTCCCCTTGCTAGCATCACGAACTCTCCCGAACAAACAAAAGTCGTGATTCGGATTACTAAGAATTCCCCAAATCCTCACTTGGAAGGAGAATTTGTGAACCCTTAATCCTCCTCTTTCACTAAAAATTGGAATTTGATTGTGAACTAATACTAATAACTCGAAGTAACAAGACAAGAAACAAAAAGCGAGAAGAACGAGAATTAAAAACTTGAATTGCATTAAAGATTGAATGAGTGAATTACAATCGAAGAATAACGGTAGCAAAAGCAAGAAAAACGATGAACTAAACCCTAGAACAATAAGCTAAGAACGAGTAAACCTAAAAAAAGCAACTATGATAATAACTCTAAACTAAAACTACTTTGCGGCGGCTAAGTGGTCTTCTATTTATAAGGGATGCTGGATAAAACGCAGCCAGTGTTTTATAAACGCAACCAACGTTTTGTATTACTTGCTTTTTCTCACTTTTTATCTCAGGCGCTGCCTGCGTTTTAAAAACGCAGCCAGCGTTTTTGTCTTCCGCTCATTCTTGGGCCGGATCTCGCGCGATTGGGCCGCTTCTTTTAATTTTTCTTCTCATCTTCTTTTTAATTCTCCAATTCTCTATTAAATCTTCATCTTTACTCCACTTTTTTTTTTTTTACTTTTCTATGAATTTGGATTAAGATCTGCAAATCACACTAATTTTCCAATCAAGTGAAGAAATCACAATAAAAAATACTCAATTTACGGTCTTAATTCGGCTCAAAATGAGACCGAACAACACTCCCACACAAAGGTTTGCTCGCCCCGAGCAAACTAAAATAAAGAAAGAAAATAAAACTAAACTATCCTAACTCACTTTCGTAGGAATCACGGTTGCATTTAGCATATGCAACAATCCCTTTAAACCCCTTGGCAGTCCAAGGGGACGAGGAAGGTCTCGTGAGGGTTTATAGCAACTATACGCAAAAAAGCCAAAGAAAAAGAAAAGAAAAGTAGACTCAGATTAAAAAGGAAAAAAGTCAAGAAAGTAAAAAGGAAAAAGAAGAAATAAAAGAAATAATAAGGTTCAACGCTAGGGTTACAAATAGAATTAAACACCCCTCAGGCTAACCAATCAAACACATCAATCCATTAAGCAAATACCAAGATCAATTTGGAAGAGAACAAAATCAGTGTAAAATAGATAGAATGAAGTTTTCGAAGTTAAGTAGAGAGAACAAGTACTTTTGATGCAAAAAAAACCGCCAACAGACTTAAGATGAATACAAATATGCGCGGTTTGTTATAGACGTAGGCCAGTCAAAAGAGCAAACCTCACTTTAGGATAAAAATTGAACACTCAAACACTCAAATTTGAATGTGTATTTGGGGTTTTCTTATACTCAGACCAAAAGAAACAACCTACCATAGGCTCTGTAAGAATCTCGCTCTCCACTGCTAGTATGCAAATACACAAGTGACAATCAAGAGGACCTTTTAGGGTTGTAATGAGGTTTAGGTTAGGGGAAAGGAGTGGTAATATTTGGGTATGAGGAGTTTAAAGAGCCATGCTTGGATTGATTTTCAATAAAAATATCACTCTTAACTCACCTTCTTGCTAAATTTGAGCAAGGAACTCAATTCTCCCTCATTAATATCGAACACCTCATCAAATTTCATCAGATGGGTCAAAGACTTTCAGAACTTTCAATTGAATCTCCCTAATTAAGAACAAAATACCTTATCAAACTTTACAACCGGGTCAAAAGCTTTAAGAACTTTCAATTGAATCTCGCTAATCACCCTTTTCTTTTTTTCTTTTTTTTTTCTTTCCTACTTTTCTACTTCTTTTGTTTTTTTTTTTGGTGGGTGATCAAGGGAGAAGAAAAACATAAAATATAGCTTTGACCTCAATATATGTCAAAAGAACATCATAACCAATTGGCCAACTCATAATAATTGGGATATGTAATGTGTCCCAATTCAATTAAAATCAAAATTACACCCCCAATATCTCAATTCCATTCACAGCAACACCGAACCAATTTTTACTCCCAAAATAATGAATTCTCACACATCCAAGCAAGGCAAAGGGTAGGAATTAATAAAGGCCATGACTTGTATTGTCAGGGTTTCATCACAAAAGAAAGGTAATCAAAGGCTAGACGGGGCTAAAGAACGATAATAATATTGTTACAGAGGCTGTTTGGCTATGTAGTTTAATAAAGAAAAGAATGCCTCAATCATATTGTCATAATATGCAATGCAAAGATGCAATTTCAAGCAAGATGCAAAACAAGTTCTAGAGGTGCAACTAGTGGTGGAGTCACTCAGGAAATAAAAGAATTGATAAAAGTGATCAATTCATACTTTTAGGCTATGTGGACTCACGGGATAGGGCTCATTCAACTAAACCTAGCCCAAAGATTTGCGGCACGCATATTTACACTTACTAAGTTAGTCAAAGCAGTTAAACACACTATTCATTACTTGACTCAAAATCAGAAGATTTACAAATTCAGTTTCAAAAACTTTTAAGTTCTCAACGAAACTTCGCAAGGTGAAGCAAGACAAACTGAAAGTCTAATCGGTTTACAAATCATCACCGAAAGTGTTCCGGACAGACTAAACCTAAAAATTAATTTTTTTTTTTGCCGAAAACTAGTAAGGCACTTGTGCCACCCCACTCCCACACAAAAACTCTACAATGTCCTCATTGTGAATAAGGCGACACCACACAAAAGAAAAAAATAAACAAAAGAAAAGGAAAAGAAAAACACAAGCCGACATGCATGCCTCCCCCACTCTCACACAAAAAGGCTAACAATGTCCTCATTGTAATCAGAAATAGAGATAAGCAAGCACTCAAAAGAAAAGAAAAAGAAACACACCGAAATAAAATAAAATAGGGAAAAGAAAGGCCAATTCACTAACTGTAATAAGAAGATAAGGAAAAATATTACCTGGATGGTTTCTTGCAAAAAGATTCAATCCTTCTCTCTTGACAAAACAAAGTTAGGAGAAGCACTCAACAAAAATCAAGAAAAGAAGGGTTAGGTATACAATATATACAAGAATCTCAACTAACCTTTCTTCAAACACTAGGTGGATCGTGGAATGTGATACATTCCATGTCAGCAGTATCAGGAAATTCTAAGAAGGGCTTCAACCTGTGCCCATTCACTTTCCAAACAGAATTGTTAGATATAGGGCTGTTCATCGGTCCAGGACTGGACCGAAGTGGACCGAAGACCGAACTATGGACTGGGCTGGACCGAGGACTGGACCGACCGAAAAAAGTTCGGTCCCGGACTGGATCGACCGAAGTGGACCGAATTAAGGGTCAGTCTGTTGTCATTTTTTGCACGAGACTTCTGCAGTTCAGCGAGAGTGGATGCCGCACAGTGAGTGAGCAGAGAAGCTGCCGGCGACGGTGAGAGGTTGAGAGCGATGGTGAGAACAGACAGAGAGCAACGATGAGAGTAGACAGTGAGAGAAGGTGCCGACGACACTGAGAGTAGACAGAAAGAACCTGCCGGAGGACGACAGAGAGAAGCTGCCGGCGAGCCGATGAGTCGACGGAACCAGACACGGCAGTCGGCAGACGGGCAGAGACTCAGAGAGGCCGAGACTCGAGAGGGTCCAGAGGGTGGGTTTTGATTTTTGAAAATTAAAATTGAAGAGTGATAGATAGTGTGTGAATGAAAGAAAGTCTGAAAGAGGGAGGCGCTTGCTTAGTTAGGGTTACGACACTGTGGAGAAAAAAGTCAACTTGACTAAAAAATTAAAAACCCTAGGAGTATTATTGTTCAGTCCTCGGTCCAGTCCGGTCCAGTCCATTTTTCGGTCCGGACTGGACTATGAACAGCCCTAGTTAGATGGGTCCTTGATCTCAACCACTCCTGAAGGGTATACTTGAGTCACAATAAAGGGTCTAGTCCACCTAGATCTCAACTTTCCAGCAAACAAGTGTAATCGGGAATCATAAAGGAGTACCTTTTGTCCCGGGAAGAAAGTCTTTCTATGAATGATCTTATCGTGTAAGATTTTAGACCTTTCCTTACTTAATCGCCCATTTTCATAGGCTTCCCTCCTTAACTCCTCAAGCTCACAAAGTGTAAGTCTCCTCACCTCACCAGCTGGTGACAAATGAAGGTTAAAGGATAAGGCTTCCCAAAAATAGCTCTATAGGGTGACATCCCAATGGGGGTATTATAGGCCGTTCGGTAGGCCCACAAGGCATCAATCAGCTTAACAGACCAATCTTTCCTATTCCTAGACACAGTTTTGTCTAAGATTTGTTTAATTTGCCTATTGGAGACTTCTGCTTGACCATTAGACTGTGGATGGTAAGCAGTGGTGAGCCTATCTTTGAATCGAGTACCTCTTGAAGGGCCTCAAAGGATCTATTGTTGAAGTGGGTCCCCTGATCACTAATAATGGCTCTAGGCATCCCAAATCTAGAAAAGATGTATTCCTTAAGGAACTTGGTCACTACCTGAGCATCATTTTTCCTAGTAGGGATAGCCTCTACCCACTTAGACACATAATCAACAGCCAGGAGAATATATTCATTCCCAAAAGAATTAGGGAATGGTCCCATGAAATCAATACCCCACACATCAAACACATCAACAAAAATCTCAGGTTGTAAGGGCATCATATCTCTCCCAGTAATCTTTCCCAAACTCTGGCACCTAGGGCACCTTTGTGCATAGTCATGAGCATCTCTAAAGATAGTGGGCCAATAAAACCCACTCTGTAAGACTTTGTAAGCTGTTTTCTTTCCACTATAATGTCCCCCACAAGGTTGGTCATGGCAAAAAGAGAGGACATCCATAATGGATTCATCAGGAACACATCTCTTAAGTATCTGGTCAGGGCAATATTTAAACAAATAAGGGTCATCCCATACAAAATTCTTCACAATGTGAAGAAATCTCTCCCTGTCATGTTTATTCCAATCACTAGGCATCTCTCCAGTTACTTTAAAGTTCACAATATCAGCAAACCAAGGTTCCACTCCCACACTAAAGAGTTGCTCATCAGGAAACTGAGCAGCAATAGGGGTGGTTTACACAGTATCAGGTACAATCCTAGAAAGGTGGTCAGCTACAGGATTCTCAGTTCCTTTCCTGTCTCTAATCACACCGTCAAATTCTTGCAACAACAAGACCCACCTAACTAGCCTAGGTTTGGAATCTTTCTTTTCCATCAGATACCTAATAGCTGAATGATCAGTATAAACTATGACTTTAGCACCAAGCAAGTAAGGTCTGAATTTCTCAAAGGCATACACAACAGCTAGAAATTCTTTTTCAGTCACAGTGTAATTTAATTGAGCATCATTCAAGGTGTGGCTAGCATAATGAATAACAACAGGTTTCTTGTCAATTCTCTGACCTAGCACAACACCTACAGCATAATCAGATGCATCACACATAATCTCAAAAGGTTCTCCCAAGATGGGAGGTTTGAGAACAGGAGGGGAAATAAGGGCATCTTTAAGTTGGTTAAAGGCCCTCATACAATCATCAGAAAAGTGAAAAGGTACCTCCTTAGCTAACAATGAAGACAAGGGCTTAGCAATTTTACTAAAGTCTTTTATGAATCGCCGGTAAAAACCGGCGTGTCCTAAGAATGAACGAACTTCCTTCACAGAGGTTGGAGGGGATAAATTCTTAACTAAGTCAATCTTGGCCTTATCTACCTCAATCCCATCCTTAGAGATCACATGCCCTAGAACTATACCTTTTTTTCACCATAAAGTGACATTTTTCCCAGTTCAGGGTCAAATTCTTTTCCTGGCATCGACTCAGCACGCGATTCATATTAGCTAAGCAAGCATCAAAAGAGGTACCAAACACAGAAAAATCATCCATAAAAATTTCCACACATTCCTCCACTAAGTCAGAAAATATCGAAATCATGCACCTTTGGAAGGTTGTAGGGGCATTACACAAGCCAAAAGGCATCCTTCGAAAAGAAAAGGTGCCAAAAGGACAAGTGAACGTGGTCTTTTCCTGGTCACAGGGGGAAATAGAAACTTGGGTATAACCAGAATAACCATCTAGAAAATAGTAATACTCATGCCCAGTAAGTTTTTCAAGCATCTAATCCATGAAAGGGAGGGGAAAGTTGTCCTTCCTAGTGGCTTTGTTCAGTTTCCTATAATCTATACAAACTCTCCAGCTAGAAGGGACACGAGTAGGAACTAACTCTCCCTGTTCATTCTCAACACCAGTCAAACCAGCCTTCTTAGGGACTACATGGATTGGGCTTACCCACTTGCTATCAGAGATTGGGTAAATAATGTCATGATCTAACCACTTAAGGATTTCTTTCTTGACTACATCTTTCATCTGTGGGTTCAACCTCCTAAGGGGATCTCTATGGGCAGCATTCTCATCTTCTAGGAAGATTCGATGCTGAACAATGGAAGGGCTAATCCCTTTAATGTCTCCTAATGTCCACCCTAAGGCTCCCTTGTTCTTTCTCAAAACCTCAATTACTTGGTTTTCCTGGTCCTTACCTTAGTTAGAAGCAATGATTACTGGGTAGGTCTCACTAGGGCCAAGAAAAGCATATTTCAACTCAGAAGGGAGGGGTTTCATCTCAAGTGTGGTGGATGAAGGTGGTTCGGGCTCAACTATCTCAGGTTTGGTTTGAGATGCAAATAAAGATTTATATAACACATCACCATCAAACACATTAGAATCACACAAAGAATTCAAATTATCAGGATTAATTCCTAGTGCAGTCAACTCATCAGCAAAAGACACATCAACACAGTCAGGTTGCTCACTATCAACAAAATCACTTACCCAATTAAGGGTACTCTGCTCATGCTCATCAAAACCTAAGGGTGACTTTTGCAGGTTAAAAATATTCAATTCCATAGGCAAATTTCCAAAAGTCAATTTCATCCTACCATCCTTACAGTTAATCCAGGCATTAGAAGTAGCAAGGAAAGGGCGACCTAGAATAACAGGAAGAATAACAGGAATCTCATCTCTAGTACTCTGAATTCTAGCAGTTTCTAGTACTACAAAATCAACAGGAAACACAAACTCCCCAACCTTAATCAGAACATCCTCCACTACCCCCTTAGGTACTCTAGTAGGCTTTAGTTCACCTAATCCCAGCATCTCATACACATGTAAAGGCAACAAATTCACACTAGCTCCTAGGTCAAGTAATGCCCTTTCTATCAAACTATCACCTATGGTAATAGAGATAGTGGGGCATCCAGAGTCTTTGTACTTAATAGGCATTTGGTTCGACAGAATAGAACTCACATTCGAGGCTAAGAAAGCCTTCTTAGGTACTTGGGTGTCCCTCTTAGTGGTACAAAGCTCCTTAAGGAAGCGGGCATATGGAGGGATCTGCTGAATAGCATCTGAAAGAGGTATGTTCACCTTAATCTGAGAAAAATTCTCCCTAATTTTGTCTAGAAATTTTTGGTCCTTCGCCATTGTTCGGTTGTAGAAATTAGGGTTTCCTAAGTAGGATTGTCGTACCTCAGGGATGGTGTGTCAGGTTATAAGAAATTGGTTTGATTTAGGTTTCAAATTGCGAAAAAGTAGTAAATAATAATAAAATAAACTAAACAGGAATTGAAAATAGTAATTACCAAAGCAAACATGAAGCGAGAATTAAAATTTAACCTAATTTAACAAGAACGAAAAACTAAAACTAACGAAGAACTCATAATCAAGAAAACAATAAATAACAATCTAAATTGCAGGGAAGAAAATTATACTACTGGCAATGCGAAATAACGAATTAACTAACAAAATTAAAAGATTCGATGAAATTAAGGGAAAAGAGTATACCGACAATCTTCTCTTCACTCTACCTCCCCTTGCTAGCATCACGAACTCTCCCGAACAAACAAAAGTCGTGATTCGGATTACTAAGAATTCCCCAAATCCTCATTTGGAAGGAGAATTTGTGAACCCTTAATCCTCCTCTTTCAGTAAAAATTGGAATTTGGTTGTGAACTAATACTAATAACTCGAAGTAACAAGACAAGAAACAAAAAGCGAGAAGAATGAGAATTAAAAACTTGAATTGCATTAAAGATTGAACGAGTGAATTACAATCGAAGAATAACGGTAGCAAAAGCAAGAAAAACGATGAACTAAACCCTATAACAATAATGCTAAGAACGAGTAAACCTAAAAAAGAAACTATGATAATAACTCTAAAGTAAAACTACTTTGCGGCGGCTAAGTGGTCTTCTATTTATAAGGGATGCTGGATAAAACGCAGCCAGCATTTTCTATTCCATCTTTGAGTTTTCCGTAGAAAAACGCAGCCTGCGTTTTAAAAACGCACCCATCGTTTTTGTCTTCCGCTCATTCTTGGGCCGGATCTCGCGCGATTGAGCCGCTTCTTTTAATTCTTCTTCTCATCTTCTTTTTAATTCTCCAATTCTCTATTAAATATTCATCTTTACTCCACTTTTTTTTTTACTTCTCTATGAATTTGGATTAAGATCAGCAAATCACACTAATTTTCCAATCAAGTGAAGAAATCGCAATAAAAAATACTCAATTTACGGTCTTAATTCGGTCAATATGAGATCGAACAACGTCCAAACTATTAACAGCTTCTGGAGGAAACTTGAAGTAATTGTTGATGATGATCATCAACGGGACACCGTGCCTGATCCATCTTCCCAGGACATTTATTATTTCGACTCCATTGTGAAGAAGATAAGGAAAAGTGACCCCGCGGTGATACGTCGGATGGCTCAAGTATTGACCAGTGAGATGCACCCCGAGGATTACGACATACCAGATCCTGAGATAAAAGAACAGGGGAAAGGGAGACCCAGTATAGGGAAGTCTACTAAACGTCTCCCTAGTGCGTTTGAGTACGGGCGTTCAAAGAGTCGGAGCAACAAATCCAGCTCACGCAAGAAACAGTCGAGCTCTTCTTCAGTTGGAATGGGAGGCTCATTTGGTAAGCGTTTGGGTGTATTATTGTCTTCAATATTTAGCATACATTAAAATATAATTTGTTAACAATGTTTTATTTTTACGCGCAGGGTCCCAACAAATGACTAAGGGTGCATTTCCTTGGCCAGATGACATTCCTAATTTCATTATTTTATACATCATTGGCTGGACAGATGTTATAGATGATGGCAACTGTGGGTTTAGATGTATTGGCGAGGCAGGTTTTGGGGGCCAGGTAAAGTGGCCTATGGTCAGAAATACCATGAGAAATGAAATCCAAGCTAATCCGGAACGGTACGATGCGACATACGGCTACGATGACGCGATGCGCAGAGCCGTGGACAGGATTGGAAATCATCTGCATGGACGATGCGGCTGAGAATATTGGTTGGAAACACCTTCTGATATGTTTCCCGCTGCCACCATACTGAACTACGTGTTTGTTAGTCTCGCAACTGTTGCAGGACGAGGCCAACATACAACTGAGGCATGCATGACTGTTTTGCCACTCATTGTAGCAACCGGCATTGTTGCTCCCGAACGCGTTGTCGCCCTGGCACATATCCACAAATGCCACTATGTTCTCGTGCATTTGCAACCAGGATGTCCACTACCCCCGTTAGATATTAGATAGAGACGAGCATGCGACAACTCCGTTGAAGGATTTGATGTTCCTCTTCTTCGACGTTTTGAGTTGTGGGCTAGACTTAGGCAAATTCGTAGGGATAACATGTGATTTAGTTTCAATTGTATTTGACATTTGTACAGATTATGTGAGCGTTGATCGGATGTATTTTATATTTATGTGATCTTGAATTATGTAGAGCTAATTTGCGTGATTTTGGAAATGAAAGTATTATGAGAGAGATCATAAATGAATGAGTTTTTTTTAGAAGCATTTATGATATGAAATATCGCAGAAAGCATAATATAAACATAAACATAACTAAAGAGGTGGTTGCAATATACAATCCATAAACATTAAAAACATATTCAAAAAACTAAAATACACAAACAAGTGCAATAAGTACAACATTGTTCATACATCCCAAATATTAAACTACAACTATCCATTAAAAAACACATAACAAACAAGTACGACCTTCAGTCATCGATTTCTGGGGTCAGTCGAGGAGGGGGGGATGGTCAATATGAAATTGACGACACCACTGTTCACGCAGATCGAGGAGGCTGTTATGAGTCCCCATTGATATCTGACCACCCAATGGAAAGTCGTACAATGGTGCGGTACGACGTACCCACTCATAAGCCCACTGCAACATGATACAAATAGTCGTTACAAATACCGAGTAAAAAAAAAATCCAATAAACAATTATTAAAAGGAAATAGTAAATACTTACATATTCCATAGAAGAAGGATCATCTACGACGGCCGGGCCGGGGTTGTCATCCTGGATTAGATACGGATGAGAGACGTTACAGAACCAAGTGTTGTACTCAGGTTCTGTATCCCATGGGTTCTGGACTCGGCTCCATGTATTCAGTAACATGGCGTTGGTTTTAGGAAATCGAGGCCACGCATTGTCAACCTGTTTATCATCAAAAGCCAACACATATGTACCGTTTGCTGGTCAGCTTTCCTTGCGTGGTGTGTCTGGGGCACCAGGGATCGTCTGTACAAAACCGAGCTGTCAGGCTGTACGAAAAGGCATGTAGGGCTCAACGACATCATAAGCCCATATCAACCTATGGTACGTCGTCCGCTGACAGGCAATGTAAGGCTGTGGATGGTATATGCACCAAACGACCCGTTCCTCCGTTAGGTCGTCTAGCTGGCGCCTGATCATCTGTAGGCGCTCCAGCGTACGCGGCTCAGGTCTCACACTCCACCTGTTAACTCGTGGACCCGGTGCACGTGTTGGGGTGTTAGGCCTAAATAATGGGAAATGCTCATAGATCCAGGCCTGCAGAAGCGTCAGACATCTCCAATCTTACCGGTCCCGGCCCTAGTTGCGGCACCCAACTGCCTGTACAGATACGCCAGAGCCACCGCGTCCCATGCCACTTTATCCACCCGTTTAGTGCTATAAAATGCGTGAGGTCGCACCCTATCCCGAGACTTGTCAACCAGGAGTGTGTTTCCTAACAAACTCAAATGCCATGCCCGCATCTGAATGTCGATCGGAATGTCGGGGTCGATGCAAATTTTTCTAAGTTCACTATCAAGGAGGCCCCCCTTCTCATACATTTTGCGGTCCCGGATCGTTTCTATGCTGTAGGGAAACACGGAAGTGATGTAGGTGGTGACCATATCATAGTCCGGGGATTTGGGCAAAATCCCCTCAACTGGGAGGCCAAGAATGTTCTCCACATCGTGGAGCATAATGGTCATCTCACCAAAAGGAAGGTGCAATGTGTTGGTGTCGAGTTGCCACCTCTCCACAAATGCAGCGATTAGTGGATGATTGAGGTGCTCGAACATCATTAGGTCCAAGTTGGCCAACGGGCTACGCCCGATTGCATCCCTCGTTGTCGGATGCATTTGACCCAACACACCCCTAAGTTGAGTGAGTGCTGTCTTCCTAGTGAGGCACTCGATCACCTTAGGATCACGCTCCTCCCCCTCCCAAGTAAGCCGAGCAATATGTCCCCCGAAGCTCGGTATCACATCAGGTGACGCAGGACCACCAGGTACCATTCCCCTGATCTTCTAATCGCTCTCGGTTCTATGCCTCTTAGGCTTTCACGATGAACTCAACCCCCCTGATCTACCCCAGAACTCTGGGTGCTCTTCTTTCCTGGAGCAAACTTACCATCTCGGGCTCTAAGTTGAACGTAGTCAACAACTTGAACGTCATCCTCCTCATCGTCCCCCTGTGTTTGCTCGGTTTGCCCACGACTACCAGAAGCCATGATAACATCTAATTGGTTAACAAAATCCCCCATCGTATCGGTGTCGGTGTCGGACGACTCTGGCTGCTGAATCTCGCGCATCGTGGCGCGATGAAACGCTCGTGAGGAAGCCGCTAGCAACGGCTGCTCGGGTTGCGCAACATGGCCAGAAGTCGTTTCTCCACGATGAGCTGATGAAGCCGTCCCACGTCTATTAACTTTGGTTTCAACATAGATTGTAATGTAGTAAATAGTTATATACAATATTTACGAAATTATATGGAATTATCATAGTTTAGGTACTTGACCCAGACGTGTGAGATTTTAGGGCAACCCGACGAGCTGTAGTAAATAGTTACACGTTGCCCTAAAATCTCACACGTCGCCTTTAACGTAACACAACACGTTAGACCCTTTACTATAAGCTTCTCTTTCTATACTACCTCGTTACTAAAATCTCACACGCTAGATCGTTAATTGTAATTGAACAATTTCAAAACCCATTTTTTTCGTCGCCCTAAAATCTCACACGTCGCCTTTAATTGGTCAAAAGACTTCCTATACTACCCCTTCCCCTCATCAGCTCGTCGTGGATTGTAATGTAGTAAATAGTTACATACAATATTTTTTGGTGATGCGTTTCGATGATGTAATATGAGACTCGCTATAATTATATGGAATTATCATAGTTTAGGTACTTGAGAGTTGAGACAATCTGTCTTTCAATATCTTCCAAATGTTTTTTAACTGTCTAAATATTCTTTCACTCGTCATTCTAAGTGAGAATGATGAAAATCAAAGACTTAATTTTATTGCGAGTTGACGTGTGTTTTTAGAAATCCTATTGTTGGGTTTGTGTAGTCCATTGGATCCGCGATATCCAGATTGAGGAAGGAAGATCGGGCACCGCACCACCAAAGATCGAGAGACGTTAGCGGCGCCCTCACCAAGGCCGAATCAAGACGCTACTCATGGAAACGGCGCCAGCGCCAAGCATGGAGCCGAGGATTTGGGCGCTACCAGAGGCGCTACCCCCTTGATCTTGCTCGCTGCCAGCGGGACTTCCTGAAGAGGTCCGGGTTCCATTCTCCTCTCTGGTGGGCATCGCTAAGCGAACCGCCTCTTCCAACTCGAACCTCGAGTTGCAATTTCCGGTCACTTCGGGAGCGGGAAGGCTAGTCTCGGCCATCCGATGGATGGGCCCCGGGGCTCCTTAGGGAGGGGCCCACTCACGACACCGACCGAGGCCTCGGATCGACCGGCCGCCTCAAACTAGAGCATCGAAGGTATCGGTACGAGTGTTTACAACCCCGAGTGCAATAAGTCCAAGAACCAAGGCAAGTGGCATCGAGAGCCGCCCGCCGCTCGAGCTGCCTCGGCGCTCGCGAGCACGCTCGCGCGCGAATCGCCAAGACGCACTCGCCAACGATCGGGCGGCAGTGGCGCCGCTCGAGCCGTCTCCCTTTCGCCCGAGCGGCGGTCTGTCGAGACGCCGCTGCGCCGCGACTGACGATCGCGCAGTGGCGAAGGCCCGCCGCTCGAGCCGACCGCCGCCGAGCGCCGCTTCGCCGGAGACGCTGCGCTCGCGACTGCAGACGATCGGCGAGCAGAAGGCTCGCCGCCGAGCCGACTGCTTCGCCGAGCCGACATTCTGGTCGACACCATTTTTTCGCTGTTTTGGCTTAATTTTGGGTTTAGTATAAATAGCCTGTTGTTATATTTTCCCAGGACCTTTTTTGACTGATTAATGAATATGCTCATGCATAGAATAGGGTTGCTTCCCTTTCTCTCAAAATCTTGCTTTACTTTATCCATTGATTAATGGTGGTGTTTGCAAGTCTTCTCTTTATTGATCATTTGGTGGATTCTTCCTTTATGATGGTCATGGTGGGATGCTAGGCTTTGGTGGTGGATTCTCCTTTATCCAAAGTCATATCCAAATCCTTTGGGTGATTAAGCTCTTATTCGATTGTGAATCAAGTCTCTCAGTCCATCAATTTTTCCCATCACGCCACGCTCCATTTTCAGAGAGCAACAATCAGGTGACGCGACCAGCGCCCTCCTGGCGCTGCCAACGTCTCTAGACAGCGTTTTGGCTGCGGCGGATTTTTCTTTTTGCACCCTAGGTTAATTATTGTTTAACCTAGTTTCCTTCCCTCACCAAAACTGTAAATATGGTACCTGTTTCTCCACCAAAATCATGAAAACAACCAGATCAAGAGAGAGATAAAATATTGAGACAGAGTGAGTTTCACCAATATTTTCCCAGTGTATCATGAGAGATTATGAGTTGAGTGTGAGAGAGAGATTTATATTGTAATCTCCTTTGGTGATCACATCACACCCTGTGATAGTGATCAGGTTGTACTCCTCCTGTTCTCATAGTGGACTATTTTTTGGTTGTCGCCGTCCGTGGGTTTTTCTCCGAGTTCTTTGGTTTCCCACGTAAATTTGGTGTTTGATTTTATCTCTCTTATTTTCGTTCCTGAATTTTTTCGTAATATCCGTCATCTCATTTATTTTTTCTTTCGCTATTACCTCGCAATTACTTGCTATTTTTCTCTAACAAGTGGCGAGGTGGAGATGGCTTCAACCATGAAATGCGAGATTCCCAAATTCGATGGAACAAGGAGATTGCAGTTGAAGGCAGTCCTGATTGAGCACGGGGTAAGGGATGCGATTGAGTATCCCTACATGAAGAATGATGCAACATTGCACGAAGAGAACTTCAAAAAAGCTACAAAGAGAGAACCAGGGCAACCTGAGTCGAGGTGGAGCAGGTTGAGGCTCAAGGTGGAGCTATTGGAACCTGCAGTTAAGAGCAAGCCGCTGATGATGCTCTTGAAACAGCTCAGGTTGATGAGCCTGAGATCAAGACTAAAGTTCCTCAGGTGGAGGAAGAACCGAGCATGGCAAGAGATCATCCCAGGAGGGAGATTAGGAGACCGACACGGTATACTGTTGTGGTACTTTTGGGAGTAGGTTGTCGTATCCATAGGGAGTTGTGTTCGAGGCACTCAAAACTGACTCAAGTGTTTCAAGTTAGGTAAATAAACCAGGAATGGTGGTGGTGGTGATCAAATTAAAGATTACGAAAACAATAAAAGAAGTTCAGGTTGTAAAATAGATATTCAACAACTAATAAGTCTAGATAGGCTAATCTACCAATTCTAAACAAGCAATTAAGAGGGGCCGATTGCAACATATTAAACGTCAAAGCCCTCTCTCGAGGGTCAGTAACTCGCCGAAGCCCTCTCTCAAGGGTCAGAGGCTAACTTAATTGGGTGACTCGCCAAAGCCCTCTCTCGAGGGTCAGAGACTCGCTTAATTATTCTAACTACCTATTCTCACATAGAGTTAGCATAATTAAACTACAGAATTAACAACCTAGACCTAATCAGAATTCAACATTCTCGTGGCTAAACCCTAACCATTTTCTCTACCCACACAAGCAAATTGATCTCACCTCTCAGCATAAATCAATTGCCTAATCAAAACAAATGAACCTCGAGCATTTCATCGAACATGTGGCGGGCAAAGAGAAAACCTCACATTACAAGCATGAATTTGGTATACTAAACCTAAACAACTTAAGTCATCGTCAACTACGTCAATCACAACCCAAACAACTCGAAATTAACAACAAATTAACATATTGATGTAATTAGAGAGAAAGGAAATGAGTCTAAAAAAGAAATAAATCAACATAAAGATATGAAGAGAAGAGAAAACAAACTTGATCTTGAATTAGAAACGAAATCCGGAAACGATGTTGATAAATCCTTGCAAAACATAATCTAAAACCTAGAAACTACCCTAATGCCTCTAGAGAGGGTAGAGAGAAAACTCTCTCAAAGTCTTGATGAAAGATGGAATGAAAACTAGAATGAATAGAGACCCTAGAATCATGAATTAATATGAGGGAAAAAATGAAACTGCCAGTAGCACACCCTGTGCTGACCTTGGCACAACCTGTGCTGACTTGAAAAATTAGTAGAAATGATTTCAGCAAAGAAGACAATCTTGACTTTGCAGACTGTGCCAAACCCTTTTTCTCTCTTTTCTTCATTCTTCTACCTTCCATTGCTCCTTGCCCTCTTCCTTATCGTCATTAAAAGCGTCGATCCTTAATCATAAGGGGTAAGAACACCTAAATACAAGCAAATTTAGACACTTTAGTTATAAATGAGGGAAGTAAATGATTCTAACTTATAAATTAGGGAAAAAGAGCTTTGAAAGGCGAAAACTAGCATAGAAAAGAAGGCTAAAAACTCGTAAAAATCCGGTTTATCATATACTGAAGAATGGGTGCACAAGAAGGGCTATGTAGAAGAGTTACTGTTGGAGAAAGCTGAGAGACCAGAAGCAATGTAATAAGGATAATCGCACCAAAACTGGTACCGCAAACTGTGTTGAGGATAACGGTTGTAGGTACAAAACAAAAAATGGTGTCCTAAAAGTGTGCAGGGATTTCATGGTTCAAATGAAGAGATCCAGGAAGGGCAGCTTATACACCCTACAGGGGTCTACAGTGACGAGAACTGCAGAGGCGGTCTCAAACCTTGATGAGTTTGACAACACAAGTGGTCTCAAACAGGCATCCAAGCAACAGTATATGATGTTTACCGCTTGAGAGCTCCGCGGCGGGGCTACGCCCTGTGGAAGGGCGTGTTGATGGCGACGATCAAGATGTTTATCTAGATCAATGACTTGGATCATGGTCTAACATGGAGTTTGTTGGGTTTTGTGGCCTATTGGATCCTCGGTGGGGTCCAGAACGAGAGAAGAAGAGGTAAAAGGTGAGACGCGGCTAGTGGGGATTCGACGCTACCAGCGTCGTCTATCAACAAAGAGGCGCTACTCCCTTCTCCTTGCTCGCTGCCAGCGCCTAATATAGTGGGTGCAAATTGTTTGACGCGGCCAGCACCTCTAGGCGCTGCCAGCATCTCGGGGTTCCTTTTTTTGTCTGCGGCGGAAAAAGCCTTTTGGGCCGTAGGTTAATTGATGTTTAACCTAATTTCTTCTCCTAGCCACCCTATAAATAGGGTTCAGTTTTCTCCACTTTATTTCACGGCGAACGACAAACAACTGAGTTTTGCGACCACTGTGTCTATGGGAAACAGAAGAGGATTAGTTTCTCTAAGGCCAAGCATACAATGGTAGGAATCCTTGACTATATTCACTCAGACTTGTGGGGTCCTGCCAGAGTGCCATCACTGAGTGGCAAGCGCTACATGTTGACCTTTGTGGATGACTTCTCGAGGAAGACCTGGGTTTGTTTCCCGCGGCACAAGAGTGAGATATTCTCGTACTTCAAGAAGTTTAAAGCTTTGGTGGAGAACCAGACAGGTAGAAAAGTAAAGAAACTCAGGACAGACAATGGGTTGGAGTTCGTTGTTTCTGAATTTACTGAGTTCTGCGAGAAGCATGGGATTGCGAGGCATCGAACCCTGGTGGGTAAGCCACAACAAAATGGTGTAGCTGAGAGAATCAACAGGAAACGCTTGGAGAAAGTCCGCTGAATGCTTTCTAATGTAGGGCTTTGGAAGAATAAATCATTCTGGGCAGAGGTGATATATACTGCCTGCTACCTGCTGAACAGATCACCTCATGCCTATATTGAATACCAGATTCCAAAAGAAGTATGGTCAGGTAATCCAATTAATCATTCTAATTTGAGAATTTTTGGATGTTCTGTATATGCCGATGTGAATGATGGGAAGTTGTCTCCCACGGTTGTTAAATGCATGCTTCAAGGTTATGGGTCTGAGTCTAAGGGATACAGAATGTCGTGTCCTGATTTGAAGAAAGTGATACAATCTAGAGATGTACCCTTTAATGAAACTGCTATGTTATCTGGAACGGAATCTACCGGTACTTCTGATGATGCAGGAAATCAGGAGAAGGATGCAGAAAGAGCAGTGTTCGAGGTGGAGCAGTTGAGGCTCAAGGTGGAGCTACTGGAACTTGCAATAAGGAGCAAGCTGCTGATAATGCTCCTGAAACAGCTCAGGTTGATGAACCTGAGATTAAGACTAACATTTCTCATATGGAGGAAGAACCAAGCATAGCAAGAAATCGTCCCAGGAGGGAGATCAGGAGACCAGCGCGGTATACTGAAGAAGACGACGCTATGATCGCATATACGCTGAGTGTTGCAGATGAGACTCCGGAAGGTGCTGAACCTTCTACCTATCAGGAGGCCATCTCCTGTCCAAGTGCCTCAAATTGGATAGGAGCTATGCAAGAGGAGATAGAGAGCCTGCCGAAAAATCACACATGGGAGCTGTGTGAGTTGCCTAAAGGGCGACGAGCTCTTACTGCAAAGTGGGTGTACAAGAAGAAAGAAGGTATCCCTGGTGTAGAGAGTGCAAGGTGGAAAGCCAGATTGGTGGTTAGAGGTTGCAACCAGAAAGAGGGAATCGACTACAACGAAGTATTCTCGCCAGTTGTGAGGCATACGTCGATCCGCACCTTGCTACCCTTTATTGCTCTATTTGACTTGGAGTTGGAGCAACTTGATGTGAAGACATCTTTCCTCCATGGCGAGTTAGAGGAGGAAATATATATGAGGCAACCAGAGGGTTTCATCATTCCTAGTAAGGAGGAACAAGTGTGCAGATTGAGGAAGTCTTTGTAAGGACTTAAACAAGCACCCAGGCAGTGGTACAAAAGGTTTGATACCTTTATGGTAGGGAAAGGGTACACAAGGAGTCACTTTGATAATTGTGTGTACTTTAGGCAATTTGAAGGGTGTTTCATTTATTTATGATTGTACGTTGATGACATGTTGATTGCCTCCAGAGACATGTCACTTATAAAGAAGCTGAAATCTTAACTCAACCAGGAGTTTGAGATGAAAGACCTTGGAGCAGCAAAGAAGATTTTGGGGATGAAGATCCAGAGAGATAGAAAGGCATGAAAGTTGTTCCTATCTCAGAAGAGGTATCTGGAGAAGGTGTTGGACAGATTCAACATGAGAAACTGTAAAGCAGTTTCAACACCCTTAGCTACACTTTTCAAATTATCTGGTGAGAACTGTTCTAAACCTGATATGGAGGTAAGAAGGATGTCAAACATTCCCTATGCTAGTGCAGTCGGTAGTTTGATGTATGCTATGGTGAGCACTAGACTTAACCTGTCCCATGCAATTAGTGTGGTGAGTAGATATATGCAGAATCCAGGGAAGGAGCATTAGGAAGGAGTGAAGTGGATCCTTCGCTATGTGAAGGGCACTTTAGAGAAGGGCATCCTGTATGATAGAGGTAGTGTTGCAACGTCTGATGTTGCAGGTTATGTTGATGTTGATTCTGGTAGAGATCTGGATAGGAACCGCTCAATTTCAGGGTACATATTCATTGTGTGTGGAGGAACAGTATACTGGAAAGCTTTACTTCAGTCTATAAAAGCCCTTTCAACAACGTACATGGTAACATATTCCCCCTGTATGAAATTAAATATACAAGTTTTTGGATCTACCGAATGTCCAAATCTACCAAATAACTTTCCTAATCATTTATGAAACATAATTTTGTAAATGAAACTGAATTGTCATTATGGCTTTAGGGTTGGTGAATAATATCTTATTTAATTTTTATTAATATGATAATTTACTCTTAATTTAAAAATTAACAAAGATCAGCTAATATTTTTAAAGAGTGTAATTAAAATTATAAATATTGGTAAAATTTTAGTATATATAAATATTAATATTGATTAACATAATTAATTTTTACATTGAAAGTGAATGTAAGTGCAGGTTTGTACATGTTGATGTATATATGAGCAAGTAAATGTAGGTGCAGGTTGTAAAATGGCCCGAAGAACCGACCCTAAAAATATTGTTGCACTATTGTATAATTATTCAAATATTATATATTAAAATATTAAAATTGTTATTATCAGTAAATCGGGGAAAGATGATAAGATTGATTTTGTTATACTTGGGTTGGAGTCGGAGATGGTAATTAGTACATGGCTATGTTAATGTGGAATTGACTCGTCAAGTTGCATGAATGAAACTTTGATATGGTTCCTTAAGTTAGCACATGAAACATATGGCATAGTCGACTAGTCGTGGAAGGACAAAACGATAGCAATTAGGACGGTCCTTATGTTATTATATACATAAAATTTATGATAGGGACATAATACAAGTGTTAAATTGTTATTGAAGAAGGGCCAACATCATTAAGGTATTCATTATATAATTTGTCCGCTCATTGAATAGTGTGCGTCCTTTCTTCTCGCTCTTTTGTTTTAGCATATTGATATTTTTCATGTAAATTATGGTTCAGAATAATGTTTAGGCTTTATTTGTTATTCGAAAATGAACCAAACAATGTCGAGCTAACTCGTCAAGTTGCATGAATGAAACTTTAATATTGTTCCTTAAGTTAGCACATGAAACATATGGCATGGTCCTGAAAGGACAAAACAATAAATTGGAGGATCCTTATGCTACCATATAAATCAAATGTATGGTAGGAGACATAGTACAACGTTAAAATTGTCACTCAAGATGGGCCCACATCATTAAGGTATTCATTATATAATTTGTCCACTCATTGAATATTGTGCATCCTTCCTTCTCACTCTTTTGTTTTCGCAGATTGATATTTTTTCATTTAAATTGTGGTTGAGAACAATGTTTAGGCTTTATTTGTTATTCGAAAATGGACCAAACAATGTCGAGCTAACTCGTCAAGTTGCATGAATGATACTTTGATATGGTTCCTTAAGCTAGCACATCAAACATATGGCATGGCCATGTAAGGATAAAAAAAAAAATAGTAATTTGGACGGTCTTTATGTTATCATAGACATCAAATGTATAGTAGGGGGCATAATACAAATGTTAAAATTGTCACTTAAGAAGGGCCCACGTACATCATTAAGGTATTGATTATATAATTTGTCTGCCGATTGATTATTGTGCGTCCTTCTTCCATGCTTTTTTGTTTTAGCAGATCGATATTTTTTCATTTAAATTGTGGCTTAAAACAATGTTTAGGCTTTATTTGTTTCTAGAAAATGAAACAAAAAAGAATTCATCTATGTTTTGTATGATAAGATTCTTTTTTCACTAATTCTTCACTGATTTGATTTTAAAATTTATTCCCTTGATTTATAATTATGATTTTTGTTTGAAACATTTTTAAAATTAATTATTTGATATATTATTTTTCAACTCTTAAGTCTAAATTTAAAAAGGGTAACAAGTCTAATATTATAAATAGTTTTGTTCAATTGTCTATTGCAATGAACCTTTACCCAACACAAAGTTCTTATGTCACGTTTTAAATTTGTTATTAAAATGAGTCATAGACAATTTAAAATAAAAGGTTCAAGTATACTTGGTTATATATCAATTTTATTTCCAAAAGTATTTTTCGTCCATTATTTATGTAAAACCCCAAAAAATTCGAAGACGTTGATCGTGACGTCGTTGAAAATTTAGGTTGACTCCGTTAATTTTTGAGAATTTATTGGTGATTAATTCTGCTAACACTTGAGTTCGTAGGACCGTTGAGAGAGTAACAATGGCATTTTAGTAATTTTATACGTGCATGAAAGTAAGGGTATATTGGCAATTTCATGTGTTATAGGATGAATTATGTGATTATTATTATTAGTGTTTTATTATTATTATTATTATTATTATTATTATTATTATAGTTAGGAAATCAGAATTTTATTCATGTTAGAAGTAGAGTTAGATTAGATGTAGTATTGGTATTGATGTAGTATTAGTATTATTTAGTTTTATTAGATAATATAAGTAAATTAAACCCTAACCCTAATTTACCTCCCTCTCTCTCCCTCCACCTCCATAATGCTATAACTGCCACCCCCTGATACTGTCGCCGTCAGACGATCGGCGCAACCCTAGCATAAACCCTTCTTGTTCCTAGTTCAAGTTCTTGGTTCTTGTTTATTTTGGGTTCTGCTTTGTTTTGTGCCTTTTATTATTATGATTAGCTGCTTTAAATATATTTAATGTGTTTAATTACCAAGATTAATTCTTGTTAGGTTAGTTTAAGTATTTACATGTTTCTTGTTATTCTTATTCATGTTGCTAAATAGGTTTTATATTATGTATTTGTTAGGTTTTAGGTTATCTATTTCCTAAACAGATACAGATTAATTGGCGGAATATTCATAACAATTATAAAACAATCAATCACAACAATTGCAGAGTCTTTAGTAATTATACCTGACCGCTAATCCGGCTGATGAAGAGGTTGACCTTCGAGATTCCAATGTTGAAATCCTCTACTAAAAGTCCACGCAGCACTCCGGGAACCCGACTGCTAGATCGACCCGATCGAGATGAATCTCAATCTAAGATGTATGTGAGATTGTTTCGGAAACAAATAATGTTTCCTGAAACTAGAACTGCAAAACTAAAAGAGAGAGGAACTCAAGAAATCACCCTGGTATCTCTCTAAGAGTCTCAGGTAGTTGGTGTATTATAATCTCTCCCAGAGATCCCTTTATATAGTGTTTAGAAAACATAGGGAGAGGATTCAAAACCCTAAACGACCGACTTAACGCAACGGCAGAATTTTCAGGCCCAGCACGGTCCGTGTTGAAACAACAAGGTTCGTGTTGGGCTCCAGAAGGTCCATTAATTCGGCCCATAGACACCACGGACCGTGATGTATCAATACAGACCGTGTTGGGTCAACACGGTCCGTGTTGAACCCAATTCGGTCCGTGTTGGGCTGATTTCTCCGCAATCGATTTCAACTTTTCTAAACGTAATACAAGATACTTAGGTTACATACATTGTTCCAGGGCACTGACTTGTGTGACCTAGTAGGACCAAATAATATAGTTGTAATTAAACATATTTAATTACTAATTATAGAGGTCTCTAGCAAGACATATAATTACTATATTACTTTGGTTTAATCTTCGTGTATATCGAACATTATCGGGACATTCCCAATAATCTCCCACTTGTCCCACAAGTGTTCGATTCCTTGAATTCCCTTGTCACTTACTGTCTCATGTTCGGATAACGTAAGATGATGTCATCCTTATGTAAGACCCGAAACGTTCCTCGATCTCCGAGTTTAGACTTTGAAAAGTAGATGATCAACTATTGATTCAACTAAGCTCGGCCAAGCATTTTCAGTCCAATCTCACCGAGTGGCCAATAAGACAACTGTCCCTAATAGGGAGGACAATGCCATCTTGTTCAGACACACATTCTCACATGATCCAATCAGTAACGGACAATCGCCTTTATAGCCTCTTTTATTACGAAGGCGTTTGGGCGCTCAAAGTCACAACAGTTATGCGATAATCTGAACTCGTGATTCAGGAATTTTGAGTGGTGAGAGCTCCTATGACAATTCCCAACTTAAAGAGCTCCCACTGCGGGTCAGTTCGGTAGTTATTCTCAACAATACCCATGTGATTGATTTATGATGTCATCACATCACTATGATCACGAAACATGATCATCACCTCAATCCTACATGCTAATTGTGTTGATATTATCACTGTTCCTACGTGATAATACAATTAGGAAACAGGTCGACTATCGACCAGGATTAGCGTCATCAAGTTCACTAATGGGGTTTCAGAAATCAGAAATCAGACCTCATCCGATTTCCCATTTTGAATTCGCTAACCCTTTTGGAAATTTACATAATTCTAAACAACAATTTATGTAAAGTTTGAATTTATTTATAAATAATGAATAAATAACTATTACAAGCCATGAGCCATCTAATGTTCAAAAATATAATTTAATAACATCATTCAAGATGTCTAATTCCGATTGCATGAGTAAGACCTTCATACTTCGCTTGCGACAGGGGTTTAGTAAGCGGATCGGCGACGTTCATATCCGTATGAACCTTGCACACATTAATATCATCTTCCTCGATGATCTTTCGAATGATGTGATACTTTCTGGACACATGCTTAGCTTTGCTATGTGCTCTAGGTTCCTTTGCTTGAGCAATGGCCCCACTGTTGTCACAGTATAGGTCCACGCCTTCCGCAATACTAGGCACAACTCCAAGCTCCTCGATGAACTTCTTCACCCATATTGCCTCCTTCGCAGCTTCAGATGCTGCGATGTATTCTGCCTCAGTTGTAGAATCAGTGACAGCGTTTTGCTTGGAACTCTTCCAGCTCACTGCTCCACCATTTAGAGAAAAAACGTATCCATATTGACTACTGTAGTCATCTTTATCCGTCATCAAACTTGCATCAGTGTAACCTTCTACACTTAGCTGTCTCTCACCTCCATAGACCAAGGACAGCTCCTTAGTTCTATTCAGATACTTAAGTATGTTTTTCATCCAATCGGTGTTTCACTGTGGTTGGCTTGAAACCTGCTGCACATACTTAAAGCAAAAGCTATATCTGGCCTTGTACATCTCATAGCATACATTATAAATCCTACAGGCGAGGCATAAGGTATATTTTTCATCTTTTCCTGGTCTTCAGATGTCTGAGGACAATCTATTTTACCAAGTGATGTGCTATGAACCATGGGAATGAATCCCTTCTTGGAATTCTGCATGTTGAACCAATTCAACACCTTATCAATATAAGTTGTTTGATTCAATGCAATCAAACGCTTTGATCTATCTCTATAGGTCTTTACTCCAAGAATGTACTGGGCCTCACCGAGATCCTTCATTTGGAAATTCTTCCTAAGCCAAGTCTTACAAGACTCTAGCATAGGAATGTCGTTTCCAATGAGGAGTATATCATCCACATACAGAACCAGAAAGACTATTTTGCTCCCACTGAGTTTTCTATAAACACAAGGCTCTTCTTCATTTTTCAAGAAACCAAACTCTTTGATTACTTGATTAAACCATTGATTCCAACTCATTGAATCTTGCTTAAGGCCATAAATGGCCCTCTGCAGCTTACAGACCTTCCCAAAACCTTTGGGATCTTCAAAACCCTCAGGTCGTGTCATATACACTTCCTCTTCTAGAATCCTATTCAAGAATGCAGTCTTGACGTCCATTTGCCATATTTCATAGTCATACCATGCAGCTATGGCAAGGAGTATCCTGATAGATTCAAAAGCCGCTACTGGGGAGAAGGTCTCTTCATAGTCAATACCATGAATTTGAGTGAAACCTTTTGCCACCAGCCGTGCTTTGTAAACACTAAGTTTACTATCCATGTTGGTTTTCACTTTGAAGACCCACTTGTTTCTGATGGCTCTAGCGCCTTCAGGCAAGTCAACCAAGGTCCAAACCTTGTTTTCATACATGGAGTCTATCTCAGATTTCATGGCTTCGAGCCATTTCTTGGAATCTGGGCTCGCTAAAGCTTGTTTGTACGTCTCGGGCTCATCATACTCTACAAGGAATATGTTGATCTCCGATGTCATGAGATAACCGTATCTTTCAGGAGGGCGAATGTCCCTACTGGACCTACGAAGGGGTATGTCCACATTCCCTACTTCTTCATCTACCTGTCCCCCGACTACCTGTTCATCATCCTTTTCTTGTTGAGGATCAACAGAGATTGGAATGCAAGTAGTGGTGACCGGGTATGGGATAAGATTCGAAGTGGTTTATGGCTCTTGAACTTTACCTAGTTCAATTTCTCTCCCACTCTTTCTCTTAGAGACAAACTCGTTCTCTAAGAAGAAAGCATTTCGAGACACAAACACTTTGTTCTTGGAACGGTTGTAGAAGTAATACCCTTTGGTTTCCTTAGGGTATCCCATAAAGAAAACCTTTTCAGATCTAGGTGCAAGCTTACTGTCAGGTAAAACCTTAACATAGGCTTCACATCCCCAAATCTTTAGAAAAGACAGACTGGGAACTCTTCCTCTCCATATCTCATATGGTGTCTTTTTAGTAGCTTTAGTTGGAGTCTTATATAGAATGAGCGATTCGGTTTCAAGAGCATGCCCCCAAAAGCTAAGTGGTAATTCTGACTCTGCTATCATTGATCGTACCATATCTAATAGGGTGCGATTTCTCCATTCAGATACTCCATTGTGTTGTGGGGTTCCTGAAGGAGATAGTTGTGAGACAATCCCACAAGCTTTTAGATGGTTAATGAATTCTTGGCTTAAATATTCTCCACCTCAATCTGATCGAAGAGTTTTTATTGTTTTGCCAAGTTGGTTTTGTACTTCATTTTGGAATTCTTTGAACTTTTCAAAAGATTCAGATTTATGATGCATTAAGTAGATATACCCATATCTACTAAAGTCATCAGTAAAAGTAATGAAATAGTAGAATCCTCCCCTAGCATTAATGCTCATTGGTCGGCATACATCAGTATGTATGAGCCCTAATAAGTCGTTGGCCCATTCACCAGTTCCATTAAAAGGTGACTTAGTCATTTTTCCCATCAGACATGCCTCACAAACTTCAAACTTTTCAAAGTTTAGATTTTCCAGAATTCCTATACTTTGCAGTTTCTGGATATGATTCTGATTAATATGACCTAGCTTACAATGCCAAAGGTATGTTTCATTTGAGTCTTTTGTTTTAGCCTTTTTCGATTCGATGTGACAGATTTGTTTATCTAAATCTAATATGTAGCGGCCCTTCATACGAATGCCCGCACCATAAAAGACTCCATTCTTTGTAAATGAAAAACGACCATTCGTAATATTAAAAGAATAATCTTCAATCTCAAGTACAGCTACTGAAATTAAATTCTGACTAATAGCAGGAACAAAATAACAATTATTTAGTTCTAATATAAGTCTTGAAGGTAAAGATAAACTATAAGTTCCTACAAAGACAGCCGCAACTCTTTGCCCGTTTCCTGTGCGTAGGTTTACTTCATTCTTGCTGACTCGTCTACTTCTGCTTAGGCCCTGTACATTTCCACAAATGTGAGCTTCACAACCGGTATCTAATACCCATAAAGTAGAAACAGTAAGATTTATATCGATCACATCTATACCTGACTTGACGAACTTTCCAGTCTTCAGATCATCCAAGTAAGTGAGGCAGTTTCTTTTCTAGTGTCTTTTGCCTTTACAATAAAAGCACTCTTCATCTGGTTTGGGTCCTGCTTTAGGTTTGGCTGGGACAACAGTTTTGTTCTTGCCTTTCTTACTTACAGGTCCTTTCTTGCTCTTGTTAGCCTTCTTGAACTTGCCTTTCCCCTTACTGACCACTAGGACATTCGAGTTAGCATTATGGGCTCTCTTAATGTCCCTCTCCGCCGTAACCAACATCGCATGAAGATCCATTAGAGACTTCTTATGCCCCTGCATGTTGTAGTTCAGTTTGAAGGTGCTGAACCCTTCATGTAATGAGCTAAGAAGAATGTTAGTAGCTAACTCTGGAGTATAGGGGAACCCTAGTCGCTCCATGGACTCAAAAAGACCAATCATCTTCAGCACATGGGGCCCAACGGGCTTGCCAATCTCAAGACGAGTGCGAACAATTTGCTCATTGATCTGACATGCTTTTCAGTTGAGAGATCGTTTCATGTGCCTTCTTGGTTTCAAACTGTCTTTGAAGCTCAGGAGTCATAGTGGCCAACATGATACAACTGACTTGGACATCATCATCAGAATGACGCTGCCACTTGTCTTTTTCAGCTTGAGTCGCATTTTCTTTGGGCTTGTTCTTTAAGGCTCTTTCTAGAACATATTCTTTCTGCTCTGCCCTAAGGACAATCCTCATGTTTCGGTGCCAATCAAGGAAATTGGTCCCGGTGAGTTTCTCTTTTTCCAAAAGAGAACGGAGGTTAACTGTGTTGTTGGTGGGTGTGTTAGACATCTTTGATTCTGACAAGACATAAAGGTTCAATTTTAGTTATTAATCATCAAAGAAATTAAACTAATTTTAACTTCAAATCAAAACACTTTATCAACTCTCATTTAGTGTTTTAATTTACCAAGACCCACAAGACTCATCGGCTCAAGTGGACTTTGGCCCAAAGAAACTCGATCCCATGTTATCTTTGGTGGATCGTCTTATGATCGATCATTCAAAATGACTCTTGGCAAGAAATTTGTATCGAATACAATATTTCTCTTCCTCTGCTCTTGGCCCAAAACTATTTTGATAGCCAATTTGAATCGACCTAGCTCCCACCCTACTTATCTATGATGGACAAATAATTCGCTTTGGCTTTCTTTATTTATCCATCTAAGTGGTGTTTTGATAGGTTGAGCAATAATTCAATTTTGAGAGTAGGTTTTATTATCCTAAACATGCAATTCTTGGTGAACTCTTTCGAAAAGCATAAAAGGCATAATAAAACATGCAATAACGAATTTAGAGCATAAATAAAACCCCTAGTATGGCCACCTAGACTTAATCAACTAGTTTAACTAAGCTTTGACAGTCTTCATGAAAATCTTCTTGGGCTTTGCAACTTCCTTGGATGGGCTCCCACTCGAATCACCACCTCCATTGCTATTGGGCTCCCACTTGACTTGATGTCTCTAATTACAACAAATTTACAAAGTGGACCTCACAATTGAGGCCTTACATGAATTAAAATAACTTAACTGAAAATTTAAATTTAAATTAATTCAACGACGGCACGCATGCCGTATTTCACCCAACCCGGTACGCAGACCGGTAAAACCGACTATCTATGGCCATACTAGAAGCACATGCAAAATATGTAATATTGCAATAATTATATCAAATATAACACATGCTTAAATAACAAATTATAAAGGCATATATAATTGCAACACAACACATATAAGGAAACAAATACTAAATATGTTTCTTAAAAGTTTGCATGATTAATAAATAAACAAAATTCCAAATTTTATCTTAATTACCTAAGCAGATTTAGGATTTTATATCCATACATATAAAATACTTGACTTTCCTAAAATCAAGAAGTCTAAAAGATTTTATGCCCATTAATTGATTTAGTAGTAATAGGATTAAATAATTAATTTCTAAAATTGATTACAAACCCTAAAATACATGAATTCACCAAAGCTGCTGGCAACACGGTCCGTGTTGCTTCCCAATTTCGGTTAATTTCGTGAATGAAAAACTTAAATAAAAAATATCATAACTTATCGAATTTAATAACTTCATATTATAGTGTTATCTAATAATCCAATATGAACATTTTCCAGAATTTTAACAATTTTCAAAAGATTGTAAAATTTTAGGGAATTAAACATTTTAATTCTCCGTTTAAGAGAAAAATAAATAATAACAGTTCGATAAGTTTAAAATAAATTTTTTTTTATAATTTTTCCATACAGTAGATTCATCCAATATGCTACTGTAAAATTTTCAGATTTTTATCAAATTTCTAAAATTAGAATAAAAATCGGAGAAGTAAACAAATTTACTTTTCTGTTAATCTGTAAATTAAAGGAAAGTTGGTTAACGATTTTGAAAATTCACGAAAAATTTATCCATAACAGAATGGTTACCCAATAATCTACTGTAAAATATTAAGAAAATTTTCAAATTTCTATAAATATACAAAATTTAGCGAAGCAACAGATTTATTTCTCTCAGATCTGAAAATCTAAATTGAAAAAATATAATTTGACCGGATAAATTAACGAAAAAATTTTCCTTAAAAGCATGGTTACCCAGTAACCTACTATAAGATTTTCAGAAGTTTTACAAATTTTTACAAATTTATAAAATTCAGAGAATTAAACAATTTTTAATTCTCTTCAGAACTGAAAACTCAATTAAAAATCCATTTTGATTGGGACAAATCTACAAAAATTATAGAAAGTCCAGAACACTTCCAGACACCTCCAGTAAAATTTTCGGAAATGTTCGAATTCGTTTGAGATTTTATTTTTATTTTTCATATTTATCGTAAATAAACTAAATGAGAAAATAATTCTACAAAACCCTATTTTGCGAATTTTGACCTATTTCATGTATTGCCTACTGTTTAACAATATTAAACAAGATTGTTTCTAAAACATTCAAAATTGAATCAAGTTTATGTCATATCTAACGATTAAACAAACATAAAGTAGATTAAATAAAGGCAATAAGAAATAAATAATAACAAAGCATGAAATTTTACAATAAAATTTCAGATTTACTATTATGAACATTAAAGATTAAAACTTTCATAAAGATTCAAAATTTTAGATATAAATCTACTCTAGCATATTCATAATATAATTCAACTATTGACAAAATTACTCATGAATACAAGTACAATACTTTAGCATGCAATTGGTGGCTCTGATACCACTGTTAGCTAAATAGGTTATATATTATGTATTTGTTAGGTTTTAGGTTATCTATTTCCTAAACAGATACAGATTAATTGGCGGAATATTCATAACAATTATAAAACAATCAATCACAACAATTGCAGAGGCTTTAGTAATTATACCTGATCGCTAATCCGGCTGATAAAGAGGTTGACCTTCGAGATTCCAATGCTGAAATCCTTTACTGAAAGTCCACGCAACACTCCGGGAACCCGACTGCTAGATCGACCCCATCGAGACAAATCTCAATCTAAGGTGTGTGTGAGATTGTTTCGGAAATAAATAATGTTTCCTGAAACTAGAACTGCAAAACTAAAAGAGAGAGGAACTCAGGAAATCACCCTGGTATCTCTCTAGGAGTCTCAGGCAGTTGGTGTATTATAATCTCTCCCAGAGATCCCTTAGGATTCAAAACATAGGGAGAGGATTCAAAACCCTAAGCGGCCGACTTAATGCAATGGCGGAATTTTCAGGCCCAACACGGTCCGTGTTGAAACAACATGGTCAGTGTTGGCCTCCAGAAGGTCCATTAATTCGGCCCATAGACACCACGGACCGTGATGTATCAATACAGACCGTGTTGGGTCAACACGGTCCGTGTTGAACCCAATTCGGTCCGTGTTGGGCTGATTTCTCACAGAAATCAGTTTCCAACTTTTCTAAACATAATACAGTATTACTTAGGTTACATACATTGTTCCAGGGCACTGACTTGTGTGACCTAGTAGGACCAAATAATATAGTTGTAATTAAACATATTTAATTACTAATTATAGAGGTCTCTAGCAAGACATATAATTACTATATTACTTTGGTTTAATCTCCGTGTATATCGAACATTGTCGGGACATTCCCAACAGTATTAGGTGCAGGCATGCTAAGTTATTGATTAGGGTTGGTTTGATGAAATTTAATTGAGTTGAATGCTAATAGGATGAGTTTAAAGTCCTGATTTTATAGTATTGCTCTGGTTAATTATTAAGTTTCTCTTATGTGACTAAAATAAGGTGTGGTTGCTATGAATAATATGGGGTTGGTGTTCATGTTAGTATATGTTATAGTTATGCATGTTTTAGGGGGAGGTAAAGCATTAAGTTCGATTTCATATGATTCAATTGAGTTGAGATGCATATTGTTTAATTAGTAATTATATTTAGTTTATTCATTAATTTTATTTTCTCAAATAAACTTTGGGGAGTATAGTGATTCTTGATTGTTAAATTATTAATTAGTAATTCATATTATATTAATGTTGAAAGCATGCTTATAACTTTTCCTTATGATTTTACAAGTTTAAATTGTGTTATTTTAGTAAAAAATTGAACTTTATATGTGAATCATGTTACTAGGTTATTATTATGTACTATGACCTTATTACGAATTTTTATCATCTTCTTTGCTTAATTTAATTTGTTTATGATTAGTGGTTTTGAATTCCTTGCCATGACATGATGTTTGTGGAGTCTTGGATGCCCAAAGTTTAGCGATACCTTGGATATTAGTCTCGAAGTTAAGAAAATGTTTAATTAATTAAAGAATCAAAATTTGTTTAATTTGGGTTCTAGCTTTAGTTAGCCATAAGATTGGACTTTGGTTCGGTTAGGTGGGTTAGGAGGAGTTCTTGACCTTAGTCCACTGTTTTGGGGCCCAAGTTGGAATCTCGGGAACGGTTGGTTAGAATTAGGATAAAAAATATCAATTAAAAGTGAACCGAGAACGGGACAGATTTGTTAGGTTGTAATAAAGAGGTCACCATAAATTATGTAGTCGTGCTTTGACCGAGCTGTTTGGTTTGCAAGTCCTAAGATTTTAGATTTCATAGGAATTTTGCAGATCAAGCTTTTGAAGTGTATAAGTAGAGTTATGACCCAATTACCAGATCTAAGTCAGAACTGGGCAAGTTTGAATGTGGGTTGTATTTGGAGACCTTACAGTGTGTTTAAGATCTCGGAGTCAACAAGGAAAATTTAGCAGATATCCTGAGCTTTCCAAAAAGTTTGAAATTAGAATCGTAGGGTGTTAGGAAGTCAAGTTATTGCCTCCGCAATGTAAGTGATGTAATCTGCCCTGTTTTTCTTTATGCTCAAAGTGTTGTGTGAAATATGTTGTGTAATTATTAGTGTGTGTTTATGTGAAATGTGCTGAGTTGTTTCAATGTGCTAATTCATGAATGATGGGAACCTTATAGTGTTCCTAGGGGAGGTTTAGGTAGACGGTAGTGTGTACTAACTTCGAGGGTCATCATTAATTATAGAAATTATTCTATTTATAGGCACGATCTAGACCGCGTCATTTTAGTGAGCTCAAGTGTGTTCGTTGAAGTGAAATGAAACTAAGTGAAGTGAAGTGAAGATATTCAGGTGATGTCTATCCCCTAATCCCAATTTAGATGTACTTTAAGTATTTTTGTTGATTTCTAATCTGTTTTAGAATTTGCATCCTGAAGACTTTATGTGGAAAATTTAGACCGTCTGTTTTGATTATTATTTGTGGTTGTTGATTTATGAATTGAGAAAATTGAGATGGTCTTTTGTAATTTGTTTATTTACTGGTTTTGATAACCTGGGTTGGGTTTGTGTTGAGAACTATGAACTTGAAATTTATAGGATACTAATAATTCAAAATGGAACATTAAGCGGGTTTCGGGGGATAACCTAAAGACCATGTTGTGGTATCCTGCAGGGTTGTGGATCAAAAGATCAGGGCGTCTTCCCTAATATAGGATAAATATTGTTTAATGCCTGTGGTAGGCGAATGATTAATGCCTGTGATAGGCGGAGATGTGGTATCTCGAATGATTAATGCATGTGGTAGGCGAATGATTAATGTCTATGGTAGGCGGAGATGTGGTATCTCGAATGATTTTGATTAATGCCTGTGGTAGGCGAAGGATATGTGATTATGTTGTTCTATTACTTTAAGGGATGTGGTATCCTACCCGCATAATAAAACATGAATTGGCTTTGGTTGGGGAAATGAACTTTATACTTCCAAAAATGGTCAAAGGGTTATGAAATGGTTTTTGACTTGTTCCCTCCTTCCCCTAAATGAATTGAAATGAACTCTAACATGTTTTGATAGTTAGGGGTAGACATTATGAGTTTCCCCTCATCTTTGTAAATGTTTTGTTTTCAAGTGAATTGAAAGTGAGGACGTTGGAGTTAGAAGCTTGAGAATAAAGTTTAGTTAACGTTTAGACTTGAGTTAGTAATGTTAGTTTATGTTGTTTCTAGAATTTGAAGTTTCTTTCATTTGTTAAGATAAGTAAATAGTTTAGTTGTTAGTTTTTCCTTTGTTGCCTTGTATTCCTTTGGGGTTACGACAGTAAGGCCCAAGTAAAAAGGAAAACAAATGACACTTCCATTGTTAATGTTAGTCAACGTTAGACTTTGATTGTTAAATTTATAATTAAATTTCCAGGGCGATACAATTTAAATTTAATAACTTTTAACACAATTTATCTTCACCCATCATTGCTTAACATAAGAAAACAACTGCCAGTCACCTCTTACTTGAGTGGCAAGAGGTTCACCTTCTATCACTACCTACCAAGGGTTGGATGTTTACTTATGTAAAAATAAAAATAAAAAATCAATTTGATCACCATTTAATGCAGATTGTCAACCCAAATGAGTCTTCCATTTATTATTACTGTTATTGTTGATCACCATTTATCTAGATTTTCAACCCTAATGAGTTTTTTGTGTATTAAAAATATTATTATTATTATTAATATTAATATTAATATTATTATTATTATTATTCTTATTATTGTTGTTGTTGTTGTGTTTATTATAATAGTTGTTAAAAGACCAATCAAATTTCACATGAAGATATTCATAGCTTAAATAAGTCAGTGTACATCATGATGTATTACCGGATCAAGAAAGGTTCTTGATTCCAATAACACATGAAACACGTGTAACCAAACAATAAGGAGGGGGTGGTTCATGAGATTAAGGAGGGAAGAGAGGGGTGGTTCTCGTAAAAAGGGGTTCTTTGTGGAGGTTATTTGCCGTGAGGGCTTTTGTGGTTTCAAGAATCAAGAAAGATCGATTCTTGAACTGAAAAAGGGATGAGTGAATGATTCTTGAATGGAGGAGAATTGAATGAGTGATGTGTGGAAAGGGGGATGAGAGAAAGAGTAAGGTGGCGTGTGGTTGAGAGAGAGGAGAGAGGTTTGTAGTTTGTTGGAGGAGAGAGAAAAGGTTGTTGGGGATCTTTTGTGAGAGGAGAGAGGGGAGGACGTTTCTGAGGAGTGAAGGAGGTGGAAGGTGGCGTGTGGTTTGAGGGGATAGGAGATAGGGTTGGGTTGTGACTTAAGTGTATTGACACAAAGCTCACAAAGTAATTACCTTAACTATATTGATACAAAGGTAAGAATGGATAGAACTAGGTTTCTAACTTGAATCCACAAGATAGACAACCTAGGGCTAACTTGATCTAGACCGCAACCTAGGATCAAGCTCTTCCTAACCACTTGGGTGCCATGCCAAGATACAATAGAAGAAAGGGGGTGAGAGTTTATCCAAACACTCGAGAGAACGCTAAAAGCTTAACTATTTTCATAATTCAAAAGGGTGTGTTTGCCTTGAGAGGCTTACAATCCTATTTATACTAGGAGAGTCCTTAAGGGACTAGAACTCCTACTTGGCGTGCAAGCCAAGCTACTCTAACCTAGGAGACTCAACCTTGGCGTGCAATCCAAGTTGAATTCCTCTAACTAGACGTCATCCTACTATTACTCTCCCTTGGATTAGAATCCTTATCCTAAGGGGAGTTATAACTAACCTTATCCTAGTTGGTTTGGCTTTCCTAATCCAATTTGGATTAGTTACAAAATAGCCAACTCTATCTAGGAATCAAAAGTGACGCCTAACTAACTAAACCACACGAAAATAATTAACCTAGGATGATCAAGTTTATAATTCACTTGTCATCTTACATTATTCTAAAAATAAAACACACCAAAAACTATTAAAAGATAAATTACATCCAAAAATCAAGATTATAAAATTAGCTTGGAATTCTGGACTTAGACATTGGTTTCTTGGGCTTGTCGAGATGATTGGCCCAACTTTAAGATGTTTGGACATCCTCTTGGAATAATAAGCACACCATGTGAATGAGCCTTTGCAATTCCACTTTGTATCCTCCTTCTTTAATCCACCTTTTGTAAATGATCCGATTCTTCCTTGTTGGGCTTATATTGGACTAAGTCCTTTGATGAAGGACCCTATATGTATGATGATTTTCAATTGGGCCTTCTTGATTGGGCCTAGGGGAATAAGCGTGGGCTAATTTCCATCATTCCCCCTAGTTGAAAGAAGTTTGTCCTCAAACTTGAAGGTTCAAGTTCAAAGACTTCAACTAACACAACTGCAATTTCCACGTGGATCAGGACCTCCACATGAACCATGATTGGACCAATGGCATCCACGTGAATCAGGACCTTCACGTGTACCTCCATGCTGTGGAAGATTTGATCTTTCACTCTCTTGCTATGTAAGAATGTGTCATGGACACACTTACTGATGAAGGACTTTAGAACCTGATTCATAAGTCTCATAATAAAAGAAAGAACATAGATTAGGTCACAAGGTGTGACTAACCATATGGGGAGACTCCTTGGGATTTTAGAAGCAGTAATCCCTAATTGAAACTGAATCAAGTGAGTTTCCTTCTTCCTTGCAATTATTAGGGCACTTGAATGAATAATTTTCTTCTCAGTTGTACCCCTGGCGTGATAGACAGCTGAATTTCGAACCCTTGGAGTAAGATTAGGGTTCATGTGATCCCTTGCAGCATAGGTTTCACGTTGACTGGACTCCGTTGAAACCTCTACCACTGAGCTCGCGTGAGGGACGACAAGTTGGAGCTCTCTTGCAGGAATTTTGTGGCTCGGGCTTGATGGAATGATCTTCTTGTGTTCACTAAACTCAGGGCGTTCAGTGATCATGAAAGATATAAGTTTCAAATCACTCCTTGGAGCTGTTGGTGATGTCTTTAGGGGAGATAACGTGACCCTCTTGTTTTTCACCATTAAGGTGTATGTGTTAGCTCTTCCATAATATGTAACGCTCCTGTCGAATAACCAAGGTCTTCCAAGTAGAATATGACAGACATCCATAGGCAAAACATCACACCAAATAGAATCTTGATAAGACTTTCCAATAGAAAAGCTTACCAAACAGCGCAGATTCACTTTCAAGCCTTTACCCTGATTGAGCCACTGAACAGTATATGGCGTTGGGTGTGGGCTTGTAGGGAGCTGTAGCTTGTTCACCATAGTAGTTGAAACTGCATTAATATAGCTTCCACCATCGACGATCAAAGAACAAACTTTCCCTTGCACAGTACAGCGGGAATGGAAGATAGCTTCCCGTTGTTGCAGATCTTCAGAAACGGAAGAGCTATTCAGAACTCTCCTCATAACCAGCATCTCACCCTGATCTGGTTCTTCCACCACCTCTTCTTCAGATTCGTTGTGACAGACGTGGGATTCCTCTTCTACATCCGTCGGTTCGGGTTCAAAGAGAGCGTTTTGGAATTCTAGCAGTGTGATTGCTCTCTTGTTTGGACATTCCAAAGCGATGTGACCGAGTCCTTGACACCTAAAGCACCTCTTTTTATCCGTATGTGGAACTGGGACGGATCTTTGAACAGTTTGAGGAGTAGGGTTAGGCGTTTTTGTGGCGGACGGTTGGGAATGAGTTTGGCTCTTTTGTTGAGTATAGGATTTAGGCGAATAGTGAGTTCTTTGGGAACTAGGGTTCCTGTTTGGTGCCTCCTTGCCTCTTCTTTTCTTTTGCTGTTCCACCTTGTTAGCCAAAGTACTCAATTCATCAAGAGTTTCATAAGGTTGAAGTTCAACCACATACCTTATGTTTTCGTTCAAACCAGCAAGATATCTCACAAGAGTTTGAGGTTCATCTTCTTTTAGATCACACCTCTAGAGTAGGTGTTCGAATTCCTTCGTGTACTCTTCAACAGATTTAGACCCTTGGGATAATTGTTGTAGCCGAAAGTAGTTATCTTTAAAGTAGCTCGCAGGCAAGGTTGTTAAAATCAGGATCCTAACTCGAAACTATGGGGAAGTTAGGATCGGAATTTAGCCCATGTTGGATCGTGAATCGTGTGTAAATAGTAAAACTGTTTTGACGATTTTGGACCTTAAAATCGTAGGATCGTAAATCAGGATCGGGATTTTAACAACTATGCTCGCAGGAAGAAACTTTGCATGAAGTTTCTTTTTCATCTACTCCCAAGTGCGGATCTTTTCTTTCCCGGCATGTTGTCTCTTCTTCTGTAAGTTAGTCCACCAGATGCTAGCATGCTTTCGCAGTTTAAGAGCAATATACTTGACTTTCTTATCATTAGCAATATCTTTTAATTCAAAGACTCTTTCGACAGTTTGAATCCAATCAAGAAAGATTTCAGGATCAAGATTACCGTCGAATTCAGGAATATCAACTTTAAAGTCAAGCTTTTCTTCTCTTGGGGGACGTCTAGGGCGACGTGAGTCCTGGACGAGTGGGTTGAGCGTTCAGCTTCACTAGGACTATCAGGAATGTCCTCATCTTCAGGATCTCGGGGTGTCCTAAATTGCATATTCATGTATCGCTTCAGTTGATCGGAAAGATAAGCTATCCTTCCTTCTAATTCAGCCTTCTCATGCTTCCATTGCTCAGTAGGATCATCACCGTCATGACTGTTGCTTCCAGATGACATGGTAGGGGTTTTGGAACATCTAGAGTGATGTTCGGTAAGAAGGGGTAATTTGTTTGGGCTGTTTGTGGAGTTTAGGGTTGCAGGTTGGTACTGAAGGTTTGAAGGTTATGTGGTTGGTACTGCAGGTTAAGCTTGTGGACTTGTAAGTTAAGCTTTGGACTTGCAGGTTAAGCTTTTGGATTTGAAAGTTACGTGTTTGGTTTACACTCAACACTAACCAAGAGCTCTAATACCACTATTGATGTATTACCATATCAAGAAAGGTTCTTGATTCCAATAACACATGAAACACGTGTAACCAAACAATAAGGAGGGGGAGGTTCACGAGATTAAGGAGGGAAGAGAGGGGTGGTTCTCGTAAAAAGGGGTTCTTTGTGGAGGTTATTTGCCGTGAGGGCTTTTGTGGTTTCAAGAATCAAGAAAGATCGATTCTTGAACGGGAAAAGGGATGAGTGAATGATTCTTCGATGGAGGAGAATTGAATGAGTGATGTGTGGAAGAGGGGATGAGAGAAAGAGTAAGGTGGCGTGTGGTTGAGAGAGAGGAGAGAGGTTTGTAGTTTGTTGGAGGAGAGAGAAAAGGTTGTTGGCGATCTTTTGTGAGAGGAGAGAGGGGAGGACGTTTCTGAGGAGTGAAGGAGGAGGAATGTGGCGTGTGGTTTGAGGGGATAGGAGATAGGGTTGGGTTGTGACTTAACTGTATTGACAGAAAGCTCACAAAGTAATTACCTTAACTATATTGATAGAAAGGTAAGAACGGATAGAACTAGGTTTCTAACTTGAATCCACAAGATAGACAACCTAGGGCTAACTTGATCTAGACCGCAACCTAGGATCAAACTCTTCCTAACCACTTGGGTGCCATGCCAAGATACAATAGAAGAGAGGGGGTGAGAGTTTATCCAAACACTCGAGAGAACGCTAAAAGCTTAACTATTTTCATAATTCAAAAGGGTGTGTTTGCCTTGAGAGGCTTACAATCCTATTTATACTAGGAGAGTCCTTAAGGGACTAGAACTCCTACTTGGCGTGCAAGCCAAGCTACTCTAACCTAGGAGACTCAACCTTGGCGTGCAATCCAAGTTGAATTCCTCTAACTAGACCTCATCCTACTATTACTCTCCCTTGGATTAGAATCCTTATCCTAAGGGGAGTTATAACTAACCTTATCCTAGTTGGTTTGGCTTTCCTAATCTAATTTGGATTAGTTACAAAATAGCCAACTCTATCTAGGAATCAAAAGTGACGCCTAACTAACTAAACCACATGAAAATAATTAACCTAGGATGATCAAGTTTATAATTCACTTGTCATCTTACATTATTCTAAAAATAAAACACACCAAAAACTATTAAAAGATAAATTACATCCAAAAATCAAGATTATAAAATTAGCTTGGAATTCTTGACTTGGACATTGGTTTCTTGGGCTTGTCGAGATGATTGGCCCAACTTTAAGATGTTTGGACATCCTGTTGGAATAATAAGCACACCATGTGAATGAGCCTTTGCAATTCCACATTGTATCCTCCTTCTTTAATCCACCTTTTGTATATGATCCGATTCTTCCTTGTTGGGCTTGTATTGGACTAAGTCCTTTGATGAAGGACCCTATATGTATGATGGATCTTCAATTGGGCCTTCTTGATTGGGCCTAGGGGAATAAGCGTGGGCTAATTTCCATCACATCATACCATCAGTGACCAATTTATCTCAAATAGACCCGTTCAACGGGTCAGGGATCCGCCTAGCCCAACCCAGCCCGACCCAAAAAAGTGTGGGTCATGGCCGTAATTTTAGATATTGATCTGGCCCGACTCGAACACATCGGGGCCCCGAAGTATGGTTGGGTCAGGGGTCTGTGACACGACCTGGCTTGACGACCCGACTAAATATATTAACTTAAAAAAAATCATAGATTAGGTTTTATGTTTTGTGACCTGAACTGGCTCGGCCCGACTAAACACGTACACTTTTTTTTTTAAAAAAATCCTAGATTAGGTTTTATTTTTTGTGACGCGACTCGGTCCGACCTGATGACCCGCCTAATATAAATACATTAATTAAATGCGTGAATTTTAGGTTTTTTGTATATAAAAAATCCATTTTATCTAGTAATTGGCCCATTGACCCGGCCCATAGTCCATAGGGTAAGGGCTTGGGGCGAGGTAACATGGCCCGAAGGTCAACTGATTGGCACGGTTCGACGGTTTCTAAACTTCTGACCCGACTAGCTCGACCATTGAACATGTCTAATCTCAAATATGAAAAAGAACTACTATGAATGAATAGACATGTTAAGTTCTACAAAACTGAATATCAAAATGACTCTACATACGAGCCTTACTTTCGACACCTCGCAAGCCCCTCTCTCAGCACACATGAGATCTACACCTCACAATCAAATGGGGGTCAACTTGCGGCTAGCTAGTTCTTTACATCTCCATTTAAATGATAAATTCAAATAATATGGTGGAACTCTTCCTCGAACCTCCGCTTGCGGGGACACTTTGTGCACCGGGCATCTCACATGGTCGTCCGCAAATTATCAACCTTTCTTATCGATTGTTTATTTACCATGTCAAAAGATTCAATGAATTTTTAGGAATGACAAGTGATAATTCTTTCAATAAGAGACTTATGATACCAATATGATATAAATTATGACTTAATTTTGGCCCAGACACAAGTTAATTTATCTTTTTTTTAATGATTAAGGTAAGCTAATTTACAACTTAGATACTGTTGGAAACAAAGATGGGGTAACACGATCACACACAAAATGAGGGTTCTCTTGGGTAGCTAGGGGCCGACGGTCAAAACTCGTCTCCCCTTAAGATTTATTCACAAGATCGTGAATAGACTCAAGGGTAAAACCTAACCTCTTGTAAGCAAAGTATAAGATATCTTAAGAAACTCTCAAGAAGTTGTTGCAGTTCAACACCTTAAGAGTTATGTTGAAGCTCTCTAGGAAGAAGGAAGAATGGTTGTAGACTTGTAGTGTATTGGATGAATGGAATTCATCCCCTATTTATAGAGCTTAGGAGTATCCAATTCTTGCCAATCATAGAACATGATTGAGGGGCAGTATCCATAATATTGAGACCATGATCAAGAGATCATCATTAACGAAGTGGATAAGTCAAGAATAATCCAAATAATATCCCCCATATGATAATAATCAAGGCTAAAATTAAGGAAATTCGAATCTCTCACTGTTGGACATCAACACGGGTGATGTTGACCACAACACGACTCGTGGCAGACAAGCACAAACCGTATCAACTTATGCAGATTTAACTTGAGCTACTGAACCCCAACACGACATGTGTCCAACCAGGCACGATCTGTGTTGGACCATATCCAGCTCCTATGCTTATATTTGACATTCCCGGCCGATCCTTAGCGTATAGTATGAATTTCCGTAACCTTTTAACTCTTGAAATACTCCAATAATCACCCTCCATTCGTCATTTCAAGAGTTGTGAAAACACTTGAAATAACCCAGGATCATTTGGGTAAGATCATCCCTTCCATTCATGGCACCAGCTAGAGAACTTGAAAATCCGAGAAATCAAGGAGTTAGTATGCATCATGAAAGTGCCTTTTGACTTGAACTTTCACTTAATGTACATAATTTCAATTAGTCTGAATGAAATAGTAGGCAAACTTTAAACTTTTCTTCCTTATTTGACTAATTAGATACATATCGCAGACACAACTCAAACCTTTCTTAAAAAATTGACAATATTACAAAATTGGCCATGTGTCCCTTACCTTTTGTAGAAACAATCAAGCCTAGTCCTAGGTTATATGAAGCGACACACTTGACATCTTCGTATAGGCAGACTTTTACGCTCTAGTAATAGAGCTCCCCATCTCAAAGATTGCAAAGTTTGTTAATGAATCATAGACCCAAACCTCCTTATCATTACGTTCCTCGAGCATCACTTGTCCTTGGGATGAATCACTTGAATTTGATGCTCCAATTGTCCTACAATGTCATCGACCATTAAACTCAAGACTTAACCATATATGTCAAGTGTTAGTTGGAGTTTCGTTGATGACAATTTTGAGAGTGGGCTTTACCCCATCCCCTTGATGTTTTTACCACCAAGTCCTTACTCAATTCTTCGTCAAGGGATCGGCCAAATTCTCACTTGTCTTAACATAGTTCACAGCCACAACACCATCCTTGATTGGATGATGGATATAAGCATGTTGTAACCCAATTCGCCTTAACTTGCCATTGTAGGCACAATTATAGATGCTTGTGATTGTGGCATTGTTGTCACAATATAATGTTATTGGAGGCATGAGCTTCCCCCATAAAGGAATCTCCAACAACAAATCTAGTAGGCATTCCACCTCATTACAAGCGAAGGCCAACGCTACAAACTCGGAAGGTATGGTGGAATCCGTAATACACACTTGTTTCTTAGAGCCCCATGAAACAGCGCATCCACCAAGTAGGAATACCCAACCAGATGTTGAGTTATAGTCCTCCTTATCACTTATCTAGCTTGCTTTTGAGTATCTTTCTAAGACCGAAGGTTCTCCTTTGAAATGCAAGCCATAGTCTTGAGTCCTTTTCAAGTATCCCAAAACCTTTTTGATGGCAACCAATGCTCTTTGCTTGGGTTGCTAGTATACCTACTAAGCTTTCCCACCAAAAGGCTATATACAACCTAGTACAAGTCATAGCATACATTAAGCTACCTATAACTTTAGCATACTCCACTTGGGCAATCGACCTACCACCTTCTTACTCAAATTATGGCTTGAGTCAAATGAAGAAATTGTTACATAAGAGTCCTTGTAAAACTTTCTTAATACCTTTTCCATATAGTGGGCTTGTGTTAGACTTATTCTATCATTATTTCTAATGATCTTGATACCGAGTATCACATCCGCCTCACCCAAGTCCTTTATAGAGAACTTAGCGAATAAAAAAACTCTTAGTTTTCTCATCTTGTTCTATGCCGGTCCCAATGATCAACATGCCATCAACATAAAGGCATATGATCACACCCTTTCCATTCTCAAACTTAGAGGCACATTTATCCGACACATTGATCTTGAAGCCAAAGTCAAGCACAACTTCATCAAACTTGTGATGTCATTGCTTAGGTGCTTGCTTTAGACCATATAAAGACTTCATGAGTTTACAAACCTTGTTCTCATGACCTTTCTCAACAAACCCCTCAGGTTGTTCTAAATACACCTCCTCTTCTAGTTCTTCATTATAGAATGTTGTCTTTACATCCATTTGATGGATTAATGGATTGAGGTTTGAGCTATAAGTACTCTTATAGTTGCAATCCTAGCCACGGTGCATAAGTGTCAAAGTATTCAATACCATACTTCTATGTAAAGCCCCTTAGGTCTTATTTTCTATGATACCATATAATTTCTTCTTATGTTTAAAGATCCATTTTGATGTAATTGGTTTACATCCCGGTGGTAAGTCAACTAAGACCCAAACATGGTTTTCTTTAATGGAGTCTATCTCATCTTGTACTACTTCCTTCTAAAAAGAAACATCTTGTGACTCCATGGCCTCTTTAAAAGTTTTAGGATCATCATCTATATTATAGACATATGGAATCTTATTCTCAATAGAGTTTGTATTTCCCCCTATTAAGTAGACAAAGAAATTCGAGCCAAAGGACTTGGATTTCCTAACCCTCTTACCCCCTCTCCTTTATTTCCTCAACATCATGTTGAGTATCTTGAATAACATCCTTTAAAACCATGTCATTAATGACATCCTTGGGTTTAGGAATTGAAGAGAATCGAGTCTCATCAAAGATTATATCTATTGACTCAATTACGGTATTTACGGTTGTTTAGTCATTTGGTTCAATAACCACAAACCTACAAGCTTTTGCTCTCAAAATCATAACCTATAAGGATGCACTCAATTCCTTTTTCACCAAACTTTCTTTTCTTAGGCTCCAGTACCCTTACAATGACCCTACACCGCCAAACTCTAAGATAACTTAGAGTAGGTTTTCTTTTGTTCCAAAGTTCATGTGGGGTCTTAGAGTTTCCCTTAGATGTTATTTCAGGACATAACAAGCCATTAATAAGGCTTCACCCCAAAACCCTTCACTAAAAATGGAGTAAGATAACATGACATTAACAATTTGTTTTAAGGTCCTGTTCTTTCTTTCGGCCACACCATTTTGTTGTAGTCTGTATGGTGTTGTGGTCTCATGCACCACACCACATACTTGAAAATAATTAAGGTTTTAGTATTCTCCACCTCTCGATCTTAGCCATTTAATTAGGGTCTCACAATGTAACTCACTTTTAGCGTTATACACCTTAAACTTGTCTAAAGTCTCATGTTTTGAATGCAAAAGAAATACTTTGGCAATACTTAGAAAAATCATCAATAAAAGTCACATAGTATCGTTTACCTCCTATAGAAGAAGTGCTATGGAAATCTCCAAAATCAGTATGAATCAATTTAAGCAACTTATAGTTTCGCATAATACTTGGAAAGGAACTTTTAGTGATGTTTGTTAACATGCAAGTTATACACTTCTCTACTTTATCATCCAAAGTTGGAATTAAGTCAAAGTTAGACATATACTTCAATTTATTATAGTTAACATGCCCAAGTCTCAAATTCTATAGAGAAGAATTTAAATAAGATTCAAGCGTGTAAACGGAAACATTCATCTTATTGCCACTAGAAGCATTAAACTTAAACATATCCCCAATAACATAACCTTTTCCCATAAAAGTCCCTCCCTTGGAAAGTACATAGTTATCCCCTTAATACACTTGTTTGAAACCATGCTTACTTAAAAGGAAACCCGAAACATGATTCTTACAAATTTCCAGAGCCAAGTACACATCATGTGAAAGAAGTGTCTTTCCAGAATATAAAACAAGTTCTACTTATCTGATCCCTTCTACCTTGACAGGGAAGTTGTTTCCCATAAAGAACTTCTTCCCCTCTTCAACGGGTTAGATAGACTTGATAGAGAGCGCTTGATGCACACGTGCCTTGCTACACTCGAATTAACCCACTAAACATCATCGCTTGACATGACATTGATTTGGTCCTTTATCATGGCTACCAAGGGTCCATTTGACTCTTTATTCCACCATGATTCTTAGAGTTATTCGTGAGCCCGTACTTCTTTTTCCAAATTGGACATTCCCTCTTGGGATGTTATAGCTTGCCACATTCCTAATATAGCATTTTGGGTTTCTGGTTGCTCTTGTTCTTGTTCTTTGATCCCTTTGAGTTCTCTTGAACCACATGAACCTTGGAGGGATTATCCATGGTTTCATCTTGTATTCTTGATTCCTCAATTCGGAGATGGTTAGCCAAACTCTCAATAGTAATAGATTCCTTATAATGCATCAAAGTCCTTTTGGTTTCTTTCCATGAAGGTGGGAGCTTGCTTATAATTGAATAGACAATATAGGCCTCATGTATATGGATCTTATGTTGTTTAAAGTAGCTTAGTAATTGTTAAATGTCATGAATTTGATCACAAAGTTTCCTACCCTCAACTATTTTAAAATTATTAAATTGGCTAACAAAAAAGTTCTTATTTGTGGCTAGGGGTGTTCATTGGGTTAAACTCGGACCAACCCGGACCAGACCAGACTGGACTGGAACCCGAAATAGCCAAAACTTTGGACCAACGATCAGACCAGAAACACAACCCAAACCAACCCAATTAGGATTTGGACCTGACCAACCCAGACCAATTTGGACCAGTTCAGATGTTTTTAAAAATTTTCTATTCAAATTTGTAAAATGATTGATTAGTTAATTAATGTACGTCACTTTGTTAGAAATTACATTTTTTTTATTGTAAGTTATTGTTAATGAAATTCTGGTGGGAAATTTTAGAAAGTAATGAATTATAAAAATTTAAATGATATAACAATATGGTAGAATACATAACAATATGACAAAATTTGTAGTCACACACAAATACATACAAAGTTAGCTAAAATTTAATTACTATTTACGTGAATTTATACAAAGTTAAAATAGGTTGAATATATGTCAAAATATTTATCTTTCTAATTTTGAGGGGAGGGGCCGTTGAATTAGAATATAATATTTTTTCAGGTAATATTTTGATATGCGTGATCAGCGCCTACAATCTCATGAATATTTTTTTGAATAAACTTAAATTTTATAATAATTGAGTTTCCGGTCCGGGTTTAGACCGACCTGCACCGAAACTCGAAAACAAAAATAACTTGAATCAAAGACCGAACCGGTTATCATTCGGTCCGGGTGTGGTCCGGGTTTTTGGTCCGATATTTTTGGGTCAACCGGGCTGGACCAAAATATGAACAGTCCTATTTGTGGCGTTCTCTGACGTATACTTAGCTTCGATCATCTCTCAAAGCTCCTTGGCGGATTCAACATTTTGGTAGACATCAAAGGGACAGCCAGACATCCCGGAATGTGACCACGACAAATGTAGTCATCATTTTCCATCTTGAATCGACGCCTTGTTTGTTTCGGTGTCTCGTCGTCGCCCTCTATCGGAATCTCGAGCACGTACACCACTTTGAGAGCGGTGAACACAAAATGCATCTTCTTTTGTCAACTGGAAATCAATCCCGTCAAACTGGTCCAACTTTTGGAAGTTATTGGTCATGTCTTTCAAAGAGTGAGACATTGTGGATAGGTCTTAAGATTATTGGAAATAAAGATGGGCTAACACTGTCACTCACAAGATGGGGATCACTTGGGTAGCTAGGAGTTGACGGTCGAAATCCATCTCCCCTTAAAAATTATTCACAAGCCTATAAATAGAATCAAGGGTAAAACCTAACCTCTTTTAAGCAAATTATAAAATTTCTAAATAAACTCTCAAGAAGTTGTTGTAGTTCAACACCTTAGGAGTTTTGTTGAAGCTCTCTAGGAAGAAGGAAGAATGATTGTAGTGTATTGGATTAATGGAATTCATCCCCTATTTATAATGCTTAGGAGTATCTAATTCTTGCCAGTCATAGAGCTAGACTGAGAGGCATTATCCATGGGATTGATAGCATGATCAACGGATCATCATTGACTAGGTGGATCAGTCAAGAATAATCCAAATAATATTCCCCATGTGTTAACAATCAAGGTTAAAATAAAGAAAATTTGGATCTCTCACTGCTGGACATCAACACGGGTCGTATTGACTAAAACACAATCCGTGCCAGACTAGCACATACCGTATTAGCTTGTGCAAATTTAACTTGAACTACCTTTACGCCAACACAAATCGTGTCCAAACAAACACGGTCCGTATTGGACCAATTTCAGCTCCTATGCTTATATTTGACTTTCCCGGTCAACCCTTAACTTTTATAATGAATTTCCTAAGCCTTTTAACTATTGAAATACTTCAACAAATATATGTGCTATATTTTAATTTAAATGTCATATGCAATAAATATGATTTGGATGAATTGACCAAATGAGCCAAAAAAAACACCTAAGTAGAGCAAATTGAAAGGGAAGGAATTGAAACCTTGAAGGGCCTCTACTTCTATAGAATTTTATTTGTGTACGATATAGAAAAATAAAATATAAAATTCAAACATTAAATTGGAAAGGAATTGTCAGAATTTATTGGGTGTCTTTTTAACTGCGTTTTATGACTATGTTTTTAGGGGATTTTGATAGTGAATTAGGGATAACTTTGAGTGTAAATTTTGATATTTTTTCCAATTTTCCTACTTCACTTGGTGTGGTTGTTTTTGATGTGAATGCCAAGCAAAACCCCATGTGCAAATGTGCTAGTGGGTTCTAACCGAATCCAAAGGACTCCAAGGAATTATGCCCGAGCTCAGAAACAACGAAACGAACAAGGAAAGAGTTGTCCTCCCTCGCATTTGGTCGCCCTTGGCTTGGTGAGGGCCGTAGGTGATGCAAGGAGAGGCCCCACACTTTATTAACGCTCAAAGTTTTCTTTTTGGGGTTGGGTAATTCCCAACCAAATTGCTTTTTCTTCTCTTTTTTTTTTTGTTTTTACTTTTTATAGTCGGTATTAGCCTTACTTTCAGGAATTGGACGGCCCAAATATGGGGTTTACCCTCCCAACACAGTCTTTTCCATACACACCTCCGTCGAGAATTCGATATGGGAGGAGCTTAAGGGGTAATAGCGCCGTACCGCTAATACCTGGCCCGTGTAGGTTGGCTAAGTGTATTGTGGTTGATGTCATTCAGCGACACGCTCCTCTTAATCCGGTTATTGTAGCATTTCTTTCTTTTTCTTTCTTTTCGACTTTACATTTGCTAAACAGGGAAACAAAACAAGCTCGGACACAAACCCCTAGAATCTCCCGACTTCAACCAGAACGTGAAAGGAATCGGGGGTTTCGCTAGACACTCAATGAAGGACATCTAAAGTAATAAGTCATGACTAGTGCCTGAGACAGGGTCGAAAATGTTCAGATCGGTTTCTTTTAAGGAAGTTTAAGAACGACTTCTCAATTTCGACAACAAGATCCAAGTAACAAAGCAAAAACAAAACGAAAACGAAAAACGAAAGAAAACTTTTGAGGTTTTCACTCCCTTTTTTCTCCTTTTTCACACAATTTTTTTTTTCGGATTCTAGGCAAAAACTAGAAAAGAAAAACAAAAATGCTAGGTGATCTACCCTTGAAACAGAATATCTCCCCTCCCCCACACTTAAAACGCCACAATGTCCTCATTGTGGGAAGGTGTCACATGAAAAGGGTAGAGAACCTATAAAAACAAACAAACAAGAACAACTAGCAAATAAAAGTGGTGGCGACCCGAGCCCACACGGCTCCAACTGCAATATAATCCCAACACAAACACTCAAAGGGGCTCGCCACCCAAAAGAGAAATCAAGCATGCAACAAGGATCAATATATGTACACACTCAAAGAGTACGGAAAGAGGTTACCTCGGGGTCTTTAAATAAATAACGAACCCAATCCGCGATCCAAGAAAATGTCACACTTTTGTTAGGAATAAACAAGAAAAACATAATAAGTGTGAGTGTTCGCATGCATAAAAGAAAAAGAACAAAACAAAAATAAAAATAAGACACTACTTCTTTCACTCCAACTTCAATTTTCTTTTTTTTTGTTTTTCAACTCCAACTTTTTCTATTCTTTTTTTCTATTTTTTTTCCACACTTTATCTTTTGAACCTAGAACTAATACCTCAAATTACAAAAGAACGAAATAAAGAAAAATTAAAAAGACAAGAAAAAAATAAAAAAAAACCTAAAGAAAACTAAAAAGAAAAATTAGAAAGAAGAAAAAGGAATAAAATTAGAAAAATGAAAAAAAAAACTAAAAATTGAAATAAGAAACTCAAAACTTATGGGGTGCCTCCCATATAGCGCTTGTTTTTGGTCAAAGAGGTTCATGAATGTCATGGGACACGCTTCCGGTGGTATAATCATCCGCCTAGGATATCCGGATAACATTTTCTTTGGCTTCCTCCACCAACGTTTCCTTCTTCTCTTCCAACGCTTCCTAGCAGGCCTAGGACCTTTGAAAGTCATCTTATTGACTTTGTTGCACTCAACATAGGTTTCGCTCAAAGAAATTTCCTTCCGCCATGGAATGATCTTAAGAGGATGATCATGGTAAATATCCTCAAATTCACTTGAAATTTGATGCGAAGCCCTTAGATATTTGATTTCTCCCCAATCATCGGGCTCAACTTCAAGGAAATAAGACTTCTTTTGGGGTTCATCCAAGATGCCTACCACCGCATTGGCCTTAAAATGAGATTCTTTGTGGGATTTCATTCTTGAAGGGTCAATGTCAAAATCAATATGATCTCTACCTACATGAAGAGACAAACGACCTCTTTTCACATCTATGGTAGCTCCTACGGTAGCCAAAAAGGGTTGTCCAAGAATAATATGACTTCTCCAATCCTCATCCATCTCCAAAATAACGAAGTCTCAAGGGACAAGGAAACTTCCCACTTGAACTGGGATGTCTTCTAATATTCCCAAGGGCTTCCTAACACTTCGGTTCGCAAGTTGCAAGTGGATAGTTGTAGGGGTCAAGTCATCAAGGTTCAGCTTCTTACACTATAGTGTGTGGCATGACACTAACACTTGCCCCCAAGTCACATAATGCATTATCAATCTTCATATCACCAATTAAGCATGGAATAGAGAAACTACCGGGATCGGCTAGTTTCTCGGGAGACTTGCTTCCCATAATAGCGTTGCAACTAACTGTGAGATGAACGGTCGATGACTCCTTGATTCTTCTCTTGTTTGTCAAAAGGTCATTGAGATGTTTCTTAAATGATGGGACCTCCGACATGGTATCTAGAAATGGTATATTAACTTGGAGTTTCTTCATCATCAAAATAAACTTGGAGAATTTATCATCATTCTTCTGTTGAATCAATCTTCCGGGAAATGGAACTGGAGGTCTATATGAAACGGGTCTCTCCAATGGGTTTACATGAATATCCTCCCTCAAGACTTCCTTTCCTTTCTCTCGTCTTTTCTCAATCTCTACCCTCTCTTCCAACTTCTCTTTTTCTTCATCCTCGGCCTCATTAACCACAACATCATCCTCCTTCTCCTCAACCATGTTTTGCTCAACTTCTAAGCTATCCTCTTCATCGCTATCCACCACAACTCCCTCATTCACTCCCAAACGTCTCTCCTCCTCCACATTCTCCTCCACTACCAAAGGTTCTTCAATTTTTCTTCCACTCCTTAGGGTAATGGCTTCAACTTGCTCCCCTTATATAGGTTGAGGTTGAATGGGTTGAGAAAAGTATACTTGTTGAGCAACTTGGGTCATTTGGGTTTCAAGGACTCTAAGGCGAGCACCCTCACTTTCTTGATTAGCCATAATTTGTTGCAACAACTTTTCAATCATAGAATCATGGGATGGTTGAGAAACTTGGGGTTGAGGGGTGGTTTGATGTGAAAACTCTTCTTGAAAATGTGCATGATGGTCATAAAATTGAGATAAAGGATCAAATATAGGATTGGCAAATGTAGTGTAACCGGGATCATCATCTTCATAAGAATGGGAATAAAGTTGGTTGGAATAAACGACATTGTTCTACTTGACGATACTCCACACATTGATGCTCGAGATGTGGACCAAAACACAACTTACAAATATGAAAATTAGGAGCGGGAATGGATGCAAGGGCTTGCATACCTCGGGCTAGATTCAACTGGTTGGAAACCTCATCATCCACCATCTTCTTTTGCAAATCAAGGACGGTGGCCATTAGAAGCTTGATAGTGGGGTTATGTTCCAAAGAATAATCCCCATTTCCTGAATTTTGGCTGCCTCCCCAACTAGGAACATTCTGAGATAGCTCGTGAAGAAAAATGTTGGCTTCCTCTGCAGTCTTCTTTAGGAACATCCATCCGGACGCATTATCAATAGATTCTCTAAGAGGACCACGGAGCCCATAGAAATGTTGAAGCAACATCCAACCCGGTAAATTATGATGAGGGCATTGTCGTTGAAGACTCTTAAATCTCCCCCAAGCGTCGAAAAGAATCTCTCCCGGCCCTTGCTTGAAACTTAAAATTTCTGCTCGAAGTCAGTGTGTCTCCTCCGCCGGAAAGAACCGGTGAAGAAAATCTCCTTTGAGTGCCTCACATGAAGAATAAAAACCAAGTGGGCATGTTTGTAGCCATATCTTCGCTTTCCCCGCAAGAGTGAGAGGAAAGAATTTCAACTTCAAATATTCTGATGATATCCTTGGAATGTGTATAAATCTAATCCGGTCTACGAACTTATCAATATGAACAATGAGACTTTCAACAGCATCGTCCCTATGAAACGGTTTCTTTCGAAGACTTCAAGTAAATGCGGTTTAAACTCGAACATAGCATCGGGTGACAATGGTGGTAATGTGATAGGACTGCCTCACATACCCAATGATGGAACGACATATGATAAAAGGGTACGAGGTGAACCAGCTTGAGCTTCACCCATTAGAACGCGAGGACTCCTACAAAAAATGAAGAAGCATCAAATTCATTTGGATTGACACAAATTGATTTCTAGCGTGAAAGCAAACTCAAATAACCAAAAACCAAGAAGCTAAAACTAGGGGCGCTAGCTCTCCGGCAACGACGCCATTTTGTGTAACAGTGGTTTGTGAGACCTCGATATTGTCATTTTCTCTCAGGGAGCTGGCGGCCTTGGTTATAGAAACTAAGTCAATGGTCGGGATGACATTGCTAAGGTAAGGTTATCGGTTTGAAGGGGTCACAAAGCGAGAAACAAAATTAAGGTCGGTTAAGGAATGGAAAATGGGCTTCAGAGGTTTTCGGGATGCAAACGGGAACAAGGAGATAAGTTTCACAACAAGAAAGCAACAAGGAAGGAAATCAAGTGGAAATTTCGTTAGAAAATACCGACCGAGCCTCCTCTTTCGAGGATAGTCCGGATTAACTTCCCCAAAGTCCACCACGGACCCGGAGAGTTAATGAAACGGAATTCCCTCGTTAGCCTCTATTCACTTTCGTGAGTAGAGGACTAACTATCCCGATTCCAACCTTCCAACTCAAGTGTTGGATGTGTTCGAGGACTTTCGAACCGAAATACATCCCACTTGAGGGAAGGATTGGAGTGGGAAAAGTGATTTCCTAACTAATTACTCACTAAAATTGCTAACCCATGCCTAATTACCCATTCACACCCTTAATTACCCCTAACCCATAGGGTTTCTAGCAACTAATCATAATACTAACTAAGCTAACAACATCTAAACCAACCCTAAGCATGATTTCTAACATCAATAAACATAAACCAAGCAAGAACAATGAAATAACAAGCAAGACAATTAGATAACAAGGAAAGTAATTAGCAAAGTAATTAATAAAAGAGTTAAGGGAAGGGAATACTTATCAAGATGCTGTAGATGAACAAGAGAAAACAATAAAAGATGATCCATTAATCTTTCATTTGTTTGAATCTCCAAATCTTCACAAACAAACACAAATCTCCAAAACCCTAGATTAATCTCTCACTAATCTCTCTCTAAAATTCACTAATTACAAGGTTGGAAAATGTCTCTGTCTCTCTCCTCAAGTGTCCCAAGAAATTATCAACAAGGGATATAAATACAAGTGAAAATTTGTTGGCAAAACGCAGCGCACAGCCGAAAACATCGCGCAGAACATAAGGAGACCGTAGGTACGGTCTGGGAGACCGTAGCTACGGTCTTGTTCTGTCCAGCGAAATCTGCATGGCGATTTTTTCCTTCGAGAGACCGTAGGTACGGTCCTGGGACACCGTAGGTGCGGTGTACCTGCTGTCTCAGCGAAGAGTTGCTTTGGCGATTTTTGATCTTCGAGAGACCGTAGGTACGATCCCCAATACCGTAGGTGCGGTCTTGCTCGGCCAACCCTGGGTAGCGGGTGTCACCATTGGTGTGGCGGGGGCTACCTCTGACTTCCTTCCTCTTGTTCCTTCCTTCTTTCCAAGGCATGTAACGCCCGCTACGAGGATCGTAGTGGGTGTTACCTCACTAATTAACACCAAAGGTGGGGAAAGTGGTCCCGGGTCAACTCCGCCTCGACTCTCGGTCCGCTCGGCTCGGGAAATCACCAAAAATGCTCTAAAATGGCTCTTTTTACCACATTTTGAGTAAAAACACCAAAATCTACAAAATAACAAAAACCGTATTAAAAGTTATAAAATTAAACCACGAAACAAGTCAAAAGCCTAAGAATTAAGGCGCTATTTAGACACAAATATGGGTCAAAACAAACAACAAAAGAAAAAAAGTGGCAAGGAGACATCAAACAGGAACCCTAGTTTCCAAAGAGCTCCCTACTCACCTCAAACATACACTCCACAAAAAAGCCAAACCCACTCCTATCCGTCCGCCACAAAAACGCCTATCCCTACCCCTGAAACCATTCCTAAATCTATTCCAGCTCCACCCACGGATAAAAAGAGGTGCTTTAGGTGTCAAGGGCTCAGTCATATTGCTTCGGAGTGTCCAAACAAGAGGGCAATCACAATGCTAGAATTTCAGAATGCTCTCTTTGAACCCGAACCGACGGATGTAGAAGAGGAATCCCACGCCTGTCACAACGAATCTAAAGAAGAGGTCGTAGAAGAACCAGATCAAGGAGAGATGCTGGTTGTGAAGAGAATACTGAATAGTTCTCCAGACCCTGAAGATCTGCAACAAGGAGAAGCTATCTTCCACTCTCGTTGCACTATGCAAGGAAAAGTTTGTTCGTTGATCGTCGATGGTGGAAGCAGTACTAATGCAGTTTCAACTACTATGGTGAACAAACTACCGCTATCTATAAGCCCACACCCTACACCATACATTATTCAATGGATCAGCCAGGGTAAAGGCTTAAAGGTGACTCAACGCTGTTTGGTAAGCTTTTCTATTGGAAAGTCTTATCAAGATTCTATCTGGTGTGATGTACTGCCTATGGAAGCTTGTCATATTCTAATTGGAAGACCATGGTTATTTGATAGTAGCGTTACACATGCTGGAAGAGCTAACACATACACCTTGATGGTGAAAAACAAGAGGGTCACGTTAGCTCCCCTAAAAACATCACCAACGACACCAAGGAATGACTCAAAGATCATATCTTTAATGATTACTGAACGTGTGGAGTTTAGTGAACAAAAGGAGGTTGTTCCATCAAGTCTTGGCCACCCAAATCATGAAAAGGAGCTCCCTATTATCGTCTGTCACGAGAGCTCACCAGGGCCAACTAAACGTGAAACCTATGCTGGAAAGGATCATGTGAACCCTAATTCTGCTTTAAGGGTTCGAAATTTATCTGCTTGTCACACCAAGGGTACAATCGAGAAGAAAGTCTTTCACCCAAGTGCCCTAGTGATCGCAAAGGAGAAGGAAATTAACTTGGTTCAGAATCAATCAGGGATTATTGCTGTCCAAACCCTAAGACGTCTCCCTATATGGTTAGACACACCTTGTGATCTAATCTATGTTCTTTCTATTATTATGAGACTTATGAATCAGGTTTTGAAGTCCTTCAACAACAAGTGTGTCATGGACACATTCATGCATAGCAAAAGTGAGAAAGATTGAATCTTTCACAGCATGGAAGTACACGTGAAGGTCTTGATTCACGTGGAGGTCATTGGCACAACCATGGTTCATGTGGAGGTCCTGATCCACATGGAGATTACAGTTATGCTAGTTGAAGTCTTTGAACTTGAACCTCCAAGTTTGAGGACAAACTTCTTTCAACTAGGGGGGAATGATGGAAATCAGCCATCGCTTATTCCCCTAGACCCAATCGAGAAGGCCCAAGTAAAGAACCAAGCTACTTCTAGGGTCCTACATCAAAGGACTTCACCTTACACAGGACCAATAAGAAAGATTTGGGTCATTTACACCCAGTGGGCCAAAGAAGGAAGATACAAAGCTGAATTACAAAGGCCCAAACATATGGTGTGTTTCTTATTTCAAGAGGATGTTCAAACATCCTAGATAGGCCACGATCACATGCCAAGCCCAAAGTACCACACATCCAAGTCAAGAATTCAAGCTCAATTTTATTATCTTGATTTTTGGATGTAATTTATTAATTATAGCTTTTAATAATTTTGGTGTGTTTTTATTCTTAGAATAATGTAAGATGACAAGTGAATTATAAACTTGATCATCATAGGATTAATATTTTCGTGTGGTTTAGTTAGTTAGGCGTCACTCTTCTTGATTCCTAGATAGAATTGGCTATTTTGTAACTAATCCAAATTGGATTAGGAAGCCAATAACAACTAGGATAAGGTTAGTTATAACAAACTCCCCTAGGATAAGGATTCCTAATCCAAGGGAGAGTAGGATTGTTATGGTGTCTAGATAGGGGAATTCTACTTCGATTACACGCCAAGTTAGAGTCTCCTAAGGATTAGATAGCTTGGCTTGCATGCCAAGTAGGAGTCCTAGTCCCTTAAGGACTCTCCTAGTATAAATAGGATTGTAAGCCTCTCAAGACAACATACCCTTTTGAATTATGAAAATAGTTATGCTTTTAGCTTTCCCTTGAGTGTTTGGATAAACTCTCACCCGCTTTTCTTCTACTGTATCTTGGCATGGCACCCAAGTGGTTAGGAAGAGCTTGATCCTAGGTTGCGGTCTAGATCAAGTAAGCCCTAGGTTGTCTATCTTGTGCATTCAAGTTAGAAACCTAGTTCTATCCGTTCTTACCTTTCTATCAATATAGTTAAGGTAATTACTTTGTGAGCTTTCTATCAATATAGTTAAGTCACAACCAAATCCCTACCTCCTATCTATCCCACCCAACGACACCTTCCACCTCCTCCTTACCCCTGTCAAACGTCCCCCTCTCCCTCGTCTCACAAAATATCACCTCCTCTCTTTTCTCTCTCCATAACAACCTTCCAACAAACTCTCTCTCTCATCCAACAACCTATGACTCTCTCCCTTCCACCAAACCTAACGCCAATCCCTCTCCTCTCTTCCATTCTCACGTCAACCCCCCTCCATAATCACCATTCAAGATTCAATCATCTTTCTCTCTTTCCCGTTTAAGATTCCATCTTTCTTGAATCTTGAAACCACAAAAACCCTCACGGAAAAATAGCTTCCACAAAGAACCCTTTTCACGAGAACTACTCCTCTCTTTTCCTCCCCTAATCTCGTGAACTACCCCCACTTCACTGTTTGGTTACACGTGTTTCATGTATCATCGGAATTAAGAACCTTTCTTGATTCGGTAATACATCAAAAGTGGTATCAAACTCTAGGTTAGTGTTGAGTGTAAACCAAACACGTAACCTTCAAATCCAAAAGCTTAACCTGCAAGTCCACAACCTTAACCTGCAGTACCAAACACATAACCTTCAAACCTTCAGTACCAACCTGTAACCCTAAACTCCACAAACAGTTCAAACACATTACCCCTTCTTACCCAACGTCACTCTAGACGTTCCACAACTCCTGCCATGGCGTCTGGAAGCAACAGTCATGAAGTTGAAGATCCTACTGAACAATGGAAGCAGGAAAAGGCTGAACTGGAAGGAAGAATCGCTTGTCTTTCTGATCAGCTAAAGCAATACATGAATCTGTAATTCAGAACACTACGGGGGCAAGAAGAAAAAGAGGCCGTCCCCAGCAGTCCTAGTGAAACTAAGCAATCTGCTAGCTCAACCCAGAGGTCACGTCAATCTAGGTGCACACCAAGAGAAGAACGGCTCGACTTCAAGGTCGACATCCCTGAGTTCGATGGTAATCTTGATCCTGAAATCTTTCCTGATTAGATTCAAACTGTTGAACGAGTCTTTGATTTAAAAGACATTGCTGATGATAAGAAAGTGAAATACATTGCTCTTAAACTGCGGAAGCATGCTAGTATTTGGTGGACTGACCTACAGAAGAAGCGACAGCATGCTGGGAAAGGACAGATCCTTACTTGGGAAAAGATGAAGAAGAAACTCCACTCTATGTTTTTTCCTGTGAGTTATTTCAAGGACAATTATTTCAAAATGCAACAACTATCCCAGGATTCTAAATCCGTCGAAGAATATACTAAGGAGTTCGAACACCTACTCTGGAGGTGTGATCTGAAAGAAGATGAACCTCAAACTCTTGTGAGGTATCTTGCTGGCTTAAACGACAACATAAGGTATGTGGTAACTTCAACCTTATGAAACTCTTGATGAATTGAGTACTTTGGCTAACAAGGTGGAACAACAAAATAAAAGAAGAGGCAAGGAGACATCAACAGGAACCCTAGTTCCCAAAGAGCTCCCTACTCGCCTCAAACATACACTCCACAAAAAAGCCAAACCCACTCCTATCCGTCCGCCACAAAAACGCCTATCCCTACCCCTCAAACCGTTGCTAAATCCGTTCGAGCTCCACCCACGGATAAAAAGAGGTTCTTTAGGTGTCAAGGGCTCGATCATATTGTTTCAGATTGTCCTAACAAGAGGGAAATCACACTGCTAGAATTTCAGAATGCTCTCTTTGAACCCGAACCGACGGATGTAGAAGAGGAATCCCACACCTGTCACAACGAATCGAAAGAAGAGGTCGTGGAAGAACCAGATCAAGGAGAGATGCTGGTTGTGAGGAGAATACTGAATAGTTCTCCAGTCCCTGAAGATCTGCAACAATGAGAAGCTATCTTCCACTCTCGTTACACTGTGCAAGGAAACGTTTGTTCGTTAATCGTCGATAATGGAAGCTGTACTAATGCAGTTTCAACTACTATGGTGAACAAGCTACAACTATCTATAAGCCCACACCCCACACCATACACTGTTCAATGGATCAGCCAGGGTAAAGGCTTAAAGGTGACTCAACGCTGTTTGGTAAGCTTTTCTATTGGAAAGTCTTATCAAGATTCTATCTGGTGTGATGTACTACCTATGGAAGCCTATCATATTCTGCTTCGAAGACCATGGTTATTTGACAGTAGCGTTACACATGATGGAAGACCTAACACATACACCTTGATGGTGAAAAACAAGAGGATCACGTTATCTCCCCTAAAAACATCACCAACGACACCAAGGAATGACTCAAAGATCATATCTTTCATGACCACTGAACGTCCTAAGTTTACTGAACAAAAGGAGGTTGTTCCATCAAGTCTTGGCCATGCAAATCCTCCTCCTCCTCCTTACCCCTCTCAAACGTCCCCCTCTCCCTCCTCTCACAAAATATCACCTCCTCTCTTTTCTCTCTCCATAACAACCTTCCAACAAACTCTCTCTCACATCCAACAATCTATGACTCTCTCCCTTCCACCAAACCTAACGGTAACCCTCTCCCTGTCTTCTATTCTCACGTTAACCCTCCCTCCATAATCACCATTCAAGATTCAATCATCTTTCTCTCTTTCCCGTTCAAGATTCCATCTTTCTTGAATCTTGAAACCACAAAGCTCTCACGGCAAAATAGCTTCCACAAAGAACCCTTTTCATGAGAACTACTCCTCTCTTTTCCTCCCCTAATCTCGTGAACCACCCCCACTTCACTGTTTGGTTACACATGTTTTATGTATCATCGGAATTAAGAACCTTTCTTGATCCGGTAATACATCAGCAACAAGTTTAACCTCACTCTGAGCAGAAACCTCCTTAAGATCAAACACTCTCTCAATGGTCTGCAACCAGTCTAAGAAAACTTAAGCATCTAAATTTCCCTTAAACTCATGTATCTCCACCTTAAAGTCTCATTTTTCCACTCTTCTTTCTTCCCTATCCTCCCTATCTTCTCTATCACTTCCTCTTCTATCATACTGACCTCCTCTGCCTCCTCTCATTCTATAATTTCTCCTAATGAACCTTCTATTTGCTAGAACCCCTCTACCAACTTCAACTATGAAACCAGAATCACCAAAGGGATTCTCCTCCTCCTCCTCTTCCTCTTCCTCATAGACATTCTCTGCTTCTTCCTCCTCTTCATAACCATGCTGTTTCTCAAGCTCATCTTCCTGAATCTGCTTTTGTGATGTATAATGGGATCAAAGAGACCTCATTATACACGAAATTAGGATCTTTATGAACAAAGATAAGAATCTTCCTCTCTAAGTTCTTAAAGAATCAAACGAATGATGGAAAACAAGATAGAAATCAAAAAGATTCAATGGAATGTACCAATTGATGAATGAGATGAACGAATGATAGATTTGATATGGCTTGAGAAACTCTAGAAGATATAGACACACCACTTCAAGAAGATCTTCAACTCTTCCTATCACCAACCAAGCTAGCCAAGCAAGGAATAGAAGAATAGATTCGGACGATTCTCTTTAGGAAAGAATCGATTCTACGATTGCTAGAGAAAACACAAAAACATGTAGTCTTTAGATGTTTAGTTTGTATTATTTGTTAATGATGGAATGAATGAATACAAAGGCCTCCCAAAGGGTCTATTTATAGTACTCTAGGACCCCCTTAGGCGTGCCATATATAAAGAATACGATGGTTTTCTAGCTTACATCATTTATTACAAATATAACATCATAAAGAATCAAAATGTACATAGCTAGAAAGAAACATTGATATCTTGCTCAATTCTTCTCTAATCTTCAAGATTCAAAAACCATAGAAAGCTCTTTGAATGATCTATCTTCAGCTCCACGATGACTTTCCCAATAGCTTCATGGATCTTGAGTTATAGAGCAAAATATCGAATTGCACTTGATGAAGTCATCCATAATTGAGAGTGATGAGAGTGATTGATGCTCTTGTTTCATATAAGCTTGTAGTTGGTTCCCATGATGTGTATTTAGGACCAAATATATATGAATGACTTACTCTTTCTCCATGTAAGCTTAAGTAATCTTAAGTAAGCAACAAGCAACTTCCCATGATTAGGCTTTTGATGTCTTCCTTGATGACCTTGATGTATATGGCTGTCAAATATACGTCATACTCCCCCGGTTGAAAAAGTTTGTCTTCAAACTTTGAGCATTTCTTCTCCATGAATATGACTTCAATTCACTTGAAAAGGATCATATGGCCCTTCTCTTCTATGCTTCACTTTCTTCTTGTAAGAGACCTTTCCATAAGTGTTGTGAGCATCAACTCTCTTGTTCACCTTGCTTCTTCGCAAGAGATTACAAGCTCTCTTCTTAAAGGCTTTGAAGTCATCATAGACTCCTTTACTAAACTTCATCAACTTCTTCCAAAATAACCCATTGACAATATAGGACTTTGATTTTCGATTATTCACCATGGATGTAAAAATCCCATGTAACTTCACAACTTCAAAGTATAGTTTCACAACTTTGCCTTCATCATGTGTAATATGACATAGTATGAAACGATCCATCTTTAAATGATCATCAACGACTATAGCCGCTTGACTTCTTTGAATCCTTGGCATTTCAACCATGAGATGCAAGTTGGTATCTTCATTTGCTTTAGAAAGACCACAAGCATTGCAACGTTTGATTACATACTGAATATCCTTGATCATACTAGGCCAAAAATAATACGCTTTCATCTTGAAATACGTCGTCTTATTACCGGAATGATCAAATAGAGATCCTCCATGTACTTCCAAGATCAAGACTTCACGAGTACTACCCTTTGGAATACATAGTCGATTTCCCTTGAAAAGAAATCCATGACTAGTATGAAAGAGTTGTTGATGATGCTTCGTACATACCTCATATATTTCTTTGAAATCATCATCTTCTTCATACAACTCTTGGTTATACTCAAACCCAAGTACTCTTGATTCAAGCATGTTAACTAGCATATTCCTTCTTATTAAAGCATCTTCTTTAAGCAAATGACTTACTTCATTCAAGTGACTCTCATGAATAGATGCACGTATGAGCTATTCTCGGTTTGCTTTCACCTTCTCTTTATCCACTTGGATTCCTTCTCTTGATAAGTCATACCCAAGGCATACAACTTTGAACATGAGGAATTGATTTTTCTCCAAGTCTCCATATAACTTCTCATGCTCCATCATGATTATGACTAACTTCAAGTGATTCATTTCATAGGCCGAATTGTGATGTAGCTGTTAGTCGAGTGGTTTGTAAGACTACGTTTTTATCGTTCTTCCACAGGGAGCTAGGGGTCTTAGCTGCAACTAGTTGACTTTAGGTAGAGTTTACAATCATGAAAGGATGAAAGACTTTAGGGTGAAAACAACACAAACACGCTATGTTCAGTCAAAATTGGTAAAACAATGGGTGCCAGGAGACTTTCGGGATGCAAACGGGAATGAGGAAATGGGTTTCGCAACAAGAGAGTAACGAGAAAGGGAAATCAAATGGAAATTCCGTTAGAAAAAAATACCCACCGGACTTCCTCTTTCAAGGATAGTTTGGATTAACTTCCCCGAAATCCATAGACAGACCCGGGAAGGTCAATAGAACGAAATTTCCTAGTTAGTTTCTATTCGCTTTCGCGAACTAGAATACTAACTATCCTAATTCCTACCTTCCAACAAGCATTGGATGTATTCGAGATGCTTTCGCACCTAAATACATCCCACTTGAGGGATGGATAGGATTAGGAAGTTGATTTCCCAACTAGTCACTCACTAAAATTGCTAACCCAAACCTAATTACCCATTCACACCCTTAATATCTCCCTAACCCATTAAGGTTCTAGCCACTAAACATCCTAACTATCATGTTAATAAAATCAACAACTTCATTCATACTTAAAAGAGTAAACAAGATGACAATAAACATTCAATAACACCAACAATATCAATAATAGCAAAACATAGATTAGTAAATAAGCAATAAATTAGAGAGAGAAAGGTTAAGAAATGCTCATTGATTGTGATGACAAGGGAGAAAACTTCAGAATAATAAAGCTCCCATGCTCCAAAGTCGAAAATAATCCTCAAACTTCCAATAATAATTAAGAGAATCCAATACAAGAACTAATAATCTCAGCGAAGATCTTCCTTAATCCCTCTAATCTAAGACTTCCCAAAATGTGATAAAGAGTGCTAAAGTATCATAAAAGATAGATAAAGCTGCTGTCCAATCCCCCTTGCTAAAATGACCTATAATACATTAAATAGTAATCAAGGTTGTTAGTCAAAACTCATCATTTTACACAACAAAGCGGCTTGACCGTAAGCGCGGTTAGAATGTTGTGACCACGGTCCTGCGTAAGGCAGGCGATTTCTTCTCTTCGCTTCGCACCGCCGTGGCCACGGTCTCCATGCACCGTGGTCACGGTATAGGCGATTAGGGTTGACAACTTTTCGCTCCTTCGCACCGCCGTGGCTACGGTCTTGGGAGACCGTGGCCAGGTCTAGTTCAGTCAGCTTCTTCTTTAGGCATGGTAAAGATCCTACCGTGACCACGGTCAAAGTGACCGTGACCACAGTCTAGTTCGGGTGCAAGGCCTCTTCACTTTGGTCTTGGCTCCATCATACCGTGGCTACGGTCTCTGTGACCGTGACCACGGTCTCTCTCTGATTCTTTCCAGGTACTCTTCACCGCCGCTCCGTCACGCTTTCGACATGGCCGACCCTACTAATCCTCTGCCTTTGACACGACCAAGGCTCGGGGAATCTTAGGAAATCTCGGGATTCCCAAGATTGGTACAAAATTGGCCCATTTAGATTCGTTTTGAGTGAAAACCTTCGGAAACTACAAAAGTAACTAAAACGCATTAAAAGTTATTAAAACAAACTACGAAACAAGTCAAAAGCCTAAGGATTTAGGCGGTATTTAGACACGAAATCGGGTCTAAACACTTAAATCTTTGCTCGTCCCGAGCAAAACAAAACAAAACTAAACTAACACAAACTCCTTTGTTGTGGGAGAGAAACGAGTGCATTTAGCGTATGCACCAAGCCCTTTGAACCCCCCGGCAGCCCGGGTGGACGAGATGGACTCGTGAGGGTTTGTAGCGGCTGTACCCACAAAAGCCAAAGAGGAAGGAGAGAGGGAAAGTGAAAACAAAACCGAAGAAGACAAAAAGAACGCAAAAAAAAAAAAACAAGGGCTTTGATTCACAAGATCTCGCAATCCAAACTAAGAAAACGCGATTAAACCTCCCAAAGTAACCGTTAGGAGCATCTCAAAAACACCAAACACAGAAAAAGGTCGATCTTGAAGATTTTTGACTCCCTACACCTTGTAAGAAGCGAAACTCCACAGCAAAAGCACAACAAGGGTTTAACGGGAACCAAAAGACTTTAAAGACTCGCGTCCGAATTTGAAAAACAACGAAACAACCGAGAGGAGTGCTGCCCTCCCTCGCATTTAGTCGCCCTTGGCTTGGTGAGGGCCATAGGTGATGCAAGGGGAGGCCCCGTTCTCTTTTTAGAAGCAAAACTTTTCTTTTCTTTCTTCTTTTTCTCTTTTTTCTTTCTTTTTGGTTTTAGCCTTACTTTTGGGAATTGGACGGCCCATATAAGGGGTATACCCTCTCAACACGGTCTTTTCCATACGCCTCTCCGTCGCAAAGCGATATAGGAGGAGGGTTAAGGGGTATCCAGTGCCGTACCACGAATATCGGGCCCGTGTAGGTTGGCTAAGTGTATGGTGGTTAATGTCTTCAGCGACACGCTCCACTTATTCAGGTTATTATGTCTTATGAAAGCTTTCTTCTTTTATTCTTTTCTTTTTCCTTTTCTTTTCTTTTCTTTTTGCACTTTTTGCTTTTGCTAAACGAGAAACAAAAACAAACTCAGACACAAGCCCTTAGAATCTCCGGGTTCCCAACAAAACGAGAAAGGAACGGGAGTCTCACAAGACACTTAGTGAAGGGAGTCTATTAAAGGTAAGTCTCGACTAGAACCCGAGTTAGGGTCGAAAATACTCCAACCGATTACTTTTAGAAAGAAGTTTAAGAACGACTTCTCAACTTCGATAACGAGATCCAGGAAATAAAGCAAAACAAAAAAACAAAATGAAAAGAAAAACGAAAAGGTTTTCACTCCCTTTTTTCTCCATTTTCACACAAAAATTTTAAATTTTAAGCAAAAACTAGGAAACAAAGAATAAAACGACTAGGTGATCTACCCTTGAAACAGAATATCTCCCCTCCACACTTAAAACTCCACAATGTCCTCATTGTGGGAAGGTGCCACATGAAAAGGGTAGAGAACCTATAAGACACAAACAAACGAAAACAGCTAGCAGGTAGAAAATGGTGGCGACCCGAGCCCACACGGCTCCAACAGCAAACGAAATCCCAACACAGACACTCATAGGGGTTCGCCACCCAAAAGAAAACCAAGCATGCGACGGATCATGATAAGGATTCACATACAAAGAGTAAGGTGGAAAGATATTACCTCAATCACTCTATAAGCGTTGAAAATAGCGATCCGAAGTCGTCGTTCAAGAGAGTCAGATCAACGTTAGAGTAAAAGACGACTTTTCAATTATACAATTCGCATGCGAGACAAAAAGCAAAAGAAAGGAAAAACTATCTTAAGAGATTATGAAAAGAAAATGAAAAGCTGAAAATATGAACAAAATATACATTGCCAGTGACTTACCTTATCCCCGAATCTCACTCATTGAGGCGGGAAATAAGGGTGAAACTCGATGTACACTAACCGAAACAACTAATTCATTGCATTCATCCCAAATAACATTCGGTTACATCCATCCATGACCCAAAATACAAACGAGAGACGCTTAAACAACAGTCCAACCCACCAAAAACAACAAACAAACAACAAACAAACAACCCTAAGACAACCATCCAACAACCCGACAAACATGAATGATAAACAAAGCAAGGAAAAACCCGAGCAACCTAGCTGAACAATCCCCAAAATATGTGAGCTCATGCCAAAAGAAATTGAGAGACCAACAATCCAAAACCACCAGACATCGCAACTCCAAAACCCCAAAGAAGCACTCCCCCCCACTTATACTTCACAAAATAAAGTAAATAGACAATGATAAAGGTCGGGTGGGGGTGGGGTGCTTACAAATGGTCCTCAAGCGGACCCTCCTCGCGGAGGACGGGGTTGGAGCTGCGACTGGATGCTAGCCAGCGTCTCCTGTTGGATCTCAAGCAATCCTTGTAAGTTTTCGATCAGCAATTGCTGGTTTTGGATGAGCTCTCGTTGGACTTGAAACTCATCATGAAGCTCCTGGAGTTGCTCGTTGATACGCTTAAGAGCGGCGTCCCGTTGTTGAATCGGCTCGGCTTCATCCCCTTGTGCTTGTTCTTCTTCCTCTTCATCCTGTTCTTCCTCCTCTTCTTCGTCTTCGTCTTCACCGTCCTCCGCTCGATCCCCGGGATCACCCACCACAAATCGATCCCCAAAGGTTTGGCTACACGACCAATTGCGTTGGTCGGAGACATCTAGGTGTTGTTCGGCATTGTCGTCGCCCAAATGAATTACGACGCTGTGGAGTTTGTTCCCGTGACGGTATAATGTTCGCGTCCTGTGTTTCTCCAGGAATTCCATCTTTCGTAGGTGAACACCATCGATAGGATCGGGGAAATAGCGGGGAGTCCACTTGCTCAGATAGGACTCGAACCCTTGCTTTCTTAGGAAATGGGTGATGATGTGACCCATACCGATAGTCATGTTCCGGGTTTCAAGGGTTATTTCCCAGAGGCAATGGAGGATACATGAGCCGGTGTTGACCCGGTGACCGTTGATCGCATTATAGAGGACGAAGAGGTCGTCTTTCGGGATGCTTGAACGTCCGGCGTCACGGCCAAAAACAGAGTTCGAAATGATGCGGTGGAAGATGCGGACGCTCAGATTACAGAAATCCCTAGCCTTAGAGTTGCTTGGGCAATAGTACTTTGTTCGTTGCGATCGAACCCTCGGGTAACGTCTCCTCCAGCAAGTAAGCTCTTTCATAGCTTCTTGATCATCGAATTTGACGAACTCACCATAGGGTATGCCGTCCTCGGGAAGGCCTAGAGCATTGCATAAGTCGTTGAGCATACATTCCACCTCCTTTTTGTTCACGATGTATGAAAAGGAGGCGTTGGATGTGCCGTCTTCTTTTACCACCAAAGAGCTAAGGCATTCGAGCACCAGTTGCTCGATGATCGGTTCGTTGATTGTGGCAAAGATTTCCCATCCCATGACTTTAATGAAGAAGTCCATGCTCGGTTTACAGAAAATATCCCTTGCTGTCTCCTCATGATAAAGATCCGGAGCACAAATTTTTCGCTTCTTTAGCCGCTCATACCGGGCCTTGTGTATATCGTCCCGAAAATTGATTTTAATTTTCGGGTCGCATTGAATAACCGAGGCCGGTTGATCCTTGTATCGAGTTTTATCGGGCTCAACCGAGGTTGATGGGGCGGGGGTTGATTCCGGCTCGGTCCGGGAACGTTTCGCTCGACCCAAAAATCCCGAGTAACACAAAACACAATCAACCACAAGATTCAATCCCAAAAACAAGCAATGCACTCCTAATCTCGGCAAAATCAACCAAAAACTCAAACTCCAAACTCAATCAATCCATCCAATCAAAGCCACAAGCAATTTACATGAGATTCAACTAGAAGTTCACCAAAGACACTCCCAACAATAAATTACAATCCAAAATTCCAACCCCAAATTCCACTTACTCGCCCAACGAAGACCGAACAAGCGATTTCACCATATTCAACCCAAATAAGTAAGAAATCTAGTGTTTAGTCATCACTAAGTCAAGGAATACCTGGATTAAAGTGATGGGGAACTCCTCTTGCTAATTTCGACCCCCATAAGCAACAAGAGAACTGAAATTTGCTTGAAGATGGTCCGAAAATGGCGAACACAACAGCTAGGGCACGGTTGTAGGAGAAAGTTGGCAGAAATGGAGGAATTGGTGGTGGGTTTGTCGAATTTTGGAAGGGAGTTAGAGGATTAGGGTTTGGTGAGAGTTTTCGAAGGTGAGAGTGAGGAAGAAAGTGAAAGAGAAATGAGGGGGAAATAACATTGAACCCCCGACATATCGCAGGTTTTCGACAGACCGTGGCCACGGTCCATTTGACCGTGGGCACGGTGTGATTCGGGTGAGGGAAAAAGAAGGGAAAAAGAAGGGAAAAGCAGGGCGGAGACCATGGCTGCGATAAACCTCACCCGTGGTCACAGTAATGTTCGGGACCAAAATTTTCAAGAATCATGTTGCGATGAGACCGTGGCTGCGGTGACTTCCACCGTGGTCACGGTGATCTTCGGCTTGGCTAAACTGGGAGCAACTTTGAGTATGCTGGCCGTGGCTGTGGTGACTCCCACCGTGGGCATGGTCCCTTTCGGTTCATCTCCAGCATCTACAAGGCTCAAAACTTGGAGAAAAATTGTTAAGTCCTAAAATCTACCCTCTTGTCATCCACTCCCTTTTCTTTCTCGCTCAATTATCATTCAAGGATACTCTCCAATCGCTCGAAAACACTTTCAAACCCCGACTCTCATAGAACCACTGTCGATTTTTTTTTTAAACTCAAAAAACTTTTCTAATAAAATAAAACAAAGGAAGAAGAAAAGCACTAAAATAAAGGAAATAAAAATGAAAGAACTAAAAATTGAAAGAAAACACTAAAAGAGGGGAAGTAGTTCATACCTCTCCCGGGTGCTTGTTTTGTAGGTCCTAGCTCGACCTTTTCCAATGCTTTTCAATTTCCAAAATCCGCGAGGTATGTCACAATTGTCCCGACATATTCCTCGCCCATGATGTATGGTTTGAGTTTCGATGAGTTTTCTTTGAAACACTTCCCTTGGGCATCTTTCAACTCAACTACTCCGGCGGAAAGAATTCACACTATTTCGAATGGTCCGGACCACCGTGATCTCAATTTCCCAGAGAACAACTTTAGCCTTGAATTGAAAATGAGAACCCTATCGCCTACCACAAACTCACGTCGGTTCAACCTCTTGTCATGCCATGCTTTCGTTCTCTCCTTGTAGATCTTGTTATTCTCATATGCATGACGCCTCAACTCCTCAAGCTCTTCTAATTGAAATAACCGACTACCTCTCGAAATTCAACTTCTTGATTGCCCACAGGGTTTTGTGCTCAAGTTCGACGGGGAAGTGGCACGCCTTCCCGTAGACAAGACGGTAAGGAGTAGTGCCGATCGGTGTCTTGAAAGCGGTGCGGTATGCCCACAAAACTTCATCCAATTTTTCTGCCCAATCTTTCCTTGAAGAGTTAACCGTCTTCTCTAAGATTTCCTTGATGGCACGGTTGGAGATTTCCACTTGACCTTGTGTTTGTGGATGGTAAAGAAGTCCCTTCTTATGCTTGATGTCGTACTTCTCCAAGAGAGACTCGAATCTCTTTTCGATGAAATGGGAACCATTGTCACTAATGATGACCCGTGGAATGCTAAATCTTGGGAATAGGGTCTTTTTCAAGAATTTCGAAACGGATTTCCCATCACATCTTACACATGGTATGGTCTCGACCCACTTTGTGACATAGTCTACCGTTACTAGGATGTATTGGAAACCTATTGACGACGGGAAAGGACCCATGAAGTCCAATCCCCATACATCGAAAGCTTCCACCTCAAGAATATAGTTCAATGGCGCTTCATTCTTCCGGGAGATGTTACCGAACCTTTGACACCTCTCACATTGCTTAACATGCAGATGGGCCTCACGAAAAAGAGTCGGCCACCAATAGGCGGTTTGCAAAACCCTTGCCGCCGTCTTTTGGGGGCCACCGTGACCTCCCACCGGAAATTCATGACAATGGGTCAAAATAGATTGCACTTCACTCTCGGGATTACATCGCCGGTACATCCCGTCATTTCCAAGACGGAAAAGGAAAGGATCATCCCAAAAGTAATGCTTCATGTCGTGGAGGAATTTCTTCTTTTGATGATGGTTCAAGTGTTGAGGGATCACTTCGCTCTCCAAATAATTCACAATATCCGCATACCAAGGATGCGAGTTGATAGCCAAGAGTCGCTCGTCCGGGAAAGCGTCTACAATCGGTTGGCTGTCTTCCAAGTCGACAAGAATCCTCGAAAGGTGATCGGCTACGACATTCTTCGTGCCCGCCTTATCGCGGATTTCCAAATCAAATTCTTGGATAAGCAAGACCCACCGTATAAGTCTCGGTTTTGTCTCCTTCTTTCCCATCAAGTATTTGATAGCGGCATGATCTGTGTAGACTACCACCTTAGAGAACATGAGGTATTGCCGGAATTTGTTGAGCGCAAAAACGATCGCCAAAAGCTCCTTTTCCGTGGTAGTGTAGTTCCTTTGGGCGCTATCAAGCGCATGGCTTGCGTAATAAATGACCCTTGGCTTCTTGTCTATTGTTTGGGTCAAACACACTCCTATGGCGAAGTCGCTCGCGTCGGCCATAATCTCAAAGGGTAGCGTCCAATCCGGAGGTTGAACTACCAGAGCGGAATTCAAAGCCTGCTTCAACCTATAAAACGACTCAAGGCACTCATCAGTGAAAATGAAAGGGGCATCTTTGCACAAGAGGTCAGTTAGAGGGCGAGCAATTTTTGAAAAATCCTTGATGAACCGGTGATAAAAACCGGCATGGCCAAGGAAACTACGCACCCTTAGCAGGCTGGGGGTGGTAGGCGCTCTATAACCTCAACTTTGGCCTTATCTACTTCGATGCCCTTAGAAGAGATTAAGTGACCCAGAACGATACCTTGTTCCACCATGAAGTGGCATTTCTCCCAATTCAGAACTAGATTGACTTCCTCACAACGAGTTAACACTTTCTCCAAATTTAGCAAACGGTCATCGAAAGAATTACCGTACACAGAAAACTCATCCATAATGACTTCCATGCATTTTTCAATGAAATCGCTAAAAATAGCCATCATACAACGTTGAAAAGTCCTAGGGGCATTACATAAACCAAATGGCATGCGACGATAAGCAAATGTCCCATGGGCAAGTGAAGGTGGTTTTTCTTGATGTGAGGGTGGATTGGAATTTGAAAGAAACCCGAGTACCCATCCAAAAAACAAAAATGCGAATGACCCGCCAACCGTTCTAACATCTGGTCAATAAAGGGAAGAGGGAAATGGTCCTTCTTTGTTACTTTGTTTAATTGGCGGTAATCGATACACATCTGCCAACCGGTGACGGTCCGGGTACTAACCAGTTCTTTCTTTTCATTTTCAATTACGGTCAATCCACCCTTCTTGGGCACATTGACGGGCTTACCCATTCACTATTTGCGATGGGAAGATGATCTCGTGACTAGCAACTTTACTACTTCCTTTTTAACCACTTCTTGCATGTTGGGATTTAAGCGACGTTGGGGTTGCCTGGTAGGCTTGGCATCTTCTAGCAAATCAATCGAATGCATGCATATGGAAGGGGATAAACCTTTCAAGTCTTCTATCCTATAACCTAATGCACCCCTATGTTTTCTAAGCAAATCAAGCAACTTGGACAATTCAAAATCATTCAAATTCGCATTCACAATGACAGGATAAGATTTCTCATCATCCAAGAAAGCATATTGGAGGGAAGGGAGTAAAGCTTTAAGCTCTAAAGGAGTAGAAGATTGAATTTGAGAAGAAGACATACATTTGAAGATCGCATCTTGAATCTCCATACACTCCATATAAGGCTCATCAATAATAATCTCCTTATGCATGGGTGAAGAGTCAAGAAGGTTGGTGAAGAAAGTAATATCGGTGCCGTCGGTCTCAAATTGGAAAGACTCTAATAAGCAAGCTCCCAAGGGATCATCGCAAATAGATTCAAGAAGATGGGAGTCCTCAATATACTCATCAACAAGGATTTCCATCATATCAATGGCACAGCATGAATCCCCATACGAAGGACCCTTCAATGACCCCTCAAGTTGAAAAATTATGCTTTCATTCCCGACATTCAACGACATGCTTCCATTCTTCACATCGATAATGGCTCCCGCCGCAGCAAGGAATGGCCTTCCCAAAATAATAGGGATGTTGTTATCTTCCTCTATCTCCAAGATCAAAAAATCACAAGGAATCAAAAACTGCCCCACTTGGACCGGGATGTCTTCAAATATTCCCAACGGTCTTCGCACGGAACGGTCGGCCAATTGAAGGTTAATTGTTGTAGGAGCAAGATCGTCGAGATTTAACTTCTTGCAAATCGAATAAGGCATGACGCTTACACTTGCTCCTAGATCATAAAGGGCACGGCCAATCCGCATATCACCAATGGTGCATGGAATAGAAAAACTTCCGGGGTCGGCTAATTTCTCCAGTGATTTGTAATCGATAATTGCACTACAATCCGCCGTCAAATGGATCGTAGATTTCTCTTGAATTCTTCTCTTGCTCGTGAGAAGCTCCTTCAAATGCTTCTTGAAGGACGGAACTTCAGAAATGGCATCAAGAAATGGAATGTTCACTTGAAGCTTCTTGAGCATCTCAATGAATTTTGAAAACTTTGCATCGGATTTTGGCTTTGCTAACCGATCGGGAAAAGGGACCGGTGGTAGCTTTGGCTTCTCAATAGTCTGGATTGGTTGTTCTTCTTCCACCATTTTTCCTTTCCCTTTCCTTAACTTCTCCATCTCCTCTTGTTCTTTACTAGACTCTCCCAATTCATCCTCATGTGCTCTCTCAGCTAACTCACCCAATACTAACTCACTTTCCCGCTTCTCTAACAAATCTCCCTCATCCGAGATGTCCACCACGTCACCTTCCTTGTCACCCAAGACCTCCTCTCCCACCATTCTAGGTCCATCAATCTCCTTGCCACTCCTCAAAGTAATCGCATTAAGTTGCCCCTTTGGGTTAGGTTGGGATTGGCTAGGCAAAGATTGGATAGGTTGAGATTGTTGTGCCAATTGGGCCAATAGTAACTCGAGGTTCTTAACGCGAGTTTGGTCCTTTTCTCGGTCTAAGGCCATCTTTTCTTGAGATAAGGCTATCTTCTCTTGAGTTAAGGCCAACTTTTGGAGGGTTTGGTCAAGGGTTTCTTGTTGTGATGGTTTGGGTGCTTGGGAAGATTGACCTTGGTGAGGATTTTGGTGGTGGTTTTGGTGGTATTGGCGGTGATTTTGATGTGGGAAACCGGGGGGTGGGTTTTGGTTTAGGGGAGCTTGTTGGTTGTATGCGTAATTTCCACGGGGACGAATGGGGGTTTGATTGGTATAGGAGAGGTTATTGTTGGGATAGATGGCTTGGACTTGCTCGGTTTGATACTCGTCACATCGCTTCAAAGAATGTGGCCCTCCACAAAAATCACATACCAAGACACGGGCATTCGTAATAAGCATAGGTACTTCTTGGGCCGCCTTTACTTGCCTCGTGGTTTCCTCCAAAGCTGCCTTTTGTTGCATCTCAAGAACGACATTCATGAGAAATTTAATGGTAGGGTTGCTTTCTAGAGGAGAACCATCTCTTGGACCACGGCCGCCTCCCCAATGAGGAGAGTTTTGAGATAGCTCGTGAAGAAATACGTTTGCTTCCTCCGTCGTCTTCTTGAGGAACATGCCTCCCGAGGCATGATCGATGGATTCTCGCAAAGAGCTACTCAATCCGGAATAGAAGTGATGCAATAATAACCAATCCTCAAGATTATGATGTGGACACCTCCGTTTGAGACCTTTGAATCTCCCCCATGCTTCGAATAACGACTCATCGGGCTCTTGCTTGAAGCTCATGATGGCTTGCCTCAACCGACACGTCTCATCATTGGGGAAAAACTTTTGAAGAAAGTCGCGGCTAAGGGCATCCCATGTTGAATAAGTTCTGGGCGGACACGTGTTGAGCCATAATAATGCTTTCCCCTTCAAGGTAAGAGGGAAAAACTTCAGCTTCATGTATTCGGCGGAAACTCCATTCATTTGTATGAAGCCGATGCGTTGCTCAAATATGTTGATGTGGTCAATAGGATTTTCATGGTCTCCTCCATGGTACGGGGTGTTCTCAAATATTTCCAATAAATATGGCTTGAACTCGAACGATGCATTCGGTGGTAATTCTGGTAATGTGATGGGATCGCCTCCCGTACCCGACGATGGTAAGGAATATGATGCTAAGGTACGGGGTGGAATTTGCTCTCCTTCAGCCATTGGAATTTCGATCGCCTCTCGCTCCCTTTGTTGTCTAGCTCGTCTCGAACCGGCGTTAGCTTGTCGAATAATACTCTCTGGATTCGGGTTCGGTGGAGTTACAGGAGTTGGCCTCGTCGAGAGCGAGTCCGCATGCACAAAAGGAACAAACAGAAGAATGAAATTTCCAATAACTAAGGATAACAAAATCTCTGCAGTGAAATGATCTTAAACAACCTAAAGACAAAGAGCTAAGCTAGGTGCGCTTGCTCCCCGGCAACGGCGCCATTTTGTTAGTCGAGTGGTTTGTAAGACCACGGTTTTATCGTTCTTCCACAGGGAGCTAGGGGCCTTAGCTGCAAATAGTTGACTTTAGGTAGGGTTTAGGATCATGAAAGGATGAAAGACTTTAGGGTGAAAACAACACAAACACGCTATGTTCAGTCAAAATTGGTGAAACAATGGGTGTCGGGAGACTTTCGGGATGCAAATGGGAATGAGAAAATGGGTTTCGCAACAAGAGAGTAACGAGAAAGGGAAATCAAATGAAATTTCGTTAGAAAAAAATAGCCACCGGACTTCCTCTTTCAAGGATAGTCTGGATTAACTTCCCCAAAATCCATAGACAGACCCGGGAAGGTCAATAGAACGAAATTTTCTAGTTAGTTTCTATTCGCTTTCGCGAACTAGAATACTAGCTATCCTAATTCCTACCTTCCAACCAGCATTGGATGTATTCGGGATGCTTTCGCACCTAAATACATCCCACTTGAGGGAAGGATAGGATTAGGAAGTTGATTTCTCAACTAGTTACTCACTAAAATTGCTAACCCAAACCTAATTACCAATTCACACCCTTAATATCTCCCTAACCCATTAAGGTTCTAGCCACTAAACATCCTAACTATCATGTTAATAACATCAACAACTTCATTCATGCTTAAAAGAGTAAACAAGATGACAATAAACATTCAATAACACCAATAATATCAATAACAAAACAGAGATTAGTAAATAAACAATAAATTAGAGAGAGATAGGTTAAGAAATGCTCATTGATTGTGATGACAAGGGAGAAAACTTCAGAATAATAAAGCTCCCATGCTCCAAAGTCGAAAATAATCCTTAAACTTCCAATAATAATCAAGAGAATCCAATACAAGAACTAATAATCTCAGCAAAGATCTTACTTAATCCCTCTAATCTAAGACTTCCCAAAATGTGATAAAGAGTGCTAAAGTATCATAAAAGATAGATAAAGTTGCTGTCCAATCCCCCTTGCTAAAATGACCTAAAATACATTAAATAGTAATCAAGGTTGTTACTCAAAACTTATCATTTTACACAACAGACAAAACTGGCCCGCAGGGGACCGTGGGCACGGTCAGGGTGACCGTGACCACGGTCCTGCGTAAGGTAGGCGATTTCTTCTCTTCGCTTCGCACCGCCGTGGGCACGGTCTCCATGCACCGTGGTCACGGTATAGGCGATTAGGACTGACAACTTTTTGCTCCTTCGCAGCACCGTGGCTACGGTCTTGGGAGACCGTGGCCACGGTCTACTTCGGTCAGCTTCTTCTTTAGGCATGGTGAAGATCCTACCGTGACCACGATAAAAGTGACCATGACCACGGTCTAGTTCGGGTGCAAGGCCTCGTCACTTTAGTCTTGGCTCCATCATACCGTGGCTATGGTCTCTGTGACCATGACCACGGTCTCTCTCGGCCATAGTTCTTTCCAGAGTACTCTTCAGCCGTTGCCTCCGCTTCCGCTGCCTTTCGACATGGCCGGCCCTTCTAATCCTCTGCCTTTGACACGACCAAGGCTCAGGGAATCTTAGGAAATCTCGGGATTCCCAAGATTGGTACAAAATTGGCCCATTTAGATTCGTTTTGAGTGAAACCCTTCGGAAACAACAAAAGTAACTAAAACGCATTAAAAGTTATTAAAACAAACTATGAAACAAGTCAAAAGCCTAAGGATTTAGGCGGTATTTAGACACGAAATCGGGTCTAAACAGTAGCATAGATCCTTTAACAAGATCTACTTGGTGTTGAAACTCTTGATTTGGTGGTAGCCTTCGATGACACTCTTGTATGATGATATCTTTAGGGAACATATGAGAGAAACGTTCCACAAGAGATTTCAAGAATGAACGAACATTTGATGAGGCCGTTTTGCTTCCGTCCAAATGTACAAGAATAAGGCTCTTTTGCTTTCCAAATTCATGTTACTCATTCTCCATAAGTGTCACAATGTTGCTCATATTCTCCTTTGGCCGTGTGGTATAAGATGGAAGTAGAGATGTCTCTTGATGCATGATATTCCTATCAAGCAACTTTGGTCTTTTCAACAAAGTATGACAAGTATCCATAAAAGTAATATCACACCATAATGATTCTCTACAATCCTTGTAAATGGAAAGACTTACTAAACTTCTTGGATCCTCATGAATGTCTTTGTTATGGCTTAGCCATTTTGTAGGGCGTGAATAGCTCTCTAAGTTTAACGTGTGGATCATTGTTGTAGAGGCGTCTATGTAACCATAGGAGGCACAACTTTCTCCTTCTTTGATCAATGAACATACTTCTCCTTTGTTGCTACAATGAGAGATCTTGCACTCTCTTTGTTGATGTTCATTCAGCACACATACTTATTTCAAGGCTCTCCTTACCACAAGCAATTCTTCTACATACTCCTCTTCTACTATATTTTCCTCCTCAAATAATTCATTATCATACGTTTGGTACTCAACCAAAGACACTTCTTTCTTGTTAGGACACTCCAATCAATGTGACCTAAACTTTGGCAATGACAACATCTCCTTTGGAAAAGGGTTTTTGGTTCTTGGATAGTGGATTTGGGGAGGGTTTAGGGCTGTTTTCTGGTGCTTTTGTCGTGGAACTGTGTGGGAGATATGGGTGGTCTTTGTTGTGTAGGGAATGGGTGTGTAAGAGGGGATGAATTTTGTGGAGTTTGGTTTATGTCCAAAGGTTCTTTACTCTTAATTCTCCTTTGTCTTTCAACATTAAGAGCTAACGAACTTAATTCATCCAAAGTTTTATATGGTACCATTCAGCAATATGTCTAATATAATCATCAAGAACAATTAGATAACATACCAAAGTTTGTTGATCCTCCTCCTTAAGATTACACTTCCAAAGTAGACGTTTGAACTCCCTTGTATTTTCCTTCACACTTTTGCTCCCGTGTGCCAATCTTTGAAGCTTGTAATAGTTATCTTGGAGATAACTTTGTGGTAGAAACTTCCCTTGCAACTTGCATTTCATCTTATTCCATGTACGAATCTTGTCGTTGCCCTTAGCTTGCCTCTTCTTTTGTAGATTTGTCAACCAAATGGACGCATGCTTGCGCAACTTTAGGGCCACATACTTCATTTTCTTTTCATCATGTACTTCTTTAAGATCAAAAACTCTTTCAATAGTTTGCATCCAATCTAAGAAGTTTTCAAGATCAAGATTACTATCAAATTACGGAATCTCCACTTTGAAATCAAATCGTTCCTCCATTCTTGGACGTCCACTTCGTCACCTTGGGGTTTCCCAACATAAGAATCATCTCGCATCTCTCTATGTTGAAGATGCATATACTTCTTTGTTTGGTCGGTGAGGTAAGTGACTTTTTGCTTCAATCTTTCTACATTCTCTTGGGAATTCATGGGAGAATTCGTAGGAGAATTTGTACTAGCCGAGAATGGCTCATACGTGCATCTATTCATGAGAGTCACTTGAATGAAGCAAGTCACTTGCTTAAGGAAGATGCTTTAATAAGAAGCAATATGCTAGTTAACATGCTTGAATCAAGAGTACTTGGGTTTGAGTATATCCAACCGTTGTATGAAGAAGATGATGATTTTAAAGAAATGTATGAGGTATGTAAGAAGCATCATCAACTCTTTCATATTAGTCATGGATTTCTTTTCAAAGGAAATCAACTATGTATTCCAAAGGGTAGTACTCGTGAAGTCTTGATCTTGGAAGTACATGGAGGATCTCTATTTGATCATTCGAGTATTAAGACGACGTATTTCAAGATGAAAGAGTATTATTTTTGGCCTAGTATGATCAAGGATATTGAGTATGTAATCAAACGTTGCAATGCTTGTGGTCTTTCTAAAGCTCATGAAGATATCAACTTGAATCACATGGTTGAAATGCCAAGGATTCAAAGAAGTCAAGCGCTATAGTCATTCATGATCATTCAAAGATGGATCGTTTCATACTATGTCATATTACTTATGATGAAAGCAAAGTTGTGAAACTATACTTTGAAGTTGTGAAGTTACATGGGATTTCTACATCCGTGGTGAATAATCGCGAATCAAAGTCCTATATTGTCAATGGATTATTTTGGAAGAAGTTGATGAAGTTTAGTAAAGGAGTCTATGATGACTTAAAAGCCTTTAAGAAGAGAGCTTGTAATCTCTTGCGAAGAAGCAAGGCGAATAAGAGAGTTGATGCTCACAACACTTATGGAAAGGTCTCTTACAAGAAGAAAGTAAAGCTTAGAAGAGAAGGGCCATATGATCCCTTACAAGTGATTTGAAGTCATATTCATGGAGAAAAAATGCTCAAAGTTTGAGGACAAACTTTTTCAACCAAGGGAGTATGATGTATATTTGATAGCCATACACATCAAGGTCATCAAGGAACACATCAAAAGCCTAATCATGGGAAGATACTTGTTGCTTACTTAAGCTTACTTAAGCATACATGGAGAAAGAGTAAGTCATTGATGTATATTTGGTCCCAAATACACATCATGGGAACCAAATACAAGCTTATATGGAAGAAGAACTTCGATCACTCTCATCACTCTTAACAATGAATGACTTCATCAAGTGCAATTTGATACTTTGCTCTATAACTCAAGATCCATAAGCTATTGGGAAAGTCATCTTGGAGCCGAAGATAGATCATTCAAAGAGCTTTCTAATGGTTTTTGAATCTTGAAGATTGGAGAAGAATTGAGCAAGATATCAATGTTTCTTTCTAGCTATGTACATTTTGATTCTTTATGATGTCATATTTGTAATAGATGATGTAAGCTAGAAAACCATTGTATTCTTGATATATGGCACGCCTAAGGGGTCCTAGAGTACTATAAATAAACCCTTTGGGAGGCCTTTGTAATCATTCATTCATCATTCACAAATAATACAAAGTAAACTTCTAAAGGCTACATGCTTTTGAGTTCTCTCTAGCATTTGCTAGAAACGATTCTCCCTCTAGGGAATCGTCCAAATCTCTTCTTCTATTCCTTGCTTGGCTAGCTTGGTTGGTGATAGGAAGAGTTGAAGATCTTCTTGAAGTGGTGTGTCTATATCTTCAAGAGTTTCTCAAGCCATATCAAATCTATCATTCGTTCATCTCATTCATCAATTGGTACATTCCATTGAATCTTTTTTATTTCTATCTTGTTTTCCATCATTCGTTTGATTCTTTAAGAACTTAGAGAGGAAGATTCTTATCTTTGTTCATAAAGATCCTGATTTTTGTGAGTAATGAGGTCTCTTTGATCCCATTATACAACACACACACACACACAGCTGCTGACTGAAAAAACAATAGCTAATTGGAAATAATCAGTTGGACTAGATGACAAACCGATGAGGAAATAAAAGGACAGACTTACTTACAACTGATACAGACAAATTACTGTTGCAATCAAGGGCAAAGGACTCTCACATTCATGCTCCTACCGACACACCAGAGCATGGATGATCAAGCACAGCTGACACTTGCTAGATTCTTGCCAAAATCCAGTGACAGGAGCTGATTTCACCCAAGATTGAGAGTTATCTAATACTCACAAACATACAGAGATACTAAGACACTCGAGAATGCTATTAAATGAACACTGAGATGCCTTTCATTGATAGAAAACTTCAGAATATAAAGGAAACTAACAGTTTGATTAGCAGCTGCTTAACATAAGCTAATCTACCTAATCTCCCTGATTTAATCTAACTTACAAAGCTTAAAATAAATACAACTGATTACGTCCTTATCTATCTAATATGATCCAGATTACATTTTCTTAGAAAATAAAAGAAAAGTGCTGGCTAAATTTTAATTGGAGCAATTTGCCAAAGGGTTGCAAAATGAACCAATGGGAGGCTTTCCTGCCCAAGGGGGTAAAATTAGATGTTATTGAGGTAATTCCTGCGTGACTACTAACCTGGAAATAATCTCAACAGGTTAATATTAGGCTAGAAAGACCAAAACAACCCTTAGGGACAGATAACAAAACATATAGCCTCAGAACTGAGGTTCTGCAAAAATTAATAACAAGCAACCCTGCTGGGAATGCTTATTCTGGCACCTGAATCTTACTGTTGCCATGCTCGATCATGCAAGGACTTGGCCTTCACTTGAAAATGGCATGACAAGGAATAAAAAACTCCTTGGGAACCTTGGCTGAATCTTCCTTAATCAATAGATATGACATTGAGAAAGACTGCTGCTTGGACTGTTGCTGATGGGAACTGGAGTTGGTCTAGATGACCAATGCTGCTGGGCTGAATTGCTGTGGGTGCGAGGATTTGCTTAACAAGTGTTTAGCAAGCCTGGATGGATGTTGTGGATGGATTGGTGGTTGCTGGTGATGCTGTAAACTTCCTGTTGGGTATCTGAACTGTTGAGAAATATGCTGAATAGCCTGCTGTCTGTGCTAGGATTTGGAAGCTTGCTGTTTCTTTTGGAAATGCTTCCTTAGCTGCTGAGTTTGGTAAATCAACATGGTATCCTCCTTGTGCTGCTCCTGAAAGTGCTGGTGAAGCTCTTATAGATGCGTCCTTTGCTGATGTTGCTGCTGCTGCTGGTTGTTCTTCATGATGGTCTCCATCAAAGTCCTTTGTAATCATTCATTCATCATTCACAAATAATACAAAGTAAACTTCTAAAGGCTACATGCTTTTGAGTTCTCTCTAGCATTTGCTAGAAACGATTCTCCCTCTAGGGAATCGCCCAAATCTCTTCTTCTATTCCTTGCTTGGCTAGCTTTCTTGGTGATAGGAAGAGTTGAAGATCTTCTTGAAGTGGCGTGTCTATATCTTCAAGAGTTTCTCAAGCCATATCAAATATATCATTCGATTCTTTCAATCGTCCACTGGTACATTTGATTTGACTCCTTTGATTTTCTTATTTCATTCATTCATTTGATCCTTAAGAACTTAGAGAAGGAAGATTCTTATCTTTGTTCATAAAGATCCTGATTTCGTGTGTAGTGTGATCTCTTTTGATCCCATTATACATCAATAATGTGCTACAAGAGGCTCCCAAAGGGTCTAATTATAGTAATCCTAGGCCCCTTAGGCGTGACCCTCCTTTCAAGAAACAAGGATTACAAGCTTACATCATTCAATACAAAGATGACATCACAAACTACAAAAAAGACTCTTATGTACATAGCTAAAAGAAACAATGATAACTTGCTCAATTCTACTCCAAATCATGTGATCCAAAAACCATAAGAAAGACATTCCAAAGATCTTCATTTGACTCTTAGACTTCATCTTGAATAGGATTATAGATGTTGAGATATTGAGCAAAGTATTCCCATATAGTCGTGGATGTCATTCATAGCATGATTTGATAAGGACTTGATTTCTTCTTCAATAGAAGCTTAAATTTCCTCTTGATTACTTCCTTGATGTACTTTAGCGTCCACATGTACATCACTATTGAATGCAAACTTTGCCTGTGGTAGCAAAGTATCTCAACTGCCTTTGTTTCTTGCCACCAAACTTCTCAAAAGTGAACCTAAGGTTCTGTTGGTAACCTCAGTTTGGCCATCTGTCTGAGGATGACAGGTGGTTCTAAATTTGAGTTGAGTTCCCATCTTCTTCCACAATGTGATACAGAAATTGCTTAGAAACTTGGTATCCCTTTCTGAAACAAAAGACCAAGGAATGCCATGTAACCTGACTACCTCTTGAAAGTATAAATCTGCAACTTTCACAGCATTATAGGTAGTATTGCAAGGAATAAAATGAGCCATTTTTGAGAATCTATCAACAACAACCATAATAGAGTCTTTACCTCTCTGGGTTCTTGGGAGTCCCACAATAAAATCAACGCTTATGTCTTCCAAAGGACTTCTAGGAACAGGCAAAGGGGTATAAAGCCCTTGGGGTAGGCTTTGACTCTTGGATAGCTGACATATGCTGCACCTCTTGATAAGATGCTCTACATCTCTTCCCATCTTTGGCCAGAAATAATGTTTCTTCAGCTAATCCTCTTCCATGTACTTCAGAGATTAATAATTCCCATATACTGCTTCTGGGAATGCATAATCTGCTTCCTTTGAATAAAAATCCATGATCTGTGTGATACAGACCCTGAGGATGCTGCTGACAAGCCAGAAACTTGTCTTTGAAATCATCATCTGTAGGATAAAGGACCTTCAGTTGCTCAAATCCTAGGATTCTGGAATCTAGGATATGTAATAAAAAAATCTTCTGGAAAGGGCATCAGCTCCCTTGTTCATGTTGCCTAATTTATGATGGAACATGAAATGAAAGGATTGCATAAATCAATCCACTTAGCATGTCTGGGATTAACCTTGTGCTGTCCTTGAATATACTTCAGGGCTTCATGATCACTATGCAGGATAAATTCTCCTCCAACCAAGTAATGCCTCCAATGCTCAAGAGCTCTGATAATTGCATAGAACTCCTTGTCATAGTGTTGTATTTCTTCTTTGCTTCATTTAATTTCTCACTGAAATAAGCTATAGGCCTGCCTTCTTGAGATAAGACAGCTCCTATGCCAACTCATGAGGACAATCAACTTCAAAGACCTTAGAAAAGTTGGGCAATGCAAGTACTAGTGTTGTTGTCAGCTTCTCTTTGATCTGTTCAAAGGACTTATGTGCTGCTTGAGTCCATTGAAAAGACTTTCCTTTGATAACTTCAGTCATGGGTGCCATAATAGTGCTGAAATATCTCACAAATCTTCTGTAAATTGAAGCTAGCCCATGAAAACTCCTTACTTGTTGTATAGAACTAGGTATAGGCCACTCTTGAATGGCCTTTGATGGAGACCATCATGAAGAACAACCAGCAGCAGCAGCTTCATCAGCAAAGGAGGCATCTATAGGAGCTTCACCAGCACTTTCAGCAGCCACACAAGGAGGAGACCATGCTGATTTACCAAACTCAGCAGCTAAGGAAGCATTTCTAGAAGAAACAACTGGCTTCCAAATCCCAGCACAGACAGCAGGGTATTCAGCATGTTTCTCAGCAATTCAGATACCCAGCAAGAGGTTTATAGCATCACCAGCAACCACCAATCCATCCACAGCATCCATCCAGGCTTGTTACACACTTGTTAAGAAAGTCCTGGCACCCACAGCTATTCAGCCCAGCAGCATTGGTCATCCAGACCAACTCCAGTTCCCATCAGCATTAGTCCAAGCAGCAGTCTTTCTCAATGTCATATCTATCGATTAAGAAAGATTCAGCCAAGGTTCGCAACAAGTTTTTTGTTCCTTGTCATGCCATTTTCAAGTCCAAGCCAAGTCCCAGCATGATCGAGCATGGCAACAGTAAGATTCAGATGCCAGAATAAGCAGTCCCTGCAGGGTTGCTTGTTATTAATTTTTGCAGAACCTCAGTTCTGAGGCTATATGTTTTGTTATCTGTCCCTAAGGGTCGTCTTGGTCTTTCTAGCCTAATATTAACCAGTTGAGATTATTTCCAGGTTAGTAGTTGCGCGGGAATTACCTCGATAACATTAAATTCTACCCCCTTGGTCAGGAAAGCCTCCCATTGGCTCATTTTGCCACCCTTTGGCAAATTGGTCCAATCAGGATTTAGCTAGTATTTTTCTAAGCAAATGTAATCCGGATCATATTAGATAGATTAGGATGTAATGAGTTGTATTTATTTTAAGCTTTGTAAGTTAGATTAAATCAGGGAGATTAGGAAGATTAGCTTATGTTAAGCAGGTGCTAATCAAACTATGAGTTTCCTTTACATTCTTAAGTTTTCCATCAATGAAAGGCATCCCAGTGTTCATTCAATAGCATTCTCGAGTGTCTTAGTACCTCTGTATGTTTGTGAGTATCAGATAACTCTCAATCCTTGGTGAAATCAGCTCCTGTCACTGGATTTTGGGCAAGAATCCAGCAAGTGTCAGCTGTGCTTGATCATCCATGCTCTAGTGTATCTGTAGGAACATGAATGTGAGAGTCCTTTGCCCTTGATTGCAACTGTGGTGTGTCTGTGTCAGTTGTAAGCAAGTCTATCCTTTTATTTCCTCATCGGTTTGTCATCTAGTCCAGCTAATTGTTTCCAATTAGCTATTGTTTATTCAGCTAGCAACTGTGTGTGTGAGTGTATGATGCATTCTAGTTCAATATTATGATCTTTGTGAGCTAGCATACATCATCTTGGTACCAGAGCATTGTGTTCTGTCTTGGAGGAAGTTTGTTTCTAATCTTTCAGGATGTCGAGCAACAGTAAGACACCCCAGGAGATAGCATAGCAGGCTTTGAGAGAAAAGCATGAAATAGAGAGGCAAGTGAAGTATCTGAAAGATCAACTGAAGCGTTATGTTTATTTGAAGCAAAAGCAGATTCAGGAAGATGAGCTTGAGAAATAACAAGGTTATGAAGAGGAGGACGAAGCACAGAATGTCTATGAGGAAGAGGAGGAGGAGAATCCCTTTGGTGATTCTGGTTTCATGGGAGAAGTTGGTAGAGGGGTTCCAGCAAATAGAAGGTTCATTAGGAGAAATTATAGAATGAGAGGAGGTAGAGGAGGTCAGTATGATAGAAGAGGAAGTGATAAAGAAGACAGGAAGGATAGGGAAGAAAGAAGAGTGGAAAAATTAGACTTTAAGGTGGAGATACCTGAGTTTAAGGGAGATTTAGATGCTGAAGTTTTCTTAGACTGGTTGTAGACCGTTGAGAGAGTGTTTGATCTTAAGGAGGTTTCTGATGAGAGTAAGGTTAAGCTTGTTGCTCTCAAACTGAGAGGACATGCTTCAAACTGGTGGAGCTCTAAGGCTCACGAGGTGGAACAGCAAAGGAAGAGCAGGTTCAAGGAGTACCAATCCAAGCCTAAACTCATAACCTACCCCCAAAAACAGCCCTATTCTTACCAAAAGTCAGCTTACATTCCACCCCCTAGACCACAGTCCAACCCAGCTCCATAAAATAGACCCCCACTCCGAAAACCCCCAAAAACTCAGACACAAACCTAGCCACAAAGACCCCCAGCTCCAGAAGGAAGGCCATTTAATGAAAGAAGATGTTTCAGATGTCAAGGCCTGAGGCACATTGCCTCAGAATGCCTGATGTATAATGGGATCAAAGAGACCTCACTATACAAGAAAATAAGGATATTTATAAACAAAGATAAGAATATTCCTTCTCTAAGTTCTTAAAGAATCAAATGAATGATGGAAACAAGATAGAAATCAAAAAGATTCAATAGAATTTACCAATGGACGAATGAGAAGAACGAATGATAGATTTGATATGGCTTGAGAAACTCATGAAGATATAGACACACCAGTTCAAGAAGATCTTCAACTCTTCCTATCACCAACCAAGCTAGCCAAGAAAGGAATAGAAGAAGAGATTTGGGAGATTCCCTAGAGGGAGAATCGTTTCTAGCAAATGCTAGAGAGAACTCAAAAGCATGTAGCCTTTAGAAGTTTACTTTGTATTATTTGTGAATGATTGAATGAATGATACAAAGGCCTCCCAAAGGGTCTATTTATAGTATTCCTAGGCCCCTTGGTCATGCACTACATCAAGAATACAAGGTTTTCTAGCTTACATCATCAATTACAAATATGACATCATAAAGAATAGAAATGTATATAGCTAGAAAGAAACATTGATATCTTGCTCAATTCTTCTCCAATCTTCAAGATTCAAAAACCGTTAGAAAGCTCTTTGAATGATCTATATTCGGCTCCAAGTTGACTTTCCCAATAGCTTCATGGATCTTGAGTTATAGAACAAAGTATCGAATTGCATTTAATGAAGTCATTCATTATTGAGAGTGATTGAAGCTCTTCTTCCATGTAAGCTTGTATTTGGTTCCCATTATGTATATTTGGGACCAAATATACATCAATGAATTACTCTTTCTCCATGTAAGCTTAAGTAAGCTTAAGTAAGCAATAAGTATCTTCCCATGATTAGTCTTTTGATGTCTTCCTTGATGTATATAGCTATCAAATATACATCATACTCCCCCGGTTGAAAAAGTTTGTCCTAAAACTCTAAGCATTTCTTCTCCATGATTATGACTTAAAATCACTTGAAAGTGATCATATGGCCCTTCTCTTCTAAGCTTCACTTTCTTCTTGTAAGAGACCTTTCCATAAGTGTTGTGAGCATCAACTCTCTTGTTCGCCTAGCTTCTTCGCAAGAGATTACAAGCTCTCTTCTTAACAGCTTTGAAGTCATCATAAACTCCCTTACTAAACTTCATCAACTTCTTCCAAAATAACCCATTGACAATATAGGAGTTTGACTCTCGATTATTCACCATGGATGTAGAAATCCCATGTAACTTCACAACTTCAAAGTATAGTTTCACAACTTTGCCTTCATCATAAGTAATATGGCATAGTATGAAACGATCCATCTTTGAATGATCATCAACGACTAATGCCGCTTGACTTTTTTGAATCCTTCGCATTTCAACCATGAGATTCAAGTTGATATATTCATGAGCTTTAGAAAGACCACAAGCATTACAACATTTCATTACATACTCAATATCCTTGATCATACTAGGCCAAAAATAATACTCTTTCATCTTGAAATACGTCGTTTTATACCCGAATGATCAAATAGAGATCCTCCATGTACTTCCAAAATCAAGACTTCACGAGTACTACCCTTTGGAATACATAATTGATTTCCCTTGAAAAGAAATCCGTGACTAATAAGAAAGAGTTGTTGATGATGCTTCTTACATACCTCATATATTTCTTTAAAATCATCATCTTCTTCATACAATGCTTGGATATACTCAAACCCAAGTACTCTTGATTCAAGCATGTTAACTAGCATATTCCTTCTTATTAAAGCATCTTCTTTAAGCAAATGGCTTTCTTCATTCAAGTGACTCTCATGAATAGATGCACGTATGAGCCATTCTCGGTTTGCTTTCACCTTCTCTTTATCCACTTGGATTCCTTCTCTTGATAAGTCATACCCAAGGCATACAACAATGAACGGGAGGAATTGATTCTTCTTCAAGTCTCCGTATAGCTTCTCTTGCTCCATCATGTTCATGACTAACTCCAAGTGATTCATTCCGTAGGCCGAATTGTGATGTAGCATAGATACTTTAACAAGATCTACTTGGTGTTGAAACTCTTGATTTGGTCGCAGCCTTTGATGACACTCTTGTATGATGATATCTTTAGGGAATATATGAGAGAAACGTTCCACAAGAGATTTCAAGAGTGAACGAACATTTGATGAGGCCGTTTTGCTCTCGTCCAACTTTACAAGAATAAGGCTCTTATGCTTTCCAAATTCATGATACTCATTCTCCATAAGTGTCACAATGTTGCTCTTATTCTCCTTTGGCCGTGTGGTATAAGATGGAAGTAGAGATGTATCTTGATGCATGATATTCCTATCAAGCAACTTTGGTCTTTCCAAAAAAGTATGACAAGTATCCATAAAAGTAATATTACACCATAATGAATCTTTACAATTCTTGTAAAGTGAAAGACTTACTAAACTTCTTGGATCCTCATGAATGTCTTTCTCATGGCTTAACCATTGTATAGGGCGTGAATAGCTCTCCAAGTTTAACGTGTGGATCATTGTTGTAGAGGCGTCAATGTAACCATAGGAGGCACAACTTTCTCCTTCTTTGATCAATGAACATACTTCTCCTTTGTTGGTACAATGAGAGATCTTGCACTCTCTTTGTTGATGTTCATTCGGTACACATACTTCTTTCAAGGCTCTCCTTGCCACAAGCAATTCTTCTACATACTCCTTTTCTACTACATTTTCCTCCTCAAATAATTCATTATCATTCGTTTAGTACTTAACCAAAGACACTTCTTGGATAGTAGATTTGGGGAGGGTTTGGGGCTATTTTATGGTGCTTTTGGCGTGGAACTGTGTGGGAAATATTGGTGGTCTTGGTTGTATAGGGAATGGGTGTGTAAGAGGGGATGAATTTTGTGGAGTTTGGTTTATGTCCAAAGGTTCTTTACTCTTAATTCTCCTTTGTCATTCGACATTAAGAGCTAAAGAACTTAATTCATCCAACGTTTTATATAGTTGCCATTCAACAATATGTCTAACATAATCATCAAGACCAATTAGATAACATACCAAAGTTTGTTGATCCTCCTCCATAAGATCACACTTCCGAAGTAGACGTTTGAACTCCATTGTATATTCCTTCACACTTTTGCTCCCTTGGGCCAATCTTTGAAGCTTGTTGATGTTGTCACTTAGATAGTTAAGGGGCATAAACTTTTGTTGGAGTTTCTTCTTCATTTGGACCCAAGAATACTTCCGGATCGTGACTCCCATTGAACTCCGGTATCTCTTCCTTGAAACCAAATCTGTCCTCCTTCCTTGGACATGTACTCCATTTATATTGTGTTTCATACTTGATGTATAATGAGATCAAAAGAGATCACACTATACACGAAATCAGGATCTTTATGAACAAAGATAAGAATCTTCCTTCTCTAAGTTCTTAAAGATCAAACGAATGAATGAAAGAAGATAGAAATCAAAGGATTCAAATGAAATGCACCTATAGACGATTGAATGAATCGTATGATAGATTTGATATGGCTTGAGAACTCTTGAAGATATAGACACACCACTTCAAGAAGATCTTCAACTCTTCCTATCACCAACCAAGCTAGCCAAGCAAGGAATAGAAGAAGAGATTTGGGACGATTCTCTTGAGAGAGAAATTGTTTCTAGCAAAGCTAGAGAGAACTCAAAAGCATGTAGCCTTTAGAAGTTTACTTTGTATTATTTGTGAATGATTGAATGAATGATACAAAGGCCTCCCAAAGGGTCTATTTATAGTATTCCTAGGCCCCTTGGTCGTGCACTACATCAAGAATACAAGGTTTTCTAGCTTACATCATCTATTACAAATATGACATCATAAAGAATCAAAATGTACATAGCTAGAAATAAACATTTATATCTTGCTTAATTCTTCTCCAATCTTCAAGATTCAAAAACCGTTAGAAAGCTCTTTGAATGATCTATATTCGGCTCCTGGATGACTTTCCTAATAGCTTCACGGATCTTGAGTTATAGAACAAAGTATCGAATTGCATATAAGCTGTTCTTCCATATAAGCTTGTATTTGGTTCCCATGATGTGGATTTAGGACCAAATATACATCAATGACTTACTCTTTCTCCATGTAAGCCTAAGTAAGCTCAAGTAAGCAACTATTAACTTCCCATGATTAGGTGTTTGATGTCTTCCTTGATGACCTTGATGTATATGGCTATCAAATATACATCATACTCCCCCGGTTGAAAAAGTTTGTCCTAAAACTTTGAGCATTTCTTCTCAATGATTATGACTTCAAATCACTTGAAAGTGATCATATGGCCCTTCTCTTCTAAGCTTCACTTTCTTCTTGTAAGAGACCTTTCCATAAGTGTTGTGAGCATCAACTCTCTTGTTCGCCTAGCTTCTTCGCAAGAGATTACAAGCTCTCTTCTTAACAGCTTTGAAGTCATCATAAACTCCCTTACTAAACTTCATCAACTTCTTCCAAAATAACCCATTGACAATATAGGACTTTGACTCTCGATTATTCACCATGGATGTAGAAATCCCATGTAACTTCACAACTTCAAAGTATAGTTTCACAACTTTGCCTTCATCATAAGTAATATGGCATAGTATGAAACGATCCATCTTTGAATGATCATCAACGACTATAGCCGCTTGACTTTTTTGAATCCTTCGCATTTCAACCATGAGATTCAAGTTGATATCTTCATGAGCTTTAGAAAGACCACAAGCATTACAACATTTCATTACATACTCAATATCCTTGATCATACTAGGCCAAAAATAATACTACCCTTTGGAATGATCAAATAGAGATCCTCCATGTACTTCCAAGATCCTCCATGTACTTCCAATAGAGATCCTCCATGTACTTCCAAGATCAAGACTTCACGAGTACTACCCTTTGGAATACATAATTGATTTCCCTTGAAAAGAAATCCGTGACTAATATGAAAGAGTTGTTGATGATGCTTCTTACATACCTCATATAATTCTTTAAAATCAACATCATCTTCATACAACGCTTTGATATACTCAAACCCAAGTACTCTTGATTCAAGCATGTTAACTAGCATATTCCTTCTTATTAAAGCATCTTCTTTAAGAAAATGACTTGCTTCATTCAAGTGACTCTCATGAATAGATGCACGTATGAGCCATTCTCGGTTTGCTTTCACCTTCTCTTTATCCACTTGGATTCCTTCTCTTGATAAGTCATACCCAAGGCATACAACATTGAACGGGAGGAATTGATTCTTCTTCAAGTCTCCGTATAGCTTCTCATGCTCCATCATGTTCATGACTAACTCCAAGTGATTCATTCCGTAGGCCAAATTGTGATGTAGCATAGATACTTTAACAAGATCTACTTGGTGTTGAAACTCTTGATTTGGTGGCAGCCTTTGATGACACTCTTGTATAATGATACTCATTCTCCATAAGTATCACAATGTTGCTCTTATTCTCCTTTGGCCGTGTGGTATAAGATGGAAGTAGAGATGTCTCTTGATGCATGATATTCCTATCAAGAAACTTTGGTCTTTCCAACAAAGTATGACAAGTATCCATAAAAGTAATATTACACCATAATGAATCTTTACAATTCTTTTAAAGTGAAAGACTTACTAAACTTCTTGGATCCTCATGAATGTCTTTCTCATGGCTTAGCCATTGTATAGGGCGTGAATAGCTCTCCAAGTTTAACGAATAGATCATTGTTGTAGAGGCGTCAATGTAACCATAGGAGGCACAACTTTCTCCTTCTTTGATCAATGAACATACTTCTCCTTTGTTGGTACAATGAGAGATCTTGCACTCTCTTTGTTGATGTTCATTCGGCACACTTACTTCTTTCAAGGCTCTCCTTGCCACAAGCAATTCTTCTACATACTCCTCTTCTACAACATTTTCCTCCTTGCCACAACCAAAGACACTTTTTTCTTGTTAGGACACTCCAAATCAATGTGACCTAAACTTTGGCAATGGCAACATCTCCTTTGGAAAAGGGTTTTTCGTTCTTGGATAGTAGATTTGGGGAGGGTTTGGGACTGTTTTATGGTGCTTTTGGCGTGGAACTGTGTGGGAGATATGGATGGCCTTGGTTGTATAGGGAATGGGTGTGTAAGAGGGGATGAATTTTATGGAGTTTGGTTTATGTCCAAAGGTTCTTTACTCTTAATTCTCCTTTGTCATTCGACATTAAGAGCTAAAGAACTTAATTCATCCAACGTTTTATATGGTTGCCATTCAACAATATGTCTAATATAATCATCAAGACCAATTAGATAACATACCAAAGTTTGTTGACCCTCCTCCATAAGATCACACTTCCGAAGTAGACGTTTGAACTCCATTGTATATTCCATCACACTTTTGCTCCATTGGGCCAATCTTTGAAGCTTGTTGATGTTGTCACTTAGATAGTTAAGGGGCATAAACTTCTCTTGGGGTTTCTTCTTCATTTGGACCCAAGAATACTTCCGGATCGTGACTCCCATTGAACTCTGGTGTCTCTTCTTTGAAACCAAATCTGTCCTCCTTTCTTGGACATGTACTCCATTTATATTGTGTTTCATACTTGATGTATAATGAGATCAAAAGAGATCACACTATACACGAAATCAGGATCTTTATGAACAAAGATAAGAATCTTCCTTCTCTAAGTTCTTAAAGATCAAACGAATGAATGAAAGAAGATAGAAACCAAAGGATTCAAATGAAATGCACCTATAGACGATTGAATGAATCGTATGATAGATTTGATATGGCTTGAGAACTCTTGAAGATATAGACACACCACTTCAAGAAGATCTTCAACTCTTCCTATCACCAACCAAGCTAGCCAAGTAAGGAATAGAAGAAGAGATTTGGGACGATTCTCTTGAGAGAGAAATTGTTTCTAGCAAAGCTAGAGAGAACTCAAAAGCATGTAGCCTTTAGAAGTTTACTTTGTATTATTTGTGAATGATTGAATGAATGATACAAAGTCCTCCCAAAGGGTCTATTTATAGTATTCCTAGGCCCCTTGGTCGTGCACTACATCAAGAATACAAGGTTTTCTAGCTTACATCTTCTATTACAAATATGACATCATAAAGAAACATTGATATCTTGCTCAATTCTTCTCCAATCTTCAAGATTCAAAAACCTTTAGAAAGCTCTTTGAACGATCTATATTCAGCTCCAAGATGACTTTCCCAATAGCTTCATGGATCTTGAGTTATAGAACAAAGTATCGAATTGCATTTGATGAAGTCATTCATTGTTGAGAGTGATGAGAGTGATTAAAGCTCTTCTTCCATATAAGCTTGTATTTGGTTCCTATGATGTGTATTTGGGACCAAATATACATCAATGACTTACTCTTTCTCCATGTAAGCTTAAGTAAGTTTAAGTAAGCAACAAGTAACTTCCCATGATTAGACTTTCGATGTCTTCCTTGATGACCTTGATGTATATGGTTATCAAATATACATCATACTCCCCCGGTTGAAAAAGTTTGTCCTAAAACTTTGAGCATTTCTTCTCCATGATTATGACTTCAAATCACTTGAAAGTGATCATATGGCCCTTCTCTTCTAAGCTTCACTTTCTTCTTGTAAGAGACCTTTCCATAAGTGTTGTGAGCATCAACTCTCTTGTTCGCCTAGCTTCTTCGCAAGAGATTACAAGCTCTCTTCTTAACGGCTTTGAAGTCATCATAAACTCCTTTACTTAACTTCATCAACTTCTTCCAAGATAACTCATTGACAATATAGGACTTTGATTCTCGATTGTTCACCATGGATGTAGAAATCCCATGTAACTTCACAACTTCAAAGTATAGTTTCACAACTTTTCATGAGCTTGACATTATTGAATCCTTGGCATTTCACCATGAGATTCAAGTAGATATCTTCATGAGCTTTAGAAAGACCACAAGCATTACAACATTTCATTACATACTCAATATCCATGATCATACTAGTCCAAAAATAATACTCTTTCATCTTGAAATACGTCGTCTTAATACCCGAATGATCAAATAGAGATCCTCCATGTACTTCCAAGATCAAGACTTCACGAGTACTACCCTTTGGAATACATAGTTGATTTCCCTTGAAAAGAAATCCATGACTAACATGAAAGACGTTTTGATGATGCTTCTTACATACCTCATATATTTCATTAAAATCATAATCTTCTTCATACAACGCTTGGATATACTCAAACCCAAGTACTCTTGATTCAAGCATGTTAACTAGCATATTCCTTCTTATTAAAGCATCTTCTTTAAGCAAATGACTTGCTTCATTCAAGTGACTCTCATGAATAGATGCACGTATGAGCCATTCCCGGTTTGCTTTCACCTTCTCTTTATCCACTTGGATTCCTTCTCTTGATAAGTCATACCCAAGGCATACAACATTGAACGGGAGGAATTGATTCTTCTTCAAGTCTCCGTATAGCTTCTCATGCTCCATCATGTTCATGACTAACTCCAAGTGATTCATTCCATAGGCCGAATTGTGATGTAGCATAGATACTTTAACAAGATCTACTTGGTGTTGAAACTTTTGATTTGGTGGCAGCCTTTGATGACACTCTTGTATGTGAAATTCTTGAGTAGTCTACCTCTCTTCGAATGATGAATCCCCGTAAAAGAAAAAAAAAGAAATAAATAAGTAACTTGGAATTCAGAAGAAATTTACTTGTCTATGTTTTGTTCCGTTCAATCTTTTAGGTCACGATTTCACCTCGACGGTTATGCCACAATTCCCTTAAAGCCTATATGCGATGGATAGACTCTTGTAACCATAACATATTTTCTATTTGTTTAAGTTGCTTACGTGAACATAATTTCTTTCTAAATGAAAAAGAATGGTTAATTCCACAAAAAAAAGAAGTCTTTGTTATTTTTTACGAGGTACAAATAGAAATTTTTATTTCTTTGTTACGAAATCGACCATGGATCAATTCCCTTTTTATTTGGGAGTATTGAATACACCCATAATTCTGAGCTTCATGTTACTCCTCCCAAGAGACATGTCAGAGCCAGGGCATCCCCATTAGATTGAATGGGATGACAGTTTCTCAGTCCGAATCTGTAAAACCAGAATTTCGATCAAATCACACATCGCAGGATCTAGGTGTCTATATAGATACTGTTCCTGGATTAACGAAAATGTGCAAAAGCTCTATTTGCCTCTGCCATTCTATGAGTCTCTTCCTTTTTGCGTATGGCATCGCCACTCCCTTTGGCAGCATCCACTAATTCGGAACTTAATTTGAAAGCCATATTTCGACCCGAACATTTTCTGGCTGCCCCTAATAACCAACGAATGACACCTTGGTAATCGAAACCCAAAGATCTATGAACTAGCCCGTGTTTGACTAGCCAAGCAGACAAACGACCCTGCATCTTGTTTATATCCCCCGCATTTTTTTTATTTGTATAAATATTTTATATTGTTTTTTTTATGATACGATGAAATTTCTGAAAATTGACCCGCTGCTAAACTTAGAAAGCCACTTGGTCGTGCACTACATCAAGAATACAAGGTTTTCTAGCTTACATCTTCTATTACAAATATGACATCATAAAGAATCAAAATGTACATAGCTAGAAAGAAACATTGATATCTTGCTCAATTTTTTTCCAATCTTCAAGATTCAAAAACCGTTAGAAAGCTCTTTGAATGATCTATATTCGGCTCCAAGATGACTTGCCCAATAGCTTCATGGATCTTGAGTTATAGAACAAAGTATTGAATTGCATTTGATGAAGTCATTCATTGTTGACAGTGATGAGAGTGATTGAAGCTTTTCTTCCATATAAGCTTGTATTTGGTTCCCATGAAGTGTATTTGGGACCAAATATACATCAATGACTTACTCTTTCTCCATGTAAGCTTAAGTAAGCTTAAGTAAGCAACAATTAACTTCCCATGATTAGGCTTTTGATGTCTTCCTTGATGACCTTGATGTATATGGCTATCAAATATACATCATACTCCCCCGATTGAAAAAGTTTGTCCTAAAACTTTGAGCATTTTTCTCCATGATTATGACTTCAAATCACTTGAAAGTGATCATATGGCCCTTCTCTTCTAAGCTTCACTTTCTTCTTGTAAGAGACCTTTCCATAAGTGTTGTGATCATCAACTCTCTTGTTCGCCTAGCTTCTTCGAAAGAGATTACAAGCTCTCTTTTTAACGGCTTTGAAGTCAACTTCTTCAATAATAACCTATTGACAATATAGGACATTGATTCTCGATTATTCACCATGGATGTAGAAATCCCATGTAACTTCACAACTTCAAAGTATAGTTTCACAACTTTGCCTTAATCATAAGTAATATGACATAGTATGAAACGATCCATCTTTGAATGGTCATCAACGACTATAGCCGCTTGACTTTTTTGAATCCTTGGCATTTCAACCATGAGATTCAAGTTGATATCTTCATGACTTTTAGAAAGACTACAAGCATTACAACATTTCATTATATACTCAATATCCTTGATCATACTAGGCCAAAAATAATACTCTTTCATCTTGAAATACGTCGTCTTAATACCCGAACGATCAAATAGATATCCTCCATGTACTTCCAAGATCAAGACTTCATGAGTACTACCCTTTGGAATACATAGTTGATTTCCCTTGAAAAGAAATCCGTGACTAATATGAAAGAGTTTTTGATGATGCTTCTTACATACCTCATATATTTCTTTAAAATCATCATCTTCTTCATACAACGCTTGGATATACTCAAACCCAAGTACTCTTGAATCAAGCATCTTAACTAGCATATTCCTTCTTATTAAAGCATCTTCTTTAAGCAAATGACTTGCTTCATTCAAGTGACTCTCATGAATAGATGCACGTATGAGCCATTCTCTGTTTGCTTTCACCTTCTCTTTATCCACTTGGATTCCTTCTCTTGATAAGTCATACCCAAGGCATACAACTTTGAACGTGAGGAATTGATTCTTATTCAAGTCTTTGTATAGCTTCTCATGCTCCATCATGTTCATGACTAACTCCAAGTGATTCATTCCATAGGCCGAATTGTGATGTAGCATAGATCCTTTAACAAGATCTACTTGGTGTTGAAACTCTTGATTTTGTGGCAGCCTTTGATGACACTCTTGTATGATGATATCTTTAGGGAACATATGAGAGAAACGTTCCACAAGAGATTTCAAGAGTGAACGAACATTTGATGAGGCCGTTTTGCTTCCGTCCAACTGTACAAGAATAAGGCTCTTTTGTTTTCTAAATTCATGATACTCATTCTCCATAAGTGTCACAATGTTGCTCTTATTCTCCTTTGGTCCTGTGGTATAAGATGGAAGTAGGGATGTCTCTTGATGCATGATATTCCTATCAAGCAACTTTGGTCTTTCCAACAAAGTATGACAAGTATCCATAAAAGTAATATCACACCATAATGAATCTTTACAATTCTTGTAAATGGAAAGACTTACTAAACTTCTTGGATCCTCATGAATGTCTTTGTCATGGCTTATCCATTGTATAGGGCGTGAATAGCTCTCCAAGTTTAACGTGTGGATATTTGTTGTAGAGGCGTCAATGTAACCATAGGAGGCACAACTTTCTCCTTCTTTGATCAATAAACATACTTCTCCTTTGTTGGTAAAATGAGAGATCTTGCACTCTCTTTGTTGATGTTCATTCGGCACACATACTTCTTTCAAGGCTCTCCTTGCCACAAGCAATTCTTCTACATACTCCTCTTCTACTACATTTTCCTCCTCAAATAATTCATTATCATTCATTTGGTACTCAACCAAAGACGCTTCTTTCTTGTTAGGACACTCCAAATCAATGTGACCTAAACTTTTGCAATGACAACATCTCCTTTGGAAAAGGGTTTTTGGTTCTTGGATAGTAGATTTGGGGAGGGTTTTGGGCTGTTTTGTGGTGCTTTTGGCGTGGAACTGTGTGGGAGATATGGGTGGTCTTGGTTGTGTAGGGAATGGGTGTGTAAGAGGGGATGAATTTTGTGGAGTTTGGTTTATGTCCAAAGGTTCTTTACTCTTAATTCTCCTTTGTCTTTCGACATTAAGAGCTAAAGAACTTAATTCATCCAACGTTTTATATGGTTGCCATTCAACAATATGTCTAATATAATCATCAAGACCAATTAGATAACATACCAAAGTTTGTGTATCCTCCTCCTCAAGATCACACTTCCGAAGTAGACGTTTGAACTCCATTGTATATTCCTTCACACTTTTGCTCCTTTGGGCCAATCTTTGAAGCTTGTTGATGTTGTCACTTAGATAGTTAAGGGGCATAAACTTCTCTTGGAGTTTCTTCTTCATTTGGACCCAAGAATACTTCCGGATCGTGACTCCCATTGAACTCCGGTATGTCTTCTTTGAAACCAAATCTGTCCTTCTTCCTTGGACATGGACTCCATTTATATTGTGTTTTATACTTGATGTATAATGGGATCAAAAGAGATCACACTATACACGAACTCAGGATCTTTATGAACAAAGATAAGAATCTTCCTTCTCTAAATTCTTAAGGATCAAACGACTGAATGAATGAAGATAGAAATCAAAGTATTCAAATGAAATGTACCAATAGACGATTGAATGAATCGAATGATAGATTTGATATGGCTTGAGAACTCTTGAAGATATAGACACACCACTTCAAGAAGATCTTCAACTCTTCCTATCACCAACCAAGCTAGCCAAGCAAGGAATAGAAGAAGAGATTTGGGACGATTCTCTTGAGAGAGAAATCGTTTCTGGCAAAGCTAGAGAGAACTCAAAAGCATGTAGCCTTTACAAGTTTACTTTGTATTATTTGTGAATGATTGAATGAATGATACAAAGGCCTCCCAAAGGGTCTATTTATAGTACTCTAGGACCCCTTAGGCGTGCCATATATCAAGAATACAATGGTTTTCTAGCTTACATCATCTATTACAAATATGACATCATAAAGAATGAAAATGTACATAGCTAGAAAGAAACATTGATATCTTGCTCAATTCTTCTCCAATCTTCAAGATTCAAAAACCGTTAGAAAGCTCTTTGAATGATCTATATTCGGCTCTAACATGACTTTCCCAATAGCTTCATGGATCTTAAGTTATAGAACAAAGTATCGAATTGCATTTGATGAAGTCATTCATTGTTGAGAGTGATGAGAATGATTGAAGCTCTTCTTCCATATAAGCTTGTATTTGGTTTCCATGATGTGTATTTGGGACCAAATATACATCAATGACTTACTCTTTCTCCATGTAAGCTTAAGTAAGCTTAAGTAAGCAACAAGTAACTTCCCATGATTAGGCTTTTGATGTCTTCCTTGATGACCTTGATGTATATGGCTATCAAATATACATCATACTCCCCCGGTTGAAAAAATTTGTCCTAAAACTTCACAACTTCAAAGTATAGTTTCACAAAGGCTCTTTGGGCTGCTGTTGTCCAAATAAAGGACTTTCCCTTCACCACTTCAGTCATTGGGGCCAAAATGGTGCTGAAATTCTTGACAAATCTCCTGTAAAATGAAGCCGGCCATGGAAGCTCCTGACTTGCTGAATAGAAGTGGGCACAGGCCCCTCCCTAGTTGCCTTGATCTTCTCCTCATCAACCTGGATACCTGCTGCTGTGAGAATGTATCCCAAGAAGTTCACTTGGGCTGTAAAGAAGTGACACTTCTAGAGGTTGCCGAATAACTTCTCTGTGCTTAGAATAGATAAAACCTCCTGCAAATGCACTTGACATACTCTTGCTCAGTCCTGCTATAGACATGAATATCATCAAAGTATACCACAACACTCTTGCCTGTGAGTGGTTTAAGGACCTGGTTCATGAGCCTCATGAATGTAGATGGAGCATTAGTCAAACCAAAGGGCATGACCAACCATTCAAATAATCCTCCCTTGGTTTTAAAAGTTGTCTTCCACTCATCTCCTTCATAGATCCTAATCTGGTAGTATCCACTCCTCAAATCAATCTTAGAAAAGACTGCTGACCCATGTAACTCATCCAACATGTCTTCAAGCCTAGGTATAGGGTACCTATACTTGATTGTGATCTTGATAATGGCCCTCTAATCAATACACATACTTTGGCTTCCATCTTTCTTAGGCACTAACAAGGCTGGGACTGCATATGGACTTAAACTCTCCATAATCATTCCTTTTTCCCACAACTCATCCACCTGTCTTTGTATCTCATTGGTATCTGTTGGTGTCATCCTATAAGCTGGCTTATTAGGCAACACTGATCCAGGCACTAAATCAATTTTGTGCTGGATATCTCTTTTAGGTGGCAAAGGTGGCATTTCGTCAGGAAATACATGCTGAAACTGCTGGAGCAAAGGTAAAAGTAAAGGGTGGTCATTTTGTGGGGCTGAGAGTTCTTCAAGGTCTAAAAGGATCAAGTCCTTCTGTGTGCTATATTCATGTTGATCAGATAAAAGCAACACATCAAGACTAGGTTCAAGACATAGGCTTTTGGATTTTTTGGCTAACTGTGAGGGCTTCATGGGGGTAAGAATGATCTTTTTGTGGTTTAGGGTCAGGGTGTATGTATTAGCTCTACCACAATGACTCACTAATCTATCATATAACCAAGGTCGACCCAAAAGTAAAAGGCATGCATCCATTGGCAAAACATCACAGCTGATCTCATCTTTATATGATTGACCAATTGAAAAACTCACAAGGCATATTGCAGAAATTTGGACACCTTTCCCTGAGCTGAGCCACTGAATGGTGTATGGAGCTGGGCGGGGCTTGGTTGCCAAGTTGAGCTTCTTCACCATAGTGCTGGTGGCCGCATTGGTACAACTTCCCCTTTCAATAATCACAGAGAACACCTTTCCTTCTATAGTGCACCTTGTATGAAAGATATTCTCCCTCTACTCTTCTACTTCTGCCACTGCTGAACTGCTCAAGACTCTCCTGATTACCAACAACTCCCCTTCATCTAGACCCTCTTCTATGGCATCATCATAGATTGGATCATGTTCAGGCTCTTCATAAACCTGTTCTTCTTCCTGCATATTTTCAGAGTCAATAAACAAAGTTGCCTGGTACCCAGCAAGAGTAATCATTCTCTTGTTTGGGCATTCTAAGGCAATGTGCCCCACGCCTTGACATCTGAAACATCTTCTTTCATTAAATGGCCTTCCTGCTGGAGTTGGGGGTCTTTGTGGATAGGTTTGCGGCTGATTTTGTGGGGTTTTTTGGAGTGGGGGTCTATTTTGTGGAGCTAGGTTGGACTGTGGTCTAGGGGGTGGACTATAAGCTGGCTTTTGGTAAGAATAGGGCTGTTTTTGTGGGTAGGTTCTGGGTTGAGGCTTGGTCTGGTACTCCTTGAACCTGCTCTTCCTTTGCTGTTCCACCTTGTGAGCCTTACAGCTCAATTCTTCTAAGCTGGAGTAGGGCTGAAGCTCCACGACATGTCTGCTGTTGTCATTCAGACCCATCAAATACTTCATCAAGATCTGCACATCATTCTCTGATGTATGATAGGATCAAAAGTGATCAAATCACACAACAAGACTAGGATCTTTAAGTGGTTCTTTATGAATCAAAAAATTACTTAGGGGTACCCTAACTTTTGGTGAAATGCTTTTCTGGTACCCCAACTTTGAAAAACTAATTTTGGGGTACCCTAACTTTTAGAATTAGAAATAATTAGGTGAATTTTCGGCCAATTATTTGAATTCAACGGTGAGTTTTAGGTGGGAAATTGATTAAGTGTTTTTGTGGATGAAAATGCCCTTTGTTTTCGTGGACGAAAATGATTTGAATCAATCGGAGTTTTGCCGGAAATTCACCTAGTAATTTCTAATCCTAAAAGTTAGGGTACCCCAAAATTAGTTTTGAAAAGTTAGGGTACCAAAAAATTGTTTTTTCAAAAGTTAGGGTACCTCTAAGTAATTTTTTGTTTATAATGAATGTATGAACGAATGAACGGATGAATGAAACGTAAGTTTCTTGGATGTTTAGGAGGAGATTCGAATGATATTGTGATTGAAACAATGTAGATGTAAAAACAAAGATCAAACGAAACAAGATTGAAACTCACTAATGATAGAATCGAATGATAATGGCTTTGGATTCTTCAATGGAGATATAGGCAGACCACTCCAATAGTTCCTCCAATTCTACCTTTCACAATCTAAGGATGCCAACCTTAGAATAGAAGTAGAGATGACGTATTCCTCCCTCAAGAGAACTACAATTCTAGTTTTGAAACTAGAGAGAAAACAACATATTTGTTTTGATTTGTATTTGATTGATATTGAATGAATACAAGGGCCTCCCAAGGGGTCTATTTATAGTAGATTAGAACCCCCCTAGGCGTGTAAAATCAAGAATATAATGATCTTCTAGCTTACATCATCTATTTCATGTAGAACATTCGGCTCTAGGGTGTCTTTCACAATAGCTTTATGGTTCTTGAGATATAGAGCAAAGTATTCAATTGGACTTGATGAAGTCATCCATATGTGAGAGTGATGTGAGTGATTGAAGCTCCTTTTCAATGTAAGCTTGTATTTGGCTCCCATGATGTGTATTTGGGACCAAATATACATCATTCTCCCTTAAGTCACACCTCCACAACAGATGCTCAAACTCTTTAGTGTACTCTTCCACAGATTTTCCTCCCTGATTCAACTACTGAAACTTAGTATGGTTAGACTGCAAGTAGCTTTCAGGCAGAAATTTTTCTTTCAACTTCTTTTTCATTTTTTCCCAAGTTTTGATCTTATCTTTCCCAGGCTTTTTTAATCTTCTTTTCTGTAAATTACTCCACCAGGTTGAAGCATGTCCTCTCAGTTTGAGAGCAACAAGCTTAACCTTACTCTCATCAGAAACCTCCTTAAGATCAAACACTCTCTCAATGGTCTGCAACCAGTCTAAGAAAACTTCAGCATCTAAATCTCCCTTAAACTGAGGTATCTCCACATTAAAGTCTAATTTTTCCACTCTTCTTTCTTCCCTATCCTCCCTGTCTTCTCTATCACTTCCTCTTCTATCATACTGACCTCCTCTACCTCCTCTCATCCTATAAATTCTCCTAATGAACCTTCTATTTGCTGGAACCCCTCTACCAACTTCTCCTATGAAACCTGAATCGCCAAAGGGGTTCTCCTCCTCCTCTTCCTCATAGATATTCTCTACTTCTTCCTCCTCTTCATAACCTTGCTCTTTCTCAAGCTCATCTTTCTGAATCTTCTTTTGTTTCAAATAAACATAATGCTTCAGTTGATCTTTCAGATACTTCACTTGCCTTTCCATTTCATGCTTTTCTCTCAAAGCCTGCTCTGCTATCTCCTGGGGTGTCTTACTACTGCTCGACATCCTGAAAGATTAGAAACAAACTTCCTCCAAGACAGAACACAATGCTCTAATACCAAGACGATGTATGCTAGCTCAAAAAGATCAGAGTATTGAACTAGAACGCATCATACACTCACACACACATAGCTGCTGACTGAACAAACAATAACTAATTGGAAACAATTAACTGGACTAGATGACAAACCGATGAGGAAATTAAAGGATAGACTTGCTTACAACTGATACAGACACACCACAGTTGCAAACAAGGGCAAAGGACTCTCACATTCATGCTCCTACAGACACACCAGAGCATGGATGATCAAGCACAACTGACACTTGCTGGATTCTTGCCAAAATCCATGACAGGGGATGATTTCACCAAGGATTGAGAGTTATCTGATACTCACAAACATATAGAGGTACTAAGACACTCGAGAATGCTATTGAATGAACACTGAGATGCCTTTCATTGATAGAAAACTTCAGAATATAAAGGAAACTAACAGTTTGATTAGCACCTGCTTAACATAAGCTAATCTGCCTAATCTCCCTGATTTAATCTAACTTACAAAGCTTAAAAGAAATACAACTTATTACATCCTAATCTATCTAATATGATCCAGATTACATTTGCTTAGAAAATAAAAGAAAGTGCTGGCTAAATCCTGATTGGACCAATTTGCCAAAGGGCGGCAAAATGAGCCAATGGGAGGCTTTCCAACCCAAGGGGGTAAAATTAGATGTTACTGAGGTAATTCCCGCGCAACTACTAACTTGGAAATAACAGGTTAATATTAAGCTAGAAAGACCAAAACAACCCTTAGGGACAGATAACAAAACATATAGTCTCAGAACTGAGGTTCTGCAAAAACTGATAACAAGCCACCCTGCCGGGACTGCTTATTCTGGCATCTGAATCTTACTGTTGGCATGCTCGATCATGCTGGGACTTGGCTTGAACTTGAAAATGGCATGACAAGGAACAAAAAACTCCTTGGAAACCTTGGCTGAATCTTCCTTAATCAATAGATATGACATTGAGTGATGTATGATAGGATCAAAACTAATCAAATCACACAATGAGACTAGGATCTTTAAGTGGTTCTTTATGAATGAATGTATGAACGACTGAATGGATGAATGGAACCTAAGTTTCTTGGATGTTTAGGATGAGATTCAAATGATATTGTGATTGAAACAATGTAGATGTAAAAACAAAGATCAAACGAAACAAGATTGAAACTGACTAATGATATAATCGAATTATAATGGCTTTGGATTCTTCAATGGAGATATAGGCACACCTATCCAATGGTACCTCCCATTCTACCTTTCACCATCTAAGGATGCCAACCCTAGAATAGAAGTAGACATGACGTATTCCTCCCTCAATAGAACTACAATTCTAGTTTTGAAACTAGAGAGAAAAACAACATATGTGTTTTGATTTGTATTTAATTGATATTGAATGATTGAATGAATATAAAGGCCTCCCTAAGAGTCAATTTATAGTAATAGAGGACCCCTTAGGCGTGCCATATATCAAGAATACAAGGGTTTCTAGCTTACATCATCTATTACAAGTATGACATCATAAAAGACTAAAAAGTACATAGCTAGAAAGAAACATTGATAACTTGCTCGTTTCTTCTCCAATCTTCAAGATTCAAAAGCCACTAGATTTGAATGGTCTATCTTCGACTCTAGGATGACTTTCCCAATAGCTTCATGGATCTTGAGATATAGAGCAAAGTATCCGATTGCACTTGATGAAATCATCCAAAGTTGAGAGTGATGTGAGTGATTGAAGCTCCTTTCAAATATAAACTTGTATTTGGTTCCCATGATGTGTATTTGGATACAAATATACATCATTCCCCCTAGTTGAGAAAAGTTTGTCCTCTAACTAGGAAGTTCTTCTCCTCCATAGTATGGCTTAAGATCACTCACATTAAAGGTACAACTACCTTCATAGTCTTCACCAAGTTGTAGTTTGTAAGCATTATCACCAATGTTCTCTAAAACATCATAAGGACCATCACCTCTTGGTGCTGATTTCCCTTTCCTTTTAGAAGGAAATCTTTCTTTCTTCAAGTGAAACCAAACAAGATCTCCCGGTTCAAATACAACCTTCTTCCTTGTTCTATTCACTCTACTTGCTACATCTTGTGTATACTTCAAGATTTTCTCACGAACTTCTTCATGTAGCTTCTTAATCTCTTCTAGCCTTTTGTTAGCTTCAAAGCTAAACTTCGTTGAGGTAGAAATAGGTGTAAGATCCATAGGTTGTAGAGTATTTCTTCCATAAACCACTTCAAATGGTGACAAACCCGTGGCTTTGCTTGGACTTCAATTAAAGGCAAACTCAGCATGACATAGAAGAGTATCCCACCCTTTCTTGTCTTTGCTAACCAATGCTCGAAGTAAAGTTCCCAAAGTACGATTTGTAACTTCTGTTTGTCCATCCGTTTGTGGATGACATGCGATGCTAAACTTCAATTTTGTACCAAGCTTCTTCCATAATGTTAGCCAAAAATTACTAAGGAACTTTGAATCTCTATCACTCACCATGGTCTTTAGAATACCATGTAACTTCACTACTTCTTCAAAGTAAAGATTTGAAACTTTAGTAGCATCATAGGTTGTATGGCATGGAATGAAGTGTGCCATCTTTGAAAACCTATCAACGACTACCATGATTGAATCCTTGCCTCTTTGAGTTCTTGGTAGACCCTCAATGAAATCTAAACTCACATCTTCCCATGGACTATGTGGAATAGGCAATGGAGTATACAAGCCTTGTGGTAATGTATGAGCTTTTGAGATATTACAAGTATTACACCTCTTAACCATATGTTCAACATCTTTGATCATGCTAGGCCAAAAGTAATGCTCTTTCATCATCAAATAAGTCTTCTCAATTCCAAAATGACCCGCCAATGATCCTCCATGGACTTCCATAATCAACAATTCACGAAAGATACGCTTTAGAATACATAGTTGATTTCCCTTGAAAAGAAATCCATGCTCAATATGAAAGACTTGGTGGGGATGCCTCTTGCAAAGCTCATAAACCTCCTTGAAATCTTCATCATTCTCATATAACCTTTTAATATGTTCAATGAATCAAGAATATGAGTGAGTAAGTGCCTCCTAGATAAAGCATCCGCTCCTTTGTTGAGGGGTTCTGCCTTATGCTTTATCATGAAGTGAAATGCTTGCATATACTCAACCCATTCAGCATGTCTTGGATTAAGCTTGCGTTACCCTTGAATGAACTTTAGTGCTTCATGATCATTATGTAGAATGAATTCACCACTTAGAAGATAATGTTGCCAATGCTCAAGAGCTCTTATAATTACATAGAACTCTTTATCATATGTGCTATACTTCCTCTTGGCTTCATTCAACTTCTCACTAAAGAAAGCAATAGGTCGACCTTCTTGAGATAGGACGGCTCCAATTCCAACTCCACTTACATCAACTTCAACTTCAAAGACTTTGTAAAAACAAGGTAAAGCAAGAATAGGTGCATGACATAATTTCTCCTTTATCAATTCAAGCGCTTCATTTGCACTCCTACTCCATGAAAACTCCGTTTTCTTCAACAATTCGGTAATAGGTGCAAGTTTGGAGCTAAAATTCCTTATAAATCTTCTATAAAATGATGCTAAACCATGGAAGCTTCGTATCTCATGAATAGATGTTGGTGTAGGTCATTCTTGAGTAGCTTTCACCTTCTCCTTGTCTACTTGTATGCCATCTCTTGAAAGAACATATCCAAGGAACAAAACCTTGGGTGAGAAAAAGGGACACTTCTCCATGTTGGCATAGAGTTGCTCCTTCTCCAAAATGTACATGACCAACTCTAGATGCTTTACATGTTCTCTTTCACTTCTAATATACACAAGAATATCATCAAAGTAAACTACTACACATTTGCCAATAAGAGGATTTAATACATGATTCATAAGACGCATAAAAGTAGATGGTGCATTAGTGAGACTTAATGGCATTACAAGCCATTCATACAAACCTTCTTTTTGTTTTAATGCCATTTTCCACTCATCTTCTTCATGAATGCGAATTTAATTATATCCACTTCTCAAATCAACTTTAGAGAACACAACACTCCCATGTAATTCATAAAGTAGATCTTCAAGTCGAGGTATTGGAAACCTATACTTGATTGTGATCTTGTTTATGGCTCGGCAATCCATACACATTCGTTGAGATCCATCTTTCTTTGGTACAAGTAAAACGGGAACGGCACATGGACTCATACTTTCACGCACCAAGCCTTTGGACAAAAGATCATCTACTTGCCTTTGTACTTCTTGCGCATCCTTTGGGTTCATTCGGTAGGCCGGTTTGTTGGGGAGCGTTGAACTCGGAACTAGATCAATCTTGTTTTCTATTTCTCTTCTTGGAGGCAATCCCTTTGGCATCTCTTTTGGGAACAAATGTTTGAAACGTTCCAAAAGAGGTTTGAGGCGTGAATGATCAATTGTTGGAGGCGCTTCCTCCTCTTCCAAGTTAGCTAGAATAAGACTTTTTTGCTCTTGGAACTCACGGTGCTCAGCCTTTATAAAGGTCACAATATTGGTCTCTTTCTCTTGTTGTTGTTGTGGTGGACGTGTGATAGAGGATGGTGGTAAAGGAGCCAATGTGATCTTCTTTTTGTTGAGAATAAACGTGTAGGTGTTTGATCTCCCATCATGAGTAACATGCCTATCAAATAAACAAGGTCTTCCAAGCAATATATGACAAGCATCCATTGGAATTACATCACACCAAATACAATCTTTATAATTTTTACCAATGGCAAGACTTATAATCACACGATGGTCTACATGAATACCCTTCCCTTGACTTAGCCATTGAATTGTGTAAGGGGATGGGTGTGGACTAACCTCCAATTGTAGCTTATTCACCATGGTTGTTGAAGCTGCATTAGTGCAACTTCCTCCATCAATGATTATGGAACAAACTTTGCCTTGAATGGTACACCTTGAATGGAATATGTTCTCCCTTTGTTCTTGATCGTTTGGTACACAAGCAACACTTAGAGCTCTTCTTACTACCAACATTTCTCCTTCATCCGCTTCTTCTACACTTTCCTCATGTGCGCCAATGGTCTCATCAACCTCCTCTTCATGTTCACTTTCATTATACTCCGGTTCAACATATAAGGCACTTTGATATTCAACCAAAGTTACAACTCTTTTATTAGGACAGTCCGAAGCATAGTGACCTAATCCTTGGCAACGAAAACACCTTCTTGGGGCTAAAGGTTTGGGTTCTTAGACGTGAGGTTTGGGAATGGATGAGGGCTGATTTTGTGGAGCTTTGTTGTAGGGTTGTTTTGTGGGAAATGAGGGTTTCTGTTGTGGAGTGTATGGACGTGTAGGTTGGGATGGTTTGTAAGATGGTACTTTGTCATAGTCCCTTTTCCTCTTTCTTTTCTTGGCCTCTCTACTTTTAAGGCCAAAGAACTGAATTCATCCAAAGATTGATAAGAATGTAGCTCAACAATATTATCAATCCAATCATTAAGACCAAACAAGTGACGTACCAAAGTTTGAGGTTCATTCTCTTGGAGATCACAATGCCAAAGTAGGTGCTCAAACTCTTTGGTGTACTCCTCCACACTTCTACTTCCTTGAACCAAATGTTGCAATTTGTAGTAGTTATCTTGGAGATAACTTGGTGGTAGAAACTTTCCTTGCAACTTGCTTTTCATCTTACTCCATGTCTTAATCTTGTCCTTGCCCCTAGCTTGCCTCTTCTTTTTTAAGTTTGTCCATCAAATGGACGCATGTTTGCGCAACTTTAGGGCCACATACTTCACTTTCTTTTCATCATGAACTTCTTTAAGATCAATGACTCATTCAATAGTTTGCATCCAATCTAGAAAGTTTTCAGGATCAAGATTACCATCAAATTCCGGAATCTCCACTTTGAAATCAAATCGTTCCTCCCTTCTTGGATGTCCACTCCTTTCACTTTGTGCGTCCTGCTCGTCACCTTGGGGTTTCCCAACATAAGAATCATCTCGCATCTCTCTATGTTGAACATGCATATACTTTTTTAATTGGTCGGTGAGGTAAACAATCTTTTGCTTCATCAATTCTTCATCATCTTGGGAATTTGTGGATGGATCCGTTGGAGTACTTCTACTAGCCATCAATCTTGATACGAAAAGATCAAAAGAAACTCACGGTTTTGGGGCTATGGTGTAGGGACGAGTGATGGAATGTGTTTAGGCTAGATTGTGTTTGGGTTTTGGGGGTTCTTTGTGGAGTTTTGTGGAGGACGTGTAATGGAGGATTGTTGGGGACGTGTAATGGAGGATTGCGGGGGATGGATTTGTGATGGAAAGATTGTAAAAAGATGGTAACATGAACCACAAGAATCAATCTCCTAGGCTCTGACACCAATTTTGATGTATGATAGGATCAAAAGTGATCAAATCATACATCAAGACTAGGATCTTTAAGTGGTTCTTTATGAATGAATGTATGAACGAATGAATGGATGAATGGAACGTAAGTTTCTTGGATGTTGAGGATGAGATTCGAATGATATTGTGATTGAAACAATGTAGATGTAAAAACAAAGATCAAACGAAACAAGATTGAAACTCACTAATGATAGAATCAAATGATAATGGCTTTGGATTCTTCAATGGAGATATAGGCACACCACTCCAATAGTTCCAACAATTCTACCTTTCACCATTTAAGGATGCCAACCCTAGAATAGAAGTAGAGATGACGTATTCCTCCCGCAAGAGAACTACAATTCTAGTTTTGAAACGAGAGAGAAAAACAACATATGTGTTTTGATTTGTATTTGATTGATATTGAATGATTGAATGAATACAAAGGCCTCTCTAAGGGTCTATTTATAGTAATAGAGGACCCCTTAGGCGTGCCATATATCAAGAATACAAGGGTTTCTAGCTTAAATCATCTATTACAAGTATGACATCATAAAAGACTAAAAAGTACATAGCTAGAAAGAAACATTGATAACTTGCTCGTTTCTTCTCCAATCTTCAAGATTCAAAATCCACTAGAAAGCTCTTCGAATGGTCTATCTTCGACTCTTGGATGACTTTCCCAATAGCTTCATGGATCTTGAGATATAGATCAAAGTATCTGATTGCACTTGATGAAATCATCCAAAGTTGAGAGTGATGTGAGTGATTGAAGCTCCTTGCCAATATAAACTTGTATTTGGTTCCTATGATGTGTATTTGGAACCAAATATACATCATTGAGAAAGACTGCTGCTTGGACTATTGCTGCTGGGAACTGGAGTTGGTCTGGATGACCAATGCTGTTAAGCTGAATGGCTGTGGGTGCCTGTACTTGCTTAACAAGTGTTTAGCAAGCCTGGATGGATGATGTGGATGGATTGCTGGTTGGTAGAGATGCTGTAATCCTCCTGCTGGGTATCTGAACTGCTGAGTAACATGCTGAATAGCTTGCTGTCTGTGCTAGGATTTGGAAGCCTGCTGTTTCTTCTGGAAATGCTTCCTTAGCTGTTGAGTTTGGTAAATCAGCATGGTCTCCTCCTTGTGCTGCTGCTGAAAGTGCTGGTGAAGCTCCTATAGATGCCTCCTTTACTGATGAAGCTGCTGCTGCTGGTTGCTCTTCATGATGGTCTCCATAAGTTGTCATTGCCAAAGTTTAGGTCACATTGATTTTGGATTGTCCTAACAAGAAAGAAGTGTCTTTGGTTGAGTACTAAACGTATGATAATGAATTATTTGAGGAGGAAAATGTAGTAGAAGAGGAGTATGTAGAAGAATTGCTTGTGGCAAGGACGGCCTTGAAAGAAGTATCTGTGCCGAATGAACATCAACAAAGAGAGTGCAAGATCTCTCATTGTACCAACAAAGGAGAAGTATGTTCATTGATCAAAGAAGGAGAAAGTTGTGCCTCCTATGGTTACATTGACGCCTCTACAACAATGATCCACACGTTAAACTTGGAGAGCTATTCACGCCCTATACAATGGCTAAGCCATGACAAAGACATTCATGAGGATCCAAGAAGTTTAGTAAGTCTTTCCATTTACAAGAATTGTAAAGATTCATTATGGTATGATATTACTTTTATGGATACTTGTCATACTTTGTTAGAAAGACCAAAGTTGCTTGATAGGAATATCATGCATCAAGAGACATCTCTACTTCCATCTTATACCACACGGCCAAAGGAGAATAAGAGCAACATTGTAACACTTATGGAGAATGAGTATCATGAATTTGGAAAGCAAAAGAGCCTTATTCTTGTACAGTTGGACGGAAGCAAAACGACCTCATCAAATGTACGTTCACTCTTGAAATCTCTTGTGGAACGTTTCTCTCATATGCTCCCTAAAGATATCATCATACAAGAGTGTCATCAAAGGCTGCCACCAAATCAAGAGTTTCAACACCAAGTAGATCTTGTTAAAGTATCTATGCTACATCACAATTCGGCCTATGGAATGAATCACTTGGAGTTAGTCATGAACATGATGGAGCATGAGAAGCTATACGGAGACTTGAAGAAGAATCAATTCCTCACGTTCAAAGTTGTATACCTTGGGTATGACTTATCAAGAGAAGGAATCCAAGTGGATAAAGAGAAAGTGAAAGCAAACCGAGAATGGCTCATACGTGCATCTATTCATGAGAGTCACTTGAATGAAGCAAGTCATTTGCTTAAAAAAGATGCTTTAATAAGAAGGAATATGCTAGTTAACATGCTTGAATCAAGAGTACTTGGGTTTGAGTATATCCAAGCGTTGTATGAAGAAGATGATGATTTTAAAGAAATATTTGAGGCATGTAAGAAGCATCATCAAAACGTCTTTCATGTTAGTCATGGATTTCTTTTCAAGGGAAATCAACTATGTATTCCAAAGGGTAGTACTCGTGAAGTCTTGATCTTGGAAGTACATGGAGGATCTCTATTCGATCATTCGGGTATTAAGACGACGTATTTCAAGATGAAAGAGTATTATTTTTGGCCTAGTATGATCAAGGATATTGAGTATGTAATGAAATGTTGTATTGCTTGTGGTCTTTCTAAAGCTCATGAAGATATCAACTTGAATCTCATGGTTGAAATGCCAAGAATTCAAAGAAGTCAAGCGGCTATAGTCGTTGATGATCATTCAAAGGTGGATCGTTTCATACTATATCATATTACTTATGATGAAGGCAAAGTTGTGAAACTATACTTTAAAGTTGTGAAGTTACATAGGATTTCTACATCCATGGTGAATAATCGAGAATCAAAGTCCTATATTGTCAATGGGTTATTTTGGAAGAAGTTGATGAAGTTTAGTAAAGGAGTCTATGATGACTTCAAAGCCTTTAAGAATAGAGCTTGTAATCTCTTGCGAAGAAAAAAGGAGAACAAGAGAGTTGATGCTCGCAACACTTATGGAAAGGTCTCTTACAAGAAGAAAGTAAAGCTTAGAAGAGAAGGGCCATATGATCCCTTACAAGTGATTTGAAGTCATAATCATGGAGAAGAAATGCTCAAAGTTTTAGGACAAACTTTTTCAACCGGGGGAGTATGATGTATATTTGATAGCCATTTACATCAAGGTCATCAAGGAAGGCATCAAAAGTCTAATCATGGGAAGTTACTTGTTGCTTACTTAAGCTTACTTAAGCTTATATGGAGAAAGAGTAAGTCATTGATATATATTTGGTCCCAAATACACATCATGGGAACCAAATACAAGCTTATATGGAAGAAGAGCTTCAATCACTCTAATCACTCTCAATTATGGATGACTTCATCAAGTGCAATTCGATATTTTGCTCTATAACTCAAGATCCATGAAGCTATTGGGAAAGTCATCTTGGAGTCGAAGATAGATCATTCAAAGAACTTTCTAATGGTTTTTGAATCTTGAAGATTAGAGAAGAATTGAGCAAGATATCAATGTTTCTTTCTAGCTTTGTACATTTTCATTCTTTATGATGTCATATTGTATTGAATGATGTAAGCTAGAAAATAATGGAAATCAGTCCACTTCCAATCAAGAAATCCAAATCATTTACAAAGAAGTGGAACGGGCCATAGAAGAAGGGTACAACGTGGAAGTCCAAAGGCCTACTCATATAGTGTGCAGCATATTCCAAGAGGATGTCCAAACATCCTAGAGTTGGGCCAATCATCTCGACTAGCCCAAGAAACCAACGTCAAAGTCAAGAATTCCAAGCTAATTTTATAATCTTGATTTTCGGATGTAATTTATCTTTTAATAGTTTTTGGTGTGTTTTATTTTTAGAATAATGTAAGATGACAAGTGAATTATAAACTTGATCATCCTAGGTTAATTACTTTCGTGTGGTTTAGTTAGTTAGGCGTCACTTTTGATTCCTAGATAGAGTTGGCTATTTTGTAACTAATCCAAATTGGATTAGGAAAGCCAAACCAACTAGGATAAGGTTAGTTGTAACAAACTCACCCGAGGATAAGCATTCTAATACAAGGGAGAGTAGTAGTAGAATGGCGTCTAGATAGGGGAATTCAACTTGGATTACACGCCAAGTAAGAGTCCTAGTCCCTTAAGGACTCTCCTAGTATAAATAGGATTGTAAGCCTCTCAAGGCAAGACACCCCTTTTGAATAATGAAAATAGTTAAGCTTTTAGCTTTCTCTCAAGTGTTTGGATAAACTCTCACCCCCTTTCTTCTATTGTTTCTTGGCATGGGACCCAAGTGGTTTGGAGGAGCTTGATCCTAGGTTGCGATCTAGATCAAGTAAGCCCTAGGTTGTCTATCTTGTGGATTCAAGTTAGAAACCTAGTTCTATCCGTTCTTACCTTTCTATCAATATAGATAAGGTAATTACTTTGTGAGCTTTCTGTCAATATAGTTAAGTAACAACCAAATCCCTACCTCCTATTTATCCCACTCAACCCCACCTTCCACCTCCTCTTTACCCCCTCAAACATCCCCCTCTCCCTCCTCTCACAAAATATCACCTCCTCTCTTTCTCTCTCTCCATAACAACTTTCCAACAAACTCTGTCTCTCATCCAACAACCTATTATTCACTCCCTCTCCATCAAACCAAACTTCAACCCCCTCCCTCTCTTCCCCTACCTCACGTCAACCCTCACCCAAACCTCATCTAAGATTCACCAATCTTTCCCTCTTTTCCGTTCAAGATTCAACCTTTCTTGAATCTGGAAACCACAAAAGCCCTCACGGCAAAATAGCTTCCACAAAGAACCCTTTTCACGAGAATTACTCATCTCTTTTCCACCTTAATCTCGTGAACCACCCCCACTTCCCTGTTTGGTTACACGTGTTTCATGTATCATCGGAATTAAGAACCTTTCTTGATCCGGTAATACATCAAAAGTGGTATCAGAGCTCTAGGTTAGTGTTGAATGTAAACCAAACACATAACCTTCAAATCCAAAAGCTTAACCTGCAAGTCCAAAGCTTAACTTTCAAGTCCACAAGCTTAACCTGCAGTACCAAACACATAACCTTCAAACCTTCAGTACCAATCTGCAACCCTAAACTCTACAAATAGCCCAAACACATTAGCCCTTCCTTACCTAACGTAACTTGGACGTTCCAAGCCCCTACCATGGCATACAAATTGCTCTTTATGAGGAGGATCCTTAGCAGATCGATTGTTCCTGAAGATCAACAGCAACGAGAGGCTATCTTTAAGTCTCACTGCACCATCAAAGGAAATGTCTGTTTTTTAATCGTTGATGGAGGAAGCTGAACTCACGTGGCTTTAACAACTATGGTGGACAAACTTTAGCTGGAAACCAGTCCACATCCCAAGCCCTACACCATTCAATGGCTTCATCAGGGTGAACGATTGCAAGTTACTCAATGATGTTTGGTAAGATTTTATATTGGCAAGAATTATCAAGATTCAATTTGGTGTGATGTATTGCCTATGGATGCTTGTCATATTTTGCTGGGAAGACCATGGTTATTTGACAGGAGTGTGATGCATGATGGAAGAGCCAACACCTACACCTTCAGGTTCAACCACAAAAAAATCACCCTAGCTCCACTTAAAATAACCCTTCCGTCCCAACCCAAAGAGATTGATCCAAACCCAACCCCTGCTATGTCTTCTGAACATCATGAGTTCAATGAACATAAAGAGATCATTCTCTTAGACCTAAACACAAATTCCAACCACAAAATTCCCCCAACTGACTTCCCAACTCACGAAGCAGACGTCCATCCCCTTGTCCCTCCTCTTCTGGAACAATATAGTGTTCCCTGAAGAGAGGTTTACCACCTGAACAAGACATTCAGCATAAGATTGATCTAATCCCGGGATTAGTCTTACCTAATAAACCTGCATACAGAATGAACCCTAGCGACACACAGGAGATCCAAAGGCAAGTTGACGATCTTCTAGCAAAGGGTATGATACGGGAAAGTCTCAGTCCGTGCGCCGTGCCAGCGTTGTTGGTCCTAAAGAAGGATGGAAGTCAACGAATGTGTAACGACTGCAGGGCCATCAACAAGATCACTATCAAATACAGGTTCCCTATTCCTAGACTTAAAGATCTACTGGACGAGCTATATGGTGTCCAGGTATTTCCGAAAATTGATCTCAGAAGCGGGTACTATCAGATTCGAATTCAAGCCGGAGACGAGTAGAAAACTGCATTCAAAACTAAAGGAGGTCTCTATGAATGGTTAGTCATGCCTTTTGGACTAACTAATGCTCCTTCTACTTTTATGAGACTAATGAATCAGGTTCTGAAGCCCCTCATCGGCAAGTGTGTTGTTGTCTACTTCGACGATATACTTGTATACAGCTAGAGTGAGGAGGAACACATTCAACACCTCACTTCAGTACTTGATCTGCTAGCTCACGAAAAGCTCTATGGGAATCTCACCAAGTGCCACTTCTTCACCAACAAATTAGTCTTTCTTTGCTATGTACTCTCGGCTGATGGGATACAGGTTGATGAAGAGAAAATCAAAGCAATCAAAGAGTGGCCTACACCAGCTAGTATCCACAACATCAGGAGTTTTCACGGCCTAGCTTCTTTCTACAGAAGGTTCGTGAAGAACTTCAGTTCAATTATGGCGCCCATGACTGAATTACTGAAGAGCAAGGAGTTCAGTTGGACGCCATCAGCACAACAGGCGTTCGATTCTATTAAAATTCAACTCTGCACCGCCCCTGTTCTTGCCCTACCAAGCTTTGACAAAAAGTTTGAAGTGGAGTGCGATGCTTCTAGAGTTGGAATTGGAGCAGTATTATCACAGGAGGGCCGCCCCTTGGCCTACTACAGCGAAAAGCTCAGTGATGCTCGGAAGAAGTACAACACTTACGATAAGGAGTTCTATGTTATTATTCGTGCCCTAGATCATTGGCGACATTATCTTATTGGCCACGAGTTTATTCTCCATAGCGACCATGAGGCATTGAAGTATATTCAGGGCCAACATAAGTTAAACCCGCGACATGCTAAGTGGGTTGAATTTATGCAAGCTTATCACTTCGTCATTCAGCACAAAGCCGGCCATCTAAATAAAGGAGCAGATGCACTTTCTCGACATTATTTACTCCTTCAAGACCTTGATTCACGTATGATAGGGCTTGAACACATCAATGAAGAAGATGAAGATTCCAAGGAGATCTATGGAGATTGCAAGAAGTACCCAAACGACCAGTATCACGTGGAGCATGGCTTCTTATTTCATGGGAATCAGATGTGTATTCCAAGAAGCATTCTTAGAGAGCTTCTTATCTTAGAAGTTCATGGAGGGAGTCTAGCAGGACACTTCGGTATTGAGAAGACTTATCTGATGCTAAAAGAACACTATTTTTGGCCACACATGGTCAAGGACGTCGAGCATATGGTTAGAAGGTGTTCTACTTGCAAATTATCGAAGAGTAACGTGCTTCCCCAAGGGTTATACACGCCCTTCCCATCCCTGAAGGTCCTTGGGAAGATATTAGTCTCGATTTCATTGTGGGACTTCCTAGGACTCAACGTGGGAAGGATTCTATCATGGTGGTTGTTGATCGATTTTCAAATATGGCTCACTTTATCTCATGCCACACCACCTATGATGCAGTTAGAGTGGCAGATGTTTAGACCCGATTTCGTGTCTAAATACCGCCTAAATCCTTAGCCTTTTGACTTGTTTCGTAGTTTGTTTTAATAACTTTTAATGCGTTTTAGCTACTTTTGTAGTTTCCGAAGGGTTTCACTCAGTTATTCTGAAGTATTGAGTAACACCCTTGATTACTATTTAATGTATTTAGGTCATTTTAGCTAAAGTGGGAGGAGATAGCAGCTTTACCTATCTTTTATGATACTTTAGCACTCTTTATCATATTTTAAGCCTTAGATTAGAGGGATTAAGGAGGATCTTTGCTGAGATTATTAGTTCTTGTATTGGATTCTCTTGATTATTATTGGAAGTTTGAAGATCATTCTCAACTTTGGAGCATTGGAGCTTTATTATTCTGAAGTTTTCTCCCTTGTCATCACAATCAATGAGCATTTCTTAACCTTTCTCTCTCTAATTTATTGGTTATTTACTAATCTCTGTTTTTAGTTATTATTGATATTGTTGGTGTTATTGAATGTTTATTGTTACCTTGTTTTCTCTTTCAAGCATGAATGAAGTTGTTGATGTTATTATCATGATATTTAGGATGTTTAGTGGCTAGAACCTTAATGGATTATGGAGATATTAAGGGTGTGAATTGGTGATTAGGTTTGGGTTAGCAATATTAGTGAGTAACTAGTTAGGAAATCAACTTCCTAATCGTATCCTTCCCTCAAGTGTGATGTATTTAGGTGTGAAAGCATCCCGAATCCATCCAACGCTTGTTGGAAGGCAGGAATTAGGATAGTTAGTATTCTAGTTCAGCAATGACGAAACTAACTAGGAAATTCGATTCTATTAACTTTCAAGATGCATCTATGGATTTCGAGGAAGTTAATCCGGACCAAAAAATTACTTAGGGGTACCCTAACTTTTGGTGAAATGTTTTTCTGGTACCCCAACTTTTAAGAACTAATTTTGGGGTACCCTAACTTTTAGAATTAGAAATAATTAGGTTAATTTTCGGCTAATTATTTGAATTCAACGGTGAGTTTTAGGCGGGAAATTGATTAAGTGGTTTTGTGGATTGAAATGCCCTTTGTTTTCGTGGACGAAAATGATTTGAATCAATCGGAGTTTCTCCGGAAATTCACCTAGTAATTTCTAATCCTAAAAGTTAGGGTACCCCAAAATTAGTTTTGAAAATTTAGGGTACCAAAAAATTGTTTCTTCAAAAGTTAGGGTACCTCTAAGTAATTTTTTGTAATCCGGACTATCCTTGAAAAAGGAAGCCTGGTGGGTATTTTTCTAACGGAATTACCATTTGATTTCCCTTTCTCGTTACTCTCTTGTTGCGAAACCCATTTCCTCATTCCCGTTTGCATCCCGAAAGTCTCCCAACACCCATTGTTTCACCTTTTTGACTGAACATAGCGTGTTTGTGCTGCTTTTACCCTAACGTCTATCAACCTTTCATGATCCTAAACCATACCTAGAGTCAACTAGTTGCAACTAAGGCCCCTAGCTCCCTGTGGAAGAACGATAAAACCGTGGTCTTACAAGCCACTCAACTAACAAAATAGCGCCGTTACCGGGGAGCAAGCACACCTAGCTTAGCTCTTTGTCTTTAGATTGTTTAAGATCATTTCACTGCTAGAGATTTTGTTATCCTGGTTACTGGAAATTTGATTCTTCAGTTTATTCCTTTTGTGCATGCGGACTCGCTCTCAACGAGGCCAAACTCTTGTAACTCCACCGAACCCGAATCCGGAGAGTATTATTCGACAAGCTAACGCCAGTGCGAGACGAGCTAGACAACAAAGGGAGCGAGAAACGATCAAAATTCCAATGGCTGAAGGAGAGAAAATTCCACCCCGTACCTTAGCATCATATTCCTTACCATCGTCGGGTACGGGAGGCGATCCCATCACATTACCAGATTTACCACCGAATGCATAGTTCGAGTTCAAGCCATATTTATTGGAGATATTTGAGAAAACCCCTTACCATGGAGGAGAGCATGAGAATCCTATTAACCACATCAACAGATTCGAGCAACGCATCGGCTTCGTATAAATGAATGGAGTTTCCGCCGAATACATGAAGATGAAGTTGTTCCCTCTTACCTTGAAAGGGAAAACATTATTATGCCTCAACACGTGTCCGCCCGGAACTTATTCAACATTGGATGCCCTTAGCCGCGACTTTCTTTAAAGGTTTTTCCCCAATGATGAGACGTGTCGGTGGAGGCAAGCCATTATGAGCTTCAAGCAAGAGCCCAATGAGTCGTTATTCGAAGCATGGGGGAGATTCAAAGGTCTCCAACGGAGATGTCCACAGCATAATCTTGAGGATTGGTTATTATTGCATCACTTCTATTCCGGATTGAGTTGCTCTTTGCGAGGTTTCCTCCAAAGCTGCCTTTTGTTGCATCTCAAGAACGACATTCATGAGAAATTTAATGGTAGGGTTGCTTTCTAGAGGAGGACCATCTCTTGGACCATGGCCGCCTCCCCAATGAGGAGAGTTTTGAGATAGCTCGTGAAGAAATACGTTTGCTTCCTCCGCCGTCTTGGTATGTGATTTTTGTGGAGGGCCACATTCTTCGAAACGATGTGAAGAGTATCAAACCGAGCAAGTCCAAACCATCTATCCCAACAATAACCTCTCCTATACCAACCAAACCCCCATTCGTCCTCGTGGGAATTACACCTACAACCAACAAGCTCCCCTAAACCAAAACACACCCCCCAGTTTCCCAAATCAAAATCGCCGCCAATACCACCAAAACCACCACCAAAATCCTCACCAAGGTCAATCTTCCAAAGGACCCAAACCACCACAACAAGAAACCCTTGACCAAACCCTCCAAAATTTGGCCCTAACTCAAGAGAAGATAGCCTTATCTCAAGAAAAGATGACCTTATACCGAGAAAAAAACCAAACTCGCATAAAGAATCTCGAGTTACTATTGGCCCAATTGGCACAACAATCTCAACCTATCTAATCTTTGCCTAGCTAATCTCAACCTAACCCGAAGGGGAAACTTAATGCGATTACTTTGAGGAGTGGCAAGGAGATTGATGGACCTAGAATGGTGGGAGAGGAGGTCTTCGGTGACAAGGAAGGTGACGAGGTGGATATCTCGGAGGAGGAAGATTTGTTGGAGAAGCAGGAAAGTGAGTTAGTATTGGGTGAGGAAGTTGAGGGAGCACATGAGGATGAATTGGGAGAATCTAGTAAAGAAAGAGAGGAGATGGAGAAGTTAAGGAAAGGGAAAGGAAAAATGGTGGAAGAAGAACCAATCCAGACTATTGAGAAGCCAAAGCTACCACCGGTCCCTTTTCCCGATCGGTAAGCAAAGCCAAAATCCGATGCAAAGTTTTCAAAATTCATTGAGATGCTCAAGAAGCTTCAAATGAACATTCCATTTCTTGATGCCATTTCTGAAGTTCTGTCCTTCAAGAAGCATTTGAAAGAGCTTCTCACGAGCAAGAGAAGAATTCAAGAGAAATCTACGATCCATTTGACGGCGAATTGTAGTGCAATTATCGATAACAAATCACTGGAGAAATTAGCCGACCCTGGAAGTTTTTCTATTCCATGCACCATTGGTGATATGCGGATTGGCCGTGCCCTTTGTGATCTAGGAGCAAGCGTAAGCATCATGCGTTATTCGATATGCAAGAAGTTAAACCTTGACGATCTTGCTCCTACAACAATATTGGAAGACATCCCGGTTCAAGTGCGGCGCGCGGTTTTTGATTCCTTGTGATTTTGTGATTTTGGAGATAGAAGAAGACAACAACATCCCCATTATTTTGGGAAGGCCGTTCCTTGCTACGGCGGGAGCCATTATCGATATGAAGAATGGAAGTATGTCATTGAATGTCGGGAATGAAAGCATAAATTTTCAACTTGAGGGGTCATTGAAAGGTCCTTCGTATGGGGATTCATGCTATGCCATTGATATGATGGAGTTCCTTGTTGATGAGTATATTGAGGACTCCCAACTTCTTGAATCTATTTGCGATGATCCCTTGGGAGCTTGCCTATTGGAGTCTTTCCAATTTGAGACCGACGGCACCGACATTACTTTCTTCACCAACCTTCTTGACACTTCACCCAGGCATAAGGAGATTATTATTGATGACCCTTATATGGAGTGCATGGAGATTCAAGATGCGATCTTCAAAGGTATGTCTTCTTCTCAAATTCAATCTTCTACTCCTTTAGAGCTTAAAGCTTTACCCCCTTCCCTCCAATATGCTTTCTTGGATGATGATAAATCTTATCCTGTCATTGTGAATGTAAATTTGAATGATTTTGAATTGTCAAGTTGCTTGATTTGCTTAGAAAACATAGGGGTGCATTAGGTTATAAGATAGAAGATTTGAAAGGTTTGTCCCCTTCCATATGCATGCATTCGATTGATTTGCTAGAAGATGCCAAGCCTACCAGGCAACCCCAACGTCGCTTAAATCCCAACATGCAAGAAGTGGTTAAAAAGGAAGTAGTAAAGTTGCTAGCTGCTGAGATCATCTTCCCCATCGCAAATAGTGAATGGGTAAGCCCGGTTCAGTGTGTGCCCAAGAAGGGTGGATTGACCGTAATTGAAAATGAAAAGAAAGAACTAGTTAGTACCCGGACCGTCACCGGTTGGCAGATGTGTATCGATTACCGCCAATTAAACAAAGTAACAAAGAAGGACCATTTCCCTCTTCCCTTTATTGACCAGATGTTAGAACGGTTGGCGGGTCATTCGCATTTTTGTTTTTTGGATGGGTACTCGGGTTTCTTTCAAATTCCAATCCACCCCTCACATCAAGAAAAAACCACCTTCACTTGCCCATATGGGACATTTGCTTATCGTCGCATGCCATTTGGTTTATGTAATGCCCCTAGGACTTTTCAACGTTGTATGATGGCTATTTTTAGCGATTTCATTGAAAAATGCATGGAAGTCATTATGGATGAGTTTTCTGTGTACGGTAATTCTTTCGATGACCGTTTGCTAAATTTGGAGAAAGTGTTAACTCGTTGTGAGGAAGTCAATCTAGTTCTGAATTGGGAGAAATGCCACTTCATGGTGGAACAAGGTATCGTTCTGGGTCACTTAATCTCTTCTAAGGGCATCGAAGTAGATAGGGCTAAAGTTGAGGTTATAGAGCGCCTACCACCCCCAGTTTCCGTTAAGGGGGTGCGTAGTTTCCTTGGCCATGCCGGCTTTTATCGCCGGTTCGTCAAGGATTTTTCAAAAATTGCTCGAACTCTAACTGACCTCTTATGCAAAGATGCCCCTTTCATTTTCACTGACGAGTGCCTTGAGTCGTTTTATAGGTTAAAGCAGGCTTTGAATTCCGCTCCGGTAGTTCAACCTCCGGATTGGACGCTACCCTTCGAGATTATGGCCGATGCGAGCGACTTCGCCGTGGGAGCGTGTTTGACCCTAACAGTAGACAAGAAGCCAAGGGTCATCTATTACGTAAGCCATGCACTTGATAGCGCCCAAAGGAACTACACTACCACAGAAAAGGAGCTTTTGGCGATCGTCTTTGCGCTGAACAAATTCCGGCAATACCTCATGTTCTCTAAGGTGGTAGTCCACACAGATCATGCCGCTATCAAATACTTGATGTGAAAGAAGGAGACAAAGCCGAGACTTATACGGTGGGTCTTGCTTATGCAAGAATTTGATTTGGAAATCCGCGACAAGGCGGGCACGAAGAATGTCGTAGTCGATCACCTTTCGAGGATTCTTGTCGACTTGGAAGACACCCAACCGATTGTAGATGCTTTCCCGGACGAGCGACTCTTGGCTATCAACTCAGATCCTTGGTATGCGGATATTGTGAATTATTTGGCGAGCGAAGTGATCCCTCAACACTTGAACCATTATCAAAAGAAGAAATTCCTCCACGACATGAAGCATTACTTTTGGGATGACCCATTCCTCTTCCGTCTTGGAAATGAAGGGATGTACCGACGAGAGTGAAGTGCAATCTATTTTGACCCATTGTCATGAATTTCCGGTTGGAGGTCACGGTGGCCCCCAAAAGACGGTGGCGAGAGTTTTGCAAACCGGCTATTGGTGGCTGACTCTTTTCCGTGACGCCCACTTGCATGTCAAGTACTGTGATAGGTGTCAAAGGTCCGGTAACATCTCCCGGAAGAATGAAGCGCCATTGAACTATATTCTTGAGGTGGAAGCTTTCGATGTGTGGGGATTGGATTTCATGGGTCCTTTCCCGTCGTCAAGGGGTTTCCAATACATCCTAGTGGCGGTAGACTATGTCACAAAGTGGGTCGAGGCCATACCATGTGTAAGATGCGATGGGAAATCCGTTTCAAAATTCTTGAAAAAGACCATATTCCCAAGATTTGGCATTCCACGGGTCAACATTAGTGACAACGGCTCCCATTTCATCGAAAAGAGATTCGAGTCTCTCTTGGAGAAGTACGACATCAAGCATAAGAAGGGACTCCCTTACCATCCACAAACACAAGGTCAAGTGGAAATCTCAAACTGTACCATCAAGGAGATCTTAGAGAAGACGGTTAGCTCCTCAAGAAAAGATTGGGCAGAAAAATTGGATGAAGTCTTGTGGGCATACCGCACCGCTTTTAAGACACCAATCGGTACTACCCCTTACCGTCTTGTCTACGGGATGGCGTGTCACTTCCCCGTAGAACATGAGCACAAAACCATGTGGGTAATCAAGAAGTTGAACTTCAATCTCAAGGCGGCCGGAGGTAGTCGGTTATTTCAATTAGAAGAACTTGAGGAGTTGAGGCATCATGCATATGAGAACAACAAGATCTACAAGGAGAGAACGAAAGCATGACATGACAAGAGGTCGAACTGACGTGAGTTTGTGATAGGCGATAGGGTTCTCATTTTCAACTCAAGGCTGAAGTTATTCTCTGGGAAATTGAGATCACGGTGGTCCGGACCATTTGAAATCGTGAGAATTCTTCCCGCCGGAGTAGTCGAGTTGAAAGCTGCCCAAGGAAAGTGTTTCAAAGCAAACTCATCGAAACTCAAACCATACATCATGGGCGAGGAATATGTCAGGAAGGTTGTGACATACCTCGCGGATTTTGAAGATTGAAAAGCATCGGAAAAGGTCGAGCTAGGACCTACAAAGCAAGCACCCGGGAGAGATATGAACTACTTCCCCCTCTTTTAGTGTGTTCTTTCAATTTTTAGTTTTTTCCTTTATTTTAGTGCCTTTCTTCTTCCTTTGTTTTATCTTATTAGAAAAGAAAAAAACATTTAGAGATAAAAATGTGAAAAAAAAATCAGAAAAGTTTGAAAAGATTAAAAAAAAATCATGAGTGGTTCTATGAAAGTCGGGGTTTGAAAGTGCCTTTCAGTATTGAGAGAATGTCCTTGAATAAAACTTGAGCGAGAAAAAAAAAGGGGAGTGGATGACAAGAGGGTAGATTTTAAGACTTAACATTTTTTCTCCAAGTTTTGAGCCTTGTAGATGCTGGAGATGGATTGAAAGGGACCGTGCCCAAGGTGGAAGTCACCGCAGCCACGGTCAGCATACTCAAGGTTGCTCCCAATTTAGCCAAGCCGAGGATCACCGTGACCACGGTCGAAGTCGCCGCAGCCATGGTCTCATCGCAGCATGATTCTTGGAAATTTTGGTCCCAAACATCACCGTGACCACGGCGAGGTTCACCGCAGCCACGGTCTACGCCCTACTTTTTCCCTTCTTTTTCCCTCACCCGAATCACACCGTGCCCACGGTCCAATTTACCATGGCCACAGTCTATCGAAAACCTGCGATATGTCGGGGGTTCCATATCATTTCCCCCTCATTTTTCTTTCACTTTCTTCCTCACTCTCACCTTCGAAAACCCTCACCAAACCCTAAAACTCGAATTCTCTTCCAAAATTCGACAAACCCACCACCAATTCCCCCATTTCTCCCAACTCCCTCCTACAATTCGAACCCTAGCTGCTGATTGCTCGACACTTTTTGGGTCTTCTTCAAGCAAATTTCAGACCTCTTGTTCCATGTGGGGCTCGAATCTCTCAAGGGAAGCTTTCAAAGTTTTCAATCCAGGTATTCCTTGATTTATTGATGATTAAACACTAGATTTCTTGTTTATTTGGGTTGAATATGGTGAAATTTCTTGTTGGGTCTTGGTTGGGTGAGGAAGGTGAAGGAGAAGACGAAGAAGAGGAAGAAGAAGAGGATGAAGAAGAAGAAGGGGGTGAACAAGCACAAGGGGATGAAGCCGCATCGATTCAACAACGGGACGTCGCTCTCGAGCATATCAGCAAGCAACTCCAGGAGCTTCATGATGAGTTTCAAGTCCAATGGGAGCTCATCCAAAACCAGCAGTTATTGATCGAAAACTTGCAAGGATTGCTTGAGATCCAACAGGAGACGCTGGCTAGCATCCTGTCGTATCTCCAACCCCGTTCTCCGCCGGGGGGTCCGCTTGAGGACCGTTTGTAAGCCCCCCCACCCGAACTTTATCATTGTTCTATTTACTTTGTTTTGTAAAGTAGAAGTGTGGGGGAGTGCTTCTTCGGGGTTTTGGATGCGATGTCTGGTGGTTTTGGATTGTTCGTCTCTCGATTTCTTTTGGCTTGTGTTTGCATATTTTGGAGTTTGTTCGGATAGGTTGCTCGGGATCTTCCTTGTCTTGTTTATCATTCATGTTTGTCGGGTTATTGGATGGTTGCCTGATGGTTGTCTTAGGGCTGTTTGTTTGTTGTTTTTGGTGGTCGGGATGTTGTTTAAGAATTTCTCGCTTGTATTTTGGGCATTGATGGGATGTAACCAACTGTTATTAGTGATTAATGCAATGAATTAGTTGTTTCGGTTAGTATATATCGAGTTTCACCCTTATTTCCCGCCTAAACCAGTGAGATTCGGGGATAAGGTAAGTCACTGGCAATGTATATATTGTTAATATTTTTAGTTTTTCATTTTTTTTCAATTTCTTTTCATAATCTCTTAAGTTAGATTTTCCTTTCTTTTGCCTTTGGTCTCGCATGCGAATTCTATAATTGAAAAGTCGTCTTTTACTCTAAGGTTGATCTGACTCTCTCGACCGACGACTACAGATCGCTATTTTCAACGCTTATGAAGAGCATTAGGTAATATCTTTCCACCTTAGTCTTTTTATGTGAATTCTTATCATGATCCGTCGCATGTTTCGTTTTCTTTTGGGTGGCGAACCCCTATGAGTGTCTGTGTTGGGATATCGATTGTTGTTGGAGCCGTGTGGGCTCGGGTCGCCACCATTTTCTACCTGCTAGTTGTTTTGTTTGTTTGTGTTTTGTAGGTTCTCGACCCTTTTCATGCGACACCTTCCCACAATGAGGACATTGTGGCCGGAGTTTTAAGTATGGGGGGGAGATATTCTATTTCAAGGGTAGCTCACCTAGTCGTTTGGTTCTTTGTTTTCCTAGTTTTTGCTTAAAATTTAAAATTTTTGTGTGAAAATGGACAAAAAAGGGAGTGAAAACCTTTTCGCTTTTCTTTTACGTTTTGTTTTTGTTTTGCTTTGTTTCCTGGATCTCGTTATCGAAGTTGAGAAGCCGTTCTTAAACTTCTTTCTAAAAGTAATCGGTTGGAGCATTTTTCGACCCTAACTCGGGTTCTAGTCGAGACTTATCCTTAATAGACTCCCTTCATTAAGTGTCTTGTGAGACTCCCGTTCCTTTCTCTTTTTGTTGGGAACCCGGAGATTCTAAAGGCTTGTGTCTGAGTTTGTTTTGTTTCTCGTTTAGCTAAAGCAAAAGTGCAAAAAGAAAAGAAAAGAAAGGAAAAGGAAAAAGAAAGAAGAAAGCTTGCATAAGACATAATAACCTGAATAAGTGGAGCATGTCGCTGAAGACATTAACCACCATACACTTAGCCAACCTACACGGGCCCAGTATTCGTGGTACGGCACTGGATACCCCTTAATCCTCCTCCTATATCACTTTGCGACGGAGAGGCGTACGAAAAGACCGTGTTAGGAGGGTATACCCTTATATGGGCCGTCCAATTCCTGAAAGTAAGGCTAATACCGACTTTTAAAAAAATCCAAAAAGAAAGAAAAAGAGAAAAAGAAGAAAGAAAAGAAAAGTTTTGCTTCTAAAGAGAGCGGGGCCTCCCCTTGCATCACCTACGGCCCTCACCAAGCCAAGGGCGACCAAATGAGAGGGAGGGCAACACTCCTCTTGGTGGTTTGGTTGTTTTCAAATTCGGATGCGAGTTTTTAAAGTCTCTTGGTTCCCGTTAAACCCTTGTTGTGTTTTTGCTGTGGGGTTTCGCTTGTTACAAGGTGTAGGGAGTTAAAAACTTTTAAGATCGACCTTTTTCTGAGTTTGGTGTTTGTGAGATGCTCCTAACGGTTACTTTGGGAGGTTTAATCGCGTTTTCTTAGTTTGGGTTGCGAGATCTTGTGAATCATAGCCCTTGTTTTTCGTTCGTTTTTTTTTCTTCGGTTTTGTTTTCACTTTCCCTCTCTCGTTTTTCTTTGGCTTCTGTGGGTACAGCCGCTACAAACCCTCACGAGTCCATCTCGTCCACCCGGGCTGCCGGGGGGTTCAAAGGGCTTGGTGCATACGCTAAATGAACTCGTTTCTCTCCCACGACAGAGGAGTTTGTGTTAGTTAGTTTTGTTTTGTTTTGTTTTGCTCGGGATGAGCTAAGGTTTAAGTGTGGGGGGGGGGGGGTTGTTTAGACCCGATTTCGTGTCTAACTACCGCCTAAATCCTTACGCTTTTGACTTGTTTCGTAGTTTGTTTTAATAACTTTTAATGCGTTTTAGCTACTTTTGTAGTTTCCGAAGGGTTTCACTCAAAACAATCCTAAATGGGCCAATTTTACACCAATCTTGGGAATCCCGAGATTCCCCAAGATTCCCTAAGCCCTGGTCGTCTCAAAGGCAGAGGATTAGAAGGGTCGGTCAAGTCGAAGCGTGACGGAGGCAACGGCGAAAAGTACTCTGAAGGAGCGTGGCGAGAGATCGACCGTAGCGGTATGATGGAGCCAAGACCAAAGTGAAGAGGCCTTGCACCCAAACTAGATTGTGGTCACGGTCACTTTGGCCGTGGTCACGTTGGGATCTTCACCCTGCCTAAGGAAGAAGGTGGCCGAACTAGACCGTGGCCACGGTCTCCAATGACCGTAGCCACAGAGGTGCGAACGAGCGAAAAGTTGTCAGCCCTAATTGCCTAGAGCGTGACCACGGTGCATGGGGACCGTGCCCACGGCGATGCGAAGCGAAGAGAAGAAATCGCCTGCCTTACGCAGGACCGTGGCCACGGTCCCCTACGGGCCAGTTTTGTCTGTTGTGTAAAATGATGAGTTTTGAGTGACACCGTTGATTACTATTTAATGTATTTAGGTCATTTTAGCTAAAGTGGGAGGAGACAACAACTTTACCTATCTTTTATGATACTTTAGCACTCTTTATCACGTTTTAAGCCTTAGATTAGAGAGATTAAGGAGGATCTTTGCTGAGATTATTAGTTCTTGTAATAAATTCTCTTGATTATTATTGGAAGTTTGAAGATCATTCTCAACTTTGGAGTATTGGAGCTTTATTATTCTGAAGTTTTCTCCCTTGTGATCACAATAAATGAACATTTCTGAACCTTTCTCTCTCTAATTTATTGCTTATTTACTAATCTCTATTTTTAGTTATTATTGATATTGTTGGTGTTATTGAATGTTTATTGTTGCCTTGTTTACTCTTTCAAGCATGAGTGAAGTTGTTGATGTTATTGTTATGATAGTTAGGATGTTTAGTGGCTAGAACCTTAATGGGTTAGGGAGATATTAAGGGTGTGAATGGGTGATTAGGTTTGGGTTAGCAATATTAGTGAGTAACTAGTTAGGAAATCAACTTCCTAATCGTATCCTTCCCTCAAGTGGGATGTATTTAGGTGTGAAAGAATCCCGAATACATCCAATGCTTGTTGGAAGGCACGAATTAGGATAGTTAGTATTCTAGTTCGCGAAAGCGAATAGAAACTAATTAGGAAATTCCGTTCTATTAACTTTCTTGAGTCTGTCTATGGATTTCGGGGAAGTTAGTCCGGACTATCCTTGAAAAAGGAAGCCCGGTGGGTATTTTTCAAACGGAATTACCATTTGATTTCCCTTTCTCGTTACTCTCTTGTTGCGAAACCCATTTCCTCATTCCCGTTTGCATCCCGAAAGTCTCCCGACACCCATTGTTTCACCTTTTTGACTGAACATAGCGTGTTTGTGATGCTTTTACCCTAAAGTCTATCAACCTTTCATGATCCTAAACCATACCTAGAGTCAACTAGTTGCAGCTAAGGCCCCTAGCTCCCTGTGGAAGAACGACAAAACCAATGTCTTACAAGCCACTCGATTAACAGGAGACTTATATTTCTAAGAAGTCGTTTGGCTCCATGGAATACCTAGAACTATGGTCTCGGATCGAGATGCAAAGTTCCTTAGCCACTTTTGGGTTACTCTTTGGAAGAAGATGGGAACCAAGCTCAAATTCAGCACTGCCTGTCACCCACAGACTGACGGTCAAACTAAGTCACCAATCGGATCCTTGGCTCACTGTTGAGGTCCTTGGTGAACAAGAACAAGAAAGGGTTGGATACTCTTTTCCCACATGCTGAATTTGCATTCAACAGGGCTCCAAGCAAGGCAACGGGTCGTTCACACTTCCAAGTCGTTTATGGAAGAAACCCTACTACACCTATGGACCTCACGCCAATCAATAGCTCCATATGGTTTAGCCATGAAGCCCAAAAACAAGCCCGAGAAATTCAGAAGCTCTATGAGGAAGTCAAAGAGAAAATAGCATACAAGCTAGCACTGAAAGAAGACTATGGAGATCTAGTATACTCAATCTGTTTCAGACTTAGCTAACAAGAAAAGAACAAGGGTTATTTTTCAACAAGGAGATCTAGTATGGGTTCACTTGAAGAAGGAGAGGTTCCCTCCAAGAGGAAAGATAAGTTAGTTCCTAGAGCTGATGTCCTTTTGAAGTTTCGGAAAGAGTTGGAGATAATCCATACAAGCGAGCACTGAATGAAGACTATGGAGTAAGTGCTACTTTCAACGTTGCTGATCTGAAACCCTACTATGATGAAAAGGAAGATCGCCCTAGTTTGAGAACAAACTCTTCTCAACAGGGGGGGAATGATGGAAATCAGTCCACTTCCAATCAAGAAATCCAAATCATTTACAAGGAAGTGGAACGGGCCATAGAAGAAGGGTACAACGTGGAAGTCCAAAGGCCTACTCATATAGTGTGCAGCTTATTCCAAGAGGATGTCCAAACATCCTAAAGTTGGGCCAATCATCTCGACAAGCCCAAGAAACCAACGTCCAAGTCAAGAATTCCAAGCTAATTTTATAATCTTGATTTTTGGATGTAATTTATCTTTTAATAGTTTTTGGTGTGTTTTATTTTTAGAATAATGTAAGATGACAAGTGAATTATAAACTTGATCATCCTAGGTTTATTATTTTCGTGTGGTTTAGTTAGTTAGGCACCACTTTTGATTACCCGATAGAGTTGGCTATTTTGTAACTAATCCAAATTGGATTAGGAAAGCCAAACAACCTAGGATAAGGTTAGTTGTAACAAACTCACCCTAGGATAAGGATTCTAATCCAAGGGAGAGTAGTAGTAGGATGGCGTCTAGATAGGGGAATTCAACTTGGATTACACGCCAACTAAGAGTTCTAGTCCCTTAAGGACTCTCCTAGTATAAATAGGATTGTAAGCCTCTCAAGGCAAGACACCCCTTTTCAATTATGAAAATAGTTAAGCTTTTAGCTTTCTCTCGAGTGTTTGGATAAACTCTCACCCCCTTTCATCTATTGTATCTTGGCATGGCACCCAAGTGGTTAGGAAGAGCTTGACTCTAGGTTGCGATCTAGATCACGTATGCCCTAGGTTGTCTATCTTGTGGATTCAAGTTAGAAACCTAGTTCTATCCGTTCTTAGCTTTCTATCAACATAGTTAAGGTAATTACTTTGTGAGCTTTCTATCAATATAGTTAAGTGACAACCAAATCCCTACCTCCTATTTATCCCACCCAACGCCACCTTCCACCTCCTGTTTACCCCCTTAAACGTCCCCCTATCCCTCCTCTCACAAAATATCACCTCCTCTCTTTCTCTCTCTCCATAGCAACTTTCCAACAAACTCTCTCTCTCATCCAACAACTTATTATTCACTCCCTCTCCATCAAACCAAACGTTCCCTCCCTCTCTTCCCCTAGCTCACGTCAACCCTCACCCAAACCTCATCCAAGATTCACCAATCTTTCCCTCTTTCTCGTTCAAGATTCAACCTTTCTTGAATCTTGAAACCACAAAAGCCCTCACGGCAAAATAGCTTCCACAAAGAACCATTTTCACGAGAATTTCTCATCTCTTTTCCGCCCTAATCTCGTGAACCACTCCCACTTCCCAGTTTGGTTACACTTGTTTCATGTATCATCGGAATTAAGAACCTTTCTTGATCCGGTAATAAATCAGAAAACCATTGTATTCTTGATATATGGCATGCCTAAGGGGTCCTAGAGAACTATAAATAGATCCTTTGGGAGGCCTTTGTAATCATTCATTCAATCATTCAAAAATAATAGAAAGTAAACTTCTAAAGACTACATGCTTTTGAGTTCTCTCTAGCTTTGCTAGAAATGACTTCTCTCTCAACGGAATCGTCCAAATCTCTTCTTCTATTCCTTGCTTGGCTAGCTTGGTTGGTGATAGAAAGAGTTGAAGATTTTCTTGAAGTAGTGTGTCTCTATCTTCAAGAGTTTCTCAAGCCATATCCAATTCTATCAGTCATTCATCTAATTCAGCATTGGTACATTCCATTGAATCTTTTTGATTTCTTTCTTGTTTTCAACCTTTCGTTTGATCCTTAAGAACTTAGAGAAGGAAGATTCTTATCTTTGTTCATAAAGATCCTGATTTCGTGTATAATGAGGTCTCTTTGATCCCATTATACATCAAAAGGTGTGCTCTGTGATTATTGACAGTGCAAGCTGTACCAGTGCAGCCTCCAGCACTATGGTGAAGAAGCTCAACTTGGCAACCAAGCCCCACCCAGCTCCATACACCATTCAGTGGCTCAGCTCAGGGAAAGATATCCAAATTTCGGCTGGATGCCTTGTAAGTTTTTCAATTAGTCAATCATATAAAGATGAGGTCTGGTGTGATGTTTTGCCCATGGATGCATGCCATTTACTTTTGGGTCGACCTTGGTTATATGATAGATCAGTGAGCCATTGTGGTAGAGCTAATACCTACACCCTGACCCTAAACCACAAAAAGATCATTCTTACCCCCATGAAACCCTCACAGTTAGCCAAAAAATCCAAGAGCCTATGTCTTGAACCTAGTCTTGATGTGTTGCTTTTATTTGATCAACATGAATATAGCACACAAAAGGACTTGATCCTTTTAGACCTTGAAGAACCCTCAGCCCCAAAAAATGACCACCCTTTATTTTTACCTTTGCTCCAGTAGTTTCAGCATGTATGTCCTGAGGAAATGCCACCTGGTTTGCCACCTAAAAGAGATATCCAGCACAAAATTGATTTAGTGCCTGGATCACTGTTGCCTAATTAGCCAGTTTATAGGATGATGCCAGCAGATACCAATGAGATACAAAGATAGGTGGATGAGTTGTTAGAAATGGGAATGATTAGGGAGAGTTTAAGTCCATGTGTAGTCCCAGCCTTGTTAGTGCCTAAGAAAGATGGAAGCCAAAGAATGTGTATTGATTGTAGGGCCTTTAACAAGATCACAATCAAGTATAGGTACCCTATACCTAGGCTTGAAGACATGTTGGATGAGTTACATGGGTCAGTAGTCTTTTCTAAGATTGATTTGAGGAGTGGATACTACCAGATTAGGATCTATGAAGGAGATGAGTAGAAGACAGCTTTTTAAAACCAAGGGAGGATTATTTGAATGGTTGGTCATGCCCTTTGGTTTGACTAATGCTCCATCTACATTCATGAGGCTCATGAACCAGGTCCTTAAACCACTCATAAGCAAGAGTGTTGTGGTGTACTCTGATGATATTCTTGTCTATAGCAGGTCTGAGCAAGAGCATGTCAAGCATTTGCAGGAGGTTTTATCTATTCTGAATAGAGAGAAGTTATTTGGAAACCTCAAGAAGTGTCACTTCTTTACAGCCTTAATGAACTTCTTGGGATACATTGTCACAGCAGCAGGTATCCAGGTTGATGAGGAGAAGATCAAGGTAATTAGGGAGTGGCCTGTGCCCACTTCTATTCAGCAAGTCAGGAGCTTCCATGGCCTGACTTCATTTTACAGGAGATTTGTCAAGAATTTCAGCACCATTTTGGCCCCAATGACTGAAGTGGTGAAGGGAAAGTCCTTTATTTGGATAACAACTACCCAAAGAGCCTTTGAAGAAGTTAAGGAGAGGCTTACTTCAGCACCAGTTCTAGCATTGCCCAGCTTCAGCAAAGTTTTTGAGGTAGAATGTGATGCTTCAGGAGTTGGCATAGGAGCAGTATTGACCCAGGAGGGCAAGCTAGTTACCTATTTCAGTGAGAAGTTGAATGATGCAAAGAGAAAGTACAACACCTATGACAAAGAGTTCTATTCCATCATTAGAGCTCTTCAACACTGGAGGCACTACCTTATTGGAGCAGAATTCATCCTACACAGTGATCAGGAGGCCTTGAAGTTCATTCAAGGGCAGCACAAGCTCAACAGCAGGCATGCTGCTTGGGTAGAGTACATGCAGCAGTTTCACTTCATGATTCATCACAAATCAGGAGTGCTAAACAAGGGAGCAGATGCATTGAGTAGAAGCTATATGTTGCTTCATATACTTGATTCTAGAATTTTGGGTTTTGAGCATTTGAAAGCTTTGTATCAGGAGGATGGATATTTTAAGCAGGTGTACCAGAAGTGCCAGCACCAACCCCAGGCTCTGTATCACATAGACCAGGGTTATTTGTTCAAAGGAAGCAGATTGTGTGTCCCTAAGAGCAGTTTCAAAGAGTTACTAATCTCAGAAGTCCATGGAGGGAGTTTAGCAGGGCATTTTGGAGTCGAGAAGACATTGTTGATGTTGAAAGAGCATTACAGTTGGCCAAAAATGAGGAAAGATGTGGAGGATCTGCTGAAGAGGTGCAATATTTGTCAATTGGCTTAGTCACACAGCCTACCACAAGGCCTGTATACCCCATTGCTGATTCCCTGCAGCTCATGGGAAGATGTCAGCCTTGATTTTATTGTGGGTTTGCCAAAAACTCCGAGAGGGAAGGATTCAATCATGGTGGTGGTTGAGAGATTTTCAAAGATTATACATTTCCTACCACGCCACACCACTTTTGATGCCACAAGAGTTGCTGAATTATTCTTCCAGGAGATTGTCAAGTTACATGGAGTGCTAAAGACAATGGTGTCTGACAGAGATACCAAGTTTATGAGCCATTTTTGGGTTACTTTATGGAAGAAATTGGGCACCCAACTCAAGTATAGCACCACTTACCACCTATTTAGACCCGATTTCGTGTCTAAATACCGTCTAAATCCTTAGGCTTTTGACTTGTTTCGTAGCTTGTTTTAATAACTTTTAATGCGTTTTGGTTACTTTTGTAGTTTCCGAAGTTTTTACTCAAAACGATTCTAAATGGGCCAATTTTGCACCAATCTTGGGAATCTCGAGATTTCCTAAGATTCCCCGAGCCCTGGTCGTGTCGAAGGCAGCGGATTAGAAGGGCCGGTCCTGTCAAAGGCAGTGGAAGCGGAAGCAACTGTTGTGGAGCACCCTGAAGAATCCTGTGGCCGAGAGAGACCGTGGCCACGATCATATTGACCGTAGCCACGGTGTGATTGAGCCAATGCCTAAGGAAGGGACATTGCCACCCGATATGGACCGTGGTCACGGTCAGCCTGACCGTAGCCACGGTGAGATCACTACCCTGCCCAAGGAAGAAGTTGGCCGAACAAGACCGTGGCCACGGTCTCCCATCACCGTAGCCACGGCGGTGCGAAGGAGCGAAAAGTTGTCGGCCCTAATCGCCTAGACCGTGCCCACGGTGCATGGGAACCGTGCCCACGGTGATGCGAAGCGAAGAGAAGAATCGCCTGCCTTACGCAGGATTGTGCGTGGCCACGGTCCTCTGCGAGACACTTTTGTCTGTTGTGTAAAATGATGAGTTTTGAGTAACAACCTTGATTACTATTTAATGTGTTTAGGTCATTTTAGCTAAGGACATCTATGAAGCAGCTTTTATCTATCTTTCATGATACTTTAGCACACTTTTATCACATTTTCTAAGCTTTAGATTAGAGTGATTAGTGAAGATCTTTACCTATCTTTCATGATACTTTAGCACACTTTTATCACATTATTGGTTCTTGTATTGGATTCTCTTGAGTTTTATTGGAAGTTTGAAGATTATTCTCAACTTTGGAGCATTGGAGCTTTATTATTCTGAAGTTTTCTTCCTTGTCATCACAATCAATGAGCTTTTCTTAACCTTTCTCTCTCTAATTTATTGCTTATTTACTAATCTCTGTTTTTGATATTATTGGTATTGTTGGCATTGTTGAATGTTTATTGTCATCTTGTTTACTCTTTTAAGCATGAATGAAGTTGTTGATGTTATTATCATGATAGTTAGGATGTTTAGTGGCTAGAACCTTAATGGGTTAGGGAGATATTAAGGGTGTGAATTGGTGATTAGGTTTGGGTTAGCAATATTAGTGAGTAACTAGTTAGGAAATCAACTTCCTAATCCTATCCTTCCCTCAAGTGGGATGTGTTTGGGTGCGAAAGCATTCCGAATACATCCAACCATTGTTGGAAGGTAGGAGTTATGATAGTTAGTATTCTAGTTCACGAAAGCGAATAGAAACTAACTAGGAAATTTCGTTCCATTAACTCTCTCGGGTCTGTCGATGGACTTTGGGGAAGTTAATCCGGACTATCCTTGAAAGAGGAAGCCCGGTGGTATTTTTTAACGGAATTACCATTTGATTTCCCCTTCTCGTTACTCTGTTGTTGCGAAACCCATTTCCTCATTCCCGTTTGCATCCCGATTATCTCCCAACACCCATTGTCTCACCTTTTTAACTAAACCCAGTGTGTTTGTGCTGTTTTTACCCTGAATTCTATCATCCTTTCATGATCATAAACCCTACCTAGAGTCAACTAGTTGCAGCTAAGGCCCCTAGTTCCCTGTGGAAGAACGATAAAACCGAGGTCTTACAAACCACGTCACAACAAAATGGCGCCGTTCTTGCAGCACTTAAGCTTAGCTCTTTGTCTTTAGGTTGTTTAAGATCATTTCACTGCTAGAGATTTTGTTATCCTTGGTTACTGGAAATTTGATTCTTCTGTTTGCTCATTTTGTGCATGCGGACTCGCTCTCGATGAGGCCTAACTCCTATAACTCCACCGAACCCGAATCCGCAAAGCATTATTCGCCAAGCTAACGTCGGCTCGAGACGAAGAAGACAACAAAGGGAGCGAGAGACGATCGAAATTCCAATGGCTGAAGGAGAGCAAGTTCCACCCTGTACCTTAGCATCATATTCCTTATCATCATCGGGTACGAGAGGCGATCCCATCATATTACCAGAATTGCCACCGAACGCATCGTTCGAGTTCAAGCCATATTTGTTGGAGATATTTGAGAACACCCCGTACCATGGAGGAGAGCATGAAAATCCTATCGACCATATCAACAGGTTCGAACAACGCATCGGCTTCATACAAATGAATGGAGTTTCCGCCGATTACATGAAGCTGAAGTTTTTCCCTCTTACTTTGAAAGGGTAAGCACTATTATGGCTGAACACGTGTCCGCCAGGAACTTATTCAACATGGGATGCCCTTAGCCGCGACTTTCTTCAAAGGTTTTTCCCCAATGATGAGACATGTCGGTTGAGGCAAGCCATCATGAGCTTCAAGCAAGAGTCCGATGAGTCGTTATTCGAAGCATGGGGGAGATTCAAAGGTCTCCAACGGAGGTGTCCACACCATAATCTTGAGGATTGGTTATTATTGCATCACTTTTATTCCGGACTGAGTAGCTCTTTGTGAGTATCCATCGATCATGCCTCGGGGGGCATGTTCCTCAAGAAAACGGCGGAGAAAGCAAACATATTTCTTCACGAGCTATCTCAAAACTCTCCTCATTGGGGAGGCGACCGTGGTCCAAGAGATAGTCCTCCTCTAGAAAGCAATCCTACTATCAAATTTCTCATGAATGTCGTTCTTGAGATGCAACAAAAGGCAGCTTTGGAGGAAACCACGAGGCAAGTAAAGGCAGCTCAAGAAGTACCTATGCTTATTCCGGATGCCCGAGTTCTTGTATGTGATTTTTGTGGAGGGCCACACTCTTTAAAGCGATGTGAAGAGTATCAAACCGAGCAAGTCCATGCCATTTATCCCAACAATAACCTCTCCTATACCAATCAAACCCCCATTCATCCTCGTGGGAATTACGCCTACAACCAACAAGCTCCACTAAACCAAAACCCACCCCCCGGTTTCCCAAATCAAAATTGCCGCCAATACCACCAAAATCCTCACCAAGGTCAATCTTCCCAAGCACCCAAACCACCACAACAAGAAACCCTTGACCAAACCCTTCAAAAGTTGGCCTTATCTCAAGAAAAGAAAACCTTATCTCAAGAAAAAATGGCCTTAGATCAAGAAAAAGACCAAACTCGCATTAAGAACGTCGAGTTACTATTGGCTCAATTGGCACAACAATCTTAACCTATCCAATCTGTGCCTAGCCAACCCCAACCAAACCCGAAGGGACAACTTAATGCTATTACATTGAGGAGTGGCAAGGAGATTGATGGCCCTAGGATGGTGGGAGAGGAAGTCTTGGGTGACAAAGAGGGTGATGTGGTGGATATCTCGGAGGAGGAAGATTTGATGGAGAAGCGGGAAAGTGAGTTAGTCTTGGGTGAGGAAGTTGAGGGAGTACATGAGGATGAATTGGGAGAATCTAGTAAAGAAAGAGAGGAGATGGAGAAGTTAAGGAAAGGGAAAGGAAAGATGGTGGAAGAAGAGCCAATCCAAACTATTGAGAAGCCAAAGCTACAGCCGGTCCCTTTTCCCGAGCGGTTAGCAAAGCCAAAATCCGATGCAAAGTTTTCAAAATTCATTGAGATGCTCAAGAAGCTTCAAGTGAACATTCCATTTCTTGATGCCATTTCTGAAGTCCCGTCCTTCAAGAAGCATTTGAAGGAGCTTCTCACGAGCAAGAGGAGGATTCAAGAGAAATCTACGATCCATTTGACCGCGGATTGTAGTGCAATTATCAATAACAAATCACCGGAGAAGTTAGTCGACCCCGGAAGTTTTTCTATTCCATGCACCATTGGTGATATGCGGATTAGCCGTGCCCTTTGCGATCGAGGAGCAAGTGTAAGCGTCATGCCTTATTCGATTTGCAAGAAGTTGAATCTCGACGATCTAGCTCCTACAACAATTAACCTCCAATTGGCCGACCGTTCTGTGCGAAGACCTTTGGGAATGTAGGAAGACATCCCGGTCCAAGTGGGACGGTTTTTGGTTCCTTGTGATTTTGTGATATGGAGATAGAGGAAGACAACAACATCCCTGTTATTTTGGGAAGGTCGTTCCTTGCTACGGCGGGAGCAATTATTGATGTGAAGAATGGAAGCATGTCGTTGAATGTCGGGAATGAAAGCATCATTTTTAAACTTGAGGGGTCATTGAAAGGTCCTTCGTACGGGGACTCATGCTATAATATGGATATGATGGAGTTTCTTGTTGATGAGTATATTGAGGACTCCCATTTTCTTGAATCTATTTGCGACGATCCCTTGGGAGCTTGCTTATTGGAGTCCTTCCAATTTGAGACCGACGGCACCGATATTAATTTCTTCACCAACCTTCTTGACTCTTCACCCGTGCATGAGGAGATTATTGTTGATGAGCCATATATTGGATGATGAGAAATCTTATCCTGTCAAATTCAATCTTCTACTCCTTTAGAGCTTAAAGCTTTACCCCCTTCCCTCCAATATGCTTAGAAAACATAGGGGTGCATTAGGTTATAAAATAGAAGATTTGAAAGGTTTGTCCCCTTCCTTATGTATGCATTCGATTGACTTGCTAGAAGATGCCAAGCCTACTTGGCAACCCCAACGTCGTTTAAATCCCAACATGCAAGAAGTGGTTAAAAAGGAAGTAGTAAAGTTGCTAGCTGTTAGGATCATCTTTCCCATCGCAAATAGCGAATGGGTAAGCCCGGTTCAGTGTGTACCCAAGAAGGGTGGAATGACCGTAATTGAAGATGACAAGAAAGAACTAGTTAGTACCCGGACCGTCACCGGTTGACGGATGTGTATCGATTACCGCCAACTAAACAAAGTAACAAAGAAGGACCATTTCCCCTTTCCCGTTATTGACCAGATGTTAGAACAGTTGGCGGGTTAGTCGCATTTTTGCTTTTTGGATGGGTACTCGGGGTTCTTTCAAATTCCAATCCACCCCTCACACCAAGAAAAAACCACCTTCACTTGCCCATACGGGACATTTGCCTATCGTCGCATGCCATTTGGTTTATGTAATGCCCCTGGGACTTTTCAACGTTGTATGTTGGCTATTTTTAGCGATTTCATTGAAAAATGCATGGAAGTCTTTATGGATGATTTTTCTGTGTACGATAATTCTTTCGATGACTGTTTGCTAAATTTGGAAAAAGTGTTAACTCGTTGTGAGGAAGTGGATCTAGTTTTGAATTGGGAGAAATGCCACTTCATGGTGGAACAAGGTATCGTTTTGGGTCACTTAATCTCTTCTAAGGGCATCGAAGTGGACAGGGCTAAAGTTGAGGTAATAGAGCGCCTACCACCCCCAGTTTCTGTTAAGGGGGAGCGTAGTTTCCTTGGCCATGCTGCTTTTATCGCCGGTTCGTCAAGGATTTTCAAAAATTGCTCGACCTCTAACTGATCTCTTATGCAAAGATGCCCCTTTCATTTTCACTAACGACTTCCTTGAGTCATTTTATAGGTTGAAGCAGGCTTTGATTTCCGCTCCGGTAGTTCAACCTCCGGATTGGACGCTACCCTTCGAGATCATGGCCGACGCGAGGACTTCGCCGTGGGAGTGTGTTTGACCCAAACAGTAGACAAGAAGCCAAGGGTGATATATTACGCGAGCCATGCGCTTGATAGCGCCCAAAGGAACTACACTACCACGAAAAATGAGCTTTTAGCGATCGTTTTTGCGCTGAACAAATTCCGGCAATACCTCATGTTCCCTAAGGTGGTAGTCTACACGGATCATGCTGTTATCAAATACTTGATGGGAAAGAAGGAGACAAAACCGAGACTTATACGGTGGGTCTTACTTATGCAAGAATTTGATTTGGAAATCCGCGACAAGGCGGGCACGAAGAATGTCGTAGTCGATCACCTCTCGACGATTCTTGGCTATCAACTCTCACCATTGGTATGCGGATATTGTGAATTATTAGGCGAGCGAAGTGATTGCTCAACACTTGAACCATCATCAAAAGAAGAAATTCCTCCACGACATGAAGCATTACTTTTGGGATGACCCTTTCCTTTTCCGTCTTTGCAATGACCGGATGTACCGGCGATGTATTCCCGAGAGTGAAGTGCAATCTGTCTTGACCCATTGTCACGAATTTCCGGTGGGAGGTCACGGTGGCTCTCAAAAGACGACAGTGAGGGTTTTGCAAACCGGCTATTGGTGGCCGACACTTTTTCGTGACGCCCACTTGCATGTCAAGCAATGTGACAGGTGTCAAAGATCCGGTAACATCTCCCGGAAAAATGAAGCGCCATTGAACTATATTCTTGAGGTGGAAGCCTTTGATGTGTGTGGGTTGGACTTCATGGGTCCTTTCCCTTCGTCAAGGGGTTTCCAATACATCCTAGTGGTGGTGGACTATGTCACAAAGTTGGTGGAAGCCATACCATGTGTAAGGTGCGATGGGAAGTCCGTTTCGAAATTCTTGAAAAAGACCCTTTCCCTTCGTCAAGGGGTTTCCAATACATCCTAGTGGTGGTGGACTATGTCACAAAGTTGGTGGAAGCCATACCATGTGTAAGGTGCGATGGGAAGTCCGTTTCGAAATTCTTGAAAAAGACCCTTTCCCTTCGTCAAGGGGTTTCCAATACATCCTAGTGGCGGTGGACTATGTCACAAAGTTGGTCGAAGCCATACCATGTGTAAGGTGCGATGGGAAGTCCATTTCGAAATTCTTGAAAAAGACCCTATTCCCAAGATTTGGCATTCCACGAGTCATCATTAGTGACAACGGTTCCCATTTCATTAAAAAGAGATTCGAGTCTCTCTTGGTGAAGTACGACATCAAGCATAAGAAAGGACTTCCTTACCATCCACAAACACAAGGTCAAGTGGAAATCTCAAACCGTGCCATCAAGGAGATCTTAGAGAAGACGGTTAGCTCTTCAAGGAAATATTGGGCAGAAAAATTAGATGAAGTCTTGTGGGTATACCGCACCGTTTTCAAGATACCGATCGGTACTACCCCTTACCGTCTTGTCTATAGGAAGGCGTGTCACTTCCCCGTAGAACTTGAGCACAAAACCATGTGGGCAATCAAGAAGTTGAATTTCGATCTCAAGGCGGCCGGAGGTAGTCAGTTAGTTCAATTAGAAGAACTTGAGGAATTGAGGCGTCATGCATATGAGAACAACAAGATCTGCCAGGAGAGAACGAAAGCATGACATGACAAGAGGTTGAACCGACGTGAGTTTGTGGTATGCGATAGGGTTCTCATCTTCAACTCAAGGCTGAAGTTATTCTCTGGGAAATTGAGATCAAGATGGTCCGGGCCATTTGAAATTGTGAGAATTCTCCCCGCGGGAGTGGTTGAATTGAAAGATGCACAAGGAAAGTGTTTCAAAGCAAACTCATCAAAGCTCAAATCATACATCATGGGCGAGGAATATGTCAGGACAATTGTGGCATACCTCGCGGATTTTGAAGATTGAAAAGCATCGGGATAGGTCGAGCTAGGACCTACAAAACAAGCACCCGGGAGAGGTATGAACTACTTCCCCCTCTTTTAATGTTTTCTTTCATTTTTTTTAGTTCTTTCATTTTTATTTCCCTTGTTTTAGTGTTTTTCTTCTTCTTTTGTTTTATATTAGAAAAAAAAATTGAGAAAAAAATTAGAAAAATCAGAAAAGTTTGAAAAGAAGAAAAAATATCGAGAGCGGTTCTATGAGGGTCGGGGTTTGAAAGTGTTTTTGAGTGTTGGGAGAGTGTCCTTGAATGATAATTGAGCGAGAAAGAAAAGGGAGTGGATGACAAGAGGGTAGATTTTAGGACTTAACATTTTTTTCTCCAAGTTTTGAGCCTTGTAGGTACTGTGGATGGGCCGAAAGGGGCCGTGTCCACGGTCGCCGAGACCGTGACCACGGTTAGAGTATGCAAGTTACTCCCAGTTCCCTCAAGCCGAAGTAGACCGTGACCCGGTGGGTTTCACCGTAGCCACGGTCTCGTCGCTACTCATTCTTGAAAAATTTCTGCCCCGAACATCACCGTGACCACGGTATGTTTACCGTAGCCACAGTCTCCGCCCTGCTTTTTCCCCTTTTTTCCCCCTGCCCGAACTGCACCATGCCCACCGTCAAATGGACCATGGCCACGGTCTGTCGAAAAAGTACGAATGTGTCTGGGACTAAACTCTCATTTTCCCCTCATTTCTCTTTCATTTTCTTAATGCCCTCACACTCGAAAACCCTTCCCCAACCCTAAAACCCTAAATCCCTTGCCATTTTTGACAAATCCATCACCAATTTGCTCCATTTCTCTCCAATCTCTCTTGCGAATCTAACCCTAGCTGCGCACACTGCTGAAGTTCGCCATTTCCGGTTCTATTCAAGCAAGATTCTGGGCTCTTTGTTCCTTGTGGGGCTCGAAATTAGCAAGATAAGTCTCCAAAGTCTTCCACCCACGTATTCCTTGATTGTGGGTGGTTAAATTTTTGTTTCCCTTGCATTTTTGGGTTGAATTTGGTGCGAATTTAGTGCGTTTTGGGTGAACGAGTGTGCTTGAAATTGAAGTTGAAACTTTCGTGGATATTTTCGTGTTAGGAGTGTTATTGGTGAACTTTTGGTCGAATTTTGTAGTTGGTTGTGAATTCGTGGTTGCTCGGGATTTTTGGGTATTGTTTGTGTTGTGTTTCAGTGTGTGGTGGTTGCCTTTCTTGTAGTGACTTCAATGGGTCGAGCAAAACGTGCCCGGACCGAGCCGGAATCGACCCCCGCCCCATCAACCTTTGCTGAGCCTGACAAAACCCGGTACAAGGGTCAACCGGCCCCGATTATTCAATGCGACCCGAAGATTAAGGTTAATTTCTGGGACGATATACACAAGGCACGGTATGAGCGGCTCAAGAAGCGAAAAATCTGTGCTCCGGATCTCTATCATGAGGAGACGGCAAAGGATGTCTTTTGTAAGCCGAGCATGGACTTTTTCATCAAAGTCATGGGATGGGAGGTCTTCGCCACAATCAACGAACCAATCATCGAGCAACCAGTGTTCGAATTCCTTAGCTCTTTGGTGGTAAAGGAAGACGGCACATCCAACGCCTCTTTCTCATTCATCGTGAACAAAAAGGAGGTCGAATGTACGCTCAAAGATCTATGCAACGCTCTAGGCCTTCCCGAGGACGACATCCTCTATGGCGAGTGCGTCAAATTCAATGAACAAGAAGCTATGCAAGCACTCACTTGTTGGAGGAGACGTTACCCGAAGATTCGATCACAATGAGCGAAATACTATTGCCCAAGCAACTCTAAGGACACAGATTTCTATAATCTGAGTGTCCGCATCTTCCACCGTATCATTTCGAACTCCGTTTTTGGCCGTGACGTCGGGCGTTCAAACATCCGGAAAGACGACCTCTTCGTCCTCTTCAATGCGATCAACAATCGCTGGGTCAACACTGGCTCGTGCATCCTCCATTGCCTTCGGGAAATAAGCCTCGAAACCCGAAACATGACTATTGGTATGGGTCACATCATCACCCATTTCCTAAGGAAGCAAGGGTTCGAGTCCTATCTAAGCAAGTGGACTACCCGCTATTTCCCCGATCCTATCGACGGTGTTCGCCTACGAAAGATGGAATTCTTGGAGAAACACAAGACACGAACATTATACCGTCACGGGAACGACCCCCATAGCGTCGTGATTCATTTGGGCGACGACAACGCCGAACAACGTCTAGATGTCACCGACCAACGCAATTGGTCGTGTGGCCAAACTTTTGGGGATCGTTTTGTGGTGGGTGGTCCCGGGGATCGAGCGGAGGAGGGTGAAGGAGAAGAAGAAGAGGAGGAAGAAGAAGAAGAAGAAGAAGAAGGGGGTGAACAAGCACAAGGAGACGAAGCCGAGCCGAGTCAACTACGGGACGCCGCTCTTGAGCGTATCAACGAGCAACTCCAGGAGCTTCATGATGAGTTTCATGTAAAACGGGAGCTCATCCAAAACCAGCAGCTCTTGATCGAAAACTTGCAAGGATTGATCGAGATCCAACAGGAGACGCTGGCTAGCATCCAATCGCAACTCCAACCCCGTTCTCCGTCGGGAGGGTCTGCTTGAGGACCGTTTGTAAGCACTCCACCCCCCACCGGACCTTTATCATTGTTTCTATTTACTTTATTTTGTGAAGTATAAGTGGCGGGGAGTGCTTCTTCGGGGTTTCGGATGCGATGTCTGGTGGTTTTGGGTTGTTGACCTTTTGGTTTCTTTTGGCATGAGTTAGCATATTTTGGGGTTGTTCGGTTAGGATGCTCGGATTTGCCTTGTCTTGTTTGTCTTTCATGTATTGTCGGGTTGTCTCATGGTTGTTTGTCGGTTGTTTTTGTGGGTTGGACTGTTTGTTTAAGCATGTCTCGTTTGTATTTTGGTCATGAATGGAATGTAACCGAATGTTATTTCTGGTGAATGTAATGAATTATTGTTTCGGTTAGTGTGTATCGAGTTTCACCCTTGTTTCCCGCCTCAATGAATGAGATTCGGGGATAAGGTTTGTCATTGGCAATGTGTATATTGTTAATATTTTCGTTTTCTATCTTTTCAGTTTCTTTTCATAGTCTTTTACGTTAGTTTTTCCTTTCTTTGGCTTTTGGTCTCGCATGCGAATTCCATAGTTATAAAGTCGTCTTTTACTCTAACATTGTTCTGACTCTCTTGAATGACGACTTCGGATCGCTGTTTTTAACACTTATTAAGAGTTTAAGGTAATATCTTTCCACCTTACTCTTTTTATGTGAATTCTTATCATGATCCGTCGCATGCTTGGTTTTCTTTTGGGTGGCGAACCCCTTTGAGTGTCTGTGTTGGGATATCTATTGTTGTTGGATTCGTAATATTGTTGAATTACATTCCTATCAATCTTTGGATGAATTAAGTTCCTTGGCCTTGAAAGTTGAAAGGCAAAGAAAAGAATGGGGAAAAGTGGCCACGTCCAAGTACCAAACAAACTACAAACAAACCTATCCCACACGTCCCTACACTCCACAAGAAAAACCTTCATTTCCCACAAAACAACCCTACAACAAAGCTGCAAAAAATCAGCCCCCATCCATTCCCAAACCTCACGTTCAAGAAACCAAACAATTAGCCCCAAGAAGATGTTTTCATTGCCATGGATTAGGTCACTATGCCTCGGAGTGCCCTAACAAAACAGTAGTATCTTTGGTTGAATATCAAAGTGCTTTATATGTTGAACCGGAGTGTAATGAAAGTGAACATGAAGAGGAGGTTGATGAGACCATTGGCGCAAATGAGGTAGAAAGTGTAGAAGAAGCGGATGAAGGAGAAATGTTGGTAGTAAGAAGGGCTCTAAGTGTTGCTTGTGTACCAAACGAGCAAGAACAAAGAGAGAACATATTCCATTCAAGGTTTACTATTCAACACAAAGTTTGTTCCCTAATCATTGATGGAGGAAGTTGCACTAATGCCACTTCAACAACCATGGTGAATAAGCTACAATTGGAGGTTAGTCCACACCCATCCCCTTACACAATTCAATGGCTAAGTTATGGGAAGGGTATTCGTGTGGATCATCGCGTGCTTGTAAGTCTTTCCATTGGTAAAAACTATAAAGATTGTATTTGGTGTGATGTAATTCCAATGGACGCTTGTCATATATTGCTTGGAAGACCTTAGTTATTTGATAGGCATGTTACTAATGTATATTTGATAGCCATATACATCAAGGTCATCAAGGAAGACATCAAAAGCCTAATCATAGGAAGTTAATTGTTGCTTACTTAAGCTTACTTGAGCTTACATGGAGAAAGAGTAAGTCATTGATGTATATTTGGTCTCAAATACACATCATGGGAAACCAAATACTAGCTTTTATGGAAGAAGAGCTTCAATCACTCTCATCACTCTCAATTATGGATGACTTCATCAAGTGCAATTCGATATTTTTCTCTATAACTCAAGATCCATGAAGCTATTCGGAAAGTCATCTTGGAGCCAATATAGATCATTCAAAGAGCTTTCTAATGGTTTTTGAATCTGGAAGATTGGAGAAGAATTGAGCAAGATATCAATGTTTCTTTCTAGCTATGTACATTTTGATTCTTTATGATGTCATATTTGTAATAGATGATGTAAGCTAGAAATCCTTGTATTCTTGATGTAGTACACGACCAAGGGGCCAAGGAATACTATAAATAGACCCTTTGGGAGGCCTTTGTATCATTCATTCATCATTCACAAATAATACAAAGTAAACTGATGTATTACCGGATTAAGAAAGGTTTTTAATTCCGATGATACATGAAACACGTGTAACCAAACAGTAGAGTGAGGGTGGTTCACGAGATTAGGAAGGAAAAGAGAGGAGTAGTTCTCGTGAAAAGGGATCTTTGTGGAAGCTATTTTGCCGTGAGGGCTTTTGAGGTTTCAAGATTCAAGAAATATGGAATCTTGAACGGGAAAAAGGAGAGAGATGGATGAATCTTGGATGGTGGTTTGATGAGGGTTGACGTGAGGTAGGAGGAGAGAGAGAGGGGGGTTGACGTTGGAATGGAGAGAAAGGGAGAGGGTAGTAGTTTGTTGGAGGAGAGGGAGGGAGTTTGTTAATAGGTAGTTATGGAGAGAGAAAACAGAGGAGGTAGTATTTTGTGAGAGGAGGTGGGTGACGTTGGGATGGAGAAATAAGGTAGGGATTTGGTTGTGACTTAACTATATTGATAGAAAGCTCACAAAGTAATTAACTTAACTATATTGATAGAAAGGTAAGAACGGATAGAACTAGGTTTCTAACTTGAATCCACAAGATAGACAACCTAGGGCTTACTTGATCTAGACCGCAACCTAGGATCAAGCTCTTCCTAACCACTTGGGGTTCCATGCCAAGATACAATAGAAGAAAAGGGGGTGAGAGTTTATCCAAACACTCGAGGGAAAGCTAAAAGCATAACTATTTTCATAATTCAAAAGGGTGTGTTTGACTTGAGAGGCTACAATCCTATTTATACTAGGGGACTCCTTAAGGAACTAGAACTCCTACTTGGCGTGCAAGCCAAGCTTCCCTAACCTTAGGAGACTTTAACTTGGCGTGTAATCCAAGTAGAACTCCTTAACCTAGACGCCATAACAATCCTACTCTCCTTATATTAGGATTCCTTATCCTAGGGGAGTTTGTTATAACTAACCTTATCCTAGTTGTTATTGGCTTCCTAATCCAATTTGGATATTAGTTACAAAATAGCCAATTCTATATAGGAATCAAGAAGAGTGACGCCTAACTAACTAAACCACACGAAAATAATTATCCTAGGATGATCAAGTTTATAATTCACTTGCCATCTTACATTATTCTAAAAATTAAAACACACCAAAAACTATTAAAAGCTATAACTAAATAAATTACATCCAAAAATCAAGATAATAAAATTTGGCTTGAGAATCTTGAATTTGGACGTGTGATACTCTTGGGCTTGGCGTGATATTGAGCCCAATTCTAGGAAGTTTGGACATCCTCTTGAAATAATAAGCATACCATGTGAATGGGCCTTTGCAATTCTACTTTGTACCCTCTTTCTTTTATCCACCTTTTGTAGATGACCCGAATCTTCCTTGTTGGGCCTATATTGGACGAAGTCCTTTGATGAAGGACCCTATATGTATGATGGATCTTCAATTGGGCCTTCTTGATTGGGCCCAGGGGAATAAGCGTGGGATGATTTCCATCATTCCCCCCTAGTTGAAAGAAGTTTGTCTTCAAACGTGGAGGTTCAAGTTCAAAGACTTCAACTAACCCAACTAAAATATTCACGTGGATCAGGACCTTCACATGAACTATAATTGTGCTCATGTTGACTGGACTCCTTGGAGGCTTGTACAACTGAATCCTCGTGATTGGCGACAGTAAAGGGATTCTTTTCAGAGTTGACGTGGCCATGGCTGGATGGAACAACCTCCTTTTGATCGCTAAATTCAGGGCGTTCAGTGATCATGAAAGATATGATCTTTGAGTCACTCTTAGGAGCCAATTGTGATGCCTTTAGTGGAGCCAATGTAACCCTTTTGTTCTTCACCATCAGGGTGTAAGTATTAGCTCTTCCATCGTGTGTAACACTCCTGTCGAATAACCATGGTCTTCCAAGCAAAATATGACAGGCATCCATAGGTAGTACATCACACCAAATAGAATCTTGATAAGACTTTCCAATAGAAAAGCTTACCAAACAGCGCAGATTCACTTTCAAGCCTTTACCCTGGTTGAGCCACTGAACAGTATAGGGCCTAGGGTGTGGGCTTGTAGGGAGCTGTATCTTGTTCACCATAGTAGTTGAAACTGCATTAGTACAGCTTCCACCATCGACGATCAAAGAACAAACTTTCCCTTGCATAGTACAACGGGAATGGAAGATAGCTTCCTGTTGTTGCAGATCTTCAGGAACTGGAGAGCTATTCAATACTCTTCTCATAACCAGCATCTCTTCTTGATCTGGTTCTTCTACGACCTCTTCTTTAGATTTGTTGTGACAAGCGTGGGGTTCCTCTTCTACATCCGTCAGTTCAGGTTCAAAGAGAGCATTTTGGAATTCTAGCAGTGTGATTGCTCTGTTGTTTGGACATTCCGAAGAGATGTGACCGAGCCCTTGACACCTAAAGCACCTTCTTTTATTCATAGGTGGAAGTGGAACGGATCTTTGAACAATTTGAGGAGTAGGGTTAGGCGTTTTTGTGGCGGACGGATTGGAATAGGTTTGGCTCTTTTGTGGAGTATAGGATTGAGGCGAATAATGAGTTCTTTGGGAACTAGGGTTCCTGTTTGGTGTCTTCTTGCCTCTTCTTTTCTTTTGTTGTTCCACTTTGTTAGTCAAAGTACTCAATTCATCAAGAGTTTCATAAGGTTGAAGTTCAACCATATACCTTATGTTTTCGTTCAAACCAGCAAGATACCTTACAAGAGTTTGAGGTTCATCTTCTTTCAGATCACACCTCCAAAGTAAGTGTTCGAATTCCTTCATGTACTCTTCAACAGATTTAGACCCTTGGGATAATTGTTGTAGCCGAAAGTAGTTATCTTTGAAGTAGCTCGCAGGAAGAAACTTTGTATGAAGTTTCTTTTTCATCTTCTCCCAAGTGCAGATCTTTTCTTTCCCGGCATGCTGTCTCTTCTTCTGTAAGTTAGTCCACCAGATGCTAGCATGCTTTCGCAGTTTAAGAGCAATATACTTGACATTCTTATCATCAGCAATATCTTTCAATTCAAAGACTCTTTCAATAGTTTGCATCCAATCAAGAAAGATTTCAGGATCAAGATTACCGTCGAATTCAGGAATATCAACTTTGAAGTCAAGCTTTTCTTCTCTTGGGGGACATCTAGGGCGACGTGAGCTCCTGGACGAGTGGGTTGAGCGTTCAGCTTCACTAAGACTGTTAGGAATGTCCTCATCTTCAGGATTTCGGGGTGTCTTGAATTGCAGATTCATGTATCGCTTCAATTGATCAGAAAGATAAGCAATCCTTCCTTCAAGTTCAGCCTTCTCATGCTTTCATTGCTCAGTAGGATCATCACCTTCATGACTGTTGCTTTCAGATGACATGGTAGGGGTTTTGGAACGTCTAGAGTGACGTTGGGTAAGAAGGGGTAATGTGTTTAGGCTGTTTGTGGAGTTTAGGGTTGCAGGTTGGTACTGAAGGTTTGAAGGTTATGTGTTTGGTATTGCAGGTTTAAGCTTTGGACTTGCAGGTCAAGCTTTTAGACTTGTAGGTTAAGCTTTGTACTTGCAGGTTAAGCTATTGGAATCGAAGGTTACGTGTTTGGTTTACCCTCAACACTAACCTAGAGCTCTGATACAACTTTTGATGTATTACCGGATCAAGAAAGGTTCTTAATTTCGATGATACATGAAACACGTGTAACCAAACAGTGAATCCACAAAGTAATTTCGATGATACATGAAACACGTGTAACCAAAAGCTCACAAAGTAATTACCTTAACTATATTGATGGAAAGGTAAGAACGGATAGAACTAGGTTTCTAACTTGAATCCACAAGATAGACAACCTAGGGCTTACTTGATCTAGACCGCAACCTAGGATCAAGCTCTTCCTAACAACTTGGGTGCCATGCCAATATACAATAGAAGAAAAGGGGGTGAGAGTTTATCCAAACAGTCGAGGAAAGCTAAAAGCTTAACTATTTTCATAATTCAAAAGGGTGTGTTTGCCTTGAGACGGTACAATCCTATGTATACTAGGGGAGTCATTAAGGGACTAGAACTCCTACTTCGCGTGCAAGCCAAGCTTCCCTAACCTTAAGAGACTCTAACTTGGCGTGTAATCCAAGTAGAACTCCTTAACCTAGACGCCATAACAACCTACTCTCCCTTGGATTAGGAATCCTTATCCTAGGGGAGTTTGTTATAATTAACCTTATCCTAGTTGTTATTGGCTTCATAATCCAATTTGGATTAGTTACAAAATAACCAATTCTATCTAGGAATCAAGAAGAGTGACGCCTAACTTACTAAACCACACGAAAATAATTAACCTAGGATGATCAAGTTTATAATTCACTTGTCATCTTACATTATTCTAAAAATTAAAACACACCAAAAACTACTAAAAGCTATAATTAAATAAATTACATCCAAAAATCAAGATAATAAAATTTGGCTTGAGTTCTTGAATTTGGACGTGTGATACCCTTGGGCTCGGTGTTATATTGAGCCCAATTCTAGGAAGTTTCGACATCCTCTTGAAATAATAAGCATATGATGTATATTTTGTCCCAAATACACATCATGGGAACCAAATACAAGCTTACATCGAAAAGGAGCTTAAATCACTCACATCACTCTCACATATGGATGACTTCATCAAGTACAATCGGATACTTTGCTCTATATCTCAAGAACCATAAAGCTGTTGAGAAATACACCATAGAGCCAAATGTTCTACATCAAAAGAGCTTTCCAATGGTTTTTGAATCTTGAAGATTGGAGAAGAAACGAGCAAGTTATCAATGTTTCTTTCTAGCTATGTACATTTTGATTCTTTATGATATCATGTTTTTAATAGATGGTAAGCTAGGAGATCATTGTATTCTAGATGTACATGCCTAGGAGGGTTCTAATCTACTGTAAATAGACCCCTTGGGAGGCCCTTGTATTCATTCATTCAATCATATACAGAGAATACAAATCAAAAACACATATGTTGTTTTTCTCTCTAGTTTCAAAACTAGAATTGTAGTTCTCTTGAGGGAGGAATACGCCCTACACTACTTCTGTTCTAGGGTTGGCATCCTTAGATGGTGAAAGGTAGAATTGGAGGAACCATTGGAGTGGTGTGCCTATATCTCCATTGAAGAATCCAACGCCGTTATCATTCGTTCTATCTTAGTGAGTTTCAATCTTGTTTCGTTTGATCTTTGTTTTTACATCTACATTGTTTCAATCACAATATCATTCGAATCTCATCCTAAACATCCAAGAAACTTACGTTCCATTCATCCATTCATTCGTTCATACATTCATTCATAAAGAACCACTTAAAGATCCTAGTCTTGTTGTGTGATTTGATCACTTTTGATCCTATCATACATCAATATTGGTATCAGAGCCTAGGAGATTGATTCTTGTGGTTCTTGTTAGCATCTTTTACAATCTTTCCATCACAAATCCATCCCCACCCATTCCCATTTCACGTCTCCGACAAAACTCCACAAAGAACCCTTAAACCCAAACACAATCTAGCCTAAACACATTCCATTTCTCGTCCCTACACCCTAGCCCCAAAACCGTGAGTTTCTTTTGATCTTTTTGTATCATTAATTGATGGCTACTGGAAGTACTCCAACGGATCCATCTACGACTTCCCATGATGGTGTAGAATTGATGAAGCAAAAGATTGTTTACCTCACCGACCAATTAAAGAAGTATATGCATCTTCAACATAGAGAGATGCGAGATGATTCTTATGTTGGTAAACCTCAAGGTGATGAGGAGGACACACAAAGTGAAAGAACTGGACATCCAAGAAGGGAGGAAAGATTTGATTTCAAAGTGGAGATTCCGGAATTTGATGGTAATCTTGATCCTGAAAACTTCTTAGATTGGATGCAAACTATTGAAAGAGTTTTTGATCTTAAAGAAGTACATGATGAAAAGAAAGTGAAGTATGTGGCCCTAAAGTTGCGCAAGCATGCGTCCATTTGGTGGAAAAATCTACAAAAGAAGAGGCAAGCTAAGGGCAAGGACAAGATTGAGACATGGAGTAAGATGAAAAGCAAGTTACAAAGAAAGTTTCTACCACCAAGTTATCTCTAAGATAACTACTACAAATTGCAACATTTGGTTCAAGGAAGTAGAAGTGTGGAGGAGTACACAAAAGAGTTTGAGCATCTACTTTGACGTTGTGATCTCCAAGAGAATGAACCTCAAACTTTGGTCCGTTACTTGTTTGGTCTTAATGATTGGATTCATAATATTGTTGAGTTACATTCTTACCAATCTTTGGATGAATTGAGTTCTTTGGCCATAAAAGTAGAAAGGCAAAGAAAAAAAGGGGAAAAGAGACCATGACAAAGTACCAAACATCTTACAAACCATCCCAACCTACACGTCCATACACTCCACAACAAAAACCTTCATTTCCCACAAAACAACCCTACAACAATGCTCCACAAAATCAGCCCCCATCCATTCCCAAACCTCACGAAACCAAACCATTAGCCCCAATAAGGTGTTTTTGTTGCCAAGGATTAGGTCACTATGCCTCTGAGTGTCCTAATAAAAGAGTTGTGTCTTTGGTTGAATATCAAAGTGCTTTATATATTGAACCGGAGTGTAATGAAAGTAAAAATGAAGAGGAGGTTGAAAGGACCATTGGCACAAATGAGGTAGAAAGTGTAGAAGAAGCGGATGAAGGAGAAATGTTGGTAGTAAGAAGGGCTTTAAGTGTTCTTGTGTACCAAACGAGCAAGAAAAAAGGGAAAACATATTCCATTCAAGGTGCACATTCAAGGCAAAGTTTGTTCCCTAATCATTGATGGAGGAAGTTGCACTAATGCCGCTTCAACAACCAAGGTGAATAAGCTACAATTGGAGGATAGTCCACACCCATCCCCCTACACAATTTAATGGCTAAGTCATGGGAAGGGTATTCGTGTGGTTCACCATGTGCTAGTAAGTATTTCCATTGGTAAAAACTATAAAGATTGTATTTGGTGTGATGTAATTCCAATGGATGTTTGTCATATATTGCTTGGAAGACCTTGGTTATTTGATAGGCATGTTACTCATGATGGGAGATCAAATACCTACACGTTTATTCTCAATAAAAAGAAGATCACATTGGCTCCTTTACAACCATCTTCTATCATTCGTCCACAACAACAACAACAAGAGAAGGAGACCAATATTGTGACCTTTACGAAGGCCGAGTGATGTATATTTGATAGCCATATACATCAAGGTCATCAAGGAAGACATCAAAAGCCTATTCATGGGAAGTTACTTGCTGCTTACTTAAGCTTACTTGGAAAAAGAGTAAGTCATTGATATATATTTGGTCCCAAATACACATCATGGGAACCAAATACAAGCTTATACGGAAGAAGAGCTTCAATCACTCTCAATTATGGATGGCTTCATCAAATGCATTTTGATATTTTGCTCTATAACTCAAGATGCATGAAGCTATTGGGAAAGCCATCTTGGAGCCAAATATAGATCATTCAAAGAGCTTTCTAATGGTTTTTGAATCTTGAAGATTGGAGAAGAATTGAGCAAGATATCAATTTTTCTTTCTAGCTATGTACATTTTGATTCTTTATGATGTCATATTTGTACTAGATGATGTAAGCTAGAAAACCATTGTATTCTTGATATATGGCACGCCTAAGGGATCCTAAAGTACTATAAATAGACCCTTTGGGATGCCTTTTTAATCATTCATTCATCATTCACAAAAATACAAAGTAAACTTCTAAAGGCTACATGCTTTTGAGTTCTCTCTAGCATTTGCTAGAAACGATTCTCCCTCTAGGGAATCGTCCAAATCTCTTCTTCTATTCCTTGCTTGGCTAGCTTGGTTGGTGATAGGAAGAGTTGAAGATCTTCTTGAAGTGGTGTGCCTAGATCTTCCAGAGTTTCTCTAGCCATATCAAATCTATCATTCATTCATCTCAATCGTCAATTGGTACCTTCCGTTGGATCTTTTTGATTTCTTTCTTGTTTTCCATCATTCGTTTGATCCTTAAGAACTTAGAGAAAGAAGATTCTTATCTTTCTTCATAAAGATCTTGATTTTCATGTATAGTGAGGTCTCTTTGATCCCATTATACATCAAAAGTGGTATTAGAGCTTAGGAGATTGATTCTCTTAGTTCTTGCACCATCTTTTTACAATCTTTCCATCACAAATCCATCCCCTACAATTCTCCATTACACGTCCCCCACAAAACTCCACAATGAACCCCCTAAACCCAAACACAATCTAGCCTAAACGCATACCACCTCTCGTCCCTATACCCTAGCCTAAACCGAGAGTTTCTTTTTGGTCTTTTAGTATCAAGATTGATTCTAAATGGCTAGTCCAAGTTCTTCTACGAATTCCCCCATGAATTCACAAGAGAATGTAGAAAGAATGAAGCAAAAGATCGTTTATCTCACCGACCAATTAAAGAAGTATATGCATCTTCAACATAGAGAGATGCGTGATGATTCTTATGTTGGGAAACCCCAAGGTGACGAGGAGTGCACACAAAGTGAAAGGAGTGGACGTCCAAGAAGGGAGGAAAGGTTCAATTTCAAGGTGGAAATTCCGGAGTTTGATGGTAATCTTGATCTTGAAAACTTTTTAGATTGGATGCAAACTATTGAAAGAGTTTTTTTATCTTAAAGTACATGATGAAAAGAAAGTGAAGTATGTGGCCCTAAAGTTACGCAAGCATACGTCCATTTGGTGGACAAATCTACAAAAGAAGAGGCAAGTTAAGGGCAAGGACAAGATTCGTACATGGAGTAAGATGAAAAGCAAGTTGCAAGGAAAGTTTCTACCACCAATTTATCTCCAAGATGACTATTACAAGTTGCAAAGATTGGCCCAAGGGAGCAAAAGTGTGAACGAATATACAAAGGAATTCAAACGTCTACTTTGGAAGTGTGATCTTAAGGAGGAGGATCCACAAACTTTGGTATGTTATCTAATTGGTCTTGATGATTATATTAGACATATTGTTGAATGGCAACAATATAAAACTTTGGATGAATTAAGTTCTTTAGCTCTTAAAGTTGAAAGACAAGGGAAAGTTAAGAGTAAAGAACCTTTGGACATAAACCAAACTCCACAAAATCCATCCCCTCTTACACACCCATTCCCTACACAACCAAGACCACCCATATCTCCCACACAGTTCCACTCCAAAAGCACAACAAAACAGCCCCAAATCTACCATCCAAGAAGAAAGAAGTGTCTTTGGTTGAGTACCAAACGTATGATAATGAATTATTTAAGGAGGAAAATGTTGTAGAAGAGGAGTATGTAGAAGAATTGCTTGTGGCAAGGACAGCCTTGAAAGAAGTATGTGTGCCGAATGAACATCAACAAAGAGAGTGCAAGATCTCTCATTGTACCAACAAAGGAGAAGTATGTTCATTGATCAAAGAAGGAGAAAGTTGCTCCTCCTATGGTTATATTGAGGCCTCTACAACAATAATCCACACGTTAAACTTGGAGAGCTATTCATGCCCTACACAATGGCTAAGCCATGAAAAAGACATTCATGAGGATCCAAGAAGTTTAGTAAATCTTTCCAATTACAAGAATTGTAGAGATTCATTATGGTGTGATATTACTTTTATTGATACTTGTCATACTTTGTTCGAAAGACCAAAGTTGCTTGATAGGAATATCATGCATCAAGAGACATCTCTACTTCCATCTTATACCACACGACCAAAGGAGAATAAGAGCAACATTGTGACACTTATGGAGAATGAGTATCATGAATTTGGAAAGCAAAAGAGCCTTATTCTTGTACAGTTGGACGGAAGAAAAACGGCTTCATCAAATGTTCGTTCACTCTTGAAATCGATTGTGGAACGTTTCTCTCATATGTTCCCTAAAGATATCATCATACAAGATTGTCATCAAAGGCTGCCACCAAATCAAGAGTTTCAACACCAAGTAGATCTTGTTAATGTATCTATGCTACATCACAATTCGGCCTATGGAATGAATCACTTGGAGTTAGTCATGAACATGATGGAGCATGAGAAGCTATACGGAGACTTGAAGAAGAATCAATTCCTCACGTTCAAAGTTGTAGGCCTTGGGTATGACTTATCAAGAGAAGGAATCCAAGTGGATAAAGAGAAGGTGAAAGCAAACCGAGAATGGCTCATACGTGCATCTATTCATGAGAGTCACTTGAATGAAGCAAGTCATTTTCTTAAAGAAGATGCTTTAATAAGAAGGAATATGCTAGTTAACATGCTTGAATCAAGAGTACTTGGGTTTGAGTATATCCAAGCGTTGTATGAAGAAGATGATGATTTTAAAGAAATATATGAGGTATGTAAGGAGCATCATCAACAACTCCTTCATATTAGTCATGGATTTCTTTTCAAGGGAAATCAACTATGTATTCCAAAGGGTAGTACTCGTGAAGTCTTGATCTTGGAAGTACATGGAGGATCTCTATTTAATCAGTCGGGTATTAAGACGACGTATTTCAAGATGAAAGAGTATTATTTTTTGCCCAGTATGATCAAGGATATTGAGTATGTAATCAAACGTTGCAATGCTTATGGTTTTTCTAAAGCTCATGAAGATATCAACTTGAATCTCATGGTTGAAATGCCAAGGATTCAAAGAAGTCAAGCTGCTATAGTCGTTGATGATCATTCAAAGATTGATCGTTTCATACTATGTTATATTACTTATGATGAAGGCAAAGTTGTGAAACTATACTTTGAAGTTGTGAAGTTACATGAGATTTCTACATCCATGGTGAATAATCGAGAATCAAAGTCCTATATTGTCAATGGTTTATTTTGGAAGAAGTTGATGAAGTTTAGTAAAGGAGTCTATGATGACTTCAAAGCCTTTAAGAAGAGAGCTTGAAATCTCTTGCGAAGAAGCAAGGCGATCAAGAGAGTTGATGCTCACAACACTTATGGAAAGGTCTCTTACAAGAAAAAAGTGAACCTTAGAAGAGAAGGGCCATATGATCCCTTACAAGTGATTTGAAGTTTGAGGACAAACTTTTTCAATCGGGGGAGTATGATGTATATTTGATAGCCATATACATCAAGGTCATCAAGGAAGACATCAAAAGCCTAATCATGGGAAGTTACTTGTTGCTTACTTAAGCTTAATTAAGCTTATATGGAGAAAGAGTAAGTCATTGATAAATATTTGGTCCCAAATACACATCATGGAAACCAAATACAAACTTATATGGACGAAGAGCTTCAATCACTCTCATCACTCCCAATTATGGTTGACTTCATCAAGTGCAATTCGATATTTTGCTCTATAACTCAAGATCCATGAAGCTATTGGGAAAGTCATCTTGGAGCCTAATATAGATCATTCAAAGACCTTTCTAATGGTTTTTTAATCTTAAAGATTGGAGAAGAATTGAGCAAGATATCAATGTTTCTTTCTAGCTATGTACACTTTGATTCTTTATGATGTCATATTTGTACTAGATGATGTAAGCTAGAAAACCATTGTATTCTTGATATATGGCATGCCTAAGGGGTCCTAGATTACTATAAATAGATCCTTTGGGATGCCTTTGTAATCATTCATTCATCATTCACAAAAATACAAAGTAAACTTCTAAAGGCTACATGTTTTTGAGTTCTCTCTAGCATTTGCTAGAAACGATTCTCCCTTTAGGGAATCGTCCAAATCTCTTCTTCTATTCCTTGCTTGGCTAGCTTGGTTGGTGATAGGAAGAGTTGAAGATCTTCTTGAAGTGGTGTGCCTATATCTTCAAGAGTTTCTCAAGCCATACCAAATCTATTATTCGTTCATCTCATTCATCAATTGGTACATTCCATTGAATCTTTTTGATTTCTTTCTTGTTTTCCATCATTCGTTTGATCCTTAAGAACTTAGAGAAGGAAGATTCTTATCTTTGTTCATAAAGGTCCTGATTTTCATGTGTAGTGTGATCTCTTTTGATCCCATTATACATCAAAAGTGGTATCAGAGCTTAGGAGATTGATTCTCTTACTTCTTACACCATCTTTCTACAATCTTTCCATAACAAATCCATCCCATACAATCCTCCATTACACGTCCCCCACAAAACTCCACAAAGAACCCCCTAAACCCAAACACAATCTAGCCTGAACACATTCCATTTCTCGTCCCTATACTCTAACCCCAAACCATGAGTTTATTTTTCATCTTTTTGCATCAAGATTGATGGATAGTTGATGTATGATAGGATCAAAAGTGATCAAATAACACAACAAGACTAGGACCTTTAAGTGGTTCTTTATGAATGAATTTATGAGCGAATGAATGAATGAATGGAACATAAGTTTATTGGATTTTTAGGATGAGATTCGAATGATTTTGTGATTGAAATGATGTAGAGGTAAAAACAAAGACCAAACGAAACACGATTGAAACTCACTAATGATAGAATTGATTGATAATCCCCTTGAATTCTTCAATGGAGACATAGGCACACCACTCCAATGGTTCCTCCAATTCTACCTTTCACCATCTCAGGATGCCAACCCTAGAATTGAAGTAGAGATGACGTATTCCTCCCTCAAGAGAACTACAATTCTAGTTTTGAAACTAGAGAGAAAAACAACATATGTGTTTTGATTTGTATTTGATTGATATTGAATGAATGAATACAAGGGCCTCCCAAGGGGTCTATTTATAGTAGATTAGAACCCCCCTAGGCGTGTACAATCAAGAATACAATTATCTCCTAGCTTACATCATCTATTACAAACATGACATCATAAAGAAACAAAATGTACATAGCTAGAAAGAAACATTGATAACTTGCTCGTTTCTTTTCCAATCTTCAAGATTCAAAAACCATTGGAAAGCTCTTTTGATGTAGAACATTCGGCTCTAGGGTGTCTTTCTCAAAAGCTTTATGGTTCTTGAGATATAGAGCAAAGTATGCGAATGTACTTGATGAAGTCATCCATTTGTGAGAGTGATGTGAGTGATTGAAGCTCCTTTTCAATGTAAGCTTGTATTTTGTTCCCATGATGTGTATTTGGGACCAAATATACATCATTCCCCCCTAGTTGAGAAGAGTTTGTCCTCAAACTAGGAAGTTCTTCTTCGCCATCATAGTATGGCTTATGATCACTCACATTAAAAGTACAATTACCTTCATAGTCTTCACCAAGTTGTAGTTTGTAAGCATTATCACCAATCCTTTCAAAAACATCATAGGGACCACCACCTCTAGGTGCTAGCTTCCCTTTCCTTTTAGAAGGAAATCTTTCTTTCTTCAAGTGAATCCAAACAAGATCTCCTGGTTCAAATACAACCTTCTTCCTTATTCTATTCACTCTACTTGCTACATCTTGTGTATACTTCAAGATTTTCTCACTAACTTCTTCATGTAGCTTCTTAATCTCTTCCACCCTTTTGTTAGCTTCAAAGCTAAACTTTGTTGTAGCAGAAATAGGTGGAAGATCCATAGATTGGAGAGGATTCCTTCCATAAACCACTTGGAATGGTGACAAACCCGTGGCTTTACTTGGACTTCTATTGAATGCAAATTCAGCATGACATAGAAGAGTATCCCACCCTTTCTTGTCTTTACTAACCAATGCTCGAAGTAAAGCTCCAAAAGTATGATTTAACTTCTGTTTGTCCATCCGTTTGTGGATGTCATGCGGTGCTAAACTTCAATTTTGTACCAAGCTTCTTCCACAATGTTAGCAAAAAATGACTAAGGAACTTTGATTCTCTATCACTCACCATGGTCTTTGGAATACCATGTAACTTCACTACTTCTTCAAAGTATAGATTTGCAACTTTAGTAGCATCATAGGCTGTATGGCATGGAATTAAGTGTGCCATCTTTGAAAACCTATCAACGAGAACCATGATGGAATCCTTGCCTCTTTGAGTTCTTGGTAGACCCACAATGAAGTCTAAACTCACATCTTCCCATGGACTATATGGAATAGGTAATGGCGTGTACAAGCCTTGTGGTAAGGCATGAGCCTTTGAAATATTGCAAGTATTACACCTCTTGATCATATGCACAACATCTTTGATCATGCTAGGCCAAAAGTAATGCTCTTTCATCATGAAATAAGTCTTCTCAATTCCAAAATGACCCGCCAATGATCCTCCATGGACTTCCATAATCAACAATTCACGAATGCTACTCTTTGGAATGTATAGTTGATTTCCCTTAAAAAGAAATCCATGCTCAATATGAAAGAGTTGGTGGGGATGCTTCTTGGAAAGCTCATAAACCTCCTTGAAATCTTCATCATTCTCATATAACCCTTTAATATGTTCAAAACCAAGGACTCTTGAATCAAGAATATGAGTGAGTAAGTACCTTCTTGATAAAGCATCCGCTCCTTTGTTAAGATGTCCTGCCTTATGCTTTATCATGAAATGAAATGCTTGCATGTACTCAACCCATTTGGCATGTCTTGGATTAAGCTTGTTTTGCCCTTGAATGAACTTTAGTGCTTCATGATCACTATGTAGAAATAATTCACCACTTAGAAGATAATGACGCCAATGCTCAAGAGCTCTTATAATTACATAGAACTCTTTATCATATGTGCTATACTTCCTCTTGGCTTCATTCAAATTCTCACAAAAGAAACCAAGAGGTCGGCCTTCTTGAGATAGCACGGCTCCAAGTCCAACTCCACTTGTATCAACTTCAACTTGAAAGACTTTGTCAAAACAAGGTAATGCAAGAATAAGTTCATGACATAATTTCTCCTTAATCAACTCGAATGCTTCGTTTGCACCCTTACTCCATGAAAACTCTTTCTTTTTCAACAATTCGGTCATAGGTGCAAGAATGAAGCTAAAATTCCTTATGAATCTTCTATAGAATGAATAGATGTTGGTGTAGGCCACTCTTGAATAGCTTTCGCCTTCTCCTTGTCGACTTGTATGTCATCTCTTGAAAGAACATATCCAAGGAACACAACCTTGGGGGAGAAAAAGTGACACTTCTCCTGGTTGGCGTAGAGTTGCTCCTTCTCCAAAATTTACATGACCAACTCTAGATGCTTTACATGTTCTTTCTCACTTTACTATACACAAGAATATCATCAAAGAAACTACTACACACTTGCCAATAAGAGGCTTTAATACATGATTCATAAAACGCATAAAGGTAGATGGTGCATTAGTAAGGCCAAATGGCATGACAAGCCATTCATACAAGCCTTCTTTTGTTTTGAATATCGTTTTCCACTCATCTCCTTCATGAATGCGAATTTGATGATACCCACTTCTCAAATCAACTTTAGAGAACACAATACTCCCATGTAATTCATCAAGTAGATCTTCAAGTCGTGGTATTTGAAATCTATAATTGATTGTGATCTTGTTTTTGGCTCAGCAATCCATACACATTCGTTGAGATCCATCTTTCTTTGGTACAAGCAAAACGGGAACGGCACATGGACTCATACTTTCACGCACCAAGCCTTTGGACAAAAGATCATCTACTTGCCTTTGTACTTCTTGTGTATCCTTTGGGTTCATTCAGTAGGACGGTTTGTTGGGGAGCATTGAACCCGGAACTAGACCAATCTTGTGCTCAATTTCTCTTCTTGGAGGCAATCCCTTTGGCATCTCTTTTGGGAGTAAATATTTGAAACGTTCCAAAAGAGGTTGAAGGCGTGAATGATCATTTGTTGGGGACGCTTCCTCTTCTTCCAAGTTAGCTAGAATAAGACTTTTGTGCGCTTCGAACTCATGGTGCTCGGCCTTCATAAAGGTAACAATATTGGTCACCTTCTCTTGTTGTTGTTGTTGTGGACGAATATAGAAGATGGTGGTAAAGGAGCCAATGTGATCTTCTTTTTGTTGAGAATAAACGTGTAGGTGTTTGATCTCCCATCATAAGTAACAAGCCTATCAAATAACCAAGGTCTTCTAAGTAATATATGACAAGCATCCATTGGAATTACATCACACCAAATACAATCTTTATAGTTTTTACCAATGGAAAGACATACAAGCACATGATGGTATACACGAATACCCTTCCCATGACTTAGCCATTGAATTGTGTAAGGGGATGGGCATTAGTGCAACTTCCTCCATCAATGATTAGGAAACAAACTTTGCCTTTAATAGTACACCTTGAATGGAATATGGTCTCCCTTTGTTCTTGATCGTTTGGTACACAAGCAACACTTAGAGCCCTTCTTACTACCAATATTTCTCCTTCATCCGCTTCTTCTACACTTTCCTCATGTGTGCCAATGGTCTCATCAACCTCCTCTTCATGTCACTTTCATTATACTCCGGTTCAACGTATAAGGCACTTTGATATTCAACCAAAGATACAACTCTTTTATTAGGACACTCCGAAGCATAGTGACCTAATCCTTGGCAACGAAAACACCTTCTAGGGGATAAAGGTTTTGGTTCTTGGACGTGAGGTTTGGGAATGGATGGGGGCTGATTTTGTTAAGCTTTGTTGTAGGGTTGTTTTGTGGGGAATGGGGTTCTTTGTTGAGGAGTGTATGGACGTGTAGGTTGAGATGGTTTGTAAGATGTTTGGTACTTTGTCATGGTCTCTTTTCCTCTTTCTTTTCTTTGCCTTTCTACTTTTAAGGCCAAAGAACTCAATTCATCCAAAGATTGGTAAGAATGTAATTCAATTATATTACGAATCCAATCATTAAGACCAAACAAGTAACGTACCAAAGTTTGTGGTTCATTCTCTTGGAGATCACAATGCCAAAGTAGATGTTCAAACTCTTTGGTGTACTCCTCCACACTTCTACTTCCTTGAACCAAACGTTGCAATTTGTAGTAGTTAGCTTGGAGATAACTTGGTGGTAGAAACTTTCCTTGCAACTTGCTTTTCATTTTACTCAATGTCTTAATCTTGTCGTTGCCCTTAGCTTGCCTCTTCTTTTGTAAGTTTGTCCACCAAATGGACGCATGTTTGCGCAACTTTAGGGCCGCATACTTCACTTTCTTTTCATCATTAACTTCTTTAAGATTTAAGACACTTTCAATAGTTTGCATCCAATCTAGAAAGTTTTCAGGATCAAGATTTCCATCAAATTCCGGAATCTCCACTTTGAAATCAAATCGTTCCTCCGTTCTTGGATGTCCACTTCTTTCACTTAGTGCGTCCTCCTCATCACCTTGAGGTTTCCCAACATAAGAACCATCACGCATCTCTCTACGTTGAAGATGCATATACTTCTTTAATTGGTCGGTGAGGTAAACAATCTTTTTCTTCAATAATTCTACATCATCTTGTGAATTCGTGTTGGATCCGTTGGAGTACTTCCACTAGCCATCAATCTTGATACAAAAAGATCAAAAGAAACTCACGGTTTTGGGGCTAGGGTGTAGGGACGAGAAATGGAATGTGTTTAGGCTAGATTGTGTTTGGGTTTAAGGATTCTTTGTGGAGTTTTGTGGGGGATGTCAAATGGGATTTGTGGGGGATGGATTTGTGATGGAAAGATTGTAAAAGATGGTAACAAGAACCAAAAGAATCAATCTTCTAGGCTCTGATACCAACTTTGATGTATGATATGATCAAATCACACAACAAGACTAGGATCTTTAAGTGGTTCTTTATGAATGAATGTATGAACGAATGAATGGATGAATCAAATGTAAGTTTCTTGGATGTTTAGGAGGCGATTCGAATGATATTGTGATTGAAACAATGTAGATGTAAAAACAAAGATCAAACGAAACAAGATTGAAACTCACTAATGATAGAATCGAATGATAATGGCTTTGGATTCTTCAATGGAGATATAGGGACACTACTCCAATGGTTCCTCCAATTCTACCTTTCACCATATAAGGATGCCAACCTTAGAATAGAAGTAGAGATGACGTATTCCTCCCTCAAGAGAACTACAATTCTAGTTTTGAAACTAGAGAGAAAACAACATATGTGTTTTGATTTATATTTGATTGATATTGAATGAATACAAGGGCCTCCCAAGGAGTCTATTTATAGCATATTAGAACCCCCCTAGGCGTGTACAATCAAGAATATAATGATCTCCTAGCTTACATCATCTATTACAAACATGACATCAAAAAGAATCAAAATGTACACAGCTAGAAAGAAACATTGATAACTTGATCGTTTCTTCTCCAATCTTCAAGATTCAAAAACCATTGGAAAGATCTTTTGATGTAGCACATTCGGCTGTAGGGTGTCTTTCTCAATAGCTTTATGGTTGTTGAGATATAGAGCAAAGTATCCGATTGTACTTGATGAAGTCATCCATATGTGAGATTGATGTGAGTGATTGAAGCTCCTTTCCAATGTAAGCTTGTATTTAGTTCCCATGATGTGTATTTGGGACCAAATATACATCAATAGTACAAGTACTCCAATAAATCCTCCCACGTATTCCCAAGAGGATGTAGAATTGATGAAGCAAAAGATCGTTTATCTCACCAAACAATTGGAGAAACTTATGCCCCTTCAAAAGGGAGGAGTACGAATTGAATTTGATTCACGTATGGTGAATCTTTATGATGTCGAGCATGAAACACAATATGAATGGAGTACATGTCCAAGAAGGGAGGAAAGGTTCCATTTCAAGGTGGAAATTCCGGAGTTTGATGATAATCTTGATCCTCAAAACTTTTTAGATTGGATGCAAACTATTGAAAGAGTTTTTGATCTTAAAGAAGTACGTGATGAAAAGAAAGTGAAGTATGTGGCCCTAAAGTTGCGCAAGCATGCGTCCATTTGGTGGACAAATCTAGAAAAGAAGAGGCAAGCTAAGGGTAAGGACAAGATTCGTGCATGGAGTAAGATGAAAAGCAAGTTGTAAGGAAAGTTTCTACCACCAAGTTATCTCCAAGATAACTATTACAAGTTGCAAAGATTGGTCCAAGGGAGCAAAAGTGTTAAGGAATATACAAGGAAGTTCAAACGTCTACTATGGAAGTGTGATCTTAAGGAGGAGGATCCACAAACTTTGGTATGTCATCTAATTGGTCTTGATGATTATATTAGACATATTGTTGAATGGCAACCATATAAAACTTTGGATGATTTCAGTTCTTTAGCTCTTAATGTTGAAGGACAAAGGAGAATTAAGAGTAAAGAACCTTTGGACATAAACCAAACACTACAAATTTCATCCCCTCTTACACGCCCATTCCTTACACAACCAAGACTACCCATATCTCCCACAGAGTTCCACGCCAAAAGCACAACAAAACAGCCCCAAACCCTCCCCAAATCTACTATCCAAGAACCAAAAACCCTTTTCCAAAGGAGATGTTGTCATTGCCAAATTTTCGGTCACATTGATTTGGAGTGTCCTAACAAGAAAGAAGTGTCTTTGGTTGAGTGTCAAACGTATGATAATGAATTATTTGAGGAGGAAAATGTAGTAGAAGAGGAGTATGTAGAAGAGAGTCTTGAAAGAAGTATGTGTGCCGAATGAACATCAACAAAGAGAGTGCAAGATCTCTCAATGTATCAACAAAGGAGAAGTAAGTTCATTGATCAAAGAAGGAGTAAGTTGTGCCTCCTATGGTTACATTGACGCCTCTACAACAATGATCCACACGTTAAACTTGGAGAGTTATTCACACCCTACACAATGGCTAAGCAATGACAAAGACATTCATGAGGATCCAAGAAGTTTAGTAAGTCTCTCCATTTAAAGAATTGTAGAGATTCATTATGGTGTGATATTACTTTTATGGATACTTGTCATACTTTGTTGGAAAGACCAAAGTTGCTTGATTGGAATATCATGCATCTAGAGACATCTTTACTTCCATCTTATACCATACGGCCAAAGGAGAATAAGAGCAACATTGTGACACTTATGGAGAATGAGTATCATGAATTTGGAAAGCAAAAGAGCCTTATTCTTGTAAAGTTGGACGGAAGCAAAACGACCTCATCAAATGTTCGTTCACTCTTGAAATCTTTTGTGGAACGTTTCTCTCATATGTTCCCTAAAGATATCATCATACAAGAGTGTCATGAAAGGCTTCCACCAAATCAATAGTTTCAACACCAAATAGATCTTGTTAAAGGATCTATGTTACATCACAATTCGGCCTATGGAATGAATCACTTGGAGTTAGTCATGAACATGATGGAGCATGAGAAGCTATACGGAGACTTGGAGAAGAATCAATTCCTCACGTTCAAAGTTGTATGCCTTGGGTATGACTTATCAAGAGAAGGAATCCAAGTGGATAAAGAGAAGGTGAAAGCAAACCGAGAATGGCTCATACGTGCATCTATTCATGAGAGTCACTTGAATGAAGCAAGTCATTTGCTTAAAGAAGATGCTTTAATAAGAAGGAATATGCTAGTTAGCATGCTTGAATCAAGAGTACTTCGGTTTGAGTATATCCAAGCGTTGTATGAAGAAGATGATGATTTTAAAGAAATATATGAGGTATGTAAGAAGCATCATCAACAACTCTTTCATATTAGTCATGGATTTCTTTTCAAGGGAAATCAACTATGTATTCCAAAGGGTAGTACTCGTGGAGTCTTGATCTTGGAAGTACATGGAGGATCTCTATTTGATCATTCGGTATTAAGACGACGTATTTCAAGATGAAAGAGTATTATTTTTGGCCTAATATGATCAAGGATATCGAGTATGTAATCAAACGTTGCAATGCTTGTGGTCTTTCTAAAGCTCATGAAGATATCAACTTGAATCTCATGGTTGAAATGCGAAGGATTCAAAGAAGTCAAGCGGCTATAGTCGTTGATGATCATTCAAAGATGGATCGTTTCATACTATGTCATATTACTTATGATGAAGGCAAAGTTGTGAAACTATACTTTGAAGTTGTGAAGTTACATGGGATTTCTACATCCATGGTGAATAATCTATGATGACTTCAAAGCGTTTAAGAAGAGAGCTTGTAATCTCTTGCGAAGAAGCAAGGCGAACACGAGAGTTGATGCTCACAACACTTATGGAAAAGTCTCTTACAAGAAGAAAGTGAAGCTTAGAAGAGAAGGGTCATATGATCACTTACAAGTGATTTGAAGTCATATTCATGGAGAAGAAATGCTCAAAGATTGAGGACAAACTTTTTCAACTGATAAGTCGTTTTTATATAGAGTTTTTAGGGCTCAAAACATATCAGTTGCATGCTTTTTGTATCCGATATCTCGTATTTTTATGTCAATTTCCGTGATTTATACACTTGTTCGCGAGTTCGGTATGTTTTACAGGAATTGATGAAATTATATCAAAAAGCATGAAGAATTGGAGAAGAAATAACATAAAATTAAAAGAAATAAAAAAGGGAATTGAAGAAGAAGAGAAGGAGAAGAAGGAATCGGCCCAGAAGCCACGACCCAACCCAACTTTAGGCGGAGGGACAAGACGCAGCCTGCGTTTTATAAACGCAGCCCGCGTCTCGTCCAGAAACTTTAGCAAAACGGAAGAAGAGAAAACGCTACCCGCGTTTTTGGGGCGCAGCCGGCGCTTTTTAGCGGAAGACTAACGATTTGGGCAAAACGCAGCCCACGTTTTATGCCTTAATCTAGGCGTATAAAAGGGGTTCTTCTACGCCGTTTAGAGAGGACTTCGCGAGGGGATTTTGGGAGACTTTTCAGAGAGCTTTTGAGGAGAATTTTAGAGTAGATTTTTAGATACTTTTGCTAGGATTAATTCCAAAACGTTGTTGCTAGATTAGATTGTTATCTGTGATCAAAGAACACGAAAGAGATCGATTCAGGTGACATGAAGAGATCGATTCGGGTGACACGAAGAGATCGATTCCGCCAATTTGAACACGGTTATCTCTATTTTGCTTTTATGTTTTCTTGTTCTTGTTTAAATTTCACAATGTTTATTTCCAGTATCATGAGTAGCTAATTTCTTTAGTTTGGGGGATAAACTCAATGTCCTTTGATTGAATTTGAATACATTTTCGGTGTTAGGTTATCTTTTTATTCGTTTTATCTGCGTGCGATGTTTGTCATGGTAATTAGACAATAGAACGATAGTTTGAGTCATTACCTGGTCGTAGATTCTTGACAACAGAACGACAGTTTGAGTCTTGAATTGGATTGCGTAGATTAAATAGGTTTAGAAAATAGTAAGACATAATGATTCTTGCCTAGGGTCAATTTATAATCAGTTTTTATCTTTAATTTGACTAAATAGTTAGAAATAATATTTAGTTAAGTTACTATAACTCACCTAGGATCGAAAGATCGACGTGATAAGGCCTAGAAAGATTATAGACCCCGAATTATCTTATTACCTACACCGGAATCGTAGACGATTCAATTGATTGACTAGATTTGACTCCCCTGAACGCTTTCTAGTATCTGGTTAAACCCTAAAAATTTCAGTCTTCCCTAGTTTATTTTAGAAAACCTTACCGCACTCTTTGGATCGACCTAGCATTATTTGTAGTAAACTAGTTCAGTGCGTGGTTTAACGCAAATCCCTGAGAGAGAACGATATTTTATTACTACACAGACACCTATATGTTTTAGGTCTGTCAAGTTCTTGGCGCCGTTGCAGGGGATTTGTTTCCCCAACCGCCATTGGACGAACGTGCTCTGGGTAACTAGGTTATTTAATTTCCGTTATTTTTCTTGATTTTCCTTTATTACGCTTGGTATTCTTGTTTTTGTCTTTTTCAGGTTTATACAAAAAGATTTCTCTTTTGAATACGATCCCGAGATCAAGCGCACACTCCGAGAGAGAAGGAAAAGAGCAAGGTTGGAGAAAGAATTTCAAGAAAACCAAGAAACGGACGAAGAACAACAAAAATCGGAATCGGAAAAGGAAGAAGAGATGGGAGAACAACGACCAATGACATTCGGGCAGTATCTGACTCCCAATGTCACCAGACCGCAATCAGCAATCAACGTTCCGACCATCCAAGCGAACGACTTCGAATTACGACAATCCTTGATCAACTTAGTATCCAAATCACCATTCCATGGATTGTCCAATGAAGACCCGAACCGACATCTTCGACTTTTTCTTCAAGCTTGTAACACTTACAAGGCCAACAACGTGTCGGAAGATGCCATCAAATTGCGTCTCTTTCCGTTTTCGTTGGAAGGCAAGGTGTGGGAGTGGCTCGATACACTTCCACCAAATTCGATCAGGACATTCGATGAACTCACCAGCACCTTTTTGGCGAAATATTTTCCTCTAAGCAAGCTCACCAGCTTAAGGAATCAGATTTCTACATTCACGCAAGAGCCGGATGAGTCACTGTACGATACTTGGGAGAGGTTTAAGGACATTCTTCGACAATGTCCTCAGCACGAGTTTCAACAGTGGGTCCTGATCCAATCATTCTACAATGGAGCAAGCGAGTCAACAAGAGGAAGTATCCTCTCGGCAGCCAGAGGAAATATCTTGGGCAAAACAGTACCGGAAATCTAGACTTTGATCGAGAATATGGCAAACAACTCTCGGCAGTGGTCAGAACCTCGCCCTAGAGCGGGAGGTAAGCATGATTTTGATACTATTTCGCTATTAACTACTAAACTTGATTCGTTAGTGAAAAGAATAGACCACCAAGACTCGCCTGCACCCCTACTTTTATCATGTAATTTTTGTAATTTGACCGATCATGCGACACTTGCTTGTCTTAAATAATTGGCCCATAGCGACCAAACTCAACAGGGTCACCATGTTGACCAGGGGCCAAACCTAGAAGCTCTAGTGAAAAATCTTCTATCAACCCAGCAAGAACAAGTAGGGACAATTAAATGCCTTCTAGAAAAAATGGAAACCTTAACTAACCGGAATAAAAGGTTGACTTCCCAAGTGACTTACCCAAATGACTCTTCTACCTCCTCCACCGATAGTGTATCAGGAGACTGTAGTGCCCTAACCCTTAGGAGCGGAAAACAATTAGAAGAACCTAAGCGAAGAATTCCTGAAAATACTTCGTCTGAACCAATTTCACATGACGACACTCCTGATAAGGACCCTGAGTCAGAAAAAGAATCACCTATAGATGAAACCGATAAGGGGAGGAAAAAGAAGGAAGAGGAGCCGCCGGTAATTAAACAGAGAGTCTATGTACCAGCACCACCTTACCCTCAGAGGTTAGTTAGTACAAAACATGATAAACATTTTGGGAAATTTATGGAAACAATAAAACAACTTCAGGTTACTATCCCATTCAATGACGTGATCACGCAAATGCCTATTTATGCGAAATTTCTCAAAGAAATACTTAGTAACAAAAGGAAATTAGAAGAACATGAGATTATGGCCTTAAACAACTATTGTAGTGCGGCAATACAAAACAACTTGTCAACCAAACTTAAGGATCCCGGAAGTTTCACTATTCCTTGTGAAATAGGTAGCCTTCACATTGACCGAGCACTATGTGACTTAGGATCTAGCGTTAATTTAATGCCTCACTCTATGTATAAGAAATTAGGAATAGGAGAATTAAAACCTACCACGATTGTACTGCAATTAGCCAATCGATCCATCAAATACCCGGTAGGTGTTTTAGAAGACGTACCCATTAAGATAGGGGAAATCTTCGTTCCAGTAGATTTTGTTATTTTAGAAATGGACGAAGATTCGCGAACACCAATCATCCTTGGTAGACCATTCTTAGCAACTTCGGGATGTTGTGTTGATGTTAAAAATGGGAAGATGACCTTTGATGTAGGATTGGACAAGATTGAATTCAATCTAAAACATGCTGCGAAATTTCCCTCTTTTTCTGATGATTGTAATCTAATAGACTCTATTGAGGGAATTGTCACTGGCGCATCTACTAAGGACATGTCAAGTGATCCACTTGAACTATGTTTGCTCAATGATTGCTCGGTGCAGGATGAAGAAGATGCTATAGCAGCCTACGCAAAGCTATTAGATGAGGCACCTGAGGTAACAAGTGAGCCTAAAGAGGAATATAAGTTAACTGACAACCATGACAGCGTGGAGCCTAATGCCCCAGAAGTAGAACTGAAACTGTTACCCGACACACTACGATATGAGTTCCTAGGGCTAGACTCGACTTATCCAGTGATTGTGAGTTCAACTTTGACAAAAGAGGAAACATCCTCATTATTGGAAGTTTTGCGAGCTCACTGAAAGCCGATTGGTTATGTCATCGATGATCTAAAGGGAATACATCCATCTTTCTACATGCATAGAATTCTCCTTCAAGAAGACCATAAACCTTCAGTTGAACATCAAAGGAGACTCAACCCAAACATGAAGGAAGTAGTAAAGAAGGAGATATTGAAACTACTCAAGGCAGGGATAATTTATCCTATCTCAGACAGCGAGTGGGTTAGTCCTGTTCATGTAGTCCCCAAGAAAGGAGGAATGACTGTAGTCAAGAATGAGAAAAATGAGTTAATTCCCACCAGGACTATTACTGGGTGGAGGATGTGTATCGACTACAGGAAACTGAACAAGGCCACCAGAAAAGATCATTTTTCGCTACCATTTATAGATCAAATGTTGGAGCGTCTAGCAAAGAATTCCTATTTTTGTTATTTGGACGGATATTCGGGATTCTTTCAAATTCCGATTCACCCTAAGGACCAAGAAAAGATAACCTTCACTTGTCCTTATGGGACCTTTGCCTACAGAAGAATGCCTTTTGGACTGTGCAATTCACCTGCCACCTTTCAGAGGTGTATGATGGCAATCTTCACCGAGTTTATTGAAGATATTGTAGTGGTTTTCATGGATGATTTCTCAGTTTACGGGACCTCATTTGACCTTTGCCTGCAAAATTTAAAACGGGTACTCCAAAGATGTGAAGAGGTGAACCTAGTGCTAAATTGGGAGAAATGTCATTTTATGGTACAAGAAGGAGTAGTTTTAGGACATGTGATCTCTAACAAGGGAATTTCGGTAGACAAAGCCAAGGTTGAAGTAATCGAAAAACTACCTCCACCAGTATCGGTGAAGGGTATTAGAAGCTTCCTAGGTCATGTAGGGTATTATCGACGATTTATCAAAGACTTTTCTAAAATAGAAAAACCTCTCACAAACTTACTTGCCAAGGATGCTGCGTTCGAATTCACTGAGGGATGCTTAGTTGCTTTCTTGAAATTGAAACATGCTTTGGTACCGGCACCGATAATGCAAGCACCAGATTGGAATCTACCTTTCGAAATTATGTGCGACGTTAACGATCACGCCGTAGGGGCAGTGCTAGGACAAAGAATTGATGGAAAACCTTATGCCATCTACTACGCTAGCAAAACTGTTGATGGAGCTCAAATGAATTATGCTACTATTGAAAAAGAATTTCTAGCCGTGGTGTATGCCCTGGAAAAATTTAGGCCCTATCTAATTAACTCCTAAGTCATATCTATACAGATCATGTAGCCATCAAGCATTTAATGACGAAGGCTTATTCGAAACTATGTCTTATTCGGTGGGTATTATTACTCCAGGAATTTGACATTGAGATTCGAGACAAGCTTGGATTATAAATTGTTGTGGTCGACCATCTTTCAAGGCTTTAATCTGACTCTCCAGTCAAGGATGACCTACCTATCAATGAGTGGTTTCCTCATGAACAACTCTTAGTCATAAATCGCCATTCAGCTCCGTGGTTCGCAGATTATGTGAATTACTTGGTTTGCGGAGCTCTTCCACCTGACCTGACTTATCAACAGAAAAAGAAATTCCTCTCTGATGTTAAAAGGTATGTTTGGGAAGAACCGCTGTTATACAAACTTTGCGGTGATGGGATTTACAGGTGGTGTATATCCGAAGAGGAAGTGCGAAACGTGCTATTCCATCTCCATGCTACTCCTTTCGGTGGACATTTCGGACACGACAAGACAGTAGCCAAGGTTCTTCAAGTAGGTTTCTATTGGCCTACTATTACGAGAGATGTCCGGCGCTACGTTATATGCTGCGACAGATGCCAAAGAACAGGGAACATATCTCGAAGAAATGAGATGCCTCAAACTGGAATGCTAGAAGTTGAATTATTCGACGTATGGGGAATAGATTTCATGGGACCATTCCCACCGTCCCATAAGAATCTCTACATTCTAGTCACGGTAGATTATGTCTCTAAATGGGTAGAAGCCATAGCATCCCCAACTAATGACACAAAAACAGTCATCAAGTTCCTCAAACAGAATATCTTTTCTAGATTTGGGACTCCTAGAGCGCTCCTTAGCGACAATGGAACCCACTTCTGTAACCGACCACTAGAGTCCCTACTAGCCAAATATGGAGTCAAACATAAGATGGCAACACCTTATCGTCCCCAAACTAGTGGTCAAGTCGAACTCTCGAATAGGGAAATAAAGAGCATTCTCGAGAAAACAGTTAATAGATCAAGGAAAGATTGGTCCCTAAAACTCGATGATGCGCCGTAGGCCTACAGAATCGCTTTCAAAACTCCTCTAGGCACAACACCCTATAGGTTAATATTCGGAAAAGCTTGCCATCTCCCGGCTGAAATTGAGCATAAGGCTTTCTGGGCCATTAAAACTCTTAATTTCGACCCTAAGATTGCGAAGGAAAAAAGAATTGTGTAACTTCAAGAACTTGATGAACTAGGACAAGAGGGGTATGAAAATTCCCGAATCTACAAGGAAAGAACCAAAACTTGGCACGATAAGCATATTATGAGAAGATTTTAGGAAGGAGACATGGTGCTTATGTTCAACTCAAGGCTAAGACTGTTTCTCGGGAAACTGAAATCAAGGTGGACGGGACCCTACAAAGTAATACGCGCGTTCCCTCATGGAGCGGTGGAGATTTGGCATGAGAATACTGGTTCATTTAAGGTAAATGGGCAGCGTTTGAAGCCATACTTAGCTGGAGACCCCAACCTCCAGTCAGCAAAAAGACTACTAGAGGACCCCGACGAGTAGGGTCCGTAACGTCGAGCTAACGATGTTAAACAAAGCAACCCCGGGGAGGTACGCTATTATCTACATACTTATTCCTCCCCACCTTTTTGTTTTTGTTTTAGTTCAATTATTTTAGCTTCAGTTTTTAATCCATAGCAATTTCTATTTTATTTTAATTTTGAAGTTTACTAATATTTTTCTTTTAGTGTGTAGAGAAAAAGGAAGTCATTCGAGAAATTCATGGCTTTTATTGAATTTTTATTCCTAACCTAATAAATTTTATGTTAGTAGATGTTTGTAGGGATTTTTGATGTGTCAAATTGTAGGGAAAACTAGGAGGAAACAAAGAAAAGGGAGAAAAAAAGCAAAAATTGACGAGAAACAAGCTGCCAGCATCAGGTAGGAAAACGCAGCTAGCGTTTTCCAGGCGCTGGCTGCGTCCCAGACAGAAAGTTTGGCAGCCGAAGTTTTACAAAACGCAGGCTGCGTTTTGTAAAACGCGGGCCGCGTTTTTTCAATTTTTCCAGAAAATTTGCCCGCTTCTTCAATTACTCGGTTTCCCCCTTTTTCTTTCAAACACAATACTTCCCCCTCTTTTGCCCTAACCTCCCGAAGCATCTCTCCCGAAACGCAGCCCAAGCGCTACCCGCGCCTCCGACCACCACCGAGCCGTCGTCGACGACTCTCGCCGGCGCCTATCACCACAACCCTCACCTCTCTTTTCTCTCTCACTTCCTCTCACTTGCACTCTCAAACTTAGAATTTTCAAATTCCATCCTTCTTCCCTCTTCAACTCAAGGTATGGAATTCTTAACTCTTCCTCCTGTTCTTTGATTATGTACTTCATTCTTGGTATGAATTTGGTTGAATGCTTAAGTTTATTCAATAATTTGTTCAAATTATATTATGTATCATGCCCTAGATTAGGATTTCTTGGTTTAGGTTTTATTTTTGGATGAACTCTTGATTAGGGCTTGATAGAGTTGGTTGATCTTTGATCTTTTTGTTCCAGAATTGAAAGAATTATGTTGTTGGATGTGTTTAGAGAGCAATGTGATGATAAATTGAAGAATTTAGGTCTAAGTTTTGGTTGTGATTAAGTTGTGGTGTTATGCTCTGTTCTTGATAAGGTTTTGGGTTAAATTTATCTTGATTTCAATCCCTAAGTATCAAATAAGCATGGGGGGATTGATAGTACTAATCTTCGCATTATGATCATGCTTATTTGATACCTAGGATTTGTCTTGGTTATTTTACTGATTTGTGAGTATTTTAGATTGTTAGAACTAAGAATCCTAGCTTCTCCGGAGCACCGGGTGATAACAATGAAGCCGAAGGAAGCCGGAAGCGCAAAGCTACGGCAGCAGAGAAGGGAAAGCAAAAGGCCACACCCTCAAAGGACTCTGATAATCCAAACCCCTTCAACTTTGAAGGGGAATTCAAGAAAAGGTATGAATCTCTTTCCCAAAGAGCCATCGCCCCTACTAAATACGTGCATGAACCTTTCCTGCGTAGTTGTGGTATGCTGGATGACGTTGATTGGATGTTACGCCGTTATCACATGACCAACATAGCTAAGTTAGGTGAACCGACCTATAGGGGGATCACCCTTGAGTTTCTTTCGACCTTAGTTGTGAACCTTCAAGGATGGGATGGGGTTATTCGTTTCCTACTTTTGGGGGTAGAGAGGACCATGACCGTGTCCGAGTTTGCTCGTGCCTTTGGCCTTCCTGAACGAACATGTAGGAGTTCATTCCTTATACTCGTAGATTGGGATGGTAAGGGCTTCTTTTTTAGAATCTCAGGTTTCGATGATTGGGACCCTAGCAACACCCCTGCGACCAAAATTAGAAATCCCGTGATGAGGTATGTCCACCGCATACTCTCGTGCGGCATTTTCGGGAGGCTCGGTGGCTCAAACAAAGCTACCCGGGCTAATTGCTATATGTTATACTCCATGTTGGATGCCGACGCTCGTGCCGACCCCGCAACTATGTTAGCTCACCATCTTTCTAGCATCGCCACCTCAACCAACAAGGGCATTGCCATAGGAGGCTATATTACTCACCTTGGACGCCAGTTTGGCTTTAGGCCACCTAGGAATCCCACTGACCTAGTTCAGGGTAGTTTATTCTTGGATGGGGATCAGTGCAATTACTTTGGCTTGTGTAAGTTTGATAAGGACTCGCGTTTCCTTTGGATCTATCCTAACAACGCTAGAGTCCTTGTGCCTAACCCCCACACCTCACCCCAAGTCGCTGAGAACTTGATGTGGATGCCTCCTTTCCCCGAGTTCGACCCTGAACCTGAACCTGAAATTCACCCTGACCCTCAACCAGAACAACCCCAATTAGACTACGAGGCGCGCTTTCGCGACCTACAAAACCTCCATTAACCGGACCGAACACCGAGTCAACGAGTTGAGAGATAGTTTTATTGAGTATAGGGCTCAGATTGACCTTCATTTCGACCGCCTCGACGGGTCGATCTCAAGCCTTGCCGACCTCATTCAGGCCATGTTCGATCGACCATCTCTACCACCAAGGTCGAGCCATACTAACCCTCCCCCACTGACTGAGGATCCTTGATCCTTTACTTGACCTTACCCTTCATCGTTGTCTTCTGCATTGAGGACAGTGCATCGTTTAAGCATAGGGGGGTTGAATATTCTGTGAATATTTTTCTTATTTCTCTGTTTTTAGTTTATTTTTCTAGTATTTTCGTTTTTCTTTTTCTTGTTTCATGCTTATTTTTTAGTTTTTAGTGTGATTTTTCTTGTTTTTGTGTGTTTCTTTTATTTGCTTATTCATAGTTTAGCATTTCTTGTTAGTTTTTATCTTGTTTGTTTTCTTTTATTTGAGTTCTAGTGTGTTTTTCTTTTGTTTTGTCGTTTTCTTAAACTTTTCTTTCTAAGTTTTTCTTTCAAAATTTTATCCACCTAGATTGCATTAGTTAGTAGCATGTAGATTTTTCTTTTCTTTCTTTTCTTAGTTTGTTTCTTTTTCTTTCTTTTGCATTCACTTTACTCAAAAACCCAAAAAAAAGAAAAATCAGAAAATTAGAAAAAGACCAAAAAAAAATTTAGAAAAGACTAGAAAAACCAGAAAAATATAGGATAGGACTAGGATTAAAACCGGAAACACCTTCGGTGATGATTTGTAAACCCTTCTTACTTTCAGTTTAGCTTGCTTCGCTTAGAAAAGTCTGGATGAGTTCTAAAAGTTTTTGAAACCTTTTCCTTCAACTCTTCTGATTTTGAGTCAAGTTATGAAAGCTGCATTTGACTGCTTTGACTAGCTTAGAAAGTATAAATGTACGTGCCGCAAATCTTTGGTCTAAGTTTAGTTGATTGAGCCCCGTCCCGTGAGTCGACATTGCCTAAACTTTTTAATTGATCACTTTTATCAATTCCATGATTCCTTGAGTAACTTACCCATTAGTTGCATCTCTAGAACTTGTTTTGCATCTTGCTTGAGACTACATATTTGCATTGCACGCTGTGACAAAGTGATTAAGGCATTCATTTTATTTTGTAAAGCTACATTGCCAAATAGCCTACCCTACATTGTATTTACTATTCTTTTTGCCCCGCCTAGCCTTTGTTTATCCTTCTTTCATGATTGAACCCTGACAATACAAGCCTTGGCCTTTGATATTCAGTATCCCTCTGCCTTGCTTGGTTGAATGAGAGTTTGTCGTTTTTTTGGAAGGAACAGTTGGTTTGGTGTATTTGTGAAAAAAATATCAAGTTTGGGAGAGATTGTGCTTATTGCTTCAAATTGGGAGAAATTGAAAGTCCCACCTTTTGAACAATTGGAGTTTGGTTATGTTGTTCATATATTATATCGGGGTCGAAATTATAATTCCATAGTTTTCTTCTCCCCGATCACCCACCAAAAAGAAAAAAAAAGGAAGTAAAAAAAATTTAAAAAAAAAGAAAAAGAGTTCCAAAAAGAAAAGGGTGATTAGGGAGATTCAATTTAAAGTTCTGAGAACTTTGACTTGGTTGTATTCAGTGGAGATTTTGATATTGTTGAGGGAGAAAGGTGAAATTCCTTGCATACATTAAGTAAGAAGGAGAGTTTAGAGTGTTATACTCATTGAAAATCAATCCAAGCATGGATCTCAACTCCTCATTCCCAAATTTTACCGCTCCTTTCCCTTAACCTAAGCCCCGTTACAACCCGGAAAAGTCCTTTTGATTGTCACTTGTGCATTGCATTCCAGTAGTGGAGAGCGAGGTTCTTACCAAGCTTATGGTAGTTTGTTTCTATTGGTTTGAGTATGAGAAAACCTACATACATATTCATAATTGAGTGATTGAGTGTTTACTCCTTCCTATGTGAGGTTTGCTCTTTTTGACTGACTTATGTCCATAACCAACCGCGCACATTTCCATTATAATTAAGTCTGTTGGCGGATTCATGCTTCTTAAGTACTTTTTCTCTCTTTTTGGTTTCGAAAATTTCTTCCTATCTATTTTGAACTGAGTTTTGACCTTGTCCAGACTAATCTTTGTGCTTTCTTGTTGAATTGATGTGTTAGAATGGTTAGCCTGAGGGGGTGTTAAGATTTTGTTTTCGTAATTCCTATCGAAAACTCTTTCCACCACTTTTTTTCTTAGTTTCTGTTTCTCCTGTTTGAGCCCTAATCCTCCTATTTTCAATTTTTACTTGCTTGAGGACAAGCAAGAGCTAAGCATGGGGGGATTTTATAAATCGTTTTTATATAGAGTTTTTAGGGCTCAAAACATATCAGTTTCATGCTTTTTGTATCCGATATCTCGTATTTTTATGTCAATTTCCGTGATTTATACACTTGTTCGCGAGTTCGGTATGTTTTACAGGAATTGATGGAATTATATCAAAAAGCATGAAGAATTGGAGAAGAAATAGCATAAAATTCAAAGAAATAAAAAAGGGAATTGAAGAAGAAGAGAAGGAGAAGAAGGAAACGGCCTAGAAGCCACGGCCCAGCCCAACTCAACGCGGAGGGACAAGACGCAGCCTACGTTTTATAAACACAACCCGCGTCTCGTCCAGAAACTTTACAAAACGGAAGAAGAGAAAATGCTACCCGCGTTTTTGGGGCGCAGCTGGCGCTTTTTCACGGAAGACTAACGATTAGGGCAAAACGCAACCCGCGTTTTATGCCCTAATCCAGGCATATAAAAGGGGTTCTTCTGCGCCGTTTAGAAAGGACTTCGCGAGGGGATTTTGGGAGACTTTTCAGAGAGCTTTTGAGGAGAATTTTAGAGTAGATTTTTAGATACTATTTCTAGGATTAATTCCAAAATGTTGTTGCTAGATTAGATTGTTACCTGTGATCAAAGAACACGAACGAGATCGATTCGGGTGACTCGAAGAGATCGGTTCCGCCAATTTGAACACGGTTATCTCTATTTTGCTTTTATGTTTTCTTGTTCTTGTCTAAATTTTGCAATGTTTATTTCTAGTATCATGAGTAGCTAATTTCTTTAGTTTGGGGGATAAACTCAATGTCCTTTGATTGAATTTGAATACAGTTTCGGTGTTAGGTTATCTTTTTATTCGTTTTATCTGCGTGCGATGTTTGTCATGGTAATTAGACAATAGAACGATAATTTGAGTCTTTACCTGGTCGTAGATTCTTGACAACAGAACGACAGTTTGAGTCTTGAATTGGATTGCGTAGAATAAATAGGTTTAGAAAATAGTTAGACATAATGATTCTTGCCTAGGGTCAATTTATAACCAATTTTAATCTTTAATTTGACTAAATAGTTAGAAATAATATTTAGTTAAATTACTGCAACTCACCTAGGATCGAAAGATCGAAGTGATAAGGCCTAGAAAGATTATAGACCCCGAATTATCTTTTTACCTGCACCGGAGTTGTAGACGATTCGATTGATTGACTAGAGTGGACTCCCCTGAACGCTTTTTAGTATCTGGTTAAACCCTAAAAATTTCAGTCTTCCCTAGTTTATTTTAGAAAACCTTACCACACTCTTTGGATCGACCTAGAATTCTTTGTAGTAAACTAGTTCAATGCGTGGTTGAACGCAAATCCCTGAGAGAGAACGATATTTTATTACTACACAGACCCGTACACTTGCGGTACACAGACACCTATATGTTTTAGGTCTGTCATCAACCGGGGGAGTATGATGTATATTTGATAGCCATATACATCAAGGTCATCAAGGAAGACATCAAAAGCCTAATCATGGGAAGTTACTTGTTGCTTACTTAAGCTTACTTAAGTTACATGGAGAAAGAGTAAGTCATTGATGTATATTTGGTCCCAAATACACATCATGGGAACAAAATACTAGCTTATATGGAAGAAGAGCTTCAATCACTCTCATCATTCTCAATTATGGATGACTTCATCAAGTGCAATTCAATGTTTTGCTCTATAACTTAAGATCCAAGAAGCTATTGCGAAAGTCATCTTGGAGCCGAGTGTAGATCATTCAAAGAGCTTTCTAATGGTTTTTGAATCTTGAAGATTGGAGAAAAATTGAGCAAGATATCAATGTTTCTTTCTAGCTATGTACATTTTGATTCTTTATGATGTCATATTTGTAATAGATGATGTGAGCTAGAAATCCTTGTATTCTTGATGTAGTGCACGACCAACGGGCCTAGGAATACTATAAATAGACCCTTTGGGAGGCCTTTGTATCTTTCATTCATCATTCACAAATAATACAAAGTAAACTTCTAAAGGCTACATGCTTTTGAGTTCTCTCTAGCTTTGCTAGTAAACGATCTCTCCCTCTAGGGAATCGCCCCAAATCTCTTCTTCTACTCCATGCTTGGCTAGCTTGGTTGGTGATAGGAAGAGTTGAAGATCTTCTTGAAGTAGTGTGCCTATATCTTCAAGAGTTTCTCAAGCCATATCAAATCTATCATTCGTTCATCTCATTCATCAATTGGTACATTCCATTTAATCTTTTTGATTTCTATCTTGTTTTCCATCATTTGCTTGATTCTTTAAGAACTTAGAAAAGGAAGATTCTTATCTTTCTTCATAAGGATCCTGATTTCATGTGTAGTGTGATCTCTTTTGATCCCATTATACATCAGTTACTCATGATGGGAGATCAAACACCTACATGTTTATTCTCAACAAAAAGATCACATTGCCTCCTTTACCACAATCTTCTATCACACGTCCACCACAACAACAACAAGAAAAGGAGACCAATATTGTGACCTTTATGAAGGCCGAGCCCCATGAGTTCCAAGAGCACAAAAGTCTTATTCTAGCTAACTTGGAAGAGGAGGAAGCGTCCCCAACAATTGATCATTCACGCCTCCAACCTCTTTTGGCAAGTTTTAAACATTTGATACCAAAAGAGATGGCAAAGGGATTGCCTCCAAGGACAGAAATTGAACATCATTCCCCCCCTAGTTGAGAAAAGTGATGTGATGTGAGCGATTGAAGCTCCTTTCCAATATAAACTTGTATTTGGTTCCCATGATGTGTATTTGGAACCAAATATACATCATTCCCCTCTAGTTGAGAAGAGTTTGTCCTCAAACTAGGAAGTTCTTCTTCTCCTCCATAGTATGGCTTAAGATCACTCACATTAAAGGTACAACTACCTTCATAGTCTTCATCAAGTTGTAGTTTGTAAGCATTGTCACCAATCTTCTCTAAAACTTCATAAGGACCATCACCTCTTGGTGCTAATTTCCCTTTCCTTTTAGAAGGAAATCTTTCTTTCTTCAAGTGAATCCAAACAAGATCTCTGAGTTCAAATACAACCTTCTTCCTTGTTCTATTCACTCTACTTGCTACATCTTATGTATACTTCAAGATTTTCTCACGAACTTCTTCATGTAGCTTCTTAATCTCTTCAACCGTTTTGTTAGCTTCAAAGCTAAACTTTTTTGAGGTAGAAATAGGTGTAAGATCCATAGGTTGTAGGGGATTTCTTCCATAAACCACTTGGAATGGTGATAAACCTGTGGCTTTGCTTTGACTTCTATTGAAGGCAAACTCAGCATGACATAGAAGAGTATCCAACCCTTTCTTGTCTTTGCTAACCAATGCTCGAAGTAAAGCTCCCAAAGTATGATTTGTAACTTCTACTTGTCAATCCGTTTGTGGATGACATGCGGTGCTAAACTTCAATTTTGTACCAAGCTTCTTCCATAATGTTAGCCAAAAACAACTAAGGAACTTTGAATCTCTATCACTCACCATGGTCTTTGGAATACCATATAACTTCACTATTTCTTCAAAGTAAAGATTTGCAACTTTAGTAGCGTCATAGGTTGTATGGCATGGAATGACGTGTGCCATCTTTGAAAACCTATCAACGACTACCATGATTGAATCCTTGCCTCTTTGAGTTCTTGGTAGACCCACAATGAAGTCTAAACTCACATCTTCCCATGGACTATGTGGAATAGGCAACGGAGTATACAAGCCTTGTGGTAATGTATGAGCTTTTGAGATATTACAAGTATTACACCTCTTAACCATATGCTCAACATCTTTGATCATGCTACGCCAAAAGTAATGCTCTTTCATCATTAATAAGTCTTCTCAATGTCAAAATGACCCGCCAATGATCCTCCATCGACTTCCATAATCAACAATTCACAAATGCTACTCTTTGGAATACATAGTTGATTTCCCTTGAAAAGAAATCCATGCTCAATATGAAAGAGTTGGTGGGGATGCTTCTTGCAAAGCTCATAAAAACCTCCTTGAAATCTTCATAATTCTCATATAACCCTTTAAGATGTTCAAAACCAAGGACTCTTGAATCAAGAATATGAGTGAGTAAGTACCTCCTAGATAAAGCATCCGCTCCTTTGTTCAGGTGTTTCGCCTTATGGTTTATCATGAAGTGAAATGCTTGCATATACTCAACCCATTTAGCATGTCTTATATTAATCTTGTGTTGCCCTTGAATGAACTTTAGTGCTTTATGATCACTATGTACAATGAATTCACCACTTAGAAGATAATAACGCCAATGCTCAAGAGCTCTTATAATTGCATAAAACTCTTTATCTACTTTCGGTTACAACAATTATCCCAAGGATCTAAATCTGTTGAAGAGTACACGAAGGAATTCGAACACCTTCTCTGGAGGTGTGATCTGAAAGAAGATGAACCTCAAACTCTTGTGAGGTATCTTGTTGGTTTGAATGAAAACATAAGGTATGTGGTGGAACTTCAACCTTTTGGAACTCTTGATGAACTAAGTACTTTGGCTAACAAGGTGGAACAGCAAAAGAAAAGAAGAGGCAAGGAAGCACCAAACAGGAACCCTAGTTCCCAAAGCACTCACTATTCGCCTCAATCCTATACTCCACAAAAGAGCCAAACCCATTCCCATCCATCCACCACAAAAACGCCTAACCCTACTCATCAAACTGTTCAAAGATCCGTTTAAGTTCCACCTACGGATAAAAAGAGGTGCTTTAGGTCTCAAAGGCTCGGTACATTGCTTCTGAATGTCCTAACAAGCAAGTTTCAAAACCTAAACTGTTCTTGCTTGTTAGGACGAGCAAGATAACTAGTGTTGAATTGTTCATGAAGGAGTTTGTTCTTTGATCGTCGATGGTGGAAGCTGTACCAATGCAGTTTCAACTACTATGGTGAACAAGCTACAACTCCCTACAAGCCTACACCCAATGCCATATACTGTTTAGTGGCTCAATCAGGGTAAAGGCTTGAAAGTGAATATGCGCTGTTTGGTAAGATTTTCTATTGGAAAGTCTTATCAAGATTCTATTTAGTGTGATGTTTTGCCTATGGATGCCTGTCATATTCTGCTTAGAAGACCATGGTTATTCGACAGGAGCGTTACACCTGATGGAAGAGCTAACACATACACCTTAATGGTCAAAAACAAGAGGGTCACGTTAGCTCCCCTAAAGACATCACCAACGGCTCCAAGGAGTGATTCGAAACTTATATCTTTCGTGATCACTGAACGCCCTGAGTTTAGTGAACACAAGAAGATCATTCCATCAAACCCTAGCCGTAAAATTCTTGCAAGAGAGCTCCAACTTGTCGTCCATCACGCGAGCTCAGTGGTAGAGGCTTCAACGGAGTCCAGTCAATGTGAAACCTATGCTGCAAGGGATCACGTGAACCCTAATCTTACTCCAAGGGTTCGAAATTCAGCTGTCTATCACGCCCGGGGTACAACTGAGAAGAAAATTATTCATTTAAGTGCCCTAGTAATTGCAAGGAAGAGGGAAACTAACTTGATTCAGTTTCAATTGGGGATTACTGCTGATAAAAACCCAAGGAGTCTCCCCATATGGTTAGTCACACCTTGTGACCTAATCTATGTTCTTTCTTTTATTGTGAGACTTATGAATCAGGTTCTGAAGTCCTTCATCAGCAAGTGTGTCCATGACACATTCTTACATAGCAAGAGTGTGATAGATCAAATCTTCCACAGCATGGAGGTACACGTGAAGGTCCTGATTCACGTGGAAGCCATTGGTTCAATCATGGTTCATGTGGAGGTCCTGATCCACGTGGAAATCACAGTTGATTTTACTTAAAAAGAAATTCATGCTCAATATGAAAGAGTTGGTGGGGATGCTTCTTGCATAGCTCACAAACCTCCTTGAAATCCTCATCATTCTCATATAACCCTTTAATATGTTCAAAACCAAGGACACTTGAATCAAGAATATGAGTGAGTAAGTACCTCCTAGATAAAGCATCCGCTCCTTTGTTGAGGTGTCCCGCCTTACGCTTTATCATGAAGTGAAATGTTTGCATGTACTTGTTTAGACCCAATTTTGTGTCTAAATACCGCTTAAATCCTTAGGCTTTTGACTTGTTTCGTAGTTTAATTCAATGACTTTTAATGCGTTTTTGGTAATTTTATAGATTTCGGAGTTTTTACGGAAAATGTGGTAAAAAGGGCCATTTTGCAACTATTTTGGGAATCCCGAGATTTCCCGAATCTTGGCCGAGTCGAAAGCGAAGGAATGCGGAAAGGTCTGACATGTCAAAATGCTCAGAAGACCTTTTGAAGCCGAGTTGGACCGTGGCAACAGTCATGATGACCGCAGTCATGGTGCAGTCAAGTCAGGAGCGGAAGAAGTTGAAGCCGAGCTAGACCGTGGCCACGGTCATGATGACCCCAGCCACGGTGGGTTCAAGACTTGTCCAAGGAAAGAAGAGGCTAGGCCGAGCAAGACCGTGGCCATGGTCTTGGGAGACCATAGCCACGACGGTGCGAAGAGAAATCTGCACTTCGCTACGCAAGACTGTAGCCACGGTCCCATAGACCGTGGCCACGGTCTCCCAGACCATAGCCACGGTCTCTCGAAGGAAAAAAAATTTCCATACAGATTTGGCTGGACAGAATGAGACCGTGGCCACGGTCTCCTAGACCGTGACCACGGTCTCCCTATGTCGTGCGCGTGTTTTCGGCTTGAAGTGCTGCGTTTTGCCAACCAATTTTCACTTGTATATATATTTCTCTTTCACGATTTCATAGGGGGGAGCTATCTGGAGATAGACTTAGACAATTTCCAACTTTTAATTAGGAGTTTTAGAGATAGATTAGTGAGAGATTAATCTAGGGTTTTGGAGATTTGTGTTTGATATTGAAGCTTTGGGGATTCAAACAATTGAAAGATTATTGGATCATCTTTTTATTGCTTTCCTTTGTTCATCTACAACACTTTGATAAGTTTTCTCTTCCCTTAACTCCTTTATTGATTTCTTTGCTAATTATTTTGCTTGTTCTTTAATTGCTCTTACTTGTTATTTGATTATCTTGCTTGTTTATGGTTGTTTGATGTTAGAAATCATGTTTAGGTTTGGTTTGGATGTTTTTAGCTTAGTTAATATCATGATTAGTGGCTAGAAACCCTATGGGTTTGGGGGTAATTAAGGGTATTAATGGGTGATTAGGTTTGGGTTAGCAATTTTAGTGAGTAATTAGTTAGGAAATCAATTTCACAATCCTATCCTTCCTTCAAGTGGGATGTATTTGGGTGCGAAAGCATCCCAAATACATCCAACACTTGTTGGAAGGTAGGAATTAGGATAGTTAGTGATCTATTTCGCGAAAGCGAATAGAAACTAACTAGGAAATTTTGTTCCTTGAACTCCCTCGGGTCTGTCGATGGACTTTGGGGAAGTTAATCCGGACTATCCTTGAAAGAGGAAGCCCGATGGGTATTTTCTAAAGGGGAAGTTAATTTTCTTTCCTTTCGTTATTAGTTTCTTTTTATTGTTTCTAATCTAGCATGCCAAGGCTCAAGTATATAGGACGTTTAAATTTGCTTATCCTAACCCTATGTTTGGTTCTTTTGGATCATGGATTGAGAGAGTTTCTATTTGAAGATCTCGAGGTAACTTCTTTCCATTCTCTTTTAGTCTGTTATATCTTTGGTCTATGTTGCATGCTTGATTTTTCTTTTGGGTGGCGAACCCCCTTGAGTGTTTATGTTTGCATTTTCTTGCTCTTCGAGCCGAGTGGGATAGGGTCACCACCGTCTTATTTTCTAGTTGTGTTCTTGTTTTTTTTGTAGGTTCTCTACCCCTTTCTTGTGACACCTTCCCACAATGAGGACATTGTAGCGTTTTAAGTGTGTGTGTGGGGGGGGGGGGAGATAATTGCTTCAAAGGGTATATCACCTGGATTTTTAGTTTTTGTTTTCCTAGGTTTTGCCTAAAATTTGAAAATTTTTTTGTGTGAAAAAGGAGAAAAAAGGGAGTGAAAGCCTTAAAAGTTTTCTTTCGTTTTCGTTTTTGCTTTGTTTCTTGGGTCTTGTTGTCGAAATTGAGAAGCCGTTCTTAAACATATTTAAAAGAAACAATCTGAGCGTTTTCGACCCTGTCTCGGGTAGGAGTCATGACTTATCTCTTTAGATGTCCTTCATCAAGTGTCTAGTGAAACCCCCGATTCCTTTCACGTTCTGGTTGAAGTCGGGAGATTCTAGGGGTTCGTGTCCGAGCTTGTTCTTTTTCCCGTTTAATAAAAGCAAAAGCAAAGTCAAAAAGAAAGAAAAAGAAAGAAAAGCTACAATAACTGGATTAAGTGGAGCGTGTCGCTGAATGACATCAACCACAATACACTTAGCCAACCTACACGGGCCCGATGTTAGCGGTACGACGCTATTACCCCTTAAGCTCCTCCCATATCGAATTCTCGGCGGAGGTGTGTATGGAAAAGACTGTGTTGGGAGGGTAAACCCCATATTTGGGCCGTCTAATTCCCGAAAGTAAGGCTAATACCGACCTATAAAAAGAAGAAAAAAAAAGAGAAAAAGAAAAAGCAATTTTGTTGGGATTACCCAACCCGAAAAGAAAAGTTGAAGCGTTAATAAAGTGTGGGACCTCTCCTTGCATCACCTACGACCCTCACCAAGCCAAGGGTGACCAAATGTGAGGAAGGGCAGCTCGTTCCTTGTTCGTTTCGTTGTTTTTGAGCTCGGGCATGAGTCCTTGGAGTCTTTTGGATTCGGTTGCAACCCACTAGCACTTACGCACACGGGGTTTTGCTTGACACTAGATGTAGGAAATCGAAAATCTCAAAGACTGACTTTTGCTTAGGATAGGTGTTTGTGAGACGCTCATAACGGTTCCTTTTGGAGGTTTAATAACGTTTTCCTGATTTAGATTTCGAAATCTTTTGAATCAAAGCCCTTGTTTTTCGTTCCTTTTTGTTTTCTTCGGTTTTGTTTTCACTTTCCCTCTCTCCTTTTTCTTTGGCTTTTGTGGGTATAGCCGCTACAAACCCTCACGAGTCCATCTCGTCTACCCGGGCTGCCAGGGGGTTCAAAGGGCTTGGTGCATACGCTAAATGCACCCGTTTCTCTCCCACGACAGAGGAGTTAGTGTTAGTTTAGATAGTTCCAGTCTTGTTTTGCTCGGGACGAGCAAAAGTTTAAGTGTGGGGGGGTGTTTAGACCCAACTTTGTGTCTAAATACCGCCTAAATCCTTAGGCTTTTGACTTGTTTCGTAGTTTAATTCAATAACTTTTAATGCATTTTTGGTAATTTTATAGATTTCGGAGTTTTTATGCAAAATGTGGTAAAAAGGGCCATTTTGCAACTATTTTGGGAATCCCGAGATTTCCCGAATCTTGGCCGAGTCGAAAGCGAAGGAATGTGGAAAGGCCGGACATGTCAAAATGCTCAGAAGATCTTTTGAAGCCAGATTGGGTAGCCGATCATGATGACGCGATGATCGCGGTGCGATCAAGTCGGGGCGAAGAAGTTGAAGCCAGAGCTAGGCCGTGGCCACGGTCGATGACCAACCACGGTGGGTTCAAGACTTGTCGAAGGAAAGAAGAGGCTAGGCCGAGAAGAGGCCGTGGCGCGGTCTTGGGAGACCATAGTACGACGAAGAAGCGAAATCTGCGATTCATCACGCAAGACCGTGGCCACGGTCTCCCAAACCATAGCCACGGTATCTCGAAGGAAAATAAATTGCCATACAGATTTCGCTGGACAGAATGAGACCGTGGCCACGGTCTCCTAGACCGTGTCCACGGTCTCCCTATGTCGTGCGCGTGTTTTCGGCTTGAAGTGCTGCGTTTTGCCAACCAATTTTCACTTGTATATATATTTCTCTTTCACGATTTCATAGGGGGGAGCTATCTGGAGATAGACTTTGACAATTTCCAACTTGTAATTAGGAGTTTCAGAGAGAGATTAGTGAGAGATTAATCTAGGGTTTTGGAGATTTGTGTTTGATATTGAAGCTTTGGGGATTCAAACAATTGAAAGATTATTGGATCATCTTTTTATTGCTTTCCTTTGTTCATCTACAGCACTTTGATAAGTTTTCTCTTCCCTTAAATCCTTTATTGATTTCTTTGCTAATTATTTTGCTTGTTCTTTAATTGTTCTTACTTGTTATTTGATTATCTTGCTTGTTTATGGTTGTTTGATGTTAGAAATCATGTTTAGGTTTGGTTTGGATGTGGTTAACATAGTGTCATGATTAGTGGTTAGAAACCCTATGGGTTAGGGGGTAATTAAGGGTATGAATGGGTGATTAGGTTTGTGTTAGCAATATTAGTGAGTAACTAGGTAGGAAATCAATTTCCCAATCCTATCCTTCCCATAAGTGGGATGTATTTGGGTGCGAAAGCATCCCGAATACAACTAACACTTGTTGGAAGGTAGGAATTAGGATAGTTAGTATTCTAGTTCGCGAAAGCGAATAGAAACTAACTAGGAAATTCCGTTCCTTGAACTCCCCCGGGTCTGTCGATAGACTTTGGGGAAGTTAATCCTGACTATCCTTGAAAGAGGAAGCCCGGTTGGTATTTTCTAACAAAGTTACCATTTGATCTCCCCTTCTCGTTACTCTCTTGTTGCAAAACCCATTTCCTCATCCCCGTTTGCATCGCGAAAAGCCTCCGAAGCCCATTTTCCATTCCTTGACCGGCCTTAGCTTTGTGACCTTAGCTTTGTTTCTTGCGTTGTGATCCTTTCAAACCGATATCTTTACATTAGCAATCTCATCCTGACCGTCGACCTAGATTCTATGACCAAGGCCGCCAGCTCCCTGAGAGAGAACGACAATACCAGGTCCACAGAACCAAGTTACAGTACTCTACCCATTTGGCATGTCTTAAATTAAACTTGTGTTGCCCTTGAATGATCTTTAGTACTTCATGATCACTATGTAGAATGAATTCACCACTTAGTAGATAATGTCCCCAATGCTCAAGAGCTCTTATAATTGCATAGAACTCTTTATCATATGTGCTATACTTCCACTTGGCTTCATTCAACTTCTCACTAAAGAAAGCAAGAGGTCGGTCTTCTTGGGATAGAACGACTCCAATTCCAACTCCACTTGCATCAACTTCTACTTCAAAGACTTTGACAAAACAAGGTAAAGCAAGAATAGGTGCATGACATAATTTCTCCTTTATCAATTCAAACTCTTCATTTGCACTCCTACTCCATGAAAATTCCTTTTTCTTCAACAATTCGGTCATAGGTGCAAGTATGGAGCTAAAATTCTTATTGAATCTTCCATAGAATGATGCTAAACCATGGAAGCTTCGTACCTCGTGAATAGATGTTGGTGTAGGCCACTCTTGAATTGCTTTCACTTTCTCCTTGTCGACTTGTATGCCTTCACTTGAAAGAACATATCCAAGGAACACAACCATGGGTGAGAAAAAATGACACTTCTCCATATTGGCGTAGAGTTGCTCCTTCTCCAAAATGTACATGACCAACTCTAGCTGCTTTACATGCTCTCTTTCACTTTTGCTATATACATAAATATCATCAAAGTAAACTACTACACACTTGCCAATAAGAGGCTTTTAATACATGATTCATAAGACGCATAAAAGTAGATGGTGCATTAGTGAGGCCAAATGGCATTACAAGCCATTCATACAAGCCTTCTTTTGTTTTGAATGCCGTTTTCCACTCATCTCCTTCATGAATGCGAATTTGATGATATCCACTCCTAAAATCAACTTTAGAGAACACAACACTTCCATGTAATTCATCAAGTAGATCTTCAAGTCGAGGTATTGGAAATATATACTTGATTGTAATCTGGTTTAAGGCTCGGCAATCCATACACATTCGTTGAGATCCATCTTTCTTTGGTACAAGCATAACGGGAACGGCACATGGACTCATACTTTCATGCACCAAGCCTTTGGACAAAAGATCATCTACTTCCCTTTGTACTTCTTGTGCATCCTTTGGGTTCATTTGGTAGGCCGGTTTGTTGGGGAGAATTGAACCCGGAACTAGATCAATCTTGTGTTCAACATCTCTTTTGGGAACAAATGTTTGAAACGTTCCAAAAGAGGTTGGAGGCGTGAACAGTCAATTGTTGGGGACGCTTCCTCCTCTTCCAAGTTAGCTAGAATAAGACTTTTGTGCTCTTAGAACTCATGGTGCTCGAATTTCATATATGTCACAATATTAGTCTCCTTCTCTTGTTGTTGTTGTGGTGGACGTATGATAGATGATAATGGTAAAGGAGCTAATGTGATCTTCCTTTTGTTGAGAATAAACGTGTAGGTGTTTGATCTCCCATCATGAGTAACATGCCTATCAAATAACCAAGGTCTTCCAAGCAATATATGACAAGCATCCATTGGAATTACATCACACCAAATACAATCTTTATAGTTTTTACCAATGGGAAGACTTACAAGCACACGATGATCCACACGAATACCCTTCCCATGACTTCGCCATTGAATTGTGTAAGGGGATGGGTGTGGACTAACCTCCAATTGTAGCGTATTCACCATGGTTGTTGAAGCGGCATTAGTGCAACGTCCTCCATCAATGATTAGGGAACAAACTTTGCCTTGAATAGTACACCTTGAATGGAATATGTTCTCCCTTTGTTCTTGCTCGTTTGGTACACAAGCAACACTTAGAGCCCTTCTTGCTGCCAACATTTCTCCTTCATCCGCTTCTTCTACACTTTCTGATGTATAATGGGATCAAAGAGACCTCATTATACACGAAATCAGGATCTTTATGAACAAAGATAAAAGTCTTCCTCTCTAAGTTCTTAAGGATCAAACAAAAGAATGAAAGATGATAGAGTTCAAAAGAACAATGGAAATGTTACCAATGAACGATTGAATGAACAAATGATAGAATTGGATATGGCTTGAGAAACTCTTGAAGATATAGGCACACCACTTCAAGAAGATCTTCAACTCTTCCTATCACCAACCAAGCTAGCCAAGCAAGGAATAGAAGAAGAGATTTGGGACGATTCCCTAGAGGGAGAATCGTTTCTAGCAAATGCTAGAGAGAACTCAAAAGCATGTAGCCTTTAGAAGTTTACTTTGTATTTTTCTGAATGAATGAATGAATCATTACAAAGCCCTCCCAAAGGGTCTATTTATAGTACTCTAGGACCCCTTAGGCGTGCCATATATCAAGAATACAATGGTTTTCTACCTTACGTCATCTATTACAAATATGAAATCATAAAGAATCAAAATGTACATAGCTAGAAAGAAACATTGATATCTTGCTCAAATCTTCTCCAATCTACAAGATTCAAGAACCATAAGAAAGCTCTTTGAATGATCTATATTTGGCTCCAAGAAGACTTTCCCTATAGCTTCATGGATCTTGAGTTATAGAGTAAAATATCGAATTACACTTGTTGAAGTCACCCATAATTGAGAGTGATGAGAGTGATTGAAGCTCTTCTTCCATATAAGCTTATATTTGGTTCCCATGGTGTGTATTTGGGACCAAATATACATCAATGACTTACTCTTTCTCCATGTAAGCTTAAGTAAGCTTAAGTAAGCAACAAGTAACTTCCCATGATTAAGCTTTAGATGTCTTCCTTGATAACTTTGATGTATATGGCTATTAAATATACATCATACTCCCCTAGTTGAAAAAGTTTGTCCTCAAACTTTGAGTATTTCTTCTCCATGAATATGACTTCAAATCACTTGTAAGTGATCATATGGCCCTTCTCTTCTAGGCTTCACTTTGTTCTTGTAAGAGACCTTTCCATAAGTGTTGTGAGCATCAAATCTCTTGTTCGCCTTGCTTCTTCGCAAGAGATTACAAACTTTCTTCTTAAAGGCTTTGAAGTCATCATAGACTCCTTTAATAAACTTCATCAACTTCTTCCAAAATAACCCATTGACAATATAGGACTGTGATTCTCGATTATTGTAGAAATCCCATGTAACTTCACAACTTCAAAGTATAGTTTCATAACTTTTCCTTCATCATAAGTAATATGACATAGTATGAAACGATCCATCTTTGAATGATCATCAACGATTATAGCCGCTTGACTTCTTTGAATCCTTGGCATTTCAACTATGAGATTCAAGTTGATATGTTCATGAGCTTTAGAAAGACCACAAGCATTGCAACGTTTGATTACATACTCAATATCCTTGATCATACTAGGCCAAAAATAGTACTCTTTCATCTTAAAATGCGTCGTCTTAATACCCGAATGATCAAATAGAGATCCTCCATGTACTTCCAAATCAAGACATCACGAGTACTACCCTTTGGAATACATAGTTGATTTCCCTTTAAAAGAAATCCATGACTAATATGAAAGAGTTGGTTGGGATGCTTCTTGCATAGCTCATAAACTTCTTTAAAATCATCATCTTCTTCATACGACGCTTGGATATACTCAAACCCAAGTACTCTTGATTCAAGCATGTTAACTAGCATATATCTTCTTATTAAAACATCTTCTTTAAGCAAATGACTTGCTTCATTCAAGTGACTCTCATGAATAGATGCACGTATGAGCCATTCTTAGTTTGCTTTCACCTTCTCTTTATCCACTTGGATTCCTTCTCTTGATAAGTCATACCCAAGGCATACAACTTTGAACGTGAGGAATTGATTCTTCTCCAAGTTTCCATATACCTTCTCATGCTCCATTATGATCATGACTAACTCTAAGTGATTCATTCCATAGGCCGAATTGTGATATAGCATAGATCCTTTAACAAGATCTACTTGGTGTTGAAACTCTTGATTTGGTGGCAGCCTTTGATGACACTCTTGTATGATGATATCTTTAGAGAAGCGTTCCACAAGAGATTTCAAGAGTGAACGAACATTTGAAGAGGCTGTTTTGCTTCCGTCCAATTGTACAAGAATAAGGCTCTTTTGCTTTCCAAATTCATGATACTCATTCTCCATAAGTGTCACAATGTTGCTCTTATTCTCCTTTGGCCATGTGTGATGTATATTTGGTCCCAAATACACATCATGGTAACCAAATACAAGGTTATGTTGAAAAAGAGCTTCAATCACTCACATCACTCTCAACTTTGGATGACTTCATCAAGTGCAATCAGATACTTTGCTCTATATCTCAAGATCCACGAAGCTATTGGGAAAGTCATCCTAGAGTCGAAGATGGACCAATCAAAGAGCTTTCTAGTGGTTTTTGAATCTTGAACTTTGGAGAAGAAATGAGCAAGTTATCAATGTTTCTTTCTAGCTATGTACTTTTAGTCTTTTATGATGACATACTTGTAATAGATGATGTAAGCTAGAAACCCTTGTATTCTTGATATATTGCACGCCTAAGGGGTCCTCTATTACTATAAATAGACCATTAGGGAGGCCTTTGTATTCATTCAATCATTCAATATGAATCAAATACAAATAAAAACACATTTGTTGTTTTTCTCTCTAGTTTCAAAACTAGAATTGTAGTTCTCTTGAGGGAGGAATACGCCATCTCTACTTCTATTCTAGGGTTGGCATCCTTAGATGGTGAAAGGTAGAATTGGAGGAACCATTGGAGTGGTGTGCCTATATCTCCATTGAAGAATCCAAAGCCATTGTCATTTGATTCTAATATTAGTGACTTTCAATCTTGTTTCGTTTGATCTTTGTTTTTACATCTACATTGTTTCAATCACAATATCATTTGAATCTCATCCTAAACATCCAAGAAACTTACGTTCCATTCATCCATTCATTCGTTCATTCATGAAGAACCACTTAAAGATCCTAGTCTTGTTGTGTGATTTTATCACTTTTGATCCTATCATCTACCTTTATGCGTCTTATGAATCATGTATTAAAGCCTCTTATTGGCAAGTGTGTAGTAGTTTACTTTGATGATATTCTTGTGTATAGAAAAAGTGAGAAAGAACATGTAAAGCACCTAGAGTTGGTCATCTACATTTTGGAGAAGGAGCAACTCTACGCCAACATGGAGAAGTGCCACTTTTTCTCACCCAAGGTCGTGTTCCTTGGATATGTTCTTTCAAGAGAAGGCATACAAGTCGACAAGGAGAAAGTGAAAGCTATTCAAGAGTGGCCTACACTAACATCTATTCATTAGGTACGGAGTTTCCAAGGTTTAGCATCATTCTATAGAAGATTCATAAGGAATTTTAGATCCATACTTGCACCTATGACCGAATTGTTGAAGAAGAAAGAGTTTTCATGGAGTAGGAGTGCAAATGAAGCGTTTGAATTGATAAAGGAGAAATTATGTCATGCACCTATTCTTGCATTACCTTGCTTTGATAAAGTTTTTGAAGTTGAAGTTAATGCAAGTGGAGTTGGAATTGGAGCCGTCCTATCTTAAGAAGGCCGACCTCTTACTTTCTTTAGTGAGAAGTTGAATGAAGTCAAGAGAAAGTATAGCACATATGATAAAGAGTTCTATGCAATTATAAGAGCTCTTGAGCATTGGCGTCATTATCTTCCAAGTGGTGAATTCATTGTACATAGTGATCATAAAGCACTAAAGTTCATTCGAGGGCAACACAAGCTTAATCCAAGACATGCTAAATGGGTTGAGTATATGCAAGCATTTCACTTCATGATAAAGCATAAGGCGGGACATCTCAACAAAGGAGCGGATGCTTTATCTAGGAGCTACTTACTCACTCATGTTCTTGATTCAAGAATCCTTGGTTTTGAACATATTAAAGGGTTATATGAGAATGATGAAGATTTCAAGGAGGTTTATGAGCTTTGCAAGAAGCATCCTCACCAACTCTTTCATATTGAGCATGGATTTCTTTTCAAAGGAAACCAACCATGTATTCCAATGACCATGGTGAGTGATAGAGATTCAAAGTTCCTTAGTCATTTTTGGCTAATATAGTGGAAGAAGCTTGGTACAAAATTGAAGTGTAGCACCGCATGTCATCCATAAACGAATGGACAAACAGAAGTTACATATCGTACTTTGGGAGCTTTACTTCAAGCATTGGTTAGTAAAGACAAGAAAGTGGGATACTCTTCTATGTCATGGTGAGTTTACCTTCAATAGAAGCCCAAGCAAAGCCACGGGTTTATCACCAGTCCAAGTGGTTTATGGAAGAAATCATCTACAACCTATGGATCTTACACCTATTTCTACCTTAACAAAGTTTAGCTTTGAAGCTAACAAAAGGGTGGAAGAGATTAAGAAGCTACATAAAGAAGTTCGTGAGAAAATCATGAAGTATACACAAGATGTAGCAAGTAAAGTGAATAGAACAAGGAAGAAGGTTGTATTTGAACCGGGAGATCTTGTTTGGATTCACTTGAAGAAAGAAAGATTTCCTTCTAAAAGGAAAGGGAAGTTAGCATCAAGAGGTGATGGTCCTTATGAAGTTTTAGAGAAGATTGGGGATAATACTAAGGAGGAGAAGAAGAACTTCCTAGTTTGACGACAAACTCTTCTCAACTAGGGGGGAATGATTTATATTTGGTCCCAAATAACATCATGGGAAACAAATACAAGCTTATATTGAAAATGAGCTTCAATCACTTACATCACTCTCAACTTTGGATGACTTCATCAAGTGCAATCGGATACTTTGCTCTATATCCCAAGATCCATGAAGCTATTGGGAAACTCATCCTAGATTCGAAGATAGACCAATCAAAGAGCTTTCTAGTGGTTTTTGAATCTTGAAGTTTGGAGAAGAAATGAGCAAGTTATTAATCTTTCTTTCTAGCTATGTACTTTTAGTCTTTTATGATGTCATACTTGTAATAGATGATGTAAACTAGAGACCCCTGTATTCTTGATATATGGCACGCCTAAGGGATCCTCTATTACTATAAATAGACCCTTAGGGACGCCTTTGTATTCATTCAATCATTCAATATCAATCAAATACAAATCAAAACACATATATTGTTTTTCTCTCTAGTTTCAAAACTAGAATTGTAATTCTCTTGAGGGAGGAATACGTCATCTCTACTTCTATTCTAGGGTTGGCATCCTTAGATGGTTAAAGGTAGAATTGGAGGAGCCATTGGAGTGGTGTGCCTATATCTCCATTGAAGAATCCAAAGCCATTATCATTCGATTCTATCATTAGTGAGTTTCAATCATGTTTCGTTTGATCTTTGTCGTTACAAATACATTGTTTCAATCACAATATCATTCGAATCTCATCCTAAACATCTAAGAAACTTACGTTCCATTCATCCATTCATTCGTTCATACATTCATTCATAAAGAACCACTTAAAGATCCTAGTCTTGTTGTGTGATTTGATCACTTTTGATCCTATCATACATCAGTATTGTATAAGATGGAAGTAGAGATGTCTCTTGATGCATGATATTCCTATCAAACAACTTTGGTCTTTCCAACAAAGTATGACAAGTATCCATAAAAGCAATATCACACCATAATGAATCTCTAGAATTCTTGTAAATGGAAAGACTTACTAAACTTCTTGGATCCTCATGAATTTCTTTGTCATGGCTTAGCCATTGTGTAGGGCGTGAATAGCTCTCCAAGTTTAACGTGTGGATCATTGTTGTAGAGGCGTCAATGTAACCATAGGAGGCACAACTTACTCCTTCTTTTATCAATGAACTTACTTCTCCTTTGTTGGTACAATGAGAGATCTTGCACTCTCTTTGTTGATGTTCATTCGGCACACATACTTCATTCAAGGCTCTCCTTGCCACAAGCAATTCTTCTACATATTCCTCTTCTACTACATTTTCCTCCTCAAATAATTCATTATCATACGTTTGGTACTCAACCAAAGACACTTCTTTCTTGTTAGGAGACTCCAAATTAATGTGACCTAAACTTTGGCAATGACAACATCTCCTTTGGAAAAGGGTTTTTGGTACTTGGATAGTAGATTTGGGGAGGGTTTAGGGCTATTTTGTGGTGCTTTTGGAGTGGAACTGTGTGGGAGATATGGGTGATCTTGGTTGTGTAGGGAATAGGTGTGTAAGAGGGGATGAATTTTTTGGAGTTTGGTTTATGTCCAAAGGTTCTTTACTCTTAATTCTCCATTGTCTTTCAACATTAAGAGCTAAAAAACTTGATTCATCAAAAGTTTCATACGGTTGCCATTCAACAATATGTCTAATATAATCATCAAGACCAATTAGATAACATACCAAAGTTTGTGGATCCTCCTCCTTAAGATCACACTTCCGAAGTAGACGTTTGAACTCCCTTGTATATTCCTTCACACTTTTGCTCCCTTGGGCCAATCTTTGAAGCTTGTTGATGTTGTCACTTAGATAGTTAAGGGGCAGAAACTTCTCTTGGAGCTTCTTCTTCATTTGGACACATGAGCTTCTTCTTCGTTTGCTTTGCTTGCTTGACCACCATTTGCTAGCATGCTTTTGTAGCTTCATTGCAATGCTTTTAACCTTCTGGTCATCATGGATGGCGTTGAGATCAAAGACCCTTTCAACTTGATGCATCCATTCCAAGAATACTTCCGGATCATGACTCCCATTGAACTCCGGTATCTCTTCTTTGAAACCAAATTTGTCCTCCTTCCTTGGACATGTACTCCATTCATATTGTGTTTCATACTTGACGTTATAAAGATTCACCATACGTGAATCAAATTCAATTCGTACTCCTCCCTTTTGAAGGGGCATAAATTTCTCCAATTGTTTGGTGAGATAAGCGATTCTTTGCTTCAATCTTTCTACATTCTCTTGGGACTTCATGGGAGAATTCGTAGGAGAACATGGACTAGCCATTTAGAATCAATCTTGATACCAAGAGACCAAAAAGAAACTCACGGTTTGGGCTAGGGTATAGGAACGAGAGATGGTATGTGTTTAGGCTAGATTGTGTTTGGGTTTAAGAGGTTCTTTGTCGAGTTTTGTGGGGAACGTGTAATGGGGAATTGTGGGGGATGGATTCATGATGGAAAGATTGTAAAAAGATTGTGCAAGAACTAAGAGAATCAATCTCCTAAGCTCTGATACCAATTTTGATGTATAATGGGATCAAAGAGACCTCATTATACACGAAATCAGGATCTTTATGAACAAAGATAAGAATCTTCCTTTTCAAGTTCTTAAGGATCAAACGAAAGAATGAAAGATGATATAATTCAAATGAACAATGGAAATATTACCAATGAACGAATGATAGAATTGGATATGGCTTGAGAAACTCTTGAAGATATAGGCACACCACTTCAAGAAGATCTTCAACTCTTCCTATCACCAACCAAGCTAGCCAAGCAAGGAATAGAAGGAGAGATTTAGGACGATTCCCTAGAGGGAGAATCGTTTGTAGCAAATGCTAGAGAGAACTCAAAAGCATGTAGCCTTTAGAAGTTTACTTTGTATTATTTGTGAATGATTGAATGAATCATTACAAAGGCCTCCCAAAGGGTCTATTTATAGTACTCTAGGACCCCTTAGGCGTGCCATATATCAAGAATACAATGGTTTTCTAGCTTACATCATCTATTACAAATATATCATAAAGAATCAAAATGTACACAGCTAGAAAGAAATATTGATATCTTGCTCAATTCTTCTCCAATCTTCAAGATTCAAAAACCATTAGAAAGCTCTTTGAATGATCTATATTTGGCTCTAAGATGACTTTCCCAATAGCTTCATGGATCTTGAGTTATACAGCAAAATATTGAATTACACTTGATGATGTCATCCATAATTGAGAGTGATGAGAGTGATTGAAGCTCTTCTTCTATATAAGCTTGTATTTGGTTCCCATGATGTGTATTTGGGACCAAATATACATAAATGACTTACTCTTTCTCCATGTAAGCTTAAGTAAGTTTAAGTAAGCAACAAGTAACTTCCCATGATAAGGCTTTTGATGTCTTCCTTGATGACCTTGATGTATATGACTATAAAATATACATCACTTTTTACCTCATTCGCGCCAATGGTCTCATCAACCTCCTCATCATGTTCACTTTCATTACACTCCGGTTCAACATATTCAATCAAAGATACTACTCTTTTGTTAGGACACTCCGAGGCATAGTGACCTAATCCTTGGCAACGAAAACAGCTTCTTGGGGCTAATCGTTTGGTTTCTTGAACGTGAGGTTTGGGAATGGATGGGGCTGATTTTGTTGAGCTTTGTTGTAGGGTTGTTTTGTAGGAAATGAAGGTTTTTGTTGTGGAGTGTAGGGACGTGTGGAATAGGTTTGTTTGTAGTTTGTTTGGTACTTGGACGTGGCCTCTTTTCCCCTTTCTTTTCTTTGCCTTTCAACTTTCAAGGCCAAAGAACTTAATTCATCAAAAGATTGATAGGAATGTAATTCAACAATATTACGAATCCAATCATTAAGGCCAAACAAGTAACGTACCAAAGTTTGAGGTTCATTCTCTTGGAGATCACAACGCCAAAGTAGGTGCTCAAACTCTTTTGTGTACTCCTCCACACTTCTACTTCCTTGAACTAAACGTTACAATTTGTAGTAGTTATCTTGGAGATAACTTGGTGGTAGAAACTTTCCTTGCAACTTGCTTTTCATCTTTGATGTATAATGAGATCAAAGGAGATCACATTACATACGAAATCAGGATCTTTGAGAACCAAGATAAGAATCTTCCTTCTCTCAGTTCTTAAGGATCAAACAAAAGAATGAAAGATGATAGAATTCAAAAGAACAATGGAAATATTACCAATGAACGATTGAATGAACGAATGATAGAATGGGATATGGCTTGAGAAACTCTTGAAGATATAGGCACACCACTTCAAGAAGATCTTCATCTCTTCGTATAACCAACCAAGCTAGCCAAGCAAGGAATAGAAGAAGAGGTTTGGGCAATTCCCTAGAATGGAGAATCGTTTCTAGCAAAGCTAGAGAGAACTCAAAAGCATGTAGCCTTTAGAAGTTTGATTTGTATTACTTTGTGAATGATGAATGAATCAATACAAGGGCCTCCCAAGGGGTCTATTTATAGTAAATTAGAACCCCCCCTCCCCCCCTGGCATGTACAATCAAGAATACAATGATCTCCTAGGTTACATTATCTATTACAAACATGACATCATAAAGAATCAAAATGTACAAAGCTAGAAAGAAACATTGATATCTTCCTCAATTCTTCTACAAACTTCAAGAATCAAAAACCATTGGAAAGCACTTTTGATGTAGAACATTCGGCTCTTGCGTGTCTTTCACAATAACTTTATGGTTCTTGAGATATAGAGCAAAGTATTCCATTAATGAGAGGGATGTGAGTGATTGAAGCTCCTTTTCAATGTAAGCTTGTATTTGGTTCCCATGATGTGTATTTGGGACCAAATACACATCATTCCCCCCTAGTTGAAAAGAGTTTGTCCTCAAACTTGGAAGTTCTTCTTCTCCTCCATAATATGGCTTAAGATCACTCACATTAAAGGTACAACTACCTTCATAGTCTTCACCAAGTTGTAGTTTGTATGCATTATCACCAATCCTTTCGAAAACTTCATAAGGACCATCACCTCTAGGTGCAAGCTTACCTTTCCTCTTATAAGGAAATATTTCTTTCTTCAAGTGAATCCAAACAAGATCTCCCGGTTCAAATACAACCTTCTTCCTTGTTCTATTCAGTCTACTTGCTACATCTTGCGTATACTTCAAGATTTTCTCACGAACTTCTTCATGTAGCTTCTTAATCTCTTCCACCCTTTTGTTACCTTCAAAGATAAACTTTGTTGTACTAGAAATAGGTGTAAGATCCATAGGTTGGAGAGGATTCCTTCCGTAAACCACTTGGAATGTGTTCGGTCTCGTTTCGAGCCGAATTCTTCTCTTTATTAGGGAGTTTTTGTATGTCCTAACCCCGTGTGTTATTCTAGTTATGAGTTTTTTTTTGTAGTTTTGTAGGAAAATAAGTAAGCGATCGAAAAAGGCGACAAAACGGAGCAAAAACTTGCCAATCAGGGGGTGAGACAGAAGGTCTGCTCGACCGAGCAGAATGGTGGCTCGCCCGAGCAGTGTTCCTGGAGAGCAGCAAAAACGGTCGAGTAAAATTGAGCCAAGGGGAGGTGAGACAGAAGGTCTGCTCGACCGAGCGGCATATTGGCTCAGTCGAGCAATGCTTCTGTGCATCAACTAGGAAAAGTTCGATGAAAATCGGCTAAGGCATTGAAGGGAGAGCCCGCCGGCCGAAGCCAGCTGAGAAGGAAGGCTGCGAAGAAACGAGGACGAGCGACGAGCGCTGCTCGCGGCGAGGATTCTGGCTCGCCCGAGCCAATTCCAAATTCTGCGTATAATCTGGGAACAAAGTGCAGCGTTTTGTGAAACAAACTTAGGGTATTATAAGAGTAATAGCTGCGACTCTTTTAGAAAATTAGCTGAAGCTTTTAGTTTGTAATTAGGGGTTTTTAATGCTTTCTTAATTAAACTCTACTTTCTCTCTCTAAGTTTTTCTCTCTTGTCTTGTTCTTCAAGTTTTTGGGATTCTTGATTGTAATCAATTTTCTTCAAGTAATTTCAGCCTTCATTAATCTTTATTACCTTGTGCTTAGCTTTGATTTAATTTTGCCTTTGAAAGTTCATAGTGTTAGCCACCAAAAACATCCAATCCAACTTTTAGTGAAAAGGGGGATTAAGGGTCACAAATTCCACTCTCAAGTGGGGATTTGGGGATTCTTAGTAATCCAATTCACGATTTCTTGTTTGTTCGGGAGAAATCCAAGTAGATTGAAGATTAATGAAAGTTTGGATCATCAAAGGTATAATCTCTTGTTCCTAATTTCATTAATTAGTCTTAGTTTTATTGCTTTCTTAATTTCATGCTTTTAGTTGCTTTCATCTTTTATGGCTTTCTTAATTATCATCATGTTTAGGTTAGTTTATTGCTTATTTACATAATTTATTGCTTTCCACATTGAGAAAAACCCTTGTACACAAACCAATTACCTAAATTAAACCTAACACCCATCCCTGTGGACCGACAACCCTAACTTAAAACCACAAAAATTACAACCGAACAGAATGGTGACAAACCCGTTGCTTTACTTGGACTTCTATTGAAGGCAAATTCAGCATGACATAGAAGAGTATTCCACCCTTTCTTGTCTTTACTAACCAATGCTCGAAGTAAAGCTCCCAAAGTACGATTTGTAACTTCTGTTTGTCCATCCGTTTGTGGATGACATGCAGTGCTAAACTTCAATTTTGTACCAAACTTCTTCCACAATGTTAGCCAAAAATGACTATGGAACTTTGAATCTCTATCACTCACCATGGTCTTTAGAATACCATGCAACTTCACTAATTCTTCAAAGTAAAGATTTGCAACTTTAGTAGCATCATAGGTTGTATGGCATAGAATTAAGTGTGCCATCTTTGAAAACCTATCAACGGCAACCATAATTGAATCCTTGCCTCTTTGAGTTCTTGGTAGACCCACAATGAAGTCTAAACTCACATCTTCCCATGGACTATGTGGAATAGGCAAAGAAGTGTACAAGCCTTGTGGTAAGGCATGAGCTTTTGAAATATTGCAAGTATTACACCTTTTGTTCATATGCTCAAGATCTTTGATCATGCTAGGCCAAAAGTAATGCTCTTTCATCATCAAATAAGTCTTCTCAATACCAAAATGACCCGCCAATGATCCTCCATGGACTTCTGTAATGAACAATTCACGAATGCTACTCTTTGGAATACATAGCTGATTTCCCTTGAATAGAAATCCATGCTCAATGTGATAGAGTTGGTGCGGATGCTTCTTGCAAAGCTCATAAACCTCCTTGAAATCTTCATCATTCTCATATAACTTTTTAATATGTTCAAAACCAAGGACTCTTTAATCAAGAATATGAGTGAGTAAGTACTTCCTAGATAAAGCATCCGCTCCTTTGTTGAGATTTCCCACCTTATGCTTTATCATGAAATGAAATGCCTTCATATACTCAACCCATTTAGCATGTCTTGGATTAAGCTTGTGTTGCCCTTGAATGAACTTTAGTGATTCATGATGACTATGTAGAATGAATTCACCACTTAGAAGATAATGACGCCAATGCTTAATAGCTCTTATAATTGCATAGAAGTCTTTATCATATGTATTATACTTCCTCTTGGCTTCATTCAACTTCTCACTAAAGAAAGCAATCGGACGACCTTCTTGAGATAGAACGGCTCTAATTCCAACTCCACTTCCATCAACTTCAACTTCAAAGACTTTGTCAAAACAAGGTCATGCAAGAATAGGTGCATGACAAAATTTCTCCTTAATCAACTCGAATGCTTCATTTGCACCCTTAGTCCATGACAACTCTTTGTTTTTCAACAATTCGGTCATAGGTGCAAGAATGGAGCTAAAATTCCTTATGAATCTTTTATAAAATGATGCTAAACCATGGAAACTTCGTACCTCATGAATAGATGTTGTAGGCCACTCTTGAATAACTTTCACCTTCTCCTTGTCGACTTGTATGCCTTCATTTGAAAGAACATATCCAAGGATTACAACCTTGGGTGAGAAAAAGTGACACTTCTCCATGTTGGCGTAGAGTTTCTCCTTCTCCAAAATGTACATGACCAACTCTAGATGTTTCACATGCTCTCTTTCACTTCTACTATGCACAAGAATATCATCAAAGTAAACTACTACACACTTGCCAATAAGAGGCTTTAATACATGATTCATAAGACGCATAAAGGTAGATGGTGCATTAGTAAGGCCAAATGGCATGACAAGCCATTCATACAAGCCTTCTTTTGTTTTGAATGTCGTTTTCCACTCATCTCCTTCATGAATGCGAATTTGATGATACCCACTTCTCAAATCAACTTTAGAGAACACAACACACCCATGTAATTCATCATGTAGATCTTCAAGTCGAGGTATTGGAAACCTATACTTGATTGTGATCTTGTTTATGGTTCGGCAATCCATACACATTCGTTGAGATCCATCTTTTTTGGTACAAGCAAAACGGGAACGACACATGGACTCATACTTTCACGTACCAAGCCTTTGGACAAAAGATCATCTACTTGCCTTTGTACTTCTTGTGCATCCTTTGGGTTCATTCGGTAGGCCGGTTGGTTGGGGAGCATTGAACCCGGAACTAGATCAATCTTGTGCTCAATTTCTCTTCTTCGAGGCAATCCCTTTGGCATTTCTTTTGGGAACAAATGTTTGAAATTTTCCAAAAGAGGTTGGAGATGTGAATGCTCTATTGTTGGGGAGGCTTCCTCCTTTTCTAAGTTAGCTAGAATAAGACTTTTATGCTGTTGGAACTTAAGGTGCTCGGCCTTCATAAAGGTCACAATGTTTATCTCCTTATCTTCTTGTTGTTGTTGTTGGGGACGTATGATAGAAGATGGTGGTAAAGGAGCCAATGTGATCTTCTTTTTGTTGAGAATACACGTGTAGGCGTTTGATCTCCCATCATGAGTAACATGCCTATCAAATAAAGCATCCATTGGAATTACATCACACCAAATTTAATCTTTATAGTTTTTACCAATGGAAAGAATTACAAGCACACGGTGAACCACACGAATTCCCTTCCCTTGACTTAACCATTGAATTGTGTAAGGGGATGGGTGTGGACTAACCTCCCATTGTAGCTTATTCACCATGGTTGTTGAAGCGGCATTAGTGCAACTTCCTCCATCAATAATGAGGGAACAAACTTTGCCTTGAATAGTATACCTTGTATGAAATATGTTCTCCCTTTGTTCTTGCTCGTTTGGCACACAAGCAACACTTAGAGCCCTTCTTACTACCAACATTTCTCCTTCATCCGCTTCCTCTACATTTTCCTCCTCATTTACGTCAAGAGTCTCATTAACCTCCTCTTCATTCTCACTTTCATTATAGTTCGGTTCAACATATAAAGCACTTTGATATTCAAACAAAGATACCACTCTTTTATTAGGACATTCCGAGGCATAGTGACCTAATTATTGGCAACGAAAACATGTCCTTGGGGCTAATGGTTTGGGTTCTTGGACGTGAGGTTTGGGAATGGATGGGGGCTGATTTTGTGGAGCTTTATTGTTTGGTTGTTTTGTAGGGAATGGGGTTCTTTGTTGTGGAGTGTATGTACGTTTAGGTTGGGATGGTTTGTAAGATGTTTGGTACTTTGTCATGGTCTTTTTTCCTCTTTCTTTTCTTTGCCTTTCTACTTTTAAGGCCAAAGAACTCAATTCATCCAAAGATTGGTAAGAATGTAATTCAACTATATTACGAATCCAATCATTAAGACCAAACAAGTAACGTACCAAAGTTTGTGGTTCATTCTCTTGGAGATCACAACGTCAAAGTAGATGTTCAAACTCTTTGGTGTACTCCTCCACACTTCTACTTCCTTGAACCAAACGTTGCAATTTGTACTAGTTATCTTGGAGATAATTTGGTGGTAGAAACTTTCCTTGCAACTTGCTTTTCATCTTACACTATGTCTTAATCTTGTCCTTGCCCTTAGCTTGCCTCTTCTTTTGTAAGTTTGTCCACCAAATGGACGCATGTTTGCGTAACTTTAGGGCCACATACTTTACTTTCTTTTCATCATGAACTTTTTTAAGATCAAAGACTCTTTCAATACTTCTTTAATTGGTCGGTGAGGTAAACAATCTTTTGCTTCATCAATTCTACATCATCTTGGGAATTTGTGGATGGATCCGTTGGAGTACTTCCACTAGCCATCAATCTTGATACAAAAAGATCAAAAGAAACTCACGGTTTTGGGGCTAGGGTGTAGGGATGAGAGATTGGAATGTGTTTAGGCTAGATTATGTTTAGGTTTTGGGGTTCTTTGTGGACTTTATGAGAGACGTGTGATGGGGAGATTGTGGGGGATGAATTTGTGATAGAAAGATTGCAAAAAGATGGTGCAAGAACTAAGAGAATCAAACTCCTAAGCTCTGATACCACTTTTGATGTATAATGAGATCAAAGGAGATCACATTACACGCGAAATCAGGATCTTTAAGAACCAAGATAAGAATCTTCCTTCTCTAAGTTCTTAAGGATCAAACGAAAGAATGAAAGATGATAGAATTCAAAAGAACATTGGAAATATTACCAATGAACGATTGAATGAACGAATGATAGAATGGGATATGGCTTGAGAAACTCTTGAAGATATAGGCACACCACTTCAAGAAGATCTTCAACCCTTCCTATCACCAACCAAGTTAGCCAAACAAGGAATAGAAGAAGAGATTTGGGCGATTCCCTAGAATGGAGAATCGTTTCTTGCAAAGCTAGAGAGAACTCAAAAGCATGTAGCCTTTAGAAGTTTGATTTGTATTACTGATGTATGATAGGATAAAAAGTGATCAAATCACACAACAAGACTAGGATCTTTAAGTGGCTCTTTATGAATGAATGTATGATCGAATGAATGAATGAATGGAACGTAAGTTTCTTGGATGTTTAGGATGAGATTCGAATGATTTTGTTATTGAAACAATGTAGATGTAAAAACAAATATCAAACGAAACACGATTGAAACTCACTAATGATAGAATCGAATGATAATGTCTTTGAATTCTTCAATGGAGATATATGCACACCACTCCAATGGTTCCTCCAATTCTACCTTTCACCATCTAAGGATGTCAACCCTAGAATACACGTAGAGATCAGGTATTCCTCCCTCAAGAGAACTACAATTCTAGTTTTGAAACTAGAGAGAAAAAAACAAATGTGTTTTGATTTGTATTTTATTGATATTGAATGAATGAATACAAGGGCCTCCCAGAGGTCTATTTATAGTATATTAGAACCCCCCTAGGCGTGTACAATCAAGAAGCAATGATCTCCTAGCTTATATCATCTATTACAAACATTACATCATGAAGAATCAAAATGTACATAGCTAGAAAGAAACATTGATAACTTGCTCATTTCTTCTCCAATCTTCAAAATTCAAAAACCATTGGAAAGCTCTTTTAATGTAGAACATTTGGCTCTAGGGTGTCTTTCTCAATAGCTTTATGGTTCTTGAGATATAGAGCAAAGTATCCGATTGTACTTGATGAAGTCATCCATATGTGAGAGTGATGTGAGTGATTGAAGCTCCTTTTCAATGCAAGCTTGTATTTGGTTCCCATGATGTGTATTTGGGACCAAATATACATCATTCCCCCTAGTTGAGAAGAGTTTGTCCTCAAACTAGGAAGTTCTTCTTCACGTCCATAATATGGCTTAAGATCACTCACATTAAAGGTACAACTACCTTCATAATCTTCACCAAGTTGTAGTTTGTATGCACTATCACAAATCCTTTCCAAAACTTCATAAGGACCATCACCTCTAGGTGCTAGCTAGCTTACCTTTCCTCTTAAAAGGAAATATTTCTTTCTTCAAGAGAATCCAAACAAGATCTCCCGGTTCAAATACAACCTTCTTCCTTGTTCTATTCACTCTACTTGCTACATCTTGTGTATACTTCAAGATTTTCTCACGAACTTCTTCATGTAGCTTCTTAATCTCTTCCACCCTTTTGTTAGCTTTAAAGCTAAACTTTGTTGTAGTAGAAATAGTTGTAAGATCCATAGGTTTGAGAGGATTCCTTCCATAAACCACTTGGAATGGTGACAAACCCGTGGCTTTACTTGGACTTCTATTGAAGGCAAATTCAACATGACATAGAATAGTATCCAGTCCTTTCTTGTCTTTACTAACCAATGCTCGAAGTAAAGCTCCCAAAGTACGATTTGTAACTTCTGTTTGTCCATCCGTTTGTGGATGACATGCGGTGCTAAACTTCAATTTTGTACCAAGCTTCTTCCACAATGTTAGCCAAAAATGACTAAGGAACTTTGAATCTCTATCACTCACCATGGGCTTTGGAATACCATGTAACTTCACTACTTCTTCAAAGTAAAGATTTGCAACTTTAGTAGCATCATAGGTTATATGACATGGAATGAAGTGTGCCATCTTTGAAAACCCATCAACGACAACCATGATGGAATCCCTGCCTCTTTGAGTTCTTGGTAGACCCACAATGAAGTCTAAACTCACATCTTCCCATGGACTATGTGGAATAGGTAATGGCGTGTTCAAGCCTTGTGGTAAGGCATGAGCTTTTGAAATATTGCAAGTATTACACCTCTTGATCATATGCTCAACATCTTTGATCATGCTAGGCCAAAAGTAATGCTCTTTCATCATCAAATAAGTCTTCTTAATACTAAAATGACCCGCCAATGATCCTCCATGGACTTCCATAATCAACAATTCATGAATGCTACCCTTTGGAGTGCATAGTTGATTTCCCTTGAAAAGAAATCCATACTCAATATGAAAGAGTTGCTAGGGATGCTTCTTGCAAAGCTCATAAACCTCCTTGAAATCTTCATCATTCTCATATAACCCTTTAATATGTTCAAAACCATGAACTCGTGAATCAAGAATATGAGTGAGTAAGTACCTTCTTGATAATGCATCCGCTCCTTTGTTAAGATGTCCCGCCTTATGCTTTATTATGAAATGAAATGCTTGCATGTACTCAACCCATTTGGCATGTCTTAGATTAAGCTTGTGTTGCCCTTGAATGAACTTTACTACTTCATGATCACTATGTAGAATGAATTCACCACTTTGAAGATAATGACGCCAATGCTCAAGAGCTCTTATAATTGCATAGAACTCTTTATCATATGTGCTATACTTCCTCTTGGCTTCATTCAACTTCTCACTAAAGAAAGCAAGAGGTTGGCCTTTTTGAGATAGGACGGCTCCAATTCCAACTCCACTTGCATCAACTTCAACTTCAAAGACTTTGTCGAAACAAGGTAATAAAAGAATAGGTGCATGACATAATTTCTCCTTAATCAACTCGAATGCTTCGTTTGTACTCTTACTCCATGAAAACTCTTTCTTTTTCAACAATTTGGTCATAGGTGCAAGAATGGAGCTAAAATTCCTTATGAATCTTCTATAGAATAATGCTAAACCATGGAAACATCGTACCTCATGAATAGATGTTGGTGTAGGCCACTCTTGAATAGCTTTCACTTTCTCCTTGTCGACTTGTATGCCTTCTTTTGAAAGAACATATCCAAGGAACACAGCCTTGGGTGATAAAAAGTGACACTTCTCCATGTTAGCGAAGAGTTACGTTGCTCCTTCTCCAAAATGTACATGACCAACTCTAGATGTTTCACATGCTCTCTTTCACTTCTACTATACACAAGAATATCATCAAAGTAAACTACTACACACTTGCCAATAAGAGGCTTTAATACATGATTTATAAGACGCATAAAGGTAGATGGTGCATTAGTGACACTTCTCCATGTTGACAAGCCATTCCTACAAGCCTTCTTAGAAGATAATGACTATGTATAATGAATTCAACACTTACAAGATAATGATGCCAATGCTCAAGAGCTCTTATAATTGCATAGAACTCTTTATCATATGTGCTATACTTCCTTTTGGCTTCATTCAACTTCTCACTAAAGAAAGCAAGAGGTCGGCCTTCTTGGGATAGAACGGCTCTAATTCCAACTCTACTTGCATCAAATTCAACTTCAAAGACTTTATCAAAGCAAGGTAATTCAAGAATAGGTGCATGACATAGTTTCTCCTTTATTAACACAAACGCTTCATTTGCACTCTAATTCCATGAAAACTCTTTCTTCTTTAACAATTCAGTCATTGGTGAAAGTATAGAGTTAAAATTCTTTATGAACCTTCTATAAAATGATGCTAATCCATGGAAACTCCGTACCTCATGAATTGATGTTGGTGTAGGCCACTCTTGAATAGCCTTGTCGACTGGTATGCCTTCCTTTGAAAGAACATATCCAAGGAAGACAACCTTGGGTGGGAAAAGGTGACACTTCTCCATGTTGTGCGTAAAGTTGCTCTTTCTCCAAAATGTACATGACCAACTCTAGATGCTTTACATGTACTTTCTCACTTTTGCTATACACAAGAGTATCATCAAAGTAAACTACTCCACACTTGTCAATAAGATGATTTAATACATGATTCATAAGACGCGTTAAGGTAGATGGTGCATTAGTAAGGCCAAATGGCATGACAAGCCATTCATACAAGCCTTCTTTTGTTTTGAATGTCGTTTTCCACTCATCTCCGTCATGAATGCGAATTTGATGATACCCACTTCTCAAATCAACTTTAGAGAACACAACACTCCCACGTAATTCATCTAGTAGATATTCAAGTCGTGGTATTGAAAGTTATACTTGATTGTGATTTTGTTTATGGCTCAGCAATCCATACATATTCGTTGAGATCCATCTTTCTTCGGTACAAGCAAAACGGGAACGACACATGGACTCATACTTTCACGCACTAAGCCTTTGGACAAAAGATCATCTACTTGCCTTTGTACTTCTTGTGCATCCTTTGGGTTCATTCGGTAGGCCGGTTTGTTAGGGAGCATTGAACCCGGAACTAGATCAATCTTGTGCTCAATTTCTCTTCTTCGAGGCAATCCCTTTGGCATCTCTTCTGGGAACAAATGTTTGAAACGTTCTAAAAGAGGTTAAAGGCGTGAATGATCATTTGTTGGGGACGCTTCCTCTTCTTCCAAGTTAGCTAGAATAAGACTTTTGTGCTCTTGGAACTCATGGTGCTCGGCCTTCATTAAGGTCACAATATTGGTCTCCTTCTCTTGTTGTTGTTGTTGTTGTTGTGGACGAATGATAGAAGATTGTGGTAAAGGAGCCAATGTGATGTTCTTTTTGTTGAGAATAAATGTGTAGGTGTTTCATCTCCCATCATGAGTAACATGCCTATCAAATAACCAAGGTCTTCCAAGCAATATATGACAAGCATCAATTGGAATTACATCACACCAAATACAATCTTTAAAGTTTTAATCAAGATTTAATTTGGTGTGATGTATTGCCTATGGATGCTTGTCATATTTTGCTTGGAAGACCATGGTTATTTGATAGGAGTGTAATGCATGATGGAAGAGCCAACACCTACACCTTCAGGTTCAACCACAAAAAAATCACCCTAGCTCCACTTAAAATAACCCTTCCGTCCCAACCCAAAGAGATTGATCCAAATCCAATCCCTGCTATGTCTGCTGAACATCATGAGTTCAGTGAACATAAAGAGATCATTCTCTTAGACCTAAACACATATTCCAACCACAAAATTCCCCCAATTGACGTCCCAACTCACGAAGCAGAAGTCCATCCCCTTGTCTGTCCTCTTCTAGAACAAGACACTCATGTGTTCCATGAAGAGATGCCTCCAGGTTTACCACCTGAACGAGACATTCAGCATAAGATTGATCTAATCCCGGGATCAGTCTTACCTTACAAACCTGCATACAGAATGAACCTTAGCGACACACAGGAGATCCAAAGGCAAGTTGACGATCTTCTAGTAAAGGGTATGATACGAGAAAGTGTCAGTCTGTGCGCCGTGCCAGCGTTGTTGGTCCCAAAGAAGGATGGAAGTTAACGAATGTGTATTGACTGAAGGGCCATCAACAAGATCACTATCAAGTACAAGTTCCCTATTCCTAGACTTGAAGATCTACTGGACGAGCTATATGGTGCCCAAGTATTTTCGAAAATTGATCTGAGAAGCGGGTACTATCAGATTCGAATTCAAGTCGGAGACGAGTGGAAAACTGCATTCAAAACTAAAGGAGGTCTCTATGAATGGTTAGTCATGCCTTTTGGACTAACAAATGTTCCTTCTACTTTTATGAGACTAATGAATCAGGTTCTGAAGCCTCTTATCGGCAAGTGTGGTATTGTCTACTTCGACGATATACTTGTATACAGTAAGAGTGAGGAGGAACACATTCTACACCTCACTTCAGTACTTGATCTGGTAGCTCACGAAAAGCTCTATGGGAATCTCGCCAAGTGCCACTTCTTCACCAACAAATTAGTCTTTCTTGGCTATGTACTCACGGCTGATGGGATACAGGTTGATGAAGAGAAAATCAAAGCAAGCAAAGAGTGGCCTACACCAGCTAGTATCCACGACATCAGGAGTTTTCATGACCTAGCTTCTTTCTACAAAAGGTTTGTGAAGAACTTCAGTTCAATTATGGCGCCCATGATCGAATTACTGAAGAGCAAGAAGTTCAGTTGGACGTCATCAGCACAACAGGCGTTCGATTCTATTAAAATTCAACTCTGCACCTCCCCTTTTCTTGCCCTACCAAGCCTTGACAAAAAGTTTGAAGTGGAGTGCGATGCTTCTGGAGTTGGAATTGGAGCAGTATTATCACAAGAGGGCCGCCCCTTGGCCTACTACAGCGAAAAGCTCAGTGATGCCCGGAAGAAGTACAACACGTACGATAAGGAGTTCTATGCTATCATTCATTCCCTAGAACATTGGCGACATTATCTTATTGACGACGAGTTTATTCTGCATAGCGACCATGAGGCATTGAAGTATATTCAAGGCCAACATAATTTAAACCCGCGATATGCTAAGTGGGTTAAATTTATGCAAGCTTATCACTTCATCCTTCAAGTCCTTGATTCACGTGTAATAGGGCTTGAACACATCAAAGATCTCTATGAAGAAGATGAAGATTTCAAGGAGATCAATGGAGACTGCAAGAAGCACCCAAACGACCAGTATCACGTGGAGCATGGCTTCTTATTTCATGGGAATCAGTTGTGTATTCCTAGAAGCAGTCTTAGAGAGCTTCTTATCTTACAAGTTCATGAAGGGATCTAGTAGGACACTTCGGTATGGAGAAGACTTATCTGATGCTGTAAGAACACTATTTTTGGCCACACATGGTCAAGGACGTCGAGCATATGGTTAGAAGGTGTTCTACTTGCAACATATCGAAGAGTCACGTGCTTCCCCAACGGTTACACACGCCCTTTCCCATCCCTGAAGGTCCTTGGGAAGATATTAGTCTTGATTTCATTGTCGGACTTCCTAGGACTCAACGTGGGAAGGATTCTATCATGGTGGTTGTTGATCGATTTTCAAAGATGGCTCACTTTATCTCATGCCACACCACCTATGATGTAGTTAGAGTGGCAGACTTATATTTCGAAGAAGTCGTTCGGCTCCATGGAATACCTAGAACTATGGTCTCGGATTGAGATGCAGAGTTCCTTAGCCACTTTTGGGTTACTCTTTGAAAGAAGATGGGAACCAAGATCAAATTCAGCATCGCTTGTCACCCACAGACTGACGGTCAAATTGAGGTCACCAATCGGACCCTTGGCTCACTGTTGAGGTCCTTAGTGAACAAGAACAAGAAAGGGTTGGATACATTTCTCCCACATGCTGAATTTGCATTCAACAAGGCTCCAAGCAAGGCAGCGGGTCGTTCGCCCTTCCAAGTCCTTCATGGAAGAAACCCTACTACACCTATGGACCTCACGCCAATCAATAGCTCAATAAGGTTCAACCATGAAGCCCAAAAATGAACCCAAGAAATTGAGAAGCTCCATGAGGAAGTCAAAGAGAAAATAGCTAAGTATACTCAATCTATTTCAGACATAGCTAACAAGAAAAGAAAAAGGGTTATTTTTCAACCAGGAGATCTAGTATAGGTTCACTTGAAGAAGGACAGGTTCCCCTCCAAGAGGAAAGGAAAGTTAGTTCCTAGAGCTGATGGTCCTTTTGAAGTTGTGGAAAGAGTTCGAGATAATGCATACAAGCTAGCACTAAATGAAGACTATGGAGGAAGTGCTACTTTCAACGTTGCTGATCTGAAACCCTATTATGATGAAAACGAAGACCTCCTTAGTTTGAGGACAAACTCTTCTCAACAAGGAGGGAATGATGGAAATCAGTCCACTTCCAATCAAGAAATCCAAATCATTTACAAAGAAGTGGAACGGGCCATAGAAGAAGGGTACAACGTGGAAGTCCAAAGGCCTACTCATATAGTGTGCAGCTTATTCCAAGAGGATGTCCAAACATCCTAAAGTTGGGCCAATCATCTCGACAAGCCCAAGAAACCAACGTCCAAGTCAAGAATTCCAAGCTAATTTTATAATCTTTATTTTTGGATGTAATTTATCTTTTAATAGTTTTTGGTGTGTTTTATTTTTAGAATAATGTAAGATGACAAGTGAAGTATAAACTTGATCATCCTAGGTTAATTATTTTCGTGTGGTTTAGTTAGTTAGGCGTCACTTTTGATTCCTAGATAGAGTTGGTTATTTTGTAACTAATCCAAATTGGATTAGGAAAGTCAAACCAACTAGGATAAGGTTAGTTGTAACAAACTACCCCTAGGATAAAGATTCTAATCCAAGGGAGAGTAGTATTAGATGCCGTCTAGAATAGGGAGCTTAACTTGGATTGCACGCCAAGTTAGAGTCCCTTTAGGTTAGATTAGTTGGCTTGCATGCCATGTAGGAGTCCTAGTCCCTTAAAGACTCTCCTAGTATAAATAGGATTGTAAGCCTCTCAAGGCAAACACACCCTTTTGAATTATGAAAATAGTTAAGCTTTTAGCTTTCTCTCGAGTGTTTGGATAAACTCTCACCCCCTTTCTTCTATTGTATCTTTGCATGGCACCCAAGAGATTAGGAAGAGCTTGATCCTAGGTTGCGGTCTAGATCAAGTTAGCCCTAGGTTGTCTATGTTGTGGATTCAAGTTAAAAACCTAGTTCTATCCGTTCTTACCTTTCTAACAATATAGTTAAGGTAATTACATTGTTGTCTTTCTATTAATATAGTTAAGACACAACAAACCCTACCTCTTATCTCTCCTATCCAACGTCACCCCCTCCTCCTTACCCCTCTCAAACGTCCCCCTCTCCCTCCTCTCACAAAATATCACCTCCTCTCTTTTCTCTCTCCATAACAACCTTCCAACAAACTCTCTCTCTCATCCAACAACCTAATACTCTCTCCCTTCCACCAAACCTAACACCAAACCTTCTCCCTCTCTCCCATTCTCATGTCAACCCCCCTCCATAATCACCATCCAAGATTCAATCACCTTTCTCTCTTTCCCGTTCAAGATTCCATCTTTCTTGAATCTTGAAACCACAAAAGCCCTCACGGCAAAATAGCTTCCACAAAGAACCCTTTTCACGAGAACTACTCCTCTCTTTTCCCCCCTAATCTCGTGAACCACCCCCACTTCCCTATTTGGTTACACGTGTTTCATATATCATCGGAATTAAGAACCTTTCTTGATCCGGTAATACATCAATGTCTCTCTTGGGGGTAATCCCGGGGGCATTTCATCAGGAAATAAATAAGCATACTCTTCCAGGAGTGGGATAAGTAAGGGATGGTTATTTTGTGGGGTTTGTGGTTCATTAGGTGACAATAGGTTAATAACCTTACAAGCACTGAACTTATGATGCTCAGCAGCTAGTAAACGATCAAGGGTAGGCTCAATGTAGAGGTTCTTTGTGGGCTGGGTTTGTTTGAGTGTGGTTAAGGTTACTTTCTTGTGGTTCACCACCAAGGTATAAGTATTGGCCCTCCCATCATGTTGCACAGACCTGTCAAACATTCAAGGCCTTCCCAACAACAAATGACATGCATCCATAGGAAAAATATCACACCAAACAGAATCATGATATGATTTACCTATTGAAAAACTCATTAAACACCTTTCTATGATAGGATCTGCTGGACTTCAACCATTGAATAAAATAGGGTGCTGGATGGGATGAAGTCACCAGCTGCAACTTCTCCACCATTTCTTGTGAAGCTGCATTTGTACAGCTACCACCATCTATTATAATAGAGCAGACCTTTCCTTTCACAGTACACCTGGTATGAAACAAAGATTCTCTTTGTTCCTGTCCTGTCTCAACAGAAGAACTGCTAAGAACTCTTCTGATCACCAGTAGCTCTCCTTCATCAGGACCTTCCTCAACCTCATCATATACAGGATCAAGCATTTCTCCCTCTGAATGCTCTTCCTCTTCCTCAACTTCTGGTTCATCAAACTATGAAGCTCGATAGTCAGCTAAAGTTACCACTCTCTTGTTGGGACATTCTGAGGCTATGTGCCCTAGTCCTTGACATCTAAAACACCTCCTATTATCAGTAGGGATAGGGGTTAGGCTTTTTTGAGGAGCTGGGGGTTGTTTCTGTGGGGGAGTAGGTTGTTTTGAAGGATATCTTGGGGTAAAGGAGGTTCTTTGGGCTGTGGGGTAGGTTCTGGGATAGGTAAAAGGCTTGGCTTGAGGTTTATGGGGGGTTCTTGTCACAAACTCTTTCCCTTTAGACCTCTTTTGTAGTTCTACCTTGTGTGCGAGGGAACTGAGCTCATCCAAAGTAGTATATGGATGCAGTTCAACCACATACCTTATATTCTCATTCAATCCTGCCAGAAATCTCACCAGGACTTGAGTTTCATTCTCCTTGAGGTCACACCTCCATAAAAGATGCTCAAACTCCTTTGTATATTCCTCCACAGACCTATTGCCTTACACTAGCTGTTGCAATTTGCCATAGTTCTCCCTAAGGTAGTTCACAGGCAAGAACTTAGATTTTAGCTTTTCCCTCATCTGTTCCCAAGTCTTAACTTTCTCTTTTCCCTTCTCTACTCTCCTTTTCTGCAAATTAGACCACCAGATTGAAGCATGTTTCTTTAACTTTAAAGCAATAAGTTTGACCTTCTTTTCTTCAGAAACCTCCTTTAGATCAAAAACCCTCTCCACTGTCTCCAGCCAGTCCAAGAACACTTCAGTGTCCAACTGACCTTCAAATTCAGGAATCTCCACTTTGAAATCTAATTTGTCGTCTAGTCCAGCCTTCCTTTTCCTAGGCCTGACTTTTTTACTTCCACTAGGACCCTCTTTTTCAGCAAAAGGATTACGGGAATATGTTCTTCCCTCTTCTTCATATTCAGACTCATCTTTCAAGTTTTGCTTCTTTAAATACAGGTAATTCTTGAGCTGATCAGTCAAATATTGGACATGTTTCTCCAACTCAGCTTTCTCCCTAAGAGCTTGTTCAGCCACCTCTACTGCAGTCTTACTAGCAGAAATCTTGTAACTAGCAAGAAGCTTCACCAAGAAAGTCACACAAAGTTCTGATACCAAAGCTGATGTATGTGCAGGCAATCTAATCAGAGTGCACTTGCCTGGACAACACCAAAGGCCCTCCCTGACCTTGATTGTTCAAACCAAAGCTTTTCCTAGGGATGGAAAAGCATCAAGGAACGAAAAAAAAAGAGAAATGATAGAAAACCTGTGTAATTAAACTGATACAGACCACAACTCAGTAGAAAACACAGGGGCAATACTCAGCCTATGATCTGGATACAGTCCACACCACCAGAGCACAAACCAAGCCCTACTTAGCACCTTCTAATCTTGCCAAAGCTTAGTTACAGACAAGTAGAAGAATTGAGAGTTTTAGAGATACTAACAAACACACAGGAGCAAGCTCGACTGGTTTCTCATTCATTCACTCATATTGAATACTATTACAACAGGAGCTGCTCATATTTGCTACTTTGAGCAAGTAGCTGGCTGTAACCGAGAGATTAAGCCTTTCCTAAGCATTAGGAAACCTCTAATCTATGTCTAAGCTAACTTAAGATATATAAGTAAGCTGCTTAAAACTAATATATTACATAATTACATCAGTTTGAATGAAGAAAAACAGTAAAAGAAAATAAAAAGGTCATTTGAATCTGGGCGCTAGCGGTGATTCTTCTGCCTTAGTCATGCTTCCACTGAGCTTATTATAATCTTCCCTTGGCTACTGAAGTTGCTGGTTGTATTAGCAATTAAGGACACTCGATGATTAAAGGGTAAAATGACCAAATGACATTATTAATGCTGAAAATGCCAACACTGTCCAGCTGCTTGATGTAGCTAATATTCCTTGGGCTAAACATGCTGTAGAAAATGTCCAAGGACAATAGTCATCCGCACTCCTCGACCAAAGGTCGTTGATGACCCAAGGAACATATAGAACCAACCAAATGTCATTGCCTTGTCCTGCTACAGCTTGTAGTAGACTTTGAAATAATTTAAACCCTGATTTCACAGGTTGGGGTTCTGCCAAGGTCCAATTGCTTCAATTGGGTTCTGCCAAGGTCCTTTGCACAGGCTCCTGGGGTGAAATCTTACTGCCTTTGAATGCTTCAAAATTCCCCTATGACTTGTCTCTCTTACTGCCTTCATTCTTGCTTTAGGAAGGACTTAATCCCTCTTGAGTTTCTAGCCAGATCAAGGTGTATGTAAGACCTGCTGAAATCCTCAAGTCAGAAAGTCCTCCTTAGGCCCTCTGGAGTGTCCATGAGCAATGCTGATGTAGATGAACCTCCATCACCTTGCCCCAAGGAGATCATTTTTGTTGCCAAGGTTTAGGTCACTATGCTTCGGAGTGTCCTAACAAGAGGGTAGTATCTTTGATTGAGTACCAAACGTCATTATATGTTCAATCAGAAGGAGATAATGACGTTTGTGAGGAAGAAATTGAGGAGAATAATGTAGAAGAAGAGGAGTATGTAGAAGAACTGGATGATGGAGAGTTTCTTGTTGTAAGAAGCGCCTTGAATGTAGCTCATGTGCCGAATGACCAAGTACAAAGGGAGGCTATCTTTCACTGTCGTTGTACCATCAATGGAAAAGTATGCTCACTGATCATAGATGGAGGAAGTTGCACCAATGCCGCCTCTACAACAATGGTCAAGAAGTTGCAATTAGAGGTTAGCCCTCATCCCACACCTTAGACTATACAATGGCTAACCCAAGGCCAAGGCATTCGTGTGGACCAAAGAGTCTTGGTAAGTCTTTCAATCGGCAAGAGTTATAAAGATTCATTATGGTGTGATATTATTCCTATGGATGCATGTCATATTTTGTTGGGAAGACCATGGTTATTTGATAGGAGTGTTATACATGATGGGAGAACCAACACTTACACTCTCACCCTCAATTGAAAGAAGATCACTTTGACAACCTCTAGCACCATCTTCTATATCTCAGTCTAAGGAGAATGAAAGCAATATTGTGACATTTATGAAGGCAGAATATCATGAGTATGAAGAGCATAAGAGTCTTATTCTTGCAAACTTGGAGGAAAGTAAGACGCCACCAAGTAACCATCCATTCTTGAATCCCCTTTTGGAGCGATTCTCTCATACGTTTCTTAAGGATATGCCTCATGGGTTACCACCAAAACGAGAGATTCAACACAAAATAAATCTTGTCCCAGAATCTATGCTACCAAACAAGCAGGCCTATAGAATGAATCCAGCGGATACAAATGAAGTGTAAAGACAAGTGGAAGAGCTATTAGCTAAGGCTTTGATTCGTGAGAGCCTTAGCCCTTGTACTGTTCCCGCCCTATTAGTACCAAAGAAGGATGGATCACAAAGAATGTGTATAGATTGCCGCGCCATCAACAAAATCACAATCAAGTATAGGTTTCCAATACCTAGACTTGAAGATCTATTGGACGAGCTACATGGAAGCATTGTATTTTCCAAGATTGATCTTAGAAGTGGATATCATCAAAGAAAGATCCATGAAGGTGACGAATGGAAAACGACTTTCAAAACTAAGGAAGGATTATATGAGTGGCTTGTGATGCCATTCGGTCTTACAAACGCACCATCAACATTTATGAGGCTCATGAACCAAGTCTTGAAACCTCTTATTGGTAAATATGTTGTTGTATACTTTGATAACATTCTTGTGTATAGTAGGAGTGAAAAGGAATATGTGAAGCATTTAGAGTTGGTCATGCTCATTTTGGAACGTGAAAAGCTCTATGGGAACTTAGATAAATGTCATTTCTTCACGTCCAAAGTTGTGTTCCTTGGATATGTGCTATCAAGTGAAGGGATCCAAGTAGACGAAGAGAAAGCGAAAGCTATCAAAGAATGGCCAACACCTACGACCATTCATGAGGTACGAAGTTTTCATGGCTTGGCATCGTTTCATAGAAGATTCATCAAGAACTTTAGTACTCTTTTATCCCCTATGACCGAATTGATGAAGAGTAAAGAGTTCTCTTGGAATGAAGCCGCAAATAAAGCTTTTGAGTTGATTAAAGACAAGCTATGTAACGCCCCTATTCTTGCATTACCTAGTTTCTCTAAATTGTTTGAAGTTGAATGTGATGCAAGTGGAGTTGGGATAGGAGTTGTCCTATCTCAAGAAGGTCACCCAATAGCTTATTTTAGTGAAAGGCTAAGTGAAGCAAAGAGGAAGTATAGTACATATGACAAAGAATTCTATGCCATCATAAGGGCATTGGAGCATTGGAGACATTATTTGTTGAGTGGAGAATTCATACTTCATAGTGATCATGAAGCATTGACGAAGTACATACAAGGACAACATAAGTTGAACCCTCGTCATGCCAAATGGGTAGAGTTCATGCAATCTTTTCATTTTAAGATTCATCATAAAGCGGGTCACTTGAATAAAGGAGTCGATGCTTTATCAAGAAGGTATATGTTGGTTCATATACTTGAATCTAGAGTGCTTGGACTTGAGCATATCAAAGCATTATATTATGAGGATGAAGATTTCAAAGGAGTTTATGAGGTATGTAAGAAGCATCCCCACCAACTGTTTCATATTGAGCATGGATTTCTTTTTAAGGAAAATCAACTATGCATTCCCAAGAGTAGTATTCGTGAGCTATTGATATTGGAAGTGCATGGAGGATCTCTTGCTAGTCATTTTGGAATAGAGAAGACATATCTTATGATGAAGGAGCACTATTATTGGCCAAGAATGATCAAACATATCGAGCATATGATCAAACGTTGTAATACGTGCAATCTTTCTATAGCTCATGCTTTCCCTCAAGGATTATATACGCCATTGCCTATACCTCAAGGTCCATGGGAAGATGTAAGCTTGGATTTTGTAGTTGGGTTGCCAAGAACTCAAAGAGGTAAAGATTTTATCATGGTAGTTGTTGATCGTTTCTCGAAGATGGCACACTTTATAGCTTGCCATGCTACATATGATGCGGTCAAAGTAGCCAACCTATATTTTCAAGAAGTTGTGAAGCTTTATGGAATTCCTAAATCCATGGTTAGTGATCGTGATTCAAAGTTCCTAAGTCACTTTTGGTTGACCTTATGGAAGAAATAGGGAACTATGTTGAAGTTTAGTACGGCTTGCCTGATGTATAAAGGGATCAAAGAGACCTCACTATACACGAAAATCAGGATCTTTATGAACAAAGATAAGAATCTTCCTCTCTAAGTTCTTATAAGTTCAAACGAAAGGTTGAAAACACGATAGAAATCAAAAAGATTCAATGGAATGTACCAATGATGATTGAGATGAACGAATGATAGAATTTGATATGGCTTGAGAACTGATGTATGCTAGTTCACAAAGATTAGAGTATTGAACTAGAATGCATCACACACACAAACACAGCTGCTGACTGAACAAACAATAGCTAATTGGAAACAATTAGCTGGACTAGATGACAAACCAATGAGGAAATAAAAGGATAGACATGCTTACAACTGATACAGATTCACCACAGTTGCAATCAAGGGTAAAGGACTCTCACATTCATGCTCCTATAGATATACCAGAGCATGGATGATCAAGCACAATTGACACTTGCTGGATGCTTGCCAAAATCAAGTGACATGAGCTGATTTCACCAAGGATTAAGAGTTATCTGATACTCACAAACATACAGAGGTACTAAGACACTCGAGAATGCTATTGAATGAACACTGAGATGCCTTTCATTGATAGAAAACTTCATAATATAAAGGAAACTAACAGTTTGATTAGCAGCTGCTTAACATAAGCTAATCTGCCTAATCTCCCTGATTTAATCTAACTTACAAAGCTTAAAATATATACAACTGATTACATCCTAATCTATCTAATATGATCCGGATTACGTTTGCTTAGAAAATAAAAGAAAAATGCTAGCTAAATCCTGATTGGACCAATTTGCCAAAGGGTGGCAAAATGAACCAATGGGAGGCTTTCCTGCCCAAGCGGGTAAAATTTGAAGTTACTGAGGTAATTCCCATGCAACTACTAACCTGGAAATAATCTCAACAGGCTAATATTAGGCTAGAAAGACCAAAACAACCCTTAGGGACAGATAACAAAACATATAACCTCAGAAATGAGGTTCTGCAAAAACTGATAACAAGCAACCCTGCTGGGACTGCTTATTCTGGCATCTGAATCTTACTGTTACCATGCTCGATCATGCTTATTCTGGCAAGACAAGGAACAAAAAACTCCTTAGGAACCTTGGTTGAATCTTCCTTAATCAATAGATATGACATTGAAAAAACTGTTGCTGCTGGGAACTGGAGTTGGTCTGGATGACCAATGCTGCTGGGCTGAATGGTTGTGGGTGCCAGGACTTGCTTAACAAGTATGTAGCAAGCCTGGATGGATGCTGTGGATGGATTGGTGGTTGCTGGTGATGCTGTAAACCTCCTGTTGGGTATTTGAACTGCTGAGAAACATGCTGAATAGCCTGCTGTCTATGTTGGGATTTGGAAGCCAGCTGTTTCTTCTGGAAATGCTTCCTTAGGTGCAGAGTTTGGAAAATCAGCATGGTCTTCTCTTTGTGCTGCTGCTGAAAGTGCTGGCGAAGCTCCTATAGATGCCTCCTTTGTTGATGAAGCTGCTGCTATTGGTTGCTCGTCATGATGGTCTCAATCATCCGCCCCAGGTTGAGGAAAGTTTGTCCTCAAACTTGGAAGGTCCTCATCTGCTGGATAGTATGGTCGAAGATCTGCTACATTGAATGTTGCTGAGCTTCCATACTCTTCAAATAGGTCCAACCTATAGGCATTATCTCCATTTTTCTCAAGCACTTCAAAGGGGCCATCTGCTCTTGGTAATAGTTTGCCTTTTCTCTTGGTGGGGAACCTGTCCTTCCTTAGGTGGATCCAAACTAGATCTCCTGGCTGGAAAGTCACCTTCTTTCTATGCTTGTTTGCTGACGTAGACACGTGTTCAGTATACTTTGCAATTTTCTCTTTCACTTGCTGATGAAGCTCTTTCATTTGATCTGCTCTTTTACCTGCTTCAAAACCAAATATGACCGAAGTAGTTAGTGGAACTAAATCCAAAGGGGAAATTGGATTTTTACCATAGACTACTTGGAATGGAGAGTAGCCTGTGGCCTTGGATGGTGCTTTGTTGTAAGCAAACTCAGCATGGGGCAAAAGAGTATCCCATCCTGCTTTATTTTTGTGGATCAGTGCTCTCAATAGGACTCCAAGTGTTCTATTAGTAACCTTTGTCTGGCCATCAGTCTGTGGCTGGCAAGTGGTGCTATACTTGAGCTGGGTGCCCAATTTCGTCCATAAAATAACTCAGAAATGGCTCAAAAACTTGGTATCTCTGTCAGACACCATTGTCTTTGGCACTCCATGTAACCTAACAATCTCCTGGAAGAATAATTCAGCAACTCTTGTGGCATCAAAAGTTGTGTGGCATGGTATGAAATGTGCCATCTTTAAAAATCTATCAACCACCACCATGATTGAATCCTTCCCTCTTTGTGTTTTTGGCAAACCCACAATAAAATCAAGGTTGACATCTTCCCAAGGGCTGCTGGCAACTGGCAACGGGATATACAGGCCTTGTGGTAGGCTTTGTGATTTAGCCAATTGACAAATATTGCACCTCTTCAACAGATGCTCCACATCTTTCCTCATTTTTGGCCAACTGTAATGCTCTTTCAACATCAACAATCTCAACTCCAAAATGACCTGCTAAACTCCCTCCATGGACTTCTGAGATCAGTAACTGTCTGAAACTGCTCTTAGGGACACACAATCTGCTTCCTTTGAACAAATAACCCTGGTCTATGTGACACAGACCCTGGGGTTGCTGCTGGCACTTCTGGTACACATGCTTAAAATCTCCATCCTCCTGATACAAAGCTTTCAAATGTTCAAAACCCAAAATTCTAGAATCAAGTATATGAAGCAACATATACCTTCTACTTAGTGCATCTGCTCCCTTGTTTAGCAGTCCAGACTTGTGATGAATTATGAAGTGAAACTGCTGCATGTACTCTACCCAAGCAGCATGCCTGGTGTTGAGCTTGTGCTGTCCTTAAATGAACTTCAAGGCCTCATGATCACTGTGTAGGATGAATTCTGCTCCAATAAGGTAGTGCTTCCAGTGTTGAAGAGCTCTAATGATGGCATAGAACTCTTTGTCATAGGTGCTGTACTTTCTCTTTGCATCATTCAACTTCTCACTGAAATAGGCAACAGGCTTGCCCTCTTGGGTCAATACTGCTCCTATGCCAACTCTTGAAGCATCACATTCTACCTCAAAAACTTTCCTGAAGCTGGGCAATGCTAGAACTGGTGTTGAAGTAAGCCTCTCCTTAACTTCTTCAAAGGCTCTTTGGGCTGCTGTTGTCCAAATAAAGGACTTTCCTTTCACCACTTCAGTCATTGGGGCCAAAATGGTGCTGAAATTCTTGACAAATATCCTGTAAAATGAAGCCAGGCCATGGAAGCTCCTGACTTGCTGAATAGAAGTGGGCACAGGCCACTCCCTAATTGCCTTGATCTTCTCCTCATTAACCTGGATACCTGCTGCTGTGACAATGTATCCCAAGAAGTTCAATTGGGCTGTAAAGAAGTGACACTTCTTGAGGTTGCCAAATAACTTCTCCCTGCTCAGAATAGATAAAACCTCCTGCAAATGCTTGACATGCTCTTGCTCAGACCTGCTAGAGACAAGAATATCATCAAAGTACACCACAACACTCTTGCCTATGAGTGGTTTAAGGACCTGATTCATGAGCCTCATAAATGTAGATGGAGCATTAGTCAAACCAAAGGGCATGACCAACCATTCAAATAATCCTCCCTTGGTTTTAAAAGCTGTCTTCCACTCATCTCCTTCATAGATCCTAATCTGGTAGTATCCACTCCTCAAATCAATCTTAGAAAAGACTGTTGACCCATGTAACTCATCTAACATGTCTTCAAGCTTAGGTATAGGGTACCTATACTTGATTGTGATCTTGTTAATGGCCCTACAATCAATACACATTCTTTGGCTTCCATCTTTCTTAGACACTAACAAGGCTAGGACTGCACATGGACTTAAACTCTCCCTAATCATTCCCTTTTCCAACAACTCATCCAACTATCTTTGTATCTGATTGGTATCTTCTGGTGTCATCCTATAAGTTGGCTTATTAGGCAACACTGATCCAGGCACTAAATCAATTTTGTGCTGGATATCTCTTGTAGGTGGTAAACCAGGGGGCATTTCCTCAGGAAATACATGCTGAAACTGCTGGAGCAAAGGTAAAAATAAAGGGTGGTCATTTTGTGGGGCTAAGGGTTCTTCAAGGTCTAAAAGGATCAAGTCCTTCTGCATGCTATATTCATGTTGATCAGATAAAAGCAACACATCAAGACTAGGCTCAAGACATAGGCTCTTGGATTTTTTTGCTAACTGTGAGGGCTTTATGGGGGTAAGAATGATCTTTCTGTGGTTTAGGGTCAGGGTGTAGGTATTAGCTCTACCATAATGACTCACTGATCTATCATATAACCAAGGTCGACCCAATAGTAAATGGCATGCATCCATTGGCAAAACATCACACAAGACCTCATCTTTATATGATAGACCAATTGAAAAACTCACTAGGCATCTAGTAGAAATTTGGATACCTTTCCCTGAGCTGAGCCACTGAATGGTGTATGGAGCTGGGTGGGGCTTGGTTGCCAAGTTGAGCTTCTTCACTATAGTGCTGGAGGCTGCATTGGTACAGCTTCCACTGTCAATAATCACAGAGCACACCTTGCCTTCTATAGTGCACCTTGTATGAAAGATATTCTCCCTCTGTTCTTCTGCTTTTGCTACTGCTAAACTACTCAAGACTCTCCTGATTACCAACAACTCCCCTTCATTTGGACCCTCCTCTATGGCATCATCATAGATTGGATCATGTTTAGGCTCTTCATAAACCTGTTCTTCTTCCTGCACATTTTCAGAGTCAATAAACAAAGCTGCCTGGTACTCAGCAAGAGTAACCATTATCTTTTTTAGGCATTCAGAGGCAATGTGCCCCAGGCCTTAACATCTGAAACATCTTCTTTCATTAAATGGCCTTCCTGCTGGAGCTGGGGGTCTTTGTGGATAGGTTTGTCGCTGATTTTATGGGGGTTTTTTGATTGGGGGTCTATTTTGTGAAGCTGGGTTGGACTGTGGTCTAGGGGTGGATTGTAGGCTGGCTTTTGGTAAGAATAAGGTTGTTTTTGTGGGTAGATTCTTGGTTGAGGCTTGGTTTGGTACTCCTTGAATCTGCTCTTCCTTTGTTGTTCCACCTTGTGAGCCTCAGAGCTCAATTCTTCTAAGCTCGAGTAGGGCTGAAGCTGCACGACATGCCTGATGCTGTCATTCAGACCCAACAAATACTTCATCATGATTTGCACATCATTCTCCCTTAAGTCACACCTCCACAACCGCTCAAACTCTTTAGTGTACTCTTCAACAGATTTTCCTCCGTGATTCAATTGCTGAAACTTAGTATAGTTAGACTGCAAGTAGTTTTCAGGCATAAATTTTTCTTTCAACTTCTTTTTCATTTTCTCCCAAGTTCAGATCTTATCTTTCCTAGGCTTTTCTACTCTTCTTTTCTGTAAATTACTCCACCAGGTTGAAGCGTGTCCTCTCTGTTTGAGAGCAACAAGCTTAACCTTACTCTCATCAGAAACCTCCTTAAGATCAAACACTCTCTCAATGGTCTACAACCAGTCTAAGAAAACTTCAGCATCTAAATCTCCCTTAAACTCAGGTATCTCCACCTTAAAGTCTAATTTTTCCACTCTTCTTTCTTCCCTATCCTCCCTGTCTTCTCTATCACTTCCTCTTCTATCATACTGACCTCCTCTACCTCCTCTCATTCTGTAATTTCTCCTAATGAACCTTCTATTTGCTGGAACCCCTGTACCAACTACTCCTATGAAACCAGAATCACTAAAGGGATTCTCCTCCTCCTTTTCCTCATAGACATTCTCTGCTTCTTCCTCCTCTTCATAACCTTGCTCTTTCTCAAGCTCATCTTCCTGAATCTGATTTTTCTTCAAATAAACATAATGCTTTAGTTGATCTTTCAGATACTTCACTTGCCTCTCCATTTCATGCTTTTCTCTCAAAGCCTGCTCTACTATCTCATGGGGTGTCTTACTGTTGCTCGACATCCTGAAAGATTAGAAACAACTTCCTCCAAGACAAAACACAATGTTCTAATACCAAGATAACGTATGCTAGTTCACAAAGATGAGAGTATTGAACTAGAATGCATCATACACTCACACACACACAGCTACTGACTGAACAAACAATAGCTAATTGGAAACAATTAGCTCGACTAGATGACAAACCGATGAGGAAATAAAAGGATAGCCTTGCTTACAACTGATACAGACTCACCACAGTTGCAATCAAGGGCAAAGGACTCTCACATTCATGCTCCTACAGACACACCAGAGCATGGATGATCAAGCACAGCTGACACTTGCTGGATGCTTGCCAAAATCCAGTGACATGAGCTGATTTCACCAAGGATTAAGAGTTATCTGATACTCACAAACATACAGAGGTACTAAGACACTCGAGAATGCTATTGAATGAACACTGAGATGCCTTTCATTGATAGAAAACTTCATAATATAAAGGAAACTAACAGTTTGATTAGCAGTTGCTTAACATAAGCTAATCTGCCTAATCTCCCTGATTTAATCTAACTTACAAAGCTTAAAATATATACAACTGATTACATCCTAATCTATCTAATATGATCCGGATTACGTTTGCTTAGAAAATAAAAGAAAAATGCTAGCTAAATCCTGATTGGACCAATTTGCCAAAGGGTGGCAAAATGAACCAATGGGAGGCTTTCCTGCCCAAGCGGGTAAAATTTGATGTTATTGAGGTGATTCCCACACAATACTAACCTGGAAATAATCTCAAAAGGTTAATATTAGGCTAGAAAGACCAAACCAACCATTAGGGACAGATAACAAAACATATAGCCTTAGAAATGAGGTTCTGCAAAAATTGATAACAAGCAACCCTGCTGGGACTGCTTATTCTGGCATCTGAATCTTACTGTTGCCATGCTCGATCATGTTGGGACATGGCTTGGACTTGAAAATGGCATGACAAGGAACAAAAAACTCCTTTGTTGGCTGAATCTTCCTTAATCAATAGATATGACATTGAGAAAGACTTTTGCTTGGACAGTTGCGGCTGGGAACTGGAGTTGGTCTGGATGACCAATGCTGCTGGACTGAATAGTTGTGGGTGCCAGGACTTGCTTAACAAGTGTGTAGCAAGCCTGGATGGATGTTGTGGATGGATTGGTGGTTGTTGGTGATGCTGTAAACCTCCTGTTGGGTATCTGAACTTTTGAGAAACATGCTGAATAGCCTGCTGTCTATGCTGCGATTCGGAAGCCTGCTGTTTCTTCTAGAAATGCTTCCTTAGCTGCTGAGTTTGGAAAATCAGCATGGTCTCCTCCTTGTGCTGCTGTAGAAAGTGTTGGTGAAGCTCCTGTAAATGCCTCCTTTGCTGATGAAGTTGCTCTGCTGGTTGCTCTTCATGATGGTCTCCATCTAGAACTCTTGAAGATATAGACGCACCACTTCAAGAAGATCTTCAACTCTTCCTATCACCAACCAAGCTAGCCAAGCAGAAGAGAAGAAGAGATTTGGACGATTCTCCTAAGGAAAGAATCGGTTCTAGAAATGCTAGAGAGAACACAAAAGCATGTAGCCTTTAGATGTTTACTTTGTATTATTTTGTGAATGATTGAATGATTCTTACAAAGGCCTCCCAAAGTGTCTATTTATAGTTCTCTAGGAACCCTTAGGCGTGTATTACATCAAGAATACAATGATTTCTAGCTTACATCATCTATTACAAATATTACATCATAAAGAATCAAAAAGTATATTGCTAGAAAGAAACATTGATATCTTTGTCAATTCTTCTCCAATCTTTATGATTCAAATACCATTAGAAAGCTCTTTGAATGATTTATATTCGGCTCCTAGATGTCTATTCCAATAGCTTCATTGATCTTGAGATATAGAACAAAGTATCGTATTGTACTTGATGAAGTCATCCATTTTCAAGAGTGATGAGAGTGATTGAAGTTCCTTCTCCATATAAGTTTGTATATCCTCTTGTTTGTTCCCATGATGTGTATTTGGGACCAAATATACATCATTCTCCCCTATTTGAGAAGAGTTTGTCCTCAAACTAGGAAGTTCTTCTCCTTCTTCATAGTATGGCTTAAGATCACTCACATTAAAGGTACAACTTCCTTCATAATCTTCACCAAGCTTAGGTTTGTATGCATTGTCACCAATCTTTTCTAAAACTTCATAAAGACCATCACCTCTTGGTGCTAATTTCCCTTTCCTCCTCGAAGGAAATCTCTCTTTCTTTAAGTGAATCCAAACAAGATCTCCTGGTTCAAATACAACTTTCTTCCTTGTTCTATTCACTTTATTCGCCACATCTTGTGTATACTTCAATATTTTCTCACGAACTTCTTGAGGAAGCTTCTTAATTTCTTCTACCCTTTTGTTAGCTTCAAAGAAAAACTTTGTTGATGTAGAAATTGGTGTAAGATCCATCGGTTGGAGAGGATTTCTTCCATAAACCACTTGAAATGGTGATAAGCCCGTTGCTTTACTTGGACTTCTATTAAAAGCAAACTCAACATGACACAAAAGAGTATCCCACCCTTTCTGGTCTTTACTAACCAATGCTCGAAGGCTCCCAAGGTACGATTTGTAACTTCTGTTTGACCATCCGTTAGGGGATGACATGTGATGCTAAACTTCAATTTCGTACCAAGCTTCTTCCATAATGTTAGCCAAAAATGACTAAGAAACTTCGAGTCTCTATCACTTACCATAGTCTTTGGAATACCATGCAAGTTTACTACTTCTTCAAAGTATAGATTTGGAACTTTAGTAGCATCATAGGTTATATGACATGGAATGAAGTGTGCCATTTTTGAAAACCTATCAACGACTACCATGATTGAATCCTTGCCTCGTTCAGTTCTTGGTAGACCCACAATGAAGTCTAAACTCACATCTTCCCATGGACTATGTGGAATAGGCTATGGAGTGTACAAGCCTTGTGGTAATGCATGAGCTTTTGAGATATTACCAATATTACACCTTTTAACCATATGCTCAACATCCTTGATCATACTAGGCCAAAAATAATGTTCTTTCATCATCAAATAAGTCTTCTCAATGCCAAAATGACCAGCCAACGATCGTCCATGGACTTCCATAATCAACAACTCACGAATACTACTTCTTGGAATGCATAGTTGATTTTCCTTAAAAAGAAATCCATGCTCAATATGAAAGAGTTGGTGGGGATGCTTCTTGCATAACTCATAAACTTTCTTGAAAATCTGCATCATTCTCATATAACCCTTTATTTTTTCAAAACCAAGGACTCTTGAATCAAGAATATGAGTGAGTAAGTACCTCCTAGATAAAGCATCCGCTCCTTTGTTGAGGTGTCCCGCCTTATGCTTTATCATGAAGTGAAATGCTTGCATAAACTTAACCCATTTGGCATGTCTTGGATTAAGTTTGTGTTGTCCTTGAATGAACTTTAGTGCTTCATGATCACTATGTAGAATGAATTCACCACTTAGTAGATAAGGACGCCAATGCTCAAGAGCTCTTATAATTGTATAGAACTCTTTATCATATGTGCTATACTTCCTTTTGCTTCATTCAACTTCTCACTAAAGAAAGCAAGAGGTCGGCCTTCTTGGGATAGAACGGCTTAGATTGCAACTCCACCTGCATCAACTTCAACTTCAACTTCAAAGACTTTATCAAAGCAAGGTAATGCAAGAATAGGTGCATGATATAGTTTCTCCTTTATCAACTCAAACGCTTCATTTGCACTCTTATTCCATGAAAACTCTTTCTTCTTCAACAATTCAGTCGTAGGTGCAAGTATAGAGCTAAAATTCTTTATGAACCGAGCTTCTATAGAATAATGCTAATCCATGGAAACTCCGTACCTCATGAATTGATGTTGGTGTAGGCCACTCTTGAATAGCTTTCACTTTCTCCTTGTCGACTTTTATGCCATCTCTTGAAAGAACGTATCCAAGGAACACGACCTTGGGTGAGAAAAAGTGACACTTCTCCATGTTGGCGTAGAGTTGCTCCTTCTCCAAAATGTACACGACCAACTCTAGATGTTTTACATGTTCTCTCTCACTTTTGCTATACACAAGAATATCATCAAAGAAAACTACTACACACTTGCCAATAAGAGGCTTTAATACATGATTCATGAGACGCATCAAAGTAGATGGTGCATTAGTGAGGCCAAATGGCATGACAAGCCATTCATACAAGCCTTATTTTGTTTTGAATGCGGTCTTCCACTCATCTCCTTCATGAATTCGAATTTGATGATATCCTCTCCTCAAATCAACTTTAGAGAACACTACACTTCCCCGTAATTCATCAAGTAGATCTTCATGTTGAGGTATTGGAAACCTATACTTGATTGTAATCTTGTTTATGGCTCGGCAATCCATACACATACATTGAGATCCATCTTTCTTTGGTACAAGTAACACGGGAACAACACATGGACTCATACTTTCACGTATCAAGCATTTGAACAAGAGATCATCTACTTGCCTTTGAACTTCTTGTGCATCTTTTGGATTTATACGGTAAGCCACTTTGTTGGGGAGTATTGAACCCGGAACTAGATCAATCTTGTGCTCAATTTCTCTTCTTGGTGGCAATCCCTTGGGCATCTCTTTTGGGAACAAATGCTTGAAACGTTCCAAAAGAGGTTGAAGCCGAAAGTGGTCATTTGTTGGAGTAGCTTCCTCTTTTTCCAAGCTAGCTAGAATAAGATCTTTGTGCTCTTGGAACTCATGGTGCTTGGCTTTCATAAAGGTCACAATATTTGTCTACTTCTCTTGTTGTTGTGGGGTATGATAGATGATGGTGGTAGAGGAGCCAATGTAATCTTCTTTTTGTTGAGAATAAACGTGTAGGTATTTGTTCTCACATCATGAATAACATGCCTATCAAATAACCAAGGTCTTCCAAGCAATATATGACAAGCATCTATTGGAATTACATCCCACCATATACAATCTTTATAGTTTTTGCCAATGGAAAGATTTACAAGAACACGTCGATCCATATGAATTCCTTTCCCATGACATAGCCATTGAATTCTGTAAGGGGATGGGTGTGGGCTAACCTCCAATTGTAGTTTATTCACCATGGTTTTTGAAGTTGTATTAGTGCAAATTCCTCCATCAATGATTAGAGAACAAACTTTGCCTTCAATCGTACACCTTGAATGGAATATGGTCTCCCTTTGTTCTTGCTCGTTTGGTACACAGGAAACACTTAGAGCTCTTCTTACTACCGACATTTTTCCTTCATCCGCTTCTTCTACACTTTCTACCTCATTTGCGCCAATAGCCTCATCAACCTCCTCTTCACTTTCACCTTCATTACACTCCGGCTCAACATATAAAGCAGTTTGATATTCAACCAAAGATACAACTCTTTTATTAGGACACTCCGAAGCATAGTGACCTAATCCTTGGCGACGAAAACAACTTCTTGGGGCTAATGGTTTGGCTTCTTGGACGTGGGGTTTAGGGATGGATGGGGGCTGATTTTGTGGAGCTTTGTTGTATGGTTGTTTTGTAGGTAATGAGGATCTTTGTTGTGGAGTGTAAGAACGTGTAGGATGGGTTTGTTTGTAGGATGTTTGGTACTTGGTCATGGTCTCTTTTCATCTATCTTTTCTTTGCCTTTCAACTTTCAAAGCCAAAGAACTCAATTCATCCAAAGATTGATAGGAATGAAATTCAACAATATTACAAATCCAATCATTAAGACCAAACAAGTAACGTACCAAAGTTTGATGTTCATTCTCTTGGAGATCACAACGCCAAAGTAGGTGCTCAAATTCTTTTGTATACTCCTCCATGGTCCTACTTCCTTGAACCAATCTTTCCAACTTGTAATAGTTATCTTGGAGATAACTTGGAGGTAGAAACATTCCTTTCAACTTGCTTTTCATCTTACTCCATGACCGGATTTTGTCCTTGCCCTTAGCTTGTCTCTTCTTTTGTAGATTTGTCCACCAAATGGACACATGCTTGTGCAACTTTAGGGCCACATACTTCATTTCTTTTCATCATGAACTTCTTTAGGATAAAAAAACTCTTTCAATAGTTTGCATCCAATCTAAAGAGTTTTCCGGATCAAGATTACCATCAAACTCCGGTATTTCCAACTTGAAATCGAACCTTTCCTTCCTTCTTGGACATCCACTCCTTTCACTTTGTATGTCCACTTCGTCACCTTGGGGATTCCCAACATAAGATTCATCACGCATCTCTCTATGTTGAAGATGCATATACTTCTTTAATTGGTCAGTGTGATAAGTCATTGATATATATTTGGTCCCAAATACACATCATGGGAACCAAATACAAGGTTATATGGATGAAGAGCTTCAATCATTCTATCTTAGTGATACTTTGCTCTATAACTCAAGATCCATGAAGCTATTGGGAAAGTCATCTTAGAGCCGAAGATAGATCATTCAAAGAACTTTCTAATGGTTTTTGAATCTTGAAGATTGCAGAAGAATTGAGCAAGATATCAATGTTTCTTTCTAGCTATGTACATTTTGATTCTTTATGATGTCATATTTGTAATAGATGATGTAAGCCAGAAAACCATTATATTCTTGATGTAGTACACGACCAAGGGGCCTAGGAATACTATAAATAGACCCTTTGGGATGCCTTGTAAACACATCATTCAATATCCATCAAATACAAATCAAAACACATATGTTGTTTTTCTCTCTAGTTTCAAAACTAGAATTGTAGTTCTCTTATGGGAGGAATTCGCCCATCTCTACTTCTATTCTAGGGTTGGCATCCTTAGATGATGAAAGGTAGAATTGGAGGAACCATTGGAGTGGTGTGCCTATATCTCCATTCAATAATCCAAAGCCATTATCAATCACTCTATCTTAGTGAGTTTCGACCTTGTTTCGTTTGATCTTTCTTTTCACATCTACATTGTTTTAATCACAATATCATTCAAAGCATTGCCTAAACAACCAAGAAACTTACGTTCCACTCATCCATTCATTCGTTCATTCATTCAATCACAAAGAACCCCATAAAGATCCTAGTCTTGTTGTGTGATTTGATCATTTTTTATCCTATCATACATCAATTCCTTTGAATCCTTTTGATTTCTATCTTCTTTCACTCATTCGCTTGATCCATAAGAACTTAGAGAAGGAAGATTCTTATCTTGGTTCTTAAAGATCCTGAGTTCGTGTGTAGCGTGATATCTTTTGATCCCATTATACATCACCAAAGAACTCAATTCATCCAAAGATTGGTAAGACTGTAATTCAACTATATTACGAATCCAATCATTAAGACCAAACAAGTAACGTACCAAAGTTTGTGGTTCATTCTCTTAGAGATCACCACGCCAAAGTAGATGTTCAAACTCTTTGGTGTACTCCTCCAGACTTCTACTTCCTTGACCCAAACGTTGCAATTTGTAGTAGTTATCTTGGAGATAACTTGGTGGTAGAAACTTTCCCTGCAACTTGCTTTTCATCTTACACCATGTCTTAATCTTGTCCTTGCCCTTAGCTTGCATCTTCTTTTATAAGTTTGTCCATCAAATGGATGCATGTTTTCCAACTTTAGGGCCACATACTTCACTTTCTTTTGATCATGAACTTTTTTATGATCAAAGACTCTTTCAATAGTTTGCATCCGATCTAAGAAGTTTTCAGCATCAAGATTACCATCAAATTCCAGAATCTCCACTTTGACATCAAATCGTTCCTTCCTTCTTGGATGTCCACTCCTTTCACTTCGTACGTCCTCCTCGTCACCTTAGGGTTTCCCAACAAAAGAATCATCACACATCTCTTTATGTTGAAGATGCATATACTTCTTTAATTGGTCGGTGAGGTAAACAATCTTTTGTTTTATAAATTCTACATCATCTTGGGAATTTGTGGATGGATCCGTTTGAGTACTTCCACTAGCCATCAATCTTGATACAAAAAGATCAAAAGAAACTCACAGTTTTGGGGCTAGGTTATGTATGTCGACCCACGCCTGAAATACATCTGTCTAACCTAGGTCTCACTTTTACGGACCCTAGGTTCATGGAAGGAAATGGAGGCTCACATAGCCATGGGCTTGCCTTTGGAGACTCAAGATTCACAAAGAATGATGGAAATCCATCAAGGCCTTTCACGCCAAGCCCAACAACTAAGGAAGCCTAACTCATCTACAAGGAGGTGGAACGGGCTATAGAGGAAAACATGAGCATAGAGGCCCAAAGGCCAATTCATATGGTATGCTCTTTACGGCAAAAGGATGTCCAAACATCCTAGAACATGCAAGATCACGCCAACTAGCCCAAGAATAGGCCCAAGTTCACGTCCAAGAAGAGATCTATTCTTGATTTTAATCTTTTGGATATAACTTTATCTTTATTAGCTTTATTTAGCTTATTATTATTTTTAGTGTGATTTAATTAGCATTTAGTTTTATTTTAGAATAATCTAAGATGCCAAGTATATTATCAACTTGAGCATCAAGTCATAAGAAGTTCAATAGGAGTCTAGATAAGTCTAGAATATTCTAAGTTATTCTAGAATATTCTAGAAGTGTATGTGTGTGTGCTTTAGGCATGTGATAGAGTTAGATTAGGCGCCAATTTTTTCCAATATTATCCTTGATAAGGTTGGCTATCTTGTAACTAATCCATATTGGATTAGGAAGCCAATTGTAATCAGGATCAGGTTATTGTAACCAACTCCCCTTTGGACAAGGAGTCCTAATCCAAGGAGGAGATGGAGTAGTAGGCGTCTAGTATTAGAAGTCTTGGCTTGCACGCAATGCTAGAGTTTACTAGAAGCCCTAGGTTTTAGTCTAGTATAGATAGCCTTGGCTTGAGTCTAGTATAAATAGCCTAGGCTTGTAATCGTTTGAAGGACAATCTAGTTTAGAAATATGAATCAAGCGTTGAGCTTACCCCTTAGAGTGTTTGGATAAACCTCTCCCCTTTTCTTCTATTGTATCTTGACATGGCACCCAAGTGGTTAGGAAGAGCTTGATCCTAGGTTGCGGTTTAGATCAAGTTAGCCCTAGGTTGTCTAACTTGTGGATTCTAGTTAGAAGCTTAGTTTATCCAATTTTATCTTTCTGTCAATAGAGTTAAGATAATTTCCCTCTTATCTTTCTATCAATATAGAAGATAAGCCCTTTGATTACCCCCTCCATCCAAACGTCTCTCTCCCATCCTCCCTCTCAATCGTTCACTCTCTCTCTCTCTCTCTCTCTCTCTCTCACACACACACAAAAGCCTCCACAAACTCCCTCTCTCTCCATAACAACCTTCAAACAACCTTTTCTCTCTTCTCCAACAAACTCCCTCCATCAATACTTTATCACCTCACAAAATACCTCACCCCATCCCTCCATACCCCCTTAGTAATTCGTCCACCTCTCTCCCACAAGCCCCCATCAAGAATCCCTCTTCCCTATTCACTTATTGATTCTTAAATCCACCAAAGTCCTCGTGACAAAATAGCCTGTTTTCCCTCCACTTTCTCTCTCCTATTCACGTGAACCATCCCCTCTTCTGTCCTAATTCACGTAAAGTGTCCCATGTTGAGATTGGTTGCACGTCTCCCTTGATGTGTCATTTCTCAAGATACAATCTTTGATCCCAATAAACATCATAAATTTGATATCGGAGCTCTAGGTTGTAGTTGAGTGCAACCTTGAACCCCAGGGTTAAACCAAACACATAACCTTCAAATCTTTAGTCCAATGGCTGAACCTGCAAGTCCAAAGCTTGACCTGCAAGTCTAGAAGCTTGACCTGCAAGTCCAAAGCTTCAACCTACAACCCTAAACTCCTCAAACAGATCAAACACATTCCCCTCCAAACCCAAACTTTTGAAAACTCCTCCATGGCTCACGAATTGTTCATCATGAGGCGAGTCCTCAGTAGTTCGATTGTTCCAGAAGATCAGCAACAACGAGAAGCCATTTTTCAATCTCGTTGCACAATGAAAGGAAAGGTTTGTTCCTTGATCGTTGACAGAGGAAGTTGTACCAACGTCGCTTCTACAACTATGGTGGACAAACTTCAACTGGAAACAAGTCCACATCCCAAACCCTACACCATTCAATGGCTCAATCAGGGTGAAGGTTTACAAGTTACTCAACGATGTTTGGTAAGCTTTTCCATTGGCAAATCTTATCAAGATTCTATATAGTGTGCCGTTTTGCCTATGGATGCATGTCATATTCTGCGTGCAAGACCATGGTTATTTGACAGGAGTATGACGCACGATGGAAGAGCCATTACTTACACTTTCAGGGTTAACAACAAAAAGATAACCCTAGCTACACTAAAAGTCTTCCAACCATCCCCACCTAAAGAGAGTGATCCAACTCCCATCACTTCTATGACCACTGAACGCCCTGAGTTTAGTGAGCATAAGGAGATTACTCCTTCAGACCCAAACACAAACCCTAGCCACAAAGAGCCCACCCATGAAGAACCTAGTCACGGCAACCCTCCTCTTGTCACTCCACTTAGAGAGCAACACCCTCATGTGTTCCTAGACGAGAAACTACCCCAACATGAAGTCCAAACTGATCCCATTCCTAGATCAGACGTACATCATGAACCAACAACTCACGTGAATCCTAGTGACACTCAAGAGGTTCAAGGACAAGATGAAGATCTTCAAACAAAGGGTATAATCAGGGAAAACTGCAATTCATGCGACGTTCCTGCCCTTTTGGTCCCAAAGGAAGAAGGAAGCCAAAGTCTGTGCATCAACAAGAGTCCTATCAAGTACAAGTTTCCTAGATTTAAAAATCTAGTGAATGAGTCTTATGGTACCAATGTCCTTCCAAAGATTAATCAACGAAGTGGGTACAATCATATTCATATTCAAGAAGGGGTCACTGCTATCAAAATAAAGGAGATCTCTATGAATGGTTAGTCAAACTTATTGGTCTAACTAATGCTCCCTCAATTTTTATGAGATTGATGATCCAGGTTTTGAAGCCCCTTATTAGCAAGTATATCGTTATCTACTTCGGAGATATACTTGTGAATAGCAAAAGTGAGAAAGGTCACATCTTTCACCTCCAATCTGTTATGGAGACCTTGGCTCACTTGAAGCTACATGGTAATCCGTCCAAGAGCTTCTTCTTCATCAACAACATAGTCTCTCTTGGCTGTGTACTTTTGACTGAAGTGATCAAGACTGATGAAGAAAAAGTCAAAGCTAGCAAGGAGTGGTCTACTCCAACTAGTATTCTTGATGATGAAATCTTCCACGGCTTGACTTCTTTCTATAAGAGGTTGGTGGAGAATTTCAGCGCTATTCTATCACCCATGGCCGAACTACTAAAGTCTAAGGAGTTCTCATCGACTCCAACAGCCCGGCAAGTGTTCGACATCAACAAGGAGAAACTCTGTACCACACCAGTCCTGGTCCTACCAAGCTTTGATAAGAAGTTTGAGGTCTAGTGTGATGCTTCTGGAGTTGGAATTAGAGTTGTACTAATTCAAGAGTGTCGTCCCTTAACTTAGGGAAATTCACCTAGCCTCAATTCTACTTTTGGGGATCCTAGATTCATGGAAGATATTGGAGACCAGCCCCACCCAACCAAAAAGAAGATCTCAGTCCTCCCATCAAGTTTGAGGACAAACTTTTTCAACAAGGGGGGAATGATGTATTTCGACCCACGCCTGAAATACTCAAGTCTAACCAAGGTCTCACTTTTGGGGACCCTAGGTTCATGGAAGGAAATGGAGGCTCACATAGTTATGGGTTTGCCTTTGGAGACTCAGGATTCATAGAGAATGATGGAAATCCCTCAAGGCCTTTCACGCCAAGCCCAACAACTAAGGAAGCCTAACTCATCTACAATGAGGTGGAACGGGCTATAGAGGAAAAGATAAGCATAGAGGCTCAAAGGCCCATTCATATGGTATGCTCTTTATGGCAAGAGGATGTCCAAACATCCTAGAACATGCAAGATCATGCCAACCAGCCCAAGAATAGACCCAAGTTCACGTCCAAGAAGAGCTCCATTATGGATTTTAATCTTTTGGATGTAACTTTATCTTTATTAGCTTTATTTAGCTTATGATTATTTTTACTGTGATTTAACTAGCTTTCAGTTTTATTTTAGAATAATGTAAGATGCCAAGTATATTATAAACTTGAGCATCAAGTCATAAGAAGTTCAATAGGAGTCTAGATAAGTCTAGAATATTTTAAGTTATTCTAGAATATTCTAGAAGTGTGTGTGTGTGCTTTAGGCGTGTGATAGAGTTAGATTAGGCGCCAATTTTGTCCAATATTATCCTAGATAAGGTTGGCTATCTTGTAACTAATCCATATTGGATTAGGAAGCCAATTGCAATCAGGATAAAGTTATTGTATCCAACTACCCTTTGGATAAGGAGTCCTAATCAAAGGAGGAGATGGAGTAGTAGGCGTCTAGCATTAGAAGTCTTGGCTTGCACACCAAGCTAGCGTTAACTAGAAGTTGTAGGTTTGAGTCTAGTATAAATAGCCTAGGCTTGTCATCGAAGAATCTAGTTTATAAATATAAATCAAGCTTTGAGCTTACCCCCTAGAGTGTTTGGATAAACCTCCCTATTTTCTTCTATTGTATCTTGACATGGCACCTAAGTGGTTAGGAAGAGCTTGATCCTAGGTTGCGGTTTAGATCAAGTTAGCCCTAGGTTGTCTAACTTGTGGATTCTAGTTAGAAGCTTTGTTTATCCAATTTTATCTTTCTGTCAATAGAGTTAAGATAATTTCCCTCTGATCTTTCTATCAATATAGAAGATAAGCCCTTTGATTACCCCCTCCATCCAAACGTCTCTCTCCCATCCTCCCTCTCAATCGTTCACTCTCTCTCTCTCTCTCTCTCTCTCTCTCACACAAAAGCCTCCACAAACTCCCTCTCTCTCCATAACAACCTTCCAACAACCTTTTCTCTCTCCTCCAACAAACTCCCTCCATCAATACTTTACCACCTCACAAAATACCTCACGCCATCCCTCCATACCCCCTTAGTAATTCGTCCACCTCTCTCCCACAAGCCCTCATCAAGAATCCCTCTTCCCTATTCAAGATTCAATTCTTATTGATTCTTAAATCCACGAAAGTCCTCACGATAAAATAGCCTGTTTTCCCTCCACTTTCTCTCTCCTATTCATGTGAACCATCCCCTCTTCTATCGTAATTCACGTGAAGTGTCCCATGTTGAGATTAGTTGCACGTCTCCCTTGATGTGTAATTAATCAATATACAATCTTTGATCCCATTATACATCACTAGGGTGTAGGGACGAGAGATTGGAATGTGTTTAGACTAGATTGTGTTTGGGTTTTGGGGTTCTTTGTGGAGTTTATGGGAGAAGAAATCGCTTAAGTCAAAAATGAATATTTGTGAACGTGTGATGGGGAGATTGTGGGGGATGAATTTGTGATGGAAAGATTGCAAAAAGATGGTGCAAGAACTAAGAGAATCATACTCCTAAGCTCTGATACCGCTTTTGATGTATAATGGGATCCAAGGAGATCACATTACACACGAAATCAGGATTTGTGAGAACCATGATAAGAATCTTTCTTTTCTATGTTCTTAAGGATCAAACGAAAGAATGAAAGATGATAGAATTCAAAAGAACAATGGAAATATTACCAATGAACGATTGAATGAACGAATGATAGAATGGGATATGGTTTGAGAAACTGTTAAAGATATAGGCACACCACTTCAAGAAGATCTTCAACTCTTCCTATCACCAACCAAGCTAGCCAAGCAAGGAATAGAAGAAGAGATTTGGGCGATTCCCTAGAATGGAGAATCGTTTCTAGCAAAGCTAGAGAGAACTCAAAAGCATGTAGCCTTTAGAAGTTTGATTTGTAATACTTTGTGAATGATGAATCAATCAATACAAGGGCCTCCCAAGGGGTCTATTTATAGTATATTAGAAGCCCCCTAGGCGTGTACAATCAAGAATACAATGATCTCCTAGCTTACAGCATCTATTACAAACATGACATCATAAAGAATCAAAATATACATAGCTAGAAAGAAACATTGATATCTTCCTCAATTCTTCTCCAAACTACAAGATTCGAAAATCATTGGAAAGCTCTTTTGATGTAGAACATTCGGCTCTAGGCTGTCTTTCACAATAGCTTTATGGTTCTTGAGATATGGAGCAAAGTATTCGATTGCAATTAATGAAATCTTCCATTAGTGAGAGGGATGTGAGTGATTGAAGCTCCTTTTCAATGTAAGCTTGTATTTGGTTCCCATGATGCCTATTTGGGACCAAATATACATCACTTTGGTACGTTATTTGTTTGGTCTTAATGATTGGATTCGTAATATTGTTGAATTACATTCCTATCAATCTTTGGATGAATTAAGTTCTTTGGCCTTAAAAGTTGAAAGGCAAAGAAAAGAAAGGGGAAAAGAGTCCACGTTCAAATACCAAACAAACTACAAACAAACCTATCCCACACACCCATACACTCCACAACAAAAACCCTCATTACCCACAAAACAACCCTACAACAAAGCTCCACAAAATCAGCCCCCATCCATTCCCAAACCTCACGTTCAAGAAACCAAACCATTAGCTCCAAGAAGATGTTTTCGTTGCCAAGGATTAGGTCACTATGCCTCGGCGTGTCCTAACAAAAGAGTAGTATCTTTGGTTGAATATCAAAGTGCTTTATATGTTGAACCAGAGTGTAATTAAAGTGAACATGAAGAGGAGGTTGATGAGACCATTGGCGCAAATGAGGTAGAAAGTATAGAAGAAGCGGATGAAGTAGAAATGTTGGTAGTAAGAAGGGCTCTAAGTGTTGCTTCTGTACCAAACGAGCAAGATCAAAGGGAAAACATATTCCATTCAAGGTGTACTATTCAAGGCAAGGTTTGTTCCCTAATCATTGATGGAGGAAGTTGCACTAATGCTGCTTCAACAACCATGGTGAATAAGCTACAATTGGAGGTTAGTCCACACCCATCCCCTTACACAATTCAATGGCTAAGTCATGGGAAGGATATTCGTGTGGACCATCGTGTGCTTGTCAGTCTTTCCATTGGTAAAAACTATAAAGATTGTATTTGGTGTGATGTAATTCCAATGGATGCTTGTCATATATTGCTTGGAAGACCATGGTTATTTGACAGCATGTTACTCATGATGGGAGATCAAACACCTACACGTTTATTGTCAACAAAAAGAAGATCAGATTGGCTCCTTTAACACCATCCTCTATCATACGTCCACCAAAACAACAACAAGAGAAGAAGACCAATATTGTGACCTTTATGAAGGCCGAGCACCATGAGTTCCAAGAGCACAAAAGTCTTATTCTAACAAACTTGGAAGAGGAGGAAGCGTTCCCAACAATTGATCATTCACGCCTCCAACCTCTTTTGGAACATTTCAAACATTTGTTCCCAAAAGAGATGCCAAAGGGATTGCCTCCAAGAAGAGAAATTGAACACAAGATTGATCTAGTTCCGGGTTCAATGCTCCCCAACAAACCGGCCTACCGAATGAACCCAAAGGATGCACAAGAAGCTCAAAGGCAAGTAGATGATCTTTTGTCCAAAGGCTTGGTGCGTGAAAGTATGAGTCCATGTGTCGTTCCCGTTTTGCTTGTACCAAAGAAAGATGGATCTCAACGAATGTGTATGTATTGCCGAGCCATAAACAAGATCACAATCAAGTATAGGTTTCCAATACCTCAACTAGAAGATCTACTTGATGAATTACATGGAAGTGTTGTGTTCTGTAAAGTTGATTTGAGAAGTGGATATCATCAAATTCACATTCATGAAGGAGATGAGTGGAAAACGACATTCAAAACAAAAGAAGGCTTGTATGATTGGCTTGTAATGCCATTTGGCCTTACTAATGCACCATCTACTTTTATGCGTCTTATGAATCACGTATTAAAGCCTCTTATTGGCAAGTGTGTAGTAGTTTACTTTGATGATATTCTTGTATATAGCAAAAGTGAAAGAGAGCATGTAAAGCATTTAGAGTTGGTCATGTACATTTTGGAGAAGGAGCAACTCTACGCCAACATGGAGAAGTGTCACTTTTTCTCATCCAAGGTCGTGTTCCTTGGATATGTTCGTTCAAGAGAGGGCATACAAGTGGACAAGGAGAAAGTGAAAGCTATTCAAGAATGGCCTACACCAACAGCTATTCATGAGGTACGAAGCTTCCATGGTTTAGCATCATTCTATAGAAGATTCATAAATAATTTTAGCTCCATACTTGCACCTATGACCGAATTGTTGAAGAAAAAGGAGTTTTCATAGAGTAGGAGTGCAAATGAAGCGTTTGAATTGATAAAGGAGAAATTATGTCATGCACTTATTCTTGCTTTACCTTGTTTTGACAAAGTCTTTGAAGTTGAAGTTGATGCAAGTGGAGTTAGAATTGGAGCCGTTCTATCCCAAGAAGGCCGACCTCTTGCTTTCTTTAGTGAGAAGTTGAATGAAGCCAAGAGGAAGTATAGTACATATGATAAAGAGTTCTATGCAATTATAAGAGCTCTTGAGCATTAGCGACATTATCTACTAAGTGGTGAATTCATTCTACATAGTGATCATGAAGCACTAAACTTCATTCAAGGGCAACACAAGCTTAATCCAAGACATGCTAAATGGGTTGAGTACATGCAAGGATTTCACTTCATGATAAAGCATAAGGCGGGACACCTCAACAAAGGAGCGGATGCTTTATCTAGGAGGTACTTACCCACTCATATTCTTGATTCAAGAGTCCTTGGTTTTGAACATATTAAAGGGTTATATGAGAATGATGAAGATTTCAAGGAGGTTTATCAGCTTTGCAAGAAGCATCCCCACCAACTCTTTCATATTGAGCATGGATTTCTTTTTAAAGGAAATCAACTATACATTCCAAAGAGTAGCATTCGTGAGTTGTTGATTATAGAAGTCCATTGAGGATCATTAGCTGGTCATTTTGGCATTGAGAAGACTTATTTGATGATGAAAGAGCATTATTTTTGGCCTAGTATGATCAAAGATGTTGAGCATATGGTTAAAAGGTGTAATACTTGCAATATCTCAAAAGCTCATACCTTACCACAAGGCTTGTACACTCCTTTGCCTATTCCACATAGTCCATGGGAAGATGTGAGTTTAGACTTCATTGTGCGTCTACCAAGAACTCAAAGAGGCAAGGATTCAATCATGGTAGTCGTTAATAGGTTTTCAAAGATGGCACACTTCATTCCATGCCATACAACCTATGATGCTAGTAAAGTTGCAAATCTATACTTTGAAGAAGTAGTGAAGTTACATGGTATTCCAAAAACCATGGTGAGTGATAGAGATGCAAAGTTCCTTAGTCATTTTTGGCTAACATTATGGAAGAAGCTTGGTACGAAATTGAAGTTTAGCACCGCATGTCATCCCCAAATGGATGGTCAAATAGAAGTTACAAATCGTACGTTGGGAGCTTTACTTCGAGCATTGGTTAGTAAAGACAAGAAAGGGTGGGATACTCTTTATGTCATGCTGAGTTTGCTTTTAATATAGTCCAAGTAAAGCAACGGGTTTATCACCATTTAAAGTGGTTTATGGAAGAAACCCTCTCCAATCGATGGACCTTACACCTGTTTCTACATCAACAAAGTTTAGCTTTGAAGCTAATAAAAGGGTGGAAGAGATTAATAAGTGATGTATTACCGGAACAAGAAAGGTTCTTAATTCCGATGATACTTGAAACACGTGTAACGAAACAGGGAAGTGGGCGTGGTTCACGAGATTAGGCTGGAAAAGAGAGGAGTAGTTCTCGTGAAAGGGGTTCCTTGTGGAAGCTATTTTGCCGTGAGGGCTTTTGTGGTTTCAAGATTCAAGAAAGGATGAATCTTGAACGGGAAAGAGGGAAAGATTGGTGAATCTTGGATGAGGTTTGGGTGAGAGTTGACGTGAGGTAGGGGAAGAGAGGGAGAAGGTTGACGTTTGGTTTGATGGAGAGGGAGTGAATAATAGGTTGTTGGATGAGACAGAGAGTTTGTTGGAAAGCTGTTATGGAGAGAGAAAAGAGAGCAAGTGGCGTTTGTGAGAGGAGGGAGAGGAGTGACGCTTTGTGGGGGAAGAGAGGAGGTGGAAGGTGGCGTTGTGTTGGATAGATAGGAGGTAGGGATTTGGTTGTGACTTAACTATATTGATAGAAAGCTCACAAAGTAATTACCTTAACTATATTGATAGAAAGGTAAGAACGGATATAACTAGGTTTCTAACTTGAATCTACAAGATAGACAACCTAGGGCTAACTTGATCTAGACCGCAACCTAGGATCAAGCTCTTCCTTACCACTTGGGTGCCATGCCAAGATACAATAGAAGAATGGGGGTGAGAGTTTATCCAAACACTCGAGAGAAAGCTAAAAGCTTAACTATGTTCATAATTCAAAAGGGTGTGTTTGCCTTGAGAGGCTACAATCCTATTTATACTAGGACAGTCCTTAAGGGACTAGAACTCCTACTTGACGTGCAAGCCAAGCTTCCCTAACCTTAGGAGACTCTAACTTGGCGTGTAATCCAAGTAGAACTCCTTAACCTAGACGCTATAACACTCCTACTCTCCCTTGGATTAGGAATCCTTATCCTAGGGGAGTTTGTTATAACTAACCTTATCCTAGTTGTTATTGGCTTCCTAATCCAATTTGGATTTGTTACAAAATAGCCAACTATATAGGAATCAAGAACAGTGATGCCTAACTAACTAAACCACACGAAAATATTAATCCTAGGATGATCAAGTTTATAATTCACTTGTCATATTACATTATTCTAAAAAAATAAAACACACCAAAAACTATTAAAAGATAAATTACATCCAAAAATCAAGATTATAAAATTAGCTTGGAATTCTTGACTTGGACGTTGGTTTCTTGGGCTTGACGAGATGATTGGCCCGACTTTAGGATGTTTGGACATCCTCTTGAAATAATAAGCACACCATGTGAATGGGCCTTTGCAATTCCACTTTGTATCCTCCTTCTTTAATCCACCTTTTGTAAATGATCCGATTCTTCCTTACTAGGCTTGTATTGGACGAAGTCCTTTGATGAAGGACCCTGTATGTATGATGGATCTTTGATTGGGCCCAAGGGAATAAGCGTGGGCTGATTTCCATCATTTCCCCTTAATTGAAAGAAGTTTGTCCTCAAACTTTGAGGTTCAAGTTCAAAGACTTCAACTAACCCAACTGTAATCTTCACGTGGATCATACCTCCACATGAACCATGATTGAGCCAATGACTTCCTCGTGAATCAGAACCTTTACGTGTACCTCCATATTGTGGAAGATTCGATCTGTCATACTCTTGCTATGTAAGAATGTGTCATGGATACACTTGCCGATGAAGGACTTCAGAACCTGATTCATAAGTCTCTTAATAAAAGAAAGAACATAGATTAGGTCACAAGGTGTGACTAGTATGGGTAGACTTCTTGGGATTTCAGCAGCAGTAATCCCTAATTTATTCTGAATCAAGTGAGTTTCCTTCTTCTTGGCGATCACTAGGGCACTTGAATGATCAACTTGTTTTCCAATGTTGCCTTTGGCGTGAGCAACGGATGAATTTCTAACCCTTAGAGTAGAACTAGGGTTCACGTGACCTTCTGCAGATGAAAGCTCACGGTTGACTGGACTCCTTGTAGGCTTGTACTACTGAATCCTCGTCATTGGCAGCAGTAAGGGGATTCTTTTCAGAATTGACGTGGCCAAGACTGGGTGGAACAACCTCCTTTTGTTCACTAAACTCAGGGCGTTCAGTGATCATGAAAGATATGATCTTTGAGTCACTTTTAGGAGCCAATTGTGATGCCTTTAGGGGAGCCAATGTAACCCTTTTGTTCTTCACCATCAGGGTGTAAGTATTAGCTCTTCCATCGTGTGTAACACTCCTGTCAAATAACCTTGGTCTTCCAAGCAAGATATGACAGGCATCCATAGGTAGTACATCATACCAAATAGAATCTTGATAAGAGTTTCCAATAGAAAAGCTTACCAAACAGCTCAGATTCACTTTCAAGCCTTTACCCTAGTTGAGCAACTAAACAGTATAGGGCGTGGGATGTGGGCTTGTAGGGAGCTGTAGCTTGTTCACCATAGTAGTTGAAACTGCATTAGTACAACTTCCACCATCGACGATCAAAGAACAGACTTTCCCCTACACAAAATAACGAGAATGGAAGATAGCTTCCCGTTGTTGCAAATCTTCTGGAACTGGGGAGCTATTGAGTACTCTCCTCATAACCAGCATCTCGCCTTGATCTGGTTCTTCCACGACCTCTTCTTCAGATTCGTTATGACAGGCGTGTGGTTCCTCTTCTACATCCGTCGGTTCAGGTTCAAAGAGAGCGTTTTGGAATTCTAGCTGTGTGATTGCTCTCTTGTTTGGACACTCCGAAGCAATGTGACCGAGCCTTTGACACTTAAAGCACCTCTTTTTATCTGTAGGTGGAACTGGAACAGATCTTTGAACAGTTTGAGGAGTAGGGTTAGGCGTTTTTGTGGCGGACGGATGGGAATGGGTTTGGCTTTTTTGTGGAGTGTAGGATTGAGGCGAATAGGAAGTTCTTTGGGAACTAGGGTTCCTGCTAGGTGTCTCCTTACCTCTTCTTTTCTTTTGCTGTTCCACTTTGTTAGCCAAAGTACTCAAATCATCAAGAGTTTCATAAGGTTGAAGTTCCACCACATACCTTATGTTTTCGTTCAAACCAGCAAGATACCTCACAAGAGTTTGAGGTTCATCTTCTTTCAGATAACACCTCCTGAGTAGGTGTTCGAATTCTTTAGTGTACTCTTCAACATATTTGGTCCCTTGGGAGAGTTGTTGCAGTTTGAAGTAGTTATCCTTGAAATAACTCACTGGAAGAAACTTGGAGTTGAGTTTCTTCTTCATCTTTTCCCAAGTGCGAATCTTTCCTTTCCCGGCATGCTGTCGCTTCTTCTGTATGTTAGTCCACCTTATGCTAGCATGCTTTCGCAGTTTAAGAGCAATATACTTGACTTTCTTATCATCAGCAATATCTTTCAATTCAAAGACTCTTTCGACAGTTTGAATCAAATCAAGAAAGATTTCAGGATCAAGATTACCGTCGAATTCAGGAATATCAACTTTGAGGTCAAGCTTTTCTTCTCTTGGGGGACGTCTAGGGCGACGTGAGCTCCTGGACTAGTGGATTGAGTATTCAGCTTCACTAGGACTGTCAGGAATGTCCTCTTCTTCAGGTTCACGGGGTGTCCTGAATTGCAGGTTCATGTACCGCTTCAGTTGATCAGAAAGATAGGCTATCCTTCGTTCCAATTCCATCTTTTCAAGCTTCCATCGCTCAGTAGGATCTTCACCCTCATTGCTCGAGGTTCCAGATGCCATAGGATGGTGTTTGGAATGTCAGATTGGCACTGAAGGTTTGAAGGTTATGTGTTTGGGCTTGCAGGTTTAAGCTTTGGACTTGCAGGTCAGGCTTTTAGACTTGCAGGTTAAGCTTTGGACTTGCAGGTTAGGCTATTGGAATTGAAAGTTACGTGTTTGGTTTACACTCAACACTAACCTAGAGCTCTGATACCACTTTTGATGTATTACCGGATCAAGAAAGGTTCCTAATTCCGATGAATCATGAAGCACGTGTAACCAAATAGGAAAGAGCGGGTGGTTCACGAGATTAGGCTGGAAAAGAGAGGAATAGTTCTCGTGAAAGGGGTTCTTTGTGGAAGCTATTTTTCCGTGAGGGATTTTGTGGTTTCAAGATTCAAGAAAAGTTGAATCTTGAACGGGAAAGAGGGAAAGATTGGTGAATCTTGGATGAGGTTTGGGTGAAAGTTGACGTGAGGTAGGGGCAGAGAGGAAGAGGGTTGAGGTTAGGTTTGATGGAGAGGGAGTGAATAGGTAGTTGGATGAGAGAGAGATTTTTTTGGAAAGTTGTTATGGAGAGAGAAAAGAGAGCAAGTGGTGTTTTGTGAGAGGAGAGAGAGGAGTGACGCTTTGTGGGGGAAGAGAGGAGGTGGAAGGTGGCGTTGGGTTGGATAGATAGAAGGTAGGGATTTAGTTGTGACTTAACTATATTGATAGAAAGCTCACAACGTAATTACATTAACTATATTGATAGAAAGGTAAGAACGGATAGAACTAGGTTTCTAACTTGAATCCATAAGATAGACAACCTAGGGCTAACTTGATCTAGGCCGCAACCTAGGATCAAACTCTTCCTAACCACTTGGGTGCCATGCCAAGATACAATAGAAGAAAGGGGGTGAGAGTTTATCCAAACACTCGAGAGAAAGCTAAAAGCTTAACTATTTTCATAATTCAAAAGGGTGTGTGTGCCTTGAGAGGCTACAATCCTATTTATACTAGGAGAGTCTTTAAGGGACTAGAACTCCTACTTGGCATGCAAGCTAAGCTTCCCTAACCTTAGGAGACTCTAACTTGGCGTGTAATCCAAGTAGAACTCCTTAACCTAGACGCCATAACACTCCTACTCTCCCTTGGATTAGGAATCCTTATCCTAGGGGAGTTTGTTATAACTAACCTTATCCTTGTTGTTATTGACTTCCTAATCCAATTTGAATTAGTTACAAAATAGCCAATTCTATCTAGGAATCAAGAAGAGTGACGCCAAACTAACTAAACCACACGAAAATATTAATCCTAGGATGATCAAGTTTATAATTTACTTGTCATCTTACAATATTCTAAAAAATAAAACACACCAAAAACTATTAAAAGATAAATTACATCCAAAAATCAAGATTATAAAATTAGCTTGGAATTATTGACTTGGACGTTGGTTTCTTGGGCTTGACGAGATGATTGGCCCAACTTTAGGATGTTTGGACATCCTCTTGAAATAATAAGCACACCATGTGAATGGGCCTTTGTAATTCCACTTTGTATCCTCCTTCTTTAATCCACCTTTTGTAAATGATCCGATTCTTCCTTGTTGGGCTTGTATTGGACGATGTCCTTTGATGAAGGACCCTATATGTATGATGGATCTTCAATTGGGCCTTCTTGTTTGGGCCCAGGGGAATAAGCATGGGCCGATTTCGATCAAGAAGCTTCATGAAGAAGTTCGTGAGAAAATCTTGAAGTATATACAAGATGTGGCAAGTAAAGTGAATAGAACAAGGAAGAAGATTGTATTTGAACCAGGAGATCTTGTTTGGATTCACTTGAAGAAAGAGAGATTTCCTTCTAAAAGGAAAGCGAAGTTAGCACCAAGAGGTGATGGTCCTTATGAAGTTCTTGAGAAGATTGGTGATAATGCTTACAAACTTAAACTTGGTGAGGATTATGAAGGAAGTTGTACTTTCAATGTGAGTGATCTTAAGCCCTATTATGGAGGAGAAGAAGAACTTCCTAGTTTGAGGATAAACTCTTCTCAACTAGGGGGGAATGATGTATATTTGGTCCCCAAATACACATCATGGGAACCAAATACTAGCTTATATGGAAGAAGAGCTTCATTCACTCACATCACTCTCACTAATGGATGACTTCATCAAGTGCTATCAGATACTTTGCTATATATCTTAAGATCAATGAAGCTATTGGGAAAGTTATCCTAGAGCCAAAGATAGAACATTCAAAGAGCTTTCTAATGGTTTTTGAATCTTGAAGATTGTAGAAGAATTGAGTAAGATATCAATGTTTCTTTCTAGCTATGTACATTTTGATTCTTTATGATGTCATATTTGTAATAGATGATATAAGCTAGAAACCCTTGTAATCTTGTTATTGTACACGCCTAAGGGGTTCTATTCTACTATAAATAGACCCTTTGGGATGCCTTGTAAACACATTATTCAATCATTCACAAAGTAATATAAATCAAACTTCTAAAGGCTACATGCTTTTGAGTTCTCTCTAGCATTTGCTAGAAACGATTCTCCCTCTAGGGAATCGCCAAATGATGTATGCAAGGTCCTAAGATCAGAGTATTGACCTCACAGTACACCACATTAACACAACTTGAGCACAATCTGGCCTCAAACAGAGAATCAAATACAATTGCACCCAAAATAGACCTCACAGAGACATTCAATTACAACCTCCTCTAAAACAGAGTATGAACACCAATGAACAAATGGATGAAATGGATGATGATAAAATGATGATCGGATGAAGAAACTTACAATCAAACAGTAACCGAAGATAGTCTTGAGGCTCAGCTGATACAGACCCACCACAGCTAGAACATCAAGGGCAATGGACTTGATGACCTCAATGGATACAGGCACACCACCATCGAGATTATCAAGCTCTACACCCACCACAAGGATTGCCAAATCCTGGCTATTGTAGTAGAATTAACCAAAATGAGTGTTTAACGTCACTCACAAACAAGAGGCTCAATCAAGGCACTCAAAATGCTATTAAATTCACTGATAGATGATCCTCACAAGCTGCCGATTACAATGTATTTAAACCTAGGGTTGAGCTGGATGATTAAGGGTTTCCCCTTGCTCAAGAAACTTTCCTAACCCAGCATTAAGCTACTAACTATCTTAGTAAGCTAATTAAGACCTCATTACAACCGGAGAACATCAAAATAAAATGAAATAAAAGACAACAAACGCGTTTTCTTTATTACAAACGGTTATATCACCTCACAAGCTGGAAATGGCCTCAACAGCTCAAAAGTCAGTCTTCATGGAGGACCTCAATGCTGGATCACCTCACAGAACTGGAATATCCTCAACAGTTCCAAAAGTGATGTCTTTATAGAGGACCTCAGAACTGGCAAACATCTTGACTGAGCTGGAAAGTCCTCAACAGCTCTAAAGTGAAGTCTTCAAAGCGCTGGTGAGGACCTCAATCCAAAGATATGGAATTGAGAAATAGCCTCACTGGTTGGCTGCTGCTGTTGGTGATGATGTTGCTGTTGTTGGACGACCTCATGAGTTGTTAGACCATCATAAAGCACTCTTTGATATCAGTGTTTGATGTGGTTGATGATGGCCTCAATGTTGATGTTGGTGAGGTCGTTGCTGCTCCTGATGTTGATTCTAATGGAGGACCTCCATCATCCTCCCAAGGTTGAGGAAAGTTTGTCCTCAAACTTGGAAGGTCTTCATGCTCTGGAAAGTAAGGCCTCAAATCTGCAACGTTGAATGTAGAACTGCCTCCATACTCTCCAGAAAGGTCTAACTTGTAAGCATTGTCTCCAATCCTCTCTAGCACTTCAAAAGGTCCATCTGCTCTTGGGGTCAACTTTCCCTTCCTCTTGCTTGGAAATATGTCCTTCCTTAGATGAATCCACAATAGATCTCCTGGAATGAAAACCATCTTCCTCCTATGCTTGTTTGCTGATGTAGAAACTTGCTCAGAATACTTGATGATCTTCTCCCTGACTTCCTGATGAAGCTTCTTGATGTCCTCTGCATGTTTACCTACTTCATAACTAAACCTCACAGAATTTGTTAGTAGGGATAAATCCAATGGAGTTATAGGATTTCTGCCATAGACAACCTGGAATGGGGAAAGGCTAGTTGCCTTTGATGGTGCTCTATTGAAAGCAAATTCAGCAAGAGACAAGAGAGTGTCCCATCCTGTTTTGTTTGTGGATATCAGTGACCTCAATTGTGTTCCAAGTGTCCTGTTTGTGACCTCTGTTTGCCCATGAGTTTGGGGGTGACAAGTTGTGCTATACTTCAATTCTGTACCCAACTTCTTCCAAAGAGTAACCCAAAAATGACTTAGGAACTTGACGTCCCTATCTGAAACCATGCTCCTGGGAACTCCATGTAACCTCACTACCTCCTGGAAATACAATTCAACTACCCTCACAGCATCATAAGTAGTATGGCATGCAATAAAGTAAGCCATTTTACTAAATCTATCCACAACTACCATGATTGAATCTTTCCCTCTTTGAGTTCTTGGTAGACCAACAATGAAGTCTAGGCTGATGTCCTCCCAAGGACTGTTTGGAACTGGCAAAGGTGTATATAGCCCTCGAGGTAAGCTATGACTCTTTGCAATCTGATATGTAGCACACCTCCTGACCCAATGCTCAACATCCTTCCTCATTTTAGGCCAACAATAATGTTCCTTCAGCATAAGAAGGGTCTTCTCAATACCAAAATGTCCTGCCAAGCAACCTCCATGAACTTCAGAGATCAACAACTCTCTAAAACTGCTCCTTAGAATACATAACCTTGCTCCTTTGAAAAGAAATCCCTGGTCTATGTGGTATAGACTTTGAGGATGTTCCTGACATTTCTGGTACAACTCTCCAAAATCTTCATCATTCTCATACAAAGATTTCAACTGTTCAAAACCAAGAACTCTTGCATCCAAAACTTGCAACAACAAATACCTCCTGGATAATGCATCAGCTCCTTTGTTAAGCTTTCCAGGTTTGTCATGGATCACAAAATGAAATTGCTGCATGAACTCCACCTAAGTAGCATGCCTAGTGTTGAGTTTATGCTGCCCCTGAATGAATTTGAGGGCCTCATGATCACTGTGCAGAATAAATTCAGCTCCAATCACATAATGCCTTCAATGTTGCAAAGCTCTAATGATAGCATAAAACTCCTTATCATATGTACTGTACTTCCTCTTAGCCTCATTGAGTTTCTCACTGAAATAAGCTACTGGTTTGCCTTCTTGAGTCAACACTGCTCCAATGCCCACGCCTGAGGCATCACACTCCACTTCAAAGACTTTGGCAAATCAAGGTAATGCCAAAACTGGTGCTGAGGTTAACTGTCTTTTGACCTCTTCAAAAGCTTTCTATGCAGCTAGTGTGCAAGTAAAACTCTTCCCCTTCACTAATTCAGTCATAGGAGCTAAAATAGTGTTGAAGTTCCTCACAAACCTCCTGTAAAAAGATGCTAAACCATGAAAACTTCTGATCTGCTGGATTGATGTTCGATTTGGCCACTCTATGATGGCTTTAACCTTCTCTTCATCCACTTGAATTCCCTCTGATGTCACAATATAACCAAGGAATATAACATGACTAGTGAAGAATTGACACTTCTTGAGGTTCCCATACAACTGCTCTCTACTCAAGATCTCCATAACACTCCTCAAATGATTCACATGATGCTCCTCAGACTGGTTATAAATGAGTATATCATCAAAATAAACAACAACACACTTCCCAATCAAAGGTTTTAAAACTTGGTTCATAAGCCTCATAAATGTTGAAGGTGCATTTGTCAAACCAAAAGGCATAACTAACCACTCATACAGACCTCCCTTAGTCTTAAAGGTTGTCTTCCACTCATCTCCCTCATAAATTATGATCTGTTAATATCCACTTCTCAAATCAATCTTTGAAAACACAGTTGAGCCATGGAGCTCATCAAGCATATCCTCAAGTCTTGGAATAGGATATCTATACTTGATAGTAATTTTGTTGATGGCTCTACAATCAATACACATCCTTTGACTTCCATCTTTCTTTGGGACCAATAAAGCTGGTACTGCACAAGGGCTCAAACTTTCTCTGATCATCCCTTTCTCCAACAACTCATCAACTTGCCTCTGGATCTCATTGGTTTCAGCTAGGGTCATTCTATAGGCTGGTTTGTTTGGTAAGACAGATCCTGGGATGAGGTCAATTTTATGCTGGATGTTTCTTTTAGGGGGTAAACCTGGTGGCATTTCCTTTGGAAAAACATGTAGGTATTGGTTTAGGATGGGTTGGAATAAAGGATGGCTATTTTGTGGGGCTGGCTCATTTTGTTAGGCTGGTTCTTCATCAAGATCAAGCAAAAGTAACTCCTTCTGTTCACAGAACTTATGATATTCAGCAGGTAAAATCACATCAAGGGATGGTTCAACAATCAGGTTCTTGGTTATTTTTGTGAGCTGGGATGGTTTAAGTGGGGTGAGGACAATTTTTTTGTGGTTTAGGTTAAGGGAATAAGTATTGGCTCTTCCATCATGGTTAACAGATCTATCAAACAACCAAGGTGTTCCCAACAATAAATGACATGCATCCATAGGTATAACATCACACCACACTTCATCTTTATAAACAGAACCAATTGAAAAATTCACAAGGCATCTAGATGAGATTTTGATACCTCTGCTTTGACTTAACCACTGGATGGTGTAAGGTGCTGGATGAGGACAGGTTTGCAAATTCAGCTTTTGCACCATAGTCTGTGATGCTGCATTGGTACAGCTGCCTCCATCAATAATCAATGAACAGATGTTCCCATAAACAGTGCATCGAGTGTGAAAAATATTCTCCCTCTGCTGAGCTTCCTCATCAACTGTTGAACTGCTAAGGACCCTCCTGATCACAAACATTTCACCTTCATCAGGTATGGCCTCAACTTCCTCTTCATCATATATAGGATCTCCTTCAGGTTCATCAAACTGTTCCTCCTCAACAACTGTCTCAGGTTCAACAAACAATGCTGCTTGATATTCTGCTAAGGTCACTGCTCTTCTGTTTGGACATTCTGAGGCTAGATGTCCAAGTCCTTAACATCTAAAGCACCTCCTCTCAGGGAATGGTCGATTGGTAGGGACTGGGGTTCTTTGTGGGGGATTTTGGGATTGTGTTTGAGGTGGTTTAGGGGTTGCATATCTGGTTTGTGGTTGTGGTGATGGATAGGTTCTTTTGGGTGGGTTATAGGATTTGTGGTAATGATCTGATTTGGTTTGAGGATAGGTTTTGGCTGGATACTTGCTTCCATACTCCTTGCTTTGGGCCTTCTTCTGCTGTTCCACCTTATGAGCCAAAGAACTCAGCTTATCAAGTGAATTATACATCTGCAGCTCGACCACATATCTGATGCTTTCATTCAACCCTCCAAGATACCTCACATAGGTCTGAATTTCATTCTCCTTCATATTGCACTTGCACAACAGATGTTCAAACTCCTTGGTATACTCCTCAACAGATTTGCTACCCTGGACAAAGAGTTGAAGCTTGAAATAATTCTCCTTCATGTAACTTTCAGGTAAGAACTTCTCCTTGAGCATCTGCCTCATTTCAACCCATGTACGCACTTTAGGTTCATTTATCTCCACTCTCCTCCTTTGCAAGTTGTTTCACCATGTAGATGCATATTTCCTCAGTTTCAATGCAACCAACTTCACCTTGTTCTCATCAGACAACTCCCTCAAATCAAACACTCTCTCCAGTGTTTGCAACCAATCCAAAAATACATAAGGATCCAACTCTCCTCCATATTCTGGAATATCTATTTTGAAATCCAATTTCTCAACTCTTCTGTTTTCCCCTCACTCCTACTCCTGGATTCACTAACACTACTCCTAGGTGATCTCCTTACATTCCTCCTTCTTCTGTGATACCTAGGTCTTCCTCCTCCCTCTCCAGATCCACTAAAAGGGTTCTTCTCTTCTTTTTCTTCAGACTCCACAACAGATTCTCTATTCATCTCTCTCCTGTGCAACCTCATATAATATTGCAACTGTTCACTCATAATTTTCATTCTCCCTTCCATTTCCTCCTTCTTACTCAAGGCTTGTTCTGCTACTTCCTGAGGTGTTTTACTACAGCCCGACATTATAAAATGCACAAATAACTCAAACAGAACTTCCTCCAAGATGTTACTCAGCTCTGATACCAATTATGATGTATGCAAGGTCCTAAGATCAGAGTATTGACCTCACAGTACACCACATTAAGACAACTTGCACACAATCTGGCCTCAAACAGAGAATCAAATACAAATGCACCCAAACATGACCTCACAGAGACATTCAATTACAACCTCCTCCAAAACAGAGTATGAACACCGATGAACAAATGGATGAAATGGATGATGATAAAATGATGATCGGATGAACAAACTTACAATCAAACAGTAACCGAAGATAGTCTTGAGGCTCAAGCTGATACAGATCCACCACAGCTAGAACATCAAGGGCAATGGACTGGATGACCTCAATGGATACAGACACACCACCATCGAGATTATCAAGCTCTACACCCACCACAAGGATTGCCAAATCCTTGCTACTGTAGTAGAATTAACCAAAATGAGAGTTTAACTTCACTCACAAACAAGAGGCTCTATCAAGGCACTCAAAATGCTATTAAATTCACTGATAGATGATCCTCACAAGCTACTAACTATCTTAGTAAGCTAGGGTTGAGTTGGATGATTAAGGGTTTCCCCTTGCTCAAGAAACTTTCCTAATCCGGCATTAAGCTACTAACTATCTTAGTAAGCTAATTAAGGCCTCATTACAACCGGAGAACATCAAAATAAAATGAAATAAAAGACAACAAACGCGTTTTCTTTATTACAAACGGTTATATCACCTCACAAGCTAGAAATGGCCTCAACAGAAGTGAGTCTTCATGGAGGACCTCAATGCTGGATCACCTCACAGAACTGGAATATCCTCAACAGTTCCAGAAGTGATGTCTTCATAGAGGACCTCAGAACTGGAAAACATCTTCACTGAGCTGGAAAGTCCTCAACAACTCTAAAGTGAAGTCTTCAAAGCGCTGGTGAGGACCTCAATCCAAAGATATGGAATTGAGAAATAGCCTCACTGGTTGGCTGCTGTTGTTGGTGATGATGTTGCTGTTGTTGGACGACCTCATGAGTTGTTGGACCATCATAAAGCACTCTTGGATGTCAGTGTTTGATGTGGTTGATGATGGCCTCAATGTTGATGTTGGTGAGGTCGTTGCTGCTCCTGATGCTGATTCTGATGGAGGACCTCCATCACCAAATCTCTTCTTCTATTCCTTGCTTGGCTAGCTTGGTTGGTGATAGGAAGAGTTGAAGATTATCTTTTTACCTGCACCGGAATTGTAGACGATTCGATTGATTGACTAGAGTGGACTCCCCTGAACGCTTTTTAGTATCTGGTTAAACTCTTTGGATCGACCTAGCATTCTTTGTAGTAAATTAGTTCAGTGCGTGGTTGAACGCAAATCCCTGAGAGAGAACGATATTTTATTTCTACACAGATCCGTACACTTGCGGTACAAACACACCTATATGTTTTAGGTCTGTCAAGTTTTTGCCGCCGTTGCCGGGGATTTGTTTCCCCAATCGCCATTGGACGAACGTGCTCTAGGTGACTAGGTTATTTAATTTCTGTTATTTTTCTTTATTTTCCTTTATTACGTTTGGTATTCTTGTTTTTGTCTTTTTCAGGTTTATACAAAAAGATTTCTCTTTTGAGTACGATCCTCAGATCGAGCGCACACGCCGAGAGAGAAGGAAAAGAGCAAGGCTGGAGAAAGAATTTCAAGAAAACCAAGAAACGGACGAAGAAGAGCAAAAATCGGAATCGGAAAAGGAAGAAGAGATGGGAGAACAGCGACCAATGACATTCGGGCAATGTGTGACTCCCAATGTCACCAGACCGCAATCATCAATCAACGTTCCGACCATCCAAGCGAACGACTTCGAATTACGACAATCCTTGATCAACTTAGTATCCAAATCACCATTCCATGGATTGTCCAACGAAGACCCGAACCGACATCTTCGATTTTTTCGTCAAGCTTGTGACAGTTACAAGGCCAACTACGTGTCGGAAGACGCCATCAAATAGCGTCTCATTCCGTGTTCGTTGGAAGGCAAGGCGTGGGAGTGGCTCGATACACTTCCACCAAATTCGATCAGGACATTCGATGAACTCGCCAGCACCTTTTTGGCGAAATATTTTCCTCCAAGCAAGCTCACCAGCTTAAGGAATCAGATTTCTACATTCACGCAAGAGCCGGATGAGTCACTGTACGATGCTTGGGAGAGGTTTAAGGACATTCTTCGATAATGTCCTCAGCACGGGTTTGAGTAGTGGGTCCTGATCCAATCGTTCTACAATGGAGCAAACGAGTCAACAAGAGGAAGTATCCTCTCGGTAGCCGGAAGAAATATCTTAGGCAAAACAGTACCAGAAATCTAGACTTTGATTGAGAATCTGGCGAACAATTCTCGGCAATGGTCAAAACCCCGCTCTAGAGCGAGAGGTAAGCATGATTTTGATGTTATTTCGCTATTAACTGCTAAACTTCATTCGTTAGTGAAAAGAATAGACCACCAAGACTCGCCTGCACCCCTACTTTTATCATGTAATTTTTGTAATTCGACCGATCATGCGACACCTTCTTGTCCTAAAGAATTGGCCCATAACGACCAAACTCAACAGGTTCACCATGTTGACCAGGGGCCAAACCTAGAAGCTCTAGTGAAAAATCTTCTATCAACCCAGCAAGAACAAGCAGGGACAATTAAATGCCTTCTAGAAAAAATTGAAACCTTAACTAACCAGAATGAAAATTTGACTTCCCAAGCGACTTACTCGAATGACTCTTCTACCTCCTCCACCGATAGTGTATCAGGAGACTGTAGTGCCCTAACCCTTCGGAGCGGAAAACAATTAGAAGAACCCAAGCGAAGAATTCCTGAAAATACTTCGTCTGAACCAATTTCACATGACAACACTCCTGATAAGGACCCCGAGTCAGAAAAAGAATCACCTATAGATGAAACCGATAAGGGGAGGAAAAAGAAGGAACAGGAGCCGCCGGTAATAAAACAGAGAGTCTATGTACCAACACCACCTTACCCTCAGAGGTTAGTTAGTACGAAACATGATAAACATTTTGGGAAATTTATGGAAATAATAAAACAACTTCAGGTTACTATTCCATTCAATGACGTGATCACGCAAATGCCTATTTATGCGAAATTTCTCAAGGAAATACTTAGTAACAAAAGGAAATTAGAAGAGCACGAGATTATGGCCTTAAACGACTATTGTAGTGCGGCAATACAAAACAAGTTTCCAACCAAACTTAGGATCCCGGAAGTTTCACTATTCCTTGTCAAATAGGTAGCCTTCACGTTGACCGAGCACTATGTGACTTAGGATCTAGCGTTAATTTAATTCCTCACTCTATGTATAAGAAATTAGGAATAGGCGAATTAAAACCTACCACGATTGCACTGCAATTAGTCGATCGATCCATCAAATACCTGGTAGGTGTTTTACGTGGCGTACCCATTAAGATAGGGGAAATCTTCGTTCCAATAGATTTTGTTATTTTAGAAATGGACGAAGATTCACGAACACCAATCATCTTTGGTAGACCATTCTTAGCAACTTCGGGATGTTGTGTTGATGTTAAAAATTGGAAGATGACCTTTGATGTAGGATCGGACAAGATTGAATTCAATTTAAAGCATGCTGCGAAATTTGCCTCTTTTTCTGATGATTGTAATCTAACAGACTCTATTGAGGGAATTGTCACTGGCGCATCTACTAACGACCAGTTAAATGATCCACTTGAACTATGTCTGCTTAATGATTGGTCGGTGCAGGATGAAGAAGATGCTATAGCAGCCTATGCAAAGCTATTAGATGAGGCACCTGAGGTAATAAGTGAGCCTAAAGAGGAATATAAGTTAACTGAAAACCCTGACAGCGTGGAGCCTAAAGCCCCAGAAGTAGAACTGAAACCGTTACCAGACACACTACGATATGAGTTCCTAGGGCCAGACTCCACTTATCCTATGATTGTGAGTTCAACTTTGACAAAAGAGGAAACATCCTCATTATTGGAAGTTTTGCGAGCTCACCGAAAGGCGATTGGTTATGTCATCGATGATCTAAAGGGGATACATCCATCTTTCTGCATGCATAGAATTCTCCTTGAAGAAGACCATAAACCTTCAGTTGAACATCAAAGGAGACTCAACCCAAACATGAAGGAAGTAGTAAAGAAGGAGATATTGAAACTACTTAAGGCAGGGATAATTTATCCTATCTCAGACAGCGAGTGGGTTAGTCCTGTTCATGTAATCCCCAAAAAAGGAGGAATGATTGTAGTCAAGAATGAGAAAAATGAGTTAATTCCCACCAGAACCGTTACTGGGTGGAGGATGTGTATCGACTATAGGAAACTGAACAAGGCAACCAGAAAAGATCATTTTCCGCTACCATTTGTAGATCAAATGTTGGAGCGTCTAGCAAAGCATTCCTATTTTTGCTATTTGGACGGATATTCGGGATTCTTACAAATTCTGATTCACCCTAAGGATCAAGAAAACACAACCTTCACTTATCCTTATGGGACCTTTGCTTACAGAAGAATGCCTTTTGGACTATGCAATGCACCTGCCACCTTTCAGAGGTGTATGATGGCAATCTTCACCGAGTTTATTGAAGATATTGTAGAGGTTTTCATGGACGATTTCTTAGTTTACGGGACCTCATTTGACCTTTTCCTGCAAAATCTAAAACGGGTACTCCAAAGATGTGAAGAGGTGAACCTAGTGCTAAATACGGAGAAATGTCATTTTATAGTACAAGAAGGAGTAGTTTTAGGACATGTGATCTCTAACAAAGGAATTTCGGTTGACAAGGCCAAGGTTGAAGTAATCGAAAAACTACCTCCGCCAGTATCGGTGAAGGGTATTAGAAGCTTCCTAGGTCATGTGGGGTATTATCGACAATTTATCAAAGACTTTTCTAAAATAGCAAAACCTCTCACAAACTTACTTGCCAAGGATGTTGCGTTCGAATTCAATGAGGGATGCTTAGTTGCCTTCCTGAAATTGAAACAGGCTTTGGTATCTGCATCGATAATGCAAGCACCGGATTGGAATCTACCTTTCGAAATTATGTGCGACGCTAGCGATCACGTCGTAGGGGCAGTGCTAGGACAAAGAATTGATGGAAAACCTTATGCCATCTACTACGCTAGCAAAACTCTTGATGGAGCTCAGATGAATTATGGTACTACTGAAAAAGAATTTATAGCCGTGGTGTATGCCCTAGACAAATTTAGGCCCTATCTAATTAACTCCCAAGTCATAGTCTATACAGATTATGCAGCCATCAAGCATTTAATGACGAAGGCTGATTCGAAACCACGTCTTATTCGCTGTGTGTTATTACTCCAGGAATTTGACATAGAGATTCGAGACAAGCCTAGATTACAAAATGTAGTGGCCGACCATCTTTCAAGGCTTCAATCTGACTCTCCATTCAAGGATGACCTACCTATCAATGAGTGGTTTCCTCATGAACAACTCTTAGTTATAAATCGCCATTCAGCTCCGTGGTTCGCAGATTATGTGAATTACTTGGTTTGCGGAGTCCTTCCACCTGACCTGACTTATCAACAGAAAAAGAAATTCCTCTCTGATGTTAAAAGGTATGTTTGGGAAGAACCGCTATTATACAAACTTTGTGGTGATGGGATTTACAGGCGGTGTATACCCGAAGAGGAAGTGTGAAACGTGCTATTCCATCTCCATGCTACTCCTTTCGGTGGACATTTCGGACCCGACAAGACGGTAGCCAAGGTTCTTCAAGCAGGTTTCTATTGGCCTACTATTACGAGAGATGTCCGACGCTACATTATATGCTGCGACAGATGCCAAAGAACGGGGAATATATCTCGAAGAAATGAGATGCGTCAAACTGGAATGTTAGAAGTTGAATTATTCGACGTATGGGGAATAGATTTCATGGGTCCATTCCCACCGTCCCATAAGAATCTCTACATTCTAGTCGCGGTAGATTATGTCTCTAAATGGGTAGAAGTCATAACATCCCCAACTAATGACACAAAAACAGTCATCAAGTTCCTCAAAAAGAATATCTTTTCTAGATTTGGGACTCCTAGAGCGCTCCTTAGCGACAATGGAACCCACTTCTGTAACCGACCACTAGAGTCCTTACTAGCCAAATATGGAGTCAAACATAAGGTGGCAACACCTTATCATCCCCAAACTAGTGGTCAAGTCGAACTCTCGAATAGGGAAATAAAGAGCATTCTCGAGAAAACAGTTAATAGATCAAGGAAAGATTGGTCCCTAAAACTCGATGATGCGCTTTGGGCCTACAGAACCGCTTTCAAAACTCCTCTAGGCACCACACCCTATCGGTTAATATTCGGAAAAGCATGCCATCTCCCGGTTGAAATTGAGCATAAAGCTTTATGGGCCATTAAAACTCTTAATTTCGACCCTAAGATTGCGAAGGAAAAAAGAATTGTGCAACTTCAAGAACTTGATGAACTACGACAAGAGGCATATGAAAATTCCCGAATCTACAAGGAAAGAACCAAAACTTGGCACGATAAGCATATTATGAGAAGAAGATTTCAGGAAGGAGACATGGTGCTCATGTTCAACTCAAGGCTAAGATTCTTTCCCGGGAAAATGAAATCAAGGTGGACGGGACCCTACAAAGTAATATGCGCGTTCCCTCATGGAGCGATGGAGATTTGGGATGAGAATACTGGTTCATTTAACGTAAATGGGTAGCATTTGAAGCCATACTTAGCTGGAGACCCTGACCTCCAGTCAGCAAAAAGACTACTAGAGGACCCCGGCGAGTAGGGTCCGTAACAACGAGCTAACGACGTTAAACAAAGCAACCCCGGGGAGGTATGCTATTATCTACATACTTATTCCTCCCCACCTTTTTGTTTTTGTTTTAGTTCAATTACATTAACTTCAGTTTTTAATCCATAGCAATTTCTATTTTATTTTAATTTTGAAGTTTACTAATATATTTCTTTTAGTGTGTAGAGAAAAAGGAAGTAATTCGAGAAATTCATGGCTTTTATTGAATTTTTATTCCTAACCTAATAAATTTTATGTTGGTAGATATTTGTAGGAATTTTTGATGTGTCAAATTGTAGGGAAAATAAGGAGGAAACAAAGAAAAGGGAGAAAACAAGCAAAAATTAACGAGAAACGAGTGCACAAGATCGTGTAGGAAAATGCGACCAGCTTTTCCGTAATCGCCGCGTCACGCATGTAAAGTTTAGCGGGAGTTTTACAAAACGCAGGCTGCGTTTTGTAAAACACGGGTCGCGTTTTTCAATTTTTCCAGAAAATTTGCCCACTTCTTCAATTACTCGGCATTCCCCTTTTTCTTTCAAACACAATACTTCCCCCTCTTTTGCCCTAACCTCGCGACGCATCTGCCCCGAAATGCAACCCAAGCGCCACCCGCGCCTCCGACCACCACCGAGCCGCCGTCGACGACTCTCGCCGGCGCTTACCACCACAACCCTCACCTCTCTTTTCTGTCTCACTTCCTCTCACTTGCACTCTCAAACTTAGAATTTTCAAATTCCATCCCTCTTCCCTCTTCAACTCAAGGTATGGAATTCTCAACTCTTCCTCTTGTTCTTTGATTATGTACTTCATTCTTGGTATGAGTTTGGTTGAATGCTTAAGTTTATTGAGTAATTTGTTCAAATTATATCATGTATCATGCCCTAGATTAGGATTTCTTGGTTTAGGTTTGATTTTTGGATGAACTCTTGATTAGGGCTTGGTAGAGTTGTTTGATCCTTGATCTTTTTTGTTCCAGAATTGAGAGAATTATGTTGTTGGATGTGTTTAGAGAGCAATGTGATGATAAATTGAAGAATTTAGGTCTAAGTTTTGGTTGTGATTAAGTTGTGGTGTTATGCTCTGTTCTTGATAAGGTTTTGGGTTAAATTTATCTTGATTTCAATCCCTAAGTATCAAATAAGCATGGGGGGATTGATAGTACTAATCTTCGCATTATGATCATGATTATTTGATACCTAGGATTTGTCTTGGTTATTTTACTGATTTGTGAGTATTTTAGATGGCTAGAACTAAGAATCCTAGCTTCTCCGGAGCACCGGGTGATAACAATGAAGCCGGAGGAAGCCGAAAGCGCAAAGCTACGGCAGCAGAGAAGGGAAAGCAAAAGGCCACACCCTCAAAGGACTCTGATAACCCAAACCCCTTCAACTTTGAAGGGGAGTCCAAGAATAGGTATGAATCTCTTTCCCAAAGAGCCATCGTCTCTACTAAATACGTGCATGAACCTTTCCTGCGTAGTTGTGATATGCTGGATGATGTTGACTGGATGTTAGGCCGTTGTCACATGACCAGCATAGCTAAGTTAGGTGAACCGACCTATAGGGGGATCACCCTTGAGTTTCTTTCGACCCTAGTTGTGAACCTTCAGGGAAGGGATGGGGTTATTCGTTTTCGACTTTTGGGGGTAGAGAGCACCATGACCGTGTCCGAGTTTGCCCGTGCCTTTAGCCTTCCTGAACGAACATGCAGGAGTTCATTCCTTATACCCGTAGATTGGGATGGTAAGGGCTTCTTCTTCAGAATCTGAGGTTTCGATGATTGGGACCCTAGCAACACCCCTGCGACCAAAATTAGAAATCCCGTTATGAGGTATGTCTACCGCATACTCTCATGCGGCATTTTCGGGAGGCCAAGTAGCTCAAACAAAGCTACCCGGGCTGATTGCTATATGTTATACTCCATGTTGGATGCCGACGCTCGTGCCGACCCCGCAGCTATGTTAACTCACCATCTTTCTAGCGTCGCCACCTCAACCAACAACGGCATTGCCATAGGAGGCTATATTACTCACCTTGCACGCCAGTTTGGCTTTAGGCCACCTAGGAATCCCACTGACCTAGTCCAGGGTAGCTTATTCTTGGATGGGGACCAGTGCAATTACTTTGGCTTGTGCAAGTTTGATAAGGACTCGCGTTGCATTTGAATCTATCCCAACAACGCTAGATTCCCTGTGCCTAACCCCCACACCTCACCCCAAGTCGCTGAGAATTTGATGTGGATGCCTCCTTTCCCCGAGTTTGACCCTGAACCTAAACCTGAAATTCACCCTGACCGTCAACCCGAACAACCCCAATTAGACTATGAGGCGCGCTTTCGCGACCTCCAAACCTCCATTGACCGGACCGAACACCGAGTCAACGAGTTGAGAGATAGTTTTGTTAAGTATAGGGCTCAGGCTGACCTTCGTTTCGACCGCCTCGACGGGTCAATCTCAAACCTTGCTGGCCTCATTCAGGCCATGTTCGATCGACCATCTCCACCACCAGGACCGAGCCATACAAACCCTCCCCCACCGACTGAGGATCCTTGATCCTTTACTTGACCTTACCCTTCATCGTTGTCTTCTGCATTGAGGACAATGCATCGTTTAAGCATGGGGGGGTTGAATATTCTATGAATATTTTTCTTATTTCTCTGTTTTTAGTTTATTTTTCTAGTATTTTCTTTTTTCTTTTTCTTGTTTCATGCTTATTTTTCAGTTTTTAGTGTGAACTAGTTTTTGTGTGTTTCTTGTTAGTTTTTGTTTATTCATAGTTTAGCATTTCTTGTTAGTTTTTAGCTTGTTTGTTTTCTTTTATTTGAGTTCTAGTGTGTTTTTCTTTTGTTTACTCGTTTTCTTAAACTTTTCTTTCTAAGTTTTTCTTTCAAAATTGCATCCACCTAGATTGCATTAGTTAGTAGCATGTAGATTTTTCTTTTCTTTCTTTTCTTAGTTTGTTTCTTTTTCTTTCTTTTGCTTTCACTTTACTCAAAAACCAAAAAAAAAAATCAGAAAATTAGAAAAAGACCAAAAAAAAATTAAAAAAGACTAGAAAAACCAGAAAAATATAGGATAGGACTACGATTAAAACCGGAAACACCTTCGGTGATGATTTGTAAACCCTTCTTACTTTCAGTTTAGCTTGCTTCGCTTAGAAAAGTCTGGATGGGTTCTAAAAGTTTTTTAAACCTTTTCCTTCAACTCTTCTGATTTTGAGTCAAGTTATGAAAGCTGCATTTGACTGCTTTGACTAGCTTAGAAAGTATAAATGTGCGTGCCGTAAATCTTTGGGTTAAGTTTAGTTGATTGAGCCCCGTCCCGTGAGTCCACATTGCCTAAACTTTTGAATTGATCACTTTTATCAATTCCATGATTCCTTGAGTGACTCACCCATTAGTTGCATCTCTAGAACTTGTTTTGCATCTTGCTTGAGACTACATATTTGCATTGCACGTTGTGACAAAGTGATTAAGGCGTTCATTTTATTTTGTAAAGCTACGTTGCCAAATAGCCTACCCTACATTGTATTTACAGTTCTTTTTGCCCCGCCTAGCCTTTGTTTATCCTTCTTTCATGATTGAACCCTGACAATACAAGCCTTGGCCTTTGATATTCAGTATCCCTCTCCCTTGCTTGGTTGAATGAGAGTTTGTCGTTTTTTTGGAAGGAACAGTTGGTTTGGTGTATTTGTGAAGAAAATATGAAGTTTGGGAGAGATTGTGCTTATTGCTTCAAATTGGGAGAAATTGAAAGTCCCACCTTTTGAACAACTGTTGTTAGGTTATGTTGTTCATATATTATATCGAGGTCGAAGTTATAATTCCATAGTTTTCTTCTCCCCGATCACCCACCAAAAAGAAAAAAAAGGAAGTAAAAAAAAATTTTAAAAAAAAGAAAAAGAGTTCCAAAAAGAAAAGGGTGATTAGGGAGATTCAATTTAAAGTTATGAGAACTTTGACTTGGTTGTATTCAGTGGAGATTTTGATATTGTTGAGGGAGAAAGGTGAAGTTCCTTGCATACATTAAGCAAGAAGGAGAGTTTAGAGTGTTATACTCGTTGAAAATCAATCCAAGCATGGCTCTTAACTCCTCATTCCCAAATTTTACCGCTCCTTTCCCTTAACCTAAGCCCCGTTACAACCCGGAAAAGTCCTTTTGATTGTCACTTGTGCATTGCATTCCAGTAGTGGAGAGCGAGGTTCTTACCAAGCTTATAGTAGTTTGTTTCTATTGGTTTGAGTATGAGAAAACCTACATACATATTCATAATTGAGTGATTGAGTGTTTACTCCTTCCTATGTGAGGTTTGCTCTTTTTGACTAACTTACGTCCATAACCAACCGCGCACATTTGCATTATTCTTAAGGCTGTTGGCGGATTCATGCTTCTTAAGTACTTGTTCTCTCTTTTTGGTTTCGAAAATTTCTTCCTATCTATTTTGAATTGAGTTTTGGCCTTGTCCAGACTAATCTTTGCGCTTGCTTGTTGAATTGATGTGTTAGAATGGTTAGCCTGAGGGGGTGTTAAGATTTTATTTTTGTATTCCTATCAAAAACTCTTTCCACCACTTTTTCTTTAGTTTCTGTTTCTCCTGTTTGAGCCCTAATCCTCCTATTTTCAGTTTTTACTTGCTTGAGGACAAGCAAGAGCTAAGCATGGGGGGATTTGATAAGTCGTTTGTATATAGAGTTTTTAGGGCTCAAAACATATAAGTTTCATGCTTTTTGTATCCGATATCTCGTATTTTTATGTCAATTTCCGTGATTTATACACTTGTTCGCGAGTTCGGAATGTTTTACAGGAATTGATGGAATTATATCAAAAAGCATGAAGAATTGGAGAAGAAATAGCATAAAATTCAAAGAAATAAAAAAGGGAATTGAAAAAGAAGAGAACGAGAAGAAGGAAATGGCCCAGAAGCCACGGCCCAGCCCAACTCAAGGCGGAGGGACAAGACGCAGCCTGCGTTTTATAAACGCAGCCCACGTCTCATCCAGAAACTTTAGAAAACGGAAGAAGAGAAAACGCTACCCGCGTTTTTGGGGCGCAGCCGACGCTTTTTCGCGGAAGACTAACGATTTGGACAAAATGCAGCCTGCGTTTTGCAAACGCAGCCCGCGTTTTATGCCCTAATCCAGGCGTATAAAAGGGGTTCTTCTGCGCCGTTTAGAGAAGACTTTTCGACGGGGGATTTTGGGAGACTTTTCAGAGAGCTTTTGAGGAGAATTTTAGAGTAGAATTTTAGATACTTTTTCTAGGATTAATTCCAAAACGTTGTTGGTAGATTGGATTGTTACTACTGATCAAAGAACACGAAAGAGATTGATTCGGGTGACACGAAGAGATCGACTCCGCCAATTCGAACACGGTTATCTCTATTTTTTCTTTTATTTTTTCTTGTTCTAGTTTAAATTTCGCAATGTTTATTTCTAATATAATGAGTAGCTAATTTCTATAGTTAAGGGGGTAAACTCAATGTCCTTTGATTGAATTTGAATACAGATTCGGTGTTAGGTTATCCTTTTATTCGTTTTATCTGCGTGCGATGTTTGTCATGGTAATTAGACAATAGAACGACAGTTTGAGTCTTTACCTGGTCGTAGATTCTTGAAATCAGAACGACAGTTTGAGTCTTGAATTGGATTGCATAGATTAAATAGGTTTAGAAAATAGTTAGACATAATGATTCTTGCCTAGGGTCAATTTATAATCAGTTTTTATCTTTAATTTGTCTAAATAGTTAGAAATAATATTTAGTTAAATTACTGCAACTCACCTAGGATTGAAAGATCAAAGTGATAAGGCCTAGAAAGATTATAGACCCCGAATTATCTTTTTACCTGCACCGGAATTGTAGACGATTCGATTGATTGACTAGAGTGGACTCCCCTGAACGCTTTTTAGTATCTGGTTAAACCCTAAAAATTTCAGTCTTCCCTAGTTTATTTTAGAAAACCTTACAACACTCTTTGGATCGACCTAGCATTCTTTGTAGTAAACTAGTTTAGTGCGTGGTTCAACGCAAATCTCTGAGACAGAACGATATTTTATTTCTACACAGATCCATACACTTGCGGTACACAGACACCTATATGTCGACCCAGCCCAACTCAAGGCGGAGGGACAAGACGCAGCCTGCGTTTTATAAACGCAGCCCGCGTCTCGTCCAGAAACTTTAGAAAACGGAAGAAGAGAAAACGCTACTGTAAAGCGGTTTGTAAGACCTCGCTTTTGTCGTTCTTTCCTAGGGAGTTGGGGCTTCTGAACCTAAAAGTCTATTCCGAATTCTCTCCTACTAGGTAAGGGGTTCATCATCATTTAAGAGGATTGGTTTTCAAACAAATAAGGTAACTCAAGCAAAGACACAAAAAGAAAAGGGTTTCGGGAGCTTTAGGCAACCAAAGGATTCATGGTTATATGAGTTTTGTGGTTAGGAAGAAAAAAGATAGGATAAATCATATGAGAATCTTGTTGAAAATATGGCCACGGGATTCCTTCTTTCAAAGGTAATCCAGATTAACTTCCCCGAAATCCACCATAGATCCCGAGGGTTAAACGAACAAGATTCCCTAGTTAGCCTCTATCTCACTTTCATGAGAGAGTGACTAACTATCCCGTCTTTAGCCTTCCATTGACAAGCGATTAGTAAATTAGAGAGTTTTCAATCCCTAATTCACCCCACTTGAAGGAAGGACTAAGGTGGGAATTAGATTTTTCCCACTAATTACCCCCTAATTCACTAACCCCTATAACTAATCATCCAATGGAGCTTTAATCACTCCCTTAACCCTAAAACCCTAGCCACTAATCATATTGTTAAACAAAATAAAACCAACTAAAAATCTAAAACCTAAATACATCTAAACCCTAATGAAACAAACAGAACCCTAAAACCTAAACCTTCACTGACCTAATCAAACTAACCAGACCCTACCACAACTAAAACCAAACCCTAACCAAAACCCTAGAAAAACCTAACAGAACCTTAAAAACCTAATACTATCCCACATTCTGACCCTACCAAAACCACAAAATGACCTAAACCCTAAGGAAGCCTAAAACTGAACTAAACAAAACAACACACTGACCCTACTCTACTGTCCAGACCGAGAACAAAAAACAAAAGGAAAGAGTGGCAAGAAAGGAACAGAGCACCAAGAATCAAACACAAAATCCAATCACACACAACCTTCAAGATCAAACCAAAACAAATGCTAACGATCACAAATAGGAAACAAAAGAGAAGAAAGAAGAAGAGAATTACCTGTGGTCTTGACCGAGTAGGTGAGAAAGGAAAACAGAGAAAGAGTAAGAAAAACAAGATCGAAGCAATTAGAGCAATTTAATATCCAGAAAATTTCAAAATCAATTCGAACATTACATCAATATCAAAACTCAACCATTCACAAACCAAACCCAGAATTCGAATCAATACAACCCAATGAAACAAAACAAATCAACGAAAATCCCAAATCCCAGATTCGAAACCCTAACATGCATACGAAATTAAACCTAAATTTACCCTAACCCTAAGGATGGAGGCCGAAACCAACCATGAAAACTTCGAATGGCTCCTCTTCTCTCTTTTATAGTCGAACTCATCCTTCTCCAACAGGTCAAGTCCTTCATTGCCTGCTGCTCATCAAATTTCGCACATCGCTCATAAAATCTCCCATCCTCGGGCAACCCCAACTTTAGGCAAAAACGCTTCAAGGTGCACTTCTTATCTTTGTTGGCGACCCGGTATTCAAAATGCGCATCTTTCTTGCCATCATCGTAAACCTTCAAGGAGCTTAAAAACGCGAGGATGGGCTGGTCCACAATCGATTCATCGATCATGATGAATACCTCCCAACCAAGAACACGAATGAGATAATCGAAGCTTGGCTTGCAATGGATGGCTTCGATCGTTGCCGCATCATAAATATCCGGTGCACATATTTTTCGTGCTTGGAGCGCTTCGTACCGTTGTCTATGCTCTTCATCTCGGAAAGTCACATCCGATCAGGTTCACACCGAATTAGTGTGGCCGGTTGCGCTTCTTCGACTCGTTGCGATGAAGAAGCTTCCTCGACTCGTGAACGCTTGCTCCTTCCACTCATGATGAACTAAAAGAAAGACGTGGCAAGAACCTTGTAAATATAGTGCCTATACTCCAAGGTAAACCAAAAACAATCGACACAAGCAACAAACTCGTGAGTTTGAAAATATTATGCACAAGTTACACAAGTGATTACCTCATCGGAGCACTTTGAACTTGTATTCACCAAGGAGCAACGATTTTGCTTGTCAAAATGAATCAAATAACACACAACGAACAGAAACAGAGTACAAAAGGAATAGCACACCAGTCTAAGTGCGTTGTGCAAGTGTATGATTCTGGGTAGAGGCTTTTAGCACAGCCTATTTGTAAGCGTTTCAACGGATTAAGAATCACAACTAAATACTCAAGACACTAGTGCAAAAACATAGGACTCAAACTCAGCCCATAGCAAAGCAAGATTATCCACAGAAAATTGACAAGCTTTTAGTGTGGCTAGCATGCTTGTGTTTTGACAGACGAATTGCAACAATTAATCGCACTGAACAATATGAATCAACACAGCATATACACTCAGAATACCAAATCAGCAACCTAATACCATTCACTGTGTCGGTGTGTGTAAATTAACAAGAACTCATAGTGCCACAAGAGTGTGCGTGCTTTCTATGGATGAAAAACAACAACTTAATCACACACACTAAGCAATAGCACAACACTTCTAACTCAACAATACAGTGAAGTAGCATATTGTGCAAAAATTGACAAAACAAACCCAACTCAGCAGGCATGACAAACGAACCAGAATGCAGAAGAGAAGGGAAGGAAATTCGCACAATTTACACAAGAAATACCTCACTTAGCTGTGTATACCAAACACTTGAACAATGGCGCACGAATTGGGACTGGATCTGGGCAGAATTTCGAACCCTAGCAGCAGAAATTCACAGCAGAGGAGGGGAATTAGGGTTTGGAAATCGGAAATGGGGGAAGATGTGGGAGGAATTTGAGAGTTGAGAGGGATGGAAGGGTGTGAGTGAGAGGGTTTCGCGGTCGGTGAGAGCTGTGAGAGAGAGAGAGTCGAGGGTGTGAGAAAAGAGATGAGAGAAGTAAGAAAAGTCGGGATTTTAGGGCCGAATTAATTGGCATTGGCGATGTCGTCGCGGCGCGATCGACATCGCGGCGCGACACTACTGGAGCGGCTATTGCTCGTGTCACCGTAGGCATGGTGCTTTCTACCGCAGCTGCGGTGGGCTACTGGTGAGCGACGGTAGCGGGCGCTACAGACAGGCTGCGGTGCGCGACGTCACTGGAAGTCGCCATCGCCTTGTTGCTTGTTGCGAGCGGCCGCACGACTAAGGTAGCGCCGCTACTCATTGCATGTCAACTCCTAAACATTCAAAATTCCAACTCCTAAAAATTATCATACTTCAACACTCAAGTTTTCATACTTCCTCACATTCAATGTAAGATTTTCCAACTCTCAAACTCTCCCAACACTCAAATTTTTTTTTTTTATTTCTTTTTCACATCTCACTCACTCACACTACTTCTTTTCACTCAAACTTCAATTTTCTTATTTTTCAACTCCAACTTTCTCTATTTTTCACATCATTTTTCCTCTCTTTTTTTTTCAAACTTTTTCTTTTGAACTTAGAACTAATACCTTAAATTACAAAGAAAGAAATAAAGAAAAATAAAAAAGACAAGAAAAAAAATAGAAAAACCTGAAGAAAACTAAACGGAAAAAATCAAGAGAAGAAAAAGAATAAAATTAGAAAAATTTCAAAAACTTAAATGAATGAGAAAGGAACTTCAAAAATTATAGGGTGCCTCCCATAGAGCGCTAGTTTTAGATCCCTAGCTCGACCTAAATACCCGTTTTATCCTAGAGAGACGTCGTGCACATGAGAGGTACATATTCAACTTCTTCCACCATGATCGCTTCTTCTTCCTTCCTTTCCAACTCCTACCATCCATGGACAACCTCAAGTCAAGTCGTCCTTCCGGTCGTTTAGTTAACCATGAGCGGGGAGGAGGTGATGATGTCTTCGATTTCTTCCAATGTCGCTTCCTCCTCCTTTTCCAACACCTCCTCATCACCTCCGCAAATAGAACAAGGGTCTCCTACGGTGGTTTGACTTGGTGATGGGGATGAAGAAGTAAGTCAGGTTCTTCTTCAAGTGGTTCTCCAAGTTTCAGACACATGGAAACAATCTTCTCAATCTCTATGTCCTCAATATAAACTTCATCTAATGAGATCTCCCTCCTTAATGGAACAATCTTGAGAGAATCATCACGAGATGTATCTTCAATAACCTCGAATTCAGCACATGAGGTCTTGGAATGATCGCTTTCATTCCCATTGTCGGGTTCCACTTCAAGAATATAAACTTCCTCTTTATGCTCATGAACTGTGGTTATTGAATTGACTTCAACACAAAGTGGCATGAGAGAAGGTTTCTCAATCGGAACATCATGCCTTAGATTTATATGCTCTACATCCTTCAAGTGTTGTATTAACCATTCGGGGAGTGGAATTTGCATTTGGTGGGAGTCAAATCGCTCTTTGGAGCATTCACGGATATTTCCTCTCAAAATCTCTTCTCTTGGTTGTTCTTCCTTCTTTTCCTCATCCAACACCCTCTCTTCCTCAACCTTAGCTTCCTCAACCATAACGACTCCCTCTTCAACATTCGTCTCTACCTCATTCTCTACTTTTTCCTCCAAAACACTATTCTCTACCCAAGAAAACTCATCAACCTCTTCCCCACTCCCTAGATCGACAAAAATTTACTTGTACCATTGGAGTCGGTGAAGGTTGAGTGGCTTGAGAAATTTGGGGTGGTACAATGTCCTGTTGAGTTGAATGGGAGGATTCTTCTTGGACAAATGGGTGGTGGTCATAAGGTTGAGAAATGGGGTTGAATGTAGGAATGATAAACGTGGTATAGTCTTGAGCATGCTCTCCAAAAGAATGGGAGAAAAGTGGGTTAAAATATGATGGATAGATAGCGTTCACACGCTCTACTTGATTAAACTCCCCAATTGATGCTCGGGATGTGGACCCAAACACAACTTACGAGTATACATATTAGGAACAGAAGTAGATGTAAGGATTTGCACACCTTGGGCCACTCTCAAATGCTTAGAAGTCTCCTCATTTTCCTTCTCTTTTTGTAATTCGTAGACTGAAGCCAAAAGGAGTGTAATAATAGGATCATGCTCTAAAGATAAATCTCCTCTACTAGATTTACAACCTCCAAAATCAGGAGCATATTGAACGAGCTCATGAAGGAATTTATCGGCCTCCTCCGCAGTTTTCTTCAAAATATCCCTCCAGATGCAATATCGATCGATTCTTTGAGAGAATCAAAGAGTCCACAATAAAAGTACTGAAGTAGCATCCAGTTGGGTAGGTTGTGGTGCGGGCACTAGCGTTGGAGACTTTTGAATCTTCGCCATCCTTCAAAAAGAGTCTCTCCGGGTTGTTGTTTGAAGCTCATAATAACTTGCCGGAGTTTACATGTTTTATCAGCCGGGAAGAATCTTTGAAGAAAATCTCTCTTGAGAGCCTCCCATGAAGAATAAAATCCAGGTGGGCATATATCAAGCCACATCTCAACTTTCCCTTTCAAAGTTAGAGGAAAGAACTTCAACTTTAGATACTCCGAAGATATCCCAGGTATATGTATGAAACTAATGCGCTTCTCGAATCTCTCCATATGAGTAATAAGACTCTCGAAAATATCTCCATGGAACGGGTTGCTTTCAAAAGCTTGAAGAAGACACGGCTTGAACTCAAATACCGCGTCGGGTGGTAATGGTGGTAAGATGATAGGACTGCCTCCCGTACCCGAAGATGGAACGGCATATGATAGAAGAGTGCGGGGTGAATAAGCTTGGACTTCACCCATTAGGACTTGAAACCTCCTACGATGCTCGGTAGAACATTAGGGCGTACCTACATGCACCAACAAGAACCAATAGAAGCATCAAATTCATTGGGATTAGCACAAACTAATTTCTAGCATGAAAGCAAACTCAAATAACCAAAAACCTAGAAACTAAAACTAGGGGCGCTGGCTCCCCGGCATCGGCGCCATTTTGTGTACAGCGGCTGGCGGCCTTGGTCAAAGAATCTAGGTCAGTGGTCGGGATGAGATTGCTAAGGTAAGGATATTGATTTGAAAGGATCACAACGCAAGAAACAAAGCTAAGGTCGGTCAAGGAATGGAAAATGGGCTTCGGAGGCTTTTCGGGATGCAAACAGGGATGAGGAAATGGGTTTTGCAACAAGAGAGTAGCGAGAAGGGGAAATCAAATGGTAACTTCGTTAGAAAATACCTACCGGGCTTCCTCTTTCAAGGATAGTCCGGATTAACTTCCCCAAAGTCCTTCGACAGACCCGGGGGAGTTCAAGGAACGGAATTTCCTAGTTAGTTTCTATTCGCTTTCGCGAACTAGAATACTAACTATCCTAATTCCTACCTTCCAACAAGCGTTGGATGTATTCGGGATGCTTTCGCACCCAAATACATCCCACTTGAGGGAAGGATAGGATTAGGAAGTTGATTTCTCAACTAATTACTCACTAAAATTGCTAACCCAAACCTAACCACCCATTCACACCCTTAATTACCCCCTAACCCATAGGGTTTCTAGCCACTAATCATAACACTAACTATGCTAACAACATCCAATCCAACCCTAAACATGATTTCTAACATCAAACAACCATACACAAGCAAGAACAATGAAATAGCAAGCAAAGAAATCAAGAACAAGCAAAGTAATTAGCAAAGTAATTAATAAAGGAGTTAAGGGAAGAGAAAACTTATCAAAGTGCTGTAGATGAACAAAGGAAAGCAATAAAAAGATGACCCAACAATCCTTCAATTGTTTGAATCTCTAAATCTTCAATAACAAACACAAATCTCCAAAACCCTAGATTAATCTCTCACTAATCTCTCTCTAAAAATCACTAATTACAAGCTGAAAATAATGTCCAAGTCTAACCCTAGATTCCCCCTTAGAAATCGTTCACAAGGGATATAAATACAAGTGAAAATCATTGGCCAAAACGCAACACTTCAAGCCGAAAACACGCGCAGGACATAGGGAGACCGTGGTCACGGTCTAGGAGACCGTGGCCACAGTCATGTTCTGTCCAGCGAAAAAGGTCGGGTGATTTTGAGCTTCGAGAGATCGTGGGTACGGTCTGGGAGACCGTGGGCACGGTCTCACTCGGGATCAGGAGGTCGCGGGCGCGACCCATACGGTAGCGGGCGCTACCTTCCTCAGATGACAATCCATGGCTGACTTTGAGCATAGGTAGCGGGTGCTACCTCTCTGGTGGCGGGCGCTACCCCCTATGGTAGCGGGTGCTACGCTCAGGGTGGCGGGGGCTACCCTACTCTTTTCGTCCCTTTGTTTCTTCCTTCTTTCCGAAGCATGTAACGCACGATCCGAGGGTCGTAGCATGCGTTACATCACTAATTGGCACCAAAGGTTGGGAGTGTGGTCCCGGGTCGACTCCGCCTCGGTTTCCAGTCCGGCTCGGCTCGAGAAATCACCAAAAATGCTATAAAAAGGCCCGTTTTGCTACGTTTTCGGCGAAAACTCCAAAATCTACAAAATTAACCAAAACGTATTAAAAACTTATGAAATTAAACCACGAAATGAGTTAAAGCATAAGGATTTAGGCGGTATTTAGACACAAAATTGGGTCTAAACAGCTACCCACGTTTTTGGGGCGCAGCCGGCGCTTTTTCACGGAAGACTAACGATTTGGGCAAAACGCAGCGCGCGTTTTATGCCCTAATCCAGGCGTATAAAAGGGGATCTTCTACGCCGTTTAGAGAGGACTTTCAACAGGGGAGACTTTTCAAGGAGCTTTTGAGGAGAATTTTAGAGTAGATTTTTAGATACTTTTTCTAGGATTAATTCCAAAACGTTGTTGCTAGATTAGATTGTTGATCAAAGAACACGAAAGAGATCCATTCGGGTGACACGAAGAGATCGATTCCGCCAATTTGAACACAGTTATCTCTATTTTGCTTTTATGTTTTCTTGTTCTTGTTTAATTTCGCAATGTTTATTTCTAGTATCATGAGTAGCTAATTTCTTTAGTTTGGGGGATAAGCTCAATGACTTTTGATTGAATTTGAATACAGTTTCGGTGTTAGGTTATCTTTTTATTCGTTTTATCTGCGTGCGATGTTTGTCATGGTAATTAGACAATAGAACGATAGTTTGAGTCTTTACCTGGTCATAGATTATTGACAACAGAACGACAGTTTGAGTCTTGAATTGGATTGCGTAGATTAAATAGGTTTAGAAAATAGTTAGACATAATGATTCTTGGCTAGGGTCAATTTATAATTAGTTTTTATCTTTAATTTGATTAAATAGTTATAAATAATATTTAGTTAAATTACTGCAACTCACCTAGGATCGAAAGATCGAAGTGATAAGGCCTAGAAAGATTATAGACCCCGAATTATCTTTTTAGCTGCACCGGAATTATAGACGATTCGATTGATTGACTAGAGTGGACGCCCCTGAACGCTTTTTAGTATCTGGTTAAACCCTAAAAATTTCAGTCTTCCCTAGTTTATTTTAGAAAACCTTACCACCGTCTTTGGATCGACCTAGCATTCTTTGTAGTAAACTAGTTCAGTGCGTGGTTGAATGCAAATCCCCTGAGAGAGAACGATATTTTATTTCTACACATACCCGTACACTTGCGGTAAACATACACCTATATGTTTTAGGTCTGTCATGTAGTGTGATCTCTTTTGATCCCATTATACATCACTAGTTAACATGCTTGAACCGAGAGTACTTGTGTTTGAGTATATCCAAGCGTTATATGAAGAAGATGATGATTTTAAAGAAATATATGAGGTGTGTAAGAAGCATCATCAATAACTCTTTCATATTAGTCGTGGATTTCTTTTCAAGGGAAATCAACTATGTATTCTGAAGGGTAGTACTCGTGAAGTCTTGATCTTGGAAGTACATGGAGGATCTCTATTTGATCATTTGGGTATTAAGACGACGTATTTCAAGATGAAAGAGTATTATTTTTGGCCTAGTATGATCAAGGATATTGAGTATGTAATCAAACGTTGCAATGGTTGTGGTCTTTCTAAAGCTCATGAAGATATCAAGTTGAATCTCATGGTTGAAATTCCAAGAATTCAAAGAAGTCAAGCGGCTATAGTCGTTGATGATCATTCAAAGATGGATCGTTTCATACTATGTCATATTACTTGTGATGAAGGCAAAGTTGTGAAACTATACTTTGAAGTTGTGAAGTTACAACGGATTTCTACATCCATGGTGAATAATCGAGAATCAAAGTCCTATATTGTCAATGGGTTATTTTGGAAGAAGTTGATGAAGTTTAGTAAAGGAGTCTATGATGACTTCAAACCCTTTAAGAAGAGAGCTTGTAATTTCTTGCAAAGAAGCAAGGCGAATAAGAGAGTTGATGCTCACAACACTTATGGAGTGAAGTTCTTAGGGAAGTCCTTCTCCACCGAGGAATTGGTAAGGATGATCCTTCAATGTTTTCCTCGCTCAGTAAGGTAGCTACCACACAAGAGTTCAAGGTGTAGGCATCAATTTTGCCTTAGCTAGAATTGTAAAAGTTGTAATATTATAGTTTGTATTAGAACTCGAGCGAGTGGACTAATTATTCAGTAAAATGAAAACATGCCATCCTTAGTCATTGTGTGAAACCCCAAAAAAATTTTACACATTATAAAAAATGCGCTAAGAATTATCCTTGAAATGTGGTAAAAGTTTATTTATTAGGGATAGAATGAGTATTATAGTTATTGGAATTGTGAAAGTTACATAATTTGACAAATAAAAAAGGACGGAGAAGTTAGGTAATTTGACAAATAAAATGGGACAAAAGTGGTAATCGCTTGAGCTCGTATAGTATTTACTTGGTATGAGAGTTAAAATTTGAACATTGAATTAGTCTCGTGCTTCTTTAAAACCTAATAATAATATTCCAGCTAGGGTCTTAGGTATGAGTGCATGGGGACAATTATGACTAATATACTCAAGAACAAAACAATATACACTCAAAATAACTCATCCCTTCAAGAAAACCCCACTCATCCAAACATTCCCTCTCCCTCTCTCTCACGCCAAACTAGCTCAACACCATTGTCAGTGCCGCCGACGGCCACCTAGTGCCGCCACCGACAACATGTCATCCCAACCACTGATGGGAACACAACCAGCCAGCCTCCATCCTTCTTTTTCCCAAGTAAGTGACTCGTCATCCAAGTTTTAGACTTTGATGATGTTTCTCCACATGAGGGATGTAAAGTTGCAATCTTTATTATCTTAGGGGGATTTTGTAAGTATAGGAGGAGTTTAAAATTAATTAAGAAGTGATTAATAAAGGTTAGGATTAGTTAGAGTCATGAAAAAGAATGAAGATTTAAGTTTAATAGTTGTTGGAATTGGGCATAAACTAAGAGTAGTATAGTGAGCAAACTGGGAATAGGGTGAGTAAGAATTCACAAAAACATTGGGGTTGTAGAACTATGAGTTAGCTTCCATTGACAAGAATTTAGAAATCAAAGTTAAAACAAACGAATTATAAATTCTACACTAAAAGCGTGCAGTTCTGAGTTAATTCAAATAGTTTGTAGGATATATAAATTTCGAGGGCTTTACTGACGTTTTCAACAACTTTCCAATGTATGAAAGTTGTAGTTCACATTGTGATAATTCCAAATATCCTTTCGAGTCATAATCCAAGGTTGGGATATCAGTTATGGATTTTGAAAGTTGGGCGCAGTTTTTAACCTATAGTACGATTGGGAAAAAACGTGTAGGCTAAAATTTGCAAAAGAGAAATCTTTGGGAGAGAGATTGTGGTATTATAGGATTATGGAGGACCCTATGGCAGTATAATGGAGTAAGTTAGGATTAGTAGAATTGATTTCAAGATCAGTAAAATTTCCAAGTTTTCTATTTTTTCATGTTAACTAGTTGAGAACTCTTAGAAAGTATATATATATATAAAGATTAGTACCACTCTACCAAATAAAAGAAATATAAAGATTAGTACCAAAATAATAGAAGGAAATAAACATAAATGTATTGTAGTATACTAGCATGTCATAAACAAATTTTGATTCATGAGGGGTATAAAGATTGATTTTCATAGAGTTTATAAGTCCAGAGATTCAAGGGAGAGCTCTCCAACAGGAACAATCCAAAATTACAAGCAAAAACACTCAACATATGCCATTTCATTCCAAATCAGTTCATGTGTTCATAACTTGATCATAACTCATCTAAATTGATTTCAAAATACATCCAACTATTCGTGAGTCGATCTACCCAAGGTTTAACAACCAATACAACTAAAAGAGGAATCTATTGTTGGTGATTATGGATCGCTGTAGTAGAATGCGAAGAAGTAATACGCAAAAACATAACATATGATCACCATAAAGAATAATATACTCGCCAAGTGACCTCAGGATCACAAAGCCACGCCTATAAGGGATGTAACATCAGCTATAATGATTGATTGTCCAAGAGAATCCACCAAAGAGAGTTTATAGACAGTCACCAACTCCCCTCTAAAAATTTTAAGCAAAGCACCACAATTCACGTGATAGGATAAAGCTTTAAAGAGAGATTTTTGGTCTCAAAAATAACTTTATATTCATCATAATATTCATCTATCTCACCATTTCCCTAAGCTCTCATATATATAGGAAGTTAGAGGGAAATATGGGCGACAAAACCCTAAGGTGTGTGCCAAAATTAAGAGCTACAAAGAGGTCATTCATTACATGGCTTAGTGGATTGTCAAACTTAATCTCATAGCAAAACATAGAGGACATGCATGAGCACCCAAGGCAGTCGACTCTTATAAAGAGGTGTAGGAAAATCGCCTTCAATGACAATTTTCTAGAGGTCCTCATCTTGGTCTCTAAGAAAGATCTCCATTTGTCTTTTCCACATTCTATTGTTTTCCCCAGTGAGGAGAGGTGCCCTTGTCCATGAGCGTCCTTGAGGAGCTTCGGTTGTGTTGAGGCCGGCCATGATCTTTACCACGAGTTGTTAGACTCTTCAGATCTGTGGACCTGCTCTGATACCAATTGAAATAACCCTGGAGGGGGGTGATTAGGGTTATAAAAATAATTCTGCACTTCAATCAACACAACCAAGTTAGTAGCACTTTTATATGAAAAATAACTTCTTTATTGAATGACCAAAAGTGCTAAAGAGGAGGAGGTTACAACTCAGCACAAAAGAGAACTTGTGAGGTCCTCAATTGGCCTACCGGATTAGAAGACACAACAGAGGTCTTCTGAATATGAGGCCTCACAGTGGAGGCGACACAAACGGTGACCTCACACAGCAGAGGCACTTGTTTAGCTTGGAACTCACGACTAGAGGTCCTCACGATGACCACTGGTTACACAAAACTCACCACTACACAAGAATGGCTACACTCGGAATATTCACTCAAATACTCCTACACTCAGAACTTTCTTTCACAAAGTTCTTACAACGATTTTCTTCCTTGGAAATCGATAGATGTAAAGAGAATCAGTTCTCTTATTTATATTGAACTCATCAACGAGTTCCTCCAGTTGCCTTGTTTGCTTCTTGATTCTTTCCAGTCTGGATTGGTTCTGATTTGGCAAGTATCTTCATTGAGTCTAACGTTCCAATGAGGATTTGTTTCCTTTTTCTGACTTGATCTTCATGAGTTGTCTTGCCATGCTTTTCCTTCCTTTTCGTTTGAGGCAGATGCTTGCGCTGAGGTCCTCATAGTCAGTTGATATTCTTCAATAGCGTTGAGAGCAACGGTTGTCCAGGATTGTTTCCTTTTCTGAGATGATCCTCTATCATCCACGAGATTCATTTCCTTGCCATATTCTTCCTTCCATTTTCGTTTGATATCTGAAAAGGAAACGCAGACTATTACAATCATATCTCAGAATTAGAGGAAGGAATAAGATTAGGATATGATTTGTACTTCCCTAAAATAGCTCGGTTGGTCTTTCAAACAAAATAATCTTGTGCTGACATTTGAGGTCCTCATTGACGATTACGCTGAGGTCCTCATACCCAGTTGAGATTCTTCAATCTCCCCCTTTTTGTTTGAAAGACAAAACTTCCTGGATGCTACTTCTATACATGCATTCTCAATGTACAGCAGATATGGACAATAGATGCAACAGAACATTCTTGTAATAGAGTATCATATAGTAGCAAGCAACAGTTCATCATATTATTTCGGTTACAGACCAAGGATATCTCCTTCCTTTTTGTCTTTCAGACAGAAGGGAAACAGGAGAGTATAAGTACTAAATTGTGTAGCCAAAAAGCAAAGGAAGATAGAGAAGAAGAAGGAGGGATAGGAGGAAAGGAGATGAGGAGGACACCTTGACCAGGCCCTGATTAAATTTTGAGGTGCCCGAGAGGCCATGCTGATGAGGGCATCAGAGGTCCAGGCATGCAGTGAGTTTACGAACCTGGGAGGAGGAGAGAGACCACATGTAGGGAGGATGGATCATATGACTCCCCCTCAATTTGACAGCTTGTGCATAGGTTGAGGTCCTCATAGTAGACGACTCCCGCTCAAAAGGTGCGGGTGGTGTTGTTTCACGACCTTCCCAATGTCTAGGATCTTGTCTTGAATTTTGTCTCCAAACGTCACTCTTGCATTCTTGTTGATTTTCAGTTTGAAGAGCTTGGTTGGATCTCCGTGTTTGAGGCATACCTGTAAAAGAAGACACTATACCTTTCTTGGTCTCTGACCAAGGATGAGATCCTTGCAATGAGGTCTTTGGGATCCAGATTTTAGTAATGCACGGAGGTCTAGTTCCTTTAGACAAGGGATTTGATGAGGTCCTTATTTTATTTTCTGTAGGAGGTCCTCTATGATGATTTTGTTTGAGAGGTGGAATGTTTGGGATAGGAAGGAGAGGTCCTTTGTTGGCATGGAAAGGAGGACTTTTGGACCGATAGTTTTTGAGAGGTGGGGTATTGGGTGTGGGAAGGAGAGGTCCTCTAGGAGGGTGATTTGTAGGAATTTCGGTCTAAGGTTGAGAAGAGCGGGTTGTGGAGACTAGTTAGCTTTGGTAAGGATGGGAATTATTGACTGCATCATTGGATAATTGAGTGATGGTTTTATAGCAGTCTTTGACCTCAAGAGACAGTCTATTGCTTTCTGTGAAGAGGAGGTCATTTTGAGAAGTTAGGTTATCATTGGCCTCACTGAGACTTTGGACATGCTTGGTAAGATACTTGACCCTTTCAATCAAAGATTTGGAATATTTAAAAAGATGCAAGCATTTATGAGCGAGATGTAAGGGTGAGAGATTGAGAAGGTCATCAATGTTTACCTCTTCTTGGTGTGAGGATGTTTCTGGTTCCTCATTCATTTGAGTCATCAGGCAGACATTTGCGACTTCATCAACGTCACTGTTATCCTCACTTGAGTCACTGTCACTCCAAGTTGCAAGCATGGCTCTACGTTGTTGTGGTCTGGGCCTCATGTTTCTTTTATCTTTATTTTTTCTCGCATGAGGACAGTCTCTAATCAAGTGCTCTGTGTTGCCACAATTATAACAAGTGAAGGAGTCAGTTTCATCTTTCATGGAGGTCTTACCTTTTGGTTTTCTATGTTTTCCATCCTTGAGGTAGCCTCGAAAGTTTGGATTTTTCTTGTATAGTTTTCTGAAGCCTCTTGCCAGCATAGCCATTGTTTTTTCTTCATCCTCATCTGATTCCTCATCAGAATCCTTGGCTGCTTTGAGGGAAACTCCTTTAGACTCTGTGAGGTCACTCAATTGGATAACATGGGCCAACAGTTTCCCAATGAGTTCTTCTAGCTTGAGGACTTTCAGGTTCTGTGCTTCTTCGATGGCTGTGACCTTTGGACCCCACTTTCTTCTTGGCAAACATCTGAGAATCTTTCTGACTAGTTCCTCATTTGAATAGTTCTTTCCAAGCGATTTGAGGTGGTTAGTAATACTGCTAAATCTTTTGTACATTTCTTCAATGGATTCTTCTTCTTCCATTTTGATGGCCTCATATTTCTGGACAAGAATGTCCAGTTTGATATCTTTAACTTGGCTTGTACCTTCATATGAGGTAACCAAATATTCCCAAACCTGTTTGGCATTTTCACAGTTAGAGACACGTTCAAAATCATTTGGATTCAAACTGCAATACAATAAATTTAAAGCTCAAATATTTTTTCCCAAAGAGGTGAGCTCTTTGGTTGTCATCTCAGATCTCTCTTTTGGGACATCCTAATTTGCAGCATTCTTCTGTGTAGGGGTAGGAAAATCGCCTTCAGTGACAATTTTCTAGAGGTCCTCATCTTGGTCTCTAAGAAAGATCTCCATTTGTCTTTTCCACATTCTATAGTTTTCTCTAGTGAGGAGAGGTGCCCTTGTCCATGAGCGTCCTTGAGGAGCTTCGGTTGTGTTGAGGTCGGCCATGATCTTTACCACGAGTTGTTAGACTCTTCAGATCTGTGGACCTGCTCTGATACCAATTAAAATAACCCTAGAGGGGGGGCGATTAGGGTTATAAAAATAATTCTGCACTTCAATCAACACAACCAAGTTAGTAGCACTTTTATGTGAAAAATAACTTCTTTATCGAATGACCAAAAGTGCTAAAGAGGAGGAGGTTACAACTCAGCACAAAAGAGAACTTGTGAGGTCCTCAATTGGCCTATTGGATTAGAAGACACAACAGAGGTCTTCTGAATATGAGGCCTCACAGTGGAGGCGATTCCAAACATAGACCTCACACAGCAGAGAGGCACTTGTTTAGCTTGGAACTCACGACCCTAGAGGTCCTCACCAGTATGACCACTGGTTACACAAAACTCACCACTACACAAGAATGGCTACACTCGGAATATTCACTCAAATATTCCTACACTCAGAACTTTCTTTCACAAAGTTCTTACAACGATTTTCTTCCTTGGAAATCGATAGATGTAAAGAGAATCAGTTCTCTTATTTATATTGAACTCCTCAACGACTTCCTCCAGTTGCCTTGTTTGCTTTTTGATTCTTTCCAGTCTGGATTGGTTCTGATTTGGCAAGTATCTTCATTGAGTCTAACGTTCCAATGAGGATTTGTTTCCTTTTTCTGACTTGATCTTCATGAGTTGTCTTTCTATGCTTTTCCTTCCTTTTCGTTTGAGGCAGATGCTTGCGCTGAGGTCCTCATAGTCAGTTGAGTTTCTTCAATAGCCTTGAGAGCAACGGTTGTTCAGGATTGTTTCCTTTTCTGAGATGATCCTCTATCATCCACGAGATTCCTTTCCTTGCCATATTCTTCCTTTCTTTTTCGTTTGATATCTGAAAAGGAAACGCAGACTATTACAATTATATCTCAGAATTAGAGGAAGGAATAAGATTAGGATATGATTTGTACTTCCATAAAATAGCTCGGTTGGTCTTTCAAACAAAATAATCTTGTGCTGACATTTGAGGTCCTCATTGACGATTACGCTGAGGTCCTCATACCCAGTTGAGATTCTTCAATCTCCCCCTTTTTGTTTGAAAGACAAAACTTCCTGGATGCTACTTGTATACATGCATTCTCAATGTACAGCAGATATGGACAATAGATGCAACAGAACATTCTTGTAATAGAGTATCATATAGTAGCAAGCAACAGTTCATCATATTATTTCGGTTACAAACCAAGGATATCTCCCCCTTTTTGTCTTTCAGACAGAAGGGAAACAGGAGAGTATAAGTACTAAATTGTGTAGCCAAAAAGCAAAGGAAGATAGAAAAGAAGAAGGAGGGATAGGAGGAAAGGAGATGACGAGGACACCTTGACCAGGCCCTGATTAAATTTTGAGGTGCCCGAGAGGCCATGCTGATGAGGGCATCAAAGGTCCAGGCATGCAGTGAGTTTACGAACCTGGGAGGAGGAGAGAGACCACATATAGGGAGGATGGATGATATGACTCCCCCTCAATTTGACAGCTTGTACATAGGTTGAGGTTCTCATAGTAGTCGACTCCCCCTCAAAAGGTGCGGGTGGTTTTTTTTCACGACCTTCCCAATGTCTAGTATCTTGTCTTGAATTTTGTCTCCAAAGGTCACTCTTGCATTCTTGTTGATTTTCAGTTTGAAGAGCTTGGTTGGATCTCCGTGTTTGAGGCATACCTGTAAAAGAAGACACTATACCTTTCTTGGTCTCTAACCAAGGAAGAGATCCTTGCAATGAGGTCTTTGGGATCCAGATTTTAGTAATGCACGGAGGTCTAGTTCCTTTAGACAAGGGATTTGATGAGGTCCTTATTTTATTTTCTGTAGGAGGTCCTCTATGATGATTTTGTTTGAGAGGTGGAATGTTTGGGATAGGAAGGAGAGGTCCTTTGTTTGCATGGAAAGGAGGACTTTTGGACCGATAGTTTTTGAGAGGTGGGGTATTGGGTGTGGGAAGGAGAGGTCCTCTAGGAGGGTGATTTGTAGGAATTTCGGTCTGAGGTTGAGAAGAGGGGGTTGTGGAGACTAGTTTGCTTTGGTAAGGATGGGAATTATTAACTGCATCATTGGATAATTGAGTGATGGTTTTATAGCAGTCTTTCACCTCAAGAGACAGTCTATTGCTTTCTGTGAAGAGGAGGTCATTTTGAGAACTTAGGTTATCATTGGCCTCACTGAGACTTTGAACATGCTTGGTAAGATACTTGACCCTTTCAATCAAAGATTTGGAATATTTAAACAGATACAAGCATTTATGAGCGAGATGTAAGGGTGAGAGATTGAGGAGGTCATCAATGTTTACCTCTTCTTGGTGTGAGGATGTTTCTGGTTCCTCATTCATTTGAGTCATCAGGCAGACATTTACCACTTCATCAACCTCACTGTTATCCTCACTTGAGTCACTGTCACTCCAAGTTGCAAGCATGACTCTACGTTGTTGTGGTATGGGCCTCATGTTTCTTTTATCTTTATTTTTTCTCGCATGAGGACAGTCTCTAATCAAGTGCTCTGTGTTGCCACAATTATAACAAGTGAAGGAGTCAGTTTCATCTTTCATGGAGGTCTTACCTTTTGGTTTTCTATGTTTTCCATCCTTGAGGTAGCCTCGAAAGTTTGGATTTTTCTTGTATAGTTTTCTGAAGCCTCTTGCCAGCATAGCCATTGTTTTTTCTTCATCCTCATCTGATTCCTCATCAGAATCCTTGGCTGCTTTGAGGGAAACTCCTTTAGACTCTGTGAGGTCACTCAATTGGATAACATGGGCCAACAGTTTCCCAATGAGTTCTTCTAGCTTGAGGACTTTCAGGTTCTGTGCTTCTTCGATGGCTGTGACCTTTGGACCCCACTTTCTTCTTGGCAAACATCTGAGAATCTTTCTGACTAGTTCCTCATTTGAATAGTTCTTTCCAAGCGATTTGAGGTGGTTAGTAATACTGCTAAATCTTTTGTACATTTCTTCAATGGATTCTTCTTCTTCCATTTTGATGGCCTCATATTTCTGGACAAGAATGTCCAGTTTGATATCTTTAACTTGGCTTGTACCTTCATATGAGGTAACCAAATATTCCCAACATTTGGCATTTTCACAGTTAGAGACACGTTCAAAATCATTTGGATTCAAACTGCAATACAATAAATTTAAAGCTCAAATATTTTTTCCCAAAGAGGTGAGCTCTTTGGCTGTCATCTCAGATCTCTCTTTTGGGACATCCTAATTTGCAGCATTCTTCTGTGTAGGGGTAGGAAAATCGCCTTCAGTGACAATTTTCTAGAGGTCCTCATCTTGGTCTCTGAGAAAGATCTCCATTTGTCTTTTCCACATTCTATAGTTTTCTCCAGTGAGGAGAGGTGCCCTTGTCCATGAGCGTCCTTGAGGAGCTTCGGTTGTGTTGAGGCCGGCCATGATCTTTACCACGAGTTGTTAGACTCTTCAGATCTGTGGACCTGCTCTGATACCAATTGAAATAACCCTAGAGGGGGGGTATTAGGGTTATAAAAATAATTCTGCACTTCAATCAACAAAACCAAGTTACTAGCACTTTTATATGAAAAATAACTTCTTTATTGAATGACCAAAAGTGCTAAAGAGGAGGAGGTTACAACTCAGCACAAAAGAGAACTTGTGAGGTCCTCAATTGGCCTACCGGATTAGAAGACACAACAGAGGTCTTCTGAATATGAGGCCTCACAGTGGAGGCGATTACAAACAGTGACCTCACACAGCAGAGAGGCACTTGTTTAGCTTGGAACTCACGACCCTAGAGGTCCTCACCAGTATGACCACTGGTTACACAAAACTCACCACTACACAAGAATGGCTACACTCGGAATATTCACTCAAATACTCCTACACTCAGAACTTTCTTTCACAAAGTTCTTACAACGATTTTCTTCCTTGGAAATCGATAGATGTAAAGAGAATCAGTTCTCTTATTTATATTGAACTCCTCAACGACTTCCTCCAGTTGCCTTGTTTGCTTCTTGATTCTTTCCACTCTGGATTGGTTCTTATTTGGCAAGTATCTTCATTGAGTCTAACGTTCCAATGAGGATTTGTTTCCTTTTTCTAACTTGATCTTCATGAGTTGTCTTGCCATGCTTTCCCTTCCTTTTCGTCTGAGGCAGATGCTTTCGCTGAGGTCCTCATAGTCAGTTGAGTTTCTTCAATAGCCTTGAGAGCAACGGTTGTCTAGGATTGTTTCCTTTTCTGAGATGATCCTCTATCATCCACGAGATTCCTTTCCTTGCCATATTCTTCCTTCCTTTTTCGTTTGATATCTGAAAAGGAAACGCAGACTATTACAATCATATCTCAGAATTAGAGGAAGGAATAAGATTAGGATATCATTTGTACTTCCCTAAGATAGCTCGGTTGGTCTTTCAAACAAAATAATCTTGTGCTGACATTTGAGGTCCTCATTGACGATTACGCTGAGGTCCTCATACCCAATTGAGATTCTTCAACTCCAAACATAGTTTACTAAACACCTACTACAATCATTGATGATAAAAGAACATGAATATCTTCAAACAAGGCATAAAAGGATCAAGAAAGTTCACATAATACTCTACTAAACCACATACAAGAACAAGTTTTGCTGCTTTGATTAAATTACAACACCCCAACTAATCCATTCCCAAAACTCAGATTGTACAGAACAAGAAAAACAGTGCAAGAAACTCAACCAAAACAGAGCAAGTGCGTGAAAGACACAGAGGATTACAGGCGGCGGCGTTGTGGGTCTCGGCGGAAACCGGAGATGGGAGCAGCGGCGGTTCGAGTGCAATTTGCGGCAGCAGCAGCACCACAGCGACGAACTGAGCAGCGGCTGTTCTGGGCGGTCCGGTGATGGCCTTCGACGACAGTGGGGAGTGTGTGGTGGTCGGCTGGGGTTCGGAGACGGCAGATCAGAGAGACAGAATACAATGAGGGGGAAATAGGGGTCTACGTAGGTTTGTTTTGAAAGAACATTAGGCTAGCTCTTAACCTCCCCACTAATCTCATATTAATTCCCATCTAACTCTAATCCAACTCCAATTCTCCTCCAACTCCAACTGACAGAAAATCTAAACCTAACCAACTCTAATGACAATAGTATTCTACTACCAACTAATAATAATAATAATAATTATTACTAATATCAATACTATTATAATAACATTAATACCACCCATAATAATAATAAAAAGAAAATAACACTTATAATAATACTAATCACATAATATTAATAGTAATTACCTAATATTAATAATAATAATAATAATAGTAATCACTTCATAATAATAATAATAATAATAATCACATAACAAATAATATTCACATAATTATTCATATAATAATTATAATAATCACAATAACACTAATAGTAATACTAATAATAATAAGAGTAATACTAATAATAATAATAATAACCCATGACATTACCGATATACCCTTGTTAGTCCCTCAATCCTACGAGCTCAAGTGTTAGCAAAATAATCATAAACGAACATTTAACAATTAACGGAGTCAAACCTAATTTACTAACGTCCTAACGATCAACACCTTTGGATTTTTCGAGGTTTTACAAAAAAATTAAAAAATCTAAAATTAAAAAATTAAAAAATTAACAAATTAAAAATGTTAAAAATTACAAAATTAAAAATTAAAAACTAAAAAAAATTTAACTAAAAAAAATTAAAGCTTAAAAATTTCAAAAATTTTAAATAAAAATAATTCAAAAATTTGAAATTAAGACTTTCAAAAATTTTTAAATTTAAATTTTAAAAATTAAAAAATTAAAAAATTAAAAATTAAAAATTAAAAATTAAAAAATTAAAAAAATTAAAAAATAGAAAATTTAAAATTTAAAATTTAAAAATTTAAATTTAAAAAATTAAAAAATTACAAATTAAAAATTAAAAAATTAAAAATATTAAATATTAAAAAAATAAAGTAAAACAAATTTAAAAAGTAAAAATTTTAAATTTTAAAATTTAAAAAATTTAAAAATTAAAAATTTTTAAAAAATCTGAAAATATAAACATAATAAAATTAAACATTTAAAATTTAAAATTCAAAAATAACAAAACATAAATTAAAAAATAAAAAATAATAGATACTAATAAATAAATGCCAAATGTAAACTTTCGTATTTTGGTAACTTTCGGTATTTTTTATAACTTTCGGTAATTTTCGGTAACTGTCGGTAATTTTCTGTAACTATTGGTATGCACTTACCTACCACAACTTACTTTCGAAATTTACACTGCACTTGTCATTTTAAATTCTCAATATAAACTTTACCAATGTCCCCATTAATTAACTTTCTATTTTTCCATCCCTTTTTCCGATATAAATTTCCTTCTCTCTCATTTAGGGATAATTAAGTAAGTTTGTTCTTTTTTCTCTAACTTTATTATCTATCTTGATATTTTCCAATTGTTTCCAAATGACACTTAAATAGGGATTGTAAGAGTATCTTTCTTGTGTACCCTCACTAAATGATAGACTGAAAATTAATAGTCCACCCATCCAACAACAATAACAACATATCCTAGTATAGTCCTGCTAATGCTAGGTGTGGGTCAGGGAGGGGAGGATCCAGATATAGGTAGTCTTTCCTCCTATGCATGGAATGCATGTCGAGGCTAATTCCGATGGATGCAAGAAAAAAACTTTTGAAAGTTAATTGGAAAACCGATTGGAAACCGAAAAAACAAAAGAATCAGGGCAAGGGGAAATGATATACCTGTGTACCCAAGCAATGAATAGTTAAGTAGGCGCATAAGACAAACCTAAAAATCACATACACTAGGAGGGCACAAGAAAAAAAAAAGAAAAAAGAAAAAGCAAAGCAAGGCGCCCTACCGACAACTTCTCATCCCCTTACCTGACTACCTTAACCTTAGCCCGTCAAAGACCTATATCTAGTGTCATGTCCTCCAAAAAGTCTAAGTGCTTTAAATTGGCTTTAATCACCTCCCCAAAAGACCTCCTAGTTTTCCCTTGCCCCCGACGAAGTGGTTGAAACGCAATCCTTTCACATCTTCGAAGAGAAGCATCCACACTCCTTCTATACATATAACCAAGCCATATCAGTATGTTCTCATGCATCTTATCCTCAATAGAGGCCGCTCTTAACATATCGCGGGTTATGACACACCTTGTTCTTAATCTTATCTAACTTGGTGAATCCACAGCCCATCAAACCATCCTCATTTCTGCCATATTCAACCGTTGATAATGCCCTCTCTTTGTAGCCCAACACTTCGAACCATATAATGATGTTGGTCAAATAACTGCTCGATACACCTTACCTTCCTTTAAGTTTAAGCAGAATCCTCTTGTCAAACAACATTGTTGAAGTTCAATGTAAATCAGCCCATGCCTACTCCCCTTGGCCCATTCAAGAAGACCCAAGTTAAACACAAGCATAAAGATAGGGTCCTTCAAGAGAGAAGTCCTACTAGCCCCGCCCCAATAAAGGAAATTATGTTTAAGGTAGAGGCCCGAAGGCCCATTCACATGGTGTGCCTCTTATGGTAAGAGGATGTCCAAACATCCTAAAGGGACCAAGGCCACGTCAATCAAGCTCCAAGGAAGCCCTAGTTCACGTCCAAAGCCCAAGTATCAAGCCCAGAGTGAATTTCACATTTTGGTCATTTCAGTTTTGAATTTCACGGTTTTGGTCTTTTGGATGTAACTTTTACGTTTCTAGCTTTTAAGTGTTTTTAGTGTGATTTATATTATCGTCATAGTATTTAGAGTCATGAAAGATGCCAAGTAAGATATAAACTTGAGCATCAAGTCATAGGAGTCTAGATTAGTCTAGAATGTTCTAAGGTGTTCTAGAATGTTCTAGAAGGTGTGTGTGTGTGTGAGAGTTAGGCGTGTGAATTATATGGCTTTGGCGCCAAGTAGGTTGTTATTATCCTAGATAAGGTTGACTTATTTTGTAACTAATCCATCTTGGATTAGGAAAGCCAAGTCCTACTAGGATAAGATTGATGTAACTAACTCCCCTTAGGATAAGGAGTCCTAATCCAAGGAAGAGATAGCATAGATAGGCGACTAAATCAAGGATTCCTTGGCTTGCACGCTAAGTAGGAGAATCCTAGTCTATTTTGACTGGCTTGCACGCCAAGTCTAGAGTCCCAATCCATATAGGACTGTAGTAGTATAAATAGCTAGGCATGTAGCATTTCAAAGGCACCTCAGTTTATAATCATGAATAAAATCAAGCTTTTAGCTTACCCCTTGAGTGTTTCGTGAGAACCTCATTGATCTCTTCTATTGTATCTTGGTTTGGCAACCAAGTGGTTTAGGAAGAGCTTGAACCCTGAACCTAGAAGGTGTTTCTATAACTAGGTTAAAGGTCAAGTTAGCCCCAGGGTTTTCTTTTTTGTGGTGTTTCTGTATCAAGATAGGATCCCTTGCACTATCCCGGTTACTTCTATCTTAGTTAGTTACCCTAAGGGTCAAACAACTCTCACAAAGCTCTCAATCTCTCTCCCAACGTCAACTCTCTCCCTCTTTCCCTCTCAAACGATTTCTCCCTTTCTCTCTCCCACAACAAACTCCCAACAAACTCTCTCTCTGCTAACCAATTGCCTACTTTCTAGCAACCCTCTTTCTCTCTCACTCTCAAAGGCGTCACGTCAATCTTCTCCTATTCACGTCAATCTTTTCCTATTTTCCCCTCTCATACTTTCTCCCACAAAAGACCTCACGTCATAAAAACCTTCTATAGATCTTGTTATTCACGTGATCCACCCTTCATTCTTCCATATTCACGTGAAGCATCCCATATTCCTAGATTGGTTGCACGTGTCATTGATGTGTAACTAATCAAGGTGCAATCTTTGATCCCATTATACATCAAAAGTGGTATCAGAGCTCTAGGTTCTCATAGAGTGCAACCCTAAACTCCACAAAACAGCCCAAACACATTCTCGTTCCTACCTAACGTCAACTTGACGTCCCAAAACCCTATCCATTGCTTCAGAAGGCAAAAGAAACGAAAACAAGGATACTAATGAGCAACTACTGCAGGAGAAAGCTGAACTGGAAGCATGAGTGGCTTATCTCACCGATCAGCTAAAGCGATACATGAATCTGCAATTTAGGACGCCCCGGAAAATTGAAGAGGAGGACGTCCCCAAGAGTTCTAGTGAAGCTGAACTGTCCACGAGTTCATCAAGGAGGTCACGACATTCCAGCCGTGAACCAAGAGAAGAAAGGCTCGACTTTAAAGTTGATATTCCTGAATTTGACGGTAATCTTGATCCTGAAGTCTTTCTTGATTGGATTCAAACTGTTGAAAGAGTTTTCGACCTAAAAGATGTTCCTGATGAGAAAAAGGCCCAATGTATTGCTCTTAAACTGCGAAAGCATGCTAGTATTTGGTGGACTAACTTACAGAAGAAGAGACAGCATCCCGGGAAGGAAAAGATCAGAACTTGGGAAAAGATGAAACAGAAGCTTCATTCAAAGTTTCTTCCTGTGAGCTACTTCAAGGATAACTACTTCAAACTGCAACAACTCTCCCAAGGGTCTAAAAGCATCGAAGAGTACACCAAAGAATTCGAACACCTACTCTGGAGGTGTGATCTGAAAGAAGATGAACCTCAAACTCTTGTGAGGTATCTTGCTGATTTGAACGAAAACATGAGGTATATGGTTGAACTTCAACCTTATGAACCTCTTGATGAATTGAGTACTTTGGCTAACAAACTGGAACAACAAAAGAAGAGAAGAGGAAAAGAGGCGATAAACAGAAATCCTAGCTCACAAAGAACCACCTACTCGCCTCAAACTTACACTCCCAAAAAGAGCCAAACCCCCTCCCAAACGTCCGCCACAAAAACGCCACACCCAAATCCCCAAATCGTTCCTAAATCTGTCCAGACCATGCCAACAGACAAGAGAAGGTGTTTTAGGTGTCAAGGGCTCGGTCACATTACTTCTGAATGCCCTAACAAGAGAGCTATCGCACTTACGGAGTTTCAAAACGCTCTCTTTGAACCTGAACCGGAGGACGTAGATGAGGAAGCCCACGCCAATCATACTGAATCTGAAGAAGAGGTCGTGGAAGAACCAGATCAAGGAGAGATGATGGTTATGAGGAGAGTTCTCAATAGCTCTCCAGTTCCTGAAGATCTACAACAACGGGAAGCCATCTTCCATTCTCGTTGTACTGTGCAAGGGGAAGTTTGTTCTTTGATTGTTGATGGTGGAAGCTGTACCAATGCAGTTCAACTACTACGGTGAACAAGCTTCAACTCCCCACAAGCCCGTACCCCATGCCATACACTGTCCAGTGGCTCAATCAGGGTAAAGGCTTAAAGGTGAATCTACGCTGTTTGGTAAGCTTTTCTATTGGAATGTCTTATCAAGATTCAATCTGGTGTAATGTACTACCTATGGATTCCTGTAATATTCTGCTTGGAAGACCATAGTTATTTGACAGGAGTGTTACACATGATGGAAGAGCTAATACCTACACATTGATGGTGAAAAACAAGAAGGTAACCCTAGCTCCTCTAAAAGCATCACCAACGACATCAAGAAGTGATTCAAAGCTCATATCTTTCATGATCACTAACGCCCTGAGTTTAGTGAACAAAAGAAGGTCATTCCCACAAGTCTTAGCCACGACAAATCTGAAAAGGAGCTCCATGTCGTCGTTCAACACGAGAGCTCAATTGAAGAGGGCTCATCAAAGTCCAATCAACGTGAAACCCATGCTGCAGGGAATCACGTGAACCCTATTACTGATCTAAGGGTTCGAAATCTAGCTATTTGTCATGCCAAGGGCACAATCAAGAAGGAAACTCATGCTCCAAGCGCCCTAGTGATTGCAAAGAAGAAAGGAACCAACATGGTTCAGATTCAGATAGGGGTTACTGCTATCAAGCCCCAAAGAAGTCTCCTTGTATGGTTAGTCACACCTGGTGATCTAACTACTGTTCTTTTCACTATTATGAGACTTATGAAACAGGTTTTGAAGTCCTTCATCAGTAAGTGTGTCAAGGACACATTCATACATAGCTGAGAAAGATCGATTCTTTCACATCATTGAGAAAATCACAGTTCACGTGAAGGCACTGATTCACGTGGAGATTACTGGAGCAACCATGGTTCACGTGAAGGTCATGATTCACGTGGAGTTTACAGTTGGGCCAACTGAAGTCTTTGAACTTGAACCTCTAAGTTTGAGGACATACTTCTTTCAACAAGGGGGGAACACCTACTCCCCTTAGCCAATTCAAGAAGACCCAAGTTAAACACAAGCATAAAGATAGGGTCCTTCAAGAGAGAAGTCCTACTAGCCCCGCCCCAATAAAGGAAATTATGTTTAAGGTAGAGGCCCGAAGGCCCATTCACATGGTGTGCCTCTTATGGTAAGAGGATGTCCAAACATCCTAGAGGGACCAAGGCCACGTCAATCAAGCTCCAAGGAAGCCCTAGTTCACGTCCAAAGCCCAAGTATCAAGCCCAAAGTGAATTTCACATTTTGGTCATTTCAGTTTTGAATTTCACGGTTTTGGTCTTTTGGATGTAACTTTTACGTTTCTAGCTTTTAAGTGTTTTTAGTGTGATTTATATTATCGTCATAGTATTTAGAGTCATGTAAGATGCCAAGTAAGATATAAACTTGAGCATCAAGTCATAGGAGTCCAGATAAGTCATAGGAATCCTAGTCTATTTTGACTGGCTTGCACGCCAAGTCTAGAGTCCCAGTCCATATAGGACTGTAGTAGTATAATAGCTAGGCATGTAGCCTTTCAAAGGCACCTCAGTTTATAATCATGAATAAAATCAAGCTTTTAGCTTACCCCTTGAGTGTTTCGTGAGAACCTCGTTGATCTCTTCTATGGTATCTTGGCTTGGCAACCAAGTGGTTTAGGAAGAGTTTGAACCCTAAACCTAGAAGGTGTTTCTGTAACTAGGTTAAAGGTCAAGTTAGCCCCAGGGTTTTCTTTTTTGTGGTGTTTCTGTATCAAGATAGGATCCCTTGCACTATCCCGGTTACTTCTATCTCAGTTAGTTACCCTAAGGCTAGTCAAACATCTCTCACAAAGCTCTCAATCTCTCTCCCAACGTCAACTCTCTCCCTCTGATGTATGCAAGGTCCTAAGATCAGAGTATTGACCTCACAGTACACCACATTAACACATAACACACACAATCTGGTCTCACAATATAGAATCAAACACAAATTCACCCAAAACAGTCCTCAACACAAAGAAACAACTATAACCTCCTCAAAACAGAGCACAAACACCAAAGCATAAATGGATGAAATGGATGATGTTGAAATGATGATCGGATGGACAAACTTACAAACAAACAGTAACCGAAGATAGTCTTGAGACTCGAGCTTATATAGGCCCACCACAGCTAGAACTTCAAGGGCAATGGACTGCATGACCTCAATGGATACAGGCACACCACCATCGAAATTATCAAGCTCTACACCCACCACAAGGATTGCCAAATCCTTGCTACTGTAGTAGAATTAACCAAAATCAGAGTTTAACGTCACTCACAAACAAGAGGCTCAATTAAGGCACTCAAAATGCTATTAAATTCACTTATAGATGATCTCCTCAAGCTGCCGATTACAAGTTATATAAAGCTAGGGTTGAGCTGGATGATTAAGGGTTTTCCCTTGCTCAAGAAACTCACTAATTAAGCATTAAGCTACTTAACTAACTTAGCAAGCTAATTAAACCTCATTACAATTAGATAACATCAAAATAAAATGAAATAAAACCTAATAAACGCGTTTTCTTTATTACAAACGGTTAAATCACCTCAGAAGCTGGAAATGACCTCAACAGCTCGGAAGTGAGTCTTCATGGAGGACCTCAATGCAGGATCACCTCACAGAACTAGAATATCCTCAACAGTTCCAGAAGTGATGTCTTCTTAGAGGACCTCAGAACTGGCAAATATCTTCACTAAGCTGGAATGTCCTGAACAGCTCTAGAGTGAAGTCTTCAAACATGGGTGAGGACCTCAATCCAAAGATATGGAATTGAGAAATAATCTCACTAGCTGGCTGCTGTTGTTGATGCTGATGTTGTTTCTGCTGGATGACCTCATGACCTGCTGGACCATCATGAAACACTCTTGGATGTCAGTGTTTGATGCTGAAGATGGTGAGGTCGTTGTTGCTCCTGATGCTGGCTCCTGATCACTTGGTGCTGGACTTTGGATGCTTGATGGAGGACCTCCATCATCCTCCTCAGGTTGAGGAAAGTTTGTCCTCAAACTTGGAAGGTCTTCATGCTCTGGAAAGTAAGGCCTCAAATTTGCAACGTTGAATGTAGCACTGCCTCCATAGTCTTCAGAAAGGTCTAACTTGTAAGCATTATCTCCAATCCTTTCAAGGACTTCAAAAGGACCATCTGCTCTTGGTGTCAACTTTCCCTTCCTCTTGCTTGGAAATCTATCCTTCCTAAGATGAATCCACACTAAATCTCCTGGCTTGAAAATCACCTTCCTCTTATGCTTGTTTGCTGATGTAGAAACTTGCTCAGAATACTTGATGATCTTCTCCGTGACTTGTTGATGAAGCTTCTTGATGGCCTCTGCATGTTTACCTGCTTCATAACTAAACCTCACAGAATTTGTTAGTGGGGATAAATCCAATGGAGTTATAGGATTTCTACCATAGACAACCTGGAATGGTGAAAGGCCAGTTGCCTTGGATGGTGCCATATTGAAAGCAAATTCAGCATGAGACAAAAGGGTGTCCCATCCTGTTTTATTTGTGGATATCAGTGACCTCAATAGTGTTCCAAGTGTCCTGTTTGTGACCTCTGTTTGCCCATCAGTTTGGGGGTGACAAGCTGTGCTATACTTCAATTGGGTGCCCAACTTCCTCCAAAGAGTAACCCAAAAATGACTTAGGAACTTGACATCCCTATCAGACACCATACTCCTGGGAACACCATGGAGTCTCACTACCTCCTGGAAATGCAATTCAGCTATCCTCACAGCATCAAAAGTTGTATGACATGCAATAAAGTGGGCCATTTTGCTGAATCTGTCCACAACTACCATGATTGAATCTTTTCCTCTTTGAGTTCTTGGTAGACCAACAATGAAGTCTAAGCTGATGTTCTCCCAAGGACTGTTTGGAACTGGCAAAGGTGTGTATAGCCCTTAAGGTAAGCTATGACTCTTTGCAATCTGACATGTAGCACACCTCCTGACCCAATGCTCAACATCCTTCCTTATTTTAGGCCAACAATAATGTTCCTTCGGCATAAGAAGGGTCTTCTCAATACCAAAATGTCCTGCTAGGCAACCTCCATGAACTTCAGAGATCAACAACTCTCTAAAACTGCTCCTTGGAATACATAACCTTGCTTCTTTGAAAAGAAATCCTTGGTCTATGTGGTATAGACTTTGAGGATGTCCCTGACATTTCTGGTACAGCTCTCCAAAATCTTCATCATTCTCATACAAAGCTTTCAACTGTTCAAAACCAAGCACTCTTGCATCCAAAACTTGCAACAACAAATACCTCCTAGACAATGCATCAGTACCTTTGTTAAGCTTCCCAGATTTATGATGGATTACAAAATGAAATTGCTGCATGAACTCCACCCAAGTAGCATGCCTAGTGTTGAGTTTATGTTGCCCCTGAATGAATTTGAGGGCCGCATGATCACTGTGCAGAATAAATTCAGCTCCAATAAGATAATGCCTCCAATGTTGCAAAGCTCTAATGATAGCATAAAACTCCTTATCATATGTGTTGTATTTCCTCTTGGCCTCATTGAGTTTCTCACTGAAATAAGCTACTGGTTTTCCCTCTTGAGTCAACACTACTCCAATGCCCACACCTGAGGCATCACACTCCACTTCAAAGACTTTGGAAAAACAAGGTAATGCCAACACTGGTGCTGAGGTTAGCTGTCTCTTGACCTCCTCAAAAGCTTTCTGTGCAGCTGGTGTCCAAGTAAAGCTCTTCCCCTTCACTAATTCTGTCATAGGAGCTAAAATAGTACTGAAGTTCCTCACAAACCTCCTGTAGAAAGATGTCAAACCATGGAAACTCCTTATCTGCTGGATTGATGTAGGAACTGACTACTCTCTAATGGCTTTGACCTTCTCCTCATCTACTTGAATTCCTTCTGATGTCATAATATAACCAAGGAATATAACATGGCTGGTGAAGAATTGACACTTCTTGAGGTTCCCATACAACTGCTCTCTATTCAGAATCTCCATAACACTCCTCAAGTGATTCACATGAACCTACTCAGATTGGCTATAAATGAGTATATCATCAAAATACACAACAACACACTTCCCAATCAAAGGTTTCAAAACTTGGTTCATAAGTCTCATAAATATTGAAGGTGCATTTGTCAAACCAAAAGGCATGACTAACCACTCATACAGACCTCCCTTAGTCTTAAAGGCTGTCTTCCACTCATCTCCCTCATAAATTATGATCTGATAATATCCACTCCTCAAATCAATCTTTGAAAACACAGTTGAGCCATGGAGCTCATCAAGCATATCCTCAAGTCTTGGAATAGGATATCTATACTTAATGGTAATCTTGTTGATGGCTCTACAATCAATACACATCCTCTGACTTCCATCTTTCTTAGGAACCAACAAAGCTGGCACTGCACAAGGGCTCAAGCTCTCTCTGATCATTCCTTTCTCCAACAACTCATCAACTTGCCTCTGGATCTCATTGGCTTCAGCAGGGGTCATTCTATAGGCTGGTTTGTTTGGTAAAATAGATCCTGGGATGAGGTCAATTTTATGCTGGATGTCTCTTTTTTGGGGGGGGTAAACATGGTGGCATTTCTTCTAGAAAAACATGTAGGTACTGGTTTAGGATGGGTTGGAATAAAGGATGGTTATTTTGTGGGGCTGGCTCATTTTGTGAGGCTGGTTCTTCATCAAGATCAAGCAAAAGTAACTCCTTCTGTTCACAGAACTCATGATATTCAGCTGGTAAGATCACATCAAGGGATGGTTCAACAATCAGGTTCTTGGTTCTTTTTGTGAGCTGGGATGGTTTAAGTGGGGTAAGGACAGTTTTTTTGTGGTTTAGGTTAAGGGAATAAGTATTGGCTCTTCCATCATGGTTAACAGATCTATCAAACAACCAAGGTCTTCCCAACAATAAATGACATGCGTCCATAGGTATAACATCACACCACACTTCATCTTTATAAACAGAACCAATTGAAAAATTCACAAGGCATCTAGATGAGATTTTGATACCTCTACTTTGACTCAACCACTGGATGGTGTAAGGTGCTGGATGAGGACAGGTTTGTAAATTCAGCTTTTGCACCATAGACTGTGATGCTGCATTGGTACAGCTGCCTCCATCAATAATCAAGGAACATACCTTCCCTTGCACTGTACATCTTGTGTGGAAAATGTTCTCCCTCTGCTCAGCTTCCTCATCAACTGTTGTACTGCTAAGGATCCTCCTGATCACCAACATTTTACCTTCATCAGGTCTGGCCTCAACTTCCTCTTCATCATACACAGGATCTCCTTCAAGTTCATCAAATTGTTCCTTCTCAACAACTGTCTCAGGTTCAACAAACAGTGTTGCTTGATATTCTGCTAAGGTCACTGCTCTTCTGTTTGGACATTCTGAAGCTAGATGTCCAAGACCTTGACATCTAAAACATCTCCTCTCAGGGAATGGTCGATTGGTAGGGACTGGGGTTCTTTGTGGGGGATTTTGGGATTGTGTTTGAGGTGGTTTAGGGGCTGGATATCTGGTTTGTGGTTGTGGGGATGGATAGGTTCTTTGAGGTGGGTTATGGGATTTATGGTAAGGGTCTGATCTGGTTTGAGGATAGGTTTTTGCTGGGTACTTGCTTCCATACTCCTTCCTTTGGGCCTTCTTCTACTGTTCCACCTTATGAGCCAAAGAACTCAGCTCATTAAGTGAATTATACACCTGCAGCTCAACAATGTTTTTGATATTATCATTCAGTCCTGCCAGATACCTCACATAGGTTTGAATTTCATTCTCTTTCATGTTACATTTCCACAGTAGATGCTCAAACTCCTTGGTATACTCCTCAACAGATTTGCTACCCTGGACCAAGTGTTGAAGCTTGAAATAATTCTCCTTCATGTAACTTTCAGGTAGGAATTTCTCCTTGAGCTTCTGCCTCATTTCAACCCATGTACTGACTTTAGGTTCATTGATTTCTTCTCTCCTTCTTTGCAAGTTGTTCCACCATGTAGATGCATATTTCCTCAGTTTCAATGCAACCAACTTCACCTTATTCTCATCAGACAACTCCCTCAAATCAAACACTCTCTCCACTGCTTGCAACCAATCCAAAAATACATCAGGATCTAACTCCCCTCCAAACTCAGGAATATCTATTTTGAAATCCAATTTCTCAGCTCTTCTATTTTCTCTCCTTTCTTCTCTTGTACTCCTACTCCCAGATTCTCCTCCACTACTCCTAGGTGACCTTCTTACATACCTCCTTCTTCTGTGATACCTAGGTCCTCTACCTCCTCTCCCAGTTTCACTAAAAGGGTTCTCCTCTTCTTCTTCTTCTTCTTCAAATTCCATATCAGATTCTCTATTCATCTCTCTCCTGTGCAACCTCATGTAATATTGCAACTGTTCACTCATAATTTTCATTCTTCCTTCTATTTCCTCCTTCTCCCTCAAGGCTTGTTCTGCTAATTTCTGAGGTGTTTTACTACAGCCCGACATTATCAACAACACAAATAACTCCTTCTAGGATGAAACTCAGCTTTGATACCAATTATGATGTATGCAAGGTCCTAAGATCAGAGTATTGACCTCACAGTGCACCACATTAACACATAACACACACAATCTGGTCTCACAATATAGAATCAAACACAAATTCACCCAAAACAGTCCTCAACACAGAGAAGCAACTATAACCTCCTCAAAACAGAGCACAAACACCAAAGCACAAATGGATGAAATGGATGATGTTGAAATGATGATCGAATGGACAAACTTACAAACAAACAGTAACCGAAGATAGTCTTGAGGCTCGAGCTGATATAGGCCCACCACAGCTAGAACTTCAAGGGCAATGGACTGGATGACCTCAATGGATACAGGCACACCACCATCGAGATTATCAAGCTCTACACCCACCACAAGGATTGCCAAATCCTTGCTACTGTAGTAGAATTAACCAAAATCAGAGTTTAACGTCACTCACAAACAAGAGGCTCAATTAAGGCACTCAAAATTCTATTAAATTCACTGATAGATGATCTCCTCAAGCTGCCGATTACAAGCTATATAAAGCTAGGGTTGAGCTGGATGATTAAGGGTTTCCCCTTGCTCAAGAAACTCACTAATTAAGCATTAAGCTACTTAACTAACTTAGCAAGCTCAAGAAATCCAAATCAAATTTTATTATCTTGATTTTTGGATGTAATTTTATTTAATTATAGCTTTTAATAGTTTTGGTGTGTTTTAATTATTTTAGAATAATGTAAGATGACAAGTGAAATATAAACTTGATCATCCTAGGTTTACTATTTCGTGTGGCTTAGTTTTGGTGTGTTTCTTTCTCTCTCTCCATAACAACCTTCTCTCTCCTCCAACAAACTCTCTCTCTCATCCAACAAACTACATTCCTCTCTCCTCCCTCTCAACCTCACGTCAAACCCTCTCCCTCTCCCTCCTATTCACGTCAATCCCCTCCATACTCCCATCCAAGATTCAATCATCTTTTCTCTCTTCCCCATTCAAGATTCAATCTTTCTTGAATCTTGAAACCACAAAAACCCTCACGGCAAAACATCCACCACAAAGAATCCTATTTCACGAGAACCTTCCCCTTCTCTCTCCCTAATCTCGTGAACCACCCCCCCTTCTGTTGTTTGGTTACACGTGTTTCGTGTATTATTGGAATCAAGAACCTTTCTTGATCCGGTAATACATCAAAAGTGGTATCAGAGCTCTAGGTTAGTGTTGAGTGTAAACCAAGCACGTAACCTTTGATTCCAAAAGCCTAACCTGCAAGTCTAAAGCTTAACTTGCAAGTCGAAAAATCCAGACCTGCAAGACCAAAGCTTAAACCTACAAGCCCAAACACATAATCTTCAGTACCAACCTGCAACCCTAAACTCCACAAACAGCCTAAACACATTATCCTTCCTTACCCAACGTCACTCTGGACGTTCCAAGCCCCTACCATGGCACACGAATTGCTCTTTATGAGGAGGATCCTCAGCAGTTCGATTGTTCCTGAAGATCAACAGCAACGAGAGGCTATCTTTCAGTCTCGCTGCACCATCAAAGGAAAGGTCTGTTCTTTAATCGTTGATGGAGGAAGCTGCACCAACGTGGCTTCAACAACTATGGTGGACAAACTTCAGTTGGAAACTAGTCCACATCCCAAGCCCTACACCATTCAATGGCTTCATCAGGGTGAAGGATTGCATGTTACTCAACGATGTTTGGTAAGCTTTTCCATTGGCAAGAATTATCAAGATTCAATTTGGTGTGATGTTTTGCCTATGGATGCTTGTCATATTTTGCTGGGAAGACCAAGGTTATTCGACAGGAGTGTGATGCATGATGGAAGAGCCAACACCTACACCTTCAGGTTCAACCACAAAAAAATCACCCTAGCTCCACTTAAAATAACCCTTCCGTCCCAACCCAAAGAGATTGATCCAAACCCAATCTCTGCTATGTCTACTGAACATCATAAGTTCAGTGAACATAAAGAGATCATTCTCTTAGACCTAAACACAAATTCCAGCCACAAAATTTCCCCAACTGACGTCCCAACTCATGAAGCAGACGTCCATCCCCTTGTCCCTCCTCTTCTGGAACAATACACTCATGTGTTCCCTGAAGAGATGCCTCCAGGTTTACCGCCTGAACGAGACATTCAGCATAAGATTGATCTAATCCCGGGATCAGTCTTACCTAACAAACCTGCATACAGGATGAACCCTAGCGACACACAGGAGATCCAAAGGCAAGTTGACGATCTTCTAGCAAAGGGTATGATACGGGAAAGTCTCAGTCCGTGCGCCGTTCCAGCATTATTGGTCCCGAAGAAGGATGGTAGTCAACGAATGTACATCGATTGCAGAGCCATCAACAAGATCACTATCAAATACAGGTTCTCTATTCCTAAACTTGAAGATCTACTGGACGAGCTATATGGTGCCCAAATATTTTCGAAAATTGATCTCAGAAGCGGGTACTATCAAATTCGAATTCAAGCCGAAGACAAGTGGAAAACTGCATTCAAAACTAAAGGAGGTCTCTATGAATGGTTAATCATGCCTTTTGGACTAACTAATGCTCCTTCTACTTTTATGAGACTAATGAATCAGGTTCTGAAGCCCCTTATCGGTAAGTGTGTTGTTGTCTACTTCGACGATATACTTGTGTACAGCAAGAGTGAGGAGGAACACATTCAACACCTCACTTCAGTACTTGATCTGCTAGCTCACGAAAAGCTCTATGGGAATCTCGCCAAATGCCACTTCTTCACCAACAAATTAGTCTTTCTTGGCTATGTACTCTCGGCTGATGGGATACAGGTTGATGAAGAGAAAATCAAAGCAATCAAAGAGTGGCCTACACCAGCTAGTATCCACGACATCAGGAGTTTTCACGGCCTAGCTTCTTTCTACAGAAGGTTTGTGAAGAACTTCAGTTCAATTATGGCGCACATGACCGAATTACTGAAGAGCAAGGAGTTCAGTTGGACGTCATCAGCACAACATGCGTTCGATTCTATTAAAATTCAACTCTGCACCGCCCCTGTTCTTGCCCTACCAAGCTTTGACAAAAAGTTTGAAGTGGAGTGCAATGCTTCTGGAGTTGGAATTGGAGCAGTATTATCACAAGAGGGCCGCCCCTTGGCCTACTACAGCGGAAAGCTCAATGATGCCCGGAAGAAGTACAACACGTACGATAAGGAGTTCTATGCTATTATTCGTGCCCTAGAACATTGGCGACATTATCTCATTGGCCACGAGTTTATTCTACATAGCGACCATGAGGCATTGAAGTATATTTAGGGCCAACATAAGTTAAACCTGCGACATGCTAAATGGGTTGAATTTATGCAAGCTTATCACTTCGTCATTCAGCACAAAGCCGGCCATCTGAATAAAGGAGCAGATGCACTTTCTCGACGTTATTTGCTCCTTCAAGTCCTTGATTCACGTGTAATAGGGCTTGAACACATCAAAGATCTCTATGAGGAAGATGTAGATTTCAAGGAAATCTATGGAGACTGCAAGAAGCACCCCAACGACCAATATCACGTGGAGCATGGCTTCTTATTTCATGGGAACCAGCTGTGTATTCCTAGAAGCAGTCTTAGAGAGCTTCTTATCTTAGAAGTTCATGGAGGAAGTCTAGCAGGACACTTCGGTATTGAGAAGACTTATCTGATGCTGAAAGAACACTATTTTTGGCCACACATGGTCAAGGACGTCGAGCATATGGTTAAAAGGTGTTCTACTTGCAACTTATCGAAGAGTCACGTGCTTCCCCAAGGGTTATACACGCCCTTTCCCATCCCTGAAGGTCCTTGGGAAGATATTAGTCTCGATTTCATTGTGGGACTTCCTAGGACTCAACGTGGGAAGGATTCAATCATGGTGGTTGTTGATCGATTTTCAAAGATGGCTCACTTTATCCCATGCCACACCACCTATGATGTAGTTAGAGTGGCAGATTTATATTTCCAAGAAGTCGTTCGGCTCCATGGAATACCTAGAACTATGGTCTCGGATCGAGATGCAAAGTTCCTTAGCCACTTTTGGGTTACTCTTTGGAAGAAGATGGGAACCAAGCTCAAATGCTTTGTCACCCATGTGACGGCCAGTCGAGGTCACCAACCGGACCCTTAGCTCACTATTGAGGTCCTTGGTGAACAAGAACAAGAAAGAATGGGATACTCTTCTCCCACATGCTGAATTTGCATTCAATAGGGCTCCAAGCAAGGCAACGGGTCGTTCACCCTTCCAAGTCGTTTATGGAAGGAACCCAATCACACCTATGGACCTCACGCCAATCAACAGCTCCATAAGGTGCAGCCATGAAGCCCAAAAATGAGCCCAAGAGATTCAGAAGCTCCATGAGGAAGTCAAAGAGAAAATAGCTAAGTATACTCAATCTGTTTCAGACTTAGCTAACAAGAAAAGAAAAAGGGTTATTTTCAACCAGGAGATCTAGTATGGGTTCACTTGAAGAAAGAGAGGTTTCCCTCCAAGAGGAAAGGAAAATTAGTTCCTAGAGCTGATGGTCCTTTTGAAGTTTTGGAAAGAGTTGGAGATAATGCATACAAGCTAGCACTGAATGAAGACTATGGAGGAAGTGCTACTTTCAACGTTGCTGATCTGAAACCCTACTATGATAAAAATGAAGACCTCCCTAGTTTGAGGACAAACTCTTCTCAACAAGGGGGAATGATGGAAATCAGTCCACTTCCAATCAAGAAATCCAAATCAAATTTTATTATCTTGATTTTTGGATGTAATTTTATTTAATTATAGCTTTTAATAGTTTTGGTGTGTTTTAATTATTTTAGAATAATGTAAGATGACAAGTGAAATATAAACTTGATCATCCTAGGTTTACTATTTCATGTGGCTTAGTTAGAATAGGCGTCACTTGTGAGGAATCCTAGAAGGGATTGGCTAATTTTGTAACTAATCCAATTTGGATTAGGAAAGCCAAAACCAATTAGGATAAGGTTTGTTACAACCAACTCCCCCTAGGATAAGGATTCCTAATCCAAGGGAGAGTAGGAGTAGATAGACGAGTTCTCTTTGGCTTGCACGCCAAGTGAGAGTTTCCTAGGCTTAGTAAAGCTTGGCTCTCACGCCAAGTAGGAATACAAGTCTCTTAAGAACTCCCTTAGTATAAATAGCCTAGGCTTGTAATCCATTGAACACATCAGTTGAGAAATATGAATCAAGCTTTAAGCTTATCCCCTTGAGTGTTTGGATAAACCCTCACCCCTTTCTTCTATTGTATCTTGGTCTGGCACCCAAGTGGTTAGGAAGAGCTTGACCCTAGGTTGCGGTCTAGGTCAACTTAGCCCTAGGTTGTCTATCTTGTGGATTCAAGATAGAAACCTAGTTCTATCCGTTCTTACCTTTCCATCAATATAGTTAAGGTAATTACATTGTGAGCTTTCTGTCTATACAGTTAAGTCACATCCAACCCTCTACCCTACCCCCTCATCCCAACGCCACCTCCACCTCCTTAAACCTCCACAAAATCGCCACCCTTCCCCCTCTCTCAAACGTCATCCCTTTCTTCCTATCTCTCCATAACAACCTTCTCTCTCCTCCAACAAACTCTCTCTCTCATCCAACAAACTACATTCCTCTCTCCTCCCTCTCAACCTCACGTTAAACCTTCTCCCTCTCCCCTCCTATTCACGTCAACCCCCCTCCATACTCCCATCCAAGATTCAATCATCTTTTCTCTCTTCCCCATTCAAGATTCAATCTTTCTTGAATCTTGAAACCACAAAAGCCCTCACGGCAAAACATCCTCCACAAAGAATCCTATTTCACGAGAACCTTCCCCTTCTCTCTCCCTAATCTCGTGAACCACCCCCCCTTCTGTTGTTTGGTTACACGTGTTTCGTGTATTATTAGAATCAAGAACCGTTCTTGATCCGGTAATACATCAGCTAATTAAACCTCATTACAATTGGATAACATCAAAATAAAATGAAATAAAACCTAACAAACGCGTTTTCTTTATTACAAACGGTTAAATCACCTCACAAGCTGGAAATGGCCTCAACAGCTCGAAAGTGAGTCTTCATGGAGGACCTCAATGCAGGATCACCTCACAGAACTGGAATATCCTCAACAGCTCCAGAAGTGATGTCTTCATAGAGGACCTCAGAACTGGCAAATATCTTCACTAAGCTGGAAAGTCCTAAACAGCTCTAGAGTAAAGTCTTCAAACATGGGTGAGGACCTCAATCCAAAGATATGGAATTGAGAAATAATCTCACTGGCTGGCTGCTGCTGTTGATGCTGATGTTGTTGCTGCTGGATGACCTCATGACCTGCTGGACCATCATGAAACACTCTTGGATGTCAGTGATTGATGTTGAAGATGGTGAGGTCGTTGTTTCTCCTGATGCTGGCTCCTGATCACTTGGTGCTAGACTTTGGATGCTTGATGGAGGACCTCCATCACCCTCTTTCCCTCTCAAACGATTTCTCCCTTTCTCTCTCCCACAACAAACTCCCAACAAACTCTCTCTCTCTCCGCTAACCAATTCCCTACTTTCTAGCAACCCTCTTTCTCTCTCACTCTCAAAGTCCTCACGTCAATCTTCTCCTATTCACGTCAATCTTCTCCTATTTTCCCCTCTCATACTTTCTCCCACAAAAGACCTCACGTCATAAAACCCTTCCATAGATCCTGTTATTCACGTGATCCACCCTTCATTCTTCCATATTCACGTGAAGCATCCCATATTCCTAGATTGGTTGCACGTGTCATTGATGTGTAATTAATCAAGGTGCAATCTTTGATCCCATTATACATCAAAGTTGCTTCCACTCGTGCCAATCTGCCTTATCTAATGTGTTTTATCCTCACTAGTGCCATTGCAAGATAGATCACAAGTACCAAAAGTACTCCATCTTAGGAGTAACCACCTCTCCTATGATAATAGCTTGATTGACACCTAATATCTTTGTGTTTGACTTACCCAATATGAAACCCATAGATTCCAAGGTATCATGCCAAAGTTCCACGCCACCTTGTCATTAGCCTCACACAGGACTCATCAATAAGAATTATATCATTCGCAATGAGCATACACCATTGTACTTCATCCTAAATGTACTTACTCAACTCATCTATGACTTAATTAAAAAGAAACAGAGTAAGGGTTGACCCTTTATACGGCTGCAAGCGCACGAATACCAGTACTTTATGCAAATAGCTATACCTTTAAGGTGAATAGAACAATCTATACATCTTTTAAATGTTAGCTAAAATTATAAACTCATTTTTTTGCTTTTACATTTGAAGGAGGTGTAGCCAATTTTGTGTAGCTGTCGGACCCAATCGTTGTAGTGAAAAACATCATGTCACGTCAGCCTTTTGGTCCCCACATAATTTGGGACTTCATGCCCTCCTAATCCTTCATGGTCAATTTGTTTCTTGGGCCATTGCTTAAGGTGGATAACCCAATATGAATTGAACTGTTCAAAGTATTTGTTTTACTATATGGTGTCGTATTGTACTAGCCCAGTGTGACTTATTCTTTTATGTTTTCCATTTTCAGGTTCTTAATAAGAGGGTCCTTTTATGTAGAGTACTATCAGTTGTAAGTTATGGGCCCACTTGATGGTAGTTGATTTAATGAGCTTTGTGTCTCCTATATAGACATGGCATAATGTGCTCGACTTATAAATCTTCTACTAAATGAGTAAGTTTCTCTCTAAAATGTCAGATTTTACAACTCTTCCATCATTTTGATTTAGGTTAACTCATGCAACTCACTCGTCCAGGCCAACAATTCAAGGCCAAAGACCCAGAAGTTCAATTCAACCTATCAACATATTCCCGTAAATCATTATGAATCAAAATCTTCATCTTGGAGACAAATCCAATATTTAACAAGAGATATTAATCTACTTTTCGGTGGAAGAATAACTATTCTTTTATTTTTTTAAAAGTAATAGGAAAAGTGAATGCACAGGACTTTAGGTTTTGAGATTATGGTACATCAAATTTTAAAATTGTATCACAGTAAACCAAAATGTGAAAATATTGAATTACAATACACGGCCATCGAGTAGTGCCCGACCCGTTTAAGATAAAAATGGCTTTCAGCCCACTTTTTAGGTGTATCCACAAGGCCCGTTAGGCATCCGGCCCATTGGGAAGCTTTTCAGTCACTGTAGACCACGGAGACGTCGTTCTTTTCAGTCACTGTTGAATGGATTACTTTCCTCCAAAAACCCCAGTTTTTTTAATATCATCTCAATCATCATAATCTCTGGGCGATTGCCTTTGAATTCTGCTAAGTGGTTTTCTGGGAAGTTGAGCGGCCGTCAAATCAAGTGCATAATTCCGTCTCATTCGATGGGCACCCCCTCGGCTGCCCTATACTCCCCTAGAACCCCTCTGGGTGGCTGCGTTACTCACAAACTTTCAGCTAGGCATTTCAACAAACACTTGGTGAGCACGACACACTCCCTCATTTCTCTTCCAAACAAGCTGTATTCAGCGAACTTCTCGCCTTTGAAACTACGATCAGCTGATGTTAGGTTTCCCCAGTTAGTCAAGCCTATCAACTGCGCATTCACTGAGAACCCCACTTCAAAATTCCAACCCCAGGAGCTGTTGCTGAAGTTCAGGAGCTTATCATTTGATTCAGTGAAAGTGGGTTTATCTAAGTTGACTCCCTTTGATGTTTGTAAGCTGTTGGCTTTCACAGCCGTTGCCACTGCAGCTGTGAAATGGGTCTTTAATTTGGTATTCAACCCGTTTGTCTGGATGTATTTTAGCTGGACATGGTTGTTTTGGCCTTGGTATGTTGCAATTGGGCTTGGGGTTTATGGTATCTATTGTTTCCGGAAGCAGTCTCGTGGCGAAGCTAGTGTCTTTGAGCAACTTGCCATTGTTACTGCTACATTCACTTGGCTAACACTTGTTCCACCTGCATATTTCAATGGCTTCTTAGAGGGATGGCCCTTTGTGTTTTTCTTTGTTTATCACTATTTCTTCTTCTTCAATGTTAGCATTCGGAGGCGGCTTTATGGGGATTATTATCCAAGGCCACATGATCCCAAGTGGGATATCACTGTGCCCAATTGGTATCAGCCTCTGTTCTTTGTTGGGGTTATGGTTGGGCATTGGCTTGCAGCATTCGAAGCACCAGAATTGCACCTTATTTCTGGAGGATGGAGTAACATTGGAATTTGGGGTCTCATTATAGTCACTCTCTTTATGCATTACAATGCTTCATTGTACCTAGCTAAGTACTCTGAGAAGGTTGTAGTGCCTACTGCAGTTGTACAATTTGGGCCATACAGATGGGTTCGTCATCCCATTTATGCATCCACAATGCTTTTGTTCTTCTCATATTTTGCTGCGCTCCGAGCACCAATAAGTGCCCTACTTATTGTTGCTGCTTGTGTTCTGTATTATGACCAGAAGGTCAAAGTAGAGGAAGCATTGATGGTAGACATATTCAGAGAGAGTTATCTTGAGTACAAGAGCAAAGTTAGGTACAAATTCATTCCTTTTGTTTATTAGTTGTGACCATATGATTAAATGCTAGTACAACTATCTGTAGAATGTGATACTTGGACATTGAGGCATTAGAGGTAGTATGTTCGTAGTGTAGGCATTGGGTATCATAGTTGGAGCTGTTGCAACATTTTCTCAAGTTAATTATGAGTTTTATGCGATATTTGCTCATTTTCACCTGGCTTGGCTCTTGCGAATTTTGATTTGTTTTTGCATTATTGTTATCTTCTTATCTGTTTGATTGAGTGGTTTTATTCCTGCTAGTTTTCTGTTTTGCTTTGTCCCCTTCGCATATGTAGTTCAATTAAGAAATCTCATGATGATTTGTAAAGATACCACATCTCTTATGGAAAATGTTCTATTTTTCCTTTTACCTCAAAATTTTAATTGAGTAGTGTAGCAACTTTATTTTTTCACCCCATACAACCATGATATTTTGCTAACACCAAATTGCACTAGGAGTATTCAAACATATAACATTACAGTTCACACTCTTTGCTCTGGAGTGGTAAAGTTGTGGGGTTTTCTCACATATCAATGTTGTAAAGGTTTTCAGGTGAACATAGTCACCATTTGGCAAGTACTTGGATTCTTTTATAAACTTTCGAGGAATAATGTCAACATAATACCCTTTGCTTTAGGGAATCTCATCAAGCTTTGAGAATTTTACCTCTAAACCTTCTAGACATCACTTTTGATAAGTTAACTGAGTTAATTTTTCAATAGCATGAAACTCCTCTCCAATTCATAAAAGCTATGTATGATGGACTTTTGTTTTAGTGTTTGAACAGACTCTAACTGTGGCAGTCCACAATAGTAGGAAGTTTTTATGGAGGCCAAACTGGATGCAGAACATTCATTTAGAAGAATTGATTTCTAATATTAGCAAAATTAGTACTTTGGACAAAAATAAAATATGATGTACTCACTCATGGAATTTAAAATTCAAGATGAATTTTCAATAATTGCTATTATCATATTGCAAAGAGTATATATGATTAATATAGCAGAACAACTAGTGAATAGATGATAAAAAAAAAAAGAAAGGAAGAACGATAACATATTGGGAGACAACTCTTAATTTTTATTCAAGCTTGCAATTAAATCTTAGTTTAAAAAGCATGCTAGGGGTGTAGAAAAGCCTTGGGGGCACCTATTTGCTCTTTTTCACATTGAGGTCTAGCCCATTCCAAAAGCCTGAGCTTTTTTAGGCTCTTTTGCTCCTTTTAGTGGGGTGTAGGGCACAGAGCTCATGGGCATTTCGCATTCCAAACCGCTTTCTACTTTCTCTCACCTCGAGATAAGTCTCTTTTGTTCCTCTTCCACTTTGGCACTCTCCTTGATGTATAATGGGATCAAAGATTAGATCTTGATCAATTACACATCAAGGGAGACGTGCAACCAATCTGAGTATGGGAGGCTTCACGTGAACTAGGATTAGGGTAGGGGATGATTCACGTGAAAAGGGAGGGATTTGGAGTTAGGATGATTTGTGGGAGAGTATGGATTAGGGTTTGAGAAAGGATGGATCTTTGTGGAGTTTGGGAGAGGGAGATGGACGAATGATTGTGGGGAATTTGGGGAGAGTGACGTGAGGTCTTTGTGGGGGAGGGATGTTTGAGAGGGATTTTGTAAGAGAGAAAGGATGGACAAATGCTTGGGAGAGTTTTGGGAGAGTTGACGTGAGAGTAGAGTTTGGGAGAGAGAGTGGACGTTTGAGAGGGAGAGATTTGAGAGAGTTGATGGCCTTAGGGTTTGCTTTATCTAACTAAAGGATAGAACGATAAAAAGTAACCAGGATAGTTCAAGGGATCTATCTTGATACAGAAACACCACAAGAAGAAACCCTAGGGCTACTTGTTCTTCCACTTAGTTACAGAAACACCTTCTAGGTTTCAGGGACAAGCTCTTCCTCACCACTTGGTTGCCAAACCAAGATACAATAGAAGAGATCAACGAGGTTCTCACGAAACACTCAAGGGGTAAACTAAAAGCTTGATTGTATTCATAATTCAAAGCGGGGTGCCTTTGAAAGGCTACAAGCCTAGCTATTTATACTAACTAAGTCCCATGCATATCAGGACTCTAAGGCTTGGCGTGCAAGCCATCTATTACTACTCCTAGATGCCATCTACTCCATCTCCTCCTTGGATTAGGACTCCTTATCCTAAGGGGAGTTGGTTACAAGAGATAATAATCCTTTTAGGACTTGGCTTTCCTAATCCAAGATGGATTAGTTACAAAATAAGCCAACCTAATCTAGGACTACTTAGCTTGGCGCCTAATCTAGCACACCACACGTCACACACACACACCACACACCTTCTAGATCATTCTAGAACATTCTAGATTATTCTAGACAAATGTAGACTCCTAAGACTTGGTGTCTAAGTTTATATATATTACTTGGCACCTCATACAACTAGAAATGTAAAGAAAACCCTAGAAATGTAAAGAAATACATCAAAAGGCCAATACCGTGAAATTCAAACTGAAATGGTCAAAACTGTGAGCTTCATCTTGAAATGGTCATAAATGTGAAGTTCATCTTGAAATGGTCAAAACTGTGAAGTTCAGCTTGGGCTTTGTACTTGGGCCTTTGACGTGGACTTGGACTCTTTCCTAGGACGTTTGGACGTCCTCTTGGAACAAGGAACACAAGACATGGGTTGGCCTTTGGGCCTCAACAATGTATTCTTCTCCTTTGGCCCGTTTTACCCTTTTGTAGTTGATGTGGATCCCCTTTGTTGGGCCTGGCGTGATATCTTCTTCTCCTAAGGCCTTCTCCACTTCCTTGTAATCAAATTGAGCCTTCTTTGTTATTGGACTTGGTGTGAAGGCCGAGGATGGGTTTCCATCATTCTCCATGAATCTTGGGTCTCCAAAGGTTATCCCAAGGCTTTGTGACTCTCCATTTTCTTCCATGAACGTAGGGTCCCCAAAAGTGAGACCTAGGCAAGTCTGATTTATTTCAGGCGTGGGCTGAAATACATCACTCCTTCTCCTTCCTCTTCCTCTTTATAACTTGTTTGGCTAGGTTCCTCTCCCTTTTCCTCTTCTTCTTCTTCTTCCTCTTCCCAGTTCCTCTCTTTATTTTTTCTTTCTTGGTGGAATTCTTTGTTAAACACATGTCTGTCTTTGTTTCTTTTTTTTTTTTGGCTAATTAATACTTGAACATCCTTTAATGTTTTTTTCTGTGCCCTGCGTGCAAATAGCTTGCATGCTTTTGTGCCCCCGCCTCGAGCCCGAAGAGCCTTTTGTGCTTTTTTGTGCTTCGCGCTCTGTCAGTCTAATAAAATAATTGGTCGAAATTAGAATATACTTTCTGTGCAAATCTCACCAAAATATTAGTTGTAAGTTACAAGATATTAGGTCAAGTATTGAGAAATTTATAGTACATAAGTGATGCTTATTTTGTAGTGCAGCAAGATGCTTAGGTATTTCATATTCTTTAGTTATAGCTCAAATCACCACTGGCCCAAAACAATAAATATGACCATTCTTTTTCTTGTTTTTGCCTTCTTTTTTGGGGTTTGGGAGGGGGGGGGGGGGGGGGGGAGAAGCTGGTGTATGCAGCATCTAGAATTCAAAAGTCAGTTTCAATCATGTTACATTGAAATCACTCTATTGCAGCAATACTGTTCCACATTATGATTATGGTAGGCTGAAAAGGCAGCTTGCCCAACTGCAAGACCTTTTCAATGCGGTCACTTCATTATGGAGTGACAACATTTCGAACCAAGGGGCACAAGTTAAACTAAAGATTCTGATAGCTGCTTAAAATACTTGCTAACATGTAGGTTAACACCCCCAACAATGATCTTGTTGATCGTTGTGCCTATTAAAATTGGGAAAGTACTAGCTAAAAGATTTAAAAGAAAACAAGCCCTGGAAAATAGAAACTTAAAACGAAGAAAAGTTAATAATCTAATTAACATAGCGAATAATAGTAATAATTAGGTTATCTAAGGAAGTAAATTGCAAGTTAAAAGACTCTCATCATGTGCCACCGCCTAGCTAGGACGAGGTACATTTAATTCAAAGTTTTAAATTGGCAGGCCAAACTAGGGGAAAATTTAGCTAATCAATCTAATAGAGGTTTAGAACAAGCTTTCATGGGGAGGAATGCAGGCTCCCTTCTGCCCCTTGAATCCCTCAAAGCTGTACAGTCTGGACTCTAAAGCGCTCTATACTTTAAAAATTCATCAATATATTTCAGAAAAAATTTCCTCCATAGTAGTGAATGAAGGTTTCATCGGCACCAAATCATGGGTTGTAAGGCATGATTTTGGCACACTACAAATATGGGCATTAGGGTGTTGTATACTTGAGCAATCTGGAATGGACTTAAGCTACTCATGGAAAGTTTGAGGAAACTAGGGGTATATAGTTGCCATTCTTGGATATTTTTCAACACTTGAAAAGTGCATAATAGCCTTCATTTAGAGGGGCCTCAAGGGCATGGCATTTTACAATTGATCTTTTTTTGGTAGACAACATTTTACAATTGATATACAAGTCAATTGAAGTTAAAGGCTTTATTTGTACGTTCTTGTTTACTATTTCATTCCACAAGCCCAATAATGTGTACCAGAAGAATCTACAATGGTCATAGTTCATTAATGAGACGTAAAACTTGTTGAGTGGTCAATTAGAGCCTATAGTCACCATTTCACTAGCACTACTATAAGTTGCCTAATTGATGTAATTAGCAGTTAACAAAATATCAATTTATAGCCTCTGTTTTCTCTCTGAGCATTCTTGCAGAGTTCCTCCATTTGTTGAATTTCTTAGTAAATTCCTGGGGTTCTTATCATTTTTGGTAGTAGAGCCTTCAATTCGGTGGTCTGATTTCCTTACAGTTCCTTTCCTTATTCAACTGGAACCATTCTAGTACTATCCTTGCTCGATTGAGGGTCAGAATTTGGGGAAGATCGAGTAGGTCTGGTTACAATGACGCGAATAGATGTCGTGCGGGCTCAGGTTCAATAGGCGCTTGATAATCTACAAAATCAACTCAATAATCAAATCACATCTCAGCAAGAGGCTTAGGCGAGATCTGAAGTGCAGTTTAGAGAAATCATGGGTCTGAGTATGCATGTAATGCAACTATCAGGTCGGTTAACAGAGAATGTGAACATGAGCAATGGTAACAATTTCTCTCGACTGTCTCATATTGATTTTTGCCAATTGATAATAGTACTGATGATAAAAAAAAGTCAAGATAGCTGCAATGCATTTGTGTGATAATGCCTTGATTTGAGAAGAGTATAAATCTGCAGTTCAGTCTAGGTTTGGGGAGGGCCATATAATGACCCTGTGTGGACCTCATGAAGTTTAAGCAGGAGGGTAGTGTTGAAGCTTTTATCAAGAGAAGTTTGGCTAATTTGCGAGTGGCCAATCTCCCTTCTGTTCATAAAAAGGAGCCTACATGGAGAAACCTATAATGCTCTCTGGGACCTTTTGTAGCAGCTCCTTCCAATCATATCTTGGAGAAACTGGCTAGTAGGGTCAGTGGGGCTGCCAGATTTGCATCCAGAAGTTCTGTTGGTAGTTTAGGTCAGTAAGTTCTAGGGCCAGAAAAGTACTGACTCCTAAGGAGATTGTGAAGAGAGCTAACATGATCTGCTTCTTCTGTGGCAAAAAATACCATCCTCATCATAAATGCAAATATCAAGTGTATTGGTTGGAGGTAGTTGAGTTAGAAGGAAATGCAGAAGGGGAAGAGAGGGAAGAGGTCAGTATATAGGATATGTAGGTGGAGAATGTACAAGTGGAGAGCACACCTCAAATATCCTTAAATGCTCTCAATGGTTTGAACTCATATCATACCATGAGGATAACTAGATAGTATAGGAAGTTTCCACTTTATAACTTAGTCGATCCAAGCAACACTCATAACTTGTATGCAACCATTATTAAGAAGTTAAAATGTGAAGTTACTAGGATTCTACCTCTGGGGGTAGATGTTGCCAATGTAGACAAACTCAAATGCAAGACATTGTGCAAAAGTTTTACCTCTAGGGTAGAATGCTGCTAATGGAGACAAACTCAAATGCAAGACATTGTGCAAAAATTTTGTTTGGTACTTGATGGAAGAGAAGTTTAACGAAGACATGTTTACTGTTCCACTAGGAAGTTGTGACATGATCTTAGGAGTGGAATGGTTGGCGACCTTGGGATCTATTCTATGGGACTTTGAAAAACTAAAGATGGAATTCCAATACAAGGGTAGAACTAGCTTGGGTAGGACAAAGTGGGTGTGGAGAAGCTATTCTATAATTCAACTTAGGTGTTTGCTCGTCAAGTATAGGTGCTTCAAAGTGAGAATGTCTTAATTTTTCAAGTGAAGAGAATGTTAGTTCAATTATTGGGGGAATATACAGATGTTTTCGAAGAACCCAGGGGTTACCACCTCACAGAGAGTTGGATCACACAATCATTCTCAACGAAGAGACTTCTATAAATGTAAGACCCTATAGGTATCCAGCACTACAAAAGGATGTGATTGAAGCTAAATAAAAGAAATGTTTGTATTATGAGTGGTGTAACCATCATATAGTCCTTATTCCTCACCCATAGTCTTGGTCAAGATAAAGGAAAGAACTTGGAGGCTCTACATGGACTACAGGCAACTAAACAAGCACACTGTACCAGATTAAAAGATGATGGGGGAATTCTTAATTGGGTTCCAACTTTTAACAGTTGGCTGGGAAGCTCTTTGTGTAGTAGCCATGTTGGTCTGAGAGATAACATTGCGACAAAAAGGAAATTGAAAATGAGCAGTACATAAACACACAGCGGCAGCAGTCCGATGACAACCAGTAACAGTATGATGACAACCAACAGGAGACCAGACTTCCTTGCCAGCTTACTTGAGCAGCAAGACACAACAGCAACTAACAGTCTAACACATAACACAGCAGCAACAGTCACCCAGAACTGGCAGTTTGGTGGTTGGCAGGGAGATGAACTGGGACAGCAGGTCAGTGGCTCGGGTTGAAAATTTGAGCAGATTTTTTTTCCCCCAATGGATTGGATGGCAGCGGAATTTTGGGTTTTTGGGTGAGGCTCGGAATCGAGAACTTGCTTTGATACCAACTTGATAGAGAATTGAATAAAGGCTAAAGATAAGTGTTCAACATCCCCATGTTGAATTCAGGGGAAGAATTCAGCATCCCTGTGCTGAATTCAAAGAAAGGTTATCATGCTCGTGCATAATCAATAAGAATTCATATAGTTAATATTCAATATCAATGTAATGTACCTAAAGGCTAGCAAAGCCCTTATTTATAGGTAAACAATCTGCCTAATACTAAACATAATAGAAATAGGAAAGAAAATTGGATTATAATAATCTCTACTTTCAGCAATTGTATACCAATTATCCCTATTTTTGTTTTTTTGATATTCTACTATGCTAGTGGTCCAAAAAAAAATTGATTCTGTGGACACTATCATACAAGTAATGCTGATTTCGGTGGAAAGCTAACATGGACCGCCGGAGTTTGTTTTGACTAATTTTTTCATGTGTTTGGCCTGCACGTGGTGTCCACGTCACTTGAGTTTTTGTTTATCCATGTCATCCTCCCTCTCTTCTCTTTTCTCCCTCTTTCTCTCCTCGTCTTCATCTTCATCTTCAATTCTTCATCAACCCAAAAATCCCAACCCAAGCTCCCTCTTTTTCGCTCCTCTCTCTCCCCTTCTCTTTTGCCACCCATGTGCACCTGCACTGGGGTCCATCAGAGGACGTGGGGCAAATGGATGGTCAAGATCCATGAACCGAACTGTGGGGCTCATCTGTGGCTAGGCACCTTCAATACCTTTCTTTCCTGCCGATTTCCTCCACCACTGCATGAATCACCGCGACACACCACTAGGTTGTCGTCGTTTAGCCTCCTGAGTTGCCGGACGGTCGGCGCTGGAATTGGAAATTGCGTGTGTGTGTTGGGGGGGGGGGTTGATGAAGAATTGAAGATGAAGATGAAGATGCGGAGAGAAAGAGGGAGAAAGAGAGGAGAGAGAAGATGACATGGATAAACAAAAAATTCGGGTGACGTGGATGCCACGTGGCAGGCCAAACACAAAAAAATTAGTCAACACAAACTCTGGCGGTCCATGTTAGCTTTCCACCGACTCCACTGAGTAACCACCACTTGACGCGATAGTGTTCCACTAGGATACACTTATTTTCTTGGGAACACTAGAATAGAAAAAAAGTAGGGGTTATTAGAATCCAATTTTTCAAATACGAAACTAACATAATATTCCTAATCAAACTAGAAAACTATAATATTTTCTGAAAAGAATAGGAAATTATAATATTCCTAATAAGAATAGGAAATATATGAAATGTACTAATTATTATTATTCCTAAATATTCTAGTTCTACTTTCCATCAAGTGTGTAAGAGTCTAAGAGATCCACTCATAAAGAATCACAAGTCTACATGGTGAAGGAGTGCAATGATCTGCTTCAATTGATGTTTGTAAGTTACAATGCCTAAACAATTATTATATAGCCCAAAGAAGCCTCAAAAACAAACCAACTCCAAAGCCTGGAGAGATAGCCAACAAAACTGCTGTACAATAAGTAAAATAATTCCAAAAATAATCTGAAACAGCACTGATGAAAATAAAATAAAATAGGAAGAAAATCTACCCAGAATCTTAGTAGTTAATGTAACTCGTAAGCTACCTGAAAATAATCCTAATCACAATGACTAAAATACAAACTTGGGATGAGTAGAAACTAGAAACTGTGAATTCTTATGCCATAATGCTTGATTTTGCCTTTCCAGGCTCCTCTTGTTCGCATTGAAGGTCGAAAACTTTGAAAAAAAAAACTCTAATGCCCTTAAAATTTGTTATAAGACCTTTGGTTGAAATATTGTAGTTGCAGACCTCTGGAATTTGCTTAGAAAATTTCATATGCCTTTTTTTTGGGAAATCATAATATGACATGAACAGAGCCATTGACAAGGGAAACCATAACAGGATGAAGATACTTGATATGTTTCCTCTGAAATGGTACTTTTTACCAACCCATATGTAGGGTTTCTTCTTTGGGTTTTTCTCTGTCGTCAATTTGACATTTGACCAGTTAGTTTTTAGAATGATATTGATACAGTTAGTCAGGGAGATATTTGCTGAAAATGGTTTTTGATTTTTGTGTTCAAGTTGACATTTGACTGGTCAATTTTTAACATGGCATATTGATATACTTGCTGAACATGCTTTTCAAGATCAATTTAATGATCTTGTTTTGAAAATGTGTAATGTCAAAATTTTCATGACTGGACAATCTTTGTGAGACAGGTAGAGAGTATTTTTCACTCCCAGTCAGTTGCAATTCTTATAAAATATGTCGTGGGCACTTTGATCCTTTGGGGTATGGAAATGGACCTTCTAGGACTTGTACGATCCTGATATTGTGAAAAGTATACCACCAAATAATTTAATTGTGAGAATCAATTTCTGTGTTTAGCTTTTAGCGCGATGATAAAGGTCAGTCCCAATTCCAATTTTAGTGGAGACCACAGGTTCCATACTTGAAACCATTTCTTTTAATTTTGTTTTAATTTTTTGAAATATTTTTATGTAAACTACCCCGGGTGTGGAAAGTAGGTTACCTATTTTGGTTATTCTGTTATGGTTGTTTGTTATGGTTGTTGTAGATATTAGCTGGAAGGTCTCTTTGTATATATATACTCCTTGTATCTGGTCTTGGGTAAATTAATACAATCAGAAATTTCCCTCAGAACACTATTCTTTTTTCTCTCAGTTTATCATGGTACCAGAGCAATCCCAGGTTTGATCCTGATTTCTTGTCTTCTTGATCAAATCGATCGCCTCCTTTCATTGATCGATCTGTTGAACTTGATATTGATAGATTGATCGGAGTGCTTTTTTTCAATCTTGATTTCTTCCTCTTTTTCGTTTCTGCCTGCATCCTTTCTTCATGATCTTATTCGATCATGTCTGGAGAAACACCACCAGAAACTGATCTGGCTATGACTGCTCGATTGCAATCATACCAGAATGATCCTTTGTACTTACATCCGTCGAATCACCCTGGCATGCAATTGACGAATGTCAAGATGAATGGCGCAAACTTTCAGAAGTGGAGTCGCGCTGTTCAGATGTCTTTGTGCACCAAAGTCAAGCTAGGGTTCATCAATGGGAAATGCGAGAAACCTGGGTCTCAGATCCACTCTATGAGTAGTGGGTTTGATGTGACAGAATGGTGGTGAGTTGGATCTTGAATTCGATTGAGCCTACTTTGTCTGATGCTTTCATCTATGTTGATTCAGCAAGGAATCTCTGGAATGAACTGAACGAACGATTTGGACAAAGCAATGGTCCATTATTGTTCAAAATTCAATGAGAAATCTCTGAATTGTTCCAAGGAAATGACAGTGTAGCTGTATATTACACCAAATTGAAAAGGTTGTGGGACGAATTGGCCGATCTGAGTGGAATTCCCCTTTGTGATTGCAAACCAGCTCATCCGGGTTGCAAAGCTATTCTAAAAACCTTTGAGCTGGATCAAAATCAGAAACTCATGCAATTTTTGCTTCATTTAGATGATAGTTATGATACTATTAAAGGTCAGATCCTAATCATGGATCCATTGCCTACTGTGAGTAAAGCCTGTCAAATGGTGGAGCGAATTGAGCAGCAGAAGAAGGTTACTGGTGGTTTGATGGTTGGGAAAGAGATTGCCGCTGCGGTGGCAAAGAACAATGTGTCTTCTCAACATTCTGAAGGTGTTTTCCTGGCTCGAGGATATGGATCCCCCAGCAGCAATGCCAAATCCAAGAGAGAAAACAAACAATCTAAATACAACAAGTTTTGTACTAATTGTAACAGGACTGGACATACGATAGACCAATGTTTTCTTCTCCATGGTTTTCCAGAATGGTATGAGAAGCTTAAGGGAAAAGGGAAAAAGGTTGCTACTCAAGTTTTCGCCACTCAATCAAAGGAGTATATTGCAGATGATCCCTTCGAGGCTGATGAATCAGGGAAGCATGTGACTGGATCAAATAAAATGCAGGCTGCTGGTTCGAATCAAATAGATCTCCAGGCGTTGGCTCAGGAGGTTTTCAAGCTAATGAAGGGTAAACAAGTTGAGATCCCAAGTGCTATTCCCCATGGTTTTGCACACTTTGCAGGTAATCCTTCTGCTACTTCTATTTGCTCTAGTGCTTGCTGTGCCTTGGTAGATAATTGCAAAGACTCATGGATTATTGACACAGGGGCCACAGATCATATGACCCACAATAAAGGTTTCCTTACCCATATACATTTCCTTCCTAACCCTCTTATGATAACCCTTCCTGATGGTTCTGTTAAGAGAGTCACACAAGCAGGCCAAGTTCATCTTACCACTTCCATTATCCTTGACAATGTCCTGTTAGTGCCAGGTTTTCAGTTCAATTTGTTGTCTATGTCCAAGTTACTTATTGACCTGAATCTTTTTGCTATTTTCTTTCCCTATCATTGCCTGCTCCAGGACCTTACAACTAAGAGGATAGTGGCTGGTGCTAAACAACAAGGGGGTCTATATACTTTTTCAGTTCAGGCTGTTGACGCTACATTTACTGATGATGGAATTTCTGAGAATAAGGATTCTAGCCATGTCAATTTTTCTTCTCATTCCTTTTCATGTAATTCACCAAGTATTGAGACTATTCACTCTCGTCTTGGTCATACATCTTCTTCCACTTTACAACACATACATTCCTACAAATCTCTTGTTACTTCTGACAAGCCTTGTGAAACTTGTGTAATGGCTAAAATGCATAGATTGCCTTTCAATAAAAGTTCTATTAAAACCTCTCATGCTTTCCAATTAATTCACATGGACCTTTGGGGCCCTTACAAGACTGCTACTATTTCCGGTGCTCATTATTTTCTCACCATTGTTGACGATTACACAGAACCACCTGGACACAGATTTTGCAAAATAAATTGCAAGTTAAACAAGCAATTATTCACTTTTACAACATGATTAATACTCAATTTCATAAACAAAGTCAAATGGTTAGGAGTGACAATGGTACAGAGTTCATTAACTCCATTTGCCATGATTTTTTCTTGGACAAAGGAATTTTACATCAAAGATCCATTGCCAAAACTCCTCAACAAAATGGAGTGGCCGAACGGTAGCACAGACATCTTTTAGAAACTGCTAGGGCCATCAGGCTTCATGCAAATTGTCCTAAAACTTTTTGGGGTGAATGCATTCTTACAGCCACTCATCTTATCAATTTACTTCCCATGAAAAATTTACAATGGAAATCTCCCTTTGAACTTGTACATGATAAAGCTCCTGACTATGCCAGCTTGCGTGTTCCAGGCTGTTTGTGTTTTGCAAAAGATTTGAATGTCATTGACAAATTTGACTCTAAAGCCAAAAAGTGTATTTTCTTGGGTTACACATTTGGTTACAAAGGCTATAAGCTTTTTTATCTTCAAAATAAAGTCATTTTTCATAGTCGTGATGTCCTTTTCTCAGAATCAATTTTTCCTTTCCATCACATGGGCACCACTACTCCCAATCAGTCTTTTGAGGGAACCCAACCAACTGTTTCACCCACCTATGACATCCCTAGTCCTTTTCATGATATTACTAATATTTCTTTTCTGCCTAACCCCACTTCTACTTCTGACTTACCCATTTCTACTTCTTTTTCTCCTTCACCTTTTTCTCATTCCCCTCATGAAATTCGTTCCACAAGTTCTTCCACTTCTCCTTCTCCTCCTTCTCCTTCTCCTTCTTCTTCTTCTTCTCCTTCTCCTTTTCCTCTTCCTTCTCCTTCTCCTCCTCCTCTTTCTAATCTCAAAAAATCTACTCGGCAAAGAACGACTCCAGCCTGGATCCATGATTACCAATGCTCCCTTGTTCCCTCGGCACCACCACCTCCCTTGGTTTCTCCTAACACTCCTTCTAATCCTTCCTCTTTTTTCTCCTATGCACACCTGGCACATTTGTCTCCTTCTTATGTGGCTTCCCTTGTCAATGTTCTCCACACTCCTGAGCCTAGCACTTATTCCCAAGCTAAACAATATTCGGAGTGGGTGGAAGCTATGCAGCAGGAGCTCCATGCATTGGAACAGAACCACACTTGGCGCCTCACTTCTTTGCCCCCTTGCAAGCGTGCTCTGACCTCTAAGTGGGTCTACAAAACTAAACACAAGCCAGTTGGGAGCGTGGAGCGGTACAAAGCTAGGCTTGTTATCCGTGGGTTTGAGCAGGTCAAGGACAAGGACTACAAACATACCTTTTCACCCGTAGCAAAATTGACCACTGTGCGTATTTTCATTGCTCTTGCTACCCACAAAGGCTGGCCTTTGCATCAACTTGACATCAACAACGCTTTTCTCCATGGTTATCTAGATGAGGAGGTCTACATGTTCCCACCCGAGGGTTATGCTACTGCCAAACCTGGGGAGGTTTGTAAGTTGGAACGGTCTCTCTATGGCTTGAAGCAAGCATCGCGACAGTTTTGAACCTTGAGCTAACTAAGTTTCTTTTGGGTTTTGGTTTTTCACAGTCCAAAAGCGACTATTCCCTCTTTACTAGAGAAGCACATGGCCTTTTCATTTGTGTTCTCGTATACGTTGATGACTTGCTCATATCGGGGAATGATACAAATGGCATAGTAAATCTCAAGGCTGCCTTGCATTCTACATTCACCATTAAAGACCTTGGTCTCGCGTGTTATTTCCTTGGCATTGAGATTTCTCGTTCTTCTGCGGGCACTTTTCTCAACCAGCGGAAGTATATTCATGACATACTTCTTGATGCCGGGTTTCATGATGCCAGGCCCAGCACTTTCCCATTTCCTAAAGGGATGAAACTCTCTGTTGATGAAGGAGAAGTGTTATCGGATCCCAGTCAGTATAGGAGGTTAATAGGAAGGCTATTGTATCTCAATTTGACTCGCCAGGACATATCTTATTCAGTCCAGCACCTGAGTCAGTTTTTGCAGACTCCTCGCAAACCTCATTGGGATGCGGCCCTTCATGTTCTTCGGTACCTCAGAGGGACCATGGATAGGGGACTCTTCTACCCTAGTGGCCATGATCTTTCCATTCGTGCTTTTTGCGACGCTGATTGGGGTTCATGCAAGTTTACTGCTCGTTCCCTTACTGGTTTTTGCGTGTTCATGGGACAATCTCTTGTTTCCTGGAAAACCAAGAAATAGAAAACGGTGGCCAAGTCTTCCGCTGAGGCTGAGTATCGCAGCATGTCTTCTACCACATCTGAACTTGTGTGGATTTCACATTTATTGAGGGATTTACGTATACCTTGTTCTCTACCCATAGACCTCTACTGTGACAATCAGGCAGCACTTCACATTGCTGCCAATCCGGTGTTCCACGAGCGCACCAAACACTTGGACATTGATTGTCATTATACAAGGGACGAAATTCTTGAGGGCTTTCTCCAGACACATCATGTTTCTTCTCGAGACCAGCTAGCTGATATCATGACCAAACCTCTTGGTGAGGTCCAACATCGGTACTTGTTGTCAAGGCTTGGATTGTGTGACTCTCCCCCCAATCGCACCTTGAGGGGGGGATGTTAACTATTTTGGTTATTCTGTTATGGTTGTTTGTTATGGTTGTTGTAGATATTAGCTGGAAGGTCTCTTTGTATATATATACTCCTTGTATCTGGTCTTGGGTAAATTAATACAATCAGAAATTTCCCTCAGAACACTCTTCTTTTTTCTCTCAGTTTATCATAGGTGCTTTGGCTCTAGGGTTGCATCTGTGGTTTAGACTAGTGTCGAATATGCTGTTGTGAAGTCAAATGCATGATTTTTGATAAGAATGAAGTGCATAAATGGTTACGTATCCATCAGCATAAGCAGACGGCTTGTTTGTCCCTACTCCTGATTTTGAAGGGTAGTTGTTCGGAAATGTGGTTGTTAAGCAAGTGATTCTGAGCAGCACGAAAATTATCTTCACAATTCAAAATGTATTTCATTAATTACAAGGTGTTGCTCTCTTGGATGACTGCATCTACTCTTTCCTTGATTCATTACAAGGGGGCAAATTTGGTTATAGCCAAAAACACCTTGGTGATGGCTGCCTGGTCTAGTTTAGAATGGGATACAGGTTGGTTCTGAAAGTGACTTCCTAAGTTCTGTGAATTTTATTGGTTACCGTATGACATTTTGATGCTACTCTCTGAAAATCATCTTGTCGCATCCTATATACTATGAATGATGGAAACTTGAGATTATATATTTGCTATGTATGTATATTATTTTCATGATATGTTTTCCAAATGTTAGCCAAAGTATGATAGAACTTAGTGAATATGTCCAGCTAAATAAGCAATTTAAATGCAGCCAAAAACTTTTATGCATGTTTGTCTTGTTAGCTATGTGGAAACCGGTAGAAGGACAACTCCACCTCAAATGAAGAGTGGAGGGTTGCTTTTATTGGGTGACAATACAAAGGGGCCTTATAATCATCAGCTCAATTATCAGGCATCATGGTGATTAGAAGTCCTCCCTTTTTTTTAATTTTTTTTTTTTCTGGGGATGTAAATAACATACTATTCTGATATCTGGATTGGTATGAATGCCTATTCTGTGGGGAGGTTCTGAAAGGGACAACCCCCTTATTGATTTTAGTTGGAATGTCTTTCTCTGGTTCACAATGATTTATTAAATATGGGTCAATTTCAGTATTCAGGAATCGTTTTCTATTACTAGTTTGGATACCTGTCCTACGGACGGGTCAAGACCTTAATTTTGTGATAAAATTTATGTCACCTATCTTAGGCCCTGTTTTTTTAAGCGGCTGGCTGGCTGCAGTGCCGCAACACACCGAACTTTGCCACAACCCACCACAACACATCAATCTACCACAATTTACCAAAACTCACCAGAATTAACTTTTTCCAATTTATTTTATTTCTTTATTAAAAAGTTAAAATCAAAATTTTTTCAATTACTTTTTCACATTTACCAACACAACTTTCAATTATTAAAAACAAAATCCACCAAAACTTATCACAACCCATCACAATCCACCGCAATTCCACCACACCCACCACAATTTCACCACACCGCACCGCGCCATACTGCAGCTAGCTGTATAAAAGAACAAGGCTATTCTTAGTTACTTTATCCTACCCTCTTTTTCAAATTATTAATAATTTTTTACCTACCTTACATAATATATATTTAAAAATTAATAAATTTAAGTGATTTGTTTTACTTACAATACCTTAGTAAACATTATAAACTGTATATTTAAAAATTCATATACTTAAATGATGTGGCTGCTGTAACTTAGATTCTCAATCATTATCCTATTTATCCACTTTATCCCACCACTTTTTTCACCTTTCAATTATCTTACATTCTTAAAAAACAGGGTTGGAGTTTTCAAATGATTAAACTCATAAGCGTTTATCTGAATTTGTATATAACCGACTTGTATCTTTAATATCAAAATTGCCCAAACCCGAAATCCACATGACTTGTATTGGCCTTAACCAGATATAAACAAAATCTATTCAACCAGTAAATTCAAGGGTGAATGTTAGCTACGAAGATACAAGGTAAACTACTGTTTATTATTATATTATATCCAAGGGTAAAATAGTAAATTTGTGTGTGAATACAAGCTACAAAGCAGGTATGTAGGCAAGCTTTAGGGTTGTTCATGGATTGGGTACCCGAACCAATCGGATATTTTTTCGGATGCCAAAACTTCGGGTCCGTCATACCATCGAACCGTAATCGTAACCGAAAGTTTCGAGAACCTGAAAGTTTCGGTTCGGATACCGACTAACCAAAAGACCCGATTAGTTTTAATTTTAAGAGTTTTCGTTTTAATTATTTTTAATTTTAATTTGTAAATTTATAATTAAAGCGACTAATTTTATTATTATTTGAAAAAAAAGTTAATTTCATTACGCTAAATATATTTTAGTATTGGCTAATTCGGATAATTATATTTAAAACCACTAATTTCGCTTTTATTATTATTTTTATTATTATTATTTTAATTTTGGGTAATTCGGGTACCTGATTTTGGCTAGGGGTCGACCCGTATCCGAACCGATTACATTTTAATTTTGGGTAATTCGGGTACCTTATTTTAGCTAGGGGTCGACCCGGCCGTATCCAAACCGATTACTCATTTTTTCCCTATTCGAGTACCCGACCCAATTAAAATTAATTTTATTATTCAGGTACCCAAAAATTTTGACTGGTTAATGAGTTTTCGAATAGGGTATTTTGGAACGGGTTTTTTTGAACAACCCTAGTTATTATATTATATTCGAAGACAAAAGAATAAATTCGTATGTGAACACAAGCTAACAAGTAGGCAAGCAGCTAGGCAGCTCAAACAAATTTTCGTCCCACCCCCCAAACAAGGCTCTTTTATATATGTAGAAGAAACTTTTGGGTTCTGTTACGGAGCATTTCTTTCTGTTTTTATTATTATTGCACTGTATTTTTTTTTTTGCCAACAGAGACAGTAACGACAACACAAAACATAAAACGAAAACCACATAAACAAACCAACACCTAACACTACACAAGCGAACACCTAGGTAACACCGCCTCCACGAACCGCCTATTTTGCCACCTGGGTTGAACCATTAGGCGCGACACCTTTAAGACTTGCCCGCTATCAATTTTGCTGATTTCCAACTTACATGCCCACACCAGACTTCTGCACTCAACAGGAGCCCGATGTACGTCAAGCAGGGCCTCAACTGCCATAGCCGTGTCCGTCCAGATAACAATAGAACTCAACCCTTCTATTCCCTTCTTGCAGAGCCAACCGAAGGGCCAGCAGCTCACTAACCAAAGCCGACTCCCCCACTCCCGTGTAGACATCGCTTTGGCCCTGCGCCTCCGATCCCACCATTACCCATGCTGCTGCTAACTTTCCATCATCCTTTCTATAGACTCCATCCACCAAAAAAACACCATCCTCCTCTCGAACATCCTGATTCCCCCACTTGTATGAGCAAGGCACCCTGTGCACACTGGATCTTTTACTCCTCTTGTTCCACTCTTGGGCCTTTCTCCACCATCCCATCTCCTTCTCCTCCTTCCCCAAAGTCTCGCTTAAAAGCCAAGATGAAGCCCTCTCATCATTTAAGCTCACCCTATTCCTTGTTTTCCATATAGCCCACATTGTGCACCAGAAGTCACCAACCTTCTCCCTCCCATCCTGCTTTCCTTTCGCGAGATACATCACCCAATCCCTTATCCACTGCCACCAGCCTACATGTTGATTAACCTCTGAACAGATCCCTAATCGTGCTCCTTTCCACATGTGTTTAGCAATCGTACAGAACCTAAACAGATGCCCCAAATCGTGCTCCTCTCCACACCAACATCCCTCCTCCTCCACCAGTTTCCTTTTTTTCCTATTAACCCCAGTCGGGAGAGCATCAACAGCTGCCCTCCAGACGAAGGTTCTTATTCTAGGAGGAGCATCACAATGCCAAATATTTTTCCAGAATCTAGTCTCCTCCTCTGTCAGTTTTTGCATATACTTCCCCTACATAAGAAATTCAAAATAACCACTCTTTACAGAATAGATTGAGGAATTCTTACCAGGCCATCCAAGCAAGTCCTGGATTCCTTGCTGAGGCGGATACACCTTAGCAATTTTGTCCACCGTTTCAGCAGTAAACATATTATGTAACATATCCCATTTCCAGATGCCATTTCCCCTGTCCCCCCCACTCCACTAAGTCATGCACCTTCAGATTCCATAGATCCCCAACCTTTATTTCCTCCCTAAGTCTAACAGCCCCCCCAGGAAGCCATCTCTGATCTAGCACAGGTATTCTCCTACCATCTCCCACACTCCACCGCAAGCGTCCCTTTGCTGCAGCAACCACTGAGCTCAACCCTCTCCACACTGTCGAGGAATTCCCTTTGACCTTAGCCCCTTCCTGGTAATCAATAGAAGAAGAAACGCCGTATCTAGCCTTCCACAATTTGGAAATCAGCAAATCCTGATTGTGGTAAGTGCGCCATGCTTGCTTTAGTAATAACGCCTTATTATACGCCCCCACATGCCTAACTCCCAGCCCTCCCGCTCCTTTCGGTTTGAACACCGTCTACTTATCCTTCCAGTGTATGGAGCGACTCCCATCCACCTTCCCCCATAAAAATCTAAGGATGATAGAGTTAATCTTGTTGACTACGGTATGAGGAATCAAATAAACACTCAAAACATGTTGATGAAGAGCTACCAAAAACAGCATTAATGAGGATCACCTTCCCCGCCATTGACAATATTTGAAATCTCCAAGAATCAAGCCGTCGACGAATCTCATCCACCATAAACCCAAAATGATCAGTACGTTTCCTCCTAACAGTGGAAGGTACCCCCAGATACTTTTCAAAATACCCTCCCTCCGAGTACCCAAAAATCACTTTCATCCCCTCTTTGTCCTCTTGCCCAACCCCTTTAGAGAAACACATAGATGACTTCTGTAAATTGATAACTTGTCCCGAAGCCAGGCTATACTTATCAATAACACTCTTCAGAGCCAGGCAGGAACCAGCCTCCAACTCAGTAAAAAAACAGCGCATCATCAGCAAAAAACAGATTTGTGATCGGTGGAGCCCCCCGGGCAATCTTAACACCTCTCACCCTCCCATTTTGAGCCTCCTCCTCAATCGTGGCAGACAAAGCCTCCATACACAGGAGGAAGAGGTACGTCGAAAGAGGATCGCCTTGTCTTAGCCTAGCGGTTGGTATAATTGGGTCAGATCGAATACCATTCACAAGCACAGAATATCAGACAGTAGTCACACACCTCATAAGGATGAAGACCCACCTATCCGGAAACCCCATTTTCCTCAGAACGGCTTCGAGGAAATCCCATTGGATTCTATCCTAAGCCTTACTCATATCCACTTTTAAAGCGGCGTATTGTGTACCCTGACGCTTATTGGCCAAGTAATGAAGAACCTCATGTACCACCAGGATATTGTCCTCCTTCAATCGACCAGGAACAAAGGCGGCTTGAACATCAGAAACTAAAGACCCCATAACTGTCCTCAAGCGCCCAGCCAAACACTTTGCAACGACTCGATACACAACATTACAAAGGCTAATTGGGCGAATGTCGGCCACCGTCTGCGCTTCCGGCTTCTGCTTCAAAAGAAATATATTGGTGTTGTTCAGTTCTCCCATAAACGTACCATGATTAACCGCCTCCAACACCGTCTCAACAATATTGTCGCCAACCAAACTCCAGCAGTTCTGGAAGCATTCAGCGGGTATGCCATCCGGACCAGGACTTTTCCCCGGCTTCAAACTCCAAATAACATCTTCAACATCAGCTCGAGAAAAGGGTTTTAGAAGCCTCGCTTTCTCCTCATCCGTAAGGGCCTTTTTAATATTCCCCACTACCTGACCCATAACAGAAGTCCGAACTTGCGCCATGGATCTTGTGGGCCTAAACAGCCCAGAGAACTCCCGATAAAATTCTCCCACAAAATCCAGCTCATTAAAGGATTGTAGCTCATTGGTAAGCGTCAAACATTGGATCCGGTTGTAAGTCTGTCGCTTTCTATTCTTCTGGAAGAAAAAGGCCGTAGACTGGTCCCCAAGCCCAGCCCACTTGATTTTGCTCCTATTGACCCAGAATTCGTGAATTTCCCGAATCAAAGTCTCCACAGACCCCTCCTGTTGCATTGCCCTAGCAAATGCAGACTCATCCATACCAAACGTAGCTACTCTATGTTGCAACTCCTTCAGTTCTTCAATCGCATTTGTAGTGGGTTGAAACTGTGTCTTCTTTGACTCAAACAAAAGCGCCCTCCCCAACAGCCGGATTAACCTCAACCAGGTGACACACCGAAAGGACGCGCTTCCTTGAACATGGTTGGACTGAATAAGTTTCTCAACCTCAGACCTGAATTTGTTCCACTTTGTCACCCAAGGGTCCAACCTAAAAAAGGTCCTTTTAGGTCTATCCTCTGTTTTGATATTGCACTGTAATTGTGAAATGGAAGTATGATGTTACAGTTGGTTTGTTGGATTTTAATGGCTTTAAACTAAATAAATGTGTGGAATGCTGGAAATCATAGAGCTGGCACTCTGCCTGCAGTGAGTAAGTATTTGGAGTAGCAGAGATTCCATTCACATTAGGATGAGTGTAGTCCACTACTACATATGGTATTTAGATGAACGCAATGCTCAACTACAGATATTGTTTTATACTCCTATTGTACTGCATTAGAAACACTCCAAAATCCAAAGCAATGTTTTTCAAGTCAGTTGTCGTCCATGTGTCTTCTTGTACCGTGTGTCTGTGTCTATTGTTTCAATTGGTACACTTGCCTAATTCTGGTTAGTTGATTCCAATCATCTAATCTCATTTTCTATTGGCTTGTATTCTAACTATGCACATCTTTAGCATCCAATAACCTTTTTAGTTTCTCACCACTTCCACATCCTAACACTGCTCTCATTCATTCAATTAAATCCCTTTAACCTTTTATCCCATAATAACTTCACTCATGATTTAAGTATCTCCATTTTCAACCACTCTCTGTTTAATCATCTTAATTTCGAGAGATTCCAGTGTTTGAATTTATACAGCAAAGCTCCATAGCGGTCTATTTGGATTGGACCGAAAGTAGGGTGGCCAAAACATTTAGTAATTCGTGATCCGATCCAAAGGTCCAAATTTACGGATAGTTTTTCAAGTTCTGGATAATGAATCGGGTGTTAAAAAATCAGGATAACCGACTGGTTTCCTAAAAATCCAAAAATAATTAATTTATGACTTTGACCCCATGGGACACTATTGTTTCATGGTAAATTAGTACTCATCAGTCTAGAAACTATCATAGGTTATATTATGTTTGCAACTTTGAGCCATGAAGCCAAGAAATACTATAATTATGATTGTATAAGTGTTTTATAATTCGTGGATATATGGTTATAAGGTTATTTGATATGTACGCAAGTCGATCAATCGGATCTTTATTTTGACCACAAATTTTATAATCCGACAATTCGGTTAACTGAAATTTTCGGATTGAATATGGATCATGGTTTCATTTTTCTGATTATCCGATTAATTGATACGAGTTCATGATCGGATTGGTTAACTGATGTATGAATATCCCCAACGGAAAGGGGAAGGGAGGACACCGAAAGAAAAAAGAGGGTAATCAATCTTAAGTTTGTATTTTTTTCTTTGGTGGAATAAGAACAATTTCTTTCATGAAAAATCCGACGTTTTCTGCAATTGAAATTATCAAAAAAATTAAACTCTTTTCATTCCTAAAAAGTTGTTGATGGACACATTGTTAAGGATTCTAAACTGTAGCATCCACTAACTGCGTTTTTTCTCTTAATTGTATCCTCGAACTTTAACGAGCTACTCCCTCTTTGTTATTTTATCTGTCACTTTAATTAGTTTTTCCCCCATAATATATATCACTTTATAATTTTAATAGCACATTAATTACTAATTTATAAAATTTACCTTAGGAACATTTAATTCTAATAATCCTTACTTTCACAAATTGTACAACAATAATCCGTAGTTTCATTTTAGATTCTGGTGGTTAAAAAATAAAATAAAATTGGATTGTAGTGGGACGCCACCGAGTCAATTGATGGTGACTCAGTGTTTTGTCGACGTGTGTTGACGAGTCCGTGTCACCCACAAAATCCAAGTATTTGATCTACTGTGTGGCGTTCACAAAGTCTATGTCATCTTCCCTCTTCTTCCTCTTTCTCTCTCTTTTCCCATAACCACCACTCACCACCACCGTTGACCTGCCATCGCCGCCAAACCAGTCGAAGTTGCCGGCAGACGACGACCATCGACGTGGTGGCGACGAATCTAGTGGTGGTGGTTGTGAGTGTAGAGAGAGAAAACTCCCTTTCCCTCTCTACACCCACACCCACAACCACCACTGCTAGATCCGTTGCCAACACGTCAGTGGTGGTGGGTGGTGGTTGTGGGTGTAGAGAGGGAAGGGGAGCTCTCTCTCAACAGCCACAACCACCACCACCACCACCACCATCGCTGATTTGCTGTCTCCGCCAAACCCGCTAGCGACTTTGGTGGATAGCGACCATCGACGTGTTGGTAGCGGATGTAGCGGTGGTGGTAGGTGGTGGTTGTGTGGGTGTAGATAGAGAAGGGGAGCGCTCCTCTCTCTACACACACAATCACCACCAACACCATTGCTGACCCGCCAGCGACCACCAACATGGGGGTACCGGATCTAGTGGTGATGGTGGGTGGTGGTTGTGGGTATAGAGAGAGAAGGGGAAAGAACCATTCTCTCTCTACACCCACAACCACTACACCCTCCCCTTCTTCTCTCTCTATACCCACAACCACCACCCACCACCACCACTGACCCACCGTCGCCGCCACACCAGTTGGCGACTCCGACGGATAGCGACGCCCTACATGGTGGCGACGGATCTACCGTTGGTGGTGAGTGGTGGTTGTGGGAGATGAGAGAGAAAGGAGACGAAGAGGGAGGATGACATGGATTTTTTGGATGATGTGGATGCCATATGGCAGGTAAAATGTATAAAAAAATTAGTCAACACACACTCACCAGCACATGTTTGCAAATCACCGAGTCACAACCAATTGACTTGGTAGCGTCTCATTACAATCCAATTTACCTTTTTTTTTGGACCACCAGAATCGAAAATGAAAGGAGGGATTATTGTTGTACGTACAATTTGTGAAAGTAGAGATCGTTAGAATCCAACTTTTCATTAACCTTATTAAGTACATATATTTCTTCCATTTTTATTTTTTATTCATCATTTTATTCACCACTAGTTTTTTGCACATTCTTCCGAATGGGGTCTATTTAAGTGTGACAATAGACAAAATAATATATGGTATAGTAGATATAAATGACGAAAGTATGATCAAAGAATATAGTACTTGCTGGGTTGGTTTTTATCTGTCATTTATAGTTTCAATGTCAATTTTAATCAATAATTTCTAATATAAAATTTTTATAAAAAAATATAATATTATATTTTTTTAATAGTATTTTTCATTATAAATCTAATGACATTTATCTTTTATAATGAATTATTATACAAATTAAGATATTAATAGTCAAAGTTTTCGACACAATTTCCTAGACGATAAATAATTAAAAACGGATGGAGTAGATATTAAATATGGGTCCAAATAACATGGGAATTTATAATGAGAAAAAAAGGTACTCGGTGAAAGGTAGTGAGATGAAGGAAAACAATCATACTAAAGTGTTAGTTTTAGCGAGGAAACATGAAATAAAAAGTCTAGATATATCTTATGCATAGTTATCTCAATCATAAAAGCCATTATATCTAATGCAAAGTTGTCTCCAATGTAAAAGCCGTAAAATCTAAAATGGAAATTCAAGATTCACCTACCTAATATTTAGAACTCATTTAACGTTAAATTTTTTTCCCTAAAAATTAATAAGAGTATAAATAAATGGGTGATAATACATGTTTTGGGACAAGACATTTAATCAATGTCTAGCTCCATATAAAATAATATTTATTATCATTTTAAATCCTAATTTTATTGAAAGCTACTATTAATAATCTATTATAATAAACTTAAAGAGAGTATAATGGCTAAAATGAAGATATTAAAATTTAACCAAAACAAGTATTTGTAAGTCAATAAGCGGGCCCCATATATACTCACCCATCTATAACCCACTACACCTCAAGTATTTGTAAGTCAATAACCTCAAAAAGCTTCATCAAGTAGCTTTTTGAAAAGTAGCTTTTTAGGTCCCAAAAGCTAATATGAAAAGCTACTTACCAAACACTTCAAGTAGCTTTTTAACTCGATCAAAAGTAAAACTATCCAAAAGCCTAAAAGCCTAAATTGTAACCAAACACAAACACCCCCGAAGATATATCACTTTGTAATTCCATGAACTTATCAGAGACTGGGTGTGACGGTTACCAAAAATGGTTTTGTGGTTATAGTGAGTGATTATCCATAATTGAGAGGTGTTTTGGCGGGATTCAATGAGAAGGCTGGATGGGGGGAGGGAAGAGATCACACAGCCCTTCATTCCGCAATTTATTAAATTAATATATAATATATATACAAGATTTCCAATTTTTCATAAGAAGTAAATTGATGTAGAGTAGAGGGTTCTTTTATTTGATTTATAAATTATTTCTAAAATGACAGAATATTTTTTTTTTGATTGAATAAAATGACAGAATTTGAGATTGAGAAAATATAGTTTAACCAAATAGAGCAGAAATCCACTTGGTACAACATATTACTCTTGAAAAAGGAAGATATTCACCTATGCGTTGATTTATTCCCTATTCAAAACAAGGTATGAGAAAAGACCCAAATCAAAGTGTGAGAACAAACTTATAATATCAAGGTGAGAAGGCAACAATTAAATTAAAAGTCAACTCAAACTCTCGAGAAAAAAATTTATTACATTATAAATACTCGATAGATTGAAAAATCTTACAGAATTGAGGATTGGAATATATCCTAAACTCTATTAAAATTCTGTTATTTGTTGAATGTGAAGACCAATTTGAATTGATCTCTGTCTTTTGGGGAGCAAGATATAAGAGTTTGAGTGAGAATCAAGTTATTGATTTGTTAGCCACTTCCTTTTTGTAATTCCTTTGCTGTAGGGACTCTATTAATCCTAAAATCGTCTCAGCCTTGTACTATAAATAGAGCGTAGGTGATAGGTTTATTTGTATCACAATTTAGAGTTTTTCATCTGACCACAAAAAATTGACATGTAATCTCTGTGTTCCTGAGGGAGTTGTATGAGGTTCAGCTGTGAGTGTTGAGTTCTCAAGTTGTAATTTTTTCAAGGCTGTGAGAGATTGTTGAGGTTTGGGAATCTCTGAAACACTGTTGTAATCCTCTAACAGTGCATCGTTCGTGATTTATTTTCCCGGTTTGGGTTTTTCTATGTTAATTCCTTGTGTCGAATCTTTATTATTTTTCGCCCTTTATTATTGTTGTCTGCTAACAACGCCCTGAGTATCCTTACATTATTTTCTCCAGTGATCTATAAATGATCTTAAATGATATGAAATCTTTCTTCCTCTTACTTTGGACGGTCAAGAATTCGAGTTCGGGTTATCTTGGATTTGAACGAATTAGTTATTGGATAACCAGACTATTCCGGGAGTTTTCCAGGTAAGTCAATTTGGACAGCCTAAATTTGGGTTAATATCGGTTTCGTCCAATAGAAAAATAGAAAATATTGTGTCTGAATTTTTATTCCAATCAATCAAAGTCAAAATTGGGATGAAAAATATATAACCGCATCAGACTTTTTCTGGATCTAAACTGAACCAAGTGATTGAAATAGCTTTCCAGTCGCACACCTCTTTGACAGCCCTGCTCTCATGCTTATGAATCATTTAATTTTCCAAACAAAACATATCTAGTCAAGTAACCTTATGAAGAGGACGAGCAATGAAATTTATGGAGACGAAAGAATAAAAAAGGGACAGGTTGATTGATTTTCACTTGTTTAGATCTCTTGATAGTGAGAAAAGAGGGAGATAATGGATCAATAATCTTTTCCTCAAATGTTAACTTTTAGGATCGGGTGGACTTAGGAAAACAACATGGAAAAAAAAATTTGAAAAATGAGATTTTTTCCTTTGTTTGGATTAAAGAAAATGAATGGAAAAAAATAGTTGGAAAATGACAGGGCCGCAAGCGCACGGTGTACGTAGTAGCACGTCAAGGTCGATCCCACAGGGACTGAATCAGCAGTACGGAAAACTAATCTCTATCACGATTGCTAAGCTAATCAGATTTGGGTTTTGGAAAAGGTTTAACAATTAATTAAACTAATAAAGCAAGAAAAACCGATCACAGATTCTATCAAGAGAAAAAGATTTTTAGGGAGATGCTAACCTAACAACGAGTTCGATTACTAAAAACCTAGCTTGCACAATCATACATTCAAGAACGAATCAAGAATCGACAACCTCTGAATTCTATCGCCCTTTCGATGCTAAATAGAATTATTCTAAACAACCTAATCAACAACTTTCGTCTGCCTTTTAGATTAATCAGAATTGAAGGTCTTAAAAAGTCAGGTTATCTAATGATTCCCTAGTTTACTACTCCTTTTTCAACTTTCGTAAACCTAGGTAGACAGGTTGGTAGTCAGATTACCCTAATTCACCTTTCAGTTCTTCTTAGGTTAATCTCAAACTCATGAATATTCGAGCGCTCAGAGAACACACATGAACATGGAAAACACAACCTTCTATTGATTCATAACAAAAATTCATGCACAAACTAATAATATTAAATCAAACTACATTGTTTTGGGTCACAAAAAACCCTAGAATTCAAGAAAATTACTCACTCATATTCAAGAAAAGCACGACACAAGTTCCAAACATCATAATTAATTCTCAAAACAAAGAAAGAATTGAAAAGAAATATAATTATGAAAAATACAACCGTCGAGTCTTTCGATCCCGGGGTGGTGTCTTCCACGCGAACGTCGATAATTTCTTCTTGATTCTTGATCTTCAACCTTCTTGAATTAACCTTAATTTTGGTCTTGATTAATGGAGAGGAGTAGATGGGAGGATTTTTGTCCTTTTTTCTCTTGATGGAAGGGTCGATGATTGATAGAGTCCCCCTCTCAGATGATGAAATGCCCTCAAAATAATCCAAACCGTCACCCCCCTTTCTGGCGCATCACGGACGAGACTTAGTCCAGCTGCCACGGACCGTAGGAACTTCCACGGGCTGGCCGTGGTTCCTACTGCCCAGTTTTCTTCTTGCCTTTGCTTGTTCTTTGTGCTCGGCGCATCAATTGGTCCAACCAACGAAGTCAACTCCACTTCTATCTTTCCCCATTGGACCGAAGGAATGGAATGGAATTAATGGGCTGCTAAGTCCATTTAATTGCCCCCCACTTTCACCCTTTTGATTGGACTGCATGAGGGCTGCCATGCATGCAACGAATTCATCCCCACCTTCTCTCTTTCTTGGTTGGACGAATGGAGAATGGCCCAATACAATTAATTGCTCCAATCCAATGTATTGCCTCTATTTCTCCCTTTTTGTTGTGATTGGACCGAATCAAGGGTGCAAAGACAAGAATGAATTGGCCCACTAATTAAATGTTGCTGCTGGCTTCTTCTCGCATAAAACAGCCAGCACACGAGTAGCTGCTGCCACGGACCGAGAGGTCCACCGCGGTCAAACCGTGGTGGCCTCTGTCCAGGCTTTCCTTGATCCTTTCCGTCCCAAATTTGTACCACGGTATGGGTTTGACATGTAGAGATCCGTGGTGTCTTCACTCTTACCAGAAGTTGAGAGAAAGTTGGTGTTTTGACCTCAAAACCTACAAATTCACATCAAAAACAACAACACCAAGTGTAGTAGGGAAATCAGAATAAAAATCAAGATTTACACTCCAAACTAACCCTAATTCACTATTGAAAACCCACAAAAATATAGTCATGAAAAGCAGTTATCAAATCCCCCGATGCTCACTCCTTGCTTGTCCCCAAGCAAGTACAAGACTCAAAACTAGATGAAAGGACTTGAAAAGAAAAAGAATTCTACTCACACCTCCTCTAATAAAAAAGGCATAAGAGAAAGCCAAAACAAGCATACACAAAGAGACTCCCTAGCGAGATTAAGAATCAAATTGAAACAAAAATTGTTGTTCGAAATAGAATTACAAGCCAGGAAGCAACACAACTAGTCTATCACAACTCAAATGCAATCAAAATTCATTCACATGTTTGGCGAACTAGTTGGGATCGGTAGGACCTCACTTTATGGTATGTGAATCACTTCCCTCATGTGTTTGCAAAAGATATAACGGTTCACTCAAAACCTTCAACCTACCATAAGCTTGACAAGACTCTCGATTCTCTACCGCTATATACAACATGCATAAAAGTTAATCATGAGGACTTTTCAAGGGTTGTAATTTGGCTTAGGTGTAGGGTAAGGAGGGAAATCATTTAGGAAATGTGGAGCTAAAAGCCAAGGACCTAAAGAGCAACACTCCCAATACATAAAGCACAACACCTCCTACTTCACTCTTCGATTAAGCTTAAATATATTCCCATCAAAGAAAGGTAAGGGGAAAGAGTCAATATAAGCAAAAAAACCACCACACTAATCACCTTATTCTTCAAAACTTTTATCTTTTTTTTTTTACTACTTTCTTCTTTTTTTTCTTTTTTTTTTTTTTTGGTGAATAGCATAGATTCATAAAGGGTGACTCACTTCCCATCAAACCAATTTCACCCTCGAATGAAAAGAGGGGATAAATAACGATTATGAGCAATGCTTCCCTCATCAAGCAAACTAACCAACAAAGTCACCAACAATTAGACTACAAAACTGCCCCCCAACTGAATTGTTGCTCCACTAACTTGGCTAAAAGGTGAGGAATTAAAAACAGGCCAAGGGCGCGCAATAGAGTAAACAACAAGACAGGAAAAATGGTTAGTAAAGGGCTAGCAAAAAGGGGTCATATTGTTAGGTAGCTTTTTGGCTATGTAGCCTCAAAATGGGCCTCAACCATATTAACATAATGCACAAGTTGAATGCAGTTTTGAAGAGAGTCAAATCAAGTTCTAGAGATGCAAACATGGTAAGGTCACACTCAAAAGAAAATGAGACTATAAAAATGATAGTCTTTTAGGCTCAAGAAGTCTCACGGGTTAACCTAGCATAATCGCTACAACTAGTTCATTTGATGTACTAGACACAAGAATTTCATTACCATGCACAAGAATTGATCAAGACTAGATGAATCACAAACAAGACAGACAATCTAAGTCAAACAAACAACCAAGTTTCTTTCATCATCTACATCAAGCCAAATATTCCCAAGAATAAGCTTACAATGACAATCCAAACACACACCTTAAAGAACTCAACCTATGAGGGTTTTCACAATAAAAACAAAATAAAACAAAATAAAACCTAATAAAGCAATTAAATGCTTGGGTTGCCTCCCAAGAAGCGCTAGTTTAACGTCTTTAGCTAGACGAAACTCACCTCAGTCCGGAGAATGCTCCACATCATAGTCAAACTCTTTTGGAACACCATCAACATGTGTTCCCTTAGCATCTCGAAGTCGAACCCACCAGCAAGGGTTGAACTACTTTCCTTCCTCAGCAATGGAAGACATCTTGGAGTCAAACCTGCAAAACTTTCTCAACCAATCCTCATTAATAGCATAAGGCCTGTCCTTCGTGATGTTAGGCTCGGGTTCAATAACTTGTACCCAATCCGTCGGGTCACCAAGTACATGGCTCTCAGGAAATACATCATTAGACTCATCATTCCCAATCACATCAACACCACAGCAAGAAGAAACATTTTGAGGCATATGTTCACGAAATAAATCAAATTCAACCTCATGTTCCCCAAACTTAAAACTCATCTTCCCCTTTTTCACATCTATTACGCACCCAACAGTGGCAAGGAAAGGTCTTCCCAAAATAATTTGGGTACGGGTGTCCTCGGCATATCAAGAATCACAAAATCTATAGGCACATAATAGTCTCCTACCTTAAGAGGAAAGTCCTCTAAAATACCCATTGGGTACTTAACAGAACGATCAACCATTTGCAGTGACATGGTGGTAGGTCTTAGCTCACCTAAGTTCAGTCTCTTATAAAGGGAATAAGGCATCAAGCTTACACTTGAGCCCACATCACATAAAGCTCGATCAATGTTCATGGTTCCTAAGCCACAAGAAATAGTGAAGCTCCCAGGGTCCTTAAGCTTTGGAGTGAGCTTGTTCAAGACCACATAACTACACTCCTCATTCAATGCAATTGCCTCACAGTCATCTATTTTTCTTTTCTTGGAGAGAATCTCCTTCAAGAATTTAGCATACAAAGTCATTTGGGACAAAGCATCAAGAAAAGGAACATTCACATTCAACTTTTTAAGCACACCAAGGAATTTCCCAAATAGAACATCGGTCTTAGACTTAGCAAGCCTAGAAGGGAATGGAATGGGGGGCACATAAACTCTAGGTGGTGGTGATGGTGATGGTTGAGGGATTTCAGCACTACCCTCATCGATGGTCTCTTTCTCATGGTCTTTCTCCTCCTCACTCTCTTTCTCAGTACTCCTCTCACCCAAATTCCCCCCATGCTTGGCATTTGACATCTCGCGTCCCTCAATCTGTGTCCCACTCCTCAAAACTATAGCATTGCAATGCTCCTTCGTGCCCAAAATATTATTTTGTAAAGCCCTTTTCGTAAAGTGATTATAGTAAATCGGGTTGGCATGCTATTGTTTAAGTATATAATTTTCTTGTTATATTTATGTCCAGAATATTTGATCGACTCCGTTTTGATTTGTATATTTACGAAGTGAGCCTTTTTTATGTGAGTTTTGCAAGTTACGTTGATAGTTTGACATATATTTAATATTGGAACTCTAGGTAATCTTTTTTTAGAACAGTAACAGGGCAGCAGCCCAGCTTGGCCAAGCCCAGATTTATTAAGCCACAAAAGGCAAAGGAAGATAACAACTTGCAAAGAAACAGCAAGTCTGTGACAACAAAAAGGAACAAAAGGCTAAAAGAGACTACAAACCCCATAACTTTTCACAGCTAACTCAAAAGTAACTGTCAAAATGTCTAGACAGTGTGTGCAAAAATGTGATGCAGCTGATGAAAATTAATATGCAGTTGCTCAGCTGAATATGCTGCATTTTCCTTCCACACAGAAGCCCACATAGATACCCTCCTCTTGATTGAATCAATCACCAAACTGAGATCCGGACTCCGGCTGTCGAATACCACCTCGTTTCTGTGATTCCAAATTGTCCAAGTTGCTGCAAAACAAGTCGCAATCCATATCTTCTTCCTCATCCTATTGGGCAGATAGACTTCAATCCACATCTTGAACCATTCTCTGAAATTATTGGCCTGTGGAATATGGCATTGAAGTTCATGCATCAGGCAGGCCCAAACTGATGTCGCAAAGCTGCAGTGAATGAGGAGATGGTCCAAATCCTCCCCTTGGCTCTCACAGAAAGGGCACCAATCTTGCTCAGAAGATAACACCCCCCTTCTTGATAGGTATGATCTTGTGTTTAGTTTGCCTACCAAAGCCATCCACATCATGATTTCCACTCTAGGGGGCGCAATTTTCAACCAAAACTTACAAACAACCGAGTCCGTTAGAACTTCTCCTCTTGCTAGTTCTTCAACCCTCCTAATCACAACCTTGATAGTGAATTGTGTTGAAGCACCCCATTCAATTCTATCTACCTCTTCCTTCACAGGGTGGTGTCGGGAAAGAATTTCCTTCAGCATGCCCTCCCTTTCGAGCTCAAGCTCCTCCAATTCCCTGATCCAAGTGAGACACCACACCCAGCACCGCCCCTCAAACCACCCCATGTCAGCTATAGTGCACCTTTTTTGCGAGGACACTTTATATAGATCTGAGAAGGAGTCCCGGAGCCTTCCATGGTCAGTCCAACAATCGTCCCAAAAGCGAACTTTTTTCCCTTCGCCCAATTTGATTTTTAAGGCCTGATTGAAGCCCGATTGTACATGGCCTTTTTCAGTGGCTAATTTCTTGATGTCCCTCCACATCCCAGGAACTCTAGGTAATCTTTTTAATTAATATTTGCAAGTATCTTGTTACTAAGTTATTTCTCTATTGATATGTGTGTTTACAAAGTACCATTTTGATGTTAACTTTATATTTTACCCTTTATACACCAAGTGAGGTCTCATGACAATTCGATTTATGTATTTGTAAAGTAGCCGTTTCCAAGTAATAGTTTTGGGTATTTTAATTAATTAGTTAAATTTTCCGTTACATAAGTGACTTTGAGACTGTGATTTATTGTCATTTGAAATTGCTTGACTGAGTGCTTTTTGTATGTTTTGATACTCAAATTACTGATTTTGTTTTTGAGCTATGTCTTCTGCCTTAGCTAGTGAAGGTATGCACTGGACCTGTCGATCGACTTGTATCCGCGCTATTGTGTATTCTGATATGTATATCTGTGTTCCGTTGGGCTCAATTCTTTGTTGCCCCGCCTCTAGGTCAATAGTGGTTTTTGTGGCCCCGCCACTAGGTCAATAGTGGTTTCTGTTGCCCATGTCACTGGGCTAGTAGTGGCCTTAGCCCCAAATTGTGTTTTGTGATTTTAAATTGTTAAGTTTTGTAATATTGTGTCATTCTATCGGTAGATCACTTGTGAAAACTTTTGTATATCTTTGAGGTTTTGAGCTAAGTAATTGTTTATAAAACCCAGTCATGTTGTGTTAGCTAACTATTATTTAACTTTGACCCGACCTATGTTTTGCCCGCATGTCCAACCCATCTAAAGGAGTTTTATGCTACTTACTGGACTTTCGAGCTCATCCTTTCCCTTTCCTATTTTTTTAGGTTACGTTTCTGGCTTCTTAGTACTGTTGGGGTTCTTTGTGGTATCAGAGTTTAGCAGCGAAGCGTAGTGGGCCAAGCGATATTGTTGAAAAAGGCTTGTGTTATTAATTTGGTTGTTTGTGAGTTTGAAAGAATGTTCCAATGTCTTCTGTCGTAGCATCTGCTATATAATCAAGTTAAGTCTGTTTTTTGTATCTTGGGTTTGTTCGGTCTTTTGAGCCTTGCATGCTGGTGGGACCTTGTCCTACGGGTGTGGGGCGTCTGTCATTCCATGGGTTCGGGGCGTGACAAAATTTGTGTTGTAAACCTTCCCTTGTACAACGTGGGACACAACACGGGAGAGATTTAGCAGCTAGTGTTTGAGTTTGATGGCCACACATGCATCATCCTCAAATCGAATAATATGCACCCAAAAACAAAGTGTCATCTTATGAACGTACACTATTCTAGTTGAAAGTTATCTCTCTAGCTATCCTTTTAGCAATTTCTTTGCATTACATAAATACATAATTCACTAGCTAGCCACCGTAATTGTGATGCTAATAGCCTAAGACGATGAAAAAATAAAAATGAAAATGAGAGTAAAAAAGGACCATGCCCACATGTGCTTAGCAAGATGGAGCACAAGCCAACAGGAACAATGCAAAATTATACAAGCAAGCATCGAAAATAATAATTGAGAATAATAAATAAAAGAAGAAAACCTAAGGTAGGATGGGCTGGGGAAAGAGAAAAAACGTACTAACTACGTTTAGCCAAGTGAAGCATGCTTTCTTGTACGTACAAAGGATAAAATTTGGATTATTAATCATCTCTCTTTTGCCCATATATACCTTCTTTTTTTCTGCTGCTAATATATATGTAGATCCACGTACATGATAAAATTAACTTCCATATTTCGATCAGTTAGAAAAGCAAGACACAGTCGAGATATGATATGATGCATTAATTATTTTTACTTTCTTGGATACACCATAATAGGATATCCATGTTTGGGAACCGGAAATGGACCATATTGGATTCCGTCTTCATTTCCCGTTGCTTTCCACCTGTAATTTGTTGTTTTTCTAATTCGTTAGTAAGCTTACTAAGCTAAGCTATCAAAAAAGTAGTAATAAAAGGGTAACATACACAAGTATAAATCTATAATGCACAATCTAATTAACTCTTTAGGAAAGGATAAAAAAAGTAACAGGTGTCATTTAATCAAACAATCTAACCATTAGTCCATTACTATAAAAAAAAAAGAAAATAAAAATAAGCTAACAGTTTAATATCTAGTAAGTATGATGTAATTACAGTAAAAACTAAAAAAAAAATATACTAGCATTATGGCTGTGCTTCTCTCTTTTATATAAGGTCAGCAACTTATATGATTTTAACTTCTTTCTAATTATATGTACAGGCTAAATAATGAGTGACGTAGGATATCAAACCTTATCCAAAATTATCAACAATTAATGATTACTAGTTTACTACTATATACTTGACTTGAACATAAAATATGATCTCAAGAAAAAGAAAAGAGTTGGTCCAAATTTTCAACTTCTATTTAGGGAATTTTCAAGACTTTATTAGTCGCTGTATCATTTGATTTCCATGTTGGGATAACCTACATAGATGAAACTTGAAAGACTATTATTGAATAGTTTATTGACATTGATATACAAACTATTTTTGTCCCCTAAGGTATTAATTCTTTTGTTGGACACATTTATATCTAATGTTTTATTCAAAAGTGAAGCAATTTTTATTAAAGTTTTGGGGCCTTTCCAGCTAAAAGGCAACCAAAATAATACAAATAAATGCTACTATCATATTTATTGATGTATAGCACCAAACTATAACTTTATATATATATATATATATATATATATATATATATATATATATATATATATATATATATATATTGGATTCTAATAATCCATACATTTGGAAATGGATGACAATAATCTCTACTTTAAATTTGTATTCTGGTGGTCCAAAAAAAAATTGTATTGTAGTGGGACATAATCGAGAGTATACCTAAATATCATAGATTTTGTGTTGTATTTGATTCAAAATTTTGTATAATACTTTACCATGTGTTTTAATGAATTCACAACATTTCTCTCAATTTTTTTCAATTTTTTTTTCAATTTTTTATGATATTTTCAATTTTATTCCTTTTAAAAAATCATAATAATTGCTCGGAATCTCAAAAAAATAATTTAAGAAATGTTTTAGCAACTACACTTCATTACCTATCTGGGGGCGGTAACGAAAAAAATAAAAAAAATATGGGGTAGGCATAAAAAAATAAAAAGAATGTGGTGACAGATTTGGTACCACTACAATACAATTTTTTTTTGGATCACCAGAATACAAATTGAAGTATGGATTATTGTTATCCAATTTGCAAAAGTAGGGATTATTAGAATCCAATTTTCCTATATATATATATATATATATTATCTTTTAGGCTCATCTACCAATTCACATACAAGGCATAGTACATAAACTTTTATGTTAAAAGATTTTGTAAACTCTACTAATTGAATAAAATGATAATGTATAAAAATACTGTAATTTGATCTTGATAATTTTTTTTTTATTTCATCATATTTTATTTTTCTTTTTCAATACACAGTCACAACATGGAGGAGGGGAGTCGAACCTGGGACGTAATGTGTCTAGTGTCTCAATCTGGATAGATTAGGTCTCATAGTTGATTCTTCCCCATATACGCCTATTATTTTTGGGTTTTTTGCATTTTTTATTCCGAACTTTAGGGGTATTTATTTTCTGAACCATTTGGTTTCAACTTTAACTTTTTGGACCCTAAAGTTTCTAGGTTGAAAAAAAAGATCCCTAAAGTTTATGGGCTGAAAAAAAGGTCCATGTCTCTTTCTTTGTTTTTTTTCCATGTTTGAAATTTGAATTCATCTCTCCATTGACGTCAAACTTCCGGACTATGGTTAAAACTGATATTGCAGCTATAATACACCTCTCTTATTCATGCCGGGGCTACTTATATCCCTGAGTACAGGGGTTTAAGTAACTCCAACATGAATAAGAGAAGTTTATTATAACTTTAATATCATTTTTAATCTTAGTTTTGAAGTTTGAGCCCAATCGGGAGATAAATTCAAACATGAAAAGAAAAAGAAAAACGGGAAATGGGCATTTTTTTCAGCCCACAAACTTTAGGGTCCTTTTTTATCAACCTACAAATATTAGGATCCAAAAAATTAAAGTTGAAACGAAAGAGTTCAGAAAATAAATACCCTCAAAGTTCCAGGTCCAAAATGAAAAAAACCCATTATTTCTTGATTATCTTAATGTAAATGAGAGAAAAATTCCGACCAATGATTATAACTTAGGACCATCCAGTATTTTGGAACACCAATAATTTACTTTAGGAGAATCATAAATAAGGACCACTAAACAATGGATGTTTCGTAGGGAAATGAGGTCAAGTAGCATTCTTGGTAATCTCAATCAAAAAAGAGGAAAAATAAAAAGAAGAAAAGTAGGTATTTTGAGTCCATATCAATAGTTGTTGTATGGCATATATTGACATGCATGTATTGAGAAATAGGATTCCCACACTAAAAAAGGCAGTACTTAGAAGTGTAGGTATAGGGTATAGGTAGCCAAACACCTCAAATCTTGGATCCAGTTTCATTCCGTCCAAGTCCAAGGCTGGAAGAAAGAAAATCAAGTGGTGGTCCTCTTTACTAAATTATTACAAATTCCTTGACAATAATTGTACTGTCCACAACCAAAAAAAGGGCCCTATATGTCTTTATGGAATAAACTTTGGTATGCAACCTAAGGTAGCTAGCTAGCTTCCACGTTTTAATTTTAGTCCCCTCGCAATTTCAACAATTCAAGAAAAAGGGACAACACTTTTACAGTTACTTGCCACTTACTTGAACTGAACCTTTATTTTTTGATTTGGTTAATATTTTAGTTTGGTTAAGTTTCTAAGGTTAGTTTTGAAATGAAACATGTAAAACATGAAAACAATCAAGATAGACTGAGTACCTGTATGTGGTAATGAGATGGTGGAGGAAGATAAGCATTTCAAGCTTAGCCAGCTCACTGCCTGGACAAGAATGAACTCCATATCCAAAGGGCATGAATGTGTTTGGTCTTGGAGGCATCTATAAATACAATTACCTTGTTAATTAACATTAACCCCCTTAATTAGTTTGTAATGATATGCTAAAGTCCTGTCTAGATTCATTCAGCAACAATCAAGGATGGGATTAAGAACAAATGCTAAATCCAAAGCTAAGTCACGTGGTACAATATTTTTATTTTATTTTTGTAAAAAAACAGGGCCCCCTAACACAAGGAAGATTCACACATCCATGGGAGACAATGACAGAAGCAAAAGGAGGCCACAAGAGATAATGATCTGGGCATATATATATTATGAACCTTATATTTCCAATCCCCCTCCCCCAAAATATTGATATGCCCTACTGGTTAATTACTCAAGTACCCCAACCCCACCCAAAAGCTCATAATCATCATTCTTCAATTCCCTCAAACAAGGAGTAATAGATATCCATTGACAGCAATGTGAGTGATTGGGAATGCCCGAATGGACAAACTCTTGGACTTTACTTAACCCTTTTTCTTTTTAATTCTTTTCCCTCCAATACCTGGAAATTAATTTCATTCATTTGCAGTACGTAGGTGTATTTATTATTGATTTTAGTTACTGTTTTTATTAAGATAGAAATTAAGATAGACCATAGAGGGAGGGTGATTGGAAGAAATTAAGATAGAAATTAAAAAAAATGTAGGTACCTCAAATCTTGAAGGGTCAAACTTTTCAGGGTGGGGGAAGAAGTCGGCACAATGATGGATGCTTCTAAAAAGGGGAAGGACCTTCCACCCTTTGGGAATCACATACCCTTCAAACTCAACATCATGGACTGCTTCTCTGAATGTGAATGACAGTATACTTGCTCTTCTCAATGTCTCCTGAATCACCTACGTACAACCATTCACTTTTTAATTATTAATTAATTATGCAGCCTTCATTTGGTTGATGTGTTATGTGGCATTTTATTCATTACGCACTTGGAATATTTATTCTGGGTTAAGCCCATTAATTATAAAAAAAGTACTAATTTACAATTTGAGATTAAACAGTGTTAAATATATATCCAAGGTAACTAGGTGTAGAATAGAATTAATAAGCCCATGTTCTTTTGTGCGGTTCAACACTGCACTTGCCATATTTTTCCATACTTACCACAATTCTTCCATACTATTCCACACTTTACCATAACAATCATAACTTTTTCTTTTCTCACTTTTCTGCTCTACTTTTCACATTCTCTCTCTTCACTTATCACAACAATAATTCTTACCACAAATTTTACCATGTATTACCATGTCACACCACACTTTCTACAACATTATCATACCATACAATTTACCACCATCAATTTGAAGCAACCTAATGTAGGATGGATGGATAAAAGGGGGAAAGGGCCTGGTAAAGAGGGGAAAAGGAGAGACAATTAGTACCCTGGTAGTCAAAGGCATCTTTCTTGTGTCCTCCCAAGTAAGTCCCCGGTTACCCTCAATTCGTCTTTGTCTAATGCCTTCTTGCTCCTTCTGCACATCCACAAATATATATATATTATATGTAATTAAATTACAATCACATTTCTTTAATTTAACTCATAATTGTAATGAGCAAACACTAGTTACATGCATATTCAGAGTAATCTATTCTCCAAAATTCCTCAGCCACAAAATGGGCAACAAATATCTGGCTAGTTGTATATTTAATCACCACTCCTCCACAATCAACTCTTCTTTTTCAACTCTTTTTCTTTTGTTTAATTTACTTTGTTGCTTCAGAAGTACAGAATAGGTTGCTTAAAAGTGTGTTGGTTAAGCACGTAAGCACACCATCGAGAGTACAATTCTAAATTAAAAATGATAATTTTATAAGCATTTGCCCACATCCCAAGTGCGATTATAAAGGATATATAGTAAATCGGATTGAAATGAAATTAACAGACAAAAATAATGTTACAAAGAATCCAATAGTATATTCAAATGCCCATTTTGCAAATCACATTGATTCTTGCTTTGAATAAATGTATATATATTTAAGGTCCCGTTCTTTTATACGATTGGTTTGCGATATAATAATGGTGCGGTGCGGTAAAATTTGAAAAAGTGTGATGATTTCTGGTAGGTGTGGTATGTTAAGAGAGAAAATGTGAAAACTAGAAGAGAAAAGTGAGGAGAGAAAAAAAAAATATATATATTGATAATGATTGTGATGTGATGTGATGAAGTGTGGTGAAAAATTAAATCGCCGGTACTATACCGCAACCTACTGCTAAAAGAACGGAGACGTTAAACAAAATGTAGAAAGTCAGAGGTAATTAAAGAGAAAAGATTATGTACCAGGACAGCATCGAGGAGGTGTTGATTGTCATGCAAGTATTTGAGGACCCATGTGAGCACACTCGCGGTAGTATCATGGGCGGCAAATATCACTCCAATAACATTATCAGCAATTTGAGAATCACTCAACTCATAATCGTTGCCTCTTTTATTCTCCTTAAATTTCAATAATATTCCTAACAATCCTCCTTCCACCTTTTTACTTGCCCTCCTTTTAGCTATCAGTTTCCCAAGCATCTCATTCAGAACCTTCCTTGCCTGAAAATTATCCATTTTTGTTAAAACAACACACCAAACAAAATGTTACAGTATTAACACAACATATATTTAAATTCAATATATATATATGTGCGCGTTTGCACGCAAAGTAATAAGAGAACAAAGCTCGGCCATGGCCATTCGGCTTTTTGTGTATAACTAATTTTTTAGAATATGTGGTATAATAAACTATACAAAATTTAATTGAATTTAATATTATGGTCCCCTGAGAATATTGAATTTAATATATATGAAAATTGGATTCTAATAATTCCTACTTTCATTTTGGATTTTGGTGGGAAAAAAAATTGGATTGTATTGGTACCAAATCCACATCCACATCCATATCCATATCCATATCCACATCCACATCCACATTCTTTTTATTTTTTTCATTCTTGCCTCATATTGTTTTTGCAGGTTTTCATTCCTACCCCCAAAATGGTAATAAAATGTAGTTACTACAAGAATTTTTGATGCCCTTTTTTGAGAATTCAAGCAAATTATTATGATTTTTTTAAATGAATAAAAGTGAAAAAAATCTTACAAAATTGTACAATAATGAAAAAAATTTGGAGAAACGCCTTAAATTCATTAAAAAATCAGTGTAAAATGTTATACTAAGGTTTGAATTTAAGGCAACCCAAAATCTATGATATTTAGGGTATACTCTCGGTGGTGTCCCATAAGAATCCAATGTGATTTTTTTTGGACCACCATAATTCAAAATTAAGGTAGGGATTATTAGAATCCAATTTTCCTATATATATATATATATATGCGCGCGCGCGTATTTGAATAGCTATTTTAGGTCCTAAAAGTTTGCTAAAAATGTCACTTCAACATGTAAGAGAACTAAAAATGATATTGACAATGTTTAAGAAAATGTCACTTCAAAATATGTAAGAGCTCTGAAGATGATATGGACTGGTTATGACTATTTAGGTAAGAAGCATTATTCTTTGGCTCTATTCTATTTTCTACCAAAGAAAGAAAAGAAGAGCAAGAAGATGATAGTAGTATATTTACTACTATGGAACTGATCAGAATGGGCATATAACTAGACAGTCCATAGACCAATAGAATTAGAGGAGGCATACACAATTGTGATTGTGAGTTGAAGGAAAGGGTGATGAAAACCTTATATTTAATTTATTATGTTTTGTTTGATTTAGTGTGTAGCATGTTAAGAGAGTAAAGGTAGGTACCTTAAGAGCTTTGTGGTAAGGAGTCCCAGGGAAATTCAAAGGCATGGAATTGTAGCCCTTTTCCAAGCATTGATACAAATTCTTGATCTGTTCTACTTGCACTTCCCCCTTGCATCCAAAAACTGATATCATAGCCACATCGAATGCGTACTGAACAATTTGTTAAAAAAATGGATGTTAATTAGTGAATATATAATATAATAATAATAATGAATAATATTAGGGTACCTTCTTCATCTCATGTAAAGTATTGATGGTATTGTTGTGCCAAGAGGGGAGAAAGTTGAGGACAATGTTATCAATAAGAAAGAAAGAGGATCTAAGAGAAGAGGGGAGGAAGTTGGAGAGAATGAGGTTCTTAAGAGTGGAATGATAGTGTCCGTGGTGAAAGAACAAGGCTTGAGGTCCAATCAAAGTCTGCTTAGTAGGTGGGTAAGTTGGCTTGAAGAGATGAGCTTTGGTGAGGAGAACAAGCTTGGCAGCATGTGGGCTTGAAATCATGACACATGGGCATCCGAGTATGTGTGTCTTGAATATGTCTCCGTACTTGTTTTGCCTGCTTGAGAAGAATGTGTTTGGGTTCTGTTTGTATAGCTTCAGAGTCTCACCCAGGTATGGCAACCCCATCGACCCTGGTGGCACTAATACTCTTTCTTTCTCTTTTAACAACTTTGACTTAACTACCCACCATACAAACACCACCACCCCACTCAATATCCACACAATAATATTCACACTCTTTTCCATGCTTACCTAGGCCTTCTTTTTCACTAACAAATAAACACATATATATCTATATATGGGTTCAGGTGGGAGATGGGGAGTGAAGTTCAAAGCCAGGTGGAATGGGGGATTTATATACGAACAACTTCAGAGAGAGAGAGAGAGAGAGAGCTGCATCACAAGCGTCACTTTGTGTTTTAATTTGGAACACTTTGTTTCTCCCTAGCTACCACTTTTCTTCTCCTCGATTCTAATATTCCCTACTTTTATAAATTGGACAGTCAATAATTTCTACTATCAATTTGGATTCTGATTATCTAAAAAAAAAAGGATTATAGTGGGACATCATAGAGAGTGTAACCTAAATATCATAAATTTTGTGTTGCATTTGATTGAAAATTTAGTATGACAATTTGCCATGATTTTTAATGAATTTCGACGTTTCTCCTAATTTTTTTTCAATTTTTTTATGATTTTTTCACTTTTTACTTATTTATACAATATTAAAAAGTAAATAAGAGCATGGATGTCTCACTTTTGAATTCCAAATTTACCCTTATTATCAAATGCATTATAATATAAGATGAGTTTTTAGTAAATCCTAGCTTTTAATATGACTTTTTAGTAATTTAATAACAATTCAAAAAAGTGAGCAAAATTACTTTTGAATTCCTCACATACCCCTACTGACATAAGTTTATAACATACATTATTGATAAATCTAGGTCTTTATTATGACCTTTTTAATATTGTATAGATAACGAGTATTTTATATCTCGTGCGATGCACGAAGAAATATTCAGTACTTATAATTGATTTATTTTTGGAATAATATTGTAACAATTATCAATTCAAATAAAAATTAGAAATTAACAAAAACAATTATACAACAATTGTACTATTATTATTTTTGTTTTCTCTTTGTACAAATTATCTTTAAAATTAATTTAGATAATCTAATAGTCAAGGATATACTCAAATCTATAATTACTTTCAATAATGTCTTAATTACATATAATAATGGATAATAGTCATTTTTTTGAATAAATGCAAAGAACTCTAAAGTTTTCTTCAAATCATTCTCAATAATATGCAAAAAGTTTAATCTTAAACATTAGAATTAATGATGAGGATAATAGAAACTATATGTATGTATATATACATTATAAACATAATGTTATTGCAAACTTATTTTCATTAAATAAATATAAATTTTTTTTATAAAAATAATTAAAATAAAAAGGTTAAAGAAACTATAAACCATTACTAATTAGTAGTAAATAATTAGTAATCACAAATTTAAAAATAATAATTAATTCTAAAATTTAAGCATATATCAACAATCACAACATCAATCCAAACAAAGTTGCGTTACTTTTTTTTATTTTAATACCAAAGAGGGATTAATTTAAATTATTTTATTGTAATGTTAATAATTTTATTCAGAGAACATAAAACAATATAATAATGTACATTTTTTATGGGAGTCTTACAGTACTTTAGTATCTCTTAGATTTTACTATCATCTGGTAACAAAGAAAATTGCATAAAAAATTTCAGTATCATATCAGCTTTGATTTTTTTGAATAATAATATGTGCATGAAACTACCTCAAAATTGAAGGTGAAAATGTGTACTTATAAGAGACATTAGAGTTGCGTGAAAGAGTGTACAAATGTCGATGTGTGTAAGTATTAGAAAATTTATAGAAAATTAGTAAGCATTAAGAAGGGCAAAATGCTATTGAAAGGTTGTATAATAAATATTAGTAATGTGTAAGTAGTTATACAAACAAAAAAAATGAAAATTCTTATTGTTAATTTGACTAATTAAATATTTGCAATTAAACATATAGCCATGCATGGATAAGAAAAGGCAAAGAAATGTTCTAATTATTTTCTATACTAATTGCATCATTAAGTGTTATTATCAAAGGAAGAAAAACATTAATTTAATTTGAAAATAGGTTTGGAAGTTCAGCCAAAGCTACGAAATGGTGACACGTGGCAACTTATTTCCTTTGGTGGTTGTGTTTTAATATAGTAAATAGATAACAACAAAGATTATCGCATTATTTAGCAATTTAATTCACATATATTGGATTCTTTAATAGTTGTTATAATAACATATTTAATATAGACAATTTCTGTTAAGTTCTGTTTTTTTTTTTGAACTAAACATTAATAATTTTTTGTCACCATGATAAGAATATTTATTTGAAAGGAGTTGATTTTTTTTAAAAAAAATCTATTCATATTGCATGTCTGATCTATGGGACCTTGAAAAATTCCTTGCCCAGGAAATAGTTTCGAACTTACTACTTATTTGTGATTGGGAGCCGACTAAGGTTGCTTAATCCTTAAATAAGGATATTTTTATTTTATAAAACATTTTCGAAGTGATAGACTTTTATTCATTTACGAATCTATTTTTATTATTATTATATTCACAGTTGCACAAGATTATTATCTCGATGAACCAATAATGATTCACATCCAAACTCGGGCCAAAAGAAGGTCACGTGGGCCACCAGAACTCGTCATAGGCCACTGGGCCTATGGCGAAGTTACTATTGGGCCTTCGTATATTCAACCCATAGAAAAAATGAATAAAACCCAACATAAGCCGCTGGACTATGATGAATATTCTAAGTTCATTTTTCTGTTGGGATGGCCGAGAGTTGGAGTAAAATTATTGGTTCATTGTAACAGTGGTTTGTGAGACCTCGGTATTGTCGTTCTCTCTCAGTAAGCTGGCGACCTTGGTCATAGAAATTAAGTCAATGGTCGGGATGAGATTGCTAAGGTAAGGTATTTGGTTGAAAGGGTCACAACGCAAGACTAAGGTCGGTCAAGGAAAGAAAATGGGCTTCGGAGGCTTTTCGGGATGCAAACGGGAATGAGGAAATGGGTTTTGCAACAAGAGAATAATAAGGATGGAGAATCAAGTCGCAATTCCGTTAGAAGATACCCACCGAGCTTCCTCTTTCAAGGATAGTCCGGATTAACTTTCCCAAAGTCCACCACAGACCCGGAGAGTTAATGAAACGGAATTCCCTAGTTAGTCTCTATTCACTTCCGTGAGTAGAGTACTAACTATCCCAATTCCAACCTGCCAACTCTAGTGTTGGATGTGTTTGGGGACTTTCGAACCTAAAAATATCCCACTTGAGGGAAGGAAAGGAGTGAGAAATTGATTTCCCAACTAATTACCGACTAATATTGCTAACCCAAACCTAATCACCCATTCACACCCTTAATTACCCCCTAACCCATAGGGTTTCTAGCCACTAATCATGATAAAAACTATGCTAACAACATCCAAACCAACCCTAAACATGATTTCTAACATCAAATAACCATAAACAAGCAAGATAATGAAATAACAATCAAAACAATTAAACAAGCAAGAAAGTAATTAGAAAAGTAATTAATAAAAGAGTTAAGGGAAGAGAATACTTATCAAAATGTTGTAGATGAACAAGATAAAGCAATAAAAGATGATCCAACAATCTTTCAATTGTTTGAATCTCCAAATCTTCACAGACACCACAAATCTCCAAAACCCTAGATTAATCTCTCACTAATCTCTCTCTAATACAAGCTGAATGTAAGGTCTAAGTAGCTAAAAGATAACCTAAGATATCCCGCAAGGTCTCCCCAAAAACACAGCAAAGGGAGCTATTTACACCAGGACTAAAAACTCCCCAAAACGCAGCACAAAAAGGCTGAAATCACGTGCAAGGCATAAGGAGACCGTGGGCACGATCCAGGAGACCGTGGGTACGGTCCTAGCGAAAAAGGTCGGGCGATTTCGAGCTTCGAGAGACCGTGGATACAGTCCAAGAGACCTTGGGATATAGTCCCCATCAGGAGCAGGAGGTCGCTGGCGCGACCCAAATGGTAGCGGGCGCTACCGTCTTCGGTTGGCAATTCATGGTCGGCTGTGAGCAACCCAGCAGGGGGTCGTCGCGGGCGCGAACCGTCTTGTGGCGGGCGCGAACCGTCTTGTGGCGGGCGCGACTAGTGAAGAATGCCGGGTGATTTTTCCTTCGCGCGGACGTAGTTGCGGTTTTGCTTGGCCTAGCGGCGGTAGCGGGCGCTACCCTAGAGGTGGCGGGGGCTACGTGTGACTTCCTTCAACTTGTTCCTTTCTTCTTTCCGATGCATGTAACGCTCGTTACGAGGATCGTAGCGGGTGTTACCTCGCTAATTGGCACCAAGGGCTGGGAATGTAGTCCCGGGTCAATTCCGCCTCGACTCTCGGTCCGGCTCGGCTCGGGAAATCACCAAAAATGCTCTAAAAAAGCCGTTTTTGCTACGTTTTGAGTAAAAACTTTAAAATCTACAAAATAACCAAAAACGTATTAAAAGTTATTAAATTAAACCATGAAACAAGTCAAAAGCCTAAGGATTTAGGCGGTATTTAGACACAAAATTGGGTTTAAACACCCCCCACACTTAAACTTTTAATTTGCTTGTCCCGAGCAAAACAAAACAAAACAAGAAAGAAAAACTAAACACCAACTCCTCTGTCGTGGGAGGAAACAAGTGCATTTAGCGTATGCACCAAGCCCTTTGAACCCCCCGGCAGCCCGGGTGGACGAGATGGACTCGTGAGGGTTTGTAGCGGCTATACCCACAAAGCCAAAGAAAAAGGAGAGAGGGAAAGTGAAAACAAAACCGAAGAAAAACAAAGGAAAAGAAAAACAAAAGCTTCGCTTCAAAGGAACTCGAAATCTAAATTAGGAAAACGTTATTAAACCTCCAAAAGGAACCGTTATGAGCGTCTCACAAGCACCTATCCCGAATAAAAGTCAGTCTTTGAGATTTTCGATGTCCTACACCTAATGCCAAACAAAACCCCTACGTGCAAATGTGCTAGTGGGTTCTAACCGAATCCAAAAGACTCCAAGGACTCATCCCGAGCTCAAAAACAACGAAACGAACAAGGAGAGAGTTGTCCTTCCTCGCATTTGGTCACCCTTGGCTTGGTGAGGGTCGTAGGTGATGAAAGGAGAGGCCCCACACTTTTAGAAGCACAAACTTTCTTTTTCTTTTTGGTTGGTTTCACCAACGAAATTGCTTTTTCTTTTTCTCTTTTTTTTTCTTTTTATAGTCGGTATTAGCCTTACTTTCAGGAATTGGACGGCCCAAATATGGGGTTTACCCTCCCAAACCAGTTTTTTCCATACACACCTCCGTCGAGAATTCGATATAGGAGGAGCTTAAGGGGTAATAGCGTCGTACCGCTAATACCGGGCCTGTGTAGGTTGGTGTTTAGACCCGATTTCGTGTCTAAATACCGCCTAAATCCTTAGGCTAATGCGTTTTGTTTACTTTTGTAGATTCTGAAGTTGTTACTCAAAACGATTCTAAATGCGCCAATTTTGCATCAATCTTGGGAATCCCGAGATTCCCTAAGATTCCCCGAGCCCTGGTCGTGTCGAAAGGCAGCGGATTAGAAGGGTCGGTCATGTCGAAAGCGTGAAGCGAGGCAACTACCAAGAGTACTCTTAAGGAAATCGGATCGAGAGACTGCGCCACGGTCACATTGACCGTAGCCACGGTATGATGGAGCCATGACCAAGGAAAGAGACCTTGCCCCGAGATAGACCGTGGTCACGGTCACTTTGACCGTGTTCACGGTGGAATCCTACGCTGCCCAAGGAAGAAGCTAACTGAACTAGACCGTGGCCACGGTCTCCCTTGACCGTAGCCACGGCATTGCGAAGGAGTGAAAAGTTGTCAGCCCTAAACGCCTAGACCGTGACCACGGTGCATGGGGACCGTGCCCACGGTGATGCGAAGCGAAGAGAAGAAATCGCCTGCCTTACGCAGGACCGTGGCCACGGTCACCTTTACTGCGCGCTACTGCCCCGCAGATGCTTTGTCATTGTGTAAAATGATGAGTTTTGAGTAACAACCTTGTTTACTATTTAATGTTTTTTAGGTCATTTTAGCAGGGGATCTATCTAGAGATAGACTGAGACAATTTCCAACTTGTAATTAGGAGTTTTAGAGAGAGATTAGTGAGAGATTAATCTAGGGTTTTGGAGATTTGTGTTTGTTATTGAAGATTTGGAGATTCAAACAATTGAAAGATTGTTGGGTCATCTTTTTATTGCTTTCTCTTGTTCATCTACAGCACTTTGATAAGTTTTTTCTTCCCTTAACTCCTTTATTAATTACTTTGCTAATTACTTTGCTTGTTCTTTAATTGTTCTTGCTTGTTATTTGATTATCTTGCTTGTTTATGGTTATTTGATGTTAGAAATCATGTTTAGGTTTGGTTTGGATGTTGTTAGCATAGTTAGTGTCATGATTAGTGGCTAGAAACCCTATGGGTTAGGGGGTAATTAAGGGTGTGAATGGGTGATTAGGTTTGGGTTAGCAATTTTAGTGAGTAATTAGTTAGGAAATCAATTTCCCAATCCTATCCTTCCCTCAAGTGGGATGTGTTTGGGTGCGAAAGTATCCCGAATACATCCAACACTTTTTGGAAGGTAGGAATTAGGATAGTTAGTATTCTAGTTCGCGAAAGCGAATAGAAACTAACTAGGAAATTCCGTGCCATTAACTCCCCCGGGTCTGTCGATGGACTTTGGGGAAGTTAATCCGGACTATCCTTGAAAGAGGAAGCCCGGTGGGTATTTCCTAACGGAGTTACCATTTGATTTCCCCTTCTCGTTACTCTCTTGTTGCAAAACCCATTTCCTCATCCCCGTATGCATCCTGAAAACCTCCGAAGCCCGTTTTCCATTCCTTGACCGACCTTAGCTTTGTTTCTTGCGTTGTGATCGATCCCATCAAACCGATATCCTTACCTTAGTAATCTCATCCTGACCGTCGACCTAGATTCTATGACCAAGGTCGCCAGCTCCCTGAGAGAGAACGACAATACCGAGGTCCACAAAACCACGTTACACAAAATGGCGCCGTTGCCGGGGAGCCAGCGCCCCTAGTTTTAGTTTCTTGGTTTTTGGTTATTTGAGTTTGTTTTCACACTAGAAATCAGTTTGTGTCAATCCAAATGAATTTGATGCTTCTTCATTTCTTGTAGGAGTCTTCGCATTCTAATGGGTGAAGCTCAAGCATGTCCAAACATGTCCAACTGGATTTTATTCTTTGAAGTTGAAATTCTTTCCCCTCACTCTTGCGGGGAAAGCGAAGATATGGCTACAAACATGTCCAACTGGTTTTTATTCTTCGTCAACCTCCTTCTTGGCCACAATGTATGAGAAGGTGGCATTGGACGTGCCGTCTTCCTTTACCACTAAAGAACTCAGAAACTGAAAGCAAAATAGCCACAACAACGAAGCACAAAAATGACACTAACCCAAAATCCCGAGAAACCACAAAGTCCCGAAGCACCACAAAATCTCAACCAAGAATCTCACCAATGACCCTCTAATCTCCAAGCTAACAATCAAATTGGCATTCCTAAACTCATCCAAAAGCATTAACCCAAGACCCACAAAAACGCATAAATAAACGACCCAAATATGCAAGAAAAACGAGATTTGATGCACCAACAAACAAGGAATACCTGGGTTGAAGTCTTTGAAGAGATGCTTTGCCAAAATCGAGCCCCAACAAGAACAAGAACCCAAAAATTGCTCCTCAAGAACCCCGAAAATGGCGGAGAAAAGGAATGTAGCGCAGCTCGGGCAAAAACGAGGGGGGAAATGGAGAGAAAGGAAAGATTTTGTGATGGAGTTGTCAAATTTGGCAAGGGATTTAGGGTTTTAGGATGGAAGAGAGATTTTCGAGTGAGAGGGAAGTGGTGGGAATGAAAAAGAAATGAGGAAGAAAGCAATTGAGCCCCGATAATATGCGCAAGAATTCGATTCACCGTGGCCACGGTCAGCTGGACCGTGGGCACGGTCCCACTCGGGAAGAAAAAAGGCGGAAAAAGCTGTCTTGAGGCCGTAGGCACGGTAACATCTACCTTGGCTACGGTAAAGCTCGAAAAGAATTTTTTCCAAAACAATGCTGCGTTGATACCGTGGATGCGGTGAAATCAACCATGGCCACGGTGGAGGTCGGGAAGAAACTGGCCAAAAATCGCATAACTGGACCGTAGCCACGGTGCAAGCCACCGTGGGTACGGTCCTCTTCGGTCACTCCCCTGCACCTACAAGGCTCAAAAACTTGGAAAAAATTGTTAAGTCCTAAAATCTACCCTCTTATTATTCACTCTCTTTTCTTTCTCGCTAAATCATCATTCAAAGACACTTTCCCAACACTCAAAAGCCACTTTGAATCACGTCCTTCATAGAACCCCTTTTCACTCTCGATTTTTTTCCAGCTTTTTCATTTTTTCACTCTTTTCTTTCTTTCTTTTTCAAATTTTAACAAAAACGAAGAAAATGAAAAAAACCTAAACATGAGAAATAAAAATAGAAGAAAATGAAAGAAAACACTAAAAGAAGGGGAAGCAGTTCATACCTCTCCCGGGTGCTTGTTTTAGGTCCTAGCTTGACCTACCCCGATGCTTTCAATCTTCGAAGTTTGCGAGGTACACCATGACTGTCCCCGGCAACGGCGCCATTTTGTGTAACGTGGTTTTGTGGACCTCGGTTTTGTCGTTCTCTCTCAGGGAGCTGGCGACCTTGGTCATAGAAACTAAGTCAATGGTCAGGATGAGATTGCTAAGGTAAGGATATTTGTTGAAAGGGTCACAACGCAAGAAGCAAAACTAAGGTCGGTCAAGGAATGGAAATGGGCTTCGGAGGCTTTTCAGGATGCAAACGGGAACAAGGGAATAGGGTTTGCAACAAGAGAGCAAGAAGGAAGAAAATCAAGTGGCAATTATGTTAGAGAAAACCCACCGGGCTTCCTCTTCCGAGTATAGTCCGGATTAACTTCCCCAAAGTCCACCACGGACCCGGAGGGTTGAAGAAATGGAATTCCTAGTTAGCCTCTATTCACTTTCGTGAGTAGAATACTAACTATCCATATTCCAACCTTCCAACTCAAGTGTTGGATGTGTTCGGGGACTTTCGAACCCAAATACATCCCACTTGAGGGAAGGATTGAAGTGGGAAATTGATTTCCCAACTAATTTCTCACTAAAATTGCTAACCCATGCCTAATTACCCATTCACACCCTTAATTACCCCCAAACCCATAGGGTTTCTAGCAACTAATCATGATACTAACTAAGCTAACATCATCCAAACCAACCCTAAGCATGATTTCTAACATCAAACAACCATAAACAAGCAAGATAATCAAATAGCAAGTAAGAACAATTAAAGGAGCAAGAAAATTATTAGCAAAGTAATTAATGAAAGAGTTAAGGGAAGAGAAAACTTATCAAAGTGCCGTAGATGAATAAGAGAAATCAAAAAAAAGATGATGTAACAATCTCTCAATTGTTTGAATCCCTAAATCTTCAAATATCACAAACCCTAGAATAAATCTCTTACTAATCTCTCTCTAATCTCTCTCTAAAATCCCTAATTACAAGGTTGGAAAATGTCTAAGTCTATCTCCCCCAAAACTCCCAAGAAATCGTTCACAAGGGATATATATACAAGTGAAAATCATTGGTCAAAACGCAACACTTCAAGCCGAAAACACGCGCAATGCATAGGGAGACCGTGGCCACGGTCTAGGAGACCGTAGGTACGGTCTCGTTCTATCCAGCGAAATCTGTATGGCGATTTTTTCCTTCAAGAGACCGTAGGCACGGTCTGGGATACCGTAGGTACGGTCTTCCTGCTGTCTCACCGAAGAGTTGCTTTGGCGATTTTTTGACCATCGAGAGACCGTAGGTACGGTCCACTGGACCGTATGTACGGTCCTGCTCGGCCCAGCTGTGGTAGCGGGTGTCACCCTTGACTTCCTTCCTCTTGTTCCTTCCTTCTTTCCAAGGCATGTAACGCCCGCTACGAGGAAGGTAGTGGGTGTTACCTCACTAATTTACACCAAAGGTGGGGAAAGTGGTCCCAGGTCAACTCCGCCTCGACTCTCGGTTCGGCTCGGCTCGGGAAATCACCAAAAAAGTGCTCTAAAATGGCCCTTTTTACCATGTTTCGAGTAAAAACTCCAAAATCTACAAAATAATAAAAAACGTATTAAAAGTTATAAAATTAAACCACGAAACAAGTCAAAAGCCTAAGAATTAAGGCGGTATTTAGACACAAAATTGGGTCTAAACACCCCCCCCACACTTAAACTTTTACTCGTCCTGAGCATAACAAAACAGAAAAAAAATAAGAAAAACTGAACACCAACTCCTCCTCATGTACTCCATCAACTCCCTCACCCAAGACTAACTCACTTTCCCGCTTCTCCATCAAATCTTCCTCCTCCGAGACATCTACCACATCATCCTCTTTGTCACCCAAGAGTTCCTCTCCCACCATCCTAGGGCCATCAATCTCCCTACCACTCCTCAATGTAATAGCATTAAGTTGTCCCTTCGGATTTGGTTGGGGTTGGCTAGGCAAAGATTGGATAGGTTGAGATTGTTGAGCTAATTAAGCCAATAGTAACTCGAGGTTCTTGATGCGAGTTTGATCTCTTGCTCGATCTAAGGCCATCTTTTCTTGAGATAAGGCTATCTTTTCTTGAGTTAAGGCCAACTTTTGAAGGGTTTGGTCAAGGGTTTCTTGTTGTGGTGGTTTGGGTGCTTGAAAAGATTAACCTTGGTGAGGATTTTGGTGGGGATTTTGGTGGTATTGGCGGAGATTTTGATTTGGGAAACCGGGGGGCGGTTTTGGTTTAGTGGAGCTTGTTGGTTGTAGGCGTAATTCCCACGAGGACGAATGGGGGTTTGATTAGTATAGGAGAGGTTATTGTTGGGATAAATGGCTTGGACTTGCTCGGTTTGATACTCTTCACATCGCTTCAAAGAATGTTGCCCTCCACAAAAATCACATACAAGAACTCGGGCATCCGGAATAAGCATAGGTACTTCTTGAGTTGCCATTACTTGCCTCGTGGTTTCCTCCAAAGCTGACTTTTGTTGCATCTCTAAAACGGCATTCATGAGAAATTTGTTAGTAGGATTGCTTTCTAGAGGAGGACCATCTCTTGGACCACGGCCGGCTCCCCAATGAGGAGAGTTTTGAGATAACTCGTGAAGAAATACGTTTGAGATAACTCGTGAAGAAATTCTTTTTTTTATTTCTTTTGTTTTCTATTTCTTTTTATTATTTATCTTTATTATTCTCTTTATTAAATCTTGTAATTTGAGTTAAGTGTGTAAATTATTAAGTTGTTAGTTCTGATTGTAATTAAATTGTTCTTGTTTTGTAAAATTTATATGTAAATTTGTCTAAATTATTATGTGTAATTGTTATGTTCTAATTTGGTGTATTAAGGTTTGTAATAATTGTAGTTTAAATTATTAATGTTCGATTATATGTGATGTACTTTGATTTCTTGTAAATCATTGTTTAGGGTTTTAGATAATGTACAAATTGGGATGTGTAATTATCAAGATTTATTCTTGCTCGTTAGGTTAAGTATTCATATGTTTTCTTTGACTCTCTTAGGTGTTTAATATTATGTTTAATCATTCTAAATAAATTTAGATTCATTAAATTATTAAAGTACGATTCTTAATTATTAATTTCATGATTCTTGATTAAATCTTGGAAAAAGAATTAGTTGGTGTGATTCTTGATTAGTAGTTTAAGTGTTTATATGTTCTTTATATTTCATTCACATGTTCTCTTGTTCTTTCTTGCACCTTGATTAAGAAATTCATGTTTTATAATCATCCATGTTGTTAATATAGGATCTTGAAAAAATATGTTTTAGGACTCATGTTTAGGGTGATATTAATATCAATTCATGCATGTTTTTAGGGTTAGAGAAAGTATTAAAGTTGTTTCCATGTTGTACAATTTGGTTTCTATGGTAGGAAGTTTGATGTTTGGACCTTGGTTGGATTATATTGAATACCCTTAGTCACTGTTATAAGCCCAAATTAGGACCCCGGGATCGAATGGTGAAAGTTAGAACCGAAATTACCAATTATATGGGAACCGAGAACAGGACAATTTCGATAGGGTGTAAAGAACGGGTCACCATGATAAGTATAGTTGTCCTTTGATCGAACATTTGAACTGGAAGTCCCTTAGATGTTTGCTTTCATAGGAATTTTACGGATTAGACTTTGGAGTTGTATATGTCGAGTTATACCCCGATTACCAGACCTAGGTTAGATCTGGACAGTTTAGATTGATGACCGTTTTTGAGACATTAGAGCGTGTTTTGGGCCTCGATTCAACGTAAGAGTTTTAGTAGACATCCCTAGGTTTCTGAAAAGTCCAAAACCGGACCCATAGGATGTCAGGAAGTCAAGTTATGACCCTTTTTATGTGGATGTTGTAATCTGTCTTGTTGATGTTAATTACTAATGAATGTGTTGTTGAGTGAAAATGTTGTTTTGGTCTTGTTATGTGATTACTTTGAATGTGTTGGGTAATTTAAAGTGTGAATTCATGAATGATGGGAACCTATAGTGTTCCTAGGAGAGGGTTATTATTTCTATTCGAAGGGCGTGTTTTGATTAGAGTAATTATTTCTATTCTTAGGCCCGAGCTAATTCGCGTCGTTAGTGTAACATGGTTTGTGAGACCTCGGTTTTTATCGTTCTTTCTCAGGGAGCTGGCGGCCTTAGCTATGACTATTTGAATCTAGGTAGGGTTTACGATCATAAAGATGATGATAGGTTTAGGGTAAAAACAGCACAAACACACTAAGGTTCGGTCAGAAAGGGGAAATAATGGGTGTCGGGAGACTTCGGGATGCAAACGGGGATGAGGAAATGGGTTTTGCAACAAGAGAGTAACAAGAAGGGAGAATCAAGTGGTAATTTCGTTAGAAAATACCCACCGAGCTTCCTCTTCCGAGGATAGTCCGGATTAACTTCCCCAAGGTCCATCGACAGAACCAGGAGGGTTAATGAAACGGAATTACCTAGTTAGTTTCTATTCACCTTCATGAATAGAATACTAACTATCCCAATTCCCACCTTTCGACACAAGTTTTGGATGTATTTGGGAGCTTTCGGACCCGAATACATCCTACTTGAGGGAAGGATAGGAGTGGGAAACTGATTCCTCAACTAATTACGCACTAACATTGCTAACCCAAACCTAATCACCATTCACATCCTTAAAATCTCCCTAACCCATTATGGTTCTAGCCTCTAATCATCCTATCTAACATGCTAACAACAATAATAACCTCATTCATGCTTAAAAAGATATTCAAATCAACAATAACAACCCACAAAAACCAAATAATCCAACTAACAAAAACAGGAATTAATAAGTAAATAATGAACTAAAAATGGAAGAGTTAAGAAATGCTCATTGATTTTGATGCCAAAGGAAATACTCTAGAATAATAAAGCTCCAAAGATAAGAAATAATCTTCAAACTTCAAAGAGGAATCGAATAAATTCCAGTGCAAGAGCGATAATCTTAGTAAAAACTCCCGCTAATCACTCTAATTCAAAGCTTAAATATACTCAAAAGTATGATAAGTATGTGCTAAGATAGGATAATAGATCATAAAAAAGGTCCCCCTCAGCTAAAAGACCTAAATACAATATATAGAAACCAAGTTTGTTACTCAAAACTCATCACTTTGCTAAATAGAGAAAACGCGTCTGAAGGGGACCATGGCCACGGTCTTGCGTAGCTCAGGCGATTTCACTTTTTCTCCTCGCAGCACCATGGGCACGGTGCCCCTGGACCGTGGGTACGGTCCGGCGATTAGGGCAGGTGACATTTTCGCTCCTTCGCACCGTCGTGGCTATGGTCTTTGGAGACCGTGACCACGATCTTGCTCGGCTAAAATCTTCCTTAGGCAGGTCATGAACCCACCGTGGCTACGGTCAACATGACCGTGGCCACGGTCTCGCTCGGCCAATAATTCCTTCTGGGCGTAGCGCCTGCTACGAAAATGGTGGCGGGGGCTACGTCTTGGAGTGTTCAATCACGCAAGGGATGCTTGGAGGGGTAGCGCCCGCTACCAAAGGTGTGGCAGGAGCTACGCTTCAATGATCTTCGGCAAGTCTACTCCCTTTTGAGCTCTTTGACATGTCCGACCTTTCCGTTTCCTTTGCCTTTGACTCGACCAAGACTCGTGAAATCTCGGGATTCCCAAATTAGGTGCGAAATGGCCCATTTTACCTCGTTTTGAGTAAAAACTCTGAAATCTATAAAATTACCAAAAACGCATTAAAAGTTATTAAATTAAGCTACGAAACAAGTCAAAAGCCTAATGATTTAGGCGGTATTTAGACATAAAATTGGGTCTAAAGACCGCCCACACTTAAACTTTTGCTCGTCCCGAGCAAAACAAGACAAAAACTAACTAAGCTAACACTAATTCCTTTGTCGTGGGAGAGAAACGGGTGCATTTAGCGTATGCACCAAGCCCTTTGAACCCCTCGGCTGCCCGGGTGGACGAGATGGACTCGTGAGGGTTTGTAGCGGCTATACCCATAAAAGCCAAAGAAAAAGGAGAGAGGGAAAGTGAAAACAAAACCGAAGAAAAAAAAGGAAAGAAAAACAAAGGCTTTGATTCAAAAGATCTCGCAACCTAACTAAGAAAACGTTATTAAGCCTCCAAAAGCAACCGTTATGAGCATCTCACAATCCCCTATCTCGAGCAAAAGTCAGTCTTTAAGATTTTCGATTTCCTACATTTAGTGTCGAGCGAAACCCCAAGTGTGTAAGTGCATGTGGGTTCTAACCGAATCCAAACAAAACTCCAAGGACTCATGCCCGAGCTCAAAAACAACGAAACGAACAAGGAAAGAGTTGCCCTTCCTTGCATTTGGTTGCCCTTGGCTTGGTGAGGGCCGTAGGTGATGCAAGGAAAGGCCTCACACTTTATTAACGCTCAATTTTTTTTTCGGGGTTGGGTAATCCCAACAAAATTGCTTTTTCTTTTTCTCTTTTTTTTTCCTTTTTATAGGTCGGTATTAGCCTTACTTTCGGGAATTGGACGGCCCAAATATGGGGTTTACCCTCCCAACACGGTCTTTTCCATACACACCTCCGCCGAGAATTCGATAGGGGTGGAGCTTAAGGGGTAATAGTGCCGTACCGCTAATACCGGGCCCATGTAGGTTGGCTAAGTGTATTGTGGTTGATGTCATTCAGCGACACGCTCCACTTAATCAGGTTATTGTAGCTTTTCTTTCTTTTCAACTTTGCATTTGCTAAAAAAGGGAACCAAAACAAGCTCAGACACGAACCCCTAGAATCTCCCGACTTCGACCAGAACGTGTAAGGAATCGTGGGTTTCACTAGACACTTGATGAAGGTCATATAAAGAAGGTAAGTCATCACTAGTACTCGAGACAGGGTCGAAAATGCTCAGACAGGTTTCTTTTAAAGAAGATTAAGAACGACTTCTCAATTTTGATAACAAGATCCAAGAAACCAAGCAAAACAAAGTGAAAACAAAGCTGAAAGAAAAACTTTTAGGGTTTTTACTCCCTTTTTTCTCCTTTTTCACACAAATTTTTTTTTTCAGATTTTAGGCAAAAACTAGAAAACAAAAAACAAAAAATGCTAGGTGATCTACCCTTGAAACAGAATATCCCCCCCCCAACACTTAAAATGCCACAATGTCCTCATTCTGGGAAGGTGTTACATAGAAAGGGTAAAGAATCTACAAAAACAGACAAACACAAACATCTAACAATTAAAGATGGTTGCGACCTGAGCCCACACGGCTCCAACAACAAAATATCCCAACACAAACACTCAAAGGGGTTCGCTACCCAAAAAAAAAAATCAAGCATGCCACGGATCATGATGAGAATTCACATAAGAAAGAGCAAGGGGGAAAGATATCACCTCAAACTCTTCATAAGCGTTGAAACTTTGATCCGGGGTCGTCGTTCAAGTGAATCACAACGATATTAGAGCAAAAGACGACTTTGCATGCGAGAATGAAAATGAACGCAAAAGAGAAACTAACTAGACTTTCAAAGAAAACTACAAAGAGGAAAACAAAACTATAAACAAAATGTACATTGCCAATGACATACCTTATCCCCGAATCTCACTCATTGAGGCGGGAAATAAGGGTGAAACTCAACACAAACTAACCAAACGGACATGATTCATTTCATTTCATTGAAGACAACTGTTCATTACATCCAAAACAACCACGTCCCAAAATACAACCAAACAACAAACAAACTAAACTATCACCGGCCAAAACACGACCAACGACCAACTAAAAACAAAAAAAACATCCCAACTACGACAGACCAACAACCAAAAGCAACCGACCTTGAGATCAACACCAAAACAAGCCAAAACCACCCGAGACACCTACACGCCAAAACCACAAAGCCTTTGCATCCAACCCCGATGAAGCATCCCCCCACACTTATACTTCAAAAAATAAAGTAAAAACTAATGACAAAGATTGGGTGGGGGCGGGAATGCTTACAAACAGTCCTCAAGCGGATCCTCCCGGAGGAGGACGGGGTTGGAGCTGTGATTGGATGCCAACAAGAATCTCTTGTTGGGCCTCGAGCATACCTTGCAAATCCTCGATAAGGCTTCGTTTATTTTGGATGAGTTCTCGCTGCACTTGAAATTCATCGTGAAGCTCTTGAAGTTGATCACTAATACGCTCCAAGGTGTCATCATTTGCTTTGCTAGGCCCCGCTTCTTCTCCTTGCTCTTCTTCATCGTCCCCTTCCTCATCTTCTTCTGCTGGCTCGTCACTTTCCTCTTCGGGCTCCCAAGGACCACCCACCACATAGCGCCTGCCCGAATTCTTGGCCACAAGACCAATTTCGTTGATTGGAGACATCTAAGCGCTCTTCAGCATGATCGTCAGCAAAATGAACCGCGACACTATGAGTGTCATTTCCATGGCGGTAGAGTGTTCGCGTTTTATTTTTCTCCAAGAATTCCATCTTCCGTAGGCGAACACCGTCGATAGGATCAGGCAAGTACCGTGGGGTCCACTTGCCTAGATAAGACTCAAACCCTTGCTTCCTTAGAAAATGGCAGATGATGTGCCCCATGCCAAGGGTCATGTTCCGGGTTTCGAGGCTTATTTCTCGAAGACAGTGGAGGATGCATGAGCCCGTGTTGACCCGGCGACCATTGATGGCGTTGTAGAGGATGAAGAGGTCGTCTTTGCGAATGCTTGAACGCCCGGTGTCGCAGCCGAAGACGGAGTTTGAGATGATACGGTGAAAGATGCGGACGCTCAGATTACAAAATTCTCTGGCTTTAGAATTTCTCGGGCAATAAACTTGCAATTTTCAGGTTCGAAACTTTGGATATCGTCGCCTCCAACAGGTGAGGGCTCGCATGGCTTCTTGCTCATCAAATTTGACACACTCCCTGTAGAAGATACCATCCTCAAGAACGCCCAAAGCATTGCAAAGGTCCTGGACCGTACACTCAACCTCCTTCTTGGCCACAATGTATGAGAAGGTCGAATTGGACGTGTCGTCTTCCTTTACCACTAAAGAACTCAGAAACTCAAGCACCGACTGCTCGATAATGGGCTAGTTGATTGTGGCGAAAACTTCCCGGCCCGTAACTTTGATGAAAAAGTCCATGCTCGGTTTACAGTAGACATCCCGAGCCGTCTTTTCATGGTATAAGTCTGGAGCACAGAGTTTTGCTTTTTCAGCCTGTCGTACCTCGCCTTATGCATTTCTTCCTAGAAGGTGACTTTTACTTTCGGGTCACATTGTATTACGAAGGCGGGTTGACCCTTGTACCGGTTCTTGTCGGGTTCAACAGAAGTAGATGGGGCAGGGGTCTGTTCCGGCTCGGATCGGGCACATTTTGCTCGTCCCATTGAAGTAACTGAAAGCAAAATAGCCACAACAACGAAGCACAACAATGACACTAACCCAAAATCCCGAGAAACCACAAAGTCCCGAAGCACCACAAAATCTCAACCAAGAATCTCACCAATGACCCTCTAATCTCCAAGCTAACCATCAAATTGGCATTCCCAAACTCATCCAAAAGCATTCACCCAAGACCCACAAACACGCATAAATAAACAACCCAAATATGCAAGAAAAACGAGATTTGATGCACCAACAAACAAGGAATACCTGGGTTGAAGTCTTTGAAGAGATGCTTTGCCAAAATTGAGCCCCAACAAGAACAAGAACCCAGAAATTGCTCCTCAAGAACCCCGAGAATGGCGGAGAAAAGGAATGTAGCGCAGCTAGGACAAAAACGAGGGGGGAAATGGAGAGAAAGGAAAGATTTTGTGATGAAGTTGTCAAATTTGGCAAGGGATTTAGGGTTTTAGGATAGAAGAGAGATTTTTGAGTGAGAGGGAAGTGGTGGGAATGAAAAAGAAATGAGGAAGAAAGCAATTGAGCCCCGATAATATGCGCAGGAATTCGATTCACCGTGGCCACGGTCAGCTGGACCGTGGGCACGGTCCCACTCGGGAAGAAAAAAGGCAGAAAAAGTTGTCTTGAGACCGTGGGCACGGTAACATCTACCGTGGCTTCGGTAAAGCTTGAAAAGAGTTTTTCCAAAAATCGCATAACTGGACCACGGTGGAGGTCAAGAAGAAACTGGCCAAAAATCGCATAACTGGACCGTGGCCACGGTGCAAGCCACCGTGGGTACGGTCCTCTTCGGTCACTCCCTTGCACCTACAAGGCTCAAAAACTTGGAAAAAATTGTTAAGTCCTAAAATCTACCCTCTTATTATCCACTCTCTTTTCTTTCTCGCTAAATCATCATTCAAAGACACTTTCCCAACACTCAAAAACCACTTTGAATCACGTCCTTCATAGAATCCCTTTTCACTCTCGATTTTTTTTTTCCAGCTTTTTCATTTTTTCACTCTTTTCTTTTTTTCTTTTTCAAATTTTAACAAAAACAAAGAAAATGAAAAAAAAAACTAAACACGAGAAATAAAAATAGAAGAAAATGAAAGAAAACACTAAAAGATAGGGAAGCAGTTCATACCTCTCCCGGGTGATTGTTTTAGGTCCTAGTTTGACCTACCCCAATGCTTTCAATCTTCGAAGTTTGCGAGGTACACCATGACTGTCCCCGACAACGACGCCATTTTGTGTAACGTGGTTTTGTGGACCTCGGTTTTGTCGTTCTCTCTCAGGGAGCTGGCGGCCTTGGTCATAGAAACTAAGTCAATGGTCAGGATGAGATTGCTAAGGTAAGGATATTTGTTGAAAGGGTCACAGCGCAAGAAGCAAAACTAAGGTCGGTCAAGGAATGGAAATGGGCTTCGGAGGCTTTTCAGGATGCAAACGGGAACAAGGGAATAGGGTTTGCAACAAGAGAGCAAGAAGGAAGAAAATCAAGTGGCAATTATGTTAGAGAAAACCCACCGGGCTTCCTCTTCCGAGTATAGTCCGGATTAACTTCCCCAAAGTCCACCACGGACCCGGAGGGTTGAAGAAATGGAATTCCTAGTTAGCCTCTATTCACTTTCGTGAGTAGAATACTAACTATCCATATTCCAACCTTCCAACTCAAGTGTTGGATGTGTTCGGGGACTTTCGAACCCAAATACATCCCACTTGAGGGAAGGATTGAAGTGGGAAATTGATTTCCCAACTAATTTCTCACTAAAATTGCTAACCCATCCTAATTACCCATTCACACCCTTAATTTCCCCCTAACCCATAGGGTTTCTAGCAACTAATCATGATACTAACTAAGCTAACATCATCCAACCAACCCTAAGCATGATTTCTAACATTAAACAACCATAAACAAGCAAGATAATCAAATAGCAAGTAAGAACAATTAAAGGAGCAAGAAAATTATTAGCAAAGTAATTAATGAAAGAGTTAAGGGAAGAGAAAACTTATCAAAGTGCTGTAGATGAACAAGAGAAATCAATAAAAAGATGATCTAACAATCTCTCAATTGTTTGAATCCCCAAATCTTCAAATATCACAAACCCTAGAATAAATCTCTTACTAATCTCTCTCTAATCTCTCTCTAAAATCCCTAATTACAAGGTTGGAAAATGTCCAAGTCTATCTCCCCCAAAACTCCCAAGAAATCGTTCACAAGGGATATATATACAAGTGAAAATCATTTGCCAAAACGCAGCACTTCAAGCCGAAAACATGCGCAGGGCATAGGGAGACCGTGGCCACGGTCTAGGAGACCATAGGTACGGTCTCATTCTGTCCAACGAAATCTGTATGGCGATTTTTTCCTTCGAGAGACCGTAGGCACGGTCTGGGATACCGTAGGTACGGTCTACCTGCTGTCTCACCGAAGAGTTGCTTTGGCGATTTTTTTACCATCGAGAGACCGTAGGTACGGTCCACTGGATCGTATGTACGGTCCTACTCGGCCCAGCTGTGGTAGCGGGTGTCACCCTTGACTTCCTTCCTTCTTTCCAAGGCATGTAACGCCCGCTACGAAGATCGTAGTGGGTGTTACCTCACTAATTTACACCAAAGGTGGGGAAAGTGGTCCCGGGTCAACTCTGCCTCGACTCTCGGTCCGGCTCGGCTCGGGAAATCACCAAAAATGCTCTAAAATGGCCCTTTTTACCATGTTTTGAGTAAAAACTCCAAAATCTACAAAATAACCAAAAACGTATTAAAAGTTATAAAATTAAACCACGAAACAAGTCAAAAGCCTAAGAATTAAGGCGGTATTTAGACACAAAATTGGGTTTAAACACCCCCCCACACTTAAACTTTTGCTCGTCCTGAGCATAACAAAACAAAAAAAAAATAAGAAAAACTAAACACCAACTCCTCCTCATGTACTCCATCAACTCCCTCACCCAAGACTAACTCACTTTCCCGCTTCTCCATCAAATCTTCCTCTTCCGAGACTGTAACGTGGTTTGTAAGACCTCGGTTTTGTCGTTCTCTCTCAGGGAGCTGGCGGCTTGGTCATAAAAACTAAGTCAATGGTCGGGATGAGATTGCTAAGGTAAGGATATCAGTTTGAAGGGATCACAACGCAATAAACAAAGCTAAGGTCGGTCAAGGAATGGAAAATGGGCTTCCGAGGCTTTTCGGGATACAAACGGGGATGAGGAAATGGGTTTTGCAACAAGAGAGTAGCGAGAAGGGGAAATCAAATGGTAATCCGTTAGAAAATACCCACCGGGCTTCCTCTTTCAAGGATAGTCCGGATTAACTTCCCCAAAGTCCATCGACAGACCCGGGGGAGTTCAAGGAACGGAATTTCCTAGTTAATTTCTGTTCGCTTTCGCGAACTAGAATACTAACTATCCTAATTCCTACCTTCCTACAAGCGTTGGATGTATTCGGGATGCTTTCGCACCCAAATACATCCCACTTGAGGGAAGGATAGGATTAGGAGGTTGATTCCTCAACTAATTACTCACTAATATTGCTAACCCAAACCTAATCACCCATTCACACCCTTAATTATCCCCTAACCCATAGGGTTTCTAGCCACTAATCATGATAAAAACTAAGTTAACAACATCCAACCCAAACCTAAACATGATTTCTAACATCAAACAACCATAAACAAGCAAGAACAAAGAAATAGCAAGCAAAGCAATTAAGAACAAGCAAAGTAATTAGCAAGGTAATTAATAAAAGAGTTAAGGGAAGAGAATACTTATCAAAATGTTGTAGATGAACAAAGGAAAGCAATAAAAAGATGGCCCAACAATCTTTCAATTGTTTGAATCTCCAAATCTTCAATAACAAACACAAATCTTCAAAACCCTAGATTAATCTCTCCCTAAAACCCTTAATTACAAAGCTCCCAAATGTCTAAGTCTATCCCTAGATAACTCCCTTAGAAATCGTTCACAAGGGATATAAATACAAGTGAAAAACATTGGCCAAAACGCAGCACTTCAAGCCGAAAAACACGCGCAGGACATAGGGAGACCGTGGTCACGATCTAGGAGACCGTGACCACGGTCATGTTCTGTCCAGCGAAAAAGGTCGGGCGATTTCGAGCTTCGAGAGACTGTGGGTACGGTCTGGGAGACCATGGGCACGGTCTCACTCGGGATCAGGAGGTCGCGGGCGCGACCCATATGGTAGCGGGCGCTACCTTCCTCAGATGACAATCCATGGCTGACTTTGAGCACAGGTAGCGGGTGCTATCTCTCTGGTGGCGGGCGCTACCCCCTATGGTAGCGGGTGCTACGCTCAGGGTGGCGGGGGCTACCCTACTCTTTTCGTTTCTTTGTTTCTTCCTTCTTTCCGAAGCATGTAACGCTCGATCCGAGGGTCGTAGCATGCGTTACTTCACTAATTGGTACCAAAGGTTGGGAGTGTGGTCCCGGGTCTACTCCGCCTCGGTTTCCGGTTCGGCTCGGCTCGGGAAATCACCAAAAATGTTATAAAAAGGCCCGTTTTGCTACGTTTTCGGCGAAAGCTCCAAAATCTACAAAATAACCAAAAACGCATTAAAAACTATGAAATTAAACCACGAAACGAGTTAAAAGCCTAAGGATTTAGGCGATATTTAGACACAGAATTGGGTCTAAACACCCCCCCACACTTAAACTTTTGCTCGTCCCGAGCAAAACAAAACAAAACAAACTAACTAAACACCAACTCCTCTGTCGTGGGAGGAAACGAGTCCATTTAGCGTATGCACCAAGCCCTTTGGACCCCCCGGCAGCCCGGGTGGATGAGATGGACTCGTGAGGGTTTGTAGCGGCTATACCCACAAAAGCCAAAGAAAAAGGAGAGAGGGAAAGTGAAAACAAAACCGAAGAAAACAAAAAGAAAGAAAAACAAGGGCTTTGATTCAAAAGATCTCGAAATCTAAATCAGGAAAACGTTATTAAACCTCCAAAAGGAACAGTTATGAGCATCTCACAAACACCTGTCCTAAGCAAAATTCAGTCTTTGAGATGTTCGATTTCCTACATCTAGTGTCAAGCAAAACCCCATGTGCGTAAGTGCTAGTGGGTTCCAACCGAATCCAAAAGACTCCAAGGACTCATGCCCGAGCTCAAAAACAACGGAATGAACAAGGAACGAGTTGCCCTTCCTCACATTTGGTCGCCCTTGGCTTGGTGAGGGCTGTAGGTGATGCAAGGAGAGGCCCCACACTTTATTAACGCTTAAACTTTTCTTTTCGGGTTGAGTAATCCAAACAAAATTGCTTTTTCTTTTTCTCTTTTTTCTTTTCTTTTTATAGGTCGGTATTAGCCTTACTTTCGGGAATTGGACGGCCCAAATATGGGGTTTACCCTCCCAACACAGTCTTTTCCATACACACCTCCACCGAGAATTCAATATGGGAGGAGCTTAAGGGGTACTAGCACCGTACCGCTAATACCGGGCCCGTGTAGGTTGGCTAAGTGTATTGTGGTTGATGTCATTCAGCGACACGCTCCACTTAATCCGGTTATTGTAGCTTTTCTTTCTTTTTCTTTCTTGTTGACTTTGCATTTGCTAAAAAAAGGGAAACAAAACAAGCTTGGACACAAACCCCTAGAATATCCCGACTTCAACCAGAACGTGAAAGGAATCGGGGGTTTCGCTAGACACTCAATGGAGGACATCTAAAGTAATAAGTCATGACTAGTACCCGAGACAGGGTCGAAAACGCTCAGACCGGTTTCTTTTAAAGAAGTTTAAAAACGGCTTCTCAATTTCGACAACAAGATCCAAGAAACAAAGCAAAAACAAAGCGAAAACAAAACTGAAAGAAAAACTTTTAAGGCTTTCACTCCTTTTTTCTCCTTTTTCACACGAAATTTTTTCTTTTTTTCGGATTTTAGGCAAAAACTAGAAAACAAAAACAAAAATGCTAGGTGATCTACCCTTGAAACAGAATATCTCCCCCCCACACTTAAAACGCCACAATGTCCTCATTGTGGGAAGGTGTCACAAGAAAAGGGTAGAGAACCTACAAAGACAAACAAACAAAAACAACTAGCAAGCAAATGGTGGCGACCCGAGCCCACACGGCTTCAACAGCAATATTATCCCAACACAAACACTCAAAGGGGTCCGCCACCCAAAAGAAAATCAAGCATGCGACGGATCGTGATGATATTCAACTCAAAAAGAGAAGAGCGGAGAGATATTACCTCGAGTTCTTCAAAACAAATGATTACTCAATCCGCGATCCATGATAATCGAGCAAAGTGTTAGGATTTTCAAGTAAAAACAAGCAAGGCTCGTAAGATCCGCATGCAAAATTAGGAACAAGAAAAAGAAACTAATAAAGAAAGGAAAAGAAAACAAAAAGAAAGTACGGGTTACCTCCCATGTAGTGCTTGTTTTAGGTCCCTAGCTTGACCTAATTACCCATTTAATTCCGGAGAGACGTGGTGCATATGAGAGGTACATAATCAGCTTCTTCCACCATGATCGCTTCTTCTTCCTTCCTCTCCAACTCCTACCATTTTTGGACAACCTCAAGTTGAGTCGTCCCTCCGGTTGTTTTGTTGACCATGAGCGGGGAAGAGGTGATGATGTCTTTGATTTCTTCCAATGTCGCTTCCTCCTCCTTTTCCAACACCTCCTTATCACCTCCGTAAATAGAACAAGGATCTCCTCCGGTGGTTTGATTTGGTGATAGGGATGAAGAAGTAACTCAGGTTCTTCTTCAAGTGGTTCTCCAAGTTTCAGACACATGGGAACACTCTTCTCAATCTCTATGTCCTCAATATAAACTTCATCTAATGAGATCTCCCTCCTTAAAGGAACTATCTTGAGGGAATCATCACGAGATGCATCTTCAATTACCTCGGGTTCAGAACACAAGGCCTCGGGATTATTGTTGTCCTTCCCATTGTCGGGTTCCACTTCAAGAATATAAACTTCTTATTTATGCTCATGAACAATCGTGGTCACTGAATTGACTTCAACACAAGGTGGCATGGAAAAGGGCGTCTTAGTAGGGAAATTAAACTTTGATTCAATATGTCCTTCATCAATCCAGTGTTGAATCAACCAGTTTGGGAGAGGAATTTGCATTTGGTGGGAATCAAATTGCTCTTCAGGGAATTCACTAGCACTTTCATTCAAAACTATAACTTGTTCTTCCTCCACCTTCTCTTCCACACAATTGAATTCCTCGCCAATAAATTTCTCCTTCTCATCATATACCACTTGCTCAACCTCCATACCCTCTCCTTCGATTTTATCCTCAATATCTCCCTCATTTTCTTCAAGAACTCCCTCCTCCACCAACTCAGGTTGCTCAACTTCTCCTCCACCACACATGGTAATAACATTCACCTCCACACCTTGGATAGGAGTAGTTTGGATAGGTACAAATTGAAATTGGTTGGATTGAGCCAATTCGAGCTCAAGACTTCGGATATAAGCGTAATCCTCCTCTCGGTCTTCCATGATTCGCTCCAACATCAACTCAAATGAGGATCCTTGAAGTGGTTGAGAAATTTGAAGTTGATTCCTCAACTAATTACTCACTAATATTGCTAACCCAAACCTAATCACCCATTCACACCCTTAATTACCCCCTAACCCATAGGGTTTCTAGCCACTAATCATGATAAAAACTAAGTTAACAACATCCAACCCAAACCTAAACATGATTTCTAACATCAAACAACCATAAACAAGCAAGAACAAAGAAATAGCAAGCAAAGCAATTAAGAACAAGCAAAGTAATTAGCAAGGTAATTAATAAAAGAGTTAAGGGAAGAGAATACTTATCAAAATGTTGTAGATGAACAAAGGAAAGCAATAAAAAGATGGCCCAACAATCTTTCAATTGTTTGAATCTCCAAATCTTCAATAACAAACACAAATCTTCAAAACCCTAGATTAATCTCTCACTAATCTCTCTCTAAAACCCTTAATTACAAAGCTCCCAAATGTCTAAGTCTATCCCTAGATAACTCCCTTAGAAATCGTTCACAAGGGATATAAATACAAGTGAAAAACATTGGCCAAAACGCAGAACTTCAAGCCGAAAAACACGCGCAGGACATAGGGAGACTGTGGTCACGGTCTAGGAGACCATGGCGACGGTCATGTTCTGTCCAGCGAAAAAGGTCGGGCGATTTTGAGCTTCGAGAGACCATGGGTACGGTTTGGGAGACCGTGGGCACGGTCTCACTCGGGATAAGGAGGTCGCGGGCGCGAGCCATACGTTAGCGGGCGCTACCTTCCTCAGATGACAATCCATGGCTGACTTTGAGCATAGGTAGCGGGTGCTACCTCTCTGGTGGCGGGCGCTACCCCCTATGGTAGCGGGTGCTACGCTCAGGGTGGCGGGGGCTACACTACTCTTTTCGTCCCTTTGTTTCTTCCTTCTTTCCGAAGCATGTAACGCTCGATCCGAGGGTCGTAGCATGCATTACTTCACTAATTGGTACCAAAGGTTGGAAGTGTGGTCCCGGGTCGACTCCGCCTCGGTTTCCGGTCCAGCTCGGCTCGGGAAATCACCAAAAATGCTATAAAAATGCCCGTTTTGCTACGTTTTTGGCGAAAGCTCCAAAATCTACAAAATAACCAAAAAACGCATTAAAAACTATGAAATTAAACCAAGAAACTAGTTAAAAGCCTAAGGATTTAGGCGGTATTTAGGCACAGAATTGGGTCTAAACAGAGACATCTACCACATCACCCTCTTTGTGACCCAAGACATCCTCTCCCACCATCCTAGGGCCATCAATCTCCCTACCACTCCTCAATGTAATAGCATTAAGTTGTCCCTTCGGATTTGGTTGGGGTTGGCTAGGCAAAGATTGGATAGGTTGAGATTGTTGAGCCAATTGAGCCAATAGTAACTCGAGGTTCTTGATGCGAGTTTGATCTCTTTCTCGATCTAAGGCCATCTTTTCTTGAGATAAGGCTATCTTTTCTTGAGTTAAGGCCAACTTTTGAAGGGTTTGGTCAAGGGTTTCTTGTTGTGGTGGTTTGGGCGCTTGGGAAGATTGACCTTGGTGAGGATTTTGGTGGGGATTTTGGTGGTATTGGCGGAGATTTTGATTTGGGAAACCGGGGGGCGGGTTTTGGTTTAGTGGAGCTTGTTGGTTGTAGGCGTAATTCCCACGAGGACGAATGGGGGTTTGATTAGTATAGGAGAGGTTATTGTTGGGATAAATGGCTTGGACTTGCTCGGTTTGATATTCTTCACATCGCTTCAAAGAATGTGGCCCTCCACAAAAATCACATACAAGAACTCGGGCATCCAGAATAAGCATAGGTACTTCTTGAGCTGCCATTACTTGCCTCGTGGTTTCCTCCAAAGCTGACTTTTGTTACATCTCTAAAACGGCATTCATGAGAAATTTAATAGTAGGATTGCTTTCTAGAGGATGACCATCTCTTGGACCACGGCCGGCTCCCCAATGAGGAGAGTTTTGAGATAACTCGTGAAGAAATACATTTGCTTCCTGCGCCGTCTTCTTAAGGAACATGCCCCCCGAGGCATAATCGATGGATTCTCGCAAAGAGTTACTCAGTCCGGAATAAAAATGATGCAATAATAGCCAATCCTCAAGATTGTGGTGTGGACACCTCCGTTGGAGACCGTTGAATCTCCCCCATGCTTCGAATAACGACTCATCGGATTCTTGCTTGAAACTCATGATGGCTTGCCTCAACCGACACGTCTCATCATTGGGGAAAAACCTTTGAAGAAAGTCGCGGCTAAGGGCATCCCATGTAGAATAGGTTCCGGGCGAACACGTGTTGAGCCATAATAGTGCTTTCCCCTTCAAAGTGAGTGGGAAAAACTTCAGCTTCATGTATTCGGCGGAAACTCCATTCATTTGTACGAAGCCGATACGTTGCTCGAACTTGTTGATGTGGTCAATAGGATTTTCATGCTCTCCTCCATGGTACGGAGTGTTCTCAAATATCTCCAACAAATATGGCTTGAACTCGAACGATGCGTTCGGTGGTAATTCTGGTAATATGATGGGATCGCCTCCCGTACCCGAAAATGGTAAAGAATATGATGCTAAGGTACGGGGTGGATCTTGCTCTCCATCATACATTGGAATTTCGATCGTCTCTCGCTCCCTTTGTTGTCTTCTTCGTCTCGAGTCAGCGTTAGCTTGGCGAATAATGCTCTCGGGGTTCGGATTCGGTGGAGTTATAGGAGTTTGGCCTCGTCGAGATCGAGTCCGCATGCACAAAAGGAACAAACAGAAGAGTCAAATTCCCAATAACCAAGGATAACAAAATCTCTAGCAAATGAAATGATCTTAAACAACCTATAAACAAAAAGCTAAGCTAGGTGCGCTTGCTCCCCGGTAACGGCGCCATTTTGTGTAACGTGGTTTGTGAGACCTCGGTTTTTATCGTTCTTTCTCATGGAGCTGGCGGCCTTAGCTATGACTATTTGAGTCTAGGTAGGGTTTACGATCATAAAGATGATGATAGGTTTAGGGTAAAAACAGCACAAACACACTAAGGTTAGGTCAGAAAGGGGAAACAATGGGTGTCGGGTGACGTCAGGATGCAAACGGGGATGAGGAAATGGGTTTTGCATCATTTGAGTAACAAGAAGGGAGAATCAAGTGGTAATTCCGTTAGAAAATACCCACCGAGCTTCCTCTTCCGAGGATAGTGCGGATTAACTTCCCCAAGGTCCATCGACAGAACCCGGAGGGTTAATGAAACGGAATTACCTAGTTAGTTTCTATTCACCTTCATGAATAGAATACTAACTATCCCAATTCCCACCTTCCGACACAATTGTTGGATGTATTCGGGAGCTTTCGGACCCGAATACATCCTACTTGCGGGAAGGATAGGAGTGGGAAACTGATTCCTCAACTAATTACTCACTAACATTGCTAACCCAAACCTAATCACCATTCACATCCTTAAAATCTCCCTAACCCATTATGGTTCTAGCCTCTAATCATCTTATCTAACATGCTAACAACAATAATAACCTCATTCATGCTTAAAAAGATATTCAAATCAACAATAACAATCCACAAAAAGCAAATAATCCAACTAACAAAAACAGGAATTAATAAGTAAATAATGAACTAAAAAGAGAAGAGTTAAGAAATGCTCATTGATTTTGATGCCAAAGGAAATACTCCAGAATAATAAAGCTCCAAAGATAAGAAATAATCTTCAAACTTCAAAGAGGAATCCAATAAATTCCAGTGCAAGAGCAATAATCTCAGTAAAAACTCCCCACTAATCACTCTAATTCAATGCTTAAATATACTCAAAAGTATGATAAGTATGTGCTAAGATAGGATAATAGATGACAAAAAAGGTCCCCCTCAGCTAAAAGACCTAAATACAATATATAGAAACCAAGTTTGTTACTCCAAACTCGTCACTTTGCTAAACAGAGAAAACGCGTCTGAAGGGGACCGTGGGCACGGTCAATGAGACCGTGGCCACGGTCTTGCGTAGCTCAGGTGATTTCACTTTTTCTCCTCGCAGGACCGAGGGCACGGTGCCCCTGGACCGTGGGTACGGTCCGGCGATTAGGGCAGGTGACATTTTCGCTCCTTCGTACCGTCGTGGCTACGGTCTTGGGAGACCGTGGCCACGGTCTTGCTCGGCCAAAATCTTCCTTAGGCCAATAATTCCTTCTGGGCGTAGCGCCTGCTACGAAAATGGTGGCGGGGGCTACGTCTTGGAGTGTTCAATCACCCAAGGGATGCTTGGAGGGGTAGCGCCCACTACCAAAGGTGTGGCAGGGGCTACGCTTCGATGATCTTCGGTAAGTGTACTCCCTTTTGAGCTCTTTGACATGTTCGGCCTTTCCGTTTCCTTTTCCTTTGACTCGACCAAGGATCGGGGAATCTCGGGATTCCCAAATTAGGTGCGAAAATGGCCCTTTTTACCACATTTTGAGTAAAAACTCTGAAATCTGCAAAATTACCAAAAATGCATTAAAAGTTATTAAATTAAGCGACGAAACAAGTCAAAAGCCTAAGGATTTAGGTGATATTTAGACACAAAATTGGGTCTAAACAGTTAGTGAGCTCAAGTGTGTTCGTTTTGTTGTGAAGTGAAGCTAACCAGGTATTGTGTATGCCCTAATCCCCACTGGGATGCACTTTAGATGTGTTTTTTGTTGATTTTTATTATGTTTTGAAATTCGCATCCCGGAGGTGACTTCATGTGGAAATTGTGATCATCTGTTATGGACAACTATTTGTAGTTATTATACTTTGATTTATGAATTGAGAAATTTGATGGTCTTTTATTAGTGGTTTTTTTTATTGGTTTTGATAACCTAGGTTGGGTTTGACTTTAGAGCTGTGAGCTGAGATTTGCATAAGATACTAATAATTCAAGTGAAACATTAAGCGGGTTTATTTGGTCGTAGCCTGTGGTAGGCAAAGGGTCAGGGACCCTAGTCGTAGCCTGTGGTAGGCAAAGGGTATGGGACCCTGGTCGTAGCCTATGGTAGGCAAAGGGTCTAGGACCCTGGTCATAGCCTGTGGTAGGAACAAATGTGAACTCTTAATAATTTTTGGATGTAGCTTGTCATGCTTAGTTTTGTTTTCAGGTGATGATCAATATGCTGGGAATGAGAATTAGCAGTGAGGCTTGGCATGCTTAGTTTTTATTAGTCGTGTTATGTTTCAATTCAGAAAGACTTGAGGTTGGTCATGTTGAGTTTATTTTCTAAGTTTGAAGTTGTTCAGTTTGTTATAATTGAACGGTTGTTAGTTTCCCTTTTTGCCTTGTATTCCTTTGGGGATACGGCAGTGACGCCCCAATAAGAGTTGAGACATCCGCTGAAACTTTCCGTTAACGTTAGTTTGACTTGGGCTTTTCTATAATTGAATTTCCGGGGCGTTATAGAATGGTGGAGAGAATGGAACTCTATGTTATGCTCGGGTGCAAGTGATATAAAGTAATGAATTTCTTTTCTTGAGCTATTGTTATAGTCTTATGAAAGTGAGATGTGGGGCAAATGATCATGTGAAATTTGGAGTTAATCTCAAAGATGGAAACCTTGAATTTTGTTGCAAGTACCAAAGTGTTGAAATGTGATGCTATTAAATGTGATTAGAGTTAAAGTTATGTTTATGGTTTTGTTACTTGTCGAGTTCTTTTATGTTTTAGTCTAATATGAGTAGTTAACTTCAGATTCGTAATTACGTTGTGAGAATAGAACCCTAATAGCCTAAATCGAGCCTTTTGAACTCAAGATGTCAGACGCAAATGGTTCTCACGCCAATGAGGTTAACCAAGGCCGCCCACAAACTACGGCTAAACACCGCCCTCAAACCGCAGCCGAACTTCGCCAGCGTTACGCTCATTTGATATAGGGGTCGAGTACTGTTAGGTTTTAGGTTATCTATTTCCTAAACAGATACAGATTAATTGGCGGAATATTCATAACAATTATAAAACAATTAATCACAACAATTGCAGAGGCTTTAGTAATTATACCTGATCGCTAATCCGGCTGATGAAGAGGTTGACCTTCGAGATTCCAGTGCTGAAATCCTCTATTGAAAGTCCACGCAACACTCCGGAAACCCGAGTGCTAGATCGACCCGATCGAGACGAATCTTAATCTAAGATGTATGTGAGATTATTTCGAAAACAAATAATGTTTCCTGAAACTGGAACTACAAAACTAAAAGAGAGAGGAACTCAGGAAATCAGCCTGGTATCTCTCTAAGAGTCTCAGGCAGTTGGTGTATAATAATATCTCTTAGAGATCCCTTTATATAGTGTTTAGAAAACCTAGGGAGAGGATTCAAAACCCTAAAGGGCCGACTTAACGCAACGGCGCGCTTCTCAGGCCCAACACAGTCCGTGTTGAAACAACACGGTCCGTGTTGGACTTCAAAAGGTCCATTAATTCGGCCCATGGACACCACGGACCGTGGTGTCTCAACACGGACCGTGTTGGGTCAACACGGTCCGTGTTGAGCCCAATTTCGGCCCGTGTTGGGCTGATTTCTCACAGAAATCAGTTTCCAACTTTTCTAAACGTAATACAATATTACTTAGGTTACATACATTGTTCCAGGGCACTGACTTGTGTGACCCAATAGGACCAAATAATATAGTTGTAATTAAACATATTTAATTACTAATTATAGAGGTCTCTAGCAAGACATATAATTACTATATCACTTTGGTTTAATCTCCGTGTATATCGAACATTGTCGAGACATTCCCAACAATCTCCCACTTGTCCCACAAGTGTTCGATTCTTTGAATTCCTTTGGCACTTACTGTCTCATGTTCGGATAAGGTAAGATGATGTCATCCTTATATAAGACCCGAAACGTTCCTCGATCTCTGAGTTTAGACTTTGAAAAGCAGATGATCAACTATTGATTCAACTAAGCTCGGCCAAGCATTTTCAGTCCAATCTCACCGAGTGGCCAATAAGACAATTGTCCCTAATAGGGAGGACAATGCCATCTTGTTCAGACACACATTCTCACATGATCCAACTGTAACCCAAACACCGCCTTTATAGCCTACTGTTATGAAAGGTGTTTGACGCGCTCCAAAGTCAGAGCGGATAATGCAGTCTGTGTACTAAACTCAGGATTCAGGAATTTTGAGGGGTGAGAGCTCCTATGACAATTCCCAACTTAAATAGCTCCCACTGCGGGTCAATTCGGCAGTTGTTCTCAACAATACCCGTGTGATTGATTTATGATGTCATCACATCACTATGAACACGAAACTTGATCATTACCTCAATCCTACATGCTAATTGTGTTGGTATTATCACTGTTCCTACGTGATAATACAATTAGGAAATAGGTCGTCTGTCGACCAAGACTAGCGTTATCAACGCAAGTTCACTAATGGGGTTTCAGAAATCGGACCTCATCCAATTTCCCATTTTGAATGCGCTAACCTTTTTGGACATTTACATAATTCTAAACCACAATTAATGTAAATTTTGGAATCTTATTTTTATTGATGAATCAATAATGTCATATTTCATGAACAATTCATGTAAGTTTGACTTGTTAATATTCCGGAAAATGTTCAATACCTATTGCCCATGCATGACTATCATGCTACAACTACAACAGGGGCTTAGTACATAATGCTTGCAATGAACCTCGCACATATACCATCTCAGTAATGACCTTTCATACAGGGAGATATTTCCGGAACTTATGTTTGGATTCATAGTGAGCTTCAGTTCCTTTGCTTGAGTGATGACTCCTATTAACAAGACTCCCTTTCTCTCGCAAGGCTAGAAACATCACCCATTTGTAAAACGAACTTTCACAATCCTAACAGTTTCTGCCACAACTTCTAAAGTCGTGCCAAGCTTGTCTTATTTGTAGAATTAAACGCATGTCATGTTAGGAACATCTTCCAGCTCACCTCAATGCCACTCACACAGTTCATATAATTTTCTCTGACCTTTCAGATAATCATATTTCTCTGTCATAAGTGTAGCATCAATGCAACTCTTCACACTTAGCTTTTATCAACCACTTTAGACTTAGGACACATCCTTAAGTTTGCTTATACATACACAATGTATATGTTATGTTGGGCTTTGAACATTTCGTGGCATACATTAATCTCACGCCAGAAGCATTAGTTATATGTCTCATCCTTTTTAGATCTTCTGATTGTTTTGAGACAACCAGATTCCCTAAGGATATGCCATGATTTATGGAAGTTAATCCACTCTCGAAGTGGGTTGAACTATTCAACACCTAGTCAACTTTGATTCAAACAATCAAAATCTTTAATCTATCATTATAGATCTCGTCTCCAAGAAAATTCTTAGCCCCACCAATCCTTCACTTTGAAAATTATTTCCAAGTCAACCTCAGTAGAAGCAACATTGGAATATTCTTCTCAATAGGCAGTATGTCAATCACATACAATATCAGAAAACGCATTGCTCCCGCTGAACTTCTTGTAAACACAATATTATCTTTGGCACTTCCCAGTATATCAAACCTTTTTGATATCCTGGTCAACAAGGTCAATGATTCCAACTCCTAGAAGCTTCCTGAAGACTACAGATGGTCTCTTAAAGTTTACGAGTATTCCAATAAAAGACCACTCAGTTGTGTCAAGTACACAACTTTCTTCAAAATCTAATTTTGAAGTCAGTCTTGACTTCTATCTTAATGAACCCATATTTTGCCTTAAAACCCTCCTATGCGTGATGGTTCACACCTTCAGACAAATCAACTGAGTTCTAAACTTGGTTGCATACATGGAGTCCATTTTAGACTTTATGGAATCTTGTTTTGCTAAAGCTTCTGTGATGTAGGTAGAGTCATTACTTTCTAAAAGTAACATCTCACGCTCATCTATAGAAGATCGATATCTTTGTGGATGACGGAGTTGTTTACCTGACCTCGCTTGGAGTAACGTTCATGACACCTCCTCCTCAACGTTTTGAGGCACTTCTACTGCCTCAACCTCGTTCTTAATTTCCCGACCAATAGGAAAACTTGAACTAGGACCAAGTAGTGGAGTTTTAGGTGACGATTATAGTGTTTTGTGTCTCTTGAACTTCAGTAAGTTCATAATTCTCTCCCACTCTTTCTTTTAGAGAATAACATATTCTCTAAGAAGAAAGCATTTTGAGACACAAACGCTATCGTCTACAATAGTTTGTAGAAGTGACACCCCTTTCTTTCAGAAAACAGTTCAAGGACTTTTCCTCTCCAAATCATATGTAGTGTCTTCTTTAGTGCTTCAGATAATCGTTGTTCAATAATTAGAGCTATGGTTAACTACGTGTATCCCCAAAAGGTAACCGGTAATGTTGACTCAACCATTATTGATCGCACTAATAAGGTGTGATTCCTCCTCTTAGATACGTCATTTGAATTGTCGTATTCCTAGAGGAGAGAGTGTTATGAAACAATTCCACATTCTCTGGAATGGTCAATGAAATCTTTGGCTCAAATACTCACCTCCTCAATCTAATTGAAGGATTTTGAATTTCTTGCCAAGTTAGTTTTATACTTCACTTTGAAACTCTTTGAACATTTTCAAAGGATTTAGACTTCTGGCGTATTAAGTAGATATACTCATATCTACTAAAATCGTCACTGAAAGTGATGAAATAGTACAGTAAACCTTCTTCTAGCACTAGTTCTCATAGGTCCACATACATCAATATGTTTGCATCCTAATAAGTCATTAGCTTGTTCACCGATTCCAATAAGAGGTGATTTTAGTCATCTTAACCATCAGGCATGCTTTTACAAACATTGAACTTTTCAAAGTTTATGTTTTCCCAAATCCTGCATTATGCAGTTTTCTGAATGCATTTCTGATTAATATGACTTAAGCTTATAGTGCCAGAATTATGTTTCATTTGAGTCATTTGTTCAAACTCTTGGCTCAACCATTAGCATCCTTTCGATCGTATCTAGGTGCTCTCATTGTTTTGCCAAGACTACTTCATTTTGGAAATCTTTAAACTATTTTAAGATTCCAACTTCAGATGAATCTCATAGACATGAATCACCATGCATTATCTTATTCATCCTTGAAGATTTGAAGTAATTCATCCCTTGTACTTATGCTCAATTGGACTACATACATCCATATGTATAAGTGTTTGTTCACACGTTCACCCTTTCTTGTAAAAGGTATAGTCATGCTTTGCAGACATCACATGTTTCAAAGTCTTATCATTCAAAAGTCTATCACTGTGACGCTTCTGAATGCGCTCTGATTTCCATGACTTAATAGATAGTTACAAGTTTTATGTTTGAACATGAGTTTATTCCTTTTAAACCTTTTGATTTCGATGTGTTAGGTGTGTTTATCCGAGATCCTCTCTCTCTCTAATTGAGAGTAAGAAATTAAATTTCTACTTAAAATGAGAACATAGAATCATCTATATATTTCTCTTATAAGTTTTGAGGAAATGGATAAACAACCAACTCTTCATGAGAAGCTACAACTAATTGCATGTTCCCTTTTTAGGCTGACTCTCATCCTTTAAAACACATCTACTTTGCTGTAGATCCTGCGCATTTGCATAAATGCGAGTTTCACAACCGATATCTTATACTCAAAGTGGGTTTAATAAGGATAGTGTGTATCATATACGCATTTTCCTAGAATTGAAATCACATCTCAAGTCTTCCTTATAGTTATTTACGCCCCCAGTGTCATACATGATCTGGTTGTTAACCGGTTGCTGTCATTGGTTGGGTATGTACAACTGTTTGTCATTACCTTTCCTTTGACTTCTTGTCTTTGATAGATTTCTTAAATCTTATTTTCCCTTTTACTAAAAAGACTATCTTTGGTCGCCAACCTTTTGGTTAAAAGGGGGGATATGAGGTTTCTCATGTTTCAAAATAGTTAAATCATTTTAAAAGATGAGTGCCATCAATTGGCCTTTATCTACCTTAACTGAGACTATCTGGTTATTGGTTTCATATTTATCAACTCTAACTAGTTCGAAGAACTTGGTTTTGATTTTGAAAATATTGAAAAACTTCCTCTAACCTTCAAACATTTTGAAGTTAAAGTTGAATACTATGACATTACATGTATTCATTTGACCTCTTAATATTGATGCCTAGCTCAATGTTATATCAAAGACATGTTTCTTTTAATTTTGCCCAAGACAATCTTGTGATAGCGACGCCAATTAAGGAATTGGTGTTATTGTTTTTCTCTTTCTCAAGGATGTTTATTAGTGGTGGATGTTTGAGTGAAAAGACATAAATAATTCTACGAGACAAAAGGATTCATTTTAGTTATTATTCATCAAAAGAAATTAAACAAATTTTAATTTCAAATCAAAACACTTTATTAACTCTCACTTAGTGTTTTAATTTTAACCAAGACCCACAAGACTCATGGGCTCAAGTGGACTTTGGCCCAACAAAACTCGATCCCATGTTATCTTTGGTGGATCATCTTATGATCGATCATTCAAAATGATTCTTGGCAAGAAATTTATATCGAATACAATATTTCTCTTCCTCTACTCTTGGCCCAAAACTATTTTGATAGCCAATTTGAATTGACCTAGCTCCCACCCTACTTATTAATGATGGACAAATAATTCGCTTTGGCTTTCTTTATTTATCCATCTAAGTGGTGTTTCGATAGGTTGAGCAATAATTCTTTTTTGAGAGTAAATTTTATTATCCTAAGCATGCAATTCTAGGTGAACTCTTTCGAAAAGCATAAAAGGAATAATAAAACAACATGCTATAACAAATTAAAGCATAAAATAAAACCCCTAGTATGGCCACCTAGACTTAATCAAACTAATTTTAACTAAGCCTTGACAATCTTCAAGAAACTCTTCTTGGGTTTTGCAACTTCCTTGGATGGGCTCCCACTCGAATCACCACCTCCATTGTTGTTGGACTCCCACTCAACTTGATGTCTCCAATTACAACAAATTTACAAAGTTGACCTCTTTAAAGAGACCTTACATGAATTAAATAAACTTAACTGAAATTTAAATTTAAAATTAATTCAACGACGGCACGCAGACCGTATTTCACCCAACTCGGTACCCAGACCGGTAAAATCGACTATCTATGGCCATACTAGAAGCACATGCAAACATGTAATATTGCAATAATTATATCAGATATAACACATGCTTAAATAACAATTTTATAAAGGCATATTTAATTGCAATGTAACACATATAAGGAAACAAATACTAGATATGGTTTCCTAAAAGATTGCATGATAAAATAAACAAAATTCCAAATTTTATCTTAATTACCTAAACAGATTTAGGATTTTATACTCATACATACAAAATACTTGACTTTCCTAAAATCAAGGAATCTAAAAGATACTATATCTTTTAAAGATATTGTAAGTTTCTTAAACTTTACAAACTAATAGATTTATGCCCATGAACTGATTTAGTAGTAATAGGATAAAAAATTAATTTCTAAAATTAATTACAAACACTAAAACACACGAATTCACCAAAACTGCTGGCAACACGGTCCGTGTTGGATCAACACTGTCCGTGTTGCTTCCCAGTTTCGGTTAATTTCGTGAATGAAAAACTTAAATAAAATATCATAACTTATCGAATTTAATAATTTCATATTATAGTGTTATCTAATAACCCAATATGAACATTTTCCAGAATTTAAACAATTTTCAAAAGATTGTAAAATTTTAGGGAATTAAACATTTTAATTCTCCGTTTAAGAGGAACATAAATAATAACAGTCCGATAAGTTTAAAAATCAAATTTTATAATTTTCCCATACAGTAGATTCATCCAATATGCTAATGTACAATTTTCAGATTTTTATCAAATTTCTAAAATTAGAATAAAAATCAGAGAAGTAAACAATTTTACTTTTCTGTTAATCTGTAAATTAACAGAAAATTAGTTAACGATTTTGAAAATTCACGAAAATTTTATCCATAATAGAATGGTTTCCCAGTAACCTACTGTAAAAATTTTAGAAAATTTGCAAATTTCTATAAATTTACAAAATTCAGAGAAACAACAAATTTATTTCTCTCAGATCTAAAAATCTAAATTAAAAATTATAATTTGAACGGATAAATTAACGAAAAAAAATTTTCCCTAAAAGTATAGTTACCCAGTAACCTACTATAAAATCTTCAGAAGTTTTACAAACTTCTACAAATTTATAAAATTCAGAGAATTAAACAATTTTTAATTCTCTTCAGAACTGAAAACTCAATTAAAAATCCACTTTAATTGGGAAAAATCTACAAAAATTACGAAAAGTCCAGAATACTTCCAGATACCTCCAGTAAAAATTTCAGAAATTTTTGAATTTGTTTGATATTTTATTTCTATTTTTCATATTTACCGTAAATAAACTAAATCAGAAAATAATTCTACAAAACCCTGTTTTGCGAATTTTGACCTATTTCATGTATTGCATAATGTTTAACAATATTAAACAAGATTGTTTCTAAAACATTCAAAATTGAATCAAGTTTATGTTATATTTAACGATTAAATAAACATAAAATCGATTAAATAAAGGTAATAAGAAAAAAATAATAACAAAGCATGAAATTTTACAAAAAAATTCCAGATTTATTATCATGAACATTAGAGATTAAAACTTTCATAAAGATTCAAAATTTTAGGCATAAATCTACTCTAGCATATTCATAATATAATTCAACTATTGACAAAATTACTTATGAATACAAGTACAATACTTTAGCATGCAATTGGTGGCTCTGATACCACTGTTAGGTTTTAGGTTATCTATTTCCTAAACAGATACAGATTAATTGGCAGAATATTCATAAAAATTATAAAACAATTAATCACAACAATTGCAGAGGCTTTAGTAATTATACCTGATCGCTAATCCGGCTGATGAAGAGGTTGACCTTCGAGATTCCAATCTTTGAAATCCTCTCGAAAGTCCACGCGACACTCAGGGAACCCGATCATTGGATTGACCCGATCGAGACGAATCTCAATCTAAGATGTATGTGAGATTGTTTCGGAAACAAATAATGTTTCCTAAAACTGGAACTACAAAACTAAAAGAGAGAGGAACTCAGGAAATCAGCCTGGTATCTCTCTAAGAGTCTCAGGCAGCTGGTGTATAATAATCTCTCTTAGAGATCCCTTTATATAGTGTTTAGAAAACCTAGGGAGAGGATTCTAAACCCTAAAGGACCGACTTAACGCAACGGCGCGCTTCTCAGGCCCAACACGGTCCGTGTTGGACTTCAGAAGGTCCATTAATTCGGCCCATGGACACCACGGACCGTGGTGTCTCAATACGGACCGTGTTGAGCCCAATTTCGGTACGTGTTGGGCTGATTTCTCACAGAAATCAGTTTCCAACTTTTCTAAACGTAATACAATATTACTTAGGTTACATACATTGTTCCAGGGCACTGACTTGTGTGACCCAGTAGGACCAAATAATATAGTTGTAATTAAACATATTTAATTACTAATTATAGAGGTCTCTAGCAAGACATATAATTACTATATCACTTTGGTTTAATCTCCGTGTATATCGAACATTGTCGAGACATTCCCAACAAGTACAACGCCACCAGGAAACGACCTTGCTAGCATTCTGATGATTACAATGCTAAACAGGCATGATGATCAGCTGAGGAAGATGATTGATCGACAAGGAGAAGGAAGGGAAGATGATCCCTCCGCTCTCCTCCACAGGTTCAATAGCTTTAACCCGCCCACCTACACGGGGGTAGCTGACCCCAAGGTCTTTGAAGATTGGGTCAGGAAAATAGAGAAGATCTTTGATACCACCCGCTGTCCCGAGGAGCTGAGAGTGGACTTTGCTGCATACCACCTGAAGGAGGAGGCTGATCTATGGTGGGCTAGTGTGAAAGAGATGCTGACCAAACCATATTTCGATTGGAATTGTTTTAAGGAGGTGTTGAAGGATCGATATTATCCCTTGTCCCTTAAAAAGGCAAAAGAGCAGGATTTCATGGACTTATGGCAAGGAGAGCTTAGTGTGCTCGCTTACTCCACGAAGTTCATGGAGCTGTCTAGATTCGCGTCTGCTTTGGTATCCAACGAGAAGCTGAAGATAGATCGTTTCTGGGATGGATTGAAAGGCAAAATCCAGGATCGGATGTCATCACGTGATTTCACTTCCTACCAGAATATGTTGAACGTTGCCCTCGCTGTGGAAAGGGTAATGCATAACACGGAGCGACAACTTGGCACACAGGGCTTAAGAGGAAGGAGTCTGTAGAAGACAAAAATTTGTCAACCAATCAAGACTCTCCACGTGGAAATTAAAATAATTTTAATTCAGCCAATTATAATCTGCCTTGTCGAAATTAATTATGGTAGATCATTTAATTAAAAAAATTAAATGATATTATTCTTTGGCCAATTAAAATATGCCACGTGTCATGGGTGACACATAAATATTTTCCCTTTTTTAAAAAGGAGTTAAATGGGCCCAAAGGCTAGTCCAGGTTCTCTATAGATAGAGATCATTCTCCTTCATTTCAGGGGAGTGGAGAAAAACATCCAAAGGTGACTCAAAAAGCTCTCATACTCCCTCTCTCAAAGACAAGAAGCACAACAAAGTTTAAGCTCGTGTCGTTCATTCGTGGGAGATCAAAACCATTCCTCTTGATCGGGATCAAGTCTCAACGACCCTCGTTCAAGACCAAATTCATCCAAGTTGATATCCATCCAAGATTATATTCATTCAAGATCACATTCATCCAAAACCATATTCATTCAAGACTCGTTCAAGTTTATTCAAGGAGATCGAATCGGAGGAGTTACATTTTATTTTGTAACAAATACATAGAGATTGTACCCAAAATCCTTTGAAATTAATATATTATATTTGTTCACTAATTTCTTGTGTTTATTTATTTAGACCCGGAAATTTGTGTTTACAAATTTTGGCACGCCCGGTGGGACATCTCTGCCTCTCATCTCTTTCTCCAAGAACGAACTATTTATCATTCGAAGAAGATGGATCCTAAGAACATCATCTATCATGCTAGAAGAAAGTTTCTCAAGCCAAGTCACAAGAATCAATAACTAGTGCAACATCCAATGGAGTAATCACAAGAAGGATGGCCAAGATTCTCGTTGTGGAGGCAGAGGAACACGTTGCTGCGAGTGCCCCGTTGCAAATATTTAACTCCAACTTGCCGGGGGCAAACCAAACTACTTCCACTCAAGCCGTTGACCCGAAGAAGATGGTCGCTCAATGGATGTATGAAATCCGCCACCAACCATTGAGTGAAGAGGATGAAGACTATAAAGATGGCGAGGAAACACCAAAATCACCAAGGGATCCTCTCTCATCCGATTATGATACCGACTCTATTGACACCATTATTATGCCCGTCATGGTCACAGATGCCATTAACTATAAAGAAGAATTCAAGACTATGAAGGCCACGCTGACAAGACTTGAGAAAGAAAGCGATGAAAAGACTGAGCATATTAAGCGACAAGATGAGCGGATCAAGAAATTGACAAAGAAGTTAAAAAAGCGACCCGCTAGAAAATTTGACGAAGGTTTAGGAGATGAAGATTCTGACAGAGGATCCAATCACGAAGACTCTGACGAAGAAGAGAAATATGAAGAAGGTTCCGGCTCAGGCTCATTGTCTGTGGAGCAGATCCAAAAACTAGTAGTCGATCCGATAAAAGCTCAGATCGAGGGAGGCTCTCGTAAAACTCAATTGTACAAGAAGCCTTACACAAAGAGGATTGACGCACTTCGCATGCCTTACGGCTATCAACCGCCGAAATTTACTCACTTCGATGGTAAAGGGAATCCTAAGCAGCATATAGCTCATTTCATCGAGACATGCAATAATGCTGGGAATGAGGGAGATTGACTGGTGAAGCAGTTCGTTAGAACCCTTAAAGGAATCGCCTTTGATTGGTATACGGACTTAGAGCCAGAGTCCATTGACAGTTGGGGAAAAATGGAGCAAGAATTCCTTAATCGATTCTATAGCACTCAGCGCACCGTCAGTATGATGGAGTTGACAAACACGAAGCAGTGGTACCGGGAGCCAGTCTTGGATTATATCAATCGTTGGAGGTCACTCAGCCTTGAGTGCAAAGACCGATTATCTGAAGCCTCCGCTGTCGAGATGTGTATACAAGGTATGGAATGGGATCTGCTTTATGTTTTGCATATGAGTAAGCCAACAACTTTTCAAGACTTGGCAACGCGGGCACATGACATGGAGCTCACAATTTTCAAACATGATGCGAGAAGACCAAGTTTCAAGGAGAAGCAAACTTCACTCGGGGGCAAGTCAAAAGGAATTCCTTCATCAATGATTTTTGAAGAGAAAGAATATCCTTTTTTTGACGGTGATACACCCGAAATACTTGATAAACTTCTTGAAAAAGGAATTATTAAACTTCCAGAGTCAAAGCGTCCAAGTGAAGTTGGAAGAATCAATGACCCTAAATACTGCAAGTATCATAGGATCATTAGCCATCCGTTGGAGAAGTGTCAAACTTTTAAGGAGCTTGTTATGAGGCTTAAAAATGAAGGCAAGATCGTATTCGATGAAGATGAAAGTGATGAATCCGATTGAACTTATTGCAAGTTGTCAAATCAAGTTAAAAAAGACTCACAAGTCATCCAAATCAAGACTTCCACGTCATCCAAATCAAGACTCACAAGTAAAAAATTCAAGACTTTCAAGTCATCCAAATCAAGACCCACAAGTCAAAATTCAAGACTTCCAAATCAGGATTTTCAAGTCGAAGTTCAAGACTTTCAAGTCATTCAAATCAAGACTTACAAGTCCAAATTCAAAATTTTCAAATCAAAGGCTCTCAAGTCATCAAGTTAAAGACTCCCAAGTCGAAATCCAAGAGTTTCAAGTCATCAAAATTGAAGACTCTCAAGTCAAAGTTCAAGAATTTCAAGTCAAAGACTCCCAAGTCATTAAGAAAAAGATTCTCAAGTCACCAAAATTAAAGACTTCCAAGTCAAAACCGAGACTCCCAAGTCATCAACACCAAAGACTCACCAATCTAAATTCAAGACTTTCAAGTCAAAGACTCACAAGTCAGCAAAATTAAAGACCTTCAAGTCAAAACTAAAGACTTTCAAATCAAAGGTTCTCAAGTCATCCAAGTTAAATACTCCAAAGTCAAAATTCAAGATTTTTTAAAGTTTGAGACTCCCAAGTCAACAAAGTCCAAGATTCAAGTCATTAAAGAATGTTGAATTCCCAAGGTCGAGGTGTTCGCTACATCAAAGATCAAGAGAATCAAGTGTTCAAAGGCGTGATGCAGATTCATGTAGATAAGTTGTCTTCCGATTATCAGTGATATAATCCAAGACGGGCCGAATTGATCAAAGGTCACCGCTTGTCTTTTGATCTTCAATACATGCTCAAGACGGGCTGAATTGATGTCCACAACTGAGGAGGACAATCAAAGGTCACCGCTTGTCTTCTGATCTCCAATACATGCTCAAGACGGGCCGAATTGATGTCCACAACTGAGGAGGACAATCAAAGGTCACCGCTTGTCTTCTGATCTCCAATACACGCTCAAGACGGGCCGAATTGATGTCCACAACTGAGGAGGACAATCAAAGGTCACCGCTTGTCTTCTGATCTCCAATACATGCTCAAGACGAGCCGAATTGATGTCCCCAACTGAGGAGGACAATCAAAGTTCACCACTTGTCTTCTGTGGCAAGTTATGTTCAAGTTTGAAAATTTCTCCTTTAAAATTATTCAGAGGCTTCCAAGTCCGCAAATTTTGTACAAGGTTCCTTGACTTTTGACATTGTAAATTCCTCCTTAAATATTAGCATCAAATTGTTCAAGCGTTGAAGTCGTGAACCTGCATACAAAGTTGAACAAAAAAAAACAAAGAAAAAAGGAAGTGCAAGATTGCAAAACAAAAAAGGAAGAAATAGAAAAAAGAAAACCAATCTCATAATATGATGTAGTCCATGATCAAACATCCAACAACATGATGTCTCTTGATGTTAATGAAGTCATACATGGCATCGAGATTGAAGGATGACAGTGCAGATGACATAAGAGGTGGGGAGAGGAATCTTTGAAGTAATGACATGCGTCTGTTTCACATGATGAATCTGCTAATGGAGCAAATGTTGTGATAATAACATATAATCACTCCACCATGATATTAAGTGCTTGAGCTCTGGACAAAAGCTTTGCTTCAATCAAGACAGTTTGGGATATTGATAAACACAAATGGATTATCAGTTTATACAGTGGACACTGAATCTTTGCTAAGGGTGAATGAGGACGGCCTAATGAAAAAGCTCTCTGATCGTTTTACTGAACATTGTTGAGAATGATCTTACTGCTACATCTTCAAGACTCACGATGACTATGACATCAGATGATTAAGTACAAATGGAGTACAAGAGCAAAAGCATGTTGTGGCATTTGAGATGACTAAGCGGAGCACTTGTTTTGGTTCTGTGGTAGTTTTCTCAAACTGAAGCCAACTATATAAAAGGTGACACCACCAATATGCTGCAGAAGAATATTTTGGGAAATGAAGATTGTTTCCCTGCATTGGCTACCTTGGATGGAAGCATATATTAATTATCCAGCATGTAAAGATTTCCATGAATTGAGAAAATTGCGTTGCCTAACTAAGGTGGGAGATTCCGAAGAGTGATTCCTACTGTATAATATCTTTTCCAAATTGTTATACAATCAATTTAATTGGACAATTTGGATAAAAATCTTCCCTACCTACCAAGTCAAAATTGACATGGGTAATGTACAAAGTCAAATTGTGCAAGTGTCATGTACAAGTTTCGAGACCCGACCGTGGCAAGTACTACCAAGTCGTAAGCGCAGCCAACTCTCGAGGGGGCATTTGTAGAAGACAAAAATTTGTCAACCAATCAAGACTCTCCACGTGGAAACTAAAATAATTTTAATTCAGCCAATTATAATCTGCCTTGTCGAAATTAATTATGGTGGATCATTTAATTAAAAAAAATTAAATGATATTATTCTTTGGCCAATTAAATTATGCCACGTGTCATGGGTGACACATAAATATTTGCCCTTTTTTAAAAAGGAGTTAAATGGGCCCAAAGGCTAGTCCAGGTTCTCTATAGATAGAGATCATTCTCCTTCATTTCAGGGGTGTGGAGAAAAACATCCAAAGGTGACTCAAAAAGCTCTCATACTCTCTCTCTCGAAGACAAGAAGCACAACAAAGTTTAAGCTCGTGTCGTTCATTCGTGGGAGATCAAAACCATTCCTCTTGATCGGGATCAAGTCTCAACGACCCTCGTTCAAGACCAAATTCATCCAAGTTGATATCCATCCAAGATTATATTCATTCAAGATCACATTCATCCAAAACCATATTCATTCAAGACTCGTTCAAGTTCATTCAAGGAGATCGAATCGGAGGAGTTACATTTTATTGTGTAACAAATACATAGAGATTGTACCCAAAATCCTTTGCAATTAATATATTATATTTGTTCACTAATTTCTTGTGTTTATTTATTTAGACCCGGAAATTTGTGTTTGCAGAGTCGTCCCATTTCAACTCACCCCCACCCTACCAGGAAAAGAAGTTTCGACCCAATAATTGGCAGGGCAACCAGTTTTCGGGGCTGGGTCATCGAATGGACCAATATGCCACATTTGTGGTCAACCTGGTCATTACTCCCGAGATTGTAAATCAAAGGCTGCGAGGGGAGGATGCTTCAAGTGTTGAAGCTTCCAACATCAGGTCCGCCACTGTCCTCAACAGCCCTCAGGGGGCTATAACAATGGAAGCGATGGAGATAATGGAAGCCCTGGAAACCGTAGGGCCCCGCCTTCGACTTATCAAGAACCTGGGAAACAGAAGAAGAAATGAAGGCGAAGTACCCCCACTTGTCTAATTCCTAAAGGTACGTTAAGTTTTGAGGACGAAACTCTTTTAAAGTGGGTAATGATGTAAAATCCCGAGTGTTGTTTAAGGCCGTTGTTAAGTCCATCTCTCAGACCGTTGGTGTTAAGTTTAAGTTTCTTGGACGAAACTTCTTTTAAGGAGGTAATGATGTAAAACCTCGAGTTTTAGGAAGGACGGAACCGTTAGGATGATTATCAAACCGTTAGGTCTAAGTTTAAGTTTCGAGGACGAAACTTCTTTTAAGGAGGTAATGATGTAAAACCCCGAGAAAATCCAAAGGTGTTGACCGTGACGTCGATAGTAAATTAGGTTTGACTCCGTTAATTGTTAATTGTTTGTTTGTGATTATTTTTGCTCTAACACTTGAGCTCGTAGGATCGTTGAGGGACTAACAAGGGTATATCGGTAATTTCATGGGAATTATTATTATTAGTATTACTCTTATTATTATTAGTATTATTATTAATATTATTGTGATGATTATAATTGTTATATAATTAATTATGTGAATATTATTTGTTATGTGATTATTACTATTATCATTATTATTATTATTATTATTATTATTAGCTTTTTTTTTCCAGAAAATCTGATTTTATTAGGTTGGATTAGGATTAAGAGTAGTATTTGTTGGGCCCTAATTGTTTAATATAAAAGCTAGTTTTTCCCTCTCAAATCCTAAACTCCTCTCAAACCCTAACCCTACACCTCTCCTTCTTTCCCTCTCTCTCTCTGAAACCGGCGCCCAGACCGCCGCGCCGTCCACGTGGGTCGCCGGAAATCGTCGCAGCAACCACCGCCTTCTCTCTCGATCTCTTTTCTCTCTCCCGATCTGTTCTCTCTCTCGCCTCTGGACCGCCGTACGCCCTTGCTCACACTGTTGGGTTTTGAACACTTGAAAGCTTTGTATCAGGAGCATGGAGATTTTAAGCAGGTGTACCAGAAGTGTCAACAGCAACCCCAGGGTCTGTATCACATAGACCAGGGTTATTTGTTCAAAGGGAGCAGATTGTGTGTTCCTAGGAGCCGCTTCAGGGAGTTACTTATCTCAGACGTCCATGGAGGGAGTCTAGCAGGCCATTTTGGAGTTGAAAAGACATTGTTGATGTTGAAAGAGCATTATAGTTGGCCAAAGTTGAGAAAAGATGTAGAGCATCTACTGAAGAGGTGTAATATTTGTCAATTGTCTAAGTCACACAGCCTACCCTAAGGCTTGTACACACCTTTGCGAGTTCCCAACAGCCCTTGGGAAGATGTCAACCTTGATTTCATTGTGCGTTTTCCAAGAACTCAAAGAGGCAAGGATTCAGTGATGGTGGTGGTAGACAGGTTTTCAAAATGGCACATTTCATACCTTGCCACACCACCTTTGATGCCACAAGAGTTGCTGATTTATTCTTCCAGGAGATTGTAAGGCTGCATGGAGTGCCAAAAACTAAGGTCTCTGATAGGGACACCAAGGTTTGAGCCATTTCTGCGTTATTTTGTGGAAGAAGTTAGGCACACAACTCAAGTACAACACTACTTGCCATCCACAGACTAATGGCCAGACATAGGTTACTAATAGAACACTTGGAGTCCTATTGAGAGCACTGATTCACAAAAACAAAGCAGGATGGGACACTCTCTTGCCCCATGTTGAGTTTGCTTACAACAAAGCACCATCCAAGGCCATAGGCTACTCTCCATTCCAAGTAGTTTATGGTAAAATTCCAATTTCCCCTTTGGATTTAGTTCCACTAACTACTTCTGTCAAATTAACTTTTGAAGCAGGTAAAAGAGAAGATCAAATCAAGGAGCTTCATCAGCAAGTGAAGGAGAAAATAGCCAAGTATACTGAGTAGGTGTCTACATTAGCAAACAAGCACAAGAAAAAGGTGACTTTCCAGCCAGGAGATCTAGTTTGGATCCACCTAAAGAAAGGACAGGTTCCCCAGTAAGAGAAAAGGTAAGTTACTACCAGGAGCAGATGGCCCCTTTGAAGTGCTTGAGAAAATTGGAGACAATGCCTATAGGTTGGACCTATATGAAGAGTATGGAGGTTCATCAACATTCAATGTAGCAGATCTTCGACCATACTATCCAGCAGATGAAGACCTTCCAAGTTTGAGGATAAACATTCCTCAACCTGGGGAGGATGATAGAGATCATCATGAAGAACAGCAAGCAACAGCAGCTTCATCAGCAAAGGAGGCATTTATAAAAGCTTCACCAGCACTTTCAGCAGCAACACAAGGAGGAGACCATGTTATTTCACCTAACTCAGCAGCTATGGAAGCAACTCCAACAAAAACAACAGGCTCCAAGTCCTAGCAGAATTAGCAGGTCAATCACCATGTCATTCAGCAGTTCAGACACCCAGGAGGAGGTTCACAACATTTTCAGCAGCCACCAACCCATCAATAGCATCCATCCAAGCTTATTACACAATTGTGAAGTAAGTCTTGGCACCTTCAGCCATCCAGCCCATCAGCATCGGTCATTCAGACCAAATCCAGCTCACAGCAACAACAGTCCAAGCAGTAGTCTTTCTCAATATGACATCTTTGTATTGCGGAAGATTCAGCCAAGGTTCCCAAGGAGTTTTTTGTTCTTTGTCATGCCATTTTCAGGTCCAAGCCAAGTCCCAACATGTTCGAGGATGACAGCAGCAAGTTTCAAGCTTCAGAACAAGCAATCACAACAGGGTTGTTTGTTATCAGTTTTTCCAGAACCTCAATTCTAAGGTTAAGTGTTTTGCTATCTGCCCATAAGGGTTATTTTGGTCTTTCCAGCTCATTCTTAACCTGTTAAGATTACTTCCAGGTTAGTGATTGCGCGGGAATTACCTCAGTAACAATCTTTTTACCCCCTTAGGCAGGAAAGCTTGCGATTGGCTCAATTTGCCACTCTTTTGGCATTTAGTCCAATTAGAGCTTTGCATTCTATTTTCTTTTATTTTCTTGCAAGATGTAATCCGGATGATATTAGTTAGATTAGGATGTAATCTAATGCATTTATTTTAAGCTTTGTAAGTTAGATTAAGTCAGGGAGATTAGACACTTAGCTTATGTTAAGTAGTTGCCAATCAAACTGCTAACTAGCCTTTATATTCTGAGTTTCCAGCAATGAAATGGACATCAGTGTTTGCTTACTAGTATTCTTGAGTGTCTTAGAACCTCTGTATGTTTGTGAGTATCAGATAACTCTCAAATCCTTGGTTAAATCAGCTCTTGTCACTGGATTTTGGCAAGAATCCAGCAAGTGTTAGTTATGCTTGATCATCCATGCTATGGTGTGTCTGTAGGAGTATGAATGTGAGAGTCCTTTGCCCTTGATTGCAACTGTGGTGTGTCTGTATCAGTTGTAAGCAAGCCTATCCTTTATTTTCTTTGTTAGGTTGTCTTCTATTCTAGCTAATTGCTTCCAGTTAGCTATTGTTATTACAATCATTCTGGTGTGTGTGAACTGTATGATGCATTCTAGTTCAATACTCTGATCTTTGTGATGCAGCATACATCATGAATAGAGATGGATGGGGTTTCGAGAATTTGGGAATGTAGGGGATTGTGTTTGGGCTATTTGAGGAGTTTAGGGTTGCACTCTGTGAGAACCTAAGCTCTGATACCAAAATTATGATGTATAATGGGATCCAAGATTGTATCTTGATCAATTGCACATCAAGGGTGACGTGCAACCAATCTGAATATGGGACACTTCACGAGAACTAGGACGAAAAGGAGGGTGATTCATGTGAGAAAGGTGAGGACTTTGAGAGGTTTGAATGATTTGTGAGGGATTATGGATTGAGAAAGGTGGAATCTTTGTGGAGTTTGAGAGAGAGGGATGGACGAATATGTGAGGCTATTTGGGAGAGAGTTGACGTGAGAGAGAGAGAGAGGGATTGATTTGGCGTGAGGCCTTTGAGAGAGGGAGAGTTGGTTGCTTGAAAAGGGGATTAGTTGAAGGAGAGAGAAGGAACGTTGGGAGTTTGTTATGGAGGGAGGGAGACGTTTGAGAGGGGATTTTGAGAGCTTTGAGAGATGTTTTGACTAGCCTTAGGGTTATCTAACTAAGATAGGTAGATAGAAGTAACCAGATAGTTCAAGGGATCTATCTTGATACAGAAACACCACAAGAAAGAAACCCTAGGGCTACTTGACCTTCAACCTAGTTACAGAAACACCTTCTAGGTTTAGCGTTCAAGCTCTTCCTCACCACTTGATTGCCAAACAAAGATACAATAGAAGAGATCAACGAGGTTCTCACGAAACACTCAAGGGGTAAGCTAAAAGCTTAATTGTATTCATAATTCAAGGTTGGATGCCTTTGAAAGGCTACAAGCCTAGCTATTTATAATAGACTCAGTACTAAACTTCCTAGGACTCCTAACATGGCGTGCAAGACAAGGATTTATAATCCTAGGCACCATCTATTCCCATCTCCTCCTTGAATCAGGACTCCTTATCCTAAGGGGAGTTGGTTACAACATCCTTATCCTAATTGGAATTGGCTTTCCTGTTCTATTATAAAGTCTCACTAGATCCTCCGCTATCAAAATGTTATGTAAAATGGATCTTTCCTCCACAAACGCAGCCTCAGATAAGTCAACAAGATCCACCAAAACCTCATGTAGATGATTACAAATCAATTTTGTAATTGTCTTATATATGACATTACAACACACAATTGGTCTCAAGTCTCCAACCCCAACAGGATTAGAAATTTTTGGGATCATGGTGAGTAAAGTAGCATTTATCTCACCCAATAATTTTCCTGAGTCAAAGAAATCCCTTATTGCTCTTGTTATATCCGAGCCAACAATATCCCAAGTAGCTTTGAAAAAAGTAGAATTATTACCATCTGGGCCAGGGCTCTTGGAACCATCCATGGAAAAAATAATTGATTTTATTTCAGCTTCTGATATAGGACGTAACAGCTTGCTATGTCTATCCACATCTAATCTTTTACCCCTTGAAATAACATCAAAATTTACCTTTCCAATACAAGTTTTTTTAGCAAAGAAACCTTTGAAATGATCAGGACAAAATTACCAATCTCCCTAGGATCTTGCAATATCACACCATCATTGTTATTCAAAGAGGTAATTCTGTTATGATATTGTTTGGACTTTAGCATTGAATAAAAGAAAGCAGAATTTGAGTCACGTTTTTTTATCCAATCTGCTTTTGTCCTATATATATATATATATATATATATATATATATATATATATATATATATATATATGATACTATTCTGGCCAGACGCGCTGACCCGAGAATTATAACTGTGATTTGGACATGTATTAATATTGAGAGTTGAGTTTTCAACTGACTTAAAATTTGTATCTATCTTATATTCATAATTGTTGATTACTTACAAAACATGGTATGTGACAACAATTATACATAAGGCTAAATAATAAATGAGAGAAGAGAAAGGGATCATTATGAAAAGAATCATAAATTGAGCAACATCCGAATGTTGATCGCAACATTCTTCGCTTGTTGGACCCAGGTCCTTCCTTTTTAGTAATATGTGTTGCAGTAAAATCGAATTAGAATCCATCTGATACATGATGAAACTTATGGATAATAACTTGCTTAAAGATGTTGCCAAAGGGAACAACACATACACACCATCATCGCAATTATATGGAAACGAGTACATTAATCGCAATCCTCACTGATGGCTAATTCAATGATCCTATTTGTAAAATTTAATACAATAAATAACCCAAATCATCAATTTCAACACACACATATTTAAACACAGAAATCTAAGCATTATATATTCAACACAAATTCAAAAGAAGAAAAAAGATGGAATGACATTGTTAGATCCACACAAGCTTAAAATTAAAATCATGATATCAACTTTCACCCATAAAAAAATTGATAGTTAACTCGCTCACCCCGCAGTCAGTACTGTCATGACGAATCCGAACCAGCTCGTTCCTTTTGTAATATCCAACCACCATTTCACCAGTTGCCTCTGTGGTTCTCTCTCTTAATTAATGGGGTGTAAAACTTCGAAGGAATAATCTCTGATTTTCATCATCAACAGAAAGTCAGAAACTCACCATCTTACATTTATCAATTACCAACCAAAGCAAAAACTAAAGACATATTAGCCACTCCAAAAATAAAATTGTGCTAATCTGCATCAAATAAACCAAGAATTCAACACGCTAGCATTTTGGACAACAAATTAACACTATTGTAGTTTTTAGTATAATATCTTTCTAACGATGGTAATTTTATATTGTAACTCATTATTATTTCTGAGTAATCAACGATCAAAGATTAGTTAAATTGACACTTATTTTGGAACCCATTTTCGAAGTAGATGATCACTCTGCCATGGTTTATTTGTTAGCCAAATAGAAAGAGAAGTGGGGTGACAAGGTTTATTTGGAGAATGCTTATTACTTACATGGGTACTGGGGGATTTTGGTTGATTGGTACATGGAGATGATGAAGAATTATACCATCCTAGCTTGGGTGATCATTGATGGCCTTTGGTCACCCATTTTGTGGGTGGCAAACCTTGTGGAAAGTTTGGGGATTACCTTGTAGAGAGGTGCTTGAGGCAGATGGATAGGGCTTTCAATTTCAGGGACAATCAAGTGTTAAAACTGTATGGGTTTGCTCACTCAACATTAAGTAGCAGGGTTGTTAAGAGAACAAGGAATGATACATTGAGTCAGTAGGATGTTGAAGATGGAACTGTGGCTTGCTCTGTTTGTCAATTGTCATCAACAGCCTGTAGTACTATCCCTTGAGTTGGTTGCTCATTTTTTTCCTTTATGACAATTCCTTTGTTGTTCTTCATCTTAAGTGATGTATGTTGCTAATTGGTGATCTTTTGGATACTAATATTAGGGCTTGTATTTTGGTGCAATGTATGTACTTAGGTAGGTTTTGCACAATATCCCTTTGTTGTTTTTTCATCTGATATATATCTGGCTATCCTTTATTTTTCGTTTTATCATAAAAAGCATTCTTTAGTTCCTTTCTAATTTTACTATAATCATGTCAAGGGAATTCATACCATCATTTGTTGGTCTCGAATAGTTTGCATCTCTTGGTAAAACTTATGCTGTCCTCCCTTAATTAGACTTGTTCATTGGGTCAGTTTCCTATTGCTCTAGTTGCTAATGTGTATTTGACTGATAAATGTGTAGCTGAATGCACCTGACAATATCAATCATTGAAAGCACTTGACAGGTAAATTGAAGTAGTAGGTGAATTGAAATGCAGTTAAAGTGCAATGGAATAGGAGTTGTTGGCCAAATGCTCTTAAAAGCAAAACCCTTAGCTTTGGCCATATGATTTTATTGTGTAATTGTTGTGTTCTTGATTGTCCCTATTGTATCCACTGCCAGAATTACTTTTAATTGCCACTATGTATTTTATAAGGCACCCTTTGTACTATATAATCCTAATCGTAAAAAAAAAATTTACAATTACATGATTTATAAACAAAATTTTATTTTCTAGTGATCTATAGTTGAAACTTGAATATTTTTCCATGTTAATTTAAATAAATGAAAGCCAATGACTTTTTTTATTTTAATTAATGGTAGTGATATTTTTTTTTATTTTTTAGGAAAGTTTAGTGACATTTTTGACTTTTTTGGAATGTTGAGTGACATTTTGTCCAAGCAATCTTTTAACCGGTTCACAATTTGTTATAGTAGGTTTCAGTGACATTTTTAACTATTTTGGAAAGTTAAGTGGCAATAATGACAATTTGTAAAATTAATGACATCTTTTACTATTTTTGAAAGTTGAGTGACGTTTTTGTTCAAGCATTTTGCGACAGACCCATTCCGTCGCAAGGTACATTGCACTCACAAAATTTTTTCCAATTCATCCTAATTTTAACGTGGACCTAGTGATGGACAACTATTTCATCGCAATTTCTGTTGCATTATGGCAAGTTTATAGTAGTTTTAGTGTTCTATTGTGGGGTCGTTGTACTCAATGATATCATTATGGCATTAATGAAGGCAATTATAATGATTATGTTTAAGAATATTTACATATATTGAATTAGAACTTATCATTTTGCAAAATTATTACAAATTAATTATACTTAAGAGTTATGATCATTGTAGATATAATGTAAACCATTATCAATAATATGTGAGATTTAATTTTGTCCCCATGTTTAGGGATGACAATGGGTGGATCCGTCTTGGACCTAGCGGAACCATCTCATTTAGGTGAGTCTGGGTCCATTACTTTTGGACGCAATGAATCTAGGTGGCGTTGGGTCTGCTAAAAGAATGGGTCTAGGCTTGGACCAACAAACCCGACTCGTGGACCCATGATTATACTTTACACATAAGATTATCAAAAGAAAAATAAAAAATTTTAAATTTAAACAACCATGTTTTTTTTCCGTACATTTCAAGTTTCATAGACTATTCGATATTTGTAATATTTTTTGTCTTTGACTTTGTTATTACATTGAACATAGTAGTTAGTAGATTATACTTATAGAGTTATAGTGATCTCCAATTTTTTTAATTGTGTTTAAAATAAACATCATTCTTAATATTATATATACAGGTGGCCAAATTAAACCAAAAAATTTGTAAATTTTATAAAAATGTATTAAAATGTTCCATTTATTAAGAACTCGCCAAAGACTAGAGTTGGGCATAATATCCATAATTCGAGATCCGATACAAATATCCGAAAATCTGATCCGAAAAAACGGATAATTAGCGGATATTTATTTATTTTCTTGGATCGAATATCCGATCCGCTATTTTTATCCGGATCACGGATCGGATACGGATCGAAAAATAAAAATCTCGGATATCCGAAAATCCGACTTTTTTCAACAGAATCCTTTTTACAGTTTTGCACGCCATAGTACTTACTCCCAGTACAATTCCCAGGCAGCCTATTTACTCCTTTAGTCTCCCAAGTCCAACACCTCTTCAGTCTTCACACTTAAAACATACAATGTCATTGTGTTTGTGTTTTCTGTTTCTCGTCTTGCCCATTGCCCTGTGGATAATCCGTTATCCGATCCAAAAACTCGATTAATCGTGACTTTTGGATTGGATTGGATACGGAACACAAAATTTATAATCCGACAATCCGGTTAACCAAAAATGCGGTTATCTGTAATTCACGGATCAAATACGGACTGAGATATTAACTATCCAACTTTCCGGTTATCTGATCCGTGCCCACCCCTGCCAAAGACCCATGACCGTGTGTGGACTAGGGGGTCTAGGTTTGGGTTTAATATTTTCAAAAATGAAACTGGCGTGTCTGTAAGATCGTTCGCGTAGTTGGAAAATACTGCTGATTGCTGAACTGTTTGAGGGGATATAAGTTGAGCCTCCTGAGTACCCATTTCTGGATTGATGAAGAGAGGCAGAAAGATGGCTTGTTTACATGATCACAGTTGCGAGGATCACGACTGCATTTCTGATTGGTCTCTCTACAAACACATCGACCTCCCCAAGGTTTCCTTCCTTTTCATACTCCAAAATCTTTTTCCATTCTTGTTTCATTGGACTGACCCTCCATCGATTCACTTCTTTTCTACTGTTTAGTATTGCCTTTTCGTGGAATACTTCGATTGTTTGTTTACCTTTGGATGTCCTTTACTTGAGTCCTGTTGTGGGTTCGGCTTAACTTTGATTTCTATCATATGGCTTTCTTTTCGCCGACTTTATTAAGGCCCAGCAGAATTCACGCTCTGGGTTCTTTTGGTTGTGGCTTATTTGTTGCTACTGCTTGGACTTAGAGTTGAGATTTGTCACAATTTTCTGCACATTACTTTTGATGGGATCCCTATGAGTAGCGTCTCCTTTGTTTGCTGTGTTAACATTGTAGGTTTTCTAGAACTTAATTAACCAAGGGCCAAATTGTTGGAAATATGGGGTATAACGGTCACTTGAACAAGATGAGGGATCACATGGGTAGCTAGGAGGCGAGGGTGAACTTGTCTCCCTTAAGACTTATTCATTGGACCGCGAATAGACTTGAGGTAAAACGTAACCTCTTGTAAGCAAAGTTTCAAGATCTCTCAACAACTCTCAAGGATGTTGTTGCAGTTCAACACCTTAGGAGAGTGTTGAAGCTCTCTAGAAGAAGATAGAGGTAAGTGTTGTGGTGTGTGGATGAATGAATGAAGAATTCATCCACTACTTACAGTGGTTCTTGGACTAATCAAGACATTCAACCTTGCCCAAACAAGAGGCTTGATCCTTGGGATGTGTCTTTGAATCATTAAGGAGATATCTTGACCGATTTCTCAGCCAACAATCACCCTAAGCAATGATCAAATCAAATTAATCCCGAAGCATAAATCAAGGGATTTCGATTAGAAATTTGACTGGGCTTCACCCCGGACCGTGTTGGATCAACACGGTCCATGTTGACCTCACCACGGACGGTGGTGATCAGCCACGGTTCGTGTTGCCCTAGTGTATGATTTCTATGCTCTCTGGAAGCCAACACGGTCTGTATCAGACTAGATGCGGTCCATATTGGTCCTGTTTTTCCTTGTTAAGTTGGTTTTTGACCTCCCTGGTCAATCCCAAGCTTAAACCTTACACCCCCTGTCTCTTAACTCTTGAAATACTCCAACAATCCCCTGTCATTTCAAGAGTTTCACTTGAAACAGCACGGGATCCCTCACTTGGGTAAAAATACCCCCGCCATACATGGCACCTTCGAGAGAACTTAAACACCCGAGAAATCAAGGAGTTAGTATGTGTCGTGAAAGTGTTTCTCGACTTGAACTTTCCCTTGGTGTACATAAATATAATTAGTCTGAATGCAAAAGTAGACAAGTCTTTGAACTTTTCATCTTTATTTGACTATTGGATAGATAACACACATAGAACACAAACCTTGCTTAGAAAAATGACATTATTTATAACCAGCCATGTGTCCATTACCCTCTGCAAAGACAATCAAGCTCAGCCCTAGGCTATCCGAAGCGGCCCACTTCACGTCCTCGCATAGGAAGACTTTTACGCTCCCTAATAAAGCTCCCCATCTTATAGATTTCAAAGTCTGTTAATGAGTTATAAACTCAAACCTCCTTATCGTTACGGTCTTTGAGCATCACTTCACCTTGGGATGAATCATAGATTTGATGCTCCAATTGCCTTACAACAACATCGACCATTGAACTCCAGACTTGACTACATATGTCAAGTGTGAGTTGGAGCTCCGTTGTTGACAATTTATGAGTGGGCTTCACTCCCATCCCCCTTATCAAGGATCACTAGATAATCTTGTGACCTTGTAAGAATTTGATCATGATACTTTTGAGTGCCACTTTACCTATGATCACTAGATATATACATATCTTTTCATGATCATTTCTTAAACTTAACATTTCTTCCCTTAATCATAGTTGTGATTACACCACCACACTATAGGGTTACGTAAGAAATATTTTACCCCTTGTGATAATACGACTAAACCATCGCATTATAGACTTTGGTAAAATTTGAATATTGTCTTTATATGAGTTCATAATTGAACTTGTAAACCGAATGCTTTAGTAGGAGGGAAACCTTTGAACTATGCATTCTTTTATAATGCTTACAAAAGATTATAAACTCATAAACTTGATTATATCATTATCCAAATAGCATGGACAATTCTCATAATCTTTACAAAGACCTCTTAATAACATAACTATAACCTTGTCCAAAAATGTTGTAATGTTTGTATAGTTACCTTCAAAGAAATGTTTACAAGATCAAATTTCTTTTGATTTTTCACATTCTTTTCCTTATCACTATGTCTTTATCCAAGTACGTTTGATTGCATAGTTATAACTTACACTTTAGAACAACCTTATAAATCAAAGTAACATTTGATTTTCTATGTTTTTTGCATAACTACATCCAAATAACTTTTGGATTTCATAGTCATAACCTATCACCTTAGAACCTTGTAAATCAAACTAACATTTGATTTCTTGTTCTTTGTATAACTATATACAAACAACCTTGGATTTCATAGTTATAACCTTTGTACGAATCAAAAACCAACATTTGATTTTGCATGGGAGAAAAACATCTTCTAACTTAAACTTGAAGAACCACTTAAGTTTCATGGAAATTAGAATTCCATCTTGTGAGTAACTTAAACTATTACACTTTTAGCCATTTGCTACAAACTTGAATACCATATGTAATGAAGCTATTACATATCTTAACATTGGCTAGGTGAGGATGAACCTTCATGATCTTGAATGATTATCTTATAGTTTTATGACCTTTTCTCATATGATGAAATATCATTCTAGTTGGGGTCATATATCCTTATACTTAATTAGATCCACTTCTTGAACATTAAACCGTGGAACTCATATTATTTGTCACGTACGCCAATCTTACTCATTAATAACTCACTTAAAAGTGGATGTATAAAAGAGCTATATACATTTTCCTTTGTAGCAAACTTGATTAAATCATGCATATCAAACATACAAAACTTAATTCATAGACTATTAGCAAATAAAGCCATGATCATCTAATAACACATGAACTTAGGTAAACATCATACGTTCAAAATATATGATCATGCACATAGTCCAACATGCATACATTATGCAACTTGTCTTTTAGTAGATACATACTACTTAAATTCATGCATAATGAACACTTATAATCTCATAAAATGGCGGTAAAACCAAGTACATGTATTCAACTTAAACACATGAATACATTGAGTCATGGTTATCCTTACATCTTACATAATCATATACTTGATAATTAAGCCTAAAGTCCTTAACCATGTGTCTCAATATGTAAGCCACATATATTAGCATGCAAACCATACAAAGTATGAACCTTCTCCTAAACATTTACTTATCTAATGAAGAAATATCATGAATTACAAGGTAAACACTTAATAACTAAATCATCTAGGTAGTAACACGATCATTGAACATGAGAAGCTTGCACTAATGAATAAATTTGTGTCTATGCTACTTATGACACACCCATAGCCATTATGCTTATCATAATCACACAAACCGACATTATTTCTTATTTGGCTATGCTAAACTTATTGAAAACTTCTTATGCGTGAAAACTTGTTTACTACCATGACAAGCAAGAAATATGCGTTTCTACTTATACTCATATGAACAAAATACATTATTCATATCTTAATAATAAGAAAAACATGTCAGGGTCAACTTATTCACGCTATGCAATCATATGAATTAACTTGATCTCATACTTTAAGCAAAGTTAACACAAGTACTTAATTATCATCATATGACTACTCTTGAGCTTGTCATGCCTCAAACATAAATAAAAAATCTATGTAACATGATTGATGGGTAATTTGACATTTACACTAGCATACTTGAAACTTAGATCAATCAAGATATTTTATCAAGGCAAACTTGCATAAGTGCTAATCAAAATATATAACGACATATATATTTATTCAACTTATAATCATACATGGGTATGAGAACTTGTCAAGCACTTATAAATACATGATTGTCAAATCATAAAACACATTAGATAATTAAACTTGAACTTGAGAGAATCATGCAAAGACTTGAAATCATATAAACATTCATATACACCTTCTTTGCATAAGCAAATAATTAAGAATTAAATCACATGAATTCATCTTGAAATAAATTGCCATGAATCCATATTCTTACAACTTATAAATTTCCACGTCAAACTCATACATGTCATGAACACTTACACCTTAGTCATATTATGCATGCTTAACAGGACATGAACCAAATTAAACAAGAAAACACAAGTATATATATCTCAAAATCATATATACTAATGAAACAAGAACTTCCATGAATGATCTTAACTCAAGCATGCTTGTTATCTTTCGGAGAATAGTACTAGCCATGTACACAAACTTAAACATGTGAATCATATAGATTGACATACATACTTGTACATGTACATATATGGCTACTTAAAATACACATGCTTGTTATTTCATAAAAATCATAAACTCACTTAACATGACACTTTTTGTGTTTTACTTGACACTAACAAAATCACTCTTAATAATCTTGGAATAGAAATGATGGTAAAGAAACATGTACTCACAGAACACCCTAACATATTGCTTTCTTGAAAAACTTGTAAATGGTGACTTAGCAAGGCGTATAAATAATCTCAACATGTTTCTAATTTTTGAAATTAATCCAAATCACACCAAGATAACTTATGCCACTTAATTCAAATAAATGCCAACTTAAAATAAATTATTTAACCAAACAACTTGATAAAGCCAAGTACTCAAATAATCATGACATATTTAACCAAACAATTAACCTGCTTTATATTCAACTAGGCATCTCATATATGAATGCCACATATGTACTTAATCATGGAAAATCATGCCATAAAAATCATAAACTCACTTAACATGACACTTTTTGTGATTTGCTTGACACTAATAAAATTACTCTTAATAATATTGGCAGTAGAAATGATGGCAAAGAAACATGGACAACACCCTAACACACCGCTTTCTTGAAAAACTTGTAAATGGTGACATAGCAAGGAGTATAAATAAATCTCAACATGTTTCTAATTTTTGAAATTAATCCAAATCACACCAATATAACTTATGCCACTTAATTCAAATAAAATCCCAACTTAAAATAAATTACTTATCTCGATGAAGGCAATCTCATCATACTCCTTGAACCTCTTGAGTATAAACATCAAACATCATTGCCAACAATAACAATCAAGATTCTAACTACACCAATCAAATAAATTACGATTGATTAATAATCTTGATAATCAAAGTTAATAAACTTGAATAAACAAAACTTGTATAAAGCAACATAAACTTATCTTTTTTTTTTTCACTCCATAGCATCTTAATCTTGAAATTCCATCCCTCAAATTGCTCGGTATGATCCTCAACTCGATCATCCATGGTGATAATAAGTCTTAAGATTGTTGGAAATATGGGGTGTAGTAGTTACTTGAACAAGATGAGGGATCACTTGGGTAGCTAGGAGTCGAGGTGTACCCGTCTCCCCTTAAGACTTATTCATTGGACCGCGAATAGACTTAAGGGTAAAACCTAACCTCTTGTAAGCAAAGTTACAAGATCTCTCAAGAACTCTCATGAATGTTGCTGCAGTTCAACACCTTAGGAGTGTTTTGAAGCTCTCTAGAAGAAGATAGAAGTGAGTGTTGAGGTGTGTGGATGAATGAAGAATTGATCCACTATTTATAGTTGTTCTTGGAGCAAACAAGACATTCAACCTTGCCAAAACAAGAGGCTTGATCCTTGGGATGTGTCTTTGAATCATTAAGGAGATATCTTGACTGATTTCTCAGTCAACAATCATCCCAAGCAATGATCAAATCAAATTAATCCCGGACCATAAATCAAGGGATTTCGAATAGAAATTTGACTGGGCTTCACCATGGACCGCGTTGACCTCACCGTGGACTGTAGTGATCAGTCACGGTTCGTGTTGTCCCAGTGCATGATTTCTATGCTCTCTGGAAGCCAACACGGTCTGTGTCAAACTAGACACGGTCCGTGTAGGTCCTGTTTTCTTTGTTAAGTTGGTTTTGACCTCCCCGGTCAATCCCAAGCTTAAACCTTACACCCTTATGCCTCTTAACACTTGAAATATTCCAACATAAATTAGGGTGTTAATTTTTCCAATAATTTTAAGAAAATGTATGAGCTATGCTTTTCAGGGCAGAAGTTAGAAGCTTTGTTTATAGTAAGTCTCATGCGAGAGCTTTTCACTATAACTTTATGGTGAGATATACAATTTTGTGGTGACTTTTTATGAATAAAGAGGTGACTAACAATTCATTTTAGGGGGACTTTGATAAACATTCATTGATAAATTATTAAACACATTTGTATTAAAAAGTCATCTCCAATCTGATTTTTAGTCATAATAAAATATTTTAAAATGTTGCCTTGAAAGGAGTCCGTCACAAAATACTTTTGCGTGAAACGGTCTTACTCTAGAATTTGCCAGTAAAGTTTGTGGTTGAGTTTACCTTTATTGCATTTGGTAAAAGAAAATGGGGAAGACAACATGTTGTGGGTTGCCCCTTGAGTGATGGACCGATAATGTTCGTATTGGAGCCATGGATATTGAGAGGCATCTATAGATTGCATTCTTTTAGTTCCTAGAAATTGCAATTTAAGGTTGCTTAAACAGAATTTAGAAATGCTTGCCTAGATATCATTTTATAGGAGTAATTATAATCATGTGTTTAATGCAGGTATCTGCTCTGAACGAAGCAGTTTCTGGAAGTGTAAAATCTGTTTTCAGATCATGGGATCAGCATTTGAACCCTTCGGAGGTAAGTAATATGAAGTTGCAGTTTCATCATTATGATATATTGAAAATACTGTAGCTATGTTTTGAGTGGTCTATACGAGTATTCAATTTATAGTTTTGTATTCTTGAATCTCAGTACAAAGTATATTTGATTAGTTTCTTTTTACTGTCGATTTTGAGATTTGTGCGTGTAGGTGGGTGGGTGTGTGTGGGGGTTGATCTTCATATGATATACTCATACACATGCTGCAACCTCAGATTCTTGTATGACAACAGTTAATTTTGGCTGAACACTAATGCTTGACGTTCACGAAAGCAAGAGTGCCTAGAATTTCACTAATAATTTGACAACATGACTACATAAAGATGAAGGAAGACAGAGACGAGGCCAAAGTTTATACGTAATGTTGGCCATGAACTAGATTTAGTAGTTATGGGACCAATAATTCTCAAAACTTAAACTACTTCATGTATTTCATAATAATATATACTGAATGGCAGAATTGATAGAGTGAAATCCAATCTGATGGGGGCCGTGAGCCAGTTCTGTTCATATATCCCTTTGTCCCTGAAGGAAGAAAATTTGATAGTTTTCCTTCATGTGCTTTGGAGTTTGAACCTAATGTAACTATGTTTAACCTTCTAATCAATATACATCATAAAACTTTGTTGTTTGCTCCTATATAGTTTTGTCGTCGTTTACGTCAAACATTACAAATACACAATGGCTGAATCAACTGTTGTCTATGTTTATTATCTTTTCTCTTTTCTTTATAGTAGGCATTTCATGTTTTTATTATGGGGATTAATTGCTAAGAAACCTTTGTCATTTGGGGTGTGATAAGGTTGCTTGGACTAGTGCTGCCCTCCCCCCTCTCCTGAGTCCTATATTTATCTAGGTTACTAATACTAATGGTATTTTCATGACAAGTTTAGGTAGACAAAAAGCACTCCTAAGTCCTAAGAATTGACCCCATATAGATATTTTGCTATTCTTATCCCAACTACTTGATCACAAACTTCGAGTAATTGTCGTTCATCTTATATGAAACAACATCACTTCAGCTCAAAGAACTTTATAATGTGTACTATAGTTTTTTCCAGACTAACCCAACATCCTTATTGTCAGTAGTAGACGATTTGTGTTTCTTTCTACTTACCGACTCCTACACAGGACAAGAGCTGAGACAGGAGGTGGGCTTTCGTAAGTGGAATGAAGCAATCACGCTTTCCAGTGACGATTGGATATGCCCCTGCAACACTTCATAGTATCAGAACCAAAGAAAGAAAAACAATAAAAAAAAAAAAATTGGGTGATGACTATGATTTCCAAAATTTATTAACCTCTTTTCATTAGAACTGCAATGTAGTGTTTCACGTCCTACAAATGCTAACATGAAGTGGTGTTCTTCGGGGGATGGTACGCAACGTCTCTTTTGTTGGAGTATCATAGCCTTCTAATCGTGTGATATACCTCTTAAATGCTATGCACACATTTTGCTTCAGCAAATTTAGTTGTCATTTTTCAAGTATCTAATTCTTCGATTTGGAATGGATGTTTTAGAGTTTTCTTTATGGTTAAAAATATGCGAATTTTGGTTGGTCATGATGAGCTTGCAGTTGTGATGATGCAAAAATAATAATAATAATAATAATAATAATAATAATAATAATAATAATGATAATAACAATATTTATGGAAATATTATCAACCACATCCTTTACAAATAACAATTCGGACAACTATACAAAAGCAATGCTTAGACACTTACGAATAATCAAATTCATTTTTCTCTCTCCAACATAAGCATGATTAGGGCATTGAAAAGCCCTAGCATCCCGATATGAGAGTTTGTGCCTCCGGCGTTAGTCATCAATGGTAGGCTCGGTGGGTTTGGAGGTGTCTCCAAAGTGAAGGATAGATATATCGCGAGTATTGGAATAATCCCTTACTACTGGTTCTAGAGTTGTGACGTGAGGCAGAAGGATGTCAGTATGGCTATGGTAGAGGCTTTACATCAAGAGTGGGGAAAACTGAAACTTACAAAAGAGGAGGAAGAGGCCTTAGAACTGGATGTACCAACAGAAAAATTAGAAGAAATAACATTGAGTTTGGTGGGAACGTTGTTGGAAAAGACGAGTTTTAATGCTGGGGATGAGGTTGGTTCTGAAGAACATCTAGAGATTGGGGAAGGGTTTGGTAATTGGAGAGTTGGTGATGTATGCAAGGTCGCTAAGATCAGAGTATTGACCTCACAGTACACCTTATTAACACATAACACACACAATCTGGCCTCACAACAGAGAATCAAACACAAACACACCAAAACAGAACCTCACAACAAGAAATCAATTACAACCTCCTCAAAACAGATCACAAACTCCAATGAACGAACGGATGAAACGGATGATGATAAAATGATGATCAGATGAACAACTTACAATCAAACAGTAAATAGAGATAGGCTTGAGGCTCGAGCTGATACAAGCATACCACAGCTAGAACTTCAAGGGCAAGGGACTGGATGACCTCAATGGATATAGGCACACCACCATCAAGATTACCAAGCTCTATACCCACTACAAGGATCGCCCAATCCTTGATACTATACTAGAATTATCCAAGGATGAGAGTTCAACGTCACTCACAAACAAGAGGCTCAACAAGGCACTCAAAATGCTATTTAATTTCACTGATAGATGATGAGCTCAAGCTGCAGAATACAAACTATATAAATCTAGGGTTGAGCTAGAGGATTAAGGTTTTCCCCTTGCTCAAGAAACTCACTAGTTAAGCATTAAGCTACTTAACTAACTTAGTAAGGTAATTAAGCCTCATTACAAACTGGATAACATCAAAATAAAATGAAATAAAATATAACAAACGTGTTTTCTTTATCACAAACGGTTAAATCACCTCACAAGCTGGAAATGGCCTCAACAGCTAGTAAGTGAGTCTTCATGGAGGACCTCAATGTAGGATCACCTCACAGAACTGGAATATCCTCAACAGTCCAGAAGTGATGTCTTCAACGAGGACCTCAGAACTCGTAAATATCTTCAATAAGCTGGAAAATCCTCAACAGCTCTAAGTGAAGTCTTCAAAGCACTGGTGAGGACCTCAATCCCAAGATATGAAATTGAGAATTAGCCTCACTGGCTGGCTGCTGGTGTTGATCTTGTTGTTGTTGTAGCTGTATGACCTCATAACCTGCTGGATCATCATGAAACACTCCTGGATGTCATTGTTTGATGCTGATGATGATAAGGTCGTTGCTGCTCCTGATGTTGGCTCTTGATCACTTGGTTCTGGACTTGGAACATTTCATGGAGGACCTCCATTATCCTCCCCAGGTTGAGGAAAGTTTGTCCTCAAACTTGGAAGGTCTTCATGCTCTAGAAAATAAGGCCTCAAATCTGCAACGTTGAATGTAGCACTACCTCCATAGTCTTCAGAAAGGTCTAACTTGTAAGCATTGTCTCTAATCCTCTCTAGAACTTCAAAAGGTCCATCTGCTCTTGGTGTCAACTTTCGCTTCCTCTTGCTTGGAAATCTATCCTTCCTTAGATGAATCCACACTAAATCTCCTGGCTTGAAAACCATCTTCCTCTTATGCTTGTTTGCTGATGTAGAAACTTGCTCAGAAAACATGATGATCTTCTCCCTGACTTGCTGATGAAGCTTCTTGATGTCCTCTGCATGTTTACCTGCTTTATAACTAAACCTCACAGAATTTGTTAGTGGTGATAAATCCAATGGAGTTATAGGATTTCTACCATAGACAACCTGGAATGGGGAAATGCTAGTTGCCTTTGATGGTGCTCTATTGAAAGCAAATTCAGCATGAGACAAGAGGGTGTCCCATCCTGTTTTGTTTGTAGATGTCAGTGACCTCAATAGTGTTCCGAGTATCCTGTTTGTGACCTCTGCTTGCCCATCAGTTTGGGGGTGACAAGTTGTGCTATACTTTAATTGTGTGCCCAACTTCTTCCAAAGAGTAACCCAAAAATGACTTAGGAACTTGAGATCCCTATCTGATACCATGCTCCTGGGAACTCCATGTAACTTCACTACCTCCTGAAAATACAATTCAGTTATCCTCACAGCATCATAGGTAGTATGGCATGCAATGAAGTGAGCCATTTTGCTGAATCTGTCCAGAACTACCATGATTGAATCTTTTCCTCTTTGAGTTCTTGGTAGACCAACAATGAAGTCTAGGCTGATGTCCTCCCAAGGACTGTTTGGAACTGCGAAGGTGTATATAGCCCTTGAGGTAAGCTATGACTCTTGGCCAATTGATAAGTTGCACACCTCTTAACCCAATGCTCCACATCTCTCCTCATTTTAGGCCAACAATAGTGTTCCTTCAACATAAGAAGGGTCTTCTCAATGCCAAAATGTCATGCTAAGCAACCTCCATGAACTTCAGAGATCAACAACTCTCTAAAACTGCTCCTTGGAATACATAACCTTGGTCCTTTGAAGAGAAACCCCTGATCTATATGGTATAGATTTTGAGGATGTCCCTCACATTTCTGGTACAATTCTCCAAAATCTTCATCATTCTCATACAAAGCTTTCAACTGTTTAAAACCAAGCACTCTTGCATCCAAAACTTGCAACAATAAATACCTCCTGGATAATGCATCAGCTCCTTTGTTAAGTTTCCCAGATTTATGATGGATCACAAAATGGAATTGCTGCATGAACTCCACCCAAGTAGCTTGCCTAGTGTTGAGTTTATGCTGCCCCTGAATGAATTTGAGGGGCTCATGATCACTGTGCAGAATAAATTCAGCTCCAACAAGATAATGCCTCCAATGTTGCAAAGCTCTAATGATGGCATATAACTCCTTATCATATGTACTGTACTTCCTCTTGGGCTCATTGAGTTTCTCACTGAAATAAGCTACTAGTTTTCCTTCTTGAGTCAACACTGCTCCAATGCCCACACCTGAGGCATCACACTCCACTTCAAAGACATTGGCAAAAGAAGGTAATGCCAAAACTGGTGCTGAGGTTAGCTGTCTCTTGACCTCCTCAAAAGCTTTCTGTGCAGCTGGTGTCCAAGAAGCTCTTCCCCTTTACTAATTTTGTCATAGGAGCTAAAATAGTGCTGAAGTTCCTCACAAACCTCCTGTAAAAAGATGCTAAACCATGAAAACTCCTGATTTGCTGGATTGATGTTGGAACTGGCCACTCTCTGATGGCTTTAACCTTTTCCTCATCTACTTGAATACCCTTTGATGTCACAATATAACTAAGAAATATGACCTGGATGGTAAAAAATTGACACTTCTTGAGGTTCCCATACAACTGCTCTCTACTTAAGATCTCCATAACACTCCTCAAGTGATTCACATGCTCCATTTCAGATTGGCTATAGATGAGTATGTCATCAAAATAAACTACAACACACTTCCCAATCAAAGGTTTCAAAACCTGGTTCATAAGCCTCATAAATGTTGATGGTGCATTGGTCAAACCAAAAGGCATGACTAACCACTCATACAGACCTCCCTTAGTCTTAAAGGCTGTCTTCCACTCACCCTCATAAATTCTGATCTGGTAGTAACCACTCCTCAAATCAGTCTTTGAAAACACAGTTGAGCCATGGAGCTCATCAAGCATATCCTCAAGTCTTGGAATAGGGTATCTATACTTGATAGTAATCGTTTTGATGGCTCTACAATCAATACACATCCTCTGACTTCCATCTTTCTTAGGGGCCAACAAAGTTGGCACTGCCAAGGACTCAAGCTCTCTCTGGTCGTTCCTTTCTCCAACAACTCATCGACTTGCCTTTGGATCTCATTTGTTTCAGCTGGGGTCATTCTATAGGCTAGTTTGTTTGGTAGGATAGATCCTGGAATGAGGTCAATTTTATGTTGAATGTCTCTTTTAGGGGGTAATCCTGGTGGCATTTCTTCTAGAAAAAACATGTAGGTACTAGTTTAGGATTGGTTGGAATAAAGGATGGCTATTTTGTGGGGCTGGTTCATTTTGTGAGGCTGGTTCCTCATCAAGATTAAGCAAAAGAATCTCCTTCTGTTCACAAAACACATGATATTCAGCTGGCAAGATCACATCAAGGGATGGTTCAACAATGAGGTTTTTGGTTCTTTTTGTGAGCTGGGATGGTTTAAGTGGGCTAAGGACAATTTTCTTGTGGTTTAGGTTAAGGGAATAAATATTGGCTCTTCTATAATGGTTAACAGATCTATCAAACAACCAAGGTCTTCCCAACAATAAATGGCATGCATCCATAGGTATAACATCACACAACACTTCATCTTTATAAACTGAACCAATTGAAAAATTCACAAGGCATCTGGATGAGATTTTGATACCTTTGCTTTGACTCAACCACTGGATGGTGTAAGGTGCTGGATGAGGACAGTTTTGCAAGTTAAGATTTTGCACCATAGTCTGTGAGGCTGCCTTGGTACAACTGCCTCCATCAATAATCAAGGAACATATCTTCCCAAGAACAGTGCATCGAGTGTGAAAAATATTCTCCCTCCGCTTAGCTTCTTCCTCAATGACAGAACTACTAAGAACCCTTCTGATCACCAACAGTTCACCTTCATCAGGTCTGGCCTCAATTTCCTCTTCATCATACACAAGTTCTCCTTCAGGTTCATCAAACTGTTCCTCCTCAACAACTGACTCAGGTTCAACAAACAGTGCTGCTTGATATTATGCTAAGGTCACTTCTCTTCTGTTTGGACATTCTAATGCTAGATGTCCAAGACCTTGACATCTAAAATATCTCCTCTCACGGAATGGCCGATTGTAGGGACTAGGGTTCTTTGTGGGGGATTTTGGGATTGTGTTTGAGGTGGTTTAGAGGCTGGATATCTGGTTTGTGGTTGTGGAGATGGATAGGTTCTTTGAGGTGGGTTATAGGATTTGTGGTAATGGTCTGATTTGGTTTGAGGATAGGTTTGGATACTTGCTTCCATACTCCTTCCTTTGGGCCTTCTTCTGCTGTTCCAACTTATAAGCCAAAGAACTCAGCTCATCAAGTGACTGATACACTTGCAACTCAACAACATTTATGATGTTTTCATTAAGTCCTGCAAGATATCTCACATAGGTCTGAATGTTATTCTCCTTCATGTTACACTTCCACAGTAAATGTTCAAACTCCTTAGTGTATTCCTCCATTGATTTGCTATCTTGAACTAAGTGTTGAAGCTTCGAATTATTCTCCTTCATGTAGCTTCCAGGTAAGAATTTCTCCTTGAGTTTCTACCTCATTTCAACCCATGTACTGATCTTAGGCTCTTATATCTCTTCTCTCCTCCTTTGCAAGTTATTCCACCATGTAGATACATATTTCTTCAACTTTAATACAACCAACTTCACCTAGCTCTCCTCAGGCACTTCCTTCAAATCAAACACCCTCTCCATTGTTTGTAACTAATCCAAAAATATATCAGGATCCAACTCACCTCCATACTCAGGGATATCTATTTTGAAATCCAACTTCTCAACTCTTCTCTCTTCCCTCCTTTCTTCCTTTTCACTCCTACTCCCAGATTCACCTCTACTACTCCTAGGTAGGGATGGCAATGGGGCGGGGAATCCCTGAACCCGTCGGGGCCCTGCTCCGTTCTAGGGAAAAATCCCCGGCCCCATTGGGGATGGGGACAGGGACGAGGACGATTTTCCAAAATCCGCTCGGGGACGGGGCGGGGATGGGGACTAAATTTTCCCCATCCCCGTCCCCATTTTCCCCGCCGGGGAGAATTCCCCGTCCCCATCCCTGAATCCCCATCCCCGAAAATGTTAAAATTACCAAATAACATTTATTCAAATTTAATATATATATTAATGGGAAGGACAAAGTAGTAGTTTTCCGATTTATTCTCACATGTTGATGTATTATTATTTGATTTTGATGTATTATTACTTGAACAAGTTAAATACTTTGTATTTTGAACATGTTAAAAACCGGGTTCGATTAAAAACCGGATCCGATTAAAATTTAGTTAAATTTAGGATAGTTTTAAAAAATCCCCGTTGGATCCCCGTTGGGGATGGGGAATCCGCGGGGATGGGGATGGGGTAAGAATCATTCCCCGAAACAGGGATGGGGATGAGTTTTGGGAGCGGGGATGGGGACGGAGGTATACTCCCCTATCCCCGATCCGCCCCGTTGCCATCCCTACTCCTAGGTGACCTTCTAACATGCCTCCTTCTCCTGAAATGTCTAAGACCTCTGCCTCCTCTTCCAGTTTCACTAAAAAGATTCTCCTCCTCTTCTTCTTCTTCATATTCCACATCAGATTCTCTATTGATCTCTCTCTTGTGCAACCTCATATAATATTGCAACTGTTCATTCATAATTTTCATTCTCCCCTCCATTTCCTCCTTCTCCCTCAAGGCTTGTTCTGCTATTTCCTGAGGTGTCTTACTACAGCCTGACATCATAATCAACACAAATAACACTAATAGACCTTCCTCCAAGATGAAACTCAGCTATGATACCAATTATGATGTATGCAAGGTCGCTAAGATTAGAGTATTGACCTCACAGTACACCACATTAACACATAACACACACAATCTGGCCTTACAACATAGAATCAAACACAAACACACCAAAACAGAACCGCACAACAAGAAATCAATTACAACCTCCTCAAAACAGATCACAAACTCCAATGAACGAACGGATGAAATGGATGATGATAAAATGATGATCGGATGAACAACTTACAATCAAACAGTAAATAGAGATAGGCTTGAGGCTCGAGCTGATACAGGCACACCACAACTAGAACTTCAAGGGCAATGGACTGGATGACATCAATGGATACAGCTACACCACCATCGAGATTACCAAGCTCTACACCCACCACAAGGATTGCCAAATCCTTGATACGGTAGTATAATTAACCAAGGATGAGAGTTTAACGTCACTCACAAACAAGAGGCTAAACAAGGCACTCAAAATGCTATTAATTTCACTGATAGATGATGAGCTCAAGCTGCCAAATACAAACTATATAAACCTAGGGTTGAGCTAGAGGATTAAGGGTTTCCCCTTGCTCAAGAAACTCACTAATAAAGCATTAAGCTACTTAACTAACTTATAAGCTAATTAAGCCTCATTACAAACTGGATAACATCAAAATAAAATGAAATAAAATCTAACAAACGCGTTTTCTTTATTACAAACGGTTAAATCACCTCATAAGCTAGAAATGGCCTCAACAGCTCGTAAGTGAGTCTTCATGGAGGACCTCAATGCAGGATCACCTCACAGAACTGGAATATCCTCAATAGTCTAGAAGTGATGTCTTCAACGAGGACCTCAGAATTGGTAAATATCGTCACTAAGCAGGAAAATCCTAAACAGCTCTAAGTGAAGTCTTCAAAGCACTAGTGAGGACCACAATCCCAAGATATGGAATTAAGAAATAGCCTCACTGGTTGGTTACTGTTGTTGATGTTGTTGCTGCTGTAGCTGGATGACCTCATGACTTGCTGGACCATCATGAAACACTCCTGGATGTCATTGTTTGATGCTGATGATGGTGACGTCGTCGTTTCTCCTGATGTTGGCTCTTCATCACTTGGTTCTGGACTTTGGATATTTGATGGAGGACCTCCATCAATTGGCAAATAATCTAGTACTCTTCCAATTTTTCTCAAACTAAGTGATGTGAATCCATTCACACCAAGCCCAGCAAAGGAGATCCAATTCATCTACAAGGAGGTAGAACGGGCCATAGGGGAAGGATTCATTGTGGAGGCCCAAAGGCCAACCCATATGGTGTGCACATTGTTCCAAGAGGATGTCCAAACGTCCTAAGAACCCAAAGTCCACGTCCAAAAGGCCCAAGTACAAAGTCCAAGTTGAATTTCACAGTTTTGGCACTTTCAAGATGATGTTCACAATTTTGGCCTTTTCAAGTTGAAGTTCATATTTTTAGTGTTTTCTTTATTATTAGGAAGTTTATTGATGTAGTTTTATTATTTTTAGTTGTGAGAGATGCCAAGTAATATATATTAACTTAGACATCAAGTTAGAAGAGTCTAGAATAGTCTAGAAATGTCTAGAAGAGTATAGAGTGGTTTTTGAGGAATCCAATTTGGATACTCCTCTTTGCTTTGGTGCCAAGTTTCGGAATCCTAGATAAGGTTGGCTAATTCTGTAACTAATCCATCTTGGATTAGGAAAGCCAAGTCCTTGAAGGATTCATACTATTGTAACTAATTCCCTTAGGATTAGGAAACCAATTCCTAAGAGGATTTGGTTGCTTAGGCGTCAAGTTAGATAGTCCTAGTAGGAGAAGGATTTAGTATAGTATAAATAACATAAGCTTGTACTAGTTCAAACAACCAACTTGGAATTATGAATACAAACAAGCTTTTTCTTATCCCTAAGTGTTTCTCAACATCTCGTTTGATCTCTTCTATTGTATCTTGAATGTGGCAATTCAAGCGGTGAGGAAGAGCTTGTTTCCTACTCTTAGAAGGTGTTTCTGTAACTAAGAGGAAGAGCAAGTAGCCCTAGGGTTTCAACTTGTGGTGTTTCTGTATCAAGTTTGATTCTCTTGAACTATCTAGTTCTCAAATCTATCTTGTTGATTTCCTAAGGCTATTTTCAAATCCCTTAAATCTCTCAACCTCATGTCATACTCTCTCTCAATCCTCTCAAAGATCCTACCTTTCACGTGATTCCCTCTCAAACCCCAATCCATACTCTCTCTCAAAACTCTCAAAGTTCCCACCTATCCACGTGAATCCCCTCCCGCCCTAGCCTTCACATCATAAACCCAACTCTAGAATGGTTGCACGTCACCCCTTGATGTGTAATTGATCAAAACCCTAGTCTTTGATCCGGTTATACATCAAAATTGGTATCGGAGCTTAGGTTTTCCCTCAGTGCAACCCAACGGCCAAACACAATCCCAAAGCCCGAACACATTCCCCAAACACGATTCATTCATTCATCTCATCATCATGGCTAGTGGCAGCAACAACAATACTTCTACTGAGCAACTACTGCAGGAGAAAGCTGAATTTGAAGGAAAGGTGGCGTACATTTCAAAACAACTTGAAAAATACATGCATCTACAACAATATTGATGTATTACGGGATCAAAAGAGAGATTCTTGATCCGGTAATAATCATTACACGTGAAACCAAACTAGATGACATGGAAGCTTCACGTGAATATGGAGGAACGGGGGGGAAATCACGTGAAATACAGGATCTATGGAGGGTTCTTTTGTCGTGAGGACTTTTGTGGATTCAAGAAACAAGAAAGATTGCTTCTTGAATAGGGAAAGAGGGAGGATGACGTGGGGATGAAAGGAGGAAGGGAGTATGGTGGCGTGAGGTCTTTAGTGAAAGGGGAGAGAGTAGAAATTTGTTGAGAGGAGAGAGAAGGAGTTTGTTGGGAGTTTGTTATGGAGAGAGAGAAGGGGAGTGGACGAATTCAGAGAGAGAGGAGGAGGGGGGGACGTGATTTGTGAGGGAGAGGAAGAGATTAGGGATAACTTTAGGGTTTATCTTAACAATATTGATAGAAAGATAAAAAGTGTAATTATCTTAACAATATTGATAGAAATATAATACCAAGATAGTTCAAGGGATCTATCTAGATACAGAAACACCACAAGAAAGAAATCCTAGGGCTAACTTAACCTTCAACCTAGTGACAAAAACACCTTCTAGGTTTAGGATTAAGCTCCTCCTAACCACTTAGTTGCCAAACCAAGATACAATAGAAGAGATTGAATGAGGTTCTTCACGAAACACTCAAGGGGTAAGCTAAAAGCTTAATTCTATTCATGGTTGATCAACTGGTTGCCTTTGAAAGGCTACAAGCCTAGCTATTTATACTAATAGAATCCTATATGGGCTGGTACTCTAACTTGGCGTGCAAGCCAACCTAATATGACTAGGATTACTGCTACTTGGCATGCAAGCCAAGGTTTCCTAGTATTAGACGCCTAACTATACTACTCTCCCTTGGATTAGGACTCCTTATCCTAAGGGGAGTTTGTTATAACAAGCTTATCCTAATAGGACTTGGCTTTCCTAATCTAATATGGATTAATTACAATATAAGCCAACCTAATCAAGGATAGAAATCAATCTTGGCGCCTAATTCATCGATTCACACGCCTAAAACACACACACACACTCTTCTAGAATATTCTAGAACACCTTAGAATATTCTAGAATAATCTAGACTCCTACTAACCTTGATGCTCAAGTTTATAATTTAGTTGGCATCTTACATGACTCAAAATACTATAATTAAAATATAAATCACACCAAAAATAATAATAATAAAGTTACATCCAAAAGATCAATACTGTGAAATTCAAAACAAAAATGATCAAAATGTGAACTTCACTCGGAATCTTGAAATGGACCCTTGGACGAGACTTTGGGCTTCTTGGGCCTTCATTGGTGTGATCTTAGTCCTTCCTAGGATGTTTGGACATCCTCTTGCCATAGGAGGCAAACCATATGAAGGGGCCTTCAGGCCTCTACTTTGAATAGAAACCTCCTTATTGGACTTGGCCTAGTTGGTTTTCCTTCATGAAAGACCCTATCTTTAGACTTATATTTAACTTGGGCCTTCTTGATTGGGCTTAGGGGAATAAGTGTGGCCTGATTTCCATCATTCCCCCCTTGTTGAAGAAGTTTGTCCTCAAACTTGGAGGTTCAAGTTCAAAGACTTCCGTTGACTCAACTGAAAGCTCCATGCGAATCATGACCTTCACATGAATCACGATCTACCCAGTCACTTCCACGTAAATCAAGACCTTTACGTGAACTGTGATCTACTCAATGGTGTGAAAGATTCAATCTTTCTAACTCTTGTTGTACATGAATGTGTCATGGACACAGTTGTTGATGAAGGACTTCAGAACCTGATTCATAAGTCTCATAATAATAGAAAGTACATAGATTAGATCACAAGGTGTGACTAACCATACAGGGAGACTTCTTGGACTTTGAACAGTAGTAGTCCCGAACAGAATCTGAATCATGTTGGTTCTTTCCTTCTTTGCATTCACTAGGGCGTTTGATGCATGAGTTTCCTTCTTGAATTTGCCCTTGGCGTGACAAATAGCAGAATTTCGAACCTTTTGATCAGTAATAGGGTTCACATGATGTTCCACAGGCTGGATCTCACATTGGCTGGATTCTGATGATGTCTTTGCCAATGAGCTCACGTGATGGACGACTAGAGGGAGCTCTTTTGCAGAATTTTCGTGGCTAGAGTCTTCTAGGATGATCTTCTTGTGTTTACTGAACTCAAGGCGTTTAATGATCATGAAACAGATGACCTTTGAATCAGTCCCCGTTGTTGGTGATGTCTTTAGAGGAGCTAATGTAACCTTCTGGGTTTTCACCATCAGTGTGTAGGTATTAGCTCTTCCATTATGAATAACACTCCTGTCAAATAACCATGGTCTTCCAAGTAGAATATGACAGGCTTCCACAGGTAGTACATCACACTAGACAGAATCTTGATAAGACTTTCCAATAGAAAAGCTTACCAAACAGCGCTGAGGCACCTTTAAGCCTTTACCCTGATTGAGCCACTGGACAGTGTATGGCGGGGGGTGTGGGCTTGTAGGGGGTTATAGCTTGTTCGCCATACTTGTTGAAACTGCATTGGTACAACTTCCACCATCGACGATCAAAAAACAAACATCTCTCCTTGATCTGGATCTTCTACGACCTCTTCTTCAGATTCATTATGGGTGGCGTGTGGTTCTCCTTCTACATCCTCCGGTTCAGGTTCAAAGAGAGCGTTTTGGAATTCCATGAGTGTGATGGCTCTCTTGTTAGGGCATTCAGAAGCATAGTGACCGAGCCCTTGACACCTAAAGCACCTCCTCTTATCCGTGGGTAGAAATGGGACGGATTTTTGGACAGTTTGAGGAGTAGAGTTAGGCGTTTTTGTGAAGGACGGATGGGAGTGGGTTTGGCTCTTTTGTGGAGTGTATGTTTAGGGCGAGTAGGGAGTTCTTTGGGAACTAGGGTTCATGTTTGGCGTCTCCTTGCCTCTTCTTTTTCTTTGCTGTTCCACTTTGTTAGCCAAAGTACTCAATTCATCAAGAGTTTTATAAGGTTGAAGTTCAACCACATACCTTATGTTGTCGTTTAAACCAGCAAGATACCTCACAAGAGTTGAAGGTTCATCTTCTTTCAGATCACACCTCCAGAGTAGGTGTTCGAATTCTTTCGTGTACTCTTTAACAATTTTGAACCCTTGGGATAGTTGCTGTAGCCGAAAGTAATTTTCTTTCAAGTAGCTTGTAGGAACAAACTTTGAATGAAGTTCCTTTTTCATCTTGTCCCAAGTACGAATCTTTCTTTCCCCGCATGCTGTCTCTTCTTCTGTAAGTTAGTCCAACAAATACTAGCATGCTTCCGCAGTATAAGAACAACGTATTTCACTTTCTTATCATCAGGTACATCTTTTATATCAATGACTCTTTCGACAGTTTGAATCCAATCAAGAAAGATTTCAGGATCAAGATTACCGTCGAATTCAGGAATGTCGACTTTGAAGTCGAGTATTTCTTCTCTTTGGGGGACGTCTAGGTTGACGTGATCTCCTTGAGGAGTGTGTTGATGGTTCTGCTTCGCTAGGGCTGTTGTAGGAGTTCTCCTTGGATGATTCTCTGAGTTCATATTGTTCTAGATGCATGTACCGCTTTAGTTGTTTAGAGAGATAAGCGACTCTGGCTTCAAATTCAGCCTTTTCTTGCTTCAGTTGCTCATTGGGAACATCACCTTCACTACTTTTACTTCCAGACGCCATAGGATGGTGTTTTAGAATGCCAGGTTGCTGATTGGATTTGAAGGTTAAGTGTTTGGTATTGCAGGTTTGGTGTTTGGATTTGAAGGTTATGTGTTTGGGTTAACTCTGTAGAGTTCAGGGTTGCACTCAACAATAACCTAGAGCTCTGATACCACATTTGATGTATTACATGATCAAAAGAGAGATTCTTGATTCAGTAATAATCATTACACGTGCCACCAAACTACAGGGAAGCTTCAAATGAATATGGAGGAATGGAGGAGAAATCACGTGAAATATAGGATCTATGGAGGGTTCTTTTGTCGTGAGGACTTTTGTGGATTCAAGAAACAAGAAAGAATGATTCTTGAATAGGGAAAGAGGGAGGATAACGTGGGAATGAAGGGAGGGAGGGACTATGGTGGCGTGAGGCCTTTTGTGAAAGGGGAGAGAGTAGAAAGTTGTTGGGAGAGAGAGAGAGAGTTTGTTGGGAGTTTGTTATGGAGTGAGAGAGGGGGAGTGGACGAATTGAGAGAGAGAGAGGAGGAGGAGGGGGGACGTGATTTGTGAGGAAGAGGAAGAGATTGGGGATAACTTTAGGTTTTATCTTAACTATATTGATAGAAAGATAAAAAGAGTAATTATCTTAACTATATTGATAGAAAGATAATAACAAGATAATTCAAGGGATTTATCTTGATACAGAAACAACACAAGAAAGAAACCCTAGGGCTAACTTAAGCTTCAACCTATTTACAGAATCAACTTCTAGGTTTAGGATTAAGCTCCTCTTAACCACTTGGTTGCCAAACCAAGATACAATAGAAGAGATTGAACGAGGTTCTTCACGAAACACTCAAGAGGTAAGCTAAAAGCTTGATTATATTCATGGTTGATAAACTGGTTGCCTTTACAAGGTTACAAGCCTAGCTATTTATACTAATAGAATCCTATATGGACTGGTATTCTAACTTGGCGTGCAAGCCAACCTAATATGACTAGGATTAGTGCTACTTGGCGTGCAACCAAGGTTTCCTAGTATTGGACGCCTAATTATACTACTCTCCCTTGGATTAGGACTCCTTATCCTAAGGGGAGTTTGTTATAACAACCTTATCCTAATAGGACTTGGCTTTCCTAATCCATTATGGATTTGTTACAAAATTAGCCAACCTTATCTAGGATAGAAATCAATCTTGGCGCCTAAATCATCAATTCATAATCCTAAAATACACACACACTCTTCTGGAATATTATAGAACACCTTAGAATATTCTTGACTAATCTACACTCCTACTAACCTTGATGCTCAACTTTATAATTTACTTGGCATCTTACATGACTAAAAATACTATAAAGATATTATAAATCACACCAAAAACAATAAAAAAGCTAATAATAATAAAGTTACATCCAAAAGATCAAAGCTGTGAAATTCAAAACTAAATTGATCAAAATGTGAACTTTACTTGGAATCTTGAAATGGACCCTTGGACGAAACTTTAGGCTTCTTGGGCCTTGATTGGCGTGATCTTGGTCCTTCCTAGGATGTTTGGACATCCTCTTGCCATAGTAGGCAAACCATATGAAGGGGCCTTCGGGCCACTACTTTGAATAGAAACCTCCTTATTGGATCGGGCCTAGTTGGTTTTCCTTCATGAAAGACCCTATCTTTATACTTATATTTAACTGGGGCCGTCTTGTTTGGGCTTAGGGGAATAAGTGTGGGCTGATTTCCGTTACTCTCCCCTTGTTGAAGGAAGTTTGTCCTCAAACTTGAAGGTTCAAGTTCAAAGACTTCCGTTGACTCAACTGAAATCTCCATGCGAATCAGGACATTCACATGAATCACGATCTCCCCAGTAACTTCCACGTAAATAAGGACCTTTACGTGAACTGTAATATCCTCAATGGTGTAAAAGATTCGATCTTTCTCACTCTTGTTGTGCATGAATGTGTGATGGACTTCAGAACGTGATTCATAAGTCTCATAATAATAGAAAGTACACAGATTAGATCACAAGGTGTGACTAACGATACATGGAGACTTCTTGGACTTTGAACAGTAGTAGTCCCGAATAGAATCCGAACCATGGTTGTTCTTTCCTTCTTTGCAATCACTAGGGCATTTAATGCATGTGTTTCCTTCTTGAATTTGCCCTTGGCGTGACAAACAACAGAATTTTGAATCCTTGGATCAGTAATAGGGTTCATGTGATGTTCCATAGACTGGATCTCATGTTGACTTGATTCTGATGATGTCTTTACCATTGAGCTCATGTGATGGACGACTAGAGGGAGCTCTTTTGTAGAATTTTCGTGGCTAGAGTCTTCTGCGCTGATCTTCTTGTGTTCACTGAACTCAAGGCGTTCAGTGATCATGAAAGAGATCACCTTTGAATCAGTCCCCGTTGTTGGTGATGTCTTTAGAGGGGCTAATGTAACCTTCTGGTTTTTCACCATCAATGTATAGGTATTAGCTCTTCCATCATGAATAACACTCCTGTCAAATAACCACGGTCTCCCAAGCATAATATGACAGGCTTCCACAGGTAGTACATCACACCAGATAGAATCTTGATAAGACTTTCCAATAGAAAAGCTTACCAAACAGCGCTGAGTCACCTTTAAGCCTTTACCCTGATTGAGCCACTTGACAGTGTATGGCAGTGGGTGTGGGCTTGTAGGGAGTTATAACTTGTTCGCCGTAGTTGTTAAAATTGCATTGGTACGACTTCCACCATCGACGATCGAAGAACAAACTTTTCCTTGCACGGTACAACGGGAATGGAAGATGGCTTCCCGTTTTTGCAGATCTTCAAGAACTGTAGAGCTATTTAGAACTCTCCGCATAACCAGCATCTCTCCTTGATCTGGTTCTTCCACGACCTCTTCTTCAGATTCATTATGGGTGGCATGGGGTTCTCCTTCTACATCCTCCGGTTCAAATTCAAAGAGAGGGTTTTGGAATTCCATGAGTATGATGGATCTCTTGTTAGGGCATTCAGAAGCATAATGACCGAGCCCTTGACACCTAAAGCACCTCCTCTTATCCGTGGCTGGAATGGGACGGATTTTTGGACAGTTTGAGGAGTAGGGTTAGGCGTTTTTGTGACGGACGGATGGGAGTGGGTTTGGCTCTTTTTTGGAGTGTATGTTTGGGGCGAGTAGGGAGTTCTTTGGGAACTAAGATTCCTGTTTGGCGTCTGCTTGCCCCTTCTTTTTATTTGCTGTTCCACTTTGTTGGCCAAAGTACTCAATTCATCAAGAGTTTTATAAGGTTGAAGTTCAACCACATACCTTATGTTGTCGTTTAAACCAGCAAGATACCTCACAAGAGTTTGAGATTCATCTTCATTCAGATCACACATCAAGAGTAGGTGTTTGAATTCTTTCGTGTACTTTTCAACAGTTTTGGACCCTTGGGATAGTTGCTGCAGCTGAAAGTAATTGTCTTTGAAGTAGCTTGCAGGAAGAAACTTTGAATGAAGTTTCTTTTTTATCTTGTCCCAAGTACGAATCTTTTCTTTCCCGGCATGGTGTCTCTTCTTCTGTAAGTTAGTCCACCAAATACTAGCATGCTTCCGCAGTTTAAGAGTAATGTATTTCACTTTCTTATCATCAGGTACATCGTTCAGATCAAAGACTCTTTCGATAGTTTGAATCCAATCAAGAAAGATTTCAGGATCAAGATTACCGTCAAATTCAGGAATGTCGACTTTGAAGTCGAGTCTTTCTTCTCTTGGGGGATGTCTAGGTTGACTTGATCTCCTTGAGGAGTCTGTTGATCGTTCAGCTTCGCTAGGGCTATCGTAGGAGCCCTCCTTGGATGATTCTCTGAGTTCATATTATCGCAGATGCATGTACCGCTTTAGTTGTTCAGAGAGATAAGCGACTTTTGCTTCTAATTTAGCCTTTTCTTGCTTCAATTTCTCATTGGGATCATCACCTTCACTACTTTTGCTTCCTGACGCCATAGGATGGTGTTTTGGAATGCTAGGTCATTGATCGGATTTGAAGGTTAAGTATCTAGTATTGCAGGTTTGGTGTTTGGATTTGAAGGTTATGTGTTTGGGTTAACTATGTGGAGTTCAGGGTTGCAATCAACAATAACCTAGGGCTCTGATACCACTTTTGATGTATTACGGGATCAAAAGAGAGATTCTTGATCCAGTTATAATCATTACACGTGCTATCAAACTAGATGACAGAGAAGCTTCACATTAATATCGAGGAATGGAGGGGAAATCACGTCAAATACAGGATCTATGGAGGGTTCTTTTGTCGTGAGGACTTTTGTCCATTCAAGAAACAAGAAAGATTGATTCTTAAATAGGGAAAGAGGGAGGATGACACGGGGATGAAGGGAGGGAGGGAGTATGGTGGCGTGAGGCCTTTTCTGAAAGGGGAGAGAGTAGAAAGTTGTTGGGAGGAGAGAAAGGGAGTTTGTTATGGAGAGAGAGAGAGGGGGAGTGGACGAATTGAGAGAGAGAGAGAGAGAGGAGGAGGGGGGACGTGATTTGTGAGGGAGACGAAGAGATTGAGGATAACTTAAGGGTTTATCTTAACTATATTGATAGAAAGATAAAAAGAGTAAATATCTTAACTATATTGATAGAAAGATAATAACAAGATAGCTCAAGGGATCTATCTTGATACAGAAACACCACAAGAAAGTAACCTGAGGGCTAACTTAACCTTCAATCTAGTTACAGAAACACCTTCTAGGTTTAGGATTAATTTTCTCCTAACCACTTGGTTGCAAAACCAAGATACTATAGAAGAGATTGATCAAAGTTCTTCACGAAACACTCAAAGGGTAAGCTAAAAGCTTGATTTTATTCATGGTTAAAAAATTGGTTGCCATTGAAAGGCTACAAGCCTAGCTGTTTATACTATTAGAATCCTACAAGGTTTCCTAGTATTAGACGCCTAACTATACTATGCTCCCTTGGATTAGGACTCCTTATATTAAGGGGAGTTTGTTATAACAACCTTATCCTAATAGGGCTTGGCTTTCCTAATCCAATATGGATTAGTGACAAAATAAGCCAACCTTATCTACGATAGAAATCAATCTTGGCGCCAAATTCATCAATTCACACGCCTAAAACACACACACACTCTTCTAGAATATTCTAGAACACCTTAGAATATTCTAGACTAATCTAGACTCCTACTAACCTTGATGCTCAAGTTTATAATTTACTTGGCATCTTACATGACTCAAAATACTATAAAGATAATAAAATCACACCAAAAACAATTAAAAGTTAATAATAATAAAGTTACATCCAAAAGATCAAAACTGTGAAATTCAAAACTGAAATAATCAAAATGTGGACTTCACTTGGAATCTCGAAATGGACCCTTGGACGAAACTTTGGATTTCTTGGGCCTTGATCGGCGTAATCTTGGTCCTTCCTAGGATGTTTGGACATCCTCTTGCCATAGTAGGCAAACCATATGAAGGGGCCTTTGGGCAACTACTTTGAATACAAACCTCCTTATTGGATCGGGCCTAGTTGGTTTTCCTTCATGAAAGACCCTATCTTTATACTTATATTTAATTGGGGCCATCTTGTTTGGGCTTAGGGGGATTAGTGTGGCCTGATTTCCGTTACTCTCCCCTTGTTGAAGGAAGTTTGTCCTCAAAGTTGGAGGTTCAAGTTCAAAGACTTCCGTTGACTCAACTCAAATCTCCATGCGAATCAGGACCTTCACATGAATCACGATCTCCCCAGTAACTTCCACGTAAATAAGGACCTTTACGTGAACTGTGATATCCTCAATGGTGTGAAAGATTCGATCTTTCTCACTCTTGTTGTGCATGAATGTGTGATGGACACACTTGTTGATGAAGGACTTCAGAACTTGATTCATAAGTCTCATAATAATAGAAAGTACATAGATTAGATCACAAGGTGTGACTAACGATACAGGGAGACTTCTTGGACTTTGAACAGTAGTAGTCCTGAACAGAATCAGAGGTTCTTTCCTTCTTTACAATCACTAGGGCGTTTGATGCATGAGCTTCCTTCTTGAATTTGCCCTTGGCGTAACAAACAGCAGAATTTCAAACCCTTGGATCAATAATAGGGTTCACGTGATGCTCCACAGACTAGATCTCACGTTGACTGGATTCTGATGATGTCTTTGCCCCTAAGCTCACGTGATGGACGACTAGAGGGAGCTCTTTTGCAGAATTTTCGTGGCTAGAGTCTTCTGGGATGATCTTCTTGTGTTCACTGAACTCAGGGCGTTTTGTGATCATGAAAGAGATGACCTTTGAATCAGTCCCCGTTGTTGGTGATGTCTTTAGAGGGGCTAATGTAACCTTCTTGTTTTTCACCATCAATGTGTAGGTATTAGCTCTTCCATCATGAATAACACTCCTGTCAAATAACAACGATCTTCCAAGCAGAATATGTCAGGCTTCCATAGGTAGTACATCACACCAGATAGAATCTTGATAAGACTTTCCAATAGAAAAGCTTACAAAGCAGCGCTGTGTCACCTTTAAGCCTTTACACTGATTGAGCCACTGGACAGTGTATGGCATGGGGTGTGGGCTTATAGGGAGTTATAGCTTGTTCGCCATAGTTGTTGAAACTGCATTGGTACAGCTTCCACCATCGATGATCAAAGAATAAACTTTTCCTTGCACGGTACAGCGTAAATGGAAGATGGCTTCCGTTGTTGTAGATCTTCAAGAACTGGAGAGCTATTCAGAAGTCTCCTCACAACCAGTATCCCTGATCTCTAAGAGAATGAACCTCAAACTTTGGTACGTTACCTGTTTGGTCTTAATGATTGGATTCGTAATATTGTTGAATTACATTCCTATCAATCTTTGGATGAATTGAGTTCTTTGGCCTTGAAAGTTGAAAGGCAAAGAAAAGAAAGAGGAAAAGAGACCATGACTAAGTACCAAACATCCTACAAACAAACCCAACCTATACGTCCATACACTCCACAACAAAGACTCCCATTACCTACAAAACAACCCTACAATAAAGCTCCAAAAAATCAGCCCCCATCCCTCCCTAAACCTCATGTCCAAGAATCCAAACCATTAGCCCTAAGAAGATGTTTTCGTAGCCAAGGATTAGGTCACTATGCCTCTTCAACGTGCTTTATATGTTTAGCCGGAGTATAATGAAAGTGAAAATGAAGAGGAGGTTAATGACACTATTGGCGCAAATGAAGAAAGTATAGAAGAAGCGGATGAAGGAGAAATGTTTGTAGTAAGAAGGGCTCTAAGTGTTTCTTGTGTACCAAACGAGCAAGAACAAAGGGAGAACATATTCCATTCAAGGTGTACTATTCAAGGCAAAGTTTGTTCCTTAATTATTGATGGAGGAAGTTGCACAAATGCCGCTTCAACAACCATGGTGAATAAAGCTACAATTGGAGGTTAGTCCACACCCATCCCCTTACACAACTCAATGGCTAAGTCATGGGAAGGGTATTCGTGTGGATCATCGTGTTCTTGTAAGTCTTTCCATTGGTAAAAACTATAAAGATTGTATTTGGTGTGATGTAATTCCAATGGATGCTTGTCATATATTGCTTGGAAGACCTTGGTTATTTGATAGGCATGTTATTCATCATGGGAGAACAAACACCTACACGTTTATTCTCAACAAAAAGAAGATTACATTGGCTCCTCTCTCACCATCATCTATCATACATCCTCACCAAAAACAACAAGAGAAGGAGACAAATATTGTGACAATTATGAAAGCCGAGCACCATGAGTTCCAAGAGCACAAAAGTCTTATTCTAGCTAACTTGGAAGAGGAGAAAGCGTCCCCAACAAACGATCATTCACGCCTTCAAACTCTTTTGGAATGTTTCAAACATTTGTTCCCAAAAGAGATGCCCAAGGGATTGCCACCAAGAAAAGAAATTGAGCACAAAATTGATCTAGTTCCGGGTTCAATGCTCCCCAACAAACCGGCCTACCGAATGAACCCAAAGGATGCACAAGAAGTACAAAGGCAAGTAGATGAACTCTTATCCAAAGGCTTGATTCGTGAAAGTATGAGTCCATGTGTCGTTCCCGTTTTGCTTGTACCAAAGAAAGAAGAATCTCTACGTATGTGTATGGATTGCCGAGCCATAAACAAGATTACAATCAAGTATAGATTTCTAATACCTCGACTTGAAGATCTACTTGACGAATTACATGGGAGTATGGTGTTCTCTAAAGTTGATTTGAGGAGTGGATATCATCAAATTCGAAATCATGAAGGATATGAGTGGAAGACGGCATTCAAAACAAAAGAAGGCTTGTATGAATGGCTTGTCATGCCATTTAGCCTCACTAATGCACCATCTACTTTCATGCGTCTCATGAATCATGTATTAAAGCCTCTTATTGGCAATGTGTAGTAGCTAGTTTACTTTGATGATATTATTGTGTATAGCAAAAGTGAAAGAGAGCATGTAAAGCATCTAGAGTTGGTCATGTATATTTTGGAGAAGGAGCAACTCTACGCCAACATGGAGAAATGCCACTTTTTCTTACCCAAGGTTGTGTTCCTTGGATATGTGCTTTCAAGAGATGGCATACAAGTCGACAAGGAGAAAGTGAAAGCTATTCAAGAGTGGCCTACACCAACATCAATTCATGAGGTACGGAGTTTCCATGGATTAGCATCATTTTATAGAAGGTTCACAAAGAATTTTAGCTCTATACTTGCACCTATGACTGAATTGTTAAAGAAGAAAGAGTTTTTATGGAGTAAGAGTGCAAATGCAGCATTTGAGTTGATAAAGGAGAAACTATGTCATGCACCTATTCTTGCATTACCTTGCTTTGATAAAATCTTTGAAGTTGAAGTTGATGCAAGTGGAGTTGGAATTGGAGCTGTTCTATCCCAAGAAGGCCGACCTCTTGCTTTCTTTAGTGAGAAGTTGAATGAAGCCAAAAGGAAGTATAGCACATATGATAAAGAGTTCTATGCAATTATAAGAGCTCTTGAGCATTGGCGTCATTATCTACTAAGTGGTGAATTCATTCTACATAGTGATCATGAAGCACTAAAGTTCATTCAAGGGCAACACAAACTTAATCCAAGACCTGCCAAATGGGTTGAGTTTATGCAAGCATTTCACTTCATGATAAAGCATAAGGCGGGACACCTCAACAAAGTAGCGGATGCTTTATCTAGGAGGTACTTACGCACTCATATTCTTGATTCAAGAGTCCTTGGTTTTGAACAAATTAAAGGGTTATATGAGAATGATGAAGATTTCAAGGAAGTTTATGAGCTATGCTAGACGCATCCCCACTAACTCTTTCATATTGAGCATGGATTTCTTTTTAAGGGAAATCAACTATGCATTCCAAGAAATAGTATTCGTGAGTTGTTGATTATGGAAGTCCATGGATGATGTATATTTGGTCCCAAATACACATCATGGGAACCAACAAGAGGATATACAAGCTTATATGGAAAGGGAACTTCAATCACTCTCATCACTTTTGAAAATGGATGACTTCATCAAGTACAATCCGATACTTTGTTCTATATCTCAAGATCCATGAAGCTAATGGAAAAGACACCTTGGAGCCGAACATAGATCATTCAAAGAGCTTTCTAATGGTTTTTGAATCTTGAAGATTGGAGAAGAATTGAGCAAGATATCAATGTTTCTTTCTAGCTATGTACTTTTTGATTCTTTATGATGTAATATTTGTAATAGATGATGTAAGCTAGAAATCATTGTATTCTTGATGTAGTACACGCTTAAGGGGTCCTATAGTACTATAAATAGACCCTTTGGGAGGCCTTTGTATCATTCATTCAATCATTCACAATTAATACAAAGTAAACATCTAAAGGCTACAAGCTTTTGTGTTCTCTCTAGCATTTGCTAGAATCGATTCTCCCTCAAGGGTCGTTCGAATCTCTTCTTCTATTCCTTGCTTGGCTAGCTTGGTTGGTGATAGGAAGAGTTGAACATCTTCTTGAAGTTGTGCGTCTATATCTTCAAGAGTTCTCAAGCCATATCAAATTCTACCATTCGTTCATCTCAATCATCATTGGTACATTCCATTGAACTTAGAACTTAGAGAGGAAGATTCTTATCTTTTTGATTTCTATCTTGTTTTCATCCTTTCGTTTCATCTTATAAGAACTTAGAGAGGAAGATTCTTATCTTTGTTCATAAAGATCCAGATTTTCGTGTATAGTGAGGTCTCTTTGATCCCATTATACATCAAAAGTGGTATCAGAGCTTAGGAGATTGATTCTCTTAGTTCTTGCACCATCTTTCTACAATCTATCCATCACAAATTCATCCCCCACAATTCCCCATTACACGTCCCCCCACAAAACTCCACAAAGAACCCCCTAAACCCAAACACAATCTAGCCTAAACACATACAATCTCTCGTCCCTATACCATAGCCCAAACCGTGAGTTTCTTTTTGGTCTTTTGGTGTCAAGATTAATTCTAAATGGCTAGTCCAAGTTCTCCTACAAATTCTCCCACGAATTCCCAAGAGAATGTAGAAAGATTGAAGCAAAAGGTCACTTATCTCACCGACCAATTAAAGAAGTATGTGCATCTTCAACATAGAGAGATGCGAGATAATTCTTATGTTGTGAAACCCCAAGGCGACGAAGAGGACACACAAAGTGAAAGGAGTGGACGTCCAAGAAGGGAGGAAAGGTTCGATTTCAAGGTGGAAATACCGGAGTTTGATGGTAATCTTGATCCGAAAAACTTTTTAGATTGGATGCAAACTATTGAAAGAGTTTTTGATCTTAAAGAAGTACATGATGAAAAGAAAGTGAAGTATGTGGCCCTAAAGTTGCGCAAGCATGTGTCCATTTGGTGGACAAATCTACAAAAGAAGAGACAAGCTAAGGGCAAGGACAAAATCCGGTCATGGAGAAACATGAAAAGCAAGTTGCAAGGAAAGTTTCTACCACCAAGTTATCTCCAAGATAACTATTACAAGTTGCAATGATTGGTTCAAGGAAGTAGGACCGTGGAGGAGTATACAAAAGAATTTGAGCACCTACTTTGGCATTGTGATCTCCAAGAGAATGAACATCAAACTTTGGTACGTTACTTGTTTGGTCTTAATGATTGGATTCGTAATATTGTTGAATTACATTCCTATCAATCTTTGGATGAATTGAGTTCTTTGGCCTTGAAAGTTGAATGGCAAAGAAAAGATATAGGAAAAGAGACCATGACCAAGTACCAAACATCCTACAAACAAACCCATCCTATACGTCCTTACACTCCACGACAAAGACCCTCATTACCTACAAAACAACCATACAACAAAGCTCTACAAAATCAGCCCCCATCCATCCCTAAACCCCACGTCCAAGAAGCCAAACCATTAGCCCCAAGAAGATGTTTTCATTGCCAAGGATTAGGTCACTATGCTTCGGAGTGTCCTAATAAAAGAGTTGTATCTTTGGTTGAATATCAAAGTGCTTTATATATTGAGCCGGAGTGTAATGAAGGTGAAAGTGAAGAGGAGGTTGATGATGCTATTGGCGTAAATGAGGTAGAAAGTGTAGAAGAAGCGAATGAAGGAGAAATGTTGGTAGTAAGAAGAGCTCTAAGTGTTGCTTGTGTACCAAACGAGCAAGAACAAAGGGAGACCATATTCCATTCAAGGTGTACAATTCAAGGCAAAGTTTGTTCTCTAATCATTGATGGAGGAAGTTGCACTAATGCCGCTTCAACAACCATGGTGAATAAACTACAATTGGTGATGTAGGCTAGTTCACAAAGATCAGAGTATTGAACTAGAATGCATCATACACTCACACACACAGCTGCTGACTGAACAAACAATAGCTAATTGGAAACAATTAGCTGGACTAGATGACAAACCGACGAGGAAATAAAAGGATAACCTTGCTTACAACTGATACAGACACACCACAGTTGCAATCAAGGGCAAAGGACTCTCACATTCATGCTCCTACAGACACACCAGAGCACGGATGATCAAGCACAGCTAACACTTGCTGGATTCTTGCCAAAATCCAGTGACAGGAGGTGATTTCACCAAGGATTGAGTGTTTCGTGAGAACCTCGTTGATCTCTTCTATTGTATCTTAATTTGGGAAATCAAGTGGTGAGGAAGAGCTTGTTTCTGAAACCTAGAAGGTGTTTCTGTAACTAGGTGGAAGAACAAGTAGCCCTAGGGTTTCATCTTGTGGTGTTTCTGTATCAAGTTTGACCCCTTGTACTATCCCAGTTACTTTATCTTTCTATCTTTTAGTAAGATAAACCATAAGGCTATTCAATACTCTCTCAAAGCTCCCAACTCTCTCACGTCAAATCTCTCCCAAATCTCTCTCAAATCCATGTTAATCTCCTTCTCTCCCTCTCAAAGACCTAACAACAAAACAACCTCCCTCCCTCAAATTTCTCATTCAAACTCTCTCTAATCTCCCTACCACCTCACGTCATCCATTCATACTCTCTCCCTCTCAAACGCCCATCATACTCTCCCTCTCAAACCTCACAAAGAGTTATACTTTCTCAAACCCTAATCCATTCTCTCTCACAATTCATCCAAACTCCAAAAAATCTCCTCCTCTTCACATGAAGCATCCCTACCCTAACCCTAATTCACGTGAAGCACCCTATACTTAGATTGGTTGCATGTCACCCCTTTGATGTGTAATTGATCAAGTCCTAGTTTTGATCCCATTATACATTATAATTTTGGTATCAGAGGTTAGGTTGTCCCTCAGTGCAACCCAAACACATTCCCATCCCATCTAATGTGATGTATTTTGACCCACGCTAAATACACCCCAAGAGGCCCAATACATTTTCAAGGAAGAGAAGCGAGCTATGGAGGAAAGAATGAGCACAGAGGCCCATAGGCCAATCCATATTGTGTGCTCCTTATGGCAAGAGGATGTCCAAACTTCCTAAGCACTACAAGGCCATGCCAGAACAAGCCCAAGAAGTCCCCTAGTTCACCTCCAAGGCCCAAATTCAAGATTCAAGTATATTTCACATTTGTGACCATTTCTATTTTGAATTTCACATTTTTGGACTTTTGGATGTAACTTTATCACTTATAGCTTTTAAATGTGTTTAGTGTGCTTTATATTATCTTAGTAGTATTTTGAGCTATGTAAGATGCCAAGTATGTTATAAACTTGAGCATCAAGTCATAGGAGTCAAATAGAAGTCTAAATAAGTCTAGAATGTTCTAGGATGTTCTAGAATGTTCTAGAGGGTGTGGTGTGTGTGTGATATGCGTGTGGTAAAGTAGATTAGGCGCCAAGATATTATATCCTAGAAAGGGTTGGCTTATTTTGTAACTAATCCATCTTGGATTAGGAAAGCCAATTCATATTAGGATAAGGTTGTTGTGACCAACACCCCTTAGGATAAGGAGTCCTAATCCAAAGAGGAGTTTGGAATAGATGGCGCCTAGGATTGATTCTACTTGGCTTGTACGCCAAGTTAGGAATCCTAGGAGTTCTAGGATTGAGTCTATTATAAATAGCTAGGCTTGTAGCCTCTTAAAGGCACCCAACTTTGAATTATGAAAATATCCAAGATTTTAGCTTACCCCTTGAGTTTTTCGTGAAGAACCTCGTCCAATCTCTTCTATTGTATCTTGGTTTGCCAACCAAGTGGTTAGGAGGAGCTTAATCCTAAACCTAGAAGGTGTTTCTGTAACTAGGTTAAAGGTTAAGTTAGCCCTAGGGTTTCTTTCTTGTGGTGTTTCTATATCAAGATAATGACTTCCTTTATCTTTCTATCAATATAGAAGATAAACCCTACTCTCAACCCTCCCCAAACGTCACCCTCTCCCTCTCATTCGTCCTTCCCCTCTCTCTCTCACAAAATAGCCTCAACAAACTCCCTCTCTTTCCATAACAAACTCCCAACGACCTTTTCTCTCTCATCCAACAAACACTCTACCATTAATCAATATTCACCCTAACTCCACAAAGGCCTCACGCCAACCCCCAGAACTCCCTACTATTTTCGTCGTTCCCATCCCCACAACCTCCATCAAGATTTCATCTTTCATAAACCCTAGTTCTCAAACAGTCTCAAAACAGCCAAATCTCTCAAAACCCTTCTCTCTCTCACGAAAACCACCCTATACTTTGCCCTAATTTCACGTGAAGCCTCCCATTTTTCAGATTGGTTGCACGTCATCTTGATGTGTAATTGATCAAGGTTCAATCTTTTATCCCATTATACATCATAATTTTTTTATCAAAGCTCTAGGTTAGTGTTGAGTGCAACCCTGAACTCCACAGAGTTAACTTAAACACATAACCTTCAAACCTTCATGTCCAAAAGCCAAACCTGCAATACCAAACACATAACCTGCAAGTCCAAACACTTAACCTTCAAATATTCAGTGTCAACTTGACATTCCAAATTCCATCCTATGGTGTCTGGAAGCAAAAGTAATGAAGGTGAAGATCCTACTGATCAATTGAAGTAGGAAAAGGTTGAACTGGAAGCAAGAGTAGCCTATTTCTCTAATCAACTGAAGCGGTATATGCACGAAGAAGAGGTTGTTCCCAACAGCCCCAGTGAAACTGAGCACTCTACTAGCTCAAGCAGGAGGACACGTCAATTTAGGCGTCCTCCAAGGGAAGAAAGACTCGACTTCAAAGTTTCCCTTAATTCGACGGTAATCTTGATCCTGAAATCTTTCTTGATTGAATTCAAACTGTCGAACGAATCTTTGATTTGAAAGACATTGTTGATGATAAGAAAGTCCAGTATATTGCTCTTAAACTACGAAAGCATGCTAGCATATGGTGGACTAACCTACAGAAGAACCGACAGCATACCGGGAAAGGAAAGATTCGCACTTAGGAAAAGATGAAGAAGAAAATCCACTCCAAGTTTCTTCCAGTGAGTTATTTCAAGGACAACTATTTCAAACTGCAACAACTCTCCCAAGGGCCGAAATCTGTTGAAGAGTATACTAAAGAATTTAAACACCTACTCTGGAGGTGTGATTTAAAAGAAGATGAACCTCAAACTCTTGTGAGGTATCTTGCTGGCATAAACGACAACATAAGGTATCTAGTGGAACTTCAACCTTATGAAACTCTTGATGAATTGAGCACTTTGGCTAACAAAGTGGAACAACAAAAGAAAAGAAGAGGCAAAGAGACGTCACACAAAACCCCTAGCTCTCAAAGAGCCACATACTCGCCTCAAACTTACACTCCATAAAAAAGCCAAACCCCCTCCCAATCGATCGCCACAAAAACGTCCAACCCTACACCCCAAACCGTGACGAAACCCACACAGGTCACGCCTATGGACAAGAGGAGGTGCTTCAGGTGTCAAAGGATTGGTCATATTGCGTCTGAGTGCCCTAACAAGAGAGCCATCACACTTATGGAGTTTCAAAATACTCTCTTTGAACCTGAACGGGAAGAAGTAGACAAAGAACCATGCGCTGATCATGGGGAACCTACTGATGAGGTTGTAGAAGAACCAGATGAAGGAGAGATGTTGGTCATGACGAGATTTCTTACTAATTCTCCCGTTCCTGAAGATCAACAACAACGGGAAGCCATCTTCCATTCTCGTTGTACTGTGCAAGGGAAAGTCTGTTCTTTGATCATTGATGGTGGAAGTTGTACCAATACAGCTTCCCTTACTATGGTGAACAAGCTTCAACTCCCAACAAGTCCTCATCCCTCGCCGTACACTGTTCAATGGCTCAACCAGGTTAAAGGATTTAAAGTGGATCAACGCTGTTTGGTAAGCTTTTCTATTGGAAAGTCTTATCAAGATTCAATATGGTGCGATGTACTACCTATGGATGCTTATCATATTCTGCTCGGAAGACCATGGTTATTTGACAAGAGCGTTATGCACGATGGAAGAGTAAACACCTATTCTCTCATGGTGAAAAATAAGAAGGTGACTTTTATGATCACTGAACGCCCTGAGTTTAGTGGACATAAGGGGGTCATCATCACCTCGAACCCCAGCCACGACTGGCCCACAAGCAAGCCTACTCTCGTCGTCCCTCACGAGAGCAAGCCTGCCACGCCAACTCCATGTGAAGTCCAGCAACACGTGAACCCTAGTCCTGTTCTAAGGGTCCAAAATCCAGTTGGAAATCTCCAATCCAAGGGTATACTCAATCCTAGCGCCCTAATGCTCACGAAGAAGAAGGGAAATTCGCACCAAGGAACCAACAACCTCAAATACACGGTTCCTATACCAAGAATTGGAGATCTTCGAAGTGGGTACTACATGGTTCGAATCCAAGAAGGGAAAACTGAGTTCAAGACTAAAGGAGATCTCTTTGAAAAGTTAGCCATGTCTTGTGGCCTAACTAACACTCCTACTCTTTTTATAAGATTTATGAACCAGGTTTTGGAGTCCCCTAGTGGCAAGAATGTTGTCGTCTACTATGACAAGAAAAGATGGAAAGTATGGGTCCAAGTGAAGATGAAGGTACGCCCTCCAAGTTTGAGGACAAACTTCTTCCAACAAGAGGGTAATGATGTATTTTGGCCCACGCCAAATACATCCCAAGAGGCCCAATATATTTACCAGAAAGAGAAGCGAGCTATGGAGGAAAGAATGAGTGTAGAGGCCCATAGGCCCATCTATATTGTTGGCTCCTTATGGCAAGAGGATGTCCAAACATCCTAACTACTACAAGGCCACGCCAGAACAAGCCCAAGAAGTCCCCTAGTTCACTATAAGGCCCAAATTCAAAATTCAAGTACATTTCACATTTATGACCATTTCTGTTTTGAATTTTACATTTTTGGACTTTTGGATGTACCTTTATCACTTATAGCTTTTAAGTGTGTTTAGTGTGCTTTATATTATCTTAGTAGTATTTTGAGCTATGTAAGATCCCAAGTATGTTATAAACTTGAGCATCAAGTCATAGGAGTCAAATAGGAGTTTAAATAAGTCTAGAATGTTGTGGTGTGCATGTGATAGTCATGTAGTAGAGTCGATTAAGCGTTAAGATATTATATCCTAGAAAGGGTTGGCTTATTTTCTAACTAATCCATCTTGGATTAGGAAAGCCAATTCATATTAGGATAAGGTTGTTGTAACCAACTCCCCTTAAGATAAGGAGTCCTAGTCCAAAGAGGAGTTTGGAATAGATGGCGCCTAGGATTGATTCTTCTTGGCTTGCAAGCCAAGTTAGGAATCCTAGGAGTTCTAGGATTGAGTCTATTATAAATAGCTAGGCTTGTAGCCTCTCAAAGGCACCCAGCTTTGAATAATGAAAATATCCAAGCTTTTAGCTTACCCCTTGAGTGTTTCGAGAAGAACCTCGTCCAATCTCTTCTATTGTATCTTGGTTTGGCAACCAAGTGGTTAGGAGGAGCTTAATCCTAAACCTAGAAGGTGTTTTTGTAACTAGGTTAAAGGTTAAGTTAGCGTTAGGGTTTCTTTCTTGTGGTGTTTCTGTATCAAGATAGATCTCTTGAACTATCTTGTTATTATCTTTCTATCAATATAGTTAAGATAATTACTTCCTTTATCTTTCTATCAATATAGAAGATAAACCCTACTCTCAACCCTCCCCAAACGTCACCCTCTCCCTCTCATTCGTCCATCCACTCTCTCACACAAATTAGCCTCAACAAACTCCCTCTTTTTCCATAACAAACTCCCAACGACCTTTTCTCTCTAATCCAACAAACTCCCTACCATCAATCAATATTCACCCTAGCTCCACAAAGGCCTCACGCCAACCTCCAAAACTCCCTCCTATTTTCGTCCTTCCCATCCCCACAACCTCCATCAAGATTCCATCTTTCATAAACCCTAGTTCTCAAACAGTCACAAAACAGCCAAATCTCTCAAACCCCTTCTCTTTCTCACGTGAACCACCCTATACTTTGCCCTAATTTCACGTGAAGCCTCCCACTTTTCTGATTGGTTGTACGTCATCTTGATGTGTAATTGATCAAGGTTCAATCTTTGATCTCATTATACATCACAATGTTCCCAAACACAATCCCATCCACCCAAAACACATCCCAAACGCCCTCAAACACGTTTTTATCATTCATCCACCAACATGGCTCACGAGATGTTCCTTATGAGGAGAGTTCTTAGTAACTCAATTGTTTCTAAAGATCAACAACAACGAGAGGCCATCTTTCATTCTCGATGTACTATCAAGGGAAAGGTCTGTTCTTTAATTGTAGATGGAGGAAGCAGCACCAATGTGGCGTCTACTACTATGGTGAACAAACTCCAACTGGAAACGAGTCCTCATCCAAAGCCATACACCATCCAGTGGCTCAATTAGGGCAAAGATTTACAAGTGACTCAACAGTGTTTGGTAAGATTTTCCATTGGCAAATTCTATAAAGATTCTCTATGGTGTGACGTTTTGCCTATGGATGCTTGTCATATTCTGCTAGGAAGATCGTGGTTATTTGAAAGGGGTGTGATGCACAATGGAAGAGCCAATACATACACCTTCTTGTTCCAAAACAAGAAGATAACCCTAGTCCCATTAAAAGCATCTAAACCATCCCAACCCAAGGAGAGTAATCCAAATCTCACCACTTTGACCACTGAACGTCCTGAGTTTAGTGAGAATAAGGAGATCATTCCCTCAGACCTAAACACAAAACCTAGCCATAAAGTGCAACTTCACGAAAACCCTACCCACGAAAACCCTAGCCACAAGAATCCCACAAACATCCACCCTCTCGTCACCCCTCAGTTGGAACCACCTTCTCATATGTTTCAAGAAGAGATGCCACCAGGATTGCCCCCCCAGCGTGATATTCGTCACGAGATTGATCTTATTCCTAAATCTATTCTGCATAACAAGTCTGCATATGACATGAACCCTAGTGACACTGAAGAGGTTCAGAAGCAAATCATTTATCTTCAAAAAAAGGGTATGATCAGGGAGACCCTCAGTCCATGCGCCATCCCTACCCTTATGGTTACAAAGAAAGTTGGGAACCAATGATTGTGCATCAACAAGAGTCCTATCATGTACAGGTTTCATAGAATTAAAGATCTAATGGACGAACTAGGTGGTACCCAAGTCATTTAAGAGACTGATCCAAGAAGTGGATACCTTGATCCAGTTTGAATTCAAGAAGGGGACACTGTTCGGTTTCATTTTGAGCCAAATTAAGACCATAAATTGAGTATTTTTTATTGTAATTTCTTTACTTGATTGGAAAATTAGTGTGATTTACAAGTCAATCAAAATTCTTAGAGAAGTGAAAAAAAGTGGAGAAAAGATGAAAATTTAAGAGAGAATTAGAGAATTGGAAAGAAGATGAGAAGAAGGATTAAAAGAAGCGGCCCAATCGTGCAAGGTCCGGCCCAAGAATGGACGAAAAAGCCAAACGCTACCTGCACCGAAAAAACGCTGGCCGCGCCAAGATCAGAGACAATCAAATTGGCATTCAAACAAAACGCTACCAGCGTTTGACTCATGCATAAGCTTAGCGTTCAAACAAAACGCTAACAACGTTTATAAACGCTACCAAAAAGGCGGAGGATAAAAACGCTGGCAGCGTCGACAAAATGCTGGCAACGCCTCATCCCACCGTCACATATAAATAGAAGACTTCGCCGCAACAGCTCGAGAGATTTTTTTTTAGTTAATTTTTTTAAGGTTTTCTCGTCTCTAGTATTATTGTTCTAGGGTTTAGTTTCATCGTTTTTCTTTTGCTTTTACCTACCGTTATTCTTCGATTGTAATTCACTCGTTCATTCTTTAATGCAATTCAACTTTTCGATTCTTGTTCTTCTCGCTTTTTGTTTCTAGTCTTGTTACTTCGAGTTATTAGTATTAGTTCACAACCAAATCCCAATTTTTAGTGAAAGAGGAGGATTAAGGGTTCACAAATTCTCCTTCCAAGTGAGGATTTGGGGGATTCTTAGTAATCCGAATCACGACTTTTGTTTGTTCGGAAGAGTTCGTGATGCTAGCAAGGGGAGGTAGAGTGAAAAGAAGACTACCGGTATACTCTATTCCCTTAGTTTCATCGAGTCTTTTAATTTTGCTAGTTAAATCGTTATTTTGCATTGCTAGTAGTATGATTTTCTTCCCTGCAATTTAGGTTGTTAGTTGGTAATATTTAATTGTCTCTTTTTATTAATTCTTGCATGATATTGATTTTGCTGAGTGTTCATCTTAATTAATTCCCAGTTCATGTTTGATTAGATTAGGTTTTAATTCTCGCTTCATGTTTGCTTTAGTAATTACCATTTTCAATTCCTGTTTAGTTTAGTTTTATTATTATTTACAGCTTTTTCGTAATTTGAAACCCTACCAAACCAATTCCCTATTAACCTGACACCCTATCCCTGCGGATACGACAACCCTACTTAGGAAACCCGAAATTCTACAACCGAACAGACACTGCTATCAAAACTAAAAGAGATCTCTATGAATGGTTAGACAAGCGGCGGTTGTTGCTGTTGACGAGGCGGGTTTGCTGGCCTCCCTTGGTTGTTTTGATTTCCATCGGGACCTCCCCGGTTCTGTTGTTGCGGCCTTTGGTTCTCATAGTTGCCTCCCCTTATTATAGCCTCCCAAGGTCAACTGAGGACACTGTCTTATGTGATGTTGGGGGGCTTCCATACTTAAAGCATCCTCCCCTTACAACCCTCATTCTACAATCTCGAGCAAAATGCCCAGGTCGGCCATAATTTCGGCAGGTCGGGACATTCGAGGGTGCACGTCCTGAAGACTGATTGTTTTGCCAATTGTTGGGGCGGAACCTCTTCTCTTGGTAGGGTTGAGGTGGGTTGAAACGGGGCGGTTCCTTGTCGTGCATTACCATTTCCATGTCGTGCATTACCATTTCCACAGTGAGGGCAACGTTCAACATGTTGTAGGAGGTGAAATCACGTTATGACATCCGATCCTGAATCTTGTAGTTCAATCCATCCCAAAAGGTGATCCATCCTCAATTGCTCACTAGACACAAGGGCAGGTGCAAACCGAGATAGTTCGATGAACTTAGTGGAGTAAGCGAGTACGCTAAGCTCTCCTTGGTGTAAGTCCATGAATTCCTTCTGTTTCGCCTTCTGAAGGGACATAGGATAAAACTGATCCTTCAGCGCAACCTTAAAATGGTTTCAGCCGAAACACAGTTCGGTCCGCATCTCCTTCACACTGGCCCACCATAGATCGGCCTCCTCCTTCAGGTGGTATGCAGCAAAATCCACCCTTAGCTCCTTAGGACAACTGGTTGTGTCGAAGATCTTCTCAATTTCCCTGACCTAAGTCTTCAAAGATCTTGGGGTCAGCTACCCTAGTGTAAGTGGGCGAGTTAAAGCTATTGACAAGTGGAGGAGCACAGAGGGATCATCTTCCCCTCTCCTCCTTATCGATCCACCACCTTCCTCAGTAGGTCATCATGCTTGTTCAGCATCTCAATCATCAGCATGCTAGCAAGGTGATGTATTACGGGACAAAGAAAGGTTCTTGATCCAGTAATACTCAAATACACGTGCAACCAAAATAGAAGATTGGGTGATTCACGAGATTATGGAAGAAAGAAGAGGGGAAATTCTCGCGAAACAGGTTCTTTTGGGAGGCTATTTTGTCGTGAGGACTTTGTGATTTCAAGAAGAAATAAAGATTGAATCTTGAATGAGAAAAGGGGAGGGAGTGATGTGAGAACGGATGGGGAATATGTTGATGTTGGCGTGTTGTTTAGAGAGAAAGAGGAGAGGAAAAGGTTGTTGGGAGGAGATAGAGGGAGTTTGTTGGAAGTTTGTTATGGAGAGAGAAAAGGGAGGGGGTGGGCGAATTTGAGAGAAAAGGAGGGGGAGTGGACGTTTGTGGGTAGAAAGATAAGGGGATAGGGCTTACCTTAACTATATTGATAGAAAGGTAACAATGTGATTATCTTAACTATATTGATAGAAAGATAATGACGGGATAGATCAAGGGATCTCACTTGAATCCATAAGATAGAAACCTTAGGGCTAACTTGGTCTTCAACCTAGGTTTAGGATCAAGCTCTTCCTAACCACTTCGATGCCAAACCAAGATACAATAGAAGAGATCAATGAGGTTCTTACGAAACACTCAAGGGGTAAGCTAAAAGCTTGATTGTATTCATATTTCAAAAGGGGTTGCCTTTGAAAGGCTACAAGCCTAGCTATTTATACTAATAGAGTTCTATAGGGACTGTGACTCTAGACTTGGCGTGCAAGCCAGTCTAATATGACTAGGAATAGGTCTACTTGGCGTGCAAGCCAAGGTTTCCTATTACTAGACGCCTAACTACTCCAATCTCCTCTTGGATTAGGACTCCTTATCCAAAGGGGAGTTGGTTACAACAACCATATATTAATTAAAATTGGCTTTGGATTAGTTACAAAATAGCCAACCTTATCTAGGATAATAATGATAGCCAAAATTGCGCCTAAGCTACACACCACACGTGACACACATACACACAAACCTTCTAGAATATTCTAGAACACTTTAGAATATTCTAGACTTATTTAAAGTCCTACTAGACTTCTATGACTTGATGCTCAAGTTTATAACTTACTTGGCATCTTACATGACTCTAAAATCTATAAAGATAATATAAATCATACCAAGACAATTAAAAGCTAATAGAAATAAAGTTACATCCAAGATATCAAAATGTGAAATTCAAAACTGAATTGATCTTGAACGTGGGCTTTTGGACGTGACTTGGGCTTCTTGGGCTTGTTTTGACGTGGCCATGTGATCCTTAGGATGTTTGGACATCCTCTGCCATATGATGCACACCATGTGAATGGGCCTTTGGTTCTCTACTTTGAATATAAATCTCCTTATTGGACCGGGCCTAGTTAGATTTCCTTCTTGAAGGACCCTATCTTTATACTTGTACTTCAATTGGGCCTTCTTGATTGGGCTTAGGGGAATTGGCGTGGGCTGATTTACATCGTTCCCCCCTTGTTGAAAGAAGTTTCTCCTCAAACTTGGAGATTCAAGTTCAAAGACCTTGGTTAGCCCAACTGCAATCTCAACATGGATCTGGACCTCCACGTGAGCCATGGTTGCTCCAATGATTCTCACGTGAACCGGTGCCTTCACGTGAACTGTGTTGGTGTGAAAGATTCGATCTTTCTCACTCTTACTATGCATGAATGTGTCCATGACACACTTGCTGATGAGGGACTTCAGAACCTGATTCATAAGTCTCATAATAATAGAAAGAACATAGATTAGGTCACAAGGTGTGATTAACCATACAAGGAGACTTCTTGGACTTTGAATAGCAGTAGTCCCAAATAGAATCTGAACCATGTTGGTTCTTTCATTCTTTGTAATCACTAGGGCATTTGATGCATGAGTTTCCTCCTTAATTGTGCCCTTAGCATGACATAAAGATAGATTTCGAACCCTTAGGTCAGTAGCAGGGTTTACGTGATATTCCACAGACTGGATCTCACGTTGACTGGAGTCTGATGTTGCCTATGCCACTGAGCTCACGTGATAGACGAATGGAGGGAGCTCTTTTGCAGAATTTTCGTGGCTAGGGTCTTCTGGGATGACCTTCTTGTGTTCACTGATCTCACGGCGTTCAGTGATCATGAAAGATATGTGCTTTGAATCATTCTCAGTTGTTGGTGATGTCTTTAGAGTAGCTAATGTAACCTTTTTGTTCTTCACCATCAATGTGTAAGTATTAGCTCATCCATCATGTGCTACGCTCTTGTCAAATAACCATGGTCTCTCAAGCAGAATATGACAGACATCGATAGGTAGTACATCACACCAGATGGAATCTTGATAAGACTTTCCAATAGAAAAGCTTACCAAATAGCGTAGATTCACTTTTAAGCCTTTACCCTTATTGAGCCACTGGACAGTGTATGGCGTTGGGTGTGGGCTTGTAGGAAGTTGTAGCTTGTTCACCATAGTTGTTGAAACTGCATTGGTACAACTTCCACCATCGACGATCAAAGAACAAACTTTTCCTTACACAATACAACAAGAATGGAAGACGGCTTCCCGTTGTTGCTGATCTTCTGAAACTAGAGAGATATTCAGAACTCTCCTCCTAACCAGCATCTCTCCTTGATCTGGTTCCTCCACGACCTCTTCTTCAGATTCGTTGTGACTGGCGTGGGATTCCTCTTCTACATCCGTCGGTTCAGGTTCAAAGAGAGCATTTTGAAATTCTAGTAGCGTGATGGCTCTCTAATTTGAGCACTCCGAAGCAATGTGACCAAGCCCTTGACACCTAAAGCACCTTTTTTTATCCGTGGGTGGGACTGGAACGAACTTAGGAACGGTTTGAGGAGTAGGGATAGGTGTTTTTGTGGCGAACGGATGGGAGTGGGTTTGGCTTTTTTGTGGAGTGTATGTTTGAGGCGAGTAGGGAGTTCTTTGGGAACTAGGGTTCCTGTTTAGCGTCTCCTTGCCTCTTCTCTTCTTTTGCTGTTGCACCTTGTTAGCCAAAGTACTTAATTCATCAAGAGTTTCATAAGGTTGAAGTTCCACCACATACCTTATGTTGTCGTTTAAGCCAGCAAGATACCTCACAAGAGTTGAGGTCCATCTTCTTTCAGATCACACCTCCAGAGTAGGTGTTCGAATTCTTTAGTATACTCTTCAACAGATTTCGTCCCTTGAGAGAGTTGTTGCAGTTTGAAGTAGTTGCCTTGAAATAACTCACTGGAAGAAACTTGGAATGGAGTTTCTTCTTCATCTTTTCCCAAGTGCGAATCTTTCCTTTCCCGGCATTCTGTCGTTTCTTCTGTAGGTTAGTCAACCATATGGTAGCATGCTTTCGCAGTTTAAGAGCAATATACTTGACTTTCTTATCATCAGCAATGTCTTTCAAATCAAAGACTCGTTCGACAGTTTGAATCCAATCAAGAAAGATTTCAGGATCAAGAGTACCGTCGAATTCAAGGATGTCAACTTTGAAGTCGAGTCTTTCTTCCCTTGGAGGACGCCTAGACTGACATGACCTCCTACTTGAGCTAGTAGAGTTCTCAGTTTCGTTGGGGCTGTTGGGGACGACCTCTTCTTCTTCAGGTCCCCGTAGTGTTCTGAACTGTAGGTTCATCTACCGCTTCGGTTGATAAAAAGATAGGCTACTCTTGCTTCCAGTTCAGCCTTTTCCAGCTTCAATTGCCCAATAGCATCTTCACCTTCATTACTTTTGCTTCCAAGCGCCATAGGAAGGAGTTTGGAATGTCAGGTAGACACTGAAGGTTTGAAGGTTAAGTGTTTGGACTTGCAGGTTATGTGTTTAGTATTGCAGGTTTGGCTTTTGGACTTGAAGGTTTGAAGGTTATGTGTTTAGGTTAACTCTGTGGAATTCAGGGTTGCACTCAACAATAACCTCGAGCTCTGATACCACTTTTGATGTATTACGGGACAATGAAAGGTCCTTGATCCAGTAATACTCAAATACACGTGCAACCAAAACAGAAGAGTGGGGTGATTCACGAGATTAGGGAGGAAAGAAGAGGGGAAATTCTCGTGAAAGAGGTTCTTTGGGGAGCTATTTTGTCGTGAGGACTTTGTGATTTCAAGAAGCAATAAAGATTGAATCTTGAATGGGAAAACGGGAGGGAGTGACGTTAGAACGGATGGGGAATATGTTGATGTTGGCGTGTGGTTTACAGAGAAAGAAGAGAGGAGAAGGTTGTTGGGAGGAGAGAGAGGGAGTTTGTTGGAAGTTTGTTATGGAGAGAGAAAAGGGAGGGGTGGACGAATTTGAGAGAAAAGGAGGGGCAGTGGACGTTTGCGGGTAGAAAGATAAGGGGCTAGGGCTTACCTTAACTATATTGATAGAAAGGTAACAATGTGATTATCTTAACTATATTGATAGAAAGATAATGACGGGATAGATCAAGGGATCTCACTTGAATCCTTAAGATAGAAACCCTAGGGCTAACTTGATCTTCAACCTCGGTTTAGTATCAAGCTCTTTCTAACCACTTCGATGCCAAACCAAGATACAATAGAAAAGATCAATAAGGTTCTTAAGAGACTCTCAAAAGGTAAGCTAAAAGCTTGATTGTATTCATATTTCAAAAGGGGTTGCCTTTGAAAGGCTACAAGCCTTGCTATTTATACTTATAGAGTCCTATAGGGACTGTGACTCTAGACTTGGCGTGCAAGCCAGTCTAATATGACTAGGAATAGGTCTACTTGGCGTGCAAGATAAGGTTTCCTAGTACTAGATGCCTAACTACTCCAATCTCCTCTTGGATTAGGACTCCTTATCCAAAGGGGAGTTGGTTACAACAACCATATCCTAATTGAAATTGGCTTTCCTAATCCAATATGGATTAGTTACAAAATAGCCAACCCTATCTAGGATTAAATAGCCAAAATTGGCGCCTAAGCTACACACCACACGTGACATAAACACACACACAAACCTTCTAGAATATTCTTGAACACTTTAGAATATTCTAGACTTATTTAAAGTCATATTAGACTTCTATGACTTGATGCTTAAGTTTATAACTTACTTGGCATCTTACATGACTCTAAAATCTATAAAGATAATATAAATCATACCAAGACAATTAAAAGCTAATAGAAATAAAGTTAAATCCAAGATATCAAAATGTGAAATTCAAAACTGAATTAATCTTGAACGTGGGCTTTTGGACGTGAGCTGGGCTTCTTGGGCTTGTTTTGACGTGGCCATGTGATCCTTATCGATCCACCACCTTCCTCAGTAGGTCATCATGCTTGTTCAGCATCTCAATCATCAGCATGCTAGCAAGGTGATGTATTACGGGACAAAGAAAGGTTCTTGATCCAGTAATACTCAAATACACGTGCAACCAAAACAGAAGATTGGGTGATTCACGAGATTATGGAAGAAAGAAGAGGGGAAATTCTCGTGAAACAGGCTTTTGGGAGGCTATTTTGTCGTGAGGACTTTGTGATTTCAAGAAGCAATAAAGATTGAATCTTGAATGGGAAAGGGGAGGGAGTGATGTGAGAACGGATGGGGAATATGTTGATGTTGGCGTGTGGTTTAGAGAGAAAGAGGAGAGGAAAAGGTTGTTGGGAAGAGATAGAGGGATTTTGTTGGAAGTTTGTTATGGAGAGAGAAAAGGGAGGGGGTGGGCGAATTTGAGAGAAAAGGAGGGGGAGTGGACGTTTGTGGGTAGAAAGATAAGGGGATAGGGCTTACCTTAACTATATTGATAGAAAGGTAACAATGTGATTATCTTAACTATATTGATAGAAAGATAATGACGGGATAGATCAAGGGATCTCACTTGAATCCATAAGATAGAAACCTTAGGGCTAACTTGGTCTTCAACCTAGGTTTAGGATCAAGCTCTTCCTAACCACTTCGATGCCAAACCAAGATACAGTAGAAGAGATCAATGAGGTTCTTACGAAACACTCAAGGGGTAAGCTAAAAGCTTGATTGTATTCATATTTCAAAAGGGGTTGCCTTTGAAAGGCTACAAGCCTAGCTATTTATACTAATAAAGTTCTATAGGGACTGTGACTCTAGACTTGGCGTGCAAGCCAGTCTAATATGACTAGGAATAGGTCTACTTGGCGTGCAAGCCAAGGTTTCCTATTACTAGACGCCTAACTACTCCAATCTCCTCTTGGATTAGGACTCCTTATCCAAAGGGGAGTTGGTTACAACAACCATATATTAATTAAAATTGGCTTTGGATTAGTTACAAAATAGCCAACCTTATCTAGGATAATAATAATAATAATAATAGCCAAAATTAAGTTCACACCATGTGAATGGGCCTTTGGTTCTCTACTTTGAATATAAATCTCCTTATTGGACCGGGCCTAGTTAGATTTCCTTCTTGAAGGACCCTATCTTTATACTTGTACTTCAATTGATCCTTCTTGATTGGGCTTAGGGGAATTGGCGTGGGCTAAATTACATCATTCCTCCCTTGTTGAAAGAAGTTTCTCCTCAAACTTTGAGAGTCAAGTTCAAAGACCTTGGTTAGCCCAACTGCAATCTCAACGTGGATCAGGACCTCCACATGAGCCATAGTTGCTCCAATGATTCTCACGTGAACCAGTGCCTTCACGTGAACTGTGTTGGTGTCAAAGATTCGATCTTTCTCACTCTTGCTATGCATGAATGTGTCCATGACACACTTCAGAACCTGATTCATAAGTCTCATAATAACAGAAAGAACATAGATTAGGTCACAAGGTGTATCTAACCATACAAGGAGACTTCTTGGACTTTGAATAGCAGTAGTCCCAAATAGAATCTGAACCATGTTGGTTCTTTCATTCTTTGTAATCACTAAGGCGTTTGATGCATGAGTTTCCTCCTTGATTGTGCCCTTGGCGTGAAAAACAGATAGATTTCGAACCCTTAGGTCAGCGGCAGGGTGTACGTGATATTCCACAGACTGGATCTCACGTTGACTGGAGTCTGATGTTATCTGTGGCACTGAGCTCACCTGATGGACGACTGGAGGGAGCTCTTTTGCAGAATTTTCGTGGCTAGGGTCTTCTGGGTTGACCTTCTTGTGTACACTGATCTCAGAGCATTCGGTAATCATGAAAGATGTGAGCTTTGAATCATTCCCAGTTTTTGGTGATGTGTTTAGAGGAGCTAATGTAACCTTTTTGTTCTACACTATCAGTGTGTAAGTATTAGCTCATCCATCATGTGATACACTCTTGTCAAATAACCATCGTCTCCCAAGCAGAATATGACAGGCATCGATAGGTAGTACATCACACCAGATTGAATCTTGATAAGACTTTCCAATAGAAAAGCTTACCAAATAGCGTAGATTCACTTTTAAGCCTTTACCCTTATTGAGCCACTGGACAGTGTATGGCGTTGGGTGTGGGCTTGTAGGAAGTTGTTGCTTGTTCACCATAGTTGTTGAAACTGCATTGGTACAACTTCCACCATCGACGATCAAAGAACAAACTTCTCCTTACACAATACAACAAGAATGGAAGACGGCTTCCCGTTGTTGCTGATCTTCAGAAACTAGAGAGATATTCAGAACTCTCCTCCTAACCAGCATCTCTCCTTGATCTGGTTCCTCCACGACCTCTTCTTCAGATTCGTTGTGACTGGCGTGGGATTCCTCTTCTACATCCGTCAGTTCAGGTTCAAAGAGAGCGTTTTGAAATTCTAGTAGCGTGATGGCTCTCTTGTTTGGCCACTCCGAAGCAATGTGACCAAGCCCTCGACACCAAAAGCACCTTTTTTTATCCGTGGGTGGGACTGGAACGAATTTAGGAACGGTTTGTGGAGTAGGGTAGGCATTTTTGTGGCGGACGGATGGGAGTGGGTTTGGCTTTTTTGTGGAGTGTATGTTTGAGGCGAGTAGAGAGTTCTTTGGGAACTAGGGTTCCTGTTTGGCTTCTCCTTCTCTTTTCTTTTTTTTGCTGTTCCATCTTGTTAGCCAAAGTACTTAATTCATCAAGAGTTTCATAAGGTTGAAGTTCCACCACATACCTTATGTTGTCGTTTAAGTCAGCAAGATACCTCACAAGAGTTTGAGGTTCATCTTCTTTCAGATCACACCTCCAGAGTAGGTGTTCGAATTATTTAGTATACTCTTCAACGGATTTCGTCCCTTGGGAGAGTTGTTGCAGTTTGAAGTAGTTGTCCTTGAAATAACTCACTAGAAGAAACTTGGAATGGAGTTTCTTCTTCATCTTTTCCCAAGTGCGAATCTTTCCTTTCCCGGCATGCTGCCGTTTCTTCTGTAGGTTAGTCCACCATATGCTAGCATGCTTTCGCAGTTTAAGAGCAATATACTTGACTTTCTTATCATCTGCAATGTCTTTCAAATCAAAGACTCGTTCGTCAGTTTGAATCCAATCAAGAAAGATTTCAGGATCAAGATTACCGTCGAATTCAAGGATGTCAACTTTGAAGTCGAGTCTTTCTTCCCTTGGAGGATGCCTAGACTGACGTGACCTCCTGCTTGAGCTAGTAGAGTGCTCATTTTCGCTGGGGCTGTTGGGGATGGCCTCTTCTTCTTCAGGTCCCCGTAGTGTTCTGAACTGTAGGTTCATGTGTCTCGCTTCGGTTGATAAAAAAGATAGCCTATTCTTGCTTCCAGTTCAGCCTTTTCCTGCTTCAATTGCTCAGTAGGATCTTCACCTTCATTACTTTTTTTCCAAGCGCCATAGGATGGAGTTTGGAATGTTAGATAGACACTGAAGGTTTGAAGGTTAAGTGTTTGGACTTGCAGGTTATGTGTTTGGTATTACAGGTTTGGCTTTTGGACTTGAAGGTTTGAAGGTTATGTGTTTAGGTTAACTCTGTGGAATTCAGGGTTGCACTCAATAATAACCTCGAGCTCTTATACCACTTTTGATGTATTACGGGACAAAGAAAGGTTCTTGATCCAGTAATACTCAAATACACGTGCAACCAAAACAGAAGAGTGGGGTGATTCACGAGATTAGGGAGGAAAGAAGAGGGGAAATTCTCGTGAAACAGGTTCTTTGGGGAGCTATTTTGTTGTGAGGACTTTGTGATTTCAAGAAGCAATAAAGATTGAATCTTGAATGGGAAAAGGGGAGGGAATGACGTGAGAACGGATGGGGAATATGTTGATGTTGGCGTGTGGTTTAGAGAGAAAGAGGAGAGGAGAAGGTTGTTGGGAGGAGAGAGAGGGAGTTTGTTGGAAGTTTGTTATGGAGAGAGAAAAGGGAGGGGGTGGACGAATTTGAGAGAAAATGAGGGGGAGTGGACGTTTGTGGGTAGAAAGATAAGGGGCTAGGGCTTACCTTAACTATATTGATAGAAAGGTAACAATGTGATTATCTTAACTATATTGATAGAAAGATAATGACGGGATAGATCAAGGGATCTAACTTGAATCCACAAGATAGAAACCTTAGGGCTAACTTGGTCTTCAACGTAGGTTTAGGATCAAGCTCTTCCTAACCACTTCGATGCCAAACCAAGATACAATAGAAGAGATCAATGAGGTTCTTACGAAACACTCAAGGGGTAAGCTAAAAGCTTGATTGTATTCATATTTCAAAAGGGGTTGCCTTTCAAAGGCAACAAGCCTAGCTATTTATACTAATAGAGTCCTATAGGGACTGTGACTCTAGACTTGGCGTGCAAGCCAGTCTAATATGACTAGGAATAGGTCTACTTGGCATGCAAGCCAAGGTTTCCTAGTACTAGATGCCTAACTACTCCAATCTCCTCTTGGATTAGGACTCCTTATCCAAAGGGGAGTTGGTTACAACAACCTTATCCTAATTGAAATTGACTTTCCTAATCCAATAAGGATTAGTTACAAAACAGCAACCTTATCTAGGATAATAATTGCCAAAATTGGCGCCTAAGCTACGCACCACGTGAGACACACACACACACACACACAAACCTTCTAGAATATTCTAGAACACTTTAGAATATTCTAGACTTATTTAAAGTCCTACTAGACTTCTATGACTTGATGCTCAAGTTTATAACTTACTTGGCATCTTACAAGACTCTAAAAATCTATAAAGATAATATAAATCATACCAAGACAATTAAAAACTAATAGAAATAAAGTTACATCCAAAATATCAAAATATGAAATTCAAAACTGAATTGATCTTGAAGGTGGGCTTTTGGACGTGACTTGGGCTTCTTGGGCTTGTTTTGACGTGGCCATTTGATCCTTAGGATGATTGGACATCGTCTTGCCATATGATGCACACCATGTGAATGGGCCTTTGGTCCTCTACTTTAAATGGAAATCTCCTTATTGGACCGGGCCTAGTTAGATTTCCTTCTTGAAGGACCCTATCTTTATACTTGATGTATGGTAGCTCACAAAGATCAGAGTATTGAACTATAATGCATCATACAACTCACATACACACCAGAATGATTGTAATAACAATAGCTAATTGGAAACAATTGGCTGGAATAGAAGACAATCCAATGAGGAAAATAAAGGATAAGCTTGCTTACAGTTGATACAGACACATCACAAATGCAATCAAGGGCAAAGGACTGTCACATTCATGCCTCTACAGACACACCAAAGCATGGATGATCAAGCACAGTTGACACTTGCTAGATTTTTGCCAATATCCAGTGACAGGAGCTGATTTAACCAAGACTGTGAGTTGTAGGACACTCACAAACTTTCAGAGGTTCTAAGACACTCGATAATACTATTGAATAAACACTGAAATCCTTTCAATTTTGGAAACTTCAAAATATAAAGACTGCCTACAATTTTATTAGCAGTTGTTTAATATAAGCTAATCTACTTAATCTCCCTGATTTAATCTAATCTACAAAGCTTTAAAACAAGTACAACTGATTACATCCTAATAATCTCGAGTACAATTAGAAGAAAATAAAAGGGAAAATGCTAGCTAAGCTCTGATTGGACCAAATGCCAAAAGAGTGGCAAAATGGACCAATGAGAGGTTTTCCTGCCTAAGGGGGTAAAAATAATGTTACTGGAAGTAATCTCAACAGGATAGAATTAGGCTGGAAAGGACCAAAATAACCCCTATGGACAGAAGGCATAAGACTTAGCCACAGAACTGGGGTTCTGGAAAAACCGATAACAAACAACCTTGCTGGGATTGTTTGTTTAGGTACTTGAAACTTGTTGTTGCCATGCTCGAACATGCTGGGACTTGGTTTGGACTTGAAAATGACATGAGAAAGAACAAAAAACTCCTAGGGAACCTTAGTTGAATCTTCCTCAATCAACAGATATGACATTAAGAAAGACTGTTGTTTGGACTGTTGTTGCTGGGAACTGGATTTGGTCTGAATGACCAATGCTGCTGGGCTGGATGGTTGTAGGTGCCAAAACTTGCCTCACAAGTGTGTAACAAGCTTGGATGGATGCTGTTGGTGGGTTGGTGGATGTTGGTGAAGTTGTGAACCTCCTGCTGGGTAGCTAAACTACTAAGTCACATGCTGAATGACCTGTTATCCTTGCTGGGATTGGGAAGCCTGCTATTTCTGCTGGAAATGCTTCCTCAGCTGCTGAGTTTGGTAATTCAACATGGTCTCCTCCTTGTGTTGTTGCTCAAAGTGCTGGTGAAGCTCCTATGGATGCCTCCTTTGCTGATGAAGCTGCTGTTGCTTGTTGTTATTCATGATGGTCTCCATCATCCTCCCCAGGTTGAGGAAAGTTTTTCCTCAAACTTGCAAGGTCTTCATCTGTTGGGTAGTATGGTCGAAGATCTGCTGCATTGAATGTTGCTGAACCTCCATACTCTTCAGATAGGTCCAACCTATAAGCATTGTCTCCAATCTTCTCAAGCACTTCAAATGGTCCATCTGCTCTTGGTAGCAGCTTTCCCTTTCTCTTGATGGGGAACCTGTCCTTCCTCAAGTGGATCCAAACTAAGTCTCCTAGCTCGAAAGTGATCTTCTTCCTGTGTTTGTTGGCTGATGTAGACACCTGCTCAGTATACTTGGCAATTTTCTCCTTCACTTGCTAATGAAGCTCCCTGATTTGATCTGCTCTTTTACCTGCTTCAAAACTAAATTTGGCAGAAGTAGTTAGTGGAACTAAATCCAAAGGGGAAATTGGATTTTTACCATAGACTACTTGAAATGGAGAGTAGCCTGTGGCCTTGGATGGTGCCTTGTTGTAAGCAAACTCAGCATGGGGCAAAAGGGTGTCCCATCCTGCTTTATGTGTTTGAATCAGTGCTCTCAATAGGACTCCAAGTGTTCTATTAGTAACCTCTGTCTGTCCATCAGCTTGTGGATGACAAGTGGTGTTGTACTTGAGCTGGGTGCCCAATTTCTTCCATAACGTAACGCAAAAAATAGCTCAAAAACTTGGTATCCCTGTGAGACACCATTGTTTTTGGCACTCCATGCAATCTTACAATCTCCTGGAAGAATAATTCAGCAGCTCTGGTGTCATCAAAAGTGGTGTGGCATGGTATGAAATGTGCCATCTTTGAAAACCTATCAACCACCACCATAATTGAATCCTTCCCTCTCAGAGTTCTTGGCAAACCCACAATAAAATCAAGACTGACATCTTCCCAAGGACTATTGGGAACTGGCAATGGTGTGTATAAACCTTGAGGTAGGCTATGTGACTTAGCCAACTGACATATGTTGTACCTCCTCAATAGATGCTCCACATCTCTTCTCATCTTTGGCCAACTGTAATGCTCTTTTAACATCACCAAGGTCTTCTCAACTCCAAAGTGGCCTGCTAGACTCCCTCCATGAAATTCTGATATCAACAACTCCCTGAAGCTACTCTTGGGAACACACAGTTTGTTTCCCTTGAACAAATAACCTTGGTCTATGTGATACAGACCTTGACGTTGCTGTTGGCACTTCTGATACACCTGTTTAAAGTCTTCATCCTCCTTATACAAAGCTTTCAATTTCTCAAAACCAACAATTCTAGAATCAAGTATATGAAGTAACATATACCTCCTACTCAATGCATCTGCTCCTTTATTCAGCACTCCTGATTTGTGTTGAATCATGAAGTGAAACTGCTGCATGAACTCGACCCAAGCAGCATGTCTGGTGTTGAGCTTGTGTTGTCCTTGAATGAACTTCAAGGCCTCATGGTCACTGTGTAGAATGAACTCTGCTCCAATAAGGTAGTGCCTCCAGTGTTGAAGAGCTCTAATGATGGCATAGAACTCTTTGTCATAGGTGTTGTACTTCCTCTTTGCATCATTGAACTTCTCACTGAAATAGGCAATTGGCTTGCCCTCCTACTGCTCTTATGCAACTCCTGAAGCATCACATTCTACCTCAAATTTTGCTGAAGCTGGGTAGTGCTAAAACTGAGGCTGAAGTAAGCTTCTCCTTGACTTCTTCAAAGGCTTTCTAGGTTGCTGTTGTCCAAATAAAGGACTTCCCTTTCACCACTTCAGTCATTGGGGCCAAAATGGTGCTGAAATTTTTGTCAAATCTTCTGTAAAATGAAGCCAGGCCATGGAAGCTCTTGACTTGCTGAATAGAAGTAGACACAAACCACTCCCTAATTGCCTTGATCTTCTCCTCATCAACTTGGATATCTGCTGTTGTCACAATGTACCCCAAGAAGTTCACTTTGGATGTAAAGAAGTGACACTTCTTGAGATTTCCAAACAACTGCTCCTTGCTCAGAATTTCTAAAACCTCCTGCAAATGCTTTACATGCTCTTGCTCAGACCTGCTATAGACAAGAATATCATCAAAGTACACAACAAAATTCTTGCCTATGAGTGGTTTCAAGACCTGATTGATGAGTCTCATGACTGTAGATGGGGCATTAGTCAGGCCAAAAGACATGACCAACCACTCAAACAAACCTCCCTTGGTCTTGAATGCTGTTTTCCACTCATCTCCCTCATAGATCCTTATTTGGTAATATCCACTCCTCAAATCTATCTTAGAAAAGACAGCTGACCCATGTAACTCATCCAACATATCTTTAAGCTTTGGTATGGGGTACCTATACTTGATTGTGATCTTGTTAATAACCCTGCAATCTATGCACATCCTCTGACTTCCATCCTTTTTAGGGACTAACAAGGCTGGTACAGCACATGGACTCAGACTTTCCCTAATCAATTCCCTTTTCCAACAACTCATCCACCTGCCTCTGTATCTCATTGGTATCTGCTGGTGTCATCCTATAAGCTGGCTTATTAGGCAACAATGATCCAGGCACTAGGTCAATTTTGTGCTAGATATCCCTTTTTGGTGGCAAACCAAGTGGCATTTCATCAGGAAACACATGCTGAAACTGTTGAAGTAAGGGGTAGGAATAAGGGGTGGTTATTTTGTGGGGCTGGGGTTTCTTCAAGGTCTAGAAGGATTAAGTCTCTTTGTGTTTGCTAAACTCATGATGATCAGATAAAAGCAACACATCAAGACTAGGTTCAAGAAACACAGGTTCTTGGATTTCTTGGCTAACTGTGAGGGTTTCATGGGGGTAAGAATGATCTTTTTGCGGTTCATGGTAAGGGTATATGTATTGGCTCTACCACAATAACTCACTGATCTATCATACAACCAAGGTCGACCCAAAAGCAAATGACATGCATCCATTGGCAAAACATCACATCAGACCTTATCTTTGTATGACTACCCAATTGAAAAACTAACAAGGCATCTAGTAGAGATTTGGATACCTTTCCCTGAGCCAAGCCACTGAATGGTGTATGGAGCTTGGTGGGGCTTGGTTGCCAGGCTTAGGTTCTTCACCATGGTGCTGGAGGCTGCATTGGTACAGCTCCCACTGTCTACAATCATCGAGCATACCTTCCCTCCAATGGTACACCTTGTATGAAAGATATTCTCCCTCTGCTCTTCTGCTTCTTCTACTGCTGAGCTACTTAGAACTCTTCTGATCACAAGCATTTCTCCCTCATCTGGACATTCTTCTATAGCATCATCATCACAAACTGGATCATGTTCAGGCTCTTCATAATCCTGTTCTTCTCCTTGCACATGTTTAGGATCAATAAACAAAGCTGCTTGGTACTAAGCAAGAGTAACCATTCTCTTGTTTGGACATTCAAAGGCAATGTGCCCTAGTCCTTGACACCTAAAACACCTTCTCTCTGGGTAGGTTCTGCTGATAGGGGCTAGGGTTCTTTGTGGAGAATTTTGTGGCTGATTTTGTGGGGGTCTTGGGGTTGGATAGGATCTTTATGGGGGATTGTAGGGTTTGTAAGGATTTGGCTTAGCTGGGGCTTAAGGTTTGGCTGGGTATCTGCTGTTGTACTCTTTCACTCTAGCCTTCTTCTGTTGCTCCACTTTATGAGCTAAAGAGCTTAACTCATCAATTGAATCATAAACTTACAACAGCATTCTTGATACTTCAATTTAATCCTACAAGATATCTGATATAAGTTTGCACTTCATTCTCTTGCATATTACACTTCCAAAGCAAGTGCTCAAACTCCTTTGTATAGTCTTCCACAGATTTGTTTCCCTGTACTAAATTTTGTAGCTTGAAGTAGTTTTCCTTCATATAGTTATCTAGAAGGAACTTCTCTTTCAATTTCTGACTCATCTCATTCCAAGTTCTCACCCTGTCTTCTCCAATCTCCATTCTCCTTCTCTGCAGATTAGTCCACCAAGTGGAAGCATATCTTAATAGTTTTAAGGCTACTAGCTTCACCTTATTCTCTTCTGAAACCTCCTTTAGGTCAAAAACCCTTTCTACTGTCTGCAACCAATCTAGGAAAACATCAAGATCTAACTCCCTTGCATACTCAGGTATATCAATCTTGAAATCTAACTTCTCTATCCTCCTGTATTCCCTCCTTTCTTCCATCTCACTGTTTTCTTCTGGTTCACTAATGCTAGGTGATCTTCTAACTCTTCTCCTCCTTCTGTGTGTGGGTCTAGGACCTAGACCTCCTCTCCCTGTCCCACTAAAAGGATTCTCACCTTCTCCCTCATCCATCTCTTCATCAGTCTCCCTATTTAACTCATTTCTATGCAATCTCATATAATACTGCAATTGCTCACTCAAGAATTTCATTTTCTGCTCTACTTCTTCCTTTTCTTTTAAGGTCTGTTCTAAGACTTCCTGTGGTGTTTTGTTAGTTCCGACCATTTCAAACTGTACAAACAACACACTCCAAAATGAAACACAATGCTCTGATACCAAGATGATGTATGCTAGCTCACAAAGATCATAGTATTGAACTAGAATGCATCATACAACTCACATACACACCAGAATGATTGTAATAACTATAGCTAATTGGAAACAATTGGCTTGAATAGAAGACAACCCAATGAGAAAAATAAAGGATAGGCTTGCTTACAGTTGATACAGACACACGACAACTGCAATCAAGGGCATAGAACTATCACATTCTTGCCTCTACAGACACACCAAAGCATGGATGATCAAGCACAGCTGGACACTTGCTGGATTCTTGCCAATATCTAGTGACAGGAGCTGATTTAACCAAGACTGAGAGATGTAGGACACTCACAAACGTTCAGAGGTTCTAAGACACTCGAGAATACTATTGAATAAACACTAATATCCTTTTATTGCTGGAAACTTCACAATATAAAGACTGCCTACAGTTTGATTAGAAGTTACTTAACATAAGCTAATCTGCTTAATCTACCTGATTTAATCTAATCTACAAAGCTTTAAAACAAGTACAACTGATTACATCCTAATAATCTCGAGTACAATTTGAAGAAAATAAAAGGGAAAATGCTAGCTAAGCTCTGATTGGACCAAATGCCAAAAGAGTGGCAAAATGGACCAATGACAGGCTTTCCTGCCTAAGGGGGTAAAAATAATGTTACTGAGGTAATTCCCGCGCAATTGTTAACCTGGAAGTAATCTCAACAGGATAGAATTAAGCTGGAAAGGACCAAAATAACCCCTATGGATAGAAGGCACAAGACTTAGCCACAGAACTGGGGTTCTAGAAAAACTGATAACAAACAACCCTGCTGGGATTGTTTGTTTAGGTACTTGAAACTTGTTGTTGCCATGCTCGAACATGCTGGGACTTGTTTTGGACTTGAAAATGGCATGACAAAGAACAAAAAACTCCCAAGGAACCTTGGTTGAATCTTCCTCAATCAACAGATATGACATTGAGAAAGACTGCTGTTTAGACTATTGTTGCTGGGAACTGGATTTGGTTTGAATGACCAATGCTGCTGAGCTGGATGGATGTAGGTACCAAAACTTTCCTCACAAGTGTGTAACAAGCTTGGATGGATGTTGTTGGTGGGTTGGTGGATGTTGGTGAAGTTGTGAACCTCCTGCTGGGTAGCTGAACTGCTGAGTGACATGCTGAATGACCTGCTGTCCTTGCTGGGATTGGGAAGCCTGCTATTTCTATTGGAAATGCTTCCCCAGCTGCTGAGTTTGGTAATTCAACATGGTCTCCTCCTTGTGCTGATGATGAAAGTGCTGGTGAAGCTCTTATGGATGCCTCCTTTGCTGATCAAGCTACTGCTGCTTGTTGTTCTTCATGATGGTCTCCATCAATACTTGTACTTCAATTGGGCCTTCTTGATTGGGCTTAGGGGAATTGGCGTGGGCTGACTTACATCACAAGGTCGTTCCCTGGTGTTGTTTTACTCGACCTTGATATCAAATGAGCATAACGTTGGCGTAGTTCAGTCGCGGTTTGAGGGCGCTGTTCGGCCCAGTTGGTGTATGCTCTCGGGTAACATTATTGGAGTGAGAACCGTTCGTGTCTGACATCCTGATTCAAAGGGTTGATTTAGACTACTTAAGGTTTAGTCTCATAGTGTAAATCACCAATTCTAAGGATAAGCTATTCAATCTAACTATCTCATAAAAGTACAAGGCAAGTATAAACTGTAAACATACTTCAACAAATAAAGTCAAGTAATAGCATAATATTTCACATACTCTTTCATTGCACATCATTCTGTAATGCCCCGACCCCTCCCTGGCCGCGAACATTACCGATAACTGCTTCAAGGATCGCTGACTGGCCCCACAAATCACCACGAGTCTTACCAGCATGCTTCGTCCTCGCTTAGACGCTTCTTGGGAAAACTTCCCAGGAGGTCACCCATCCTGAGACTACTCCCAGCCAAGCACACATAAGTGAGGAGTTCCTAACGGATGAGCTACCATAAAAGAATGTGCAGCTTGGTGATATAAGTAGTCATTTCAATCCTTTTAAGCCACACTTTATCCATATACCCGGGTGTTACAAACATCCCCACTTAAGCGCATAACATCCTCGTTGTGCCACAATCCACTCCACAATCTTTGCCCTGCTAGGTGACTGCCCATGGCTCTCCTGCCCACTAGCGCAGCTCACAGTCGCGGGTCGGCTCTGATACCATCTGTAATGCCCCGGAAATTCAATTATAGAAAGTCAAAGTAAAACTAACGTTAACAGAAAAATTTCAGCGGAAGTCTCAACTCTTATTAGGGCGTCACTGCCGTATCCCCGGAGGAATACAAAGCAAGAAGGGAAACTAATAACCGTTCAACTATAACATACTGAACAACTTCAAACTTAGAAATTAAACTCAACGTGACTAACTTCAAGTCTTTCTGAAAGAACACAATATAAATAACAACTTCTAAACACGCCATCCTTACTTTTAATTCCCGTTCCCAGCATACAGATCTTCACCTGAAAACAAAACATTACAAAAATGAGGGGGAAATCTCAGTAATGTCTACCCCTAACCGTTAAAAACAATTCAAATGCATTTCAACTTATTTAAGGGAGAGGGAACAAGTCAAACCGTTTCACAAACCTTTAACCCTTATAACTGTTTTCCTCAACCCAACCAATTCAATTTTATTATGCGGGCGGGATACCGTGTCCCTTAATGTAACATTCGCCCACCAAAGGCATCAAAATAATCGCCCACCAAAGGCATCAAAACATTCGCCCACCAAGGCATATCGAAACATTTGCCCACCAAATGCATCATAACATTCTCCCACCAAAAGCATATTAAAACATTCGCCCACCAAAGGCATCATAACATTTGCCTACCAAAGGCATAGCAAAACATTCTCCCGCCAAAGGCATATCAAAACATTCACCCACCAAAGGCATCATAACATTCGCCCAGCAAAGGCATATCAAAACATTCGCCCACCAAAGGCATCATAACATTTGCCAACCAAAGGCATATCAAAACATTCTCCCACCAAAGTCATATCAAAACATTCGCCCACCAAAGGCATCATAACATTTGCCCACCAAAGGCATATCAAAACATTCGCCCACCAAAGCATCACAACATTCGCCCACCAAAGGCATCAAACATTCGCCCACCAAAGGGATCGTAACATTCGCCCACCAAAGGCATCAAACATAACCCGATTATTGTTTCACTTTCAATTATTAGTATCTTATGCAGCTCGGCTCACAGCTCTCAAGTCAAACCCAACCTAGGTTATTAAAACCAGTAAGAAACCCACTAATAAAAGACCATCCAATTTCTCAACTCGTAAATCAAAGTCTAACAATTACAAACAGTTATCCAAAACAGATGGTCACATTTCAGCATAAAGTCCCCTTTCGGGATACGATTCTCAAAACAGATTAGAAAACAATAAAACACATTTAAAGAGCATCCCAGTGGGGATTAGAGCATAGACATTACCTGGTTAGCTTCACTTCACAACAAAAATGAACACACTTGTGCTCACTAACGACGCGAATTAGCTCAGGCCTAAAATAGAAATAATTATTCTAATCAAAATGCGCCCTTCGAAGTTAGTATTAATTACCTTCTATCTAACCCTCCCCTAGGAACACTATAGGTTCCCATCATTCATGAATTTACACTTTAAATTATCCAACACATTTCAAGCACTCACATAATAAAACCAGATCAACATTTTGACTCAACAACACATTCACTAATAATTAATATCAACAAAATATATTACAACATCCACATAAAAAGGGTCTTAACTTGACGTCCCGACATCCTATGAGTCTAGTTTTAGACTTTTCAGAAACCTCGCGATGCCTACTAAAACTCTTATGTTGAACTTGAGACCACAAACACCCTCTAAGGTCCTCAAAAACGGTCATCAATCCAAACTGTCTAGATCTGACCTAGGTCTGGTAATCGGGGTATAACTGTACTTATCGTGCTGACCCGTTCTTTACACCTTATCGAAACTGTCCTGTTCCCAGTTCCCATATAATTGGTAATTTCGGTTCTAACTTTCACCATTCGATCCCGGGGTCCTAATGTGGGCTTAAAACAGTGACTACGGGTAAGGGTATTCAATCTAATCCAACCAAGGTCCAAACATCAAACTTCCTACCATAAAAACCAAATTGTACAACATGAAAACAACTTTAATACTTTTTCTAAACCTAAAAGCATGCATGAAAATAATATTAACATCATCCTAAACATGAGTTATATAACATACTCTTTCAATACCCTATAATAACATCATGGATGATCAAAGAACGTGAATTTCTTAAACGAGGTATAAGAAAGAAAAAGAGAACATGTGAATGAAATATAAGGGACGTATAAACACTTAAACTAATAATCAAGAATCACAACAACTAATTCTTTTTTTAAGATTTAATCAAGAATCATGAAAATTAATAATCAAGAATCGTATTTTAATAATTTAACCAATCTAAACTTAATTAACATGATTAAACATAATATTAAACACCTAAGAGCGTCAAAGAAAACATATGAATACTTAACATAACGAGCAAGAATAAATCTCGATAATTACACATCCCAATTCGTACATACAATAATAGTATTATCTAAAACCCTAAACAATGATTTACAAGAAATCAATATACATCGTATATAATCTAACATTAGTAATTTAAACTACAATAGTTACATACTTACTATACCAAATTGTATCCTAAAATTTACACGTAGCAAATTAGAATACAAGGAGAAAATACCATGAAAAGATAATAATACAAAACAAGGCAAAATTTAATTACAACCAGAATTAACAACTTAATAATTTACACACTTAACTTCATAATACAAGATTAATAAGAAGAAGAATATTGATAAATGTAAATACTAAAGAAACCAGAAAACAGAAGAATTAAAAGAAAGAAAATTCAAAAATGAAGTTAGGGTTTACGTAAAAAGGGTCTGGCGCCAGTGGTTTCCGGTGACCAGGGCGGTGATAGGGGTGGCGACCGGTCAGGAGGTGGCCGCGGGTGGTGTTGGTGGCGTGGTTGAGTCACGGCAAGTAGGGTTCGTAAGACAACACAACAGCAACTTCAGGTCCCTCGTTCTGGGCGGCGTCGACGACGGCTTCGGCGGGCAGCGACTCCGGCGGCGACTGCGACTCCGGCAGCGAGGGCAAGAGCGGCGGTTGCGGTGGTGCGAGCAAGGGTGTGCGACAGTCCAGAGGCGAGAGAGAGAACAAATCGGGAGAGAGAAAGTGAGATAGAGAGAGAAGGCGGTGGTTGCTGCGACGGTTTCCGGCGACCCACGGTGGACAGCGCGGTGGTCTGGCGCCGATTGCAGAGAGAGAGGGAGAGGTGTAGGGTTAGGGTTTGAGAGGAGTTTAGGGTTTGAGAGGGGAAAACTAGCTTTTATATTAAACAATTAGGGACCAACTAATACTACTCTTAATCCTAATCCAACCCAATAAAATCAGATTTTCTGGGGAAAAAAAAGCTAATAACAATAATAATAATAATAATAATAATAATAATAATAATAATGATTATAGTAATAATCACATAACAAATACTAGCAGTGTAAAATATCGAGAATTATGTGTGTTATACTATTTTGTGATAAAATATATGTGTTAAACTTATTAATATTGAAATATACAACTTTCACACACACACACATATAGATGATATATTAGGAAATATTAGTTACATAATTTATTTTAATTTAGTTAAATAAAATATAATTATGAATATGAAAATAAAATTAACAACAATGTGTTATAATTTTTTCCATAGACACATACACTAAAAGAACAATAGTAAATATTTCTATTGTTAGATTTTTATTAAATATGATGTTATCATAAAATAATTAAAATAATAATCAAGCATTAATATTTAGTAGTGAATAATAATACTCATAATTAAAAAATAATTACTAATTCTAAAATTTAATACTATGTCAAACAAAATCACGATATCAATCAAAACATAGTTGCATTTCTTTTTCATAATAAAGAGAGGTTAATTATTATTTTTCAATAAAAACTATTGTTTGGGAAAATTCACTAAGACCATTAAAAATATGATAAATAATGGAACTATTTCATTTTTTTGTGAGATGAAAGGTGAAATAGAGGGAATTTAATAATATTGAATTTCAAAAATAATGTGGAGTAAATTATTTATATTAATTCTTATTTAACAGTGAAAAAATGCTGTAGTATCTTTGTTCATATATTTTCATCATACAAATATTTTTGAATACTAATTTAAATTATATATATCAAAATATACTAATTAAAAAACTATATACATACATACATATGGGCGCGCGCATATATATCTCTCTTTCTTTTTTAATTTCTCTCCCTCTTTTTCTCTCTTGCTGTTGTCGTGCCGCCGCTACAGCCACCAGGAGACGTCATCACCGGTCACGCCGCCACCACCTAGTCGTCGTCCGTGCCACCGCCACATCACCGGAGGCAGTCGCTCAGCAGCCAGATGCGAGGAAACCGAGGCCTGCTGTGGTGGTTTTGGTGCGAACTATACTGTCGCGAATCAAGCCGCGCCGCCAACGTCCACCGTCGTCTATCACCTGCCGCATGATCTGCCGGATTCCCCGCTGATGCCGCCGCCTCTGACCCTACCTCCGTCGCTCTTCCAATCTCCGGAAAACCGCCGCCCTAAACCTCTAACGTAAAACCCTAATACAGTTTTAAAACTTTCTTCTTTTATTTCTTGTTTTTCTGTTTTGGTTATTATTATTAATTCTTGATTTAAATCTTTTAATTTGGGTAATTAAGGTTGTAAATTATTAAGTTGTTATTTGTAGCTAATTTGTTCTTGTGTTGTATTATTTACTTATAATTCTTGTCTAAATTATTATGTGCAATTTTATTTTCTAATTGGTGTATTAGGGTTTGTAATAATTATAGTGAAATTATTAATGTTCAATTGTTTAATGTACCTTAATTTCTTGTGAAGCATGTTTAGGGTTTTAGATAATACTATTATTGTATGCACGAATTAAAGAGTTTAATTATCTAGATTAATTCTTGATTTTTTTTGTTAAGTATTCGCATCTTTCTTTAATTCTCTAGGGTTCAATCATGTTTAATTTTATGTTTAATTTTGTTAAATGAGTTAGGTTGATTGAATTACTAAAGTTCAATTATTGTTTATTAATTCATGATTCTTGATTGAATCTTGTAAAAAGAAATTAGTTGTTGAGATTCTTGATTGGTAGTTTAAATGTTTTCTTTATATTTCATTCACATGTTCCTTAGTTCTTTCTTGTATCTTGATTAAGAAAATTCATATTTTATAATCACCCATGTTGTTATTATAGAACCTTGAAATAGTTTATTGTAGAATTCATGTTTAGGATAATGTTTTTATTATTTCATGCATGCTTTTCGGGTTAGTGAAAATATTAAAGTTGATTTCATGTTTTACAATTTGGTTTTGGTGGTAGGAAATTTGATGTTTGGAACTTTGTTGGATTAGACTAATTACCTCGGACCTTAGTTACTTTTTTAAGCCCAAATTAGGACCCTGGGATCGAATGGTGAAAGTTAGAACCGAAATTGCAAATTAAATGGGAACCGGATGCGGGACAGTTTTGTTAGGGTCTAAAGAACGGATCACCATGAGAGTTATAGTCATCCTTTGATTAAATCCCTTTAAACTGAAGGTTCTCTTAGATGTAAGCTTTCATAGGAATTTTGCGGATCGGACTTTGGAGTTATATAGGTCGCGTTATACCCCGATTACCAGACCTTTGTCAGATCTGGACAGTTTGGAATAATGACCACTTTTGAGGACTATAGGAGGTGTTTTTGGTCTTGAGTTCAACATGAAAGGTTTAGTAGACATCCCGATGTTTCCGAAAAGTCTAAAACCAGACCCATAAGATGTCGGGAAGTCAAGTTTTGATCCTTTTTATGTGGATGCTGTAATCTGTTTTGTCGATGTTATTTATTAATGAAAGTGTTGTTGAATGAAAACGTTGTTTTGATCTTGTTATGTGATTACCTGGAATGTGTTAGGTGATTTAAAGAGTAAATTCATGATTGATAGGAACGTATAGTGTTCCTAGGGGACGGTTAGGTAGAAGGTAGTTAATACTAACTTTGATGGGTGCGTTTTGATTAGAATAATTATTTTTATTTTAAGCCCAAGCTAATTCACGTCATTAGTGAGCTCAAGTGTGTTCGTCTTAGCTATGAAGTGAAGTTAACCAGATAATGTCTATACTCTAATCCCCACTGGGATGCTCTTTAAATGTGTTTTAATGTTTTCTAATCTGTTTGAGAATTGCATTCCGAAGGGGACTTTTGTGGAAATGTGACCATCTGTTTTGGATAACTGTTTGTATTTGTTTGTGCTTTGATTTTATTGAGTTGAGAAATTGGATGGTCTTTTATTAGTGGTTTTATTTTTGGTTTTGATAACCTGCGTTGGGTTTGACTTAAGAGCTATGAGCTGAGTTGTGCATAAGACACTAATAATTCAAAGTGAAACTTTAAGCGGGTTTATTGTTTTGATGCCTTTGGTAGGCGATTGTTTGGCGGGCGATAACCGTGAGACCAGGATTTGGTATCCTGTATGGGTTATGTATCAGGAGATCAGGGTTTCATCCCTGACATAGGATAGATTATTTTTTGATGCCTTTGGTAGGCGCTTGTTTGATGCCTTTGGTAGGCGATTGTTTTGATTCCTTTGGTAGGCGATTGTTTTGCGGGCGATAACCCTGAGACCAGGATTTGGTATCCTGTATGGGTTATGTGTCAGGAGATCAGGTTTCATCCCTGATATAGGATAGATAATTTTTGATGCCTTTGGTAGGCGATTGATTGTTACTTTAAGGGATTTGATATCCCGCCCGCATAATGAAATATGGATTGGTTAGGTTGAGGAAAACAGTTAAGGGATTAAAGGTTTGTGAAATGTTTTGACTCGTTCCCTCTTCCTCAAATGAATTGGATTGAACTTAACTTGTTTTTAACATTAGGGGTAGACATTATTGAGATTTCCCCCTCATTTTTGAAATGTTTTGTTTTCAGATGAAGATCTACATGTTGGGGACGGGAATTAGAAGTGAGGACGTCATCGTTAATTACGTTACATTTCTTTTCTAAGAAACTTGAAGTTAGTTTTGAGTTTTATTTTCCAAGTATGAGTTTGTTAGTTGGTTTACAGTTGTCAGACAGTTGTAGTTTTTCTTCTCGCCTTGTATTCCTTCGGGGATACGGCAGTGACGCCCAATAAGAGTTTGAGTCTTCCGCTAAATTTTTCAGTTAACGTTAGTTTGAATTTGACTTTTCTATAATTGAATTTCCGGGGCGTTACAAAATGGTATCAGAGCTCTGGGTTGTGACCTAGTAGCTCCTAAGTGTCCCTTAGGTTTAGTTAAACCTTAGGAAGCTAAAATCGGAGTGTGAGTGTAGGTGTGGGTTGGGTTGCATCAGTTTGACTATTTCTTCATGTTTCTATTAATGTGCTTTATTTTCAATATTTTTTTCAATATTTTTTTTTTCTCGTACCAAGATGTATTATGCATGAAGCTAATATTATTTGTGGAGTATGATGTTGAGTATTTGGGAATATTATGTTCGATTGAAACTCTCGGGTATGTCTATTAAACACTTTGGGTTTAGTTAAGGCTTCAAATTGTATTTATGGGGTCTTGGAGTATGGACTATGATGATTGGGAATGTACTTTGAATTATGGACCTGGGGAATACTTGAAAAAATCCTAGGCAAAGTTGACCTTTGTTTGAAATATTTGATTTTGGGGTTAAATGAATGTTTGTTATTAAACGCGATTCTTTCTAAGTCGAGGTCTTGGGTTAAAGGAATCTTTGTAAGGAAAGTGTTTGTACAGACCGAGTTGAGGGGTATAGTTAAAGTGAAGGTCTTGTGCTTAATCTCATGGTTATTTTGATTTTAGGTGGTACGCTAAGTTGGAGACTTCCCATAAGATTGAATGAACATAGTTTCTTTGAAGTATTGAGAGCTAATGAAGGGCTTCAGAGTAATATTTGGATTATATTTGGTTTTGGTTAGGATCTCAAGTTTCAAGGACCACTTTTAAGGGAAAAAGAAATTGATTTTGGGATAAAGGTTGAGATGAATATTTTGTTGATGATCGTACGTTTAAATTGGACTCGTGGATATCAATTATGAGACTTCAAGCTAAGGATTAAAACTAATTTTGGTTTTCAAGGTATTGAAGTAGGTGAATGTTTTTAAGGTACTGTTGAGCTAAGTAAGATCTTTTAAGGTTATTGTATTTTAGGGATCTTACGTTGTATTACAAAGGTCTATGGATCAAGGAACATTAGGAACTGTGTGGTGAAAAGAAAAATCTTCAGCTATGTGATGGTTGAGGGCGCCGTTATTGAGACGGAATAGTGCAATTGTTATTATATTATCTACAAGTTAGGAAGTTGTCTTGGTGATTAGATCTTTAAGAAAAACAAAGTGATACTTTGAAAGGGTCTTATTCACTATGGGATGGAGATGTAGTGGATCTGTAACTATTTGATTTTAATATTTCTCCATTGAATGTTTAAAGTGATTTTCTGTTGTACATCACGATTCAGGGTCTTATATGCTTACTGTCATCGATATATATGCAAACATGTGAGTCTATGTACGTAACTGTCTATTCCCTATTGCGAGCCTTTTATTTATGATTGTGTACATGAAGTGAGTCGATCGTCTGAGAAGTGCGCATAACCCATGATGAAAGCTGCAGGTATTTGATGTCCACAATACTGTCTGAATCCCACCTGGTTAAGTTCTGTATGAATATCATTGGATTGGCCTGTGTGAATATTTTCTGGGATAATCTATTTACATTTGATGAATCTGTGGAAATATTAGTTGATCGAATCTATTGAGTACCATCCAACTGAGTTCGTTTGATTATCGCATGTTTATTGGAGCAATTTCTTTCTTTGATTTGTCAATCTCTATTGATGGTGATGTCTATTATCCAGAACTATTAGGGAAGAAATTAGACGTAATGAGTATGTAGTGCTTAAGATATTGGAGGAGCTGAGTACGTGAATCTTTGGATCAAATATGGTTACTTATATTGGTTATGGAGTTTACTGTTAATGGAAGATGAATGACGAGATGTACGAAGCAGGTTATTGTCTAACACAGGTCCCTATACTCTTTGTGCTTGACACATGTGGTGAAAGTGATTAGTACCACAGTTAGTGGTTTCAAAATAGAAGTGGTGATTAAGAATGACTTGGATGGGTTAAGTACGTGAAAAATGTTAAGTTGCACTTGAGTATAACTTGAAATGGCAATATTTGGAGTCAAATAGATACTATAAAGGTTTATCGGGTTAAGCTCGATTCTTGTTTGAGGCATTGGTTGGTGTAGATTATTCGAGTTTCGAGGACGAAACTCATTTTGAGTGGGTTGAGAGGGTAATGATGGGCGAGTGCTAGTTCTTGTTAGGTATCTGTAAGTTAAGTGAGAAGTCTCTTTTGGCCTAGTTAAGTATTTTGGAGCTAAAGGGTGATTTGACAAATTAATTACAGTATTGATATTGTGAAGGGTAGTCGAGCTTAGCTTTTGGTCTTTCTAATTGACGAAAACATAAGGCTTAATTACCATTTAAGGCATCATGTTAGTACTTGACACGTGAGGACTATTTTTTTTTTGGGAACCTCTATTTCTCATAAGGATAATAAGGTTGTCTTGAGGAAACTATGTCATATCGGTACAGATATCCGCAGATAGTCTTGTGTTGGTTGATATAATAGTGATCTTAATAATGGAAGGAAGTAGAACCTCATAGTTAAGTTAGAGGAAAATTAGACATCCTGGTTTTATTTAGTGTTATAGATGGAAACTGTTGAGAAACCACCCTTATTTTATGCTACCTTGGTTCGGAAGAAAAGGTTTGTTTATGAGGAGGAATTAGTGGGATCGTATAACATTTTGGGTGTTCGTAATTATCAGTTTGGTGTGTTCTAAAGATCTTATTTCATGATATTAGAATATCGATAATGGGGAGATTAGGGTAAAGTTGGATTTAGACTTGGTTATAAGTTGTTGAGTCTACTGGGGACGTTCATTGTGAGAGCGACTATAAGCAATACCTCTGGGGAATGGGGTGTGTGTCTTTTTCCTTGTTTCATTTTGTGTTGAAATTGCTTTCTTATTTGTTATTGACATATGTTGGATGGTATATTGCGGCGTTTGTTATGAGCATGAGGCTCTAGCTTCTCTTAAAGACCCAAATCCCGAGGAGGATGTGAAATACAGCCCTGAGGAGGGCCTGGAGCCAGAAGAAGACCTTCGATGAGAATTCGGTGCCTAAAAGAAGACTTGACATAAGAGGAACAGCCGTAGGAGATTCTAGATTGCTGAGAGAAGTCGCTTCTCAGAAAGACTGTCCTTCTAATACCATGTTATGCGCCACAATTGAAGCAATTTAGGAAGCCATGGAAGATATAGGATCGGACAATCAACACATATTCAACACATAAGATGCATCGAGTTTCGAGGACGAAAATCTTTTGAACAGGGTAATGATGTAAAACCCCGAAATTTTGGTGAGCGCCATCGTTACTTCCGTCTGGCAAACCGTTGGTTTCGAGTTTAAGTTTCGAGGACGAAACTTCTTTTAAGGAGGTAATGATATAAAACCCCGAAAAATCCAAAGATGTTGACCGTGACGTCGTTAGTAAATTAGGTTTGACTTCGTTATTTATTATTATTCGTTTATGTTTATTTCTGCTAACACTTGAGCTCGTAGGATCGTTGATGGACTAACAAGGGTATATCGGTAATTTCGTGGGTTTAGTATTATTAGTATTACTCTAATTATTATTAGTATTACTATTAATATTATTGGTTTTATTAAAATATGTTATATGAATAATTATGTGAATATTATTTATTATGTGTTTAGTCTTAATATTATTATTATTATTAGTATGTTTTATTATTATTACTATTATTAATATTTTTTTCTCCAAAAGAAAATTTGATTTCTTATTGGGTTGGATTAGGATTAAGAATAGCTTAATTGGGCCTTAATTATGTATTTAGTATAAAAACTAGATATTTCCTCTCAAACCCTACTCTTAACCTTAACCCTAACCCTAGCCTCTCCTCTCCTCTCCTCTCTCTCCCTCCCTCTCTCTGCCGTCCCCCCAACACCACCGCAGCCTCTGCCGTCCGTTGTGTGTCGCCGGAAAACCACCACAACCGACGTTTCTCTCTCTTTCTTTTTTCTCTCCCTCTTTTTCTCTCTTGCTGTTGTCGTGCCACCGCTACAGCCACCAGGAGGCGTCATCACCGGTCACGCCGCCACCGCCTAGTTGCCGTCCGTGCCACCGCCGCATCACCGGAGGCAGTCGCTTAGCAACCAGACGTGAGGAAACCGAGGCCTGCTGTGGTGGTTTTGGTGCGAACTATACTGTCGGGAATCAAACCGCGCCACCAACGTCCATCGTCTGTCACCTGCCGCCTGATCTGCCAGATTCCCCGCTGACGCCGCCGCCTCTGACCCTACCCCCGTCGCACTTCCGACCGCCGGAAAACCGCCGCCCTAAACCTCTAACGTAAAACCCTAATCCAGTTTTAAAAGTTTCTTCTTTTATTTCTTGTTTTTCTGTTTTGGTTATTATTATTAATTCTTGATTTAAATCTTGTAATTTGGGTAATTAAGGTTGTAAATTATTAAGTTGTTATTTGTAACTAATTTGTTCTTGTGTTGTATTATTTACTTGTAATTCTTGTCTAAATTATTATGTCACTACAAAAAAAGATGCTTTTTTCTGTTGGTAAAACTATCATTTTCCCCACAGATACATTAACTGTTGGTATTGTTATTGTATTACCAACAACTAAATTATATGTTGGTAATACGAGTGTTTTACCATCAAGCCAAAAATTATTTGTTGGTATTAATATTATATTACCAACATTTGAATTTTTGATGGCATTACAAATTTATTACCAACATTTTTTTACTTGGAAATTTATTTATGTTGGTGTTATTCAATGAAATTGATCGAAAGCATCCGTTTAAAATTCATAGACGGGAGTTTTAGCTCAAATTTTACTTTCCCTCTTAATTTATTCTATGAAACCCTAAATTACAGCAGGCACATGAGTCTGATCTCCTTCATTCTCTCATCAGTAATATCGAATCCCTCAAGATCTAACACTCTCTTTTCTTCTTTTCGTTGCAGACACATGACTCTCATCTCCCTCATCATATTTCGTTCCCTCTCTCTCTCACTCACGAAAGTTTCATTCATGTATAATTTGAAGAAGAGTATTCAGTTTGAAGGTGTGGTGTTCTGTTGGTCGATTTAACTGACAAGAAGAGGTGAGAGCAACACAAGATAATTTGATTGTTAGCGGTGGAGTACGTGTAGACATTGCGAAACCGACATCTGGTACACTCTCGCAACTCTGTAACAGAAGCAGCAACGACAACTCACGCTCAAGTTCGAGCATTCATCGCTCTTGTCATCTTCTAGGTTAAATGCTTGTGTCTTTTATTGTTTAATTTGATTGATTATTTTTACATCTCATGTTGCCCGAATTTCATTCGATTTTGAGGTAATTTAGGGTTTTCGATTGTTTGTGGTTGTGCGATATATTTTCCTGGTGTGATTTTAGGCTCGATTTGCCGTATTTTTGCGTAGATTAGGATTTAGATTGAGTTTATGGTTCTTTTAAGTAATTAACATTGATTCTGAATTCCAAAAGATCGTATTATGGCTTAATGTTGAACTAAGAAGGCTCGTAAAGCTAGAATTCGAACAAAATTAGGATTTTAATTTAGACTTGTAGGGTATTATAATTGACTCGCAGACTGCAACTTGGATTGATTCAGTAGCGCCTCCAAGAATCACTGTTCTGCTGCTGTTGGCCTTAAGTGGATGCTCAATCAGGTAATACTCTGCCCCAAATAGAAAAGTCAGTTTGATTATATTGGATTGAAGTGAATGTGTGGAAATTTATGTTGGTTTTGGGTGGCAGGGTTTAATGGAGCATCATGAAGAGATAGGAAGGTATTTGAGGGAAAAGGGGGTATCCATAATATTCCTATTTGGGTCTTTGATAGTTTGATGATATCTGACATACTTTTAGTAGTTTGTACGTACAATAACTGTAATACTTTGAAATAATTGTTGTGCAAATGATGAAGCCACCAAGGAAGAAACATGAAAGGATAGCTCATTGTCTTGACAGGAAAGTATTTGTGGTTGTGTGTGCTAGTTGACATAAACTAATAATTCAGTAACTTATATTACAATTCAAAGCTGCAATGTTCTGGATGGTATTATAATCCTTTAATTGACGTACAAAATCTTGTATTCCTAGTATGTTTTCTACCAGAAATGCGCCCTTTAACTTTAAAGGCTTTGGCATCGTTTGTGCTGCCTTAACTTGACATCTGAAAACACCTGGGGAAATGCTACAGCCAAGGTAATGGAACAACAACGTATAACTAGGAGTCCATGTCCGGTAAATTTGGTTTTTGTGTTGCTGTTGCCATTTTCCTTTCATCTACTTTTTTCCCTTCTGCTGTTGAATGAACTGACTGATAATTCCTTCCAGGACTGTAGACGAGTTGGGAATTGACATTTCTATTATATCTTGTAAGCATCTCTGTCACTTTAGAGCCCGAATTGTTTTTCGAGCTTGATATTGGTTTAAGTGTCTTGTTCCTGAGCCGTTGATCCTACTAATAATATTTTTATTTTCAAAAGGTTTCATTTGGAGAGTGCATTCCCACCAGAAATCAGGTAGCAGGAACTTGGGACTAAACGTAACCATGGGATATCTGCTCTCTAACTTTTTGTCATTAAAGACATTGTGAGGAACAATGGATGCTTTATACACTCCATTTAAATTTGGATTATGTTGATCAATAATAAGTCTACCCTTGGTATGTAGATATTTTACCCCTCGTTGACAGCCTGTAGTTGAGCTATCAATTTCTCATGCTCCTGCACTGTTAAGGTGACCCTGAACTAGTTATGCCTACCAGTTTCAATGATAGCCTCTGCTATAAAATTAATCTTTTCTACTTCATGTCCCACAATAGGTACGCTTCACCACATTGGGTTTGAAATACGCTTTGCTTGGGGCCTTCCAAAGACTTGGCATATCTTTGAGATATTTAGGTTCATACACATTCCACACACAATTAGCTAAGTGCAGTTGCATCGTAACCAAAGCATGGAAAGCTCACGATTGTTGAATCGCCTTAGAGAACACGTTGGTAATGATAGATCCATAGCCAACCACCCAAAAATAAAAGTAAACCTTTATGTCCATTGTTTAGATTGACAAAATTAATGTTTAACTTGTTAATCCGTTGCACTGTAAAAGAGTGAGGCCAAGTTTGTTGCATGATTCTATCCCATGCAGTTTGAGCTATTGGCAATCTTGTAATATATGACAACTAGTTTCCTAAGTTTGTGACAGTGAGGCATGTTGTAGTTGTTTCAATCCACATGCTGATACAATCAATATCTAGAACAACTTGTTCCTTATGTGCATGCCTTTAGGGAGGTAGGGATTAGGGATTAACAGGTACCGAATGGCCATATGTCAATTGTCAAATTCTAGTCTTTTCTAATTTTTATTTTAGTTAATCAATTTATCATTATATAATATCAGTTTATGTATTACTAATTTTTATTGTAGTTAATTTTTAATTTTTTATATTCTAACGTTTTAGCTAATAACTTGGGTATTACTTGAAATTTTTTTATATATTATTAGCGCAAGCAAAAAGTCCTATTGGTTTCATTAATGTCTATTTTTTTTATAATTATGAGTTGGACTTCTTGCGAATTTGCAGGAGAATCTATAAGATATATTCACGATTTCTTTGAAGATGATGCCGATGATGGTTATGAAGACATCATGTAAACGAGGAACGCTAGATCTAGGCTTAAATTTTATTTACAATATTCCTTTTGAATTTTAGCAATACGATATGAAGAACTATTAGGTTTCATTTTGATACTTTGCATTTCATTAAGTGAAATTTCAATTTTGATATTATGTATTATTTTACAATTTAGATAATCCAATGAATAAAATTTGAAGTTTTTTTTGATATTGTAAATTAATTAATTACTTGTGTACAAGTATTGTATATTGTAATAACATTTATAAGGTACATACGACTATCTTTACTATTTCCAATAAATATTAATGTTTTGAAATTACGCCAAATTTATTACCAACAGATGTATTTGTTGGACAATGTCTATTAAATTTCGCGGAAAAAGTATTACCAACAGATAAAGTGTGCGGGTAATATTTTTAGTGCCCAGAAATACATTCCCCGACATTTACATTTGTTGGAATAAGTGACTTATTTCCAATAGACGTTTTACTGGTGGTATAAAATTCGTAATAACAACAGAATAAAACTGTTGGTACTAGTTCGCAATACCAACAGAATACGATATCTGTTGGTAATACTTTTACAATCAGGTTTATTTCCAACAGGCTAGTGACAGATAATTATCTGTTGGTAAAACCTTGTACCAACAGATATTGTACATTTACCAACAGATAATCCCTGCTGGCAAAAGCCATTTTTTTTTGTAGTGTGTGTAATTTTATGTTCTAATTGGTGTATTAGGGTTTGTAATAATTGTAGTGAAATTATTAATGTTCAATTGTTTAATGTACATTAATTTCTTGTCAAGCATGTTTAGGGTTTTAGATAATACTATTATTGTATGCACGAATTAAAGAGTTTAATTATCTAGATTAATTCTTGATTTTTTTGTTAAGTATTCGCATGTTTCTTTAATTCTCATAGGGTTCAATCATGTTTAATTTTATGTTTAATTTTGTTATATAAGTTAGGTTGATTGAATTACTAAATTTCGATTCTTGTTTATTAATTCATGATTCCTGATTGAATCTTGTAAAAAGATTTTAGTTGTTGAGATTCTTGATTGGTAGTTTAAATGTTTTCTTTATATTTCATTCACATGTTCCTTAGTTCTTTCTTGTATCTTGGTTAAGAAAATTCATATTTTATAATCACCCATGTTGTTATTATAGGACCTTGAAATAGTTTATTGTAGAATTCATGTTTAGGATAATGTTTTTATTATTTCATGCATGCTTTTCGGGTTAGTGAAAATAGTAAAGTTGATTTCATGTTTTACAATTTGGTTTTGGTGGTAGGAAATTTGATGTTTGGACCTTAGTTGGACTAGACTAATTACCTCGGACCTTAGTTACTGTTTTAAGCCCAAATTAGGACCCCGGGATCGAATGGTGAAAGTTAGAACCGAAATTGCAAATTAAATGGGAACCGGATGCGGGACAGTTTTGTTAGGATCTAAAGAACGGATCACCATGAGAGTTATAGTCGTCCTTTGATTAAATCCCTTTAAACTGAAGGTTCTCTTAGATGTTAGCTTTCATAGGAATTTTGCGGATCGGACTTTGGAGTTATATAGGTCGCGTTATACCCCGATTACCAGACCTTTGTCAGATCTGGAGAGTTTGGAATAATGACCATTTTTTAGGACAATAGGAGGTGTTTTTGGTCTCGAGTTCAACATGAAAATTTTAGTAGACATACCGAGGTTTCCGAAAAGTCCAAAACCAGACCCATAAGATGTCGGGAAGTCAAGTTTTGACCCTTTTTATGTGGATTCTGTAATCTGTTTTGTCGATGTTATTTATTAATGAAAGTGTTGTTGAATGAAAACGTTGTTTTGATCTTGTTATGTGATTACTTGGAATGTGTTAGGTGATTTAAAGTGTAAATTCATGATTGATAGGAACCTATAGTCTTCCTAGGGGAGGGTTAGGTAGAAGGTAGTTAATTAACTTCGAAGGGCGCGTTTTCATTAGAATAATTACTTTTATTTTAGGCCCGAGCTAATTCTCGCCGTTAGTGAGCTCAAGTGTGTTCGTCTTAGCTTTGAAGTGAAGTTAAAATGGTAATGTCTATGCTCTAATCCCCACTGGGATGTTCTTTAAAAGTGTTTTAATGTTTTCTAGTCTGTTTGAGAATTGTATCCCAAAGGGGACTTTTGTGGAAATGTGACAATCTGTTTTGGATAACTATTTGTATTTGTTTGAGCTTTGATTTTATTGAGTTGAGAAATTGGATAGTCTTTTATTAGTGGTTTTATTTTTGGTTTTGATAACCTGGGTTGGGTTTGACTTGAGAGTTGTGAGCTGAGTTGTGCATAAGACACTAATAATTCAAAGTGAAACTTTAAGCGGGTTTATTGTTTTGATGCCTTTGGTAGGCGATTGTTTTGTGGGTGATAACCCTGAGACCAGGATCTGGTATCCTGTATGGGTTATGTGTCAGGAGATCAATGTTTCATCTCTGATATAGTATAGATGATTTTTTGATGCCTTTGGTAGGCGATTGTTTGATGTCTTTGGTAGGCGATTGTTTTGATGACTTTGGTAGGCGATTGTTTTGCGGGCGATAACCCTGCGACCAGGATTTGGTATCCTGTATGGGTTATGTGTCAGGACTCAGGAGATCAGGGTTTCATCCCTGATATAGGATAGATGATTTTTGATGCCTTTGGTAGGCGAATGTTACTTTAAGGGATTTGATATCCCGCCCGCATAATAAAATATGGATTGGTTGAGTTGAGGAAAACAGTTAAGGGATTAAAGGTTTGTGAAATGTTTTGACTCGTTCCCTCTCCCTCAAATGAATTTAAATGAACTTAACCTTTTTTTAACGTTAGGGGTAGACATTATTGAGATTTCCCCCTCATTTTTGAAATGTTTTGTTTTCAGGTGAAAATCTATATGTTGGGGACGGGAATTACAAGTGAGGACGTCATCGTTAATTACGTTACATTTCTTTTCTAAGAAACTTGAAGTTAGTTTTGAGTTTTATTTTCTAAGTATGAGTTTGTTAGTTGGTTTACCGTTGTCAGATAGTTGTAGTTTTTCTTCTCGCCTTGTATTCCTTCGGGGATACGGCAGTGACGCCCAATAAGAGTTTGAGTCTTCCGCTAAATTTTTCAGTTAACGTTAGTTTGACTTTGACTTTTCTATAATTGAATTTTCAGGGCATTACAGGTAGTTAGTTTCTTTTTCTGCTTTGTTTTAGTTTGCTCAGGGCTAGCAAACCTCAGGGATGTGGTGTTAGGCTAATGAGGAAATTGATTTGGTAAGGTTTTCAAATGCGTAAGCAATAACTAATGAAAAGCAATGAAACTAGCTAAACATGAATTCAATAATCAAGAAAGCATGAAAAGATGATCTAACCTAATTTCAACAAGAAAGTAAATCTCTAACTAAGGAAGCAATTAAGAGCAATGAATGAAAAACTAAATCTAATAATAAAATTTAAAACAAGAAATTATACCTAGCATTCCCAAAATCTTCACTCTAATCCCGAATCTCTATCCTTCATCTCGAATCTTCATCTTTAACCTTCTCTTGAACCTTTGATCTCCCGAACAAACAAGAAGTTGTGATTTAGATTACTAAGAATCCCCAAATTCTCACTTTGAAGGAGAATTTGTGAACCCTTAACCCTCCTCTTCACTAAATTGGTTGGAAGTTTTGTGACTAAAACTAATGAAATTTGAGTGACAACACAATAATGAAACTAGAGAGAACAAAGAACTTGGGGAAATTTCTTGAATTGAAATTGACTGAAATAGAGTTGATTACAATTTGAGATAAAACTAGAGAAAACCTAGAAATAAACTAAAGCTTAATGATAAAAACTAAGGCTAATTCTAAGATATGAGACTAATTCTAAAACTAAGTAAGTCTAATGAAGTATAATAGTATTTTTATAGGACAGTTAGGAAAGGAAAACAACCCCTAAAACCCTACAGCAGCCGCCACTTTTAGTTTCTGCGTCGTCAGTTTCGTCACGGCATTACGACAAGTCGTCATGGGCGTGACGAAACTGGCGAAAAATATTTGTTGATTTGCCGAATGGGGTAATGGGCATTACGATGAGGCGTCACGGGCGTGATGATCCTGACAGCCATTCTTTGCTGCAGCCAAGGTCGCGGGTGCTACCTATGGGGGTAGCGACCGTGACCACCTGGGTTTTGGGCTATTTCTTGCTTTTTGTCCTTCTTTTCTTTGTAACTCTTGATTATCCTACAAAAACACAAAATCATCATAACTAAAACATAATAAGGGATTAAAACAAGCAAAACGCCTTATAAATGATATAAATTCGGCTCGAAATGAGACCAAACAACTATTTATGGGCGCAACTTGTAGGTAGTAGTCATTGGGGGTTGATTCTTTCCTTCTTTGCATTATGCTCATCTTTCCAGATTGTCTGATTTACTTTCCTTCTTTGGAAGATTTCTCCCAAAGATCACGATCCTTTTTGCCTTCCAATTTCTTCACGATTGTTTCCTACAAAGTAGATATTGCAATCAGTTAGTCTGATTAGAAATATGGATAGAAAGATCAGATATGTATTTTACAGAAAACTTCCCTGTTTCCTGTGTCTTTCACTTCAAAACATCACGCCTAATATGAACGTCCTTGAGATGTTGTGGGGTAATGTCCTTTAGCCTGCATCGAGAGGGTTTCTACATAGGGTTTTAATGAGGCATACTCTTTTGGATAATGAACATTCAAGGGGGAGTGTTATGAAATAATATATTTGTGAACGTCCATTTATCAATCAGATATCTATTAGGTATCTTTATCTATTAGGATGATATAATATAGGAGGATTCTATTCCCATATGAAGTTTATACTGTATAGGACTCTTACTATGTAACTAGTATTTAAACTAATAACATTTACCCTCCTCCAAGTATTGCAAAAAGAGGATTTTACTCCTTATGTTTCAAAATTTCCATTAACCCTACCTAAGCTTTATAAATATAATAAATACCCACCTAATCCGGCAAGTCAATATTTTGGACAAAACTACCCTTTCATTTTAATATGAATGGACAACTTTACCCCTGATTTTTTTAAAGAAAAAGACAACAGTGCCCCATTGTTTCTCTCTTACTCTCAGTTTTACATCGTCATGTTCCATCTATCATCATCTTCAGACCTCCAAACCTTCATTTTCTCTCTCCAAACCTCCAAACTCTCTTATTCCTAGTTTCATAATCCTTCCTATCCAACCATCACCACCACCATGGCTTCAAATCTTACCTGATCATGGGCAGCCTCCCAAAGTTTACTGTCAATCACCTGTTAAACTAGTATCTGGTATGAAACTAGCGTCGAATAATGAGATCATGGAACAGAACTCATATCAGCAATCCATGCAGAGGGTGGTGCAGGTTGGTCGCGCTTCCACTTCCAGAATTCCCTTCTCCACCAGACTTCGAAACCCTTCCTCATATTAGGACAATCTTCCTTGGAATTCAAGAACCAGTCAAACCAAGCAAGAAAAACATCTTGTTGCATACATAAAGGCAGGGTAGGAATGGTGTTACTTAGGCCATCTTCGATAGAATGTCGGTCAAGTTCATTTGATGCCCTCCTCATCCATGCGAAATCATCATAAAACAACACCAACCATGTTTGCAGTAGCAAAGACCTAACACCCTTGGAAGCCAATATTTGTCCCTTGCCTATACCAACAAATAACCTGGCAGTTAAGAAAGGGGTGAATTTTCATAACTTCTAAAGAATAAAACAAAGAGGGAGAAGAATGGCAGAGGGGGTGATTTTTAGCCTCTTAAAAACAAACAAAAAAAATACTTTCACTTAAGGTTAGTTATAGTAAGGACATGATGATCAATTCATGAAATAAAATAACTAAGCAAATCTGAAAAAGTATGATTAAATATTTATTGCAAAGGTTAGGTAACATATTTGTTATAGGTTAGGTAGGGTAAATGAAATTTCCTAAACATTAGGGGTAAAATCCTCTTTTCACAATACTTTGTAGGGGGTAAATGTTATTAGTTCGTATAAATACCCCTTGTGGGTTATGAATAAATCATTCGATTCTCGTTTCTCATTCTCTCTTGTCTATGTTGTTCTTCTCTATTATTCTCTCCATATTGTGTTCATATATTTATTGTTTCATAACAAATATATATATTTATGTGTGTGTGTGTGTGTGTGTGTGTGTATATGGGTTTTTGGCTGGGAAAAATCCATACTGAGGGCCTTGTGATTGAGAATAATTCAAAGTGACTTTTTGGCTGAGGGCAGTCTATACTTATTCAATATTTTCTCGTAGCATCCTAGATTGAAATTCCGACACCGGAATGTTGATCTGGCAACCGGAGCACGTGCCTTTTTAATTAAAAGCATGTCACGTCAATTTTTTTTTAATTCTATTTTATCGTTTAACTTACATTATTCACCTTGCACTTACAATATGGGGGAAAAACATTAGCAATGAATTAAAAGCATGTCACGTCAAATTTTTTTAATTTTATTTTATCGTTTAACGATAAAATAGAATTTAAAAAATTGATGTGGCATGCTTTTAATTAAAAGGGCATGTGCTCCGGTTGCCACATCAGCATTTCGGTGCCGGAATTTCAATCTGGGATGTTATGAGAAAATAATGAATAAGTATAGACTGCCACTAGCCAAAAAGTGACTTTGGATTATTCTCAATCACAATGCCCTCAGTACAGATTTTCCCCAGCCAAAAACCCTATATATATATATATATATATATATATATATATATATATATATATATATATATGATTGTTGGACACCAATAATATCAACTTTGGGGGTATTGGATATAAATAATACAAACTATTTTCTTCGACACTAGTAGTACGAACTATTGACTCATTTTCCTCCAACAGTACACGACCGAGTTGTTATAGTTTTAACTCATCGGAAATATGACGTGACTCCATGATGTGTGACGTGGAAGGCGGAGGTTGGGTAAAAAATGTTGACGTGGACACTAACATGCCTTCCATGTCACATATTATGGAGCCACATCATCTTTTTGATGAGTTAAAACTGTTACAATTTGACGGTGTACTGTTAGAGGAAAATAAGTCAATAGTTCGTACTGCTAGTGTCCAAGAAAATAATTTGTATTATTAATATCCAATACCCCCAAAGTTGGTTTTATTGATGTCCAAAAACCCATATAGGAAAAAACAAATAGTGATTTCCATTAACGAAACAAGAGTCCAAAGTACAAGATAAAGGGGAAGAATCAGACCACCCCAACAAAAAACAACACTAATAGCAACACCTAATCAAAAAAAAAAAAAAACACCAACAGATCAAAGCAGAAGCTCAATAGAGCTTGATCATAACATCATTAGAGATTACGTGTGCTAAAGTCTTGTAATCCCGCTCCAAATTCTTGTGGACCCTGTAGTTCCATTTAAACCAGATGTGGTAAATCACAGCAGCAATGACCAACGCCCTTCTATCCCTCTAATTCTGGGTCATACCAACCAACAAGGACATATCTTCATTCAAAACTATATTCTGCATATTCAGAAGAGAATGAACAGCAGATAACACTTGACTTGTATAAGAGCACCCAAACAGAAGGTGTGAGTTTGATTCCTCTTCAACCTTGCAAAGGGAACACCTATTCTCCAAAGATGTCCCAAACCTTTGAACTCTATCCAGAGTATTAAGCCTTTTCCTCATGAATAACCAGAATATGAAGGTGTATTTTGGAACAACTCTCTTGTGCCATACAAGAGAATGCCACTTCACTTCCTCATGCTGAATTTTCAGTTCATGATACCCTGCTTTAATGCTATAATCGCCCTGCTTTTCCAGAGTCTCTTTGAACAAAATCTTTAGCACACCACGAATACCTAGCAGTTTCCGCCAATACCAACTCACGTTTTGCTTGATTTCACAATTCCAGATCGATTGTTTCCTCAAATATAGATGTGATACCCATTTAACCCATAACGATTCCTTGTTCATAATTATTTGCCAGATTAAGCTTCCCAATGCAGCCCTGTTCCAGATTTGGGCATCCCGCACATTGAGGCCACCCTCTTTCTTGTACAAGCAACAAGATTTCCATGCCACTGGGGGAATTCTTGAGTTATTACCGCCCCAAAGAAAAATTTTGCACATCTTGCTAATTGCGTCTATCACACTAGAAGGAATAATGAATATTTGGGCCCAGTAAGTTTGAATAGCCATTAAAATACTATTCACTAACTCAACTCTTCCAGCGTACGTTAGCTTTTGAACTGCCCAACCTTGGAGTCTTTTAGTCATTTTTTTACAGCAGAATTACACAGTCATGCCGGTTCAAACGCACAGGTTTTACAGGAACTCCAAGGTATTTAAAAGGTAAAAAAGCTCTAGAAAAACCTGTCTGAACCAAAGTCTGCTGAATGAACTCTTCATCAACTCCCGCAAAGGTAATAATTGATTTAGATAAATTTGGAAGCAACCCGAGCAATCAGAAAAATGGTGAAGTGCATCCAGAAGCATTCTAATACTGGTTGAGTCTCCATAAAAAAATAGAAGCAAATCATCCGCGAAACATAGATGATTCAGCTTGAGTTGCTTACAGAATTGGTGAAATTTGAAATTGGGATTCTGAGCAACTTCCTTCAAAGCCCTCCCAAGGTAGTCCATAACAATTACAAATAAGAGAGGAGAAATAGGATCCCCTTGTTGTAAACCTCTCCCACTTCTAAAATGGCCAAAAGTAGAACCATTGAAGCTAATAGAAAAGGAAGCAGTTCGAACACATACCATGATCAAGTTGATGAACTTCAAAGGAAAACCTAGAGCTAGTAGAAGTTTGCTCCAAGAAATCCCAATCAACAGTATCATACGCCTTCTGGATGTCTATCTTTAATAGGCAACTGGGTTTGACACCTTTTCTGTTGTAGAACCGAACTAAATCTTCTGCGATAAGGATGTTGTGAATAATTGATCGCCCTTCAATAAATGCTAATTGCTCCACGTCAATAAGGTCAGGTAAAACCCTTCTAAGCCTCACACAAAGAAGCTTTGTAATGATCTTATATACAATATTGCAGCAAGATATTGGGCGAAAATCATTAATATGCTCAGGGTTATTTACCTTAGGAACAAGAGCCAGCAAAGTGAAATTTACCTCCTGGAGTTTTCCAGTAGTAAATTTAGAATGTATAGCCTTGCAAACATCTTTCCCAACAATCGGCCAAGACTTTTTAAAGAAGGTAGCATTAAAACCATCCGGCCCCGGATTTTTTGGCCATCCAATAGTTTCCCTGATTTCCTTATCAGTAACCGGGGCTAGCAGTAATTCAGCTTGTTCAAATGATATCACATTCGCAGACATCACTGTTGACCATCTCACCCTTCCAGTATTTCTTTCTTGCCAAAGAATTCCTTAAAGTTATTTGCAAAAATATTTCCAATCTTCTCTTGATCAGAGATCCAGTTATTATCTCTATCAAAGATCCCGAAAACACGATTTTGATAATGTTGTGCCTTCAAAGTCGAGTATAAAAAGGCGGAATTGGTATCTCCCTTTTTAATCTAGTCAGCTTTGATCTTTGTCTCAGAAGAAGGTTGGCATTGGCAAGAGTCTCAAGGTACAGAATTTTATCCTCTTTCATTCTCCCTTTTAGATCAACATTTAAGATATCCATTTGAAACTGCTCCTGTAAATTGCACATATTTATATAATTCACCTGTGTAGCTTCAAAAATGTTACCATAGGAAGATCTGTGAAGATGATGTATGCAAGGTCGCTAAGATCAGAGTAATGACCTCACAGTACACCACATTAACACACAACACACAGATTCTGGCCTCACAACAGAAAATCAAGCTCAAACACACCCAAAACAGACCTCACACAGAAAATCAACTACAACCTCCTCTGAAATAGAGCACGAATACCAATTAACAAATGTATGAAATGGATGATGTTGAAATGATGATCGGATGAACAAACTTACAATCAAACAGTAAATGAAGATAGGCTTGAGGCTCGAGCTAATACAGTCCCACCACAAGTAGAACATCAAGGGCAATGGACTTGATGACCTCAATGGATACAGGCACACCACCATCGAAGCTACCAAGCTCTACACCCACCACAAGGATTGCCAAATCCTTGATACTGTAGTAGAATTAACCAAGGTTGAGAGTTTAACGTCACTCACAAACAAGAGGCTCAACAAGGCACTCAAAATGATATTGATTTCACTGATAGATAATGACCTCAAGCTGCCGATTACAAAGTATATAAAGCTAGGGTTGAGCTAGATGACTAAGGGTTTCCCCTTGCTCAAGCAACTTTCCTAATCCGACATTAAGCAACTTAACTAACTTAGTAAGCTAAATAAGGCTAATTACAACTCGGATTACGTCAAAATAAAAGGAAATAAAAAACAACAAAATGCGTCCCATTATTACAAACGGTTAAATCACCTCACAAGCTGGAAATGACCTCAACAGCTTGGAAATGAAGTCTTCATAGAGGACCTCAATGCAGGATCACCTCACTGGACTGGAAGATCCTCAACAATTCCAGAAGTGATGTCTTCATAGAGGACCTCAGAACTAAATCATCTTCACAGAGCTGGAAAGTCCTCAATAGCTCTAAAGTGAAGTCTTCAAGGTACCGGTGAGGGCCTCAATCCAAAGATATGGAATTGAGAAGAAGCCTCACTGGCTGGCTGCTGCTGTTGATGTTGATGTTGCTGTTGCTGGATGACCTCATGACCTGCTGGACCATCATAAAACACTCTTGAATGTCACTGTTTGATGCTGAAGATGGTGAGGTCATTGCTGCTCCTGATGCTGGCTCTTGATCACTTGGTGCTGGACTTTGTACATTTGATGGAGGACCTCCATCATCCTCCCCAGGTTGAGGAAAGTTTGTCCTCAAACTTGGAAGGTCTTCATGCTCTGAAAAGGCCTCAAATCTACAACGTTGAATGTAGCACTGCCTCCACAGTCTTCAGAAAGGTCTAACTTGTAAGCATTGTCTCCAATCCTCTCAAGCCCTTCAAAAGGTCCATCTGCTCTTGGTGTTAACTTTCCCGTCCTCTTGCTTGGAAATCTATCCTTCCTTAGATGAATCCACACTAAATCTCCTAGCTTGAAAACCACCTTTCTCCTATGCTTGTTTGCTGATGTAGAAACTTGCTCACAATACTTGATGATCTTCTCCCGGACTTGTTGGTGAAGCTTCTTGATCTTCTCTGCATGTTTACCTGCTTCATAACTAAACCTCACAGAATTTGTTAGTGGGGATAAATCCAATGGAGTTATAGGATTTCTACCATAGACAACCTTGAAAGGGGAAAGGCCAGTTGCCTTAGATGGTGCTCTATTGAAAGCAAATTCAGCATGAGACAAAAGGGTGTCCCATCCTGTTTAGTTTGTGGATATCAGTGACCTCAATAGTGTTCAAAGTGTCCTGTTTGTGACCTCTGTTTGCCCATCAGTTTGGGGGTGACAAGCTGTGCTATACTTCAATTGTGTGCCTAACTTCTTCCAAAGAGTAACCCAAAATGACATAGGAATTTGACATCCCTATCTGAAACCATGCTCCTGGGAATTCCATGTAACCTCACTACCTCTTGAAAATACAATTTAGCTACCCTCACAGCATCATAAGTAGTATGGCATGCAACGAAGTGAGCCATTTTACTGAATCTGTCCACAACTACCATGATTGAATCTTTTCCTCTTTGAGTTCTTGGTAGTCCAACAATGAAGTCTAGGCTGATGTCCTCCCAAGGACTATTTGGTACTGGCAAAGGTGTGTATAGCCCTTGAGGTAAGCTATGACTCTTGGCCAATTGACAAGTTGCACACCTCCTGACCCATTGCTCCACATCTCTCCTCATCTTAGGCCATTAATAGTGTTCCTTCAACATAAGAAGGGTCTTCTCAATGCCAAAATGACCTGCTAAGCAACCTCCATGAACTTCAGAGATCAATAACTGTCTAAAACTGCTCCTTAGAATACATAACCTTTCTCCTTTGAAGAGCAATCCCTAGTCTATGTGATATAGACTTTGAGGATGTCCCTTGCACTTCTGGTACAACTCTCCAAAATCTTCATCATTCTCATACAAAGCTTTCAAATGCTCAAAACCAAGCACTCTAGCATCCAAAACTTGCAACAACAAATACCTCCTAGATAAAGCATCAGCTCCTTTGTTAAGCTTCCCAAATTTATGATGGATCACAAAATGAAATTGCTGCATGAACTCCACCCAAGTAAAATTCCTAGTGTTGAGTTTATGCTGCCCCTGAATGAATTTGAGGGTCTTACGATCACTGTGCAGAATAAATTCAGCTCCAATAAGATAATGCCTCTAATGTTGCAAAGCTCTAACGATGGCATAAAACTCTTTATCATATATACTGTATTTCCTCTTGGCCTCATTGAGTTTCACACTGAAATAAGCTACTGGTTTTCCTTCTTGAGTCAACACTGCTCCAATGTGCACACCTGAGGCATCACACTCCACTTCAAAGACTTTGGCAAAACAAGGTAATGCTAGAACTGGTGCTGAGGTTAGCTATCTCTTGACCTCCTCAAAACCTTTCTGTGCAGCTGGTGTCCAAGCAAAACTCTTCCCCTTCACTAATTCAGTCATAGGAGCTAGAATTGATGTACATTTGGAGGCTAAAGTACATCAAGGAAGTAATCAAGAGGAAATTCAAGCTTCTATTGAAGAAGAGGTTAGGTCATTATTATCAAATCATTCTATGAATGGCTTCAACGGGCATATGGGATTACTTTATTCCATATCTCAAGATCTATAATCCTATTGAAGACGAAGTCTAAGAGTCAAATGAAGATCATTGGGATATCTTTCTTATGGTTTTTGAATCGTATGATTTGGACTAGAATTGAGCAAGTTATCATTGTTTCTTTATAGCTAAGTACATAGGAGTCTTATGTAATAGTTTGTGATGTCATCTATGTAGTGAATGACGTAAACTTGTAATCTTTGATTCTTGATGGAGGGTCACGCCTAAGGGGTCCTAGAATCACTATAAATATACCCTTTGGGAGCCTCTTGTAACACACAATATTGAATTTCAATCAAATACAAATCAAGGCACATATGTTGTTTTTCTCTCTAGTTTCAAAACTAGAATTGTTGTTCTCTTGGATTACGCAAATCTCTACTTCTATTCTAGGGTTGGCATCCTTAGAAGGTGAAAGGTAGAATTGGAGGAACCATTGGGGTGGTGTGCCTATATCTCTATTGAAGAATCTAAAGCCATTATCAATCGTTCTATCTTAGTGAGTTTCAAACTTTATTCGTTTGATTCTTTCTTTCACATTTACATTGTTTCATTCTTAATATCATTCGTTCATAAGCCTAAACAACCAGAAACTTACGTTTCCATACATCCATTCACACGTTCAAACATTCATTCATAAAGAACCACTTAAAGATCCTAGTCTTGTTGTGTGATTTGATCATTTTGATCCTATCATACATCAAAATTGGTATCAGAGCCTAGAAGATTGATTCTCGTGGTTCTTGTTACCATCTTTATGCAATCTTTCCCCACATCTTCATCACACAAACAGCCCATAACACGTTCCACACAGAAAACTCCACAAAGAACCCAAAACCAAACACATTCCCTCATCAAACCGTAGCCAAACACAAACCCCCCATGTCATCTACACTCAAAACCCCAAAACCATGAGTCTTGAAGGATCTTTCTCGCCAAGGTTGATTATAAATGGATAGCGCAAGTGCTCCAACGAATCCACCCACGGATCCCCAAGAGGATGTAGAAGGAATGAAGCAAAGAATCGCTTATCTCACCGACCAATTGAAGAGGTATATGCATCTTCAACATAGAGAGATGCATGATGGGAATGATTCTCGTGTTGGAAATCCCCAAGATGACGAAGAGGACACACCAAGTGAAAGGAGTAGACGTCCAAGAAGGGAGGAAAGGTTCGATTTCAAGGTGGAAATACCGGACTTTGAAGGGAGTCTTGATCCGGAGGTTTTCTTGGATTGGATGCAAACCGTGGAAAGAGTCTTTGATCTCAAAGACGTGAATGATGATAAGAAGGTCAAGTATGTTGCCTTCAAATTACGAAAGCATGCAAGAATTTGGTGGACAAACTTGCAAAAGAAGCAAGAAGCTAAAGGAAAGGATAAGGTACGTTCATAGGATAAGATGAAGAAGAAGCTTCAAGAGAAGTTCTTACCACCTAGCTACCTACGTGACAATTACTACAAACTTCAAAAGTTGATCCAAGGAGGGAGAAGCGTAGATGAGTATACCAAAGAATTCGAGCATTTGCTTTGGAGGTGTGACCTTAAAGAGGACGAGCCACAAACTTTGGTACGTTATCTTATTGGTCTTGATGATTGGATTAGACATATTGTTGATTTGCAACCATATAAAACTTTGGATGAATTGAGTTCTTTATCACTTAAAGTTGAACGGCAAAGGAGAAATAAGGGTAAAGAAGTCTTGAGCAAGTACCAAACTCCACAAAAATCAACCTACCCTACACGCCCATTCCCTACACAACAAAGACCACCCATATCTTTCAAATTACCCTACATCAAAAACACCAAAAATCAGCCCCAAACCACACCCAAACCCACTGTCCCAGAACCAAAAACCCTTGCCCCAAGGAAATGTTTTCGTTGCCAAGGTTTAGGTCACTATGCTTCGGAATGTCCTAACAAGAGGGTAGTATCTTTGATTGAATATCAAATATCGTTATATGTACAACCAAAAAGTGATAATGACGTATGTGAGAAAGAAAATGAGGAGAATAATGTAGAAAAAGAGGAGTATGTAGAAGAACCAGATAATAGAGAGTTACTTGTTGTAAGGAGAGCCTTGAATGTAGCTCATGTGTCGAATGACCAAGTACAAAGGGAGACTATCTTTCACTCTCTTTGTACCATCAAAGGAAAAGTATGCTCATTGATCATAGATGGAGGGAGTTGCACCAATGCCGCCTCTACAACAATGATCAAGAAGTTGCAATTGGAGGTGTACACTATAAAATGGCTAAGCCAAGGCCAAGGCATTCGAGTGGACCAAAGAGTCTTGGTAAGTCTTTCTATTGGCAAGAGTTATAAAGATTCATTATGGTGTGATGTCATCCTATGGATGCATGTCATATTTTGTTGGGAAGACCATGGTTATTTGATAGGAGTGTCATACATGATGGGAGAGCCAACACTTATACTCTCACCCTCAATCGAAAGATCACTTTGACACCTCTAGCACAATCTTCTATATCTCGGCCTAAGGAGAATGAAAGCAATATTGTGACGTTTATGAAGGCAGAATATCATGAGTATGAAGAGCATAAGAGTCTTATTCTTAGAAACTTGGAGGAAAGCAAAATGCCACCAAGCAACCATCCATTCTTGAATCCCCTTTTGGAGCGATTCTCTCATATGTTCCCTAAGGAGATGCCTCATGGGTTACCACCAAAATGAGAGATTCAACACAAAATAGATCTTGTCCCAGGATCTATGCTTCCAAACAAGCCGGCCTATAGAATGAGTCCAACGGATACAAATGAAGTGCAGAGACAAGTGGAAGAGCTATTAGTTAAGGGTTTGATTCGTGAGAGCCTTAGCCCCTATGCTGTTCCCGCCGTATTAGTACCAAAGAAGGATGGGTCACAAAGAATGTGCATGGATTGTCGCGCCATCAACAAAATCACAATCAAGTATAGGTTTCAATACCTAGACTCGAAGATCTATTGGACGAACTACATGGAAGCATGGTATTTTCCAAGATTGATCTTAGAAGTGGATATCATCAAATAAGGAACCATGAAGGAGACGAATGGAAAACGACTTTCAAAACTAAAGAAGGATTATATGAGTGGCTTGTGATGCCATTCGGTCTTACAAATGCACCATCAACATTTATGAGACTCATGAACTAAGTCTTGAAACCTTTTATTGGTAAATGTGTTGTTGTATACTTTGATGACATTCTTGTGTATAATAGGAGTGAAAAGGAACATGTGAAGCATTTGGAGTCGGTCATGCTTATTTTGGAACGTGAAAAGCTCTATGGAAACTTAGATAAGTGTCATTTCTTCACGTCCAAAGTTGTGTTCCTTGGATATGTGCTATCAAGTGAAGGAATCCAAGTAGACGAAGAGAAAGTGAAAGCTATCCGAGAATAGCCAACACCTACGACATTCATGAGGTACGAAGTTTTCATGGCTTGGCATCTTTTTATAGAAGATTCATCAAGAACTTTAGTACTCTTTTATCCCCTATGACTGAATTGATGAAGAGTACAGAGTTCTCTTGGAATGAAGCAACAAATAAAGCTTTTGAGTTGATTAAAGACAAGCTATGTAACGCCCCTATTCTTGCATTACCTAGTTTCTCTAAAGTGTTTGAAGTAAAATGTGATGCAAGTGGAGTTGGGATAGGTGTTGTCCTATCTCAAGAAGGTCGCCCAATAGCTTATTTTAGTGAAAAGCTAAGTGAAGCAAAGAGGAAGTATAGTACATATGACAAAGAATTTTATGCCATCATAAGGGCATTGGAACATTGGAGGCAATATTTGTTGAGTGGAGAATTCATACTTCATAGTGATCATGAAGCGTTGAAGTACATACAAGGACAACATAAGTTGAAACCTCGTCATGCCAAATGGGTATAGTTCATACTATCTTTTCATTTTATGATTCATCATAAAGCGGGTCACTTGAATAAAGGAGTCGATGCTTTATCAAGGAGGTATATATTGGTTCATATACTTGAATCTAGAGTGCTTGGACTTGAGCATATCAAAGCATTATATGAAGAGGATTAAGATTTCAAAGAAGTTTATGAGGTATGTAAGAAGCATCCCCACCAATTCTTTCATATTGAGCATGGATTTCTTTTTAAGGGAAATCAATTGTGCATTCCCAAGAGTAGTATTCGTGAGCTATTGATATTGGAAGTGCATGGAGGATCTCTTGCTGGTCATTTTGGAATAGAGAAAACATATCTTATGATGAAAGAACACTATTATTGGCCAAAGATGATCAAAGATATCGAGCATATGATCAAGCGTTGTAATACGTGCAATCTTTCTAAAGCTGATGCTTTACCTCAAGGATTATATACGCCATTGCCTATACCTCAAGGTCCATGGGAAGATGTAAGCTTGGATTTTGTGGTTGGGTTGCCAAGAACTCAAAAAGGTAAAGATTCTATTATGGTAGTTGTTGATCGTTTCTCAAAGATGGCACACTTTATAGCTTGCCATACTACATATGATGCGGTCAAAGTAGCAAATCTAAATTTCCAAGAAGTTGTGAAGCTTCATGGAATTCCTAAATACATGGTTATTGATTGTGATTCAAAGTTCCTAAGTCACGTTTGGTTGACCTTATGGAAGAAATTGGGAACTATGTTGAAGTTTAGTACAGCTTGCCACCCACAAACAAATGGACAAACTGAGGTCACTAATTCAACCTTAGGTACATTACTTAGGTCATTGGTGAACAAGGATAAGAAGGGTTGGGATAATCTACTATGTCATGCTGAATTCGCTTTCAATCGTACACCTAGCAAAGCGATGGGATATTCACCATTTCAAGTTGTTTATGGGAAGAATCAAAATACAACTATGGATTTGACGCCTATAACTACTACTATGAAGTTCAGTTTTGAAGCAAATAAATGAGTTGAAGAGATTAAGAAACTACATATTGAAGTAAGGGAGAAGATTACCAAGTATACTCAAGAAGTTGCAAGCAAAGTGAACGAAGGAAGGAAACGAGTTATTTTTTAACCTGGAGATCTAGTATGGATACATTTGAAGAAAGAGGGGTTTCCTTTAAGAAGAAAAGGTAAAATTGTTCCTAGAGAGATGGACCATATGAAGTATTGGAGAGAATTGGAGATAATGCTTATAAGTTGAAGTTAGGAGATAACTATGAAGGAAGTATTACTTTCAATGTAAGTGATTTGAAACCTTACTATGGTCAAGAAGATGAGTTACCTAGTTTGAGGACAAACTCTTCTGAACTAGGCGAGAATGATGTACATTTGGAGGCTAAAGTACATCAAGGAAGTAATCAAGAGGAAATTCAAGCTTCTATTGAAGAAGAGTTTAGGTCATTATTATCAAATCATACTATGAATGGCTTCAACGGGCATATGGGATTACTTTGTTCAATATCTCAAGATCTATAATCCTATTGAAGACGAAGTCTAAGAGCCAAATGAAGATCTTTGGAATAACTTTCTTATGGTTTTTGAATCGTATGATTTGGAATAGAATTGAGCAAGTTATCATTGTTTCTTTATAGCCAAGTACATAGGAGTCTTATGTAATAGTTTGTGATGTCATCTATGTAGTGAATGATGTAAACTTGTAATCTTTTATTCTTGATGGAGGGTCACGCCTAAGGGGTCCTAGAATCACTATAAATAGACCCTTTGGGAGCCTCTTGTAACACACATTATTGAATTTCAATCAAATACAAATCAAAGCACATATGTTGTTTTTCTCTCTAGTTTTAAAACTAGAATTGTTGTTCTCTTGAGGGAGGATTACGCAAATCTCTACTTCTATTCTAGGGTTGGCATCCTTAGAAGGTGAAAGGTATAATTGGAGGAACCATTGGAGTGGTGTGCCTATATCTCCAATGAAGAATCCAAAGGCATTATCAATCGTTCTATCTTAGTGAGTTTCAAACTTTATTCGTTTGATTCTTTCTTTCACATTTACATTATTTCATTCTTAATATCATTCGTTCATAAGCCTAAACAACAAGAAACTTACGTTTCCATACATCCATTCACACGTTCAAACATTCATTCATAAAGAACCACTTAAAGATCCTAGTCTTGTTGTGTGATTTGATCATTTTGATCCTATCATACATCAAGAATAGTGCTGAAATTTCTCACAAACCTCCTGTAAAAAGATGCTAAACCATGAAAACTCTTGATTTGCTGGATAGATGTAGGAACAAGCCATTCTCTGATTGCTTTGACCTTTTCCTCATCTACTTGAATACCTTCTGATGTCACAATATAACCAAGGAATATAACTTGGCTGGTGATGAATTGGCACTTCTTGAGGTTCCCATACAACTTCTCCTTACTCAAAATCTCCATAACACTCCTCAAGTGTCTAACATGCTCCATTTCAAACTGGCTATAAATGAATATGTCATCAAAATAAACAACAAAACACTTCCCAATCAAAGGTTTCAGAACCTGGTTCATAAGTCTCAAAAAAGTTGAAGGTGCAATTGTCAAACCAAAAGGCATGACTAACCACTTATACAAACCTCCCTTAGTCTTAAAGGATGTCTTCCACTCATCTCCCTCATAAATTCTGATCTGGTAATATCCACTCCTCAAATCAATCTTTGAAAACACAGTTGAGCCATGGAGCTCATCAAGCATATCCTCAAGTCTTGGGATAGGATATCTATACTTGATAGTAATCTTGTTGATGGCTCTACAATCAATACACATCCTCTGACTTCCATCTTTCTTAGGAACCAATAATGCTGGCACTGCAGAAGGGCTCAAGCTTTCTCTAATCATTCCTTTCTCCAACAACTCATCAACTTGCCTATGGATCTCATTGGTTTCAGCTGGGGTCATTCTATAGGCTGGTTTGTTTGGTAAGATAGATCTTGGGATGAGGTCAATTTTATGCTGGATGTCTCTCTTAGGGGGTAAACCTGATGGCATTTCTTCTGGAAAAACATGTAGGTACTGGTTTAGGATGGGTTAGAATAAAGGATAGCTATTTTGCGAGGGTGGTTCTTCATCAAGGTCAAGCAAAAGAATCTTCTATTGTTCACAGAACTCATGATATTCAATTGGCAAGATCACATCAAGGGATGGTTCAACAATGAGGTTTTTGGTTCTTTTTGTGAGCGGGGATGGTTTAAGTGGGGTGAGGACCATCTTTTTGTGGTTCAGGTTAAGGGAATAAGTATTGGCTCTTCCATCATGGTTAACAGATCTATCAAACAACCAAGGTCTTCCCAATAATTAATGACATGCATCCATAGGTATAACATCACACCACACTTCATCTTTATAAATAGGACCAATTGAAAAATTGACAAGGCATCGGGATGAGATTTTGATACCTTGTCTTTGACTCAACCACTGGATGGTGTAAGGTGCTGGATGAGGATAGGTTTGCAAGTTAAGCTTTTGTACCATAGTCTGTGAGGGTGCATTAGTACAGCTGCCTCCATCAATAATCAAGGAACATATCTTCCCATGAACAGTACACCTTGTGTGAAAAATATTCTCCCTCTGCTCAGCTTCCTCATCAACTGTTGTACTGCTAAGGATCCTCCTGATCACCAACATTTCACCTTCATCTAGTCCGGCCTTAACTTCCTCCTCATCATATACAGGATCTCCTTCAGGTTCATCAAACTGTTCTTCTTCAGGCAGTTGGTGTTAAATAATCTCTCCCAGAGATCCCTTTATATAGTGTTTAGAAAACCTAAGGAGAGGATTCAAAACCCTAAAGGGTCGACTTAACGCAACGGCGGAATTTTCAAGCCCAACACGGTCTGTGTTGGCCTCCAGAAAGTCCATTAATTCGGCCCATAGACACCACGGACCGTGGTGTCTCAACACAGACCGTGTTGGGTCAACACGGTCCGTGTTGAACCCAATTCGGTCCCTGTTGGGCTGATTTCTCACAGAAATCAGTTTCCAACTTTTCTAAACGTAATACAGTATTACTTAGGTTACATACATTGTTCCAGGGCACTGACTTGTGTTACCCGGTAGGACCAAATAATATAGTTGTAATTAAACATATTTAATTACTAATTATAGAGGTCTCTAGCAAGACATATAATTACTACATTACTTTGGTTTAATCTCCGTGTATATCGAACATTGTCGGGACATTCCCAACAATCTCCCACTTGTCCCACAAGTGTTCGATTCCTTGAATTCTCTTGTCACTTACTGTGTCATGTTCGGATAAGGTAAGCTGATGTCATCCTTATGTAAGACCCGAAACGTTCCTCGATCTCCGAGTTTAGACTTTGAAAAGCAGATGATCAACTATTGATTCAATTGAGCTCGGCCAAGCATTTTCAGTCCAATCTCACCGAGTGGCCAATAAAACAACTGTCCCTAATAGGGAGGACAATGTCATCTTGTTCAGACACACATTCTCACATGATCCAACTGTAACCCATACACCGCCTTTATAGCCTACTGTTAAAAAAGGCGCTTGACGCGCTCCAAAGTCACAGCAGATCATGCAGTCTGTATACTAAACTCAGGATTCAGGAATTTTGAGTGGTGAGAGCTCCTATGACAATTCCCAACTTAAAGAGCTCCCACTACGGGTCAGTTCGGTAGTTATTCTCAACAATACCCATATGATTGATTTATGATGTCATCACATCACTATGATCACGAAACTTGATCATCACCTCAATCCTACATGCTAATTGTGTTGATATTATCACTGTTCCTACGTGATAATACAATTAGGAACTAGGTCGACTGTCGACCAAGACTAGCGTTATCAAGTTCACTAATGGGGTTTCAGAAATTGAACCTCGTCCAATTTCCCATTTTGAATTCGCTAACCTTTTTGGACATTTACATAATTCTAAGCCACAATTAATGTACATCTTGGAATCTTATTCTTAATGATGAATCAACAATGTCATAATTTAATGAACAATTCATGTAAACTTGACTTGTTAATATTCCGAAATGTATTCAATACCTATTGCCCATGCATGACTATCATGTTATAACTACAACAGGGGTTTAATATATAATACTTGCAATGAACCTCGCACATATACCATCTCACTAATGACCTTTCATTCAGGAAGATATTTCCGGAACTCATGTTTGGATTCACAGTGATCTTCAGTTCCTTCGCTTGAGTGATGGCTCCTATCAACAAGGCTCCATTTCTCTCGCAAGGCTAGAAACATCACCCAGTTCTGAAACAAACTTCACAATCCTAACAGTTTCTGTCACAACTTCTAAAGTCGTGTCATGCTTGTAGAACTAAACTCATGTCATGTTAGGAACTTCTTCCAGCTCACCTCAATACCGTTCAGATAATCATATTTCTCTGTCATAAGTGTAGCATCAATGCAACTCTTCACACTTAGCTTTTATCAACCACTTTAGACTTAGGACACATCCTTAGTTTTGCTTATACATATACAATGCATATGTTATGTTGGGCTTTGAACATCTCGTGGCATACATTAATCACACGCCTAAAGCATGAGTTATATGTCTCATCCTTTTTAGATCCTCTTATTGTTTTGAGACAATTAGATTCCCTAAGGATATGCCATGATTTATGGAAATTAATCCATTCTCGAAGTGGGTTGAACTTATTCAACACCTAGGCACCTTTTGATTCAAACAATCAAAATCTTTAATCTATCATTATAGATCTTGTCTCCAAGAAAATTCTTAGCCCCACCAATCCTTCACTTTGAAAATTATTCCTAAGTCAACCTCTGTAGAAGCAACATAGGAATCTCCTTCTCAGTAGGCAGTATGTCAATCACACATAATATCAGAAAATGCATTGCTCCCACTGAACTTCTTGTAAACACAATATTATCTTTTGGCACTTCCCAGTATATCAAACTTTTGATGTCCTGGTCAAGAAGGTCAATGATTCCAACTCCTAGAAGCTTCCTTAAGACCACAGATGGTCTCTTGAAGTTTACAAGTATTCCAACAAAAGACCATTCAGTTGTGTCAAGTACACACCTTTCTTCAAAATCTAATTTTGAAGTCAGTCTTGATGTCTATCTTAATGAACCCATGTTTTGCCTTAAAACCCTCCTATGCCTGATGGCTCACACCTTCAGACAAATCAACCGAGTTCTAAACTTGGTTGTATATATGGAGTCCATCTTAGACCTTATGGAATCTTGACTTGCTAAAGCTTCTTTGTTGTAGGTAGAGTCATTACTTTCTAAAATTAACATCTCACGCTCATCCATAGAAGATCGATATCTCTGTGGTTGACGGAGTTGTTTACCTGACCTTTCTTGGAGTAATGTTCATGACACCTCCTCTTTAACGTTTTGAGGAGCTTCTACTGCCTCAACCTCGTTCTTAATTTTCCGACCAGTAGGAAAACTTGAACTAGGATCATGTAGCGGAGTTTTAGGTGATGATTATAGTGTTTTGTGTCTCTTGAACTTCGGTAAGTTCAAAAACTCTCCCACTCTTTCTTTTAGAGAATAACATATTCCCTAAGAAGAAAGCATTTTGAGACACAAACACTTTCCTCTACAACAGTTTGTAGAAGTGATACTCCTTTCTTTCAGAAAGACAATTCAAGGACTTTTCCTCTCCAAATCAAATGTGGTGTCTTCTTTAGTGCTTCAGATAATCTTTAGTCAGTAATTAGAGTTATGGTTAACTGCGTGTATCCCCAAAAGGTAACCGACAGTGTTGACTCAACCATCATTGATCGCACCATATCTAATAAGGTGTGATTCCTCCTCTTAGATACATCATTGAGATGTCGTATTCCTAGAGGAGAGAGTCATGAAACAATTCAACATTCTCAGGAATGGTCAATGAAATCTTTGGCTCAAATACTCACCTCCTCAACCTTATTGAAGGGTTTTGGTTTTCTTGCCAAGTTGGTTTTGTACTTCACTTTGAAAATCTTTGAACATTTCAAAGGATTTGGACTTGTGGCGTATTAAGTAGATATACCCATATCTACTAAAAATCGTCACTGAAAGTGATGAAAAGTACAACAAACCTTCTTCTAGCACTAGTGCTCATAGGCCCACATACATCAATATGTTTGCATCCTAATAAGTCATTAGCTTGTTCACCAGTTCTAATAAGAGGTGATTTTAGTCATCTCAACCATCAGGCATGTTTTACAAACATTGAACTTTTCAAAGTTTAGGTTTTCCAAAATCCTGCACTATGCAGTTTCTGAATGCATTTCTTATTAATATGACTTAAGCTTATAGTTCCAGAATTATGTTTCATTTAAGTCATTTGTTCAAACTCTTGGCTCAACCATTAGCATCTCTTCGATCATATCCAGGTGCTCTCATTGTTTCGCCAAGGCTACTTCATTTTGGAAATCTTTAAACTATTTTAACATTCCAGCTTCAGTTGAATCTCATAAACATGAATCACCATGTGTTATTTTATTCATCTTTGAAGATTTGAAGTAATCCATCCCTTGTACTTTTGCTCAATTGGACTACATACATCCATATGCATGAGTGTTTGTTGGCACGTTCACCCTTTCTTGAAAAAAAAGTAGAGTCATGCTTTGTAGACATCACATGTTTCAAAGTCTTATTTTATGACCCCTGGATGTCCTGAGTTTAGTGGGCATAAGGAGATCATTCCCTCAAACCTAAACACAAACCCTAGCCACAAAGAGCCTACCCACAAAACCCTAGCCACGAAAATCCCCACCCTCTCGTCACCCTTCACGTGATCCCAGACGAGAAAACCCCAGAATTGCCCCCTCAGTGTGAGATCCATTACAACTCTGATCTTGTTCCTAGAACTATTGTGCACAACGAGCCTATATCTCATATGAACCCTAGTGACATTCAAAAGGTTCAAAGGTAAGCTGATGATCTTCAAGTAAAGGGTATGATCAAGGAGTCCCTCAGCCCATGTGACGTTCCTACCTTTTTGGGTGCAAAGAAGAAGGGAAACCAACGCATGAGCATCAACAAGATCAATATCAAAAACAGGTTTCCTATCGCTAGAATCAAAGATTTAAGAAGTGGGTACCACTGGATTCGAATTCAAGAAGGGAACATTGCTATCAAAACTAAAGGAGGTCTCTGTGTGAATGATTAGCCATGCTGTGGTCTAACTAATGATCTTTCCACTTGTATGAGACTAATGAATCATGTTTTGAAGCCCCTCAATGACAAGTGTGTTGCTGTCTACTTCGACAAGAAGAGAAAGAAAGTATGGGTACATGCCAAGAAGAAAGAAGACCCTCCAAGAAGAAAGAAGACCCTCCAAGAAGAGAAAGAAAGTATGGGTTCATGCCTTTTCAGTTTAAACTTCACATTTTTAGTGTTCTCTTTACATTTAGCAAGTTATTAGATGTAATTTTATTATTTTTAGTTATGTGAGATGCCAAGTAATATCTATAAACTTGGACATCAAGTTATAGGAGTCTAGAATAGTTTAGTAGGTGTGTGGTGGTCATTTGGTGCAGTAGCTTTGGCGCCAAGTCTTGTAATCCTATATTAGGATTGCTTATTTTATAACTAATCCATCTTGGATTAGGAACGCCAAGTCCTAGAAGGATTTATATCATTGTAACTAATCCCCTTAGGATTAGGAAACCAACTCCTAGTGGGAGATGGTTGCTTAGGCGTCAAGTATAGAGTCCTAGTAGGATTTGGACTTAGTCTATTATAAATAGCTTAGGCTTGTAACGTTGAAAGACACCTAATTTTGAATATGAATACAAACAAGCTTTTGCTTACCCTTGAGTGTTTTCTACACCCTCGTTTGATCTCTTCTATTGTATCTTGATTTGGCAAATCAAGTGGTGAGGAAGAGCTTGTTCCTAAACCTAAAAGGTATTTCTGTAACTAGGTCGAAGAACAAGTAACCCTAGGGATTGTCTTGTGGTGTTTCTGTATCAAGTTCAATTCCCTTGAACTATCCTTTTATCTTTCTATCCTTTAGTTAGATAATTACAAACCCTAAGGCTATCAAATCTCACAAATCTCTCTCACTCTCTCTCTCTCCTCATGTCAAACGCTCTCTCTCATAAAATCTCTCTCAAAGACCTCACGTCACTCCCTCTCTCCCCCAAAAGTTCTCTCTTTCACGTGAATTCTCTCTCAATCCCTTCCCTCTCACATGGAGAACCCTAACCCTAGATTGGTTGCACGTCACCCCTTGATGTGTAATTGATCAAACCCTATTCTTTGATCCAGTTATACATCATAATCTTGGTATCAGAGCTTAGGTTTCTCTCAGTGCAACCCAAACACATCCTCATCCATCCCAACGTCCCAAACACATCCCTATCTGTCCCTAACACAATCCTCAACTGATGTATTTTGGCCCACGCCAAGATCAACAAAGAAGGCCTATTACAACAACTACAAGGACATAGAACGAGCTATGGAGGAAAGAATGATTGTAGAGGCCCAAAGGACCATCCATATTGTGTGCTCCTCATGGCAAGAGGACGTCCAAACATCCTAAGGAGGAGTCCATGTCCACGCCAAGGCCCAAGTTTCAAGCCCAAAGTGGATTTCTCAGTTTTGATCATTTCAAGATGAAGTTCACAGTTTTAGCCATTTCAATTTAGATTTCACATTTTTAGCATTCAACTCTTTTTAGCAAGTTTTATATTGTATTTTTATCATTTCTAGTTGTGTGAGATTCCAAGTAATATATGTAAAATTCGACATCAAGTCATAGGAGTCTAGAAGAGTCTAGAATGTTCTAGAATATCCTAGAACACATGTGTAGGCGTGTGGTGTGATAGATTTGGCGCCAAGTTGTTATAATCCTAGATAGGGATGGCTTATTTTGTAAATAATCCATCTTGGATTTGGAAAGTCAAGTCCTAGAATGAAAGCAAGCAATCGGGTTGAAATCAGACGCCACCACCCTGATTTTAATTGGATGTAGAACTCCAATTTACTTCAAATAATTCCAACTTGGATGTCAAGTTTATCACCTATTATTAATCTGGTCAAAGTCAAAGTTACACGAATTTGATTTGACTCCAACCTTTGGCAGTGGTGGACCATCCAATAGAAATACCACTAGGAGCACCCGCAATTGTGAGCGTAAATTATACTCAATGGATGAGGTGGAAGTAGTATGGCCCACTAGGAGAATTAGAGTTAGACAATTAATATTAACTTGATTTCCAATGGTGAGGGTGAGTATGATTAAAATATTTTTTTAAAAAAAGGTGTAGACCCCACAATTAATCATTTAAATACACTACAATAAAAATGAAAAAAAAATTTAAGAAACTCGTGTTCATCCTCGCGCGGTGAGCATAAGTATGAGTTTTTCTCACCGCCGACGCTCGTCCTCGCCACTGCATTGTCTTTCTCAACCTCGCCCACGTCACATCAGCGTCATCTCACTCTCAAACTCACCGTTGCGGATGGTCTTATATTAATTGTCAGACTCGGAGTGAAAGCATGAATTCAACCCTAGGGTCATTAACTAACCAACACAATTCAACTCACAGAGAGAATGGGTAGAGGGACAAACAACCCAAATAAAATTGGGAAATTGGAATCTAATAATCTTTAGTTTCACCTTTTGCTTATCAATAATTTCCTCTTTGTTTTGGTATTCTGACGGTCCAAAAAATACAATAGCGTATTCCGTAGGGGTGGGCAAAAAATCCATAATCCGTGATCCGATCCAAAAATCCGATTATCCGATCCGAAAAAACGGATAATTAGCGGATAATTTTTTAAGTTGGCGGATCGGTTAACCGATCCAAATTTTTTCCCTGGATCACGGATCGAATACGGATCGAGGGTTGAAAAATCCGAATAATTTATCGGTTATCCGAAAATAATTAATTTTCAACTTTGAACCCCTCAAATATTATTTTTTTGTTGTAAATTAGTAGACATTAGCGTGGAAATGTATCACAATACATAAAGTTTACAATTTTGAACCCATTAAGGTAAGAAGGACAATGATTATTTTTGTATGAGTGCTTTATAATCCGTGGATATACGGTTATCCGATCCGAAATTCGGTTAACCGACACTTTCGGATCGGATACGGATTGGAAATTTTATTATCCAACGATTCGGTTAACTGAAAGTCCGGTTAACCGAAACTTTCGGATCGGATACGGATCATGATTTTAACTATCCGAACATACGGTTAACCGATCCAAATTTATGTTTGGATCGGTTATCCGATCCACGCCCACCCCTAGTATTCCGGTGGGAAGCCACTGAGTCAAGTGGTGGTGATTCGGTAGTTTGTTGACGCGTACTGGCGAGGGTATGTTTAATCAAAAATTTAGACAACAAGAACATAATCAACTATGCAATTGGACCGCCAAAATACAATAAATATGTCAATGGGACTACTAGAATACAATAGCAATTTAAATGGGACCATTAGAATGCAACTAAAATAATAATTTTGGTCAAAGACACTCTCACCGATATACGTCAGCAAACCACCGAGTCACCTCCATTTGACTCGGTGACGTCTCACCAAAATACAATTTTTTTTATGGACTGCTAGAATACAAAAACAAAGTAGGGATTATTGATATACAAAAAGGTGAAAGTATGGATTATTAGAATCCAATTTTCCAATAAAATTATCTAATATGATTTTTGTTTTTGATCATTCAAGGCCATTAATAAGCTGAAAAGATCGATTCAAAGTTTTACATGATTGACAGACATCTAAACAAGATCTAATAAAAAAGATTTAAACAAAAACAAAGCAAAAACAAGCCTCCATATGGTAAATGTCAACTACAACCCAGGAGGCTTCCACAAGGTATCACCCGCTCAGCAATCTCACAAATTTGAGACATGCTCAAGAATGGTCAAAGATTGCTCCTTCAAATGGGCTTTTCTTTCCTTTTGTGGATTCTTCTTGAAATACTTAACCATTCTCTATCTGTTGTCCGTCTTCAAAAATCTCATATGAGTGTCAATCTCCACAACTCTATGTGCAATAAGATTATCAATAAAATGTTTGCTCACATCATAATCCATCATCCAATATCAACTATGATTATATCGGTGTGTCGAAGGCAATATAACCTTTGGTCAATTCATTCATATCTATGTAACCATGTACCGTTAACACCAGATTTTGAATTACATAACACCCAGACGACCGGCCCTCATATCAGATAATAAGATTAATCACTGAAGCCCAAAGATTAGCACTTAACGTCCGACATTGAATCTCTTGTTTCCTTCCATTAATTATGGAGGTTTGTGGAGGAGGAAATTCATATATGTATTCATACTCAAGCTGAAGAAGAAGAAGAAAATTTCCAGGACTTCATAAGATAGATATATATTACAACGAAAATTTCAGAGCGTCCAATAAAGATGGCAACAGCTCATGGACAAGACCACATTTGTACAGTCACGATAATAACTAGCAAAAAGAAAGAAACCCTCAACTTTCTTCAAATAATTTCTTTTTACAGCCCTGTAATGCCTGTTATACCCACTGCAGGAGCCCACAAACATATTTTCACATCTGCAGCACAGCTCAAACCTCACTCTCTACGTATATAGCCTTGAAAGATAAGGGGGGAAAAACCAACAGCTACAAATGTACAGGTTTCTGACTAGTACAAATGGACAAACTTTATTTCTAGGGTCTCCGACCGAGCCCTCAAATAGGCTCGGTAGAGTAATAGCTCTAGCATCTTACAAGACGGGGAAAAAGGGACTGGAACAGATGAAGCATTGCTCCCTTCATCAGCTGTACAACTTGGATACTCTAATCCCGCCTACGCAGGTGCAGGAGTCTGCCCAGCAATCCTTCTTTCTGCACACAAATAACCTTGTCAGTAAAAAGTTCGCGACTCGGTAAAATAAATAATAATAATAATAATAATAATAATAATAATAATAATAAACCTCGATCTTACAGATCTGCCTTAATGAAATAAGATTTTGTGTTTCTATTTCAGGTTACTAAGGATTATAATTTTTAGATGGGAAGAAAGGAAATAATCTAATAAGAAAAACGCATTTTCAAATCAAAAGAGTGGAACATCCGACGGAATTCAATGAGAGACAAAGATCAAACTTGTTAAGGCCGATGTTAGCAACTGCTATTCAAGGCATAACTGCATAGCCAAGTGTAGCTGTTACGAAAATCCAGACCCAGCGCAGCACAACCCAACCAAAAGAGCAATACACAGTGACCATTACAATTCAAACTGTCAAGATATTGTAACCATTAAACCCAGAGAGAGAGCACATAAATTTTTATATGCAAACATTATAACTGCACAGAGGAAACGCATGTCACACACGATTTTATAATGCATCTTTGCTTATTTTTGGTGTATCTTTCTTATTAATCACGGTACAAATAAGATTGTATTTCTTTTGTCATCAACAATAGTATAATGGTTAAGTGGTAAGAGTATTCCATGATGATAGGTCTAGAGTTTTCGATTTTTATTGTAATTTATTTTACTTTACAACTGTCATATTTTCCTGTCTTTTTAATGCATCTTTGTTCAATTTGTGATGTATTTGTGTGATGTATTCTTGTTTACTTTGAAATGCATCTTTCTTCATTTTTGCAACGTATCTTTGTCAGGTTTTAATGTATCTTTTCTTTGACGAAGTGTATCTTTCCTGTGTCCATATGTATCTATTCTATGTCAAAGTGCATCCTTTATCATTGCAGCAATGGTGATATTGTAGCGTATCTTTTCTATGACAAAGTGCATCTTTTCTCTAAGGTTTGCACCGTGCACAGTGCAAACGTATGCACCGTATAACTATTGAGAGAGAGTAATGAAAAATGTGATTAAAGAAATACAGAGTGGACCTCACTGAAGGAGGGCTTGTGGAACCTAGACTTTTTAATAGCCCAGCCTTAAACTCAAAGCCCAACAAGCAGAGAGACTATTTCCAGGTTTAGTAAGACAATGTACCTAAACCCAGCATTATCTACGGCTAAAAAAGAACCATACAGTCAAGTAAACAGCGAGCAGTGTCTAGTGTCTAAACAAAAAGCCCTAGAATGACCAATTGTAAATGCAAGTATTAAAGAGGGACAACAATTCGTACCTCCTGCAGCAACAAGCTTCTCTACACGGGCAACAATATGCTTCCCGTAAGTGTATTTTTTTAAAGCATTCAGGTGAACCTTAATTCGTGATAGGATGTGCTCACGCTGCTGATCACTGCAGATTTCCAACACCTTCTGTACGACATAATTTGCAAATTGGTCTTTCATCATTGCCTGGATTAGCAAAAGGGAATAAAAGTCAGCAAATTCCTCTAAGATCGGATTGACTCATGTCATGGACAAAGCACTAACACGCTCCATATGCAGTGCAGAAACAGAACATGGCAATCACAAATTCACAATGACAAACTGAAATTTGTCAAAGTCAGGTCTGATACATGGCTATCACAGGATTAGAGAAAAATTCCCTCAGGAGACAACGAAACAAACATCAGAGAACTAATCGAAACCAACTCAAAATACAGCATGAAAAGCCGCAAAACTCATGTATAATGTGTGATTGACTCACGTCCTCTTCATGAACAATTAACGAACAAAACCTGGAAAGGAAACAACCACAATAAATAGCAACTAAAAATCACATAGACAGGCCAAAAAACACAACAGTCTCAACTCCAACTGGCATATGCCCAAATTCCAGCAGATAGAAAAGGAAACATCTTTATGCAAAGGTGGAGTCAATAGCTTGATGGACCTTGCCACACCTGAAAGTTAGAGAGTTCTACAACACATTTTCCACTTTCAACTTTCATACACAAAAACCATCATAAAGCTCATTTCATTGTGTTTGATAGAATTAACCAAGTTGGGCCAACATATTCATTACATATCGCAGCGAACTATATAGAGTACCCTGATCAATTAACTAAACACATAATTACAGTCCAAAACTGAAACACTATGCAACTGTAGCACTGGTCTTTCTTCTCAAGCATATTTAAGTAGTGAACAGGGTTAAGATCAACCCCTCTACAAAATAACTTCAAATTACCATGAACATTTGGCTATTTCCACTTTAATAAGAAAGCATACAATTTTTTAGCATACACAACATTGTCCAATGTCCAGGGCTTCACAACTTACCAACGCACATAGATGCCCCGAAAACCACAACCATAGCTTAGATCCAAATGCAAGCCCATAACCCAAAAGTCCGAACTAAGCACAAGCTGAGGGGCACAACACAACAGTCTCACCACTTAACTGTTGATTGCCCGCTACTTCACATAGAGGATAAAAAAGGAGTTTAAGAGGTATTTTGCTCCGGTACACTGAAATCACGGCTGAAAATTTGACTAAATTTTGCTTTTTAGCTAAGCAACTACAACTTTATTATAAAGTGGATCTACCGCAACAGAGATGGATACATCTACTAGGTTCCATGCCAATTGTCCAAGGTTCTCAATAAATCTAATGCCATAAACATAACTAAAATTTCCAAGTGGATGCATCAAATATCAATTCCCAACGGTCAGAAATGTTTTGATCTAGTTTCAGCTAACATGTACAACCAGTTTCAACCGGTACATCATACGAAGAGTGTTCTTGCCCATGAGACCTCATATTCAGTTATTTCAAAGAGTCATTCTTCTTACATCACAGAATGAGAAGAAATTTAACGGACCTGAAGAGGCTCATTCTCATCAGTAGTGCCAAGCATCTCATTTACAAGAATTTCCCTTTCTTCAGCATTACCAAAGGTCAGACATTTCTCCACCACATTGGATGCAAACTTTTGCTGGCTCATTTGGACTATCTTCCCAGCCAATTCCTTGATAATAGCTGTTCTTTCATGTGGCTTCCCATGTTCCAATACATGCTGTCAAGTACCCAAAAAACAAAAGTTGATGAGCAATCAAGCTTAGCTACAAGCCATGTATTGCAGAAATCTCTACAATAAATTTTTGAAGGCAAATCCAACCATGTAAGAATATAAAAAAAGAAAGAAAAGGAGCTAGCACAGCATCGAAAGTAAACATGTCTTGAAGAGTTAACTGCGCCACCTATAAGGAAATGGTCCTCGAAGGGACTATTCATACATGAATCATGTGAGTTACTACTAAAGATAAAAAGTCCTCCTATGTATATTTCTAAAACTCTTTCACAGCCTTTGTTGGCTTGCATTAGTACTTTGCTCTGTCAATTGCACTATTACAGCCATTTTTAACACCCCCAACCCCCCCCCCCCCCAAAAAAAAAAAAAAAAAAGAAAATCCCACTATGCATATCACCTCTCCTCTATACATCTGTAGTCTAACTGCTTCTTGGATGTTGAGCCAACTTTTACTTCCTCGGTCTAGTTATCACATATCTCTGTGTACTCTAAATTGCAACTGAAAGTTTCATATGGATAACCCCGAAACAGTATGGTCTTTCTTGCAATGGTAAAATTCATACATCCATTTTCTCCCTACCCTCATCCACTAGAATCCATGCTCAGTATTGCTGCACCAATTAAGAACTCACATTACAAATCTTATAGCCCAAATAACCAATAGCAGGAATAACATACCTGGACCACATAGTTGCCATACTGATCTTGCGCCAACATGCTAACAGAGCCCAGAATCTCATCCATAACTTTACTCTGAGTCTCTGGGTTTTTGCAGTACTCCAGCACCCTCTGTAAGCCGAAGCAAAGGCAACTCAGTAATCAGTACAGTACAACTCCCAGGGTAAATACTAAACCAATCAGTAATCAGTACAGTAAGTCTAGTAAAGGAAAGTAGCAGTGTATCAGTCTAGCAACTAGTTATCCAACCTGAATCACACGACACCCATATGGATGGGTTGAAAGAGTAACAACTTGATCGAAAAATGATTCAACTATAAACTGAATATGTTCCTCAGGTACGCATTCAATACACTTCTGGATGACATGGTTTCCATTCTGATCACGCACACATCGCATTATATGGCCATCAAGCTCTTGAACCATTTTAATCTTCTGATCCAGATCAACAACTTCAATAGCCTATAAAAGTAAACCGAAATATGTTTTTTAAAAAAATGTCACCAGTAGATTATGGCTTCTCACATAATTCCTCTTGAAATGCCAATTACATCTATTTCCTAGTTTCAATATTAAAGAACAAGGAAGAAAGACTACAAGTGGATCAAATATAGAGTATATTGAAACTGGGAAACAGATGCATGATATATGACGGGACACCCCCCCCCCCCCGGCGGGAAGCCACTTATGCTAAAACCCAGCAGAAGTAGAGATCAATAATACCTTCTGGATAACACGGCAACCATACATCTGCAGGCTCAGAGTCAACACATGACCATCGAGTTTCCCCGCTAGATCTCTTCTTTGAGGTTCCATCCCGTGCTCGAAAAACTGAAAATGCACCAAATATAGGACATCAATATATGACAATGTATAGAAGGCTGAGCAGAAGTCATAACTGGCTTTCTTACAATGCTATATATAAGCAGGACACTATGTAAGTGCCAATTACCTTCTGAATCACATAATTGCCAAACACATCAGTCATCAAGGATAGAGCTTGAGGGATAATCTCCTCAAAGACCATATTTTTCTCTTCTGTTGTAGCAGTTTCAAGTTTTTGCTGAATAAAACGACTTCCATACTGATCCGCACTGTTGAAATAAGATATTCATCAAGAAATCTTATATTAGGACTTCAAATCAAAGGATTGAATGCATATGACATACCTGAACTCAACAACATGGCCTTTGATTTCTGCAAGCTCAAAGCACTTGGTCTTATTGCTCTTGAACTCCTCCAAGAGAGAAGATCCATAGCTCCCATCCATGTGCCATTGTCCCATCACCCCACCACCTAAATTCCTTACTGTACCAGGAAAGCGCACGTTCAACTCATTATGCCTGACAGGACTACCAAGAGTTGTGCTTGGAACAACAGGACTTGCCAATGGACTACCAGGATATCCCATCCCGATCCCAAACGCATGATTTCCATAGTACCCATGATTGGCACTAGTTTTATTTCCCAAAGGACCACCAAACTGTGATTTCTGAGGTGACATTGGAGATCCAAGGTATGTTTTTTGAAGAAGCTCCAAATAATACTTATCTTGAATTTGATCACCAAGAGCAGTAGCATGAGCACCATACTCAGGTGATCTCAGGTATTGAAGATACATTGCATCAGCCAGAGATGCCTGTAACGCATTCCCTGCCATCTGATTCCCCATTCGACCAGGCTCAGACATAGCAGTCAAGTTCACTCCAGAAGGTAAACCACCAGACAATACCCTTGAATCCAGAGCAGAAGCTCCCATAGCTGAAGCAGCAACATTTTCCAGTAATGGAGGAAGATTGAAGTTGCCAAGCTGGCTAGCCATCATAGATGATGGCACTGGTGAATTCAAGGAAAACCCAGTTAAGCCGTAATTTGCTAATGCTGAGCCACTAACATCTAGAGGGGTATAATGAGGAGAAAAGGCACCCCCATTTAAAGAGGATGGTGACAAACCCTTTGAATACATAACACCAGAGTTGACGGAAGATTTTAGGTGCTCAACCTGGTGCCCTCTAGGGTCTGGCCCGTCTAAATTACCTCTAGCAGCAGACTGAGGACCAGAAGGCATACGCAAATGGCCAGATTCAGATTTCTTCATGTATGAATGTTGCTTACCATGTTCCTGACCACTTTGCAAATTGAAAAGGTAGTTACGGTGATCAGAACCATCTCGTTCAAATTGTGACTGCAAATGATTTTCATCATCAATGTTACCATTTGAAGAGAGATTCATACCAGACAGAACACCCACCAGATCAGAGGAATCACTCATTCCGGATGGCATGCTATTAAATGAATTTGGAGCAGTGACACTCTTTTTTGATGCTCCTCCTCTCCCTTCACCAATAGGAGTGGGGCAAGGACTAGGAGCCCTAGCTATGTGCTGAGGATCAGGCGTAGTGCTTCTAGATAATGACCCACCCAAAGCAGCAGCGTAGCTGTAAGAGGCAGAAGCAGCTGCGTTCTGGGAGGAAGAAGAGCCCTGAAGATTAGCACCCTCCCGCCGTAAATGAGTCAGCTCAGCTTCAGCCAAACCTAACGCATCACCACCTTCGTCAAGAGCATTTCGACTGGCTGGACGAGAAGGATGTCTTGAGGGAGGATTAGAACGTCCCAAGTCATCCTATGCAGATAAATTGTTATGAGATCAGACAAGTGCATGTGATGAAATGACAATCCAGGAAAACCCAGTAACATATAAATGCATGTTCATATGTGACACAACGATAGTACAAAGAACATTTAAGAAGTATGCTACATGGAGAATAATCCCAAACTGCTTAGTTTCAGGAGCCGCAGCAAATAGAAGCTTAACAAAGAGAGGGAATAAAAACAAAAGCATCCACTGGAGGCCAGCACTACAAACAAAATTAATTACAGCAAAACCAAATAAGCAGTGTGATCTCTCACAACCTCAGAAAACACTTTATCCCAATAAGGTGACAACAGTGTGCCATACCCTGATAAACAAAAAAATTTGCAAGGAGAAACAATTCAACAGAGATAAAGCGTTTCTAAAAGGAGGGGGGGAACCCAATTTCAATATCATGGGAATGGAAGTGTCAGAAATAATCCAACAGCACAAAAAGTTTGAAAGAAATACAACTACGTAAAACAATCATTTTAGATATCAAAGAAATAATACATTTATGATACCATCTAGTCTCAATGTGATGGGCATACTTTTATCCGTAAAAGCAATAATACTTCAAAGAAAATACAAATGACAATGCTTTAAATGTCAACGAACACAAAATTACCTAAACATACAAAAAGACAATAGGAATTAGATCTGAATTTTTTTAAAAAGTTATACTGCCGTGAACCTAATATCTAACAGGAAAAGCTATGACTAGTCTCTTTACTGGTGCTTCCTTCTCACTTCGACCAGCAACACAAATAGGATCTAACCTTTGCTACAACTAGCCTCATTACGACACAAAATGTTAGACAAGGCACTTTAGTAACAACTAACGAGCATGACAAACATCCAAGAATGGCGCAATTGGAAAAGGAAAGTCATAGCATAGCAAAAACAACAAGGATACTGTAAGACTAAATTATGGCAGGATCAACACTCCAAAATTTCTTTCAGAAAAAGTAAAAATTGAGGAAAACCTATTTTTGTACAAGACAACTCACTATAAGGAGAAAACAAATATGGCAATAGTGTTTGATGCAGGAGGTAAGAAAGATGGCAAGGACAACATAACCAACAACTAGACAAAAGCAAGATGAGGAAATGACTAAAAGAGAGGCATGGAAGAAAAGCAATTAGAAGATTACCTGAAATATGTCGGCTAGACTCTTCTGCTTAGCACCAAGTCCAATACCAGGTAGGCCGGGCAGGCCGTCTTTACCCCAGTCAGCCGATCCGTGAGGCTTGTCTGGATCAAGCTGCCTCTCCTCTTTCTTGGAGTTAAACCCAGGAGGCATTGAAAAGAGTGACCTACCAGGAGGAAGAGCAGGAGGATTATTAATGTCAGGCTTGGCTAATTTCCTCTTATCTCCAATTCCACCAAGCACAGAGCTTCCGCCTTGTAGCCTCTGAGCAAACCTCCAATCCTCTTTTGAGAGGAGGGGAGGTGGCAACCTCGGGTTCAAGTTGACATTGGAGTAATAATAGGATAAATATGCAGGGTCAGACCTAAGCTCATCTTCAGACATAATAACCCCGTTGTCATTCTTACTCATAGCAAAATCAGAAAACCCACCAGCACCACCACCAGCAGCAGCAGCACCATTAGCAAAGAGTCCCCCAACTGCAGCAGTCAATGAACCATCAACAGTAGGAGGGGCTGACCCACTTCTATAGATATTGAGCTCACGCTCACGATCACTGGCGGCTGAGTCTTGGCCTTGCCCTTGCCGCCTCTGCTCGCGGAGCAACATCCCTATCTCTTTCTCCAACTCATCACCAAATGAACCCTCACCAATCCCAGCTCTCCTACCCAATTCAGGTATCATTCTCTCCTAACTATAATACCACACCTAACCCTCTAACTCAAAACTCTAAATAACTCCAAATAACATATCAAGATGTAAACTTTCCTCAAACCGATTATTTACAGCTACCACCAAAACATAAGCTCCTAAATTAATTTATCAATGATCAGGCATCAACAAATTCACAATTACGTTTTTAAGTTCAACCCCAATTAACTAAGCCTGGAATAACATAAAAGTAAAGGAAAGGAAAGGAGAAGAGAAGAGAAGGTTTATCTGGGTTTGTTTAACCGATGATGATGATCAAGCAACAGCGTCCGCCATGTTTGATGAATAGTATGTCACAGGAAGAGGAAAATAGAGAAAGTGAGTGATGGGAGATCCGACAAGTTTTCAAGTTCTAAGATGAATTCAGGCGGCTATTGGGTATTGGGGGTTCCCTTCTTATTACAAGAACCCCTCTGCGTGTGAGTGTGTTAGGGTTTTTGTGTGTGATGGACTTTGGCTGCACAGAGCAGAGGAGAGAGAAAGATTGAGGTTTTGATTGATCAAAAAAACTGAATAAATACAACCCCACTTTTGTTACTGTCTTTTAATACCAAACACTATTCTGGAAATTATTACTACTAATTATTATGATTACTTTCAGCTTCCTTTTTATATTTTTGGCTGTGGGTTTTTGACAAAGAAAAATATAAAAAAGGGGAGACAAAGGAAATTGATGAAAATTCAAAGTTCTTCCTGAAAATCCGAGGGAATTAGGGTAATTGACCAAGTGGTAGCCAACTAGTGGAGAGAGTAGGAAGTGGCCAAAAAATGCAGTTGAATTTATTATTTAAAATCTACAGATGTTTTATATATAATATATATATATATATATATATATATATATATATATGAAAAGAACCAAAAAATGGCAGATGAGGTTTTGATCAAAGTCACAAGAGCAAGTCTAATTGTGATCCTATTTTTGAAGTGTGAGTGTGCGCCAACTCCTTCCATTATCACTCATCATTTTTACTTTATAAAATTTCATCATATTTTGGACGTGAATAATACTAATTTCGGGGTATTGGATACTAATATTACAGGCTATTTTCTTGGACACTGGCAATATCAACTATTGACCTTTTTCTTACCAACATTACACTACCGATTTGGTACAGTTTTGACTCATGGAAAGATGATATAGCTACATAACGCGTGATGTGAAAGACAGAGCTTGGGTAGAAAATGTTGACGTGGAAATTAATCTGCATTTCATGTCACACATTATGGAGTTACGTCATATTTCTGATGAGTTAAAACCATAACAACTCGGCAGTGTACCGCTAGATGAAAATAGGACGATAGTTGGTACTGCCTGTGTCCAAGAAAATAGTTTATTATTAAGTATTCAATAACCCAAAGTTGGTATTATTGACGTCCAAAAATCCTTTCTACAATAAAAAAAAAACTTATTCCTACTGTTTCATTTTAGAATATCAATTTGTGGAGTCCACTTTATTATAATTATAAATTTATTTATTTGTATTTTTAAAATTAAGTTTTATTATTATTGAAGATAGATATTTTAAAATAAAGTCATTTTTTTAAAAAAATGATTAATTTTAAAAAAATGGTTTTTAACGACATAACATAAAAATAAAAACAAAATAATTACCTTAGAAAACTATTAAAGTATCTAAAAGATGATAATTTTTTCTTTGTATTTTTCAAATTAATTTTTATTATTATTGAAGATAAATATTTAAAAATAAAGTCATTTTTCGAAAAAATGATTACTTTTAAAAAATGATTTACAACGACATAACATAAAAATAAAAACAACATAATTACCTTACAAGACTATTACAATAGCTAACAAATGATAAATTACAACAATAAAATTTAATAAATATGATTGACATAAACCCTATTAAACTGAAAAATAACAATTTACCATATTGCACTAACTTAACAACAACTTTTAAAATTAAAGGACATAAATACTTAATCTGTGTAGATGGAATTAAAAATTAAGAAATACAACTAATTCAATGTACATGTTTATTTTGATAACTATTGACAAAAAGGTATAATTATTTCATAACTAGACAGTCTTTATGTATGGGACTATTCGCACAGCCTAATCAGCTAAGATTATTTTTTTATGCATGTGGCAGCGTGTTTCTAACTGTGAATACCGAATCCCAAACATGTGGTCATGGTTATCAATACTTGTTGCATACTCATGCTACACATTGGCACAATTCCCAGCAGCCTCATTCCTTCCGATGTATTTGCTCCAAGTGCAAGTACTTAAACAGGGGAAAAAACAGCGAAAAACAAAGAAGAAAATAATAAACTATGGGCAGAAACCGACTAGGATACCCCATATTTAGTACTCCCTCCATTTCTCAATATCTGTCACTTTGATCAATTTTCTATTTTTCATAATATTTGACACTTTACAATTTCAATGTAACATTAATGACAATTTTTCCAAATTTACCTATTACTTTTATCATTCCCGGTACAATTATAAAAATGAGAGAAAGAGAGTGAGTGAAGGGAGAAATCGGTGATTGAAGATGAAGATGGTGATGGTGGATGCGTCAATTGCTTCGTACTTCTTCAGTTACCAACGAAATCTGCACAAAAATGAGAGAAAGAGAGTGAGTGAAGGGAGATATCGCGAGAATTAGAAAGGAGAAGAGAGATGGAGATGCGAGAAAGAGATAAGAGATGGAAGAGAGATGGAGTTCGAATGAAGAAAGAAGGAGATGGTGGTGTTGGTTCGGGGTTGTTCTGCGCAAAGAGAGAAGAAGCAGAGAGAAAGAGGGACGAAGGAGTTGAGAGGAAAGGGGTAAAAATGAATTAGGTTTTAGGGTTTTGGGGGAGGCTTTTTTTCGGTTGGGAAAAGAAGTGGAAAACAGGTCGGTTTATGGGTGTGGGTTTCTGGGCAAATGGGTTAGGGTTGACAGGTTCTGGGTTAGGAGATGAGTGAGAGGGAGATTTGGGTTGGATAAAAGAGGTGGGCCGAGGGAAATAAGAGGAAGAAAAAGAGGGAAAATTGGGCTGGACTGAATGAAGTTTTAGGAATAGAGATTAGGTTTAGGAAAAGGTTTTCAATTTATTTCTAATATTTATATTTTTGATTCATATTAATAATAATAATATCTATAAATAATAAACTAACATAAAATCTAATAAAAATGAAAAATGAATAAAAACATAATAAAACTACTAAAATAATTATTAAAGACAAGCAAGAATACCCTATAAAAGAGAAGAATTCGGCTCGGAACGAGACCGAACAACACTCCAACACAAGGGTTTGCTCGCCTCGAGCAAACTAAAAACAAAGAAGAGGACTAGAAAAGGAAACTAAAACCCTAACTCACTTTCGCAGGAATCGCGGATGCATTTAGCGTATGCATCAAGCCCTTTAAACCCTCCGGTAGCCCGGGTGGACGAGGTAGGTCTCGTGAGGGTTTATAGCAACTGTACCCACAAAAGCCACGAGAAAAGAAAAAGGGGAAAGAAAAAGAAGTGAAAACCGAAAAACGAAACAAAACAAAAGCAAAGAAAATATTCCCGTCCCCAATCATGTACTTAATTCCCCAACCCGCCTCAACAATCACTTGGAAGAAACAAGTATAAACAAATTAAGACACGAAGGTTGGAAAACTGCCAATCTTTGAGATTTTGAACCAGAACACTTCCTAATGAGCAAGACACCTCGTGCATATGTGCAAATAGGCCCTAATCGGTCCTCCCTATCCTAAACTAGACAATCAGAGTTGTTCTCATGCCCAAGCTCGGGATTATCTGTCCTAACTTCACTCTTGGTTTTTCTTTCTACTTCTCTTTTCTTTCTTTTTCTTACTTCGCTCTTTTCTTTCTTTTTCTTCTCTTTTTTCTGCTTTTTCTTGCTCTTTCTTTTTTCTGCTTTTTCTTGCTCTTTCTTACCATTCTTTTGCTCAACTCTTTTTTTCTTTTTTTTCTTGCTTCGCTCTTTTCTTTCCACTCAATCCGTTTTGTGTCTTTTAGAGCGTTTGTGTCGGGTTTTGCGGGATTTAAGCACCGGCCTTCGCAAAAGGTTACCCTCCTTGCTGGGTTTCTGCATACGTGAGTCATTGCACTTAAGGGGCATAGGGTGCCGATCCACCCAAACCAACCCATGACGGTAGGCCCGACAGTTATTATTTAATGCATTGATTAACAGCTTAAGCAATTGAACAACTAAAACCGTCTAACTTAGGTAAGAAGACACAGTCAAAGCGTGTAAGATTTGAGGATTCCGTTTTCCCATTCCATGTAGAGGTCTAAAAGAGATAAGTCATGGAAAAAATCCTTCCTAAGGCCTATCATTATTCATATTGGCCGCTTCTAACTGATTGAATCAACTGAATAGACAACTATATACACAACTGTGAACGGAAACATCTTCAAAAAAAGAAAAACAACTTTTGGGAATGATCACAACATTTCTCCCCTTTTTCACACTAACATTTTTCAAACTTTTAGACACAAACTAAGAAAAACAAAAACAAAAGACTCAACAACTAGGTGGTCTACCCATGAGAAATGGAAAATACCACCCCCCACTCCAACACAAGACATCACAATGTCTCCATTATGAGAAGGGTGTCTCAAGTAAGGTAGAAGACCAAAAAACACACAGACAAACACATAACAAACGAAATGGTGGTGACCCGAGCCCACACGGCTCCAACAACAATATATATCCAACATTCACACTCAAGGGGTTCGCCACCCAAAAAGAAAAGCAAACATGCATCATGGATCAACGATATATTCACATAAAGAGAGTGGACAGAAGTTACCTCGAAGTCTTCAATCAAGCATATTCAATCCACGATCCAAAGAACATCACACCAAAGGTTAGAAATAAACAAGAAAAGCATACTATGTGTGATGGTTCACATGCAAGATCAAAAAGAAAAACAAACTATACAAGACTCTAAGTACTAAAGAAAATCAAGAAACTAAAATAATTATAAAACAACTCTCACTCTCTTTTTTTTCTTTTCTTAAACTCAAAAACTGGAATGCAAACTACCCTCCCACTCCAACACAAAGAGGTTGCAATGTCCTCAAAGGAAACAGAAGTAGGTAAGCAAGCACCCTTAAACAAAAGAAAAAGAATCACACAAAAAGAAAATAAAAGAAGAAAAGAAAGACAACTCACTAATTATACAAGAAAAGGTGAGGAAGGATATTACCTAGAAGACGATTTATCAAGATATCGAGCACCATGTCAGAACCATTCAACGCCCGGAGTAACAAGTCATGCATTCTCTCATGCATCTCAGAATGGTGAAGGTAAGAGCACCCTCGCAATAACACATCAACAAACATTAGTGCTCTTAACAGTTCATCAAATGCCTTAGAAAAGTCAGAGAAATGATGAAATGCAGGAATGTATAAGACTTTCCTAGGCACTATAAAACGAGACATGACAAATGAATCCTCCCATTGACTCGTAAATGGAGATCGGGTATACAAATCAACGGGAGGGGGCAATACAACACATTCCTTAACCTCTTCATGCAACGAGTTGGATGCAAACAACGACTCATAAAGCAAATCACCATCAAAAATATCATTGTCACAAACCAAGTTCAAACACTTAGGATCAATCCCCATAGACTCAAGTTCATCATCACAAGTATGCACATCAATGGATTCACAAGAAAGGGTAGCTAATGCCTCACTTATGCAATGATTCTCAATGAAAGTGAATAAGTCAGTATCTAGCACACATTCAATCACGCAGAATTCAACTTCACTCTCAACAAGATCATGTTCAAATTCATCACAAGCATTATGGCATTCAATAAACTCAACTTTTTCTTCACACAAAAGCATGGACAACGGTGTGGACAATGGTTCATCATCAAGCATATTGTCATCAAGTTCTTCATCATCACACATAGAATCAACAATTTCCTCATGATCACTAGGTGGGGCTAGAGCTAAGGAATCACTAATCCTCCTTACAAAACTATGTCCATTACAATAGTGATCATCATAATCATAATCATAATCATACAGAGAAGAATCATCATCCATTTCAGGATTTAAAGATGACGAATGATCTACTGCAACATTCGAACTAACCAATTGTGCAAGATAAGTTTCTACCCTAGGTTTAAGCACGTGTTCAAATTCTTGCATGCATTCATTCATCCTATCTTGTAAACCATCTATTTCAGCACCATCTAGTCTAATGTCCATACAAGATTCAGAATCATGAGATGGAGATTCACAATGCACACACAAATGACGAGACTCAACAACATCACATGGAGAAAGATCATAAGAGTTTTTCACATAACGTTTCTCATAGTGCAATTGAGCATGAAGAGCACACGGATTACCAAAACAAGAACCCGATGAATAAAAAGTCTCCCCAAATTGGCGAGTATCCGTGTACAACCAATCGAATAATTCCCAAGCCCGATACTCTTCTTCAACATTGAAATCAAGATAATTCAGAAGAGAACGGGTCTTGAAGTTCAATCCCTCATTAGTAACAACTAACACTTCCCAATTAGAATAAATATAACCATGAGGGGCCCAATAAGCAAGATAATCATTTAATCTATCACGATAATCACAAAATAATTCTTGCTCATTTTGAGGGAAGCTCAAACATGCCATTTTCTCTTTTTTTTTTCTATTTTTCTTTTTCTCTTATATTTTTTTCTCTTTTTTCGATATTCAATTTTTTTGACTACATTTTTCTAACTTAATAAAAAAAGCAATTAAACTATTTACACACATACCAATCACCTAATCTACCAAATAAACGCCATCCCCGGCAACGGCGCCATTGTTCGGTTGTGTATTTTGTGGTTTTTATAAGTTAAAGTTGTCGATCCACAGGGATGGGTGTTAGGCTTGATTGAGGTAATCAGTTCGTGTAAGGGTTTTTCTCAAGTGCGAAAAGCGATAAATTATGTAAATTAAGCAATAAACTAACCTAGACATGATAATAATCAAGAAAGCAATAAAAGATGAAAGCAATTAAAAGCATGAAATTAAGAAAACAATAAAGCTACAACTAATAATGAAATTAGGAACATGAGATTATACCTTTGATGATCTAAACTTCAATGTAATCCTTCACCTTAAACTTTCTCCCGAACAAATAAGAAAGCGTGAATAAGATTACTAAGAATCCTCAAATCCTCACTTTGAAGTAGGATTTGTGACCCTTAATCCTCCTCCTCACTAAAAGTTGGATTGGATGTTTTGTGGCTAAAACTGAAATTATACCTAAACAAGACCGACTCTAATCAGAACAAACCCTAATACTAAGCTGACCTAAGAGAACCCTAATATGACCTAAACGAAGGTCCAAAACCAAAGCCCTATTCTGGCCTTAACCAAAACTCTAATACAAACCCTAATAACTATATTACCTAAGACAGAACAAGATGAACGAAAAATCTAAACTACTACCTAAAATGTTGTTCACTGATCTAATAAGAAAGAAGAAGAGAGAAAGGAACCAGATTACTACCTAGACAAAAACAAGGGACGGGAAAGTAGAGAGGGGAAAGAAAGAGAATCAAAACACAACTCCCTACTGCTCATTATTCGAACAGAGGAAGAAAAGAACCTCAAATCCAACCAAGGGCGAGAACTAATCAAAACAAAACATACCAAATTGCATTTCCAGAACTGAGGAATCGAGCATTCAACCAACAAAAGAACAATTTGTTCAGAACATTCAAAAACTAAATAATAACCAAATTCGAACAAATCTTTAATCATTCACAAACAAACCCAAATTTCGATTAACAAGAGGAAAAATAGAGAATAAAAGCAAGAATTAAACCTAATCTAAATCTAACCCTAATTGAGGCCGAAACCTCCCTGAAATTCCTTCAAATCGGCTCCTCTTCCTTTTATAGTCGAGTTCGTCCCTCTCCCTTCAATCCGAGCCCTCAATCTTCTCCCATGTGGACGGTTGAGATGAAATCGGTGATTGAAGATGAAGATGGTGATGGTGGATGCGTCAATTGCTTCGTACTTCTTCAGTTACCAACGAAATCTGCACAAAAATGAGAGAAAGAGAGTGAGTGAAGGGAGATATCGCGAGAATCAGAAAGGAGAAGAGAGATGGAGATGCGATAAAGAGATAAGAGATGGAAGAGAGATGGAGTTCGAATGAAGAAAGAAGGAGATGGTGGTGTTGATTCAGGGTTGTTCTGCGCAAAGAGAGAAGAAGCAGAGAGAAAGAGGGACGAAGGAGTTGAGAGGAAAGGGGTAAAAACGAATTAGGTTTTAGGGTTTTGGGGGAGGCTTTTGTTCAGTTGGGAAAAGAAGTGGAAAACGGGTCGGTTTATGGGTGTGGGTTTCTGGGCAAATGGGTTAGGGTTGACGGGTTCTGGGTTAGGAGATGAGTGAGAGGGAGATTTGGGCTGGATAAAAGAGGTGGGCCGAGGGAAATAAGAGGAAGAAAAAGAGGGAAAATTGGGCTGGACTGAATGAAGTTTTAGGAATAGAGATTAGGTTTAGGAAAAGGTTTTCAATTTATTTTCTAATATTTATATTTTTGATTCATATTATTAATAATAATAACTATAAATAATAAACTAACATAAAATTTAATAAAAATGAAAAATGAATAAAAACATAATAAAATTACTAAAATAATTATTAAAGACAAGCAAGAATACCCTATAAAAGAGAAAAATTCGGCTCGGAACGAGACCAAACAATAACTAAAATATAAACTTAATTCTTACTTTTACCATTTCGAATACAATTATCATTCTCAATATGATTTTCTCAAAATCATCCCAAAACTCCAAAGTGACAATTATTAAGGAATGGAGGGAGTAAGTACTAAGCATATTTTTAAACTTCACTATGAGGTATCATAGTTTTAGTGGAAACTATTTAAAGGGAACAATTCGGTGAGACAGACAAAATCCGGCTAAACCCCATAAAAATATTCATACTACTCTCTATTTAAAAACACTCAAAATACCCCTCCCCCTAATTTTTTTCTCAGAGCCCATAAAAATAAGAAAATAATTATTTAATAATTAGGGAAAAACACTTATGTGACTGTTCAAATAAATAAGGTTACTATGGATATTTTTATGGGGCATTGTTTAACAACTGCTCCCTATCACTTGGAGTGTCTTAAAATCTAACAAAGGGAGTTGTGAAGTTTCTCGCTATCATGTGGAGTCCCTGGAAGAGAGGAGACAAGTTTATTTTTGAAGTAGGGGCTCGACCGGCTGGGGATGTGGCCCAAAGACAGTAGCTATAGTGGAAGCTTTTTATCAAGCGGCAATGGCCCACCCAAAGCTGACAATAATGACATCTTGGAAATCACTTGACTCAGGGGTAGTCAAGGTTAATTTCGATGGTGCAAGGATTGAAGAGGACGAACATACATGGGACCTTGTGATTAGGAATAACTAGCATGGGGGCGTAGAGGTGGCTAGTGCAGAGCATGGGGCGGGGCATGTTGCTCTGCCTTATATGAAGAAGGTCGAGCATGTCGTATGGCACATATGGAAGCTAGAAGGCATGGTTACCAAAAAATAATTCTTGATGGTGATTTAGATGTTTACACTAAAGCTACAAGCGAACAAAGTAGACAACAATAGTGTGTCCTTGTTTATTAATAAGATTCTTTGTTTTCGTAATGACTTTAGTTTTGTTAGTTTTAATTTCATTTTGAGGAAGGGGGCAAAGTAGCACATAAGGTAGCTCATTATCACTCCTTTGAGCATCTTAGGAAGGTTTGGGTGGATGTGTCTCGAAATTTGTTAATGATCTAGCTTTCGAAGGCACGTGTGACTTTATTAGTAATGTTTTAATATCCCCCCGGTTCTTTGTTGGTGATCAAAATAGAACAATTACTCTATCCCTATTTATTTATCACTTTGAGAGAGTGGGAAGATACCAACATAAATAACAAAAGTTAGAGAGAAATATTATAAAGGGTTTTTGGCTCAAAATAATCCAAAGTCAGAAGTGAATAGCTGAAAATAATCCAAATTGACTTTTTGGCTGAGAATGTGCCAAACTTTTAACCTATTTACTCTAACTAAACTAGAATTGAATCCCGACGTCGTAAAACTAACTTGGCGCCCTTCAAAAATTCAAACTTGACTGAAAATAATATAAACAGACTGAACCAGATATTAACCCACTGCATCTTTAAAATTTTTAAGGCTGTCAAGTTAGCTTTATGATGTAGGAATTCAATTATAGTTTAGTCAGAGTAAATAGGTTAAAACTTTGGCACATTCTCAGCCAAAATGTTAGTTTGGATTATTTTCGACCACTCACCTCTAACTTCGGATTATTTTAAGCCAAAAACTCTATTATAAAATTAATTATGAGGGATGAAAAATATTAATGTAAAATTGGTAAAAATTACAATAGGAATATAAAATAACAAATAATTAGGGACAAGAAAAGTTAATTAACTAGACAAATAACTAGGGTCAGATCTAGTAGTTGTCAGTTGTTTAATTAGTTGTTAGTTGTTAGCTACTTTGTAAAACCCCAAAAATTCATATACGTTTATCGTTATATTGATAACGTTTATTTCGATTCCGTTAATTTATAAGAAATGTTTGTTCCTATTAAACGCTGAGCTTATAGGACCGAGAGTGGATATCGTGGGTTTCGTTTTAGTAATTTGACATATACAAATATATTTGGCTGTTGGGTAGCTTGGTTGTTGTTTACTTTTTTAAAATAAGAAATGAATTAAATTGATGGAAAACCTAAATATCAAAATTAGTTAGCTTTTCTAAAAATGAATTGGAAAATTTTTGGGCCAATTGTACTCGAATCTTTGACTATAAATATCCCTCTTTTGGACCCAACCCTAAGATTTCTCCTATTTCTTTTTCACTCACCGAGACCCACCTTCTCTCTCTCCTCTCTCTTTCTTTCTCTCTCTTCCCTTTCAATTTTTCCCCCGACGCAAACCAGCCCCCTCCTGTGTGGTTGCTCGACGCACCCCAACCACCCTCAACCAAACCATCACCACCCGCGACCTCCATCCTGCCACCACGACCGCCATCCTGCCACCACGACCGCCATCACCGATGACAATCCTCTCTAGCGACCACAACTCCTTCTCTCTCTCTCTCCCCCCCTTTTCCTCCTCCTGCTATGACTGCTATTATGACTTGTGTACGCCTCGCCTGAGCCACCACACCGCCACCTAAGACCTACCGGAGAACCACCGCATCGCATCCATCACCATCCAATCGCCGGAGCCCCGTCATCGTTGCTGGAGAAGGGCCCAAGTGCCCAACTCCTCCTGACATGGACCAGAGTTGCCTAACCACCGAGGACCACCACCGACCACCACCGCTGTCAGCCACTAACCGAGAACAGCCCACTCAACCTCTCCCTCGCCCTAGAATGATCAACTCTAACCCTTTGTTCTTAGTGAAACTTAAGCATATTTATATGCATGATGAAATGTGTGTTTGTCTCATATTACTGGATTAAGATAGATGTATAAACTGTAGGGAACATGTTTTATAAGTTTTGGTGAATTTTAGTTGAGATTCATACGTAAAGTTTTGATATTTTTGGTGATGTATGCATGAATGAAGGTTAGGTTTTGTATGTGAAAATTTTTTACGTAAAATGTGTAACCTTTATGTCATATGACATGATTTCATGACATAATGTAGTGTCTAGATTAGTTTAGTGTAATAAAGTTGAAAACTTTAGTGTTAAAAGTTTGGTTTAAGAATGGTTGAAGTATGTTGGTTAGGAGTGTGGTTAAGACTATAGAATAATACATTTTAGTGTACTTGAATGCCCATTGTATGTTTTTATGATCTTCAAGTCCTAAAATGTTGAGCATGAAAGATTGTGGCTGATAAAGTTTGAGTCTTAGTAAGATTAGTTTGATGTTAAATAAATTATGTAATTTGAAAGTTCGTGTTTATATAATTTGTTCCATCAACATTGAAAATCCACCACAACTATGTAGGAAGTTTTAATCAAAAGACTCGGTCAAGTGGTGCCCCTACCTGTTAGGTTCACTAGGAATTTTACGATTCATGCATAGGACGTGTATAACCCGAGTTAGGGATTGTTTAGCGAGAACATGTCAAATCTAGACTAACTTGCTTATCTACTGATTTTGGACCCTTTATGTTAAGATTTCGGTTGAGTTGTAGTAGACATCCCGAGGTTTCCGAAAAACTAAAAAACAACATCATATGACCTTGGTAGACGGAGTTATGACCTTCACACTAAGAACATTGTAGTATGCCTTGTTTTTGTTTATTAAATAAAACTAGTTTATGAAAAATTTATTGTGATGTTAAATGCCACTCTAATTGAACATGAGGGACCTTAATAGGTTCCTAGGGTTTGGGGTAAGATAGTGGTTGTATAAGTGAAGTTCGAGAAAAATATTAATTCTAGAACCTTGATTCATATTTTAGGATCATGTGAGGAAAATAGTTAGTGAGCTCAAACGCGTGCATCTTTGAAGTGAAGCGAAGACTTGCAGGTAATGTTTATGCCATGATCCCCGAAGGGATGCTCTTGAACTATATTTTGTTTTTATTATGTTTTATGAAGTTGCATCCCGAGGGGATTTTCTATGGGAAACTAATTGTCTGTGTTTAGGTATTGTGTTATACTTTATGGGTTGAACACAATGTTAGACAATCGTTCAAAGAACTGAGTTTACGTGTGTATGTTTTGGAAAGTTGGGGTGGGTTACTGTTTCCTTTTGGAAAGAGAATATCATATTCATAATGAACTAATAATCAAAGGTGAAACTATTTAAGCAGGTTACGGGTAACAACCTTAAGACTAGGATAAGGGATCTGTTCGGTCTCGTTCCAAGCCGAAGTTTATATATTAGTTACGATGGTTTTGTGTTTTCGTAGGAAAACAAAGGAGTTAGAAGGAATTTGAGCTTAATCGAGGCATTTTAGGAAATCCCGAGCGATTTCCCGAGCCAACCCGAGCCGAGAACCAAGGCGGAACCAACCCGGGAACTCCATCTCTTTTATTGGTGCAAAATAAGGGCATAAAACCCGCTACAACCCTTGTAGCAGGCGTTACAGCCTAAGGAAGGACGACAGGGGAAGGAGACAGCCGGGCGTCGCACTGACGACAGTGATGGACGCGCTCGTGACAAGCTTCTGTGGGATCAATACATCAGCCAAGTCAAGAAGACCAGAACCTCGTCGCACTCGTGAAAGGATGTGTCGCACCTGCGACAGGGGAGCGTCGCGCCCGCGACCTGTGTCGTCGCACCCACGATAGACGTTGAGTGAGTGACGGATAAAAGGGGTAGAGAGGTGCCGCACCCGCGACTCTGGGCGTCGCTGATGTAAATTAGCCCACGCCAACTCCTCCAAACCCAATCAGGAAGGCCCAAGGGAAACTCCAGGTTACAGATAGGGTCCTTCATGAAAAGACTCCATCCAGCTCAGGCCCAACAAAGGAGGATCAGTTCAGCTACATAGAGATCAAGTGGGCTAAGGAAGGAGGATACAAAGTAGAGGCCCAAAGGCCAATTCACATGGTGTGCTACTTATGGCAAGAGGATGTCCAAACATCCTAGAAGACACCAAGTTCACGCCAATCAAGTCCAAGATAGGTTCTAGTTCACGTCCAAGGCCCAGTTCCAAAGCCCAAAGTGAATTTCACAGTTTTGATCGTTTTAGATTGAATTTCATAGTTTTGGCCTTTTGGATGTAAACTTCACATTTCTAGCATTTAGTTAGCATTTGTGAGTTTTATATTACTTTTATATTATAGTCTTATTATTTCTAGTCATGTAAGGTGCCAAGTAATATATATAAATTTGGACATCAAGTCATAGGAGTCTAGATTAGTCTAGAATGTTCTAGAATGTTCTAGAAGAGTGTGAGTGTGTGATAGGCGTGTGTTATAGCTAGCTTTGGCGCTAAGTTTGTTATCTCCTAGATAAGGTTGCCTTATTTTGTAACTAATCCATCTTGGATTAGGGAACCCAATTCCCATTAGGATAAGGTTGTTATAACTAACTCCCCTTAGAATAAGGAGTCCTAATTCAAAGAGGAGAAGGTTATCTTAGGCGTCCAGTATTAGGAATCCTTGGATTGCACGCCAAGTAGGAGAGTCCTAGTAGTATTTGACTGTCTTGCACGTCAAGTCAAGGAGTCATAGTGCATATAGGACTTTAGTCGTATAAATAGCTAGGCTTGTAGCCTTTCAAAGGCAATCAGTTTTAACCATGAATTGAATCAAGCTTTTAGCTAACCCCTTGAGTGTTTCGTGAGAACCTCGTTGATCTCTTCTATTGTATCTTGGTTTGGCAACCAATGGTGAGGAAGAGCTTGAACCATGAACCTAGAAGGTGTTTCTGAAACTAGGTTAAAGGTCAAGTTAGCCCTAGGGTTTCTTCCTATGGTGTTTCTGTATCAAGATAGATCCGTTGAACTATCCTGTTACTTCTTATCTTTCTATCTTAGTTAGATAAACCCTAAGGCTATTTCAAGATTCTCTCTTGTTCACTCTTTCCCTGTCAAACGTCTCCCTCTCTCCCTCTCACAAAATATCTCCAACAAACTCTCTCTCTCCTCTAACTAATTCCATACTTTCAAGTGTACAGCGGTTTGTAAGACCTCGGTATTGTCGTTCTCTCTCAGGGAGCTGGCGGCCTTGGTCATAGAAACTAAGTCAATGGTCGGATGAGATTGCTAAGGTAAGGATATCGGTTTGAAGGGATCACGACGCAAGAAACAAAGCTAAGGTCGGTCAAGGAATGGAAAATGGGCTTCGGAGGCTTTTCGGGATGCAAACGGGGATGAGGAAATGGGTTTTGCAACAAGAGAGTAGCAAGAAGGGGAAATCAAATGGTAACTCCGTTAGAAAATACCCACCGGGCATCCTCTTTCAAGGATAGTCCGGATTAACTTCCCCAAAGTCCATCGACAGACCCGGGGGAGTTCAAGGAACGAAATTTCCTAGTTAGTTTCTATTCGCTTTCGCGAACTAGAATACTAACTATCCTAATTCCTATCTTCCAACAAGCGTTGAATGTATTCGGGATGCTTTCGCACCCAAATACATCCCACTTGAGGGAAGGATAGGATTAGGAAGTTGATTTGTCAACTAATTACTCACTAATATTGCTAACCCAAACCTAATCACCCATTCACACCCTTAATTACCCCCTAACCCATAGGGTTTCTAGCCACTAATCATGATAAAAACTAAGCTAACAACATCCAACCCAAACCTAAACATGATTTCTAACATCAAACAACCATAAACAACCAAGAACAATGAAATAGCAAGTAAAGCAATTAAGAACAAGCAAAGTAATTAGCAAGGTAATTAATAAAAGAGTTAAGGGAAGAGAATACTTATCAAAATGCTGTAGATGAACAAAGGAAAGCAATAAAAAGATGACCCAACAATCTTTCAATTGTTTGAATCTCCAAATCTTCAATAACAAATAAAAATCTCCAAAACCCTAGATTAATCTCTCACTAATCTCTCTCTAAAACCCTTAATTACAAAACTCCCCAACTGTCTAAGTCTATCCCTGGATAGCTCCCTAAGAAATCGTGAAAGAGATATATATATATATACAAGTGAAAATCATTGGCCAAAACGCAACACTTCAAGCCGAAAACACGCGCAGAACATAGGGAGACCGTGGCCACGGTCATGTTCTGTCCAGCGAAATCTGCATGGCGATTTTTTCCTTCGAGAGATCGTGGGTACGGTCAGGGAGATCGTGGTCACGGTCTATGGGACCGTGGCTACGGTCTTGCGTAGCGAACTGCAGATTTCACTTCTCTTCGCACCGTCGTGACTACGGTCTCCCAAGACCGTAGCCACGGTCTTGCTCGGCCTAGCCTCTTCTTTCCTTGGACAAGTCTTGAACCCACCGTGGCTACGGTCAACTTGACCGTGGCCACGGTCTAGCTCGGCTTTCCTTCCCTTTGTTCTTTCTTCTTTCCGAAGCATGTAACGCTCTATCCGAAGGTCGTAGTATGCGTTACTTCACTAATTGGCACCAAAGGTCGGGAGTGTGGTCCCGGGTCGATTCCGTCTCGGTTTCCAGTCCGGCTCGGCTCAGGAAATCGCCAAGAATGCTATAAAAAGGCTCTTTTTGCTACGTTTTTGGTGAAAACTCCAAAATCTACAAAATAATCAAAAACACATTAAAAGCTATGAAATTAAACCACGAAACAAGTTAAAAGCCTAAGGATTTAGGCGGTATTTAGACATAGAATTGGGTCTAAACATCAAGCAATCTCCAAGGCCTCACGCCAAGAATACTCTCCCCTCTTTCACGTTACTCCCTCTCTAACCTTCCAAGAATCAATCTTTCTCATTCCTTTCTCCAACAAAAGACCTCACGTCAAAAACAACTTCCATAGATCCTGGATTTCACGTGATTCACCCGATTTCTCTTCCATATTCACGTGCAGCATCCCTCTTCTCTGATTAGTCGCATGTGTTCATTGATGTGTAATCGATTAAGATCCAATCTTTGATCCCATTATACATAAAAAATGGTATCAGACCTTAGGTTTTCTCGAGTGCAACCCCAAACTCCTCAAACAGCCCAAACACATTCCCCTCCATTCCCAAAATTTTCGAAACCCCATTCATGGCGTCAGGAAGGAACAGTAGTGGAGAGAAAACTGCTAATGAACAACTACAACAAGAGAAAGCTGAACTAGAAGCGAGAGTGGCTTATCTCTCTAATTAACTGAAGCGATACGTGAACATTCAGTTCATGACACCTAGAGATCCTGAAGAGGAGGACTCCCACAAGAGTCCTAGCGAACCAGAGTAATCAACGAGCTCCTCAAGGAGATCACGTCAACCTAGGCGTGACCACAGAGAAGAAAGACTCGACTTCAAAGTTGACATTCCTGAATTTGACGGTAATCTTGATCCTGAAGTCTTTCTTGATTGGATTCAAACTGTTGAAAGAGTTTTTGACCTAAAAGATGTTCCTGATGAGAAGAAGGTCAAATATATTGCTTTTAAACTGCGGAAGCATGCTAGTATTTGGTGGACTAACTTACAGAAGAAGAGACAACATGCCGGGAAAGAAAAGATTCATACTTAGGAGAAGATGAAGAAGAAACTGCACTCTAAGTTTCTTCCTGTGAGCTACTTCAAAGATAACTACTTCAAACTGCAACAACTCTCCCAAGGGGCCAAAAGTGTCGAAGAATACACTAAGGAAGAGCTAATACCTACACTCTGATGGTGCAAAACAAGAAGGTAACCATAGCTCCTCTAAAGACATCCAATTCGTCCAAGCCTAAGGGAAGTGACTCAAAGATCATCACTTTTATGATCACTGAATGCCCTGAGTTTAGTGAGCATAAGATGACAATTTCCTCGAGTCGAAACAGAGACCCTAGCTACAAAAGGACTTCAGACGAGAGCCTTAACCATGACATCACTAATTCTCTCGTCATCCACTCTAGAACCCTCCCCAACATAAACCTTAATGGTCCTCCAAAGGATCAACATCAAGGCCAACTTTAAACAAGGGGTATAAGGGTACCAAAGACAAAGGGTCAAATTCAAGAAGGGACTACTGCTATCAAAATCAAAGGAAGTCTCCATGTATGGTTAGTCACACCTTGTGGTCTAACTAATGTTCTCCTTACTGTTATGAGACTTATGAATCAGGTTTTGAAGTCCCTCGTCAGCAAGTGTATCGATGACACATTCATACATAGCAAGAATGAGAAAGATCGAATCTTTCTACCTGCTGAAGAATTTATGGTTCACGTGAAGGTCCTGAATCATGCAGAAGAATGATGGGCCAATTGAAGTTACTACAAAGGTTGATCCTCAAAGTTTGAGGACAAACTTCTTTCAACAAGGGGGCATGATGTAAATCAGCCCACGCCAACTCCCCCAAGCCCAATCAGGAAGGCTCAAGGGAAACTCCAGGTTACAGATAGGGTCCTTCATGAAAAGACTCTATCCATCTTAGGCCCAACAAAGGAGGATAAGTTCAGCTATATAGAGATCAAGTGGGCCAAGGAAGGAGGATACAAAGTAGAGGCCCAAAGGCCCATTCACATGGTGTGCTACTTATGGTAAGAGGATGTCCAAACATCCTAGAAGACACCAAGTTCACGCCAATCAAATCCAAGAAAGGTCCTAGTTCACGTCTAAGGCCCAGTTCCAAAGCCCAAAGTGAATTTAACAGTTTTGATCATTTCAGTTTGAATTTCACAGTTTTGGCCTTTTGGATGTAAACTTCACATTTCTAGCATTTAGTTAGCATTTGTGAGTTTTATATTACTTTTATATTATAGTCTTATAATTTCTAGTCATGTAAGATGCCAAGTAATATATATAAACTTGGACATCAAGTCATAGGAGTCTAGATTAGTCTAGAATGTTCTAGAATGTTCTAGAAGAGTGTGAGTGTGTGATAGGCGTGTGTTATAGCTACCTTTGGCGCCAAGTTTGTTATCTCCTAGATAAGGTTTCCTTATTTTGTAACTAATCCATCTTGGATTAGGGAATCCAATTCCTATTAGGATAAGGTTGTTATAACCAACTCCCCTTAGGATAAGGAGTCCTAATCCAAAGAGGAGAAGGTTATCTTAGGCGTCCAGTATTAGAATCCTTGGCTTGCATGCCAAGTAGGAGAGTCCTAGTAGTATTTGACTAGCTTGCACGCCAAGTCAAGGAGTCATAGTCCATATAGGACTTTAGTCGTATAAATAACTAGGCTTGTAGCCTTTCAAAGGCAACCAATTTTAACCATGAATAGAATCAAACTTTTAGCTTACCCTTTGAGTGTTTCACGAGAACCTCATTGATCTCTTCTATTGTATCTTGGTTTGGAAACCAAGTGGTGAGGAAGAGCTTGAACCCTGAACCTAGAAGGTGTTTCTGTAACTAGGTTGAAGGTCAAGTTAGCCCTAGGGTTTCTTCTTGTGGTGTTTCTGTATCAAGATAGATCCGTTGAACTATCCTGTTACTTCTTATCTTTCTATCTTAGTTAGATAGACCCTAAGGCTATTTCAAGATTCTCTCTTGTTCACTCTTTCCTTCTCAAACGTCTCCCTCTCTCCCTCTCACAAAATATCTCCAACAAACTCTCTCTCTCTTCTAACTAATTCCCTACTTTCAGGCAATCATCTTTCTCTCTCTCTCTAAGGCCTCACGCCAAGAATACTCTCCCCTTTCTCACGTTACTCCCTCTCTAACCTTCCAAGAATCAATCTTTCTCATTCTTTTCTCCCACAAAAGACCTCACGTCAAAAACAGCTTCCATAGATCCTGGATTTCACGTGATTCACCCCATTTCACTTCCATATTCACGTGAAGCATCCGTCTTCTCTGATTGGTTGCACGTGTTCATTGATGTGTGATCGATTAAGATCCAATCTTTGATCCCATTATACATCAGTCGCACCCGCGATGGTCGATTTCTGCGGAAAACTGCGCGCGACTACTAAGCTGTAATCTTAGGGTTAGGCTATTTTTTTTTTGTTCCTTCTATAAATACCCCATGGAATTCAGCATTAGAGGCATCTTAGAAGTTAGTTTATAATCTAGAATTAAATTAGGGTTAGGTTAGATTTATTTTTATTACATCTCTTTAATCTTTCATTAAGCTTTAATTGTTCTTCAAGCTTACTTTAATTTCTCTTGTAATTTGTATTCAACTCTCTTTCAAACAATTTCAATTCAAGCAATTTACAAGGTTTTGTTCTCTCTTCTTCTTCTTCTTCTTCTCTCTCTCTCTCTCTCTCTCTCTCTCTTTAATGTCCATTGATGCTTTGATTCAAGCTTTCTAGTGCTAGTTACCACCAATCCAACTTTTAGTAAGAGTCACAAATTCTACTTCAAGTGAGAATTTGGGGATTCTTAGTAATCCAAATCACACTTTCTTGTTTGTTCGGGGGAACGTTCGAGTGAAGGTTGAAGATTAGAGTGAAGATTTAGTGCTTTGGAGGTATAATTTCTCGTTCTCAATTTCATTGTTTATTCTAGTTTTGTCATTTATTGCTTTCTAATTGCTTTCTTCTTTCTTGTTGATTAGTGTTAGTTCATGTGGTAATTCATGCTTTCTTTAGTATTGATTGTTATTTTGAATCCATGTCTAGATTAGTTTAATTGATTTCCTTAATTATTTACTGCTTTCCGCATTGAAAATGCCCCTAACCAAACCAATTCCCTTATCAAGCCTAACACCCATCCATGTGGACCGACATCCCTACATAAGAAAACCCACAAAAAATACACAATTGAACAATGGCGCTGTTGCCGGGGATGACGTTATTTGGTAGATTAGGTTATTGGTTTGTGTAAATAGTTTATTGCTTTCTAGATTCTTTCAAGAAAAATGTAGTGAAAAATTGATTATCGAAAAAAAATAAAAAAAGAGTTATGGATAGTCCTCAATTTCCCCAATTTGAGCATGAAATATTTTGGAGATATTTTGCTCGATTACATGATTACCGTGATCAATGTGTGAATTGTATCGTATCTTTTATGATACATTAGATCTTTTGGGAATTGTGAATGATGGTGTGAATTATGAGACCCGAAGTCTCTTAGAATATTACGGGTATTCCAATTTAGGAGAAGATAAAGTATGGGAATGACTTGAGTGGTTGTCTATGGATTCTTATGAATTTGAGCAACAAAATGTTATTCCTAGCGGCCAACCTTCCTATTATGCACCACCCTCTAGGACCGTAGCTGAACAGTCATGTGAATATCCCATGTATTTTGATGATCAATTTTATGGTAGGAATTATTTTGAAAATTCTTATGATCTTCCCCCGTGTGACGTTGTTGAGTCTCATCCTTTGTGCTCATATTGTGATTCGCCGTGCCATGATTCTGATTCTTGCTTGCGAGCTGAAATAGATGATTTTCGAGCTAACATGAGTGCTAAAATGAATGATATGTGTGTGAAAATGACTGAGTACACGCAAGAATTTTACACATGCTTAACACTGGGGTAGAAATTCCTTCTTTACAAGTGGCTGATTCGATAGTTGAAGTAGAACATTCATCATCTTTCACTCCTGAAATGCATGATAATTCTTCTTTGTATGATTTTGATGAAGATGATGACTACTATAACAGACCTAGTTTTGCATGTATTGGGCTTAGCAATTCCTTAGCTCTACCTGCATCTAGTGAGCATGAGAAGCATGATGATTTTGTGTGTGATGATGTAGAACTTGATGAAAACATGCTTGATGATGAACCGACGTTCACACCGTTATCCGTGCTTTTGTGTGGGAGTGGGGGGTAATACGCATTCCGGCTTTTGGGTCTAAGAAAAGAAAAACAAAAAGAGTGAGATTCATATTGTAAATATTTTAGTTTTTCTTTAATTCTTTAGTTAGTAGTGTCTTGTATATATTTTTATTTTTCTTTTAATCTTGCATGCCAAGTTCTAAGCATTTAGGTAGTTTAAATTGTATATCCTAACCTTATGCTTGGTTCTTTTGGATCGTGAATCGGGTTGTATTTCATTGAAGATCTTGAGGTAACTTCTTTCCGCCCTCTCTTTGACTGTTTATATTCTTGATCCATGTTGCATGCTTGACCTTTCCCTTTGGGTGGCAAACCCCTTGTATGTGAATGTTGGAATTATCTTGTTGTTGGAGCCGTGTGGGCTCGGGTCGCCATCACTTTTTATGTGATAAGTGTTTTGTATATATGCTTTTCTTAGGTTCTCTACCTTACTTGTGACACTGTTCTCACAATGGGGATATTGTGATGTTTTGTGTGGGAGTGGGGGTGATATTTTTCATGTTCATGGGCAGATAACCGAGTTTTTATTTTTGATTTTTGATTTTCATAGTTTTTATCTAAAATTTGAAAAATTTTGTGTGAAAAAAGAGAAAAAAAGGAGTGAAAAACCCTTTAAAGTTTTCATTTTTTTAGTTTTTGCTTTGTTTTTAGGATAAGTATAGTCAATGCTTCGAAAACTTTCTTAATCTCCTTGAAAGCAACCCATATGAGCATTATCATCCTTAGTTCAAGTATTGTCATGACTCATTTGTGTAGATTCCCTTCGTTAAATGCTTAATAAGATCCTTTTTTTTTATTTCACGTTCTTTTCGAAATTGAGAGACTTTAGTAGATCACTTCCGAGCTTGTTGAAAAAGTAAAATTTAATTAAATTAAGTTAATTGGTTAATTTTCGGCTAAACCAATAAGGGCCGATGTGAGTGGGCAGCACTCACGTCCCTTAAGCACTTCGTTTGTGAATGGAGTAGCCTGAGTGTGTAGGGTAGACCCGGTTTATGGGCCGTTCCAAATCCCGAAAAACCCGACATTAACCTTGAAAGTGTATTGTAAAGTTAGTACACCTACACTGGTTGGTATGAGCCGTGCGGCGCTCTTACCCTTTAAGCACTTCGTTTACATATGGAGTATCTCGTGTTGGGAGGGTAGACCCCGTTAATGGGCCGTGCAATTCCCCAAAAAAACTAACACCGAATACCATTGAGTTAAGTTGAAAATGTTCGGCCGTTAAATTATAAAACCTAACACCAAAAAGAATCGTAATAAATGTGAAGTCTTTCCTTGTGTCTCTGTGATCCTCACCAAGCCAAGGGCGACACAAGCGATGGAGGATGAGACTTGAATAATCTTTTGCTTTGATACAAGCTTGGATTGTGATTTGCTTTAGATCAGGTTCGATTAGAATAACACTTGCACTCGAGCACATAGGATCTTGTTTTGTAGGAGATGTTTGAGAATCGAAAACCTTAAAGATTGGCAATATCTTGAGTTAGGTGATTTGATATGCTCATAATGGTTCCTTTTGGTTGATTTGATGTATTTTAGCCCACGCCAAAAACATCAAAGGAGGCCCATGATGGAGAACTGCTTGACCTAGGTCTCACCTTTGGAGACCATACGTTCATAGAAGGAGATGGAGGCTCACATAGCCCTGGGCTCGCCTTTGGAGACTCAAGATTCATAGAGGATAATGGAAATCCATCCATGCTCCTCACCCCAAGTCCAACTCAGGAGGCCCAATTTGATCATATAGGAGTGGAGAAGGCAGTAGAGGAAGGATGCAACATTCCAGGCCCAACGAAGGAGATCCAATTCAATCTTAAAAAGGTAGAAGAGGCCAGGAAGGAAAGGATGAGCATAGAGGCCCAAAGGCCTATCCATATTGTGTGCTCATTATGGCAAGAGGACGTCCAAACGTCCTAGGAAGATCAAGTCCACGTCAAAAGGGCCCAAGTGCAAGTCCAAGAAGTACTTTCCATCTTTAGCAGCTTGTAATTTCCCTTTTAGAATTTCACAATTTTGGTCTTTTGGATGTAAACTTCACATTTCTAGCTTTTTGTTGTTTTTAGTGTGTTTTATATTATCTTCATAGTTATTTGAGTCATGTAAGATGCCAAGTAAGATATATAAACATGAGCATAAAGTCATAGGAGTCTAGAATAATCTAGAAGTTTCTAGAAGCCTTTAGGATTCATGTACTAGGCATGTGATGTAAGTCTTGGCCGCCAAGTCATAAACCCTAGGAGAGAAGGTCAGCTTTGGCGCCAACTTGGTGCCTTGGCCGTTACTATAGGTGCTTTTGGCGCCAAAAGAGTCCTAAGAGGTTTAGAACTTTAGTAGTATAAATAGCTAGGCTTGTAGCCTCTCAAAGGCATCCAACCTTGAATTATGAATACAATCAAGCTTCTAGCTTACCCCTTGAGTGTTTCATGAGAACCTCGTTGATCTCTTCTATTGTATCTTGGTATGGCAACCAAGTGGTGAGGAAGAGCTTGTTTCTGAAACCTAGAAGGTGTTTCTGTAACTAGGTGGAAGAACAAGTAGCCCTAGGGTTTCATCTTGTGGTGTTTCTGTATCAAGTTTGATCCCTTGATCTATCCCAATTACTTTTATCTTTCTATCCTTTTAGTTAGATAAACCCTAAGGCTATTCAATACTCTCTCAAAGCTTTCACTCTCAAAATCTCTCTCATATATCACGTCAATCTCACTCTCTCAAACCTCCCTCTCACAAACTCTCTCCTAAACGTCCCTCTCCCAATTCTCTCAATCATATTCTCTCAATCTCTCTCAAACCCTACCTCACGTCAATCCCTTTCTCTCTCCCTCACAAATTCGTCCATCATCATCTCTCTCTTAAACTCACAAAAGATCCAACCTTTCTCAAACCCTAATCCATACTCTCTCACAAAACCTTCCAAACTCCATAAATTCCCTCTCTTTCACGTGAATCTCCCCCACCTTTAACCTAGTTCACGAGAAGCACCCTATACTTAGATTGGTTGCACGTCACCCCTTTGATGTGTAATTGATCAATACCTAGTTTTGATCCCATTATACATCATGATTAGTATTGTTTTCCTTGCGGCGATTGCGTGATTCCTAAAACAACCAGCTTTTCTTTTCTTCCTTTTCAAGGTTTGTTTTGTGTTTCATTTTCACTCTCTCCTTTTCTTTTACTTTTGTGGGTAAAGCTTCTATAAACCCTCACGAGACCCCTCGTCCACTTGGGCTGCCAAGGGGTTTAAAGGGCTTGATGCATGTGCTAAATGCATCAGCGATTCCTGCGAAAGTGAGTTATGGTAGTTAGTTCCTTTTTCTCTTTCTTTTTCTTTATTTTTAGTTTCCTCGGGGCGAGCAAAGCCTTGTGTGGGAGTGTTGTTCGGTCTCATTCCGAGCGGAATTTAATATCATTTATATGGTGTCTTGCTTGTTTTAGCCCCTTAATTATATATTAGTCACGATGGTTTTGTGTTTTTGTAGGAAAACAAGAAGTTAGAAGGAATTTTAGCTTAATCGAGACATTTTAGGAAATCCCGAGCGATTTCCCGAGCCAAGAACCAAAGCGGAACCAACCCGGGAACTCCGTCTCTTTTATTGGCGCAAAACAGGGGCGTAGCACCCGCTATAACCCTAGTAGCGGGCGTTACAGCCCAAAGAAGGATGACAGGGGAATGAGACAGCCGGGCGTCGCACCCACGACAATGATGGTCGCGCCCGTGACAAGCTTCTGTGGCATCAATACATCAGCCAAGGCAAGAAGACCAAAGCGTCGCACCCGCGACAAGGGAGCATCGCGCCCGCGACCTGTGTCGTCGCGCCTGTGACAGACGTTGAGTGAGTGACGGATAAAAGGGGCAGAGAGGTTTCGCGTCCGTGACTCTGGGCGTCTCACCCGCAATGGTTGATTTCTGTGGAAACTGCGCGCGGTTGCTGAGCTGTAATCTTAGGGTTAGGCTATGTTTTTTTTTGTTCCTTCTATAAATACCCCATGTAATTCAACATTAGAGGCATCTTAGAAGTTAGTTTATAATCTAGAATTAGATTAGGGTTAGGATAGATTTAGTTTTATTGCATCTCTTTAATCTTTCATTAAGCTTTAATTGTTCTTCAAGCTTTCTTTAATTTCTCTTGCAATTTGTATTCAACTCTCTTTCAAACAATTTCAATTCAAGCAATTTACAAGGTTTCTCTCTCTCTCTCTCTCTCTCTCTCTCTCTCTCTCTAATGTCCATTGATGCTTTGATTCAAGCTTTCTAGTGCTAGTTACCACCAATCTAACTTTTAGTAAGTAGGAGGATTAAGAGTCACAAATTCTACTTCAAGTGAGAATTTGGGGATTCTTAGTTATCCAAATCACACTTTCTTGTTGTTCGAGGGAAAGTTCAAGTGAAGGTATAAGATTAGAGTGAAGATTTAGTGCTTTGGAGGTATAATTTCTTGTTCTCAATTTCATTGTTTATTCTAGTTTTATCATTTATTGCTTTCTTCTTTCTTGTTGATTAGTGTTAGCTCATGTTGTAATTCATGCTTTCTTTAGTATTGATTGTTATTCTGAATCCATGTCTAGATTAGTTTAATTGCTTTCCTTAATTATTTACTGCTTTCCGCGTTGAAAACACCCCTAACCAAACAAATTCCCTTATCAAGCCTAACACACATCCCTGTGGATCGACATCCCTACTTAAGAAAAACTACAAAAATACACAACCGAGCAGGATCCTGCAAGGGAGTTATCAAGAGATCGGGAGAATGATCCGACGTCCCTTAACCAAATAAGTTTGTGGTTAAATACACTATATGTGGCAACAAAACTTTTTTTGTTACAAATGATATAGATAGAGCAACAATTTAAAGAAAAATGGTTGCCTAAAGTTACTAAGGCAACAAAAAAATTTTGTTGCTCACCACAACTACGTTGTACTACCATTTTTATTATTTTGTAGCCTCGACTTTGTGTTTCGAGGATAAAACTACCAAATCGTGACAATTTTTTTTGTAGCCTTATATTAAAGGGCAACAAAAATTGGACTAAGACAACAAACCTTTTTGTTGCCCACAGTAATTTTTCTTGTTGTGTTGTGAGACATCCTGTAATAAGAGGATGTCCGAGGACTGGTAAGTCTGGCCCGCAACGTAAAATATGTTTTGGATTAGAATTCTGATGTGGGTGTGGGGTTTTTGACGTGGAAATTTTTGTTGAGTTAAAGTGTTTTGAATTGGTTTGAATTATCCTCTTTTCCCCCGTTAAACGTGTTGTAAATGAGTTTTTAATGGTTTTTATGTTGGGAGTGTCCCGACAATGTTCAAATACAACCGAGTACTCAAGCCAACATAGCACGGTGGTTGATGTCTTTGCTAGAAGATCTCTTAACCAGTGATTGAACAGTTCAATCACAACTGTGATAGTTGGTCCCACAAGCTCATACAAGCTAGTACCCTAAGGCAAGAGTATGTATTTTGGCCCATGCCAAATATAACCAAGGAGGCCCATTACATTTACAAAGAAGAAGAACGAGCTATGGAGGAAAGAATGAGTGTAGAGGCCGAAAGGCCCATCCATATTGTGTGCTCCTTATGACAAGAGGACGTCCAAACGTCCTAAAGAGAAGTCCAAGTCACGTCAAAGTGCCAAGTTCCAAGCCTAGAGTGAATTTCACATTTATGACCATTTCAAGATGAAGTTCACAGTTTTGACCATTTCTGTTTGGATTTCACGGTTTTGGCCTTTTGATGTATTTCTTTACATTTCTAGGGTTTTCTTCGCATTTCTAGTTGTGTGAGGGGCAAAGTAATATATTGTAACGTGGTTTTTGTACCCCGGTTTTTATATCGTTCTTCTCGAGGAGCTAGGGGCCTTGGTCATAGAATCTCGGTCTATGGTCGGGATGAGATTGCTAAGGTAAGGATATCGGTTGAAATGGGTCACAACGCAAGAAACAAAGCTAAGGTCGGTTAAGGAATGGAAAATGGGCTTCGGAGGTTTTTCGGGATGCAAACGGGAACAAGGAGATAGGTTTCGCAACAAGAAAGCAACAAGGAAGGAAATCAAGTTGCAATTCCGTTAGAAAATACCCACCGGGCTTCCTCTTTCGAGGATAGTCCGGATTAACTTCCCCAAAGTCCACCACGGACCCGGAGGGTTGAAGAAACGAAATTCCCTATTTAGCATCTATTCACTTTCGTTAGTAGAGTACTAACTATCCCAACTCAAGTGTTGGATGTGTTCGGGGATTTTCGGACCCAAATACATCCCACTTGAGGGAAGGATTGGAGTGGGAAAAGTGATTTCCCAACTAATTACTCACTAAAATTGCTAACCCATACCTAGTTACCCATTCACACCCTTAATTACCCCCTAACCCAAGGGTTTCTAGCCACTAATCATGATACTAACTAAGCTATCAACATCTAAACCAACCCTAAGCATGATTTCTAACATCAACAATCAAGAACAAACAAAACAATTGAAAAAGCAAGCAAGAACAATTAAATAAGCAAGAAAGTAATTAGCAAAGCAATTAATGAAAGAGTTAAGGGAAGAGAATACTTATCAAAATGCTGTAGATGAACTAGGAAAAGCAATAAAAGGATGATCCAACAATCTCTCAATTGTTTGAATCCCCAAATCTTCAGTAATAACTCAAAATCTCCAAAACACTAGATTAATCTCTCACTAATCTCTCTCTAAAATCCACTAATACAAAGCCGAAAATTAGGTTCTAACCCTAGGAGCTCACTCCCTAAGAAATCGTCAAAGAGGAGTATATATACAAGAGAAAACAGTTGGCCAAAACGTAGTGCACAAGCCGATCAATAAGTGCAGAAAAGGGGGAGACCGCAGGTGCGGTCTCTCACTGTCCAGGAGTGGTAGCGGGCGCTACCAAGAGGTTAGCGGGTGCCACCCAGCGAAAACCCAGGGCGATTTTGAGCTTCGATCGACCGTAGGTGCTATCCGGCTTATTGCACGTGCTGTCCAGCTAAGGGTAGCGGGTGCCACGCCCAAGGGTGGCGGGCGCTACCAAGCGAAATCCAGAGGCGATTTTGGCTTCGAGAGACAGCACCCAGGGGTAGCGGGTGCCATGCCGAGGGTGGCGGGGGCTACCCTGCTTGTCTTCTTCCCTTTGTTCCTTCCTTTATTCCAAGGCATGTAACGCCCGCTACAAGGGTCGTAGCGGGTGTTACCTCACTGATTTCCACCAAATGAAGGGAAGGTGGTCTCGGGTCAACTCCGCCTCGGCTCTTGGTCCGGCTCGGCTCGAGAAATCACCAAAAATGCTCTAAAATAGCCCTTTTTGCTACGTTTTGAGTAAAAACACCAAAACCTACAAAATAACCAAAAACATACTAAAAAGCACGAAAATAAACATGAAACGAGCCAAAAGCCTAAGAATTAAGGCGTTATTTAGACACAAAATTGGCTCTAAACACCCCCCCACACTTAAACTTTTGCTCGTTCAGAGCAAAACAAAACAAAATCTACCTAAACTAACACAAACTCCTCTGTCGTGGGGGGAAACGAGTGCATTTAGTGTATGCACCAAGCCCTTTGAACCTCCCGGCAGCCCGGGGGGACGAGATGGACTCGTGAGGGTTTGTAGCGGCTATACCCACAAAAGCCAAAGAAAAAGGAGAGATGGAAAGTGAAGACAAAACTGGAGAAAACAAAGGAAAAGAAAAACAAAAGCTTCGCTTCAAAAGATCTTGAAATCTCGATTAGGAAAACGTTATTAAACCTCCAAAAGGAACCGTTATGAGCATCTCACAAGCACCTATTCCAAGCAAAAGACAGTCTTTGAGATTTTCGATTTCCTACACCTAATGTCAAGCAAAACCCCAAGTGCATAAGTGCTTGTGGGTTCTAACCGATTCCAAAAGACTCCAAAGACTCATGCCCGAGCTCAAAAACAAACAAAACGAACAAGGAAAGAAAAGAGTTGCCCTTCCCCGCATTTGGTCGCCCTTGGCTTGGTGAGGGCCGTAGGTGATGCAAGGAGAGGCCCCACACTTTATTAACGCTTAAACTTTCTCTTTTTGGGTTGGGTAATCCCAACAATTTTTTAAAGGTCAAGGCTAGTTTTGCGGGAATTGCACGACCCAAAATTTGGGGTCTACCCTCCCAACACAGTCTTTTCCATACAGACCTCCGTCGAAAATTCGATATGGGAGGAGCTTAAGGGGTATCAACGCCGTACCATTAATACCGGTCCCTTGTAGGTCGTCTAGCTTTATGGTGGTTTGATGTCGTTCAGCCGACTCTCCCCACTTAATCCGGTTATTAAGCTTTGTTTTCTTTTTCTTTCTTTTTGCTTTTGCTTTTGACTTTGCTTTTGCTTTTGCTAAACAGGAAAAAGAACAAGCTCGGACACAAACCCCTAGAATCTCCCAGTTTAAACCAGAATGTGAAAGGAATCGGGGATTTCACTAGATACTCAATGAAGGAAATCTAAAGAGGTAAGTCATGACAATCACCTGAGACAGGGTCGAAAATGCTCAGACCGGTTTCTTTTAAAGAAAATTTAGAATGGCTTCTCAATTTCGACAACAAGATCCAAGAAACAAAGCAAAAACAAAGCGAAAACGAAAACGAAAGAAAACATTTAAGGTTTTCACTCCCTTTTTTCTCCTTTTTCACACAAAAATTTTTCAAATTTTAGGCAAAAACTAAGAAAACAAAAACAAAAATGCTAGATGATCTACCTTGAAACAGAATATCTCCCCCCCACACTTAAAACGCCACAATGTCCTCATTGTGGGAAGGTGTCACATGAAAAAGGGTAGAGAACCTACAAAAAGCAAACAAACAAACACAACTAGCAAGCAAATGGTGGCGACCCGAGCCCACACGACTCCAACAACAATATTATCCCAACACAAACACTCAAAGGGGTTCTCCACCCAAAAGAAAAATCAAGCATGCAACAAGGATCAATATATGTACACATTCAAAGAGTGCGGAAAGAGGTTACCTTGGGGTCTTCAATTAAAAAACAGAATCAATCCGCGATCCAGGAAAACATCACACTTGGGTTAGGAATAAACAAGAAAACATAATAAGTGTGAGTGTTTGCATGCACAAAAGAAAAATAACAAAAATAAAAGAAATAAAAAAAACAAGACACTAGCTAAAGAACTTAATGAAAAACAAGACACTTATCTAACACTAACAGTGTAAATAAAATCGATAAAGAGAGTAAAGTGGGGGTGGGGACACTTACAAATCATTGCTCGGATCCTCCCAGGGGAGGATATGGATGATAAGGAAAATAAGTGGGATAGTGGTGGTTTCTGTACTCTGGTGGTGCCGGGGGATTGTTTGCAATGGAATAGTGATAATACCCCCAGTCACGCCAATACTGGTTTTGTTGTTGAAAATACTCCTCGTGCCTTTGAAGTGTAGACTGCTGGGCACGTAATAGATCTTGTTGGGTCTCCAACAAGTTGTTTTAACGCTGGAGTATCGTTCGTTGTTCTCGAGGGTCAACTCTCATTTGCTCAAATTGGGAGTTGAGATGCTCAAGTGAAGCTTCCCATGGATGACTACTACTTCCGCCAGCTTCACCATGGCTGGAATATTCCTCTTCTTCTTCTCATTCTTCCTCTTCATTGTCCTCCTCTTCCTCCTCACCACTGGACACTTCCGGACCACCCACCTTGCGGTCACTAGGAACCTGACCACAAGACCAGTTATGCTCCTTAGTGATATCCAACCATTGCTCGGCATAGTCCGGAAGAGAGTCTTCATTTTGTTGTCGTGTCCATGGCAATAGATCGTGGCAGTTGGGTGCTTGGCGAGGATATTCATTTTCTGCAACTGGACCTTGTCGATAGGATCCAGAAGATAGCGCGGTGTCCACTTCTTCAAATATTTCCCGAAACCTTCTTGAGCTAGGAAGTGGCAAATGATGTGCCCCATCCCGATAGTAGTAGGTCGAGGTTCCATGCTAATCTCCCGTAGACAATGTAGAATGAAAGATCCGGTGTTGACCTTTTTACCCCTCACTGCATTGTAGATCACAAAGAGATCATCTTTCCGAACCTTGGGGCGTCCATCATCTCTCCCAAATACTGAACTAGTCACGATTCTATGGAAGATTCGGATGACCGGATTGCAAAAATCACGCGCCTTAGAGTTGCGCGTGGTTCTCCATTTCTCGTGCCGAGATTCATCCTCCTCCAACAAGTTAAGTCCTTCATTGCCTTTTGCTCATCAAAATTTGCGCATCGCTCATAAAATCTCCCATCCTCGGGCAACCCCAACCTTTGGCAAAAACGCTTCAAGGTGCACTTCTTATCTTTGTTGGTGACCTGGTATTTAAAATGCGCATCTTTCTTGCCATCATCGTGAACCTTCAAAGAGCTTAGAAACTCGAGGATGGGTTGGTCCACAATCGATTAAGCATTTGTCGATTTTCACACACACTTACACCACATTAGCACACAAACACACAATTCTTCCCTGACAACAGAGATTCAAGCACGGATACACCAAAACAGAACCTCACGACAAGAAATCAATTACACCGTCCTCAAAACAGAGCACAAACACCAATCAACGAATGGATGAAATGGATGATGATAGAATGATGATCGGATGAACAAACTTACAATCAAACAGTAACCGAAGATAGTCTTGAGGCTCGAGCTGAAACAGGCCCACCACAGCTAGAACATCAAGGGCAATGGACTGGATAACCTCAATGGATACAGGCACACCACCATCGAGATTACCAAGCTCTACACCCACCACAAGGATTGCCAAATCCTTGATACTGTAGTAGAATTAACCAAAGATGAGAGTTTAACGTCACTCACAAACAAGAGGCTCAATCAAGGCACTCGAAATGCTATTAATTTCACTGATAGATGATCCTCACAAGTTGCCGATTACAAGTTATATAAACCTAGGGTTGAGCTAGAGGATTAAGGATTTCCCCTTGCTCAAGAAACTCACTAATTAAGCATTAAGCTACTTAACTAACTTAGTAAGCTAATTAAACCTCATTACAAACCGGATAACATCAAAATAAAATGAAATAAAATCTAACAAACGCGTTTTCTTTATTACAAACGGTTATATCACCTCACAAGCTGGAAATGGCCTCAACAGCTCGGAAATGAGTCTTCATGGAGGACCTCAATGCAGGATCACCTCATAGAACTAGAATATACTCAACAGTACAAAAGCGATGTCTTCAAAGAGGACCTCAGAACTAGCAAAATATCTCCACTGAGCTGGAATTTCCTCAACAGCTCTAAAGTAAAGTCTTCAAACATGGGTGAGGACCTCAATCCAAAGATATGGAATTGAGAAATAACCTCACTGGCTGGTCGTTGTTGTTGATGCTGATGTTGTTACTGCTGGATGACCTCATGACCCGCTGAACCATCATGAAACACTCCTGGATGTCAGTGTTTGATGCTGATGTTGGTGAGGTCGTTGTTGCTCTTGATGCTGGCTCCTGATCACTTGGTGCTGGATTTTGTATGTCTGATGGAGGACCTCCATCACTGTCCCTCGTCACAAGGTAGCTGCTATGATCGCAGTAGCGCTGCTACTCTGTCAATTTTTCCAAAACTCCAAACATACTAACTCCCAAAAAGTTTCACACTTCAATATTCAATTTTTCATACTTCCTCACATTCAATCTAACAATTTTTCCAACTTTCAAACTCTCTCAATCAATCAATTCTTTTTGAAACTTCACTCACTCATACTACCTCTTTCACTCCCAACTTCAATTTTCTTATTTTCAACTCCAACTTTTTCTATTTTTTCACATCATTTTTCCTCTTTTTTTTTCAAACTTTTTCTTTTGATCCTAGAACTAATACCTCAAAAATACAAAAGAAAGGGATAAAGAAAAATAAAAAGACAAGAAAAATAGAAAAACCTAAAGAAAACTAAAAAGAAAAATTAAAGAGAAGAAAAAGAAATGAAATTAGAAAAATGTAAAAACTTAAAACTTGAAATGAGAAACTCAAAAATTATGGGGTGCCTCTCATAGAGCGCTAGTTTTAGGTCCCTAGCTTGACCTAAATACCCGTTTAATTCTAGAGAGACGTGGTGCATATGAGAGGTACATAATCAGTTTCTTCCACCATGATCGCTTCTTCTTCCTTTCTTTCCAACTCCTACCATCTTTGGACAACCTCAAGTCGAGACGTCCTTCCGGTCGTTTGGTTAACCATAAGCGAGGAAGAGGTGATGATGTCTTTAATTTCTTCCAATGTCGCTTCCTCCTCCTTTTCCAACACCTCCTCATCACCTCCGCAAATAGAACAAGGGTTTCCTCCAGTGGTTTGATTGGGTGATGGGGATAAAGAAGTAACTTAGGCCTTTCCTCAAGTGGTTCTCCAAGTTTCAGACACTTGGGAACTATCTTCTCAATATCTATGTCCTCAATATAAACTTCATCCAATGAGATTTCCGTCCTCAATGGAACAATCTTGAGGGAATCATCACGAGATGCATCTTCAATTACCTCGGGTCCGGAACATAAGGCCTTGGGACGATTGTTGTCTTTCCCATTATCGGAATTCACTTCAAGAATGTAGACCTCCTCTTGACGCTCATGAACAACTATTTCTATCATATTGACTTCAACACAAGGTGACATGAAGAAGGGTGTCTCAATAGGAACATCAAACTTTGATTCAATATGTCCTTCATCAATCAAATGTTGAATCAACCAATTTGGGAGAGGAATTTGCATTTGGTGGGAATCAAGCTGATCTTCAAGGCATTCATTAACAATTTCATTCAAAACTATATCTTGTAATTCCTCCACCTTCTCTTCTATGCAATTGGCTACCTCATCAATCAAATCCTCCTTCTCATTATCAACTTCTTTCTCAACCTCCATACCCTCTCCTTCAATCTTACCCTCAACATCTCCCTCATTTTCTCCAAAAAGTCTCTCATCCACCACCTCAGACTCCTCTACTTCTCCTCCACCACACATAGAAATAGCATTCACCTCCACTTCTTGGGTAGGAGTAGGTTGGATGGATGCAAGTTGAAATAGGTTGGCTTGAGCCAATTCGAGCTCGAGACTTTGGATATAAGCTTGATCCTCCTCTCGGTCTTCCATGATTCACTCCAACATCAACCCAAATGAAGATTCTTGGAGTGGTTGAGAAATTTGAAGTTGTGGAATGTCTTGTTGGGTTAGATGGAAGGTTTCTTCTTGAATGAGTGAGTGATGGTCAAAAGGTTGAAAAGTAGAAGGGTGTTGGTTGGTGGTAAAGTCATAAGAAATGGGATCTTGTTCAACATGGGAAGGGTAGATAGCACACACTTGCTCTACTTGTTGAAAATTGAAAATTTGCTTCTCTTGGGCCATTCTCAAATGCTTAGAAATCTCCTCATTCGCCTTTGCTTTTTGCATTTCATAAATAGAGGCTAAGAGAAGTGCAATAATAGAATTCTGCTCCAAAGATGAATCTCCCCCTCTTGATTTGCAACCTCCAAAATCAGGAGCATATTGAACGAGCTCATGAAGGAATTGTTCGGCCTCCTCCGCTGTTTTCTTCAAAAATGTCCCTCCGGATGCTATATCGATCGATTCTTTGAGAGAATCAAAGAGTCCACAATAGAAGTGCTGAAGAAGCATCCAGTTGGGTAGATTGTGGTGCGGACACTGACGTTGGAGACTTTTGAATCTCCCCCATGCGTCGAAAAGAGACTCTCTGGCTTTTTGCTTGAAACTCATAATATCTTCCCGGAGTCTACAAGTTTTGTCGGTTGGGAAAAATCTTTGAAGGAAATCTCTCTTTAGAACCTCCCAGGAAGAATAAAATCCAGGTGGACAAATATCAAGCCACATCTCTGCTTTTCCCCTTAGAGTAAGAGGAAAGAACTTCAACTTCAAATATTCCGAAGATATTCCAGGTATATGTATGAAACTGATACGCTTTTCAAATCTCTCCATATGAGCAATAGCACTCTTGGAAATATCTCCATGGAACGGGTTATTTTCAAAAACTTCAAGAAGACATGGCTTAACACGAATACTGCGTTGGGTGGTAATGGTGGTAAAATGATAGGGTTGCCCCCCGTACCCGAAGATGGAACGGCATATGATAAAAGAGTACGAGGTGAATCAGCTTGGACTTCACCCATTAGGACTTGAAGCCTCCTACGATGCTCGATAGAACATTAGGGCGTACCTACATGCACCAACAAGAACCAATAGAAGCATCAAATTCATCGGGATTAGCACAAACTAATTTCTAGCATGAAAGCGATCTCAAATAATCAAAAACCAAGAAACTAAAATTAGGGGCGCTGGTTCCCCGGCAACGGCGCCATTTTGTGTAATGTGGTTTTTGTACCCCGGTTTTTATATCGTTCTTCTCGAGGAGCCAGGGGCCTTGGTCATAGAATCTCGGTATATGGTCGGGACGAGATTGCTAAGGTAAGGATATCGGTTGAAAGGGGTCACAACGTAAGAAACAAAGCTAAGGTTGGTCAAGGAATGGAAAATGGGCTTCGGAGGTTTTTCGGGATGCAAACGGGAACAAGGAGATAGGTTTTGCAACAAGAAAGCAACAAGGAAGGAAATCAAGTGGCAATTCTGTTAGAAAATACCCACCGGGCTTCCTCTTTCGAAAAAATGGAATTCCCTAGTTAGCCTCTATTCACTTTCGTGAGTAGAGTACTAACTATCCCAATTCCAACCTTTCAACTCAAGTGTTGGATGTGTTCGGGGACTTTCGGACCCAAATACATCCCACTTAAGGGAAGGATTGGAGTGGGAAAAGTGATTTCCCAACTAATTACTCACTAAAATTGCTAACCCATGCCTAGTTACCCATTCACACCCTTAATTACCCCCTAACCCATAGGGTTTCTAGCCACTAATCATGATACTAACTAAGCTATCAACATCCAAACCAACCCTAAGCATGATTTCTAACATCAACAATCAAGAGCAAACAAAACAATTGAAAAAGCAAGCAAGAACAATTGAATAAGCAAGAAAGTAACTAGCAAAGCAATTAATGAAAGAGTTAAGGGAAGAGAATACTTATCAAAATGTTGTAGATGAACAAGGAAAAGCAATAAAAAGATGATCCAACAATCTCTCAATTGTTTGAATCCCCAAATCTTCAATAATAACTCAAAATCTCCAAAACCCTAGATTAATCTCTCACTAATCTCTCTCTAAAATCCACTAATACAAAGCTGAAAATTAGGTTCTAACCCTAGGAGCTCACTCCCTAAGAAATCGTTAAAGAGGAGTATATATACAAGAGAAAACAGTTGGCCAAAACGCAGTGCACAAGCCGATCAATACGCGCAGAAAAGGGGGAGACCGCAGGTGCGGTCTAGGAGGCCGCAGGTGCGGTCTCCCGCTGTCCAGGGTTGGTAGCAAGTGCTATGAAGAGGGTAGCGGGTGCCACCCAGCGAAAACCCAGGGCGATTTTGAGCTTCGATCGACCGTAGGTCTTTGTCCGGTGATCGCAGTCTTTGTCGGTGAGGTAGCGGTGCCACGCCCAAGGGTGGCGGGCACTACTAAGCGAAATCCAAAGGCGATTTTGGCTTCGAGAGACAACAGCCAGGGGTAGCGGGTGCCAGCCCTAGGGTGGCGGGGGCTACCCTGCTTGTCTTCTTCCCTTTGTTCCTTCCTTCATTCCAAGGCATGTAACGCCCGCTACAAGGGTCATAGCGGGTGTTACCTCACTGATTTCCACCAAATGACGGGAAGGTGGTCTCGGGTAAACTCCGCCTCGGCACTCGGTCTGGCTCGGCTCGAGAAATCACCAAAAATGCTCTAAATAGCCCTTTTTGCTACGTTTTGAGTAAAAACACCAAAACCTTCAAAATAACCAAAAACATATTAAAAAGCACGAAAATAAACATGAAACGAGCCAAAAGCCTAAGAATTAAAGCGTTATTTAGACACAAATTTGGGTCTAAACATATATATAAACTTGGACACCAAGTCTTACGAGTCTAGATTAGTCTAGAATGATCTAGAATGTTCGAGAATGTTTTAGAAGGTGTGTGAGTCACGTGTGGTGTATGGTGTGATAGATTTGGCGCCAAGCTATGTAGTCCTAGACAGGGTTGGCTTATTTTGTAACTAATCCATCTTGGATTAGGAAAGCCAAATCCTAAAAGGACTACTATCTTTTGTAATTAACTCCCCTTAGGATAAGGAGTCCTAATCCAAGGAGGAGATAGAGTAGATGGCATCTAGGAGTAGTAGTAGGAGGCTTGCACGCCAAGCCATAGAGTCCTAATATGTGAAGGACTTAGTTAGTATAAATAGCCAGGCTTGTAATCAGTCAAAGGCATCAAACCTTGAATTATGAATACAATCAAGCTTTTAGCTTACCTCTTGAGTGTTTCATGAGAACCTCGTTGATCTCTTCTATTGTATCTTAGTTTGGCAACCAAGTGGTGAGGAAGAGCTTGAACCCTAAACCTAGAAGGTGTTTCTGTAACTAGGTTGAAGGTCAAGTAGCCCTAGGGTTTCTTCTTGTGGTGTTTTTGTATCAAGATAGATCCCTTGAACTATCCCGATTACTTTTATCTATCTATCCTCTAGCTAGATAAACCCTAAGGCTAATCACTACTCTCCCAAAGCTCTCCCTCTCTCCCTCTCACGTCAATCACTCTCCCACTCTCTCAAACCTCACGCCAACTCTCTTGTCTCTATCACAATTAAACGTCCTTCTCTAATCCTCTCTCAAACATCACTCCCTCAAACTCTCTCAAGTCATCACGACAAAACAACCCTGTCCCTCCCCTACATCACGTTAATCATCATCCATCTCTCTCAAACTCCACAAAGATCCCTCCTTTATCAAACCCTAATCCTTACTCTCCCACAAATCTCCCAAAACTTCACAAAACTCTCTCTTTCTCACGTGAATCTCCCCTACCCTTGCCGTAATTCACATGAAGCCTCCCATATTGAGATTGGTTGCACGTCCCCCTTGACGTGTAATTGATCAAAATCTAATCTTTGATCCATTATACATCATAATTTTGGTTTAAGAGCTTAGGTTTGTCTTGTGCAACCCTGAACCCCACAAAGCGCCCAAACACATTCCCTCCCATTCCCAAAGTCACGAAACCCCCATCCATGGCTTCAGGTAGTAAAAGCAATGATAGCACTGCTACTAACGAGCAACTACTTCAGGAGAAAGCAGACTTGGAAGCAAGAGTGGCTTATCTTGTCGACCAGTTGAAATGATACATGAACATACAATTCAGAACACGCAGAGATACTGAAGAAGAGGACATCCCCAAGAACCCTAGTGAAGCTGAGCAATCCACGAGCTCATCAAGGAGGTAACATCATCCTAGGCATGAACACAGAGGAGAAAGGCTCGACTTCAAAGTTTATATTCTTGAATTTGAAGGTAATCTAGATCCTAAAGTTTTTCTAGATTGGATTCAGACTGTTGAAAGAGTCTTTGACGTAAAAGATGTTCCTGACGAGAAGAAGGTCAAATATATTACTCTTAAACTACGAAAACGTACTAGCATATGGTGGACTAACTTACAGAAGAAGAGACGACATGTTGGGAAGGAAAAGATTTGAACTTGGGAAAAGATGAAGAAGAAACTCCACTCAAAGTTTCTTCCTATGAGCTACTTCAAAGACAACTACTTGAAGCTTCAACAACTCTCCCAAGGAGCTAGAACTGTCGAAGAGTATACAAAGGAGTGAGAACACCTTCTATGGAGGTGTGACCTGAAAGAAGATGAACCTCAAACTCTTGTGAGGTATCTTGCTGGATTGAATGAAAGCATAAGGTATGTGGTAGAGCTTCAACTTTATGATACTATTGATGAATTAAGTACTTTGGCTAACAAAGTGGAACAACAAAGAGAGAGAAGAGGCAAAGAGGCGATAAACAGAAACCCTGGCTCACAAAGAACCTCATACTCGCCTCAAACCTACACTCCACAAAAACGACAAACACCCTCCCAAACACCTTCCACAAAAACGCCCCACAATCCACCCCAAACCGTCCTCAAACCGATCCAGGCCACGCCAATGGACAAGAGGAGGTGCTTCAGGTGTCAAGGGCTCGGTCATATAGCCTCTGAATGCCCTAACAAGAGAGCCATCACCCTCATGGAGTTCCAAAACGCTCTCTTTGAACCTGAACCAGAAGATGTGGAAGATAAACCCTAAGGCTAATCACTACTATCTCAAAGCTCTCCCTCTCTCCCTCTCACGTCAATCACTCTCCCACTCTCTCAAACCTCACGCCAACTCTCTTCTCTCTCTCACAATCAAACGTCCTTCTCCAATCCTCTCTAAAACATCACTCCCTCAAACTCTCTCAAGTCCTCACGACAAAACAACCCTCTCCCTCCCCTACATCACGTCAATCATCATCATCCATCTCTCTCAAACTCCACAAAGATCCCTCCTTTGTCAAACCCTAATCCTTACTATCCCACAAATCTCCCAAAACTCCACAAAACTCTCTCTTTCTCACGTGAATCTCCCATACCCTTGCCCTAATTCACGTGAAGCCTCTCATATTGAGATTGGTTGCACGTACCCCGTGATGTGTAATTGATCAAGATCTAATGTTTGATCCCATTATACAATAGGGATTTTATGGAGACCATCATGAAGAACAGCAAGCAGCAGCAACTTTATCAGCAAAGGAGACATCTATAGGAGCTTCACCAGCACTTTCAGCAGCAGCACCAGGAGGAGACCATGCTGATTTACCAAACTCAGCAGCTAGGGAAGCATCTCCAGCAGAAACAACAGGCTTCCTAATCCAAGCAAAGACAGTAGGCCATTCAACATGTCACTCAATAGTTCACTCATCCAACAGAAGGATCACAGCTTCAACAGCAGCCACCAACCTATCAACAGCATCCATCCAAGCTTGTTACAAACTTGTGAAGCAAGTCTTGGCACCTACAGCCATCCAACCCATCACTATTGGTCATCAAGACCAAATCCAGTACCCAACAACAACAGTCCAAGTAGCGGTCTTTCTCAATGTCCTATCTGTTGATTAAGGAAGATTCAGCCAAGGTTCCCTAGGAGTTTTTTGTTCTTTGTCATGCCATTTTTAAGTCCAAGCCAAGTCCTAGCATGTTCGAGCATGGCAACAGCAAGTTTCAGAAGCCAGAATAAACAATTCCGGCAGGGTTGTTTGTTATCCGTTTTTCCAGAACCTCAATCATGAGGCTAAGTGTTTTGTTATCTGTCCATAGGGGTTATTCTGGTCTTTCCAGCCTAATATTAACATGTTAAGATTACTTCTAGGTTAGCATTTACGCGGGAATTACCTCAGTAATATTATTTTTACCCCCTTAGGCAGGAAAGCTTCTCATTGGTCCATTCTGCCACCATTTTGGCATTTGGTCCAATCAGAACTTAGTTTGCATTTTCCTTTTATTTTCTAAGCAAGTTGTAGTCCGGATCATATTAGTTAGCTTAGGATGTAATCAGATGTATTTATTTTAAGCATTGTAAGTTAGATTAAGTCAGGAAGATTAGGCAGATTAGCTTATGTTAAGCAGCTGCTAATCAAGTTGCTTGTAGCCTTTATATTCTGAGTTTCTAAGCAAGGAAAGATCATCAATGTTTCTTCAATAGTATTCTCGAGTGTCTTAGAACCTCTGTATGTTTGTGAGTATCAGATAACTTTTAAAACCCTAGTGAAATCAGCTCCAGTCACTAGATTTTGGCAAGAATCCAGCAAGTGTCAGCTGTGCTTGATGATCCATGCTCTGGTGTGTCTGTAGGAGTATGAATATGAGAGTCCATTGCCCTTGATTGCAACTGTGGTGTGTTTGTATCAGTTGTAAGCAAGCTTATCCTTATTATTTCTCATCGGTTTGTCATCTAGTCCAGCCAATTGTTTCCAATTAGCTATTATTATTTCAACATTATACTGTGTGTATGTACCTGTACGAGGCATTCTAGTTCAGTACTCTGATCTTTGTGAGCTAGCATACATTATCTTGGTATCAGAGCATTGTGTTCTGTCTTGGAGGAAGTTTGTTTGTGATCTTTCAGGATGTCGAGCAATAGTAAGACACCTAAGGAGATTGCAGAACAAGCTTTGAGAGAAAAACATGAGATGGAAAGGCAAGTGAAGTATCTGAAGGATCAGTTGAAGCACTATATTTATCTGAAGGAGAAACAGATTCAAGAGGATTAGATTGAGAAAGAACAAGGCTATGAAGAGGAGGAAGAAGAAGAGAATATCTATGAGGAAGAGGAGGAGGAGAACCCCTTTGGAGATTCTGGTTTCATAGGAGAAGTTGGTAGAGGAGTTCCAGCAAATAGGAGGTTCATGAGGAGAAATTATAGAATGAGAGGTGGATGAGGAAGTCAATATGATAGGAGAGGGAGTGATAGAGAAGAAAGGGAAGATAGGGATAAAAGAAGAATGGAAAAATTAGACTTTAAGGTGGAGATACCTGAGTTTAAGGGAGACTTAGATGCATAAGTTTTCTTAGATTGGTTACAGACTATTGAGAGGGTGTTTAATCTTAAGGAAGGTTTCTGATGAGAGTAAGGTTAAGCTTGTTGCTCTCAAACTGAGAGGACATGCTTCAACCAGGTGGAGAAATTTATAGAAAAGAAGAGTAGAGAAGCCTGGGAAGGATAAGATCAGAACATGGGAGAAAATGAAAAAGAAGTTGAAAGAAAAATTTCTGCCTGAAAATTACTTGCAGTCCAACTATTCTAAGTTGCAGCAGTTGGTTCAGGGAGGAAAATCAGTGGAGGAGTATACTAAGGAGTTTGAGCATTTGTTGTGGAGGTGTGACTTGAGAGAGGATGATATGCAAACTTTAGTAAGGTATTTGACAGGCCTAAATGACAGCATCAGGCATGTTGTAGAACTTCAGTCCTACTCCAGCCTAGAAGAGTTGAGCTCTAAGGCTCACAAGGTGGAGCAAAAAAGGAGGAACAGCTCCAGGGAGTACCAAGCTAAGCCCCAACCCAGAGCCTATCCACAAAAAGAACCTTATTCTTACCAAAAGCCAGCTTACAATCCATTTCATAGACCACAGCCAATCCCAGCACCACAAAATAGACCCCCACCCTCAAAAGCCCCACAAATTCAACCTCAAACCTATCCCCAAAGACCCCCAGCACCAGCAGGGAGAGCTTTCAATGAAAGAAGATGTTTCAGATGTCAAGGCCTGGGGCACATTGCCTCAGAATGCCCAAACAAAAGAATGGTTACTCTTGCTGAGTACCAAGCAGCTTTGTTTATTAACTCTGAAAATGTGCAGGAAGAAGAACAAGTCTATGAGGAGCCAGAACATGATCCAGTCTATGATGATGCTATAGAGGAAGGTCTGAATGAAGGGGAATTGTTGGTGATCAGAAGAGTTACGATGGCAAAGAGCGATGCGAAGAACAAAGGGAGAATATATTTCACACAAGGTGTACCATTGGAGGGAAGGTGTGCTCTGTGATTATTGACAGTGGAAGCTGTACCAATGCAGCATCCATCACTATGGTAAAGAAGCTCAATATGGCAACCAAGCCCCACCCAGCTCCATACACCATTCAGTGGCTCAGCTCAAGGAAAGGTATCAAAATTTCTGCTAGATGCCTTGTGAGTTTTTCAATTGGTCAATCATATAAGGATGAGGTCTGGTGTGATGTTTTGCCAATGGATGCATGCCATTTGCTTTTGGGTCGACCTACGTTATATGATAGATCAATGAGCCATTGTGGTAGAGCTAACACCTACAACCTTACCTTAAACCACAGAAAGATCATCCTTACCCCTATGAAACCCTCACAGTTAGCCAAGAAATCTTAGAATCTTTGTCTTGAACCTAGTTTTGATGTGTTGCTTTTATCTGATCAACATGAATTTAGCACACAAAGGGACTTGATCCTTTTAGACCTTGAAGAACCATCAGCCCCACAAAATGACCATCCTTTATTCCTACCTTTACTCCAGCAGTATCAACATGTATTCCTTGATGAAATGCCACCTGGTTTGCCACATAAAAGAGATATCCAACACAAAATTGACTTAGTGCCTGGATCAATGTTGCCTAATAAGCCAACTTATAGGATGACACCAGCGGATACCAATGAAATACAGAGGCAGGTGGATGAGTTGTTGGAAAAGGGCATGATTAGGGAGAGTCTAAGTCCATGTGCAGTTCCAGCCTTGTTAGTGCCAAAGAAAGATGGGAGTCAGAGAATGTGTATTGGTTGTAGGGCCATTAACAAGATTACAATCAAGTATAGGTACCCTATACCTAGGCTTGAAGATATGTTGGATGAGTTACATGGGTCAGCAGTCTTTTCTAAGATTGATTTAAGGAGTGGATACTGCCAGATTAGGTTTTATGAGGGAGATGAGTGGAAAACAGCATTCAAGACCAAGAGAGTTTGTTTGAGTGGTTGGTCATGCCTTTTGGCCTGACTAATGCCCCATCTACATTCATGAGGCTCATGAACCAGGTCTTAAAACCACTCATAGGCAAGAGTGTTGTGGTGTACTTTGATGATATTCTTGTTTATAGCAGGTCTGAACAAGAGCATGTCAAGCATTTGCAGGAGGTTTTAGATATTCTGAGCAGGGAGAAGTTATTTGGCAATCTCAAAAAGTGTCACTTCTTTACATGAAAAGTGAACTTCTTTGGGTACATTGTCACAGCAACAGGTATCCAAGTTGATGAGGAGAAAATCCAAGCTATCAGGGAGTGGCCTGTGCCCACTTCCATTCAACAAGTCAGGAGCTTTCATGGCCTGGCTTCATTTTACAGAAGATTTGTCAAGAATTTTAGCACCATTTTGGCCCCAATGACTGAAGTGGTGAAGGGAAAGTCCTATATTTGGACGGCAGCAACCTAGAGAGCCTTTGAAGAAGTCAAGGAGAGGCTTACTTCAGCCCCAGTTCTAGCACTACCCAACTTCAGCAAAGTTTTTGAGGTAGAATGTGATGCTTCAGGAGTTAGCATAGGAGCAGTATTAACCCAGGAGGGCAATCAGTTGCCTATTTTAGTGAGAAATTGAATGATGCCAAGAGGAAATACAACACCTATGATAAAGAGTTCTATGCCATCATCAGAGCTCTTCAGCACTGGAGACACTACCTTATTGGAGCAGAATTCATTCTACACAATGATCATGAGGCCTTGAAGTTCATTCAAGGACAACACAAGCTCAAAACCAAGCATGCTGCTTGGGTCGAGTTCATGCAGCAGTTTCACTTCATGATTTCATCACAAATTAGGAGTGCTAAACAAGGGAGCAGATGCATTAAGTAGAAGGTATATGTTGCTTCATATACTTGACTCTGGAATTTTCGGTTTTGAGCATTTGAAAGCTTTGTATCAGGAGGATGGAGATTTTAAGCAGGTGTACCATAAGTGCCAGCAGCAACCCCAGGGTTTGTATCACCTAGACCAGGGCTACTTGTTCAAAGGAAGCAGATTGTGTGTTCCTAAGAGCAGTTTCATGGAGCTATTGATCTCAGAAGTCCATGGAGGGAGTCTAGCAGGTCATTTTGGAGTTGAAAAGACATTGTCGATGTTGAAAGAGCACTACAGTTGGCCAAAGATGAGAAAAGATGTGGAGCATCTACTGAAGAGGTGCAATATTTGTCAATTGGCTAAGTCACACAGCCTGCCCCAAGGCTTGTACACACCTTTACCAATTCCCAGCAGCCCATGGCAAGATGTCAGCCTTGATTTTATTGTAGGGCTGCCAAGAACTCAAAGAGGGAAAGAACAGTGATGGTGGTAGTTGACAGATTTTCAAAGATGGCACATTTCATACCATGCCAGACCACCTTTCATGCCACAAGAGTTGCTGAATTGTTCTTCCAGGAGGTTGTAAGATTGCATGGAGTGCCAAAAACAATGGTGTCTGACAGAGATACCAATTTTTGAGTCACTTTTGGGTTACTTTGTGGAAGAAGCTAGACACCCAGCTCAAGTACAGCACTACTTGTCACCCACAGACTGATGGCGAGACAGAGGTCACTAATAGAACACTTGGAGTCCTATTGAGAGCACTGATTCACAAAAATAAAGCAGGAAGGGACACTCTCTTGCCCCATACTGAGTTTGCTTACAACAAAGCACCATCCAATTTCCCTTTGGATTTAATTCCACTAATTACTTCTGTCAAATTTAGTTTTGAAGCAGGTAAAAGAGTAGAACAAATCAAGGAGCTTCATCAGCAAGTGAAGAAGAAAATTGCCAAGTATACTGAACAGGTGTCTACATCAGCAAACAAACACAGGAAGAAGGTGACTTTTTAGCCAGGAGATCTAGTTTGGATCCACCTAAGGAAGGACAGGTTCCCCAACAAGAGAAAAGGCAAGCTACTACCCAGAGCAGATGGCCCCTTTGAAGTGCTTGAGAAAATTGGAGACAATGCCTATAGGTTGGACCTATCTGAAGAGTATGAAGGTTTAGCAACATTCAACGTAGCAGATCTTCGACCATACTATCCAGCAGATGAAGACCTTCCAAGTTTGAGACAACCTTTCCTCAACCTGGGGAGGATGATGGAGACCATCATGAAGAACAACAAGCAGCAACAACTTTATCAGCAAAGGAGGCATCTACAGGAGCTTCACCAGCACTTTCACCAGCAGCACCAGGAGGAGACCATGCTGATTTACCAAACTCAGTAGCTAGGGAAGCATCTCCAGCAGAAACAGCAGGCTTCTTAATCCAAGCAAAGACAGCAGGCCATTCAGCATGTGGCTCAATAGTTCAGTCATCCAGCAGAAGGATCACAGCTTCAACAGCAGCCACCAACCCATCAACAACATCCATCCAAGCTTGTTACACACTAGTGAAGCAAGTCTTGGCACCTATAGCCATCCAGCCCATCAGCATTGGTCATCCAGACCAAATCCAGTTCCCAGCAACAACAGTCCAACCAGCAGTCTTTCTCAATGTTCTATCTGTTGATTGAGGAAGATTCAGCCAAGGTTCCCTAGGAGTTTTTTGTTCTTTGTCATGCCATTTTCAAGTCCAAGCCAAGTCCTAGCATGTTCGAGCATGGCAACAGCAAGTTTCAGAAGCCAGAACAAACAATCCCAGCAGGGTTGTTTGTTATCAGTTTTTCCATAACCTCAATCATGAGGCTAAGTGTTTTGTTATCTGTCCATAGGGGTTATTAGGGTCTTTCCAGCCTAATATTAACATGTTAAGATTACTTCCAGGTTAGCATTTGCGCGGGAATTACCTCAATAATATTATTTTTACCCCCTTAGGCAAGAAAGCTTCTCATTGGTCCATTCTACCACCCTTTTGGCATTTGGTCCAATCAGAACTTAGTTTGCATTTTCCTTTAATTTTCTAAGCAAGTAGTAATCCGGATCATATTAGTTAGCTTAGGATTTAATCAGATGTATTTGTTTTAGGCATTATAAGTTAGATTAAGTCAGGGAGATTAGGCAGATTAGCTTATGTTAAGCAACTCCTAATCAAACTGCTTGTAGCCTTTATATTCTGAGTTTCTAAGCAATGAAAGATCATCAGTGTTTGTTCAATAGTATTCTCGAGTATCTTAGAACCTCTCTATGTTTGCGAGTATCAGATAACTCTCAAAACCCTGGTGAAATCAGCTCCTGTCACTGGATTTTAGCAAGAATCCAGTAAGTGTCAGTTGTGCTTGATCCTGTGTGTATGTACCTGTACGATGCATTCTAGTTCAGTACTCTGATCTTTGTGATCTAGCATACATCAGGGTTGAACCGGGGGGGGGGGCATAATTGATGTACATTTGGAAGCTAAAGTACATCTAGGAAGTAATCAAGAGGAATTTCAAGCTTCTATTGAAGAAGAGATTAGGTCATTATTATCAAATCATACTATGAATGACATCAACGGGCATATGGGATTACTTTGTTCAATATCTCAAGATCTATAATCCTATTGAAGACGAAGTCTGAGAGTCAAATGAAGATCTTTGGAATATCTTTCTTATGGTTTTTGAATCGTATGATTTGGAGTAGAATTGAGCAAGTTATCATTGTTTCTTTATAGCTAAGTATATAGGAGTCTTATGTAATAGTTTGTGATGTCATCTATGTAGTGAATGATGTAAACTTGTAATCTTTGATTCTTGATGGAGGGTCACGTCTTAGGGGTCCTAGAATCACTATAAATAGACCCTTTGGGAGCCTCTTGTAACACACATTATTCAATATTAATCAAATACAAATCAAAGTACATATGTTGTTTTTGTCTCTAGTTTCAAAACCAAAATTGTTGTTCTCTTGAGGGAGGATTATGCAAATCTCTACTTCTATTCTAGGGTTGGCATCCTTAGAAGGTGAAAGGTAGAATTGGAGGAACCATTGGAGTGGTATGCCTATATCTCCATTGAAGAATCCAAAGCCATTATCAATCGTTCTGTCTTAGTGTAACGCCCCGGAAATTCAAATATAGAAAAGTGAAAGTCAAACTAACGTTAACAGACAAAATTAGCGGAAGACTCATAATTCTTATGGGGCGTCACTGCCGTATCCCCGAAGGAATACAAGGCGAGAAGGAAACTACAACTGTCTGATAACGATAAAACAAACTAACAAACTCATCCTTAGAAAATAAACCTCAAAACTAACTTCAAGTTTCTCATAAAAGAAAATCAACGAAAATTAACGATGACGTCCTCACTTCTAATTCCTATCCCCAGCATATAGATCTTCACCTAAAAACAAAACATTTCAAAAATGAGGGGAAAATCTCAATAATGTCTACCCCTAACGTTAAAAAACAAGTTAAGTTCATTTCAATTCATTTGAGGGAAAGGGAACAAGTTAAATCATTTCACAAACCTTTAATCCCTTAACTTTTTTCCTCAACCCAACCAATCCATATTTTATTATGCGGGCGAGATATCAAATCCCATAAGGTAACATCGCCTACCAAAGGCATTAAGAACATTCGCCTACCAAAGGCATCAAAGATCATCTATCCTATATCAGGGATGAAACCCTGATCTCCTGGCACATAACCCATACAGAATACCAAATCCTGGTCTCAGGGTTATCGCCCGCAAAAATAATCGCCTATCAAAGGCATCAAACAATCGCCTACCAAAGGCATCAACAATCGTCTATCCTATATCAGGGATGAAACCCTGATCACCTGACACATAACCCATACAGGATACCAAATCCTGGTCTCGGGGTTATCGCCCGCAAAACAATCGCCTACCAAAGGCATCAAAGAGTAAACCCCCTTAATGTTTCATTTTGAATTAAAAGTATCTTATTCAAACTCAACTCACAACTCTTAAGTCAAACCCAACCCAGGTTATCAAAACCAATAATAAAACCACTAATAAAAGACCATCCAATTTCTTAACTCATAAAATCAAAGCACGAACAATTATAAACAATTATCCAAAACAGATGGTTACATTTCCACATAAAGCCCCCTTTCGGGATGCAATTCTCAAAACTGATTAGAAAACATTAAAACACATTTAAAGAGCATCCGGTGGGGATTAGAGCATAGACATTACCTGGTTAACTTCACTTCACATCTAAGACGAACACACTTGAGCTCACTAACGACCCGAATTAGCTCGGTCCTAAAATAAAAGTAATTATTCTAATCAAAACGCGCCCTTCGAAGTTAGTATTAACTACCTTCTACCTAACCCTCCCCTAGGAACACTATAGGTTCCTATCAATCATGGATCTATACTTTAAATTACTTAACACATTCCAAGTAATCGTATGATAACACCAAGTAAACCTTTTCAAACAACGTCACATTTATTAACAATTTCACATAACAAGACCGATCACAGCATCTACATAAAAAGGGTCGTAACTTGACTTCCCGACATTCTATGGGTCTGATTTTGGAATTTTCGGAAACCTCGGGATGTCTACTAAAACTCTTAAGTTGACAACTAAGCCCATATCAGCCTCAAAAGACTCTAAAAGTACCAAAACTCCCAACTGGTCCAGTTCCGACAGGTTCTGGTAAACCGACTATAACTCGAGCTATACAACTCAAAAGTCCGTTCCGCAATATTCCTATGAAAGCTAACATCCAGGGGAACCTCCAGTCCAAAGGGTTCGATCAAATGACAACTATACTAATCGTGGTGACCCAATCTTTAGACACTAACAAAACTGTCCCGATCCCGGTTCTTATTTAATTTATAGTTTTCGGTTCTAACTTCCACCAATCGATCCCGGGGTCCTAATTAGGGCTTAGAACAGTAACTAAGATCCAAAGTAATTACCTAATCCAACTAAGGTTCAGACATCAAACCTCCTATCATCAAAACTAAAATGTAAAACATGAAATCAACTTTAATATTTCCACTAACCCTAAAAGCATACATGAAATAATAACATTATCCTAAACTTGAATTCTAAAAAAAAATAAACTTATTCAAGTCCTATAATAACAACATGGAAGGGTATAAAACATGAATTCTTAATCAATAATCAAGAAGGAACTTAAAGAACATGTGAATAAAATATAAAGAACATATTTAAACTACCAATCAAGAATTCCAACAATTAGTTTCTTTATACAAGATTCAATTAAGAATCATAATTTAATAAACAAGAATCGAACTTTAGTAATTCAAACAATCTAACTTATTTAACGAGATTAATCATAAAATTAAACGTGATTGAACCCTAAGAGAATTAAAGAAACATGCGAATACTTAATTAACGATTCAAGAACTAATCTAGGTAATTAAACTTTTAATTCGTGCATACAATAATAGTGTCATCTAAAACCCTAAACATACTTCACAAGAAACTAAGGTACATTATACAATCGAACATTAATAATTTAATTACAATTATTACAAACCCTAATACATCAAATTACAACATAAAAGTTACATATAATAATTTAGACAAATTACATGTAAATAATACAACACAAGAACAAATTAATTACAAATAACAACTTAGTAACATTTACACCCTAATTACCCAAATTACAAGATTTAAAAAAAAAGAAATAATAATAATAATAACAATAATAATAATAATAATAATAATAATAAAAAGATATCAGAAAAAATTAAAGAAAACAGGAAGAAAAAGTTTGTTAAAACAAATTAGGGTTTTACGTTAAAGGAAAGGGGTCCGTTTTCCGGCGACCGAGCGGCGTCCAATGCGGCGATAGCGTGGTCGTTGGTCAGGGCACACGTCGGTGGCGGCGTCCGTGGTGGGGCTGGGACGTGCTAGGGTTTTGAACGGCAACAACTAAGAATGACCACGACTGTGGGTGTGCGACGACAACTCCGGCGGTGCGACTCCGGCGGGCGACTGCGACGTCGGCAAGGAAGTGCGACGGTCGGCAAGGTGGCGCAACCTCGGTTGGTGGTCGGTGGAGGGCATTCGGATGGAGGGAGATGGGTGCGAGAAGAGAACGAAAAAGAGAGGGAGGGTGGTTGCGGTGGTCGCCAGCGTTGGACGGTGCGGCGGCCGGCGGATGCGGCTGGTGGGGCGTCGGTTGTAGAGGGAGAGAGGGAGAGGAGAGAGGAGAGGAGAGGAGAGGTTAGGGTTAGGGTTACTATTAGGGTTTTGAGAGAGAGAGAGGGGGGTTTTATATTAACTAAATAAAAAGCCTAACTAAACTAATCCTACTCCTAATCCAACCCAATAAGAAGAAATCAGATTTTTGAAAAAAATAATAATAATTATAATAATAGTAGTAATAATAATACAATACTAATAATAATAATATTAATACTAAACACATAACAAATAATATTCACATAATTATCCAAATAACATATTTCAATAAACCTAATAATATTAATAATAAAAACTATTAATAACTAGAGTAATACTAATAATACTAAACCCACGGAATTACCAATATACCCTTGTTAGTCCCTCAACGATCCTACGAGCTCAAGTGTTAGCAAAAAAATAAACATAAACGAATAATAAAATAAATAACGAAGTCAAACCTAATTTACTAACGACGTCACGGTCAACATCTTTGGATTTTTCGGGGTTTTACATCATTACCTCCTTAAAAGAAGTTTGGTCCTCGAAATTTAAACTTAGACCTAACAGTTCGGTAACAATCCTAACGGTTTCGTCCTCCCTAAAACTCGAGGTTTTACATCATTACCTCCTTAAAAGAAGTTTCGTCCTCGAAATTTGACGTACCTTAAGAGTGAAACAAGTGAGGGTATTTTGTCCTCATCTCTTCTTACATTTGAGTTGCTTCCGTTGTGGCATGATTTGCCCAGCGTACTTTCACCAGGGGAACTACTTTCCTTCGAAGTTGTTTTTCTCTGCGATTCAATATTTCCAGCGGTTGCTCTTCGTAGCTCAAATCTTTTTGTAGCTGAAGCGGCTCAGGATCAATCACATGAGTTGGGTCTGGGACATATTTCCTGAGTTGTGACACATGAAAGACATTATGCACTCTAGGAAGTTCTCCCGTCAGCTGTAACTTGTAAGCAACTTCCCCAATGCGTTCCAAGATTGGATACGGCCCGATAAATCTTGGTGTCAATTTCCCCGACTTTCCGAATCTCATAACTCCTTTTGTGGGTGAAACCCGTAGAAACACGTATTCTCCCACTTCAAATTGTAAAGGTCTTCTCCTCCTGTCAGCATAGCTCTTTTGTCGACTTTGTGCAGCCTTCATCTTATCTTGAATGATCCGAACCTTCTGAGTAGTGACCTGTATTAGGTCCGGTCCGATCGTTAGAGCTTCATCGATGTCTTGCCAACATAGGGGAGTCCTACATCTCCTCCCGTATAAAGCTTCGAAGGGTGACATCCCAATACTAGCATGATAACTGTTGTTGTAGGAGAACTCAATAAGAGTCAACTCGTCATCCCACGAGTCCTTGAAATCTAGTGCGCATACCCGTAGCATATCTTCGAGGGTCTGAATAGTTCTCTCGGTCTGCCCATCAGTAGCTGGGTGGAAAGCGGTGCTAAACTTGAGTTTGGTACCAAACGCCTCCTGTAACTTCTTCCAAAAGCTAGACTGGAATCTAGTGTCTCTGTCCGAGACTATAGAACTGGGGACTCCATGTAGTCTTATGATCTCTCTTACATAAGCTTGAGCTAGCTGATCCAGGGACCAGTTGTTGGCGATGGCTAGAAAATGAGCCGACTTGGTCAATCGATCTACAATTACCCATATCGCATTGCGTTTTCGCATGGTCTTTGGCAAACCCACAACGAAGTCCATTGATATCGAGTCCCATTTCCACTCAGGAACGTCCAGCGGTTGCAGAAGTCCGGCATGTCGTTGATGTTCTGCCTTGACCCCTTTGGCATGTGAGGCATTTCGCTACAAAGTCTGCCACTTCTTGTTTCATATTACTCCACCAAAACATCTGCTTCAGATCCTTGTAAAGCTTATTTCCCCCTGGGTGCACAGAATATTGTGTGTTGTGCCCCTCTTCTAAAATCTTCCTCTTCAACTCCTCCATATTAGGTACACAGATGCGGTTATGGAACCGTAATGTACCATCCTCGTGAATCACGAAACCAGGGGCCTTCCCTTGTAAAACTTCCTCCTGTATCTTGAAAAGTTGCAAATCCAGTTTTTTAGTCCTCTTGATCTCCTCTATGAGAGTAGATTGCAACTCCATAGTATTCAATACAGCTTTCCTTCCTGGTGTCACCACGTTGAGCTCCAATCTCCTAAACTCCTCGCACAGCTCGTGCGGCATCATCATCAAATGGTTCACAGCAGGATAAGGTCTTCTACTCAGGGCATCAGCCACTACATTTGCCTTTCCGGGATGATATTGAAAGTTCACATCATAGTCCTTCAGAAACTCCAATCATCGAGTCTGCCTAAGGTTTAGCTCCTTCTGTGTGAAAAGGTACAGCAAACTTTGATGGTCGGTGAATATCTCGTAGTGTACTCCATAAAGGTAATGCCTCCAAATCTTAAGTGCAAAAACTACTGCTGCCAACTCCAAGTCATGAGTGGGGTAGTTCTTCTCATGTGTCTTTAGTTGTCTGGATGCATATGCAATTACCTTCCCATCCTGCATGAGTACTGTTTAGACCCGATTTCGTGTCTAAATACCGCCTAAATCCTTAGGCTTTTGACTTGTTTTGTAGCTTGTTTTAATAACTTTTAATGCGTTTTGTTTACTTTTGTAGATTCCGAAGTTGTTACTCAAAACGATTCTAAATGCGCCAATTTTGCATCAATCTTGGGAATCCCAAGATTCCCTAAGATTCCCCGAGCTCTGGTCGTGTCAAAGGCAGCGGAAGCGGAAGCAAAGGCTGAAGAGTACTCTGAAGGAAACTGTGGCCGAGAGAGACCGTGGCCACGGTCACATTGACCGTACCCACGGTATGATGGAGCTATGACCAAAGGGGAGAGACCTTGCACCCGAGATAGACCGTGGTCACGGTCACTTTGACCGTGGTCACGGTGAGATCCTACCCTGCCCAAGGAAGAAGCTGGCCGAACTAGATCGTGGCCAGGATCTCTCTTGGCCGTAGCTTGTGCGCGAAGGAGCGAAAAGTTATCGCCCTGTCGCCTGAAGCCGTGACCACGGTGCATGCGGACCGTGCCCACGGTGATGCGAAGCGAAGAGAAGAAATCGCCTGCCTTACGTAGGACCATGGCCACGGTCACCTTGACCGCGCTCCAGTCCTGCGCGATTTTATCTGTTGTGTAAAATGATGAGTTTTGCGTAACAACCTTGTTTACTATTTAATGTTTTTAGGTCATTTTAGCAAAAGGGGAGAGATCTATCTGGAGATAGACTTAGACAATTTCCAACTTGTAATTAGGAGTTTTAGAGAGAGATTAGTGAGAGATTAATCTAGGGTTTTGGAGATTTGTGTTTGTTATTGAAGATTTGGGGATTCAAACAATTGAAAGATTATTGGACCATCTTTTTATTGCTTTCCTTTGTTCATCTACAACACTTTGATAAGTTTTCTCTTCCCTTAACTCCTTTATTAATTACTTTGCTAATTACTTTACTTGTTATTTAATTGTTCTTGCTTGTTATTTGATTATCTTGCTTGTTCATGGTTGTTTGATGTTAGAAATCATGTTTTGGTTTGGTTTGGATGTTGTTAGCATAGTTAGTGTCATGATTAGTGGTTAGAAACCCTATGGGTTAAGGGGTAATTAAGGGTGTGAATGGGTGATTAGGCTTGGGTTAGCAATATTAGTGAGTAAATAATTAGGAAATCAATTTCCCAATCCTATCCTTCCCTCGAGTGGGATGTATTTGGGTGCGAAAGCATCCCGAATATATCCAACACTTGTTGGAAGGTTGGAATTAGGATAGTTAGTATTCTAATTCGCGAAAGCGAAGAGAAACTAACTAGGAAATTCCGTCCCTTGAACTCCCCCGGGCCTGTCGATGGACTTTGGGGAAGTTAATCCGGACTATCCTTGAAAGAGGAAGCCCGGTGGGTATTTTCTAACGGAGTTACCATTTGATTTCCCCTTCTCGTTACTCTCTTGTTGTAAAACCCATTTCCTCATCCCCGTTTCATCCCGAAAAGCCTCCAAAGCCCATTTTCCATTCCTTGACCGACCTTAGCTTTGTTTCTTGCGTTGTGATCCTTTCAAACCGATATCCTTACCTTAGCAATCTCATCCCGACCATTGACTTAGTTTCTATGACTAAAGCCGCCAGCTCCCTGAGAGAGAACGATAATACCGAGGTCTTACGAACCACGTTACAAGTACACAACCCAATCCACCATGTGATGCATCACTGTAGATGATAAATCCCTCGTTCCCTTGAGGTAGAGCGAGAATAGGTGCCGAGGTAAGTTTTTTCTTCAACTCCTGGAATGCTTGTTCACATTTTTCCGACCACGTAAATTTTATTGACTTCCGAGTCAGATTGGTCAACGGGTTAGCAATTTTCGAGAAATCCTGAATGAATTTCCTATAATAGCCTGCCAAACCCAGAAAACTCCTAACCTCAGTGGCATTCTTCGGTGTTGGCCACTTAGTTATAGCCTCCACCTTTTGAGGATCCACTGCCACTCCTTCCTTAGACACCACGTGTCCTAAGAATGCCACTTTCTCCAACCAAAATTCACATTTCTTAAACTTCGCGTAGAGCTCGTTATTCCGTAAGGTTGTCAGCACCTCTTTCAGGTGGTTTGCATGTTCCTCTCGTGTCCCTGAGTAGACTAATATATCATCGATGAACACCACCACAAACTTGTCCATAAATGGCTTGAACACTCTGTTCATTAAGTCCATGAAAGCGGCTGGGGCATTCGTGAGTCCAAACGGCATTACTACGAACTCTTAATGACCATACCGAGTTCGGAAAGCGGTTTTAGAGATATCCTCTTTCTCTGATTCTTAACTGGTGATAACTTGATCTCAGGTCTATCATCGAAAACATCGTTGTACCTCGCAGCTGGTCGAAGAGATCATCAATGCGAGGTAGAGGGTACCGATTTTTGATGGTAATCTTGTTCAACTCTCGGTAATCGATGCATAACCTCATGCTACCGTCCTTCTTCTTCACGAACAGTACGAGTGCTCCCCATAGTGATGTGCTGGGTCGTATGTAGCCCTTTTCTAGCAGCTCATCGAGCTGGGTCTTCAACTCCTTAAGTTCTGCGGGCGCCATTCGATATGGGGCCTTTGAAACAAGTGCGGCCCCGGGCTCCAAATCAATGCAGAAATCCACCTCCCTGAGTGGAGGCATTCCCGGAATCTCCTCCGGAAAGACGTCAGGAAAATCCTGGACTATCGGAATGTTCTCAATTGTAGGCTCCTCCGGCTTGGTGTCAACTACGTTGCATAAGAACCCTTCACAACCTTGGCCTAACAACTTCTGAGCCTGGAGGGCAGAGATGATCCTTACACTCTGAAGATGTCTATCACTCCAATGCGCTACCTTCCTTCCATTCGGTCCTACTAAAATCACCTTTTGCTTGTAGAAATCTATTTGAGCGCTATACTTTGCTAACCAGTCCATTCCCAAAATAACATCAAACTCCATTAGGTCAAACATATAAAGGTCTGCCTCAAATTCCTGATATGCTATTACTATAGGACATCCCCCATATAACTCACGACATCTAATGGTATCCCCGGTGGGTAGGGCAACCGACATAGGCTTACTATCCTCCGAGGGTTTCATCTTAGCCTTCTCTACTATAGCTCGTCCAACAAAAGAATGACTAGCGCCATAATCAAATAAAACAGAGACATTGTAGAGGTGGAGAGAGAAGGTACCCGTTACGACGTCTGCTTCATTCTCAGCCTCATCCTTCCTCATCACATACACCCGCCCTCCTGCGTTACGCGGCGGTTGTTGCTGTCGACGAGGCGGGTTTGCTGGCCTTCCTTGGTTGTTCTGATTTCCACCGGGACCACCCCGGTTTTGCTGTTGTGGCCTTTGGTTCCCGTTATAGCCTCCCCGATTTTGATACATTGACTGCGGGGCTCTCCTGTTTCCGTTGTTCCCATTATTGCCATTGTTTCCATTATGGTTGCCCCCTGAGTTCTGTAGGGGGCACTGCCTGATGTGGTGTTGGAGACTTCCACACTTAAAACATCCTCCCCTTGCGGCTCCCGCCCTACAGTCTCGAGGATAATGACCGGGTCGACCACAAATCCTACATATAGGCACATGCGACGACCCACGCCCCGAGGACTGGTTGTTCTGCCAATGGTTGGGGCGGAACCTCTTCTCTTGATGAGACGGGGGTGAGTTGAAACGGGGCGGCTCTTTCCTCTTATGCCCTTGTATGCCAAGTTGTCGTTCTATATCGTGCATTACCCTTTCTATAGTGAGGGCAACATTCAGCATGTTCTGGTAAGACGTGAACTCACGTGATGACATCCGATCCTGAATCTTGCAGTTCAACCCATCCCAGAAGCGGTCCATCCTTAGTTGTTCGCTGGATACCAAAGCAGATGCAAACCGAGATAGCTCGGTGAACTTAGTGGAGTAAGCGAGCACGCTAAGTTCTCCTTGGCGTAGGTTCATGAACTCCTTTTCTTTCGCCTTTTGAAGGGACATAGGGTAAAACCGATCCTTCAGCACAACCTTGAAATGGTTCCAGTCGAAACCCGATTCAGTCCTATCTCCCTCACACTGGCCCACCATAGATCGGCCTCCTCCTTCAGGTGGTACGCAGCAAAGTCCACCCTTAGCTCCTCGGGACAGCGGGTTATGTCAAAAATCTTTTTAATCTCTCTAACCCAATCTTCAAAGACCTTGGGGTCAGCTACCCCTGTGTAAGTGGGCGGGTTGAAGCTATTGAGCCTTTGGAGAAGAGCGGAGGGATCCTCTTCCCTCCCTCCTCCTTGTCGATCCACCACTTTCCTCAGTACGTCCTCGTGCTTGCTCAGCATCTCAATCATCAGCATGCTAGCAAGGTCGTTCCCCGGTGTTGTTGTACTCGACCATGGTATCAAATGAGCCAAACGTTGGCGCAGTTCATTCGCGGTTTGAGGGCGCTGTTCGGCCGCAGCTGGTGTACGCTCTCGAGTAACGTTATTGGGGTGAGATCCATTTGTGTCCGACACCCTGGTTCAAAGAGACTGATTTACTTAAGGTTTTAAGCGCTCAACGAAATTCACCAACTCTAGGGATAAGCTAATCAACCCAACTAAATCAGATAAAAAACTGTAACATATTTCTACAAATAAACACATGCAATAGCATAATTTTTACATACTCTTTCATCACACATCATTTGAAAGGAAAGAAGAACATATATATACTAACATCTCCAAAATTAAGACTATTATTTATAATACTTTGCATACCAGCGTCATAACATGTATATCTATCCCCTATTTGGGGTTAACACACAAAGAAAAACAGCACACCACACTCAAGAATATATCACAGTCAAATAACCACGTATAAGCAACTATAGTAAACCAATCCTAACACTATTGTTACTATTCCACTCATATGATCTTCCTACACAGAGGGTTCTTCCTAGCTGAAACCGGAGTCCACTCTGGATCATCAGACTCATTCCCCGAGTCCTCCTCGAGGTCTTCTTCCGTCTCCCTATCCACCATAACCTCATCCTCGGGTTCGGTCTCCTGTTCGGGTTCAGCGGCTGTAACTCTAGAGGTTACCTTGGGCTCAGAACCCTGCACATAATCCTCCATAGAATCCTCCTTCGGATCTTCCTCTGGATCTTCCTCTGGGTCACCCTCGGGATCCATGTTCATGACAGGTGCTGGGGCGAGGTTCACCTGAACTTCTTCCACATCACGCTTCCAAATGTCGACAATCTTGGAGAAGACTTCCGGGATTCGGTGCCCTGACTCCACTCGGTACCTCTTACACCAACAACATGGGTGGGGATACTCCTCGACCGGAAGTGGGGGTGGTAGCAATAATAGTACAGTATGGCCCCACCAAGGGTCTTCTCGAAGCGTGAGCAAAAATGCATTCGCCTGACTTTCTTCGTTACCACGAAGACATGAGTTCGGAACATCTTTGGTGTACTTGTCAATCTCGTCGTAGAAGTTTATCATATGAGTTCCCAGGTACCCACCGGGAGGAATGGGGTTATAACGATGGAAACACGGGGTGGGGTGCTGATAACAGTGTGTGCGTTGAGCCATCCTACAGGGTTAGAACATATTAGCAGCACAGAAAGATTAATAATCATGTAATAATAGGAAAGCATAAACCTTTTTCCCCTCCTACACTTATCACTCCGAATTTAGCTTCCTAGGGTCCAACAAAACATAAAGGACTCTAAGGAGCTACTAGGTCGCAACCCAGAGCTCTGATACCATTCAGTAACGCCCTGGAAATTCAAATATAGAAAAGTCAAAGTCAAACTAACGTTAACAGACAAAATTAGCGGAAGACTCATAATTCTTATGGGGCGTCACTGCCGTATCCCCGAAGGAATACAAGGCGAGAAGGAAACTACAACTGTCTGATAACGATAAAACAAACTAACAAACTCATCCTTAGAAAATAAACCTCAAAACTAACTTCAAGTTTCTCATAAAAGAAAATCAACGAAAATTAACGATGACGTCCTCACTTCTAATTCCCATCCCCAGCATATAGATCTTCACCTGAAAACAAAACATTTCAAAAATGAGGGGGAAATCTCAATAATGTCTACCCCTAATGTTAAAAAACAAGTTAAGTTCATTTCAATTCATTTGAGGGAAAGGGAACAAGTTAAATCATTTCGCAAACCTTTAATACCTTAACTGTTTTCCTCAACCCAACCAATCCATATTTTATTATGCGGGCGGGATATCAAATCCCATAAGGTATCATCGCCTACCAAAGGCATTAAGAACATTCGCCTACCAAAGGCATCAAAGATCATCTATCCTATATCAGGGATGAAACCCTGATCTCCTGGCACATAACCCATACAGAATACCAAATCCTGGTCTCAGGGTTATCGCCCGCAAAAATAATCGCCTACCAAAGGCATCAAACAATCGCCTACCAAAGGCATCAACAATCGTCAATCCTATATCAGGGATGAAACCCTGATCTCCTGACACATAACCCATACAGGATACCAAATCCTGGTCTCGGGGTTATCGCCCGCAAAACAATCGCCTACCAAAGGCATCAAAGAGTAAACCCACTTAATGTTTCATTTTGAATTAAAAGTATCTTATTCAAACTCAACTCACAACTCTCAAGTCAAACCCAACCCAGGTTATCAAAACCAATAATAAAACCACTAATAAAAGACCATCCAATTTCTTAACTCATAAAATCAAAGCACGAACAATTATAAACAGTTATCCAAAATAGATGGTCCCATTTCGACATAAAGCCCCCTTTCGGGATGCAATTCTCAAAACAGATTAGAAAACATTAAAACACATTTAAAGAGCATCCCGGTGGGGATTAGAGCATAGACATTACCTGGTTAACTTCACTTCACAGCTAAGACGAACACACTTGAGCTCACTAACGACGCGAATTAGCTCGGGCCTAAAATAAAAGTAATTATTCTAATCAAAACGCGCCCTTCGAAGTTAGTATTAACTACCTTCTACCTAACCCTCCCCTAGGAACACTATAGGTTCCTATCAATCATGGATCTATACTTTAAATTACTTAACACATTCCAAGTAATCGTATAATAACACCAAGTAAACCTTTTCAATCAACAACACATTTATTAACAATTTCACATAACAAGACAGATCACAGCATCCACATAAAAAGGGTCGTAACATGACTTCCTGACATCCTATGGGTCTGATTTTGAACTTTTCGGAAACCTCGGGATGTCTACTAAAACTCTTAAGTTAACAACTAAGCCCATATCAGCCTCGAAAGACTCTAAAAGTACCAAAACGCCCAACTGGTCCAGTTCCGACAGGTTCTGGTAAAACGACTATAACTCGAGCTATACAACTCAAAAGTCCGTTCCGCAAAATGCCTATGAACGCTAACATCTAGGGGAACCTCCAGACCAAAGGGTTCGATCAAAGGACAACTATACTAATCATGGTGACCCGATCGTTCTAACTTCCACCGATCGATCCCAGGGTCCTAATTAGGGCTTAGAAGAGTAACTAAGATCCAAAGTAATTACCTAATCCAACTAAGGTTCAGACATCAAACCTCCTATCATCAATACTAAAATGTAAAACATGAAATCAACTTTAATATTTCCACTAACCCTAAAAGCATACATGAAATAATAACATTATCCTAAACTTGAATTCTAAAAAAAAATAAACTTATTCAAGGTCCTATAATAACAACATGGAAGGGTATAAAACATGAATTCTTAATCAATAATCAAGAAGGAACTTAAAGAACATGTGAATAAAATTTAAAGAACATATTTAAACTACCAATTAAGAATTCCAACAATTAGTTTCTTTATACAAGATTCAATTAAGAATCATAATTTAATAAACAAGAATCAAACTTTAGTAATTCAAACAACCTAACTTATTTAACGAGATTAATCATAAAATTAAACGTGATTGAACCCTAAGAGAATTAAAGAAACATGCGAAAACTTAATTAACGATTCAAGAACTAATCTAGGTAATTAAACTTTTAATTCGTGCATACAATAATAGTGTCATCTAAAACCCTAAACATGCTTCACAAGAAATTAAGGTACATTATACAATCGAACATTAATAATTTAATTACAATTATTATAAACCCTAATACATCAAATTACAACATAAAAGTTACACATAATAATTTAGACAAATTACATGTAAATAATACAACACAAGAACAAATTAATTACAAATAACAACTTAGTAACATTTACACCCTAATTACCCAAATTACAAGATTTAAAAAAAACAAGAAATAATAATAATAATAATAATAATAATAATAATAATAATAATAATAATAATAATAATAATAATAATAATAATAATAATAATAAAAAGATATCAGAAAAAATTAAATAAAACAAGAAGAAAAAGTTTGTTAAAACAAATTAGGGTTTTACGTTAAAGGAAAGGGGTCGGTTTTCCGGCGACCGAGCGGCGTCCAAGGCGGCGGTGGCGTGGTCGTCGGTCTGGGCACACGTCGGTGGCGGCATCCGTGGCGGGGCTGGGACGTGCTAGGGTTTTGAATGACAGCAACTAAGAATGACCACGACTGTGGGTGTGCGACGAAACCTCCGGCGGTTCGACTCCAGCGGGCGACTGCGACGTCGGCAAGGAAGGTGCGACGGTCGGCAAGGTGGCGCAACCTCGGTTGGTGGTCGGTGGAGGGCAGTTGGATGGAAGGAGATGGGTGCGAGAAAGAGAACGAAAAAGAGAGGGTGGTGGTTGCGGTGGTCGCCGGCGTTGGACGGTGCGGCGGCCGGCGGCTGCGGCTGGTGGGGCGTTGGTTGCAGAGGGAGAGAGGGAGAGGAGAGAGGAGAGGAGAGGAGAGGTTAGGGTTAGGGTTACTATTAGGGTTTTGAGAGAATGAGGGGGGTTTTATATTAACTAAATAAAAAGCCCAACTAAACTAATCCTACTCCTAATCCAACCCAATAAGAAGAAGTAAGATTTTTGAAAAAAATAATAATAATTATAATAATAGTAGTAATAATAATACAATACTAATAATAATAATGTTCATACTAAGCACATAACAAATAATATTCACATAATTATCCAAATAACATATTTCAATAAACCTAATAATATTAATATTAAAAACTATTAATAACTAGAGTAATACTAATAATACTAAACCCACGGAATTACCAATATACCCTTGTTAGTCCCTCAAAAAAATAAACATAAACGAATAATAAAATAAATAACGAAGTCAAACCTAATTTACTAACGACGTCACGGTCAATATCTTTGGATTTTTCGGGGTTTTACACTAAGTGAGTTTCAAACTTTGGTCGTTTGATCTTTTTTTTCACATTTACATTGTTTCATTCTTAATATCATTCGTTCATAAGCCTAAACAACCATAAACTTACGTTTCCATACATCCATTCACACGTTCAAACATTCATTCATAAAGAACCACTTAACGATTCTAGTCTTGTTGTGTGATTTGATCATTTTGATCTTATCATACATCAAAATTGGTATCAGAGCCTAGAAGATTGATTCTCGTGGTTCTTGTTACCATCTTTATGCAATCTTTCCCCACATCTTCATCACACAAACAACCCATAAGACGTCCCTCACAGAAAACTCCACAAAGAACCCCCTAAACCAAACACAAACCCCCATGTCACGTACACCCAAAACCCCAAAACCGTGAGTCTTGAAGGATCTTTCTCGCCAAGATTGATTATAAATGGCTAGTGCAAGTACTCCAAAGAATCAACCCACGGATCCCCAAGAGGATGTAGAAGGAATGAAGCAAAGAATCGCTTATCTCACCGACCAATTGAAGAGGTATATGCATCTTCAACATAAAGAGAAGCATGATGATTCTCGTGTTGGGAATCCCCAAGATGACGAAGAGAACACACCAAGTGAAAGGAGTAGACGTCCAAGAAGGGAGGAAAGGTTCGATTTCAAGGTGGAAATACCAGACTTTGAAGGGAGTCTTGATCCGGAGGTTTTCTTGGATTGGATGCAAACCGTGGAAAGAGTCTTTGATCTCAAAGACGTGAATGTTGATAAGAAGGTCAAGTATGTTGCCTTGAAATTAAGAAAGCATGCAAGCATTTGGTGGACAAACTTGCAAAAGAAGCGAGAAACCAAAAGAAAGGATAATGTAAGTTCATGGGATAAGATGAAGAAAGAAGCTTCAAGAGAAGTTCTTACCACCTAGCTACCTACGTGACAATTACTACAAACATCAAAAGTTGATCCAAGGAGGGAGAAGCGTAGAGGAGTACACCAAAGAATTCGAGCATTTGCTTTGGATGTGTGACCTTAAAGAGGACGAGCCACAAACTTTGGTACGTTATCTTATTGGTCTTGATGATTGGATTAGACATATTGTTGAGTTGCAACCATATAAGGGTAAAGAAGTCTTGAACAAGTACCAAACTCCATAAAAATCAACCTACCCTACACGCCCATTCCCTACACAACAAATACCCATATCTTCCAAATCACCCTACATCAAAAACACCACAAATCAGCCCCAAGCCACCCCCAAACCCATTGTTCCAGAATCAAAAACCCTTGCCCCAAGGAGATGTTTTCGTTGCCAAGATTTAGGTCACTATGCCTTGGAGTGTCCTAACAAGAGGGTAGTATCTTTGGTTGAATACCAAACGTCGTTATGTGTACAACCAGAAGTTGATAATAACGTATGTGAGGAAGAAAGTGAAGAGGATAATGTAGAAGAAGAGGAGTATGTAGAAGAACCGGATAATGGAGAGTTACTTGTTGTAAGGAGAGCCTTGAATGTAGCTCATGTGCCGAATGACCAATTACAAAGGGAGGCTATCTTTCACTCTCGTTGTACCATCAAAGGAAAAGTATGCTCATTGATCATAGATGGAGGGAGTTGCACCAATGCCGCCTCTACAACAATGATCAAGAAGTTGCAATTGGAGGTTAGCCCTCATCCCACACCTTACACTATACAATGGCTAAGCCAAGGCCAAGGCATTCGGGTGGACCAAAGAGTCTTAGTATGTCTTTCTATTGGCAAGAGTTATAAAGACAAGTGGAAGAGCTATTAGCTAAGGGCTTGATTCGTGAGAGCCTTAGCCCTGGTGCTGTTCCCGCCCTATTAGTACCAAAGAAGGATGGGTCACAAAGAATGTGCATAGATTGCTACACCATCAACAAAATCACAATCAAGTATAGTTTTCCAATACCTAGACTTGAAGATCTATTGGACGAGCTACATGGAAGCATAGTATTTTCCAAGATTGCTCTTAGAACTGGATATAATCAAATAAGGATCCATGAAGGAGACGAATGTAAAACGACTTTCAAAACTAGAGAAGGATTATATGAGTGGCTTGTGATGCCATTCGATCTTACAAATGCACCATCAACATTTATGAGACTCATGAACCAAGTCTTGAAACCTCTTATTGGTAAATGTGTTGTGTATACTTTGATGACATTCTTGTGTATAGTAGGGGTGAAAAGGAACATGTGAAGCATTTGGAGTCGGTCATGCTCATTTTGGAACGTGAAAAGCTCTATGGAAACTTAGATAAATGTCATTTCTTCACGTCCAAAGTTGTGTTCCTTGGATATGTGCTATCAAGTGAAGGGATCCAAGTAGACGAAGAGAAAGTGAAAGCTTTCAAAGAATGGCCAACACTTACGACCATTCATGAGGTACGAAGTTTTCATGGCTTGGCATCTTTTTATAGAAGATTCATCAAGAACTTTAGGACTCTTCTATCCCCTATGACTGAATTGATGAAGAGTAAAGAGTTCTCTTGGAATGAAGCCGCCAATAAAGCTTTTGAGTTGATTAAAGACAAGCTATGTAACGCCCCTATTCTTGCATTACCTAGTTTCTCTAAAGTGTTTGAAGTTGAATGTGATGCAAGTGGAGTTGGGATAGGTGCTGTCCTATCTCAAGAAGGTCGCCCAATAGCTTATTTTAGTGAAAATCTAAGTGAAGCAAAGAGGAAGTATAGTACATATGACAAAGAATTCTATGCCATCATAAGGGCATTGGAACATTGGAGACATTATTTGTTGAGTGGATAATTCATACTTCATAGTGATCATGAAGCGTTGAAGTACATACATGGACAACATAAGTTGAAACCTCGTCATGCCAAATGGGTAGAGTTCATGCAATCTTTTCATTTTATGATTCATCATAAAGCGGGTCACTTGAATAAAGGAGACGATGCTTTATTAAGGAGGTATATGTTGGTTCATATACTTGAATCTAGAGTGCTTGGACTTGAGCATATCAAAGCATTATATGAAGAGGATGAAGATTTCAAGGAAGTTTATGAGGTATGTAAGAAGCATGCCCACCAACTCTTTCATATTGAGTATGGATTTCTTTTTAAGGGAAATCAATTATGCATTCCCAAGAGTAGTATTCGTGAGCTATCGATATTGGAAGTGCATGAAGGATCTCTTGCTGGTCATTTTGGACTAGAGAAGACATATCTTATGATGAAAGAACATTGGCCAAAAATGATCAAACATATCGAGCATGTGATCAAGCATTGTAATACGTGCAATCTTTCTAAAGCTCATGCTTTACCTCAAGGATTATATACGCCATCGCCTATACCTCAAGGCCCATGGGAAGATGTAAGCTTGGATTTTGTGGTTGGGTTGCCAAGAACTCAAAAAGGTAAAGATTCTATTATGGTAGTTGTTGATCGTTTCTCAAAGATGGCACACTTTATAGCTTGCCATACTACATATGATGCGGTCAAAGTAGCACATCTATATTTTCAAGAAGTTGTGAAGCTTCATGGAATTCCTAAATCCATGGTTATTGATCGTGATTCAAAGTTTCTAAGTCACTTTTGGTTGACTTTATGGAAGAAATTGGGAACTATGTTGAAGTTTAGTACAACTTGCCACCCACAAACAGATGGACAAACTGAGGTCACTAATAGAACCTTAGGTACATTACTAAGGTCATTGGTGAACAAGGATAAGAAGGGTTGGGATAATCTTCCATGTCATGCTGAATTTGCTTTCAATCGTACACCTAGAAAAACGACGAGATATTCACCATTTCAAGTTGTTTATGGGAAGAATCCAAATACACCTATGGATTCGACGCTTATAACTACTACAATGAAATTCAGTTTTGAAGCAAATAAACAAGTTGAAGAGATTAAGAAGCTACATAGTGAAGTAAGGGAGAAGATTACCAAGCATACTCAAGAAGTTGCAAGCAAAGTGAACAAGGGAAGGAAACGAGTTATTTTTGAACCTGGAGATCTAGTATGGATACATTTGAAGAAAGAGAGGTTATCTTTAAGAAGAAAGGGTAAACTTGTTCCTAGAGGAGATGGACCATATGAAATATTGGAGAGATTGGAGATAATGCATATAAGTTGAAGTTAGGAGATAACTATGAAGGAAGTGTTACTTTCAATGTAAGTGATTTGAAACCTTACAATGGTCAAGAAGATGAGTTACCTAGTTTGAGGACAAACTCTTCACAACTAGGGGGGAAGGATGTACATTTGGAGGCTAAAGTACATCAAAGAAGTAATCAAGAGGAAATTCAAGCTTCTATTGAAGAAGAGATTAGGTCATTATTATCAAATCATACTATGAATGACATCAACGGGCATATGGGATTACTTTGTTCAATATCTCAAGATCTGTAATCCTATTGAAGACCAAGTCTAAAGAGTTAAATGAAGATCTTTGGAATATCTTTCTTATGGTTTTTGAATCGTATGATTTGGAGTAGAATTGAGCAAGTTATCATTGTTTCTTTATAGCTAAGTACATAGGAGTCTTATGAAATAGTTTGTGATGTCATCTATGTAATGAATGATGTAAACTTGTAATCTTTGATTCTTGATGGAGGGGCACGCCTAAGGGGTCCTAGAATCACTATAAATAGACCCTTTGGGAGCCTCTTGTAACACACATTATTCAATATCTCTCTAGTTTCAAAACTAGAATTGTTGTTCTCTTGAGGGAGGATTACGCAAATCTCTACTTCTATTCTAGGGTTGGCATCCTTAGAAGGTGAAAGGTAGAATTGGAGGAACCATTGGAGAGGTGTGCCTATATCTCCATTGAAGAATCCAAAGCCATTATCAATCGTTCTATCTTAGTGAGTTTCAAACTTTGTTCGTTTGATCTTTTCTTTCCCATTTACATTGTTTCATTCTTAATATCATTCGTTCATAAGCCTAAACAACCAGAAACTTACGTTTCCATACATCCATTCACACGTTCAAACATTCATTCATAAAGAACCACTTAAATATTCTAGTCTTGTTGTGTCATTTGATCAATTTGATCCTATCATACATCAATAATACCCTTAGAGGGTCAAAAGTGGGCAAAAGAGGAACACCACGGAGGTGGCAAGGGACACCAAGGTTCCGTGGTGGGGGTGCCTGATGTATTTCAGCCCACGCCTAGTACAATGAAGAGGGCCCAAGTCATCTACAAGGGGGTAGAACGGACCAAAGGAGAAGAATTCATCGTGGAGGCCCACAGGCCAACCCATATCACATGCTATTTGTTACAAGAGGATGTCCAAACTTCCTAGAGATGGCCCAAGTCACGTCAAGGCCCAAGAACCAAAGTCCAAGTTGAATTTCACATTTCTGACTATTTCAAGATGAAGTTCACAGTTTTGACCTTTTTATGTATAACTTCACATTTCTAGTGTTTTCTTTACATTTAGCAAGTTTTTAGGAGTATTTATATTATTTCTAGTTGTGTGAGATGCCAAGTAATATATATAAACTTGGACATCAAGTTATAGGTGCTGTATCCTAGCCAAAACAAATGGATTCTCTAAACAAACAGTAACATCAATGTGGTTTAACGTCCCAATTTCAGCACAATAACACCCAAAATGGATCGACCAACAACAATGGACATAGAAAACGACCAAAACAGAGGATAGAACAAGTGAAAATCAATCAATACAGACTCACCATGATTGATTATCACAAGGGCTCCTTAACCTCCTTCTTAGTTACAGATTCACCTTCTAAGAATTCGATTAAGCTTTACCAATCACCTATTTGATTAGCCAAATCAAGTTACAGTAGTAGAAATGGGAGTTGAGGGAAACTCACAACCTTGAGAGCAAAGAAGCTTCTCGAATGTTAGGGTAATATTCAGATTAAATTGTCCAAACCGATTACAAAGGGGGTTTATATATACCAACCAGAATATTGTAACTAATCCAGCTAATTAGGGGTTTCTTGAGCAAAAGGAAAACCTCCTAATCTGACTTGAAGAAGCTAATAACGTTTTATTATATCAGCCAATATATTTCAAACATAAGCAGCTCCGGATGAACGTCCTTTACCCGCACCTAGATGAACGTCCTTTACCCGATCCAAAACGTGGAATGTGAACGTCCTTTAGCCTGAGCAAATTGGCCGCTATGTGTGGAAGATCGAAGTAAACACTGGATATTCCTCACGAGGTGAAGGACATTGGCCTGCCAAACGGTAATCTTCCTTATTGGTTTCACCCACAACCAAGTAACAAGCTTGGATGACTTGAGCATGCTTGGGCAGATCCCCATCATCCCCCCTAAGTAGAGAAAAGTTTGTCCTCAAACTTGGAAAACGTTCATCCTTAGCATAATAAGGCCTCAAGTCTACCACATTGAAAGTAGCACTTCCTCCATAATCATCCAAAAGTTCAAGCTTTTAGGCATTGTCTCCAACCTTTTCCAGCACTTCAAATGGTCCATCAGCCCTTGGAACCAATTTACCTTTCCCCTTAGATGGAAAATGATCCTTCCTTAGGTGAATCCAAACAAGATCCCCAGGTTGGAAAACCATCTTTCTTCGGTTCTTGTTGGTTGAATTGGAAACCATTTCATTGGAATTGGCTATCTTTTCTCAGACTTGCTGATATAGCGCTTGAATCTCCTTGGCTCTCACACTAGCGTCATGGCTAAACCTGGTTGAGGTAATAATAGGGGCCAAATCCATAGGAGTGATCGAATTTTTCCTATATACTACTTGAAATGGAGACAAACCAGTAGCCTTGCTAGGAGCTCTATTAAATGCAAACTCAGCATGAGGTAGCAAAGTGTCCCATCCCCTCTTATTTTTGTTCACCAAGGACCTTAGCAGTGTACCAAGGGTCCTATTGGTAACCTCCGTCTGGCCATCTATTGGGGGTGACATGCAGTGCTGAATTTGAGTTGGGTATCAAGCTTCTTCCATAAAGTTACCCAAAAATGACTCAAGAACTTGGCATCTCTATCCGAGACCATAGATTTAGGGCTTCCACGCAATTTAACCACCTCTTGGGAGTACAACTCAGCAACTTTCACAGCTCATAGGTAGTGTGACAAGGAATAAAATGGGCCATCTTAGAAAAATGATCAACAACTACCATAATAGAGTCTTTACCTCTGGGCGTTCTAGGCAACCCAATAATGAAGTCTAGGCTGATATCTTCCCATGGACCTTCAGGAATGGGCAGTGGTGTGTAAAGTCCTTGAGGTAGACCGTGACTCTTCGAGAGTTGGCAGATTGAGCACCTCCTGATCAGATGCTCAACGTCCTTCTTCATTTTAGGCCAATAGTAATGTTCCTTCATCATCAAGGTAGTCTTCTCAATCCCAAAATGTCCTGCCAAGCTACCTCCATGAACCTCCAAGATGAGAAGTTCACGTAAGCTGCTCTTCGGAATGCACAATTTACCTCCCTTAAAGAGAAACCGATGCTCAAGGTGGAATAAAGCATGGGGTCGCTGCTGACATGCTTCATAAACCTCCTTGAAATCTTTATCTTCCGGATACAAAGCCTTGATTTGATCAAAGCCAAGTACACTAGAATCCAGAACATGTAATAGAATAAACTTCCTTGACAGTGCATCAACTCCTTTGTTCATACGACCGGCCTTGTGATGGATCATGAAATGATATGCGAGGTCATCTACCTGCCTATGGATCTCCTAGATATCATTGGGGGTCATGTAGTAAGTTTGTTTATTAGGGAGTATTGACCCAGGTATGAGGTCAATCTTGTGTTGGATATCTCTCTTGGGAGGCAAACCAGAGGGCATCTCTTCGAGAACACAAAGGAATAGTGTTCCAAAAGAGGGGTAAGAAGGGGGTGGCTATTTGTGGAGCTTAGGCTAGTGTTCCGGTTCAAGAGAATAAGGTCCTTATGTTCATGAAACTCAGGGTGTTCAGCAACCAAGAGTGTGATCAAATTGGGTTCAGCAACCACAATCTCCTTGGGTTTTGCAAGTTGGGTAGGTTTGAGGGGTACAATGGTAATCTTCTTGTGATCAGACACAAGGGTATATGTGTTGGCTCTTCCATCATGATGCACATTTCTATCAAACAACCAAGGTCTACCAAGATAAACATGACAAACATCCATAGGTAATATGTCACACCAAAGTGAATCTTAAATGGATTTACCTATAGATAAATTCACCAAGCATCTCTGATTTACGTGAATGCCCTTGCCTTGATTAAGCCACTGTAAAGTATAAGGATCCGGATGAGGGTTGGTTTGCAACCTCTTATTGTTCACCATGGACTGTGAGGCAGCATTGGTGCAACTTCCTCCATCAATAATCAACGAACACACCTTCCCATTGATAGTACATCGTGATGAAAGATGATCTCCCTTTGCTCCTGTCCCTCTTGCATAGAAGAGCTACGAAGAACTCTCCTCACCACCAACATTTCCCCTTCATCTGGTTCTTCAATCACCTCAACATAAACTTGTTCTTCCAATAACTCCTTCTCATACTCCTCTTCCAAATCTGGTTCAGGAGCAACGAACAAGGTAGTTTGGTATTCCTTAAGTGACACCACACGTTTATTAGGACATTCAGATGCAATGTGTCCTAATCCTTGGCACCTAAAACACCTTCGGGGACTATAGGTTTTGGGTTCAGTAGGGGTAGACTTTTGTGGGGTATACGACTTGGTTTTTTGTGAGGGTTTAGGGGTTGGAAATTTGGTCGGATAAGGCTGTTTTTGTGAAGGCTGGTTTGGGTTCTAAACTGGATATCAACGTGTTTGAGGTTGGGATATATAGGTTACTTCCTTCCCTTTGTTTCTCTTTTGTAACTCAACCTTGTGTGCCAATGAACTCAACTCATCAAGGGTAGAATAAGGATGTGATTCCACAACATTTTTAATCCTTTCATCCAAACCAGAGAGATATCTCACAAGGGTTTGAGGTTCATCTTCCTTAAGGTCACACCTCCAAAGCAAATGCTCAAATTCCTTAGTGTATTTTTCAACTGATTTGTTACCTTGAATCAACTATTGGAGCTTCACGTAATTGTCTTTGAGGTAACTAGCCGGAAGGAACTTTGCTTGAAGCTTCTTCTTCATTTTCTCCCATAAACGCACCTTCTCCTTTCACATAGAAACCCTTTTCTTCTGCAAATTAGTCCACCAAATAGAGGCATGTTTTCTCAATTTCAAGGCAATGAGTTTTACCTTCTTATCCTTTGGAATGTCCTTAAGATCAAAGACCCTCTCCACTATTTGTAGCCAATCTAAGAAAACCTCGGGGTCAAGGTTTCCTTCAAACTCAGGGATGTCAACCTTGAAATCAAGCCTTTCTTCCTGTTGTACTCGTCTTCTCGAATGGTTTCGTATCCCAATGTCCTCATCCCCAAATGGATTTCCCGAATCAGAATCAACCTCCTCTGAATCCTGGAGTTCTTCTCGGCGTAGATACATATAATGTTTCAATTGATCAGAAAGGAACTTCACTCGCTACTCTAATTCCTCATTCTCTTTCATAAGTTGCTATTGATTTTGGGAAACTTGACTAAATGACATTGCTAATAACAGAGCATGAAATGAAATCGATCTACACTTCCACCAAGACATAAATCTAGATCTGATACGAAAATATGATGTATCCTAGCAAAAACAAATGGATTCTCTAAACAACTAGTAACATCAATGTGGTTTAGCGTCCTATTTTCAGCTCAACAACACCCAAAATGAGTCGACCAACAACAATGCACATAGAAAACGACCAAAACAGAGGATAGAACAAGTGAAAATCAATCAATACAGACTCAACATGATTGATTATCACAAGGGCTCCTTAATCTCCTTCTTAGTTATAGATTCACCTTCTACGAATTCGATTAAGCTCTACCAATCACTTACTTGATTATCCAAATCAAGTTACAGTTGTAGAAATGAGAGTTGAGGGAAACTCACAACCTTGAGAGCAAAGAAGCTTATCGAATGTTAGGGTAATATTCAGATTAAATTGTCCAAACCGATTACAAAGGCGGTTTATATATACCCAACAGAATATAGTAACTAATCCAGCTAATTAGGGGTTTCTTGGGCAAAAAGAAAACCTCCTAATCTGACTTAAAGAAGCTAATAACATTTTATTATATTAGCCAATATATTTCAAACATAAGCAGCTCCGGACGAACGTCCTTTACCCGCACCCAGAGGAACGTCCTTTGCCCGCATCCAAATGTTGTATGTGAACGTCCTTTAGCCTGAGAAAATTGACCGCTATGTTTGGAAGATCGAAGTAAACATTGGAGATGCCTCACGAGGTGAAGGACATTGGCCTGCCAAACAGTCAACTTTCTTATTGGTTTCAGCCACAACCAAGTAACAAGCTTGGATGACTTGAGCATGCTTTGGCAGATCCCCATCATCCCCCCCAAGTTGAGAAAAGTTTGTCCTCAAACTTGGAAGACGTTCATCCTTAGCATAATAAGGCCTCAAGTCTACCACATTGAAAGTAGCACTTCCTCCATAATCATCCAAAAGTTCAAGCTTTTAGGCATTGTCTCCAACCTTTTCCAGCACTTCAAATGGTCCATCAGCCCTTGGAACCAATTTACCTTTCCCCTTAGATGGAAAATGATCCTTCCTTAGGTGAATCCAAACAAGATCCCCAGGTTGGAAAACCATCTTTCTTCGGTTCTTGTTGGTTGAATTGGAAACCATTTCATTGGAATTGGCTATCTTTTCTCAGACTTGCTGATATAGCGCTTGAATCTCCTTGGCTCTCACACTAGCGTCATGGCTAAACCTGGTTGAGGTAATAATAGGGGCCAAATCCATAGGAGTGATCGAATTTTTCCTAGATACTACTTGAAATGGAGACAAACCAGTAGCCTTGCTAGGAGCTCTATTAAATGCAAACTCAGCATGAGGTAGCAAAGTGTCCCATCCCCTCTTATTTTTGTTCACCAAGGACCTTAGCAGTGTACCAAGGGTCCTATTGGTAACCTCCGTCTGGCCATCTATTGGGGGTGACATGCAGTGCTGAATTTGAGTTGGGTATCAAGCTTCTTCCATAAAGTTACCCAAAAATGACTCAAGAACTTGGCATCTCTATCCGAGACCATAGATTTAGGGCTTCCACGCAATTTAACCACCTCTTGGGAGTACAACTCAGCAACTTTCACAGCTCATAGGTAGTGTGACAAGGAATAAAATGGGCCATCTTAGAAAAATGATCAACAACTACCATAATAGAGTCTTTACCTCTGGGCGTTCTAGGCAACCCAATAATGAAGTCTAGGCTGATATCTTCCCAAAGACCTTCAGGAATGGGCAATGGTGTGTAAAGTCCTTGAGGTAGACCGTGACTCTTCGAGAGTTGGCAGATTGAGCACCTCCTGATCAGATGCTCAACGTCCTTCTTCATTTTAGGCCAATAGTAATGTTCCTTCATCATCAAGGTAGTCTTCTCAATCCCAAAATGTCCTGCCAAGCTACCTCCATGAACCTCCAAGATGAGAAGTTCACGTAAGCTGCTCTTCGGAATGCACAATTTACCTCCCTTAAAGAGAAACCGATGCTCAAGGTGGAATAAAGCATGGGGTCGCTGCTGACATGCTTCATAAACCTCCTTGAAATCTTTATCTTCCGGATACAAAGCCTTGATTTGATCAAAGCCAAGTAAACTAGAATCCAGAACATGTAATAGAATAAACTTCCTTGACAGTGCATCAACTCCTTTGTTCATATGACCGGCCTTGTGATGGATCATGAAATGATATGCGAGGTCATCTACCTGCCTTTGGATCTCCTAGATATCATTGGGGGTCATGTAGTAAGTTTGTTTATTAGGGAGTATTGACCTAGGTATGAGGTCAATCTTGTGTTGGATATCTCTCTTGGGAGGCAAACCAGAGGGCATCTCTTCGAGAAACACAAAGGAATAGTGTTCCAAAAGAGGGGTAAGAAGGGGGTGGCTATTTGTGGAGCTTAGGCTAGTGTTCCGGTTCAAGAGAATAAGGACCTTATGTTCATGAAACTCAGGGTGTTCAGCAACCAAGAGTTTGATCAAATTGGGTTCAGCAACCACATTCTCCTTGGGTTTTGCAAGTTGGGTAGGTTTGAGGGGTACAATTGTAATCTTCTTGTGATCAGACACAAGGGTATATGTGTTGGCTCTTCCATCATGATGCACATTTCTATCAAACAACCAAGGTCTACCAAGCAAAACATGACAAGCATCCATAGGTAATATGTCACACCAAAGTGAATCTTGAAAGGATTTACCTTTAGATAAATTCACCAAGCATCTCTGATTCACGTGAATGCCCTTGCCTTGATTAAGCCACTCGACAGTATAAGGATCCGAATGAGGGTTGGTTTGCAACCTCTTATTGTTCACCATGGATTGTGAGGCAGCAATGGTGCAACTTCCTCCATCTATAATCAACGAACACACCTTCCCATTGATAGTACATCGTGATGAATGATGATCTCCCTTTGCTCCTGTCCCTCTTGCATAGAAGAACTACTAAGAACTCTCCTCACCACCACCATTTCCCCTTCATCTAGTTCTTCAATCACCTCATCATAAACTGGTTCACCCAATAACTCCTTCTCATAATCCTCTTCCAAATCTGGTTCAGGTGCAACGAACAAGGTTGTTTTGTATTCCATAAGTGACACCACTCGTTTATTAGGACATTCAGATGCAATGTGTCCTAATCCTTGGCACCTAAAACATTCGGGGACTATAGGTTTTGGGTTCAGTATGGGTAGACTTTTGTGGGGTATACGGCTGGGTATTTTGTGGGGGTTTAGGGGTCGGAAATTTGGACGGATAAGGTTGTTTTTGTGGAGGGTGGTTTGGGTTTGAAATGGATATGAACGTGTTTGAGGTTGGGATTTATAGGTTACTTCCTTCCCTTTGTTTCTCTTTTGCAACTCAACCTTGTGTGCCAATGAACTCAACTCATCAAGGGTAGAATAAGGATGTAATTCCACAACATTTTTAATCCTTTCATTCAAACCAGAAAGATATCGCACAAGGGTTTGAGGTTCATCTTACTTAAGGTCACACCTCCAAAGCAGATGCTCAAATTCCTTAGTGTATTCTTCAACTGATTTGTTACCTTGAATCAACTGTTGGAGCTTCACGTAATTGTCCTTCAGGTAACTAGCCGGAAGGAACATAGCTTGAAGCTTCTTCTTCATTTTCTCCCATGAACGCACCTTCTCCTTTCCCATAGAAACCCTTTTCATCTGCAAATTAGTTTACCAAATAGAGGCATGTTTTCTCAATTTCAAGGCAATGAGTTTTACCTTCTTATCGTTTGGAATGTCCTTAAGATCAAAGACCATCTCCACTATTTGTAGCCAATCTAAGAAAACCACGGGGTCAAGGTTTCCTTCAAACTCAGGGATGTCAACCTTGAAATCAAGCCTTTCTTCCTATTGTACTCGTCTTCTCGAATGGTTTCGTATCCCAATGTCCTCATCCCCAAATGGATTTCCCGAATCAGAATCAACCTCCTCTGAATCTCGGAGTTCTTCTCGGCGTATATACAATATAATGTTTCAATTGATCAGAAAGGAACTTCACTCGCTGCTCTAATTCCTCATTCTCTTTCATAAGTAAGAGAGCATGAAATGAAATCGATCTAAACTTCCACCAAGACAGAAATCTAGTTCTGATACCAAATTATGATGTATCCTAGCCAAAACAAATGGATTCTCTAAACAACTAGTAACACCCAAAATGGATCGACCAACAACAATGCACATAGAAAACGACCAAAACAGAGGATAGAACAAGTGAAAATCAATCAATACAGACTCACCATGATTGATTATCACAAGGGCTCCTTAATCTCCTTCTTAGTTACAGATTCACCTTCTAAGAATTCGATTAAGCTTTACCAATCACCTACTTGATTAGCCAAATCAAGTTACAGTAGTAGAAATGAGAGTTGAGGGAAACTCACAACCTTGAGAGTAAAGAAGCTTCTCGAATGTTAGGGTAATATTCAGATTGAATTGTCCAAACCGATTACAAAAGGGGTTTATATATACCTAACAGAATATTGTAACTAGTCCTGCTAATTAGGGGTTTCTTGAGCAAAAAGAAAACCTCCTAATCTGACTTAAAGAAGCTAATAACATTTTATTATATTAGCCAATATATTTCAAACATAAGCAGCTCCGGATGAACGTCCTTTACCTACACCCAGATGAACGTCCTTTGCCCGCATCCAAAACGTGGTGTGTGAACGTCCTTTAGCCTGAGCAAATTGGCCGCTATGTCTGGAAGATCGAAGTAAACACTGGAGATGCCTCACGAGGTGAAGGACATTGGCCTGCCAAACGGTCAACTTCCTTATTGGTTTACCCCACAACCAAGTAACAAGCTTGGATGACTTGAGCATGCTTGGGCAGATTCCCATCATCCCCCCCAAGTTGAGAAATGTTTGTCCTCAAACTAGGAAGACATTCATCCTTAGCATAATAAGGCCTCAAGTCAGACACATTGAAAGTAGCACTTCCTCCATAATCATCCGAAAGTTCAAGCTTATAGGCATTATCTCCAACCTTTTCTAGCACTTCAAATGGATCATCAGCCCTTGGAACCAATTTACCTTCCCGCTTAGATGGAAAACGATCCTTCCTTAGGTGAATCCAAACAAGATCCCAATGTTGGAAAACCGTCTTTCTTCGGTTCTTGTTGGCTGAATTGGAAACCTTTTCATTGGAATTGGTTATCTTTTCTCAGACTTGCTGATGTAGCGCTTGAATCTCCTTGGCGCTCACACTAGCGTCATGGCTAAACCTGGTTGAGGTAATAATAGGGGCCAAATCCATAGAAGTGATTGGATTTTTCCCATATACTACTTGAAATGGAGACAAACCAGTAGCCTTGCTAGGAGCTCTATTTAATGCAAACTCAGCATGAGGTAGCAAAGTGTCCAATCCCCTCTTATTTTTGTTCACCAAGGACCTTAGCAGTGTACCAAAAATCCTATTGGTAACCTCCGTCTGGCCATCTATTTGGGGGTCACATGCAGTGCTGAATTTGAGTTGGGTACCATGCTTCTTCCATAAAGTTACCCAAAAATGACTCAAGAACCATGCATCTCTATCCGAGACCATAGATTTAGGGATTCCATGCAACTTAATCACCTCTTGGGAGTACAACTCAGCAACTTTCACAACACCATAGGTAGTGTGACAAGGAATAAAATGGGCCATCTTAGAAAAACGATCAACAACTACCATAATAGATTCTTTACCTCTGGGCGTTCTAGGCAACCCAATAATGAAGTCTAGGCTGATATCATCCCAAGGACGTTCAGGAATGGGCAGTGGTGTGTAAAGTCCTTGAGGCAGACTATGACTCTTCGAGAGTTGACATATTGAGCACCTCCTGATGAGATGCTCAACGTCCTTCATCATTTTAGGCCAATAGTAATGTTCCTTCATCATCAAGGTAGTCTTCTCAATCCCAAAATGTCCTGCCAAGCTACCTCCATGAACCTCCAAGATGAGAAGTTCACGTAAGCTGCTCTTTGGAATGCACAATTTATCTCCCTTAAAGAGAAACCCATGCTCAAGGTTGATAAAGCTTGGGGTCGCTGCTGACATGCTTCATAAACCTCCTTGAAATCTTCATCTTCCGGATACAAAGCCTTGATTAGATCAAAGCCAAGTACACTAGAATGTAGAACATGTAACAGAATAAACTTCCTTGACAGTGCATCAATTCCTTTGTTCATATGACCGGCCTTGTGATGGATCATGAAATGATATACAAGGTCATCTACCTGCCTTTGGATCTCCTGGGTATCATTGGGGGTCATGCAGTAAGCTGGATTATTAGGGAGTATTGACCCATGTATGAGGTCAATCTTGTGTTGGATATCTCTCTTGGGAGGCAAGCCAGAGGGCATCTCTTCGGGAAACACAAAGGAATAGTGTTCCAAAAGAGGGGTAAGAAGGGGGTGGCTATTTGTGGAGCTTAGGCTAGTGTTCCGGTTCAAGAGAATAAGGTCCTTATGTTCATGAAACTCAGGGTGTTCAGCAACTAAGAGTGTGATCAAATTGGGTTCAGCAACCACATTCTCCTTGGGTTTTGCAAGTTGGGTTGGTTTGAGGGGTACAATGGTAATCTTCTTGTGATCAGACACAAGGGTATATATGTTGGCTCTTCCATCATGATGCACATTTCTATCAAACAACCAAGGTCTACAAAGCAAAACTTGACAAGCATCCATAGGTAATATGTCACACCAAAGTGAATCTTGAAAGGATTTACCTATAGATAAATTCACCAAGCATCTCTGATTCACGTGAATGCCCTTGCCTTGATTAAGCCACTGGACAGTATAAGGAGCCGGATGAGGATTGGGTTGCATCCTCATCTTGTTCACCACGGACTGTGAGGCAACATTGGTGCAACTTCCTCCATCATTAATCAACGAACACACCTTCCCATTGATAGTACATCGTGATGAAAGACGATCTCCCTTTGCTCCTGTCTCTCTTGCATAGAAGAGCTACGAAGAACTCTCCTCACTATCAACATTTTCCCTTCATCTGGTTCTTCAATCACCTCATCATAAACTGGTTCATCCAATAACTCCTTCTCATACTCCTCTTCCAAATGTGGTTCAGGTGCAACGAACAAGGTAGTTTGGTATTCCATAAGTGACACCACTCGTTTAATAGGACATTCAGATGCAATGTGTCCTAATCCTTGGCACCTAAAACACCTTCGGGGACTATAGGCTTTGCGTTCAGTAGCGGTAGACTTTTTTGGGGTATACGACTTGGTTTTTTGTGGGGTTTTAGGGGTTGGAAATTTGGACGGATAAGGCTATTTTTGTGGAGGGTGGTTTTTGTTCTGAAATGGATATGAACGTGTTTGAGGTTGGGATTTATAGGTTGCTTCCTTCCCTTTGTTTCTCTTTAGCAACTCAACCTTGTGTGGCAATGAACTCAACTCATCAAGGGTAGAATAAGGATGTAATTCCACACCATTTTTAATCCTTTCACCCAAACCAGAGAGATATCTCACCAGGGTTTGAGGTTCATCTTCCTTAAGGTCACACCTCCAAAGCAAATGCTCAAATTCCTTAGTGTATTCTTCAACTGATTTCTTACCTTGAATCAACTGTTGGAGCTTCACGTAATTGTCCTTCAGGTAACTAGCCGGAAGGAACATTGCTTGAAGCTTCTTCTTCATTTTCTCCCATGAACGCACCTTCTCCTTTCCCATAGAAACCCTTTTCATCTGCAAATTAGTCCACCAAATAGAGGCATGTTTTCTCAATTTCAAGGCAATGAGTTTTACCTTCTTATCGTTTGGAATGTCCTTAAGATCAAAGACCATCTCCACTATTTGTAGCCAATCTAAGAAAACCACGGGGTCAAGGTTTCCTTCAAACTCAGGCATGTCAACCTTGAAATCAAGCCTTTCTTGCTGTTGTACTCGTCTTCTCGAATGGTTTCGTATCCCAATGTCATCATCCCCAAATGGATTTCTCGAATTAGAATCAACCTCCTCTGAATCCCGGAGTTCTTCTCGGCGTTGATACAAATAATGTTTCAATTGATCAGAAAGGAACTTCACTCGCTGCTCTAATTCCTCATTCTCTTTCATAAGTAAGAGAGCATGAAATGAAATCGATCTAAACGTCCACCAAGACAGAAATCTAGTTCTGATACCAAATTATGATGTATCCTAGCCAAAACAAATGGATTCTCTAAACAACTAGTAACATCAATGTGGTTTAGCGTCCCAATTTCAGCACAACAACACCCAAAATGGATCGACCAACAACAATGCACATAGAAAACGACCAAAACAGAGGATAGAACAAGTGAAAATCAATCAATACAGACTCACCATGATTGATTATCACAAGGGCTCCTTAAACTCCTTCTTAGTTACAGATTCACCTTCTAAGAATTCGATTAAGCTTTACCAATCACCTACTTGATTAGCCAAATCAAGTTACAGTAGTAGAAATGAGAGTTGAGGGAAACTCACAACCTTGAGAGCAAAGAAGCTTCTCGAATGTTAGGGTAATATTCAGATTGAATTGTCCAAACCGATTACAAAAGGGGTTTATATATACCTAACAGAATATTGTAACTAGTCCTGCTAATTAGGGGTTTCTTGAGCAAAAAGAAAACCTCCTAATCTGACTTAAAGAAGCTAATAACATTTTATTATATTAGCCAATATATTTCAAACATAAGCAGCTTCGGATGAACGTCCTTTACCTGCACCCAGATGAACGTCCTTTGCCCGCATCCAAAACGTGGTGTGTGAACGTCCTTTAGCCTGAGCAAATTGGCCGCTATGTTTGGAAGATCGAAGTAAACACTGGAGATGCCTCACGAGGTGAAGGACATTGGCCTGCCAAACAGTCAACTTCCTTATTGGTTTACCCCACAACCAAGTAACAAGCTTGGATGACTTGAGCATGCTTGGGCAGATTCCCGTCATCCCCCCCAAGTTGAGAAATGTTTGTCCTCAAACTAGGAAGACATTTATCCTTAGCATAATAAGGCCTCAAGTCAGACACATTGAAAGTAGCACTTCCTCCATAATCATCCGAAAGTTCAAGCTTATAGGCATTATCTCCAACCTTTTCTAGCACTTCAAATGGATCATCAGCCCTTGGAACCAATTTACCTTCCCGCTTAGATGGAAAACGATCCTTCCTTAGGTGAATCCAAACAAGATCCCCAGGTTGGAAAACCATCTTTCTTCGGTTCTATTTGGCTGAATTGGAAACCTTTTCATTGGAATTGGTTATCTTTTCTCAGACTTGCTGATGTAGCGCTTGAATCTCCTTGGCGCTCACACTAGCGTCATGGCTAAACCTGGTTGAGGTAATAATAGGGGCCAAATCCGTAGGAGTTATTGGATTTTTCCCATATACTACTTGAAATGGAGACAAACTAGTAGCCTTGCTAGGAGCTCTATTTAATGCAAACTCAGCATGAGGTAGCAAAGTGTCCAATCACCTCTTATTTTTGTTCATCAAGGACCTTAGCAGTGTACCAAAGGTCCTATTGGTAACCTCCGTCTGGCCATCTATTTGGGGGTCACATGCAGTGCTGAATTTGAGTTGGGTACCAAGCTTCTTCCATAAAGTTACCCAAAAATGACTCAAGAACTTGGCATCTCTATCCGAGACCATAGATTTAGGGATTCCATGCAACTTAATCACCTCTTGGGAGTACAACTCAGCAACTTTCACAACATCATAGGTAGTGTGACAAGGAATAAAATGCGCCATCATAGAAAAACGATCAATAACTACCATAATAGATTCTTTACCTCTGGGCGTTCTAGGCAACCCAATAATGAAGTCTAGGCTGATATCTTCCCAAGGACCTTCAGGAATGGGCAGTGGTGTGTAAAGTCCTTGAGGCAGACTGTCACTCTTCGAGAGTTGACATATTGAGCACCTCCTGATCATATGCTCAACGTCCTTCTTCATTTTAGGCCAATAGTAATGTTCCTTCATCATCAAGGTAGTCTTCTCAATCCCAAAATGTCCTGCCAAGCTACCTCCATGAACCTCCAAGATGAGAAGTTCACGTAAGCTGCTCTTTGGAATGCACAATTTATCTCCCTTAAAGAGAAACCCATGCTCAAGGTGGAATAAAGCTTGGGGTCGCTGCTAACATGCTTCATAAACCTCCTTGAAATCTTCATCTTCCGGATACAAAGCCTTGATTAGATCAAAGCCAAGTACACTAGAATGTAGAACATGTAACAGAATAAACTTCCTTGACAGTGCATCAATTCCTTTGTTCATATGACCGGCCTTGTGATGGATCATGAAATGATATACAAGGTCATCTACCTGCCTTTGGATCTCCTGGGTATCATTGGGGGTCATGCAGTAAGCTGGATTATTAGGGAGTATTGACCCATGTATGAGGTCAATCTTGTGTTGGATATCTCTCTTGGGAGGCAAGCCAGAGGGCATCTCTTCGGGAAACACAAAGGAATAGTGTTCCAAAAGAGGGGTAAGAAGGGGGTGGCTATTTGTGGAGCTTAGGCTAGTGTTCCGGTTCAAGAGAATAAGGTCCTTATGTTCATGAAACTCAGGGTGTTCAGCAACTAAGAGTGTGATCAAATTGGGTTCAGCAACCACATTCTCCTTGGGTTTTGCAAGTTGGGTTGGTTTGAGGGGTACAATGGTAATCTTCTTGTGATCAGACACAAGGGTATATATGTTGGCTCTTCCATCATGATGCACATTTCTATCAAACAACCAAGGTCTACAAAGCAAAACTTGACAAGCATCCATAGGTAATATGTCACACCAAAGTGAATCTTGAAAGGAGTTACCTATAGATATATTCACCAAGCATCTCTGATTCACGTGAATGCCCTTGCCTTGATTAAGCCACTGGACAGTATAAGCAGCCGGATGAGGATTGGTTTGCAACCTCATCTTGTTCACCATGGACTGTGAGGCAACATTGGTGCAACTTCCTCCATCAATAATCAACTTGGCACCTAAAACACCTTCGGGGACTATAGGTTTTGCGTTCAGTAGCGGTAGACTTTTGTGGGGTATACGACTGGGTTTTTTGTGGGGGTTTAGGGTTATAAATTTGGACGGATAAGGCTGTTTTCTTGGAGGGTGGTTTTGGTTCTTAAATGGATATGAACGTGTTTGAGGTTGGGATTTATAGGTTGCTTCCTTCCCTTTGTTTCTCTTTTGCAACTCAACCTTGTGTGGCAATGAACTCAACTCATCAAGGGTAGAATAAGGATGTAATTCCACACCATTTTTAATCCTTTCTTCAAAACCAGAGAGATATCTCACCAGGGTTTGAGGTTCATCTTCCTTAAGGTCACACCTCCAAAGCAAATGCTCAAATTCCTTAGTGTATTCTTCAACTGATTTGTTACCTTGAATCAACTGTTGGAGCTTAACGTAATTGCCCTTGAGGTAACTAGCCGGAAGGAACTTTGCTTGAAGTTTCTTCTTCATTTTCTCCCATAAACGCAACTTCTCCTTTCCCATAGAAACCCTTTTCTTCTGCAAATTAGTCCACCAAATAGAGGCCTGTTTTCTCAATTTCAAGGCAATGAGTTTTACCTTCTTATCGTTTGGAATGTCCTTAAGATCAAAGACCCTCTCCACTATTTGTAGCCAATCTAAGAAAACCTCGAGGTCAAGGTTTCCTTCAAACTCAGGGATGTCAACCTTGAAATCAAGCCTTTCTTGCTGTTGTACTCGTCTTCTGCAATGGTTTCGTATCCCAATGTCCTCATCCCCAAATGGATTTCCCGAACCAGAATCAACCTCCTCTGAATCCCGGAGTTTTTCTCGGCGTAGATACATATAATGTTTCAATTAGAAAGGAACTTCACTCGTTGCTTTGCTTCCTCATTCTCTTTCATAAGTTGCTATTGATTTTGGGAAACTTGACCAAATGACATTGCTAGTAACAGAGCATGAAATGAAATCGATCTAAACTTCCACCCAGACAGAAATCTAGTTCTGATACCAAATTATGATGTATCCTAGCCAAAACAAATGGATTCTCTAACCAACTAGTAACATCAATGTGGTTTAGTGTCCCAATTTCAGCACAACAACACCCAAAATGGATCGACCAACAACAATGCACATAGAAAACGACCAAAACAGAGGATAGAACAAGTGAAAATCAATCAATACAGACTCACCATGATTGATTATCACAAGGGCTCCTTAATCTCCTTCTTAGTTACAGATTCACCTTCTAAGAATTCGATCAAGTTACGGTAGTAGAAATGAAAGTTGCGGGAAACTCACAACATTGAGAGCAAAGAAGCTTCTCGAATGTTAGGGTAATATTCAGATTAAATTGTCCAAATCGATTACAAAGGGGGTTTATATATACCCAACAGAATATTGTAACTAGTCCAGCTAATTAGGGGTTTCTTGAGCAAAAAGAAAACCTCCTAATCTGACTTAAAGAAGCTAATAACGTTTTATTATATTAGCCAATATATTTCAAACATAAGCAGCTCCGGACGAACGTCCTTTACCCGCACCCAGATGAACTTCCTTTTCCCGTATCCAAAACGTGGTATGTGAACGTCCTTTAGCCAGAGCAAATTGGCCGCTATGTCTGGAAGATCAAAGTAAACATTGGAGATGCCTCACGAGGTGAAGGACATTGGCCTGCCAAACGGTCAACTTCCTTATTGGTTTCACCCACAACCAAGTAACAAGCTTGGATGACTTGAGCATGCTAGGGCAGATTCCCATCATCCCCCCCAAGTTGAGAAAAGTTTATCCTCAAACTAGGAAGACGTTCATCCTTCGCATAATAAGGCCTCAAGTCAGACACATTCAAAGTAGCACTTCCTCCATAATCATCCAAAAGTTGAAGCTTATAGGCATTGTCTCCAACCTTTTCCAGCACTTCAAATGGTCCATCAGCCCTTGGAACCAATTTAACTTTCCGCTTAGATGGAAAACGATCCTTCCTTAGGTGAATACAAACAAGATCCCTAGGATTGGAAACCATCTTTCTTCGGTTCTTGTTAGCTGAATTGGAAACCTTTTCATTGGAATTGGTTATCTTTGCTCGGACTTGCTGATGTAGCGCTTGAATCTCCTTGGCGCTCACACTAGCGTCATGGCTAAACCTGGTTGAGGTAATAATAGGGGCCAAATACATAGGAGTGATTGGATTTTTCCCATATACTACTTGAAATGGGGACAAACCAGTAGCCTTGCTAGGAGCTCTATGTAATGCAAACTCAGCATGAGGTAGCAAAGTGTCCAATCCCCTCTTATTTTTGTTCACCAAGGACCTTAGCAGTGTACCAAAGGTCCTATTGGTAACCTCCATCTGGCCATCTATTTGGGGGTCACATGCAGTGCTGAATTTGAGTTCGGTACCAAGCTTCTTCCGTAAAGTTACCCAAAAATGACTCAAGAACTTGGCATCTCTATCCGAGACCATAGATTTAGGGATTCCATGCAACTTAATCAACTCTTGGGAGTACAACTCAGCAACTTTCACAGCATCATAGGTTGTGTGACAAGGAATAAAATGGGCCATCTTAGAAAAACGATCAACAACTACCATAATAGATTCTTTACCTCTGGGCGTTCTAGGCAACCCAATAATGAAGTCTTGGCTGATATCTTCCCAAGGACCTCCAGGAATGGGCAGTGGTGTGTAAAGTCCTTGAGGCAGACTGTGACTCTTCGAGAGTTGACATATTGAGCACCTCCTGATCAGATGCTCAACGTCCTTCATCATTTTAGGCCAATAGTAATGTTCCTTCATCATCAAGGTAGTCTTCTCAATCCCAAAATGTGCTGCCAAGCTACCTCCATGAACCTCCAAGATGAGAAGTTCACGTAAGCTGCTCTTTGGAATGCACAATTTATCTCCCTTAAAGAGAAACCCATGCTCAAGGTGGAATAAAGCTTGGGGTCGCTGCTGACATGCTTCATAAACCTCCTTGAAATCTTCATCTTCCGGATACAAAGCCTTGATTTGATCAAAGCCAAGTACACTAGAATGCAGAACATGTAACAGAATAAACTTCCTTGATAGTGCATCAACTCCTCTGTTCATATGAACAGCCTTGTGATGGATCATGAAATGATATACAAGGTCAACTACCTGCCTCTGGATCTACTGGGTATCATTGGGGGTCATGCAGTAAGTTGGTTTATTAGGGAGTATTGACCCATGTATGAGGTCAATCTTGTGTTGGATATCTCTCTTAGGAGGCAAGCCAGAGGGTATCTCTTCGGGAAACAGAAAGGAATAGTGTTCCGGTTCAAGAGAATAAGGTCCTTATGTTCATGAAACTCAGAGTGTTCAGCAACTAAGAGTGTGATCAAATTGGGTTCAGCAACCACATTCTCCTTGGGTTTTGCAAGTTGGGTAGGTTTGAGGGGTACAATGGTAATCTTCTTGTGATCAGACACAAGGGTATATGTGTTGGCTCTTCCATCATGATGCACATTTCTATCAAACAACCAAGGTCTACAAAGCAAAACTTGACAAGCATCCATAGGTAATATGTCACACCAAAGTGAATCTTGAAAGGATTTACCTATACATAAATTCACCAAGCCTCTCTGATTCACGTGAATGCCCTTGCCTTGATTAAGCCACTGGACAGTATAAGGAGCCGGATGAGGATTGGGTTGCAACCTCATCTTGTTCACCACGGACTGTGAGGCAACATTGGTGGAACTTCCTCCATCATTAATCAACGAACACACCTTCCCATTGATAGTACATCGTGATGAAAGACGATCTCCCTTTTCTCCTGTCTCTCTTGCATAGAAGAGCTACGAAGAACTCTCCTCACTATCAACATTTCCCCTTCATCTGGTTCTTCAATCACCTCATCATAAACTGGTTCACCCAATAACTCCTTCTCATACTCCTCTTCCAAATATGGTTCAGGTGCAATGAACAAGGTAGTTTGGTATTCCATAAGTGACACCACTCCTTTATTAGGACATTCAGATGCAGTGTGTCCTAATCCTTGGCACCTAAAACACCTTCGGGGACTATAGGTTTTGCGTTCAGTAGCGGTAGACTTTTGTGGGGTATACGACTGGGTTTTTTGTGAGTGTTTAGGGGTTGGAAATTTGGACGGATAAGGCTGTTTTTGTGGAGGGTGGTTTTGGTTCTGAAATGGATATGAACGTGTTTGAGGTTGGGATTTATAGGTTGCTTCCTTCCCTTTGTTTCTCTTTTGCAACTCAACCTTGTGTGCCAATGAACTCAACTCATCAAGGGTAGAATAAGGATGTAATTCCACACCATTTTTAATCCTTTCATCCAAACCAGAGAGATATCTCACCAGGGTTTGAGGTTCATCTTCCTTAAGGTCACACCTCCAAAGCAAATGCTCAAATTCCTTAGTGTATTCTTCAACTGATTTGTTACCTTGAATCAACTGTTGGAGCTTCACGTAATTGTCCTTGAGGTAACTAGCCGGAAGGAACGTTGCTTGAAGCTTCTTCTTCTTTTTCTCCCATGAACGCACCTTCTCCTTTCCCATAGAAACCCTTTTCTTCTGCAAATTAGTCAACCAAATAGAGGCATGTTTTCTCAATTTCAAGGAAATGAGTTTTACCTTCTTATCGTTTGGAATGTCCTTAAGATCAAAGACCCTCTTCACTATTTGTAGCCAATCTAAGAAAACCTCAGGGTCAAGGTTTCCTTCAAACTCAGGGATGTCAACCTTGAAATCAAGCCTTTCTTGCTGTTGTACTCGTCTTCTGCAATGGTTTCGTATCCTAATGTCCTCATCCCCAAAGGGATTTCCCGAACCAGAATCAACCTCCTCTGAATCCCGGAGTTTTTCTCGGCGTAGATACATATAATGTTTCAATTTATCAGAAAGGAACTTCACTCGCTGCTCTGCTTCCTCATTCTTTTTCATAAGTTGCTATTGATTTTGGGAAACTCGACCAAATGACATTGCTAGTAACAGAGCATGAAATGAAATCGATCTAAACTTCCACCCACACAGAAATCTAGTTATGATACCAAATTATGATGTATCCTAGCCAAAACAAATGGATTCTCTAAACAACTAGTAGCATCAATGTGGTTTAGCGTCCCAATTTCAGCACAACAACACCCAAAATGGATCGACCAACAACAATGCACATAGAAAACGACCAAAACAGAGGATATAACAAATGAAAATCAATCAATACAGACTCACCATGATTGATTATCATAAGGGCTCCTTAATCTCCTTCTTAGTTACAAATTCACCTTCTAAGAATTCGATTAAGCTCTACCAATCACCTACTTGATTAGCCAAATCAAGTTACAGTAGTAGAAATGAGAGTTGCGGGAAACTCACAACATTGAGAGCAAAGAAGCTTCTCGAATGTTAGGGTAATATTCAGATTAAATTGTCCAAACCGATTATAAAGGGGGTTTATATATACCCAACAGAATATTGTAACTAGTCCAGCTAATTAGGGTTTCTTGAGCAAAAAGAAAACTTCCTAATCCGACTTAAAGAAGCTAATAACGTTTTATTATATTAGCCAATATATTTCAAACATAAGCAGCCTTGGACGAACGTCCTTTACCCGCACCTAGATAAACTTCTTTTGCCCGCATCCAAAACGTGGTATGTGAACGTCTTTTAGCCTTAGCAAATTGGCCGCTATGTCTGGAAGATCGAAGTAAATACTGGAGATGCCTCACGAGTTGAAGGACATTGGCCTGCCAAACGTTCAACTTCCTTGTTGGTTTCACCAACAACCAAGTAACAAGCTTGGATGACTTGAGCATGCTTGGGCAGATTCCCATCATCGCCCCCAAGTTGAGAAAAATTTTTCCTCAAACTTGGAAGACGTTCATCCTTAGCATAATAAGGCCTCAAGTCAGACACATTGAAAGTAGCACTTCCTCCACAATCATCCAAAAGTTCAAGCTTATAGGCATTGTCTCCAACCTTTTCTAGCACTTCAAATGGTCCATCAGCCCTTGGAACCAATTTAACTTTCCACTTAGATGGAAAACGATCCTTCCTTAGGTGAATCCAAACAAGATCCCCAGCTTGGAAAACCATCTTTCTTCGGTTCTTGTTGGCTAAATTGGAAACCTTTTCATTGGACTTGGCTATCTTTTCTCAGACTTGCTGATGTAGCGCTTGAATCTCCTTGGCGCTCACACTAGCGTCATGGATAAACCTCGTTGAGGTAATAATATGGGCCAAATCCGTAGCAGTGATTGGATTTTTCCCATATACTACTTGAAATGGAGACAAACCAGTAGCCTTGCTAGGAGCTCTATTTAATGCAAACTCAGCATGAGGTAGCAAAGTGTCCAACCCCCTCTTATTTTTGTTCACCAAGGACCTTAGCAGTGTACCAAAGGTCCTATTGGTAACCTCCGTCTGGCCATCTATTTAGGGGGGACATGCAGTGCTGAATTTGAGTTGGGTTCCAAGCTTCTTCCACAAAGTTACCCAAAAATGACTCAAGAACTTGGCATCTCTATCCGAGACCATAGATTTAGGGATTCCATGCAACTTAATCACCTCTTGGGAGTACAACTCAGCAACTTTCACAGCATCATAGGTAGTGTGAAAAGGAATAAAATGGGCCATCTTAGAAAAACGAGGGCATCCCTTGCCTTGATTAACCCACTGGACAATATAAGGAGCCGGATGAGGGTTGGTTTGCAACCTCATCTTTTTCACCATGGACTGTGAGGCAGCATTGGTGCAACTTCCTCCATCAATAATCAACGAACACACCTTCCCATTGATAGTACATCGTGATGAAAGATGATCTCCCTTTGCTCTTGTCCCTCTTGCATAGAAGAGCTACGAAGAACTCTCCTCACCACCAACATTTCACCTTCATCTGGTTCTTCAATCACCTCATCATAAACTGGTTCACCCAATAACTCCTCATACTCCTCTTCCAAATCTGGTTCAGGTGCAACGAACAAGGTAATTTGCTATTCCATAAGTGACACCACTCGTTTATTAGGACATTCACATGCAATGTGTCCTAATCCTTGGCACCTAAAACACCTTCGGGGACTATAGGTTTTGCGTTTAGTAGCGGTAGACTTTTGTCGGGTATACGACTAGGTTTTTTGTGGGGGTTTAGGGGTTACAAATTTGGACGGATAAGGCTGTTTTTGTGGAGGGTGGTTTTAGTTCTGAAATGGATATGAACGTGTTTGAGGTTGGGATTTATAGGTTGCTTCCTTCCCTTTGTTTCTCTTTTGCAACTTAACCTTGTGTGCCAATGAACTCAACTCATCAAGGGTAGAATAAGGAAGTAATTAACCAACATTTTTAATCCTTTCATCCAAACCAGAGAGATATCTCACCAGGGTTTGAGGTTCATCTTCCTTAAGGACATACCTCCAAAGCAAATGCTCAAATTCCTTAGTGTATTCTTCAACTGATTTGTTACCTTGAATCAACTGTTGGAGCTTCACGTAATTGTCCTTGAGGTAACTAGCCGGAAGGAACTTTGCTTGAAGCTTCTTCTTCATTTTCTCCCATGAACGCACCTTCTCCTTTCCCATAGAAGCCCTTTTCTTCTGCAAACTAGTCCACCAAATAGAGGCATGTTTTCTCAATTTCAAGGCAATAAGTTTTACCTTCTTATCATTTGGAATGTCCTTAAGATCAAAGACCCTCTCCACTATTTGTTGCCAATCTAAGAAAACCTCGGGGTCAAGGTTTCCTTCAAACTCAGGGATGTCAACCTTGAAATCAAGCCTTTCTTGCTGTTGTACTCGTCTTCTGCAATGATTTCGTATCCTAATGTCCTCATCCCCAAATGGATTTCCCGAATCAGAATCAACCTCCTCTGAATCACGGAGTTCTTCTCGGTGTAGATACATATAATGTTTCAATTGATCGGAAAGGAACTTCACTCGCTGCTCTAATTCCTCATTCTCTTTCATAAGTTGCTATTGATTTTGGGAAACTTGACCAAATGACATTGCTAATAACAGAGCATGAAATGAAATCGATCTAAACTTCCACCAAGATAGAAATCTAGTTCTGATACCAAATCATGATGTATCCTAGCCAAAACAAATGGATTCTCTAAACAACTAGTAACATCAACGTGGTTTAGTGTCCCAATTTCAGCACAACAACACCCAAAATGGATCGACCAACAATGCACATAGAAAACGACCAAAACAGAGGATAGAACAAGTGAAAATCAATCAATATAGACTCACCATGATTAATTATCACAAGGGCTCCTTAATCTCCTTCTTTGTTACAGATTCACCTTCTAAGAATTCGATTAAGCTCTACCAATTACCTACTTGATTAGCCAAATCAAGTTATAGTAGTAGAAATGAGAGTTGAGGGAAACTTACAACCTTGAGAGCAAAGAAGCTTCTGGAATGTTAGAGTAATATTCAGATTGAATTGTCCAAACCGATTACAAAGGGGGTTTATATATACCCAACAGAATATTGTAACTAGTCCAGCTTATTAGGGGTTTCTTGAGCAAAATGAAAACCTCCTAATCTGACTTAAAGAAGCTAATAACATTTTATTATATTAGCCAATATATTTCAAACATAAGCAGCTCCGGACGAACGTCCTTTACCCGCACCCAGATGAACTTCCTTTGCCCGATGCAAAACGTGGTATGTGAACGTCCTTTAGCCTGAGCAAATTGGCCGCTATGTCTGGAAGATCGAAGTAAACACTAGAGATGCCTCACGAGGTGAAGGACATTGGCCTGCCAAACGGTCAACTTCCTTATTGGTTTCACCCACAACCAAGTAATAAGCTTGGATGACTCGAGCAGGCTTGGGCAGATTCCCATCATCCCCCCCAAGTTGAGAAAAGTTTGTCCTAAAACTAGGAAGACGTTCATCGTTAGCATAATAAGGCCTCAAGTCAGAGACATTGAAAGTAGCACTTCCTCCATAATTATCCGAAAGTTCAAGCTTACAGGCATTGTCTCCAACCTTTTCCAGCACTTCAAATGGTACATCAGCCCTTGGAACCAATTTACCTTTCCGCTTAGATGGAAAACGATCCTTCCTTAGGTGAATCCAAACAAGATCCCCAGGTTGGAAAACCATCTTTCTTCGGTTCTTGTTGGCTGAATTAAAAACCTTTTCATTGGAATTGGCTATCTTTTCTCGGACTTGTTGATGTAACGCTTGAATCTCCTAAGCTCTGATACTAGCGTCATGGATAAACATCGTTGAGGTAATAATATGGGCCAAATCCGTAGCAGTGATTAGATTTTTCCCATATACTACTTGAAATGGAGACAAACCAGTAGCCTTGCTAGGAGCTCTATTAAATGCAAACTCAGCATGAGGTAGCAAAGTGTCCCATCCCCTCTTATTTTTGTTCACCAAGGACCTTAGCAGTGTACCAAGGGTCCTATTGGTAACCTCCGTCTTACCATCTATTTGGGGGTGACGTGCAGTGCTGAATTTGAGTTGGGTACTAAGCTTCTTCCATAATGTTACCCAAAAATGACTCAAGAACTTGGCATCTCTATCCGAGACCATAGATTTAGGGATTCCATGCAACTTAGTCACCTCTTGGGAGTACAACTCAACAACTTTCACAGCATCATAGGTAGTGTGAAAAGGAAAAAAATGGGCCATCTTAGAAAAACGATCAACAACTACCATAATAGAGTCTTTACCTCTGGGCGTTCTACGAAACCCAATAATGAAGTCTAGGCTGATATCTTCCCAAGGACCTTCAGGAATGGGCAGTGGTGTGTAAAGTCCTTGAGGCTGACTGTCACTCTTCGAGAGTTGACATATTGAGCACCTCCTGATCATATGCTCAACGTCCTTCTTCATTTTAGGCCAATAGTAATGTTCCTTCATCATCAAGGTAGTCTTCTCAATCCCAAAATGTCCTGCCAAGCTACCTCCATGAACCTCCAAGATGAGAAGTTCACGTAAGCTGCTCTTTGGAATGCACAATTTATCTCCCTTAAAGAGAAACCCATGCTCAAGGTGGAATAAAGCTTGGGGTCGCTGCTGACATGCTTCATAAACCTCCTTGAAATCTTCATCTTCCGGATACAAAGCCTTGATTAGATCAAAGCCAAGTACACTAGAATCTAGAACATGTAACAGAATAAACTTCCTTGATAGTGCATCAATTCCTTTGTTCATATGACCGGCCTTGTGATGGATCATGAAATGATATACAAGGTCTTCTACCTGCCTTTGGATCTCCTGGGTATCATTGTGGGTCATCCAGTAAGTTGGTTTATTAGGGAGTATTGACCCATGTATGAGGTCAATCTTGTGTTGGATATCTCTCTTGGGAGGCAAACTAGAGGGCATCTCTTCGGGAAACACAAAGGAATAGTGTTCCAAAAGAGGGGTAAGAAGGGGGTGGCTAATTGTGGAGCTTAGGCTAGTGTTCCGGTAAAAGTAAATAAGGTCTTTATGTTCATGAAACTCACGGTGTTCAACAACTAAGAGTGTGATCAAATTGGGTTCAGCAACCACATTCTCCTTGATTTTGCAAGTTGGGTAGGTTTGAGGGGTATAATGGTAATCTTCTTGTGATTAGACACAAGGGTATATGTGTTGGCTCTTCCATCATGATGCACATTTCTATCAAACAACCAAGGTCTACAAAGCAAAACATGACAAGCATCCATAGGTAATATGTCACACCAAAGTGAATCTTGAAAGGATTTACCTATAGATAAATTCACCAAGCATCTCTGATTCACGTGAATGCCCTTGCCTTGATTAAGCCACTGGACAGTATAAGGAGCCGGATGAGGATTTGTTTGAAACCTCATCTTGTTCACCATGGACTGTGAGGCAACATTGGTGAAATCCTCCATCAATAATCAACGAACACACCTTCCCATTGATAGTACATCGTGATGAAAGACGATCTCCCTTTGCTCCTGTCTCTCTTGCATAGAAGAGCTACGAAGAACTCTCCTCACCATCAACATTTCCCCTTCATCTGGTTCTTCAATCACCTCATCATAAAATGGTTCACCCAATAACTCTTTCTCATACTCCTCTTCCAAATCTGGTTCAGGTGCAACGAACAAGGTAGTTTGGTATTCCATAAGTGACACCACTCGTTTATTAGGACATTCAGATGCAATGTGTCCTAATCCTTGGCACCTAAAACACCTTCGGGGACTATAGGTTTTGCGCTCAGTAGCGGTAGACTTTTGTGGGGTATACGACTGGGTTTTTTGTGGGGGTTTAGGGGTTGGAAATTTGGAAGGATAAAGCTGTTTTTGTGGAAGGTGGTTTTGGTTCTGAAATGGATATGAACGCGTTTGAGGTTGCGATTTATAGGTTGCTTCCTTCCCTTTGTTTCTCTTTTGCAACTCAACCTTGTGTGCCAATGAACTCAACTCATCAAGGGTAGAATAAGGATGTAATTCCACACCATTTTTAATCCTTTCATCCAAACCAGAGAGATATCTCACTAGGGTTTGAGGTTCATCTTCCTTAATGTCACACCTCCAAAGCAAATGCTCAAATTCCTTAGTGTATTCTTCAACTGATTTGTTACCTTGAATCAACTGTTGGAGCTTCACGAAATTGTCCTTGAGGTAACTAGCCGGAAGGAACTTTGCTTGAAGCTTCTTTTCATTTTCTCTCATGAACGCACCTTCTCCTTTCCCATAGAAACCCTTTTCTTCTGCAAATTAGTCCACCAAATAGTGGCATGTTTTCTCAATTTCAAGGCAATGAGTTTTACCTTCTTTTCGTTTGGAATGTCCTTAAGATCAAAGAACCTCTAACCTATTTGTAGCCAATCTAAGAAAACCTCAGGGTCAAGATTTCCTTCAAACTCAGGGATGTCAACCTTGAAATCAAGCCTTTCTTGCTGTTGTACTCGTCTTCTACAATGGTTTCGTATCCCAATGTCCTCATCCCCAAATGGATTTCCTGAATCAGAATCAACCTCCTCTGAATCCCGGAGTTTTTCTCGGCGTAGATACATATAATGTTTCAATTGATCAGAAAGGAACTTCACTCGCTGCTCTGCTTCCTCATTCTCTTTCATAAGTTGCTATTGATTTTGGGAAACTTGACCAAATGACATTGCTAGTAACAGAGCATGAAATGAAATCGATCTTAACTTCCACGTAGACAGAAATCTAGTTCTAATCCCAAATTATGATGTATCCTAGCCAAAACAAATGGATTCTCTAAACAACTAGTAACATCAATGTGGTTTAGCGTCCCAAATTCAGCACAACAACACCCAAAATGGATCGACCAACAACAATGCACATAGAAAACGACCAAAACAAAGGATACAACAAGTGAAAATCAATCAATACAGACTCATCCTGATTGACTATCACAAGGGCTCCTTAATCTCCTTCTTTGTTACAAATTCACCTTCTAAGAATTCGATTAAGCTCTACCAATCACCTACTTGATTAGCCAAATCAAGTTACACTAGTAGAAATGAGAGTTGAGGGAAACTCACAACATTGAGAGCAAAGAAGCTTCTCGAATGTTAGGGTAATATTCAAATTAAATTGTCCAAACCGATTACAAAGGGGGTTTATATATACCCAACAGAATATTGTAACTAGTCCAGCTAATTAGGGGTTTCTTGAGCAAAAAGAAAACCTCCTAATCTGACTTAAAGAAGCTAATAACGTTTTATTATATTAGCCAATATATTTCAAACATAAGCAGCTCCGGACGAACGTCTTTACCTGCACCCAGATGAACTTCCTTTGCCCGCATCCAAAACGTGGTATGTGAACGTCCTTTAGCCTGAGCAAATTGGCCGCTATGTCTGGAAGATCGAAGTAAACACTGGAGATGCCTCAGGAGGTGAAGGACATTGGCCTGCCAAACGGTCAACTTCCTTGTTGGTTTCACCCACAACCAAGTAACAAGCTTGGATGACTTCAGCATGCTTGGGCAGATTCCCATCATCCCCCCCAAGTTGAGAAAGTAGCACTTCCTCCATAATCATCCGAAAGTTCAAGCTTATAGGCATTGTCTCCAACCTTTTCCAGCACTTCAGATGGTCCATCAGCTCTTGGAACCAATTTACCTTTCCGTTAGATGGAAAACAATCCTTCCTTAGGTGAATCCAAACAAGATCCCCAGATTGGAAAACCATCTTTCTTCGGTTCTTGTTGGCTAAATTGGAAACCTTTTCATTGGAATTGGCTATCTTTTCTCGGACTTGCTGATGTAGCGCTTGAATCTCCTTGGCTTTCACACTAGCGTCATGGCTAAACCTGGTTGAGGTAATAATAGGGGCCAAATCCATAGGAGTGATTGGATTTTTTCCATATACTACTTGAAATGGAGACAAACCAATAGCCTTGCTAGGAGCTCTAATAAATGCAAACTCAGCATGAGGTAGCAAAGTGTCCCATCCCGTCATATTTTTGTTCACCAAGGACCTTAGTAGTGTACCAAGGGTCCTATTGGTAACCTCCGTCTGGCCATCTTTTGGGGGTTACATGTAGTGCTGAATTTGAGTTGGGTACCAAGCTTCTTCTATAAAGTTACCCAAAAATGACTCAAGAACTTGGCATCTCTATCCGAGACCATAGATTTAGGGATTCCATGAAAATTAACCACCTCTAAGGAGTACAACTCAGCAACTTTCAAAGCATCATAGGTAGTGTGACAAGGAATAAAACGGATCATCTTAGAAAAACAATCAACAACTACCATAATAGAGTCTTTACCTCTGGGCGTTCTAGGAAACCTAATAATGAAGTCTAGGCTGATATCTTCCCAAGGACCTTCAGGAATGGGCAGTGGTGTGTAAAGTCCTTGAGGCAGACTGTGACTCTTCGAGAGTTGACATATTGAGCACCTCCTGATCAGATGCTCAACGTCCTTCTTCATTTTACGTCAATAGTAATGTTCCTTCATCATCAAGGTAGTCTTCTCAATCCCAAAATGTCCTGCCAAGCTACCTCCATGAACCTCCAAGATGAGAAGTTCACGTAAGCTGCTCTTGGGAATGCACAATTTATCTCCCTTAAAGAGAAACCCATGCTCAAGGTGGAATAAAGCTTGGGGTCGCTGCTGACATCCATCATAAACCTCCTTGAAATCTTCATCTTCCGGATACAAAGCCTTAATTTGATCAAAGCCAAGTACACTAGAATGCAGAACATGTAACAGAATAAACTTCCTTGATAGTGCATCAACTCCTCTGTTCATATGAACGGCCTTGTGATGGATCATGAAATGATATACAAGGTCAACTACCTGCCTCTGGATCTCCTGGGTATCATTGGGGGTCATGCAGTAAGTTGGTTTATTAGGGAGTATTGACCCATGTATGAGGTCAATCTTGTGTTGGATATCTCTCTTGGGAGGCAAGCTAGAGGGCATCTCTTCGGGAAACACAAAGGAATAGTGTTCCAAAAGAGGGGTAAGAAGGGGGTGGCTATTTGTGGAGCTTAGGCTAGTGTTCCGGTTCAAGAGAATAAGGTCCTTATGTTAATGAAACTCAGGGTGTTCAGCAACTAAGAGTGTGATCAAACTAGGTTCAGCAACCACATTCTCCTTAGGTTTTGCAAGTTGGGTTGGTTTGAGGGGTACAATGGTAATCTTCTTGTGATCAGACACAAGGGTATATATGTTGGCTCTTCCATCATGATGCACATTTCTATCAAACAACCAAGGTCAACAAAGCAAAACTTGACAAGCATCCATAGGTAATATGTCACACCAAAGTGAATCTTGAAAGGATTTACCTATAAATAAATTCACCAAGCATCTCTGATTCACGTGAATGCCCTTGCCTTGATTAAGCCACTGGGCAGTATAAGGAGCCGGATGAGGATTGGTTTGCAACCTCATCTTGTTCACCATGGACTGTGAGGCAACATTGGTGCAACTTCCTCCATCAATAATCAACGAACACACCTTCCCATTGATAGTACATCGTGACGAAAAACGATCTCCCTTTGCTCCTGTCTCTCTTGCATAGAAGAGCTACGAAGAACTCTCCTCACTATCAACATTTCCCCTTCATTTGGTTCTTCAATCACCTCATCATAAACTAGTTCACTCAATAACTCCTTCTCATACCCCTCTTCCAAATCTGGTTCACGTGCAACGAACAAGGTAGTTTGGTATTCCATAAGTGACAATTAGGACATTCAGATGCAATGTGTCCTAATCCTTGGCACCTAAAACACCTTCGGGGACTATAGGTTTTGGGTTCATTAGGGGTAGACATTTGTGGGGTATACGACTGGGTTTTTTGTGGGGGTTTAGGGGTTGGAAATTTGGACGAATAAGGCTGTTTTTGTGGAGGGTGGTTTTCGTTCTGAAATGGATATGAATGTGTTTGAGGTTGGGATTTATAGGTTACTTCCTTCCCTTTGTTTCTCTTTTGCAACTCAACCTTGTGTGCCAATGAACTCAACTCATCAAGGGTAGAATAAGGATTTAATTCCACAACATTTTTAATCCTTTCATCCAAACTAGAGAGATATCTCACCAAGGTTTGAGGTTCATCTTCCTTAAGGTCACACCTCCAAAGCAAATGGTCAAATTCCTTAGTGTATTCTTCAACTGATTTGTTACCTTGAATCAACTTTTGGAGCTTCACGTAATTGTCCTTGAGATAACTAGCCGGAAGGAACTTTTCTTGAAGCTTCTTCTTCATTTTCTCCCATGAGCGCACCTTCTCCTTTCCCATAGAAACCCTTTTCTTCTGCAAATTAGTCCACCAAATAGTGGCATGTTTTCTCAATTTCAAGGCAATGAGTTTTACCTTCTTTTCGTTTGGAATGTCCTTAAGATCAAAGAACCTCTAACCTATTTGTAGCCAATCTAAGAAAACCTCAGGGTCAAGATTTCCTTCAAACTCAGGGATGCCAACCTTGAAATCAAGCCTTTCTTCCTGTTGTACTCGTCTTCTGCAATGATTTCGTATCCCAATGCACTCATCCCCAAATGGATTTCTCGAATCAGATTCAACCTCCTCTGAATCCCGGAGTTCTTCTCGGCGTAGATACATATAATGTTTCAATTGATCAGAAAGGAACTTCACTCGCTGCTCTAATTCCTCCTTCTCTTTCATAAGTTGCTATGATTTTGGGAAACTTGACCAAATGACATTGCTAGTAACAGAACATGAAATGAAATCGATCTAAACTTCCACCAAGACAGAAATCTAGTTTTGATACCAAATTATGATGTATCCTAGCGAAAACAAATGGATTCTCTAAACAACTAGTAACATCAATGTGGTTAAGCGTCCCAATTTCAGTACAACAACACCCAAAATGGATCGAGCAACAACAATGAACATAGAAAACGACCAAAACAGAGTATAGAACAAGTGAAAATCAATCAATACAGACTCACCATGATTGACTATCACAAGGGCTCCTTAATCTCCTTCTTTGTTATAGATTCACCTTCTAAGAATTCGATTAAGCTCTACCAATCACCTACTTGATTAGCCAAATCAAGTTACACTAGTAGAAATGAGAGTTGAGGGAAACTCACAACCTTGAGAGCAAAGAAGCTTCTCGAATGTTAGGGTAATATTCAGATTAAATTGTCTAAACCGATTACAAAGGGGGTTTATATATACCCAACAGAATATTGTAACTAATCCAGCTAATTAGGGGTTTCTTGAGCAAAAAGAAAACCTCCTAATCGAAGTAAACACTGGAGATGCCTCACGAGGTGAAGGACAGTGGCCTGCCAAACGATCAACTTCCATATAGGTTTCACCCACAACCAAGTAACAAGCTTGGATGACTTGAGCAAGCTTGGGCAGATCCCCATAATCCCCCCCAAGTTGAGAAAAGTAAACACTGGAGATGCCTGACGAGGTGAAGGACAGTGGCCTGCCAAACGGTCAACTTCCTTATAGGTTTCACCTACAACCAAGTAACAAGCTTGGATGACTTGAGCATGCTTGGGCAGATCCCCATCATCCCCCCCAAGTTGAGAAAAGTAACAAGCTTGGATGACTTGAGAAAAGTTTGTCCTCAAACTTGGAAGACGTTCATCCTTTGCATAATAAGGCCTCAAGTTAGACACATTGAAAGTAGCACTTCCTCCATAATCATCCGAAAGTTCAAGCTTATAGGCATTGTCTCCAACATTTTCCAGCACTTCAGATGGTCCATCAGCTCTTGGAACCAATTTACCTTTCCGTTAGATGGAAAACAATCCTTCCTTAGGTGAATCCAAACAAGATCCCCAGGTTGGAAAACCATCTTTCTTCGGTTCTTGTTGGCTAAATTGGAAACCTTTTCATTGGAATTGGCTATCTTTTCTCGGACTTACTGATGTAGCGCTTGAATCTCCTTGGCTCTCACACTAGCGTCATGGCTAAACCTGGTTGAGGTAATAATAGGGGCCAAATCCATAGGAGTGATTGGATTTTTTCCATATACTACTTGAAATGGAGACAAACCAATAGCCTTGCTAGGAGCTCTAATAAATGCAAACTCAGCATGAGGTAGCAAAGTGTCCCATTCCGTCATATTTTTGTTCACCAAGGACCTTAGTAGTGTACCAAGGGTCCTATTGGTAACCTCCGTGTGGCCATCTTTTGGGGGTTACATGTAGTGCTGAATTTGAGTTGGGTACTAAGCTTCTTCCATAAAGTTACCCAAAAATGACTCAAGAACTTGGCATCTCTATCCGAGACCATAGATTTTAGGCCAATAGTAATGTTCCTTTATCATAAAGGTAGTCTTCTCAATCCCAAAATGTCCTGCCTAGCTACCTACATGAACCTCCAAGATGAGAAGTTCACTTAAGCTGCTCTTTGGAATGCACAATTTATCTCCCTCAAAGAGAAACCCATGCTGAAGGTGGAATAAACCTTGGGGTCGCTGTTGGCATGCTTCATAAACCTCCTTGAAATATTCATCTTCCGGAAACAAAGCCTTGATTTGATCAAAGCCAAGAACACTAGAATCCAGAACATGTAACAAAATAAACTTCCTTGACATTGCATCAACTCCTTTGTTCATATGTCCGGCCTTGTGATGGATCATGAAATGATATGCAAGGTCATCTACCTGCCTTTGGATCTCCTGGGTATCATTGGGGGTCATGCAGTAAGTTGGTTTATTAGGGAGTATTGACCCAGGTATGAGGTCAATCTTGTGTTGGATATCTCTCTTGGGAGGCAAACAAAAGGGCATTTCTTCGGGAAACACAACGGAATAGTGTTCTAAAAGAGGGGTAAGAAGGGGGAGGCTATTTGTGGAGCTTATGCTAATGTTCCGGTTCAAGAGAATAAGGTCCTTATGTTCATGAAACTCATGGTGTTCAGCAACCAAGAGTGTGATCAAATTGGGTTCAGCAACCACATTGTCCTTGGGTTTTGCAAGTTGGGTAGGTTTGAGGGGTACAATGGTAATCTTCTTGTGATCAGACACAAGGGTATATGTGTTGGCTCTTCCATCATGATTAACATTTCTATCAAACAACCAAGGTCTACCAAGCAAAACATGACAAGCATCCATAGGTAATATGTCACACAAAAGTGAATCTTGAAAGGATTTACCTATAGATAAATTCACCAAGCATCTCTGATTCACGTGAATGCCCTTTCTTTGATTAAGCCACTAGACAGTATAAGGAGCCTGATGAGGCAGCATTGGTGCAACTTCCTCCATCAATAATCAACGAACACACCTTCCCATTGATAGTACATCGTGATGAAAGATGATCTCCCTTTGCTCCTGTCCCTCTTGCATAGAAGAGCTACTAAGAACTCTCCTCACCACCAACACTTCCCCTTCATCTGGTTCTTCAATCACCTCATCATAAACTGGTTCACCCAATAACTCCTTCTCATACTCCTCTTGCAAATCTGGTTCAGGTGCAACGAACAAGGTAGTTTGGTATTCCATAAGTGACACCACTCGTTTATTAGGACATTCAGAGGCAATGTGTTCTAATCCTTGGCACCTAAAACACCTTCGGGGACTATAGGTTTTGGGTTCAGTAGGGGTAGACTTTTGTGGGGTATACGGCTGGGTATTTTGTGGGGGGTTTAGGGGTTGGAAATTTGGACTGATAAGGCTGTTTTTGTGGAGGGTGGTTTGGGTACTGAAATGGATATGAACGTGTTTGAGGTTGGGATTTATAGGTTACTTCCTTCCATTTGTTTCTCTTTTGCAACTCAACCTTGTGTGCCAATGAACTCAACTCATCAAGGGTAGAATAAGGATGTCTTTCCACAACATTTTTAACCCTTTCATCCAAACCAGAGAGATATCTCACAAGAGTTTGAGGTTCATCTTCCTTAAGGTCACACCTCCAAAGCAAACGCTCAAATTCCTTAGTGTATTCTTCAACTGATTTGTTACCTTGAATCTACTGTTGGAGCTTCACGTAATTGTCCTTGAGGTAACTAGCTGGAAGGAACTTTGCTTGAAGCTTCTTCTTCATTTTCTCCCATGAACGCACCTTCTCCTTTCCCTTAGAAACCCTTTTCTTCTGCAAATTAGTCCACCAAATAGAGGCATGTTTTCTTAATTTCAAGGCAATGAGTTTTACATTCTTATCGTTTCGAATGTCCTTAAGATCAATGACCCTCTCCACTATTTGTAGCCAATCTAAGAAAACCTCGGGGTAAAGGTTTCCTTCAAACTCAGGGATGTTAACCTTGAAATCAAGCCTTTCTTCTTGTTGTGCTCGTCTTCTGCAATGGTTTTATATCCCAATGTCCTCATCCGCAAATGGATTTCCCGAATCAGAATCAACCTCTTCTGAATCCCGGAGTTCTTCTCGGCGTAGATACATATAATGTTTCAATTGACCAGAAAGGAACTTCACTCGCTGCTCTAATTCCTCCTTCTCTTTCATAAGTTGCTATTGATTTTGGGAAACTTGACCAAATGACATTGCGAATAACAAAGCATGAAATAAAATCAATCTAAACTTCCACCAAGACAGAAATCTAGTTATGATAACAAATTATGATCTATCCTAGCCAAAACAAATGGATTGTCTAAACAACTAGTAACATCAATGTGGTTTAGCGTCCCAATTTCAGCACAACAAAACCAAAAATGGATCGACCAACAACAATGCACATAGAAAACGACCAAAATAGAGGATAGAACAAGTGAAATTCAATCAATACAGACTCACCATGATTGATTATCACAAGGGCTCCTTAATCTCCTTCTTAGTTACAGATTCACCTTCTAAGAATTCGATTCAGCTCTACCATTCACCTACTTGATTAGCCAAATCAAGTTACAGTAGTAGAAATGAGAGTTAAGGGAAACTCACAACCTTGAGAGCAAAGAAGCTTCTCGAATGTTAGGGTAATATTCAGATTAAATTGTCCAAACCGATTACAAAGGGGGTTTATATATACCCAACAGAATATTGTAACTAATCTAGATAATTAGGGGTTTCTTGAGCAAAAGGAAAACCTCTTAATCTGACTTAAAGAAGCTAATAACGTTTTATTATATTAGCCAATGTATTTCAAACATAAGCAGCTCCGAATGAACGTCCTTTGCTCGCACCAAGATGAACGTCCTTTTCCCGCATCCAAAACGTGGTATGTGAACGTCATTTAGCCTGAGCAAATTGGCCGCTATGTCTGGAAGATCGAAGTAAACACTGGAGATGCCTCACGAGGTGAAGGACATTGGCCTGCCAAACGGTCAACTTCCTTATTAGTTTCACCCACAACCAAGTAACAAGCTTGGATGACTTTAGCATGCTTGGGCAGATTCCCATCATCCCCCCCGAGTTGAGAAAAGTTTGTCCTCAAACTTGGAAGACGTTCATCCTTAGCATAATAAGGCTTCAAGTCAGACACATTGAAAGTGGGACTTCCTCCATAATCATCCGAAAGTTCATGCTTATAGGCATTGTCTCCAACCTTTTCCAGCAGTTCAAATGGTCCATCAGCCCTTGGAACCAATTTACCTTTCCGTTAGATGGAAAACGATCCTTCCTTAGGTGAATCCAAACAAGATCCCCAGCTTGGAAAACCATCTTTCTTCGGTTCTTGTTGGCTAAATTGGAAACCTTTTCATTGGACTTGGCTATCTTTTCTCAGACTTGCTGATGTAGCGCTTGAATCTCCTTGGCTCTCACACTAGCGTCATGGCTAAACCTGGTTGAGTTAATAATAGGGGCCAAATCCATAGGACTGATTGGATTTTTCCCATATACTACTTGAAATGGAGACAAACCAGTAGCCTTGCTAGGAGCTCTATTAAATGCAAACTCAGCATGAGGTAGCAAAGTGTCTCATCCCCTCGTATTTTTGTTCACCAAGGACCTTAGCAGTGTACCAAGGGTCCTATTGGTAACCTCAGTCTGGCCATCTATTTGGGGGTGACATGCAGTGCTGAATTTGAGTTGGATACCAAGCTTCTTCCATAAAGTTACCCAAAAATGACTCAAGAACTTGGCATCTCTATCCGAGACCATAGATTAGGGATTCCATGCAACTTAACCACCTCTTGGGAGTACAACTCAGCAACTTTCACAGCATCGTAGGTAGTGTGACAAGGAATAAAATGGGTCATCTTAGAAAAACGATCAACAACTACCATAGTAGAGTCTTTACCTTTGGGCGTTCTAGGCAACCCAATAATCAAGTCTAGGTTAATATCTTCCCAAGGACCATATATTTAGGCAGTGGTGTGTAAAGTCCTTGAATAAGACTGTGACTCTTCGAGAGTTGGCATATTGAACACCTCCTGATCAGATGCTCAACGTCCTTGTTCATTTTAGGCCAATAGTAATGTTCCTTTATCATAACGGTAGTCTTCTCAATCCCAAAATGTCCTGCCAACCTACCTCCATTAACCTCTAAGATGAGAAGTTCACGTAAGCTGCTCTTTGGAATGCACAATTTATCTCCCTTAAAGAGAAACACATGCTCAAGGTGGAATAAACCTTGGGGTGGCTGTTGACATGCTTCATAAACCTCCTTGAAATCGTCATTTTCCGGAAACAAAGCCTTGATTTGATCAAAGCCAAGTACACTAGAATCCAGAACATGTAACGAAATAAACTTCCTTGACAGTGCATCAACTCCTTTGTTCATATGACCGACCTTGTGATGGATCATGAAACGATATGCAAGGTCATCTACCTGCCTTTGGATCTCCTGGGTATCATTGGGGGTCATGCAGTAAGTTGGTTTATTAGGGAGTATTGACCCAGGTATGAGGTCAATCTTATGTTGGATATCTCTCTTGGGAGGCAAACCAGAGGGCATCTCTTCGGGAAACACAAAGGAATAGTGTTCCAAAAGAGGGGTAAGAAGGGGGAGGCTATTTGTGGAGCTTAGGCTAGTGTTCCGGTTCAAGAGAATAAGGTCCTTATGTTCATGAAACTCATGGTGTTCAGCAACCAAAAGTGTGATCAAATTGGGTTCCGCAACCACATTCTCCTTGGGTTTTGCAAGTTGGGTAGGTTTGAGGGGTACAATGGTAATCTTCTTGTGATCAGACACAAGGGTATATGTGTTGGCTCTTCCATCATGATGCACATTTCTATCAAACAACCATGGTCTACCAAGCAAAACATGACAAGCATCCATCAATAATATGTCACACCAAAGTGAATCTTGAAAGGATTTACCTATAGATAAATTCACCAAGCATCTCTGATTCACGTGAATGCCCTTGCCTTGTTTAAGCCACTGGACAGTATAAGGAGCCGGTGAGGGTTGGTTTGCAACCTCATCTTGTTCACCATGGACTGTGAGGCAGCATTGGTGCAACTTCCTCCATCAATAATCAACAAACACACCTTCCCATTGATAGTACATCGTGATGAAAGATGATCTCCCTTTGCTCCTATCCCTCTTGCATAGAAGAGCTACTAAGAACTCTCCTCACCACCAACACTTCCCCTTCATCTGGTTCTTTAATCACCTCATCATAAACTGGTTCACCTTATAACTCCTTCTCATACTCCTCTTCCAAATCTGGTTCAGGTGCAACGAACAAGGTAGTTTGGTATTCCATAAGTGACAATACTCGTTTATTAGGACATTCAGATGCAATGTGTCCTAATCCTTGGCACCTAAAACACCTTCGGGAACTATAGGTTTTGGGTTCAGTAGGGGTATACGGCTGCGTATTTTGTGGGGGTTTAGGTGTTGTAAATTTGGACGGATAAGGCTGTTTTGGTGGAGAGTGGTTTGGGTTCTGAAATGGATATGAACGTGTTTGAGGTTGGGATTTATAGGTTACTTCCTTCCCTTTGTTTCTCATTTGCAACTCAACCTTGTGTGCCAATGAACTCAACTCATCAAGGGTAGAATAAGGATGTAATTCCACAACATTTTTAACCCTTTCATCCAAACCAGAGAGATATCTCACAAGGGTTTGAGGTTCATCTTCCTTAAGGTCACACCTCTAAAGCAAATGCTCAAATTCCTTAGTGTATTCTTTAACTGATTTGTTACCTTGAATCTACTGTTGGAGCTTCACGTAATTGTCCTTGAGGTAACTAGTTGGAAGGGACTTTGCTTGAAGCTTCTTCTTCATTTTCTCCCATGAACGCACCTTCTCCTTTCCCTTAGAAACCCTTTTCTTCTACAAATTAGTCCACCAAATAGAGGCATGTTTTCTCAATTTCAAGGCAATGAGTTTTACCTTCTTATCGTTTGGAATGTCCTTAAGATCAATGACCCTCTCCACTATTTATAGCCAATCTAAGAAAACTTCGGGGTCAAGGTTTCCTTCAAACTCAGGGATGTCAACCTTGAAATCAAGCCTTTCTTCCTGTTGTGCTCATCTTCTGCAATGGTTTCGTATCCCAATGTCCTCATCCCCAAATGGATTTCCCAAATTTGAATCAACCTCCTCTGAATCCCGGAGTTCTTCTCGGCGTAGATACATATAATGTTTCAATTGATCAGAAATGAACTTCACTCGCTGCTGTAATTCCTCCTTCTCTTTCATAAGTTGCTATTGATTTTGGGAAACTTGACCAAATGACATTGCTAATAACAGAGCATGAAACGAAATCGATCTAAACTTCCACAAATACAGAAATCTAGTTCTGATACCAAATTATGATCTATCCTAGCCAAAACAAATGGATTCTCTAAACAACTAGTAACATCAATGTGGTTTAGCGTCCCAATTTCAATACAAAAAAACCCAAAATGGATCGACCAACAACAATGCACATAGAAAACGACCAAAACAGAGGATAGAACAAGTGAAAATCAATCAATACAGACTCACCATGATTGATTATCACAAGGGCTCCTTAATCTCCTTCTTAGTTACAAATTCACCTTCTAAGAATTCGATTCAGCTCTACCAATCACCTACTTGATTAGCCAAATCAAGTTACAGTAGTAGAAATGAGAGTTGAGGGAAAGTCACAACCTTTAGAGCAAAGAATCGTCTCGAATGTTAGGGTAATATTCAGATTAAATTGTCCAAACCGATTACAAAGGGGGTTTATATATACCTAACAAAATATTGTAACTAATCCAGCTAATTAGGGGTTTCTTGAGCAAAAAGAAAACCTCCTAATCTGACTTAAAGAATCTAATAACGTTTTATTATATTAACCAATATATTTCAAACATAAGCAGCTCTTGATGAACGTCCTTTGCCCGCACCAAGATGAACGTCCTTTTAGCCTGAGCAAATTGGCCGCTATGTCTGGAAGATCGAAGTAAACAGTGGAGATGTCTCACGAGGTGAAGGACATTGTGTAACGACCCGCCCTAAACCCGTATTAATTAAAGCCTCGATCACGGTGATTAACAGAATTACGCTGTTCAAATTTTCTTTCTTTTACGTTAATATGATTATTACTATTATTATTATTATTATTATTATTATTATTATTTATTTTTATGCGCGACAGGTCTCGAGCAAGGCGATGGTTAAACGGGTTGATTTTATGTTATCTAGAATTTAAAGTTATAATTATTATTACAAGTTTATGAATACTTTTACGATAAGTTTTATAATTTATTTTATCATTCTCAATTTTACGCTTGTAACCGAAGAAGGTTATATTAATTTTAATTTCCGTTTCAATTATGATTTATGTTATCCAACCTTCCTAAGTTCATTTCATCACCCAATTTATCATATTAGTGTTACCCTACCAATTTATTTTATGTGGTTTAATATTAGTTAATTTTTTACCCAGTTTATTCCCAAGCGATTTTATTTAATCGTATACTAAATTATTTTACCAAATTTATGTTCACTAATTTTATCTAGTTGATTACCAATTGTTTTACCTAGCTAATTTTTAATTTCATGATTGATTTAGTTTAATTTACTAATTAGAGGATAAGTTAATTAAGGGGTTTATTTATTTAAGAGGGGGAATAGACTAAGGTCTTCAATTTTCATTTTCATAAATCAGTTTTTACACAAGCTCTTCCCTCTCCTCCCTCCTCCTCTCTTCTCCAGCCAGCCACGCCCCCCCTGTCCGGGCGTTTTCCGGCGACCGGCCGGCGGCCAGCCGGCAGCCCAGGGGTGGTCGAGCCACCCTCCTTCCCTCCTCTCTTGTTTCCTTCTCCAATTTCTCTCTCAAGTGGTATATATTCAAAACCCTAACTCAACTCTTTATGTTTCAAATCTAATTTTCACTTCTAATTTGTGTAATTCTTGTGGTTCTTCATCTCTTTTATGTTCTTAAACATGAATTTATGTTGTGGTTAAGTTAGGTTAATTAGGGTTTAAGTTTTGGGTTGAATGCATGTAAATTTTGGGTGTTCTTGAAGAGTTCTTGATAAATTTATGGTGGATGATGATTCTATCTTTGTGCATGTGAGATTGTTGAAGGAATATTGAATTTTAGGACTGATTATAAGTATTGGTTATGTTAATTATGAGATTTTGTGCTTAAATGATATGAATTGGTGAGAATTTGGGGAAGGAATGCTAGTACAAGCATTGTTTCAAGTAGCATGATTTAATTCATGGTTGCATGTGAGATTTATGATGTTATTTGAGTAAGTTTTGAATGTTCATTTCTGGAAATATGATGAATGTTAGCTAATTTGAAGTTTGGTTGTGAATTGGTATGATTTAGAAGCTTAAACAAACATTAGAAGTGGGATTAAGGGCATTAAAGTTTCTGTTTGGGAATCTGATTTTTACAGAGGATGAAAAATGTGAATTTTGCCCGGATTTTTACTGGAGATGATAGCCCAAGTGATTATCTAACTCTAGGCTTTGGAATTTCGAGAATCCGATATGTATAGCCCGAGATACGAGCAAAACCGTGAAAGTGTGCAATTATATACGTTTTCTGAGTCAGTAACTTCTTGCTAAATTTTCGTCCATTTGGAGACTTTATTGGCTTTAGTGATAAACATAAAAGTTGTAGGCCGTTCTTCAAGCTTTCCGGAAACATAAAGTTTGCATCCATACGATACCGGGTGAGTGAAATATGAGGCTGAGAAAGAGGGCCGTCAGCAAAGTCGCTGCCCAGAATTTTAATAGTTAATTCTAAGTTTAAGGTTGCAATTTGATCTCCTAGGAGGGTTTGATGAGATGTAGACCTTTGTGTCATTGTTAAGATGGATTGAGTAGGTTTTTCAAAGTTGATTTAAGCTATTTTAGTGTTTGGGATTACCTCCTAAAGGTTTATGGAAATACTAGCAAACCATGGGGTAAAATGATGAGGTCTTAAGATCGTTTAAGTGGTGTTGATGGCTAAGAGGTACCTTGACTTCCTAACAAGTTTATGGGTTTCCTCGATGTCTAAATAGTCCAAGGACCATCCTTTCTATGTTTTCAAATCACCGGTCATCGGTTCGTAAACGTTCCAAAATTCATAATCATGTCCTTATCTAATTTTAGGTAAACGACAACGTTTCTTTCATGTCTTCGATGACCGAACATCTTCTCTTCTTAAGCCTTCAAGGACTCCAATTCTATGCTCTTCTAAGCTGGTTGTTGAGGATGCTTTTTACATCATAAGCCTCTTTGATCCTATTCAAGTTTCACCATAAGTTTCGCTTTAAATTTCCAAGCCGCATGATAAATTCCAAGTGCTCTGCTTCTGTCCGAGCCTTTTTCCGAGCCCTTCCTTTCATTTATAGCCTTCGGGCCAGTTGACAAAGTTGTAGGACGTGATTTTCCCTTTCCGAAAAGTACTCGTTTGCAAAAATCCGAGTTTCCTAGCTCAAGTTATCATCAAATCATCGATTTATCCAAAAAACTGAAATTTCTATTTTCTCATCCCTTTTAAGTTATCAAGTTTTAATTACTTTCATCCTAGCTCGTAAATTTCAAGGTCTTTATTAAAGTTCTCGATTTTCTTATGCTCTTATTATAGTTTCCAAGCCACCGAAGCCATCCCAAGCCCGAGACGCGCCACCAAGCTTTTCAACGGTTCAAGGTACGCAAATTGTCCAACTTTTAACACTTATTTACCATTCAATATTTATTATTGTCATATCAACTCATGAACTAATGTCTCATATTTACTTATTATCCAATGTTTATTATTATCATACCAAATCATGAACTAATATCTTATAGTGAATTATTTCCAAAAGCGGTCCCGCCTCATCCTATTCTAGCTAGTTACGTGAAGTGCTAGCCCAGTTATTTCTAGATGCTCCTGATCAGAGTGTCCTAATGACCTGGCCAGTGTCGGCTGCTTAGCAGTCACCCAATCCAAACTTAGATCGGTTTGGGAATGCGCGTGTGTGAGATGCTTTGCATCGATCGTAAGGGATTCCGCTCATTTCTAATTATCACAATTTCATTTCAATTATGCATATTTATATATACACACATCAGTTATTTATATTTATATATATGCAACAATCCAATTTATTCACGTTTATCCCTTTTCCCGTTTTCAAAATGAATTTAAATGTCGGCACTAAAACTGTTTTCGAACGGTTTGACGTGTTGGAGGTGCGTGTACTGAGTGTTTCCCCACTCACTTTGCGTTGTTTTAATGTTTTGTTTTAGGCGGTCCGAGCTCTCAAGTTAAAAGCAAGGATAAGCAAAAGTAGGAGTTTCCCCGACCAAGGTAGTCATGAACGTCGTTGTTGGCCGACTCCGGTGGTCTTAATGGTTTAGAAGGCCATTTTATTTATGGAAAAGGGTTGTTATATATATAGTTATATCTTTGATGGTTGTATAAATTCCAATTCTCATGTTTTGGTGGTTCCTAAGTATGGAGTATTTTGTTGCATGTTTACTTGATGATTTAAGTGTTCTGTAATGGTGTTTTTGGGTTTGTAGCCTTGTCCCGAGTGGGGACCGCGGTAATACCTCCACTCTAGGTGTTCCGCTGCGCTAATCACAGGTTTAGTGTTGTTTAATGTTAATCTTGTGGTTAAGGGTGTTGGGGTGTTACAGTTGTGGTATCAGAGCGGAGTTATAAGAAGAACTTGAGGATTTAGAGTTTCATAGGAATTTGTGATACGGATTTGAGCAATATGGATGTTATGTGTGATATATGCACCTTTTTGGATTGAGATTGGGAATATGTGAAATGTATCGGGATGGATGTTGAGCATGAAGCTCCAAATGAGTATATGTAGTGTACATGTTTTCTTGTAGGAATGAAGTTATGTAAAATTTTGGGATAGTCCGATTTATAGGGGAAGTGCTATTGAAATTTCTCCAGAATTTAGAGAGCTTTAGTAGAAAAATATAAGCAAGTTTAAGTACAAGTTGCAAGTAATCTAATAGTTTGATGCAAGTGAAGCATGCTAAGCGCTTTTAAGAATGCGAGGCATGTTGAATTAGTCTCGAATGGAGAATTTTAGTCATTCAAAGAAAAGCATACAAATCAAATTCCAAGTGGGATTGATGTAGACCGCAAAGGAAGTGTTAAGTGCCTTACCATGGTGTGCTATGAAATGTTTAAAAGCGTTTAAATGATATGAGTGATTAGTACGCTCCAAGTATAGTAAGTGAAGTCACAGGGATCATAAGAGGAAATAAGAATTCTTTTAGTATCAAATGAGGTTCAAGTTGGTTAAGTTTCGGATCTTGCCTTGATTTTCTTTTATTAATTTTAACGAGCTCTTATTTGCTAAGTTTATTAAAACCTCGCGTTCATGTTATATATATGTAATATAGAGGGAACCCAGTGGTGACCCTTTTCCCAACCCATTCGCAATGTTTATGGAGCCCAATATCTGGAGGAAGCTATGACTCAATCAATAAAGACTACACCTCCGCCTAGAACGGTTCAGATAAAAAGTACAGACAGGTTCTATGTCGCTAAGGAGGCAGTAAGTACTTTGTTATGCATAGTCGACATGGGAATAATTGGTATCCGGGTGTGATGGAAAACAAAGGATTATACTAATAGTTGTTCCATGCTTTAAGTGCTGCCAAGTTATTCTTGGAATGAAGCAAAATGGGTCGGACTCTAGTAGCGTGTAAGTGCAAAGGTAGCACGCGTAGTGGTCTTTAAAACAGGAATTTGGGGCCAACAAGTAGTATACGAATCTTTTGGTCCGTTTTAGTATCAGCGGTAGATATTTACATATGTAAATGATTCCCCGAACCTTGGACCATCACGTGATAACGCTTTCGAGAGTTAAGAGCAGCTATTAAACCCCAGATGACCGGAAGAATACGTAAATGGATAGTTGGCCGCGTTGCCTTGACCAAGCTTGGGATGCGGTGTTTCGAGGTATCAAGAGAACATACCAGATTCGGTAACTCCGGTCTGGATGTAATTCTATAGAGATTCACCTGAAGTGATAAGGGGAAGAAGTGCTTTATACTTATCTGAAGTGTTCAAATGGTTTGAAGGGTCTAATAACAGTAGTCAATAAGATAACAAGGGTCTTATGAATGCAGTACCCAGGATAGGGGCATTAGCGCGAATATAAGGATTTTAACGTTGGTCGTGGAGATAATGATAACCATCTTTAATCCTGTATAAGGAAGGACGTTAGGGGAGGAATAAAAAGGGGAAACAATAGAATAATGATGAAATTAGGAAGTTAGTATGGGACTGGAGATTTATGACTAAGAACGAGGAAAAAGGGGAAATTCCGATTTGAGGAATAAATTTATTGCATATCTGGACTTCATAGGGACATCCAACGAGTTGGTGAGGTTCAACCCTCCTTTGTATGGCTAGCATACTTCGAGTTCATCATTTGAATCAAGCCTTATATCACAATCATATTGTACACACCTTTTTGGCTTTCGGCTTTGTCAATTCTAATCATTGCTTATTTTCAAGAACTCCTAGGAGAGTATATAATTGTTATCGACCAATCATTTCGGTTTATTAATGCTTTGTCCACACCCTTTTGGCACCGCTCTCTTTCCTCAATTTTCTCTTTGGGCAAGTGCCTTTCTTTTAACAGTTATCCACTCATTCATCCAGTGGTGATGGACTACATCTATTTTACCATGTTTTCTATTTGGTCATCTTTTCTCTTTTCCGAAATAGTCATCATTCTCAGTAAGGATCTACAGTTTAAATACAAGTTACTATTCGATCAATATCAACAACTTACGTTTTGTTCACCCAAGCGGCTATCGCCAATCATTCATGTATCCCCGATATTGGTTGTCCTGATTCAAGAATCAAGAACTTACCTAAGATCTTTTCTTCATCTCAAGCTCATGTTAGTGTCTCTTATGGATTACTTTATTCATGGAATCATTATACTTATTATCCCTATCAATTATTTTGTCTCTGGTTAACTACCCGTACGAGAAGGTAGACCTTAGGTTGGACATCTCAATTTTGGGTATGGATTGGTTAGACCTAACTCAAGCTCAGATTAGGTACGGGAAAGAAACAATCGTTCTTAAGAATACCTCGGGAATAGAGATTTGTTTATTGGGGACCTAGGAATAAATCAATGTCCAATCGTAACCTACGTAAAGGCTCGGAAGATGCTAGATCAAGGGTGCAAGGGTTACCTGTGTTCGATTAGTAAAGATCCTAAGAATCCACCCAAGATAGAAGAGATTCCAGTAGTGCGGGAATTCCGAGATGTTTTCCCGAGGAAGTTACAAGTTACCCCGAGGAGGGAGATCGACTTCGTTCTAAGGAAATTCCCTTAGTCAAAGTACTATGGGCTAACAAAGGCGCCTCGGAAGCCATGTGGGAAACCGAGGAAGAAAGGAAGATTAGTCCAGCAGCAAGTTTCGGGGACGAAACTTCTTTTTAGGCGGGGAGGGTGTAACGACCCGCCCTAAACCCGTATTAATTAAAGCCTCGATCACGGTGATTAACGAAATTACGCTGTTCAAATTTTCTTTCTTTTACGTTAATATGGTTATTACTGTTATTATTATTATTATTTATTTTTATGCGCGATAGGTCTCGAGCAAGGCGATGGTTAAACGGGTTGATTTTATGTTATCTAGAATTTATAGTTATAATTATTATTACGAGTTTATGAATACTTTTACGATAAGTTTTATAATTTATTTTATCATTCTCAATTTTACGCTTGTAACCGAAGAAGGTTATATTAATTTTAATTTCCGTTTCAATTATGATTTATGTTATCCAACCTTCCTAAGTGCATTTTATCACCCAATTTATCCTATTAGTGTTACCCTACCAATTTATTTTATGTGGTTTAATATTAGTTAATTTTTTACCCAGTTTATTCCCAAGCGATTTTATTTAATCGTATACTAAATTATTTTACCAAATTTATGTTCACTAATTTTATCTAGTTGATTACCAATTGTTTTACCTAGCTAATTTTTAATTTCATGATAGATTTAGTTTAATTACTAATTAGAGGATAAGTTAATTAAGGGGTTTATTTATTTAAGAGGGGGAATAGACTAAGGTCTTCTATTTTCATTTTCATAAATCAGTTTTTACACAAGCTCTTCCCTCTCCTCCCTCCTCCTCTCTTCTCCAGCCAGCCACACCCCCCCTGTCCGGGCGTTTTCCGGCGACCGGCCGGCGGCCAGCCGGCAGCCCAGGGGTGGTCGAGCCACCCTCCTTCCCTCCTCTCTTGTTTCCTTCTCCAATTTCTCTCTCAAGTGGTATATATTCAAAACCCTAACTCAACTCTTTATGTTTCAAATCTGATTTTCACTTCTAATTTGTGTAATTCTTGTGGTTCTTCATCTCTTTTATGTTCTTAAACATGAATTTATGTTGTGGTTAAGTTAGGTTAATTAGGGTTTAAGTTTTGGGTTGAATGCATGTAAATTTTGGGTGTTCTTGAAGAGTTCTTGATAAATTTATGGTGGATGATGATTCTATCTTTGTACATGTGAGATTGTTGAAGGAATATTGAATTTTAGGACTGATTATAAGTATTGGTTATGTTAATTATGAGATTTTGTGCTTAAATGATATGAATTGGTGAGAATTTGGGGAAGGAATGCTAGTACAAGCATTGTTTCAAGTAGCATGATTTAATTCATGGTTGCATGTGAGATTTATGATGTTATTTGAGTAAGTTTTGAATGTTCATTTCTGGAAATATGATGAATGTTAGCTAATTTGAAGTTTGGTTGTGAATTGGTATGATTTAGAAGCTTAAACAAACATTAGAAGTGGGATTAAGGGCATTAAAGTTTCTGTTTGGGAATCTGATTTTTACAGAGGATGAAAAATGTGAATTTTTCCCGGATTTTTACTGGAGATGATAGCCCAAGTGATTATCTAACTCTAGGCTTTGGAATTTCGAGAATCCGATATGTATAGCCTGAGATACGAGCAAAACCGTGAAAGTGTGCAATTATATACGTTTTCTGAGTCAGTAACTTCTTGCTAAATTTTCGTCCATTTGGAGACTTTATTGGCTTTTGTGATAAACATAAAAGTTGTAGGTCGTTCTTCAAGCTTTCCGGAAACATAAAGTTTGCATCCATACGATACCGGATGAGTGAAATATGAGGCTGAGAAAGAGGGCCGTCAGCAAAGTCGCTGCCCAGAATTTTAATAGTTAATTCTAAGTTTAAGATTGCAATTTGATCTCTTAGGAGGGTTTGATGAGATGTAGACCTTTGTGTCATTGTTAAGATGGATTGAGTAGGTTTTCAAAGTTGATTTAAGCTATTTTAGTGTTTGGGATTACCTCCTAAAGGTTTATGGAAATACTAGCAAACCATGGGGTAAAATGATGAGGTCTTAAGATCGTTTAAGTGGTGTTGATGGCTAAGTGGTACCTTGACTTCCTAACAAGTTTATGGGTTTCTCGATGTCTAAATAGTCCAAGGACCATCCTTTCTATGTTTTCAAATCACCAGTCATCGGTTCGTAAACGTTCCAAAATTTATAATCATGTCCTTATCTAATTTTCGTCGCTTGACAACGTTTCTTTCATGTCTTCGATGACCGAACATCTTCTCTTCTTAAGCCTTTAAGGACTCCAATTCTATGCTCTTGTAAGCTGGTTGTTGAGGATGCTTTTTACATCATAAGCCTCTTTGATCCTATTCAAGTTTCACCATAAGTTTCGCTTTAAATTTCCAAGCCGCATGATAAATTCCAAGTGCTCTGCTTCTGTCCGAGCCTTTTTCCGAGCCCTTCCTTTCATTTATAGCCTTCGGGCCAGTTGACAAAGTTGTAGGGCGTGATTTTCCCTTTCCGAAAAGTACTCGTTTGCAAAAATCCGAGTTTCCTAGCTCAAGTTATCATCAAATCATCGATTTATCCAAAAACTGAAATTTCTATTTTCTCATCCCTTTTTGGCTTTCGGCTTTGTCAATTCTAATCATTGCTTATTTTCAAGAACTCCTAGGAGAGTATATAATTGTTATCGACCAATCATTTCGGTTCATTAATGCTATGTCCACACCCTTTTGGCACCGCTCTCTTTCCTCAATTTCCTCTTTGGGCAAGTGCCTTTCTTTTAACAGTTATCCACCCATTCATCCAGTGGTGATGGACTACATCTATTTTACCATGTTTTCTATTTGGTCATCTTTTCTCTTTTCCGAAATAGTCATCATTCTCAGTAAGGATCTACAGTTTATATCCAAGTTTTAGCTTAAATACAAGTTACTATTCGATCAATATCAACAACTTACGTTTTGTTCACCCAAGCGGCTATCGCCAATCATTCATGTATCCCCGATATTGGTTGTCCTGATTCAAGAATCAAGAACTTACCTAAGATCTTTTCTTCATCTCAAGCTCATGTTAGTGTCTCTTATGGATTACTTTATTCATGGAATCATTATACTTATTATCCCTATCAATTATTTTGTCTCTGGTTAACTACCCGTACGAGAAGGTAGACCTTAGGTTGGACATCTCAATTTTGGGTATGGATTGGTTAGACCTAACTCAAGCTCAGATTAGGTACGGGAAAGAAACAATCGTTCTTAAGAATACCTCGGGAATAGAGATTTGTTTATTGGGGACCTAGGAATAAATCTATGTCCAATCGTAACCTACGTAAAGGCTCGGAAAATGCTAGATCAAGGGTGCAAGGGTTACCTGTGTTCGATTAGTAAAGATCCTAAGAATCCACCCAAGATAGAAGAGATTCCAGTAGTGCGGGAATTCCCAGATGTTTTCCCGAGGAAGTTACAAGTTACCCCGAGGAGGGAGATCGACTTCATTCTAAGGAAATTCCCTTAGTCAAAGTACTATGGGCTAACAAAGGCGCCTCGGAAGCCATGTGGGAAACCGAGGAAGAAAGGAAGATTAGTCCAGCAGCAAGTTTCGGGGACGAAACTTCTTTTTAGGCGGGGAGGGTGTAACGACCCGCCCTAAACCCGTATTAATTAAAGCCTCGATCACGGTGATTAACGAAATTACGCTGTTCAAATTTTCTTTCTTTTACGTTAATATGGTTATTACTGTTATTATTATTATTATTTATTTTTATGCGCGATAGGTCTCGAGCAAGGCGATGGTTAAACGGGTTGATTTTATGTTATCTAGAATTTAATGTTATAATTATTATTACGAGTTTATGAATACTTTTACGATAAGTTTTATAATTTATTTTATCATTCTCAATTTTACGCTTGTAACCGAAGAAGGTTATATTAATTTTAATTTCCGTTTCAATTATGATTTATGTTATCCAACCTTCCTAAGTGCATTTTATCACCCAATTTATCCTATTAGTGTTACCCTACCAATTTATTTTATGTGGTTTAATATTAGTTAATTTTTTACCCAGTTTATTCCCAAGCGATTTTTTTTAATCGTATACTAAATTATTTTACCAAATTTATGTTCACTAATTTTATCTAGTTGATTACCAATTGTTTTACCTAGCTAATTTTTAATTTCATGATAGATTTAGTTTAATTACTAATTAGAGGATAAGTTAATTAAGGGGTTTATTTATTTAAGAGGGGGAATAGACTAAGGTCTTCTATTTTCATTTTCATAAATCAGTTTTTACACAAGCTCTTCCCTCTCCTCCCTCCTCCTCTCTTCTCCAACCAGCCACACCCCTGTCCGGCGCTTTTTCGACCGGCAGCCAGTGGGTGGTCGAGCCACCCTCCTTCCCTCCTCTTGTTTCCTTCCAATTTCTCTCTCAAGTGGTATATATTCAAAACCCTAACTCAACTCTTTATGTTTCAAATCTGATTTTCACTTCTAATTTGTGTAATTCTTGTGGTTCTTCATCTCTTTTATGTTCTTAAACATGAATTTATGTTGTTAAGTTAGGTTAATTAGGGTTTAAGTTTTGGGTTGAATGCATGTAAATTTTGGGTGTTCTTGAAGAGTTCTTGATAAATTTATGGTGGATGATGATTCTATCTTTGTGCATGTGAGATTGTTGAAGGAATATTGAATTTTAGGACTGATTATAAGTATTGGTTATGTTAATTATGAGATTTTGTGCTTAAATGATATGAATTGGTGAGAATTTGGGGAAGGAATGCTAGTACAAGCATTGTTTCAAGTAGCATGATTTAATTCATGGTTGCATGTGAGATTTATGATGTTATTTGAGTAAGTTTTGAATGTTCATTTCTGGAAATATGATGAATGTTAGCTAATTTGAAGTTTGGTTGTGAATTGGTATGATTTAGAAGCTTAAACAAACATTTGAAGTGGGATTAAGGGCATTAAAGTTTCTGTTTGGGAATCTGATTTTTACAGAGGATGAAAAATGTGAATTTTGCCCGGATTTTTACTGGAGATGATAGCCCAAGTGATTATCTAACTCTAGGCTTTGGAATTTCGAGAATCCGATATGTATAGCCCGAGATACGAGCAAAACTGTGAAAGTGTGCAATTATATACGTTTTCTGAGTCAGTAACTTCTTGCTAAATTTTCGTCCATTTGGAGACTTTATTGACTTTAGTGATAAACATAAAAGTTGTAGGTCGTTCTTCAAGCTTTCCGGAAACATAAAGTTTGCATCCATACGATACCGGGTGAGTGAAATATGAAGCTGAGAAAGAGGGCCGTCAGCAAAGTCGCTGCCCAGAATTTTAATAGTTAATTCTAAGTTTAAGGTTGCAATTTGATCTCCTAGGAGCGTTTGATGAGATGTAGACCTTTGTGTCATTGTTAAGATGGATTGAGTAGGTTTTCAAAGTTGATTTAAGCTATTTTAGTGTTTGGGATTACCTCCTAAAGGTTTATGGAAATACTAGCAAACCATGGGGTAAAATGATGAGGTCTTAAGATCGTTTAAGTGGTGTTGATGGCTAAGTGGTACCTTGACTTCCTAACAAGTTTATGGGTTTCTCGATGTCTAAATAGTCCAAGGACCATCCTTTCTATGTTTTCAAATCACCAGTCATCAGTTCGTAAACGTTCCAAAATTCATAATCATGTCCTTATCTAATTTTCGTCGCTTGACAACGTTTCTTTCATGTCTTCGATGACCGAACATCTTCTCTTCTTAAGCCTTCAAGGACTCCAATTCTATGCTCTTGTAAGCTGGTTGTTGAGGATGCTTTTTACATCATAAGCCTCTTTGATCCTATTCAAGTTTAACCATAAGTTTCGCTTTAAATTTCCAAGCCGCATGATAAATTCCAAGTGCTCTCCTTCTGTCCGAGCCTTTTTCCGAGCCCTTCCTTTCATTTATAACCTTCGGGCCAGTTGACAAAGTTGTAGGGCGTGATTTTCCCTTTCCGAAAAGTACTCGTTTGCAAAAATCCGAGTTTCCTAGCTCAAGTTATCATCAAATCATCGATTTATCCAAAAACTGAAATTTCTATTTTCTCATCCTTTTTAAGTTATCAAGTTTTAATTACTTTCATCCTAGCTCGTAAATTTCAAGGTCTTTATTAAAGTTCTCGATTTTCTTATGCTCTTATTATAGTTTCCAAGCCACCCAAGCCATCCCAAGCCCGAGACGCACCACCAAGCTTTTCAACGGTTCAAGGTACGCAAATTGTCCAACTTTTAACACTTATTTACCATTCAATATTTATTATTGTCATATCAACTCATGAACTAATGTCTCATATTTACTTATTATCCAATGTTTATTATTATCATACCAAATCATGAACTAATATCTTATAGTGAATTATTTCCTAAAGCGGTCCCGCCTCATCCTATTCTAGCTAGTTACGTGAAGTGCTAGCCCAGTTATTTCTAGATGCTCCTGATCAATGTGTCCTAATGACCTGGCCAGTGTCGGCTGCTTAGCAGTCACCCAATCCAAACTTAGATCGGTTTGGGCATGCGCGTGTGTGAGATGCTTTGCATCGATCGTAAGGGATTCCGCTCATTTCTAATTATCGCAATTTCATTCCAATTATGCATATTTATATATACACACATCAGTTATTTATATTTATATATATGCAACAATCCAATTTATTAACATTTATCCCCTTTCCCGTTTTCAAAATGAATTTAAATGCCGGCACTAAAACCGTTTTCGAACGGTTTGACGTGTTGGAGGTTCGTGTACTGAGTGTTTCCCCACTCACTTTGCGTTGTTTTAATGTTTTGTTTTAGGCGGTCCGAGCTCTCAAGTTAAAGGCAAGGATAAGCAAAAGTAGGAGTTTGCCCGACCAAGGTAGTCATGAACGTCGTTGTTGGCCGACTCCGGTGGTCTTCATGGTTTAGAAGGCCGTTTTATTTATGGAAAAGGGTGGTTATATATATAGTTATATCTTTGATGGTTGTATAAATTCCAATTCTCATGCTTTGGTGGTTCCTAAGTATGGAGTATTTTGTTGCATGTTTACTTGATGATTTAAGTGTTCTGTAATGGTGTTTTTGGGTTTGTAGCCTTGTCCCGAGTGAGGACCGCGGTAATACCTCCACTCTAGGTGTTCCGCTGCGCTAATCACAGGTTTAGTGTTGTTTAATGTTAATCTTGTGGTTAAGGGTGTTGGGGTGTTACAGTTGTGGTATCAGAGCGGAGTTATAAGAAGAACTTGAGGATTTAGAGTTTCATAGGAATTTGTGATACGGATTTGAGCAATATGGATGTTATGTGTGATATATGCACCTTTTTGGATTGAGATTGGGAATATGTGAAATGTATCGGGATGGATGTTGAGCATGAAGCTCCAAATGAGTATATGAAGTGTACATGTTTTCTAGCAGGAATGAAGTTATGTAAAATTTTGGGATAGTCCGATTTATAGGGGAAGTGCTGTTGAAATTTCTCCAGAATTTAGAGAGCTTTAGTAGAAAAATCTAAGCAAGTTTAAGTACAAGTTGCAAGTAATCTAATAGTTTGATGCAAGTGAAGCATGCTAAGCGCTTTTAAGAATGCGAGGCATGTTGAATTAGTCTCGAATGGAGAATTTTAGTCATTCAAAGAAAAGCATACAAATCAAATTCCAAGTGGGATTGATGTAGACCGCAAAGGAAGTGTTAAGTGCCTTACCATGGTGTGTTATGAAATGTTTAAAAGCGTTTAAATGATATGAGTGATTAGTACGCTCCAAGTATAGTAAGTGAAGTCACAGGGATCATAAGAGGGAATAAGAGTTCCTTTAGTATCAAATGAGGTTCAAGTTGGTTAAGTCTCGGATCTTGCCTTGATTTTCTTTTATTAATTTTAACGAGCTCTTATTTACTAAGTTTATTAAAACCTCGCGTTCATGTTATATATATGTAATATAGAGGGAACCCAGTGGTGACCTTTTTCCCAACCCATTCGCAATGTTTATGGAGCCCAATATCTGGAGGAAGCTATGACTCAATCAATGAAGACTACACCTCCGCCTAGAACGGTTCAGATAAAAAGTACAGACAGGTTCTATGTCGCTAAGGAGGCAGTAAGTACTTTGTTATGCATAGTCGACATGGGAATAATTGGTATCCGGGTGTGATGGATTATAAAAAGTACAGACAAAGGATTATACTAATAGTCGTTCCATGCTTTAAGTCTTTGAGTTATTCTTGGAATGAAGGAAAATGGGTCGGACTCTAGTAGCGTGTAAGTGCAAAGGTAGCACGCGTAGTGGTCTTTAAAACAGGAATTTGGGGCCAACAAGTAGTATACGAATCTTTTGGTCCGTTTTAGTATCAGCGGTAGATATTTACATATGTAAATGATTCCCCGAACCTTGGACCATCACGTGATAACGCTTTCGAGAGTTAAGAGCAGCTATTAAACCCCAGATGACCGGAAGAATACGTAAATGGATAGTTGGCCGCGTTGCCTTGACCAAGCTTGGGATGCGGTATTACGAGGTATCAAGAGAACATACCAGATTCGGTAACTCCGGTCTGGATGTAATTCTATAGAGATTCACCTGAAGTGATAAGGGGAAGAAGTGTTTTATACTTATCTGAAGTGTTCAAATGGTTTGAAGGGTCTAATAACAGTAGTCAATAAGATAACAAGGGTCTTATGAATGCAGTACCCAGGATAGGGGCATTAGCGCGAATATAAGGATTTTAACGTTGGTCGTGGAGATAATGATAACCACCTTTAATCCTGTATAAGGAAGGACGTTAGGGGAGGAATAAAAAGGGGAAACAATAGAATAATGATGAAATTAGGAAGTTAGTATGGGGCTGGTGATTTATGACTAAGAACGAGGAAAAAGGGGAAATTCCGATTTGAGGAATAAATTTATTGCATATCTGGACTTCATAGGGACATCCAACGAGTTGGTGAGGTTCAACCCTCCTTTGTATGGCTAGCATACTTCGAGTTCATCATTTGAATCAAGCCTTATATCACAATCATATTGTACACACCTTTTTGGCTTTCGGCTTTGTCAATTCTAATCATTGCTTATTTTCAAGAACTCCTAGGAGAGTATATAATTGTTATCGACCAATCATTTCGGTTCATTAATGCTATGTCCACACCCTTTTGGCACCGCTCTCTTTCCTCAATTTCTTCTTTGGGCAAGCGCCTTTCTTTTAACAGTTATCCACTCATTCATCCAGTGGTGATGGACTACATCTATTTTACCATGTTTTCTATTTGGTCATCTTTTCTCTTTTCCGAAATAGTCATCATTCTCAGTAAGGATCTACAGTTTATATCCAAGTTTTAGCTTAAATACAAGTTACTATTCGATCAATATCAACAACTTACGTTTTGTTCACCCAAGCGGCTATCGCCAATCATTCATGTATCCCCGATATTGGTTGTCCTGATTCAAGAATCAAGAACTTACCTAAGATCTTTTCTTCATCTCAAGCTCATGTTAGTGTCTCTTATGGATTACTTTATTCATGGAATCATTATACTTATTATCCCTATCAATTATTTTGTCTCTGGTTAACTACCCGTACGAGAAGGTAGACCTTAAGTTGGACATCTCAATTTTGGGTATGGATTGGTTAGACCTAACTCAATCTCAGATTAGGTACGGGAAAGAAACAATCGTTCTTAAGAATACCTCGGGAATAGAGATTTGTTTATTGGGGACCTAGGAATAAATCAATGTCCAATCGTAACCTACGTAAAGGCTCGGAAGATGCTAGATCAAGGGTGCAAGGGTTACCTGTGTTCGATTAGTAAAGATCCTAAGAATCCACCCAAGATAGAAGAGATTCCAGTAGTGCGGGAATTCCCAGATGTTTTCCCGATGAAGTTACAAGTTACCCCGAGGAGGGAGATCGACTTCGTTCTAAGGAAATTCCCTTAGTCAAAGTACTATGGGCTAACAAAGGCGCCTTGGAAGCCATGTAGAAAACCGAGGAAGAAAGGAAGATTAGTCCAGCAGCAAGTTTCGGGGACGAAACTTCTTTTTAGGGGGGGAGGGTGTAACGACCCGCCCTAAACCCGTATTAATTAAAGCCTCGATCACGGTGATTAACGAAATTACGCTGTTCAAATTTTCTTTCTTTTACTTTAATATGGTTATTACTGTTATTATTATTATTATTTATTTTTATGCGCGATAGGTCTCGAGCAAGGCGATGGTTAAACGGGTTGATTTTATGTTATCTAGAATTTAAAGTTATAATTATTATTACGAGTTTATGAATACTTTTACGATAAGTTTTATAATTTATTTTATCATTCTCAATTTTACGCTTGTAACCGAAGAAGGTTATAATAATTTTAATTTCCGTTTCAATTATGATTTATGTTATCCAACCTTCCTAAGTGCATTTTATCACCCAATTTATCCTATTAGTGTTACCCTACCAATTTATTTTATGTGGTTTAATATTAGTTAATTTTTTACCCAGTTTATTCCCAAGCGATTTTATTTAATCGTATACTAAATTATTTTACCAAATTTATGTTCACTAATTTTATCTAGTTGATTACCAATTGTTTTACCTAGCTAATTTTTAATTTCATGATAGATTTAGTTTAATTACTAATTAGAGGATAAGTTAATTAAGGGGTTTATTTATTTAAGAGGGGGAATAGACTAAGGTCTTCTATTTTCATTTTCATAAATCAGTTTTTACACAAGCTCTTCCCTCTCCTCCCTCCTCCTCTCTTCTCCAACCAGCCACACCCCCCCTGTCCGGGCGTTTTCCGGCGACCGGCCGGCGGCCAGCCGGCAGCCCAGGGGTGGTCGAGCCACCCTCCTTCCCTCCTCTCTTGTTTCCTTCTCCAATTTCTCTCTCAAGTGGTATATATTCAAAACCCTAACTCAACTCTTTATGTTTCAAATCTGATTTTCACTTCTAATTTGTGTAATTCTTGTGGTTCTTCATCTCTTTTATGTTCTTAAACATGAATTTATGTTGTGGTTAAGTTAGGTTAATTAGGGTTTAAGTTTTGGGTTGAATGCATGTAAATTTTGGGTGTTCTTGAAGAGTTCTTGATAAATTTATGGTGGATGATGATTCTATCTTTGTGCATGTGAGATTGTTGAAGGAATATTGAATTTTAGGACTGATTATAAGTATTGGTTATGTTAATTATGAGATTTTGTGCTTAAATGATATGAATTGGTGAGAATTTGGGGAAGGAATGCTAGTACAAGCATTGTTTCAAGTAGCATGATTTAATTCATGGTTGCATGTGAGATTTATGATGTTATTTGAGTAAGTTTTGAATGTTCATTTCTGGAAATATGATGAATGTTAGCTAATTTGAAGTTTGGTTGTGAATTGGTATGATTTAGAAGCTTAAACAAACATTTGAAGTGGGATTAAGGGCATTAAAGTTTCTGTTTGGGAATCTGATTTTTACAGAGGATGAAAAATGTGAATTTTGCCCGGATTTTTACTGGAGATGATAGCCCAAGTGATTATCTAACTCTAGGCTTTGGAATTTCGAGAATCCGATATGTATAGCCCGAGATACGAGCAAAACCGTGAAAGTGTGCAATTATATACGTTTTCTGAGTCAGTAACATCTTGCTAAATTTTCGTCCATTTGGAGACTTTATTGGCTTTAGTGATAAACATAAAAGTTGTAGGTCGTTCTTCAAGCTTTCCGGAAACATAAAGTTTGCATCCATACGATATCGGGTGAGTGAAATATGAGGCTGAGAAAGAGGGCCGTCAGCAAAGTCGCTGCCCAGAATTTTAATAGTTAATTCTAAGTTTAAGGTTGCAATTTGATCTCCTAGGAGGGTTTGATGAGATGTAGACCTTTGTGTCATTGTTAAGATGGATTGAGTAGGTTTTCAAAGTTGATTTAAGCTATTTTAGTGTTTGGGATTACCTCCTAAAGGTTTATGGAAATACTAGCAAACCATGGGGTAAAATGATGAGGTCTTAAGATCGTTTAAGTGGTGTTGATGGCTAAGTGGTACCTTGACTTCCTAACAAGTTTATGGGTTTCTCGATGTCTAAATAGTCCAAGGACCATCCTTTCTATGTTTTCAAATCACGATCATCGGTTAAACGCTCCAAAATTCATAATCATGTCCTTATCTAATTTTCGGTAAACGACAACGTTTCTTTCATGTCTTCGATGACCGAACATCTTCTCTTCTTAAGCCTTCAAGGACTCCTATTCTATGCTCTTGTAAGCTGGTTGTTGAGGATGCTTTTTACATCATAAGCCTCTTTGATCCTATTCAAGTTTCACCATAAGTTTCGCTTTAAATTTCCAAGCCGCATGATAAATTCCAAGTGCTCTCCTTCTGTCCGAGCCTTTTTCCGAGCCCTTCCTTTCGTTTATAACCTTCGGGCCAGTTGACAAAGTTGTAGGGCGTGATTTTCCCTTTCCGAAAAGTACTCGTTTGCAAAAATCCGAGTTTCCTAGCTCAAGTTATCATCAAATCATCGATTTATCCAAAAACTGAAATTTCTATTTTCTCATCCCTTTTAAGTTATCAAGTTTTAATTACTTTCATCCTAGCTCGTAAATTTCAAGGTCTTTATTAAAGTTCTCGATTTTCTTATGCTCTTATTATAGTTTCCAAGCCACCCAAGCCATCCCAAGCCCGAGACGCACCACCAAGCTTTTCAACGGTTCAAGGTACGCAAATTGTCCAACTTTTAACACTTATTTACCATTCAATATTTATTATTGTCATATCAACTCATGAACTAATGTCTCATATTTACTTATTATCCAATGTTTATTATTATCATATCAAATCATGAACTAATATCTTATAGTGAATTATTTCCTAAAGCGGTCCCGCCTCATCCTATTCTAGCTAGTTACGTGAAGTGCTAGCCCAGTTATTTCTAGATGCTCCTGATCAATGTGTCCTAATGACCTGGCGATGTCTTGCTTAGATCCACCCAATCCAAACTTAGATCGGTTTGGGCATGCGCGTGTGTGAGATGCTTTGCATCGATCGTAAGGGATTCCGCTCATTTCTAATTATCGCAATTTCATTCCAATTATGCATATTTATATATACACACATCAGTTATTTATATTTATATATATGCAACAATCCAATTTATTAACATTTATCCCCTTTCCCGTTTTCAAAATGAATTTAAATGTCGGCACTAAAACCGTTTTCGAACGGTTTGACGTGTTGGAGGTTCGTGTACTGAGTGTTTCCCCACTCACTTTGCGTTGTTTTAATGTTTTGTTTTAGGCGGTCCGAGCTCTCAAGTTAAAGGCAAGGATAAGCAAAAGTAGGAGTTTGCCCGACCAAGGTAGTCATGAACGTCGTTGTTGGCCGACTCCGGTGGTCTTCATGGTTTAGAAGGCCGTTTTATTTATGGAAAAGGGTGGTTATATATATAGTTATATCTTTGATGGTTGTATAAATTCCAATTCTCATGCTTTGGTGGTTCCTAAGTATGGAGTATTTTGTTGCATGTTTACTTGATGATTTAAGTGTTCTGTAATGGTGTTTTTGGGTTTGTAGCCTTGTCCCGAGTGAGGACCGCGGTAATACCTCCACTCTAGGTGTTCCGCTGCGCTAATCACAGGTTTAGTGTTGTTTAATGTTAATCTTGTGGTTAAGGGTGTTGGGGTGTTACAGTTGTGGTATCAGAGCGGAGTTATAAGAAGAACTTGAGGATTTAGAGTTTCATAGGAATTTGTGATACGGATTTGAGCAATATGGATGTTATGTGATATATGCACCTTTTGGATTGAGATTGGGAATATGTGAAATGTATCGGATGGATGTTGAGCATGAAGCTCCAAATGAGTATATGAAGTGTACATGTTTTCTAGCAGAATGAAGTTATGTAAAATTTTGGGATAGTCCGATTTATAGGAAGTGTTGAAATTTCTCCGAATTTAGAGAGCTTTAGTAGAAAAATATAAGCAAGTTTAAGTACAAGTTGCAAGTAATCTAATAGTTTGATGCAAGTGAAGCATGCTAAGCGCTTTTAAGAATGCGAGGCATGTTGAATTAGTCTCGAATGGAGAATTTTAGTCATTCAAAGAAAAGCATACAAATCAAATTCAGTGGGATTGATGTAGACCGCAAAGGAAGTGTTAAGAGCCTTACCATGGTGTGTTATGAAATGTTTAAAAGCGTTTAAATGATATGAGTGATTAGTACGCTCCAAGTATAGTAAGTGAAGTCACAGGGATCATAAGAGGGAATAAGAGTTCCTTTAGTATCAAATGAGGTTCAAGTTGGTTAAGTCTCGGATCTTGCCTTGATTTTCTTTTATTAATTTTAACGAGCTCTTATTTACTAAGTTTATTAAAACCTCGCGTTCATGTTATATATATGTAATATAGAGGGAACCCAGTGGTGACCCTTTTCCCAACCCATTCGCAATGTTTATGGAGCCCAATATCTGGAGGAAGCTATGACTCAATCAATGAAGACTACACCTCCGCCTAGAACGGTTCAGATAAAAAGTACAGACAGGTTCTATGTCGCTAAGGAGGCAGTAAGTACTTTGTTATGCATAGTCGACATGGGAATAATTGGTATCCGGGTGTGATGGATTATAAAAAGTACAGACAAAGGATTATACTAATAGTCGTTCCATGCTTTAAGTGCTGCCAAGTTATTCTTGGAATGAAGGAAAATGGGTCGGACTCTAGTAGCGTGTAAGTGCAAAGGTAGCACGCGTAGTGGTCTTTAAAACAGGAATTTGGGGCCAACAAGTAGTATACGAATCTTTTGGTCCGTTTTAGTATCAGCGGTAGATATTTACATATGTAAATGATTCCCCGAACCTTGGACCATCACGTGATAACGCTTTCGAGAGTTAAGAGCAGCTATTAAACCCCAGATGACCGGAAGAATACGTAAATGGATAGTTGGCCGCGTTGCCTTGACCAAGCTTGGGATGCGGTATTCCGAGGTATCAAGAGAACATACCAGTTTCGGTAACTCCGGTCTGGATGTAATTCTATAGAGATTCACCTGAAGTGATAAGGGGAAGAAGTGCTTTATACTTATCTGAAGTGTTCAAATGGTTTGAAGGGTCTAATAACAGTAGTCAATAAGATAACAAGGGTCTTATGAATGCAGTACCCAGGATAGGGGCATTAGCGCGAATATAAGGATTTTAACGTTGGTCGTGGAGATAATGATAACCACCTTTAATCCTGTATAAGGAAGGACGTTAGGGGAGGAATAAAAAGGGGAAACAATAGAATAATGATGAAATTAGGAAGTTAGTATGGGGCTGGAGATTTATGACTAAGAATGAGGAAAAAGGGGAAATTCCGATTTGAGGAATAAATTTATTGCATATCTGGACTTCATAGGGACATCCAACGAGTTGGTGAGGTTCAACCCTCCTTTGTATGGCTAGCATACTTCGAGTTCATCATTTGAATCAAGCCTTATATCACAATCATATTGTACACACCTTTTTGGCTTTCGGCTTTGTCAATTCTAATCATTGCTTATTTTCAAGAACTCCTAGGAGAGTATATAATTGTTATCGACCAATCATTTCGGTTCATTAATGCTATGTCCACACCCTTTTGGCACCGCTCTTTTTCCTCAATTTCCTCTTTGGGCAAGTGCCTTTCTTTTAACAGTTATCCACTCATTCATCCAGTGGTGATGGACTACATCTATTTTACCATGTTTTCTATTTGATCATCTTTTCTCTTTTCCGAAATAGTCATCATTCTCAGTAAGGATCTACAGTTTATATCCAAGTTTTACCTTAAATACAAGTTACTGTTCGATCAATATCAACAACTTACGTTTTCTTCACCCAAGCGGCTATCGCCAATCATTCATGTATCCCCGATATTGGTTGTCCTGATTCAAGAATCAAGAACTTACCTAAGATCTTTTCTTCATCTCAAGCTCATGTTAGTGTCTCTTATGGATTACTTTATTCATGGAATCATTATACTTATTATCCCTATCAATTATTTTGTCTCTGGTTAACTACCCGTACGAGAAGGTAGACCTTAGGATGGACATCTCAATTTTGGGTATGGATTGGTTAGACCTAACTCAAGCTCAGATTAGGTACGGGAAAGAAACAATCGTTCTTAAGAATACCTCGGGAATAGAGATTTGTTTATTGGGGACCTAGGAATAAATCAATGTCCAATCGTAACCTACGTAAAGGCTCGGAAGATGCTAGATCAAGGGTGCAAGGGTTACCTGTGTTCGATTAGTAAAGATCCTAAGAATCCACCCAAGATAGAAGAGATTCCAGTAGTGCGGGAATTCCCAGATGTTTTCCCGAGGAAGTTACAAGTTACCCCGAGGAGGGAGATCGACTTCGTTCTAAGGAAATTCCCTTAGTCAAAGTACTATGGGCTAACAAAGGCGCCTCGGAAGCCATGTGGGAAACCGAGGAAGAAAGGAAGATTAGTCCAGCAGCAAGTTTCGGGGACGAAACTTCTTTTTAGGGGGGGAGGGTGTAACGACCCGCCCTAAACCCGTATTAATTAAAGCCTCGATCACGGTGATTAACGAAATTACGCTGTTCAAATTTTCTTTCTTTTACTTTAATATGGTTATTACTGTTATTATTATTATTATTTATTTTTATGCGCGATAGGTCTCGAGCAAGGCGATGGTTAAACGGGTTGATTTTATGTTATCTAGAATTTCAAGTTATAATTATTATTACGAGTTTATGAATACTTTTACGATAAGTTTTATAATTTATTTTATCATTCTCAATTTTACGCTTGTAACCGAAGAAGGTTATATTAATTTTAATTTCCGTTTCAATTATGATTTATGTTATCCAACCTTCCTAAGTGCATTTTATCACCCAATTTATCCTATTAGTGTTACCCTACCAATTTATTTTATGTTGTTTAATATTAGTTAATTTTTTACCCAGTTTATTCCCAAGCGATTTTATTTAATCGTATACTAAATTATTTTACCAAATTTATGTTCACTAATTTTATCTAGTTGATTACCAATTGTTTTACCTAGCTAATTTTTAATTTCATGATAGATTTAGTTTAATTACTAATTAGAGGATAAGTTAATTAAGGGGTTTATTTATTTAAGAGGGGGAATAGACTAAGGTCTTCTATTTTCATTTTCATAAATCAGTTTTTACACAAGCTCTTCCCTCTCCTCCCTCCTCCTCTCTTCTCCAACCAGCCACACCCCCCCTGTCCGGGCGTTTTCCGGCGACCGGCCGGCGGCCAGCCGGCAGCCCAGGGGTGGTCGAGCCACCCTCCTTCCCTCCTCTCTTGTTTCCTTCTCCAATTTCTCTCTCAAGTGGTATATATTCAAAACCCTAACTCAACTCTTTATGTTTCAAATCTGATTTTCACTTCTAATTTGTGTAATTCTTGTGGTTCTTCATCTCTTTTATGTTCTTAAACATGAATTTATGTTGTGGTTAAGTTAGGTTAATTAGGGTTTAAGTTTTGGGTTGAATGCATGTAAATTTTGGGTGTTCTTGAAGAGTTCTTGATAAATTTATGGTGGATGATGATTCTATCTTTGTGCATGTGAGATTGTTGAAGGAATATTGAATTTTAGGACTGATTATAAGTATTGGTTATGTTAATTATGAGATTTTGTGCTTAAATGATATGAATTGGTGAGAATTTGGGGAAGGAATGCTAGTACAAGCATTGTTTCAAGTAGCATGATTTAATTCATGGTTGCATGTGAGATTTATGATGTTATTTGAGTAAGTTTTGAATGTTCATTTCTGGAAATATGATGAATGTTAGCTAATTTGAAGTTTGGTTGTGAATTGGTATGATTTAGAAGCTTAAACAAACATTTGAAGTGGGATTAAGGGCATTAAAGTTTCTGTTTGGGAATCTGATTTTTACAGAGGATGAAAAATGTGAATTTTGCCCGGATTTTTACTGGAGATGATAGCCCAAGTGATTATCTAACTCTAGGCTTTGGAATTTCGAGAATCCGATATGTATAGCCCGAGATACGAGCAAAACCGTGAAAGTGTGCAATTATATACGTTTTCTGAGTCAGTAACTTCTTGCTAAATTTTCGTCCATTTGGAGACTTTATTGGCTTTAGTGATAAACATAAAAGTTGTAGGTCGTTCTTCAAGCTTTCCGGAAACATAAAGTTTGCATCCATACGATACCGGGTGAGTGAAATATGAGGCTGAGAAAGAGGGCCGTCAGCAAAGTCGCTGCCCAGAATTTTAATAGTTAATTCAAAGTTTAAGGTTGCAATTTGATCTCCTAGGAGGGTTTGATGAGATGTAGACCTTTGTGTCATTGTTAAGATGGATTGAGTAGGTTTTCAAAGTTGATTTAAGCTATTTTAGTGTTTGGGATTACCTCCTAAAGGTTTATGGAAATACTAGCAAACCATGGGTAAAATGATGAGGTCTTAAGATCGTTTAAGTGGTGTTGATGGCTAAGTGGTACCTTGACTTCCTAACAAGTTTATGGGTTTCCTCGATGTCTAAATAGTCCAAGGACCATCCTTTCTATGTTTTCAAATCACCAGTCATCGGTTCGTAAACGTTCCAAAATTCATAATCATGTCCTTATCTAATTTTCGTCACTTGACAACGTTTCTTTCATGTCTTCGATGACCGAACATCTTCTCTTCTTAAGCCTTCAAGGACTCCAATTCTATGCTCTTGTAAGCTGGTTGTTGAGGATGCTTTTTACATCATAAGCCTCTTTGATCCTATTCAAGTTTCACCATAAGTTTCGCTTTAAATTTCCAAGCCGCATGATAAATTCCAAGTGCTCTCCTTCTGTCCGAGCCTTTTTCCGAGCCCTTCCTTTCGTTTATAACCTTCGGGCCAGTTGACAAAGTTGTAGGGCGTGATTTTCCCTTTCCGAAAAGTACTCGTTTGCAAAAATCCGAGTTTCCTAGCTCAAGTTATCATCAAATCATCGATTTATCCAAAAACTGAAATTTCTATTTTCTCATCCCTTTTAAGTTATCAAGTTTTAATTACTTTCATCCTAGCTCGTAAATTTCAAGGTCTTTATTAAAGTTCTCGATTTTCTTATGCTCTTATTATAGTTTCCAAGCCACCCAAGCCATCCCAAGCCCGAGACGCACCACCAAGCTTTTCAACGGTTCAAGGTACGCAAATTGTCCAACTTTTAACACTTATTTACCATTCAATATTTATTATTGTCATATCAACTCATGAACTAAAGTCTCATATTTACTTATTATCCAATGTTTATTATTATCATACCAAATCATGAACTAATATCTTATAGTGAATTATTTCCTAAAGCGGTCCCGCCTCATCTTATTCTAGCTAGTTACGTGAAGTGCTAGCCCAGTTATTTCTAGATGCTCCTGATCAATGTGTCCTAATGACCTGGCCAGTGTCGGCTGCTTAGCAGTCACCCAATCCAAACTTAGATCGGTTTGGGCATGCGCGTGTGTGAGATGCTTTGCATCGATCGTAAGGGATTCCGCTCATTTCTAATTATCGCAATTTCATTCCAATTATGCATATTTATATATACACACATCAGTTATTTATATTTATATATATGCAACAATCCAATTTATTAACATTAATCCCCTTTCCCGTTTTCAAAATGAATTTAAATGCCGGCACTAAAACCGTTTTCGAACGGTTTGACGTGTTGGAGGTTCGTGTACTGAGTGTTTCCCCACTCACTTTGCGTTGTTTTAATGTTTTGTTTTAGGCGGTCCGAGCTCTCAAGTTAAAGGCAAGGATAAGCAAAAGTAGGAGTTTGCCCGACCAAGGTAGTCATGAACGTCGTTGTTGGCCGACTCCGGTGGTCTTTATGGTTTAGAAGGCCGTTTTATTTATGGAAAAGGGTGGTTATATATATAGTTATATCTTTGATGGTTGTATAAATTCCAATTCTCATGTTTTGGTGGTTCCTAAGTATGGAGTATTTTGTTGCATGTTTACTTGATGATTTAAGTGTTCTGTAATGGTGTTTTTGGGTTTGTAGCCTTGTCCCGAGTGAGGACCGCGGTAATACCTCCACTCTAGGTGTTCATTGCGCTAATCACAGAGTTTAGTGTTGTTTAATGTTAATCTTGTGGTTAAGGGTGTTGGGGTGTTCTGATTGTGGTATCAGAGCGGAGTTATAAGAAGAACTTGAGGATTTAGAGTTTCACAGGAATTTGTGATACGGATTTGAGCAATATGGATGTTATGTGTGATATATGCACCTTTTTGGATTGAGATTGGGAATATGTGAAATGTATCGGGATGGATGTTGAGCATGAAGCTCCAAATGAGTATATGAAGTGTACATGTTTTCTAGCAGGAATGAAGTTATGTAAAATTTTGGGATAGTCCGATTTATAGGGGAAGTGCTGTTGAAATTTCTCCAGAATTTAGAGAGCTTTAGTAGAAAAATCTAAGCAAGTTTAAGTACAAGTTGCAAGTAATCTAATAGTTTGATGCAAGTGAAGCATGCTAAGCGCTTTTAAGAATGCGAGGCATGTTGAATTAGTCTCGAATGGAGAATTTTAGTCATTCAAAGAAAAGCATACAAATCAAATTCCAAGTGGGATTGATGTAGACCGCAAAGGAAGTGTTAAGTGCCTTACCATGGTGTGTTATGAAATGTTTAAAAGCGTTTAAATGATATGAGTGATTAGTACGCTCCAAGTATAGTAAGTGAAGTCACAGGGATCATAAGAGGGAATAAGAGTTCCTTTAGTATCAAATGAGGTTCAAGTTGGTTAAGTCTCGGATCTTGCCTTGATTTTCTTTTATTAATTTTAACGAGCTCTTATTTACTAAGTTTATTAAAACCTCGCGTTCATGTTATATATATGTAATATAGAGGGAACCCAGTGGTGACCCTTTTCCCAACCCATTCGCAATGTTTATGGAGCCCAATATCTGGAGGAAGCTATGACTCAATCAATGAAGACTACACCTCCGCCTAGAACGGTTCAGATAAAAAGTACAGACAGGTTCTATGTCGCTAAGGAGGCAGTAAGTACTTTGTTATGCATAGTCGACATGGGAATAATTGGTATCCGGGTGTGATGGATTATAAAAAGTACAGACAAAGGATTATACTAATAGTCGTTCCATGCTTTAAGTGCTGCCAAGTTATTCTTGGAATGAAGGAAAATGGGTCGGACTCTAGTAGCGTGTAAGTGCAAAGGTAGCACGCGTAGTGGTCTTTAAAACAGGAATTTGGGGCCAACAAGTAGTATACGAATCTTTTGGTCCGTTTTAGTATCAGCGGTAGATATTTACATATGTAAATGATTCCCCGAACCTTGGACCATCACGTGATAACGCTTTCGAGAGTTAAAAGCAGCTATTAAACCCCAGATGACCGGAAGAATACGTAAATGGGTAGTTGGCCGCGTTGCCTTGACCAAGCTTGGGATGCGGTGTTCCGAGGTATCAAGAGAACATACCAGATTCGGTAACTCCGGTCTGGATGTAATTCTATAGAGATTCACCTGAAGTGATAAGGGGAAGAAGTGCTTTATACTTATCTGAAGTGTTCAAATGGTTTGAAGAGTCTAATAACAGTAGTCAATAAGATAACAAGGGTCTTATGAATGCAGTACCCAGGATAGGGGCATTAGCGCGAATATAAGGATTTTAACGTTGGTCGTGGAGATAATGATCACCACCTTTAATCCTGTATAAGGAAGGACGTTAGGGGAGGAATAAAAAGGGGAAACAATAGAATAATGATGAAATTAGGAAGTTAGTATGGGGCTGGAGATTTATGACTAAGAACGAGGAAAAAGGGGAAATTCCGATTTGAGGAATAAATTTATTGCATATCTGGACTTCATAGGGACATCCAACGAGTTGGTGAGGTTCAACCCTCCTTTGTATGGCTAGCATACTTCGAGTTCATCATTTGAATCAAGCCTTATATCACAATCATATTGTACACACCTTTTTGGCTTTCGGCTTTGTCAATTCTAATCATTGCTTATTTTCAAGAACTCCTAGGAGAGTATATAATTGTTATCGACCAATCATTTCGGTTCATTAATGCTATGTCCACACCCTTTTGGCACCGCTCTCTTAAATCAATTTCCTCTTTGGGCAAGTGCCTTTCTTTTAACAGTTATCCACTCATTCATCCAGTGGTGATGGACTACATCTATTTTACCATGTTTTCTATTTGGTCATCTTTTCTCTTTTCCGAAATAGTCATCATTCTCAGTAAGGATCTACAGTTTATATCCAAGTTTTAGCTTAAATACAAGTTACTATTCGATCAATATCAACAACTTACGTTTTGTTCACCCAAGCGGCTATCGCCAATCATTCATGTATCCTCGATATTGGTTGTCCTGATTCAAGAATCAAGAACTTACCTAAGATCTTTTCTTCATCTCAAGCTCATGTTAGTGTCTCTTATGGATTACTTTATTCATGGAATCATTATACTTATTATCCCTATCAATTATTTTGTCTCTGGTTAACTACCCGTACGAGAAGGTAGACCTTAGGTGGGACATCTCAATTTTGGGTATGGATTGGTTAGACCTAACTCACGCTCAGATTAGGTACGGGAAAGAAACAGTCGTTCTTAAGAATACCTCGGGAATAGAGATTTGTTTATTGGGGACCTAGGAATAAATCAATGTCCTATCCTAACCTACGTAAAGGCTCGGAAGATGCTAGATCAAGGGTGCAAGGGTTACCTGTGTTCGATTAGTAAAGATCCTAAGAATCCACCCAAGATAGAAGAGATTCCAGTAGTGCGGGAATTCCCAGATGTTTTCCCGAGGAAGTTACAAGTTACCCCGAGGAGGGAGATCGACTTCGTTTTAAGGAAATTCCCTTAGTCAAAGTACTATGGGCTAACAAAGGCGCCTCAGAAGTCATGTGGGAAACCGAGGAAGAAAGGAAGATTAGTCCAGCAGCAAGTTTCGGGGACGAAACTTCTTTTTAGGGGGGGAGGGTGTAACGAACCGCCCTAAACCCGTATTAATTAAAGCCTCGATCACGTTAATATGGTTATTACTATTATTATTATTATTTATTTTTATGCGCGACATGTCTCGAGCAAGGCGATGGTTAAACGGGTTGATTTTATGTTATCTAGAATTTAAAGTTATAATTATTATTACGAGTTTATGAATACTTTTACGATAAGTTTTATAATTTAGTTTATCATTCTCAATTTTACGCTTGTAACCGAAGAAGGTTATATTAATTTTAATTTTCGTTTCAATTATGATTTATGTTATCCAACCTTCCTAAGTGCATTTTATCATCCAATTTATCCTATTAGTGTTACCCTACCAATTTATTTTATGTGGTTTAATATTAGTTAATTTTTTACCCAGTTTATTCCCAAGTGATTTTATTTAATCGTATACTAAATTATTTTACCAAATTTATGTTCACTAATTTTATCTAGTTGATTACCAATTGTTTTACCTAGCTAATTTTTAATTTCATGATTGATTTAGTTTAATTACTAATTAGAGGATAAGTTAATTAAGGGGTTTATTTATTTAAGAGGGGGAATAGACTAAGGTCTTCTATTTTCATTTTCATAAATCAGTTTTTACACAAGCTCTTCCCTCTCCTCCCTCCTCCTCTCTTCTCCAGCCAGCCACGCCTCCACCCCTGTCCGGGCGTTTTCCGGCGACCGGCCGGCGGCCAGCCGGCAGCCCAGGGGTGGTCGAGCCACCCTCCTTCCCTCCTCTCTTGTTTCCTTCTCCAATTTCTCTCTCAACTGGTATATATTCAAAACCCTAACTCAACTCTTTATGTTTCAAATTTGATTTTCACTTCTAATTTGTGCAATTCTTGTGGTTCTTCATCTCTTTTATGTTCTTAAACATGAATTTATGTTGTGGTTAAGTTAGGTTAATTAGGGTTTAAGTTTTGGGTTGAATGCATGTAAATTTTGGGTGTTCTTGAAGAGTTCTTGATAAATTTATGGTGGATGATGATTCTATCTTTGTGCATGTGAGATTGTTGAAGGAATATTGAATTTTAGGACTGATTATAAGTATTGTTATGTTAATTATGAGATTTTGTGCTTAAATGATATGAATTGGGGAGAATTTGGGGAAGGAATGCTAGTACAAGCATTGTTTCAAGTAGCATGATTTAATTCATGGTTGCATGTGAGATTTATGATGTTATTTGAGTAAGTTTTGAATGTTCATTTCTGGAAATATGATGAATGTTAGCTAATTTGAAGTTTGGTTGTGAATTGGTATGATTTAGAAGCTTAAACAAACATTTGAAGTGGGATTAAGGGCATTAAAGTTTCTGTTTGGGAATCTGATTTTTACAGAGGATGAAAAATGTGAATTTTTCCCGGATTTTTACTGGAGATGATAGCCCAAGTGATTATCTAACTCTAGGCTTTGGAATTTCGACAATCTGATATGTATAGCCCGAGATACGAGCAAAACCGTGAAAGTGTGCAATTATATACGTTTTCTGAGTCAGTAACTTCTTGCTAAATTTTCGTCCATTTGGAGACTTTATTGGCTTTAGTGATAAACATAAACGTTGTAGGTCGTTCTTCAAGCTTTCCGGAAACATAAAGTTTGCATCCATATGATACCGGGTGAGTGAATTATGAGGCTGAGAAAGAGGGCCGTCAGCAAAGTCGCTGCCTAGAATTTTAATAGTTAATTCTAAGTTTATGGTTGCAATTTGATCTCCTAGGAGAGTTTGATGAGATGTAGACCTTTGTATCATTGTTAAGATGGATTGAGTAGGTTTTCAAAGTTGATTTAAGCTATTTTAGTGTTTGGGATTACCTCCTAAAGGTTTATGGAAATACTAGCAAACCATAGGGTAAAATGATGAGGTCTTAAGATCGTTTAAGTGGTGTTGATGGCTAAGTGGTACCTTGACTTCCTAACAAGTTTATGGGTTTCCTCGATGTCTAAATAGTCCAAGGACCATCCTTTCTATGTTTTCAAATCACCAGTCATCGGTTCGTAAACGTTCCAAAATTCATAATCATGTCCTTATCTAATTTCCGTCGCTTGACAACGTTTCTTTCATGTCTTCGATGACCGAACATCTTCTCTTCTTAAGCCTTCAAGGACTCCAATTCTATGCTCTTCTAAGCTGGTTGTTGAGGATTCTTTTTACATCATAAGCCTCTTTGATCCTATTCAAGTTTCACCATAAGTTTCGCATTAAATTTCCAAGCCGCATGATAAATTCCAAGTGCTCTGCTTCTGTCCGAGCCTTTTTCCGAGCCCTTCCTTTCATTTATAGCCTTCGGGCCAGTTGACAAAGTTGTAGGGCGTGATTTTCCCTTTCCGAAAAGTACTCGTTTGCAAAAATCCGAGTTTCTAGCTCAAGTTATCATCAAATCATCGATTTATCCAAAAACTGAAATTTCTATTTTCTCATCCCTTTTAAGTTATCAAGTTTTAATTACTTTCATCCTAGCTCGTAAATTTCAAGGTCTTTATTAAAGCTCTCGATTTTCTTATGCTCTTATTATAGTTTCCAAGCCACCCAAGCCATCCCAAGCCCGAGACGCGCCACCAAGCTTTTCAACGGTTCAAGGTACGCAAATTGTCCAACTTTTAACACTTATTTACCATTCAATATTTATTATTGTCATATCAACTCATGAACTAATGTCTCATATTAACTTATTATCCAATGTTTATTATTATCATACCAAATCATGAACTAATATCTTATAGTGAATTATTTCCTAAAGCGGTCCCGCCTCATCCTATTCTAGCTAGTTACGTGAAGTGCTAGCCCAGTTATTTCTAGATGCTCCTGATCAGAGTGTCCTAATGACCTGGCCAGTGTCGGTTGCTTAGCAGTCACCCAATCCAAACTTAGATCGGTTTGGGCATGCGCGTGTGTGAGATGCTTTGCATCGATCGTAAGGGATTCCGCTCATTTCTAATTATCGCAATTTCATTCCAATTATGCATATTTATATATACACACATCAGTTATTTATATTTATATATATGCAACAATCCAATTTATTCACGTTTATCCCCTTTCCCGTTTTCAAAATGAATTTAAATGCCGGCACTAAAACCGTTTTCGAACGGTTTGACGTTGAGGTTCGATATCTTGAGTGTTTCCCCACTCACTTTGCGTTGTTTTAATGTTTTGTTTTAGGCGGTCCGAGCTCTCAAGTTAAAGGCTAGGATAAGCAAAAGTAGGAGTTTGCCCGACCAAGGTAGTCATGAACGACGTTGTTGGCCGACTCCGGTGGTCTTTATGGTTTAGAAGGCCGTTTTATTTATGGAAAAGGGTGGTTATATATATAGTTATATCTTTGATGGTTGTATAAATTCCAATTCTCATGTTTTGGTGGTTCCTAAGTATGGAGTATTTTGTTGCATGTTTACTTGATGATTTAAGTGTTCTGTAATGGTGTTTTTGGGTTTGTAGCCTTGTCCCGAGTGGGGACCGCGGTAATACCTCCACCCTAGGTGTTCCGCTGCGCTAATCACAGGTTTAGTGTTGTTTAATGTTAATCTTGTGATTAAGGGTGTTGGAGTGTTACACATTGGCCTGCCAAACGGTCAACTTCCTTATTGGTTTCACCCACAACCAAGTAACAAGCTTGGATGACTTGAGCATGCTTGGGTAGATTCCCATCATCCCCCCCAAGTGGAGAAAAGTTTGTCCTCAAACTTAGAAGACGTTCATCCTTAGCATAATAAGGCCTCAAGTCAGACATATTGAAAGTAGCACTTCCTCCATAATCATCCGAAAGTTCAAGCTTATAGGCATTGTCTCCAACCTTTTCCAGCACTTCAGATGGTCCATCAGCTCTTGGAACCAATTTACCTTTCCGTTAGATGGAAAACAATCCTTCCTTAGGTGAATCCAAACAAGATCCCCAGGTTGGAAAACCATCTTTCTTCGGTTCTTGTTGGCTAAATTGGAAACCTTTTCATTCGACTTGGCTATCTTTTCTCAGACTTTCTGATGTAGCGCTTGAATCTCCTTGGCTCTCACACTAGCGTCATGGCTAAACCTGGTTGAGGTAATAATAGGGGCCAAATCCATAGGAGTGATTGGATTTTTCCCATATACTACTTGAAATGGAGACAAACCAGTAGCCTTGCTAGGAGCTCTATTAAATGTAAACTCAGCATGGGGTAGCAAAGTGTCCCATCCCCTCGTATTTTTGTTCACCAAGGACCTTAGCAGTGTACCAAGGGTCCTATTGGTAACCTCAGTCTGGCCATCTATTTGGGGGTGACATGCAGTGCTAAATTTGAGTTGGATACCAAGCTTCTTCCATAAAGTTACCCAAAAATGACTCAAGAACTTGGCATCTCTATCCGAGACCATAGATTTAGGGATTCCATGCAACTTAACCACCTCTTGGGAGTACAACTCAGCAACTTTCACAGCATCATAGGTAGTGTGACAAGGAATAAAATGGGTCATCTTAGAAAAACGATCAACAACTACCATAATAGAGTCTTTACCTCTGGGCGTTCTAGGCAACCCAATAATGAAGTCTAGGTTGATATCTTCCCAAGGACCTTCAGGAATGGGCAATGGTGTGTAAAGTCCTTGAGGAAGACTGTGACTCTTCGAGAGTTGGCATATTGAACACCTCCTGATTTGATGCTCAACGTCCTTGTTCATTTTAGGCCAATAGTAATGTTCCTTTATCATAAAGGTAGTCTTCTCAATCCCAAAATGTCCTGCCAAGCTACCTCCATGAACCTCCAAGATGAGAAGTTCACGTAAGTTGCTCTTTGGAATGCACAATTTATCTCCCTTAAAAAGAAACCCATGCTCAAGGTGGAATAAACCTTTGGGTCGCTGTTGACATGCTTCATAAACCTCCTTCAAATCTTCATCTTCCGGAAACAAAGCCTTGATTTGATCAAAGCCAAGTACAATAGAATCCAGAACATGTAACGAAATAAACTTCCTTGACAGTGCATCAACTCCTTTAGTCATATGACCGGCCTTGTGATGGATCATGAAATGATATGCAAGGTCATCTACCTGCCTTTGGATCTCCTGGGTATCATTGGGGGTCATGTAGTAAGTTGGTTTATTAGGGAGTATTGACCCAGGTATGAGGTCAATCTTATGTTGGATATCTCTCTTGGGAGGCAAACCAGAGGGCATCTCTTCGGGAAATACAAAGGAATAGTGTTCCAAAAGAGGGGTAAGAAGGGGGAGGCTATTTGTGGAGCTTAGGCTAGTGTTCCGGTTCAAGAGAGTAAGGTCCTTATGTTCATGAAACTCATGGTGTTCAGCAACCAAAAGTGTGATCAAATTGGGTTCCGCAACCACATTCTCCTTGGGTTTTGCAAGTTGGGTAGGTTTGAGGGGTACAATGGTAATCTTCTTGTGATCAAACACAAGGGTATATGTGTTGGCTCTTCCATCATGATGCACATTTCTATCAAAAACAATGGTCTACCAAGCAAAACATGACAAGCATCCATAGGTAATATGTCACACCAAAGTGAATCTTGAAAGGATTTACCTATAGATAAATTCACCAAGCATCTCTGATTCACGTGAATGCCCTTGCCTTGATTAAGCCACTGGACAGTATAAGGAGCCGGATGAGGGTTGGTTTGCAACCTCATCTTGTTCACCATGGACTTTGAGGCAGCATTGGTGCAACTTCCTCCATCAATAATCAACGAACACACCTTCCCATTGATAGTACATCGTGATGAAAGATGATCTCCCTTTGCTCCTATCCCTCTTGCATAGAAGAGCTACTAAGAACTCTCCTCACCACCAACACTTCCCCTTCATCTGGTTCTTCAATCATCTCATCATAAACTGCTTCACCTAATAACTCCTTCTCATACTCCTCTTCCAAATCTGGTTCAGGTGCAACGAACAAGGTAGTTTGGTATTCCATAAGTGACACTACTCGTTTATTAGGACATTCAGATGCAATGTGTCCTAATCCTTGGCACCTAAAACACCTTCGGGGATTATAGGTTTTGGGTTCAGTAGGGGTAGACTTTTGTGGGGTATACGGCTGCGTATTTTGTGGGGGTTTAGGGGTTGGAAATTTGGACGGATAAGGCTGTTTTTGTGGAGGGTGGTTTGGGTTCTGAAATGGATATGAACGTGTTTGAGGTTTGGATTTATAGGTTACTTCCTTCCCTTTGTTTCTCTTTTGCAACTCAACCTTGTGTGCCAATGAGCTCAACTCATCAAGGGTAGAATAAGGATGTAATTCCACAACATTTTTAATCCTTTCATCCAATCTAGAGATATATCTCACAAGGATTTGAGGTTCATCTTCCTTAATTAAGGTCACACCTCCAAAGCAAATGCTCAAATTCCTTAGTGTATTCTTCAACTGATTTGTTACCTTGAATCTACTGTTGGAGCTTCACGTAATTGTCCTTGAGGTAACTAGCCGGAAGGAACTTTGCTTGAAGCTTCTTCTTCATTTTCTCCCATGAACGCACCTTCTCCTTTCCCTTAGAAACCCTTGTCTACTGCAAATTAGTCAACCAAATAGAGGCATGTTTTTTCAATTTCAAGGCAATGAGTTTTACCTTCTTATCGTTTGGAATGTCCTTAAGATCAATGACCCTCTCCACTATTTGTAGCCAATCTAAGAAAACCTCGGGGTTAAGGTTTCCTTCAAACTCAGGGATGTCAACCTTGAAATCAAGCCTTTCTTTCTGTTGTGCTCGTCTTCTGCAATGGTTTCGTATCCCAATGTCCTCATCCCCAAATGGATTTCCCGAATCAGAATCAACCTCCTCTGAATCCCGGAGCTCTTCTCGGCGTAGATACATATAATGTTTCAATTGATCAGAAAGGAACTTCACTCGCTGCTCTAATTCCTCCTTCTCTTTCATAAGTTGCTCTTGATTTTGGGAAACTTGACCAAATGACATTCTTAATAATAGAGCATGAAATGAAAATCCATCTAAACTTCCACTAAGAATGAAATCTAGTTCTGATACCAAATTATGATCTATCCTAGCCAAAACGAATGGATTCTCTAAACAACTAGTAACATCAATGTGGTTTAGCATCCCAATTTCAGCACAACAAAACCCAAAATGGATCGACCAACAACAATGCACATAGAAAACGACCAAAACAGAGGATAGAACAAGTGAAAATCAATCAAGACAGACTCACCATGATTGATTATCACTTGGCTCCTTAATCTCCTTCTTAGTTACAGATTCACCTTCTAAGATTTCGATTAAGCTCTACCAATCACCTACTGGATTAGCCAAATCAAGTTACAGTAGTAGAAATCAGAGTTGAGGGAAACTCACAACCTTGAGAGCAAAGAAGCTTCTCGAATGTTAGGGTAATATTCAGATTAAATTGTCCAAACCGATTACAAAGAGGGTTTATATATACCCAACAGAATATTGTAACTAATCCAGCTAATTAGGGGTTTCTTGAGCAAAAAGAAAACCTCCTAATCTGACTTAAAGAAGCTAATAACGTTTTATTATATTAGCCAATATATTTCAAACATAAGCAGCTCCGGATGAACGTCCTTTGCCCGCACCAAGATGAACGTCCTTTTCCCGCATCCAAAACGTGGTATGTGAACGTCCTTTAGCCTGAGCAAATTGGCCGCTATGTCTGGAAGATCGAAGTAAACACTGGAGATGCCTCACGAGGTGAAGGACATTAGCCTGCCAAACGGTCAACTTCCTTATTGGTTTCACCCACAACCAAGTAACAAGCTTGGATGACTTGAGCATGCTTGGGCAGATTCCCATCATCCCCCCAAGTTGAGAAAAGTTTGTCCTCAAACTTGGAAGACGTTCATCCTTAGCATAATAAGGCCTCAAGTCAGACACATTGAAAGTAGCACTTCCTCCATAATCATCCGAAAGTTCAAGCTTATAGACATTGTCTCCAACCTTTTCCAGCACTTCAAATGGTCCATCAGCCCTTGGAACCAATTTACCTTTCCGTTAGATGGAAAACGATCCTTCCTTAGGTGAATCCAAACAAGATCCCCAGGTTGGAAAACCATCTTTCTTCGGTTCTTGTTGGCTAAATTGGAAACCTTTTCATTGGACTTGGCTATCTTTTCTTAGACTTGCTGATGTAGCGCTTGAATCTCCTTGGCTCTCACACTAGCGTCATGGCTAAACCTGGTTGAGGTAATAATAGGGGCCAAATCCATAGGAGTGATTGGATTTTTCCCATATACTACATGAAATGGAGACAAACCAGTAGCCTTGCTAGGAGCTCTATTAGATGCAAACTCAGCGTGAGGTAGCAAAGTGTCCCATCCCCTCGTATTTTTGTTCACCAAGGACCTTAGCAGTGTACCAAGGGTCCTATTGGTAACCTCAGTCTGGCCATCTATTTGGGGGTGACATGTAGTGCTAAATTTGAGTTGAATACCAAGCTTCTTCCATAAAGTTACCCAAAAATGACTCAAGAACTTGGCATCTCTATCCGAGACCATAGATTTAGGGATTCCATGCAACTTAACCACCTCTTGGGAGTACAACTCAGCAACTTTCACAGCATCATAGGTAGTGTGACAAGGAATAAAATGGGTCATCTTAGAAAAGCGATCAACAACTACCATAATAGAGTCTTTACCTCTGGGCGTTCTAGGCAACCCAATAATGAAGTCTAGGTTGATATCTTCCCAAGGACCTTCAGGAATGGGCAGTGGTGTGTAAAGTCCTTGAGGAAGACTGTGACTCTTCGAGAGTTGGCATATTGAACACCTCCTGATCAGATGCTCAACGTCCTTGTTCATTTTAGGCCAATAGTAATGTTCCTTTATCATAAAGGTAGTCTTCTCAATCCCAAAATGTCCTGCCAAGCTACCTCCATGAACCTCCAAGATGAGAAGTTCACGTAAGCTACTCTTTGGAATGCACAATTTATCTCCCTTAAAGAGAAACCCATGCTCAAGGTGGAATAAACCTTGGGGTCGCTGTTGACATGCTTCATAAACCTCCTTCAAATCTTCATCTTCCGGAAACAAAGCCTTGATTTGATCAAAGCCAAGTACACTAGAATCCAGAATATGTAACGAAATAAACTTCCTTGACAGTGCATCAACTCCTTTGTTTATATGACCGGCCTTGTGATGGATCATGAAATGATATGCAAGGTCATCTACCTACCTTTGGATCTCCTGGGTATCATTGGGGGTCATGTAGTAAGTTGGTTTATTAGGGAGTATTGACCCAGGTATGAGGTCAATCTTATGTTGGATATCTCTCTTGGGAGGCAATCCAGAGGGCATCTCTTCGGGAAACACAAAGGAATAATGTTCCAAAAGAGGGGTAAGAAGGGGGAGGCTATTTTTGGAGCTTAGGCTAGTGTTCCGGTTCAAGAGAATAAGGTCCTTATGTTCATGAAACTCATGGTGTTCAGCAACCAAAAGTGTGATCAAATTGGGTTCCGCAACCACATTCTCCTTGGGTTTTGCAAGTTGGGTAGGTTTGAGGGGTACAATGGTAATCTTCTTGTGATCATACATAAGGGTATATGTGTTGGCTCTTCTAGCATGATGCACATTTCTATCAAACAACCATGGTCTACCAAGCAAAACATAACAAGCATCCATAGGTAATATGTCACACCAAAGTGAATCTTGAAAGGATTTACCTATAGATAAATTCACCAAGCATCTCTGATTCACGTGAATGCCCTTGCCTTGATTAAGCCACTGGACAGTATAAGGAGCCGAATGAGGGTTGGTTTGCAACCTCATCTTGTTCACCATGGACTTTGAGGCAGCATTGGTGCAACTTCCTCCATCAATAATCAACGAACACACCTTCCCATTGATTGTACATCGTGATGAAAGATGATCTGGTTCTTCAATCATCTCATCATAAACTGCTTCACCTAATAACTCCTTCTCATACTCCTCTTCCAAATCTGGTTCAGGTGCAACGAACAAGGTAGTTTGGTATTCCATAAGTGACACTACTCGTTTATTAGGACATTCAGATGCAATGTGTCCTAATCCTTGGCACCTAAAACACCTTCGGGGACTATAGGTTTTGGGTTCAGTAGGGGTAGACTTTTGTGGGGTATACGGCTGCGTATTTTGTGGGGGTTTAGGGGTTGGAAATTTGGACGGATAAGGCTGTTTTTGTGAAGGGTGGTTTGGGTTCTGAAATGGATATGAACGTGTTTGAGGTTGGGATTTATAGGTTACTTCCTTCCCTTTGTTTCTCTTTTGCAACTCAACCTTGTGTGCCAATGAGCTCAACTCATCAAGGGTAGAATAAGGATGTAATTCCACAACATTTTTAATCCTTTCATCCAATCCAGAGAGATATCTCACAAGGGTTTGAGGTTCATCTTCCTTAATTAAGGTCACACCTCCAAAGCAAATGCTCAAATTCCTTAGTGTATTCTTCAACTGATTTGTTACCTTGAACCTACTGTTGGAGCTTCACATAATTGTCCTTGAGGTAACTAGCCGGAAAGAACTTTGCTTGAAGCTTCTTCTTCATTTTCTCCCATGAACGCACCTTCTCCTTTCCCATAGAAACCCTTTTCTTCTGCAAATTAGTCCACCAAATAGAGGCATGTTTTCTCAATTCCAAGGCAATGAGTTTTACCTTCATATCGTTTGGAATGTCCTTAAGATCAAAGACCCTCTCCACTATTTTTAGCCAATCTAAGAAAACCTCGAGGTCAAGGTTTCTTTCAAACTCAGGGATGTCAACCTTGAAATCAAGCCTTTCTTCCTGTTTTGCTGGTCTTCTACAATGGTTTCGTATCCCAATGTCCTCATCCCTAAATGGATTTCCCGAATCAGAATCAACCTCCTCTGAATCCCGGAGTTCTTCTCGGCGTAGATACATATAATGTTTCAATTGATCAGAAAGGAACTTCACTCGCTGCTCTAATTCCTCCTTCTCTTTCATAAGTTGCTCTTGATTTTGGGAAACTTGACCAAATGACATTCCTAATAATAGAGCATGAAATGAAAATCCATCTAAACTTCCACCAAGACAGAAATCTAGTTCTGATACCAAATTATGATGTATCCTAGCCAAAACAAATGGATTCTCTAAACAACTAGGAATATCAATGTGGTTTAGCATCCCAATTTCAGCACAACAACACCCAAAATGGATCGACCAACAACAATGCACATAGAAAACGACCAAAACAGAGGATAGAACAAGTGAAAATCAATCAATACAGACTCACCATGATTAATTATCACAAGGGCTCCTTAATCTCCTTCTTAGTTACAGATTCACCTTCTAAGAATTCGATTAAGCTCTACCGATCACCTACTTGATTAGCCAAATCAAGTTACAGTAGTAGAAATGAGAGTTGAGGGAAACTCACAACCTTGAGAACAAAGAAGCTTCTCGAATGTTAGGGTAATATTCAGATTAAATTGTCCAAACCAATTACAAAGGGGGTTTATATATACCCAACAGAATATTGTAACTAATCCAGCTCATTAGGGGTTTCTTGAGCAAAAAGAAAACCTCCTAATCTGACTTAAAGAAGCTAATAACGTTTTATTATATTAGCCAATATATTTCAAACATAAGCAGCTCCGGATGAAGGTCCTTTACCCGCACCCAGATCAACGTCCTTTACCCGCATCCAGAACGTGGTATGTGAACGTCCTTTAGCCTTAGCAAATTGGCCGCTATGTCTGGAAGATCGAAGTAAACACTGGAGATGCCTCACGAGGTGAAGGACATTAGCCTACTAAACGGTCAACTTCCTTATTTGTATCACCCACAACCAAGTAACAAGCTTGGATGACTTGAGCATGCTTGGGCAAATTCCCATCAATAGGAGTCTAGAATAGTCTAGAATGATCTAGAACATCCTAGATCACGTGTGGTGTGTCATGTGGTGTGTCTTTGGCGCCAAGTAATTGTAATCCTAGATAGGAATGACTTATTTTGTAACTAATCCATCTTTGATTAGGAAAGCCATGTCCTAGAAGGATTAATATTGTTGTAACTAACTCCCCTTAGGATTAGGAATCCAAATCCAAGGAGGAGATAGTTAGTTAGGTGTCTTCTAGTAGTATTAGGTGGCTTGCACGCCAAGTTTGATAGTCCTAGGAGGTTTAGGACTTAGTCTATTATAAATATCTAGGCTTGTAATCGTTCAAAGGCATCCAACCTTGAATTATGAACACAATCAAGCTTTTAGCTTACCCCTTGAGTGTTTCTTGAAAGCTCGTTTGATCTCTTCTATTGTATCTTGATTTGGCAAATTAAGTTGCCCTAGGGTTTCATCTTATGGTGTTTCTGTATCAAGTCTGATCCCTTGTACTATCCCTTTTTATCTTTCTATCCTTTTAGTTAGATATTTAGCAAACCCTAAGGCTATCATATCTCTCAAGATCTCTCTCAATCTCTCTCTCCCTCACGTCAATCTCCCTTTCCCCCTCTCAAAGACCTCACGTTAAAACAACCCTCGCTCTCTCAAATCTCACAAAGATCCCTTCTTTGTAAAATCCTAATCCATACTCTCTCACATATCTCCCAAACTCCACAAAATCTCCTTCCTTTCTCACGTGAATCTCCCTCACCCTAACCCTTTTTCACGTGAAACACCCTATTCCTCGATTGGTTGCACGTCTCCCCTTTGATGTGTAATTGATCAAACCCTAGCCTTGATCCGATTATACATCATAATTTTGGTATCAGAGCTTAGGTTGTCTTCAATGCAACCCTAAACCCTACGAACGGCCAAACAGTTTCCTATCCATTCCCAAACCACGAATCTCGCATCCATCCATACTCATGGCTTCTGGCAGCAAAAGCAAAGACGATAATGCTACTACTGAGCAACTATTGCAGGAGAAAGCTGAATTGGAAAGAAAGGTGGCATACCTTTCAAAGCAACTCGAAAGATACATGTATCTGCAATTCAGGGCACCCAGAGAACCTGAAGAGGAGGATCCCTACAAGGATCCTAGTGACGTTGAACTATCTGTGAGCTCAACTTGGAGATCACGTCACCCTAGACGTGAACAAAGAGAAGAAAGGCTCGACTTTAAAGTTGATATTCTTGAATTCGAAAGTAATCTTGATCCTGAAGTCTTTCTTGATTGGATTCAAACTGTTGAAAGAGTCTTTGATATATAATGGGATCAAAGATTGAACCTTGATCAATTACACATCAAGAAGACGTGCAACCAATCTGAAAACTGGGAGGCTTCCCGTGAAATTAGGGTAGAGTGGGGGTGGTTCACGTGAGAAATAAGAGGGTTTGAGAGATTTGGCTGTTTTGTCGTGAGGACTTTTGTGGATTCAAACTGTTGTGGAGAGGGAAGGATGTTTAGACTCGATTTCGTGTCTAAATACCGTCTAAATCCTTAGGCTTTTGACTTGTTTCGTAGTTTGTTTTAGTAACTTTTAATGCGTTTTGGTTACTTTTGTAGTTCCCGAAGTTTTTACTCAAAACGACTCTAAATGGGCCAATTTTACACCAATCTTGGGAATCCCGAGATTCCCTAAGATTCCCCGAGCCCTGGTCGTGTCAAAGGCAGCGGATTAGGAGGGCCGGTCATGTCGAAAGGCAGCGAAAGTGGAAGCAATGGTTGAAGAGCACCCTGAAGAAAACTGTGGCCGAGATAGACTATGGTCACGGTCACTCTGACCGTAGCCACGGTATGATTGAGCCATGGCCTGAGGAAGAGACCTTGCCACCCGAGATAGACTGTGGTCACGGTCACGTTGACCGTAGCCACGGTGTGATCTCTACCCTGCCTAAGGAAGAAGCTGGCCGAACAAGACCGTGGCCACGATCTCCCATGACCATAGCCACGGCGGTGCGAAGGAGCGAAAAGTTGTCAGCCTAATCGCCTAGACCGTACCCACGGTGCATGGGGACCTTGACCACGGTTATGCGAAGCGAAGAGAAGAATCGCCTGCCTTACATAGGACCGTGGCCACGGTCACCTTGACCATGCCCACGGTCCCCTGCGGGACAATTTTGTCTGTTGTGTAAAATGATGAGTTTTGAGTAATAACCTTGATTACTATTTAATGTATTTAGGTCATTTTAGCTAAACATCATCTAGACAGCAGCTTTTATCTATCTTTTATGATACTTTTGCACACTTTATCACATTTTAAGCCTTAGATTAGAGTGATTAAGGAAGATCTTTGCTGAGATTATTGATTCTTGTATTGGATTCTCTTGATTATTATTGGAAGTTTGAAGATTATTCTCAACTTTGGAGCATTGGAGCTTTATTATTCTGAAGTTTTCTCCCTTGTCATCACAATCAATGAGCATTTCTTGACCTTTCTCTCTCTAATTTATTGCTTATTTACTAATATCTGTTTTTGTTATTATTGATATTGTTGGTGTTGTTGAATGTTTATTGTCATCTTATCTACTCTTTTAAGCATGAATGAAGTTGTTGATGTTATTATCATGATAGTTAGGATGTTTAGTGGCTAGAACCTTAATGGGTTAGGGGGATATTAAGGGTGTGAATGGGTGATTAGGTTTGGGTTAGCAATATTAGTGAGTAACTAGTTAGGAAATCAACTTCCTAACCCTATCCTTCCCTCAAGTGGGATGTATTTGGGTGCGAAAGCATCCCGAATACATCTAACGCTTGTTGGAATGTAGGAATTAGGATAGTTAGTATTCTAGTTCGCGAAAGTGAATAGAAACTAACTAGGAAATTCCGTTCCATTAACTCTCCCGGGTCTGTCTATGGATTTTGGGGAAGTTAATCCGGACAATCCTTGAAAGAGGAAGTCTGGTGGGTATTTTTCTAACGGAGTTACCATTTGATTTCCCTTTCTCGTTACTCTCTTGTTGCGAAACCCATTTCCTTATTCCCGTTTGCATCCCGAAAGTCTCCAGACACCCATTGTTTCACCTTTTTTACTGAACCTAGTGTGTTTGTGCTGTTTTTACCCTAAATTCTATCACCCTTTCGTGATCGTAAACCATACCTAAAGTCAACTAGCTGCAGCTAAGGCCCCTAGCTCCCTGTGGAAGAACGATAAAACCGATGTCTTGCAAACCACTCGACTAACAAAATGGCGCCGTTGCCGGGGAGCAAGCGCACCTAGCTTAGCTCTTTGTCTTTAGGTTGTTTAATATCATTTCACTGCAGGAGATTTTGTTATCCTTGGTTACTGGAAATTTGATTCTTTTGTTTGTTCCTTTTGTGCATGCGGACTCGCTCTCGACGAGGCCAAACTCCTATAACTCCACCGAACCCGAATCCAGAGAGTATTATTCGCCAAGCTAATGCCGGCTCGAGACGATGAAGATAACAAAGGGAGCGAGAGACTATCGAAATTCCAATGGCTGAAGGAGAGCAAGTTCCACCCCGTACCTTAGCATCATATTCCTTACCATCGTTGGGTACGGGAGGCGATCCCATCACATTACCAGAATTACCACCGAACGCATCGTTCAAGTTCAAGCCATCGTTGTTGGAGATATTTGAGAACACCCCGTACCATGGAGGAGAGCATGAAAATCCTATTGACCATATTAATAGATTCGAGCAACGCATCGGCTTCGTACAAATGAATGGAGTTTCCACCGAATACATGAAGCTGAAGTTTTTCCCTCTTACTTTGAAAGGGAAAGCACTATTATGGCTCAATACGTGTCCGCCCGGAACTTATTCAACATGGGATGCCCTTAGCCGCAACTTTCTTCAAAGGTTTTTCCCTAATGATGAGACGTGTTGGTTGAGGCAAGCCATGCTGAGCTTCAAGCAAGAGTCCGATGAGTCGTTATTCGAAGCATGGGGGAGATTCAAAGGACTCCAACGGAGCTGTCCACACCATAATCTTGAGGATTGGTCATTATTGCATCACTTCTATTCCGGATTGAGTAGCTCTTTGCGGTAATCCATCGATCATGCCTCGGGGGGCATGTTCCTCAAGAAGACAGCGGAGGAAGTAAACGTATTTCTTCACGAGCTATCTCAAAACTCTCCGCATTGGGGAGGCAGTCGTGGTCCAAGAGATGGTCTTCCTCTAGAAAGCAATCCTACTATTAAATTTCTCATGAATGTCGTTCTTGAGATGCAACAAAAGGCAGCTTTGGAGGAAACCACAAGGCAAGTAAAGGCGGCTCAAGAAGTACCTATGCTTATTCCGGATGCCCGAGTCTTGGTCTGTGATTTTTGTGGAGGGCCACATTCTTCGAAGCGATGTGAAGAGTATCAAACCGAGCAAGTCCAAGCCATTTATCCCAACAATAACCTCTCCTATACCAATCAAACCCCCATTCGTCCTCGTGGGAATTACGCCTACAACCAACAAGCTCCACTAAACCAAAACCCACCCCCGGTTTCCCAAATCAAAATCGCCGCCAATACCCCCAAAACCACCACCAAAATCCTCACCAAGGTCAATCTTCCCAAGCACCTAAACCACCACAACACGAAACCCTTGACGAAACCCTTCAAAAGTTGGCCTTATCTCAAGAAAAGATGGCCTTAGAACAAGAAAAAGACCAAACTCGCATTAAGAACCTCGAGTTACTATTGGCTCAACTGGCACAACAATCTCAACCTATCCAATCTTTGCCTAGCCAACCCCAACCTAACCCGAAGGGACAACTTAATGCTATTACATTGAGGAGTGGCAAGGAGATTGAAGGCCCTAGGATGGTGGGAGAGGAAATCTTGGGTGACAAAGAAGATGATGTGGTGGATGTCTCGGAGGAGGAAGATTTGATGGAGAAGCGGGAAAGTGAGTTAGTCTTGGGTGAGGAAGTTGAGGGAGTACATGAGGATGAATTGGGAGAATCTAGTAAAGAAAGAGAGGAGATGGAGAAGTTAAGGAAAGGGAAAGGAAAGATGGTGGACGAGGAACCAATCCAAACTATTGAGAAGCCAAAGCTACCGCCGGTTCCTTTTCCCGATCGGTTAGCAAAGCCAAAATCCGATGCAAAGTTTTCAAAATTCATTGAGATGCTCAAGAAGCTTCAAGTGAACATTCCATTTCTTGATGCCATTTTTGAAGTCCCGTCCTTCAAGAAGCATTTGAAGGTTCTTCTCACGAGCAAGAGGAGGATTCAAGAGAAATCTACGATCCATTTGACAGCGGATTGTAGTGCAATTATTGATAACAAATCACCGGAGAAGTTAGCCGACCCCGGAAGTTTTTCTATTCCATGCACCATTGGTGATATGCGGATTGGTCGTGCCTTTTGCGATCTAGGAGCAAGTGTAAGCGTCATGCCTTATTCGATTTGCAAGAAGTTAAATCTCGACGATCTAGCTCCTACAACAATTAACCTCCAATTGGCCGACCGTTCTGTGCAAAGACCTTTGGGAATATTGGAAGACATCCCGGTCCAAGTGGGGCGCTTTTTGATTCCTTGTGATTTTGTGATCTTGGAGATAGAGGAAGACAACAACATCCCTATTATTTTGGGAAGGCCGTTCCTTGCTACGGCGGGAGCAATTATCGATGTGAAGAATGGAAGCATGTCGTTGAATGTCGGGAATGAAAGCATCATTTTTCAACTTGAGGGGTCATTGAAAGGTCCTTCGTATGGAGACTCATGCTATGCTATTGATATGATGGAGTTTCTTGTTGATGAGTATATTGAGGACTCCCATTTTCTTGAATCTATTTGCGACGATCCCTTGGGAGCTTGCTTATTGGAGTCATTCCAATTTGAGACCGACGGCACCGACATCACTTTCTTCACCAACCTTCTTGACTCTTCACTCATGCATGAGGAGATTATTATTGATGATCCTTATATGGAGTACATGGATATTCAAGATGCGATCTACAAAGGTATGTCTTCCTCTCAAATTCAATCTTCTACTCCTCTAGAGCTTAAAGCTTTACCCCCTTCCCTCCAATATGCTTTCTTGGATGATGAGAAATCTTATCCTGTCATTGTGAAAGCGAATTTGAATGATTTTGAATTGTCCAAGTTGCTTGATTTGCTTAGAAAACATAGGGGTGCATTAGGGTATAAGATAGAAGATTTGAAAGGTTTATCCCCTTCCATATGCATGCATTCGATTGACTTGCTAGAAGATGCCAAGCCTACTAGGCAACCCCAACGTCGTTTAAATCCCAACATGCAAGAAGTGGTTAAAAAGCAAGTAGTAAAGTTGCTAGCTGCTGGGATCATCTTCCCCATCGCAAATAGCGAATGGGTAAGCCCAGTTCAGCGTGTACCCAAGAAGGGTGGAATGACCGTAATTGAAAATGACAAGAAAGAACTAGTTAGTACCCGGACCATCACCGGTTGGCGGATGTGTATCGATTACCACCAATTAAACAAAGTCACAAAGAAGGACCATTTCCCCCTTCCCTTTATTCACCAGATGTTAGAACGGTTGGCGGGTCATTCACATTTTTGCTTTTAGGATGGGTACTCGGGGTTCTTTCAAATTCCAATCCACCCCTCACACCAAGAAAAAACTACCTTTACTTGCCGATACGGGACATTTGCTTATCGTCGCATGCCATTTGGTTTATGTAATGCCCCTGGGACTTTTCAACGTTGTATGATGGCTATTTTTAGCGATTTCATTGAAAAATGCATGGAAGTCTTTATGGATGATTTTTCTGTGTACGGTAATTCTTTCGATATTTGTTTGCTAAATGCGGAAAGTGTTAACTCGTTATGAGGAAGTGGATCTAGTTCTGAATTGGGAGAAATGCCACTACATGGTGGAACAAGGTATCGTTCTGGGTCACTTAATCTCTTCTAAGGGCATCGAAGTGGACAGGGCTAAAGTTGAGGTTATAGAGCGCCTACCCCGGTTCATTGGGGGTGCGTAGTTTCCTTGGCCATGCCGGCTTTTATCGCCGGTTCGTCAAGGATTTTTCAAAAATTGCTCGACCTCTATTGATCTCTTGTGCAAAGATGCCCCTTTCATTTTCACTGATGAGTGCCTTGAGTCATTTTATAGGTTGAAGCAGGCTTTGATTTCCGCTCCGGTGGTTCAACCTCCGAATTGGACGTTACCCTTCGAGATTATGGCCGACGCGAGCGACTTCGCCGTGGGAGTGTGTTTGACCCAAACAGTATACAAGAAGCCAAGGGTCACCTATTACGCAAGCCATGCGCTTGATAGCGCCCAAAAGAACTACACCACCACGGAAAAGGAGCTTTTAGCGATCATTTTTGCTCTCAACAAATTCTGGCAATACCTCATGTTATCTAACGTGGTAGTCTACACGGATCATGCCGCTATCAAATACTTGATGGGAAAGAAGGAGACAAAACCGAGACTTATACGGTGGGTCTTGCTTATGCAAGAATTTGATTTGGAAATTCGCGACAAGGCGGGCACGAAGAATGTCGTAGCCGATCACCTCTTGAGGATTCTTATCGATTCGGAAGACACCCAACCGATTGTAGATGCTTTCCCGGACGAGCGACTCTTGGCTATCAATTCTCATCCTTGGTACGCGGATATTGTGAATTATTTGGCGAGCGAAGTGATTCCTCAACACTTGAACCATCATCAAAAGAAGAAATTCCTCCACGACATGAAGCATTACTTTTGGGATGACCCTTTCCTTTTCCGTCTTTGCAATGACGGGATGTACCGACGATGTATTCCCGAGAGGGAAGTGCAATCTGTTTTGACCCATTGTCACGAATTTCCGGTGGAAGGTCACGGTGGCCCCTAAAAGACGGCAGCGAGGGTTTTGCAAACCGGCTATTGGTGGCCGACTTTTTTTCGTGACGCCCACTTGCATGTCAAGCAATGTGATAGGTGTCAAAGGTCCGGTAACATCTCCCGGAAGAATGAACCGCCATTGAACTATATTCTTGAGGTGGAAGCCTTCGATGTGTGGGGATTGGACTTCATGGGTCCTTTCCCGTCGTCAAGGGGTTTCCAATACATCCTAGTGGCGGTGGACTATGTCACAAAGTTGGTCGAAGCCATACCATGTGTAAGGTGCGATGGGAAGTCCGTTTCGAAGTTCTTGAAAAAGACCTTATTCCCAAGATTTGGCATTCCACAGGTCATCATTAGTGACAACGGTTCCCATTTCATTGAAAAGAAATTCGAGTCTCGATTGGCGAAATACGGCATCAAGCATATTAAGGGACTCCCTTACCATCCACAAACACAAGGTCAAGTGGAAATCTCAAACCGTGCCATCAAGGAGATCTTAGAGTAGACGGTTAGCTCTTCAAGGAAAGATTGGGTAGAAAAATTAGATGAAATCTTGTGGGTATACAGCACCGCTTTCAAGACACCGATTGGTATTACCCCTTACCGTCTTGTCTATGGGAAGGCGTGTCACTTCCCCGTAGAACTTGAGCACAAAACCATGTGGACAATCAAGAAGTTGAATTTCGATCTCAAGGCGGCCGGAGGTAGTCGGTTATTTCAATTAGAAGAACTTGAGGAGTTGAGGCGTCATGCATACGAGAACAACAAAATTTACAAGGAGAGAACGAAAGCATGGCATGACAAGAGGTTGAACTGACGTGAGTTTGTGGTAGGCGATAGGGATCTCATCTTTAACTCAAGGCTGAAGTTATTCTCTGGGAAATTGAGATCAAGATGGTCCAGGCCATTTGAAATTGTGAGAATTCTTCCCGCCGGAGTGGTTGAATTGAAAGATGCACAAAGAAAGTGTTTCAAAGCAAACTCATCGAAGCTCAAACCATACATCATGGGTGAGGAATATGTCGGGACAATTGTGGCATACCTCACGGATTTTGAAGATTGAAAAGCATCGGAATAGATCGAGCTAGGACCTACAAAACAAGCACCCAGGAGAGGTATGAACTACTTCCCCTCTTTTAGTATTTTCTTTCAATTTTTAGTTCATTCATTTTTACTTCCCTTGTTTTAGTTTTTTTTTTTCATCTTCCTTTGTTTCATCTTAGAAAAAAAAAATTGAGAAAAAAATTAGGAAATTTTGAAAAGTTTGAAAAGAAGAAAAAAATCGAGAGTGGTTCTATGAGTGTCAGGATTTGAAAGTGTTTTTGAGTGTTGGGAGAGTGTCCTTGAATGATAATTGAGCGAGAAAGAAAAGGGAATGGATGACAAGAGGGTAGATTTTAGGACTTAACATTTTTTCTCCAAGTTTTGAGCCTTGTAGGTGCTGTAGATGGGCCGAAAGGGACCGTGACCACGGTAGAATATGCAAGTTGCTCCCAAATTTATCAAGCGGAAGTAGACCGTGACCACGGTCGGATTCACCGCAGCCACGGTCTCATCACTGCTGATTCTTGGAAAAATTTGGTCCCGAAGATCATTGTGACCACGGTGGGATTCACCGCAGCCACGGTCTCCACCCTGCACATTTTCCCCTCTTTTTACCCAGTCCGAACCACACCGTCTACTCAATCATGAGGAAAGGACAAAGGATGTTTTTTGTAAGCCGAGCATGGACTTTTTCATAAAAGTCATGGGATGGGAGGTCTTCGCCACAATCAACGAACCAATCATCGAGCAACCGGTGCTCGAATTCCTCAACTCTTTGATGGTAAAGGAAGACGGCACATCCAACGCCTCTTTTTCATACATCGTGAACAAAAAGGAGGTCGAATGTACGCTCAAATACTTATGCAACGCTCTAGGCCTTCCCGAAGACGGCATCCCCTACGGCGAGTGCGTCAAATTGAATGAACAAGAAGTTATGCAAGCACTCACTTATTGGAGGAGACGTTACCCGAGGATTCGATCACAACGAGCGAAATATTATTGCCCAAGCAACTCTAAGGCCAGAGATTTCTGTAATCTGAGCGTCCGTATCTTCCACCGTATCATTTCGAACTCCATTTTTGGCCGTGACGCCGGGCGTTCAAGCATCCGGAAAGACGACCTCTTCGTCCTCTACAATGCGATCAACGGTCGCCGGGTCAACACTGGCTCGTGCATTTTCCATTGCCTTCGGGAGATAAGCCTCGAAACCCGGAACATGACTATTGGTATGGGTCACATCATCACCCATTTCCTAAGGAAGCAAGGGTTCGAATCCTATTTAAGCAAGTGGACCCCCAGCTATTTCCCCGATCCTATCGACGGTGTTCGCCTACGAAAGATGGGATTCTTGGAGAAACACAAGACGTGAACATTATACCGTCACGGGAACGAACCCCATAGCGTCGTGATTCATTTGGGCGACGACAATGTCGAACAACGTTTAGATGTCTCCGACCAACGCAATTGGTCGGGTGGCCAAACTTTTGGAGATCGATTTGTGGTAGGTGGTCCCAGGGATCGAGCGGAGGAGGGTGAAGGAGAAGAAGAAGAGGAGGAAGAAGAAGATGAGAAAGAAGAAGAAGGGGGTGAACAAGCACAAGGGGATGAAGCCGAGCCGAGTCAACAACGCGACGCCGCTCTTGAGCGTATCAGCGAGCAACTCCAGGAGCTTCATGATGAGTTTCAAGTTCAACGGGAGCTCATCCAAAACCGGCAGCTCCTGATCGAAAACTTGCAAGGATTGATCGAGATCCAACAGGAGACGCTGGCTAGCATCCAGTCGCAACTCCTACCCCGTCCTCCTCCGGGAGGATCCGCTTGAGGACTGTTTGTAAGCATTCCCGCCCCCACCCGACTTATGTCATTAGTTTTACTTTATTTTGTGAAGTGTAAGTATGGGGGGATGCTTTATCGGGGTTGGATGCAAAGGCTCTGTGGTTTTGGCGTGTAGGTGTCTCGGGTGGTTTTGGCTTGTTTTGGTGTTGATCTCAAGGTCGGTTACTTTTGGATTGTTGATCTCTCGGTTTCATTTGGCATGTGCTAGCATATTTTGGGGGGGGGGGGTTTTCGGATAGGATGCTCAGGTTTTTCCTTGTCTTGCTTGTCTTTCATGTATGGTATGGTTGTTTGATGGTTGTTTTTGTGGGTTGGACTGTTGTTTAAGCTTGACTGTTTGTATGTTGGTCATGGATGGATTGTAACCGAATGTTATTTGTGATGAATGCAATGAATTACTTGTTTCGGTTAGTGTGTATCTAGTTTCACCCTTATTTCCCGCCTCAATGAGTGAGATTCGGGGATAAGGTAAGTCATTGGCAATGTATATATTGTTAATATTTTCGTTTTTCATCTTTTTAATTTCTTTTCATAATCTTTTAAGTTAGTTTTTCCTTTCTTTTGCTTTTGGTCTCGCATGCGAATTCCATAATTATAAAGTCGTCTTTTACTCTAACATTGTTCTTACTCTCTTGAACGACGACTTCGGATCGCTGTTTTAACGCTTATGAAGAGCTTGAGGTAATATCTTTCCACCTTACTCTTTTTATGTGAATTCTTATCATGATCCGTCGCATGCTTCGTTTTCTTTTGGGTGGCGAACCCCTTTGAATGTCTCTGTTGGGATATCTATTGCTGTTGGAGCTGTGTGGGCTCGGGTCGCCACCATTTCTACCTGTTAGTTGTTTTTGTTTGTTTGTGTTTTGTAGGTTCTCTACCCTTTTCATGTGACACCTTCCCACAATGAGGACATTGTGGAGTTTTAAGTGTGGGGGGAGCGGGGGAGGTGATGTATCCCAGACTGAACCAAATAAGAGTGCACTGATCTGGGCACACACCGAAGGTCCTTCAGACCTTGACAAACTCAACAGATGCGTTTCCTCAAGGGTTCAAATGGATTGGGATCAACAAGGAGATGGAAAATACAGAAAATAAAGGATAGAAACAAGTGATTATCAATCAATCTAGACACACCATGATCGATTATCACAAGGGCAATCTTAATCCAATCCTTAGTTACAGACACACCTTCTAAGGATCAAATCAAGTCCTACCTATTCACCACTTGATTGCCAAATCAAGATACTGAGGAAGAATTTGAGAGTTGTTAGATACTCACAAACAAAGCAAGCTCAAGGCTCATCTATTTCATCAATTCACTGTCCCCCGAAGGACATTACAGAGGGGGTATTTAAAACCCAGCTGAACTCTAACAAAGAGTTTCTTGAGCAAAAAGAAAACGTCCTAATCATGCTTAATTAAACTAATTTCATCATAATAAACTAATATGTAACTAAAATAAGAAGCTTCTAGATCAATTGGAAGACACTAGAAACATCACACATGGCGCTTTCTCATTGGAGCATTATTCTTCATTTGGATTCCAAATTCGTGGCTGTCAATTGTCCAACAAGGCTGTTGTGTTTCTTCTTTCAGTAGTGAATGGCCTTGGGCGTCTAAATTCCCAGAAGATTCAAGATGAAGGTCCTCATGCGTATATTCAGATTGCATAGAAGGCTAACTACCTCCAAATGGATCAACCCTTGGCATTTAGGAAAGCTTAGTAATAAACTTCCTTGACGTCCAAGAGGAGAAACACAAACCAAGTTGAAAACAACAACCATCTCCAGATAAACGTCCTCAATGCGTGTCCAGAATGAGATAGTTATAGGGTGAATGACCTTCTCGACTGATCTAGGCGACGTCCTCGTACCCATCTGACTTCAAAACATCCTTCATGGTTCTTGAACCCCTAAGTGTTATACCGATTCTTGATGAGGATACATCAGGGGGGAGATATTCTGTTTCAAGGGTAGATCACCTAGTCGTTTTGTTCTTTGTTTCCCTAGTTTTTGCTAAAATTTAAAAATTTTTGTGTGAAAAAGGAGAAAAAAGGGAGTGAAAACCTTTTCGGTTTTTCTTTTTATTTGTTTTTGTTCTGCTTTGTTTCCTGGATCTCATTATCAAAGTTGAGAAGCCGTTCTTAAACTTCTTTCTAAAAGTAATCAGTTGGAGCGTTCTCGACCCTAACTCGGGTTCTAGTCGAGACTTACCCTTAATAGACTCCCTTCATTAAGTGTATTTTGAAACTCCCGTTCCTTTCTTGTTTTGTTGGGAACCCGGAGATTCTAGGGGCTTGTGTCTGAGTTTGTTTTGTTTCTCGTTTAGCAAAAGCAAAAAAGTGCAAAAAGAAAAGAAAGAAAAAGAAAAAGAAAGAAGAAAGCTTTCATAAGATATAATAACCTGAATAAGTGGAGCGTGTCGCTGAAGACATTAATCACAATACACTTAGCCAACCTACACGGGCCCGGTATTCGTGGTACGGCACTGGATACCCCTTAACTCTCCTCCTATATCGCTTTGCGACGGAGAGGCGTATGGAAAAGACCGTGTTGGGAGGGTATACCCCTTATATGGGCCGTCCAATTCCCGAATGTAAGGCTAATACCGACTTTTAAAAACCAAAAAGAAAAAAAAAGAAAAAAAAGAAGAAAGAAAAGAAAGAAAAGAAAAGTTTTGCTTCTAAAAAGAGTGGGGCCTCCCCTTGCATCACCTACGGCCCTCACCAAGCCAAGGGCGACCAAATGCGAGGGAGGGAAACACTCCTCTCGGTTGTTTTGTTGTTTTCAAATTCGGACGCGAGTTTTTAGAGTCTTTTGGTTCCCGTTAAACCCTTGTTGTGCTTTCGCTGCGGGGTTTCGCTTCTTACAAGGTGTAGGGAGTTGAAAATCTTCAAGATCGACCTTTTTCTGAGTTTGGTGTTTGTGTGATGCTCCTAACGGTTACTTTGGGAGGTTTAATCACATTTTCTTAGTTTGGATTGCGAGATCTTGTGAATCAAATCCTTTGCTTTTCGTTCTTTTAGTTTTCTTCGGTTTTGTTTTCACTTTCCCTCTCTCCTTTTTCTTTGGCTTTTGTGGGTACAGCCGCTACAAACCCTCACGAGTCCATCTCGTCCACCCGGGCTGCCGGGGGTTCAAAGGGCTTGGTGCATACGCTAAATGCACCCGTTTCTCTCCCATGACAGAGGAGTTAATGTTAGTTAGTTAGTTTTTGTTTTGTTTTGCTCGGGACGAGCAAAGGTTTAAGTGTGGGGGGGTGTTTAAACCCGATTTCATGTCTAAATAATGTCTAAATCCTTAGGCTTTTGACTTGTTTCGTAGTTTGTTTTAATAACTTTTAATGCATTTTTGTTACTTTTGTAGTTCCCGAAGTTTTTACTCAAAACGACTCTAAATGGGCCAATTTTGCACCAATCTTGGGAATCCCGAGATTCCCTAAGATTCCCCGAGCCCTGGTCATGTCAAATGCAGCGGATTAGGAGGGCCTGTCATGTCGAAAGGCAGCGGAAACGGAAGCAACGGTTGAAGAGCACCCTGAAGAAAACTGTAGCCGAGATAGACTGTGGTCACGGTCACTCTGACCGTAGCCACGGTGTGATTGAGCCATGGCCTAAGGAAGAGACCTTCCCACCCGATATAGACCGTGGTCACGGTCACTCTGACCGTAGCCACGGTGAGATCTCTACCCTGCCTAAGGAAGAAGCTGGCTGAACAAGACCGTGGCCACGGTCTCCCATGACCGTAGCCACGGCGGTGCGAAGGAGCGAAAAGTTGTCAGCCCTAATCGCCTAGACCGTGCCCACGGTGCATGGGGACCGTGACCACGGTGATGCGAAGCGAAGAGAAGAATCTGCGGGACAGTTTTGTCTGTTGTGTAAAATGATGAGTTTTGAGTAACAACCTTGATTACTATTTAATGTATTTAGGTCATTTTAGCTAAACATCATCTAGACAGCAGCTTTTATCTATCTTTTATGATACTTTAGCACACTTTATCACATTTTAAGCCTTAGATTAGAGTGATTAAGGAAGATCTTTGCTGAGATTATTGGTTCTTGTATTGGATTCTCTTGATTGTTATTGGAAGTTTAAAGATTATTCTCAACTTTGGAGCATTGGAGCTTTATTATTCTGTAGTTTTCTCCCTTGTCATCACAATCAATGAGCATTTCTTGACCTTTCTCTCAGTAATTTATTGCTTATTTACTAATCTCTGTTTTTGTTATTATTGATATTGTTGGTGTTGTTGAATGTTTATTGTCATCTTATCTACTCTTTTAAGCATGAATGAATTTCTTGATGTTATTATCATGATAGTTAGGATGTTTAGTGGCTAGAACCTTAATGGGTTAGGGAGATATTAAGGGTGTGAATGGGTGATTAGGTTTGGGTTAGCAATATTAGTGAGTAACTAGTTAGGAAATCAACTTCTTAACCATATCCTTCCCTCAAGTGGGATGTATTTGGGTGCGAAAGCATCCCAAATACATCCAACGCTTGTTGGAAGGTAGGAATTAGGATAGTTAGTATTCTATTTCGTGAAAGCGAATAAAAACTAACTAGGAAATTTCGTTCCATTAACTCTCCCGGGTCTGTCTATGGATTTTGGGGAAGTTAATCCGGACTATCGTTGAAAGAGGAAGTCCTGTGGATATTTTTCTAACGGAGTTACCATTTGATTTCCCTTTCTCGTTACTCTCTTGTTGCGAAACCCATTTCCTTATTCCCGTTTGCATCCCGAAAGTCTCCCGACACCCATTGTTTCACCTTTTTGACTGAACCTAGTGTGTTTGTGCTGTTTTTACCCTAAATTCTATCACCCTTTCGTGATCGTAAACCATACCTAGAGTCAACTAGCTGCAACTAAGGCCCCTAGCTCCCTGTGGAAGAACGATAAAATCGAGGTCTTGCAAACCACTCGACCAACAAAGGACGAAAATTAGGAGGGAATATTTGGTAATGGCGTGAGGCCTTTGTGGAGGTGGCGAGATTGTTGATTGATGGAGGGAGTTTGTTGGATGAGAGAGAAAAGTTGTTGGGAGTTTTTTTATGGAGAGAGAGGGATAGGGGATAGACGAATGAAGGGTGAAAGAGAGGGGGAGAGTGATGTTGGGTTGGGGAGGCATGAGAGTAGGGTTTTATCTTCTATATTGATAGAAAGATAAGGAAAGAAATAATCTTAACTTTATTGACAGAAAGATAATAACAAGATAGTTCAAGGGATCTATCTTGATACATATACACTACAAGAAGAAACCTTAGGGCTTACTTAACCTTCAACTAAGTTACATAAACACCTTCTAGGTTTAGGATTAAGCTCCTCCGAACCACTTGGTTGCCAAACCAAGATACGATAGAGAAGAGGTTCATCACGAAACACTCAAGGGGTAAGCTAAAAGCTTGGATATTTTCATAATTCAAAGTTGGGTGCCTTTGAGAGGCTACAAGCCTAGCTATTTATAATAGACTCAGTCCTAGAGCTACTAGGAATCCTAACTTGGCGTGCAAGCCAAGAAACCCAATACTAGACGCCTACTACTCCAATCTCCTCTTGGATTAGGACTCCTTATCCAAAGGGGAGTTGGTTACAAAAACCTTATCCTAATTGCAATTGGCTTCCTAATCCAATATGGATTAGTTACAAGATAGCCTACCTTATCTAGGATTTAGTAATCAAAATTGGTGCCTATTTCTTCTACCACACGTCACACACACCTTTCTAGAATATTCTAGAACACCTTAGAATATTCTAGATTTATCTAGACTCCTACTAGACTTCCTATGGCTTGATGCTCAAGTTTATAATTATACTTGACATGTTACATTATTCTAAAAACTAAAAGATAATATAAATTACACCAAAAACAATAAAGCTAATAAAAATACAGTTACATCCAAAAGATTAAAATGTGAAATTCAAAATTGAACTAATCAAATGTAAGCTTCTCTTGGACGTGACTTTGGGCTTGACTTTGGCTTGTTGGCGTGGCTTTTCAGTCATTAGGATGTTTGAACATCCTCTTGCCATAAAGAGCACACAATATTAATGGGCCTATGGGCCTCTATGCTCATTCTTTCCTCCATAGCTCGCTTCTCTTCCTTGAAAATGTATTGGGCCTTTTGGGTTGTATTTAGCGTGGGCCAAAATACATCAATCTTTGATCTTAAAGACGTTCCTGATGAGAAGAAAGTCAAGTATATTGCTCTTAAACTGCGAAAGCATGCTAGTATATGGTGGACTAACTTACAGAAGAAGAGACAACATGCTGGGAAAGAAAAGATTTGGGAAAAGATGAAGAAGAAACTTCACTCTAAGTTTCTTCCAGCAAGCTACTTCAAAGACAACTACTTTAGGGTGCAACAACTCGCCCAAGGGAACAAAAGTGTGGAGGAATACACCAAAGAATTCGAACATCTACTGTGGAGGTGTAATCTTAAAGAAGATGAACCTCAAACTCTTGTGAGGTATCTAGCCGGATTAATGAAACCATAAGGTATGTGGTAGAGCTTCAACCTTATGATACACTTGATGAATTAAGTACTTAGGCTAACAAAGTGGAAGAACAAAGAAAGAGAAGGGGAAAGGAGTCAGCAAGCAGAAACCCTAGCTCACAAAGAACCCCCTACTCACCCCAACCCTACACTCCACAAAAGAGCCAAACACCCTCCCAAATGTCGTCCACAAAAGCTCAAAAAAATACGCCCCAAACCGTCCTCAAACCCATCCAAGCCACGCCTATGAATAAGAGGAGGTGTTTCAGGTGTGAAGGCTCAGTCATATAGCTTCTGAATGCCTTAACAGGAGAGCCATCACCCTCATGGAGTTTCAAAACGTTCTCTTTGAACCTGAACCAGAAGATGTAGAGGAAGAGACACACGATGATCATGGAGAATCTGAAGAAGAGGTTGTGGAAGAACCAGATGAAGGAGAGATGCTGGTTATGAGGAGAGTTCTTAGTAGCTCTCTCGTTCCTGAAGATCAACAACAATGGGAAGCCATCTTCCATTCTCGTTGTACTATCCAGGGAAAAGTTTGTTCTTTGATCATTGATGGTGGAAGTTATACTAACGCGACTTCTCTTACTATGGTGAACAATCTTCGGCTCCCAACAAGCCCTCACCTGTCGCCACACACTGTTCAGTGGCTCAACCGGGGTAAAGGCTTACAAGTGAATCAACGCTGTTTGGTAAGCTTTTTTATTGGCAAGTCTTATCAAGATTCAATATGGTGTGATGTACTACTTATAGATGCTTGTCATATTTTTCTTGGAAGACCGTGGTTATTTGACAGGAGTGTTATTGTAAGGCCATGGAAATTCAATTATGTAAAAGTTAAAGTCAAACTAACGTTTACGGAAAACTCAGCGGAAGTCTCAAACTTTACTTCGGCGTTACTTCCGTATCCCCGAAGGAATACAAGGCAAGAAGGAAAACTACAACTTTTCAACAACCTTAATCCAAACTAAACAAACTCAAACTAAGAATTTAGGTCTTTCTGAAAAGAAACGCAATATAAATGACAATTTCTAATCACGCCATCCTCACTTCTAATTCCCGTTCCCAGCATATAGATCTTCACCTGAAAACAAAACATTACAAAGATGAGGGGGCAAACTCAATAATGTCTATCCCTAACCGTTAAAAACAAGTTAAATTCATTTCAATTCATTTAAGGGAAAGGGAACAAGTCAAATCATTTAACAAACCTTTAACCCTTATAACTGTTATCCTCAACCCAACCAATTCATTTTATTATGCGGGGGGGATACCACATCCCTTTAAGGGAAAAGGAACAACCGAATCACTGATACATCACCTACCACATGCATCAAACAGTTCGCCTACCACATGCATCAAAAGTTTGCCTACCACAGGCATCAAAGTATTCGCCTACCACAGGCATCAAAAGTTCGCCTACCACAAGCATCAAAGAGTTCACCTACCACAGGCATCAAAGAGTTCACCTACCATAGGCATCAAAGGTTCGCCTACCACAGGCATCAAAGAATTAGCGTACAATAGGCATCAGAGTTCGCCTACCACAGACATCAGAGTATTCGCCTACCACATGCATCAAAAGTTCGCCTACCACAGGCATCAAAGAGTTCGCCTACCATAGGCATCGAAAGTTCACCTACCACAGGCATCAAAGAGTTTGCCTACCATAGGCATCAGAGTTCGCCTACCACAGGCATCAGAGTATTCATCTACCACAGACATTAATCAAACCCGCTTATTGTTTCACTTTGAATTATTAGTATCTTATGCAAAACTCAACTCACTACTCTCAAGTCAAACCCAACCCAAGTTATTAAAAACAAAATCAAAACTACTATAAAAGACCATCTCAATTCTCAACTCATAAATCAATTATCACAACAATTCTCCAAAACAAATGGTCACATTTCCACATAAAGTCCCTTTCTAGATGTAAATTTCAAAACAAATAATAAATCAACAAAAACACATTTAAAGTGCATCCCAGTGGGGATTAGGGCATAGACATTACCTGATTAGCTTCACTTCACAGCAAATAGCGAACACTTGAGCTCACTAACGACGCGAACTTGCTCGGGCGTAAAATAGAAATAATTTCTCTAACTAAAATGCGCCCTTCGAAGTTAGTATTAACTACCTCCTATCTAACCCTCCCCTAGGAATACTATAAGGTTCCCATCAGTCATGAATTTACACCTTGAATTACCTCAACATATTCCAAATAACCACATAGTAAAAACCAATCAACCTTTTCACATAACAACACATTCACTAATAATTAATATCAACAAGACAGATTACAACACTCACATAGAAAGGCTCATAACTCGACTTCCCCCACATCTTATGGATTTGGTCTTGGACTTTTCGGAAACCTCGAGATGTCTACTAAAACTGTTATGTTGAACTCGAGACTAAAACACGCTCTAAGGTCCTCAAAAATAGTCATCAACCCAAAGTGTCCAAATCTATCTTAGGTCTAGTAATTGGGGTATAACTCAACTTATACAACTCCAAAGTCTGATTCCCGAAATTCCTATGAAAGCTAACATTTTAAGGAATCTCTAGTTCAAACGGTTCGGTCAAAGGACTACTATACCACTTAAGGGGACCCGTTCTTTACACCCTATCGAAGCTGTCCCGTTCCCGGTTCCCATATAGTCAATAATTTCGGTTCTAGCTTTCACCAATCGATCCCGAGGTCCTAATTTGGGCCTAAAACAGTGGCTAAGGTTAAAGTTTCTACCGTAATCCCACAAAGGTAAAAAAGCTACCACTTATAACCAACAATTTAAACCTTTTTAGGTAAAGAAAACTTGATAATAACATAATAATAATATAAGCACGTAATAATAACATAATAACAATATAAATGCGTAAAGTTTAAAACTTTACTAAACATAAACATTATAAAATTTATAAAAACAATTAAAGTAGTTTTAGAATTCTCTTTAGGTAAATAGAACATAAATTTTCATAAAAAAAAAAAAATCGGATAGTAACATAATAATAATATATATATATATATACGTAATAATCAAATAGTAATAAAATAATTACGTAAATTTTGAAACTTTAATAAATATAATACATTATAAAATTATAGAAAACAGAAGGAGTTTAGAACACTTTTTGATTAATTACAACATAACTTTAATGTATAAAACGAATACTTAATTTAAAACAAATAAATCATAAAATAAAACTATAGTTAAACAATATACTTATGAATATGAATTTAAACGAGATTAAAATACAACAACAACAACAACAACCAGGTAAAATAACACTAGAGCTTCGGTGGTTGGCGACCGGAAGAGGGGGGGTCGGGGTGGCGCTTGGCGGTCAACACTGGCGGCAGCCACCGCAAACAACAGTCGCGACGAACAGTAGCAGTAGCAGCAGTACTTGCAGAGCCAACAGTGCAACAACCATACTTCAGGGGCTCCTCTAGCCTCCATGGCGACTCCGGTAGACCTTGGTGGCGGTGACGTGCGTCACTAGGACTACAAGCGATCTCCTGGTGGTGTTGGTGGTTGTCGACGATGTCCGGAGAGGCGTTGGGAGGTGGCCGAACAAGGGCAGCGACACAACAACACAATGGTGACAACCCTACTTCGGGAGCCTTCTGCCATTGCTCCGATGGTCGGTGGTTGCGGAGGACGGCTGGAGGTTGTCGACGGCGGTGCAATCCAGTGACCGGTGGTGGTCGGGTGACATGGAAGCTGGTGGTTTTCGGTGGGGGAGAGGGAGTAGAGAGGGTGGTTGGAGGGGTTTGAGAGTGAGGGCAGAAGGGGTCAGGCTCGGGTTCGCATCGCGCAACACCGAAGAGAAAGTAAAGAAGGGACAGTGGGATTTGTTTAATAAAACCTAGGGTTTGGCTAAAAGGTGTATTTATATCCATAATTAATTACAAGGAAAAATTCAAAAAAAAAAAATTAGAAAATTAACCCAGCTGAAACTAATTAATTATTTATAATACTAGATTTTTCAAAATCTCGAAAATACCTTATAATTAACTAAAAAAAATACCCGCATGAATAATAATAATAGACACATAATTAAATTAAAAATAAACATATAACTCATCCAACAACATACATGAAATTATCAATATACCCCTGCTGTCGTGCAACCCCAATGCACATAGAAGATTTACTAAAATACCCTTGTTAGTCCCTCAATTGTCCTACAAGCTCAAGTGTTAGCAGAAATAACCACCCATAATTTCTCAAAAATTAACGGAGTCAACCTAAATTATTAACGACATCACAGTCAAAGCATTTAAAATTTTCGGGGTTTTACAGTTATGCATGATGGAAGAGCTAATACCTACTCTCTTATGGTCCAAAACAAGAAGGTAACCCTAGCTCCTCTTAAAGCATCCAAACCCAAGGGAAGTGATCCAAAGCTCATCACTTTTATGACACTTGAATGTCCTGAGTTTAGTGGGCATAAAGAGATCACTCTCTTAGACCTAAACACAAACCCTAGCCACGAAAAACCCACAAAAGAAAACCCTCTCATCACCCATCACGGGAAAACCTCAGAACTGCCCTCTCAAGGTGATCACGTGAACCCTAGTGACACACAAGAGGTTTAAAAGCAAAGGGATGATCTTCAAGTAAAGGGTATGATGAAGGAGCTCCTCAGTCCAAGTAATGCTCCTACCCTTTTGGTTACAAAGAAGAAGAGAAACCCACGCAAGAGCATCAACAAGATCAATATCAAATACATGGTTCGTCTTCCTAGAATTGGAGATCTAAGAAGTGGGTACTGCCATATTCGAATTCAAGAAGGGGACACTACTATCGAACCTAAAGGAGGTTTCTATGAACGATTAGCCATGCCTTGTGGACTAACTAATGCTCATTCTCCTTTTATGAGGCTAATGAATCAGGTTTTGAAGTCCCTCAGTGGTTAGTGTGTTGATGTTTACTATGACAAGAAGAGAAAGAAAGTGTGGGTTCACGCCAAGCAGGAAGAAGACCCTCCAAATTTTAGGACAAACTTTTTCAACAAGGGGGAAATGATGTATTTCAGACCACGCCTAGTACAATGAAGAGGGCCAATGTCATCTACGAGGGGGTAGAACGTGACAAAGGAGAAGAATTCATTGTGGAGGCCCAAAGGCCAACCCATATCACATGCTATTTGTTCCAAGAGGACGTCCAAACGTCCTAGAGATGACCCAAGTCACGTCACAGCCCAAGAACCAAAGCCTAAGTTGAATTTCACATTTCTAACCATTTCAAGATGAAGTTCACAGGTTTGGCCTGTTGATGTATAACTTCACATTTCTAGTGTTTTCTTTACATTTAGCAAGTTATTAGGAGTATTTTTATTACTTCTAGTTGTGTGAGATGCCAAGTAATATATATAAACTTGGACATCAAGTTATAGGAGTCTAGAATAGTCTAGAATGATCTAGAACATTCTAGATCACCTGTGGTGTGTCATGTGGTGTGTCTTTGGCGCCAAGTAATTGTAATCCTAAATAGGAATGACTTATTTTGTAATAATCCATCTTGGATTAAGAAAGCCAAGTCCTAGAAGGATTAATATTTTTGTAACTAACTCCCCTTAGGATTAGGAATCCAAATCCAAGGAGGAGATAGTTAGTTAGGCGTCTTCTAGTAGTATTAGGTGGCTTGCACGCCAAGTTTGATAGTCCTAGGAGGTTTAGGACTTAGTCTATTATAAATAGCTAGGCTTGTAATCGTTCAAAGGCATCTAACCTTGAATTATGAGTACAATCAAACATTTAGCTTACCCCTTGAGTGTTTCTTGAAACCTCGTTTGATCTCTTCTATTGTATCTTGATTTGGTAAATCAAGTGGTGAGGGAGAGCTTGTTCTCTACTCTTGGAAGGTGTTTCTATAACTAAGAGGAAGGACAAGTTGCCCTAGGGTTTCATCTTGTGGTGTTTCTGTATCAAGTTTGATCCCTTGAACTATCCCTTTTTATCTTTCTATCCTTTTAGTTAAATATTCAGCAAACCCTAAGGCTATCAAGTCTCACAAGATCTCTCTCAATCTCTCTCTCCTTCACGTCAATCTCCCTCTCCCCCTCTTAAAGCCCTCACGTTAAAACAACCCTCCCTCTCTCAAATCTCACAAAGATACCTTCTTTCTAAAACCCTAGTCCATACTCTCTCACAAATCTCCGAAACTCTACAAAATCTCCCTCCTTTCTCACGTGAACCTCCCTTACCCTAACCCTTTTCACCTAAAACACCCTATTCTTAGATTGGTTGCACGTCTCCCCTTTGAAGTGTAATTGATCAAACCCTAGCCTTGATCCGATTATACGTTAGTGGCACGGTGCATGGTGCCCTTGCCACGGTCCGTGTTGTCTCCTGGGTTTGTAGAAGTGGTTCTGTGACTCACCACGGTCCGTGGTGATGCCTTGGCGTGCGTCCCACATCAGAAATGAAACCTCATTCCCCCCCTTCTCTCCTATATATATGGGTGCCCCTTTAGTGGAAACCTTGTCTTTCCAATCCCAAGTGACCATTTATAAAGGCTAGTCTCTATAATTGAGATTAAGGGATACAGGGAAAAGCTTTCATAAAAAAGTTCCTGGTTTTAGGGGTCTCGGGGTGATTCTCGAGAAACCGCCTTAAAAAGGAGGAAGGATGGGTCGTATTTGATACAGTCCAACATACTCTTTTCACCTTGGTTTGACCGGGGTTGAAACGGTCTAGATGTCGTGCCGAAGGGTGTTGCGTGGACCTTTGTGGGGGATTCCTATTTTGGAATATTCTACTCGACGCCGGCGGGTTCAAGAGTACAAGGCCGACCGAGGCGTTTCTATTTGAGAGATCTGAGGTAATAACTAAGCCCCTACTATTTAGTTTATGCTATTTTGTTTATGCTATTTATTGTTTTGGGTTAGTTAGTTTAGATTAGGTGGGAAACCTAATAGTTAGGATTCCTATTCTGCCCCTAATCGGGGTGGTCTCGATTAGGATCGGGTCCACCTCGGGGTGGTTCCGGTTGGACCAGGACCACCTCTTCTTGTGGCCTAGATAGTTCTAGACCACCCTAACCCATCAGTGGTATCAGAGCCACAATAGCATGCTTATATTTTACCGCTATCTTTTATATGTTTCAATTGTTGAATCATGTTTTGAAAGCCTTGCTAGATTGGTTGTTTATGTCTATTATGCTATAATCTTGGTAGATATGATATATTATGATGTATACATGCTAGATTAATTGTTAATTTGGCTAGCTATGTTGGTTAACCTTGATTATTGGTTGTAATGATCTGGTTATGGTTGAACCTTGGTTTATGATTGATTGGATATCGGTTTGGATGTTTGTGTTGCTTGTGTGTTTTGTGATCACATTTGGGTTTCCATATGATGTGAAGAAAGCTTTGGTCATGGCATATTTGTTGTCATAACCATTGGTTCGCATTGAGATTCTCCCTTTGATTGACAAGGAATCTCGAGCACGACACTAGGTGTCTTACTCGGGATTTTGGTGAAACTCATAGCCTTTCTTCTCTCACTTGGAGCCTCTTGAGTAGTCGTTGTGTTTGACGCTGTACTCACGATGGCTCTAGTAACCATATTGGATATCCTTTGAGTTCTGTGAGTAGTTGTTGCGTTAGACGCCGCACTCACAATGACTCTCGTGATCACATAGGATTTCCTTGGAGCCTCTTGAGTAGTTGTCGCATTTGACACCGTACTCAAGACAGGTCTAGTGATAACACTGGATTACTTTGAGTATCTTGAGTAATTGTTGCGTTTGACACCATACTCATAATGACTCTCGTGATCGCATTGGATTACTTTTGAAGTAACTTTGAGTAATTGTTGCGTTTGACGATGTACTCATGATCACTGTTATTGGATTTCTTTTGAGCATTTTGAGTAATTGTTACGTTTGACGCCGTACTCGTGATGACTCTTGTGTTAGTGTTGTTTTCATGAGGTTGGGTATAGCTTGGATGTGCATGATATATGATGTCACACTCATAACTGGTGCCACTTCATGAATTCTTCAAACATCAAACCTAAAAGAATTTGAGATTTGGGTCTAAAATGGTTATATTTGAAATCTCATTTTCTATAACTTCCCGGTTAAATTAGATTTAACCTGAGATATTGAATTGGGTGATTCCATTCAATTACAGCTTTATGGGAAGGGTTGATTTTGGAAATCAAATGTCAATCGATCAGTTAGGCATAAACAGATCGTGGTTGTGGAGATGGTGACTGGGTGATTCTAGTTGAACCTCTACAAAAATTATCCTCAACATGGATAGAGAATCTGCTGAGTAAGTATTGCTCGATTTTGAAAATTGAGCAAAGATGAGTATGTGTCTAGCCTTGAAGTTTGGAATTTCAAGAAGAAAAGGTGTTTCCTATCTCACCTAAAATTGTTTTAGGTTGGAGGTCTTAACTTGATAAAATTGGATTTTGTTGAGTATGCATGCGTAATTTCTTGGTTATGTTTGGAATTTATTAGATGCTAATTTTTGTTGGCTTTATCCCTGGATTTTGGTTAATATATTGCAAGTTGGATGCCTTCTATAAGCGTTATTGAAGATGGTTTTGAGATGTGTCATGTTGCAATGTTGCCAAAATTATTTGCTTGATTGCATGCGCTCTTAATATGGCCTTAGCTAGTCTGGTTTTACCGACCTGCGTGTCAGGTTGGGTGAAATACGGCCTGTGTGCCATCTATTTTGAATATATTTTAATTTAATATGATTAAAGTTGTAATTTATATTCGAAATAAATGTAATCTCATTTGATGAGACCCGCTTGTAATTCTTATAGATGAGATATGAAGTTGAGTGGGAGCCCAAATGCAACTTGGATGTTGGTTCGAGTGGGAGCCAATATATGTATGTTGCAATGGTTCAAGAAGGAATTCTTGAAAGTGTTCGAGAAGAAGTTCTTGAAGTGCCGATAAAGAGAATACTTGAATCATTCAAGATGGAATATTAGAAGCTTCAAGAAAGAGTTCTTGAAGGCTTGAAGACTAGTTTATCTTAATTAAAGTTTGTTTAATTAAGTTTAGGAGGCCATACTAGGGGTTTTATGTTTATGCTTTGAATGGTTCTTAGCATGTTTTAATTGTTTATTATGATTTTCATGCTTGAGTCACAAGTTTCACCTAGAATCGCATGTTTAGGATAATAAATATGTACTCTCTAAAATTTGGACATATAATTGCTCACCTTGACTACCACCACTTGGATCATGGGCGGTCATTGCCAAAGCAAGTCATCCATGGATCGATAACAAGTTGGGTGGAAGCCAGATGTGTCTATAATGGCGGGCTAGAGGGTCTAGAGTCATGAGCAATAGACAGAGGTGATGTATAAGATACACACACTCTCGCCAAGAACCGTTTAGAACGACTGATCATGAGATGATCTACCTTAGGCGGTCTGACATGAGGTTTGTTTGGGCCAAAGCTCACTCGATGTCGATTTGTGCCTGTTGGGTCTTGGTTACATTGAAACACTAATTGAGAGTTAAGTGTGTTTTAATGTTGAAATTACAATCGGTTTAATTTCCAGAGTTTATTAATGTTTAAATCCTAATTGAATTGTTTTGGGTTGTAGATTCATAATGTCTGTTGATTCATAATTGAATCGTTTTGGCAAGCTCAAGATCTCTAAGTGAACACTTTCCTAGAGTACCTAACAAGCTTGCAGCTTGAGAAATGGATTTTTTTTTTTTTTTGGATCATGTACATATGTGATTGAATATATCCTAAATGTCTCTACTTTTGGGTATTGGATACCCACTTAAATCTCACATTTGTTGAAATGTGCAGGATGAAAGCTGAAAAGTGGATGGAACAGCAAGGATAGGAATTGATCTTGGCATGAGAGACAAGCAAGTAGTTGCTGGTTTATGCTTTAAGATTTTGGTTTGTGAATGCTAGCGTAAGGCTGTTGCGCAGGCTCAAGATCTCTAAGTGAAGGCTTGCCCAGAGTACCTGACAAGCTTGGAGCTTGAGAAATGAAATTTTTTTTTTTTTGTATCAGGTACATATGTGATTGAATATATCCTAAATGTCTCTACTTTTAGGTATTGGATACCAACTTAAATCTCACATTTGTTTAAATCTACAGGATGGAAGCTGAAAAGTGGATGAGACAGCAAGGATAGTAATTAATCTTTGCATGAGAGACAAGCAAGTAGTTGCTCGTTTATGCTTTAAGATTTTGGTTTATCTTTTCCTTCCAAATGAATACTTGAACTCAATAGTTGCTAGTTTATGTAATTGATCAGAAATTAGATTTGGGTTTTGGGTTTTGGAATGGATGCTTATTCCTTTTGAAATTGTAAAGGTGATGCTTTAATTTTCTAAGGAATGAAGCTATTATGATACTAGTATTTGTTGAGTGACTAGTATATTTTGGGTTAAGATAAACATATTCATCACATTAAATGCAAAATAGTTGACTGTATGACTCAAACAATCGGATTTTTGGTTTTCCTCTTAAGTCATTTTAATCCGAACAGGCATCCATATGCTGCTTTGAGCAGGCATTTTGGATTAGTTGGCTTTGAAACACCAAGTGTTTGCAAAGTATATCTGATTGGGCAATGAGTTTATCACTTTTTCATTTGATTTGGACAGCGGGCTAGTAAAGGGTTTATGGCTTGTACATATGTGATGTATTTGGCTATACTAGAGACTAGTACCAAAATGGGCGATAATACTTCATTATGTTGTATGACAATTCTAGTGGACATGGTTATGTCACTTAATGTGTCATGATTTGGAATCCTTTAAAAAGTTTAAAGATTTCCTAAATGAAGTTTGTGAACTGCTTAGTGAGATAAACTAAAGCCCTTTCGTGTGAGACAGTGCTGAAGTACGTTTCAATCTAAAAGTTCAGTTTTCATCGAAGAGATTGTGAAATCATTTCATGAGCCTCATTCCTTCAAGAACACCATAGTTGATGGTAAGTATGAAAAGGAAAGGAATCATACTCTACTAGTCAAAGTCTTCTGTTTGCTTTTAAGGGCATGTTCTTGATAATTGGCTATCTGTTCTAACCTTTTCTATCTTCAAAGCTACTAGAAAGACATCGTATCGGATATGGAAAGGAACTGTTCCTTGTCTGTTGACAGACCTAAAACGTATAAGGTATTTGTGTATCGCAAGTTTACGGGTCTATGTAGTAATAAAAATATCGTTCTCTCTCTGGGATTTGTGTTCAACTACGCACTAAACTAGTTCACTACAAAGGATGCTAGGTCGATTAAAGGGTTGTAGGTAATGATTCAAATAATTAACTAGGGAAGCAGGAAATTAAAGGATTCAACCCAATAATTAAAAGAGTTTAGGGGAGTCTACTCTAGTCAATCAATTAACTAATCAACAATCTTGGTGTAAATTGATAAAAGGATAATTCGGAGTCTATAATCTTTCTAGGCCCTTTCACAGCAATCTTCCGATTCGAAGTGAGTTACAGTGATTAAGCTAAACATTATTTCTAACTATTTAATCTAATCAAAGATAAGAACTGATTATAATCGACCCTAGGCAAGAATCATTATTTCTAACTATTTTCTACGCCTATTCAATCTACGTCTTTCCAATTCAAGACTCAAACTTTCGTTATGTTTTCAAGAATCTAATACCAAGTAAAAGGCCGTTAGCCAGATTTTACTATGAGAGACAAATTACGAAGATTAAACAAATAAAATGAATAAATTCACACCGAGACTGTATTCATAATCAATTAAAACACATCGAGTTTATCCCCCAAACAAAGGGATTTAGCTACTCATGATAATAACTAAGAAGAAAATAGTAAAAACTGAACAACTAAGCATAAAGTAAAGAGAATTTAAACCAAGCGTCCGAGTCGTCGAATTCGATCTCTTCGTGTCACTCGATTCGATCTTCTTCTTCTCCTCTTTTGTTCCTAATCTACTGGAACGGCTCCCCGAAGGGAGGAAAATACAAAGGAAACCCTATACTAAACGGCGGAAATAAAACTCTGAATAGTCAATGATGTCCCAAACTGAATGGCAAAGAAGTCCTTTTATAATGCACGATTAGGGCACAAAACGCTGGCAGTGCTTTCAAAACGCTGGCAGCGTTTAGTTCAAAAAGAATGTTCTCCGTGCCTTGGCGCTGGTAGCGTTTTAAAAACGCTGGCAGTGCTTCACAACTTCTTCAGCATCGAAGTTACTGGAGGAGGCATTGGCAGCGTTTTAAAAACGCTGGCAACCTTTTGTTGTTCCGTCCAAATTTGGGCCTGGCCTTGGTAGTTGTGGGCCACTTCTTCTTCCTTTTCTTCTTCTCATCAACTGTCTTTTTATTTTCTTGTGAATTTTTCCATTTTTCCTTGAATTTCCATACTTTTTGTTGTACTTCCGATATTTCTTGCAAAATATACCAATCTCGCGACCAAGTGAAGAAATCACAGAAATTGATATAAAAATACGGAATTTCGGATATAAAAAGCATGAAATAGATATGTTTTGAGCCCTAAAAACAGTATAAAAAAATCACTTATCAAATTCCCCCATGCTTAGCTCTTCTTGTTCCCAAGCAAGTAAGAATTGAAAACAAGAGGATAAGGGCTCAAACAGGGAAAACAGGATTTAGGAAGAAAGAGAAGCCGAAAGAGTTTTCGATATGGTTTAAAAGAACAAACTTTAACACCCCCTCAGGCTAACCATTCGAACATATCTATCCAACAAGCAATCACTATGATTAGTCTGGACAAGAACAAAACTCAGTTCAAAAGAGAATGGAAGAAGTTTTCGAAACCAAAAGAAGAGAACAAGTACTTCACATGTACAAATCCGCCAACAATCTCAAGAATAATGCAAATATGCGCGGTTAGTTATTGACGTAAGTCAGCCAAAAAGAGCAAATCTCACATAGGAAAAGAATAAGCACTCTCAAACACTCAAATTTGAATATGTATGTGGGTTTTTCTCATACTCAGATCAAAAGAGACAGTCTACCACAAGCTTGGTGAGAATCTCGCTCTCCACTACTCGAATGCAATACACAAGTGACAATCAAAAGGACTTTTCAGGGTTGTAAACAGGCTTAGGCTAGGGGAAAGGAGCGGTAAAATTTAGGAATGAGGAGTTAAGAGCCATGCTTGGATTGATTTTCAACGAGTATATCACTCTCAACTCTCCTTCTTGCTTAATGTATGCAAGGAACTCACTTTTCATCCTCAGCAATAACAAACATCTCAACTGAATACAACCAGGTCAAAACTTTCAGAACTTCAAATTGAATCTCCCTAATCACCCTTTTCTTTTTGGAACTCTTTTTTTCTGTTTTTTTTTTTTTAATTTGTAGCTCTTTTTTTTTGGTGGGTGATCGGGGAGAAGAAAATCATGGAATTACAACTTCGACCTCGATATAATGTAGAATAACATAACCAAAACACTGACTATTCAAAAGGTGGGAATCTATCCTTCTCCCAAATTGTAATAATGAGCATAATCTCCCCCAAATTCCATATTTCGTTAAAAAACACACCAAACCAATTGTTCCTTCCAAAAAAAAACAACAAACTCTCACTCAACCAAGCAAGGGAAAGGATAGGAATCATTATAGGCCAAGGCTTGTATTGTTAGAGTTCAATCATAAAATAAGGGTAAACAAAGGCCAGGTGGGGCAAAAAGAACGGTAAATATAATGTAAGGGAGGCTCTTTGGCTATGTAGTTTAACAAAATGAAAATGAATGCCTTAATCACTTTGTCACAGCGTGCAATGCAAATATGTAGTCTCAAGCAAGTCGCAAAGCAAGTTCTAGAGCTGCAACTAATAGCGGAGTCACTTAGGAAATCAAGGAATTGATAAAAATGATCAATTCATAATTTAGGCAATGTGGACTCACGGGATGGGGCTCAATCAACCAAACTTAGCCCAAAGATTTGCGGCACGCATATTTATACTTTCTAAGATAGTCAAAGCAGTCGAATACAACTTTCATAGCTTGACTCAAAATCAGAAGATTTGAAGGAAAAGGTTTCAAAAACTTTTGAGTTCTCATCCAGACTTTTCTAAGCGAAAGCAAGTTAAACTGAAAGTAAGAAAGGTTTACAAATCATCACCGAAGGTGTTTCCGATTTTAATCCTATTCTTGTCCTATATTTATTTATTTTTTTTGGTTTTTCTAGTCTTTTCTGATTTTTTTGGTCTTTTTTCAACTTTTCTGATTTTTTTCTTATTGGATTTTGAATAAGGTGAATGCGAAAGAAAAGAAAAAGAAATAGAAAACAAACTAAAAAAAGAAAGAAAAGAAAAATCTAACATGCTCTAACTAATGCAATCTAGGTGAATGCAATCCTAAAACTAGAAGAAAAAAGATGAGCAAACTTAGAAAGGAAAACAAGAAACAACTAAGAAAATCACACAAGAAAATAAGAACAGTCAAACTACAAACTACAAAGCATACTAAAATAAGAACAATCCAACAAAAGAAACACACTATAAACAAGAAACAGTCAAACTACAAACTACAAAGCATACTAAAATAAGAACAATCCAACAAAAGAAACACACTATAAACAAGAAAATCACACTAAAAATTGAAAAATAAGCATGAAACAAGAAAAGAAAGACGAAAATAAAAGAAAAATCAGAGAAGTAAGAAGAAATATTCACAAATTGAGATATAACCCACCCATGCTTAAACACTGCATTGTCCTCAATGCAGAAGAGAATGGTGGAAAGGATCATTTGCGCACGTCCCAACAACAACAAAACATCATCAAGCATGCCACAATTCCTCAAGAAATTCTCACTCAAATATTTAGTAGGTGTCAAAGCTCTTTTAGAAAGAGAATCATACCTTGCTTTGACATCCCTTTCGAAATTGAAACGGTTGGAGCTGCTTGAATCCTGGGATGGGGTAGCTTTTTGTTTTCCCTTCTCCGCAGCTGTAGCTTTCCTTTTTCGGCTTCCCTCGGCTCCATCATTGCCAGGATCACCAACCGTGAAACTTCGGTTCTTAGTTTTAACCAGCTAAACATCAAATTGAATGTGGGTGTTCAAGCATAATAATTGGTCATACTAAGATACCTCCATGCTTGCTTGATACTTAGAGGGTACCAACACAAGTTCAAGCAAGCACTAAAGCAAACTAGAGTAGACTTACTTAAATACCAATCACATATAACTCGAAATTTAAACCCAAATTTCATCTCTTTACGCTCATTTTAAACAATGTCATAGATTTCACGCACCAAAGCAACAAAAATATGATTTTTGATTAAACTTACTCATCCTAGACAAGTCACTAGCATAAAAAAACAAACTCAAGTATCGCGACATCCTAGAGCAAGAACGACGGTTTACTGAATAAATTCAACAAGTAGCTTGAGAAATTATGCATAATGACACCACAAAACACTAGCGATTGACTAAGAGAGGTGAAGTGAAATTATAACAAAGTGTAAACGAGTTCAAGGGTGACTCTCAACAAGAACTACCACCATTGACAATGTGTTCAAACCTGGAATTTTCACTTAGCTACATTTAAAACAAATCCAAAACAATCCATATTCCTCCCTTACATGTACATTATCATTCAAAATTTTCATCTCAAACACCCACTCTACTACTCAAAGACAGAGTATAATCCAACTCTATACTCCCAAAACAGAGATTTAACATGTTCAAACATTCAACTTTCAAAATTCATATCATTCACCTCTAAATACAACAACATTACTTCCACATTGCATAATAATCAATGAAGAGACCAACTTTTCCAAATAGTTACTAGCTAGTATCAAAAATTACTTAAGTAGTGCACCAAACCTAAGCATGATATATGGTGAATTCAAACAAAATTTACAAGTATAACTCATGCAAATTGCATAAACTCACCAAGAAATACTAGCTAATAACGATGGAGGTGAGAGATAAGTTAGAATCATATCTTGAATTTGTTGATGGCAAGAAGAAGATGAAATTGCAAGTGAAACAGAAAACTAAATTTGAGACCTAGGGTGTTAGGTGAGAGGGATGGTGCGTGGGAGAGCAAGGACAGGGAGAGTTTGAGTTGGGAGAGGGCACCGTTTGGGGTCTTTGGGGGTCGAGGGTTTTGGGAGAAAAAGAAGTGAAGTTGATTTTTTAATTTTGAAGGAAAGGGCCGACTAATATTAAGAGAGGCGGGCAAAAATTTCAACCTAGCCCAGAAGCGCTGCCATCGTTTTTAAAGCGCTAGCAACGTTTTGCAATTGACGCGTACCTGAACTTTCTGGGAGGCGCTGCCAGCGTTTTTAAAGCGTTAGCCGCATTTTTCCACCTGATGATCAATATTCAATTTTTGGCCTATTTTCGCTTTGTCTTGTCCCTTTTCTTTGTTTCCTTCTTACTTTCCCTACAATTTGACATACCAAAAATCCTACAAACATCTACCAACTCAAAAATTATTAGGTTAGATATAATAATTTCAATAATTAACAAAAATTTTGACTAAAACTTTAAAGAATAAATCAAATTTGCTAGAAAAATCAAAAGATTCAAACTACGTGGTTCACCCAATTTTTCAAGGATAGTCCTCTACGTATACCCAATAAGGATCAAGGGAGGGATCATAACCTCTAAAATTACCTAAGGACGACTCATCACTAATATTATTATTTTCATTACAAGAATTAACCTCATTCCCTAAATTAATTTGAATATCAAAAGTCTTTTCTTCAGGTATGGGTTCCTCAAAGGTTTCTGGTAAAACTGAAGGCAGTTAAAAATGAATAGAAACATGAAATAAATCATTGGTATTAGAGAGTACAATATTATCAGGGTCCTTGCTTGAAAAATTCAATTCACTATTAACCTTCTCAATTGGTTCCTCACTAATAATATCAACTGAATCATGATGAATACTATCTTCACACCTACCATCTAACCCAGAATCTCACTCACCTCAAACCCCGTCGACTGAGAAAAAGGTAAGGGAGTATCATGAAAATCAAGAACACCATCAGTAGTGTTTTCAGGTAAACTAGGATAAGAAGAAACATCGAGACTGACTTCTAAAGGAGAGGGGGACTTACTATCATCACATATTCCATCATTAAAATTAGAACTAGGTTCATTGGCTTGTAACAAGTCCATCAAGTCAGCAAATGAGCAGCACTAAGGCAAGCAGAATCATCATGCTCAGAAGAATGACATAAAGTGCAAATAGTTGAATTACGAGATTGCATATAGGAATCAGCATGAGAAGCACAAGGATCGGGTACTCTGATAGATAATTAGAAATTTCAAAATTATAGGTGTCTTGGGCTAGTAATTCAAGTAATTTCATAGCTTCATCAAAGGGTTTATCACGAAGACCTAAATAATTCAGAAGATTACGGGTTTTTGCATTCACACCTTCAAAAACAATATCAAGAATTTCAGGTTCTCCTAACGTGATATAATCTGGAATGGGAGCGGCAATTAGTCGCTCAAAAAATCGCCAAAATAATTCATGTTTATATTGAGAATCACAAAGAATTGTCATAATTTTTCGATTTTAAAATTTTTCAATTTTTTATTTGATTTTTAGGGTTTAAAGAAATGCAATAAAAACCTAGTCAACCAGAGTGCGTTCGTCTAATGGCAGTTAGGGAAACAAGTCCCTGGCAATGGCGCCAAAAACATGACAGACCTAAAACGTATAAGGTGTCTGTGTACTGCAAGTGTAGGGGTATGTGTAATAATAAAAATATCGTTCTCTCTCAGGGACATGTGTTCAACTACGCACTAAACTAGTTCACTACAAAGGATGCTAGGTCGATCAAAGGGTTGTGGGTAATGATTCAGATAATTAACTAGGGAAGCAGGAAATTAAAGGATTCAACCAAATAATTAAAAGAGTTTAGGGGAGTCCACTCTAGTCAATCAATTAACTAATCAACAATCTTGGTGTAAATTGATAAAAGGATAATTCGGAGTCTATCATCTTTCTAGGCCCTTTCACATCAATCTTTCGATTCGAAGTGAGTTACAGTGATTAAACTAAACATTATTTCTAACTATTTAATCTAATCAAAGATAAGAACTGATTATAATCGACCCTAGGCAAGAATCATTATTTCTAACTATTTTCTACGCCTATTCAATCTACGTCTATCCAATTCAAGACTCAAACTTTCGTCATGTTATCAAGAATCTAATACCAAGTAAAAGGCGGTTAGCAAGATTTTACTATGACTGACAAATTACAAAGATTAAACAAATAAAAGGAATAAATTCACACCGAGACTGTATTCATAATCAATTAAAACACATCGAGTTTATCCCCCAAACAAAGGGATTTAGCTACTCATGATATTAACTAAGAAGACAATAGTAAAAACTGAATAATTAAGCATAAAGTAAAGAGAATTTAGACCGAACATCCGAGTCGTCGAATTCGACCTCTTCATGTCACTCAATTCGATCTCCTTCTTCTCCGCTTTTGTTCCTAATCTACTGGAACGACTCCCCGAAGGGAGGAAAATACAAAGGAAACCCTATACTAAATGGCGGAAATAAAACTCTGAATAGTCAATGATGTCCCAAACTGAACGGTGAAGAAGTCCTTTTATAATGCACGATTAGGGTACAAAACGCTGGCAGTTCTTTGAAAACGCTGGCAGTGTCTAGTTCAAAAAGAATGTTCTCTGTGCCTTGGCGCTGGCAGTGTTTTAAAAACGCTGGCAGTGATTCACAACTTCTTCAGCATTGAAGTTACTGGAGGAGGCGCTGGCAGCGTTTTGCTGTTCCGTCCAAATTTGGGCGGGCCTTGGCTGTTTTGGGCCGCTTCTTCTTCATTTTCTTCTTCTCATCAACTTTCTTTTTATTTTCTTGTGAATTTTCCCATTTTTCCTTGAATTTCAATGCTTTTTGTTGTACTTCCAATATTTCCTGCAAAATATACCAATCTCACGACCAAGTGAAGAAATCACAGAATTTGATATAAAAATACGGAATTTCGGATGGATATAAAAAGCATGAAATAAATATGTTTTGAGCCCTAAAATTACTATATAAAAATCACTTATCATCTGTCTGTTTTGATTTGAACTTGCGAGAATCATAAATAGATTTGACATATTGGCTGTCTTGCACTCGTATCAAAGGTTTGTTCTTTATGGATTGTCCAAAAGGAACTAAAAGTTCTTCGTATGCATTCGTTCTTATCAAGATGTGTTTGTGCCTCCAAAGCTTTCTCATTAGAGACAGGGTGTATCTCTAAGAGAAAGAGTGGGAGAGTTTTTTGTGAACTTACTGAAGTTCACGAGTCACAAACTACTTCTCCTCTTCCTATCCATAACACCCTAGTACTCTCACTCAAAACACTTCCTGAAAGTCAGCAAGTGTGAGTTGAGATTCAAGTAGTCATGGTGTAGATGGATGAGGGTCAAAAGTGTTTGAGGATTAGACTCAAAGAGCAGAGATCTGGTTGAATGAAGAACTTATGGAAGAACCCTTTTGGTAGGTTGGGTAAACAGGTGCGTTAGCATAAGAGATGTGTTCATCTAGATGCTGACACATGTATATTACTTTTGGAAGAAATAAGTCTACCACCTACAAAGCAAGCTTTAAAAAACCGGATTCTATCAAATGACTTAGAGTCATATAATTCCAAAATGGATACCATGTAACACAACCAAGTTTTGAACTTGGAGGTCTTTCCTGAATACGTTAAAAGCCATCAGTAGACCAAATGGATCATTATTGTAATGGATGGTTATAAGGCATTACTGGTTGTTAGTGATCTACGTTTTCAGTGGTGACTTTAACCAGTAGTGGGCCCATAACCCACAGGTCCATTAGGATACTCCTGGCCATAACCACATAGTTAAATTGGCAAAAGGACTTTGAAACTTTATTTCATTGATTTAACTCCAGAAACCGGGAGTGTATAAGATACGTCCTAGAAGTTTTGAGGTTCCCAAAATTGTTGGGAAGATCCTCAAGCTGAGAAGGTCAGTTGTGATCGTTAACATGGGCATGGAGTAAAAAGATTAACAGTTGATTAAGTGATCAAAAGAGTTTGATCTCCTAAAGAATCCAAATATTCTTGAAGCTGCAAGAAATTCAGTGGGAGTTAGTTGTCCTGTTTGGTCCAGTATGTGTTGACATACTTCAAGTTGAAAATGATCTTTCTAATCTAATGCTCTAAGGCAGAAGGTACAGAGATTTTCATATTTGAAAAGACCTCGATAGTGCTCAATATAATCTTGGAGTTAAGGTCTATATAGACAGATCAATGTGTTTAGTTAGTTGAAAGCAAATTATCTTGAGTATGGAAAGACAAGTTTCAATTAGATTGAAACGTTGTTCTAAAGTGCTTATCACACTCAAGAGTGTAATAAAACTAAAGAGACGTCTTTGGTTTTTATAGGAAGGTCAAATGAAAAATGTGTAAAGTATGCAAAGAGTTACACCTGTACTTGACAGATAATAGATAGTGATGGTTACCAGAATCAGTCTGGTCACGACCATATAAAGAGGTTGTAACTTGAAAGAGTTCCAAGTAAGACTCCTCTTGGGGAAATATATTTTAAGTCTAAGTACATCTCGGCTTGTTTGAGAAGCCACCTTGGAGACTGTGTGGATGAAGGAGTTTATCAAAGAATTTGGCGTCTAGTGTTGCGCAGCGAAAGTTTGGTTATCTTTTTAGGGGCCATTGCTCAAGCTAAACAGACGAGGACGCAGGACACGTTCGCACACGTTTGTCCCTTAGAAGTCGCATCACTCGAATCATGTTTGAGGTGAGTGATTAGTAGATGTGCAAGGTTCATTATAACATGATGTCACACTCTAAACACTTATTGTTTAGAAAGTTTAATGGTTAAGCTTATCTTAGCCTAACTTCACTTGACATAATAGTTATGTCAAGTTAATTGGTTTTAAGACGCATTAGAGAATGCGATAGGATTTGATATGCTTGTATAAACAGTTCATGAGTTGTGAACTCTAAAGGTTTTTATGTTTACGCTGTTTATGTTTATGCTTCTTATGTTTACGCTATTTCAAATGTTGTATTATTCATTAATTAAACTCTAAAGGTTCAATTCAATTAATATTTAGAATTGAACGAACGTCCAAAAGGTTAACTTGTTCCAAAATGGGAAGAACAGATGATGTCTGCTCTTATGAGGACCCATTCGGTGTAATTGCATACGCTAGACCTGGTCGAACGTCGGCCGAGTTCCTAGTTCGATCATCATGTTGAGAAAATGATGATTGAAATCAATTAGCATGTAGGATTGATGTGATGATCGACCGTTCATGATCATAGAGGCACTGTATATTAGGAATCAATAACATGGGTAAAATGTTAAAGAACATTTACTGAACTGACCTGTGGTGAGGAATTCTTTAGAATCATTGTAATGTTATAAGAATTGTCACCAACTCAAAGAAATTCCTGAATCCTGAGTTCTTTACATTTCTTACATGGTTCTGGATGACTTTGGAGCATGTCCGAAACCTTTCGTAATAGTAGGTGAAGTGGGCGGTGTCCGGGTTATCTTCGATTGTGTAGTGACTTGTAGTTGAACAAGATGGCATTGTCAGCCCTCCTTGAGGGATCACATGTCTCACAGGCCTCTCGATGAGTTTAAATTGGAAAGTGCCTGGCCAAGCCTGGATGAATCAACAATTGATCATCTGTTTTTCAAGTCTGACTCAGAGATCGAGAATCTTTCGGGATAAGCAAGGATCATTTTAGCTTACCTTATCCGAATCTGAGACATGAAGGAGAGTGTTTAGACCCGATTTTGTGTCTAAATACCGTCTAAATCATTAAGCTTTTGACTTGTTTCGTAGCTTGTTTCAATAACTTTTAATGTGTTTTGGTTACTTTTGTAGTTCCCGAAGTTTTAACTCAAAACGATTCCAAATGGGCCAATTTTGCACCAATCTTGGGAATCCTGAGATTCCCTAAGATTTCCCGAGCCTGGTCGTGTCAAAGGCAGCGGATTAGAAGGGTCGATCATGTCAAAGGCAGCGGAAGCGGAAGCAACAGTTGAAGAGCACCCTGAAGCATCTGGTGGCCGAGAGAGACCGTGGCCACGGTCACTCTGACCGTAGCAACGGTGTGATTGAGCCATGGCCTGAGGAAGAGACCTTGCCACCCGAGATAGACCGTGGTCACGGTCACTCTGAAAATAGCCACGGTGAGATCTCTACCCTGCCTAAGGAAGAAGATGGCCGAACAAGACCGTGGCCACGGTCTCCCATGACCGTAGCCATGGCGGTTCGAAGGAGCGAAAAGTTGTCAGCTCTAATCGCCTAGACCGTGCCCACGGTGCATGGGAACCGTGCCCACGGTGATGCGAAGCGAAGAGAAGAATCGCATGCCTTACGCAGGACCGTGACCACGCCACCTTGACCTTGCCCACGGTCCCCTGCGGAACAGTCTTGTCTGTTGTGTAAAATGATGAGTTTTGAGTAACAACCTTGATTACTATTTAATGTATTTAGGTCATTTTTAGCTAGACATCATCTAGACAGCAGCTTTTATCTATCTTTATGATACTTTAGCACTTTTTATCACATTTTAAGCCTTAGATTAGAGTGATTAAGGAAGATCTTTGCTGAGATTATTAGTTCTTGTATTGGATTCTCTTGATTATTATTGGAAGTTTGAAGATTATTCTCAACTTTGGAGCATTGGAGCTTTATTATTCTGAAGTTTTCTCCCTTGTCATCACAATCAATGAGCATTTCTTAACCTTTCTCTCTCTAATTTATTGCTTATTTACTAATCTCTGTTTTTGTTATTATTAATATTTTTGGTATTGTTGAATGTTTATTGTCATCTTATCTACTCTTTTAAGCATGAATGAAGTTGTTGATGTTATTATCATGATAGTTAGGATGTTTAGTGGCTAGAACCTTAATGGGTTAGGGAGATATTAAGGGTGTGAATGGGTGATTAGGTTTGGGTTAACAATATTAGTGAGCAACTAGTTAGGAAATCAACTTCCTAACCCTATCCTTCACTCAAGTGGGATGTATTTGGGTGCGAAAGCATCCCGAATACATCCAACGCTTGTTGGAAGGTAGGAATTAGGATAGTTAGTATTCTAGTTCGCGAAAGCGAATAGAAACTAATTAGGAAATTCCGTTCTATTAACTTTCTCGAGTCTGCCGATGGATTTTGGGAAGTTAATCCGGACTACCCTTGAAAGAGGAAGCTCGGTGGGTTTTTTCTTACCGAATTACCATTTGATTTCCCCTTCTAGTTACTCTCTTGTTGCGAGACCCATTTCCTCATCCCCGTTTGCATCCCGAAAGTCTCCCGACACCCATTATTTCACCTTTTTGACTGAACATAGTGTGTTTGTGTTGTTTTTACCCTAAATTCTATCATCCTTTCATGATCGTAAACCATACCTAGAGTCAACTAGTTGCAGCTAAGGCCCCTAGCTCCCTGTGGAAGAACGATAAAACCATGGTCTTACAAACCCTGTCACTAACAAAATGGCGCTGTTGCCGGGGAGCAAGCACACCTAGCTTAGCTCTTTGTCTTTAGGTTGTTTAAGATCATTTCGCTGCTAGAGATTTTGTTATCCTTGATTACTGGAAATTTGATTCTTCTGTTTGTTCCTTTTGTGCAGGCGGACTCGCTCTCGACGAGGCCAAACTCCTGTAACTCCACCGAACCCGAATCCGGAGAGTATTATTCGCCAAGCTAACGCCGACTCGGGACGAAGAAGACAACAAAGGGAGCGAGAGATGATTGAAATTCCAATGGCTAAAGGAGAGCAAGTTCCACCCCGTACCTTAGCATCATATTCCTTACCATCGTCGGGTACGGGAGGCGACCCCATCACATTAGCAGAATTACCACCGAATGCATTGTTCGAGTTAAAGCCATATTTGTTGGAGATATTTGAGAACACCCCGTACCATAGAGGAGAGCATGAAAATCCTATTGACCATAATAACAGATTCGAACAACGCATTGGCTTGGTACAAGTGAATGGAGTTTCCGCCGAATACATGAAGCTGAAGTTTTTCCCTCTTACTTTGAAAGGGAATGCACTATTATGGCTTAACACGTGTCCGCCCGGAACTTATTCAACATGGGATGCCCTTAGCCGCGACTTTCTTCAAAGGTTTTTCCTCAATGATGAGACATGTCGGTTGAGGCAAGCCATCATGAGCTTCAAGCAAGAGCCCGATAAGTCATTATTCGAAGCATGGGGGAGATTCAAAGGTCTCCAACGGAGGTCTCCACACCATAATCTTGAGGATTGGTTATTATTGCATCACTTCTATTCCACTGAGTAGCTCTTTGCGAGAATCCATCGATCATGCATCGGGGGGCATGTTCCTCAAGCAAACGTATTTCTTCACGAGTTATCTCAAAACTCTCCTCATTGGGGAGGCGGTCGTGGTCCAAGAGATGGTCCTCCTCTAGAAAGCAATCCTACTATTAAATTTCTCATGAATGTCGTTCTTGAGATGCAACAAAAGGCAGCTTTGGAGGAAACCACAAGGCAAGTAAAGGCGGCCCAAGAAGTACCTATACTTATTCCGGATGCCCGAGTCTTGGTATGTGAATTTTGTGAAGGGCCACATTCTTTGAAGCGATGTGAAGAGTATCAAATCGAGCAAGTCCAAGCCATCTATCCCAACAATAACCTCTCCTATACCAATCAAACCCCCATTCGTCCTCGTGGGAATTACGCCTATAACCAACAAGCTCCACTAAACCAAATCAAAATTACGCCTAAACCCACCCCCCGGTTTCCCAAATCAAAATTGCCGCCAATACCACCAAAACCACCACCAAAAAATCCTCACCAAGGTCAATCTTCCCAAGCACCCAAACCACCACAACAAGAAACCCTTGACCAAACCCTTCAAAAGTTGGCCTTATCTCAAGAAAAGATAGCCTTATCTCAAGAAAAGATGGCCTTAGATCGAGAAAAAGACCAAACTCGCATTAAGCACCTCGAGTTATTATTGGCTCAATTGGCACAACAATCTCAACCTATCCAATCTTTGCCTAGCCAACCCCAACCTAACCCGAAGGGACAACTTAATGATATTACATTGAGGAGTGGACAGGAGATTGAAGGCCCTAGGATGGTGGGAGAGGAAGTCTTGGGTGACAAAGAGGGTGATGTGGTGGATGTCTCGGAGGAGGAAGATTTGATGGAGAAGTGGGAAAGTGAGTTAGTCATGGGTGAGGAAGTTGAGGGAGTACATGAGGATGAATTGGAAGAATCTAGTAAAGAAAGAGAGGAGATGGAGAAGTTAAGGAAAGGGAAAGGAAAGATGGTGGAAGAAGAACCAATCCAAACTATTGAGAAGCCAAAGCTACCGCCGGTTCCTTTTCCCGAGCGGTTAGCAAAGCCGAAATCGGATGCAAAGTTTTCAAAATTCATTGAGATGCTCAAGAAGCTTCAAGTGAACATTCCATTTCTTCATGCCATTTCTGAAGTCCTGTCCTTCAAGAAGCATTTGAAGGAGCTTCTCACGAGCAAGAGGAGGATTCAAGAGAAATCTATGATCCATTTAACAGCGGATTGTAGTGCAATTATCGATAACAAATCACCGGAGAAGTTAGCCGACCCCGGAAGTTTTTCTACTCCATGCACCATTAGTGATATGCGGATTGGTCGTGCCCTTTGTGATCTAGGAGCAAGTGTAAGCGTCATGCCTTATTCGATTCGCAAGAAGTTGAATCTCGACGATCTAGCTCCTACAACAATCAACCTCCAATTGGCCGACCGTTAAGTGCGTAGACCTTTGGGAATATTGGAAGACATCCCGGTCCAAGTGGGGCGCTTTTTGATTCCTTGTGATTTTGTGATCTTGGAGATAGAGGAAGACAACAACATCCCTATTATTTTGGGAAGGCGGTTCCTTGCTACGGCGGGAGCAATTATCGATGTGAAGAATGGAAGCATGTCGTTGAATGTCGGGAATGAAAGCATCATTTTTCAACTTGAGGGGTCATTGAAAGGTCCTTCGTATGGAGACTCATGCTATGCTATTGATATGATGGAGTTTCTTGTTAATGAGTATATTGAGGACTCCCATTTTCTTGAATCTATTTGCGACGATCCCTTCGGAGCTTGCTTATTGGAGTCTTTCCAATTTGAGACCAACGGCACCGATATTACTTTCTTCACCAACCTTCTTGACTCATCACTCATGCATGAGGAGATTATTATTGATGAGCCTTATATGGAGTACATGGAGATTCAAGATGCGATCTACAAAGGTATGTCTTCCTCTCAAATTCAATCTTCTACTCCTTTAGAGCTTAAAGCTTTACCCCCTTCCTTCCAATATGCTTTCTTGGATGATAAAAAATCTTATTCTCTCATTGTGAATGCGAATTTGAATGATTTTGAATTGTCCAAGTTGCTTGATTTGCTTAGAAAACATAAGGGTGCATTAGGCAATAAAATAGAAGATTTGAAAGGTTTATCCCCTTCCATATGCATGCATTCGATTGATTTACTAGAAGATGCCAAGTCTACTAGGCAACCCCAACGTCGTTTAAATCCCAACATGCAAGAAGTGGTTAAAAAGGAAGTAGTAAAATTGCTAACTACTGGGATCATCTTCCCCATCGCAAATAGCGAATGGGTAAGCCCGGTTCAGTGTGTAACCAAGAAGGGTTGAATGACCGTAATTGAAAAAGACAAGAAAGAACTAGTTAGTACCCGGACCGTCACCGGTTGGCGGATGTGTATCGATTACCACCAATTAAACAAAGTAACAAAGAAGGACCATTTTCCCCTTCCCTTTATTGACCAGATGTTAGAGCGGTTGGCGGGCCACTCGCATTTTTGCTTTTTGGATGGGTACTCGGGGTTCTTTCAAATTTCAATCCACCCCTCACATCAAGAAAAAACCACCTTCACTTGCCCATACGGGACATTTGCTTATCGTCGCATGCCATTTGGTTTATGTAATGCCCCTGGGATTTTTCAACGTTGTATGATGGCTATTTTTAGCGATTTCATTGAAATATGCACGGAAGTTTTATGGATGATTTTTCTGTGTACGGTAATTCTTTCGATGACTGTTTGCTAAATCTGGAGAAAGTGTTAACTCGTTGTGAGGAAGTGGATCTGGTTCTGAATTGGGAGAAATGCCACTTCATGGTGGAACAAGGTATCGTTCTGGGTCACTTAATCTCTTCTAAGGGCATCGAAGTGGATAGGGCTTGACCTCTAACTGATCTCTTTTGCAAAGGTGCCCCTTTCACTTTCACTGATGAGTACCTTGAGTCATTTTATAGGTTGAAGCAGGCTTTGATTTCCGCTCCGGTAGTTCAACCTCTGGATTGGACGCTACCCTTCGAGATTATGGCCGACGCGAGTGACTTCGCCGTGGGAGCGTGTTTGACCCAAACAATAGACAAGAAGCCAAGGGTCATCTATTACGCAAGCCATGCGCTTGATAGCGCCCAAAGGAACTACACTACCACGGAAAAGGAGCTTTTAGCGATCGTTTTTGCGCTCAACAAATTCCGGCAATACCTCATGTTCTCTAAGGTGGTAGTCTACACGGATCATACCGCTATTAAATACTTGATGGGAAAGAAGAAGACAAAACCGAGACTTATACGGTGGGTCTTGCTTATGCAAGAATTTGATTTGGAAATCCGCGACAAGGCAGGCACGAAGAATGTCGTAGCCGATCACCTCTGGAGGATTCTTATCGATTGGAAGACACCCAACCGATTGTAGATGCTTTCCTGGACGAGCGACTCTTGGCTATCAACTCTCATCCTTGGTATGCGGATATTGTGAATTATTTGGCGAGCGAAGTGATCGCTCACCACTTGAACCATCATCAATAGAAGAAATTCCTCCACGACATGAAGCATTACTTTTGGGATGACCCTTTCCTTTTCCGCCTTTGCAATTACGGGATGTACCGACGATGTATTCCCGAGAGTGAAGTGCAATCTATCTTGACCCATTGTCACGAATTTCCAGTGGGAGGTCACGGTGGCCCCCAAAAGACGGCAGTGAGGGTTTTACAAACCGGCTATTGGTGGCCAACTCTTTTCCGTGACGCTCACTTGCATGTCAAGCAGTCTGATAGGTGTCAAAGGTCCGGTAACATCTCCCGGAAGAATGAAGCGCCATTGAACTATATTCTTGAGGTGGAAGCTTTCGATGTGTGGGGATTGGACTTCATGGGTCCTTTCCCGTCGTCATGTGGTTTCCAATACATCCTAGTGGTGGTGGACTATGTCACAAAGTGGGTTGAAGCCATACCATGTGTAAGGTGCGATGGGAAGTCCGTTTCGAAATTCTTGTAAAAGACCCTATTCCCAAGATTTGGCATTCCACGGGTCATCATTAGTGTCAACGGTTCCTATTTCATCGAAAAGAGATTTGAGTCTCTCTTGGCGAAGTACGGCATCAAGCATAAGAAGGGACTCCCTTACCATCCACAAACACAAGGTCAAGTTGAAATCTCAAACCGTGCCATCAAGGAGATCTTAGAGAAGACGGTTAGCTCTTTAAGGAAAGATTGGGCAGAAAAATTGGATGAAGTCTTGTGGCCATACCGCATCGCTTTCAAGACACCGATCGGTACTACTCCTTACCGTCTTGTCTATGGGAAGACGTGTCACTTCCCCGTAGAACTTGAGCACAAAACCATGTGGGCAATCAAGAAGTTGAATTTCGATCTCAAGGCGGCCGGAGGTAGTCGGTTATTTCAATTAGAAGAACTTGAGGAGTTTATGCGTCATGCATATGAGAACAACAAGATCTACAAGGAGAGAACAAAAGCATGGCATGACAAGAGGTTGAACCGACGCGAGTTTGTGGTAGGCGATAGGGTTCTCATCTTCAACTCAAGGCTGAAGTTATTCTCTGGGAAATTGAGATCAAGATGGTCCGGGCCATTTGAAATTGTGAGAATTCTTCCCGCCGGAGTGGTTGAATTGAGAGATGCACAACGAATGTGTTTCAAAGTGAACTCATCGAAACTCAAACCATACATCATGGGCGAGGAATATGTCGGGATAATTGTGGCATACCTCGCGGATTTTGACGATTGAAAAGCATCGGGATAGGTCAAGCTAGGACCTACAAAACAAGCACCCGGGAGAGGTATGGACTACTTCCCCCTCTTTTAGTGTTTTCTTTCAATTTTTAGTTCTTTCATTTTTTATTTCCGTTGTTTTAGTGTTTTCCTTCTTCCTTTGTTTTATCTTAGAGAGAAAAAAAATTGAGAAAAAAATTGAAAAATTTGAAAAGTTTGAAAAGAAGAAAAATCGAGAGTGCTTCTATGAGGGTCGGGACTTGAAAGTGTTTTTGAGTGTTGGGAATGTGTGCTTGAATGATAATTGATCGAAAAAGAAAAGGGAATGGATGACAAGAGGGTAAATTTTAGGACTTTACATTTTTTCTCCGAGTTTTGAGCCTTGTAGGTGCTGTGGATGGACCGAAAGGGACCATGCCCACGGTCACCTGGACCGTGCCCACGGTCAGAATTTACAAGCTACTCCCAGTTTTATCAGGCCAAAGTAGACCGTGACCACGGTGAGTTCCACCGTAGCCACGGTCTCGTTGCAGCTCATTCTTGAAAAAAATTTCTGCCTCGAAGTGGACCGTGACCACGATGTATTCACCGTAGCCACGGTCTCCGCCCTGCTTTTTCTCTTCTTTTTCCCCTGTCCGAACAACACCGTGCCGACAGTCTGTCGAAAAGCTGCGAATATTTTCGGGAGTTCAATATCATTTTCCCTTTCAATTCCCTTCATTCCCTCACCTTCGAAAACCCACCTAAAACCCTAAACCACCGATTCCCTGCCAAGATTCGGCAAATCCATCACAAATTACTCCATTCTTCTCCATCTTCCCCTGCGAATCGTGCCCTAGATGTGCATCTCGCGAATTCTTTCGCCATTTTCGGGTCTTCTTCAAGCAAGATTATGGGCTTCTTGTTCCTAGTGGGGTTCGAAAATCATTCTCCACCTTCTCCAACACTTCAATCCAGGTATTCCTTGATTTATTGATGCTTAACACTCGATTTCTTGTTTATTTGGGTTGAATATTATGCAAATTTGTGCTCCGGATCTCTATCATGAGGAGACGGCAAAGGATGTTTTTTGTAAGCCGAGCATGGACTTTTTCATAAAAGTCATGGGATGGGAGGTCTTCGCCACAATCAACGAACCAATCATCGAGCAACCGGTGCTCGAATTCCTCAACTCTTTGGTGGTAAAGGAAGACGGCACATCCAACGCCTCTTTTTCATACATCGTGAACAAAAAGGAGGTTGAGTGTACGCTCAAAGACTTATGCAACGCTCTAGGCCTTCCCGAAGACGGCATTACCTATGGCGAGTGCATCAAATTCAATGAACAAGAAGTTATGCAAGCACTCACTTGCTGGAGGAGACGTTACCCGAAGATTTGATCTCAACGAGTAAAGTATTATTGCCCAAGCAACTCTAAGGCCAGAGATTTCTGTAATCTGAGCGTCCGCATCTTCCACCGCATCATTTCGAACTCTATTTTTTGCCGTGATGTCGGGCGTTCAAGCATCCGGAAAGACGACCTCTTCGTCCTCTACAATGCGATCAACGGTTGCTGGGTCAACACAGGCTCGTGCATCCTCCATTGCCTTCGGGAAATAAGCCTCGAAACCCGGAACATGACTATTGGTATGGGTCACATCATCACCCTTTTCCCCGAACCTATCGACGGTGTTCGCCTACGAAAGATGGAATTCTTGGAGAAACACAAGACGCGAACATTTTACCGTCACGAGAACGAACCCCATAGGGTCGTGATTCATTTGGGCGACGACAATGCCGAACAACGTCTAGATGTCTCCGACCAACGCAATTGGTTGTGTGGCCAACTTTTGGGGGTCGATTTGTGGTGGGTGGTCCCGGGGATCGAGCGGAGGAAGGTGATGGAGAAGAAGAGGATGAGGAAAAAGAAGAAAAGGGTGAACAAGCACAAGGAGATGAAGCCGAGCCGAGTCAACAACGGGACGCCGCTCTTGAGCGTATCAGCGAGCAACTCCAGGAGCTTCATGATGAGTTTCAAGTTCAACAGGAGCTCGTCCAAAACCAGCAACTCTTGATCGAAAACTTGCAAGGATTGATCGAGATCCAACAGGAGACGCTGGCTAGCATCCAATCGCAACTCCAACCCCGTTCTCCGCCGGGAGGGTCCGCTTGAGGACCGTTTGTAAGCACTCCACCCCCCAACCGACCATTATCATTGTTTTTATTTACTTTATTTCGTGAAGTATAAAGGTGGGGGAGTGCTTCTTCGGGGTTTTGGATGCGATGTCTGGTGGTTTTGGATTGTGGATCTCGCAGTTTCTTTTGGCATGTGTTAGCTATTTCTGGGATTGTTCGGTTAGGTTGCTCGGGTTTTTCCTTGTCTTGTTTGTCTTTCATGTATTGTCGGGTGGTCTTATGGTTGTTTGTCGGTTGTTTTTGTGGTTGGACTGTTGTTTAAGCATATGTCGTTTGTATTTTGGGCATTGATGGAATGTAACTGAATGTTTTTGTGATGAATGCAATGAATTAGATGTTTCGGTTAGTGCGTATCGAGTTTCACCCTTATTTCCCGCCTCAATGAGTGAGATTCGGGGATAAGGTAAGTCATTGGCAATGTATATATTTTCATATTTTCGTTTTTCATCTTTTCAATTCCTTTTCATAATCTTTTAAGTTAGTTTTTTTTCCTTTCTTTTGCTTCTGGTCTCGCATGCAAATTCCATAGTTATAAAGTCGTCTTTTACTCTAACATTGTTCTGACTCTCTTGAACGACGACTTCGGATCGATGATTTTAACGCTTATGAAGAGCTTGAGGTAATATCTTTCCACCTTACTCTTTTTATGTGAATTCTTATCATGATCCGTTGCATGCTTGTTTTTCTTTTGGGTGGCGAACCCCTTTGAGTGTCTGTGTTGGGAAATCTATTGTTGTTGGAGCCGTGTGGGCTCGGGTCGCCACCATTTCTACCTGCTAGTTATTTTAGTTTGTTTGTGTTTTGTAGGTTCTCTACCCTTTTCATGTGACACCTTCCCACAATGAGGACATTGTGGAGTTTAAGTGTGGGGGGGGGGAGATATTCTGTTTCAAAGGGTAGATCACCTAGTCGTTTTGTTCTTTGTTTCCTTAGTTTTTGCTTAAAATTTAAACATTTTCGTGTGAAAATGGAGAAAAAAAAGGGAGTGAAAACCTTTTCGTTTTTCTTTTTGTTTTGTTTTTGTTTTGCTTTGTTTCCTGGATCTCGTTATCAAAGTTGAGAAGTTGTTCTTAAACTTCTTTCTAAAACTAATCGGTTGGAGCATTTTCGACCCTAACTCGGGTTCTAGTCGAAACTTACCCTTAATAGACTCCCTTCATTAAGTATCTTGTGAAACTCCCGTTCCTTTCTCGTTTTGTTGGGAACCCGAAGATTCTAGGGGCTTGTAACTGAGTCTATTTTGTTTCTCGTTTAGCTAAAGCAAAAAGTGCAAAAAGAAAAGAAAGAAAAAAGAAAAGAAATAAGAAAGCTTTCATAAGATATAATAACCTGAATAAGTGGAGCGTGTCGCTGAAGACATTAACCACCATACACTTAGCCAACCTACACGGTCCCGGTATTCGTGGTACGGCACTGGAAACCCCTTAACCCTCCTCCTATATCTCTTTGCGACGGAGAGGCGTATGGAAAAGACCGTGTTGGGAGGGTATACCCCTTATATGGGCCGTCAAATTCCCGAAAGTAAGGCTAATACCGACTTTTAAAAACCAAAATGAAAAAAAAAGAGAAAAAGAAGAAAGAAAAGAAAAGTTTTGCTTCTAAAAAGAGTGGGGCCTCCCCTTGCATCACCTGCGGCTCTCACCAAGCCAAGGGCGGCCAAATGCGAGGGAGGGCAACACTCCTCTCGGTTGTTTCGTTGTTTTCAAATTCAGACGCGAATTTTAGAGTCTTTTGGTTCCCGTTGAACCCTTGTTGTGCTTTTGCGGCGGGGTTTCACTTGTTACAAGGTGTAAGGAGTTGAAAATCTTCAAGATCGACCTTTTTCTGAGTTTGTGTTTGTGTGATGCTCCTAACGATTACTTTGGGAGGTTTAATCGCGTTTTCTTAATTTGGATTGCGAGATCTTGTGAATCAAAGCCCTTGCTTTTCGTTCTTTTTGTTTTCTTCGGTTTTGTTTTCACTTTCCCTCTCTCCTTTTTCTTTGGCTTTTGTGGGTACAGCCGCTACAAACCCTCATGAGTCCACCTCGTCCACCCGGGCTGCCGGGGGTTCAAAGGGCTTGGTGCATACGCTAAATGCACCCGTTTCTCTCCCACGACAGAGGAGTTAGTGTTAGTTAGTTAGTTTTTTTTGTTTTGTTTTGCTCGGGACGAGCAAAGGTTTAAGTGTGGGGGAGGGGTGTTTAGACCCGATTTCGTGTCTAAATACCATCTAAATCCTTAAGCTTTTGACTTGTTTCGTAGCTTGTTTTAATAACTTTTAATGTGTTTTGGTTATTTTTGTAGTTCCCGAAATTTTTACTCAAAACGATTCCAAATGGGCCAATTTTGCACCAATCTTGGGAATCCCGAGATTCCCTAAGATTTCCCGAGCCCTGGTGGTGTCAAAGGCAGCGGATTAGAAGGGTCGGTCATGTCAAAGGCAGCGGAAGTGGAAGCAACGGTTAAAGAGCACCCTGAACCATCTGGTGGCCGAGACAGACCGTGGCCACGGTGTGATTGAGCCATGGCCTGAGGAAGAGACCTTGCCACCCGAGATAGACCATCGCGGTAAGATCTCTACCCTGCCTAAGGAAGAAGCTGGCCGAACAAGACCGTGGCCACGGTCTCCCATGACCGTAGCCACGGCGGTACGAAGGAGCGAAAAGTTGTCAGCCCTAATCGCCTAGACCGTGCCCACGGTGCATGGGAACCGTGCCCACGGTGATGCGAAGCGAAGAGAAGAATCGCCTGCCTTACGCAGGACTGTCACCATGGTCACCTTGACCTTGCCCATGGTCCCCTGCGGGACAGTCTTGTCTATTGTGTAAAATGATGAGTTTTGAGTAACAACCTTGATTACTATTTAATGTATTTAGGTCATTTTTAGCTAGACATCATCTAGACAACAGCTTTTATCTATCTTTATGATACTTTAGCCCTTTTTATCACATTTTAAGCCTTAGATTAGAGTGATTAAGGAAGATCTTTGCTGAAATTATTAGTTTTTGTATTGGATTCTCTTGATTATTAATTGGAAGTTTGAAGATTATTCTCAACTTTGGAGCATTGGAGCTTTATTATTCTTAAGTTTTCTCCCTTGTCATTACAATCAATGAGCATTTCTTGACCTTTCTCTCTCTAATTTATTGCTTATTTACTAATATCTGTTTTTGTTATTATTGATATTGTTGGTATTGTTGAATGTTTATTGTCATCTTATCTACTCTTTTAAGTATGAATGAAGTTGTTGATGTTATTATCATGATAGTTAGGATGTTTAGTCGCTAGAACCTTAATGGGTTAGGGAGATATTAAGGGTGTGAATGGGTGATTAGGTTTGGGTTAACAATATTAGTGAGTAACTAGTTAGGAAATCAACTTCCTAACCCTATCCTTCCCTCAAGTGGGATGTATTTGGGTGCGAAAGCATCCCGAATACATCCAATGCTTGTTGGAAGGTAGGAATTAGGATAGTTAGTATTCTAATTCGCGAAAGCGAATAGAAACTAACTAGGAAATTTCGTTCTATTAACTTTCCCGAGTCTGTCGATGGATTTTGGGAAGTTAATCCGGACTATCTTTGAAAGAGGAAGCCGGTGGGTATTTTTCTAACGGAATTACCATTTGATTTCCCCTTCTAGTTACTCTCTTGTTGCGAAACCCATTTCCTCATCCCCGTTTGCATCCCGAAAGTCTCCCGACACCCATTGTTTCACCTTTTTTACTGAACATAGTGTGTTTGTGTTGTTTTTACCCTAAATTCTATCATCCTTTCATGATCATAAACCATACCTAGAGTCAACTAGTTGCAGCTAATGCCCCTAGCTCCCTGTGGAAGAGCGATAAAACCATGGTCTTACAAACCCTGTCACTAACAGAGACAAGGGAATTTTGTACTTTGAACACTTTGGGACAAGTAGGAGATTGTTGGGAGTGTCCCGACAATGTTCAAATACATCCGAGTAGTCAAGCCAACGTAGCACGGTGATTGATGTCTTTGCTAGAAGATCTCTTAACCGGTGATTGAATAGTTCAATCACAACCGTGATAGTTGGCCCCACAAGGTCACCCAAGCCAGTACCCTAAGGCAAGAGTATGTTAGAAAGAGGGTCGAATCCATAAGGGATTGAACCGGGGAGGCCATAATACCCTTAGAGGGTCAAAAGGGCGTAAAAGAGGAAGACCACATAGGTGGCAAGGGACACCACGATTCGTGGTGCCCTGCCACGGTCCGTGGTGCCCTTGGCACGTCCATGTTGCCTCCTGGGTTTGCAGAAGTGGTTCTGTGACTCAGCACGGTCAGTGGTGATGCCCAGGCACGCGTCCCACATCGGAAATGAAACCTCATTTCCCCCCCTCTCTCCTATATATATGAGTTCCCCTTTAGTGGAAAGCTTGTCTTTCCAATCCCAAGTGGCCATTTATAAAGGCTAGTCTCTATAATTGAGATTAAGGGATACCGGGAAAAGCTTTCTTAAGAATTCCTATTTCGCCCCAAATCGGGGTGATTCCCGAGAAACCGCCCTAAAAGGGAGGAAGGACGGGCCATATTTGATACGGTCCAACATACTCTTTTGACCTTGGTTTGACCAGAGTTGAAATGGTCTAGCAGCCGTGCCGAAAGGAGCTGCGTGGACCTTTGTGGAGGATTCCTATTTTAGAATTTTCTACTCGATGCCGGTGCGTTCAAGAGTACAAGGCCGACCGAGGCGTTTCTATTTGAGAGACCTGAGGTAATAACTAAGCCCCTGCTATTTAGTTTATGCTATTTATTGTTTTGGGTTACTTAGTTTAGATTAGGTGGGAATCCTAATAGTTATAGTTCCTATTTCGCCCCTAATCGGGGCGGTCCAGATTAGGATCGGGTCCACCTCGGGGTGGTTCCGGTTAGACCGGGCCCACCTCTTCATGTGGCTTAGATAGGTCTAAACCATCCTAACCCATCATTTTAACGGTCAAAGGTAGACATAAGTAAGTTCCATCTCATTTTCCTTGTAAACTGTTTTGTTTTCAAGGTGAAGAGATCGGTGAAAGGGATGAGCATTAGATGTGAGGACATGGAGTTTAGATAATACCTTACAATAAAGTTTAAGTCGTTGTTTCCTTTTTGAGAAAGAAATGTTTAGTAAAAGTTGTTAATGTTTGTTGAACCAAGGAGGTTTGTTTAACTCTTTGAATTTTGGTTGAGTTAAACTGTTTTGAATTGGTTTGAATTATCCTCTTCTCCCCCCTTAAACGTGTTGCAAATGAGTTTTTAATGGTTTTTAACGGTCAAGGGTAGACATTATTAAGTTTCATCTCATTTTCCTTGTAAACTGTTTTGTTTTTCAGGTGAAGAGATCGGTGAAAGGGAGAGGTACTGATGTGAGGACGCGGAGTTTAGATAATACCTTAGAATAAAGTTTTAGTCATTGTTTCCTTTTCGAGTTAGAAATGTTTAGTAAAAGTTTGTAATGTTTGTTGAACCAGGGAGGTTTGTTTAACTCTTTGAATAGTTGTTTTTCGTTTGGAATATTTTTCTTGCCTTGTATCTCCTCGGAGGTACAACAGTAACGACGAGGAGTTTTCTTAGCCATTCCGCTGTTAAAATCTAGTTTGGCCTTGACTTTTACATAATCAATTTGCGATTAGCTATTCATTGGAAAACTGTTTGAAACATCAGTTATTGTGAAAACTTAAGCAGATGAATTTGCCTTTATACTAATAGTAATAGTTTTTTACCCGTTCTTTCGAATGAGTGTTAATTTAGGTGCACGACTGTAATGCTAAAAAAATATGATAGAAATAAAAGTCAATTAATTTATGATTACCTTGAGGCTTTTGTCCTAGGGACTATGCATTTGAGCCGAATTGAGCAAAATCAGTCGAAAAGAGTTCGAGTTCGAGGACATCCGAGTCCCGTAGGATACTCGAGGCACCCTGAGCCAAGAATGAGGGAGGAATAATGACCAAGGTCAAGGAAACAATCAAAAGGAGACTCACAAGCAGCGTCACGGCCGTGACACACACTGTCACGCCCGTGACACCCTCATGGCTGACAAACAATTCCCAAGTAGAAGTGTCACAGCCGCGACACACACCGTCACACCCGTCACCCTTGAGAGAACCATCTTCCCCAGCAGTAGAGTCGCGGTCGCGACAATCAGTGTCACGGCCGTGACACCGCAAGCAAGAGAACTCCACAATCACCTTGTCGTGGCTATGGACATACTCAGTCGCGGTTGTGACACCTGAAGGGTCGAGACATCGCGACTGCGACATGAGACGTCACGCCCACAATTCACTACTCCGTAGAAAATTGAAAATCGCCCAGACAAAGCCGCCGTGGCCGTGACGCCCAGCGCCGTGCCTGCGATGCCTCTGCTGTAGCGCGTATTAAGAGCCAAAAAAACTATGTTTTATTTAATTAAGTGATTTGTATAAATATCTGCCTACTGTGATTAGGTCATTATCTAAGTTTTTATTATTCAAACCTGAGAGTAAATTTTAGTTTAGCCTTCCTCTCTCATTGTTAACACTTTCCCCAAATTAATCACTTTGATTCCTTTGAAGATCTTTATTGCTCTCTTTGAAGCTAATGCAAATTCATTGAAGTTTTCCCCCATTGATTCCTTCCACTTCTCAACTACAACGATTAACATTGGTAATTTCTTTTCTCTTCCTTTCAATACTTTGATTTGTGTTTAGGTTTTCATTAGGGTTTCGTATTAGAGTAATTGTTTTGTTTTGCTTTCCTGCATGTTTGTATCTATGTTTTAGGTTAACTCTGGAAATTGTGATTGTTGGATTAGAAAATATGAGTGGCTAAGTTCTTTTAGGGTTAGGGACTAATTAGGGCCCCTAATAGAGGATTAGGCTTGGATTAGTGGAATTAGGGTGATTAATGAGGTAATTAGTGATTCTCCATCTATTTCCACTCAATGTGGAGAATTTTGGTGTCACGAGGTTATAAATCCCTCCCCAAACATTGAGTTGGGAATCTAGGGTGGAGTAATTGGTTCCTAATCCGCACTGGCGTGAGATTTTAGAACTGATTAATTTGGATTGCATTCGAATACTATCAAGGACCGTCATACACGGGAGTGATGACTGGCCTTGGGAAGTATGCATCAACTTACCACTCGGAAGAGGGAAATTGATGCTAATTTATGCATGCGATCCTCACACTTGATAACCGAATACCGATAACTTCTAAAACCATGAAATCCGTGCGTAGTTCTTCACTAGGTTGGCCTGGTAATACCCTCGAGCCCTTGCTTTTCTATTTGATTAGTCCTTTCGCTTGAGATCAACACCTAAGCTTTGTTACCTAGAACCGTTCTGGAAACTGAATACCGAATTTGAACATTAGGGTCCCAACTCCTCGAGTCATAATGACTGTTGTCTTAGCTCGCTAAGAAAACGTTAAACTGGATACTAATCTGCATTCCAAATCATACATAATGGCGCTACGTCATCTTTTTGATGAATTAAAACCATAACAACTCGGTGGTGTATTGTTGTGGGAAAATAGATCGATAGTTGGCACTGTCAGTGTCTATGAAAATAATATGTATTATTAGTATCCAATACTGATGTATTTCAGCCCACGCCTAAAATAAATCCGCCTAGCCTAGGTCTCACTTTTGGGGACCCTAAGTTCATGGAAGGAAATGGAGACTCACATAGCCTTGGGCTCACCTATGGAGACCCAAGATTCATGGAGAACGATGGAGGACCAAGCCCAACTAAAGAGGCCCAACGTCACTTCCTCTCTAATGATGGAAAGCCAGCCACGCCAAGCCCAGTAAGGAAAGTCCAATTCAACTACAAGGATGTAGAACGAGCCCTAGAGGAAAGAATGAGTGTAGAGGCCCAAAGGCCTATCCATATTATGTACTCCTTATGGTAAGAGGACGTCCAAACGTCCTAAAGAAAAGTCCAGATCACGTCAAAGGCCCCAGTTCCAAGCCCAAAGTAAATTTCAAATCTCAGACCATTACAAGTTGAAGTTCACAGTTTTGACCATTTCAGTTCGGATTTCGCGGTTTGGCCTTTTGATGTATTTCTTTACATTTCTTGGTTTTTCTTTACATTTCTAGTTGTGTGAAGAGCCAAGTAATATATATAAACTTGGACACCAAGGAGTCTAGATTAGTCTAGAATGATCATGAATGATCTAGAATGTTCTAGAATGTTCTAGAAGGTGTGTGAGTCACATGTGGTGTGTGGTGTGATAGATTTGGCGCCAAGCTATGTAGTTCTAGATAAGGTTGGTTTATTTTGTAACTAATCCATCTTAGATTAGGAAAGCCAAGTCCTAAAAGGATTACTATCTTTTGTAACTAACTCCCCTTAGGATAAGGAGTCCTAATCCAAGGAGGAGATAGAGTAGTAGGCGTCTAGGAGTAGTAGTAGTAGAGTGGCATGCAGTCAAGCATAGAGTCCTAACATGTGTAGGACTTAGTTAGTATAAATAGCTAGGCTTGTATTCAGTCAAATGCATTAAACCTTGAATTATGAATACAATCAAGCTTTTAGCTTACCCCTTAAGTGTTTCGTGAGAACCTCGTTGATCTCTTTTATTGTATCTTGGTTTGGCAACCAAGTGGTGAGGAAGAGCTTGAACCCTAAACCTAGAAGGTGGTGTTTCTAGTCACAGCCTCTCAAAAGCTCTCTCCTCTCTCAAAGCTCAGGTCAACTCTCCCCTCTCCCAAATCTTTCACAAACGTCTCCCTCTCCCTCAAACCCTCATCAACGTCCCTCTCTCTCTAATCACTCACCCATACTCTCTCCCTCCTCCACAAAAGACCTCACGTCAATCCCAAAGCCCTCTCATACAAATTGTCCCTCCCTCTCATCCAACTCACAAAGATCCATACTTTCTCAAACCCTAATCCATACTCTCTTACAATTCATCCAAACTCCACAAAATCTTCCCCTATTCACATGAAGTATCCTTACCCTAACCCTAATTCACGTGAAGCACCCTATACTTAGATTGGTTGCACGTCACCTCTTTGATGTGTAATTGATCAAGCCCTAGTTTTGATCCCATTATACATCATAATTATGGTATCAGAGCTTAGGTTTCTCTTGTGCAACCCAAACACATTCCCATCCAACCCCATGTTCCCAAACACAATCCTTACTTTCTCAAACGCATCCCTAAACACGTTTTTCTCATTCATCCACCAACATGGCTCACGAGATGTTCCTTGTAAGGAGTGTTCTTAGTAACTCAATTGTTTCTGAAGATCAACAACAACGAGAGACCATCTTTCACTATCGATGTACTATCAAGGGAAAGGCCTGTTCTCTAATTGTAGATGGAGGAAGCAGCACCAATGTGGCGTCAACTACTATGGTGAACAAACTCCAACTGGAAACGAGTCCTCATCCAAAGCCATACACCATACAGTGGCTCAATCAGGGCGAAGATTTACAAGTGACTCAACGGTGTTTGGTAAGCTTTTCCATTGGCAAATTTTATAAAGATTCTCTATGGTGTGACGTTTTGCCTAGGGATGCTTGTCATATTCTGCTTGGAAGGTCGTGGTTATTTGACAGGAGTGTCATGCATGATGTAAGGGCTAATACATATACCTTCAAGTTCTAAAACAAGAAGATAACCCTAGCTCCACTGGAAACAGCCTCACCATCCCAACCCAAAGAGAGTGATCCCAATCTCCCCACTTTTAAGACCACTGAACGCCCTGAGTTTAGTAAGCATAAGGAGATCATTCCTTCAGACCCAAACACAAAACCTAGCCATGAAAGCACCACCGACGAGAACTCTAGCTTCAAAAGGGGTCACCTTCTCACCTCTCCTCAACGTGAGATCCATCTCAAAACTGATCTTGTTCCTAGATCTGTTGTGCATAACGAACCAACATCTCACATGAACCCTAGTGACATTCAAGAGGTTCAAAGGCAAGCTGATGATCTTCAAGCAAAGGGTATGGTCAAGGAAACCCTTAGTCCATGCGCCATCCCTACCCTTATGGTTACAAAGAGAGTTAGAAACCAACGTCTGTGCATCAACAAGAGTCCTATCAAGTAAAGGTTTCCTAGAATTGAAGATCTAATGGACGAACTAGGTGGTAGCCAAGTCGTTTCAGAGACTGGTCCAAGAAGTATGTACCTTGATCCAGTTCGAACTCAAGAAGGGGACACTGCTATCAAAATAAAAGGAGATCTCTATGAACGGTTAGTCAAGTTTTTTGGTCTAACTAATGCTCCCTCAATTTTTGTGAGATTGATGACTCAAATTTTGAAGCCCCTTATTGGCAAGTGTGTTGTCACTACAAAAAAAAAGCTCTTTTGCCAATAGGGCTTATCTACTGGTAAAAGTCCAATATCTGTTGGTAAAAAGTTTTACCAACAGATAATTATCTGTCACTAGCCTGTTGGAAATAAACCTGATTGTAAAAGTTATGTTCTGTTGGTGTTGGGAATTTTATACCAACAGTTAATATCTGTCGGGGATAAGAAACATATACCAACATCTTTAAATGTTGGTAAAATTATTCGCCAAATTTAAAAAACATTATCCAACAAATATATCTGTTGGTAATACAATTGATATAATTTTAAAACAAAAATATTTATTAGAAATAATGATGATAGTCTTATGCATCTATAAATATGTTATTATTGTATATTATACATATACATAACTAATTAATTGTAATTACAATATCAGACAATCTCAAATTGTATTCATTGGATATCTCAAATTGCTAAATACATAATGTCAAAATTGAAATGTCACTTAATCAAGTCCAAAGTACCAAAATCACACTTGCTAATATTAAGAGTAATATTGCAAAAAACCTAATTCTAATGTTCTCGATTTACATTTTCTTCAACGATATTTTAGTCATATTCATCAACATCGACATCATCTTTCAAATAAATCATGAAGATCTTCCAGTATCTCCTACAAATTTATAAGAAGTCAAATTCATAATAATAATAATAAATATAGACATTAATCAAACAATGATATAGAAGGCATTTATATAAAATAGCTAACAAGAACACAAGCAACACTTTGCATTTGACTTCGACTCTATGTTTCTCGGCCGAATGGTCAATGTTAAGATACCCAAATGGCTCAAGAACTTGCCATTAGCCCCTGAATTTTGCCCTATTGACACTGAATTTGCTGACCCAATTGCCTATATTTCCAAAATCGAGAAAGAACCAAGGGTTTTGGTATATGGAAGGTTACTGACACTGAATTTGTTGACCCAATTGCCGCATGGAGGTTTGACAACACTTTTGTAAGCACAGAAATAACTTTTTAGACTAAGTACCTGAAAGGAGGGTTGACGACATACTTTGATGAAAACCCAAAAAGGCATGTAACCATCAGTAAGAAACCATGTCATCAGCCCTTGAATATCTCCTGCATGCACATTTAACCTCATTCTTCAGTAATAAAATAAAACCAAATAAAAACATTCAAAATCAAAAGACTTCTTCAATGATTGCAATAACTATGCTTGCAAAGTTAAAGTGGAAATAGCCTTAGGAGTCTTGAACTCAACCTTGGCTCTAGCCTAATAAAAAATCAAGAAACTTATCTGCATTATAATATGCAAAACCCTTAGCATACGTGAACATAATATCTATCTCTTCGTTGTAAAACTTTGCTATGGTTGACTCCAACTGGAGGAACTTGGTTATTGTCGGTGCAGTCTTCAGGTTAGGATCATCCGACTGAAAGTTTCATAGTTAAAACACAAAGAAAACAAAAAAGGGTTGGTACTAGAAAGTGACAGAGCAAAATGAGATGAAATACAAATTGGTCCAATATTAGAAGAAAACTTGAGCAACCTGACAATACTACATATTAATTATGATCTAAAAATTGCAAAAGAGTAAGGATGTTACCAGCATGCAGCATATATTAGCCCATCCCTGATATCAATTTAAAGCCAAAAAAGTATTCTTTTAGTAATTTAGTCCAAGAACCAGTTGATAACATAGAAGATTCCATAACCCCAGATTAAAAAGTCAATAAATCGATTGAAAGAATCAAAGCCTCTCATATTGGAAACAATCAACTTTGGCTAACCAAAGTTAATACGGTAGAAGCAATCAAACCGTAAAAAATCATTAAGAAATTTTGTTCAGATCTACATACATATCAGCCTACCTAAAGGCAAGCCCATTAACAAAGAACTAAGAAAGTAAACAAATAAGACTCAATCAAGAGCTTCATCCAGAGGCTTTAGCATCCAAAAAAAAAACCCCCCCCCCCCCCCCCAAAAAAAAAAAAAAAACAGACACATACAACAAAGATGGTATTCTCGCCATTATTATGATCCATGCAGAAAAAAACAATACAACGCAAAAGAAGGATAAAAGAACAACCCATCCCTAACCCTTTAAACAGACACTAAGCTTCAACTAATTCCAACAAAGATCTAGCAACAGAAATTGCAGAACATATTAACGATTGAATCCTTACTAAACACAAAACTTGATTCACATAAGCTTCTAAAATTAATCCAGACACACTCAAAAGCCATATCTACACAGATATGTCAAGAATAAACTCACCAAATATAGTTAGACAAGAAGGAAAAGTGAGAAAGAGGAACGAACACACCTGGACATTGACACACTTGCTCACCACCTTCGAAAGTAGACTAAAAATTTTGGTTGGGTTAGATGCTTAGGTAAAAGGGGCATCAAGGTCTCTAACATTCAACCAAACCCAAAATATAAAAACCAGAGCATAATCACCCGAGAAAAGATGAAACTGAAATATTAAATTCAACAAGTATCAAGGTGACCTAGAACATACCACATCAATTACAAGACAGCTCAAGAATCATGAACAAACTAAATCGAAACTAATCCATACTAGAAAATTTAGCTACCCTGAGATTTATCTTATTCAAACAGAAATTTGAACTTCAAAAGCAATCCAAAAACAGACCTAATTAGTATTGATTCCTTTTAGCAATACACGAATCAGTTCCAATTCAATTTGGAAGCAACACTTGAAATGAAACCCTAGATACCTAAATCAAAAACTAAAATAAGAACCATAAAATTACCTACAGCGTTCAACACTTCTCAAAATCTTATTCAAGGGTAGCACATCTCAAAATCAAAAACTACTCAAAATCTTCAGCTCTTTGAAAGACTGAAACCAACTTCGATCGATTGCCAGCGTTCAACACTTCTAGACCACATCTGAAAACCTAAACCACCATCGATCTAGGTTTTGACCCCTGAAAGGAGGCTGAATCGTATTTAAGTGTAGCAAAATCAAAGCGTTGAGAAAAAATTGCAAGAAAATAGCAACCTTCCTCAGCAGAAATCTATCTTTTTTAAGAATTTCATGATGTAGATCTGTACAATCACTTAATGCTACTAGGGGTAGCCCGCATTTAACAATTTGAGATTGTCTTCTTCCATAAAAAGTATATTATCAAGGAAAAATTTCTGGTACCTTCAGGTTTAGTCCTCGATTCCTCTGATTTGAATTGTCTTCTTCCATGAAAATCTGTTATTAAGCCACAATCTGGAACCAAATATGCAACCCTAGTTTAGATCTGGAAGAAAAACAAAAAAAAAAGACGCAGAAATAGCATACCTGAGAGGCTGAGATTGAGTGACTAATGCCGGCCTGCCGGACGGTGCTTGCTTGCTGGGCGGACGACGACAAGAGAATAAGAGTAACTGAACATCTAGCAGCGGTCGTCAGTGACAACGACGTTGTTGCTTACTGGGGGTTGGGCTTGAGGGAATGAGAGTGAGAATGAGATGAGTAACTGAATGTGAGCTTGTGAGGGACACTGGGAGAAACAGAGGGAGTCGATTAGGGTTTGAGGGAAGGAGTGATGTGAGAGTGTGAGACAATGAGTGTCTAAGGGTTTAAGGGACACTAGGAGAAAAAGAACGCTTTTTTTTTTTTTTGCTCTTTTGAGTTTCGCCAAAATTTTGAAGCATATTGATTGCCGCCCTTCTTTTTATTCCAACCCAGTCTTTCATTCAAATTTCAAGATATTTTTAATCCAATGTTTTTTTGTGCTTAAACGTCCACATTATTACCAATCGAAAAATTTTATCTGTTGGTATTAGAATTCTTTTACCAACAAATAATATAAGTGTTGGTACTATTAAAATATTACCAACAGTTAGATTTTTATCTGTCGGTATTAAGATTATTTTACCAACAGATAATAATAGTGTTGATAAATAATAATAGTGTTGATAAATAATTAATAATACCAGTATATGACTAATCTGTTGGTAAATGTACACTTTTACCAACAGATAAAATATTTGTCACTGGCAATCTGTTGGTAAAACCCACTTTTTTTTGTAGTGTGTCTACTTTGGTGACATACTTAAGCATAACAAGAGTGAGAAAGATCATATTTTTCACCTCCAGATTGTTTTGGAGATCTTAGCTCACGAAAAGTTATATGGGAATCGGCCCAAGAGCCACCTCTTCATCAACGACATAGTCTCCTTGGCTATGCACTTTCGACTGAAGTGATCAAGGTTGATGAAGAAAAGGTCAGAGCTATCAAGGAGAGGCCTACTCCAACTAGTACTCATGATGTTCAAAGCTACCCCAGCTTGGTCTCTTTTTGTAGGAGGTTTGTGAAGAATTTCATTACTATTTTATCTCCTATGACCAAGCTATTGAAATCCAAGGAGTTCTCATGGACTTTACTACCCAACGAGCGCTCGACATCATCAAGGATAAACTCTGCACCGCACCTGTCCTAGCCCTACTAAGCTTTGACAAGAAGTTTGAAGGTGAGTGTGATGCTTCTGGAGTTGGTATTGGAGTTGTTCTATCTCAAGAGGGTCGTCCCTTAACTGAGGGAAATTCACCTAGCCTTAGTTCCACTCTTGGGGATCCTAGATTCATGGAAGATAATGGAGGCAAGCCCGGCTCAACCAATAAGAAGATCTCATTCCTCCAATCAAGTTTGAGGACAAACTTTTTCCAACAAGGGGGGAATGATGTATTTCAGGCCACGCCTGAAATAAATTTGCCTAGCCTAGGTCTCACTTTTGGGGACCCTAGGTTCATGGAAGGAAATGGAGACTCACATAGCCTTGGGCTCACCTATGGAGACCCAAGATTCATGGAGAACGATGGAGGACCAAGCCCAACTAAAGAGGCCCAACGTCCACTACAAGAAAAACTATGTTTTGTGGCAATTTATTAGTGGCAAATTTATAATTGCCACAATATGCAAAAAGTTATGCAACAATAGTAGCATGTACGATTTTGTCTCAAAAGGGAGGACCTATTGTAGTTAATTGCTTCAAATGCTACGAAAGATACGTAATAATTTTCAAAGAGGTGGGAAGATAAAAAATTTCAGCAAAATTATATGTTCCCTCCGATTTTTTTCAGATAATTATACATTCCCTCCAATTTTCGCCAACCCAATTTTACATTCCCTACAATTAATTTTTTTTTTCAATTTTAATAAAAAACCTAATTACTACGTATTTTCCCAACAACCAAGCCATTTGCGTTATTATATTCCTTTCCTTTTCGATTTTCCCTTTTCCTTTCCCAATTGCAATTCTCTTTCCCAGGTTCAGGTTCCTTCTCCTTTCCCTCTTTCCAAGTTTCACGTCAGCCATTGTCGAAGCTTTCCTGTCCAGTTTCCTTTTCTCCATAATTTCCAATTGTCGAAGCTTTCGCATCGGCCATTGCTGCTATTTTCCTTAATTGTTGTTCATTGTTGCTCTATAAATCGATCTGTTTGTCTTTCATTCTTCATTCTTCGTGCTTCGATCATTGAAGCTTTCACGCCGGCCATTGCTGGGTGAGAGTTTGAATAACAATTCAATCAAGGTAAATATAGTTCTTCACCCTAAATTACAAGTTTGAAGTACCAATCTTTCAATTCGAATTGATATTGCAAGAATTTCACCAGCACAATGCATTTGCTACTGACAAAAAAATTCATACATTCATCCGTCGATCTCCTCCCGTGGTTCTTCACCCTAAACTCATCTGGATCGAGTCAGGTATTTTGTCTAATTTTACATTCGAAAATTTCAATTTGATGTATTTTCAAGTTTCAATTACGAACTCATCTAGTTTGAGTTAAAACGCAATTTGTTTATTTAGTCAGGTATTCAATTCAAAAATTTCAATTTGATGTATTTTGTCTAGCTTGAGTCAGCTACAACATAAAGGGGTTATAAGTGTTCATTATGTTGATTTATGCACTGACAGTGCTACCGTGCTACAATATTTGCAATTTATTCTGCTCATTTTTGCACTGATTTCAAGTGTTTTTGCTGGAGACTTGGATTAATTTTGGGTCTCTAAAAACATGAAGGGGCTATAAGTATTTATGTTTAAAGACATAAGGTAGGGTTTTGCTAGAGTATTCATGTTTAAAGTAATATTACTCAGGATCTTTAGGGTACTCGATGCGGACAAACTGAGTTTACGACTTTAAAGGAGTATGCATGATTAGGAGTATTCGTTCATATACTCCTATTATTCTTAACTAGTGCAAAATTTAAAGTTCTGATATTCATTATAACCGAAGGTGCAATGTGGAATACAAGATCATAGAGAGACTAGTATTTACCAGTTGAACACTAGATGCTTTGTATGAAATTCTCACAAATGCATTGTCTGAGAGAAACTACATAGCTAGCCTCTTGATTAGTGAGTGATGTAATAATGTTTCATTAGGTTCCTACATGCATCATTACAACCAATATTATAAATAGTATTAAAATTATTCAATAATTAAATATACATATTGTGGCAAATGTAAGTTGTCACAAATGCTCCTTTAGAATTAAAATATTATTTGTAGCAAATCATATATATGCCACAAATAATATACATTTATGGCAAAGTTAGTTTTGTGGCAAAGTGAAATTGCTACACATTGTATGATATTGTAGCATTTTAACATTTGTAGCAACTCAAAATATGCCACAAAAGCCACATAACTTGTGGCAATTTTAAAATTGCCCAAAGTCTTTTGTAACAAGGCATTTGTGGCATCCTTGTGGCATTTTCAAAAACTGCTACAAAAGCCTATTGTAACAATATTTTTATATTTTGTAGCAAACTTTTATGCAACAAATAACCATATTTCTTATAGTGGTCACTACCACTCAAATAATGGAAAGCCAGCCACGCCAAGCCCAATAAGGAAAGTTCAATTCAACTACAAGGAGGTAGAACGAGCCCTAGAGGAAAGAATGAGTATAGAGGACCAAAGACCCATCCATATTGTGTGCTCCTCATGGCAAGAGGACATCCAAACGTCCTAAAGAAAAGTCCAAGTCACATCGAAGGCCCAAGTTCCAAGCCCAAAGTGAATTTCACATTTCTGACCATTTCAAGATGACGTTCAAAGTTTTGACCATTTCAGTTTGGATTTCGCGGTTTTGGCCTTTTGATGAATTACTTTACATTTCTAGGGTTTTTTTTACATTTCTAGTTGTGTGAGGGGCCAAGTAATATATATAAACTTGGACACGAAGGCTTAGGAGTCTAAATTAGTCTAGAATGATCTAGAATGTTCTAGAAGGTGTGCGAGTCACGTGTGGTGTGTGGTGTGATAGATTTGGCGCCAAGCTACGTAGTCCTAGATAAGGTTAGCTTATTTTGTAACTAAACCATCTTGGATTAGGAAAGCCAAGTCCTAAATGGATTACTATCTTTTGTAACTAACTCCCCTTAGGATAAGGAGTCCTAATCCAAGGAGGAGATAGAGTAGTAGGCGTCTAGGAGTAGTAGTAGTGTGGCTTGCACGTCAAGCATAGAGTCTTAACATGTGTAGGACTTCGTTACTATAAATAGCTAGGCTTGTAATCAGTAAAAGGCATCAAACCGTGAATTATGAATACAATGAAGCTTTTAGCTTACCCCTTAAGTGTTTCGTGAGAACCTCGTTGATCTCTTCTATTGTATCTTGGTTTGGCAACCAAGTGGTGAGGAAGAGCTTGAACCCTAAACCTAGAAGGTGTTTCTGTAACTAGGTTGCAGGTCAAGTAGCCTTAGGGTTTCTTCTTGTGGTGTTTTTGTATCAAGATAGATCCTTGGAACTATCCAGTTACTTTTATCTATCTGACTTCTAGTTAGATAAACCCTAAGGCTAGTCACAACTTCTCAAAAGCTCTCTATTCTCTCATAGCTCACGTCAACTCTCCCCTCTCCCAAATCTTTCACAAACGTCTCCCTCTCCCTCAAACCCTCATCAACGTCCCTCTCTCTCTAATCTCTCATCCATACTCTCTCCCTCCTCCACAAAAGACCTCACGTCAATCCCAAGGCCCTCTCATACAAATCGTCCCTCCCTCTCATCCAACTCACAAAGAACCATACTTTCTCAAACCCTAATCCATACTCTCTTACAATTCATCCAACTCCACAAAATCTTCCCCTCTTCACGTAAAGCATCCCTACCCTAACCCTAATTCACGTGAAGCGCCCTATACTTAGATTCGTTGCACGTCACCCCTTTTATGTGTAATTGATCAAGCCCTAGTTTTGATCTCATTATACATCAAATACCCCCAAAGTTGGTATGATTGATTTAAAAAAACCTATTAAAAAACCTCCAAGTTTTTCTAGTTGGTTTTGGCCCATCTCCTAGAACCCAACATGTGAAAAATGTGGCTAAATTAGAACAGCCTCTAAGCTTTTCATGTATATTGCCGAATATTCAGCTTTCGATTAGCATTGTTTCATCCCCCTTTTCCACAAAATTACAGAAATATTTCTCATTTCCATATGAAGGCTGGGAGGCTTTTCTATTAAGAAAATAATATCTCTCTCCCTTTAATTGCGGAAAATCATACCATGATCTCAATCATTTTATTCTATGGAATGTTTAAATTATTCTCGCAATCTTCGTTTAATTCGCAACCCTTCACCTGTAAATACCAGCTTGCCCCTTTTTATTTTCTTCACCCTGAATTCCGCTGGCATACTGACACTAGCAGTATTCTCTCTCCTCCCTCTCCTAATCACCTTCTTTTGCATGGTAAGTGTTTAACCAATAGTTTATGTTTATTCTCTTTCATAGTTCACTTTTGCTTCACCTTTTTGTATTTTCATGTAAACTTGATGTAACAATTAAGTTGTATAACTTGTAATCTCTGACCAAGAAATTTACACAAATTCCTCCTTTTATTTATTCTCTTAAATTTGATTTTAGTAGAGTCTATTTTCGAAAACAGGTGAGTCAGATAATTTCCTAATTATCATACTCGTAACCTTCTTCCCAATTGGCGGATCTAGACTACAAAATTAACGGTGTCCACTTAATAATATTTTTAATAATTTGACTGTTATGTTGAATTGGACACCCCTTATTAATATTTTTGGATCTTTTTTAGGGTGTCCACTTAAGGTAAATATACAAAAACCTCCTAAAATATAATAGGTTGCTTAGATTTTTTTCGGAGCTTGGGGTGTCTATGGACACCGTTGGTGTCAAGGGAGATCCGCCCATGCTCCCAAATCCAATTTCTGGATTCGTAGACTGGAGTCAATTTTTTTTTATTAAAGTTTTTTGTTTCTTCTAAAAAAAACATGGGCGACTCTCTAAAACTTGATTTGCAAAATTTAATTGGATAGAGTCTAGATAATCTAGGCTTGTAATGACTATCTAGATTAAATGATAACAGGTGAATGTCGAGGCAGTCAATAGAAAAGCATGGAGGCTTTTCCTGTTGAATCGCCCATTTTCCTACCTTCTAAGCACACTGGGCCACTGGCCTGATACCTTGAAGGTTGCCTGCCCTTGGGTATCAGTTTAGCGGATTGCTTGCTTCGGGTCAGTTTTCCTTTGTATTATTTTCCTAATTTTGATTTTAATTACTCTCTTGAATTATTGAAATTCTCAAATCAAATTTATAAGTTCAAGTTTATTGAAATTCGAATCCCAATTCAAGTAGCACTTTGAATTAAATTTCATGTACGGGAGTTTTTTGGGGTCTACAAGTGTATGGTTTTGAGGATCCCAATCATGTTGGGAAGGTCTCTGTGAAAGGCTATTTATGGACTTAAGAAAGCTTCTAGGAATTGAAATCAAAGGTTGGACACTGTAATCAAAAGGCTTGGATTTCTTCAGAACTAAAAAGAGCCCTGCGTTTACAAGAAACTCAGTGGGAGCAAACTTATCTTTCTTGTATTGTATGTGAATGACACACTCCTTATTGGAAACAACATTCATTTGCTAGAGTCTTGCAAGATTTGGCTTAGGAAGAATTTAAAAAATGAAGGATCTCGACGAAGCCCAATACATTCTTGGAGTCGAGATCTATAGAGATAGATTAAGGTGTTTGATTGTGTTGAATTAAAGGACTTACATTCATAAAGTGTTGAATAGGTTTTATCATGGAGAACTCTAAGAAGGGTTTTATCCTTATGGTTCATGGAACATCGCTTAGTAAATCTGGGAGAGAAACATTGGATTATAGTGAATAGGACGAAGGGGATGTCTTCAGTATATGTATCGGAGGTGATACGCGACTTTGTCTAAAGAGCTACACTGACGCCGACTTTATGTCAGACAAGGATGACTAGAAGAGCCAGTCTAGGTATGTCTTCTTGTTGAATGGAGGGGTTGTGAGCTGGAAGAGTTCTAAGCAAGACACTGTTGCATATTCTACAACTGAGGCCGAGTATATTGCCACTTCAGAAGTCGCAAAAGGGGCAGTGTGGATAAGGAAGTTCATTACGTTACTTGGAGTGGTGCCTAGCACAGCGGAAGGAGTGAACCTCTACTGCATTAATAGTAGGGCCATTGCTCAAGCTAAGGAGCCTAGGGCACACAACAATGCCAAGCACGTGTCCCGAAAATATCACCTAATACGAAAATTCATGGATGACAGTGGTGTCTAGGTATACAAGGTTCACACATATGCGACCGTCGCTGATCTGCTCACCAAACCCCTATTGCAAGCTAGGCATGAAGGTCATGCTTAGGTTGTAGGTATCAAGCACGTTAGAGAATGCATGTAGTTTACTTTTCATGCTTGAACAGTGAATAAGTTGTATTCGCATTAAACAATGCACCTTTTTACTTCTTATGTCTTCATACTGTTCTCGAGTTGTAAACAATATTTGTTCATCAATGAAATTCATCTTTGTTCTGGTTGGAATCTTGGTTTAGCATTAAAAATTACGTCCAAAAGGTTACCTCATCCAAAAACGGGTAGATTAGACGGTGTCTAATCTTGTGAAGCCCCATTTGGTGACTTTATTGAAAATGCTAAGCTTGATCAAATATCGACCAAGTTCCTAATTGGATCATCGTGTTGCGATAGTGATGATTGCAAGCAATTAGTTCGTATGATTGAATTGATGGTCGAGTTCCATGACCATGAGACATTGGATGTCAAAGTCAATCACATAGGTAAATTTTTAGAGAAAAATTATTGAACTGGCCCGCAGTGAGATCCATTAAGTTTTATGAACGTCATAAGAACTCCCACTAAATCTAGCTTATTCCTCAATCTCGAGTTCTTTACTCTTCATACAAGATTCACTGTGACTTTGAAATGCAACCGAAACTTATCATAACAAGAGGTGATGTGGTCGGTGTCTAGGTCAGGTTTGGTCCTTGCGGTGATTTCTAGTTAAAGAAAATTACATTTTCCACCCTCCATGAGGGATGTATCTCTCACATGCACTCGATGAGCTCAGATTTGAAATTGCTTGGTCGAGCTGGGGAGGATCAACAGTTGATGACCTGTTTTGAAAGTTTGACTTGGAGGTCAAAAAACATTCAGGTTAAATAAGGATGACATGGACTTACCTTATCCGGATCCAAGACATTAAGAGACAAGGGAATTTGCATATTGCACACTTGTGGGATAAGTGGGAGATTGTTGGGAATGCCCCGACAATGTTCGGTAACATCCGAGGGCTCAAGTCAATGTGACACTGTAATTAAAGTCTTTGCTAACAGATCTACTAATCATTTATTGAACATTTTAATTAATTTCATGTTAGTTGGTTCCATAGGGTCACACAAGCCAATACCTCAAGCCAAAGAGTGTATGGAAAAAAGCCCAAATCGACACAATATTAGCTTGGCGGGGGGAGGGGGGAGTGGGCGTGAGACCGCCTTTCGGTGAAAAGGGGCTACCACGATCCATGGTAGACCACCACGGTCCGTAGTGGCTCTCTAGGCAGCAAAACTGGATTCTGTTGCTCACCATGGTCTGTGGTATGGACACCATGGTCCATGGTGAACGGCAACATATGCATCTCACATCGGAAGAATTTGTTTCTTCCCCCTTTCCTCTCCCCTATAAATATGAGGTTAATGAGATTGGAAAAGATTGTTTTTATATCTTAAGTGGCCATTTTTTAAGGTTAGTCTCCTTTGAGATTTAAAAGGGATCCGGGAAAATGTTCTCTTTGAAAAATTTTGTTTATGACATTCGAGGTAATTCTCAATGTCCTACCTAAGCTCGGAAGGCATACCGTATATTGATACGGTCAAACATACTCTTTTGACTCTATTTGGATCAGGGTCAATCGGTCTAGCAACCAAGCCAAGAGTGTGCTACATGGACACTCGAAGTCTTTTGAAGATGGGGCATTCAAGAGTCTAAGGTCGGTTTAGGCTATCGTATTGTAACATGTAGTTTCGTATTAACCGGTATTTGTCGTTCTCTCTCTGGGAGCAAGGGGCCTAAGACAAAGCTATCTAAGTCTAAGTCGGGATTAAGATCGCTAGAGTAAGGCAACGGGTTGAAAAGGGATCATAAAGCAACAAATAAAACTAAGGCCAGTCAAGGTGAAACAATGGGTTTCGGGGGCTTTTCGGAATGAAAACGGGAACAAGGAGACGGGTTTACAAGAGAGCAACAAGGGAGGAAATCAAGTGGAAATTCCGTCAGAAAATACTCACCGGGCTTCCACTCTCGTGGATAGTTCGGATTAACTTCCTCAAAGTCCACCACGGATCCGAAGGGTTAATGAAACACAATTCCCTAGTTAACCTCTTTCCACTTTCGTGGGTGAGCATTAACTATCCCAATTCCAACCTTCCAACTCAAGTGTTGGATGTATTCGGGAGCTTTCAAACCCAAATACACACCACTTGAGGGAAGGATAGGAGTGGGAAATTGATTTCCCAACTAATTACCCACTAATAATACTAACCCATACCTAATTACCCATTGACACCCTTAATTACCCCCTAATCCATTAGGGTTCTAGCCACCACTCATCACAACTTTGCTAACAACATCAACAAAACCAACCTTAAGCATGATTTCTATCATCAAACAACAATCAAAAACCAAAACCAAACAACACAAATAAGAGACAATCAAAGCAATTAAAGAGCAAGGAAAGTAATTAGCAAAGTGAAATAGAGTTTAGGGAAGAAGATACTTATCAAATGTTGTAAAAGAGCAAGGAAGAACAAGGGAAAGGATGATCCAAAGCAATCTCTCAATTGTTGAATCCTCCAATCTTGACTACAAACCAAAATACACCAAAACCCTAAGTTAATCTAGGCTAATCTCTCTCTAATCTCTCTCTAAAACTCACTCAAAAAATTACTCGGAGGTACTCTAACTTTTGATGAAATGTTTTTCAGGTACCCCAACTTTTCAAAACTCATTTTGGGGTACCCTTACTTTTTGGGTTAGAAATTATTAGGTGCTTTTTCGCTCATCAATTTGGTTAAGTGACCAAAATACCCTTGTTTTTCCATTTTTTAAAAAAACCCTTAAAGAAAAAGAATAAGAGTATTTCGGCCACTTAATAAAATTGATGGCCGGAAAAGCACCAAATAATTACTAACCCAAAAAGTAAGGGTACCTCAAAATGAGTTTTGAAAAGTTGGGGTACCTTCGAGTAATTTTTTGAAACTCACTTATACAAAGCTGAATGTAAAGTCCTAAACGCTAGAATCGAATCCCCGTCAAAATCGCAGCATTGGAGCTATATATACAAGGCATAACTGCTGCCCAAAACGCAACGTACAGCCGACCAGAACATACGCAGAAATAGGGAGGTCGCGGGCGCGGCCTTGCGAAAAGTGGCGAGGTGATTTTTGGTGTTTGAGAGGTAGCGGCCGGCACCCTCTAGATCACGGGCGCGATCTCCGTCTGGCTGAGCAGGTCTCGGGGGCGACTCAAGGGGTAGCGGCCGCGATCTTGTTCTGGCAAGCAGGGTTGATCGAAGCTGAAGCTGTGTAGCGCCCGTTACACACCCTGTGGCGGGTGCAACGCTGCTGAAAAGCTTTTTTACCTCATTTCCCAGGTTGTAGCGCCCATTAACCTGATTCTGTAGTGGGTGTTACCAACTTGATTATATTCAAACTTGTGAAAATGATCCCGGGTCGACTCCGCCTTGGTTCTCGGCTCAGCTTAGGCTCGGGAAATCGCTCGGGATTCCCTAAAAAGCCTCATTGTAGCACCATATTCCGTGCATTTGCTCCAAAAGTGCGGAAACCTACTAAACAACTAAAACACAAGTGAAAACGATGAAAATGACTCGGAATCGAGATTAAAGAGCAAGCTAAAAGGCGATATTTAGGCCCAAAATCGAGACTAAACATGTATCTATAGTAATAAGGTAATCACTTATCCTCTTCTATCTGCTTTAAATTATGTCTTTCTTTAGGGTTAGTATAGAGTAGATTAGGTGAAGTAAGGGTTAGGACTTCTTCCACCCCTAGTCGGAATGGACCCAATTAGATTGGGCTTACCACTCTTGTGACCTAGTTAGGATTATACTCCCTCTAACCCAACAACAAGTTGCCAGATTGAACTATGGTTTACTACCTGCGATTCACCTCTCCTTCTAGATCCATTAAGAAGTTGAAAAGTTGGGTGCACGTTTAGAGATACATTATCTAAGATTGTGTCTTCTTAGAATTTTTTTAATGATTATGCTTGCCTTGAATTGTTTTATGCATCTTGATTAGACATAGAATGTGTGGCTCATGATATACTACGACATGTGGCAGTTGAGTTTGTTTTCCATAGATTTTGTATTTTCTTATAGGTATATATAGGAGTTTAATATAGGGATGTGCCCATCCTATAGACGAAAATTTGTCGAATGTTATTGAAAATATTGAGAAAGGAATTTAGATTTAAATATCCTATTGGCAATCCAAAGCTGCCAACTAAAAACACTCAACTCGATGGTCAGAAGAGGGCTGACAAGAAACACCTGAGGCATCAAGCATTAAAGACGTTGGATAGGCATTACCTGAAACTCACGGTGTCATTGGCGACAATGATATGTTTTGGAGTCGAAGTTGTTGTAACTAAAGAGGATCGTGGACGTGCACTACCTAAAACTTGTGTTGTAAAACCCGAACAGTCTGAACTTGTCAATCGGTTCACTCTGGGACAGATGGTCTCACCGGTTTAGTTCTAGCTACTAGGGAAAATAAGCTTGATACCACTTCGAACTCGTCGTATAGGTTCAACAGAGGGAAAAATGGAGAAAAAAAAAACAATCAGCCCTGTTCAACCGTGAATCGGTAGTCGAATTGTTTTTTTCTATTTTTATATAAAACAAATGGTTTCTTTCCACCAACCTGATTCAATCACTTGCTCTTTAGAAAAATAAAATTCACTTGAACCAATTACCTCCTCTCCTTATTATCTTATCTAGGAAAGTAGAATTGGGATGAAAATTTGTTCTTGCTTTTGAGTGTGGTTGGGTTGTCTGGTGGAGAAGAACCTAACATACGGTAATGCAGCTTATGCTTACCGAGAGAGTATTTGGGGGAAGAGAGAGGAGAAAGGGAGAAAGGAATAGAGAAGATCAAGTAGTGACATGTAAATGTGGAGTGAGAAGTTACATGGAGTGACAAGCTTGGATTGCTCTTTATATATTTATATATATTAACTAGTTTACTATGTTTTATTTTCTAGCCTTTTATTTTACTTTCTAGATTTTTTTTAAATTGACATTAAATTGTAGATTGTGCATGTTATTTATGTAAAAGTTGACTTGATACATGGAAATATAATGTTTCTTGGACTGCACTCATATAAATATATAATATGCATATTTATAAGGGTTTTTGGACATCTGTCATGCCATATTTTTGTGCTCTAGCCATTCCCTACAACCTACCTCGACCTTTTATTATTAAATTCATGGCTCCCATTGTATTGCACCACATCAAGCTTGGTTGGGTCCCTAAACCCATATTTAAAATATTACAATTCAGTAAGGGTTTTTGGACATCAATAATACCAATTTTGGGGTATTGAATATTAATAATACAAACTATTTTCTTGGACACTAGCAGTACGAACTATTGACCTATTTTCCTCTAACAGTACATCGTCGAATTGTTATGGTTTTAACTTGTCGAAAAGATGACGTGGCTCCATAATATGTGACATGGAAGACATGTTAGTCCACGTCAACAATTTTTGTCCAACCTCCGCCTTCCACGTCACACATCTAGAGCCACGTCATCTTTCCGATGAGTTAAAACTATTACAACTCGGTCGTGTACTGTTGGAGGAAAATAGGTTGATAGTTGGTACTAATAGTGTGCAAGAAAATAGTTTGTATTATTAGTCTCCAATACCCCCAAACTTGGTATTATTGGCGTCCAATAATCCATTCAGTAAATATCGATGCTTTCTAATCTAACTTGCTAGAGTGTCTCGATTGATCAAGATCATCCAAACCTGTTTGGTGAGCATCACATCATTGAAAGTCTCCATGTCACAGAAGCATAGCCCCCCTTCTAACTTAGAATCACATAGTCTACCTCGATCTACCCTACGAATCTTCCTCTTACCCCAATCATGACTCCACAAAAATTACATTGGATTTAGAAAAATTAACCCGTTGTCCCGATACCTTCTCATAGTCATTCAACAACTGCTTAAAAACCAATGCCTCCTCTACCGAAGCCCTAAAGAAAAATATAGTCAATTGTAGAAAAACAGATGAGATACACTGGGAGCTTCTCTACAAACTTTGTGCCCATGAATATCACCCTGAACCTCTATATACTTTAACATCCTAATAAGACCCTCCACAAACAGTATGAATAAATAAGGGGACATTGGATCCCCTTGGCAAAGTCCCTAGCCGCCTATAAAAAGGCTCAGGGAACTCTGTTTATTGTGTAGGAAAAAAGACTGAATCAATACAGGACATGATCATATATAACCAGGCAAGCATGTACCCTATCTTGATCATCATGCTCTTGAGAAAGCTCAATTCAATTATGTCATAAGCCTTTTCCATATCCAAGGTTGTCAGTATCGGGATTCTAGCTAGGATCGATAAGGGTCCTCAGAATCAAGAAATCGGGTCGAGGATTGATAGGCCGCAAGTGCACGGGTGAAATTGTAGCATAAATCAAGGTCGTTCCCACAAGGACTTTTCCTTTCAACGCACTGAACTAGCCTCCTAATTGATCGCTAAGTCGATCCGTTTTTGGTTTGAAATAACTAATTCTAAATCTAATCACAATCAAGAACTAAACAAAGGGTTATTCACACAAACTTTTCGAATTTAATCAAGGTAAAGCGTTCAGGGGATGAAACCTAAGTCAAATAACGAATCAACGATGTGGATTGAACTTTCATTTCATTAATTTGCACAATCAAGGTTCGATAATCGCATAGAATACTTCGCAATGAGATTTTGTCACTAGAGCGAATTGCCAAGACTAACCAAGCACCTACTTTCGTGGTTATTTCGATTTAGTCAAGGTTAAAGATCTAATTATCTCAAGAACCCTAATTAAAACTTCTATGTCTAGATAATTTTAACTAGTTTAATCTAGGTTTTCGGGTAATCAAACTTCTCCTTTCGGTACTTCATTCAACAACCTATTAACTTGCAATTGATGATCAAGCAACGACAATAACAATTCAATTCAAAGACCAAATAGATTGAAACAAACTAAATTCATGATAATTCAATCCAACAAAGTCAATTCATCAAGCAACTTCAAAGGTTCATCCCCTAAACTAAAAAGAACTACTCACTATCCATGTTTAAAACTACAAAGCAATTGAAATCTATTCTAGAAAGCATATGAAAATCTATGAGAGATTGAGAAATAAACCCAAGAGAAGAACAAACTTGCTAGGAATCAACAATGGAGGACTTTTGCTCCTCCACTTCAAAGTATGTTCAAGTTGCTCTTCGATCTTCAATCTTCTCTCAATCTTCAATGATGGATGGAATATGGAATATGGATGATATGATTAGGGCATGAAATGGATGATGGTGGATGATTATTCCCCTCTACTCGGCCAGAAATCCGCATAATATAGGCAAACATCACTTCAAAACCGCCGAAAATGAAAAGACAGGAGAGACACGGACCGTGCCAGGGTAGGCACGGACCGTGCCCCATGTGACACGGACCGTGCTCCCTGTGACAGCTTTCTTCTTGAATTTTCTCACTCTCTGGCCATAGACACGACCCGTGCTCTTCCCACCTTGGAATAATTGGTGGATGTTGCAATTGCCTCAACCCACTTCGAAACATAATCGACCGCCACCAAGATGTAGAGGTTGTTGTGAGAAGGAGGGAAGGGACCCATGAAGTCTATCCCCCACACATCAAAGAGTTCCACCTCTAAAATGTAATGTTGGGGCATCTCATTCCTCTTGGAAATACTCCCGGTTCTTTGGCACTTGTCACATGAGAGCACAAAACTTCTCACATCCTTGGAGAGTGTAGGCCAATAGAACCCGGCTTGGAGCACCTTCACAACGGTCTTGTCAGTGCTAAAATGACCACCACAAGTAGTGGCATGACAATGGTTGAGCACACATTGAATTTCATCTTCTGGCAAGCATCTTCTATACACTCCATCCCCACAAAGCTTATAAAGTAGAGGCTCCTCCCAAACATATCTCCTCAACTCGGAAAGAAACCTCTTCTTTTGTTGCCATGACATCTCCGGGGGAAGTACACCACTAACAATGAAGTTCACTATATCCGCATACCAAGGAGTGACTTGATGAGCAAGAACAAAGAGTTGTTCATGTGGGAAGGAATCATCAATGGGAATATCGTTATCACTTTGAGCCTCAAGTTGCAATCTCGAAAGATGATCAGCCACCACATTTTGCAATCCCGGTTTGTCTCGGATTTCGAGGTCAAACTCTTGGAGTAAGAGGACCCATCGAATGAGGCGAGGATTAGAGTCCGCCTTAGTCAAGAGGTGCCGTAGAGCAGCATGATCCGTGAAGACAATCACCTTGGAATTGATCAAATAGGAGCGGAATTTGTCCAAAGCGAAGACAACCGCTAAGAACTCTTTCTCGGTGGTGGCATAATTAACTTGAGCTCCATCCAACGCGTCTTGCATAGTAAATCACATAGGGCTTGTCCTTCCTTTACCCCAAAACAGCCCCCACCGCATGATCGCTGCGTCGCACATCACTTGAAAGGGCAAATCCAATCCGGTGCTTGTACGATGGGAGCGGTGACCAAAGCTTCCTTCAACCTGAGAAAAGCACTCAAACACTCTTCATTAAAGTCAAAGGGCACATCTTTGATGAGCAATTGGGTGAGAGGTTTTGCAATCTTTGAAAAATCTTTTATGAATCGCCGGTAAAAACCAACATGTCCAAGAAAACTCCTCCCACCCTTTACAGAATTTGGTGGCGGTAATTTTTCAATCACCTCCACCTTTGCTCTATCAACTTCAATGCCCTTAGATGAAACAACATGTCCAAGAACTACCCCCTCTTGCACCATAAAATGACACTTTTCCCAATTCAAGACCAAGTTAACTTCTTCACATCGATTTAGCACCTTTTTCAAATTATTTAAACAATGTTCAAATGAGGTGCCATAAACTGAAAAATCATCCATAAAAACCTCCATTATGTCCTCAATAAATTGGGAGAATATGGCCATCATGCATCTTTGAAAAGTGGCGAGTCCATTACACAACCCGAGTGGCATTCTCCGATATGCAAAAGTTCCATAAGGACAAGTAAGTGGTTTTCTCTTGGTCTTTTGGGTGAATCGGGATTTGAAAAAATCCGGAATAGCCATCTAGGTAGCAAAAATGGGAATTCTTTGCAAGTCTCTCTAGCATTTGGTCTACAAAAGGAAGGGGAAAGTGGTCTTTCCGGGTGGCTTTGTTCAATTTCCTATAGTCAATGCACATTCGCCAACCCGTTACCGTTCTAGTGGGGATCAATTCATTTTTATCATTTTTCACAACAGTCATTCCCCCCTTTTTAGGCACAACATGGACCGGGCTTACCCATTCACTATCGGAGATAGGGTAGATAATACCGACCTTCAACAGTTTCAAAACCTCTTTTTTCACGACTTCTTTCATGGTGGGGTTAAGCCTCCTTTGATGCTCAATGGATGGCTTATAATTTTCCTCCATGAGGATGTGATGCATGCAAAACGAAGGGTGAATTTCCTTTAGGTCATCAAGAGTGTATCCTATAGCATTGCGATGCAATCTTAAAACTTCCAAAGCAATTTTGATTTGTTTAAGTTTGCATTCACAATGACAGGATATGTAGAATTAGGACCTAGAAACTCATACCTCAAAGAAGATGGAAGAGGCTTCAATTCCACTTCCGGAGCCTTTTTCACAGCATGTGTAGGCTCTTCTTCCTCCTCCAACTTCTCAAGCTTGGCAAACCCCGGTGGAAATGGTGGGGATGCTTCCATCAACTCGACAAATTGCAACCTCGGGGTTGTCATCCCAAATAGTCACAAAAAAGAAACAAAGCTCAAGTGGATCATCACTTGGCCAATGGTTAGTCTCATGTTCCCTAACTATTCCCTCAATCGAATCAATGAAGTTACAATCATCGGAAATAGAAGGAAATTTGGAAGCTTTATTCACATTAAACTCAATCTTATCACTTCCCACATCAAAAGTCATCTTGCCATTTTTCACATCAACACAACACTCAAGTGGCCAAGAAAGGCCTTCCAAGAATGATTGGGGTGCAAATCCTCATGCATATCAAGTATCACAAAGTCAAGAGCACAAAGATGTCACCCGACGATAGGGACATCCTCAAGTATACCCAAGGGTATTTCACGAAACGGCCAAGAGTTGTAAGGACATGGTAGTGGGTTTCACCACCCATACCAAGTTTTGAGACAAAGAAAGGGGCATCAAGTTCACACTTGACCCCAAATCACACAAAGCACGATCAATGAAAATGTTCCCTACAACACATGGAATGGTGAAGCTACCGGGATCCTTAAGCTTAGGAGGAAGCTTGTTTTGGATCGCAGCGCTATAATGGTCAGTCAAAGCCATGGTCTCATGCTCTTCTAGCTTTCTCTTGTTGCTTAAAATTTCCTTCAAAGATTTAGCATAGGCGGGCATTTGAGACAAGGCCTCGGTGAATGGAATGCTAATCTCGAGCTTCTTGATGACCTCCAAGAACTTCCCAAATTGTTTGTCAAGCTTAGCCCTAGCCAATCTTTGAGGGAAAGGCACGGGCGGAGTAAAAATCCTTTGGGGAGTTTTTGGTAGGTCATTAAGAGGCTCTCTCTCTTTTTGCACATCAACATCAATCACAGAATCTTTGAAGGGCGGAGACACCTCCTCATCAACCACAACATTCTCAGCATCAATCACATCATTTTCAACATCTTTAGGCACATCAATCACCACATGCTCAATCCCAGGATCTTTAGGTCCCTCCAATTGTGTCCCACTCCTTAAGGTTATGGCTTGGCAGTGATCCTTAGGGTTAGGTTCGGGCTTTTCGGGAAGCATTCCCGGAGGGGTAGTGGAGGTACTAGCTTGAATGGCAATTTGATTCTCAAGCATTTGAGTGTGGGTGCTCATAAGGTCAACTTTAGTAGCTAAGGCCTTAATCACCTCATCTTGTCTTTGTTGATGCTCAAGTTGTCGTTGTTGGTGTTGTTGTTGAGACAACATCAAAGCTTGTATCATGGACTCTAGGTTAGGCTTTTGGGGAGCTTGTGGTGGAGGTGGTTGGGGTTGTCTTTGTCCTTTGGGTTGACCCATTTGGTTATTATTCCGGTAAGAAAAGTTCGGGTGGTACCTAAAACCGGGATTGTAAGTATTGGAAAAAGGGTCAAAGTTTTGCCGATTAGAAGGGTTACCAACATAGTTAACCACTTCGGTCGATTCATTGCTAACCAACCCACTAGGACAATTCAAGGTCTCATGCTCATATGATTGACATGACGCACACGGTTGGGGAGGGGGAGCATTCACATTAAAGAAATCCATCTTCTTAGTCATGGCATCCAACTTAGCATTCAACATAGAAATAGCATCAACTTCATACTTACCTCCCGTTCTCCTGGAACGGGGCTTTGACCACTGGTACCTATTGATCGCCATCTCCTCAATCAAAGTTTGGAGTTCCGCCACTGTCTTGGACATGATGTTGCCTCCTGCCGCCGCCAAGATGTTGGCCCTCAAGTTGTCATCCACCCCATTGTAGAAGGCTTGTATCGGGACCCATGGTTCTAAACCATGGTGGGGGCATTGACGTAAGAGGTCCTTGAACATCTCCCATGCTTCATAGCGGGACTCATCCGGCTCTTGGACAAATGTTGAGATTTGATTCCGGAGGCTCGTCAACTTGCTAGGAGGAAAGTACTTCGCCAAGAATAAGCTAGCAAGTTGGTCAAAAGTGGTGATGGCAGAGCTTGACGGAAGAGCATCCAACCACTCCCAAGCCTTCCCTTCAAGTGAGAAGGGAAACAATCGCAGCTTGATTGCATCGGGTGTTGCACCATTTGCCTTAATGGTCTCACATGCTTGGTTGAATAGGCGAAGGTGCCGGTTGGGATCTTCATTAGGGAGGCCATGGAATGGGTTGGCCTTCACCAAATTGATGAGTGAACTCCTCAGCTCGAAATCGTCAGAGGCCACTCTTGGAGGATTAATGGCGGAGGGTTGATTTGTGACATTTGGCATCACATAGGAGCCAAGCGTGATTCTAGGCTCTCCACCGGCGCCACCGCCGGACATGGTGTTTTTTTCGCTTGGAGTTCTCTTCTTGTCTTCTCCGGGCGTACTCTAACTTTTGCTTCTTTCGCCGGGAGCGAAAGGTTCTTTCGATTTCAGGATCAAGCTTAAAGAGTGGAGCCTTTTGCATGCACGTAGAGTAAACCTGGCAAGACAAAAATCAAAACACCAAGGAAAATCAAAACAGAAAATAAATGACTTAGGCAACCTTAGGGTATTCGTTCAGTGGCTGGCTAGGGACAAAGTCCCCGGCAACGGCGCCAAAAACTTGATAGGCCGCAAGTGCACAGGTGAAATTGTAGCATAAATCAAGGTCGTTCCCACAAGGACTTTTCCTTTCAACGCACTAAACTAGCCTCCTAATTGATCGCTAAGTCGATCCGTTTTTGGTTTGAAATAACTAATTCTAAATCTAATCACAATCAAGAACTAAACAAAAGGTTATTCACAAAAACTTTTCGATTTTAATCAAGGTAAAAAGGCGTTCAGGGGATGAAACCTAAGTCAAATAACGAATCAACGATGTGGATTGAACTTTCATTTCATTAATTTGCACAATCAAGGTTCGATAATCGCATAGAATACTTCGCAATGAGATTTTGTCACTAGAGCGAATTGCCAAGACTAACCAAGCACCTACTTTCGTGGTTATTTCGATTTAGTCAAGGTTAAAGATCTAATTATCTCAAGAACCCTAATTAAAACTTCTATGTCTAGATAATTTTAACTAGTTTAATCTAGGTTTTCGGGTAATCAAACTTCTCCTTTCGGTACTTCATTCAACAACCTATTAACTTGCAATTGGTGATCAAGCAACGGCAATAACAATTCAATTCAAAGACTAAATAGATTGAAACAAACTAAATTCATGATAATTCAATCCAACAAAGTCAATTCATCAAGCAACTTCAAAGGTTCATCCCCTAAACTAAAAAGAACTACTCACTATCCATGTTTAAAACTACAAAGCAATTGAAATCTATTTTAGAAAGCATATGAAAATCTATGAGAGATTGAGAAATAAACCCAAGTGAAGAACAAACTTGCTAGGAATCAACAATGGAGGACTTTTGCTCCTCCACTTCAAAGTATGTTCAAGTTGCTCTTCGATCTTCAATCTTCTCTCATTCTTCAATGATCGATGGAATATGGAATATAGATGATATGATTAGGGCATGAAATGGATGATGGTGGATGATTTTTCCCTCTACTCGGCCAGAAATCCGCATAATATAGGCAAACATCACTTCAAAACCGCCGAAAATGAAAAGACAGGAGAGACACGGACCGTGCCAGGGTAGGCACGGACCGTGCCCCATGTGACACGGACCGTGCTCCCTGTGACACGGACCGTGTCAGCTTTCTTCTTGAATTTTCTAACTCTCTGGCCATAGACACGACCCGTGCTCTTCCTGGGGGCACTCGTGTCACTGCTTTTTCGGGCCTAGGAGTACTTTGGGCCATTGTTTGGGCCTTGGGTGATCCAACATCTCACTTCTTGGTCCTTTAAGCTCATAACTTGGATCTACACTGCTTTTTGGGCTCGGTTTACATCGATTCTTCACAAATTCCGTACAAAACTCACCAAACTCCAAACCAAGCGTAATACGGGAAATTCGGGTATAAAATATACATAATCAAATCAAATATTCCCCAAATTCTCATGAAAACAACCAAGTTCTCATATATACAAGAAGCACTTATCAAGGATCGTAAGATTCTACAAATAAGGTAAAATTATTATATGTGACTTGAAGTTTCCCCAAAAAATTATAACACCCCAAGATTGTTAGGCCAAATAATTAATTTAATCACATTTTAATGGGGCGTCACGCCTGATGCCTTAGAGGCATGTAAGGCCAGTACAGTATCAGTAATCAGAAACTAATCAATTTTGTTGAAAATTGGTCAACTAAATTATTCGACAAATAAAAGTGGAAAATAAAGTCTCTTGCAAACATAACAACTTAATATAGTCGGATCATACTGATTTATTTATTTTCTAACACTAAATATTAGATTTTAGACGAGCGTCCCATACGGCTAAACCCCTAATCATTGTCACGATTAACCTGAAAATATAAAATAATTTTAAAAGTAAGAACGAAGTCTCAATACAGCAAACCCGACCTCGTCAAATACAGTTTAGCAATTCATTTTGGTTTTAAAAAGAGCGAGAGAGAACAGTAATGTCTGCGGATTTACCTATGAACAGTAAATAGTAGGCTCCCCGAAAGGGCGATAAAGATGGCGCATAACAAGAACGGTGATCAGGAACAATAACGATATGATGGCGATAGATAATAGTAACGGGCCGGGTATCTGACAGACAGTGTAATACTTTTATAAAACAATATTTTTATAGAAAAGGGTTGACATTTACTGTACCTTGGCTTGATACTATGTCGGTATTCGCCATAGTTTCTCAAAGATTATAGGTTCTACCAACATTAAGAATGATAATATTAGGAGTCTTGACTAATTAATACATGAGGGAAATTTACATGCATCATTTATTTGTTTATTTAGTGCAGCCTAATGTATCATATGGTTATTGGTGTTACTATATTCAATATTGTTATCCTTCTTAATGGTCTTGAAATACCCATTTTTCTGTTATTACTTTTACTCTCGATTAATTATTGTTCCCCTATATAATGCCTTCTCAACAAGCAAGTGATTAGGGTTATAAACACTATATTAATATTTAGCTCACACATTGTATGATGGCCTACAGTAAATCAGAAGCATCCCTACCCACTATTGGCCAGAATTTCAAAGGAAAAAAAGGGATTCATATTACCCAATCCCAGAGCCCTGTCTGGGTGCATCATATTCAAGGCTTCTAGAACCTTCATACCAGTACACAAGGTAGTTGGCTTGTTATTCATATCCGCTGGGACCCTTCTTTCCATCAGCTCCACATTTCGATCTACTCCCAAGGTGGCCATCTAACTTGAATAGGCTCAAAATAGAAACGCAATACCACTTCTTCTAATTGGTCCGCTTCCTCGACCACCATTTTCCTTCCGGAACTTCTCAATTGTATTTGTGGTTCTTCTCATCGAGGCCTGAGAATGAAACCATCTGGTGTTCATCTCATAGTGTAGAAGAAAATATGCTTTCACCCTTTGAGCCCAGTGCATTTCTTCCTTTTGCCATACACTGAACCCTTTCAATTTTTTTCCTCCTACGTGATATACTCCGATCCTATTTTCAAGAACCACTCAATTTTTTTATGTTCTTGCCAGAGCCAATTGCTTTCGAGCTCCACCTTCCCGACGTTAACGTTGTGGCCTTGATTACCCCGTTTAGAGTTTCCCACAATTTAGCCCCTCTAACACTGTTCCATGTTGTCTTCAAAATTTCGTGGCATTCATCCCCATATATACACACATTTTTCAACCTAACGCTCTGTCTTCTTTTCTCAATTATAGGTTGGCGCTTCTTGAGATTGAAAATAATTGGGAGGCGGTCCGAGCAACTATCATCAAGGTGAAGAACACAAACATCTAGAAATAAACCTATCCAGTCCATGGAAGCGCAAACAAGATCCACGCATTCCTCCACAACTTTTCAGTCTCTGTCTCTTATTTTCTAAGTATATTCATAATAAAATTTAAATCATGTAACCCACAAGGTTTGAAAGTAGCACAAAATTTATGAAGAACTTATTGATTCTTCAAAGGACCCCTTCTTTTAAAAATTAATGTTTTTTTTTAAAAGGTCACCGTGATTTTCAAGTCTCTAAACCATATCACAAGTTCGAAGCTTATTGCTCAACTCCGACTACCCATATACACCCGTGAATATGATGTAAAGAATAGGATATAAGTGTACCTTAAGAGATTTCCTCATAACAAGGCCAACCCACCTGATCTCCCCCACGCAGCCCACCATCACACCATCATATGTTCATATCCTGCTTTTATCATTTCATTTCCTGACTTGAACACTTGGTCTCTGATAAGAAGAATACATCAAGTGATCACCTCTTGATTAGTGATTAGAACTTTTTCACTGCTGAGGGGTAACCAAAACCTCATCAATTTAACATAAGAGACCCGTTGTGCTTGGCGGGGCTGGCACGTAGCCTCCGCTGAATCAAATGAGTACATATGGGTATCCGCATCCTGGTTAACAACTTTAATCTTGTCTACTAGTTAGTTAGTGTATTGGTGCACTAGCTTTCGCTTGAAAGCATATGTGCTTGTCTCCACCATTTCACTTCCATTCGCCCAATGTCCTCCCCTTACCTCCATTCCGCTTTTCCTATAAGACGGCGCTACAGTATGATTAATCGACTCCTTATTACCAAAGAACAATCGTTTCCCTGCCTTGGTAGTCGGCTTGTTTCCTTTGACAACCTAAAATAGCCGCTTCTCCTCCTATAACCCGATCTCAGCGTTTCTTCTCCTTGTCTTAAGAGGCGATGCTAGAAGCCAACTACTATACTAATAGTCCTCTGATGCCATATTTAGATTCACAGTTTCACGTGGCCAAGCTTTCCACACCAATAACAAAAATTTGGAAGTTTTAGGTATTTGAAGTATATGCAGATCGACTTTCCCTCTATTTTCACCATTAAGCCTCTCTGTAAAGGCCTTGTCACATCCACGTATTATTTAAAGCACATGCATTGATGTATGCAAGGTCGCTAAGATCAGAGTAGAATGATGACCTCACAGACACCAAACAGACACACAACACTGGAATTTTGGAACCTCACAGTAAATAATCGAATGGAAACAACTCCAAAACAGAGGGTAATCAACAAGAATCAGATGGATGAAATGGGTGAGGTGTGAAATATGATAGGATGAGCTAGAACAACATAAATAACATCCTCCAAGATAGAACCCGGTTCACCACGCACCAAATAACATCAAATGGATGGAAATGGATAGTGAGGGATAGAAAGATAGACTTGAGCTCAAGCTGATACAAGCACACCACAGCTAGAACAAAAGGGCAATGGACTCGATTACCTCAATGGATACAGGCACACCACCATTGAAGTCACCAAGCTCTACACCCACCACAAGGATTACCAAATCCTTGATACTATAGTAGAATTAACCAAATTTGAGAGTTTAACGTCACTCACGAACAAGAGGCTCAATAAGCCACTCAAATCTCATATTTCATATCATCAAATTGTTATTTACAATGACCTCACAGTGGGTATATAGAAGCCCAGCCGAAATATCTAATTAGGAGTTTCTTGAGCAAAAAGAAAACGTCTTAAACTTTCTTAATTAAACTAATTACATCAAAATAAGATAACATGTAACTAACTTATGAAGCTTCTAGAACAATAATAATGAGGGCTAATAAAAGCGTCACACATGGCATCTTCACGAAGCTTCTAGAACAATTGGAAGGCTCTAGAAACATCATACATGGCGCTTTCTTGCTGGAGCAGCATTTCTCACATGGGCAAGGCTGGATAATCACCTCATGAGCTAGAAGGACCTCAACAGCTCGAAAGTGATGTCTTCATAGAGGACCTCAATGACAAACACCTCACTGAATTGGAAAGACCTCAACAACTCAGGAAGTGAAGTCCACAAGGTGCAAATAGTCTTCCTCTAGTAAGGAACGTCCTTGGACGTCCAAATTCTCAACAGACTCAATATGGAGGTCCTCATACGTATATTCAGATTGCATTGAAGATTAATGACCTCCAATAAGTAGAAGATGACGCAACCCAAGTGAAAAGACCAAAAGAACCTTGTTGAAACACCAAAAGACAAGTTGATCCTGAATGAGGTCCTCATGCACATACCTAGTTTGCAATAGTTGTGCAGAATGCAAACGACCTCCAAATGGACCAACCATTGGCATTTAGGAAAAGTCAATAATAAACTTCCTTGACATCTAAATAGAAGAGAATCACAAACCACGTTGAAAAGAACAACCGGCTCTAGATAAATGTCCTCAATGTCCAGATAAACGTCCTCAATGCATGCCCAGGTTGAAATAGTTCAATGAAACCCAAATAACATTCGGACCACATAAGCTTGGACATTATGAATGACCTTCAAGGGACGAAATGTGAGTGAGGCCTCAATTCTGAAGTGTTGAGACTATAAGGATGGCCTCACATTAGGTGGATGACCTTTGATATAGTCAAGGACCTTCTGGGATTCATGGATGGCGTCAAAGCATGCTGACACCAAATGAGGTTGTAAGGGCTGATCTCCATCATGCATTTTTATGCACCATACATTGTTTCCCTTCGCAGCCGACAAAAGTTCCCAGCTTATCTCCCAATATCTTTGCAAAAGCTCATGTTTATTTGATGACTGGGATCTCATACACTTTAAGCCAAAAGCATGTTGTGTTAAAGACAATCTCCACGTACGGTTCCTTCCCTGTCCATTCTTTGAGCAACAACAAATTTGTTGTCAAAAGACTAAGGCTCCTCATTCATCATGTAGGCCTTGTCTTAGTGATGTATAACTGGATCAAATACTAGGGTTTTTATCAATTACACATCAAGGGGTGACGTGCAACCAATCTAGGGTTTAGGGTTTATCACATGAAGGCTAGGGAGGGAGGGGATTCACGTGAATAAGAGGGAACTTTGAGTTTTGAGAGAGAGTATGGATTAGGGTTTGAGAGGGAATCACGTGAAAGGTAGGATCTTTGAGAGGTTTGAGAGAGAGTATGGATTAGGGTTTGAGAGGTAATCACGTGAAAGGTAGGATCTTTGAGAGGTTTGAGAGAGAGTATGACGTGAGGTTGAGAGATTTAAGGGATTTGAAAATAGCCTTAGGAAATCAACAAGATAGATAGGAGAACTAGATAGTTCAAGAGAATCAAACTTGATACAGAAACACCACAAGTTGAAACCCTAGGGCTACTTGCTCTTCCTCTTAGTTACAGAAACACCTTCTAAGAGTAGGAAACAAGCTCTTCCTCACCACTTGAATTGTCACATTCAAGATACAATAGAAGAGACCAAATGAGATGTTGAGAAACACTCAGGGATCAACGAAAGCTTGTTTGTAATCATAATTCAAAGTTGGTTGTTTGAACGAGTACAAGCCTATGCTATTTATACTAGACTAATTCCTTCTCCTACTAGGACTATCTAACTTGACGCCTAAGCAACCAAATCCTCCTAGGAATTGGTTTCCTAATCCTAAGGGAGTTAGTTACAATAGTATAAATCCTTCTAGGACTTGGCTTTCCTAATCCAAGATGGATTAGTTACAAAATTAGCCAACCTTATCTAGGATTCCTAAACTTGGCTCCAAAGCAAAGAAGAGTATCCGAATTGGATTCCTCAAAAACCACTCTAGACTCTTCTAGACCGTTCTAGACTATTCTAGACTCTTCTAACTTGATGTACAAGCTAATAGATATTACTTGGCATCTCACACAACTAAAAATAATAAAATTACATCAATAAACTTGTTAATAATAAAGAAAATAGTAAAAATGTGAACTTCAACATGAAAAGGCCAAAATAGTGAACTTCATCTTGAAAGTGCCAAAATTGTGAAATTCAACTTGGACTTTGTACTTGGGCCTTTTGGACGTGGACTTTGGGTTCTTAGAACGTTTGGGCGTCCTCTTCGAACAATATGCACACTATATGGGTTGGTCTTTGGGCCTCCATAATGAAACCTTCCTCTATGGCCCGTTCTACCTCATTGTAGATGAATTGGATCTCCTTTGCTAGGCTTGGTGTGGATGGATTTACATCATTCCCCACTTGTTGAGAAGAGTTTGTCCTCAAACTTGGAAGGTCATCTTTCCTCTTGGAGGGGAATCTTTCCTTCTTCAAGTGAACCCCTGCTAGGTCTCCTGGTTGAAATATAACTTTCCTTCTCTTCTTGTTAATGTAAACAACAACACACTTGCCACTAAGGGGTTTCAAAATCTGATTCATTAGTCTCAAAAAAGAAGAAAGAGCATTAGTTAGACCACTAGGTATGGCTAACCATTCATAGAGACATCCTTTAGTTTTGATAGCAGTGTCGCCTTCTTGAATTTGAATCTGGTAGTACCCACTTCTTATATCAATCTTTGAAATGACTTGGGCACCATATAGCTCGTCCACTAGATCTTCAATTCTAGGAATAGGAAACGTGTACTTGATAGTAATCTTGTTGATGTACGTATGTTGGCGTCCATCTTTCTTTGTAACCAAAAGGGTAGGGACAGCGCATGGCTTGAGGGTCTCCCTGATCATACCCTTTGCTTGAAGATCATTAACTTGCCTTTGAACCTCTTGAGTGTTACTAGGGTTCATGTGATATGCTGGCTCATCATGCAGAATAGATCCAGGAATAAGATCACGCTGGGGGGGGGGGAGGGGCAGTCCTGAGGGTATCTTTTCTGGGAACACATGAGAAGATTGTTCCAAAAGAGGGGTGACGAGGGGGTGGCCTTTTTTGGGATTTTCGTGGCTAGGGCTTTCGTTGGTAGGCTCTTTGTGCTAGGGTTTGTGTTTAGGTCTGAGGGAATGATCTCCTTATGCTCACTAAACTCAGGGCGTACAGTGGTCATAAAAGTGATGAGATTTGGATCACTCCCATGGGGTTGGGACGGTTTGGATGTTTTTAGTGGAGCTAGGGTTACCTTCTTGTTTTGGATCACAAGAGTGTAGGTATTACTCCTTCCATCATGCATCACACTCCTGTCAAATAACCACGGTCTTCCAAGCAAAATATGTTAGGAATCCATAGGATTTACATCACACCATAGTGAATCTTGATAAGACTTGCCAATAGAAAAGCTTACCAAACAGCGTTGATTCACTTGTATAAATATCTAGGCTTGTAGCCTTTCAAAGGCAACTAGTTTATCAACCATGAATAGAATCAAGCTTTTAGGTTACCCCTTGATTGTTTCGTGAAGAACCTCGTTCAATCTCTTCTATTGTATCTTGGTTTGGCAACCAAGTGGTTAGGAGGAGCTTAATCCTAAACCTAGAAGGTGTTTCTGTAACTAGGATGAAGGTTAAGTTAGCCCTCGGGTTTCTTTCTTGTGGTGTTTCTGTATCAAGATAGATCCCATGAACTATCTTGTTATTATCTTTCTATCATTATAGTTAAGATAATTACTCTTTTTATATTTCTATCAACACAGTTAAGATAAACCCTTAAGTTATCCCCAATCTCTTCGTCTCCCTCACAAATCACGTCCCCCTTCCTCCTCTCTCCCTCAATTCCTCCACTCCCCCTCTCTCTCCCTATAACAAACTCCCTCTCTCTCCTCCCAACAACTTTCTACTCTCTCCCCTTTCACAAAAGGCCTAACGCCAACATACTCCCTACCTCCCTTCATCCCCACGTCATGCTCCCTCTTTCCCAATTCAAGAATCAATCTTTCTTGTTTCTTGAATCCACAAAAGTACTCACGACAATAGAACCCTCTATAGATCCTGTATTTCACGTGATTTCCCCTCCATTCCTCCATATTCATGTGAAGCTTCCCTGTCATCTAGTTTTGTTGCACGTGTAATGATTATTACTAGATCAAGAATCTCTCTTTTGATCTCGTAATACATCTAAAATGGAAACAGAGCTCTAGGTTATTGTTGAGTGCAGCCCTAAACTCCACAAAGTTAACCCAAACACATAACCTTCAAATCCAAACACCAAAACTGCAATACTAAACACTTAACCTTCAAATCCAATCAGCAACCTGGCATTCCAAAACACCATACTATGGCGTCTGGAAGCAAAAGTAGTGAAGGTGATGATCCCAATGAGCAATTGAAGCAAGAAAAGGCTGAATTAGAAGCAAGAGTCGCTTATTTCTCTGAAAAACTAAAGCGGTACATGAATCTACAACAATATGAACTCAGAGAATCATGCAAGGAAGGCCCCTACAATAGCCCTAACGAAGCTGAATGATCAACACACTCCTCAAGGAGATCACGTCAACCTAGACATCCCCCAAGAGAAGAAAGACTCGACTTCAAATTCGACATTCCTGAATTTGACGGTAATCTTGATCGTGAAATCTTTCTTGATTGGATTCAAACTGTCGAAAGAGTCTTTGATCTGAAAGATGTATCTGATGATAAGAAAGTGAAATACATTGCTCTTAAACTGCGAAAGCATGCTATTATTTGGTTAACTAACTTACAGAAGAAGAGACAACATGCCGTGAAAGAAAAGTTTCGTACTTGGGACAAGATGAAAAAGAAACTTCATTCAAAGTTTCTTCCTGCAATCTACTTCAAAGACAATTACTTTGGGTTGCAGCAACTATCCCAAGGGTCCAAACATGTTGAAGAATACACGAAAGAATTCGAACACCTACTCTGGAGGTGTGATCTGAAAGAAGATGAACCTCAAACTCTTGTCAGGTATCTTGATGGTTTAAATGACAACATAAGGTATGTGGTTGATCTTCAACCTTATGAAACTCTTGATGAATTGAGAACTTTGGCTAACAAAGTGGAATATCAAAGAAAAAGAAGGAGCAAGGAGACGCTAAACAGGAACCCTAGTCGCCCCAAACATACACTCTACAAAAGAGCCAAACCCACTCCCATTCGTCCGTCACAAAAACGGCTAACCCTACTCCTTAAACTGTCCAAAAATCCATCCTAGTTCCACCCACATATAGGAGGAGGTGCTTTAGGGGTCAAGGGCTCGATCACTATGCTTCTGAATGCCCTAACAAGAGAGCCATCACACTCATGGAATTCCAGAACGCTCTCTTTGAACCTGAACTGGAGGATGTAGAAGGAGAACCCCACGCCACCCATAATGAATCTGAAGAAGAGGTCGTGGAAGAACCACATCAAGGAGAGATGCTAGTGACAGACCTAAAACTTATAGGTGTCTATGTACCGCAAGTTTACTGGTCTGTGTAGTAATAAAAATATCATTTTCTCTCAGGGACTTGTGTTCAACTACGTACTAAACTAATTAACTACAAAGGATGCTAGGTCGATCAAAAGGTTGGTGTAATGGTTCAGATAATTAACTAAGATAGCAGGAAATTAAAGGATTTAACCAAGTGATTAAAGGTGTTCAGGGGAGTCCACTCTAGTAACTTAATCAATTAAGCGGTGATTCTAGTTCTAGGTAATTTTAGTAGTGTCGGGGTCTATAATCTTTCTAAGCCTTATTACTTCGATCTTTCGATGCTAGGTGAACGGCGGAGTTCCCTATTATAGGGCTGTGCTAGGGCACAAAACGCTGGCTGCGTTTTAGAAACGCAGGCTGCGTTTTGTCCAAAAAGTGAGAATCTTCCGCGAATGGGCCCTGGCTGCGCCTGAAAAGCGTTGGCTGCGTTTTGGAAACGTTGGCTGCGTTTTGAAAACGCTGGCTGCGTCTCGGCTATCAAACTCTCTAGACAAGTATTCACGCTGCGCTTTGCCTTTCCGCCTCAATGGACTTGGACTGGTGTGATTTTGGGCCGTTCTTCCTTCCTTCTTCTCTTCTTCTTCAACTTCTTTTTTATTTCTTTGATTTTTGCTATTTCTCCTCCAATTCTTCATGCTTTTTGATATAATTCCATCAATTCATGTAAAACATACCAAACTCGCGAACAAGTGTATAAATCACGGAAATTGATATAAAATTCCTGATATCGGATACAAAAAGCATGAAACTGATATGTTTAGAGCCCTAAAAACTCTATATAATAACGAATTATCAAATCCCCCCATGCTTAGCTCTTGCTTGTCCCCAAGCAAGTTAGAATTGGAAACAAGAGGATTAGGGGTCAAACAGGAAAAACAGAACCTAAGAAGAAAAAGAATCGGAAAGAGTTTGCGATAGGATTACAAAAACAAAATCTTAACACCCCCTCAGGCTAACCATTCTAACACATCAATTCAACCAGCAAGCACAAAGATCAGTCTGGACAAGATCAAAACTCGGTTCAAAAGAGAAATGAAGAAATTTTTGAGACCAAAGAGGAGAGAACAAGTACTTCAGAAGCATAAATCTGCCAACAGTCTAAAGAATAATGTAAATATGCGCAGTTGGTTATGGACGTAAGTCAGTCAAAGAGAAACCTCACATAGGAAAGAATAAAAGCACTCAATCACTCAAATTTTAATATGTATGTGGGTTTTTCTCATACTCAGACCAATAGAAACAAACTACCATATGCTTGGTAAGAACCTCGCTCTCCACTACTGGAATGCAATGCACAAGTGACAATCAAAAGGACTTTTCCGGGTTGTAATGGAGCTTAGGTTAAGGGTAAGGAGCGGTAAAATTTGGGATTGAGGAGTTAAGAGCCATGCTTGGATTGATTTTCAACGAGTATAACACTCTAAACTCTCCTTCTTGCTTAATGTATGCAAGTAATTTCACCTTTCTCCCTCAACAATATCAAAATCTCAACTGAATACAACCAGGTCAAAGTTTTCAGAACTTTAAATTGAATCTCCCTAATCACCCTTTTCTTTTTGGAACTTTTTTTTCTCTTTTTTTTAATTTTGTTTTTTTACTTCTTTTTTTTCTTTTTGGTGGGTGATCGGGGAGAAGAAAACTATGGAATTATAACTTCGACCTCGATATAATATATGAACAACATAACCAAACCCCAATTATTCAAAAGGTTGGACTTTCAGTTTCTCCCAACTTGAAATAATAAGCACAATCTCTCTCAAACTCCATATTTTGTTTAAAAACAACCGAACCAACTATTCCTTCCAAAAAACGACAAACTCTCATTCAACCAAGCAAGGCAAAGGGATACTGAATATCAGAGGCCAAGGCTTGTATTGTCGGGGTTCAATCATGAAAGAAGGATAAACAAAGGCTAGGGGGGGCAACAAGAACGGTGAATATAATGTAAGGAAGGCTATTTGGCTATGTAGTTTAACAAAATAAAAATGAATGCCTGAATCACTTTGTCACAGCGTGCAATGCAAATATGTAGTCTCAAGCAAGATGCAAAACAAGCTCTAGAGATGCAACTAATGGGTGAGTCACTCAGGGGATCATGAATTGATAAAAGTGATCAATTCGTAAATTTGGTAATGTGGACTCACGGGATGGGGCTCAATCAACTAAACTTAGCCCAAAGATTTGCGGCACGCACATTTATACTTTCTAAGCTAGTCAAAGCAGTCAAATGCAGCTTTCATAACTTGACTCAAAATCAGAAGAGTTGAAGGAAAAGGTTTCAAAAACTTTTAGAACTCATCCAGACTTTTCTAAGCGAAGCAAGTTAAACTGAAAGTAAGAAGGGTTTACAAATCATCACCGAAGGTGTTTCCGGTTTTAATCCTAGTCCTATCCTATATTTTTTTGGTTTTTCGTCTTTTCTAATTTTTTTGGTCTTTTGAGTAAAGTGAATGCAAGAGAAAGAAAAAGAAACAAACTAAGAAAAGAAATAAAGGAAAAATCTACATGCTCTAACTAATGCAATCTAGGTGAATGCAATCCTAAAACTCGAAAGAAACTAGGAAAAGAAAACTAAAAACAATTGAAGAACACACAAACTAAAAACTCAACAAAAGAAAATACACTAAAAGTGTGAAAAATCAAACTAAAAATTGAAAAATAAGCACAAAACAAGAAAAAGAAAGACAAAAATAACAGAAAAATCAGAGAAGTAAAGAAGAGATATTCACAAAGTGGATATATAACCCCCCATGCTTAAACGCTGCATTGTCCTCAATGCAGAAGACAATGGTGAAGAGGGTAAGGGCGGAGCAAATGGTGAAGAGAATCATACCTCGCTTTGACATCCCCTTCGAAAATGAAAGGTTTGGAGCTCTTAGAATCCCGGGATGGGGTAACTTTTTTGTTTTCCCTTCTCTGCACCTGTAGCTTTCCCTTTTTTTTGGCTCCCACCGGTTCCATCTTCGTTCTCACCATCTAAACATCAATTGAATGTGAGCATAGTAATCATACTACTTAGACACCCACATGCTTGCTTGATACTTAGAGGGTACCAACACTAGTTTAAGCAAGCACTAAAGCAAAGTATAGTAGTCAAATTCGCTCAACAATCCACATATAACTCAAAATTGGATCGAAATTTCAACTCTTTAAGCTCATTACAAACAATGGCATAGATTTCACGCACCAAAGCAACAAGATTGTGATTTTCACTCAAGGTTACTCACTGTAGATAAGCAACTAGTATCAAAAACAAACTCAATTATCGCGACATCCTTGAGCAAGAACATGGTGTATCAAGTAAGTCCAACAAATTACTTGAGAATTCATGGATAATGACACCACAAAATACTATTGATTGACTATGAGAGGTGGAGTGAAATTTATAACAAGGTGTAAACGAGTTCAAGGTGGGCTCTGAACACAAACCACCCCCAATGATAATATATACCTGGAATTTTCACTGAGCTAAATTTATAACGAATCCAAAACAATCTATACACCCCCAACAATAGCATCCAAGATTAAAAATATCGCAACTCAAACCCTCACCTTCTAAAAATACTCACAAAATCAGTACAATCACCAAGATAGATTCTAAGTATCAAATAAGCATGATCATAATGCAAAAACTTAGTACTATCAATCCCTCCATGCTTATTTGATACTAGGGATTGCAATCAAGGTAAATCTAACCTAAACCTTACTAAAAACAGAGCATTACCACCACAACACAATCACAACAAAAACCTAGACCTAAATTTCTCAATTTCAACATCACATTGCTTTCTCAATACATCCAACATCACAATTCTCTCATTTCTGGAACAAAAAGATCAAAGATCAATCAACTCTACCAAGCCCTAATCAAGAATTCATCCAAAAATAAAACCTAAATCAAGAAATTCTAATCTAGGACATGATACATGGTATAAATTGAACAAATTATTCAATAAACTCAAGTATTCAACCAAAATCATACCAAGAATGAAGTATATAACCAAAGAACAAGAAAAAGAGTTGAAAATTCCATACCTTGAGTGGAAGAGGGAAGAGGAATGGAATTTGAAATTTCAAAGTATGACAGTGCAAGTGAGAAGAGGTAAGAGAGAGAAGAAGGTGGTGGTGGCTATGGTGGTCGGCGCCGGCTAGGTGGACAGCGGCGAGAGTGGTGGTGGTGGTGGCGCGGGCAACGTTTGGGGGAGAAGGGTCGTCGGGAGTGTTAGGGAAAAATAAGGTGCGAGTGTTATGTTTTGTAAGAAAAAGGGGGAAGGCCGATTAAGCTAGGAGGCAGCGAAATTTTTTGGAAAAAGGGCAAAACGCGGCCTGCGTTTTCAAAACGCAACCTGCGTTTTGTGAAAAAACGTTTATTTGACCTTCTGTTTGAGATGCAGCCAGCGCCTGGAAAACGCTGGCTGTGTTTTCCTACCTGATGTTGCGATTCCTATTTTTGCGATTCCTATTGAAATTATTATCTCTAACCTAATAATTTTTGAGTTGGTAGATGTTTGTAGGGATTTTTGGTATGTCAAGTTGTAGGGAAAATTGAGTAGCCCTAGGGCAAGCAAAATCATCATGCTAAAAAGAATGACATAAAGTACAACCGATTGAATTACGAGATTGCATATAGGAATTAGCATGAAAAGCACAAGGATCAGGGTACTCAGATAGACAATTAGAAGTTTCAAATTTATAGGTGTCATCTGCAAGCAATCCAAGTAATTTGAAAGCTTCATTAAAAGGTTTATCACGAAAACCCAAATAATTCAGAAGATTGCATGTTTCCGCATTCACACCTTCAAAGATAATAGCAAGAATTTCATGTTCTCCTAACGTGATATGGTCTAGAACAGGAGCAACAATTAGTCGCTCATAAAATCGCCAAAATAATTCACGTTTGTCTTGACGAAAAGAAAGCATTGCCATATTTTTTTATTTTAAAATTTTTTAATTTTTATTTGATTTTATGGTTTAAAGAAAAGCAATAAAAACCTAGTCAACCAGAGTGCGTTCGTCTAATGGCAGTTGGGAAAACAAGTCCCCGGCAACGGCGCCAAAAACTTGACAGACCTAAAACATATCGGTGTCTGTGTACCGCAAGTGTACGGGTCTGTGTAGTAATAAAAAGATCGTTTTCTCTCAGGGACTTGTGTTCAACTACGCACTAAACTAGTTCACTACAAAGGATGCTAGGTCGATCAAAAGGTTGGTGTAATGGTTCAGATAATTAACAAAGACAGCAGGAAATTAAAGGATTTAACCAAGTTATTAAAGGTTTTCAGGGGAGTCCACTCTAGTAACTTAATCAATTAAGCGGTGATTCTAGTTCTGGGTAATTGTAGTAGTGTCGGGGTCTATAATCTTTCTAAGCCTTATCACTTCGATCTTTCGATCCTAGGTGAGTTACAGTGATTAAACTATCATTATTTCTAACTATTTAATCTAATCAAAGATAAAGAACATATTATAACACGACCCTAGGCAAGAATCATTATGTCTAACTAGTTTCTAAACCTATTCAATCTACGCAATCCAATTCAAGACTCAAACTGTCGTTCTGTTGTCGAGAATCTAAAACCAAGTACAGGCTCAAATTGTCTTTCTGTTGCCAAATTACCATGACATAAAATACACGCAGATTAAACGACTGTATTAAAACCTAAAACTGAAATTACACACTATAAATTAATTGAAGAACATCGAGTTTATTCCCTAAACAAGTGCACTCATAATAATAAAAACAAGGAAAACAATAATAAAATCTAAATAACGAAGCATAAAGTAAATAGAAATTAAATCGAACGTTCGAGTCGTCGAATTCGATATCTTCGTGTCACTCGATTCGATCTCCTTCTCCTCCTCTTTCATTCCTAATATACTAGAACGGCTCCCCGAAGGGAGGAATTACAGAGAAAACCTATACTAAACGGCGTGTCGAAGAAAATAAAATAATTTCCCGATACCCTAAACTGAACGGCGGAGTTCCCTATTATAAGGCTGTGCTAGGGCACAAAACGCTGGCTGCGTTTTGTCCAAAAAGTGAGAATCTTCCGCGAATGGGCCCGGGCTGCGCCTGAAAAGCGTTGGCTGCGTTTTGAAAACGCTGGCTGCGTTTTGCTTTTTCTCGGCTATCAAACTCTCTAGACAAGGCGCTGGCTGCGTTTTAAAAACGCTACCTGCGCCTTGCCTTTCCGCCTCAACTGGACTTGGGTCGTGTGATTTTGGGCCGTTCTTCCTTTCTTCTTCTCTTCTTCTTCAACTTCTTTTTTATTTCTTTGATTTTTGCTATTTCTCCTCCAATTCTTCATGCTTTTTGATATAATTCCATCAATTCATGTAAAACATACCAAACTCGCGAACAAGTGTATAAATCACGGAAATTGACATAAAATTCCAGATATCGGATACAAAAAGCATGAAACTGATATGTTTAGAGCCCTAAAAACTCTATATAATAACGACTTATCAAATCCCCCCATGCTTAGCTCTTGCTTGTCCCCAAGACAGTTAGAATTGAAAACAAGAGGATTAGGGGTCAAACAGGAAAAACAGAACCTAAGAAGAAAAAGAATCGGAAAGAGTTTGCGATAGGATTACAAAAACAAAATCTTAACACCCCCTCAGGCTAACCATTCTAACACATCAATTCAACCAGTAAGCACAAAGATCTGTCTGGACAAGATCAAAACTCGGTTGAAAAGAGAAAGGAAGAAATTTTTGAGACCAAAGAGGAGAGAACAAGTAATTTAGAAGCATAAATCTGCCAACAGTATAAAGAATAATGTAAATATGCGCGGTTGGTTATGGACGTAAGTCAGTCAAAGAGCAAACCTCACATAGGAAAGAATAAAAGCACTCAATCACTCAAATTTTAATTTGTATATGGGTTTTTCTCATACTCAGACCAATAGAAACAAACTACCATATGCTTGGTAAGAACCTCGCTCTCCACTACTGGAATGCAATACACAAGTGACAATCAAAAGGACATTTCCGGGTTGTAACGGAGCTTAGGTTAAGGGTAAGGAGCGGTAAAATTTGGGATTGAGGAATTAAGAGCCATGCTTGGATTGATTTTCAATGAGTATAACACTAATAAAATCTGAATAACGAAGCATAAAGTAAGTAGAAATTAAACCGAACGTTCGAGTCATCGAATTCGATCTCTTCGTGTCACTCGATTCGATCTCCTTCTCCTCCTCTTTCGTTCCTAATTTACTAGAACGGCTCCCCGAAGGGAGGAATTACAGAGAAAACCTATACTAAACGGCTGTCAAAGAAAATAAAATAATTTCCCGATACCCTAGATTGAACGGCGGAGTTCCCTTTTATAGGGCTGGCTAGGGCACAAAACGCTGGTTGCGTTTTGTCCAAAAAGTGAGAATCTTCCGCGAATGGGCGCTGGCTGCACCTGAAAAGCGTTGGCTGCGTTTTGGAAACACTGGCTGCGTTATGAAAATGCTGGCTGCGTTTTGCCTTTCCACCTCAACTGGACTTGGGCCGTGTGATTTTGGGCCGTTCTTCCTTCCTTCTTTTCTTCTTCTTCAACTTCTTTTTTATTTCTTTGATTTTTGCTGTTTCTCCTCTAATTCTTCATGCTTTTTGATATAATTCCATCAGTTCTTGTAAAACATACCAAACTCGCGAACAAGTGTATAAATCACGGAAATTGACATAAACTTCGAGATATCGGATACAAAAAGCATGAAACTGATATATTTTGAGCCCTAAAAAGTCTATATAAAAACGACTTATCAGCTAGTTATGAGGAGAGTTCTGAATAGCTCTCCAGTTTCTGAAGATCTGCAACAACGGGAAGCCATCTTCCACTCCCGTTGTACCGTGCAAGGAAAATTTTATTCTTTGATCGTCGATGGTGGAAGCTGTACCAATGCAGTTACAACAACTATGGCGAACAAGCTATAACTCCCTACAAGCCCACACCCCAAGCCATATTGGAAAGTCTTAAAGGTGACTCAGCGCTGTTTGGTAACCTTTCTATTGAAATGTCTTATCAAGATTCTATCTGGTGTGATGTACTACCAATAGAAGCCTGTCATATTTTGTTTGGAAGACCATGGTTATTTGGCAAGAGTGTTATTCATGATGGAAGAGCTAATACCTACACACTCATGGTGAAAAACAAGAAGGATACATTAGCTCCTCTAAAGGCATCACCAACAACGGGGACTGATTCAACGGTCAACTCTTTCATGATCACTGAACGCCCTGACTTCAGTGAACACAAGAAGATCATACCAGAAGACTCTAGCCACGAAAATTCTGCAAAAGAGCTCCCCCTAGTCCTTGATCACGTGAGCTCAGTGGCAAAGACATCATTCGAATCCAGTCAACGTGAGATCCAGTCTGTGGAACATCACGTGAACCCTATTACTTATCCAAGGGTTCGAAATTCTGCTTTTTGTCACGCCAAAGGGAAATTCAAAAAGGAAACTCCTGCATCAAACGCCCTAGTGATTGCAAAGAAGGAAAGAACCAACATGGTTAAGATTCCGTTTGGGACTACTACTATTCAAAGTCCAAGAAGTCTCCCTGTATGGTTAGTCACACCTTAAGATCTAATATATGAACTTTCTATTATTATGAGACGTATGAATCAAGTTCTGAAGTCCTTCATCAACAAGTGTGTCCATGAAACATTTATGCACAACAAGAGTGAGAAAGATCGAATCTTTCACACCATTGAGGAGATCACATTTCACGTAAAGGTCCCGATTTACGTGGAAGTTACTAGGGAGATCGGGATTCATGTGAAAGTCTTGATTCGCATAGAGATTTCAGTTGAGTCAACGGAAGTCTTTGAACTTGAACCTCTAAGTCTGAGGACAGACTTCCTTCAACAAGGGGGGAATGACGAAAATCAGCCCACACTTATTCCCCTAAGCCCAATCAAGAAGGCCCCAGTTAAATATAAGTATAAAGATAAGGTCTTTCATGAAGGAAAACCAACTAGGCCCGGTCTAATAAGGAAGTTTCTATTCAAAGTAGAGGCCCGAAGGCACCTTCATATAGTTTGCATCCTATGGTAAGAGGATGTCCAAACATCCTAGGAAGGACTAAGATCACGCCAATCAAGGCCCAAGAAGCCAAATGTTTCGTCCAAGGGTCCATTTCAAGATTCAAAGTGAAGTTCACATTTTGATTATTTCAGTTTTGAATTTCACAATTTTGATCTTTTGGATATTACTTTATTATTATTAGCTTTTAATTGTTTTTGGTGTGATTTATATTATCTTTATAGTATTTTGAGTCATGTAAGATGCTAAGTAAATTATAAACTTTAGCATCAAGGTTACTAGGAGTCTAGATTAGTCTAGAATATTCTAAGGTGTTCTAGAATATTCCAGAAGAGTGTTTGTGTGATTTTAGCCATGTGAATTGATGAATTAGGTGCCAAGATTGATTTCTATCTTAGATACAGTTGGCTTATTTTGTAATTAATCCATATTGGATAAGGAAAGCCAAGTCCGATTAGGATAAGGTTGTTATTACAAACTCCCCTTAGGATGAAGAGTCCTAATCCAAGGGAGAGTAGTATAGTTAGGCGTCTAATACTAGGAAACCTTGGCTTGCACGCCAAGTAGCACTAATCTTAGTCATATTAGGTTTGCTTGCACACCAAGTTAGAGTACCAGTCTATATAAGATTCTATTAGTATAAATATCTAGGCTTGTAGCCTTTCAAAGGCAACTAGTTTATCAACCATGAATAGAATCAAGCTTTTAGGTTACCCCTTGATTGTTTCGTGAAGAACCTCGTTCAATCTCTTCTATTGTATCTTGGTTTGGCAACCAAGTGGTTAGGAGGAGCTTAATCCTAAACCTAGAAGGTGTTTCTGTAACTAGGATGAAGGTTAAGTTAGCCCTCGGGTTTCTTTCTTGTGGTGTTTCTGTATCAAGATAGATCCCATGAACTATCTTGTTATTATCTTTCTATCATTATAGTTAAGATAATTACTCTTTTTATATTTCTATCAACATACTTAAGATAAACCCTTAATTTATCCCCAATCTCTTCGTCTCCCAAACAAATCACGTCCCCCCTCCTCCTCTCTCTCTCAATTCGTCCACTCCCCCTCTCTCTCTCCATAACAAACTCCCTCTCTCTCCTCCCAACAACTTTCTATTCTCTCCCGTTTCACAAATGGCCTCACGCCACCATACTCTCTCCCTCCCTTCATCCCCACGTCATCCTCCCTCTTTCCCTATTCAAGAATCAATCTTTCTTGTTTCTTGAATCCACAAAAGTCCTCACGACAAAAGAACGCTCTATAGATCCTGTATTTCACGTGATTTCCCCTCCATTCCTCCATATTCATGTGAAGCTTCCCTGTCATCTAGTTTGATTGCACGTGTAATGATTATTACTGGATCAAGAATCTCTCTTTTGATCCCGTAATACATCAAAAATGGAAACAGAGCTCTAGGTTATTGTTGAGTGCAACCTTGAACTCAACAAAGTTAACCCAAACACAGAACCTTCAAATCCAAACACCAAACCTGCAATACTAAACACTTAACCATCAAATCCAATAAGCAACCTGGCATTCCAAAACACCATTTTATGGCGTCTGGAAGCAAAAGTAGTGAAGGTGATGATCCCAATGAGCAATTGAAGCAAGAAAAGGCTGAATTAGAAGCAAGAGTCGTTTATTTCTCTGAAAAACTAAAGCGGTACATGAATCTACAACAATATGAACTCAGAGAATCATGCAAGGAGGGCTCCTACAATAGCCCTAGCGAAGCTGAATGATTAACACACTCCTCAAGGAGATCACGTCAACCTAGACAAATGTTAGGAGCCAAAAGTAGTGAAGGTGATGATCCCAATGAGCAATTAAAGCAAGAAAAGGCTGAATTAGAAGCAAGAGTCGCTTATCTCTTTGAAAAACTAAAGCGGTACATGAATCTACACCAATATGAACTCAGAGAATTATGCAAGGAGGGCTCCTAGAATAGCCCTAGCGAAGCTGAATGATCAACACACTCCTCAAGGAGATCATGTCAACCTAGATATCCCCCAAAAGAAGAAAGACTCGACTTCAAAGTCGACATTCCTGAATTTGACGGTAATCTTGATCGTAAAATCTTTCTTGATTGGATTCAAACTATTGAAAGAGTCTTTGATCTGAAAGATGTACCTGATGATAAGAAAGTGAAATACATTACTCTTAAACTGCAGAAGCATGCTAGGATTTGGTGGACTAACTTACAGAAGAAGAGACAGCATGCCGGGAAAGAAAAGATTCGTACTTGGTACAAAATGAAAAAGAAACTTCATTCAAAGTTTCATCCTGCAAGCTACGTAAAGACAATTACTTTCGGCTGCAGCAACTATCCCAAGGGTCCAAACATGTTGAAGAATACACGAAATAATTCGAACACCTACTCTGGATGTGTGATCTGAAAGAAGATGAACCTCAAACTCTTGTCAGGTATCTTGATGGTTTAAACGACAACATAAGGTATGTGGTAGAACTTCAACCTTATGAAACTCTTGATGAATTGAGTACTTTGCCTAACAAAGTGGAATAGCAAAGAAAAAGAAGGGTCAAGGAGACGCTAAACAGGAACCCTAGTTTCCAAAGATTTCCCTACTCGCCCCAAACATACACTCCACAAAAGAGCCAAACCCACTCCCATCCATATTGTCACAAAAACGCCTAACCCTACTCCTCAAACTGTCCAAACATTCGTCCCAGTTCCACTCACGGATAAGAGGAGGTGCTTTAGATGTAAAGGGCTCGGTCATTATGCTTCTGAATGCCTTAACAAGAGAGCCATCACACTCATTGAATTCCAAAACGCTCTCTTTGAACCTTATCTGGAGGATGTAGAAGGAGAACCCCACGCCACCCATAATGAATCTGAAGAAGAGGTCATGGAAGAACCAGATCAAGGAGAGATGCTAGTTATGAGGAGAGTTCTGAATATCTCTCCAGTTCCTGAAGATTTGCAACAACGAGAAACCATCTTCCATTCGCGCTGTACCGTACAAGGAAAAGTTTGTTCTTTGATCATCGATGGTGGAAGTTGTATCAATGCAGTTTCAACAACTATGGCGAACAAGCTATAACTCCCTACAAGCCCACACCCCAGACCATACACAGTCCAGTGGCTCCATTAGGGTAAACTTAAAGGTGATTCAGCGTTGTTTGGTAAGCTTTTCTATTGAAAAGTCTTATCAAGATTCTATTTGGTGTGATGTACTACCAATAGAAGCCTGTCATATTTTGTTTGGAAGACCATGGTTATTTGGCAGGAGTGTTATTCATGATGGAAGAGATAATGCCTACACACTGATGGTGAAAAACAAGAAGGATACATTAGCTCCTCTAAAGGCGTCACCAACAACGGGGACTGATTCAGCGGTCAACTCTTTCATGATCACTGAACGCCCTGAGTTCAAAGAACACAAGAAGATCATGCCAGAAGACTCTAGCCACGAAAATTCTGCAAAAGAGCTCCCTCTAGTCGTCGATCACGTAAGCTCAGTGGCAAAGACAACATTCAAATCCAGTCAACGTTAGATCCAGTCTGTGGAACATCATGTGAACCCTATTACTTATCCAAGGGTTCGAAATTCTGCTGTTTATCACGCCAAAGGGAAATTCAAGAAGGAAACTCATGCATCAAACGCCCTAGTGATTGCAAAGAAGGAAAGAACCAACATGGTTAAGATTCTGTTTGGGACTACTGCTATTGAAAGTCCAAGAAGTCTCCCTGTATGGTTAGTCACACCTTGTGATCTAATATATGAACTTTCTATTATTATGAGACGTATGAATCAAGTTCTAAAGTCCTTCATCAACAAGTGTTTCCATGACACACTTGTGCACAACAAGAGTGAGGAAGATCGAATCTTTCACACCATTGAGGAGATCACATTTCACGTAAAGGTCCCGATTTAAGTGGAAGTTACTAGGGAGATCGGGATTCATGTGAAAGTCTTGATTCGCATGGAGATTTCAGTTGAGTGAACGGAAGTCTTTGGACTTGAACCTCCAAGTCTGAGGACAGACTTCCTTCAACAAGGGGGGAATGACGAAAATCAGCCCACACTTATTCCCCTAAGCCCAATCAAGAAGGCCCCAGTTAAATATAAGTATAAAGATAAGGTCTTTCATGAAGGAAAACCAACTAGGCCCGGTCTAATAAGGAAGTTTCTATTCAAAGTAGAGGCCCGAAGGCCCCTTCATATGGTTTGCATCCTATGGTAAGAGGATGTCCAAACATCCTAGGAAGGACTAAGATAACGCCAATCAAGGTCCAAGAAGCCCAATGTTTAAGTGAAGTTCACATTTTGATCATTTCAGTTTTGAATTTTACAGTTTTGATCTTTTGGATATAACTTTATTATTATTAGCTTTTAATTGTTTTTGGTGTGATTTATATTATCTTTATAGTATTTTGAGTCATGTAAGATGCCAAGTAAATTATAAACTTGAGCATCAAGGTTACTAGGAGTCTAGATTAGTCTAGAATATTCTAAGGTGTTCTAGAATATTCCAGAAGAGTGTTTGTGTGATTTTAGCCGTGTGAATTGATGAATTAGGTGCCAAGATTGATTTCTATCTTAGATACAGTTGGCTTATTTTGTAATTAATCCATATTGGATAAGGAAAGCCAAGTCCGATTAGGATAAGGTTGTTATTACAAACTCTCCTTAGGATAAGGAGTCCTATGCCAAGGGTGAGTAGTATAGTTAGGCGTCTAATACTAGGAAACCTTGGCTTGCACGCCAAGTAGCACTAATCCTAGTCATATTGGGTTTGCTTGCACACAAAGTTAGAGTACCAGTCTATATAAGATTCTATTAGTATAAATATCTAGGCTTGTAGCCTTTCAAAGGCAACTAGTTTATCAACCATGAATAGAATCAAGCTTTTAGGTTACCCCTTGATTGTTTCGTGAAGAACCTCGTTCAATCTCTTCTATTGTATCTTGGTTTGGCAACTAAGTGGTTAGGAGGAGCTTAATCCTAAACCTAGAAGGTGTTTCTGTAACTAGGATGAAGGTTAAGTTAGCCCTCTGGTTTCTTTCTTGTGGTGTTTCTGTATCAAGATAGATCCCATGAACTATCTTGTAATTATCTTTCTATCATTATAGTTAAGATAAGTACTCTTTTTATATTTCTATCAACATAGTTAAGATAAACCCTTAAGTTTTCCCCAATCTTTTCGTCTCCCTCACAAATCACGTCCCTCCACCTCCTCTCTCTCTCAATTCCTCCACTCCCCCCTCTCTCTCCATAACAAACTCCCTCTCTCACCTCCCAACAACTTTCTAATCTCTCTCCTTTCACAAAAGGCCTCACGCCAACATACTCCCTACCTCTCTTCATCCCCACGTCATCCTCCCTCTTTCCCTATTCAAGAATCAATTTTTCTTGTTTCTTGATTCAACAAAATTTCTCATGACAAAAGAACCCTCTATAGATCCTGTATTTCACGTGATTTCCCCTCCATTCCTCCATATTCATGTGAAGCTTCCCTGTCATCTAGTTTTGTTGCACGTGTAATGATTATTACTGGATCAAGAATCTCTCTTGTGATCCCGTAATACATCAAAAATGGAAACAGAGCTATTGGTTATTGTTGAGTGCAACCCTGAACTCCACAGAGTTAACCCAAACACATAACCTTCAAATCCAAACACGAAACCTTCAATACTAAACACTTAACCTTCAAATCCAATCAGCAACCTGGCATTCCAAAACACCATACTATGGCGTCTGGAAGCAAAAGTGGTGAAGGTGATGATCCCAATGAGCAATTGAAGCAAGAAAAGGCTGAATTAGAAGTAAGAGTCGTTTATCTCTCTGAAATACTAAAGCGGTACATGAATCTGCAACAATATGAATTTAGAGAATCATGCAAGGAGGGCTCCTACAATAGCCCTAGCGAAGCTGAATGATCAACACACTCCTCAAGGAGATCACGTCAACCTAGACATCCCCCAAAAGAAGAAAGACTCGACTTCAAAGTCGACATTCCTGAATTTGACGGTAATCTTGATCGTGAAATCTTTCTTGATTGGATTCAAACTGTCGAAAAAGTCTTTGATCTGAAAGATGTACCTGATGATAAGAAAGTGAAATACATTACTCTTAAACTGCAGAAGCATGCTAGGATTTGGTGGACTAACTTAAAGAAGAAGAGACAACATGCCGGGAAAGAAAAGATTCGTACTTGGGACAAGACGAAAAAGAAACTTCATTCAAAGTTTCATCCTGCAAGCTACATGAAAAACAATTACTTTAGGTGTCCAAACATCCGTCCCAGTTCCACTCTTGGATAAGAGGAGGTGCTTTAGGTGTACAAGGCTCGGTCATTATGCTTCTTATTGCCTTAAAAAGAGAGCCATCACACTCATGGAATTCCAAAACGCTCTCTTTGAACCTGAATTGGAGGATGTAGAAGGAGAACCCCACGCCACCCATAATGAATCTAAAGAAGAGGTCATGGAAGAACCATATCAAGGAGAGATGCTAGTTATGAGGAGAGTTCTGAATATCTCTCCAATTCCTTAAGATCTGCAACAACGAGAAACCATCTTCCATTCGCGCTGTACCGTACAAGGAAAAGTTTGTTCTTTGATTGTCGATGGTGAAAGTTGTACCAATGCAGTTTCAACAACTATGGCGAACAAGCTATAACTCCCTACAAGCCCACACCCCAGATCATACACAGTCCAGTGGCTCAATTAGGGTAAACTTAAAGGTGACTCAGCGCTGTTTGGTAAGCTTTTCTATTGAAAAGTTTATCAAGATTCTATCTGGTGAGATGTACTACCAATAGAAGCCTGTCATATTTTGTTTGGAAGACCATGGTTATTTGGCAGGGGTGTTATTCATGATGGAAGAGCTAATACCTACACACTGATGGTGAAAACAAGAAGGATACGTTAGCTCCTCTAAAGGCATCACCAACAACGGGGACTGATTCAGCGGTCAACTCTTTCATGATCACTGAACGCCCTGAGTTCAGTGAACACAAGAAGATAATACCAGAAGACTCTAGCCACGGAAATTCTGCAAAAGAGCTCCCTCTAGTCGTCGGTCACGTGAGCTCATTGGCAAAGACATCATTCAAATCCAGTCAACGTGAGATCCAGTCAGTGGCAAAGACATCATTCAAATCCAGTCAACGTGAAATTCTGCTGTTTAGTACGCCAAAGGGAAATTCAAGAAGGAAACTCAGGCATCAAACGCCCTAGTATATGAACTTTCTATTATTATGAGACGTATGAATCAAGTTCTGAAGTCCTTCATCAACAAGTGTGTCCATGACACATTTATGCACAACAAGAGTGAGAAAGATCGAATCTTTCACACCATTGAGGAGATCACATTTCACGTAATAGTCCCCATTTACGTGGAAGTTACTAGGGAGATCGGGATTCATGTGAAAGTCTTGATTCGCATGGAGATTTCAGTTGAGTCAACGGAAATCTTTGAACTTGAACCTCCAAGTCTGAGGACAGACTTACTTCAACAAGGGGGGAATGACGAAAATCAGCCCACACTTATTCCCCTGAGCCCAATCAAGAAGGCCCCAGTTAAATATAAGTATAAAGATAAGGTCTTTCATGAAGGAAAACCAACTAGGCCCGGTCTAATAAGGAAGTTTCTATTCAAAGTAGAGGCCCGAAGGCCCCTTCATATGGTTTGCATCCTATGGTAAGAGGATATCCAAACATCCTAGGAAGGACTAAGATCACGCCAATCAAGGCCCAAGAAGCCCAATGTTTAAGTGAAGTTCACATTTTGATCATTTCAGTTTTGAATTTCACAGTTTTGATCTTTTGGATATAACTTTATTATTATTAGCTTTTAATTGTTTTCGGTGTGATTTATATTATCTTTATAGTATTTTGAGTCATGTAAGATGCCAAGTAAATTATAAACTTGAGCATCAAGGTTACTAGGAGTCTAGATTAGTCTAGAAAATTCTAAGGTGTTCTAGAATATTCCAGATGATTGTTTGTGTGATTTTAGCCGTGTGAATTGATGAATTAGGTGCCAAGATTGATTTCTATCTTAGATACGGTTGGCTTATTTTGTAATTAATCCATATTGGATAAGGAAAGCCAAGTCCGATTAGGATAAGGTTGTTATTACAAACTCCCTTTAGGATAAGGAGTCCTATGCCAAGGGAGAGTAGTATAGTTAGGCGTCTAATACTAGGAAACCTTGGCTTGCACGCCAAGTAGCACAAATCCTAGTCATATTGGGTTTTCTTGCACACCAAGTTAGAGTACCAGTCTATATAAGATTCTATTAGTATAAATATCTAGGCTTGTAGCCTTTCAAAGGCAACTAGTTTATCAACCATGAATAGAATCAAGCTTTTAGCTTACCCCTTGATTGTTTCGTGAAGAACCTCGTTCAATCTCTTCTATTGTATCTTGGTTTGGCAACCAAGTGGTTAGGAGGAGCTTAATCCTGAACCTAGAAGGTGTTTCTGTAGCTAGGATGAAGGTTAAGTTAGCGCTCGGGTTTCTTTCTTGTGGTGTTTCTGTATCAAGATAGATCCCATGAACTATCTTGTTATTATCTTTCTCTCATTATAGTTAAGATAATTACTGTTTTTATATTTCTATCAACACAGTTAAGATAAACCTTTAAGTTATCCCCAATCTCTTCGCCTCCCTCACAAATCACGTCCCCCCTCCTCTTCTCTCTCTCAATTCCTCCACTCCCCCTCTCTCTCTCCATAACAAACTCTCTCTCTCTCTCCTCCCAATAACTTTCTACTCTTTCCCCTTTCACAAAAGGCCTCATGCCAACATACTCCCTACCTCCCTTCATTCCCTTGTCATCCTCCCTCTTTCCCTATTCAAGAATCAATCTTACTTGTTTCCTGAATCCATAAAAGTACTCACGACAAAAGAACCCTCTATAGATCCTGTATTTCACGTGATTTCCCCTCCATTCCTCCATATTCATGTGAAGCTTCCCTGTCATCTAGTTTTGTTGCACGTGTAATGATTATTTTGGATCAAGAATCTCTCTTTTGATCCCGTAATACATCAAAAATGGAAACAGAGCTCTAGGTTATTGTTGAGTGCAACCCTGAACTCCACAGAGTTAACCCAAACACATAACCTTCAAATTCAAACACCAAACCTGCAATACTAAACACTTAACCTTCAAATCCAATCAGCAACCTGGCATTCCAAAACACCATACTATGGCGTCTGGAAGAAAAAGTAGTGAAGGTGATGATCCCAATGAGCAATTAAAGTAAGAAAGGACTGAATTAGAAGCAAGAGTCGCTTATCTCTTTGAAAAACTAAAGCGGTACATGAATTTGCAACAATATGAACTTAAAGAATCATGCAAGGAGGGCTCCTACAATAGCCCTAGCGAAGCTAAATGATCAACACACTCTTCAAGGAGATCACGTCAACCTAGACATCCCCCAAAAGAAGAAAGACTTGACTTCAAAGTCGACATTCCTGAATTTGACGGTAATCTTGATGGTGAAATCTTTCTTGATTGGATTCAAACTGTCGAAAGAGTCTTTGATATGAAAGATGTACCTGATGATAAGAAAGTGAAATACATTACTCTTAAACTGCAGAAGCATGCTAGGATTTGGTGGACTAACTTACAGAAGAAGAGACAGCATGCCGGGAAAGAAAAGATTCGTACTTGGGACAAGATGAAAAAGAAACTTCATTCAAAGTTTCTTCCTGCAAGCTACATGAAAGACAATTACTTTCGGCTGCAGCAACTATCCCAAGGGTCCAAACATGTTGAAGAATACACGAAAGAATTCGAACACCTACTCTGGATGTGTGATCTGAAAGAAGATGAACCTCAAACTCTTGCCAGGTATCTTGATGGTTTAAACGACAACATAAGGTATGTGGTTGAACTTCAACCTTATGAAACTCTTGATGAATTGAGTACTTAGCCTAACAAAGTGGAATAGCAAAGCAAAAGAAGGGTCAAGGAGACGCTAAACAGGAACCCTAGTCTCCAAAGAACTCCCTACTCGCCCCAAACAGACACTCCACAAAAGAGCGAAACCCACTCCCATCTGTACTGTCACAAAAACGCCTAACCCTACTCCGCAAACTGTCTAAACATCTGTCCCAGTTCCACTCACGGATAAGAGGAGGTGCTTTAGGTGTAAAGGGCTCGGTCATAATGCTTCTGAATGGCTTAAAAAGAGAGCCATCACACTCATGGAATTCCAAAACTCTCTCTTTGAACATGAACTGGAGGATGTAGAAGGAGAACCCCACGCCACCCATAATGAATCTGAAGAAGAGGTCATGGAAGAACCAGATCAAGGAGAGATGCTAGTTATGAGGAGAGTTCTGAATATCTCTCCAGTTCCTGAAGATCTGCAACAACGAGAAACCATCATCCATTCGCCCTGTACTGTACAAGGAAAAGTTTGTTCTTTGATCGTCGATGGTGGAATAGGTACTAATGCAGTTTCAACAACTGTGGCGAAAAAGCTATAACTCCCTACAAGCCCACAGCCCAGACCAACACAGTCCAGTGGCTCATTTAGGGTAAACTTAAAGGTGACTAAGCGCTGTTTATTAAGCTTTTCTATTGAAAAGTCTTATCAAGATTCTATCTGGTGTGATGTACTACCAATAGAAGCCTGTCATATTTTGTTTGGAAGACCATGGTTATTTGGCAGGAGTGTTATTCATGACGGAAGAGCTAATACCTACACACTGATGGTGAAAATCAAGAAGGATACATTAGCTCCTCTAAAGGCATCACCAACAACGGGGACTGATTCAGCTGTCAACTCTTTCATGATCACTGAACGCCCTGAGTTCAGTGAACACAAGAAGATCATACCAGAAGACTCTAGCCACGAAAATTCTGCAAAAGAGCTCCCTCTAGTCGTCGATCACGTGAGCTCAGTGGCAAAGACATCATTCAAATCCAGTCAACGTGAGATCCAGTCTGTGGAACATCACGTGAACCCTATTACTTATCCAAGGGTTCGAAATTCTGCTGTTTAGCACGCCAAAGGGAAATTCAAGATGGAAACTCATGCATCAAACGCCTTAGTGATTGCAAAAAAGGAAAGAACCAACAATGGTTAAGATTCTGTTTGGGACTACTACTATTCAAAGTCCAAGAAGTCTCCCTGTATGGTTAGTCACACCTTGTGATCTAATATGTGAACTTTCTATTATTATGAGACGTATGAATCAAGTTCTTAAGTCCTTCATCAACAAGTGTGTCCATGACACATTTATGCACAACAAGAGTGAGAAAGATCGAATCAAGAAGGTCCCCATTTACGTAATGGTCCCCATTTACGTGGAAGTTACTAGGGAGATCGGAATTCATGTGAAAGTCTTGATTCGCATGGAGATTTCAGTTGAGTCATTGGAAGTCTTTGAACTTGAACCTCCAAGTCTGAGGACAGACTTCCTTCAACAAGGGGGGAATGACGAAAATCAGCCCACACTTATTCCCCTAAGCCCAATCAAGAAGGCCCCAGTTAAATATAAGTATAAAGATAAGGACTTTAATGAAGGAAAACCAACTAGGCCCGGTCTAATAAGGAAGTTTCTATTCAAAGTAGAGGCCCGAAGGCCCCTTCATATGGTTTGCATCCTATGGAAGAACCAGATCAAGGAGAGATGCTAGTTATGAGGAGAGTTCTGAATATCTCTCCAGTTCCTGAAGATCTGCAACAACGAGAAACCATCTTCCATTCGCCCTGTACTGTACAAGGAAAAGTTTGTTCTTTGATCGTCGATGGTGGAAGTGGTACTAATGCAGTTTCAACAAGCTATAACTCCCTACAAGCCCACAGTCCAGACCATACACAGTCCAGTGGCTCAATTAGGGTAAACTTAAAGGTGACTCAGCGCTGTTTAGTAAGCTTTTCTATTGAAAAGTCTTATCAAGATTCTATCTGGTGTGATGTACTACCAATAGAAGCCTGTCATTTTTTGTTTGGAAGACCATGGTTATTTGGCAGAAGTGTTATTCATGATGGAAGAGCTAATACCTACACACTGATGGTTAAAAACAAGAAGGATACATTAGCTCCTCTAAAGGCATCACCAACAACGGGGACTGATTCAGCGGTCAACTCTTTCATGATCACTGAACGCCCTGAGTTCAGTGAACACAAGAAGATCATACCAGAAGACTCTAGCCACGAAAATTCTGCAAAAGAGCTCCCTCTAGTCGTCGATCACGTGAGCTCAGTGGCAAAGACATCATGCAAATCCAGTCAATGTGAGATCCAGTCTGTGGAACATCACGTGAACCCTATTACTTATCCAAGGGTTCGAAATTCTGCTGTTTATCACACCAAAGGGAAATTCAAGAAGGAAACTCATGCATCAAACGCCCTAGTGATTGCAAAGAAGGAAAGAACCAACATGGTTAAGATTATGTTTGGGACTACTACTATTCAAAGTCCAAGAAGTCTCCCTGTATGGTTAATCACACCTTGTGATCTAATATATGAACTTTCTATTATTATGAGACGTATGAATCAAGTTCTAAAGTCCTTCATCAACAAGTGTTTCCATGACACACTTGTGCACAACAAGAGTGAGGAAGATCGAATCTTTCACACCATTGAGGAGATCACATTTCACGTAAAGGTCCCGATTTACGTGGAAGTTACTAGGGAGATCGGGATTCATGTGAAAGTCTTGATTCGCATGGAGATTTCAGTTGAGTCAACGGAAGTCTTTGAACTTGAACCTCCAAGTCTGAGGACAGACTTCCTTCAACAAGGGGGGAATGACGAAAATCAGCCAACACTTATTCCCCTAAGCTTCATCAAGAAGGCCCCAGTTAAATATAAGTATAAAGATAAGGTCTTTCATGAAGGAAAACCAACTAGGCCCGGTCTAACAAGGAAGTTTCTATTCAAAGTAGAGGCCCGAAGGCCCCTTCATATGGTTTGCATCCTATGGAAAGAGGATGTCCAAACATCCTAGAAAGGACTAAGATCACGCCAATCAAGGCCCAAGAAGCCCAATGTTTAAGTGAAGTTCACATTTTGATCACGCCAAGGATAAGGTTGTTATTATCTTGTTATTATCTTTCTATCATTATAGTTAAGATAATTACTGTTTTTATATTTCTATCAACATAGTTAAGATAAACCTTTAAGTTATCCACAATCTCTTCGTCTCCCTCACAAATCACGTCCCCCCTCCTCCCCTCTCTCTCAATTCCTCCACTCCCCCTCTCTCTCTCCATAACAAACTCTCTGTCTCTCTCCTCCCAATAACTTTCTACTCTCTCCCCTTTCACAAAAGGCCTCACGCTAACATACTCCCTACCTCCCTTCATCCCCACGTAATCCTCCCTGTTTCCCTATTCAAGAATCAATCTTACTTGTTTCCTGAATCCACAAAAGTACTCACGACAAAAGAACCCTCTATAGATCCTGTATTTCACGTGATTTCCCCTCCATTCCTCCATATTCATGTGAAGCTTCCCTGTCATCTAGTTTTGTTGCACGTGTAATGATTATTACTGGATCAAGAATCTCTCTTTTGATCCCGTAATACATCAAAAATGGAAACAGAGCTATTGGTTATTGTTGAGTGCAACCCTGAACTCCACAGAGTTAACCCAAACACATAACCTTCAAATCCAAACACCAAACCTTCAATACTAAACACTTAACCTTCAAATCCAATCAGCAACCTGGCATTCCAAAACACCATACTATGGCGTCTGGAAGCAAAAGTGGTGAAGGTGATGATCCCAATGAGCAATTGAAGCAAGAAAAGGCTGAATTAGAAGTAAGAGTCGCTTATCTCTCTGAAATACTAAAGCGGTACATGAATCTGCAACAATATGAATTTAGAGAATCATGCAAGGAGGGCTCCTACAATAGCCCTAGCGAAGCTGAATGATCAACACACTCCTCAAGGAGATCACGTGAACCTAGACATCCCCCAAGAGAAGAAAGACTCAACTTCAAAGTCGTCATTCATGAATTTGACGGTAATCTTGATCGTGAAATCTTTCTTGATTGGATTCAAACTGTCGAAAGAGTCTTTGATCTGAAAGATGTACCTAATGTTAAGAAAGTGAAATACATTGCTCTTAAACTGCGGAAGCATGCTAGTATTTGGTGGACTAACTTATAGAAGAAGAGACAACATGCCGGGAAAGAAACTTCATTCAGAGTTTCTTCTTGCAAGCTAATTCAAAGACAATTACTTTCGGCTGCAGCAACTATCCCAAGGGTCCAAACATGTTGAAGAATACACAAAAGAATTCGAACACCTACTCTGGAGGTGTGATCTGAAAGAAGATGAACCTCAAACTCTTGTCAGGTATCTTGATGGTTTAAACGACGACATAAGGTATATGGTTGAACTTCAACCTTATGAAACTCTTGATGAATTGAGTACTTTGGCTAACAAAGTGGAATAGCAAAGAAAAAGAAGGGGCAAGGAGACCCCAATTAGGAACCCTAGTTTCCAAAGAACTCCCTACTCGCCCCAAAAATACACTCCACAAAAGAGCCAAACCCACACCCATCCGTCTGTCACAAAAACGCCTAACCCTACTCCTCAAACTGTCCAAAAATCCGTCCCAGTTCCAATCACGGATAAGAGGAGGTGCTTTAGGTGTAAAGGGCTCGGTCATTATGCTTATGAATGCCTTAAGAAGATAGCCATCACACTCATGGAATTCCAAAACGCTATCTCTGAACCTGAACGGGAGGATGTAGAAGGAGAACCCCACGCCACCCATAATGAATCTGAAGATGAGGTCGTGCAAGAACCAGATCAAGGAGCGATTCTAGTTATGAGGAGAGGTCTGAATAGCTCTCTAGTTCCTGAAGAACTACAACAACAGGAAACCATCTTCGATTCGCGCTGTACCGTGCAAGGAAAAGTTTGTTCTTTGATCGTCGATGGTGGAAGCTGTACCAATACAGTTTCAACAACTATGGCGAACAAGCTATAACTCCCTACAAGCCCACACCCCACACTATACACAGTCCAGTGGCTCAATCAGGGTAAACATAAAGGTGACTCAGCGCTGTTTGGTAAGCTTTTCTATTGAAAAGTCTTATCAAGATTCTATCTAGTGTGATGTACTACCTATAGAAGCCTGTTATATTTTGATCATTTCAGTTTTGAATTAGAAAGTTTTGATCTTTTGGATATAACTTTATTATTATTAGCTTTTAATTGTTTTTGGTGTGATTTATATTATCTTTATAGTATTTTGAGTCATGAAAGATGCCAAGTAAATTATAAACTTGAGCATCAAGGTTAGTAGGAGTCTAGATTAGTCTAGAATATTCTAAGGTGTTCTAGAATATTCCAGAAAAGTGTGTGTGTGTTTTAGGCGTGTGAATTGATGAATTAGGTGCCAAGATTGATTTCTATCTTAGATACGGTTGGGTTATTTTGTAATTATTCCATATTGGATAAGGAAAGCCAAGTCCGATTAGGATAAGGTTGTTATAACAAACTCCCCTTAGGATAAGGACTCCTAATCCAAGGGAGAGTAGTATAGTTAGGCGTCTAATACTAGGAAACCTAGGCTTCCACGCCAAGTGGCACTAATCCTTGTCATATTAGGTTTGCTTGCACACCAAGTTAGAGTACCAGTCTATATAAGATTATATTAGTATAAATATCTAGGCTTGTAGCCTTTCAAAGGCAACTAGTTTATCAACCATGAATAGAATCAAGCTTTCAGGTTACCCCTTAATTGTTTCGTGAAGAACCTCATTCAATCTCTTCTATTGTATCTTGGTTTAGAAACCAAGTGGTTAGGAGGAGCTTAATCCTAAACCTAGAAGGTGTTTCTGTAACTAGGATGAAGGTTAAGTTAGCCCTCGGGTTTCTTTCTTGTGGTGTTTCTGTATCAAGATAGATCCCATGAACTATCTTGTTATTATCTTTCTATCATTATAGTTAAGATAATTACTCTTTATATATTTCTATCAACATAGTTAAGATAAACCCTTAAGTTATCCCCAATCTCTTCGTCTCCCTCACAAATCACGTCCCCCCTCCTCCTCTCTCTCTCAATTCCTCCACTCCCCCTCTCTCTCTCCATAACGAACTCTCTGTCTCTCTCCACCCAATAACTTTCTACTCTCTCCCCTTTCACAAAAGGCCTCACGCCAACATACTCGCTATCTCCCTTCATCCCCACGTAATCCTCCCTCTTTCCCTATTCAAGAATCAATCTTACTTGTTTCCTGAATCCACAAAAGTACTCACGACAAAAGAACCCTCTATAGATCTTGTATTTCACGTGATTTCCCCTCCATTCCTCCATATTCATGTGAAGCTTCCCTGTCATCTAGTTTTGTTGCACGTGTAATGATTACTACTGGATCAAGAATTTCTCTTCTGATCCCGTAATACATCAAAAATGGAAACAGAGCTATTGGTTATTGTTGAGTGCAACCCTGAACTCCACAGAGTTAACCCAAACACATAACCTTCAAATCCAAACACCAAACCTTCAATACTAAACACATAACCTTCAAATCCAATCAGCAACCTGGCATTCCAAAACACCATACTATAGCGTCTGGAAGCAAAAGTGGTGAAGGTGATGATCCCAATGAGCAATTGAAGCAAGAAAAGGCTGAATTAGAAGTAAGAGTCGCTTATCTCTCTGAAATACTAAAGCGGTACATGAATCTGCAACAATATGAATTTAGAGAATCATGCAAGGAGGGCTCCTACAATAGCCCTAGCGAAGCTGAATGATCAACACACTCCTCAAGGAGATCACGTCAACCTAGACATCCCCCAAGAGAAGAAAGACTCAACTTCAAAGTCGACATTCCTGAATTTGACGGTAATCTTGATCGTGAAATCTTTCTTGATTGGATTCAAACTGTCGAAAGAGTCTTTGATCTGAAAGATGTACCTAATGTTAAGAAAGTGAAATACATTGCTCTTAAACTTCGGAAGCATGCTAGTATTTGGTGTACTAACTTACAGAAGAAGAGACAACATGCCGGGAAAGAAACTTCATTCAAAGTTTCTTCCTGCAAGCTAATTCAAAGACAATTACTTTCGGCTGCAGCAACTATCCCAAGGGTCCAAACATGTTGAAGAATACACAAAAGAATTCGAACACCTACTCTGGAGGTGTGATCTGAAAGAAGATGAACCACAAACTCTTGTCAGGTATCTTGATGGTTTAAACGACGACATAAGGTATATGGTTGAACTTCAACCTTATGAAACTCTTGATGAATTGAGTACTTTGGCTAACAAAGTGGAATAGCAAAGAAAAAGAAGGGGCAAGGAGACCCCAATTAGGAACCCTAGTTTCCAAAGAACTCCCTACTCGCCCCAAACATACACTCCACAAAAGAGCCAAACCCACACCCATCCGTCTGTCACAAAAACGCCTAACCCTACTCCTCAAACTGTCCAAAAATCCGTCCCAGTTCCACTCATGGATAAGAGGAGGTGCTTTAGGTGTAAAGGGCTCGGTCATTATGCTTATGAATGCCTTAAGAAGATAGCCATCACACTCATGGAATTCCAAAACGCTATCTCTGATCCTGAACGGGAGGATGTAGAAGGAGAACCCCACGCCACCCATAATGAATCTGAAGATGAGGTCGTGCAAGAACCAGATCAAGGAGCGATTCTAGTTATGAGGAGAGTTCTGAATAGCTCTCTAGTTCCTGAAGAACTACAACAACAGGAAACCATCTTCGATTCGCGCTGTACCGTGCAAGGAAAAGTTTGTTCTTTGATCGTCGATGGTGGAAGCTGTACCAATACAGTTTCAACAACTATGGCGAACAAGCTATAACTCCCTACAAGCCCACACTACATACACGGTGGCTCAATCAAGGTAAACATAAAGGTGACTCAGCGCTGTTTGGTAAGCTTTTCTATTGAAAAGTCTTATCAAGATTCTATCTAGTGTGGTGTACTACCTATAGAAGCCTGTTATATTTTGATCATTTCAGTTTTGAATTTCACAGTTTTGATCTTTTGGATATAACTTTATTATTATTAGCTTTTAATTGTTTTTGGTATGATTTATATTATCTTTATAGTATTTTGAGTCATGAAAGATGCCAAGTAAATTATAAACTTGAGCATCATGGTTAGTAGGAGTCTAGATTAGTCTAGAATATTCTAAGGTGTTCTAGAATATTCCAGAAAAGTGTGTGTGTGTTTTAAGCGTGTGAATTGATGAATTAGGTGCCAAGATTGATTTCTATCTTAGATACGGTTGGGTTATTTTCTATATTGGATAAGGAAAGCTTTGTCCGATTAGGATAAGGTTGTGATAACAAACTCCCCTTAGGATAAGGACTCCTAATCCAAGGGAGAGTAGTATAGTTAGGCGTCTAATACTAGGAAACCTAGGCTTCCACGCCAAGTGGCACTAATCCTAGTCATATTAGGTTTGCTTGCACACCAAGTTAGAGTACCAGTCTATATAAGATTATATTAGTATAAATATCTAGGCTTGTAGCCTTTCCAAGGCAACTAGTTTATCAACCATGAATAGAATCAAGCTTTTAGGTTACCCCTTAATTGTTTATTGAAGAACCTCATTCAATCTCTTCTATTGTATCTTGGTTTAGCTACCAAGTGGTTAGGAGCAGCTTAATCCTAAACCTAGAAGGTGTTTCTGTAACTAGGATGAAAGTTAAGTTAGCCCTCGGGTTTCTTTCTTGTGGTGTTTCTGTATCAAGATAGATCCCATGAACTATCTTGTTATTATCTTTCTATCATTATAGTTAAGATAATTACTCTTTTTATATTCCTATCAACATAGTTAAGATAAACCCTTAAGTTATCCCCAATCTCTTCGTCTCCCTCACAAATCACGTCCCCCCTCCTCCTCTCTCTCTCAATTCCTTCACTCCCCCTCTCTCTCTCTATAACAAACTCCCTCTCTCTCCTCCCGACAACTTTCTACTCTCTCCCCTTTCACAAAAGGCCTCACGCCAACATACTTCCTACCTCCCTTCATCCCCACGTCATCCTCCCTCTTTCCCTATTCAAGAATCAATCTTTCTTGTTTATTGAATCCAGAAAAGTCCTCACGATAAAAGAACCCTCTATAGATCTTGTATTTCACGTGATTTCCCCTCCATTCCTCCATATTCATGTGAAGCTTCCCAGTCATCTAGTTTTGTTGCACGTGTAATGATTATTACTGGAACAAGAATCTCTCTTTTGATCCCGTAATACATCAAAAATAGAAACAGAGCTCTAAGTTATTGTTGAGTGCAACCCTAAACTCCACAAAGTTAACCCAAACACCAAACCTGTAATACTAAACACTTAACCTTCAAATCCAATCAGCAACCTGGCATTCCAAAACACCATACTATGGCATCTGGAAGCAAAAGTAGTGAAGGTGATGATCCCAATGAGCAATTGAAGCAAGAAAAGGCTGAATTAGAAGCAAGAGTCGCTTATCTCTCTGAAAAACTAAAGCGGTACATGAATCTACAACAATATGAACTCAGAGAATCATGCAAGGAGGGCTCCTACAATATCCCTAGAGAAGTTGAATGATCAACACACTCCTCAAGGAGATCACGTCAACCTAGACATCCCCCAAGAGAAGAAAGACTCGACTTCAAATTCGACATTCCTGAATTTGACGGTAATCTTGATCGTGAAATCTTTCTTGATTGGATTCAAACTGTCGAAAGAGTCTTTGATCTGAAAGATGTACCTGATGATAAGAAAGTGAAATACATTGCTCTTAAACTGCGGAAGCATGCTAGTATTTGGTCGACTAACTTACAGAAGAAGAGACAACATGCCGGGAAAGAAAAGATTCGTACTTGGGACAAGATGAAGAAGAAACTTCATTCAAAGTTTCTTCCTGCAAGCTACTTCAAAGACAATTACTTTCGGCTGCAGCAACTATCCCAAGGGTCCAAACATGTTGAAGAATACACGAAAGAATTCGAACACCTACTATGGAGGTGTGATCTGAAAGAAGATGAACCTCAAACTCTTGTCAGGTATCTTGATGGTTTAAACGACAACATAAGGTATGTGGTTGATCTTCAACCTTATGAAACTCTTGATGAATTGAGTACTTTGGCTAACAAAGTGGAATAGCAAAGATAAAGAAGTGGCAAGGAGACGCCAAACAGGAACCCTAGTTCCCAAAGAACTCCCTACCCGCCCCAAACATACACTCCACAAAAGAGCCAAACCCACTCCCATTCGTCCGTCACAAAAATGCCTAACCCTACTCCTCAAACTGTCCAAAAATCCATCCCAGTTCCACCCACAGATAGGAGGAGCTGCTTTAGGGGTCAAGGGCTCGGTCACTATGCTTCTGAATGCCCTAACAAGAGAGCCATCACACTCATGGAATTCCAAAACGCTCTCTTTGAACCTGAACTGGAAGATGTAGAAGGAGAACCCCACGCCACCCATAAGGAATCTGCAGAAGAGGTCGTGGAAGAACCAGATCAAGGAGAGATGCTAGTGACAGACTAAAACATATAGGAGTCTGTGTACCGCAAGTTTACGAGTTTGTGTAGTAATAAAAATATCGTTTTCTCTCAGGGACTTGTGTTCAACTACGCACTAAACTAGTTCACTACAAAGGATGCTAGGTCGATCAAAAGGTTGGTGTAATGGTTCAGATAATTATCTAAGACAACAGGAAATTAAAGGATTTAACCAAGTGATTAAAGGTGTTCAGGGGAGTCCACTCTAGTAACTTAATCAATTAAGCGGTGATTCTAGTTCTAGGTAATTTTAGTAGTGTCGGGGTCTATAATCTTTCTAAGCCTTATCACTTCGATCTTTCGATCCTGGGTGAGTTCCAGTGATTAAACTATCATTATTTCTAACTATTTAATCTAATAAAAGATAAAGAACATATTATAACACGACCCTAGGCAAGAATCATTATGTCTAACTAGTTTCTAAAAATATTCAATCTACGCAATCCAATTCAAGACTCAAACTGTCGTTCTGTTGTCGAGAATCTAAAACCAAGTACAGGCTCAAACTGTTGGAGGTTAGTCCACACCCATCCCCTTACACCATTCAATGGCTAAGTTATAGAAAGGGTATTCGTGTGGAGCATCGTGTTCTTGTAAGTCTTTCCATTGGTAAAAACTACAAAGATTGTATTTGGTGTGATGTAATTCCAATGGATGCTTGTCATATATTGCTTGGAAGACCTTGGTTATTTGATAGGCATGTTAATCATGATGGGAGAACAAACACCTACACGTTTACTCTCAACAAAAAGAAGATCACATTGGCTCTCCTCTCACCATCGTCTATTATTCCATGCCATACAACCTATGATGCTACTAAAGTTGCAAATCTATACTTCGAAGATGTGGTGAAGTTACATGGTATTCCAAAGACCATGGGGAGTGATAGATACTCGAAGTTCCTTAGTCATTTTTTACTAACATTATGGAAGAAGCTTGGTACGAAATTGAAGTTTAGCACCACATGTCATCCTCAAACGGATGGTCAAACAGAAGTTACAAATCGTACCTTGGGAGCTTTACTTCGAGCATTGGTTTGTAAAGACAAGAAAGGGTGGGATACTCTTTTGTGTCATACTGAGTTTGCTTTTAATATGAAGTCCAAGTAAAGCAACGGGTTTACCACCATTTCAAATGGTTTATGGAAGAAATCCCCTCCAACCGATGGATCTTACACCTATTTCTACATCTATAAAGTTTTGCTTTGAAGCTAACAAAAGAGTGGAAGAGATTAAGAAGCTTCATCAAGAAGTTCGTGAGAAAATCTTGAAGTATACACAAGATATGGCAAATAAAGTGAATAGAACAAGGAAGAAAGTTGTATTTGAACTAGGAGATCTTGTTTGTATTCACTTGAAGAAAGAGAGATTTCCTTCGAGGAGGAAAGGGAAATTAGCACCAAGAGTTGATGGTCCTTATGAAGTTCTAGAAAGGATTGGTGATAATGCTTACAAACATAAACTTGGTGAAGATTATGAAGGTAGTTGTACCTTTAATGTGAGTGATCTAAGACATACTATGGAGGAGAAGAAGAACTTCTTAGTTTCAGGACAAACTCTTCCCAACTAGGGGGAATGATGTATATTTGGTCCCAAATACACATCATGGGAACCAAATACAAGCTTATATGGAAGAAGAACTTCAATCACTCTCATCACTCTCAATTATGGATGACTTCATCATGTGCAATTCGATACTTTGCACTGTAACTCAAGATCCATGAAGCTATTGGGAAAGACATCCTAAAGCTGAATATAGATCATACAAGGGCTTTCTAATGGTTTTTGAATCTTGAAGATTGGAGAAGAATTGAGCAAGATATCAATGTTTCTTTCTAGCTTTGTACATTTTGATTCTTTATGATGTTATATTTGTAATAGATGATGTAAGCTAGAAACCATTGTAATTCTTGATATGTACACGCCTAAGGGGTCCTATTCTACTATAAATAGACCCTTTGGGAGGCCCTTGTAATCATTCATTCAATTATTTACAAAGTAATACAAACTAAACTTCTAAAGGCTACATGCTTTTGACTTCTCTCTACGTGATCGCCCAAATAGAAACGATTCCTTCAATCGTCCATTGGTACATTTCATTTGAATCCTTTGATTTTCTATCTTCTTTCATTCAGTCGTTTGATTCTTAAGAACTTAGAGAAGGAAGATTCTTATCTTTGTTCATAAAGATCCTGATTTTGTGTGTAGTTTGATCTCTTTTGATCCCATTATACATCATTGAGTCTACTGAGAATTTGGACATCCAAGGACGTTCCCTACTAGAGGAAGACTATTTGCACCTATTTGACTTCACTTCCTCAGTTGTCTTGGTCTTTCCAATTCAGTGAGGTGCTTGTCATTGAAGTCCTCTATGAAGACGTCACTTTCGAGCTGTTGAGGTCCTTCCAGCTCATGAGGTGATTATCCAGCCTTGCCCACGTGAGGAATGCTTCTCTAACAAGAAAGCGTCATGTGTGATGTTTCTAGAGCCTTCCAATTGTTCTAGAAGCTTCATGAAGATGCCATGTGTGACGCTTTTATTAGCCCTCATTGCTATTGTTCTAGAAGCTTCATAAGTTAGTTAAATTTTTGTCTTATTCTAATGTAATTAGCTAATTAAGCAAGATTAGGACGTTTTCCTTTTGCTCAAGAAACTCCTAATTAGATATCTCAGCTGGGTTTATATATACCCACTGTGAGGTCATTGTATTCAACAACTTGATGATATGAAATATGGGATTTGAGTGCCTTAGTGAGCCTCTTGTTTTTTAGTGACGTTAAACTCTCAAATTTGGTTAATTATACTATAGTATCAAGGTTTTGGCAATCCTTGTAGTGGGTGTAGAGCTTGGTGACTTTCAATGGTGGTGTGCCTGTATCCGTTGAATCGAGTCCATTGCCCTTGTGTTATAGCTGTGGTGTGTCTATCTTTACTTTTCTGTTTTTCCCATCCCTCATTATCCATTTCCATCCATTTTATGTCATTTGGTGCGTGGTGAATCGAGTTCTATCTTGGAGGAGGTTATTCGTGTTGTTCTTGCTCATCCGATCATATTTCACACCTCACCTATTTCATCCATCTGATTCTTGTTGATTACCCTCTGTTTTGGCGTTGTTTCCATTCAATTATTCACTGTGAGGTTCCAGAATTCCAGTGTTGTGTGTCCGCCTGGTGTCTGTGAGGTCATCACTCTGATCTTAGCAACCTTGCATACATCACCGCCTTTCTTGTCTTTACTAACCAATGCTCGAAGTCAGGCTCCCAAGGTACGATTTGTAACTTCTGTTTGACCATCCGTTTGGGGATGACATGCGGTGCTAAACTTCAATTTCGTACCAAGCTTCTTCCATAATGTTAGCCAAAAATGACTAAGAAACTTCGAGTCTCTATCACTTACCATAGTCTTTGGAATACCATGCAACTTCACTACTTCTTCAAAGTATAGATTTGCAACTTTAGTAGCCTCATAGGTTATATGGCATGGATGAAGTGTGCCATTTTGGAAAACCAATCAACGACTACCTTGATTGAATCCTTGCCTCTTTGAGTTCTTGGTAGACCCACAATGAAGTCTAAACTCACATCTTCCCATGGACTATGTGGAATAGGCAATGGAGTGTACAAGCCTTGTGGTAATGCATGAGCTTTTGAGATATTACAAGTATTACACCTTTTGACCATATGCTCAACATCCTTGATCATACTAGGCCAAAAATAATGCTCTTTCATCATCAAATAAGTCTTATCAATGCCAAAATGACCAGCCAACGATCCTACATGGACTTCCATAATCAACAACTCGTGAATGCTACTCTTTGGAATGCATATTTGATTTCCCTTAAAAAGAAATCCATGCTCAATATGAAAGAGTTGGTGGGGATGCTTCTTACATAGCTCATAATTCTCCTTAAAATCTTCAACATTCTCATATAACCCTTTAATTTGTTCAAAACCAAGGACTCTTGAATCAAGAATATGAGTGAGTAAGTACCTCCTAGATAAAGCATCCGCTCCTTTGTTGAGGTGTCCCGCCTTATGCTTTATCATGAAGTGAAATGCTTGCATAAACTCAACCCATTTCGCATGTCTTGGATTAAGTTTGTGTTGCCCTTGGATGAACTTTAGTGCTTCATGATCACTATGTAGAATGAATTCACCACTTAGTAGATAATGACGCCAATGCTTAAGAGCTCTTCTAATTGCATAGAACTCTTTATCATATGTGTTATACTTCCTTTTGGCTTCATTCAACTTCTCACTAAAGAAGGCAAGAGGTCGGCCTTCTTGGGATAGAATGGCTCCAATTCCAACTCCACTTGCATCAACTTCAACTTCAGAAACTTTATCAAAACAAGGTAGTGCAAGAATAGGTGCATGACATAATTTCTCCTTTATCAATTCAAACGCTTCATTTGCACCCTTACTCCATGAAAACTCCTTCTTCTTTAACAATTCGGTCATAGGTGCAAGTATAGAGCTAAAATTCTTTATGAACCTTCTATAAAATGATGTTAATCCATGGAAACTCCGTACCTCATGAATAGATGTTGGTGTAGGCCACTCTTGAATAGCTTACACTTTCTCCTTGTCGACTTGTATGCCTTCTCTTGAAAGAACGTATCCAAGGAACACGACCTTGGGTGAGAAAAAGTGACACTTCTCCATGTTGGCGTAGAGTTGGTCCTTCTCCAAAATGTACATGGCCAACTCTAGATGTTTTACATGTTCTCTTTCACTTTTTCTATACACAAGAATATCATCAAAGTAAACTACTACACACTTGCCAATAAGAGGCTTTAATATATGATTCATGAGATGCATGAAAGTAGATGGTGCATTAGTGAGGCCAAATGGCATGACAAGCCATTCATATAAGCCTTCTTTTGTTTTGAATGCGGTTAGCAGTTGTGCTGGAGGGTCACGGCAAAGGCATCATGATCGAGGGTCATCATTCAACTGGGTCTCATCATAGCAAATCTGGCAGCAGAGGTCGCCGTCCTATGGAAGAGGACATGGCTCAGATGTCCTTGGAAGAACAACTTGGCCAAGAAGGGTCACATCACAGTGTTGGGTATGGTGGTGATAGCCAACCTCATTCCTACTGGGTAGAAGACGCTTCGGAGTCGAGTGCTACCAGCCGGCCTTCTCACTCTCGCCGCACTCCAGCTTCAGTACGTTCTGCTCGTCATGGTCGGGAAATTGTGGTGAGGGACCATGATTCAGGTGCATCCGTAGGGTATCCTGGCGGGGTTGCACTCAACTACAACCTACAGCTCTGATACCAAAATTATGATGTATAATGGGATCAAAGATTGTATCTTGATCAATTACACATCAAGGGAGACGTGCAACCAATCTCAGCATGGGACACTTCACGTGAATTAGGGTAGAAGAGGGGATGGTTCTCGTGAATAGGAGGGAGAAAGTGGAGGGAAAACAGGGTATTTTGTCGTGAGGACTTTTGTGGATTCAAGAAACAATAAGAATTGAATCTTGAATAGGGAAGAGGGATTCTTGATGGGGGCTTATGGGAGAGAGGTGGACGAATTATTAAGGGAGTATGGAGGGATTGCGTGAGGTATTTTGTGAGGCGGTGAGAGTATTGATGGAGGGAGTTTGTTGGAGGAGAGAGAAAAGGTTGTTGGAAGGTTGTTATGGAGAGAGAGGGAGTTTGTGGAGGCTTTTGCGTGAGAGAGAGAGAGAGAGAGAGAGAGAGAGTGAACGATTGGGAGAGAGGATGGGAGAGAGACGTTTGGATGGAGGGGGTAATCAAAGGGCTTATCTTCTATATTGATAGAAAGATAAGAGAGAAATTATCTTAACTGTAGTGACAGAAAGATAAAATCGGATAGACTAAGCTTCTAACTTGAATCCACAAGTTAGACAACCTAGGGCTAACTTGATCTAGACCGCAACCTAGGATCAAGCTCCTCCTAATCACTTGGGTGCCATGCCAAGATACAATAGAAGAAAAGGGGAGAGGTTTATCCAAACACTCTAGGGGGTAAGCTCAAAGCTTGATTCATATTTCTAAACTGGATTGTCTCAAACGATTACAAGCTTAAGTTGTTTATACTAACTAAGTCCTAAACCTCCTAGGACTACTAAGATTGGCGTGCAAGCCACCTTATCCTACTAGGATTCTTATTACTTGCCATACAAGCCAAGGACTCTTAATACTATATGCTATCTTACTCCATCTCCTCCTTGGATTAGGACTCCTTATCCTAGGTGGAGTTGGTTACAACAACCTTATTTAGGATTAGGTACAAGATAGCCAACCTCATTTAGGATAATATTAGCCAAAATTGGCGCCTAATCTAACTCTATCACACGCCTATCACACACACACCTCCTAGAATATTCTAGAACACTTTAGAATATTCTAGACTAATTTAGACTCCTAATAAAATAAACCACACCAAAATAATAAAAGCTATTAAATAAAAGTTACATCCAAAAGATCAAAATGTGATGAATCTTGAACTTGGGCCTTTGGACGTGAACTATGGGCCTTTCTCGGGCTAGATTGACGAGGCCTTGTAGAGCTTAGGATGGTTGGACATCCTCTTGCCATAAGGAGCACACAATATGGATAGGCATATGGGCCTCTATGCTCATTCTTTCCTCTATTTCCCGTTCCACTTCCTTGTAGATGAGTTGGGCTTCCTTAGTTGTTGGGCTTGGCGTGAAAGGCCTTGATGGATTTCAATCATTCTCTATGAATCTTGAGTCTACAAAGGCAAGCCCATGGCTATTTGAGCCTCCATTTCCTTCCATGAACCTAGGGTCCCCAAAAGTGAGACCTAGGTTACATAGATGTATTTCAGGCGTGGGTGGAAATACATCAATAACTTACTTGGCATCTTACATTATTCTAAAAAACTATAAAGATAATTTAAAACACACAAAAAAAACTATTAAAATCTATAAATAATAAAGTTACATCCAAAAGATCAAATTGTGAAATTTAACTTGGATTCTTGATCTTGGACGTGACTTGGGATAATCTTGGGCTTGATTTTGACGTGGCATTGGCCCAACTAGGATGTTTGGACATCCTCTTGAAACAAGGAGCATGTGAAATGGATCGGCCTCGGGGCCTCTACTTTGAACTAAATCTCCTCTAATGGGCTGGGCCTAGTTGCTGTATAATGGGATCAAAGAGACCTCATTACACACGAAAATCAGGATCTTTATGAACAAAGATAAGAATCTTCCTCTCTAAGTTCTTAAAGGATCAAACAAATGATGGAAAACAAGATAGAAATCAAAAAGATTCAATGGAATGTACCAATGATGATTGAGATGAAAGAATGATAGATCTGATATGGCTTGAGAAACTCTTGAAGATATAGACGCACCACTTCAAGAAGATCTTCAACTCTTCCTATCACCAACCAAGCTAGCCAAGCAAGGAATAGAAGAAGAGATTTGGACGATTCCCTTGGGAAAGAATCATTTCTAGCAAATGCTAGAGAGTACTCAAAAGCATGTAGCCTTTAGAAGTTTATTTTGTATTATTTGTGAATGATTGAATGATTGATTACAAGGGCCTCCCAAAGGGTCTATTTATAGTACTATAGGACCCCTTTTGGCGTGTACTAAACAAGAATTACAATGCCTCTAGCTTACATCATCTATTACTCTAGGACCCCTTAGGCGTGCCATATATCAAGAATACAATGGTTTTCTAGCTTACATTATCTATTACAAATATGACATCGTAAAGAATCAAAATGTACATAGCTAGATAGAAACATTGATATCTTGCTCAATTCTTCTCCAATCTTTAAGATTCAAAAACCATTAAAAAGCTCTTTGAATGATATATATTCGGCTTCATGATGACTTTCCCAATAGCTTCATGGATCTTGAGTTATAGAGCAAAGTATCGAATTGCACTTGATGAAGTCATTCATTATTGAGAGTGATGAGAGTGATTGAAGCTCTTCTTCCATATAAGCTTGTATTTGGTTCCCATGATGTGTATTTGTGACCAAATATACATCAATGACTTACTCTTTCTCCATGTAAGCTTAAGTAAGCTTAAGTAAGCAACAAGTAACTTCCCATGATTAGGCTTATGATGTCTTCTTGAAGACCTTGATGTATATAGCTATCAAATATACATCATACTCCCCCGGTTGAAAAAGTTTGTCCTCAAACTTTGAACATTTCTTCTCCATGAATATATCTTCAAATCACTTGTAAGGGATCGGATCATATTGCCCTTCTCTTCTAAGCTTCACATTCTTCTTGTAAGAGACCTTTCTATAAGTGTGGTAAGCATCAACTCTCTTGTTCGCCTTGCTTCTTCGCAAGAGATTACAAGCTCCCTTCTTAAAGGCTTTGAAGTCATCATAAACTCCTTTACTAAACCTCATCAACTGATGTATATTTGATAACTATATACATCAAGGTCATCAAGGAAGACATCAAAAGCCTAATCATGGGAAGTTACTTGTTGCTTACTTAAGCTTACTTAAGCTTACATGGAGAAAGAGTAAGTCATTGATATATATTTGGTCCCAAATACACATCATGGGAACCAAATACAAGCTTATATGGAAGAAGAGCTTCAATCACTCTCATCACTCTCAATTACGGATGACTTCATCAAGTTTGCTCTATAACTCAAGATCAATGAAGCAATTGGGAAGTCATCTTGGAACCGAAGATAGATCATTCAAAGAGCTTTCTAATGCTTTTTGAATCTTGAAGATTGGAGAAGAATTGAGCAAGACGTCAATGTTTCTTTCTAGCTATGTACATTTTGATTCTTTATGATGTCATATTTGTAATAGATGATGTAAGCTAGAAAACCATTGTATTCTTGATGTAGTGCACGACCAAGGGGCCTAGGAATACTATAAATAGACCCTTTGGGAGGCCCTTGTAATCATTCATTCATCATTCACAAAATAATACAAAGTAAACTTCTAAAGGCTACATGCTTTTGAGTTCTCTCTAGCAATTGCTAGAAACGATTCTTTCCCAAGGGAATCGTCCAAATCTGTTCTTCTATTCCTTGCTTGGCTAGCTTGGTTGGTGATAGGAAGAGTTAAAGATCTTCTTGAAGTGGCGTGCCTATATCTTCAAGAGTTTCTCAAGCCATATCAAATCTATCTTTCATTCATTCAATCGTTCATTGGTAACATTTCCGTTGTTCTTTTGAATTCTATCTTCTTTCATTCATTCGTTTGATCCTTAAGAACATAGAGAAGGAAGATTGTTATCTTTGATCATAAAGATCATTATTTCGTGAGTAGTGTGATCTCTTTTGATCCTATTATACATCAAAAGTGGTATCAGAGATCAAAAGAGATCACACTACACACGAAATAAGGATCTTTATGAACAAAGATAAGAATCTTCCTTCTCTATGTTCATAAGGATCAAACAAATGAATGAAAGAAGATAGAATTCAAATAACAATGGAAATGTTACCAATGAACGATTGAATGAATGAAAGATAGATTTGATATGGCTTGAGAAACTCTTAAAGATATAGGCACACCACTTCAAGAAGATCTTCAACTCTTCCTATCACCAACCAAGCTAGCCAAGCAAGGAATAGAAGAAGAGATTTGGACGATTCCCTAGAGGGAGAATCGTTTCCAGAAAATGCTAGAGAGAACTCAAAAGCATGTAGCCTTTAGAAGTTTACTTTGTATTATTTTGTGAATGATGAATGAATGATTACAAGGGCCTCCCAAAGGGTCTATTTATAATATTCCTAGGCCCCTTGGTCGAGCACTACATTAAGAATACAATGGTTTTCTAGCTTACATCATCTATTACAAATATGACATCATACAAAATCAAAATGTACATAGCTAGAAACAAACATTGATATCTTGCTCAATTCTTCTCCAATCTTCAAGATTCAAAAACCATTAGAAAGCTCTTTGAATGATCTATCTTCGGCTCCGAGATGACTTTCCGAATAGGTTCATGGATCTTGAGTTATAGAGCAAAATATCGAATTGCACTTGATGAAGTCATCCATAATTGAGAGTGATGAGAGTGATTGAAGCTCTTCTTCCATATAAGCTTGTATTTGGTTCCCATGATGTGTATTTGGGACCAAATATATATGAATGACTTACCCTTTCTCCATGTAAGCTTAAGTAAGCTTAAGTAAGCAACAAGTAACTTCCCATGATTAGGTTGTTGATGTCTTCCTTGATGACCTTGATGTATATAGCTATCAAATATACATCATCAACTTCTTCCAAAATAACGCATTGACAATATAGGACTTTGATTCTCGATTATTCACCATGGATGTAGAAATCCCATGTAACTTTACAACTTCAAAGTATAGTTTCACAACTTTTCCTTCATCATAAGTAATATGACAAAGTATGAAACGATCCATCTTTGAACGATCATCAACGACTAGAGCCTCTTGACTTCTTTGAATCCTTGGAACTTCAACCATGAGCTTCAAGTTGATATCTTCATGAGCTTTAGAAAGATCACAAGCATTGCAACATTTGATTACATACTCAATATCCTTGATTATACTAGGCCAAAAATAATACTCTTTCATCTTGAAATACGTCGTCTTAGTACCCGAATGATAAAATAGAGATCCTCCATGTACTTCCAAGTTCAAGACTTCACGAGTACTACCCTTTGGAATACATAGTTGATTTCCCTTGAAAAGAAATCCATGACTAATATGAAAGAGTTGGTGGGGATGCTTCTTGCATAGCTCATAAACTTCTTTAAAATCATCACCTTCTTCATACAACGCTTGGATATACTCAATCCCAAGTACTCTTGATTCAAGCATGTTAATTAGCATATTCCTTCTTATTAAAGCATCTTCTTTAAGCAAATGACTTACTCTTTATCCACTTGGATTCCTTCTCTTGATAAGTCATACCCAAGGCATACAACTTTGAACGTGAGGAATTGATTCTTCTCCAAGTTTCCATATAGCTTCTCATGCTCCATCATGATCATGACTAACTCCAAGTGATTCATTCCATAGGCCGAATTGTGATGTAGCATAGATCCTTTAACAGAATCTACTTGGTGTTGAAACTCTTGATTTGGTGGCAGCCTTTGATGACACTCTTGTATGATGATATCTTTAGAGAAACGTTCGACAAGAGATTACAAGCTCCCTTCTTAAAGGCTTTGAAGTCATCATAGACTCCTTTACTAAACCTCATCAACTGATGTATATTTGATAACTATATACATCAAGGTCATCAAGGAAGACATCAGAAGCCTAATCATGGGAAGTTACTTGTTGCTTACTTAAGCTTACTTAAGCTTACTTAAGCTTACATGGAGAAAGAGTAAGTCATTGATATATATTTGGTCCCAAATACACATCATGGGAACCAAATACAAGCTTATATGGAAGAAGAGCTTCAATCACTCTCATCACTCTCAATTACGGATGACTTCATCAAGTGAAATTAGATATTTTGCTCTATAACTCAAGATCAATGAAGCAATTGGGAAGTCATCTTGGAACCGAAGATAGATCATTCAAAGAGCTTTCTAATGCTTTTTGAATCTTGAAGATTGGAGAAGAATTGAGCAAGATGTCAATGTTTCTTTCTAGCTATGTACATTTTGATTCTTTATGATGTCATATTTGTAATAGATGATGTAAGCTAGAAAACCATTGTATTCTTGATGTAGTGCACGACCAAGGGGCCTAGGAATACTATAAATAGACCCTTTGGGAGGCCCTTGTAATCATTCATTCATCATTCACAAAATAATACAAAGTAAACTTCTAAAGGCTACATGCTTTTGAGTTCTCTCTAGCAATTGCTAGAAACGATTCTTTCCCAAGGGAATCGTCCAAATCTGTTCTTCTATTCCTTGCTTGGCTAGCTTGGTTGGTGATAGGAAGAGTTAAAGATCTTCTTGAAGTGGCGTGCCTATATCTTCAAGAGTTTCTCAAGCCATATCAAATCTATCTCTCATTCATTCAATCGTTCATTGGTAACATTTCCGTTGTTCTTTTGAATTCTATCTTCTTTCATTCATTCGTTTGATCCTTACGAACTTAGAGAAGGAAGATTCTTATCTTTGATCATAAAGATCATTATTTCATGAGTAGTGTGATCTCTTTTGATCCTATTATACATCAAAAGTGGTATCAGAGATCAAAAGAGATCACACTACACACGAAATAAGGATCTTTATGAACAAAGATAAGAATCTTCCTTCTCTATGTTCATAAGGATCAAACAAATGAATGAAAGAAGATAGAATTCAAATAACAATGGAAATGTTACCAATGAACGATTGAATGAATGAAAGATAGATTTGATATGGCTTGAGAAACTCTTAAAGATATAGGCACACCACTTCAAGAAGATCTTCAACTCTTCCTATCACCAACCAAGCTAGCCAAGCAAGGAATAGAAGAAGAGATTTGGACGATTCCCTAGAGGGAGAATCGTTTCCAGAAAATGCTAGAGAGAACTCAAAAGCATGTAGCCTTTAGAAGTTTACTTTGTATTATTTTGTGAATGATGAATGAATGATTACAAGGGCCTCCCAAAGGGTCTATTTATAATATTCCTAGGCCCCTTGGTCGAGCACTACATTAAGAATACAATGGTTTTCTAGCTTACATCATCTATTACAAATATGACATCATACAAAATCAAAATGTACATAGCTAGAAACAAACATTGATATCTTGCTCAATTCTTCTCCAATCTTCAAGATTCAAAAACCATTAGAAAGCTCTTTGAATGATCTATCTTCGGCTCCAAGATGACTTTCCCAATAGGTTCATGGATCTTGAGTTATAGAGCAAAGTATCGAATTGCACTTGATGAAGTCATTCATTGTTGAGAGTGATGAGAGTGATTGAAGCTCTTCTTCCATATAAGCTTTTATTTGGTTCCCATGATGTGTATTTGGGACCAAATATACATCACTAGTTGAACTTCCTTCTTGAAGGACCCTATCTTTATTCTTATATTTAACTTAGGCCTTCTTGAATGGGCTAAGGGGAGTAGGAGTGAGCTGATTTACATCATCAACAACTATGGTGGACAAACTTCAGCTGGAAACTAGTCCACATCCCAAACCCTACACCATTCAATGGCTCAATTAGGGTGAAGATTTACAAGTTACTCAACGATGTTTGGTAAGCTTTTCCATTGGCAAATCTTTTCAAGAATCTTTATGGTGTGATGTATTGCCTTCTATTGGGAAGACCATGGTTATTTGATAGGAGCGTGATACATAATGGAAGAGCCAATAATTACACATTCATGCTCATCAACAAGAAAATTACCCTAGCTCCACTAAAAGTCTTCCAACCGTCCCCATCCAAAGAGAGTGATCAAAATCCCATCACTTCTATGACCACTGAACGCGTTGAGTTTAGCGAACATAAGGAGATCACTCCTTCAAACCCAAACACAAACCCTAGCCACGTCAAGCCCACAGAAGAACCCTCTCTCGTCACTCCTCACGAGATCCCAGACGAGAAAATTCCAGAGTTGCCCCCTCAATGTGAGATCCATCTCGAAACTGATCTTGTCCCTAGATCTGTCGTGCTTCATGAGAAAGCAACTCACCAGAACCCTAGTGACACTCAAGAGGTTCAAGGGCAAGATGAAGATCTTCAAACAAAGGGTATAATCAGGGATAACTGCAATTCAAGCGACGTTCCTACCCTTTTGATCCCAAAGGAAGAAGGAAGCCAAAGTCTCTCCATCAGCAAGAGTCTTATCAAGTACAGGTTTCCTAGAATTGAAGATCTAGTGGATGAGTCTTATGGTACCAACGTTCCTCCAAAGATTAATCTACGAAGTGGGTACAATCAAATTCAGATTCAAGAAGGGGACACTGCTATCAAAACTAAAGGAGATCTCTATGAAGGGTTAGTCAAGCTTCTTGGTCTAACTAATGCTCCCTCAATTTTTATGAGATTGATGAATCAGTTTTTGAAGCCCTTTATTAGCAAGTGTATCGTTATCTACTTCGAAGATATACTTGTGAATAGCAAAAGTGAGAAAGGTCACATCTTTCACCTCCAATATGTTTTGGAGACCTTGGCTCACGTGAAGCTACATGGTAATCCGTCCAAGAGCTTCTTCTTCATCAACAACATAGTCTCTCTTGGCTATGTACTTTCGACTAAAGTGACCAAGATTGATGAAGAAAAAGTCAAAGCTAGCAAGGAGTGGTCTACTCCAAGTAGTATTCTTGATGATCGAATCTTCCACAGCTTGACTTGTTTCTATAAGAGGTTTGTGAATAATTTCAACGCTATTCTACCACCCATGGCCGAACTACTAAAGTCTAAGGAGTTCTCATGGACTCCAACAATCCGAAAAGTGTTCGACATCATCAAGGAGAAACTCTGCACCACACCTACCCTAGCCTTATCAAACGTTGATAAGAAGATTGAGGTTGAGTGTGATGTTTCTGGAGTTGTATTGGAGTTGTTCTATCTGTTCCATCTCAGGAAGACCGTCCCTTAGCTTATTACGAGGAGAAGTTCGGTGATCTTAGATTCATGGAAGATAATGTTAGCCAACTCCTCTTGTACAGTAAGAAGATCTCTTTCAGTCCATCGAGTTCTTGGCAACCAAGGAAGAATACTAGAGATCTGCCTAGCCTTGGTCTCACCTTTGGGGACATAAGGTGAATGGAGAATAATGGAGGCCAACCCAAAGCAGCTAATCCAATACTGGAGGCGCAATTTGAATATGTGGCAGTGAAGCAGGTTGTTAGGCCAACTGAAGTCTTTGAACTTGAACCTCCAAGTTTGAGGACAAACTTCTTTCAACAAGGGGGGAACGATGTAAATCAGTCCACGCCTACTCCCCTTAGCCCATTCAACAAGGCCCAAGTTAAATATAAGAATAAAGATAGGGTCATTCAAGAAGGAATGTCAACCAGGCCCGGCCCATTGGAGGAGATTAAGTTCAAAGTAGAGGCCCCGAGGCCAATCCATATCACATGCTCCTTATTTCAAGAGGATGTCCAAACATCCTAGAGGAAACCCAAGCAAGACTCGTCCAAGAACAAGTCCAAGTCACGTCCAAAGGCCCATTTCAAGATCCAAAGTGGATTTCACATTTTGATCATTTCAGTTTTGAATTTCACATTATTGATCTTTTAGATGTTACTTTATTTCTATTAGCTTTAAATTGTTTTAGTGTGATTTATATTATCTTTATAGTTTTTAGAGTCATGTAAGATGCCAAGTAAATTATAAACTTGAGCATCTGATAACTGCGTTTCATGACTAAATTTTTAGGGGTTTTCGATAGTGAATTAGGGATAATTTTACGTGTGAACCTTGATTTATATTCCAATCTCCCTACTACACTTGGTGTTGTTGTTTTTATGTGAAATTGTAGGTTTTGAGGCCAAAACACCAATTTTCTCTCAATATTTGACGATATTAAGTACACCACGAACCTCCCCTACTAAGTACCGAACCGTGGTATGAATTTAGGATCGAACGGATGACGAAACCCACGGCCAGAGGCCACCACGGTCAAACCAAGGTGGACCTCACAGTCCGTGGCGCAGCAGCATTCCCTTGGGCCATCAATTCACATCATTCGTTCATCATGCTTCAGCCGGCCCAATAAGAAAAAAACAAGGAGGAAAGCCCAATGAGAAGACTTGGAAGTGGAGGAAATGTATTGCATTCCTTTCACTATCATTCGGCCCAATGAACTAGAGGAAGGGAAATTAATTCCTTAGGCCCAGCTCTCACCCTTGTTCGGTCCAATCAGAAGGGAGAGAAATGAGGGCAATTGATATCATTTGCAACTATCCTTCATGTGCCCAATGGAAAAGGAGAGAAGTGGGAGAAATGGATTTTCATTAATCCATCATTCACTCGGTCCAATCCCAAGGAAGAGGAGTGGAGGCCCATTGATACCATTCTTCATGCGGTCCAATCAAAATGAGAGAAATGGTGGAGCAAATTTAATTCAATTCATTGGGCCATTTCATTCGGTGGAATGAAAGGGGAGAAAGAGAGGAACATTGACTCCATTCATCCGGCCATATTTTCGCCCAGCACTTATTCGGCCAAATCACTCGCAGGGCAATTTCATTTACTTTTCATGCGGTCCAATCATAGAGAAGAAGAGTGGAGACCAATTCAATTCTACATACAAAGCGGAGAAGGAGAAGCAATCAATTGCATTGGGCCATTCTCCGCTCGGCCCAACCAATCACAAAGGAGAAAAGTGAAGGAAATTAGTTTCATTCGGTCATCCATTCAACCTTTTGTTTGTCGAGGCAGTGTGAACCACAAGTTGACCGTGACCGTGGCAGTACTCGCGTGCTGGGATGGCCGTGCTTTGCAACTAAAAGAAAGTGGAGTGACGGTTAGAGAATGGGGTTCATTCGTTCTTGGAGGAACCCATTCATCATTCCATTCATTCATCATACGTCACTCATCCACCCCTCAAGGAGAAAAATAGAAGAAAGCCCTAAATCTCCCATCTACTCCTCACATCTTCAATCAAGATCAATTCGAAGAGGAGCGAAGTTCGAGATTCGGGAAGAAATTACATTACTTGCAACGAATACTCCACCCCGGGATCGAAAGGCTCGACGGTTGTAATTACTTGTGTTTATTTCTCTTTTCGATTTCTTACTTTGTTTTGAGAATTAATCATGATAATTGGAACTTGTGTCGTGCTTTTCTTGAATATGAGTGAGTAGTTTGTTATTAGTTTGTGCATGAATTCTTGATTAGTTTGTGCATGAATTCTTGATTAGAATCAATGTAGTTTGGTTGTTTGGTTGTTTGTTATTAGTTTGTGCATGAATTCTTGATTAGAATCAATAGAAGGTTGTGTTTTCCATGTTTATGAATATTCTTAAGGTCTTAGATATTTGTAAGTTTGAGATGAACCTAAGAAGTACTGAAAGGTGAATTAGGGTAGTCTGACTACCAACCTGTCTACCTAGGCTTACGAAAGTTGAAAAAGGAGTAGTAAACTAGGGAATCATTAGATAACATGACCTTTAGAGAACTTTAATTCTGTTTAACCTAAAAGGCACACGAAAGTTGTTGATTAGGTTGTTTAGAATAATTCTATTTAGCATCGAAAGGGCGATAGGATTCAGAGGTTATCGATTCTTGATTCATTCTTGAATGTATGATTGTGCAGGCTAGGTTTTAGTAATCGAACTCGTTGTTAGGTTAGCATCTCCCTAGAAGTCTTTCTCTCTTGATTAGAAAATTAGATTTATTTTTCCTGCTTTATTAGATTTATTAGTTTCTTAAACCTTATCAAAACCCAAAAACCTGATTAGCTTAGCAATCGTGATAGAGATTAGTTTTCTGTGCTGCTAACTGAGTCCTTGTGGGATCGACCTTGACGTGCTACTACGTACGCCGTGCGCTTGCGGCCCTGTTAGCATCAAGTCATAAAAGTCTAGTAGGAGTCTAAATAAGTCTAGAATATTCTAAAGTGTTCTAGAATATTCTAGAAGAGGTGTGTGTGTGATTAGGCGTGTGAATTAGCTAGATTAGGCACCAAGATTAATTACTTTCCTAGATAAGGTTGGCTTATTTTGTAACTAATCCATATTGGATTAGGAAAGCCAAGTCCTATTAGGATAAGGTTGTTATAACTAACTACCCTTAGTATAAGGAGTCCTAATCCAAGGAGGAGATAGTTATCTTAGGCGTGTGTTATTAGTATTCCTTGGCTTGCACGCAAAGTAGGAGAGTTCTAATCCATATAGGACTCTATTAGAATAAATAGCTAGGCTTGTAGCCTTTCAAAGGCAACAACCCTTGAATTATAAATAAAGTTAAGCTTTTAGCTTTTAGTTTTTCCCCCTTGAGTGTTTGGATTAACCTCATTCGATCTCTTCTATTGTATCTTGGTATGGCACCTAAGTGGTTAGGAAGAGTTTGATCCTAAACTTAGGTTTAAGGTCAAGTTAGCCCTAGGTTTTCTTTCTTGTGGATTCAAGTTAGATTCCTATAACTATCCCTGTCTTTATCTTTCTGTCAATACAGTTAAGATAATCATACCCTTTGTCTTTCTATCAATATAGTTAAGTCAAAACCCTACCCTTTATTTCCACCTCCTTAAAACATCAACCCTCCCCCTTTCATTCTCTCTCAATTTCGTCCACCTTCCTCTCCTCTCACAAAGAACCCTAATCCTTCTTTTCTCTCTCCATAATGATGGAAATCAGTCCACTTCAAGTCCAAACCAAGAGATCCAATTCATTTACAAAGAAGTGGAACGGGCCATAGAACAAGGGTACAACGTGGAAGTCCAAAAGCCTACTCATCTCGTGTGCATCTTATTTCAAGAGGATGTCCAAACATCCTAGAGTTGGGCCAAGCATCACGCCAAGTCCATGAACCACACGTCTAAGTCAAGAATTCAAGCTAAATTTTATTATCTTGATTTTTGGATGTAATTTATTTAATTATAGCTTTTAATAATTTTGGTGTGTTTTTATTTTTAGAATAATGTAAGATGACAAGTGAATTATAAACTTGATCATCCTAGGATTTATATCACGTGTGGTATTAGTAGATTAGGCGTCACTTTTGATTCCTAGTTAGAGTTGGCTATTTTGTAACAAATCCAAATTGGATTAGGAAGCCAATAACAACTAGGATAAGGTTTGTTGTAACAACTCATCCTAGGATAAGGATTCTAACCCAAGGGAGAGTAGGAGTAGTTGGCATCTAGATAGAGGAGTTCATCTTGGATTACACGCCAAGATTGAGTCTCCTAGGGTAGAATAACTTGGCTTGCACACCAAGTAAGAGTTCTACTCCATATAGGACTCTCATAGCATAAATAGGATTATAGCCTCTCAAAGGCAATCAATCAACCTTGAATTATGAAATCAGTCCCTTAAGGACTCTCCTAGTATAAATAGGATTGAATCCTCTCAAGGCAAACACACAACTTTGAATTATGAAGTCAGTTAAAATTTTAGCTTTCTCTCGAGTGTTTGGATAAACCTCACCCATTTCTTCTATTGTATCTTGGTATGGCACCCAATTGGTTAGGAAGAGCTTGATCCTAGGTTGCGGTCTAGATCAAATTAGCCCTAGGTTGTCTTTCTTGTGGATTCAAGTAAGAAACCTAGAACTATCCGTTCTTATCTTTCTGTCAATACAGTTAAGATAATTACATCTTGTCTTTCTATCAATATAGTTAAGACTAAGAAACCTACCCCTTTTACCCTACCTCCACAAAACGTCCCCCCCCCCTTCTTTCCCCTCTCAAATCGTCCACCCTCTCACAAAGAACCCTAACCACCTCTCTTTTCTCTCCATAACAAACTCTCAACAAACTACATTCCCCTCTCCTCTCTCTCAAACTATATTTGGAGGCTAAAGTACATCAAGGAAGTAATATAGAGGAAATACAAGCTTCTATTGAAGAAGAAATCAAGTCCTTATAAAATCATGCTATGAATGACATCCACGGCTATATGGGAATACTTTGCTCAATATCTCAAGATCTATAATCGTATTGAAGATGGAGACTAAGAGTGAAATGAAAATCTGTGGAATATCTTTCTTGTGGTTTTTGAATCATAGAATTTGGAGTAGAATTGAGCAAGTTATCATTGTTTCTTTTAGCTATGTACATAGGAGTCTTTTTTGTAGTTTGTGATGTCATCTTTGTATTGAATGATGTAAGCTTGTAATCCTTGTTTCTTGAAAGGAGGGTCACGCCTAAGGGGCCTAGGATTACTATAAATAGACCCTTTGGGATCCCCTTGTAACACATTATTCAATATCATTCAAATATAAATCAAAACACATATATTGTTTTTCTCTCTAGTTTCAAACTAGAATTGTTGTTCTCTTGAGGTAGGATTACACCCATCTCTACTTCTATTAGGGTTGGCATCCTTAGAAGCTGAAAGGTAGAATTGGAGGTATCATTGGACTGGTGTGCCTATATCTCCATTGAAGAAACCAAAAGCCATTATCGATCGTTCAAATCTATCTTGTTGGTGAGTTTCAAACGTTACTTGTTTGATCTTTCTTGTTCATCTACATTGTTTCCATTCATCCATCCTTACGTTTCCAATCACCCATTCACACGTTCATTCATTCATTCATAAAGAACCACTTAAAGATCCTAGTCTTGTTGTGTGATTTAATCATTTTTGATCCTATCACACATTAAAAATTGGTATCAGAGCCTAGGAGATTGATTCTCGTGGTTTTTGTTACCATCTTTTTGCAATCTTTCCCCACACAAACAGCCCCATTACATGTCCAACAAAAAACTCCACAAAGAACCCCAAACCCCAAACACATTCTGTCATCAAACCATAGCCAAACACAAAACCCCCATGTCATGTACACCTAAAACCCCAAAACTGTGAGTCTTGAAGGATCTTTTTCACCAAGATTGATTCTAAATGGCTAGTGCAAGTTCTCCAACGAATTCACCCACGAATTCCTAAGAGAATGTAGAAGAAATGAAACAAAAGATCGCTTATCTCACCGAACAATTGAAGAGGTATATGCATCTTCAACATAGAGTGATGCGTGATGAGAATGATTCTCATGATGGGAATCCCCAAGATGAAGAAGAGGACATACAAAGTTAAAAAAGTAGACGTCCAAGAAGAGAGGAAAGATTTGATTTCAAGGTGGAAATACCGGAGTTTGAAGGAAGTCTTGATCCGGAGGGTTTCTTGGATTGGATGCAAACCGTAGAAAGAGTCTTTGATCTCAAAGAAGTGAATGATGACAAGAAGGTCAAGTATGTTGCCTTGAAGTTACGAAAGCATGGAAGCATTTGGTGGACAAACTTGCAAAAGAAACAAGAAGCTAAAGGAAAGGAAAAAGTACGTTCTTGGGATAAGATGAAGTAGAAGCTTCAAGAGAAGTTCTTACCACCTAGCTACCTACATGACAACTACTACAAGCTACGAAAGTTGATCCAAGGAGGAAGAAGCGTAGAGGAGTACACCAAAAAATTTGAGCATTTGCTTTGGAGGTGTGACCTTAAAGAGGACGAGCCACAAACTTTGGTACGTTATCTTATTGGTCTTGATGATTGGAATAGACATATTGTTGAGTTACAACCATACAAAACCTTGGATGAATTGAGTTCTTTATCACTCAAAGTTGAACGACAAAGGAGAAATAAGGGTAAAGAAGTCTTGAACAAGTACCAAACTCCGCAAAATCCAACCTACCCCATACACCCATTCCCTACACCACAAAGACCACCTATATCTTCTAAACCATCATACATCAAGAGCACCACAAATCAGCCCCAATCCACCCCCAAACCCAATGTCTCCGAACCAAGAACCCTTGCTACAAGGAGATGTTTTCGTTGCCAAGGTTTAGGTCACTATGCTTTGGAGTGTCCTAACAAGAGGGTAGTATCTTTGGTTGAGTACAAAACATCATTATATGTTCAACCAGAAGGAGATAATGATTGAGGAAGAAAATAAGGAGACCAATGTAGAAGAAGAGGAGTATGTAGAGGAGCCGGATGATGGAGAGTTATTTGTTGTAAGAAGAGCCTTGAATGTAGCTCATGTGTCGAATGACCAAGTACAAAGGGAGGCTATCTTTCACTCTCGTTGTACCATCAAAGGAAAAGTATGTTCATTGATCATAGATGGAGGGAGTTGCACTAATGTCGCTTCTACTACAATGACCAAGAAGTTGCAATTGGAGGTTAGCCCTCATCCCACACCTTACACTATACAATAGCTAAGCCAAGGCCAAGGCATTCGTGTGGACCAAAGAGTCTTGGTAAGTCTTTCAATCGGCAAGAGTTATAAAGATTCATTATGGTGTGATATTATTCCTATAGATGCATGTCATATTTTGTTGGGAAGACCATGGTTAGTTGATAGGAGTGTCATACATGATGGGAGAGCCAACACTTACACTCTCACCCTCAATCGAAAGAAGATCACTTTGACACCTCTAGCACCATCTTTTATATCTCGGCCTAAGGAGAATGAAAGCAATATTGTGACGTTTATGAAGGCAGAATATCATGAGTATGAAGAGCATAAGAGTCTTATTCTTGCAAACTTGGAGGAAAGCAAAACGCCAGCAAGCAACCATCGATTCTTGAATCCTCTTTTGGAGCGATTCTCTCATATGTTCCCTAAGGAGATGCCTCATGGGTTACCACCAAAACGAGAGATTCAACACAAAATAGATCTTGTCCCAGGATCTATGCTACCAAACAAGCCGGCCTATAGAATGAATCCAACAGATACAAGTGAAGTGCAAAGACAAGTGGAAGAACTATTAGCTAAGTGTTTGATTCGTGAGAGCCTTAGCCCTTGTGTTGTTCCAACCCTATTGGTACCAAAGAAGGATGGATCACAAAGAATGTGTATAGATCGTCGCGCCATCAACAAAATCACAATCAAGTATAGGTTTCCAATACCTAGACTTGAAGATCAATTGGACGAGCTACATGGAAGTATGGTATTTTCCAAGATTGATCTTAGAAGTGGATATCATCAAATAAGGATTCATGAAGGAGACGAATGGAAAACGGCTTTCGAAACGAAAGAAGGATTATATGAGTGGCTTGTGATGCCATTTGGTCTTACAAATGCACCATCAATATTTATGAGACTCATGAACCAAGTCTTGAAACCTCTTATTGGTAAATATGTTGTTGTATACTTTGATGACATTCTTGTATAAAGTAGGAGTGAAAAGAAACATGTGAAGCATTTGGAGTCGGTCATGCTCATTTTGGAACGTGAAAAGCTCTATGGGAACTTAGATAAATGTCATTTCTTCACGTCCAAAGTTGTCTTCCTTGGATATGTGCTATCAAGTGAAGGGATCCAAGTAGATGAGGAGAAAGTAAAAGCTATCAAAGAATGGCCAACACCTACGACCATTCATGAGGTACGAAGTTTTCATGGCTTGGCATCTTTCTATAGAAGGTTCATCAAGAACTTTAGTACTCTTTTATCTCCTATGACTGAATTGATGAAGAGTAAAGAGTTCTCTTGGAATGAAGCCACAAATCAAGCTTTGGAGTTGATTAAAGACAAGTTATGTAACGCCCCTATTCTTACATTACCTAGTTTCTCTAAAGTGTTTGAAGTTGAATGTGATGCAAGTGGAGTTGAGATAGGTGTTGTTCTATCTCAAGAAGGTCGCCCAATAGCACATTTTAGTGAAAAGCTAAGTGAAGCAAAGAGGAAGTATAGTACATATGACAAAGAATTCTATGCCATCATAAGGGCATTGGAGCATTGGAAACATTATTTGTTGAGTGGAGAATTCATACTTCATAGTGATCATGAAGCATTGAAGTACATACAAGGACAACATAAGTTGAACCCTCATCATGCCAAATGGATAGAGTTCATGCAATCTTTTCATTTTATGATTCATCATAAAACGGGTCACTTGAATAAAGGAGCCGATGCTTTATCAAGGAGGTATATGTTGGTTCATATACTTGAATCTAGAGTGCTTGGACTTGAGCATATCAAAGCATTATATGAAGAGGATGAGGATTTCAAAGAAGTTTATGAGGTATGTAAGAAGCATCCCCACCAACTCTTTCATATTGAGCATGGATTTCTTTTTAAGGGAAATCAACTATGCATTCCCGAGAGTAGTATTCGTGAACTATTGATATTGGAAGTGCATGGAGGATCTCTTGCTGGTCATTTTAGAATAGAGAAGACATATCTTATGATGAAAGAACACTATTATTGGCTAAAGATGATCAAAGACATCGAGCATATGATCAAGCGTTGTAATACATGCAATCTTTCTAAAGCTCATGTTTTACCTCAAGGATTATATACATTATTGCCTATACCTCAAGGTCCATGGGAAGATGTAAGCTTGGATTTTGAGGTTGGGTTGCCAAGAACTCAAAGAGCTAAAGATTCTATCATGGGTAGTTGTTGATCGTTTCTAAAAAATGGCACACTTCATAGCTTGCCATACTACATATGATGCGGTCAAAGTAGCCAATTTATATTTTCAAGAAGTTGTGAAGCTTCATGGAATTCCTAAATCCATGGTTAGTGATCGTGATTCAAAGTTCCTAAGTCATTTTTGGTTGACCTTTTGGAAGAAATTGGGAACTATGTTGAAGTTTAGTACGGCTTGCCACCCACAAACAGATGGACGAACCGAGGTTACTAATAGAACCTTAGGTACATTACTAAGGTTATTGGTGAACAAGGATAAGAAAGGTTGGGATATTCTACTATGACATGCTGAATTTGCTTTCAATCGTGCGCCAAGCAAAGCAACAGGATATTCACCATTTCAAGTTGTTTATGGGAAGAATCCAAATACACATATGGATTTGACGCCTATAACTTCTACTGTGAAGTTTAGTTTTGAAGCAAGTAAACGAGTTGAAGAGATTAAGAAGCTACGTAGTGAAGTAAGAGAGAAGATTACGAAGTATACTCAAGAAGCTGCAAGCAAAGTGAACAAGGGAAGGAAACGAGTTATTTTTGAACCTGGAGATCTAGTATGGATACATTTGAAGAAAGAGAGGTTTCCTTTGAGAAGAAAGGGTAAACTTGTTCCCAGAGGAGATGAACCATATGAAATATTGGAAAGAATTGTAGATAATTCTCATAAGTTGAAGTTAGGAGATGACTATGAAGGAAGTGTTACTTTCAATGTAAGTGATTTGAAACCTTACTATGGTCAAGTAGATGAGTTACCTAGTTTGAGGACAAACTCTTCTCAACTAGGGGGGAATGATGTACATTTGGAGGCTAAAGTAAATCAAGGAAGTAATCAAGAGGAAATACAAGCTTCTATTGAAGAAGAAATCAAGTCCTTATAAAATCATGCTATGAATGACATCTACGGCTATATGGGAATACTATGCTCAATATTTCAAGATCTATAATCCTATTGAAGATGAAGTCTAAGAGTGAAATGAAGATCATTGGAATATCTTTCTTATGGTTTTTGAATCATAGAATTTGGAGTAGAATTGAGCAAGTTATCATTGTTTCTTTTAGCTATAAACATAGGAGTCTTTTTTGTAGTTTGTGATGTCATCTTTGTATTGAATGATGTAAGCTTGTAATCCTTGTTTCTTGAAAGGAGGGTCACGCCTAAGGGGCCTAGGGTTACTATAAATATACCCTTTGGGAGCCCCTTGTAACACATTATTCAATATCATTCAAATACAAATCAAAACACATATGTTGTTTTTCTCTCTAGTTTCAAACTAGAATTGTTGTTCTCTTGAGGGAGGATTACGCCCATCTCTACTTCTATTCTAGGGTTGGCATCCTTAGAAGGTGAAAGGTAGAATTGGAGGAATCATTGGAGTGGTGTGCCTGTATCTCCATTGAAGAAACCAAAAGCCATTATCGATCGTTCAAATCTATCTTGTTGGTGAGTTTCAAACGTTACTTGTTTGATCTTTCTTGTTCATCTACATTGTTTCTATTCATCCATCCTTACGTTTCTAATCGCCCATTCACACGTTCATTTATTCATTCATTCATAAAGAACCACATAAACATCCTAGTCTTGTTGTGTGATTTGATCATTTTTGATCCTATCATACATCAACCCTCTCCCTTCTCTTTTCCCCTCGCTCATATGTCAATACCTCCATCTCCCTCATCCAAGATTCAATCCTATCTTCCTCTTTCCCATTCAAGAATCAATCTTTCTTGATTCTTGAAATCACAAAAGTCCTCACTGTTTAGACCCGATTTCGTGTCTAAATACCGCCTAAATCCTTAGGCCTTTAACTTGTTTCGTAGCTTGTTTTAATAACTTTTAATGTGTTTTGGTTATTTTTGTAGTTTCCGAAGTTTTTACTCAAAACGATGCTAAATGGGCCAATTTTGCACCAATCTTGGGAATCCCGAGATTCCCTAAGATTCCCCGAGCCCTGGTCGTGTCGAAGGCAGCTGGATTAGAAGGGCCGATCATGTCGAAAGGCAGCGGAAGCAAAAGCAACTGTTGAAGAGCACCCTGAAGAATACCTGTGGCCGAGATAGACCGTGGCCACGGTCATGTTGACCGTAGCCACGGTGTGATTGAGCCAATGCCTAAGGAAGGAGACATTGCTACCCGAGATGGACCGTGGTCACGGTCAGTCTGACCGTAGCCACTGTGAGATCACTACCCTGCCCAAGGAAGAAGTTAGCCGAACAAGACCGTGGCCACGGTCTCCCATTACCATAGCCACGGCGATGCGAAGGAGCAAAAAGTTGTCAGCCCTAATCGCCCAGACCGTGCCTACGGTACATGGGTACCGTGCCCACAGTGATGCGAAACGAAGAGAAGTCTTGTCTGCCTTACGCAGGACCGTGCCCATGGTCACCTTGACAGTGACCACGGTCCCCTGCAGGACACTTTTGTCTGTAGTGTAAAATGGTAGTTTTGAGTAACAACTTTAGTTACTATTTAATGTATTTAGGTCATTTTAGCTGAGAAGACTATTATCAAGCAGCTTTTGTTTATCTTTTATGATACTTTAGCATATACTTTATCACATTTTAAGCTTTGGATTAGAGTGATTAGTGAAGATCTTTGCTGAGATTATTGGTTCTTGTATTGGATTGTCTTGAGTTTTATTGGAAGTTTGAAGATTATTCTCAACTTTGGAGCATTGGAGCTTTATTATTCTGGAGTTTTCTTCTTTGTCATCACAATCAATGAGCATTTCTTAACCTTTCTCTCTCTCTAATTTACTGTTTATTTATCAATCTCTGTTTTTGTTATTATTGGTATTGTTGAATGTTTATGGTCATCTTGTTTAGTCTTTTAAGCATGAATGAAGTTGTTGATGTTATTATCATGTTAGTTAGGATGTTTAGTTGCTAGAACTCTAATGGGTTAGGGAGATATTAAGGGTGTGAATGGGTGATTAGGTTTGGGTTAGCAATATTAGTGAGTAACTAGTTAGGAAATCAATTTCCTAATCCTATCCTTCCCTCAAGTAGGATGTATTTGGGTGCGAAAGCATTCCCGAATATATCCAACGCTTGTTGGAAGGTAGGAATTAGGATAGTTAGTATTCTAGTTCGCGAAAGCAAATAGAAACTAACTAGGAAATTCCGTTCCATTAACTCCCCCGGGTCTGTCGATGGACTTTGGGGAAGTTAATCCGGACTATCCTTGAAAGAGGAAGCCCGGTGGGTATTTTCTAATGGAGTTACCATTTGATTTCCCCTTCTCGTTACTCTCTTGTTGCGAAACCCCTTTCCTTATCCCCGTTTGCAACCCGAAAGTCTCCCAACACCCACTGTCTCACCTTTTTGACCGAACCTAGTGTGTTTGTGTTGTTTTTACCCTGAATTCTATCATCCTTTCATGATCGTAAACCCTACCTAGAGTCAAGTAGTTGCAGCGAAGGCCCCTAGCTCCCTGTGGAAGAACGATAAAACCGAGGTCTTACAAACCACGATACACAAAATGGGTGTGACGCCGTGACGCCGTATCATATCGAACTCCGTCTTTGGCCGTGACGCCAGGCGTTCAAGCATCCGGAAAGACGACCTCTTCGGGAAATAAGCCTCGAAACCCGGAACATGACGATTGGTATGGGTCACATCATCACCCATTTTCTAACGAAGCAAGGGTTCGAGTCCTATCTAAGCAAGTGGACTCCCCGGTATTTCCCTGATCCTATCGACGGTGTTCGCTTACAAAAGATGGAATTCTTGGAGAAACACAAGACGCGAACATTATACCATCACGGAAACGACCTCCATAGCGTCGTGATTCATTTGGGCGACGACAATGCCGAGCAACGTTTAGATGTCACCGACCAACGCAATTGGTCGTGTGGCCAAACATTTGGGGATCGTTTTATGGTGGGTGGTCCCGGGGATCGCGAGGAGGAGGGTGAAGGAGAAGAAAAAGATGAGGAAGAAGAAGAAGGGGGTGAACAAGCACAAGGAGACGAAGCCGAGCCGAGTCAACTACGGGACGCCGCTCTTAAGCGTATCAGCGAGCAACTCCAGGAGCTTCATGATGAGTTTCAAGTACAATGGGAGCTCATCCAAAATCAGCAGATCTTGATCGAAAACTTGCAAGGGTTGATCGAGATCCAACAAGAGACGCTAGCTAGCATCCAATCGCAACTCCAACCCCGTCCTCCTCCGGGAGGGTCCGCTTGAGGACCGTTTGTAAGCACTCCACCCCCCACCCGACCTCTATCATTATTTGTATTTACTTTATTTTGTGAAGTATAAGTGTGGGGGGGTGCTTCTTCGGGGTTTCGGATGCAATGTCTGGTGGTTTTGGGTTGTCGATCTCTCGGGTTTCATTTGGCATGAGTTAGCATATTTTGGGGTTGTTCGGTTAGGATGCTCGGATTTGCGTTGTCTTGTTTGTCTTTCATGTATTGTCGGGTTGTCTTATGGTTGTTTGTTGGTTGTTTTTGTGGGCTGGGTTGTTTGTTTAATCATGTCTCGTTTGTATTTTGGTCATGGATGGTTTATAACCGAATATTGTTTGTGATGAGTGTAATGAATTGGTTGTCTTGGTTAGTGTGTATTGAGTTTCACCCTTACTTCCCGCCTCAATGAGTGAGATTCGGGGATAAGGTAAGTCAGTGGCAATGTATATATAGTTAATATTTTCGTTTTTCATCTTTTCAGTTTCTTTTCATAGTCTTTTAAGTTAGTTTTTCCTTTCTTTTGCTTTTAGTCTCGCATGCGATTTCCATAGTTATAAAGTCGTCTTTTACTCTAACATTGTTTTGATCTCTTGAACGACGACTTTGGATCGCTGTTTTTAACGCTTATGAAGAGCTTGAGGTAATATCTTTCCACCTTACTCTTTTTATGTGAATTCTTATCATGATTCATCCCATGCTTGGTTTTCTTTTGGGTGGCGAACCCCTTTGAGTGTTTGTGTTGGGATATCTATTGCTGTTGGAGCCGTGTGGGCTCGGGTCGCCACCATTTCTACTTGCTAGTCGTTTTTGTTTGTTTGTGTTTTGTAGGTTCTCTACCCTTTTCATGTGACACCTTCCCACAATGAGGACATTGTGGAGTTTTAAGTGTGGGGGAGGGGGAGGGGGAGATATTCTGTTTCAAGGGTAGATCACCTAGTCATTTTGTTCTTTGTTTCCCTAGTTTTTACTTAAAATTTAAAAATTTTTTGTGTGAAAAAGGAGAAAAAAGGGAGTGAAAACCTTTTCGGTTTTTCTTTTCGTTTTGTTTTTGTTTTGCTTTGTTTCCTGGATCTCGTTATCGAAGTTGAGAAGCCGTTCTTAAACTTTTTTTTAAAAGTAACCGGTTGGAGCATTTTCGACCCTAACTCGGGTTCTAGTCGAGACTTACCCTTAATAGACTCCTTTCATTAAGTGTCTTGTGAGACCCCCGTTCCTTTCTTGTTTTGTTAGGAACCCGGAGATTCTAGGGGCTTGTGTTTGAGTTTGTTTTGTTTCTCATTTAGCAAAAGCAAAAAGTGCAAAAAGAAAAGAAAAAAAAGAAAAAAAAAAGAAAAAAAAGCTTTCATAAGATGTAATAACCTGAATAAGTGGAGCGTGTCGCTGAAGACATTAACCACCTACACTTAGCCAACCTACACGGGCCCGGTATTCGTGATACGGCATTGGATACCCCTTAACCCTCCTCCTATATCGCTTTGCGACGGAGAGGCGTATGGAAAAGACCGTGTTGGGAGGGTATACCCCTTACATGGGCCATCCAATTCCCGAAAGTAAGGCTAATACCGACTTTTAAAAACCAAAAAAGAAAAAAAATGAGAAAAGAAAAGCAAATTTCGTTGGTAAATCCAACTCAAACGAAAGAAAAGGAAAAGCCTTTGCTTCTAAAAAGAGTGGGGCCTCCCCTTGCATACCTACGGCCCTCACCAAGCCAAGGGCGATCAAATGCGAGGGAGGGCAACACTCCTCTTGGTTGTTTCGTTGTTTTCAAATTTGGACGCGAGTTTTTAGAGTTCTTTTGGTTCCCATTAAAACCCTTATTTTGCTTCTGCTGTGGGGTTTCGCTTGTCACAAGATGTAGGGAGTTGAAAATCTTCAAGTTCGACCTTTATCTGAGTTCGGTGCTTGTGAGATGCCCCTAACGGTTACTTTGGGAGGTTTAATCACGTTTTCTTAGTTTGGATTGCGAGATCTTGTGAATCAAAGTCTTTGCTTTTCGTTCCTTTTTGTTTTCTTCAGTTTGGTTTTCACTTTCCCTCTCTCCTTTTTCTTTGGCTTTTGTGGGCACAGCCGCTACAAACCGTCACGAGTCCATCTCGTCCACCCGGGCTGTCGGGGGGTTCAAAGGGCTTGGTGCATATGCTAAATGCAACCGTTTCTCTCCCACGACAGAGGAGTTAGCGTTAGTTAGCTGGTTTTTGTTTTGTTTTGCTCGGGACGAGCAAAAGTTTAAGTGTGGGGGGGTGTTTAGACCCGATTTCGTGTCTAAATACCGCCTAAATCCTTTGGCTTTTGACTTGTTTCGTAGCTTGTTTTAATAACTTTTAATGCGTTTTGGTTATTTTTGTAGTTTCCGAAGTTTTTACTCAAAACGATGCTAAATGGGCCAATTTTGCACCAATCTTGGGAATCCCGAGATTCCCTAAGATTCCCCGAGCCCTGGTCGTGTCGAAGGCAGCGGGATTAGAAGGGTCGATCATGCCGAAAGGCAGCGGAAGCAACTGTTGAAGAATACCTGTGGCCGAGATAGACCGTGGCCACGGTCATGTTGACCGTAGCCACGGTGTGATTGAGACAATGCCTAAGGAAGGAGACACTGCCACCAGAGATAGACCGTGGTCACGGTCAGTCTGACCATAGCCACGGTGAGATCACTACCCTGCCCAAGGAAGAAGTTGGCCGAACAAAACCGTGGCGACGGTCTCCCATGACCGTAGCCACGGCGGTACGAAGGAGCGAAAAGTTGTCAGCCCTAATCGCCCAGACCGTGCCTACGGTGCATGGGTACCGTGCCCACGGTGATGCGAAGCGAAGAGAAGTCTTTCCTGCCTTACGCAGGACCGTGCCCACGGTCCCCTGCGGGACACTTTTGTCTGTAGTGTGAAATGATGAGTTTTGAGTAACAACTTTAGTTACTATTTAATGTATTTAGGTCATTTTAGCTGAGAAGACTATTATCAAGCATCTTTTGTTTATCTTTTATGATACTTTAGCATATACTTTATCACATTTTAAGCTTTGGATTAGAGTGATTAGTGAAGATCTTTGCTGAGATTATTGGTTCTTGTATTGGATTGTCTTGAGTTTTATTGGAAGTTTGAAGATTCTTCTCAACTTTGGAGCATTGGAGCTTTATTATTCTGGAGTTTTCTTCTTTGTCATCACAATCAATGAGCATTTCTTAACCTTTCTCTCTCTCTAATTTACTGTTTATTTATCAATCTCTGTTTTTGTTATTATTGGTATTGTTGAATGTTTATTGTCATCTTGTTTACTCTTTTAAGCATGAATGAAGTTGTTGATGTTATTATCATGTTACTTAGGATGTTTAGTGGCTAGAACCCTAATGGGTTAGGGAGATATTAAGGGTGTGAATGGGTGATTAGGTTTGGGTTAGCAATATTAGTGAGTAACTAGTTAGGAAATCAATTTCCTAATCCTATCCTTCCCTCAAGTAGGATGTATTTGGGTGCGAAAGCATTCCCGAATACATCCAACGCTTGTTGGAAGGTAGGAATTAGGATAGTTAGTATTCTAGTTCGCGAAAACGAATAGAAACTAACTAGGAAATTTCTATCCATTAACTCCCCGGGTCTGTCGATGGTCTTTGGGGAAGTTAATCCGGACTATCCTTGAAAGAGGAAGCCCGGTTGGTATTTTCTAACGGATTTACCATTTGATTTCCCCTTCTCGTTACTCTCTTGTTGTGAAACCCCTTTCCTTGTCCCCGTTTGCATCCCGAAAGTCTCCCAACACCCATTGTCTCACCTTTTTGACCGAACCTAGTGTGTTTGTGTTGTTTTTACCCTGAATTCTATCATCCTTTCATGATCGTAAACCCTACCTAGAGTCAAGTAGTTGCAGCTGAGGCCCCTAGCTTCCTGTGGAAGAACGATAAAACCGAGGTCTTACAAACCATGTAACACTCATGACACATAAAGTCTCTCTATTCACGTGAACACTGCCCCTTTTCCTACCTTTCACGTGAACTCTCCCCTTTCTCTCTGTCTTGGTTGCACGTGTTTCATGTATAACTGGATTGAGAGTCTATCTTTGTCCCGTAATACATCAAAAGTGGTATCAGAGCTATAGGTTAGTGTTGAGTGCAACCCTGAACTCCACAGAGTTAAACGAAACACATGACTTTAATTCCAAAAGCTTAACCTGCAAGTCCAAAGCTTAACCTACAAGTCCAAAAGCTTTACCTGCAAGTCCAAAAGCTTAACCTGCAATACCAAACACCTAACCCTCAAATCCTCAATGCCAACCTGCATTCTAAATCTACCATGGCTCACGAATTACTTTTCATGAGGACGATTCTCAGCAGTTCTATTGTTCCTGAAGATCAACAGCAACGAGAAGCTATCTTTCAATCTCGTTGCACCATGAAAGGGAAAGTCTGCTCTTTAATCGTTGATGGAGGAAGCTGCACCAACGTAGCTTCTACAACTATGGTGGACAAACTTCAGCTGGAAACCAGTCCACATCCAAAGCCCTACACCATTCAATGGCTTCATCAGGGTAAAGGATTACAAGTGACTCAACGATGCTTGGTAAGCTTTTCCATTGGCAAGAGTTATCAAGATTCTATTTGGTGTGATGTGTTGCCTATGGATGCTTGTCATATTTTGCTGGGAAGACCATGGTTATTTGACAGGAGTGTGATGCATGATGGAAGAGCCAACATCTACACATTCAGGTTCAACCACAAAAAAATCACCCTAGCTCCACTTAAAATAACCCTTCCGTCCCAACCCAAAGAGATTGATCTGAACCCAATCCCTTCTTTGTCCGCTGAACATCATGAGTTCAGTGAGCATAAAGAGATCATTCTCTTAGACCTAAACACAGATCTCAGCCACAAAATTGCCCCAGCTGACGTCCCAACTCACGAAACAGACGTCCATCCCTTTGTTACCCCTCTTCTGGAATAATATTCTCATGTGTTTCCTGAAGAGATGCCTCCAGGTTTACCACCTGAACGAGATATTCAGCATAAGATTGATATAATCCCGGGATCAGTCTTACCTAACAAACCTGCATAAAGAATGAACCCTAGCGACACACAGGAGATCTAAAGGCAAGTTGATGATCTTCTAGCAAATGGTATGATCCGGGAAAGTCTCAGTCCGTGTGCCGTTCCAGCGTTATTGGACCCAGCAGCTCAGCGTGCTTTCAACACCATCAAGGAACGACTGTACACCACACCTGTCCTAACCCTACCAAGCTTTGATAAGAAGTTTGAGGTTGAGTATGATGCTTCTGGAGTCGGTATTAGAGTTCTATCTGTTCTATCTCAAGGTCAGCTTACTACAAGGAGAAGTTCGGTGACCCTAGATTCATGGAAGATAATGGAAGCCAACTCCGCTTATACAATAAGAAGATCTCTTTCAGTCCATCGAGTTCAACACCAACTTCTTGGCAATCAGGGAAGAATGCTGGAGATCTACCTAGCCTTGGTCTCACCTTTGGGGACCCAAGGTTCATGGAGAATAATGGAGGGCAGCCCGAACCATCTACTAAGGAGATCACAGTTCACGTGAAGGTCCTGATTCACGTGGAGTTTACTGTTGGGCCAATTGTAGTCTTTGAACTTGAACCTCTAATTTTGAGGACAAACTTCTTTCAACAAGGGGGGAATGATGGAAATCAGCCCACGCTTATTCTGCTAGGCCCAATCAAGAAGGCCAAATTGAAGATCCAAGCTACAGATAGGGTCCTTCATGATGTATTTTAGCCCACGCCAAATACATCCCAAGAGGCCCAAAACAATTTCACGGAAGAGAAGCGAGCCATAGAGGAAAGAATGAGCATAGAGGCCCACAAGCCCATCCATATTGTGCGCTCCTTATGGCAGGAGGATGTCCAAACATCATAAAGACGTACATGACCACGCCAACCCACGTCAAGAAGGTCCAAAGTCACGTCCAAAGGCCCAAGTCCAAGACATTTGATCTTTTGGATGTAACTTCTATGTAATAGCTTTTATTTTTTGTGAGTGTTTTATTTTATTAGGAGTCTAGATTAGTCTAGAATGTTCTAAAGTGTTCTAGAACATTCTAGAAGGCGTGTGTGTGCGCTAGGCGTGTGATATAGCTTAGAGTAGGTGCGAAGTTAAGTCTTGTAATCCTAGTTTATCTCTTGTAACCAACTCCCCCTAGGATAAGGAGTCCTGATCCAAGGAGGAGATGGAGTAAGATAGCATCAAGTATTAAGAGTCCTTGGCTTGCATGCCAAGTAATAAGAGTCCTAGTAGGATAAAGATGGCTTGCACGCCAATCTTAGTAGTCCTAGGAAGTTTAGGACTTAGCTAGTATAAATAGATTAGGCTTGTAATGGTTTTGACACAATCCAGTTTTGAAATATGAATCAAGCTTTAACCTTACCCCCTAGAGTGTTTGGATAAACCTCTCCCCATTTCTTCTATTGTATCTTGGTATGGCACTCAAGTGGTTAGGAAGAGCTTGATCCTAGGTTGCGGTCTAGAACAAGTTAGCCCTAGGTTGTCTAACTTGTGGATTCAAGTTAGAAGCTTAGTTCTATCCGATATTATCTTTCTGTCAATACAGTTAAGATAATTTCTTTCTTTATTTTTCTATTAACTTAGAAGATAAAACCCTACCCCTACATCCTGACCAAACGTCTCCCCTCCTCACTCTATTCGTCCATCTCCCCCCCCCCCTATCTCACAAATATCTTCAACCAACTCCCTCTCTCTCCATAACAACCTCCCAACAACCTTTTCTCTCACTTCCAACAAACTCCCTCAATCAATATTCTCCCTACCTCCAGAAAGGCCTCACGCTACCTCCCATACTCCCTCCTTATTTCGCCCACCCCTCTCCCATAAACCTCCATCAAGATCCCTTCTTCCTTTTTCAAGATTCAATCTTTTTTGTTTCTTGAATCCACAAAAGTCCTCACGATAAAACATCCTATTTTCCCACCACTCTCTCTCTCTCTTATTCACGAGATTCATCCCTCTTTCATCCTAGTTCACGTGAATCACCCCCTGTTCCTAGATTGGTTGAACGTCCCCTTGATGTGTAATTGATCAAGGTTCAATCTTTGAATCCATTATACATCATAATTTTGGTATCAGAGCTCTAGGTTAGTGTTGAGTGCAACCCTAAATTCCCCAGAGTTAAACCAAACACATGACCTTCAAATCCAAAGCTTAACCTGCAATTCCAAAAGCTTAACCTGCAAGTCCACAAGCTTAACCTGCAATACCAAACACATAACCTTCAAACCTTCAGTACCAGTTTGACATTCCAAACACCATCCTATGGCATCTGGAAGCAAGAGCAACGAAGGTAATGATCCTACTGAGCAATGGAAGCACGAAAAGGCCGAAGTCCTGAAGAGGAGGCCGTCCCAAAGACCATGGCCGAGCATCTTGGCTCAGCGGGAGGTCACGTCGCCCTAGACCCCCTCCAAGAGAAAGAAAGACTCGACTTCAAAGTTGACATCCCTGAATTCGACGGTAATCTTGATCCTGTAATCTTTCTTGACTGGATTCAAACTGTCGAACGAGTCTTTGATCTGAAAGATGTTGCTGATGATAAGAAAGTGAAATACATTGCTCTTAAACTTCGAAAGCATGCTAGTTTTTGGTGGACTAACCTACAGAAGAAGAGACAACATGCCGGGAAAGAAAAGATCCGCTCTTGGAAAAAGATGAAAAAGAAACTTCATTCAAAGTTTCTTCCTGCAAGCTACTTCAAAGACAACTATTTTCGTCTGCAGCAACTATCACAGGGATCTAAATCTGTTGAAGAGTACAAAAAAGAATTCGAACACCTACTCTGGAGGTGTAATCTGAAAGAAGATGAACCTCAAACTCTTGTGAGGTATCTTGCTGGTTTAAACGACAACATAAGGTATGTTGTGGAACTTCAACCTTATGAAACCCTTGATGAATTGAGTACATTGGCTAACAAAGTGGAACAGCAAAAGAAAAGAAGAGGCAAGGAGACACCAAACAGGAACCTTAATTCCCAAAGAACTCCCTCCTCGCCTCAATCTTACAATCCACAAAAGAGTCAAACCCATTCCCATCCGTCCGCCACAAAAACACCTCACCCTACGCCCCAAACCGTGACTAAACCTCCACAAGTCACGCCTATGGACAAGAAGAGGTGCTTCCGGTGTCAAGGGCTCGGTCATATTGCTTCTGAGTGCCCTAACAAGAGAGCCATCACACTTATGGAGTTTTAAAATGCTCTCTTTGAACCTGAACCGGAGGATGTAGAGGAAGAACCATGCGCTGATCATGGGGAACCTACTGATGAGGTTGTAGAAGAACCAGACGAAGGAGAGATGTTGGTCATGAGGAGAGTACTTACTAATTCTCCTGTTCCTGAAGACCAACAACAACAGAAAGCCATCTTCCATTCTCGTTGTACTGTGCAAGGGAAAGTCTGTTCTTTGATCATTGATGGTGGAAGTTGTACCAACGCAGCTTCCCTTACTATGGTGAACAAGCTTGATGTATACTGGGATCAAAGAGACCTCACTATACACGAAAATCAGGATCTTGATGAACAAAGATAATAATCTTCCTCTCTAAGTGCTTATAAGACCAAACGAAAAGATGAAAACAAGATAGAAATCAAAAAGATTCAATGGAATGTACCAATGATGATTGAGATGAACGAATGATAGAATTTGATATGGCTTGGGAACTCTTGAAGATATAGACGTACCACTTCAAGAAGATCTTCAACTCTTCCTATCACTAACCAAGCTAGCCAAGCAAGGAATAGAAGAAGAGATTTGGACGATTCCCTTGAGGGAGAATCGATTCTAGCAAATGCTACAGAGAACACAAAAGCATGTAGCCTTTAGATGTTTAGTTTGTATTATTTGTGAATGATTGAATGATTGATACAAAGGCCTCCCAAAGGGTCTATTTATAGTACTCTAGGACCCCTTAGGCGTGTATTACATCAAGAATACAATGATTTCTAGCTTACATCATCATAAAGAGTCAAAAACTACATAGCTAGAAAGAAACATTGATATCTTGCTCAATTCTTCTCCAATCTTCAAGATTCAAAAACCATTAGAAAGCTCTTTGAATGATCTATATTCGGCTCCAAGGTGTCTATTCCAATAGCTTCATGGATCTTGAGATATAGAACAAAGTATCGGATTGTACTTGATGAAGTCATCCATTTTCAAGAGTGATGAGAGTGATTGAAGTTCCTTCTTCATATAAGCTTGTATATCCTCTTGTTGGTTCCCATCATGTGTATTTGGGACCAAATATACATCATTCCTCCCTAGTTGAGAAGAGTTTGTCCTCAAACTAGGAAGTTCTTCTCCTTCTTCATAGAATGGCTTAAGATCACTCACAATAAAGGTACAACTTCCTTCATAATCTTCACCAAGCTTAAGTTTGTATGCATTGTCACCAATCCTTTATAGAACTTCATAAGGACCATCACCTCTCGGTGCTAATTTCCCTTTCCTCCTCGAAGGAAATCTCCCCTTTTTCAACTGAATCCAAACAAGATCTCCTGGTTCAAATACAACTTTCTTCCTTGTTCGATTCACTTTATTCGACACATCTTGTGTATACTTCAATATTTTCTTACGAACTTCTTGATGAAGCTAAACTTTGTTGATGTAGAAATTGATGTAAGATCCATCGGTTGGAGAGGATTTCTTCCATAAACCACTTGAAATGGTGATAAGTCCGTTGCTTTACTTGGACTTCTATTAAAAGCAAACTCAGCATGACATAGAAGAGTATCCCACCCTTTCTTATCTTTACTAACCAATGCTCGAAGTAAAGCTCCCAAGGTACGATTTCTAACTTCTGTTTGACCATCCGCTTGGGGATAACATGCGGTGCTAAACTTTAATTTCGTACCAAGCTTCTTCCATAATGTTAGCTAAATCCTTAGGGTCTAATAACATTTGCTTAGAATATGATCCGGATTACATTTGCTTAGAATATAAAAGAATAATGCTAGCTAAATCCTAGTTGGACCAATTTGCCAAAGGGTGGCAAAATGAGCCAATGGGAGGCTTTCTTGCCCAAGAAGGTAAAATTAGATGTTACTGAGGTAATTCCCGCGCAACTACTAACATGGAAATAATCTGAACAGGTTAATATTAGGCTAGAAAGACCAAAACAACCCTTAGGGTCTAATAACAAAACATATAGCCTCAGAACTTAGGTTCTGCAAAAACTGATAACAAACAACCCTGCTAGGACTGCTTATGGTGGCATCTGAATCTTACTGTTGCCATGTTAGATCATGCTGGGACTTGGCTTAGACTTGAAAATGGCATGACAAGGAATAAAAAAATCCTTGGGAACCTTCGCTGAATCTTCCTTAATCAATATATATGACATTGAGAAAGACTGCTGCTTGGACTGTTGCTGCTAGGAACTGGAGTTGGTCTGGATGACCAACGCCACAATTTGAATGGTTGTGGTGCGGGACTTGCTTAACAAGTGTGTAGCAAGCCTAGATGGATGCTGTGGATGGATTGGTGGTTGTTGGTGATCGTAAATCTCTGCCGGGTATCTAAATCACGAGAAACATCTTTGAGTAGCTCGTCTGCTGGGATTTGGAAGCCTGTTGTTTCTTCTGGAATTGCTTCCTTAGCTACTGAGTTTGGTAAATCAGCGTGGTCTCCTCCTTGTGCTGCTGTTGAAAGTGCTGGTGAAGCTCCTATAGATGCCTCCTTGATGTATGATAGCTCACAAAGATCAGAGTATTGATCTAGAATGCATCATACGGTCAAACACAAACCTGCTGACTGAACAAACAATAGCTAATTGGAAACAATTAGCTGGACTAGATGACAAACCGACGAGAAATAAACAGATAGACTTGCTTACAACTGATACAGACACACCACAGTTGCAATCAAGGGCAAAGGACTCTCACATTCATGATCCTACAGACACACCACAGCATGGATGATCAAGCACAGCTGACACTTGCTGGATTCTTGCCTAAAACCCAGTGACAGGAGCTGATTTCACCAAGGTTGAGAGTTATCTGATACTCACAAGCATACAGAGGTACTAAGACACTCAAGAATGCTATTGAATGAACACTGAGATGCCTTTCGTTGATAGAAAACTTCAGAATATAAAGGAAACTAACAGTTTGATTAGCAGTTGCTTAACATAAGCTAATTTGACTAGTCTCCCTTATTTAATCTATCTTATAAAGCTTAAAATAAATACAGCTGATTACATACTAATCTATCTAATATGATCCGGATTACATTTTCTTAGAAAATAAAAGAAAAATGCTAGCTAAATCCTGATTGGACCAATTTGCCAAAGGGTGGCAAAATGAGCCAATAGGAGGCTTTCTAGCCCAAGAGGGTAAATTTAGATGTTACTGAGGTAATTCCCGCGCAACTACTAACCTAGAAATAATCTCAATAGGTTAATATTAGGCTAGAAAGACCAAAACGACCCTTAGGGACAGACAACAAAACTTATAGCCTCAAAACTGAGGTTCTGCAAAAACTGATAACAAGCAACCCTTCTAGGACTGCTTATTGTGGCATCTGAATCTTACTGTTGTCATGCTCGATCATGCTGAGACTTCGCTTTGACTTGAAAAGGGCATGACAAGAAACAAAAAACTCCTTGGGAACCTTGGCTGAATCTTCCTCAATCAATAGATATGGCATTGAGAAAGACTGTTGCTTGGACTGTTGCTGCTGGGAATTGGAGTTGGTCTGGATGACCAATGCTGCTGGGCTGAATGGCTGTGGGTTCCAGGACTTGCTTAACAAGTGTGTAGCAAGCCTAGATGGATGCTGTGGATGGATTGGTGGTTGTTGGTGATACTGTATACCTCTTGTTGGGTATCTGAACTGTTGAGAAACATGCTGAATAGCCTGTTGTCTGTGCTGGGATTTGGAAGCCTGTTGTTTCTTCTGGAAATGCTTCCTTAGCTGTTGAGTTTGGTAATTCAGCATGGTATCCTCCTTGTGTTGCTGCTGAAAGTGCAGGTGAAGCTCTTATAGATGCCTCCTTGATGTATGATAGCTCACAAAGATCAGAGTATTGAACTAGAATGCATCATACGCTCACACACACATAGTTGCTGACTGAACAAACAATAGCTAATTGGAAACAATTAGCTGGACTAGATGACAAACCGCTGAGAAATAAAAGGATAGACTTACTTACAACTGATACAGACACACAACAGTTGCAATCAAGGGCAAAGGACTCTCACATTCATGCTTCTACAGACACCACAGTATGGATGATCAAGCACAGCTGACACTGCTGGATTCTTGCCCAAAATCCAGTGACAGGAGCTGATTTCACCAAGGATTGAGAGTTATCGGATACTCACAAACATACAGAGGTACTAAGACACTCGAGAATGCTATTGAATGAACACTGAGATGCCTTTCGTTGATAGAAAACTTCAGAATATAAAGGTAACTAACAGTTTGATTAGCAGCTGCTTAACATAAGCTAATTTGCCTAATCTCCCTGATTTAATCTATCTTATAAAGCTTAAAATTAATACAACTGATTACATCCTAATCTATCTAATATGATATGGATTACATTTTCTTAGAAAATAAAAGAAAAATGCTAGCTAAATCCTGATTGGACCAATGAGAGGCTTTCCTGCCCAAGGGAGTAAAATTAGATGTTACTGAGGTAATTCCCGCGCAACTACTAACCTGGAAATAATCTCAACAGGTTAATATTAGGATAGAAAGACCAAAACAACCCTTAGGGACAGACAACAAAACATATAGCCTCAGAACTGAGGTTCTGCAAAAACTGATAACAAGCAACCCTGCCGGGACTGCTTATTTTGGCATCTGAATCTTACTGGTGCCATGCTCGATCATGCTGGGACTTGGCTTGGACTTGAAAATGGCATGACAAGGAACAAAAAACTCCTTGGGAACCTTGGCTGAATCTTCATAAATCAATAGATATGACATTGAGAAAGACTGTTGCTTGGATTGTTGCTGCTGGGAATTGGAGTTGGTCTGGATGACCAATGCTGCTGGGCTGAATGGCTGTGGGTGCCAGGACTTGCTTAACAAGTGTGTAGCAAGCCTGGATGGATGCTGTGGATGGATTGGTGGTTGCTGGTGATGCTGTAAACCTCCTGCTGGGTATCTGAACTGTTGAGAAACATGCTGAATAGCCTGGTGTCTGTGCTGGGATTTGGAAGCTTGCTGTTTCTTCTGGAAATGCTTCCTTAGCTGTTGAGTTTTGTAAATTAGCATGGTCTCCTCCTTGTGCTGCTGCTGAAAGTGCTGGTGAAGCTCCTATAGATGCCTCCTTTGCTGATGATGCTGTTGCTGTTAGTTGTTCTTCATGATGGTCAACATCATCCTCCCCTGGTTGAGGAAAGTTTGTCCTCAAACTTGGAAGGTTCTCATCTGCTGGATAGTATGGTCGAAGATCTACTACATTGAATGTTGCTGAGCCTCCATACTCTTCAGATAGGTCCAACCTATAGACATTATCTCCAATTTTCTCAATCACTTCAAAGGGGCCATCTGCTCTTGGTAGTAGCTTGCCCTTTCTCTTACTGGGGAACCTGTCCTTCCTTAGGTGGATCCAAACTAGATCTCCTGGCTCAAAAGTCACCTTCTTCCTATGCTTGTTTGCTGATGTAGACAGCTGTTTAGTATACTTTGCAATTTTCTCCTTCGTTTGCTGATGAAGCTCCTTGATTTGATCTGCTCTTTTGCCTGCTTCAAAACTAAATTTGACAGAAGTATTTAGTGGAACTAAATCCAAAGGGGAAATTGGATTTTTTCCATAGACTACATGGAATGGAGAATAGCCTGTGGCCTTGGATGGTGCTTTGTTGTAAGCAAACTCAGTATGGGGCAAACGAGTATCCCATCCTGCTTTATTTTTGTGGATCAATGCTCTCAATAGGACTTCAAGTGTTCTATTAGTAACCTCTGTCTAGTCATCAGTCTGTGGGTGGCAAGTGGTGCTATACTTGAGCTGGGTGCCCAATTTCTTCCATAAAGTAACCCAGAAATGGCTCAAAAACTTGGTATCTCTGTTAGACACCATTTTCTTTGGCACTCCATGTAACCTGACACTCTCCTAGAAGAATAATTCAGCAACTCTTGTGGCATTAAAAGAGGTGTTGATGGTATTAAATGTGCCTTCTTTGAAAATCTATCTACCACCACCATGATTGAATCCTTCCCTCTTTGAGTTTATGGCAAACCCATAATAAAATCAAGGCTGACATCTTCCCAAGGGCTGCTGGGAACTGGCAATGGGGTATAAAGGCCTTGTGGTAGGCTGTGGGATTTAGCCAATTGACAAATATTGCACTTCTTCAACAGATGCTCCACATCTTTCCTCATTTTTGGCCAACTGTAATGCTCTTTCAACATCAACAATGTCTTCTCGACTCCAAAATTCCCTGCTAAACTCCCTCCAAGAACTTCTGAGATCAGTAACAATCTGAAACTGCTCTTAGGGATACATAATCTGCTTCCTTTGAACAAATAACCCTGGTCTATGTATTAAATTCTCCCTCCTCCTAATACAAAGCTTTCAAATGCTCAAAACCCAAAATTCTAAAATCAAGTATATTAAGCAACATATACCTTCTACTTAATGCATCTGCTCCCTTGTTTAGCACTCCTGACTTGTGATGAATCATGAAGTGAAACTACTGCATGTACTCTACCCAAGCAGCATGCCTGGTGTTGAGCTTGTGCTGTCCTTGAATGAACTTCATGGGCTCATGATCACTGTGTAGGATGAATTTTGCTCCAATAAGGTAGTGCCTCCAGTGTTGAACAGCTCTAATGATGGCATAGAACTCTTTGTCATAGGTGCTGTACTTTCTCTTTGCATCGTTCAACTTCTCACTAAAATAGGCATTTGGCTTTCCCTCCTAGGTCAATACAGCTCCTATGCCAACTCCTGAAGCATCACATTCTACCTCAAAAACTTTGCTGAAGCTGGGCAATGCTAGAACTAGTGCTGAAGTAAGCCACTCATTAACTTCTTCAAAGGCTCTTTGGGTTGCTGTTGTCCAAATAAAAGAATTTTCCTTCACCACTTTAGTCATATGGGCCAAAATGGTGTTGAAATTCTTGACAAATCTCCTGTAAAATGAAGCCAGACCCTGGAAGCTCCTGACTTGGTGAATAGAAGTGGGTACAAGCCACTCCCTAATTGCCTTGATGTTCTCCTCATCAACCTGGATACCTTCTGCTGTGACAATGTATCCCAAGAAGTTCACTTGGGCTGTAAAGAAGTGACACTTCTTGAGGTTGCCAAATAACTTCTCCTTGCTCAGAATAAATAAAACCTCCTGCAAATGCTTGACATGCTCTTGCTCAGACCTACTATAGACAAGAATATCATCAAAGTACACCACAACACTCTTGCCTATGTGTGGTTTAAGGACCTGATTCATGAGCCTCGTGAATGTAGATGGAGCATTAGTCAAACCAAAGGGCATGATTAACTATTCAAATAATTCTCCCTTGGTTTTAAAAGTTGTCTTCCACTCATCTCCTTCACAGATCCCAATCTGGTAGTATCCACTCCTCAAATTAATCTTAGAAAAGACTGCTGACCCATGTAACTCATCTAACATGTCTTCAAGCCTAGGTATAGGGTACCTATACTTGATTGTGATCTTGTTAATGGCCCTACAATCAATACACATTCTTTGGCTTCCATCTTTCTTAGGCACTAACAAGGCTGGGACTGCACATGGACTTCAACTCTCCCTAGTCATTCCCTTTTCTAACAACTCATCCACCTGTCTTTGTATCTCATTGGTATCTGTTGGTGTCATCCTATATGTTGGCTTATTAGGCAACACTGATCCTGGCACTAAGTCAATTTTGTGCTGGATATCTCTTTTAGGTGGCAAACCAAGGGGCATTTCCTCAGGAAATACATGCTGAAACTGCTGGAGCAAAGGTAAAAATAAAGGGTGGTCATTTTCTGGGGCTGAGGGTTCTTCAAGGTCTAAAAGGATCAAGTCCTTCTATGTGCTATATTCATGTTGATCAGATAAAAGCAACACATAAAGACTAGGTTCAAGACATAGGCTCTTGGATTTTTTGGCTAACTGTGAGGGCTTCATGGGGGTAAGAATGATCTTTCTGTGGTTTAGGGTCAGGGTGTAGCTATTAGCTCTACCACAATGACTCACTGATCTATCATATATCCAAGGTCGACCCAAAAGTAAATGGCATGCATCCATTGGCAAAACATCACACCAGACCTCATCTTTATATGATTGACCAATTGAAAAACTCACAAGGCATCTAGCAGAAATTTGGATACCTTTCCCTGAGCTGAGCCACTGAATGGTGTATGGAGCTGGGTGGGGCTTGGTTGCCAAGTTGAGCTTCTTCACCATAGTCTTTGGAGGTCGCATTGGTACGACTTCCCTTCATCACAATAATCACAGAGCACACCTTTCCGTCTATAGTGCACCTTGTATAAAAGATATTCTCCCTCTGCTCTTCTTCTTCTGCTACTGCTGAACTGCTCAAGACTCTCCTGATTACCAACAACACCCCTTCATCTGGACCCTCCTCTTTGGCATCATCATAGATTGGATCATGTTCGGGCTCTTCATAGACCTGTTCTTCGTTCTGCACATTTTCAGAGTCAATAAACAAAGCTGCCTGGTACTCAGCAAGAGTAACCATTCTCTTGTTTGGGCATTCTGAGGCAATGTGCCCAAGGCCTTGACATCTGAAACATCTTCTTTCATTAAATGGCCTTCCTGCTGGAGCTGGGGGTCTTTGTGGATAGGTTTGTGGCTGATTTTGTGGGGGTTTTCGGAGTTGGGGTCTATTTTGTGGAGCTGGGTTGGACTGTGGTCTAGGGGGTGGATTGTAGGCTTCCTTTTGGTAAGAATAGGGTTGTTTTTGTAGGTAGTTCTGGATTAAGGCTTGGTTTGGTACTCCTTGAACCTGCTCTTCCTTTGTTGTTCCACCTTATGAGCCTTATAGTTCAATTCTTCTAAGCTGGAGTAGGGCTGAAGCTCCACCACATGCCTGATGTTGTCATTCAGACCCATCAAATACTTCACCAAGATCTGCACATCATTCTCCCTTAAGTCACACCTCCACAGCACATGCTCAAACTCTTTAGTGTACTCTTCCACAGACATTCCTCCCAGATTCAACTGCTGAAAATTAGTATAGTTAGACTGCAAGTAGTTTTCAGGTAGAAATTTTTCTTTTAACTTCTTTTTCATTTTCTCCCAAGTTCTGATCTTATCTTTCCCAGGCTTTTCTACTCTTCTCTTCTGTAGATTACTCCATCAGGTTGAAGCATGTCCTCTCAGTTTGAGAGCAACAAGCTTAACCTTACTCTCATCAGAAACCTCCTTAAGATCAAACACTCTCTCAATGGTCTCTAACCAGTCTAAGAAACCTTCAGCATCTAAATCTCCCTTAAACTCAGGTATATCCACCTTAAAGTCTATTTTTTCCACTCTCCTTTCTTCCCTATCCTCCCTGTCTTCTCTATCACTTCCTCTTCTATCATACTGACCTCCTCTACCTCCTCTCATTCTATAATTTCTCCTAATGAATCTTCTATTTGCTGGAACCCCTCTACCAACTTCTCCTATGAAACCAGAATCACCAAAGGGATTCTCCTCCTCCTCTTCCTCATAGACATTCTCTGCTTCTTCCTCCTTTTCATAACCTTGCTCTTTCTCAAGCTCATCTTCCTAAATCTGCTTTTGCTTCAAATAAACATAATGCTTCAGTTGATCTTTCAGATACTTCACTTGCCTCTCCATTTCATGCTTTTCTCTCAAAGCCTACTCTGCTATCTCCTAGGGTGTCTTACTACTGCTCGACATCCTGAAAGATTAGAAACAAACTTCCTCCAAGACAGAACACAATGCTCTGATACCAAGATGATGTATGCTAGCTCACAAAGATTAGAGTGTTGAACTAGAATGCATCATACACTCACACACAGCTGCTGACTGAACAAACAATAGCTAATTGGAAACAATTAGCTGGACTAGATGACAAACTGATGAGGAAATAAAAGGATAGACTTGCTTACAACTGATACAGACACACCACAGTTGCAATCAAGGGCAAAGAACTCTCACATTCATGCTCCTAAAGACACCAGAGCATGAATGATCAAGCACAGCTAACACTTGTTGGATTCTTGCCCAAAATCTAGTGACAAGAGCTGATTTCACCAAGGTTTGAGAGTTATCTGATACTCACAAACATACAGAGGTGCTAAGACACTCGAGAATGCTATTGAATGAACACTAAGATGCCTTTCATTGATAGAAAACTTCAGAATATAAAGGAAACTAACAGTTTAATTAGCAGCTAACATAAGCTAATCTACCTAATCTCCCTGATTTAATCTAACTTACAAAGCTTAAAATAAATACAACTGATTACATCCTAATCTATCTAATATGATTCAGATTACATTTGCTTAGAAAATAAAAAGAAAAGTGCTGGCTAAATCCTGATTGGACCAATTGGCCAAAGGGTGGCAAAATGAACTAATGAGAGGCTTTCCTGCCCAAGGGAGTAAAATTAGATGTTACTAAGGTAATTCCCACGTAATTACTATCCTGGAAATAATCTCAACAGGTTAATATTAGGCTAGAAAGACCAAAACAACCCTTAGGGACAGACAACAAAACATATAGCCTCAGAATTGAGGTTCTGCAAAAACTGATAACAAGCTACCCTGCCGGGACTGCTTATTCTGGCATCTAAATCTTACTGTTCCCATGCTCGATCATGCTGGGACTTGGCTTGGACTTGAAAATGGCATGACAAGGAACAAAAAACTCCTTGGGAACCTTGGTTGAATCTTCATAAATCAATAGATATGACATTGAGAAAGACTGCTGCTGGGAACTGGAGTTAGTCTGGATGACCAATGTTGCTGGGCTGAATGACTGTGGGTGCCAGGACTTGCTTAACAAGTTTGTAGCAAGCCTATATGGATGTTGTGGATGGATTGGTGGTTGCTGGTGATGCTATAAACCTCCTGTTGGGTATCTGAACTGCTGAGAAACATGCTAAATAGCCTGTTGTCTGTGCTGGGATTTGGAAGCATGTTGTTTCTTCTAGAAATGCTTCCTTAACTGCTGAGTTTGGTAAATCAGCATGGTCTCATCCTTGTGTTGCTGCTGAAAGTGCTGGTGAAGCTCCTATAGATGCCTCCTTTGCGGATAATGCTGCTGCTGCTGGTTGTTCTTCATGATGGTCTCCGTCACTCTTTTGCTGATGAAGCTGCTGCTGCTGATTGCTCTTCATGATGGTCTCCATCATCCTCCCCAGGTTGAGGAAAGTTTGTCCTCAAACTTGGAAGGTCCTCATCTGCTGGATAGTATGGTCGAAGATCTGCTACATTGAATGTTGTTGAGCCTCCAAACTCTTCAGATAGGTCCAACCTATAGGCATTATCTCCAATTTTCTCAAGCACTTCAAAGGGGCCATATGCTCTTGGTAGTAGTTTGCCTTTTCTCTTGCTAGGGAACATGTCCTTCCTTAGGTTGATCCAAACTAGATCTCTTGGCTGGAAAGTCACCTTCTTCCCATGCTTACTTGCTGATGTAGACACCTATTCAGTATACTTTGCAATTTTCTCTTTCCCTTGCTGATGAAGCTCTTTGATTTGATCTGCTCTTTTACCTGCTTCAAAACTAAATTTGGCAGAAGTAGTTAGTGGCACTAAATCCAAAGGGGAAATTGGATTTTTACCATAGACTACTTGGAATGGAGAGTAGCCTGTGGCCTTGGATGGTGCTTTGTTGAAAGCAAACTCAGCATGGGGCAAAAGAGTATCCAATCCTGTTTTATTTTTGTGGATCAGTGCTCTCAATAGGACTCCAAGTGTTCTATTAGTAACCTCTGTCTGGCCATCAGTCTGTGGGTGGCAAGTGGTGATATACTTGAGCTGGGTGCTCAATTTCTTCCATAAAGTAACCTAGAATTGGCTCAAAAACTTGGTATCTCTGTCAGACACCATTGTCTTTGGCACTCCATGTAACCTGACAATCTCCTGGAAGAATAATTCAGCAACTCTTGTGGCATCAAAAGTGGTGTGGCATGGTATGAAATGTGCCATCTTTGAAAATCTATCAACCACCACCATGATTGAATCCTTCCCTCTCTGAGTTTATGGCAAACCCACAATAAAATCAAGGCTGACATCTTCCCAAGGGCTGCTGGGAATTGGCAATGGGGTATACAGGCCTTGTGGTAGGCTATGTGATTTAGCCAATTGACAAATATTGCACCTCTTCAACAGATGCTCCACATCTTTCCTCATTTTTGGCCAACTGTAATGTTCTTTCAACATCAACAATGTCTTCTCGACTCCAAAATGCCCTGCTAAACTCCCTCCATGGACTTCTGAGATCAGTAACTCTCTGAAACTGCTCTTAGGGATACACAATCTGCTTCCTTTGAACAAATAACCCTGGTCTATGTGATACAGACCCTGGTGTTGCTGTTGGCACTTCTGGTACACCTGCTTAGATTCTCCATCCCCCTATTACAAAGCTTTCAAATGCTCAAAACCCAAAATTTTAAAATCAAGTATATTAAGCAACATATACCTTCTACTTAATGCATCTGCTCCCTTGTTTAGCACTCCTGACTTGTGATGAATCATGAAGTGAAAATACTGCATGTACTCTACCCAAGCAGCATGCCTGGTGTTGAGCTTGTGCTGTCCTTGAATGAACTTCATGGCCTCATGATCACTATATAGGATGAATTCTGCTCCAATAAGGTAGTGCCTCCAGTGTTGAAGAGCTCTAATGATGGCATAGAACTCTTTGTCATAGGTGTTGTACTTTCTCTTTGCATCATTCAACTTCTCACTGAAATAGGCAAGTGGCTTGCCCTCCTGGGTCAATACTGCTCCTATGCCAACTCCTGAAGCATCACATTCTACCTCAAAAACTTTGCTGAAGCTGGGCAATGCTAGAACTGGTGCTGAAGTAAGCCTCTCCTTAACTTCTTCAAAGGCTCTTTGGGCTGCTGTTGTCCAAATAAAGGACTTTCATTTCACCACTTCAGTCATTGCGGCCAAAATGGTGCTGAAATTCTCGACAAATCTCCTGTAAAATGAAGCCAGGCCATGGAAGCTCCTGACTTGCTGAATAGAAGTGGGCACAGGTGATGTATATTTGATAGCCACATACATCAAGGTCATCAAGGAAGACATCAAAAGCCTAATCATGGGAAGTTACTTGTTGCTTACTTAAGCTTAATTAAGCTTACATGGAGAAAGAGTAAGTCATTGATATATATTTGGTCCCAAATACACATCATGGGAACCAAATACCAGCTTATATGGAAGAAGAGCTTCCATCACTCTCATCACTCTCAATTATGAATGACTTCATCAAGTGCAATTCGATATTTTACTCTATAACTCAAGATCCATGAAGCTATTGGGAAAGTCATCATGGAGCCAAATATAGATCATTCAAAGAGCTTTCTAGTGATATTTGAATCTTGAAGATTGGAGAAGAATTGAGCAAGATATCAATGTTTCTTTCTAGCTATGTACATTTTGATTCTTTATGATGTCATATTTGTAATAGATGGTGTAAGCTAGAAAACCATGGTATTCTTGATGTAGTGCATGACTAAGGGGCCTAGGAATACTATAAATAGACCCTTTGGGAGGCCTTTGTATTCATTCAATCATTCAATATCAATCAAATACAAATTTAAACACATATGTTGTTTTTCTCTCTAGTTTTAAAACTAGAGAGAAATACAAATTTAAATACAAATACAAATTTAAATACAAATTTTAAATACACCCAAAACCGTGATTCTTGAAGGATCTTTCTCGTCAAGATTGATTCTAAATGGCTAGTCCAAGTTCTCCTACGAATTCTCCCTCGAATTCCCAAGAGAATGTAGAAAGATTGAAGCAAAAAGTCACTTATCTCACCGACCAATTGAAGAAGTATATGCATCTTCAACATAGAGAGATGCGAGATGATTCTTATGTTGGGAATCCCCACGGTGATGAAGATGACATACTAAGTGAAAGGAGTGGACGTCCAAGAAGAGAGGAAAGGTTCGATTTCAAGGTGGAAATACCAGAGTTTGATGGTAATCTTGATCCAGAAAACTTTTTAGATTGGATGCAAACTATTGAAAGAGTTTTTGATCTTAAAGATGTACATGATGAAAAGAAAGTGAAGTATGTGGCCCTAAAGTTGCGCAAACATGCATCTATTTGGTTGACAAAATTACAAAAGAAAAGGAAAACTAAGGGAAAGGACAAGATTCGTACATGGAGTAAGATGAAAAGCAAGTTGCAAGGAAAGTTTCTACCACCAAGTTATCTCCAAGATAACTATTACAAGTTGCAAAGATTGGCACAAGGGAGCAAAAGTGTGAAGGAATATACAAGGGAGTTCAAACATCTACTTTGGAAGTGTGATCTTAAGGAGGAGGATCCACAAACTTTGGTATGTTATCTAATTGGTCTTGATGATTATATTAGACATATTGTTGAATGGCAACCATATAAAACTTTGGATGAATTAAGTTCTTTAGCTCTTAATGTTGAAAGACAAAGGAGAATTAAGAGTAAAGAACCTTTGGACATAAACCAAACTCCACAAAATTCATCCCCTCTTACACACCCATTCCCTACACAACCAAGACCACCCATATCTCCCACACAGTTCCACGCCAAAAGCACCACAAAAAAGCCCCAAACCCACCCCAAATCTACTATCCAAGAACCAAAAACCGTTTTCCAAAGGAGATGTTGTCATTGCCAAAGTTTAGGTAACATTGATTTGGTGTGTCCTAACAAGAAAGAAGTGTCTTTAGTTGAGTAAAAAACGTATGATAATGAATTATTTGAGGAGGAAAATGTAGTAGAAGAGGAGTATGTAAAAGAATTGCTTGTGGCAAGGAGAGCCTTGAAAGAAGTATGTGTGCTGAATGAACATCAACAAAGAGAGTGCAAGATCTCTCATTGTATCAACAAAGGAGAAGTATGTTCATTGATCAAAGAAGGAGAAAGTTGTACCTCCTATGGTTACATTGACGCCTCTACAACAATGATCCACATGTTAAACTTGGAGAGCTATTCACGCCCTACACAATGGCTAAGCCTTGACAAAGACATTCATGAGGATCCAAGAAGTTTAGTAAGTCTTTCCATTTACAAGAATTGTAGAGATTCATTATGGTGTGATATTACTTTTATGGATACTTGTCATACTTTGTTGGAAAGACCAAAGTTGATTGATAGGAATATCATGCATCAAGAGACATCTCTACTTCCATCTTATACCACACGGCCAAAGGAGAATAAGAGCAACATTGTGACACTTATGGAGAATGAGTATCATGAATTTGGAAAGCAAAAAAGCCTTATTCTTGTATAGTTGGACGGAAGCAAAACGGCCTCATCAAATGTTCGTTCACTCTTGAAATCTCTTGTGGAACGTTTCTCTCATATGTTCCCTAAAGATATCATCATACAAGAGTGTCGTAAAAGGCTACCACCAAATCAAGAGTTTCAACGCCAAGTAGATCTTGTTAAAGGATCTATGCTACATCACAATTCGGCCTATGGAATGAATCACTTGGAGTTAGTCATGATCATGATGGAGCATGAGAAGCTATATAGAGACTTGGAGAAGAATCAATTCCTCACGTTCAAAGTTGTATGCCTTGGGTATGACTTATCAAGAGAAGGAATCCAAGTGGATAAAGAGAAGGTGAAAGCAAACCGAGAATGGCTCTTACGTGCATCTATTCATGAGATTCACTTGAATGAAGCAAGTCATTTGCTTAAAGAAGATGCTTTAATGAGAAGGAATATGCTAGTTAACATGCTTGAATCAAGAGTACTTGGGTTTGAGTATATTCAAGCATTGTATGAAGAAGATGATGATTTTAAAGAAATATATGAGGTATGTAAGAAGCATCATCAACAACTCATTCATATTAGTCATGGATTTCTTTTCAAGGGAAATCAACTATGTATTCCAAAGGGTAGTACTCGTGAAGTCTTGATCTTGGAAGTACATGGAGGATCTCTATTTGATCATTCGGGTATTAAGACGACGTATTTCAAGATGAAAGAGTATTATTTTTGGCCAAGTATGATCAAGGATATCGAGTATGTAATCAAACGTTGCAATGCTTGTGATCTTTCTAAAGCTCATGAAGATACTAACTTGAATCTCATAGTTCAAGTGCAAAGGATTCAAAGAAGTCAAGTGGCTATATTCGTTGATGATCATTCAAAGATGGATCATTTCATACTATGTCATATTACTTATGATGAAGGCAAAGTTGTGAAACTATACTTTGAAGTTGTGAAGTTACATTGGATTTCTACATCCATGGTAAATAATCGAGAATCAAAGTCTTATATTGTCAATGGGTTATTTTGGAAGAAGTTGATGAAGTTTAGTAAAGGAGTCTATGATGACTTCAAAGCCTTTAAGAAGAAAGCTTGTAATCTCTTGCGATGAAGCAAGGCGAACAAGAGAGTTGATGCTCACAACACTTATGGAAAGGTCTCTTACAAGAAGAAAGTGAAGCTTAGAAGAGAAGGGTCATATGATCCCTTACAAGTGATTTGAAGTCATATTCATGGAGAAGAAATGCTCAAAGTTTGAGGACAAACTTTTTCAACCAGGGGAGTATGATGTATATTTGATAGCCATATACATCAAGGTCATCAAGGAAGACATCAAGAGCTCAATTCTTCTAACCTGGAGTAGGGTTAAAGCTCCACGACATGCCTTATGCTGTCATTCAGACCCATCAAATACTTCACCAAGATTTGCACATCATTCTCCCTTAAGTCACACCTCCAAAATAGATGCTCAAACTCGATAGTGTACTCTTCCACAGATTTTCCTCCCTGATTCAACTGCTGAAACTTAGTATAGTTAGACTGCAAGTAGTTTTCAGGCAGAAATTTTTCTTTCATCTTCTTTTTCATTTTCTTCCAAGTTCTGATCTTATCTTTCCCGGGCTTTTCTACTCTTCTTTTCTGTAAATTACTCCACCAGGTTGAAGCATGTCGTCTCAGTTTGAGAGCAACAAGCTTAACCTTACTCTCATCAGAAACTTCCTTAAGATCAAACACTCTCTCAATGGTCTGCAACCAGTCTAAGAAGCCTTCAGCATCTAAATCTCCCTTATACTCAGGTATCTCCACCTTAAAGTCTAATTTTTCCACTCTTCTTTCTTCCCTGTCCTCCCTGTCTTCTCTATCACTTCCTCTTCTATCATACTAACCTCATCTACCTCATCTCATTCTGTAATTTCTCCTAATGAACCTTCTATTTGTTGGAACCCCTCTACCAACTTCTCCTATGAAACCAGAATCACCAAAGGGATTCTCCTCCTCCTATTCCTCATAGACATTCTCTGCTTCTTCCTCCTCTTCATAACCTTGCTCTTTCTCAAGCTCATCTTCCTAAATCTGCTTTTGCTTCAAGTAAACATAATGCTTCAGTTGATCGTTCAGATACTTCACTTACCTCTCCATTTCATGCTTTTCACTCAAAGCCTGCTCAGCTATCTCCTAGGGTGTCTTACTACTGCTCAATATCCTGAAAGATTAGAAACAACTTCCTCCAAGACAGAACACAATGCTCTGATACCAAGATGATGTATGGTAGCTCACAAAGATCAAAGTATTGAACTAGAATTCATCATACACTCACACACACATAGTTGCTGGCTGAACAAACAATAGCTAATTGGAAACAATTAGCTGGACTACATGACAAACCGATGAGGAAATAAAAGGATAGACTTGCTTACAACTGATACAGACACACCACAGTTGCAATCAAGGGCAAAGGACTCTCACATTCATGCTCCTACAGACACACCAGAGCATGAATGATCAAGCACAGCTGACACTTGCTGGATTCTTGCCAAAATCCAATGACAGGAGCTAATTTCACCAAGGATTGAGAGTTATCTAATACTCACAAACATACAGGAGTACTAAGACACTAGAGAATGCTATTGAATGAACACTGAGATGCCTTTCATTGATGAAAAACTTCAGAATATAAAAGAAACTAACAGTTTGATTAGCAGCTGCTTAACATAAGCTAATCTGCCTAATCTCCCTGATTTAATCTAACTTACAAAGCTTAAAATAAATACAACTGATTACATCCTAATCTATCTAATATGATCCGGATTACATTTGCTTAAAAAATAAAATAAAAGTGCTAGCTAAATCCTGATTGGACCAATTCGCCAAAGGGTGGAAAAATATAGCCAATGGCAGGCTTTCCTACCCAAGGGGGTAAATTTAGATGTTACTGAGGTAATTCCCGCGCAACTATTAACCTGGAAATAATCTCAACAGGTTAATATTAGGCTAGAAAGACCAAAACAACCCTTAGGGACAGATAACTAAACATATAGCCTCAGAACTGAGGTTCTGCAAAAACTAATAACAAGCAACCCTGTTAGGATTGCTTATTCTGGCATCTGAATCTTACTATTGCCATGCTCGATCATCTGGGACATGGCTTGGACTTGAAAACGGAATGACAAGGAACAAAAAACTCCTTGGGAACCTTGGCTGAATCTTCATAATTCAATAGATATGACATTGAGAAAGACTGCTGGTTGGACTGCTGCTACTGGGAACTGGAGTTGGTCTGGATGGCCAATGCTGCTGGGCTTAATGGCTGTGGGTGCCAGGACTTGCTTAACAAGTGTGTAGCAAGCCTGGATGGATGTTGTGGATGGATTGGTGGTTGTTGGTGATGCTGTAAACCTCCTGCTGGGTATATGAACTGCTGAGAAACATGCTAAATAGCTTGCTGTCTGTGTTGGGATTTGGAAGCCTGTTGTTTCTTCTGGAAATGCTTCCTTAGCTACTGAGTTTGGTAAATCAGCATGGTCTCCTCCTTGTGTTGCTGCTGAAAGTGCTGGTGAAGCTCCTATAGATGCCTCCTTTGCTGATGAAGCTGCTGCTGCTGGTTGCTCTTCATGATGGTCTCCATCATGAAGTGTGGCATTTTTGAAAACCTATCAATGACTACCATGATTGAATCCTTGCCTCGTTGAGTTCTTGGTAGACCCACAATGAAGTCTAAAGTCACATCTTCCCATGGACTATGTGGAATAGGAAATGGACTGTACAAGCCTTGTGGTAATGCATGAGTTTTTGAGATATTACAAGTACTACACCTTTTAACCATATTCTCAACATCCTTGATCATACTAGGCCAAAAATAATGCTCTTTCATCATCAAATAAGTCTTCTCAATACCAAAATGACCAGCTAACGATCCTCCATGGACTTCCATAATCAACAACTCACGAATGCTACTTCTTGGAATGCATAGTTGATTTCTGTTAAAAAAAAAATCCATGCTCAATATGAAAGAGTTGGTGGGGATGCTTCTTGCATAGCTCATAAACTTCTTTGAAATCTTCATCATTCTCATATAACCTTTTAATATGTTCAAAACCAAGGACTCTTGAATCAAGAATATGAGTGAGTAAGTACCTCCTAGATAAAGCATCCGCTCCTTTGTTGAGGTGTACCGCCTTATGCTTTATCATGAAGTGAAATGCTTGCATAAACTCAACCCATTTGGCATGTCTTGGATTAAGTTTGTGTTGCCCTTGAATGAACTTTAGTGCTTCATGATCACTATGTAGAATGAATTCACCACTTAGTAAATAATGACGCCAATGCTCAAGAGCTCTTATAATTGCATAGAACTCTTTATCATATGTGTTATACTTCCTTTTGGCCTCATTCAACTTCTCACTAAAGAAAGCAAGAGGTCGGCCTTCTTGGGATAGAACGGCTCCAATTCAAACTCCACTTGCATCAACTTCAACTTCAAAGACTTTATCAAAGCAATGTAATGCAAGAATAGGTGCATGACATAGTTTCTCCTTTATCAACTCAAACGGTTCATTTGCACTCTTATTCCATGAAAACTCTTTCTTCTTCAACAATTCAGTCATAGGTGCAAGTATAGAGCTAAAATTCTTTATGAATCTTCTATAAAATGATGCTAATCCATGGAAACTCCGTACCTCATGAATTGATGTTGGTGTAGGCCACTCTTGAATAGCTTTCACTTTCTCCTTGTCGACTTGTATGCCATCTCTTGAAAGAACGTATCTAAGGAACACGACCTTGGGTGAGAAAAAGTGACACTTCTCCATGTTGGCGTAGAGTTGCTCTTTCTCCAAAATGTACATGACAAACTCTAGATGTTTTACATGTTCTCTCTCACTTTTTCTATACACAAGAATATCATCAAAGTAAACTACTACACACTTGCCAATAAGAGGCTTATATACATGATTCATGAGACGCATGAAAATAGATGGTGAATTAGTGAGGCCAAATGGCATAACAAGTCATTCATACAAGCCTTCTTTTGTTTTGAATGCGGTCTTCCACTCATCTCCTTCATGAATTCAAATTTGATGATATCCACTCCTCAAATCAACTTTAGACACTACAAGAAATATGACTTTTACCAACAGGGCCCAATCTGTTGGCATAAGTGGATTTTCTGTTGGTAATATCTTTTACCAACAGATAATTTTCTGTCACAAAACTGTTGGTAAAAACTATGTTAGTAAAGGTAATACCAACAGATAAGTGCATCTGTTGGTAATGTTTAGTAACACCATCAGACCAAATATGTTGGTATTGCATAGTGTTTTACCAACAGATATTGAACTGATGGTAAAAAGACTTTTACCAACAAAATAAATTGTTGGTGTTACAATTTTGGTGCCAAAGTTATCACTTGTACCAATATATTGTTTATGTTGGTAATAACGTTTTGGCTCCAAAAGTTATTATAATCCTAATGTATCTGTTGGTAACAGTATTCTGAACATGCACACATCTGTTGGTAATAATCATATAGCAAAATCCTATATTTATTAATAATTACATGTTTGCCACCACCTGCAAATAGTAGATGTCTCTTTTAATATATCTCTGTATTAACAAATATTTGTAAATATGTAAATATTTTCTTCACCTAAAAAGAACAGACCTAAAATTAAATGTCATTTCAAAGCATCACATATCATAGAGTAATAAATACATTATTATAAAGCTAACTAGAATTCATGGCTTGAATTTCTTAAAGAAAACTTGCTAATAACTTGTTTGTAACTAGTACTTGTATAATTAAAAACACTATGTTTGAATATGGGGAAGCAAGAGCCTGAAAGGCAGTTGTAGCGTTAGTGTTGGACAAATTAGCAGTTTTTTGCTGTGGACTCTGTGTTTCATGTTGATATTGAATTTCACTTTGCTGCTGATGCAAGAGCTATTGGAGAAACAGCTTTTCCAGCACCAGCTTCTGGATTTTTGATTAAGCTTCATCTCTTTCTTGGATTGTCATCGTCAACAGCTCTTTGATGTCCCTTGTCTCCTCCTCTTTCTTAAGTATTTCCAGTTTGGTACCCATAACTGTTGCCTTTATCTTCATTCTTGTTTGCAGTATATACTGTCCTCTTTCTTAATTCACATAATTCACCAAACATTCACAACTAATTTGACAATCATTGTTCAAGTAAAACAAGCCAATGCCAGGCCCCATTACAACCCCAATTCCTCTCCCATTTCTGGGGTAATAAAAGGTTCGCAGTTGAACCGTCTAAAGCAGTTGAGTTAAAAGAATTTACCTCTACTTCATTCAAGTAAGCCATGTCAAACGGGCTACATTGTTCCATTTTCCTTGCCAGAAGGCTTGCTTAACTAGAGGAAGAGAGTGGAACGCAGACCTTAATGACTGCTAGCACTTCTTTGTCTTCCTCTGTCCGTCTTATTCTTAATTTGTAGTGTTGAGGTGGGAATACTCGAGTATAGAATGAAGAAAAAAAATTGTGTGGATCGTGGGATTATAACAAAGCTAGCTAGAATTCATGGTTTTATTATTTAGAAGCACATCTAAAAATATAGATGAACAATGTAACCTCTTTTCGAATCATTGCAAAATTAATATTCTGGACCATAAGATTTTGCGAAAAATAAAAATAAATTTACATTTTATTCAATTATCTGATTATTTATTTATGAAAAAAGTATCATTAATTAGTATATAACCAAAACCGACAAGACCCCTTTTGAGCTTCAGTATGAATGGTATTGGTGATAGGTGAGCACACTATTACCTGAATGCTCTATAAAGAGGATGGTACCACAACAAATATGCAAGAGGGACACCTGATATGAAGTAGATAATAGCAAGGAACCATACTGTTGGACCTACAGCAAATGCACTAAATCAATTTAAATTTCCAAAATGTCAGATTAAAGGAAGCATATACTACAGAAGGAGGGGGGAAAGAAGGAGGGGTGATAAACTCACTGCCATCCTTAATCCATGCTGCAGTAACTGCTATAAAATTAGAAGTGAGATGCAAAGTCAAACCTGCACAAACGCATATTCTTCAGAAAGTCAGATAAGCACGAATAAATATGGAAACATGTCAGTAGATACAGATTTACAGAAACACCCTCACATGATCCCTTTGGAGAAGCTAATATTGAACAGATTTCATCCACGCACACAGGTAGAGTGCATTGCAAAATTTCAGATATCAAATATGCATATCATACGCCATGGACAACAGCCATGCCTAAATAGCAGAAATCTCACAAGGTATGAGGACAGTTTAATTCAATGACAAAGATTGTTGACATTCCAGGAACCATTCACAAATGCTCAACCAATATAACTATCGCCCTAGAGCTAAGTTCAGGAAGAATACATAAAACATCAACATACCCTGCCACTAACAAGCTTATCTGCCTTGTTACTATGTTCTGCATCTTCAGTAGCAAGCGGGTGATGGATAGTTATATTCTTGACACTACAGAGATAACAGGCCTAGAGAATTAATTAACAAAACAGATACTGCAAAAGCACAAATCTTCCGAGTAAAAGCCCTTGGTTAAACAGAATCCATGCTCTATGCTAAGAATAACAAATAATACCGAAACAAAGAAGGTTGTATTGCTAATATTACATTACGTAAATTCTTCAGAAAGTCAGAAAGTTGTTGCGAATCCAACAACAAAAAACAAACCAAAATTGAGAATTGGCCTTGAATTAATTAAGCACAAGGGGTAGAGACTGTAGTTTGTTCATGAATTTCAAATCAATGAAGCAGCACCAGTTTCATAGATGTATGAATTTCAAAGACAACAGACCATCCCACAACAAAAATCAACAGTTCAAACCAGCAATTTCAAATACAATCTGATACAGTCACAATATGCTGAGCTGGACAAAGGACAAAATTGGTTTCTGCTGTAACCGAATTTGTTACGCATTTTTGAGAATCTCTTTTTGTTGCTGCATATATGCACTCCTCTGTTTTGCTTTGAGAAATAAGAGAAATACAACAACTTCCTACTCTAAACACTCTCTCTCTCCCTCTATCTCTTTTCTATTTTCTATTTGGTTGTGATGGTTTCTCGATTGATCTTCTGATCAGTCCACAAACCATATCATTGGTATCAGAGCATTCCGATTCTGTCGTCTGTTCAAGGAAAACTGGGGGTACGAACACGAAAACAAATGGCGAGTCTCGAAGATATGATGAGGTCACTCATGGCGAGGGTGGAAGAACAAGGCAAGAAATTCGAAGACATCGCTATAAGGTTGGATAATATGGAGAAGGATCGCAGTGGCAGTAGCTCATCTGGGGGTTCTGGCGGCTTTGGGAGTCCTCCTCCTGACAGTGGTGATCAAAGTGGTGGTAAGCTCCATTTTAATCCGAAAGTCGAGTTCCTGTTTTGATGGTAGCAATGTTAGGATGTGGATTAAGAAGTGTGTCAAGTATTTTACTCGTGCAAAATTCGGATGATCGAGAGTTGACCTAGCCTCTATGTATCTCCACGGAAGGCCGAGTTATGGTATGGTAGCTATCGTCTGTCAGGCACAACATCACATGGGAAGATTTTGTGGTTGATCTTTGTGCTGATTTAATGATAGCACAGGCGAGAACGGTGGAGGAATTCAACAAATTACAGCAAATCGGAGGGTTGGATGAGTATGTGGATGGATTTGAGGAGTTGAGGTCATTATTAATGTTACAAAATGCTAATCTCCCTGATCAGTACTACCTTGATAGCTTTGTGGGGGGTCTGCAACCCCAACTGAAGTCCTTCGTTCGTGCCTTCAAACCCCAAACCCTATCCCAAGCCATTGAATATGCAAGGTGTCAGGAGGAGACACTTGCAGCCCTAAAACCAGTGGACAGAATCACTAAACCTACCTTCAAACAGCCTTATACGCCATACCCTAAAGCACCATCACCCGCCACCTTCAAACCCCCATTGAATCCCATCTCAAACAACCAAAAACCACTTCTACCCACACCTCCATACTCCACCAAACTCCATCCTAACCCACCCACACAAAGATCATTTCATAGATTCATCCCAGCCGCTGAGAGAGCTGATAAAATAGCAAAGGGGCTTTGTTATTACTGTGACCAGCCATATGAGAGGGGCCACCAGTGTGCCAACAAGAAACCTCAATTGTTTTTAGTTGAGGTACCTGCTCTTAGTGGGGAGGGAATACAGTTAGAAGAAGGTGATGAGGTTTTCTGGCCAGCTGAGGATGTCGAACAACCCTTGGAAAGGGATCCTTGCATCTCCATCAACGCATTACATGGTAACCTGAGCCATCAAACCATGAGAGTCACGGGTTATCATAACCAGAAGTCTCTCCATATTCTCATTGATTTCGGGAGTACTCATAATTTCCTCAACCTCTCTAGTGCTAAGAAGTTGGGATGTGTTTTGAAGGATGTGGTAGCACAACCTGTCACAGTGGCGGATGGCCGCAATTTGGAGTGTAGATACAAGTGTGAAGCATTCACTTGGCAGTTGCATAGAGCATGCTTCACTGCTGATATGTTTGTGATTCCTTTGGGAGGATGCGATATGGTGCTTGGGGTGGAATGGTTGAAGGAGTTAGGCACAATTAGGTGGAATTTCAATGAACTTTGGATGGCGTTTGACTACGGTGGAAAAAAGCATGTCCTTCGAGGTAAACAGGAAAAGGTAACTATGGTGTCGGGTGCCAAATTGTCCAAGATAGCAGGTCACTCAGTTCACTTGTGCATGTTGCAATATTTACCCCAACAAGAAAATATCGAAAGCTCGCGCTGTCTGGCCATGGATAAATCTCCCGAAAGCCCACATATTTTTTTCTCTTTTGGAGGAATATCAAGACATTTTTGAGGAGCCTAAAGGCTTGCCTCCCTCGAGAGGGGTGTTTGACCACCGGATTCCTTTGCAACCTGATGCCAAACCGGTCAATATTAGGCCCTACCGGTATCCCCTCAAGCAGAAGGACGTTATTGAACAATTGGTTCAGGAGTTGTTGGACGGGGGGTAATACAACATAGTTGCAGCCCTTATGCATCCCCGGTTGTTTTGGTTGGGAAGAAAGACGGGTCATGGAGAATGTGTGTGGACTACAGAGCTTTGAATCGACAGACTGTGAAGGACAAATTCCCTATACCCGTGGTTGATGAGTTAATTGATGAGCTGGCAGGAGCAACCATTTTTAGCAAAATCGATTTGAGGTCGGGTTATCACCAGCTTTCAGCTGAATCTGACGTGTATAAGACAGCATTTAAGACTCATCATGGGCACTTCGAATTCCTTGTGATGCCATTTGGGTTGACGAATGCCCCGGCGACCTTCCAGGGATTGATGAACCAGGTGTTCAAGGATTTATTGAGGAAATTTGTTCTGATCTTTTTTGATGACATTCTAGTGTACAGCCCCTCTGTAGAACACCATTTACACCATTTGCAGCAGGTGTTCGCTATCATGAGGGAGCATTCCCTATTTGCCAAGCGCAATAAATGTATTTTTGGGGTTTCTAAGGTGGAGTATCTCGGGCATTTCATTTCTGGGGAGGGGGTATCTACGGACCCGGAGAAGATAAAAGCTGTTCAGGAATGGGCAATCCCTACTACCATCAAGGAGTTGCGGAGTTTTCTCGGGTTAGCGGGATACTACCGGAAATTCGTGAAAGGATATGCTTCCATTAGTAGGCCATTGACGCAGCTTCTGAAGAAGGGAGATTTCGCTTGGCACAATGAGGCAGCCCAGGCATTCCAAAGACTGGCAGCCCTTAGCTCGGCTCCCATCGGGTCGTCCGGACTTCACCAAGACTTTTGTGGTGGAGACTGATGCGTCGCAGGCTGGGATAGGGGCTGTATTGATGCAGGACCATCACCCCTTGGCTTACATAAGCAAATCTTTGGGACCTAAAGCGCAGATGTTATCCGTTTATGAAAAAGAGCTGTTGGCGGTTGTGTTTGCGGTCGAGAAGTGGGAGCAGTACCTTCTACATCAACCTTTCATTATTAGAACTGATCAGAAGAGCCTCAAGTGGCTACTAGAGCATAAGGTGTCTACTCCATTTCAACAATTTTGGCTCTCGAAGTTGATGGGATATTCTTATGAGATTCAGTATAAACATGGCAAGGACAATGTTGCAGCTGATGCTTTGTCGCGAAGGCCTGGGGCTGAGGTGTTGTGCATGGCGCTTTCCACCATTGAGTCTTCCCTTCTTCCACAGATTCAAGCAAGTTACGCCTTGGACCCTACCCTTCAGTTGTATATTCAACAGCTCCAAGCTGGGATGACCGTTCTTCATTACTCCCGCCGAATGGTCATCGCGACGAAAGGGCAAATTGGTTGTGGGGCCGGATGAGTCCTTGCGAGGTACACTATTGGAGTGGGGCCACTCTTCAGCTCTCGGTGGGCATTCGGGTCGTGATGCTACAGTTAGCAAAATTAAGGCTTTGTTCTATTGGAAAGGCATGAACAAACATATCTCCGGTTTCATTCGAGCGTGTGCGGTGTGCGAGCTTGCAAGATATCTTTGGCATACTACAACCTCTACCTATTCCTGTCGCTATATGGACCGAAATCTCAATGGATTTTATTGAAGGGCTGCCAAAATCCAAGGGCAAGGATGTCGTCCTTGTAGTAGTCGACAGGTTGAGTAAGTATGGCCATTTCATAGCTTTATCACACCCCTTTACTGCTGCAGATGTGGCTCAGGCATTCCTTGACAATGTGTTTAAATTACACGGGCTACCTCAAAGTATTGTAAGTGATCGAGATCCCGTCTTCCTCAGTACCTTTTGGCAAGGCCTTTTCTCTGTCCTAGGGGTCAATTTGCAGTTGTCCTCAGCTTATCATCCCCAGACCGATGGCCAAACGGAGGTGGTCAATCGTTGTTTGGAGTCCTATTTGCGGTGTATGTGTTCTAGCCAACCTTCAGACTGGTCTATGTGGCTACCATTGGCAGAGTGGTGGTACAACACCTCGTTCCATTCGGCAACTCGTCTGACTCCTTATGAAGTTGTATATGGCCAGCCCCCTCCACTTCACCTTCCTTATTTGCCTGGGGAGTCGCCTGTGGCTGGAGTTGACAGGTCACTGCAACGGCGAGAAGCTGTAATTCAGCAACTGCGGTCTCAGTTGCACAAGGCTCAGAATCGAATGAAGCAACAAGCTGACAAACATCGCTCTGAGAGGGTTCTGAATGTTGGTGATTGGGTGCTTGTGAAATTACAGCCTTACAGGCAAATGACCGTGCATGTGCGGACTAATGAAAAGTTGAGTCCGAAGTTCTTCTGCCTTTCGCATTGATTACCGCTGGAAAAGTGGCATATAAACTTAAGTTTCCTCCTTCACAAGATCCATAACGCGTTTTCCATGTCTCTCAACTTAAGCTTTTCCGGCCTTTACCTTCCCAAATTTCACATCCCTAACTTTCGCAAGGTTACGATGTGGGATCTCGACTCACCGACGAGGAGATTCTGGAGAGGAGGATTGAGCGCAAGAATAAAGGCGATGTTCACCGCTTGTCAAGTGGCAGGGCGATGCTTCTTGATGCTACTGGGAATGGTATGATGAGTTTACCAAATTTCCACACTTTCACTTTGAGGACAAAGCTCTTCACCATGGGAAGGAATGATACTGCCACAATATCTTTGACAAAGGACAAAATTGGTTTCTCAGAATCGAATTTGTTACACATTTTTGAGAATCTCTTTTTGTTGCTGCATATATGCACTCCTCTGTTTTGCTTTGAGAAATAAGAGAAATACAACAACTTCCTTCTCTAAACACTCTCTCTCTCCCTCTATCTCTTTTCTATTTTCTATTTGGTTGTGATGGTTTGTCGATTGATCTTCTGATCAGTCCACAAACCATATCACAATCAACCACAAACTGAAATCAAAATTTAGAACAAAGAAGGTGTCGACCGAGAATTTTATCAAGGTACTAACGATGAGTATAGAAATCTTCCAGCCCCAAACATATTGGCGTGTAACCCTAACTTCAAGAACATCGAAAATTGACCAGTTGAGAATGCAATTTCTATAAAGGTCGCAGTAAATATCAGACTAAAAGGATCGGAATCAAACCTGAAGATTGCTAGAACATCGAAAATTGGTCGAAGGCGGACAAACATTCGAAGCTAAAGTACCTGGATTTCAAGATTAAAAAATAAAAATAAATCGTAGATCGATTTGAGACGAATCATAGTTTCGACTAGATTGGAACCTGCAAAATTTGAATTTAGTAACTAATGTTGAGATTTGGGGGAAGAGAGAAGGGAGCGAAGATGAGAAGTTGGAGAATGCAGCAATGGAGGAGTACTGTACAGACTGAACGATTTATCGGGACGCTTATGATTGCTAGTTAGGGCACCCATCAGGACGGTGTCTAAACCATAACCAATTACCAGAAACCATTCGAAACGACATCAATTAATTACTCAAAATTGAAGACGAACAATGTGACAAAAGAAGTAGTAGAACCCTAGATGAAAAGAGAAATCGAAGGAGTGAGCAAGGAGAACGCCGACGATTAATGGAGCCTCGACAAAAAATTTGATTAGGCAAACGCGGAAAGGAGCGACGACAACCGAATTAGGATTACCTACAATGAATCAACAACACAGCGAAAGTTTGAACAAACCCGATGGAAGTGCAGCGAGTACTGTGTGGGATGGGCGTTCAAATTTTCATCCCAGCCAATGAAATGCAATTGGGAATGAAGAAGACTGCGTTTGGGAGGGGCTTCAGTTTGTAATTTTTAGCCGTGTTTTTTATTCTAAACTGTCGCGCCTAAATTTGTACAATACTAATACCAACAGAAAATTGTTATTTGTTGGTATTAAAATTATTTTACCAACAGATAATATAAGTGTTGGCATTGCTAAAATAATACCCACAGTAAAATTTTAATCTGTTGATATTAAAATTATTTTACCAACAGATAATATTAGTGTTGGTAAACTATTAATAATACCAACATGTAACCAATCTGTTGGTAAATATACACTTTTACCAACAGATAAAATATCTGTCACTGGCAATCTGTTGGTAAGGCCACTTTTTTTGTAGTGAGAGAACACTACACTCCCATGTAATTCATCAAGTAGATCTTCAAGTCGAGGTATTGGAAACCTATACTTGATTGTAATCTTGTTTATGGCTCGACAATCCATACACATACGTTGAGATCCATCTTTCTTTGGTACAAGCAACACGGGAACAGCACATGGACTCATACTTTCACGTATCAAGCCTTTGGACAAGAGATCATCTACTTGCCTTTGAACTTCTTGCGCATCTTTTGGATTCATACGGTAAGCCGGTTTGTTGGGGAGCATTGAACCCGGAACTAGATCAATCTTATGCTCAATTTCTCTTCTTGGTGGCAATCCCTTGGGCATCTTCTTTGGGAACAAATTCTTGAAACGTTCAAAAAGAGGTTGAAGCCGAAAGTGGTCATTTGTTGAGGTAGCTTCCTCCTTTTCCAAGTTAGCTAGAATAAGATCTTTGTGCTCTTGGAACTCATGGTGCTTGGCTTTCATAAAGGTCGCAATATTTGTCTCCTTCTCTTGTTGTCGTTGTGGGCGTATGATAGATGATGGTGGTAGAGGAGCCAATGTAATCTTCTTTTTGTTGAGAATAAACGTGTAGGTATTTGTTCTCCCATCATGAATAACATGCCTATCAAATAACCAAGGTCTTCCAAGAAATATATGAAAAGCATCCATTGGAATTACATCACACCAAATACAATCTTTATAGTTTTTGCCAATGAAAAGACTTACAAGAACACGTCGATCTACATGAATTCCTTTCCCATGACTTAGCCATTGAATTGTGTAAGGGGATGGGTGTGGACTAACCTCCAATTGTAGTTTATTCACCATGGTTGTTGAAGCGGCATTAGTGCAACTTCCTCCATCAATGATTAGAGAACAAACTTTGCCTTGAATTGTACACCTTGAATGGAATATGGTCTCCCTTTGTTCTTGCTCGTTTGGTCTACAAGCAACACTTTGAGCTCTTCTTACTACCAACATTTCTCCTTCATCCGCTTCTTCTATACTTTCTACCTCATTTGCGCCAATAGCCTCATCAACCTCCTCTTCGTTTTCACCTTCATTACACTGCGGCTCAATATATGAAGCACTTTGATATTCAACCAAAGATATAACTCTTTTATTAGGACACTCCGAAGCATAGTGACCTAATCCTTGGCAACGAAAACATCTTCTTGGGGATAATGGTTTAGCTTCTTGGACGTGGGGTTTAGGGATGGATGGGGGCTGATTTTGTGGAGCTTTGTTGTAGGTTGTTTTGTAGGTAATGTGGGTCTTTGTTGTGGAGTGTAAGGACGTGTAGGATGGGTTTGTTTGTAGGATGTTTGGTACTTGGTCATGGTCTCTTTTCCTCTATCTTTTCTTTGCCTTTCAACTTTCAAGGCCAAAGAACTCAATTCATCAAAAGATTGATAAGATGTAATTCAACAATATTACGAATCCAATCATTAAGACCAAACAAGTAACGTACCAAAGTTTGAGGTTTGTTCTCTTAGAGATCACAACGCCAAAGTAGGTGCTCAAATTCTTTTGTATACTCCTCCACGGTCCTACTTCCTTGAACCAATCTTTGCAACTTGTAATAGTTATCTTGGAGATAACTTGGTGGTAGAAACTTTCCTTGCAACTTGCTTTTCATCTTACTCCATGTACGAATCTTGTCCTTGCCTTTAGCTTGTCTCTTCTTTTGTAGATTTGTCCACCAAATGGACGCATGCTTGCGCAACTTTACGGCCACATACTTCACTTTATTTTCATCATGTACTTCTTTAAGATCAAAAACTCTTTCAATAGTTTGCATCATATCTAAAAAGTTTTCCGGATCAAGATTACCATCAAACTCCGGTATTTCCACCTTGAAATCGAACCTTTCCTCCCTTCTTGGACGTCCACTCCTTTCACTTTGTGTGTCCTCTTCGTCACCTTGGGGTTTCCCAACATAAGAATCATCTCGCATCTCCCTATGTTGAAGATGCATATACTTCTTTAATTAGTCGGTGAGATAAGTGACCTTTTGCTTCAATCTTTCTACATTCTCTTGGGAATTCATTGGAGAATTCGTAGGAGAACTTGGACTAGCCATTTAGAATCAATCTTGATACGAAAAGACCAAAAAGAAACTCACAGTTTGGGCTAGGGTATAGGGACGAGAGATGGTATGTGTTTAGGCTAGATTGTGTTTGGGTTTAGGGGGTTCTTTGTGGAGTTTTGTGGGGGACGAGTAATGGGGAATTGTGGGGGATGGATTTGTGATGGAAAGATTGTAGAAAGATGGTGCAAGAACTAAGAGAATCAATCTCCTAAGCTCTGATACCACTTTTGATGTATAATGGGATCAAAGAGACCTCACTATACACGAAAATCGGGATCTTGATGAACAAAGATAAGAATCTTCCTCTCTATGTTCTTATAAGACCAAACGAAAAGATGAAAACAAGATAGAAATCAAAAAGATTCAATGGAATGTACCAATGATGATTGAGATGAACGAATGATAGAATTTGATATGGCTTGGGAACTCTTGAAGATATAGACGCACCACTTCAAGAAGATCTTCAACTCTTCCTATCACCAACCAAGCTAGCCAAGCAAGGAATAGAAGAAGAGATTTGGGCGATTCCCTTGAGGGAGAATCGATTCCAGCAAATGCTAGAGAGAACACAAAAGCATGTAGCCTTTAGATGTTTAGTTTGTATTATTTGTGAATGATTGAATGATTGATACAAAGGCCTCCCAAAGGGTCTATTTATAGTACTCTAGGACCCCTTAGGCGTGTATTACATCAAGAATACAATGATTTCTAGCTTACATCATCTATTACAAATATTACATCATAAAGAATCAAAAAGTACATAGCAAGAAAGAAACATTGATATCTTGCTCAATTCTTCTCCAATCTTCAAGATTCAAAAACCATTAGAAAGCTCTTTGGATGATCTATATTCGGCTCCAAGGTGTCTATTCCAATAGCTTCATGGATCTTGAGATATAAAACAAAGTATCGGATTGTACTTGACGAAGTCATCCATTTTCAAGAGTGATGAGAGTGATTGAAGTTCCTTCTCCATATAAGCTTGTATATCCTCTTGTTGGTTCCCATGATGTGTATTTGGGACCAAATATACATCAAAGCTTCAACCCGACGAGTCCTCATCCCTCGCCATACACTGTTCAATGGCTTAACCAGGGTAAAGGATTGAAAGTAGATCAACGCTGTTTGGTAAGCTTTTCTATTGGGAAGTCTTATCAAGATTTGATATAGTGTGATGTACTACCTATGGATGCTTGTCATATTCTGCTTGGAAGACCATGGCTATTTGACAGGAGCGTTATGCACGATGGAGGAGCAAATACCTATTCTCTCATGGTGAAAAAACAAGAAGGTGACCTTAGCTCCTCTAAAAGCATCCAAGCTCAAGGATGGTGACCCAAAGCTTATCACTTTCATGATCACTGAACGCCCTGAGTTTAGTGGTCAAAAGGAAGTCATCATACCGAACCCAAGCCATGATTGGCCTACAAGGGAGCCCACTCTCGAGAGCAAGCAAACTACGCCAACTCCAAGTGAGGTCCAGTTTTTCGTGAACCCTAGTGCTGCTCCAAGGGTTCCAACTACAGTTGGCAATCTCCAATCTAAGGGCATACTCAGCCCTAACGTCCAACTACTCACGAAGAAGAAGAAGGGAATTTCGCAACTAGGAACCAACAAGCTCAAATACAGGGTTCCTATACCAAGGATTGAAGATCTTCGGAGAGGGTACTATGTAGTTCGAATCCAAAAAGGGAAAACCGAGTTCAAGGCTGAAGGAGATCTCTCTTAAAGGAAAGTATGGGTCCAAGTGAAGAAGGCAGCGCACCCTCTAAGTTTGAGGACAAACTTCTTCCAACAAGGGGGGAATGATATATTTTGGCCCACGCCAAATACATCCCAAGAGGCCCAAAACAATTTCACGGAAGAGAAGCGGGCCATAGAGGAAAGAATGAGCATAGAGGCCCACAAGCCCATCCATATTGTGCGCTCCTTACGGCAAGAGGATGTCCAAACATCATAAAGACGTACATGACCACGCCAACCCACGTCAAGAAGGTCCATAGTCACGTCCAAAGGCCCAAGTCCAAGACATTTGATATTTTGGATGTAACTTCTATGTAATAACTTTTATTATTTTTGAGTGTTTTATTTTATTAGGAGTCTACATTAGTCTAGAATGTTCTAAAGTGTTCTAGAACATTCTAGAAGGTGTGTGTGTGTGTGTGCTAGGCGTGTGATATAGCTTATAGTAGGCGCCAAGTTAAGTCTTATAATCCTAGTTTATCTCTTGTAACCAACTCCCCCTAAGATAAGGAGTCCTAATTCAAGGAGGAGCTGAAGTAAGATAGCATCTAGTATTAAGAGTCCTTGGCTTGCATGCCAAGTAATAAGAGTCCTAGTAGGACAAAGATGGCTTGCACGCCAATCTTAGTATTCCTAGGAGGTTTAGGACTTAGCTAGTATAAATAGCTTAGGCTTGTAATGGTTTTGACACAATCCAGTTTTGAAATATGAATCAAGCTTTGAGCTTACCCCCTAGAGTATTTGGATAAACCTCTCCACTTTTCTTCTATTGTATCTTAGTCTGGCACCCAAGTGGTTAGGAAGAGCTTGATCCTATGTTGCGGTCTAGAACAAGTTAGCCCTAGGTTGTCTAACTTGTGGATTCAAGTTAGAAGCTTAGTTCTATCCGATATTATCTTTCTGTCAATACAGTTAAGATAATTTCTTTATTTTTCTATTAACTTGGAAGATAAAACCTTACCCCTACACCCTCACCAAATGCCTCCCCTCCTCACTGTATTCGTCCATCTCCCCCCCCCCCCCCCATCTCACAAATATCTTCAACTAACTCCTTCTCTCTCCAAACAACCTCCTAACAACCTTTTCTCTCACTTCCAACAAACTCCCTCAATCAGTATTCTCCCTACCTCCACAAAGGCCTCACGCCACCTCCCATACTCCCTCCTTATTTCGTCTACCCCTCTCCCATAAACCTCCATCAAGATCCCCTTTTCCCTTTTCAAGATTCAATCTTTGTTGTTTCTTGAATCCACAAAAGTCCTCACGACAAAACAACCTATTTTCCCACCACTCTCTATCTCTTATTCACGTGATTCATCCCTCTTTCATCCTAGTTCACATGAATCACCCCCTGTTCCTAGATTGGTTGCACGGATGTGTAATTGATCAAGGTTCAATCTTTGATCCCATTATACATCACTTCATCAAAGGACTTCATCCCATACAGGACCAAAAAGGAAGATTCAGTTCATTTACACCAAGTGGGCCAAAGAAGGAATATACAAAGTTGAATTCCAAAGGCCCACTCATATGGTGTGTTCCTTATTACAAGAGGATGTTCAAACAGCCTAGTTGGGCCAAAGATCATACGTCAAGCCCAAGTAGAGCTATCTGATGGAGACCATCATGAAGAACAACCAGCAGGTGCAGCTTCATCAGCAAAAGAGGCATCTATAGGAGCTTCACCAACACTTTCAGCAGCAGCACAAGGAGGAGACCATGCTGATTTACCAAACTCAGCAGCTAAGGAAGCATTTCCAGAAGAAATAGCAGGCTTCCAAATCCCAAAGAAACACAGCTATTCAAAGATGTTTCTCAGATTCAGATACCCAAATAGAGGTTTACAAAGATCTCCAAAGAACCACCAATCCATCCACAGCATCCATCCAGGCTTGCTACACACTTGTTAAGCAAGTCCTGGCACCCACAGCCATTCAGTCCAGCAGCATTGGTCATCCAGACCAACTCTAGTTCCCAGCAGCAACAGTCCAAGCAGCAGTCTTTCTCAATGTCATATCTATTGATTAAGGAAGATTCAGCCAAGGTTCCCAAGGAGTTTTTTGTTCCTTGTCATGCCATTTTCAAGTTCAAGCCAAGTCCCAGCATGATCGAGCATGGCACAAGAAGATTCGATGCGAATAAGCGATCCCAGCAGCTTGCTTGTTATCGATTTTAGAACCTCGATTACGAGGCTATATGTTTTGTTATCTGTCCCTAAGGGTTGTTTTGGTCTTTCTAGCCTAATATTATCCTGTTGAGATTATTTCCAGGTTAGTAGTTACGCGGGAATTACCTCAGTAACATCTAAGTTTACCCCCTTGGGCAGGAAAGCCTCCCATTGGCTCATTTTGCCACCCTTTGGCAAATTGGTCCAATCAGGATTTAGCCAGCACTTTTCTTTTATTTTTTAAGCAAATGTAATCTGGATCATATTAGATAGATTATGATGTAATCAGTTGTATTTATTTTAAGCTTTTTAAGTTAGATTAAATCAGGGAGATTAGGCAGATTAGCTTATGTTAAGCAGCTGCTAATCAAACTGTTAGTTTCCTTTATATTCTAAAGTTTTCTATCAATGAAAGTCATCTCAGTGTTCATTCAATAGTATTCTCGAGTGTCTTAGTACCTCTGTATGTTTGTGAGTATCAGATAACTCTCAATCCTTGGTGAAATCAGCTCATGTCACTGTATTTTGGCAAGAATCCAACAAGTGTCAACTGTGCTTGATCATTCATGCTCTGGTGTGTCTGTAGGAGCATTAATGTGAGAGTCCTTTGCCCTTGATTGCAACTGTGGTGTGTCTGTATCAGTTGTAAGCAAGTGTATCCTTTAATTTCCTCATCGGTTTGTCATCTAATCCAACTAATTGTTTCCAATTAGCTATTGTTTGTTCAGTTAGCAGCTGTGTGTGTGTGAGTCTATGATGCATTCTAGTTCAATACTCTGATCTTTGTGAGCTAGCATACATCATCTTGGTATCAGAGCATTGTATTATGTCTTGGAGGAAGTTTGTTTCTAATCTTTCAGGATGTCGAGCAGCAGTAAGACACCCCAGGAGATAGCAGAGCAAGCTTTGAGAGAAAAGCATGAAATGGAAAGGCAAGTGAAGTATTTGAAAGATCAACTGAAGCATTATGTTTATTTGAAGCAAAAGCAGATTCAGGAAGATGAGCATGAGAAAGAGCAAGGTTATGAAGAGGAGGAAGAAGCAGAGAATGTCTGTGAGGAAGAGGAGGAGGAGAATCCCTTTGGTGATTATGGTTTCATATGAGAAGTTGGTAGAGGGGTTCCAGCAAATAGAAGGTTCATTATGAGAAATTATAGAATGAGAGGAGGCAGAGGAGGTCAGTATGATAGAAGAGGAAGTGATAAAGGAGACAGAGAGGATAGGGAAGAAAGAAGAGTGGAAAAATTAGACTTTAAGGTGGAGATACCTGAGTTTAAGGGAGATTTAGATGCTGAAGTTTTCTTAGACTGGTTGCAGACCATTAAGAGAGTGTTTGATCTTAAAGAGGTTTCTTATGAGAGTAAGGATAAGCTTGTTGCTCTCAAACTGAGCGGACATGCTTCAACCTGGTGGAGTAATTTACAGAAAAGAAGAGTAGAAAAGCCTGGGAAAGATAAGATCAGAACTTGGGAGAAAATGAAAAAGAAGATGAAAGAAAAATTTCTGCCTGAAAACTACTTGCAGTCTAACTATACTAAGTTTCAGCAGTTGAATTAGGGAGGAAAATCAGTGGAAGAGTACACTAAAGAGTTTGATCATCTGTTGTGGAGGTGTGACTTAAGGGAGAATGATGTGCAGATCTTGGTGAAGTATTTGATGGGTCTGAATGATAGCATCAGGCATGTCGTGGAGCTTCAGCCTTACTCCAGCTTAGAAGAATTGAGCTCTAAAGCTCACAAGGTGGAACAACAAAGGAAGAGCAGGTTCAAGGAGTACCAAACCAAGCCTCAACCCAGAACCTACCCACAAAAATAGCCCTATTCTTACCAAAAGCCAGCCTATAGTCCACCCCCTAGACCATAGTCCAACCCAGCTTCACAAAATAGACCCCCACTCCAAAAACCCCCACAAAATCAGCCACAAACCTATCCACAAAGACCCCCAGCTCCAGCACGAAGGCCATTTAATGAAAGAAGATGTTTCAGATGTCAAGGCCTGGGGCACATTACCTCAGAATGCCCAAACAAGAGAATGGTTACTCTTGCTGAGTACCAGGGAGCTTTATTTATTGACTCTGAAAATGTGCAGGAAGAAGAACAGGTTTATGAAGAGCCTGAACATGATCCAATCTATAATGATGCCATAGAGGAGGGTCCAGATGAAGGGGAGTTGTTGGTAATCAGGAGAGTCTTGGTACATTCGTGATGAAGCAGAAGAGTAGTGGGAGAATATCTTTCATACAAGGTGCACTATAGAAGGAAAGGTGTGCTATGTGATTATTGACAGTGGAAGCTGTACCAATGTAGCCTCCAGCACTATGGTGAAGAAGCTCAACTTGGCAACCAAGCCCCACCCAGCTCCATACACCATTCAGTGGCTCAGCTTAGGGAAAGGTATCTAAATTTCTGCTAGATGCCTTGTAAGTTTTTCAATTGGTCAATCATATAAAGATGAGGTCTGGTGTGATGTTTTGCCAATGGATGCATGCCATTTACTTTTGGGTCGACCTTGATTATATGATAGATCAGTGAGTCATTGTGGTAGAGCTAATACCTACACCCTGACCTTAAAGCACAAAAAGATCATTCTTACCCCCATGAAGCCCTCACAGTTAGCCAAAAAATCTAAGAGCCTATGTCTTGAACCTAGTCTTGATGTGTTGCTTTTATCTGATCAACATGAATATAGCATCCAGAAGGACTTGATCCTTTTAGACCTTGAAGAACCCTCAGCCCCACAAAATGACCACCCTTTATTTTTACCTTTGCTCTAGCAGTTTCAGCATGTATTTCCTGAGGAAATGCCACCTGGTTTGCCACCTAAAAGAGATATCCAGCACAAAATTGATTTAGTGCCTGGATCAGTGTTGCCTAATAAGCCAGCTTATAGGATGACACCAGCAAATACCAATGAGATACAAAGACAGGTGGAGGAGTTGTTGGAAAAAGGAATGATTAGGGAGAGTTTAAGTCCATGTGCAGTCCCAGCCTTGTTAGTGCCTAATAAAAATGGAAGCCAAAGAATGTGTATTAATTGTAGGGCCATTAACAAGATCACAATCAAGTATAGGTACCCTATACCTAGGCTTGAAGATATGTTGGATGAGTTACATGGGTCAGCAGTCTTTTCTAAGATTGATTTGAGGAGTGGATACTACCAGATTAGGATCCATGAAGGAGATGAGTGGAAGACAGCTTTTAAAACCAAGGGAGGATTATTTGAATGGTTGGTCATGCCCTTTGGTTTGACTAATGCTCCATCTACATTCATGAGGCTTATAAACCAAGTCCTTAAACCACTCATAGGCAAGAGTGTTGTGGTATACTTTGATGATATTCTTATCTATAGCAGGTCTGAGCAAGAGCATGTCAAGCATTTGTAGGAGGTTTTATCTATTCTGAGCAAGGAGAAGTTATTTTCCAACCTCAAGAAGTGTCACTTCTTTACACCCTAAGTGAACTTCTTGGGATACATTGTCACAGCAGCAGGTATCCAGCTTGATGAGGAGAAGATCAAGGCAATTAGGGAGTGGCTTGTGCCCACTTCTATTCAGCAAGTCAGGAGCTTCCATGGCCTGGCTTCATTTTACAGGAGATTTGTCAAGAGTTTCAGCACCATTTTAGCCCCAATGACTGAAGTAGTGAAGGGAAAGTCCTTTATTTTGACAACAGCAGCCCAAAGAGCCTTTGAAGAAGTTAAGGAGAGGCTTACTTCAGCACCAGTTCTAGCATTGCCCAGCTTCAGCAAAGTTTTTGAGGTAGAATGTGATGCTTCAGGAGTTGGCATAGGAGTAGTATTGACCCAGGAGGGCAAACTAGTTGCCTATTTCAGTGAGAAGTTGAATAATGCAAAGAGAAAGTACAGCACCTTTGACAAAGAGTTATATGCCACCATTAGAGCTCTTCAACACTGGAGGCACTACCTTATTAGAGCAGAATCATCCTACACAGTGATCATGAGGCCTTGAAGTTCATTCAAGGACAGCACAAGCTCAACACCAAGCATGCTTCTTGGGTAGAGTACATGCAGCAGTTTCACTTCATGATTCATCACAAGTCAAGAGTGCTAAACAAGGGAGTAGATGCATTGAGTAGAAGGTATATGTTGCTTCATATACTTGATTCTAAAATTTTGGGTTTTGAGCATTTGAAAGTTTTTTATCAAGAGGAAGGAGATTTTAAGCAGGTGTACCAGAAGTGCCAGCAGCAACCCCGGGATCTGTATCTCATAGACCAGGGTTATTTGTTCAAAGGAAGCAGATTGTGTGTCCCTAAGAGCAGTTTCAGAGAGTTACTGATCTTAGAAGTCCATGGAGGGAGTTTAGCATGGCATTTTAGAGTAGAGAAGACATTGTTGATGTTGAAAGAACATTACAATTGGCCAAAAATGAGGAAAGATGTGGAACATCTGTTGAAGAGGTGCAATATTTGTCAATTGGCTAAATCACACAGCCTACCACAAGGCCTGTATACCCCATTGCCAGTTCCCAGCAGCCCTTGGGAAGATGTCAGCCTTGATTTTATTGTGGGTTTGCCAAAAACTCAGAGAGGGAAGGATTCAAACATGGTGGTGGTTGATAGATTTTCAAAGATGGCACATTTCATACCATGCCACACCACTTTTGATGCCACCAAAGTTGTTGAATTATTCTTCCAAGAGATTGTCAGGTTACATGAAATGCCAAAGACAATGGTGTCTAACAGAGATACCAAGTTTTTGAGCCATTTCTGGGTTACTTTATGAAAGAAATTGGGCACCCAGCTCAAGTATAGCACCACTTGCCACCCACAGACTGATGGCCAGACAGAGGTTACTAATAGAACACTTGGAGTCCTATTGAGAGCACTGATCCACAAAAATAAAGCAGGATGGGATACTCTTTTGCCCCATGCTGAGTTTGCCTACAACAAAGCACCATCCAAGGCCACAGGCTACTCTCCATTCCAAGTAGTCTATGGTATAAACCCAATTTCTCCTTTGGATTTAGTTCCACTAACTACTTCTGTCAAATTTAGTTTTGAAGCAGGTAAAAGAGAAGATCAAATCAAGGAGCTTCATCAGCAAGTGAAGGAGAAAATTGCAAAGTATACTGAACAGGTGTCTACATCAGCAAACAAGCATAGGAAGAAGGTGACTTTCCAGCCAGAAGATCTAGTTTGGATCCACCTAAGAAAGGACAGGTTCCCCAGCAAGAGAAAAGGCAAGCTACTACCAAGAGCAGATGGCCCCTTTGAAGTGCTTGAGAAAATTGGAGATAATGCCTATAGGTTGGACCTATCTGAAGAGTATGGAGGCTCAGCAACATTCAATGTAGCAGATCTTCGACCATACTATCCAGCAGATGAGGACCTTCCAAGTTTGAGGACAAACTTTCCTCAACCTGGGGATGATGATGGAGACCATCATGAAGAGCAACCACCAGCAGCAGCTTCATCAGCAAAGGAGGCATCTATATGAGCTTCACCAGTACTTTCAGCAGCAGCACAAGGAGGAGACCATGCTGATTTACCAAACTCAGCAGCTAAGGAAGCATTTCCAGAAGAAACAACAGGCTTCCAAATCCCGACAGACATGACAGCTATTCAAGATGTTTCTCGATTCAGATACCCAGCAGGAGGTTTACAGCATCTCCAGCAACCACCACTACTAGAAAATACGCGTATTTCCGACCCTTTTTGTAATCGCCGCTTTTGGATAGCGTCGACCAAAAATTTCCCGGGACTGGGCCATTTTCCAATATCTCGACGCTTTTTATGGTCGAAATGTGGTCTTGACTCATAAAAGCGTCTAGATATGAGGCGCCCCCTACTTCCGCCTATTTTCATATTGTAGATCGAGGCAATGACCTTTTCACATTGGGAAAACAATATTTAGAGGGAAAGCAAAATTTTAATTTTCAATATCCTGAACCCAATTTTAAAATTTTAAAATTTTAAAATTTTGAATGAATTGTGAAGTTAAATTAAAGTATATACAACAATTTAATATAATATCAAAGGAAAGTAATATTAGTTAATTAGGTAACTAATTAGACTAGTGTGCATATTCCATTAAAAAAAATAGAAAAATACTTTCTCAATCCTTTATTATATTCCTAAACCTAGTACACGTTTATTCCATCAGTTAGACTATATTTTTCTAGATCAAGGGAACTAGCCTTCAATTCCCACCGCCATTGCTGGATTTTGGGGCCTGAAGAATTGAACGTCGTCGAGACTCGGTAAGAAACCCTAAATTTGGCAACCCGATAGTTTAATTTTGTGCCCAGAAGTTCTAATTCGCTTCCGTCTTGATTTCCCTCAATCATCAGTATACCAAATTGATCCTACTGGATTTTGGACGACTCTCGTTATTGCGAGATTTTGGGGCGAGCAGTTCTAAAGTTGATCCTCATAGCATGCTGTTGGATTGAATTGACGGTATTCAATTGAATCTGCTCACACCACTTGTAAGTTCCTGAAATTGACTTTCTACGATTGATATTACACTTATAGTTGTGATTTGTTTGTTGTAAATGTTTAATGTAATTTGTAACCGGCAATACGCATGAAGCAAAGTTGTCATAATTCATCATGCCAATTCTGTCAATTTGCATCAGAATACCAAAATAAATCCTCTGAATAAGCTTTAGCATGAAATTTGACAGTCAATTAGGAGCTGAACTTAGGAGTACGGGGGAAGGAGATGTGTGACTTGTGTCGAGTAGATTGAATGGCTAAATTGAAAGTTGATCTTCTTCCAATAACATTGAATCCATTTCTTGCTCCTTCATTGGCATGATAAGGTTTGGGCGAGGGGGATACTGGTTTGTGACCTTTTTGAGCAGGAGATATTGATGTTTGGTTTGGGTTTTGATTGTAAATACAGTTTTCAATGTTTTGGCTGGTCTCCATCTTTGTTATACTAAAAACTGTATTTAATTGGTAGTCTAAATACACTGTTTAAGCTATTTAATTATTTGTAATTTGTCAGTCTAATATAGAATGAATGTCCTGTTAGTAAAATATTTTTACTGTCATTCTCTCCCATTGACCAACAAGAAACAAGAACAGTTAGTAACCCATCATATATTAAGGCGCAGAACCCTCAGTCAGCCAAGTGAAGCCATTTTGCAAATTAAAGATGACCTAAATTCGGGTTAGAATCGAGTTTGGACGATAGAAAAAAGAGAAATCTTATATCCAAATATTTAGTCAATTTGGTCAATATCAAAATTTGTAAAAAAAAAAAATCTATGTCCGGACTTGGCTTTTCCAGAGTCGAACAGAATTTTACCGCTTTAAATTGTCATGTTTGTATGTAAATAAATAAATAAATAAATAAATATATATATATATATATATATACATACATATATATATATATATACATATATATATATATATATACATATATATATATATATAACGCCCCGAAAATTCAATTATAGAAAAATCAAAGTCAAACTAACGTTAACAGACAAAAAATTAGCGGAAGACTCAAACTCTTATGGGGCGTCACTGCCGTATCCCCGATATATATATATATATATATATATATATATATAACGCCCCGAAAATTCAATTATAGAAAAATCAAAGTCAAACTAACGTTAACAGACAAAAAAATTAGCGGAAGACTCAAACTCTTATGGGGCGTCACTGCCGTATCCCCGAAGGAATACAAGGCGAGAAGAAAACTACAACTGTCTGATAACGGTAAACCAAACTAACAAACTCATACTTAGAAATAAACCTCAAAACTAACTTCAGTTTCTTATAAACGAAAAACAGCATAATTAACGACTTCTAAACATGTCGTCCTCACTTCTAATTCCCGTCTCCAGCATATAGATCTTCACCTAAAAAACAAAACATTTCAAAAATGAGGGGGAAATCTCAATAATGTCTATCCCTAACGTTAAAAACAAGTTAAGTTCATTTCAATTCATTTGAGGGAGAGGGAACAAGTCAAATAATTTCACAAACCTTTAATCCCTTAACTGTTTTCCTCAACCCAACCAATCCATATTTTATTATGCGGGCGGGATACCACATCCCTTAGAGTAACATCGCCTACCACAGGCATCAAGAGAGTTCGCCTACCACAGGCATCAAAGATATTCGCCTACCACAGGCATCAAAGTTCGCCTACCACAGGCATCAAAGATATTCGCCTACCACAGGCATCAAAGTTCGCCTACCACAGGCATCAAAATATTCGCCTACCACAGGCATCAAAATATCCACTATCCTATATCAGGGAAGAAGCTCTGATCTCCTGGTCTATAGCCCGGCAGGATTCCAAATCCTGTACTCCGGGTTATGCCCCGAAACCCGCTTAATGTTTCACTTTGAATTATTAGTATCTTATGCAAAACTCAACTCACAGCTCTCAAGTCAAACCCAACCCAGGTTATCAAAATCAATAACAAAACTACTTATAAAAGACCATCCAATTTCTCAACTTGTAAATCAGAGTATAACAATTACAAACAGTTATCCAAAACAGATGGTCACATTTCCACAAAAGTTCCCTTTCGGGATGCAATTCTCAAAACAGATTAGAAAACATTAAAACACATTTAAAGAGCATCCCAGTGAGGATTAGAGTATAGACATTACCTGGTTAACTTACTTCACAGCAAAAACGAACACACTTGAGCTCACTAACGACGCGAATTAGCTCGGTCTAAAAATAGAAATAATTATTCTAATCAAAACGTGCCCTTTGAAGCTAGTATTAGCTACATTCCAGCTAACCCTCCCCTAGGAACACTATAGGTTCCCATCAATCATGAATTTACACTTTAAAATTACCTAACACATTCCGAGTAATCACATAACAAGATCAAAACAACATTTTCACTCAACATTTTTATTAATAATTAACATCGATAAGACAGATTACAGCATTCACATAAAAAGGGTCATAGCATGACTTCCTGACATCCTATGGGTCTGGTTTTGAACTTTTCGGAAATCTTGGTATGTCTACTAAAACTCTTATGTTGAACTCAAACCAAAAACACCCCCCTAAGGTCCTCAAAAACGGTCATCAATCCAAACTATCCAGATCTGACCCAGGTATGGTAATCGGGGTATAACTCGACCTATACAACTCCAAAATCCGATCCGCAAAATTCCAATGAGAGCTAACATCTTACGGAACCTCCAGTTCAAACGGTTTGGTCAAAGGACAACTATACCACTCATGGTGACCCGTTCTTTCCACCCTAACAAAACTGTCCCGTTGTCGATTCTCGTATAATCGGTAATCTTGGTTCTATGTTTTACCTTTCGATCCCGAGGTCTTAATTTGGGTCTAAAACAGCGGCTAAGGTTAAAGTTTCTCCCCTAAACCAATCAAGGTCTAAAAGGTAACAGACACATAATAGTAACGTAATTACGCAATATTCAAAATTTTAATATACATAATACATAAAAAAATGTAAAATAGTAGAAAAGATTTTTAGAACTCCTTTTTAAGAATTATAACATATTAATAAATATAAACTAATATTTTAACTAAAGAAATACAAAGTAAACTATACGTCACAATTTTGAACGATAAACATAAAATATATTTCAAAACTATAATCAACCTTAATTAAACTATCACATGTATCATTACTCAATTATAACCCAATAACTCATATTTAACAAGGTAAACTAACTCTAATTCATCCATGAAGTAACATTAACACAACCCTATCATGATTTACATATAATAAACCACATTAATCATATAGTTGCACCTACATCATCACAACTACAAATATGATTAATTACTTACCACAAAAGTAACATCCTAATTACTAACAGTTTCATGCACGTACTGGAGGATGATAACAACAAGAAATCAAGAACCAAGAACAACACAGTGGAATGCAAGTTGAAACAAAAAGGGTTTTTACGTAAAGAGAGGGCACCGGTGGTTTGGGCGGCAGCAGAGGGGCTGCTTCCGGCGAGCAGACGGTGATCATCGAAGCGTGAGTGCGGGTGTCGGTGTCCGGCGTCGGTGATGACCGCAACAGCAGCAACAGTGGCAAACTCCTTCGGTTTCGCGTTCCGGTGGTGCGAGACGGTGCCAGTGGTCGGCTAAGGTGGTCAAAGCGGTGCTCCGGCGACGTCCTCGGTGCTCCGGCGATGGCAGCGGAGGCACACAGAGAGGAAGAAAGAAAAACACGGGAGAGAGAAGAGGGCGAAGTAGGAGTGCGTGTGTTTGTGTTTTGTGACCTAGGTTTAATAGTTATTAACTCCTAATCTCCCCCCTTAATCCACTTTTAATCATAATCTAACTCTAAGAATCTGATTAACTGACTGAAATCTAATCCCTAACAAACTCTCATAAAGATGTAACCTACTTCTACTAGTACTAATAGATAATAGTAATATTAATAATATCACTAATACAATACTACTACTAACACTAACTAGAATCATAATAACAATAGTAATAATAGTAATAATCACCTAACAGAACACATCACATGATTATTCACGCACACAACATAATAATAATAATAATAATAATAATAATAACATCTCAATTTTAATCTAACTCAACGTCTACCTCGAACAAAAATACCATTTTGATTCCTATTTAATACCAAAAACAATAATACTACTAATAATAATAACAGTCATACTAATAATAATACTAATAACAATAACAGTAATAATAATAACAATCACGTAAGAATAATAATATTCACATAGTAACAATAATAATATCAATAATAATAATAATCACATAGTAATAATGATAATAATAATTAACAAGACATGAAATTACCAATTTACCCTTACTCCCATGCAACTCCCTTGCACATAAAAAAATTACTAAAATACCCTTGTTACTCTCTCAACGGTTCTACGAGCTCAAGTGTCAGCATAAATAATCACAAACGAATCCTCAATAAATAACGGAGTCAACCTAAATAACTAACGACGTCATGGTCAACGCTTTTGAAATTTTCGGGGTTTTACAATACATATACATATATATATATATATATATATATATATATATATATATATATATATACATATATATATATATATATATACATATATATATATATATATATCTATATTACCACTATTAGATCACTCTAATCATCGCTATTCCAGAACCGTACATGAGATTTTCACCTCATATTTTCACCTCATACGGCTCCTCGAGAGCCATAAATAAATCTAGAGACTGATTCGATATTCTTTAATCTTGATATGCTAGTAGGATAGATAAAGTTAAAATCAATCGAAAGTTCCTGAACTAGACCAATGGAATTTTGTCTGCTATACTATAAAAAAGTGCTTCGGAATTGATCTTATCCTTAGTTTAAGAATTTTAATTTTTTTGAGTAGTAACCTAGGTCCTTTAATAAAATACTCTTTTTACCAACATTAATAAATAGTTCACTTTAGTTTTTTCTATTACGAAAAAGAATTAAACATTCATTATTTATGGAGTCAAGGCATAACAAAATATCTGCCAAAGGATCATCAAAATTTCAGTCAATGTAAAGTAAAAGGCTCGTGTATAATGAATTAAAAGAGAGAAAAATACCTCAACATTTTCTCTGTTGTGCATGCCCCAGACAGAGCACATAAGATGCGACAGTGGATAGTTACCAAAATCACTGCTAACATATCAGCAAGCCACAATAAAAAGTTAAGGGGAATAGTTGATTCCAAAACAGAAAACAACACCATAAAATTAAGTGAGCACCCCCAAGTATCAATCATCCACTCCCACCATATGCCCTTGCTCCAAAAACAATATTAATAGTCTAAAGCTAGTGTCAACAAACACTAACAAACTTTTAAGAAACCTTTGCCGAATAATTATAAGTACTAATGATACAACATAACATAGAAAACTAACTGTCATAAACCATAACTATCATTATTAGTATGTCGCTTTAGAGATATGTTCAAATTAAAAAATCATATGTGCCTTTATTTAAGTTTCTTTTATTTGTCTAGTTATCAAAAACCTTTATCATTAATCTTTATCATTAATCTTTGACATTGATATACATTAATCAACACAAATTTCTTATTTTCCAGCTATTGATCAATGTTTATTAATATTGGTCAACATTCACTAATACTAATTAGCAATACATTAACATTGGTCAAAGCAGAATAATGAGAGTGCACTACTACCTCCAATCGTTTAATCCGTCGTTTTGGAAGATTTGGGTAAAATCAAAGTTGTAAAAATAAATAAGATAGTTCATAGAAAAATTATTTGAATATATTAAATTAAATTAATTTGATTAATTTTTGATGTTTAATTCAATGAACGTTATGGGTGAAATAAAAATTAGCAATTAACATGTCATTGGAATTGGAATTGTAAGTGAAGAAAATTTTAAGTGGAAAAGTTAGTTAAAAAGTAAAATAACAAAAATGGAAGGAGTAGTACATAAGGACGTACTTTAATTAAAAAGGAGGAACTTTGTAGTATGATTGTCATAGAGCTTGTTCACATACTCAATCTTTGTATCAGGAATATGGAACTCTCTAACTGTATGGTCCAGGATGACTATTTCCCACAATGTTGGTCCATCTCTTGGTCTTAAGTGAAATTACACTCGGGTAAAATATTCAAAACAAAAAGTGCAAGCAGAAATTTGAACTTTTAAACTAATCATTGTAACAAAATGATGCTTACGAAAGCAAATCAGTACTGGCAATATCAGCTAACCAAACCAAAACACAAAATGAATGACATCAAAGCAGAATTAGTGAGTCGTTTACCTTGAATACTATATATAATTGTCATATTGTCGCTAGAAAACATACTATCTCTAGGCTCTAATATTAAGAACATACATATATATCAAAGCATGGATAAGATAGCTAAAGTCAAAATCTAATTACCTCCCATAAAGCATCAAGATCATTAAAAAGTCCAAACTGTACAGCCATCAGCAACAAGATCATTAATGTAAGCTTCGAACTGGTTGGCCCATCAGGAAGTTTCACTAATCCAAAATTTTAGGCTTTTTTTTTTAAACGGTGGATAAAATACTAAAATGATATGATATGGTAAATTGTGGTATGTTGCAGTACAACCACTTCACTAATCACAGAAAAAAGATATCTTATAAATTTCATAATTTAAATAATTTGGGCTATGGATCTTTTGAAATACACAAAAAAAAAACTCAACATTATTGTCAGGCACAATGAATTATCTCTCATACCAGCAATCAATCATTCAAGCAAATTATACACAAGGACAATTATTAATGCTATAATTGTATTTGTAGGCACATCACCAGTCTCCCTCCCAATAGATTTTAGTACTCTCATTCTGGTACTAAGATTTACATTGTGAAACACAATGGTTCAAGCTAAATGTAATATAATATGAAAATCTTTGTCCAACAGTTATCTTTGTTTGCAAAACATCAACAGAATAGACCAAAAGTCAAAATGAAATGAGCAAGTACTGTCCAATGTTCTGCCAATCAGCAACAAGTTGATCCAGCCACACGAAAGATGAATTTAACTCCAAACAGATGAACTATAATCCACGCCATCAACAACAAAACCAGTATAAATTGTTTTCAAAAAATAAAAAAGTAATATGGGCAGGACCGAAAATAATTTCAGAGTAAGATAGCACAACTGGAGATTTGCCAATATATTGATCATCCATATCAGAGACTAACATTTTCTTTTTTCTACTGTTTCATTTTGCTGTTGTGTTTTATGATCATGTAGTGATTTATTAGTTGAGGAGACAGTCGGAGGAATGTCTGTTGCACAACACAAATCTTCCAACAATATAGAGAAAGCTTCTTTGCAGAAAAAGATGTTGCTGTAAAAATTCTTTTTTCCTTTTTTTTAGTTGCTGTAAAAAATTCATATGACTTTGGCACTATTTGATGTCCTATTTGATCCCAGAGCACAAATTTGTCAATGCTTAAGGGAGCCATTGAGGTGTTTCACAGGATGTCAGATCCTATCCTAGGCATGCTCCACATTGTGGAACCGTAAAGGCTTACACTTCCAAAATTCTTTTGACCATCCTACCACAAAAAAAAAAAGAAAAAAAAAAAGAAGACCCTAAAAAAATTCATGCCACCATGTGTAACAAAGACTTCCTACATCTAAGCATTCATAAACACTAAACAAAACTTGTCAACATTCCACTAAGATATATAATCAAACATCTGGTGGGCAATAATAACCACAACACCCAGATTACATCAACACATTCTAAATGCTTAACCATACCCATTTCACATGATCTCTCAAAACCCCATTTAGGCAAACATATAATAGAAATCCACTACAATAAACAAATGATGGTATTAAGGAGTTCATCTCATTCCCCCAATTTCAGTGAGAACTGATACACGCAAGGTCCTAATTGAAAACATGAGCCATTAGCCAATATGGAAGATGGAAAGATTAGAAAGGTGATTACCTGCACTCATATGCTTGCCTTGATAGTATCTCCCGCGCCTTAAGTTATTCCCGCTGACTTGATTCGTCTGTTTAGTATTGATGTGGAAAAAGACTTGATCCTGTTAGGAACTTGGCCTGTCACTGTTAGGACAGTTGGGGCTTACATTACATCTAAACATAATAATATTCCCCACTACATAACAGAACTGTGTGATACAGAGTTGTTTTCAGTGTTTTTGTGTAAGTTATGGGAAAAATTGCTACACACTGATGTTCATCAGACTCCACTGTTCATAATACCACATCAAACAAATTTTGAAAAATCAAAATTCAAAGTCAATCAAAATCATCTCCATGAAAATAAGCGAAGGAGAATCTGGAAGAAGTAATCGACATGCAGACTACTTAAACCAATAATTATGAATGCATAATTACAAATAAGCAGATATAGACTATTGAGAGAGAAAGAAAGAGTTAGAGAGAACGATTCCAACGAGAAAGTGGCGGACATACGGCGGAGGTGGCGGAACAAAATATTTAGGCAGATGAAGGACATGCAGCCCCAAATATTACCTAGAAAATCCACAAGAGAGGAAATAAAACAAATACAAATTCAACCCAGAACTAAAAAGTTCCGACAAACATGAAATGAAAGACATGCAGCCCCAATATTGAAATGAAATGTTTCTCACCTCTAAAACTGATTACTTGACGAATTCTTTCAACACTTATCTGCAACGGTAAACTTGAATTTGATGACAATTGCGCCTGAAGAGAAGCAGGAAAAAGGGATGAAAGAAACTGAGAAATACAGAGGGAGAGAACGGTAGAGAGGGGATTACCGGATTAGGGTTAGTGAAAGAGACTGAAAATGACAGCCGGTGGGAGGGAGAGTGAAAAAAACTGAGGGGTTTAAGAGATATAGACCAGATAGAGTCAAAAACAAATACATTAAACAAATCAAAACCAACAAAAAAGAGAAGATATACACAGGCAGAGAAGGTTGCAACTAAAGAAACAAAAGTACAGAGAGGAGAGAACAAGATAGTGAGGAGGACATGGAGAAAAATTTTGGACTTCTTTCACGTAATCCACCGAGTTCATCAAGACTGTGAGAGTGATTTCAGACACGTGTTGAAAAAGAGGTGCTAATGGCTTCCAGGTTTCACAGAGAGTTTGACAAAACCCACATATACAAGGGGCAAATTTGTAACCAAATGCAAAAGCAAGAGCAGAAGTGCAAAAGCAAAAGCCTATGATATTTAGGATATACTGTCGATGGTGTCCTATAAGAATCCATTTTTTGGACCACCAGAATCCAAAATAAAAATATGGGTTATTGCTATATAATGGGTGAAAGTAGGGACTAATAGAATTCAATTTTTTTATGTATTTTATTTCTCCTTAGGCTTTGTAATGTTCTTTATTCTCTTCAATTGAGATACAATTGGTGATTGTTGGGTTACTGCTTTATGCAATGATATGTAGTCATGTAGAAAATTGAACGTATGTGCTCTGGTCATCAAAGTCAACAAGTTTGGCAATAAGTAAGATTAAAAGCATACCAATTGGTAATGTAATGACTATTTTTCTTTTAAATCATTATTAAAATCATAACAACCTGTGTATGATACTTTCAATAAGTCCTATACCATCTTAGCTTCTCCATATTTTTTTAATTACTACTCCCTCCGTTCTTTTTTTATCCGTCATTTACTGTTTTCAGTGTTAATCTTTAATCAATAATTTCTAATATAAAATTTATATAAAAAAATATAACACTATACTTTTTTTAATAGTATTTTTTATTACAAATCTAATGACATCAATTTTGTAAGATAAATCATTATAAAAATTAAGATATTAGAGATCAAAATTTTTAACACAATTTTCTAGGCGACAGATAAATAAAAACGGATGGAGTATTAAAATCATACCAATTGCTAATATCATTATTTTTTGTAAGAAGAATGTTACTTTTTCATATATATAAGCTTTGCTCAGTTTAACTATACTCTGTGTTACTCTTTTATATCGTATAGATTGAATGCATTGAAACTTACCATATTACCAACTTATTACCTTTTGGTGTTCTTCATATTGTGAGTATTCAATTCCAACCAACACTACTGTTCATATGCATATTATTTTTCCATATACTACACTCAAAAGTTTTGTTCGCCAGTATTTGTTTACTTTTTCTTTACTTTAACGTTGCATTCTTCCATTTTATATTTTTACTTCAAAGTTGATCTCATGAACAATACAACAATGACGTGAATGTTTACAATTCTTTAATAAGTTGTTGCAATTCTTCTTTACATGTCTGATGAATACTTCACTTGGATTGCTCCTATAGTAAACTTAGTACTATGGTATCTTTCCGTTTAATTTTCCGCATCTATATTTGAACTAATTAACACGCCTACTCTCCATCACATACAGCGAGAAACAGTATGTACCTTATGTGTCCTATTGCCCGAGCACTTACAAAAATCATGGATTTTTATCATTGCACCTCCTTTTATGGTCAATAGGAGACATTGATTGAGTTAATCACATCAGTTGTCTACGAAGAACTTTCTATATTGAGGTGTTAGAATAGTTGTTAGTGTTATAGATAAACTCAATAATTGTATCAATTTAATTCAACAATGTTCATATTTCATAATCCTATTCTAATTCTCTTGTATTCTCACTTAGGTCATCGATGAATCATTATCTATTATCATCGCCTTTGGCGTTCATTTGCAATATTCTATTTTAGCATAAATGTTGTTTGTTTGTTTGTTTCTGTTGGGGAGGGGGTAGATCTTACTATTACGAACTTATTTATTCTTGGTTGATTTGCTTCAGTTGATCAAATTATTATTTTTTTTAATACAGGGTAAGAAAAGGAACAAGCAGTTAGCGGTGTCTTCTCACAAGAAACCACCCCGCTATATCACATCTAAGAATATTATTAAACTCAACATTAAAAAAGGAGGACCAGGTTCCTGCCGCAGACGTTGACTGACCCAGTTTAGATAACCAGTCTGCAGCACCATTAGCTTCCCTGAACATATGATTGATACTGATCACTTGACATCTACTCATAAGCACCCGGATATCATGAACCAGACTCTTGATCTACCAAGGAATTGAGAATGCCCCTTTGACCGCCTGAATTACCACAAGATTGTCTCCTTCAATGATAATATTGGAAAACCCCATCTCACACACATCCTTCAAGCCATCTCGCAACGCCCTAGCTTCCGCAACCAGAATCGGAGCATCCCCATACGCGCGAACACCTACCCTCTTTAAACCTCCTCGCCAGTCACGGAGAAGGAAACCACCCGCCGCAGAGTTGTTGAGGAGAGATCCGTCGAAATTGAGTTTGAAGGCACTAGGAGGGGGGGTTCCCACCGGACAAACTGATAGCCGGGAGAGGAAACCCCACTTGAACGGCTACCATCATCATCTACCTGCAAATTTTTCCTAATTTTCCTTCCGCAGAAGAATGTTTAGCAATAATGAGGCACTGCAGGGGACGAAAAAATTTATTGCGAAAGACCATTTCATTTCTCTGTTTCCAAATTGCCCAAATAAGAAAGATTCCACGCACGAGGTTGGGATAGTTCTTATTGAGGAGCTATCTAATCCTTAGGAGACTCTAACTTGGCGTGTAATCCAAGTAGAACTCCTTATTCTAGACACCTAACACTCCTACTCTCCCTTGGATTAGGAATCCTTATCCTACGATGAGTTTGTTATAACTAACCTTATCCTAGTTGGTTTGGCTTTCCTAATCCAATATGGATTAGTTACAAAATAGCCAGCTATATCTAGGAATTAGAAAAGTGACGCCTAATCTAACTAATATCACACGTGATATTATCCTATGATGATCAAGCTTATAATTCACTTGTCATCTTATATTTATTCTAAAATAAAAACACACCAAAATTATTACAAGCTGTAATTAAATAAATTACATCCAAAAATCAAGATAATAAAATTCAGCTTGAAGTCTTGACTTGCACGTGTGAACTCTTGGACTTGGCATGTGATCTTGGCCCATCTAGGATGTTTGGACATCCTCTTGAAATATGCTACACACCATATGAGTAGGCCTTTGGACTTTCACGTTGTACCCTTCTTCTATGGCCCGTTCCACTTCTTTGTAAATAAATTGGATATCTTGGTTTGAAGTGGACTGATTCCCATCATTCCCCCCTTTTTGAGAAGAGTTTGTCCTCAAACTAGGGAGGTCTTCGTTTCATAGTAGGGTTTTAAATCAGCAACGTTGAAAGTAGCACTTCCTCCATAGTCTTCATTCAGTGCTAGCTTGTATGCATTATCTCCAACTCTTTCTAGAACTTCAAAATGACCATCAGCTCTAGGAACTAACTTTCCTTTTCTTTTAGAGGGGAACCTCTCCTTCTTCAAGTGAACCTATACTAGATCTCCTAGTTGAAAGATAACTCTTTTCCTTTTCTTGTTAGCTAAGTTTGAGATAGATTGAGTGTACTTAGCTATTTTTTCTTTAACTTCCTCATGGAGCTTCTGTATTTCTTGGGGTCGTTTTTGGGCTTCATGGATGAACCTTATGGAACTGTTGATTGGCGTGAGGTCCATAAGTGTAGTAGGGTTTCTTCCATAAACAACTTGGAAGGTTGAACGACCCGTTGCCTTGCTTGGAGCACTGTTGAATGCAAATTCAGCATGTGGGAGAAGAGTATTCAACCCTTTCTTGTTCTTGTTTACCAAGGACCTTAACAATGACCGTCAGTCTGTGGGTGACAGGCGGTGCTGAATTTTAGCTTGGTTCCCATCTTCTTCGAAAGAGTAACCCAAAAGTGGCTAAGGAACTTTGCATCTTGATCTGAGACCATAGTCCTAGGTATGAATTTGTTTCCAAAAGAAAGGGAATAAAATCATGCCCAGAGGAAGGGTTAAAATCCGTCAACCACTCATGTTGAAACGCAAGATTCCAACAACATTGGGTAGTTGGACACTCCCAAAACAAATGGTGATTACTCAATATATCATGTAAACATAGTGGACAGACCGAGTCCAAAGGTAACCCCCGCCTCAACAAGTTCCCTCTAGTAGGCAGTCCATTACGAAGGCATAACCACAAAAATATGCTGATTTTGGGTGGAATATTCAACTTCCATATCCATTTGAATTTCCACTGGCTATCCTTATCCATACATTCCTGGATGATGCGAATAGCAGATTTTGTGGAAAATTCCCCCGAGCTCGTTAGACCCCAACAAAATTCATCTTTTAAGATCTGTAACTGGAATGGGAACTCCCAGTATCTTTTGTAAGATACCATTATCAGTAATAGCGAGTCGTAATTTCCCCTCATCCCACACTTTGTCCTGAGTGATAAAATGACTCACCTTAACGGTGACTCATCCTCACTAGATCGGTCTAGCACTTCATTTAAAGACTTATTTTCCACCCAATTGTCTTTCCAAAAGTCAACCAATTTCCCATCACCTATACGCTACCTTAACCCCGACTTTAAAGTACCTCTCACCTTTACCAGGTTCTTCCAAACTGGGGAATCCAGAACTCTACCCTTACAACTAAAGAAATCAACATTCTTTAAATATTTTTCACGAATAATGTTCGCCCAGAGACTATTTTCCTATATGACTCGCCAAGCCAGTTTACATTGAAAGGCTATATTGATCACCTCCGATCGACGGAGACCAAGGCCTCCATAGTCTTTAGGCAGGCAAATAGTGTCCCAGGAAACCACAGGCATTCCCTGGGTCTCTCCATCTTTTCTCCAAAAAAAATTCTTATTTATTCTATCAAGAGTGACGCACGTCGCTTTCGGTAAACGGAAGCATTGCATTGTATGAGCCGGGAGAGATTCCAGATTGGCTTGGATAAGAACAACCCGACCGGCTTTTGAAAGAGTATTGGCTTTCCAGGCTGCCATTCTATCTGTTGCCCGTCCAATGAGTTCATTGAAGGCACAATTATCACGACACCCATTTGGGACAACCAAGATATTTACCCAACGCATCTGTAGATGGGATGTTGAAAATGCCCTTTATGTCCTCTTTTATATAACAAGAGGTATTCTTAGAGAAAATTAAGCGGGACTTATGAAAGTTGACCAACTGACCAGAACATTTACAAAAGTCTAAAAGGAGCTGCTTGGTGGTTAACGCAGCTTTATTTGTCGCTTTACAGAAGAGAAGACAGTCATCCGCAAAAAATAATCCTGGGATGGTAGTACCTCGCGGAGTGAGCTTGACCCCAATACCCGATTTGGGGTTATTAGAAGCTTTATCAAGCCAGCCATTGAACACATTCATACATAATAGAAAAAGATACGGGGATAGAGGGTCCCCTTGACACAGACCACGGGATGCTTTAAAAAATCCCTGTGGAATCCTATTAATTAGAACTGAACACGTAACCGTAGTCACACATTGATCGATAAGAGAAATCCATTTATCGCCAAACCCCATCTCTTTAAGAATTAAGCGCAGGCAATCCCATTCTATCATATCATAGGCTTTCTCCATATCAATTTTCAAGGCCAACCACCCCTTCTTAGAAGTCGAAGTTTTAAACTTATGCATAATTTCATGCATCAGCAGAATATTGTCCTGAATAGCTATGCCAGGAATGAAGGCACTTTGGGTAGGGGAAACAATCCCATCTAAGAGTGGTCGTAGTCTCGCCACCAGAATTTTTGAAACTAATTTATAGAATGTATTGCATAAACTAATGGGCCGATAGTGTGAAGTCTGAGTCGGGTTATCAATTTTCGGAATGAGCGTTATAAAGGTATGATTAAACTCTTTAATGAGACGACCATGTGTGAAAAAATCTTGACAGCTAACAATATCTTGTTGAATGATAGGCCAACTATCTTGATAAAAATCAGCCCCAAACCCATCAGGCCCTGGGGTCTTACCCAGGTCCATATCGAACAACGTGGATTTTATTTCTTCAGTTGATCAAATTAGTTCACTTTGATTTAATTGTTTTGAATTTCATCATAGCATATGATTATTTTGTACTAAGCGACGCCCGTGTATTTTTTTTTAAATCGAGATCCACTCATTTGGCGTCTCATTTACAGTAGTCTTTTTTTATCTTAACGATTGTTTTTTTTTTTTTTGCATATCTTAACTATTATTGAACTTATATTTCTATTGTAGTTCACAAAATTACTCTGAGGTACCCTAACTTTTGGTGAAATGTTTTTTGGTACTCCAACTTTTCAAAACTAATTTTGAGGTACCCTTACTTTTTGGGTTAGTAATTATTTGGTGCTTTTCCGGCCATTAATTTTATTAAGTGACCAAAATGCCCTTGTTCTTCCCTTCTTGAAGAAATACCCTTGAAGAAGAAGAATGAGGGTATTTCGGTCACTTAATAAAATTAATGGCCGGAAAAGCACCAAATAATTACTAACCCAAAAAGTAAGGGTACCTCAAAATTAGTTTTGAAAAGTTGGGGTACCGAAAAATAGTTTCCCCAAATATTGGGGTACCTCCGAGTAATTTTTTGATTGTAGTTTTGTTTCATTTGATCAAACAATTGTTTCATTTTGGTTAAGTCTTTTGAAATTCATCTTCATGTATGATCATATTCTTACCATGCAACACTTGGGTATGTTTAATTGAAGGCAGTGTATTTTTGTATGTACGCTCGGGTATTCATTTTTTAGTTTGGGGCAACGTCCGGGTATTCGCTAGTATAAAGATAATAAGCTGTTAGCATGCCTTCACCCCAAAATCCATTACTTAAACCGGAGTTAGACAACATAGAATTCACTATTTCCTTTAAAGTTCCATTTTTCCTTTCCGCAACCCCATTTTCTTGTGGTGTATACGGAACGGTTGTCTCATGTACAATCCCCATTTCTAGGAAAAACTTTGGATCATAAAATTTCCCTCCTCTATCAGATCTTAAAACTTTAATCAATGTCTCACATTGTAACTCACTTCTAGTTTTGTAAACTTTAATCTTTTCAAGTGTTTTATCTTTAGAACTCAAAAGATAAACTTGACAAAATTTGGAATAGTTATCAATGAAAGACACATAATACTTCTTACAACCTATAGAAGGTGTACTATGAAAATCACCTAAATCACTATGAATTAAATCAAGCAATTTAGAAGTTCTTTTATACTTGAGAATGAACTTTTAGTGATTTTGTTAAGAATGCATGTCTTACACTTTTCTATGTCTTCATTCAATTTAGGAATTAAATCAAGATTGGACATTTCCTTCAACTTTCTAAAGCTCACATGTCCTAATCTAGCATGTCATAGAAAAGAATTATTTACTAGACACATGCATATAAGCGGAAATCATGCCATCTTTATTGCTTTTATCATTCAACTTAACATTTCACCGTAAGTATATCCCTTCCCACGAAGGTCCCTCCCTTAGAAAGTACATAGTTATGCCCATCATAAACTTGCTTAAAACCAAACTTGCTGAGGAGAAATCCGGATACAAGATTCTTACAATCTTCCAGAGCTAAATACACATCATTCAAAAGCAAAGATTTCTCGGAAGTGAAAGTGAGTTCCACTTGCCCAATGCCTTCAACTTTTACCGGATGATTGTTGCCCATGTAGAGTTCCACACCATCATCCGCCGGTTTGAAAGTCTAAAATAAACTCTTGTCAATGCAAACATGCCTTGACGCTCTCGAGTCTATGTACCAATCATTACAACCAATGGAGACCATATTGATATGATCCTTAATCATAGCCATAAAGGAATTGGGTTCCTTCTCCTTGCTCTTGCCTTTATATGTATCTTTGCTCAAAAGACCATGCTTCATTTTCCATTGGTAACACTCTCTCTTTGTGTGCCCGAGTTTGCCACATTCCCAACAAACTTGCTTAGGCTTTTAAATTCCCTTGCTAGTTTTTTTGTGTCTCTTATTATTATTTTTGTTTCCCTTATTCTCTTGCACCATATGGAGCTTAGATTTCTCTTTGGTACCATCTTATAGGCGTAACTCTTCTTCAATTCGAAGATGGTTAGCCAATCCTTCAAGAAAAATAACATCTTTCCGGTGCATGACTGTCCTTTTAGTCTCATTCCAAGAAGAAGGTAGCTTGTCAATGATAGAAGTTACGATTTTAGATTCATACATGTTTAAGTTGTGTTGCTTGAAGTTACTCAAAATACATTGAATCTCATAAAATTGATCAAGAATTTTCCTATTATCATCCATCTTAAACTTCATGAATTGACTAACTTGATGCATCTTCCGACATGTACTTAGCCCCAAGCATCTCGCAAAGCTTCTTGGTCGTCTCAACATATTGATAGACATAGAAGAGAGTGTCGCTCATCCATTGAGAATGCATCCTCTACATATTTAGTCGTCATTCTCCGAGTAGCTTCCACATCTTCCATATGCGTTGTCTTCACCTTGTCCCTTGCTCTTATCACCATCCTTGGATGTCTTGTTGGTTTATTCCGTAGGAGGCTTCTCGGTTGAAGATGTTTGTTCCTTCTCGGTCAAAGGGCCTTGAGTCACCTTGGAAGAAATCTCAATATTAAGCACATAGGCCATGTTGAGAGTAGTAAGCAAGAAATGCATCTTGCTTTGCCAACGTTGAAAATCCACTCCTTCAAATCGTTCTAGCTTTTGGAAATTGCTAGACATATCACGAAGCTAGACCATACTAAATAGTTCTTAAGATTGTTAGAGGAAAGGGAATAATGGTATAGAAACAATGGTAAACTCGCTTTGGATATAGCTAAGGATCGTGGACAAACTCACTTTCCTTAAGAACTATTTATTATACCGTAAATGTTCAAAGAATAGTTATTAAAATCTCGATCCCAATCTGATCTACGATCCTACGATTTTATGATCCATAATCCTCGATACGATTCTACTATTTACACATGATCCACGATCCTACATGGGTTAATCCCGATTCTACCTATCCCATGGATTCGAGTTAGGATCCCGATTTTAACAACCTTGGTTCAAAGGGATAAAACTTAGTACTTAACACACTCAAGAATATGGTTTCTCACTTGAATCACTCAAGTATAGTTGCAGTCTAGACAAGAATGAGAAGATGTGATTATAGAATGGTGTACTCTAATGGTAGTGAATGTTTCCTATTTAAAGGAGACTTCTCACCCCTCTTCATACCCTTGGTCAAAGGACTTAATAATTAGGATTCTTAATGAGTATCTTGACCTTGATTAAGTTTATTGACTATGTGGTATAATGAGGATATAGTTGTTGGGTACTTAAATCTGATACAAAATCGAGATTACAACTTAATGGAGAAGATCATATAGTCGTTGAAGTGTTAAAACAACTTATTGGCCTCAACACGGTCCATGGTGAGGTTACCACGGTCTTGTTGGAGCTCCACGGTCCATGGTGCTTGAACACGGTCCTTGTTGAGCCCAGAGAGCTTATTTTGGCTCTCTGGAGACGAGCACGACCAGTGCTGGTCTTGTATTCATCCTTATCGGTCATATTACTCACGTTTATCTTATATATGACTCTCATAATTATTCCAGATTCTTCTTATGCTATATAATCTTCTTATACTCTTGAAATAATCTCAACATTGACCATTTGATCATATTGTATGCATTGACCGTTTGCCCAAGTTTGATCAAAGTTAAACCTTCTTGGAAAATAAAATTTTGCCTTCATTTTTCTAGAAGCTTGGCCAAATTTGGTCAATTCAACACAATGTTAAATGATCAAAGTACTTATCACCTCATATCATACCAAATTGCCCCAAATTTGTAATCAAGTTTAATTATAGGAAAAGTAACTTGGAACCAACTCTCTAATTATTTTTAAAATTACTTTGACCCATTAAGACCTTAAAAATATCCTAAGAGTACCCCTTATTAAACCTAGAAGATCGAAATAAACCTTTGATAAAGTGTAGCCGCATAAGAGCTCAATACTTATGTGCTAAGTAGAGCTATCTAGCTATACGATTTGATCATTTATTAGCTCATGAGAAATGTATTACTTGGTGAGATTTATTGAAATTAAAGTTTAAAGGTTTTCTTTTTTATCACTACGCATTACATTATGTAGTGTTTGTTAACCCATTCTTAAAATATTATCTATAATATATATATATATATATATATATATATATATATATATATATATATGAACGGATCCGGTAGGAAGAGAGTTTAGGTAGGAAGGTGAGAAAACAAATCACAACCCTTGATTTTATATCTGACGGTGTGTGGTTATGGATATCAAGGACTGTCGTCATGGATTTCGTGACCACAATCCCTTAAATTAATGACCACACTCCATGAAATCTATGACCACACTCCCTCATATCCATAACCACACATTGTCATATGCAAAAACAAGGGCTGTGATTTGCTCTTCTCACCTTCCCAAACTCTCTTCCAACTGGATCTGTTTTATATATATATATATATATATATATATATATATATATATATATATATATATATATGAGAATTGGATTATAATAATCCAAACTTTATAAATTGGATAGCGATAATCCTTACTTTCAGTTTGTATTCTGGTGGTCCAAAAAAATAAAATTGTATTGTAGTAGTACCAAATCCACATCTACATTCTTTTATTTTTTTCATGCCTACCCTATATTGTTTTTGTTTTTTTCGTTCCTGCCGCCAGAAAGGTAATGAAATGTAGTTGCCAAAACATTTTTTAAATTATTTTTTGGAGACTCCGAGTAATTATTGTGATTTTTTAAAAGGAATAAAAGTGAAAAAATCATAAAAAATTGGAAAAAAATGAAATATATTTGGAGAAATGTCGTAAATTCATTAAAAATCATGCTAAAGTGTTAACTAAGTTTTGAATCAAACGCAACACAAAATCTATGATATTTAGGGTATACTCTTGATGATGTCCCACTACAATACAATTTTTTTTTTTAACCACTAGAATACAAACTGAAAGTAGGGATTATCGTTGTCCAATTTGTAAATGTTGAGAGAGGGAGACAGAGAGAGAGCGTATCTATTAAGAACTACCCCTTTCAATAAGAACTAAGGAACTATTAATTACAACCGTTGGATCTAAAATGTGGGATTAAGATTATATCTCCTTTTATTTATTTTTTCATTTATTTCGTTTTTGAAAAAACTGTAGATGTTGTTGTTATCAGCAGTGACCCATCGTCCCTCACCCTCTCTCTCTCTTCCCCATATTTTTCAGTCCTCCCTCTATGAACACCAGTTTGATGCCCCCCTCTTCCCCATGTTTATCGACTGGAATTTCAGCCCCCGGTTATCCGTCGGCCGCAAGAACGTACACCATCGCCATATTCTGGGTTTCTCTTCCAATTTCGGTCATTCCCCCGGCTGCAATTGTTGATTGGCGGCCCAAACACGACGGCGAGTTGTGGGATTGCAACGCCATTTTTCCAGGTTGTTAATTTTCGCTTCTTGTCATTGATTTTGATTTCGACTTTAGGGTTAAATTATAATTGATTTAATTGGGTAATTATCAATTTTAGGTTTAAACTCTGATTTTGATTTCGACTTTTGGGGGTAAGTACTGATTGATTGAATTGTGTAATTATCAATTTTAGGGTTAAACTTTCATTTTGATTTCGAATTTAGGAATAAAGTCTGATTGATTGAATTGGGTAAATATCAATTTTAGGGTTGAACTCTGATTTTAATTTCGAATTGGGTGATCATCAATTTTAGGGCTAAACTATATTTGGCATGTACTTGGAATCAAGTTTGTGAACCAATGTTTGTGCATTAATGTTGCTTGGGTATCATGTTTGTGAATCACTATTTGTGAATCAATGTTACTTGGGTATTGCTCTGTATTCTCCATTCCCATTGAACATAGTGAAAATTTGGAAAATGCATTACAATGGGAAAATGCATTGAGAGGGGAAAATAATATGGAGCTTTACCAGAAGCTGTTCTTTTGGTCATTAGAGGGATAAAGGTAGGGCCAAAAGCATAGAAGATACTTATTTTGTTGGATATATTTTGTTGAATCATGACATTGCTATGTTGGAGATGTTTTGTTGAATCATGCTCAATTCTATCAGCTTCAAAGGGGCTTTTACTATCTGATTTAGTGTCACACTTGAGTCTTAACTCCTATGCTCTTAGACTATTAGTTCCTCATCATTTAACGAAGCCTATTAGCTCAAACTGGTGAGCAACATGTTACTGCATGATGGTGTAGGTTCGAATCCTATATAGGCTAAATAATATGGTTTTCTCCGTTATCCCTGTTTTTGAGTTGTGGAATTGGTCTAACATACTAACTAAAGTAAGATATTATAGGATATAGTGATCAAACTAAGATATTGAGCATAGTACTGATATTTTGGCCACCATCAAAAAGTCATGCTAGAATCCCTTTGAGTTTATTTTTTTCAGGAAAAACATACTTGAAGGTTGTTATCAATGTCATATGTTGATTAAAGAGGTGTTCGCATCAAAGGCCACCAAAGTGGCTGCCTCCCAAGGACACCCATCAGTCCAACGCATAGACAATCCCGAGTTAACAACTAGATTTGTGATGGCATGATCCACTTATTACATTCTCTTTTACTGAAATGAAAAAGATCAAAACCAACACCAAAACACAGCTGTTTTTTATAAAAAAAAAAAATACAAAAACAAAAAAACTAGAACACCGGCCTCCATTGCTTCAACACTCTATCCCGTCTCCATGTATGTTGAATCAGATCAACCTCTCTTGGCTTATTTACAGCATCCAATGCACTCATATTCAATAGTCCTATGCTCGATAAAGTGGAAAATATGTTAGAACTTAGAAAACAAATACAGAAGTGTGTTTAATATTACAGTTGCCAAATTAAAATCAACAGGCTGTTGATTTTAATTTGACAAACAACATCTTTTGGCAAAAGGCTCAGATTATAATAATAAATAAACACTAGAGCCGATATTAGATCAATGTGAACTACGTTAATTATGAGTGAGCCTCCAAGAATCATGCTAGTAAAGAATAATCACCACTTTCAATTATTATCATACATATATGCTTATTTAATGCTATGCAGAAGAATGACAACCAACAATATTTACTGAAATATTTGAAGACCAGCACGTACATGCAGTTGAGTTTCAAGTAAAGATCAATATCATATAATTAATCATCACATAAACGACTATGGAAAAAAAATACCTTACTATTGATGAAGGTAAAGTCTGTCGTTGATGGAGATATTAAGTAATGATCAATATTAATTTGAGAGGAGAAACGTATTATTGTAAAAGAGGAGAGAGAATATAATATGGCAGTTTTTTTAGGGTTATTATATGAAGATTTATTTAATGATCTAATCTAATCTTAACCTCACATTTTAGATCCAACGGTTGAAATTAATAGTTCCTTAGTTCTTATTGAAAGGGGTAGTTCTCAATGGATACATTTTCTATATATATATATATATATAAATGAAAATTGGAACCAACGACCAACTATCCAAGTAAAAGATCTATACACTTTGTATACTAGTGGCAGTGATGCGCGCGTTGCGTGCAATGAAAAGAATTGGTTGATTTTATATGATTTACTTCATATTCAAATTATACTATACGTAATTTTTATATATTGGGGCTCAGAGCTATTGACAAAATTCATAAATGAACAATTGATTTTACAAGGCGTAAAAAAAACTGATAAAGTTGATATAAGACTTTAACTAAGAAAAGAAAATTGTGTTCTCTAAATATGAATCATAGCTTGAACCTCATGTGTAGATGTTCTGCACCAAAATCAAAGTGAAAAAATGAGTAAAAGATATGGTGGTTATTTGATAAAAGCAAGCAGAATATAAAAGAAAACAAGCAATAAACAGAGTAATTATAACAAAAATAAGAAGGGTCCACATAAATATGATCCACGTAAATATGAAAGATTATGACTTGTTTTTCACTTGAAACTACAACATCGGTGATGACAGCCATCTCGCAAGCATATGGCTCATCAGCCATCTCGTAAGCATATGACATTAATGTTGATATGCACATGGGAGGGTGAGAAATACTCTAGTCGTTTACATGAACATCCATAAAACCACACCGAATCTACATCAAACTTCACCAGGGAAATGAATGAAAACATGACTCACGAACAAATCAATATCATGTTCTCAATGAGAAAGCATAAAATTATCAATAGATTCAATACCATAACCACCTATTTTCTACACCAACAAGCCTGTAAAGAATATGGGGGTCTAAAGGGGTTTCCAGAAATGCAAATATGGAGATTCGGCATAATTATAGAGGGTTTTTCGCATTTTGGACCCCGAATTTTAGGGGTATTTACATTCTGAACCCTTGGTTTTCAACTTTAACATTTTGGACCCTAAAATTTGTAGGCTGAATAAAAAAGGACCTTAAAGTTTGTGGATTGAAGAAAAATGCCCCTGTCTCATTTTTTATTTTCCTCCCATGTTTGAATTTATTTCCCGATTGACGTCAAACTTTAAGTCTATGGTTAAAACTGTTGAGATATCTATTTTAGTTTCTTTTGTTTTTGGGCTTGTTTTGTCTTTGCTTGGCCCAGTTCTTTTTTTTTTCTCTTTCTTTTTTCGTTCTTGGGTTTTTATAAAAGGGGGTTTTTCCTCCTTTGTTTAGATATCAAGGACATTACTTTCTTTCCTTGTATCAGAGCCCTTGTTCTGGGTTTCTTCTTCTCTTGAGTAAAAGCTAGGTCAAATTCTCTTGTACTTCATCTTCTATCGATCATCTTTGAAGAAAATTCACATGGTATCAGAGCGAAGGTTGCTCTTGCAGATCGCTCATTCTACCATAATCGTTTCTCCTTCCTCTTCTTCCCCATCTTCTCTTCTCAATTTCGATGGCGGAATCTAAAATTTCAAATCCCTTTGTTCTCGATCCCTCGGACCCCCTTTATATTCATCCATCTGACCATCCGGGTCAATCACTTGTCTCAGAACCCTTCAACGGAGATGAATTTGAGAATTGGAGGAGATCGGCGACTATAGTGCTCTCTGCCAAGAACAAATTGGCTCTCGTCGATGGCACTTACCAGCAACCCTCTGCAGATTCTCCGAAATTCCCTTTTTGGAAGAGGTGCCAAGATATGGTCATTTCTTGGCTCCTCAATTCTCTGCATAAAGACATCCGAGAGAGTGTACTGTATTCGGAGACTCCAAGTTTGCTTTGGCAAGAACTGATCGAACGCTACGGGCAGTCCAACAAAGCGAAATTGTTTCAACTTCAACAATCAGTTAGTTCGATCGCACAAGACAATCTTGACGTCTCAAGCTACTTCAACAAATGCAAGAAAATATGGGATGAGGTCTCCCTGGTGGCAGCTCTTCCTCAGTGTGGATGTGGAAAGTGTTCGTGTGATACAAAGATTAATGTCTCTCTCCAAAAATATGCAGAGGAGCAGAGAATAATACAATTTCTGATGGGTTTAAACGAATCATATACCACATTCAGGGGAAACATTCTTATTATGTCGCCCTTTCCGAATCTTAGCCAAGTCTATGCAATGGCTCTCCAGGAAGACGACAAAGGCAAGTTAGACATGCAACAAATTTCGTATCAGAAAGTGTTGCCTTTCAGTCTTCTCAAAGAAATCAAGAAACCAAGAAAAATACAGTCATTTGCGCCTATTGTAAGAAACCAGGTCACCCGGTCGAAAAATGTTTCAAGATAGTTGGATATCCTAGCAGAAACGAACGAGGGGGTCAGACGGGAAGAGGAAGAGGAAGAGGGAGGAATCCAGGGGGAGGCAGATATGCGCAATCCGCGCAAACGACGCAACAGACACCAACCCTTGACCCACCTGCTTTTACTCTTCCCGGGATGGATGTAGATCAAACCAAACAAATGCTGAAGTTCATGAGTGATCTTCACAATGGATCCAAGAAAGAGGTATCGGGAGAAGAAAGCGAATTAAGTTCCACCTACATGGCAGGTATCTCTTCTATTGCTCCTGATAATTTGTGTCTTGTTTCGGTTTTAGACAATCAGACTTGGATCATTGATTCTGGGGCCTCTGATCATATGGTGTCTGATTCAACATATCTGTACAATACCAGAGTCCTGTCTAAACCTATATCAATTACCCTGCCAAATAAACACAAGGTCCAGGTCACTCAATATGGAGATTATAAACTCAACAATAACCTTGTTCTTAAGCATGTTCTTTATGTTCCTCACTTTAGTTTTAATATGATCTCAGCAAAGAAACTTAGTCAACAACTAAAATGTAGTGTTGTTTTTACCACTGAAACATGCACGTTGCAGGGCTCTTCTCTGAGGAGGCCTCTGGTTCTTGGTAAATCTGCTTGCGGCCTTTACATTCTTGACCAGACTGACAAAGAAATTTTTGAAGAAGATAAAAACACTCAACCACACAACAAAGTAGAAGAGAATAAGCCTTGTAATAGCTTTTTGAGTACATATCTAGACGATCAAAGATGTAAGGAGTGTGATTTGTGGCACAAGCGTTTAGGTCATGTATCTCTAAACAAACTCAAGTTCTTGGACATTGTTGACTGTACTCATAATATAGATCATAATAAAACTGTTGTGTGTGATATGTGTCATAAAGCTAAGCAACATAGGCTGCCTTTTCCCCGTAGCAAGATTTCTAGCAAGAACCCCTTTGATTTAATCCATGTGGATGTGTGGGGGCCTTATTCAGTAAAAACATATGGTGGACATAGGTATTTCCTAACAATTGTTGATGATTTCTCACGTAGTACATGGACACATCTTATGGTTACTAAGGATGAGGCTTTTTCTATTTTGAAATCTTTTGTCTTAATGATCAAGACTCAATTTGACAAGAGAATTAAATCCATTCGTTCTGACAATGCTCTTGAACTAGGACTAAATCACAAGGCCAGGGATTTCTTTAGTAATAATGGAATCCTTCATCAAACTAGTTGTGTCCAAACACCCCAGCAGAATGGGGTGGTAGAAAGAAAACATAAACATTTATTGGAAGTGAGTCGAGCCCTGCTTTATCAGTCAAATTTACCAATTAAATACTTGGGAGATTGCTTGATGACAGCAACATATTTAATTAACAGAATGTCATCTGCTATTCTTGAAAATAAGACTCCTTTCGAGCTTCTACATGGCAAGAAACCTGTTTTCAACAATTTAAAAACTTTTGGTTGCTTGTGTTATGCTTCTACCCTTAAACAGGGAAGATCGAAATTTCAACCAAGAGCCACACCATGTGTTTTCCTTGGCTACCCCATGGGCAAAAAGGCTTATAAGCTGATGTCTCTAGATTCAGAGCAATTCTTTGTATCTAGAGATGTCAAATTTCATGAGGATATTTTTCCTTTCCTCCCTAAGTATCAATCTTCTCATTTTTTGCCCTCAACTGATAAAGAAACATGCAATTCAAAAGCGATTTTTCATCAAGAGTCTCATGACAATACCTATGAGACTCCTGACACAGACTCACAAAGACTCCACATTAATCATGAATCCTTGAGAGGTAACCATTGCTGAGACAGAAACCTCTCTTAGTAACCAAACACCATTGTTGTTCCTCTCGGAAGGTCCTCTAGGACTCACTGACCTCCTCATATTTAGCAGACTATTCTCGCCTCTTCTATCAATCAACGATCCAACGATTTATGTCTAGCTACAATCACAAATCTGTCTGTTCACACAAATTCTTCTGTTTGTTTTACCTCCCTTGATGATGATAGTAAGTCACTATTAGAACACCTTAATTATAATGAACCCACCTCATATGTTGAAGCCTCCAAACATCCTGGATGGCTACAAGCCATGCAAGATGAATTTCAAGCCTTACTTCTTAATAACACTTGGGAAGTGGTGTCTTTACCTCATGGAAAGAAACCTATAGGATGCAGGTGGGTCTACAAAGTAAAACATAGGGCTGATGGGACTGTGGAGAGACTTAAGGCTAGATTGGTTGTCCAAGGTTTTACCCAAAAAGAGGGAATTGACTTTACTGAAACTTTTTCCCCAGTTGTCAAAATGACCACTATCAGATCTTTAATGGCTGTGGCTGTGAAAAAAGGGTGGTTTTTGCACCAACTTGATGTTAACAATGCCTTTTTGCATGGTGACTTACACGAGGATATATATATGAGGATCCCACAAGGATTAATCACTGATGTTCCAAATGCAGTTTGCAAGTTAAATAAATCCTTATATGGCCTAAAGCAAGCCTCTAGACAATGGTATGTCAAGCTTGCAGAAACTTTGTACACTAAAGGGTATCATCATTCTGAAAATGATTATTCTTTATTCTGGAAGAAAAGTGGTTCTCTTGTTGTATTTCTTGCAGTATATGTTGATGATATTTTATTGACTGGAAACGATGAAATTGAAATTAGGGATATCAAGTTTTTCTTAGATAAGATTTTCAAAGGTAAAGGATTTGGGACATGTCAGTTATTTTTTGGGGATAGAGGTCCTCAAAACTCCAGAGGGTCTACTGTTGACTCAGCACAAATTCACAAGAGACCTCATACATGAGTTTGGATGTGAGTTTTCTACACCAGTTGTCACTCCCTTGGAGTTAAACTCCAAACTCATGCCGGACGATGGAGATCTCTTTGATGACCCAACTATGTATAGAAAATTGGTGGGAAAACTGAATTTTTTATCTAACACCAGGCCTGACATTACTTTTGCTGTACAACACCTTAGTCAGTTTATGCAGGCTCCAAGGATTCCTCACTACCAGGCAGGATTACATGTCATCAAGTACTTAAAGGGAAGTCCTTCACTTGATATTTTACTTAGTAACGATCCAAAATGTGAGCTTATATCATATTGTGACTCAGACTGGGCATCTTGTGTGCATTCTCGCAGGTCCGTGAGTGGTTTTTTGGTCTTCTTGGGCAATACCTTGATTTCATGGAAATCAAAGAAGCAGCAAGCCGTCAGCCTTTCCTCGGCAGAAGCAGAATACAGAAGCATGAGGAGATTGGTGGTAGAGCTAGCATGGCTTAGTAGACTTCTTCATGAGCTTACCATTACAAACATAGTTCCTATCCCTGTCAAATGTGATAATCAAGCTGCCATATATATAGCTAAAAATCCTATTTATCACGATAGAACCAAACATATAGAGTTGGATTGTCATTTTGTTAGGGCGAAACTCATGGAAGGTCTGGTGTCGCTTTCTTATGTTCCCACCAAGATCCAACTTGCAGATCTCCTTACCAAGCCTCTCACAGGGATACAACATAGATTTTTACTATCCAAATTGGGGGTTTCATCACCTCCAATTTGAGGGGGGGTGTTGAGATATCTATTTTAGTTTCTTTTGTTTTTGGGCTTGTTTTGTCTTTGCTTGGCCCAGTTCTTTTTTTTTTCTCTTTCTTTTTTCGTTCTTGGGTTTTTATAAAAGGGGGTTTTTCCTCCTTTGTTTAGATATCAAGGACATTACTTTCTTTCCTTGTATCAGAGCCCTTGTTCTGGGTTTCTTCTTCTCTTGAGTAAAAGCTAGGTCAAATTCTCTTGTACTTCATCTTCTATCGATCATCTTTGAAGAAAATTCACAAAAACTAATATTGAAGCTATAATACACCTCTCTTATTCGTGTCGAGGCTACTTAGACCCCTGAGTACATGGTTTTAAGTAACTCCAACATGAATAAAAGAGGTTTATTATAACTTTAATATCAGTTTTAACCTTAGTCTTGAAGTTTGATGCCAATCGGGAGAGAAATTTAAACATGGAAAGAAAAAGAAAAACGGGAAACGAGCTTTTTTTTCACCTCACAAACTTTAGGGTCCTTTTTTTCAGCCTACAAACTTTAGGGTTCAAAAAGTTAAAGTTGAAAACTAAAGGTTCAGAATGTAAATACCCCTAAAATTCGGGGTCCAAAATGCCAAAAACCCTAATTATAGATACCAAAAAAACGGGGAGGTGGTAGATGGGGCAGAACACAATTTTTTGCTCATGAAAACACCAAATGTTGCCACTTAAATTCTTTTCAAGTACAAAGAGCAATACTTAAATTTAGATCAGGAAAATTAAAAGATTAAAACAAACTGCTGCACCAAAGCATAAATTAAAATAAAACTTATGTTTAACTTACCAAAAAATGACTAACAGGTCCCTATAATTATGTCTGGGGACATTTCGATCTATTTTTTGGCGAACATAGTATTAATTGCAGTATTTATTACTTATTAGGGTTATGTATCTTTGACCAACCCTAAATACTAAGGCCTAAAATGATAGTTGACGTCAATTAAAACAATCTTAAATACAAAAATCATTGTTCCGCACATCTTTAGACTGGAAAATTGGTCGGAATGTCCATAATAAATAATTACTAGAAAGATAATGTCACCCCATAATAATTTGTCAAAATATAGGGCCCTTAAAATAATTACATCAAAATATGAATTGAAAATGTGCGTGCTTGATTTTCTGCTATAATTAAATAAGATTATCTTGAATGATTAACTTAAGCTCAGATTTCTCAAAAAGGGATAGAAGATAGAATGAACTTATTGTGGAAAATGAGAAAGAATAATAGTCATTCTCATTTTGCATGTGAGAGTTTGATGAGGGAGATAGAGAGATTAAAGAACAGAGTATAGTGTTTGATGGAGAAATAACTGAAACAATCATTCATAAAAATGAGAAAGAATAGTCAAGCAAAGCCACTAACCTAATTACTCATTTAATGTAATGTCAATTGATGAAACAAAGACTTGTGTTTTCTGAAACTTAATTACTCATTTAATGTATTTAATCTCATTTGTAATAGGATTTCTTTAATCCTGCACAACAGGGGCTCAATTACTGTGTATAATCTATAGCATTTTAGTTGGGCGGGTGGCTCAAGGAGTCATTTTGTATATTTTCATGGTCTATGTATATATCTAGACAGGGAGGGAGGGGGTTTGGCTTACTAATACAATCATGCAATTTATTCAAATGAACACAGTAATAGCATGGTGCCAAGGAGCACAAAATGATGCTTTGCCCAAACCAACACATCCACACTCCACAGCCCTTGGAGATCAGACTGAACAAATAGGTTAAAGTGTTAAACAACTACTATCTAGCCTACACTGAGGGTGACTTGCCATTGAATTCTCATGTAAGTAAGCTTGTAAGGCCTTTGACTTTAGTCCCCTCACCCTTGGATTCCAACATTCCTGCTGCAGATGTCCCCACTTCTTCAATACCTAACCACCTTTAACAACATAAATTCACTCAATTGAAATCAAACAGAGAATGTGGGACTGCATAGAAGCCTTTACCCATTGCATAGAAGCCTTTACCCATTTGTCCCACCAATCAAGCAGTTTGAAACAGGCAATAAGCATATGAAAGCAACAACATGGAGGGTTAGCTATAGAACACATCAATCTTGACAAGGAATAACAAACAGTTAGTAACAAATCTTTAATTTCACACCTTAAACAATCAAATTTGCAAAATTCACCAACTTTTGGTCTAAAATAGAATTGGCTTTAAGCTTTTACATTAATGGTCGTTGGTGCACTACTTTCATGCATTGACTCATTCGAGTACACTTAAGTGCCCATAGCCTTTGTATGGCAATTAAAAGTTCAGACAGAGCATGTGTATACTTAAATGCTTGGAGAAGAGCGGAGGACTCTATCGGTTGACGATACTGGAGCTGAGTTTTTTTCTTTCTACCTCATGCAAAGATACAGGTCTAAAGAACAGTTTATGATTATAATTTTTTCACAGCATCAAAGATATGAAGCTTTTGGAAACTGTAAGCCCTAAATTAATTCTATGATGTAAGGAACTTAACCATTTGGATTCCCATGTAAAAACCTATGTTACTTGGACTCGGATACGAGTGTCCGATATGGACATGGATACGGGTGTCGGACTCGGCTAACTTTGGGAAAATTTGTAAATTTCTATTGTAATTTGAAGTGTCGAGTGTCATACCCTTATCCGGATGTAGAAGGTCCGACACGAGTATGGCAAGGAAAATGAAGAGTCCGAGTAACATAGGTAAAAACAGTCATTCCAACAAAGACAATTTGAAAGTCAATCAAAGGAAAGAAAGAAAACTCATGTATCCATTCTTGGCCCTTGGGTGCAAATGTATAGTGTACCTGTCACTGATATCAACAAATCAACACAACAATGACTGCAAAGATTGTCAATGATCGTATCCAAGTATACATTTGAAAGCATTATAAAAAAAATTAGACCACACATACACTCAAATTCAAAGGAAAATTGCAGAGTTAAAACTGGAAAATACAGATACACCTCAAATTCAAAAGAGAATAACACAACCAATTACACATATTCAAAAAGAAAATTACACACTTTCTCAATGGATCAAACACTTACAGTAGTCTCCAATTGCCAATCATCATACCCAATTAGCCCTATGCCCCTATAACATTGAAATTGAGTAGTGAACAACAAATTAAACTGGAAATGAACAGAGACAAATAGATAAGGTAAAACTGAGAATTGAGTTTAACTTGACAGAAAAATGAGAAACTGCATGAAAAAGAGCTAAAAACTTCAATTTAACGTAATTAGAATGGGAGGGGGAGTATTAACATACATCAGTCCACATTGAAATTTGGCACAAATTGAAATAAGGTTTGTCTCAGAACCTGCTTCCAAGAAAGATTGATTGCCACTGAATTCTCGTGTAAGTAAGTTTGTTCGCACCAAGATTTGCCAACATGCACAACCCTTCCTTTTCTCGTTCATCCCCACAAAACAAAATGTTCTCCACAAACTGATTATCAATTCAATCTAATCATCTCATCCTATTGCAATCACTTCAAGATAACTTGCACACAAGCTCTATTGTGACCATGAAAATAACATATCAATCATACAAACCCGAAAAACAAAGAGAGGGAAAATGCTTAAACATGTACAAAGCCAAAGCTCTCTTAATGACAAAAATCACTCTATTATACTTGGATTTTAGCCTTTGATCATTGCAATCTGTAATTGCTTCGTAGACCTCCATTCACTGAAACAACCAAATTGAGTAAGAACAAGAGATCAAAACAGCAAATGCGCATTCAGAATTCAGAAATTACAAACTCACCCGAAAACAATCTAGGGTTTTATGGGTGGGACAAAAACTGATTGTCTTCTCGTTATATTGAATTGCAAAGACCAAGCAAGTGATTTGTTAGACTAATGTATTAAACTGCTTGGATGTAGAAAGGAGAGAGATAGACAGCATGGGTTTGTTCGGTTGTAATTTTTGTGGTTTTCTAGTAATGGTTGTCGGTGTCAGGAATGGGTATTAGGCTTGATTGAGGTAATCGGTTTGCATTGGGGTTTTCCTCAATTGCGGAAAGCGATAAATTATGTAAAGGAAAGCAATTAAACTAACCTAGACATGGAATTAAGGAAAGCAATAAAAGCATGACATCAAATTAAGCAACTAAAACAATTAATGGAAACTAGAATGAACAATGAAATTAAGACAAGAAATTATACCTCAAATGAACAATCTGCACTAATCTTCAATCTAGCTTTGCAATTTCCCCCTAACAAACAAAAAAGTCTTGATTGGATTACCAAGGATCCCCCAAATTCTCACTAGGAAGTAGAATTTGAATTCCTTGACCCTCCTCCCCACTAAAAGATGGATTTGATTGTGACTAACTCTAAAAAGCTTGGAAAACAAGCCAACGATGGCATTTGAAAGGAAAGAGAGAGAGAGAGAGAGAAAGCTTGTAAAACTTCAATGAGAATGCTTGAGAATTGAAATTGCAAGAAAACCTTGAAGAACAATGAAGAACAATTGAAAACTTTGAAGAACAATTAAAGAGAGATTAAAGCAAATAAAGGAAAGCAATAAATCTAATCTAATCTAATTCTACTCCTAAACTACCTAGGCTAATTATTATTTTTAGGTCTGAATTACATTGGGTATTTATAGAAGAAGGAGAACGAAACCCAAAACCCTAAAACTAACTCAAGAAAGCGCATCGCCTTAGATTTTCCATGAGAACTTCGAGTGACTCGGGCGAGTCAATAAGTGACTCGGGCGAGTCAGTGTTCTGTCCCGCACCTTGGCCTATGTCTTTGTTGCCCCAGAAGCCTAACTCGGGCGAGTCAGCAGATGACTCGGGCGAGTCACTGTCTTCAAACGCGCATAACTTCTTCATCCGAACTCCATTTTAGACCCGTAAGATATCGATGGAAAGCTCTCGGTGTGTACTTTAAGCTCCCAAAATTTCAAACCAATCGAAGTTGTAATGAAGGAGTTATGACCCAAAGAGTGAAGGCACACATATTTCAAACCTTTGAGTCTGTACCGTTCCCCTGTTTTGTGCCAATCTTGACATGGAATTTCCGGCTTCGGTTTTGCCTCGGCTCTCGGCTCGGGTTGACTTGGTTTGACTCGGTAAATCGCTCGGGATTCCCTAAAAACCTTCAATTAAGCTCAAACTTCTTCTAACTCCTTATTTTCCTACAAAACACCAAATCACTATATCTAATATATACAAAGGGCTAAAATAAACACAAACACCCTATAAAGGAGATAAAAATTCGGCTCGGAACGAGACCGAACACCACTCCAACACAAGGGTTTGCTCGCCCCGAACAAACTAAAAACAAAGAAAAAGTCTAGAAAAAGAAAACTAAAACCCTAACTCACTTTCGCAGGAATCGCAGATGCATTTGGCACATGCATCAAGCCCTTTAAACCCCCCAATAGCCCGGGTGGACGAGGTAGGTCTCGTGAGGGTTTATAGCAACTATACCCACAAAAGCCCAAGAAAAAGAAGAGAGGGAAAGTGAAAAACAAAACAAGTTCGAAAAGAAAGAAAGGAAAAACTGCTCGTTTCAAGAATCAAGATGTTTTAATCAAGAAAACAATATTAATCCTCTAAAAGGAACCGTTATGAGCACCTCACATACACCTAACCCAAACAACTGCCAATCTTAGGGGTTTTCGATCCGTTACACCTCATGTAAAGCTAAATTCCATTTGCGTAAAAGTTTTAGAAAGTTCTAACTGATTCCAAACGACCCCAAAGACTCACGCCCGAGCTTAAAACAAACGAACAACAGAAAATAAACAAGGAGTTGTCCTCCCCCGCATTTGGTCGCCCTTGGCTTGGTGAGGGTCGCAGGTGATGTAAGGAAAGACCCCTCACTTTATTAACACTTCAAACTTTCTTTTTGGGTTGGATATTCTCAACAAAATTTTCTTTCTTTTTTTACTTTTTAATGGTCGGTATTAGCCTTATTTTCGGGACTCCCAACACAGTCTTTTCCATTCAACTCTTCGTCGCGAACGATATAGAAGGAAGTTTAAGGGGTAATAGCGCCATACCGCTAATACCGGGCCCGTGTAGGTTGGCTAAGTGTATGGTGGTTGATGTCGTAAAGCCGACACGCCCCACTTAATCATTTTATTTAACTTTGCTTCCATTTTTCTTTCTTTTGCTTTTGCTTTTTCTCTTTTTTTTTCTTTTTCTTTTTGGAAAACAAGCTCGAGTACGAATCCCTAGAGTCCCCTAGTTTCAATCAAAACATAAAAAGAAAGAAATGGGATCTCACTATACACTCAATGAAAGGAATCTAGTTAAGGTAAGTCATGGCAATCGCTCAAGAAAGGGTCGAAAATGTTCAAACCAGTTTCTTTTAAAGAAGATTAAGAACGGTTTCCTAATTTTGACAACGAAATCCAAGAAACAAAGCAAAAACAAAACAAAACGAAAACAAAAACTTTTAAGGTTTTTCACTCCCTTTTTTCTCCTTTTTCATACAAACATTCTTTTTCAAACTTTTTGGACACAAACTAAGCAAAACAAAAATAAAAGACTCAAAAACTAAGTGGTCTACCCATGACAAATGGAAAATAATACCCCCACTCCAACACAAGACATCACAATGTCCCCATTGTGAGAAGAAGGGTGTCAAAAGATAGGTAAAAACATAAGAAAAGCACACAAAACAAATAACACATGAAAAGCGGTGGCGACCCGAGCCCACACGGCTCCAACAACAAAATATATCGAACAATCGCACTCAAGGGGTTCGCCACCAAAAAGGAGAAATCAAGCATGTGACATGGATCAATGATATATTCACATAAAGAGAGGGTGGAAAGAGGTTACCTTAAAATCTTCAATAAAAGCAACTCCATCCACGATCCAAAGAACATCACACAATAGGTTAGAGATAAACAAGATAAGCATACTACGTCTGATGGTTCACATACAAGATCAAAAGGAAAAACAAACTATACAAGACACTAGGGACAAATGAACTAAAGAAAACAAACTAAAATATTTACAAAACGATTCTCACTCTTTTTTTCTTTTCTTAGACTTGAAAATCGGAATGCACACTACCCTCCCACTCCCACACAAAGAGGTTGTCATGTCCTCAAATGGAAACAGAAGTAAGGTACGCAAGCACTCCAAAAAGGAAAGAAAAAGACACACTAAAAAAGAAAATAAATGAACAAAAGAAAGACAACTCACTAATTATACAAGAAAGGTGAGGAAGGATATTATCTGGAAGGCGTCTTATCAAGAAATTCACTCCTTCTCACCTCAAGATATCAGGCTTCAAGTCAGAACCATTCAACGCTCGAAGTAACAAGTCATGCATCCGTGAATGCATCTCAGAATGGTGGTGGTAAGAGCACGCTCGCAAAAGCACATCAACAAACATTAGTGTCCTTAACAGTTTATCGAATGCCTTAGAAAAGTTAAAGAAATGATGAAATACAGGAATGCACACAACTTTTCTAGGCACGGTGAAATGAGACATGACGAATGGATCCTCCCATTGACTCGTAAATGGGGATTGGGTATACAAATCAACGGAAGGAGGGAATACAACACATTCCTTAACCTCTTCATGCAACGACTTGGATGCAAACAACGACTCATAAAGCATGTCACCATCAAAAATATCATTGTCACAAACCAAATTCAAACACTTAGGATCAATCCCCATAGACTCAAGTTCATCAACACAAGATTTCACATCAATGGATGCACATAAAAGGGTAGCTAATGCCTCACTAATGCAATGATTCTCAATGAAAGTGAATAAATCGGTTTCAAGCACACATTCAATCACAAAAGATTCAATTTCACTCTCAACAAAATCATGCTCAATTACATCACAAGCATCACGACATTCAAATAACGCACCCTTTTCTTCACATACAAGCATGGACAACGGTGTGGACAATGGTTCATCATCAAGCATATTTTCATCAAGTTCTACATCATCACACACAGAATCAACAATGTTCTCATGCTCACTAGGTGGAGCTAGAGCTAAGGACTCGCTAATCCTCCATACAAAACTATGTCCATTACCGTAGTCATCATCATAATCATAATCATACACAGAAGAATTATCATGCATTTCAGGACTCACAGACGATGAATGACCTTTTTCAACGTTCAAATCAACCAATTGTGCAAGATAAGTTTCTACCCTAGGTTTAAGCACGTGTTCAAATTCTTGCTTGCATTCATTCATCCTATCTTGTAAATCATTTGATTCAGCACCAAGTTTATCTAGTCTAATGTCCATACAAGATTCGGAAGCATGAGACGGAGATTCACAATGCACACACAAACGACGAGACTCAACAACATCACATGGAGAAAGATCATAACGTTTCTCATAGTGCAATTGAGCATGAAGAGCACACGGATTACCAAAATAAGAACCCGATGAATAAAAAGTCTCCTCAAATTGACGAGTATCCGTGTACAACCAATTGAATAATTCCCAAGCCCAATACTCATTTTCAACATTGAAATCAACGTAATTCAGAAGAGAACAGGTCTCGAAGTTCAATCCCTCATTAATAACAACTAACACTTCCCAATTAGAATAAATATAACCATGAGGGGCCCAATAAACAAGATAATCATTTAATCTATCACGATAATCACAAAATAATTCTTGCTCATTTTGAGAGAAGCTAAAACATGCCATCTCTTTTTTTTCTATTTTTCTTTTTCTATTTTTTTTTCTATATATTTTTTTTCTCTTTTTTTTTATTCAATTTTTTTGACTACATTTTTCTAACTTAATCAAGAAAGCAATTAAACTATTTACATACAAACCAATCACCTAATCTACAAAATAACGCCATCCTTGGCAACGGCGCCATTGTTCGGTTGTAATTTTTGCGTTTTTATAAGTTAGGGTTGTCGGTCCACAGGGATGGATGTTAGGCTTGATTAAGGTAATCGGTTTGCGTAAGGGAGTTTTCTCAATGCGGAAAGCTATAAATAATGTAAATTAAGCAATAAACTAACCTAGACATGATAATAATCACGGAAGCAATAAAAAATGAAAGCAATTAAGAATAAGAAATAAGAAAGCAATAAAAAGCAATGTAATAGAAAGCAATAAAACTAATAATGAAATTAGGCACAAGAGATTATACCTTTGATGATCTAAACTTCAAATCTTCAATCTACCTTTGCAATTTCCCCCGAACAAACAAGAAATTGTGGATTGGATTACCAAGGATCCCCCAAATTCTCACTAGGAAGTAGAATTGGAATTCCTTGACCCTCCTCCCCACTAAAAGATGGATTTGATTGTGACTAACTCTAAAAAGCTTGGAAAACAAGTCAACGATGGCATTTGAAAGGAAAGAGAGAGAGAGAGAGAGAGAGAGAGAGAGAGAGAGAGAGAGCTTGTAAAACTTCAATGAGAATGCTTGAGAATTGAAATTGCAAGAAAACCTTGAAGAATAATGAAGAACAATTGAAAACTTTGAAGAACAATTAAAGAGAGATTAAAGCAAATAAAGGAAAGCAATAAATCTAATCTAATCTAATTCTACTCCTAAACTACCTAGGCTAATTATTATTTTTAGGTCTGAATTACATTGGGTACTTATAGAAGAAGGAGAACGAAACCCAAAACCCTAAAACTAACTCAGCAAAACGCGCATCGGCTTCGCAGATTTCCGCAGAACTTCGGTGACTCGGGCGAGTCAATAAGTGACTCGGGCGAGTCAGTGTTCTGTCCCGCTCCTTGGCCTATGTCTTTGTTGCCCCAGAAGCCTGACTCGGGCGAGTCAGCAGATGACTCGGGCGAGTCACTGTTCTGGGCAGCTTTTCCCTGTCGACTTCAAACGCACATAACTTTTTCATCCGAACTCTGTTTTAGACCCGTAAGATATTGATGGAAAGCTCTCGGTGTGTACTTTAAGCTCCCAAAGTTTCAGATCAATCGGAGTTGTAACGAAGGAGTTATGACACAAAGAGTGAAGACACACGTATTTCAAACCTTTGAGTCTGTACAGTTCCCCTGTTTTGCGTCAATCTTGACATGGAATTTCCGGCTTCGGTTTCGCCTCAGCTCTCGTCTCGGGTGACTTAGTTCTCGGCTCGGGTTGACTTGGTTTGACTCGGGAAATCGCTCGGAATTCCCTAAAAACCTTCAATTAAGCTCAAACTTCTTCTAACTCCTTATTTTCCTACAAAACACCAAATCACTATATCTAATATATACAAAGGGCTAAAATAAACACAAACACCCTATAAAGGAGATAAAATTCGGCTCGAAACGAGACCGAACAGGGTTAATTCCAAGAACGGACGTACGGCGGCAACAAAACATCAAACCAACAAACACGTCACAAGAATAGAAAACAGAAACCATGTAACTTGAATTTTTGGACCAAAATGCCCCCAAAATATTGTTCATTAGAACAGTAACAAAATTATTGTTCAAATGAATAGTATCAAATGGTTTTGGAGTTTTTCACATTTAGGGTATAGTGATTTAGTGCTGTTTTTGTTAAAAAATAGCATTCTATTCACTATTGTATCTTTAATCTTCTTCACAGCTTCATCCTTTGAATGAAGAGTTAAGCTTTCTGCCAAAAAAAAATATATATGAAAATTGGATTTTAATAATCTAGACTTTTACGAATTGGACAACAATAATCCCTACTATCAATTTGGATTCTGGTGGTCCAAAAAAAATAAAATTGGATTGTAGTGGTACCGAACCACCTCCACATTCTTTTCATTTTTTCATCCCTAACCCATATTGTTTTTGTTTTTTTCGTTCCTGACACCAAAAAGGTAATGAATTGTAGTTACTAAAACAAAATTTAAATTATTTTTTGAGACTCTGAACAATTATTATGATTTTTTAAAAGGAATAAAAGTGAAAAGTCGTTAAAAACATTGTAAAAACAAATTGAAAAAAAATGGGAGAAATGTCGTAAATTCATTGAAAATCATGGTAAAGTGTTATACTAAGTTTTGAATCAAATGCAACTCAAAATCTATGATATTTAGGGTATACTCTAGATGATGTCCACTACAATCCAATTTTTTTATTTGGACCACCAGAATCCAAATTGAAAGTATGGATTATTATTGTCCAATTTGTAAAAGTCGGGATTACTAGAATCCAATTTTCATATATATATATATATATATATATATATATATATATATATATATATATATATATATATATATATATATATATATGGGAATGGATAGGGTGAGATGAGAGGTTTGGTGAGAATGTGAGAAGGAGACATATTAGCCATTGGATTATAGATCAAAGGCTATAATTAAATCACCATTTCTCTTTTATTTACAAGCCCCTCACGTGAACTTTAGTCAGCCAAAAAAAAAAAGAAAATTGTGATGATCATAATTGAACATAGGGAATTGTCACGCATGGGAATAGAGGGCTGTTGTTCGTGGGTTTGAAGCTTCAGTTATCAAAGGAGGTTGGTTAACTAAGTAGAGAAAAGATGGGAGACAAACGGTCATAGTTGGAAAAACGAAGGGAGACAAACGAACGGAGTTAGGGTTCTGCATTTTGAGAGAGTTTAGGATTTCGAACGGTGAAAAAGAGGTGGAATGAGGGCGATCGACGATGAATTCTGCGGCGACGACGATGGATTTCGACGGGAAAGATGTTCATGAGACGGGGTCGAAACTTCAATCAAGGATGGTGAAAATTTCCGGTAAAAGATGGGTGCCAAAAAAATCGAAGAGATAGTTTCCATAAGTGAAAATCATGCGTTGATTGGTTTTGATCATGGCTGGATGATTTTGTGGTGTGGGTTTATAGAAGAAGAGGTAAACAATTCTTCTGGGAAAGTTATTGAACGACATGATTGCTTCTTGTCAAAATTTAATGGAAGATTCAGAATATCAACGTTTTTTTATCATGGTTGGATGAATTTCGAAGATTCAGATTATGATCGTGTGTAATAGTGTGTTGATTTCAATGTAATTAGAATTGGTTGTGTTCTATTTGATGTAATCACAATGTGATAGGGATCAATGTAATGTTTGTTAGAGTTATACACGATGTTCATCCGGTAAAATCTTGTTGCTCATGATTATGTGTCTTCATGTTCATCTGATTGTTACATGTTGTGCATTTGCCGCCATAGTGTTCACGATGTGTTGTTCATGATTTTGTATCTTCATGTTCATGATTATGTGTCTTCATATTCATCTGGGATGATTGTGATGTTTGTTTGAGTTATACATAATGTTCGTCCGGTATAATGTTATTGTCCATGACTATCCGTCTTCATGTTCATCTGCGTCTTCATGTTCATCTGGGTATCATTATTAGATATCCCTTTTTAAGTAACATGATCATAAAGCGATGACCATTTGTTGAATATGTGATAATCATCTTGCTTGAACACGATGTCCATGTAAGTGCAGAAAAATGATGATCGTCAAATTGGTGGTCATCACTTTTATTGTCTTCTCTGGATTGTGTGTGCATTGTACCAAAGTGGTTGAGGTCATTTTGTGTATGTTATGATGTTCATTATTGGATTTATTTTTTAAATTAACACGAGTGTCAGCATTGAACATTTGTTGATTGGTTGATGATCATATCGGTTGAACATTTGTTGATTGGTTGATGATCATTAGTGGATTCATTAGTGGATTGTATTCATTTCATTATCATTAGTGGATTCATTTAGTTATGTTTAATTAACATGAGTAGCAAAGTGGTGGGGGTCATTTCATTATCATTAGTGGATTCATTTAGGTGTTTGGTCTATGTTCATCTTGCTTGGACACGATGTCCATATATACGAATCTTGATGATCATCCATTTTGTGTGTGAATTGTATCAAAGTGGTGGGGGTCATTTTGTGTATGTTATGATGTTCATTATTGGATTTATCTTTTGAATTAACACAAGTACCAAGTGTTGAACATTTGTTGATTGGTTGATGATCATATTGGTTTGACACGATCTCCATATACGCAGCCACACGTTTTATCATCCAAATGGTGATCATTAGTGGATTCATTAGTGGATTGTATTGAATTCGTTATCATTAGTGGATTCATGTATTTATGTTTAATTAACATGAGTAGCAAGTGACGAGCATTCTAGTTGCTTCTTCAATGTTCATCTTGCTTGGACATGATGTCCATATAGATGAACCTTGATGTCCATATAGTGGATTGTATTGAATTCGTTATCATTAGTGGATTCATTTATTTATGTTTAATTAACATAAGTAGCAAGTGATGAGCATCCTAGTTGTTTTTTCAATGTTCATCTTGCTTGGACATGATGTCCATATAGACAAAACCTCGATGATCATCCATTTTGGTAGTCATGTTTGATGTCCTTATACGTACGGAAAGGTTCGTCATCCAATTGATTATCATTACTTGTTGTCCTATCTAGGTTCTACATTGCATATGCATATGCATTGTATTGAATTCTATTGATTTGGTGATGATTAGTGGAGTTATGTATTTTCTTTTTTGAATTATCATTAGCAACAAGTGATGAGCATTTTGATGTTTGTTCAATGTTCATCTTGGGTGCGCCCTATGTTCATATAAACGCAACTTGATGATCATTCAATGTTCAATGGATGTCCATTTTGCATAATAAAAGTGTTCAAGCAATGATCATAGAATGATCAGTTAATAATGAAACACTTTGATGATAATTTGCTTACTGAGAATAACATTCATCCCTAACATTTGAAGTCATTAGTAATACGATCAAAAGCATCACTATTAGTCTTAACGTTAAGCAAAAATTCAACAACTTCCTACTATAGTTTCCAAATATCAACCTAACAAGCATAGCGTCGATATAAGTCTAAACGTCAACCGAACGACAACCAAAATATGTTCAAGTCTACCCACTATCGTATCTAAGCAAACACTCCATCCCAGTAACAAAATGTGTTTGACACAATCAAACTACATGCGCGGGAAGCTCTTTCTTTCAGTCCTAGTGGATGTCTTTGGTGTACACATCTTGCTTTAAATTGTTATCTTCGTACATGACAATGTCATGGCAGTTACACTTCATTAGTGACACAAGCCGGTCATCCTGACAAAGAAAGTTTTGATGGGAATCAAGATAGCGAGATTAACAGGTATAATGAACATCATCATATACCCGAATGAACATCAATTTATATGGAAAAAAGCATTGTACATGAATCCAACTTCGCAACATTATTTCGATAATTAACTTACATCATCCTCTATCATTCTGCATTCCCAGTTATTTGGGTCGAACAAGGTCTCCATATGTCTCATGCAGTAAACCCCATTGTCTTTTTGTGTCTTTCAAAGATCGCTAGTGCATCTTCAAATGCATGCGAGCAGCCTTCGAAAGAAAAAATAACTTATATTAGAGTATAACAAAATGGACATCCTTATAAAATAAAATGTTTATTATGGTCTATCCCAATGGGCATTACATTTATTATGCCTCATTTGAACATACCCACAAAATGAGCATTACATTAACGTTTGCATAACGATTGGAGATGAACATTACGTATGTCAGAAATGTATACCATCAAATAACCTCATGTACATGTCAACCAACAAACTCATATTCATCACACATTGTTTTTTATTGGACATCATCTTCACATATGATGCGCAACAGATCCTAAAATTTGGGCATTAAGTGTATATATTTTAATGAACATTACGTATATCCAGTATGCACACCATTAACTACCCTAATGTACAAAGTATATCCAGTATGCAGATCATTTTACTACCCTAATGAACACTGACTAAACAAAATGTTAATGACACACGGATCATAAAAAGGATATCACGTTCACATACGATTCACACCACGTTAACCAAACTTGGTCATTGTCTGCATATATAAAGTACACCACCCAAATCTCATCATACCAGCTCAAATAGGTCATCACGTCCCAGATGGTCATAAGTAATACACATATGGTCATCACATGCCCATACCAATGACATTATGTATGACTATCATGGACGACGGCCTCACGGGCAACACATACCAAAACACTGAAAAAAAATGACATATTTCCACAAATTTCACACCACATTCAAGCCTACAATGGACACCATCAGTTTACAATACCATGTATGTTCAATCAACAAGACATCAATAAAACTCAACATGCCCTAACAAAGATGAACAGTTTCTATTTATGAAAAGGACTCAATTAACAGTTAAGAGGTTTAATTTGTTCGAATTTTTAGGGATTTTACCATAAAGGAACCAACTTTTACCACTAACCTTGACTAAAGTTTCGTCCCCGTTCAATGAATATCTTTCCCGCCGGCATCCATGGTAGTTGCCGCGGAATTTGTCAACGATCGCACTGATCCCCCGCTTCCTCACTGTCTGAAACCCTAATCTCAGAATCCTAACTTCCTTCGCTTCTCCCACTACAACCCTTTGTCTCCCTTCGTTTCTCCACCCAGTTAAGCAACACCATCTAATAACTGAAGCTACAAACCAAAGAACAACAACCCTCTATTCCCACGCGCGCGTGACAATTCCCTATGTTCAATTATGATCATCACATTTTCCTTTTTTTTTTGGATGACTAAAGCTCACGTGAGGGGATTATAAATAAAGGAGAAATGTTGATTTAATTATAGCTCTTGATCTATAATCCAATGGCTAATATGTCCCCTTCTCACATTCTCACCCAACCTCTCTTCTCACTCTATCCACTCCATATATATATATATATATATATATATATATATATATATATATATATATATAATTTTTTTTTTTAAAAAAAAAGGACATTCAAGTATTTATGAATAATTATTATTCAATGAGAGCTAATGAAGGTAAATGAAAAGTTAGCCAAAAGAAAACATAATTGTCATCTATTATAAAACTAAAAAGTTATAATATTTTTATGGGTTTGTATTGTTAATAAATGAAATAAATTATATCTTCAATCTCTTTCCCATATCACATTCCTTCTGAAAAAAGATGACTTAATGTATACTTTTTATTAAATCATTAAATTAGAATTTAAATTGATAAAATTCTTATGCAATATTAAGTTAATTTTTTTGTATTTTAAAAAAATATTATGAAATTATTTATACAATATTTTATATGTGTTCTTATAAATATATGCATTTTATAGTTTCAACAATATATGCATTTTAGGAAAGTGGACATAATTTTAGTACTTTCAACAATATATGCATTTTATTATTGTCCCGTGCAAAGCACGAGTCTAAAGACTAGTTTAGTATAGTTTTAGGTTGGGTTGGCTAATAGGTCAAGTCTTGTCGGGTTCGTATTCGTGTCGAACATAAACGGGTTGAAAATCCTCCAACCTGAACTTAACTCGTTTATTAAATTGGTTGAAAGTAACCTTTTACCGTTTAAATATTAAACTGGTTGACCTGATTTTTACCCGTTTAAGTAAATGGGTCCAAATCAGGTTACTCGTTTACCTGTGAGCTACTAACCTATTTATCCAAAAAGTGAAATATTTAGAGGTGGAAAGAGGCCCTTAATGGCCTAAATCAAAGTCACTGACAGTGAGAAACTGCACCACCAATAGTGAGAGTGGACAAATTGTAGAGATAGTTTACTGTATAGACTAAAGCTAATGAGGTAGATGAATACATTAATGGAGAAGAAAGTATTTATAAAGAGAAATTTGCCTTGGAAGTTAGAATTTTGGAGCTATGAAAATGGCAGTTAATTCTTCTTTCCTTTCTTTTGTATGTCAAGTGTCAAAGTAGAATAAAAATTGTGTTTAATTAGGGATGACAATGGGACGGATCGGGGACGGGGGAGTATATCCCAGTCCTCATCCCCGCTCCCAAAACTCGTCCCCATCCACATCCCCGTCCCCGCTTCGGGGAATGATTCTTGTCCTATCCCCATCCCCGCAGATTCCCCATCCCCAATGGGGATCCAACGTGGATTTTTTAAAGCTTTCCAAAATCTAACCAAATTTTAATCGGACCCGGCTTTTAACTTGTTCAAAATGCAACGTATTTAACTTGCTCAAACAATAATACATCAAAATCAAACAATAATACATCAACAAGTGTTATTCAGAAAAATATAATAATAAATCAACAATTGTTATTCGGAAAAAAAAATATGGAATTATGGAGGAGGGAAGCAAGTTTAGGTTAGGGTTTCTGACTTAAAATCTGAATATTACTTCTTTATCCTTGCTATTAATATATGTATTGAATTAGAATAAATGTTATTTGGTAATTTTAAAATTTTCGGGGACGGGGATTCGGGGATGGGGATGGGGATGGGGATGGGGGATTTTCCTCGACGGGGAAAATGGGGACGGAGATGGGAAAATTTTGTCCCCATCCTCGCCCTGTCCCCGAGCGGATTTTGTAAAATCGTCCCCGTCCCAATCCCCATCCCCAATGAGGGTGGGGGTTTTTCCCTAAAGCGGTGCGGGGCCCCAGTGGGTTCGGGGATTCCCCGCCTCATTATCATCCCATGTCTAATGGATGATTTGGTCTTTTATTTTGATCGTAAATTAGTTCTTCCCCCGAAATACCCTGATCCCCTCTCCAAAATAATAAATTATAACATTTTCAACATTTATTTCCTTAAACAAAAAAAAATTGAAAAAAGATTGAATTATAACATAAGTTGTTTTGGATTTTAACCTAATTATTAGTAAATAGGTTAATTGGGCATAGAGATTTGCGGATAAACCTGCTAACCCATTCACCAATTTAATTAAACGGGTTAGTAGGTTTTTTTCCGTGTCAAAAGATTTGAGATGAACCTAACCTATTTAATTAAACGGATTTATCATGTCAACCCATTTAACTAAATGAGTTGAAAATCCATACGGTTCAGATCGATAATCGTGTCGGGTCAACTTTTTCCATATCTAGTTTTAGGTCATGTTCTTTTATGCGATTGATATGGCGCTAAACTAGTGCGGTATGTTTAAATTGTGGAAAATGCGCTAAAATGTGGAATGATATTAAAAGGGAAATTGGATTTAAATAATTTAAACTTTGGGCCATAGTAGACTAAATAATCTGAACTTTGTCCCCCTTGGATTCTAGGAGCACGCCCCCAAGTTAAGTGAATAATAACTCGGTGGCGTGCTGACAGGACGGTGGAGAAAGTGTGTTGACTCTTTTAATTTGCCATGTCAGCTAAATTTATCCACCTCATCTTTCCTTTTTCTTTTTGCTCCCCTCCAACCCCTTTCTCTTTCTCCTCCCTCTCCTCTTCTTGCGATCTACTTTAGGCCATGGCTATTGGCTGGTTGAGAATTTAAGAGGGCGGTTGGTGGAGACAGAGGCGCGACTAGCTCGAATTAGGGTTAGAGAGGCTCAGCTCACTCGTCAGCTTTATGAAATGAAACGTTTCGTTTCTGTAATGGAGATTCTCTAGGCATATTTGAATCGGTGGTTAAATCAACAGCGTGACCTGATTTCTCACCTTTTATCATTACTGATACCCTAACCCTAGTTTAGGTACCCCAAAAACACCCCTTTGTCGTTGTATGTGTACATAGATAGACATTGTTATGTTACTCCATGGTGATGTTCTTAGTCTTGCTCCTTTGTTCGTTCTGAAGAATGATTTCTTTGTAAAGTTTGAATCTTTCTTATCCATGGTGTTGATGAAGAATAATACTTTGCTAGGAGTTGCCACTGCTATAATGAGTTATTCAATTGTGTTAGTTTAGAACTCATTTTTGTTGGCTGGAAATTTGGGGATTTAGTTTGTCACTGGTGATGTTGTTTGTGGGAAACTCATATTGGGATGTTCCTATTGATTATTGATTCAAATTGGGGGTTATAGATGTTGTACTATTAATTTAGACTTTGCAATTGTTATGTTTGAGGCATTTCAGCTGTAACGTAGTGTAACGCCCCGGAAATTCAATTATAGAAAGTCAAAGTCAACTAACGTTAACAGATGAAACTTAGCGGAAGACTTCAAATTTAGTTTGGGCGTCACTGCCGTATCCCCGAAGGAATACAAGGCGAGAAAGGAAAACACAACTGTCTGCTAACGGTAACTACTAACAACTCAAAACAAAACTTTAAGATTTCATAACGAAAACAATATGAAAAGATTCAAGGACTTCTAGACTCATCGTCCTCACTTCTAATTCCCGTCCCCAGCATTTAGATCTTCACCTGAAAACAAAACATTTCAAAAATGAGGGGGAAATCTCAATAATGTCTACCCCTAACGTTTAAAACTGTTTAAGTTCATTTCAATTCATTTTGGGGAGAGGGATCAAATCAAACGTTTTGCAAACCTTTAAACCCATATTGTTTCCTCAACCCATCCAATCCATATTTTAATTTGCGGGCGGGATACCAAATCCCTTAAAGTAACATCGCCTACCAAAGGCATCAAGAACGTCGCCTACCAAAGGCATAAATAATATCGCCCACCAAAGGCATCAAAACATCGCCTACCAAAGGCATCAAGAACATCGCCCACCAAAGGCATAAATAATATCGCCTACCAAAGGCATCAAAATACTATCCTATATCAGGGAAGGAAGCCCTGATCTCCTGGTCCATAACCCTGCAGGTACACCTGCACAACAGGTTATCCCCCGAAACCCGCTTAACATTTCCACTTGAATTATTTACACAGTATTCAAACTCAACTCACGACTCTCAAGTCAAACCATCCCAAGTTATCAAAACCAATAACAAAACTTTGAATAAAAGACCATCCAATTTCTCAACTCAAATAAACCAAGATCACAATCGAATCAAAAAGATTATCAAAACAGATGGTCGTATTTCAACAAAAGTCCCCTTTCGGGATGCAATTCTCAAAATAGATTATAAAACATCAAAACACATTTAAAGAGCATCCCGGTGGGGATTAGAGCATAGACAATTACCTGATATACTTCACAAAGACAAAGAAAAGAAGAACACACTTGAACTCACTAACGTCTCGCACTAACTCGGGCCTAGAATAAAAGTAATTATCTAATCAAAACGCGTTCTAACGAAGTTAGTATTAACTATTAACTACCTAACCCATCCCCTAGGAACACTTAGGTTCCTATCATTTACGAAAATACACTTAACACCTCCAAGAAAACACATAACAAGATCACATATTATTTTCACTCAACAATTATTATAAAAAGAAGCAAGTAGAGGGCAGATTATAACGTTCACATAAAACGAGTCACAACTCGACTTCCCGACATCCTACGGGGCTGGTTCTGGACTTTTCGGAAACCTCGGGATGTCTACTAAAACTTCTAAGTTGATGGTTAAGCCCAACTCAGTCCCAAAGGACTTCAAAAACACTCGTCTTTCCCATTGGTCCAGATCTGACAGGTTCCGGTAAAACGGTTATAACTCGGGCTATACAAATCAAACGTTCGATCCGTAAAATTCCTAAGGTTCCTAACATCTAAAGGGTTTGATCAAAAGACAACTACGCTAACCGTGGCAACCCGATCTTTAGGTGCTAACAAAACTGTCCCGATAACTGTTATTAACAAATTTGTTATTTCGGTTCTAACCCTTACCAAAAGGTCTTGGGGTTCTAACTTGAGCTTAAAATGATACTTAGGGTCTAAGACACAAGGTCCAACTCTAACTTAGGTTCAACAATCAAACTTGTAGAAGTAAACTTATTAAAACAAGAACACCTTAATAACACTTTAATTAAAACTTAAGTCGTACGATGAAATAAAATTACTTTGAACATAAAACGCGTAAACAAGGCTTTAAAGATTTTAAAACATGAATTAGTTATAAGATTATAACATTACAACAAGAATTTCACAAAGTAAAACAAAGGTGGTTAAACATGCGATTTCTTTAAACAAGAATCAAGAAAGACTTAGGTTACATGTAAAAGAAACATAAAGAACTTAGAAACATTAAAACTACCAATCAAGAATCCCAACAACTAATTCTTTTTACTAGACTCCATCAAGATTCAAGAATTACTAAACAAGAATTGTACTTTTATTAAGCCAACCTAATTTATCTAACAACTTTAAACAAGATTTATTTTAAGGAACAATAAAAACGCAACGAATTAATAACTCGACATTCAAGAATTTAACCTAGGTAAATAAGTTTCCAAATTCGTACATACAATAATATTGTGGTCTAAACGATTCATGTAAAGAATATAAAGAATATTAAAGAATCACTTTCAACCTAATAATCAACTATTACAACCTAAATCTAATTACAATTTATAACATAAAATTACACATAACAATTAAGAATTTACACATAATTACAACAAGAAAAATAATTACAATTAATTTCCCCTAATTACAAAAATTACAGAATTTATAAACAATAATATTCCAAATATATAAATCAGATTTTGATATTAAAACAGAAAAAGAAAAGGAAAAAGAAAAGGAAAAAGAAGAAGATGAACCATATTAGGGTTAGGGTTAGGGTTAGGGTTTACGTAGGTTAGGTAGGGGGCTGTTCTTCGGCGAGCAGGGCGGCGATGGGTGGCTGACGTCGGCGGTGCTGGGGGCGGCGACAACGTCAGGCGACGGCGGGAGCGGTGGTGGTGACGGGTGGCGGCACGCGCGATTGGAGAGACAGAGAACGAGGAGAGGAGATGAGATGAGAGAGAACCAAGGCTGGCGGTTGCGGTGGCTGCCGGCGATTCCCGGTGGTCGTCTGGGTGGCGAGGCGACTGCAAGGGTGGGACCGACGGTGGTCGTCTGGTGGTCGTGGCGCAGCGACTCGATCAGAGGGGAAGGAATAGAGTGAGAGAGAGAAAGGGAGGAGAGGGAAAAGAAACGGTGGTGACTGCGATGGTGGGGCCGGGGTGGTTGCCGGCGGCGGCTAGGGCGGCGGTGCTGGTGGCTGGCGGCTGGCTGCTGGCCGAGAGAGGGAGAGAGGGAGGAGAGGTTGTAGGGTTAGGGTTTTGGGAGGAATTATTAGGGTTTAGGGTTTGAGAGGGGAAGAAAGAGGGTTTATATACTACCCATAATTAGGCCCAAATTAACCCAACTAATCCTAACTCAGCCCATTTAACAACTAAAACAGGTTTTCTTTTTGGAAACAAAATTAATAATAATTAATAATATAGGTAAAATAAAACACCAATACTATTTATAATAATAACATATACCAAATAATATTTACGTAATTATAATAACACATAAATATTAACCTACTAGAATACTATTCTACCCTTGTTAGTCCCTCAACGGTCCTACGAGCTCAAGCGTTAGCATAAATAAACACAAACGAATAATAAAACACGAAGTCAAACATAATATATTAACGACGTCACGGTCAACATCTTTGGATTTTTCGGGGTTTTACACGTGGGTATTTAAAGATCAATGAATTGTTGTTATATCATGTGATGTTTATTTCTTTATCATGTATAAGGCATGTTCAACTTTCTCAGTTTTTCAAGTCAGTGAGTTGATGAGCTCGGTGTGAGGGATGGGTTTGGAGACATGAGGTTCATTGAATTGTCAGTGAGTTAAATTTTCTAGGTTTCAGTAAAAATCCTTTACTTTTTAAAATAGAAGAAATTGGTTGGAGAAGGAGGGATTTAGAGTAGGAGTTTGAGATGGGTTCTCTGGAGATGGAGAGATAGGGGAGAATTTTGAAGGGGGGGAGGAGGAAGAATAACATAGAGAGAAGAGGAGAAGCCAGCAGCCATGGCCTGAAGTAGACAGAAAGAATAGGAGAGGGGGAAGAGAGAGAAAGGGGTTGGAGGAGAGAAAAAAGAAAAAAGGAAATATGAGGTGGATAAATTTAGCTGACATGGCAAATTAAAAGACTCAACACACTCTCTGCCACCACGTTAGCACGTCACCGAGTTATTATTCACCTAACTCGATGGCGTGCTACTAGAATTCAAGGGGGTCAAAGTTCATGTTATTTGAAACCAAATCTAAAGTTCAGGTTATTTAGTCTACTATGACCCAAAGTTCAGATTATTTAAATTCAATTTCTCTAATAAAAATTGTGGAAAGTGTGATTTATATGGTAGGGGGTGAGAGAGAATTGAAAAGTAGAAGTGAAAAATGAGGAAAGAGAAAAGTGAGGAGATGGTAATGATTGTGGTAAAGTGTGATATGATGTGATAAAGTGTGGAAAAACATTGAGTACCATACTACCATGAAGAGTTGTGGTACCGCAAAGTAGTTATAATTTTTCATGCTTACATATGATATCTAACATTTAAAAAAAAATATCTTAATTCATGAGAGTTTTTTTTTTTAAGAAAAAGAAACATGGGAATTACTCCTTCCGTTCCATATTAATTGTCGTCGTTGGAAATCGTGCAATCAAATTTCAAAAATTGGGACCATAAATTTCTTAATATATACAATGAGTTGCTATATAAAATTATTACCATTAGGTTCGTAACGAAAAACAATATCATAAAAGAATAATATTCCAACTGTTAATAACATATTATGTAAGAAATTATCAATCAAAGAATGATATTAGTAGGGGCGAGCAAAAATACCGGGAATCCCGGTCCCGTTCTGCTCCCGGTCCCAAAATCTCTTTCCCGGTGGGAGTGAGACTGGGAGTGAGACTAAAAATGATGTCCCGGTCGACAAAGGGATCGGGAGTGAGACTTGACCTCATTTCCCGGTCCCGGTCCGGATTCCCAATTTATTTTTTTTTTTGGAAAAAACAATGATAATTTTCCATTAACGAAAATGAAATACAACCAAAACAAACGGGGAGTGATCCGGGAGGATCGCGCTAATATCAGACCTTTTTCTTCTATGGATCAACCTGGGAATTTTTGAGGGCCTCAATTTTGTTGGTCCCGGAAGTTAAGAAGAAAAATTGTGGATCCAGCTAATTTTCAATCTCACAAGCCCGGAAAGTCCCCACGCGGAGGAAAGGAATAAGAAGTCATGAGGAGGAGCATTTTGGTAATTTCAAAAGGATCGAACTCGAGCCTATGGAACATCAAGGAGGAGCACAAGAGAAACCAGGATCGAAGGGGTTCAAACGAAACCAAGAAGAAAGAAGAAGGAAAGTCAAGGAAGGAAGAGTAGAATGAATGAAGTAAGAAATTGACGAAATTGTGTAAAATTAAACATGAGAAAAATATATACCTTCACTCTTTTGATCATAAACTCCCTTAATATAACACCGATGACCACCAAATTTGCCGAGCTTATACACACTGAGAGCTTTCCATCGATATATTATAAGCTCAAATCGGAATTAAAACGAAGAAGTTATGCGCATTGGAAGTTAGCTGACGTAGGCAGGCGCTCCCGTGCCTACAGGGACGCTGGCAGCGCCTCTCTACGCTTCTTGACGCCAAGCTTTCTGGAGGAGATGCTGGTAGAGCCTCTCCCTTTTCGCCCAGCACGCGTTTTTCTTCCGGTTTTATTTGGTTGTTTTCTTTTTCCCTATCTCCCCCTTTCCTTTACATACTTGGTTCCCCCACCTCCATTAAAATAGTTTTTTGAAGTTTTAAATTTAGACTCAAAATTCCTCTCACTTGGAGAGTTTGTAATTGTGGGTTTTCAAACCCTAATCAATGAAAGGTAATCCTTTGGGTGGAAATTGCTTGGTAATTTCTCTTCTTTGTGAGTGAGTGTTCTTCCTCCACTCTTTGTGATATTTCTTGGGTGTTTCAAGACTCTTTGTTTGTGGAAGGTCCTTGTGCAAGTGATTGAATATCTTAGTTCAATTGGGTGAATGATTACTCTTTACAATTAATTGTCCATATTCCATTTAATTCTTGTTGTATTTGTTGTTCATATCCAAAACCCTAAAAATAGAGTTTGTTCTTCAGTTCTAAATTGGAGTTTTCTCAAACCCCAAGTAGTTAGTGGATCCTTGGCCTCTCATATTTATCCATTCGAAGGACCCCCGGGTTTCACGGATCAGGGAGGAAGACAACCAACCCCATCAAGAAGCTAAGCAGCACCAAATACATCAAACCAAAGGAATCAAAAACAAAACTCAACTGAGTTTGTAAGATACATCATTGGAGATTACAATAGCTAAACAAATGTAATCTTTTTCCAAGTTCTTGAAAATTCTATGGTTTCTTTCGTGCCACATATGATAGACCAAAGTCACTGAGATCAGAGCATGATAGTTTTTCTGATTCTTACACAAACCAGCACATATCTTCATTCCTGTTCGGCTGCTGTAACTTCATCCTTGCATAAACCTCCTTGTATAGTTGCTGAGTATAGGCGCACTGGAACAACAAATGACTATTTGTTTCCTCTTGCACTTTACGTAAAAAAGACATCTATTTGCTAAAGCAGTACCGAATTTTCGAATTCGATCCAAAGTCAATAACCTCTATTGAAGAATCATCCAAAAAACAAAGGAGAATTTCGGAACAGTTCTCTTGTGCCATACAAGAGAATGCCAATTAACCTCCTCATTGTGATCTTTTAGAAACTGATAGCCATCCCTAATTTTGTAGTTAGCCTTCCTAGTAAGTGACTTCATGACGATTGATAAACTTATTTAATTTAATTTATGTTCACTCTTTAGATTTATTTTATTTATTACTATTTTGAACTTAACCATTTTTTCGGGAAAAATTTATTGGATATTGCGTAATTTTAATTTGGGAAAAAGTGACTATGTAAACAAACTAGCGCCCACATTTGTGAAACTAGAGAAAAAGTTGTATAATTTATGTTTGTTTTGAACGGAAATAAATCAAATAATGGATAAAAAAATTAGGAAACTGAGACTAAAAATTTCTCGATTGGTTTTCCGGTCCCAGTGGGACTGGGAGCGGGAACAAATCTTTGCTTCCAGTCACAACCAAGACTGAGACCTCCAAAAATTACCGGGATCCCGATCCCGCTTACCAGTAGATATTAGAGATTATAAAAGTAAAAATTATAACCATTAATACGAAACGGAGGGAGTATTGTGAAAACAATCTTTATCTAACTTCCTAATGACTAATTATCCCGTGACCTTCTTGAAGAGGAAGGGCATTAAAAAAAGGGAAAAGAAAAACTAAGCCGCCATAGGCCATGAGAAAAGAGGAGTGAAAATAGTTTCTCCACGAATTTGCATAATTAGTCCACACATAAAATATCTTTCTGAACGAATATAACCCGTAATACCACCCTTCTTTATATATATAGTCTTCCCTTTGTTTGCCCTGTTGGTTCATTTCTCAACTTCTATTAAGATTAAGATTAACCCGCAACGCAAGAAACTCCCCAATCGATTCTTCTCAGGGAATCACTTGTTCTTCTCAGATCTGTAACCATTATGATCTTTTCCAAACTCAGTCGTTCTATCGCTCGTTCTTCTCGTTCTAGGGTAAGCATTTTTATCTGCATAATCTCTCTATCTGTTGCTCCACAAATCCTTTTACGCTTGATTTGATGGTATTTTTTGATGCCAGAATATCATCAATGGTTGTTACAATGGGAGGTCGGCGGCTGTGGTAGATGAAGCGTTATTGATTGTTCCGTCTGCTAATCACGCTGTTACTCGCTCAGATGTTCATTTAGGGTTTCTGAGAAGGTATTTGGCTTCAATTGGGCCTCATAGGAAGGATGTTTTATCCGACTTGAATTATGTGCTCGCAAACCCGAGACTTCGTCGCTTCTTTTCCAGTGAAGCCCCCAAGAAAAAGAGTGAGTTTCTTTTTGGGTTTGAAATTGGGTGGCCTCAGTCCTTGTTTTGATATGTTATTTGATGGGTTTTGTTAATTCGAGTGATTTCAGATTATGAGAACTTTTATCCGAAGGAGAAGAAGGAAATTCCCAAAGCAAACGATCAGAAGTCCGAGTCGAAAGGTGAATATCTCTCTGTTATTACTTAACTGGCATTATGTTGCTAGAGGCATGGTATGAAATGATCAGAGATTGCGTGATGAGATATGTTACAGAAGTTTGCTGATACTAGTATTTAACCGAGATCTACTCATCCATCTCAACTCCTGACAAAAAAAAAAAAAAAACACAGCTTCAATATTCTCTTTAATGACTTGGTGGTCCGGTGGTAGTTCCAGGAATGAACTATTGAGTACACAAAGTTTATGCATTGGATTTATGCTATAGTCTTCTGAACTGCAAAGGTCAAAAAGTGGGGCACTCAAAAAGTTTATTTCTATCAATTACGCATGAAAGAAGATCAGGAGTAGGATTTGATTTATCAAGAGTTGTGGCTTAATAGTTTCGGCCTTCAGGTGGCAAAATGCTATATGTATATGTATATATACATATATGTATATATATATATATATATATATATATATGTATAGACCACTGTACAGTGAAGCTGTCTGTTGTCTTTCTATTGCATCTTTCTATCTCATTAAAATTGCTGCAACGAATGATATCTAGCAGCATTTAGTATGTTTGGAGTTAGAATTAGAACCCTGTATATATATAAATAATTTTTTTTTCTCTTTTGGGTTCGCCGGAATCAGCTTTTTCATGCACTTTTGTGCATGGGGGAAGACTGCCTACATCTAGATCCCCTCATATCCCGTGTTAGCGGGACTATTATGAGGACCGTTGTTGTTGTGGTTGTTGTTCTATATATAGAAATATTTTTCTTTGCTGTCGTAGTATGTAGGACAGTAACTGAAATAGAGAATTAGAAGCAATAGAAATGATAAGATGCAACAATTGATATGTAGCAGCATGAAGTCTGTTCGAGTTGCTGGTAGCATTGGTTTAGTGGGTAGGACTACATTTAGGAATGCTGACACGATTCCTTCACTAGATCCTAAACCATATAGCTGTGTGTACTGGTTATATTGGGTCAAATATTGGTGGAACCTTTATTTACTCAGATGGCTATGTTTGATGACCAAACTTAATTTGTCTTTATTCTGTTCTACTCATGGTGTTTTTTTATTCACTTTCATGGAGCATGTTGTTGGGGTTGAGGTTCATACGTCTAGATTTCCTTAACACTTACCTTCAAGGTTTAGGGTAGGCAGTGCTGTTATAGAAGCTATAGCGGCCTTTGCCCTTCCTGAAATCTTAGTTGCATGTTGGATGTATTTGATGTCTTTTCAATTTTCCATAATGTTCTGGAGATATTTTTGTATGCTTGATCTAATACTTGGTTGTTTTTACTTGTACATGAGTTACCATTCTACAATATACCATTCTTTCTGGCAAGGTTGTTAGAATCAGGATCCTAACTCAGATCCATGGGGTAGTTAGGATCTGAATTAACTCACTAGGATCGTGGATCGGAATGTAGATAGTAGAATCGCATCGAGGATTTTGGATCATAGAATCGTAAGATCGTAGATTAGGATCAAGATTTTAATAACTATGCTTTCTGGTCAGCATTGTCGTTGGATGTTTGACTATTCTGTAGCATTATTGTGGTTGTGGAAGTTCTCGTGTTTCAGCTTTGGGTCATTGTTGCGTTGGCCGTGCTGTTGTTGCAAAACCTGTGGTTGGGTGTTTAGGGGGTTGCCTTCGACTTCCCTTTTAATAGAAACAGCATGTAAGAGTTCGGTTATGGGTGGATCACAAATGTCTCAGGGAGGGTCCACAGGACTGTTGTAAGGGAATCTAGCAGGTTAATTAGGCATTTAATTTTCTCAGTGTATTGTGATAGTACCTGAACTCAGAAACTAGGGTTGCTGTACATGTGTCGGCATGACCCAACAGATTGGAGGGTCCACAGGACTTCGCAACAACAGCAAGATGTGGAGGGGGAAGAACGAAAGGAGGGGACAATCCCTAGTCAGCAGATTCTTTGACTACTAACCCTGGATCTAACAACTTGGCAACCAATTGATGTGTATTTGTGGTGGAAGCTGAAGGGCTTTGGGTCAACCAGAAGGTGCAACTTGATTGGTGGGTTTTCTCCAGCCTGTTTTCCGTTCGCCGGCGGTGCATCTTCCTCCCCGTTTTTTTTCCATTGAGCAAATGACATATTTCTATGGATGAAGAGTTAAACATGGAATTACTGAAATAAATGAAGGTGTGGGGCTGTATGCTTTTTAATTTAGTTCCGTGAACTGATCTCTTGTTTGGGAATTGAAGTGAAAGGTTGGGCAAAATAATGGAAGCTGTGAAAGTGAATGGAGGCGATACACTGAGATAGGTCTAGGGTTTTTCCTGAATGCATTTATTGCTTTTGGGAAATGTACCAAGGTTTTTTTATTATAAAATAACAAAAAGCATACATGACAATAATTTGGTTATTTGGTTAATAGTACTTAGTCTTCACTGTAAGAAAAAAGGGTAAAAAAGAATTTAAATGTGCTATACTATCTAATATCTAAATATGTGTTGGTGTAAAAAAGAATTTAAATGTGCCATGCTATTTATTTCTAAATATGTGATGTATATCTTATATAATTTTCATGTTGTATCTAATTTCGGGAGTCATCCCCCTGGCCTTTTCCAAATTTTGGACAGTGTACCCGTGTCCGTAATTTTCAGGGTTGCTGTGTCGGACCCTTACCCGTAGCAGGCCACTGTGAGTTCCATTCTTATGGTAGCAACTTATAGACAGCATTTATTGCTGCATAGCTGCTATGGGCAACACTTTGACTAATAGTGAAAGGCATTGTTGAGGGAAGTAAGCTTTGACAGCAATGAGTACCCTTTAGAAATAGCCTATGTTGGCTGTTGGCTGTTGGCTGTAAGAGATCCTATTTTTAACAGGTATGTGGCGCTGATTGACGGATGCACCTTTTGCAGGCGATCCTGAAGTTTTGAACTGTTGTTGGTCACTTTATGCTTAGATGAGGGAAGCTTATCGCCTATGGAGAGAGTGAAAGAGTAATGGACAGAGAATGGATGTGGTTGTCTATCTAGGATGGGGTCACTATTTGTTTTATCTTAAAGGACATTATTTCATACACACTTTCAGTCTGATGCAAGGTTTATGACTATTATTCTCCAAGTGTCTAGAGAACATACAATATATATATATATATATATATATATATATATATATATTATATATATAATATATATATATATATATATGTGTGTGTGTGTCTCTCTCTCACTCTCTCTCTCTCTCTCTCTCTATATATATATATATATATATATATATATATATATATATATATATATATATATATATAGATATATATATATATATAGCAATAATTCCTACTTTCATTTTGTATTCTGGTGGTTCAAAAAAAAATTAAAATTGTATTCTGGTGGGACACCGCCGAGTCAAATGGTAGTGACTCGGTGGTTTCTTGGCGATGTCTGCAGCGAGTGTGTTTGACCAAGAATTCGGACCACCAGAATATAATCAACAATAAAATAGGACCACCAAAATACAATAAATATGTCAATGAGACTACTAGAATACAATAACAATTTAAATGGGACCATAGTATACAACTAAAATAATAATTTCTTAGTTAAACACTCTCGCCGGTACACATCAGCCAACCACCAAGTCACCACCACTTGACTCGGCGGCGTCCCACCAGAATACAATTTTAATTTTTTTGGACCACTAGAATACAAAATGAAAGTAGGGATTATTGCTATACAATTCGTAAAACTAGGGATTATTAGAATCCAATTTCCCTATATATATATATATATATATATATATATATATATATATATATACATATATATAAAAGAAAATTGGATTCTATAATCCCTACTTTCACCCTTTGTATAGCAATAATCCCTACTTTCATTTTGGATTTTGGTGGTTCAAAAAAAAACAAAAAAAAGGATTGTAGTGGTACCTAATCCACCTCCACCCTTACATTCTTTTTGCTTTTTTCATTCCTGCTCCATATTGTTTTAGTTTTTTACATTCCTGCCCTCGGATAGGCAATGAAATGTAGTAACTAAAAGAATTTTTCAAATATTTTTTTTGAGAATCTGAGCAATTATTATGATCTTTTTAAAAAGGATTAAAAGTGAAAAAATCGTAAAAAAACGAAAAAATTTGGGAGAAACGCCGTAAATTCATTAAAAATTGTGGTAAAGTGTTGTATAAAGTTTTGAATCAAATGCAACTCAAAATCTATGATATTTAGGGTATACTCTCAGTGGTGTCTCATAAGAATCTAATTTATTTATTTTTGGACCACAAAATAAAAGTAGAGATTATTACTATACAGTTGGTGAAAGTAGGGATTAGAATCCAATTTTCCTGTATATATATATGTGTGTGTGTGTGTGTGTGTGTGTGTGGAAATAGAAGCATAAGTTGATTGTTAGTCATGCATATGTAGAGCACTAGGACTTGCTAGCTCACCAATGGTTGCTATTTATCCATAGACTTGTAGTAGTGTTTGATTCTCCTTAGGATGTAATATAGAAAAATCAAGGAGATGGGCAATTGAGGCAGAAAAAGAGTATTATGGCTGGGAAATAGAGCTAGGTGTGGTTGGGTTCTTTGTTAGTACTTAGTGGAATAAACTTGCTGTGCAGAGAACCGAAGATTACTTATTTGAGGCATCATTTCGTTTACCAAGGAATCCTTTTCTTTATGCTTTCCTTTGTAGTTTTGGACAGCTGCTATTTGATGTTCTCTGTCCTGTTTATGAATGCATAATTACTATATTTTTCTTTTTGCAGGGGAATCAAACTCAAATACAAACACTGATGAACAAGGAAATTTTCAGGAAGCATATATGAAACAGTTGCAAAATTTTCTTACTCCTCTACTGATGATTGGGTTTTTTCTCTCAACATTGTCTTTTGGTCCTCGTGAACAGCAACAGGTGAGGGTTTTGTGGGTACTCAAGAGTGTTTTTGTTTTATTGCATACACAGTTGTTTTGTTTTATTATTCAGTTATATTTACAATTTTCTTTGCTTACAGTAATTGTATAGCAATTCACATCAACCAATATTACTGTAGTGCAATTTTTTTCCTTTGGTTTTATTTGGAAGTACTCTTAAATCATGAGAAATGTTCCTTGTTTAAAATATTGTTGGGGCTCCGATCCCCCTAATTGCATGGAAGATGAGTGAATAAGAAATGAGAACCCTTTGGCTTATCCCTGTGTTATGGTCAGTGATGATTAGGTAACTAAGAGCTATGCTAAACAAATGTTTAGGAGAAGATCAAGTAATTCCTTTTGCTGGGAAGCATATTAATGTTTTGTTGAGAGTTGAATTCATGGCATTGAAGATGAGTGTTGCTTATCATAAACTAATTCTCAGGACAAATGGTAGATTTCTTAAGTGGTTGAATGTTATCCCATGATAACCTGATTCGAGTATAATATAACTTTTTAGTATCAAGAAGTCAGGAGAGATGAAAATGTGATACTGATGATTGTTAATGAGGAGTTAATATGATTTATTTATTTATTCTAAATCATTGGTTTTAATTTTTTTCCATTCATATCTATTGGTGTGAGATATTGGAGCTTTCTCTATGCCACTTATTGCTTATTCTTGGCATATGGTATAATAAATGGGCTTAATGGAGCTATCATTACAGCTGTTTATCCACTTTGGTTTTTCCTGTTTTGATGTTATCATTTATATGCTTTCTGTGTTTTACTTTTGAAAGGGGATCCTGGTAATGGTACTGTTTGATGTGCCTTCAGTTTGAGAGGTTTTGGTTGGGGAAGCAGTTGCACTTTGGTATTTTTGTCAAGAGTCAAGAGTTTGTAACTTTGATATTTTGTTGGGCTGTTTGCTTGATAAATTTGTAATCTCTTCCTCCTGCATATGAAAAACATACAAGTTTAATTGAATGTTGTATTGATGATTTTCTGATTGTTAATTACAGATTAGTTTTCAAGAATTCAAAAATAAGCTTCTGGAGCCTGGGCTAGTTGACCATATAGTTGTCTCCAACAAATCAGTTGCTAAAGTTTATGTAAGAGGTGCTCCCCGTGATCAGACTAACAGTGACGTTGTGCAAGGGCCTGCCAATGGTGCTCCTTCAAGAGGCCACTCAGGCCAGTACAAATACTACTTCACTATTGGAAGTGTTGAATCTTTTGAAGAGAAGTTAGAGGAGGCCCAGGAAACTCTAGGGATAGACCCCCATGATTATGTTCCTGTAACTTATATCAATGAAATGGTGTGGTATCAAGAACTAATGAGATTTGCACCTACACTGTTGCTGCTTGGATCACTTTTATACATGGGAAGGAAAATGCAAGGTGGACTAGGCGGTGTTGGTGGCGGTGGAAGGGGAGCCCGTGGGATATTCAGCATTGGAAAGGCTCAAATTACAAAAGTGGATAAGAACGCCAAGAACAAGGTGATATACTGATATATATTTGTTCGTCTATATGTTCACTTTTTGTTTTTTCACCCTTTTCTTTACTACCCTTCTTCCATCTTCAGAAGCATTTCCATAGTTAACAGGTCTTTATGACCCGTGCGATCCATGGGATAGTTTTATTAATTTATTTAAAATTACTTTTAGGAATAACTTATAATAACCACCAATGTATATTTAACAATAATAATAATTAATATAATTGAAAAGTTCAACTGTTGTTTTCCATATCCTTTCGTAATATAGATATTGTTTTAATACTAATTTGAATTATATGGTTCCAAAAGCATACAAATTAAAATATATGTACACAGCTTGCAATATTCTTTTATGTAATCATTAATTAGAGAAAAAATGAATTAAGAAATTGGCTTGAAACTATATTTGTTTAATAAAAATTTGTTAACGTTTTATTATTTATTTATTTATCTATGATTCTATGATGAACCCTCGTATAAAATGTACTAATCTTAAAATGTAGTAATGATAATGATAATTCTATTTTCTTTGTGATTTGATTTTAGTAAAATATGGCAGTAATTACGTTATAGAATTTTTATTAATACAAAATTGATTTTAGTATATTAAATTTTATTTCATATTTAATATGTTATTGTGAATAAAAGGTAAAAAGAATTTTAATCTCACATTACTTGCAATAATTATAATATATCTTTTATTGGCGTTAATTAGGTGTGGAAGTAGGATAGGGACAAACAAACCTCCCAATTTTCACCATTTAAGTATGTGTTTTCCCTTAGTTAGTATGGTTTCAAACTTTTAATATAGATATAGGTGATGTTTGTGAAAAATTTAATAAGGTGATTAAATTTGACCATTAATAAACCTATTTTATCTTTTGGGTTGAGAGATAAAAGGTGCAATAGGGAAAATATAACTATATATAATTTCAAAAATAATATGCATGGAATAGGGTGTTGATGTTAATTAAATTGTGATCATATGTGGTAATTTGATAATTTTAAGGTATATATTTTTTACGAACTTACAATTATGTATTTGGTGGAGAACTGATTTGTAATTTATTAGCCTTTTTTTCTCTAATAGGAACTAATACTTAACTTTTTATAAACGATCATAATGATCTCAATCTTTTATGTTATACCTTAGACAAATTTTGATATTTTGTATTTTAACTTTATTTTTTTTGCTAGAATAGTCCATATTATTCAAAAAGACAAAACAATATTGTACATACACCATAGTTTGTTGCATACAACCGTAATACAAACTTAATCAGCATCACATCGCTTCCCTATGAAGTGCCTTTTCCTGACCGGAGGTATGATAGCATGCTCCATTTGCTAAAATTGTGTTTTTGTCCAATGCCATTATCTGCGTTTTTCCTGCAGAAAAAATTAGATTTAGTAGTAACAGACGTATTGGGAGGAAACTTCCGTTTTCTGGGGGGCGTTGTTCGATGCTGTGTAGTCCTGTACTTGATTATACTTCTTCGCCGACTTAGGTAGAGTTGACAATTTCTTGTATGTCGTTTGCTTCTTAAGGGCTGATACTGAGATTTGTATATAATGACATCATCCTCTGAAGTGTTGGATAATTTTGGTTTGTCTTCTACTCCTTGTGATGAGTGAGAGTTCACACTTTCTAGATCTTCATGATCATTTTGTTGCTCCTCAGAATCCTTCCTATGCACCAGCTCCTGTGACCCAACCATGCTTGTACAGGATTCAACCTTTGATTCACTTTCACCGTCTATTTCTCTTTCACCATTTTCAAGAAGTATTATATCCATCTTACCAAAAGTGGGAACCCTCTTAACTGTTAGAAAACTTTGACTTTGACTACAAGAAAATTTTGCCTGCTTTCCTTTCTCTATATGATGGTAAAGTTTCTTGGAAATTCTTAGGAATTTGCTCGGTTTATTTGAACATGAAAAAGGTAACCAGATCTTGATCAGAACCACCTTCTTCCCTACCAACTGAACTTATTTCCATCTCATCAACAACGGTTGTTCCCACCATTGAACTATCTTCCGCTCCTTGCTTACTAGATGTTAGTCTATTACACAACTTAATACTTCCTCATCCATTGATGTTGGTTCAAAGGAATGCACAATTTCCTCTTTGATATCTTCACTACCTTGTTGATTAGCCGAAATAAGTGTCATATGCTCCTCCTTCGCTGCTTCTCGGTCTGTCACCCGATTTGCCATTGTACTAATGATTGAGTAACATCTTTTCCAGAAATCATTTGATCTTCCGGACACTGTTGACTATATTCTGGAACACTTTTTATCACACCTGAAGGAATGCCAACATATCTTGATTTAGTTAAGGTATCCCCCCTTCCTTTCGAATACGATGTTCTCGTAAGGGATCAAAACCCTTTGGATTGGTGTTTATTTGAGTAGAAATCACACCTCCATCCAAGGAAGGCCCAAACTTCTCTTCCAACTTCTTAACTCTCTCAAATCAATTTTGTTGTTTGGCTCAAACCTAAGAGCAATTTGTAAATCCCTTCTAGCATTTTCTATCATCCCACCATGCAAAAAAGAAAGGGCTTTCCTGTAACGTACTTTAACATTATACGCATCAAATTTCATAGCTAAATCACAATGATTTTGCACTAACTCAAATTGCGCTAACTTAAGCCAACATGCGGCAAGATTTGTATTGAGAGTAACTCCCAATTTAGACATAAGTTGCGCATCCTGACTGCAAATTGGTATACCCACACACAAAAATTGAATGGCCCATTCATACATGTCTATAGTAGCTGGATAATCATAAGCTTTAAACAGGAGATTGCCCTTATCTTTGAAGTCCTGAGCAGCCCAAATAGCTTCTCTGGGACTATTCATTTGTTCCAGACGTTCCAACACTGGTTTAGGCAATTCATCTTTCAACTGTGTGTAAACTAACTGCCCAAATGCCTCTTCAAATCAGGGGTCCATAGATAGAAATTGAAAATTTGTAGCTCTTGATGAGAAAATACTATATTACCAGATAATAGCTGCAAATATCTCCTGAAATCAACCTAACTCCAAGGATCTAGTGTATACTCCAACAACACAATCAAATTTTCAATCCCCAACAATCAGCTCGACACAACACACTTAAGTTACGGAAATGGCATCACACAGAAACCACCACTACCCCAATTTATGTATATAACCCCACTAACTGCCCCAAACAGCAAATCTAACCTTAGCGGCCAACTGTCACTTCGAATGAGTGAGCTCGCGAAGTAGCCACGAAGCGGCCGGATGAATCCGTTGGTGACATGCAGTGAGTGTCTGAACGTCACATTGAAGCCCAGTACCAAAGCCTTAGACAATCACCGAGGATCCTAACTTCCAACGACTAATTATATATTGCTGAGTCTGAAACCGCTGCAAACTCAGTTGGCCTCCAACTTCACCAGACTATGATAACAAACCCAGAAATAAAACATAAATCCAAGTGAGGAAAAGGGAAAGGGTGAGGCGACCGGCGACCGCTTAGAAATGACGATCACCTGTGCCGGAAACGAACGAAAGGGTGTGGGTGGTTATGGCAGTGAAAGACTCTTCTGGAATCGCCAAGAGAGAAAGAGAGAAAGATCAAGTGTGTAATGTATCTTCATTTTAATTTCATATGATGCCTGAATCACTTATTTAACAAATAATTAAAGTTTTTTTATCTTAATGTGAATAAAAAGTTGATAATAAATTTGATGAAAGAAAGACTAATTAATGAGTATTATTTTTTTTTTATAAAAAGCTAATGGATGTTGTGTTAATTGTGTGTTAATCTTTGTGACCCACATGTATGATTTTATTTCTTTTTAACTTGAAATTTATGATGTCAAAGAAGTTGTTGCCAAGTGGCAGCCATCCTCGTCTTCTATGCTCTTTACTAAGGATAAAGTCTTGGTGGAAGCAAATATTTCCCATTTCCATTAAGGGCTTCTTCTTTTCGACTTATGATAAGTATCTTATTGCTGATTAACACTTATCACTACTAATTAGTACTGATCAGTTGATCAAGACTGATAAATTAGTTACAATTAGCAATATTAACTAATAATATTATCATTTATAGTATGATCCGTTTTAGATAAAATTCACTATTACTTTGTTTTCTTTCTTTAGGATATGTTACGAATTTTATTAACATTGTAATTAGTTATACTTAATAATTAACAATATGATTAGTTATATTCTTTTATTAACAATGTAATTAGCTATATTACAAATTTTTAATATTAACAGTATAATTTCTGAGAAAGAAATGGCAACATCTTTTTTATTTCTTTCTTTAGAATATCAAGATTTTCAACCTCCCTCCCAAAATCCCAATTTCAAGTGAGATTTCGTGCAATTTCCACCCTCCTATTCTTACCCTATTATTTATATATACAACTGATATTAACTTTGGCGTTTTAACCCTTTCTCAAATCTCTTGTGCCGTAAATTAGTTCCAAATCATCTGTTTGTTTCTTTTATGAATATTTATGGTTAGAATTGATGTATTTTTGTTAATTTTATTGCTATTTTTTATAAACTTTGTGTTTTAATTTGTTATATGATTCATATTAGTAATACTGAGTATGATGTATACTATCATAATAGGGGATTATCCTAGTATTACTCCTAACAATGAATAATGCAGTTATCAACCCCAATAGGTCTTGAAGTTCTTATAGACCACTTATGTTTTAGCCATGGTGCCTTTGGTTTGCCAAGTTATTGGAGTTGTGAGATATGTGTTGACAGGTTATGATTTTCATTGCCTATATAAGAAGAAAGGCTAGAAAGTCATTATTTTTATCATCTTTTATGTATTATTGTATTTTGTGTAACCCTTTATTAATGAAATATGTAAGGAATATACAAATTGTAATAGTAATTATTACTTTTTTTTATCAAATTTATTCATTAAAAAAAATTAACCATGCAATTATTTACAAAATTACGAATGCTAGGTGTGTTCATCAGTGCTGATCATCGATGGACAATGCTAAACAGTATTGATGAGTGCTGATTAGTACTGAACAGTGCTTATTGGTGTTGAATGTTGGTGATAAGTACTTATCATAAGTTGAAAAGCATAGGCCCTAAAAAAAAATTTGTTCATAGGTTTGAAGTTTGATTTGGAAAAGTTATACCTTGCAAATTCTTTCTTTTCGGTTTGAATTTTCTTTTGGAAGTTTTGTTTTAATACACACACACACACACACACACAGGTATATTTATATATATGTGGTCTTGTGTATTTTCTCCAGTGCTGATTGAATCAATCACTTTTCAGGTGTTCTTTAAAGATGTGGCTGGCTGTGATGAGGCTAAGCAAGAAATCATGGAATTTGTGCACTTCCTTAAGAATCCCAAGAAGTATGAGGAGTTGGGTGCAAAGATTCCGAAAGGTGCTCTCTTAGTCGGCCCTCCAGGTACGGGAAAGACCCTCCTAGCTAAAGCAACTGCTGGGGAATCAGGCGTGCCTTTCCTGTCCATATCTGGTTCAGATTTTATGGAGATGTTTGTTGGTGTTGGACCCTCCAGGGTGAGAAACCTATTCCAAGAAGCAAGGCAGTGTGCACCTAGCATTATCTTCATTGATGAGATTGATGCCATTGGTCGTGCAAGAGGCCGTGGAGGATTTTCAGGCTCGAATGATGAACGAGAAAGCACTCTTAATCAGCTGCTTGTTGAAATGGATGGTTTTGGAACTACATCTGGAGTGGTGGTGCTAGCTGGTACTAACAGGCCTGATATTTTAGATAAGGCTTTGTTGAGGCCTGGTCGATTTGATCGACAGATCACCATTGACAAGCCTGATATAAAAGGCCGTGAGCAAATCTTTCAGATTTATTTGAAGAAGATCAAACTTGATAATGAACCGTCATTCTACTCTGAGAGACTTGCGGCACTGACGCCTGGGTTTGCTGGAGCTGATATAGCGAATGTATGTAATGAAGCTGCGTTAATTGCTGCAAGGAAGGAGGGAACGGTGGTTACAATGGAACATTTTGAAGCAGCTATAGACAGGGTCATTGGTGGTCTAGAAAAGAAAAACAAGGTAAGAGTGTCACATTCTTTGCTTGGTTAAATTACCGATATTCTGCTCATACCTAAATTTATCCAATCTTGCCCGATTTGAACTATTTTTACCAAAACTTACCCAAAATTTTCAAAATCCTTATAATCCAATATTTTTACTAGTTTTATTCCAGATTTACATAATGTGAAATTTATGTGAATTATATTTGCAAAAATTTTAAAAATTAAGGAAAATATAGAGAAATTCGTTTTTTTTAGAAAAAAAGAAAATTGTAGGTTTTTTTAACTGTTCTAATTTGTTTTTGACTGGTGACCGACTGCTGGTGAAGTAGTGGTCGACTGTGGGCGGTGCTCGACTGGTGGTGGTGGTGGGAAGGAGTGGTTGTTTGTGAGGTGGATGGATCTGGGGAATTAGATTGATGGTGGTGGGTCATGGTTTTGGGTATCGTAACAGTGGTGGGGAAGGAGTGGCGCCGGCAGTATTGGTCGCGATGTGATCGTCGGACGTCAGTGGGTGGTGGTTTACTGGTGGCGGTGTTGGGGAATGAGTGGCAGGTTTTGAGATTGGATGGGTCGTGGTTAGGGGTGGGCAATGGGTCGGGTCCCCATTGGGTCTAGAGGGTCGGGATATAGAAAATAGGGGTAGGCAAAGGGTTGGGTCGTGAAAGGGTCGGGTCGTTGAAGGGTCGGCTTGTTTAACAATGTCAAAGGGTTGGTGAATGGGCTGGACCGGGTCGGCCTATCAATAACTCAAAATACATAGTTTTTCCAATTATTTTGAATGCCTAAACTCAAGTATATTACTAATACCCTACATTAATCAATAATTAACGTAACTACTTTTTTTATACAAGTATACTTCATTTTAACTTTAGGGTTGAAATGGGTCGACCCATGGGCTGACCCTTATTTGTTTACTCGAAAGCCTTAACCCGGCCCACAATCTCAATGGGTCTACCCTAATCCCTTACCAGACCCACCCATTGCCCACCCGTAGTTGTGGTTTTTGATTGGTCGGGTCATGCTCTGTCGATGGATGCGGCCTTGCCGGGGTGGTGCGAATGTAGGTCGGTGGCGCTAGTGGTGGTAGTTTTGTTGGTGGTCGACTGGTTCCTAGAAAGTAGAACCCCTTTTTTTATTTTTCTAATTTGTAATAGGTTGGGGTAAAAATGATTGATGTGGTAGGTAAGTATAGATAAAAGTGAAAAGTAGAGAGAAAAGTGAGAGAAAATTATGGTGGTTGTGGTAAAGTCTAGTTTGATATGGTAAGATGCGGTAGTTTGCGCCTTTGTAGATAGTGTGGTAAATTGCAGTAAGTGCGGTATGGTACCATGGAAAAGAACAGACTTAGGAATTCCACAAACTACATAGAACACACTCGATTTACACATCGCTTAAATTTGCCCATTTTCACCAAAGATTAAAGGTTTACTCTCACTTTAGGGTTTATATTTGACTTGTCCCTGTGGGGATCTGCGTTGGTGGATGGTCTATTGTGTTTGGTTGGAAAACTCAAATGTGCTGCCTGCTATTGGTTGTGCAGGTGATAAGCAAGGAGGAAAGGAGGACAGTTGCTTACCATGAGTCGGGTCATGCTGTTACTGGATGGTTTCTGGAGCATGCAGAACCTCTGCTGAAAGTCACAATTGTTCCTCGTGGCACAGCAGCGCTAGGTTTTGCACAATATGTTCCAAATGAAAACCTTCTGATGACAAAAGAGCAGCTTTTTGATATGACTTGCATGACTCTTGGTGGTCGAGCAGCTGAGCAGGTATTGCATTATTTTCTCAACCCAATTATGAATTTTATGATGATGATAATGACAGCTATGATCAGTGACAAAAAGAAGTTGAGGGGCTTTGTAGAGTTGACTTGGGTTTTGTTGTTGTTTATCCATAGGTTATGCTGGGTAAAATCTCAACAGGAGCTCAAAATGACTTGGAGAAGGTGACAAAAATGACATATGCTCAGGTGGCTGTTTATGGTTTCAGTGAGAAAGTGGGTCTGCTATCTTTTCCCCAAAGGGAGGATGGTTTTGAGATGTCAAAGCCGTACAGCAGCAAAACAGGTGCTATAATAGACCAAGAGGTGAGAGAGTGGGTTACAAAGGCATATGATCGAACTGTTCAATTGGTCGAGGAACACAAGCATCAGGTGGCTCAGATTGCAGAACTCTTGCTTGAGAAAGAGGTCCTTCACCAGGAAGACTTGGTTAAGGTTCTCGGTCAACGGCCTTTCAAGCCTGCAGAACTCACTAATTATGATAGATTCAAGCAAGGTTTTCAGGCAGATGGCGAGAAAAAGAGTGAAGACCCTCAGTTGTCCCGGGCATCAGAGGATGATGGATCCTCATCTGCACCTGTGGTCCCAGACGTGGTCCCCACGTAAATTTTCTGTCTTGTGCATGGACTCGGTATTTCTTCTAGCGGAAGCTTGTACAATGAAACTTGTCTACTCGTCGATGTCTTGTTATCTTTCCTCAATGATAATCATCTGTTATATATGCGAATTTTCATCTCTTTGCGTTCAGCTTCAGTTATTGCTCGTTTCATGCGTCCTTGATTGTACAGAGATGAATTGTGGTAACGTCCAACAAATAAATGCACTGAATTTGCGTTTTTGGGCTGAATTTTACTAGAAACTTTGTCTGACTGTTCTCAACTTCTCCTAAACACTAATACTTGGCATAAATATTGCCATCTAGTTACAAATGTTAAGGGATATCTAGTAATGCTATTCATTGAGGTACACTTTTTAACAAAATTTAATATTTTAAGATATTCTACCATAATTAGATTATTTTTCAACAATTATAGTTAAAAAGTATAACAATCATTGATTTTACCAATGATTGAAATCAATATATTTTGATTAAAGTAACTTGTTGTAACAATTAATTTTATTTATTGATTTTACCTTAAAAGACTGAAATCGATATATTTTGATCAAAGTAAGTTGTTCTAACAATTAATCTTATTTATCAAGACATAATTTTTTTAACGGAAGAAATTTACTTTAGACAAATTAATAATAAGGAAATTTCAACTACCATAATTGAAAAAAAAAATCAATTATAGTAGAATTTTCATTAAAAATTAAAATAAATTCTTAACAGTAAACAATAATATATACTTGCATGTTGCATCTAGGGCTGTAATTGGACCGAGTTGGCTTGCAAGCTGCTCGGGTTTGACTTGGTCGAAGCTCGACTCGAATATGGTTTGACCAAAGCACGGCTCGAGCTTGGCTCGAATGTCTACTGAGCCGAGCCCGAGCTTAGGGGGCTCGACTCGGTTAGGCTCCCTTAAATATTTTAAGTGGGAAATAGGTGATGCTATGTGACTATTTGTAAATTATATGTTAATTTGGATGTTTAAATTTAATATTAGAGTATAATTTGTTGTTTTCTTAGTCTTTTTAGTTAAGCTTCATAATTTTAAGTGTTAAGGATTCTTTTGTTGTTTAAATTTAATATTAGAGTATAATTTGTTGTTTTCTTAGTCTTTTTAGTTAAACTTCGTAATTTTAAGTGTTAAGGATTAATTTTACTTGATTATTATACCATTATTAAACAATTTTGTAATATCAACAATTTTATGCTTCTAGTAAGCATATTTATAGGTAATTTATCAATTTGTCTCTTAATAATTTACGTGTTTTCTTCTTCTTTTTCTTATACCCTTCCCTTTCATTATATGTTACTATTTACTCAACCAAATGCCTAAATATCCATGCTCTAGCAACGCATGCTCACTGTTTCCAGTTACATAGTACTCACTTCTATTTGTAATCAAATTCAAAGCTTTCCTGAGTTAATTCCCCGTCATCTCCAACACCCCCCCAACCCCTAACACTATCTCTTACATCGCAATTTACATGCCCAAATTTCTCAAATATATTCTGGTCAACTTATTCCCATCTCTTGTAAGGAAAATTGGATTATAATAATCCCATGCGAATTGGATGGCGATAATCTGTACTTTCACTTTGTATTGTGGTGGTCCAAAAAAAAAAAATGGATTGTAGTGGTACCAAATCCACCTCCACATTCTTCTTATTTTTTTCGTTCTTACCCTATATTGTTTTTATTTTTTTCGTTCCTTCCCCTAGAAAGTTAATGAATTGTAGTTTCTAAAACATTTTTTAAATGATTTTTTTAGCCTCCAAGTAATTATTATGATTTTTTAAAAATAATAAAAGTGAAAAATCGTAAAAAAAATGAAAAAAAATTGAAAAAAATTCGGAGGAACGCCATAAATTCATTAAAAATCATGGTAAAGTGTTATACTAAGTTTTGAATCAAATGCAACACAAAATCTATGATATTTAGGGTATACTTTCAAAAATGTCCCACTACAATTCAATTTTTTTTTTTTGGACCACCAAAATACAAAGTGAAAGTAGGGATTATCGCCATCCAATTTACAAAACATGAATTATTATAATCCAATTTTCCTCTCTTGTAATTTGCTTTCTTCACTTGTCTAAACCAACATATATACACTGTTTTTCTTTTGTCAGGCAAGGTCATCCACACAATTCAAAACTCTCAACATCATCTTCTTTCTTTCAAGCATGAACATTTGTTTGAATTTATTTGGCGTGATTTGTTCTACAAATTTTTATTTTATTTCATTTTCATCTCTCCACTGGCCAAGAAGATGAGTAGCTTGCAACAACCTAATATCACCATACTTCTCTTTCGTCAATATATTCTTGCCCAACCAACATCAAACGAAGTATAAAAGAACTTATAAAAATGATATATAATCACATAACAGAGAAATTTGCCTATCTCATAACAGTGAACTTTTTATGAGAGGCTTCAATTCTGGATGGCACCGTTACAAATCAATGAATTCCCCACCTGATCTTCATATCAAATCAATAGAAAGAAAAACAATACTTTAAGACTTGAGTTGATGGAACAACGTAACCGGCCAAATCAAATAGCAAAAGGATGGAAGTGAAGGAGACCAAGATCAAAACATCACCGTACTTCTCTCTGTTCTTGCACTCATTTTCACACAAACAAAGAGGGGAGAAGAGAACAGAGAGAATGGCGAGGCAGTTTGCTTCAGCTGGGGATGAGGTGGGGGTGGGTCAACATGATCATTTTTAGTTTAATATAAAAATAAATTAAATCTGAACGGTTGAGACTAAAAGTAATTATAAAATCAAGGGATATAAATTAATCCAATTAAGGAGAAAGCTATATATGTGTGTGTGCCCGCGCGCGTATGTGTGTCTATACATTATATAGTGGGACATAATCGAGAATACACCCTAAATATCATAGATTTTGTGTTGCATTTGATTCAAAACTTTGTATAACACTTTACCACGATTTTTATTAAATTTACAACATTTCTCCCAATTTTTTTCATTTTTTTTTCAATTTTTTATGATTTTTTCAATTTATTTCTTTTAAAAAATCATAATAATTAGTCGGAATCTCAAAATAATAATTTAAAAAATGTTTTAGTAACTACACTTCATTATCTATTTGGGGGCAGGAACGAAAAAAACAAAAACAATATGGGGTTGACATGATAAAAATAAAAAGAATATGGTGATGGATTTGGTACCACTACAATATAATATTATTTTTGTTGGACCACCAGAATACAAATTGAAAGTAGGGATTATTGCCATCCAATTTGCAAAAGTAGGGAATATTAGAATTCAATTTCCCTATATATATATATATATATATATATATATATATATATATATATTGGAAAAAACCTGAGTAATTTCCATTAACAAAACAAAGGAGTACAAAAGGAGCTATGAAAAACTTATCACATCCAAGTATCTAGGCAGCACTCCAAATACAATACAAACTATGAAAAAGAACCAAAACAAAAGCTCAACTGAGCCTCAACTGAATAATTTGAGCCACAACAATGGCCAAAACTGATAGGTTTCTATCCAAATCATGGTAAATTCTTCTATTCCTCTCATGCTAAACATGATATGTAATGACAAAAAGAATAACTGCATGCTGAGCTTGAGTTTTCCTCTGCAAATCTGCTATCTATCCATTCTGAGCCCTCGGAAGAGCCAAAGCAAGAATCTTGTACACCTCAACACATAACTGCACAGTATAGTCACACCTAAAAAACAGATGATCATTTGATTCCTCATCAACCTTGCAAAGAAAACATCTATTAGCAAGGGAGAAACCAAACTTTTTGACTCTGTCCAGAGTATTCAAACGCTTGTGCATTGACAACCACTGCACAAAAGAATTTTTTGGAATCAAATTTTTGTGCAACACAATATTATGCCAAGAAACCTCTGTACTGTGATCTTTCAAATAATTGTAGCCATCCTTGATTTTGAATGCAAGACCAGATTGAAAGCATTCCAACAGAACAGGCTTCAAGTCATCCTTAATACCCACAAATCTACGCCAATACCGGCTCATGTTCTGCTTGATTTCACAAGACCAAATAGATTGTTGACGTAGATAACGGGCCTTCACCCATTTCACCCATAATGCCCTTATTCATTATGATATGCCAGATCAAACTGGTTAAGGCAACTCTATTCCAGCTTGAAGCATCCCTTATGTTGAGACCCCCTTCCTTCTTATATAGATAGCAGGTCGACCATGCAACAGGAGGAGATTTTGATTCCTTTCCACCCCAAAGGAAAACTCTACAGATTCGGTTAATGTCATTTATCACACTATCTGGAATGATAAAATTTTGAGCCCAATAGGTGTGAATAGACTATAAAATACTGTTAACCAACTCCACTCTCCCTGCATATGTTAATTTTTTGACAGCCCAACCTTGGAGTCTCTTCGTCATTTTGGAAAGTAAAATTGCACAATCATGACGGTTGAGCCTGGAAGGTTTGAGAGGAACGCCAATATATTTAATGGGAAGCTCAGCTTTAGAGAACCCAGTCAACACTAAAGTTTGTTGGATGAAAGAGTCATCCACACCCGCAAAAAATATTTCAGATTTCACATGATTTGGATGAAGCCCAGAGCAAAGAGAAAGGTGATTAACAACATCCATTAAGAGATTTATACTCACCGAATCAGCAACATAGAATAAGTGTAGATCATCAGCAAAACTCAAATGGGTGAGCTTCAAAGGCTAACAAAATTGATGGAATTTGAATAGTGGGTTATCAGATACCTTCTTTAGAGCTCTTCCCAAGTATTCAATGACAATAACAAAAAGGAGGGGAGATATAGGGTCTCCTTGTCTTAAACCCCTTCCACTTCGAAAATACCCAAAATATGAACCATTAAAGCTCACCGAGAATAAAGCAGACTTGACACAAGTCATAATCCAGCCAATGAATTTACTAGGAAATCTTAAAGCAAGAAGTAATTGCTCCAAAAAATCCAAGTCCACAGTGTCATAAGCCTTCTGAATGTCAAGCTTCAAAAGACAACTTGGTTTTGCTATTTTTCTATTGTAAAATCTGATGATATCCTCAGCAATTAGAATATTGTGTATGATAGATCTCCCTTCTATGAAAGTCGATTGCTCTTCATCAACCAAAAACGGTAGAACTTTGCTCAAGCTTGTGCACAACAGTTTAGTAATCACTTTATAGATTACATTATAGCAGGAGATGGGCCTTAGATCAGTAAGTCTCTCAGGATTTTCCACCTTCGGAATGAGAGCAAGAAGTGTAGCATTCAATTCATTCGGCAGAAATCCAGATGAGAAGAAGTATTGAACTGCATTACAAACATCCTTTCCAATTAAAGGCCAAGACTTCTTGAAAAAGGTTGAATTAAATCCATCCGGTCCTGGACTTTTCTGCCTATTCATTGAAAAAATAGTCTCCTTAATCTCCACAGGATCCAATAAAGACTTAGCTAAATCATCAGAAAGAATGTTGCCTTTCATAATAGTTGACCATCTCCCCTTGCTCAAGCATTCCTTCTTAGCAAAAACACTTTCAAAGTGATCAGCAATAAGTGAACCAATCTTGTCCTGCTCATCAACCCAGCAGTTCTCCTTATCATATAAACCCAAGATACGTTTCTGATAGTGTTGAGCCTTCAGTGTCGAATAGAAAAATGCAGAGTTAGTTTCCCCACTTTTCAGCCAGTCAACTTTTGTTTTCTGCCGCAAGAGCTGAGTTGCATTGGACAGATCATGATAATACAAAGACTTAGCCTCTTCCATCTGCAATCTTATCTCAGAATTCAAAGGATCAGCTTGAAAAGAACTTTGCAAATCACATAGTGTAATGTACCTTTTCTGAGCAGATTCAATAACATTACTATAGTAACTCTTGTGCAAAGTTGATAAAGGGTATTTAACCAACTTTAATTTCTGGATAAGAATAGACATAGGGTTACCAACAAACACATTCTTCCAAGCTTCACCAATAATAGGAATGAAATTTTCATTTGAGGCCCACATGTCATAGAACTTGAATCTTCTTCTAGTAATATTAGGAGACTTCTTCAGATAAACCTAGAGATTCAACACCATCCGAGACCCTACACAATATCATTTGATCAGACATGAAAAGACAACTGACAGATAGTAATTCAGGCCTCCACATAACCCAAATCCTACTCCATTTATTCTGCTGGGCATTATTGATAAGCTGATAACCAAAACATATAGACTGTTGGAATCCAAACATTTACCCAGTTCCACTTTAGTCTCCACAAAGCACAGTAAATTGACTTTATTCATAGCCAAAAAGTGCTTTATTCCATCCCTCTTCTTAGGACCATTAAGGCCTCTAACATTCCAAACAAGCAACCTATCCATTAGGATGCTTATCAGTGCAAAAACTAGTAGTGTCCTTCTCAACCAAAGCTTCTTCAATAATGGGAGATAGACACAAAGAGACAGATCCTACCACCATTGAATAAATGGGAGTATCTGGCCTACTAGTTCCTCTTTTAGGCACTGTTTTATTCACTGGGGTCTGTGTTGGCTGAGAAACAGAGGATGCTTCAGGACTTTCTTTGCGCGACCACTTCTGTTTTGTCTTCCTGCAATTTTCTTCTTTGTGGCCAAAAAGATTGCAGCCATTGCATCTAATCGGAAGACACTCAAATTCAGCAGCCTGAGTATACACAAAACCCTCTTCATCCACAAAAGAAACAGATTCAGGGAAATGCTTGGTAATATCTTTGTTGATTAGGATTCTTACATATTTCATCATAGATTTTTCCTGTGTATACATATCCGTTTCAATTGGTTCCCCAATCAAACTACCAATTTTGCTCAGACCCGAAACACTCCAATATTTCCAATCTAAGCCCCGAAGCTTGACCCAAATCGGAACATTGACCACCTCATCCTTCACGGTAGATTGTCCCAATGACCAAGCCTTTATCATTACAGGTTTTTTGTCAAAGTAGACAACCCTTCTTTCCAGAATCTCATCCCTCTCTGAAATAGAATGAAATCTGATGATATACGTTCCCTCCTTATTCCATAGAACCTTATCCAAGCCCTTGTTTCCCCACATTCTCAAGGCAAATTTTTCAAAAACTGCTAAAGGAGGGTGACCCCCTACAACAAAAGCCAAAATTGAAGAACTCCAATACTCCACCTCTGAATCAATATCTTCATAGGTAAACTGGTGAGTTTTAATCCCATTCAATTCAATAAGGGAAATGAAAGATAGTTTTAGAGGTTTCTTGATACTTGAGCCACGATCCTGTTCTGCCTCAACCTCAACAGATCCGTCCACATTCTCAGGGTTTGAGCTTGGAATCGAAGGGGGTGCTGAATCCAACTTTCCTTCCGAGTTCTCCCCAAGAGTTAATAGCAAAGGAGGTGATTCAACAAGCAGCGAATCACAACACTCAGTATCATAATGCAGAGTCTGCCCATATAGAATCGAATCAACAGGCGATGACAGTTTACCGACCGATTTCCTAGCACTTTTTGCGGCTTTCCGTCGCCCCCACTTTGGCCCCATCGAGCAATTCTCTAGGGCATTTTCAATTTTATTATTATTATTATTATTATTATTATTATATATATATAAATATATATAAATATATAAGTGCTTTGAGCTCTTAAGCATTTGATATTCTTAGGCCCTATTCGGTAAAAAGAACGGATTGAGCACCAAATAACTGTTTGAATACTGTATAGTTGATAACAGTCAAAACAACTGTTTGTAAAGAACGTACTTGGTAAAATTAGAGGTTCAAACAACCGTTGAAAGTAAAATGACCAAAAAAGACATGACGATTATGTTATTTTTATTATTATTATTATTATTAATATTAATATTATTATTATTATCTTAAATATATAAATTGCAGAACAAAGGTTGCTGTCCTGCCTTCCCTCATCTAATGGTGAAATCTCATTCAATAGAGAATGACAACTGTTAGATTCTTTTCACATAGGATCTTCACCGTTAGAAAATAACTGCATTAAATTATGTCAATTATCTTTCTCCTAAAACCGTGTGGCGTGTGAGTTAGACTTCCAAAACCACCATAAACTTCCCCTTCTCTAATATCTCTCTCACTGACTTCTATTGCGTCAGTTACCACAGAAAACCCCAAAATTTCTTCAATACAAAGTTGTTCGCTTTTCTCCTCCATACTACTATTAGTACTATGTTTGAGTACAATTCTTTTCCCACTCTAATAAATAATAATATTTCCATTACCGTAACTGCCACCCATTTAATCCCTCTACACAACTCTAGAAACATTCAAAACCCTGAAATAGTAACTGCCGGGCAACAGTGAGACAGACAGTGAAAAGAAAAACTTCAGAAAGAAAACAACAATGGAGAAGAACAAGAGCAAGGGAAGCAGCGTCAATGGAGGAATGATAAGAAAAGGGCCATGGAAGCCTGAGGATGACCAAGTTCTCATCAACCATGTGAAGAAATACGGGCCCCATGATTGATGGAAAATGCTCTCCTTTTTCTCCAAGATATTTTTATGTCAATATTGAAAATGGAGATTCATGGAAAACGGTCACAGGCAGGGATGACGCTTCAATTTTTTTTCAATTTTTTACCTAATTTTTTGGTCCCAAAACATTTATTCAATTTACAATCCCAACAACTATAATTCATTTTCTAATTCCTAATTAATAAATTCACTTATCACTTTCTACAACTCTAACAATTAGTAGCCATGTTAGTAAAAATTGTCCGCGGCCCAATCTAATTTTTCTTGTAGTGGAATTAAACGCATAAAATACGGTATGTATTTTATTCGGTAACATTGTACAAAAATATGGTCAATTATCCGTCAATATAAACATTAACTTTCATTAAACGGCGGTACATGAAAAAATCGTGTTTTATACGGTACCTTTTTATTCGGGAACAATAGTAAAGTCTTATTATATACCTATTCTTTTGTCAATAGTTCTTACTTTCTCCCTTTTAAAACGAATAATTCGTATATTAAACGCATATTAAACGTTATAATTCGGGGAGGTCAAAAAAACCCGCTTATTATTCGGCAGCTTCCATAGAAGACGGATTCGCGCTTTTTAAACGCTCAGTTCGTCTGTACATGTTTTATACGCTTATTAAACGTGTTTTAACTAACAATTTTTAGGGTCCTTAAAATTATTTATCATAAAATAGAGTCCTTAAAATAACTAAAGAAACCTCATATTTTGGTGTAATAATTTTAAGGACCCTATTTTATGATAAATAATTGTTGGGTGACATTATTTTTGATGTAAATATTTAGGGTTGACAATCCAGCCAATTTCTAGCTAAAAATGGTGCAAAACGGTGGATTTTATATTTATGCGTGTTTTAAATTGAAGTCTATACTTAACTCTAACATATACAAGTAAATCTGTTAACCTAAAAGAAACGCTCAAACAAAAAAAGCCACTATTTCATGCCATTTTTGGCCGAAAATTAGCCGGAATGTCACCCCTAAGTATTTATATCAAAAATATGTCATCCAACAATTATTTATCATAGAATCCTTAAAATTATTACACCAAAATATGAGGTTTCTTTAGTCGTTTGTATAAAACACTATGTTATCAAGCATTTAAAATTTAATAAAATAGCGTGTTTGGATCAGTCCACACGCTAAACGCTAAGCCAAACACTATTGCCAAACATAGCCATAATAGTTGACATCGGAGAAAGTTCTTCTTTTTTTTCTTGAGGAAATTGTTTCTTAATAATATTATACATATACGGAAACTAAAATTATTTATAATTAATGATTTATATTATTTAGCGGTTTTGTTATGATTGTATTTGTATATTTTGTCTTTTTTTACACTATTAAATTTCAATATTCACTACTAGAAATTGTATATTGTTTAGCACAATAATAATTCCCTCCTACATCTGCAAATTGGCGTAAGTTAACATGTAAGTCACTCCATAATTTAAAAACTTTTATTTTAATTTTGAAGGGAAAGTGGCATGAGTTAAAACTATAAACTCACCCCTTTTTGAAAGTGGCATAAGTTTACACTCTCACACCACTTTCCCTTCAAAAAATACCTCGAGATCTACGTCTGTATAGGCAAAAGGAAAGCTAATTGGTGTGAGTTTTTGGCGTAAGTACAGTTAGGCCTAAACTCACGCCAACTTCTGTCAAATTAAAAAAAAGAACCTTGTTGCTACTTCTTCTCTCTGTTTCACGCACAAGAAATGCAAACCACCATACGCCATTGTCGACGATAGCCTTTGCATGCCACCAATTTCAGCTCATTTCAGGTGATTTTTTCATTTTTTTTGTTTTAGATATGTTATATTTTGATTAATATTATGAAATATTGATTTATTATTGTAATTGGAATGTATAAATTGGTTGCAAAAGTGAATAACTTGAGTCTGGTTAATCTAGTTTCATTTTGGTTGTTTTTTTTTAAAATTTTTATTTTAGATCTAGTTTGATTTAGTGCGAATATGTTAAAAACTTGAATAGTTTCAGTTAATTTGTATGAATTATGTTACATTTTGTATGTTTAATTCGAGTATTATGTGTGAAAGTTGGTTTATTGTAGATTAATGAGTTTGAATATGGTTTTTAGTAATTATAATTGTGTGAAAATTTAAATATATTTAATTTGAGTATTATGTTATATTTTGTATGTTTTGTAGTATGTTTACATATGATTTAATAAGTTTATTGTGTAATATATATATATATATATATATATATATATATATATATATATATATATATATATATATATATATATATATATAGTATAATTAGTGATTTAATGTTTACAATTAGGTGAAGTAATTGAGTGTGTAAATTGAATATTTAATTATTTGAATTGTCGTTGCGTTATTTTTTTGGATTTATTTGCGTTAATATTCGGGATGAGTTGATTATATTCTAATTTATTTGTGATGACTAAAATTTGTATGATTTTTTAACTAATATGATAATTATAATATGTATGTTATTTTTTTATTGAGATATAATTAGTTCAATATGTTTTTGAATGTATATATGCAAATATATATGATTTTTCGCACTCAATAATTTAATAACATTAATAATTGTAATTGACTCGTACTATATATATATATTAAATTATTCTCATATAATTATATTTACAAATAATTCTATATATATAAATGATTGAAATAAATGTAAACTGTATTGATTGCTTTATTAATTGACATGATTATGTATGTACAATATATGTGACGTTTTATTCGATAATTAGGTGGGAAAATGATATGTACTATCGAACTAGTTGTTTAATTATGTATATGAATTTTATTATTAATTAAATTCATGAATAGATTTACAACATGGATGGACCCCCACATCGTCGTTAAATGTATGAGAGGCTTGAACCGTGTAGGAGGGTTATTAGGCAAGAATAGGCTAATGAGGTAGAAACGTTTGAAGAATTAGCTAAGAGTTCGTTGTATGAGTATTCACGGACTTGAATGTACCGGTATCCATGTGTGAAGTGCAAAAATAAGAGGGTATTTAGTCCCAATGAAGTTAAATGTCATTTGTATAGGCAAGGGTTTATGGAAAGATATTGGTATTGGATGTGCCATGCTCAAGCAATGGGTAACTTTGATGATGAGGATGGAAGCGGTGACGATGCGTATGCATGGTGAGTCGGAGCCAGTAAGTAGTCATCGAACAAACGATGAACCCAATCAACCAACGTGCATCGACAGAACGGAAGAGATGGTGAATGATTTCATGACACGAATGAGTAACCTAATGCACAAGCTCAAGATTTCTATGATATGCTTGAAGCTGCTCAACAGCCTCTATGGAAAGGGTGTATAACTCATACTGAGTTGTCTAATGCCGTGAGACTAATGAGTCAGAAGTCGAAGCACAATTTTACAGAGCAAGCAATGAATGATATCATGGAGTTGATGAGCGAGAGCTGTCCCCAGCCGAACCTAGTTCCTAAAAACTACAATGAGCTGAAAAAGAAAGTGAAGAAGTTGGGAGTTGACTATGAAGCAATTGATTGTTGCCATAGTGGACGCATGTTTACTATAAGGACGATGTTGGTCTTATTTAATGCAAATTTTGTGGCCATCCTAGGTATAAACCCAAAATTCGTCAACCACAACAAATAAAGGCGTCCCATACAAGAGAATGTTCTACTTTACCTTGACGCCTAGGTTGCAGCGTCTGTATGCCTCGAAGAATACAGTAGGACATATGAGATGGCATGCCGAGAACAAGTGCGAGGAAGGTGTCCTTTGCCATCCGTCAGATGACGCCTCTTGGAAATTGTTTGACATTGTGCTTGCATACTTCATGGAGGAATCATGAAATGTGAGGCTAGGTCTTTATGCGGATGGGTTTAGCCCATTCATGCATATTTGATATGGCCGATTGTAGTTACTACTTACAACTTGCCACCTGAACTATGCATGACAACTCAGTACATGTTCCTAACATGCATTATTCCAGGTCCGAAGAACCTAGGAAACAAAATTGATGTTCTTCTTGAGGAGAAGCGAAATGTCATCTGTGAGTGGGCACAACAACTTCGATTGCCGAACGCTTATACCTCGAACTTCGCAAACTGTGTGGACTCTAAAGGTAAAAGGTTTCAAAACTTTAAGAGCCATGATTATCATGTGTTCAAGCAAACACTACTTCCTGTTGCATTTCGAGGACTTCCTGATGATGTGTTGGAGCCACTTGTTCAGTTAATTAAGCCTATGGTTCAAGAGTCTGTGTGCCACAACATTGAAGCATAGTGACTCACTTCGACTTGACAAAGAAATTCGCATAATCATATGCAAACTGGAGACCATATTCCCCCATGGCTTCTTCAATGTAATGGAACACTTGCCCATACACTTGGTTTAGAAGGCATTTTTTTGGTGGTCGTGTTCAATATCGTTGGATGTATCCTTTTGAAAGGTATTTTGGGTGGCTGAAGAAGAAAATAAAGAACCAAGCACATCTCGAAGGATCAATGGCTCAACCATGCCTCATGTTTGAGATATCCCAATTTGGATCTACCTACTTTGGCTTGGATGTACTGTCTTCAACAACAACATGTAAGCATAATGAAGATGTGACCCTTAAGCTGAAGATGATCCTTTATCAATGACGTTGTTTAAGGTTTGGGGGAGTCCCGTAGGAGGTGTAAATACCTACTTTGGCTTGGATGTACCGTCTTCAACAACAACATGTAAGCATAATGAAGATGTGACCCTTAAGCTGAAGATGATCCTTTATCAATGACGGTGTTTAAGGTTTGGGGGAGTCCCGTAGGAGGTGTAAATACGGGGTGGCTCAGTGAGGAAGAGTGTAAAGTAACACACCTTTGCGTTGTAATGAACTATAAAGAAGTCAGCCCCTACTTTGAGTAAGTTATGCACACTGTCTACTTAAATAGTTTTAGTTTTGTCCCTTACATCTGTTGATCAGTCTAATCAGTGACCGCCACTTGTCTAAGTTGTTTAAGAACCACAACTTGACATCATACCCTAATTCCACAAACACTCAATCAGATCAAATGATTGAAGCAAAGTTCGGTCATTGGTTTTACCAATTAACTGTGAGATTCACAATTCTTTCTACTAGTTGGATCTTTGTTATTTTACGGATTGTGATCAAGTGACATGGACCGTAGCAGTGCACAACTATATGAGATTTGAATTTCCTTTATTCTAGCGTTTGATATTCACACATGTAGATTTAATTGTGGTTGAATATTGACTGAATTAATAAGTCAATATTAACTCTCCAAGTCAAGTTGCAATCTTTTGGATCATGCTCACGAATCATGGGATTTTTGAGGCAACTTTGGTGCATTAATCCACAGTAAAAAGGGGATGAATTCATTCATCCAAGACACGACTCTCATCTTGTCATGTTTCTTCCTAGAGAACTTCTACACACTCGTAAGGCGTTGAACCGAAGCAACTCTTTGAGAGTTCTAGAGAAACCTTGTTCCTTTGTTCACAAGAAGTTATGTTTTAACATTGAGTTTTTTCACGATCTAGTGAATAAACTTTAAGAGGAGACAAAATTCACCCTCAACTCTTAGCCACCCATGAAATTCCTCGTCTTATGTGGGACTTTGTTTCCTATCTTTATTTCCAACAGCCATCAGTCTTCCCTATCTTTATTTCCAACACTCATTAGCGTGTTAATACTTTGAATCATTTAATATTTAATAATCGATTGATTTTGCATTGAACTTGTTGCCAAAATCATAAATAAGAGAGTATAAAATAAGCAGCATCTAGAGCGCTAGTATTTTCTTATGGTTGAACCGACCAATGAGTCAGCCATGTGGAAGAACCTCACCTCAATGGACACCCTTTTCACATTCACAAGTCATGATTCTAGTCCTCCTTGAGGCCTGGATACCCCAAAAATAAAAAGGAATAGTCAAAACGAAAATTGAACACGTGTAAGGCGGCGATTTCCGGAATGAGGACACGCGGAAGATGGTGAATTGTTAATCTGGAAAGAAAAAGAATTAATTAGTTTGTGTGATTGGCCATCCTTTTCTTACAGTTAACGGCTACGGCCATGCCTCCTTTCTCTCCCCCTATTTATTTAAACGAACTTCCCCCTTTTCATTTGCTCTCTCTCTCCGGTTTTCCTGAATCCTAAAGATCTTCATCTCTCTCATCCCTATTCATTCTCCCCTTTCTGTGTTATTACATCAGGTATTTTCTTCCCCCTTTCTCATTTTCATCCTCTTCGTGGTTTGTGTTCCATAAAATACTTGTTCCACTCATGCTGCCGCTTTTTCTGAAATATCATCTTTAACCTTTTCCTGTTTATGCGTTGAGAATAATCTTCAGAAATTTCTTTCTGTCAATGCCCATCAATTTTACATGTTCCTTTTCATCTCTGGAGTCTTAGGGTTGTTTACAAGTTATTGCGTGCTTTTTTAGTCTGGGCTCTGTCATTTAATACTCTGCTTCCTATCTGTTTAATCTATCCTTCTTTATCCTAAATTACTAATCGCGTACATTGTCAAGGACAATGATTCTTTTTTTTAGTCAAAGTTAATGTTGCATTTTCTTCAGACTAATTTCTATTTATATTGGTTCTGTAGATTTTCCGTATTTGTGAACTTAGGGTTCTCAACTTTTTCATGACAGGTTTTGGAAGAAGATGGAATACGAGTCAGATGATCAGCCGGTAATGAGGCATAAATATGACTGCCTTTTATTTGGTAAGATATTTTAAATAATTGTTACTGGTGTATTTTTGTTTATTTGTTTGATTTTGTTTTGGGAATATTAAATCAACTTGTCCTCCAAGAAAATGGGAGCCAATAACAAGCTAGATGTTTGATTTTCAGATCTTGATGACACCCTTTATCCCCTTAGTTCTGGCATCGCATCCCAGTGCTCCAAAAACATCCAAGGTAACATCATTGTGTCAAATTTTCGCCATGAGTTTTCACTTTTCATGTGTTTATATTTTGGTTATTAATAGGCTGATGAAAATTCAGGTCTGAGTAGTTCTCGGTTTGGTCAAATTGGTCATAGGGTCAATAGTATAATACCCTGACTCTATTGAGTTCATAATTTGGATTAGATTGACTGTACTTGGACCCAGACTGATTGTCTAATGTCCCCATCTGGATGTTTGATGGTTGTATGTACATTAAGACAACATTATACTTTTGGACCTTTAGTGTTCAAATAACAGGCTCCAAATGACCAAATTAGCTGAGAGTTCATAGTACATTGCGGTTAATGTAGATCAACTTTCGCTAATGAACTGGGTTTAGTCATTGCCCAATTGTCGGAATTGACGGGAACCCAAATTTCACCCAAAAGTTTTGCAACTTGGACTTGTTCTAGTTTACCTGGATCAGAATCCGGTTTTTGCACCCGACATGATCGATTGACCAATTTTAAAATTTGCATGAAATTTTGTGACCATATCCATTCTTTCGGGGACCAATAGATTTGGGTGTTCAGGTTGGTCAAAATATTTGCTACGCCTAGTTCTCAAGATCTAGTCAGTACACCCCACTTTTTAATTTTCTTTGTCATGGATTTTAGTAATTAATTTGAAATTTGGGTGGTGTTTTCAGAGTACATGATTAGAAAGCTTGGAATAGAGGAGACTGTAGTTCCAGATATGTGCTATATTTTGTACAAGTATTATGGAACCACAATGGCTGGTCTTAGGGTATGTCTTTGAATCACCATTTGAGGATTATTTGATCAGAACAATTCATTAATGTGGTTTTGACTCGTGGGGCTTTTGAAACTTTATGTCAAAAGGCGATTGGGCATGAGTTTGACTATGATGAATTCCACAGGTACCTATTCTTCCGTCATTTTTCATTATTAATTAAAATGTAAGAGTGATTGTAGAGAATGATTGAGATGTATGAAGATCATTGTGTTGCTATCAAATGTGTTACAGGTTGGTGCATGGAAGGTTGCCATATGACCTGCTAAAACCGGATCCCGTTCTGAGGAATCTCTTGCTTAGCCTACCTATTCGAAAGATTGTAAGTTGTTTTTGTGTTGCTGAATAAATTCAGAAACTGTAGACTTTAGCTATTTCTGAACACCTGGGATATGTTGATTACAGATTTTCACCAATTCTGACAAGCATCATACTGCTGAGGTGCTACGAAGGTTGGGTTTGGAGGATTGTTTTGAGAGGATTATATGTTTTGAGACACTGAATCCCTCCGATAAGGGGGATGTTGCACCTTCAAAGCCAACATTGGCTTCTAACTCTGAAATTTTCGACGTCATGGGGTATCATGCAAGTTCTGGTGTGCCCTTGCCTGAGACTCCAATTGTATGCAAGCCCTTTGAAGTGGCATTTCAAAAGACCTTTGAAATAGCTGGAATTGATCCCCAAAGAACTGTAAGTATCAATGCATTTCTTTGCTGCTATTAACAAGTATGTTAGATTTAGGATGCTACATAGGATCGATAGAATAATTAGAATCGAAATTATAGAATTGAATCGAGTATTGTAAGATTTAAAATCTTAACAAATATTGTTATGATAAAATTTTAAGCTGATAATGTGCGCAAATATGATCGAGTTCACATGAGATCGTGCGTGAATTGTATAGTGAGGACTTAGACTATAACTAATTTAAGATTCTAATTATAACTAATTTAATATTCTAATAAGAGTTGGATCGATAGAGAGTTTTTGGATCGTAAAGCTGTAGGATTGTAGATCTGGATCGTAAAGCTGTAGGATTTTAGATCTGGGTTAGATTTTAATAACTACTCCCTCCATCCCAAATTGAATGACGTTTTTTGGGACGGGTGGGAAGACCAATTAAACTACCGCAACTTACATGGGCGAAAGAGATTCTATGAAAAAATTGAAAAGATGGGTTGATTAGATGTTTTTGGAAGTGAGGAGGGTGATTGTTAGAGAGTGAATGATACTATACTAATGAAAAAGGAAAAATAAAGTTATGTAGATAATAAAATAAGTAGGGAGATATGGTAGAATTTTCACAAAATATTATAGGAAAAGTTTAGTTAGTTAAAATGAAAAATAACATGGAATGGAGGGAGTATGTTGTTATATTGATGATGTTGACTTAGTCTCTTATTGACTATGAATGATGGAATCTGCAGTTGTTCTTTGATGATAGCATTCGCAATCTGATTACTGGGAAACAGTTGGGTCTTCATACTGTTTTGGTAAGCTGTTTTTGGCTAAACTTTAAAGCTTGAACATATTCACATTATTATTATTATTGAAGCTCAAACTGAGGTCTGGATGTATGAATAATGTATAGGTTGGGAAATCTGAAAAGCAAAATGGTGCGGACTATGCCTTAGAGAGCATCCACAACATCAGAGAAGCCTTTCCTCAACTGTTGGATGCTGATGAGAGGGCAGAGAATGTCCGCTATGCACACAAGATTGCTGTGGAGGCTTAAATAATCTGACATTTGCTATACTAAAAACTAGATTGTCTATTCTCTGATTTGTAGTTTCTCAATATAATTGTCAAAAAAGGAACAAAAAAATATTAATTAATTATCTCTTATGATAGCTATATACTTGAAGTCTTCAAACATTTCTGATCATGCCTTGATGTTGACATGTTTCTTTATTGTTTTAAGGATTTGGTTTGCATTCCTCACCAGTAAGCTTAATAAACACAGATTATTTGGTTTGCATTCCTCACCAGTAAGCTTAATAAACACAGATTGGATATACATCGATCATCTTTATTCATGTTTATCTGATATCAAAATGGTATCTCTCTTATTCTGTGCTGCATAGTGCTCAAGTATTGGGAGAAGAAACCAGAATTGGTTGATACAATAACAGGCAAAATGTAAAACAATTACAGCATATCCTAGAATCCTTAAAAGAGATGAATGCTTGTAGAAGCAGTTGATTTCCATTTACTGAATAGCAAGTGGAACTGATTGAACCTGCAGAAAACCATAAAGCCGAGAGTCAAAGAGAGAGGAGACACTAGACAGGGGGACATTATTAAACTCAAACTAACCAGCTGGTTAAATTCAAGGGCCAAAAGCTTCTCTAGAGAAGGGTTAGGCTCATGTCGGTCAAGGTGAGGGTCAGACTTTGAGGCATGCTTCCAGAATCCATAGACCCCAGCTAGCATGAGCAACTTTTCCGAGTATAACTTCCATGTATACCTAAAAATTAAAGACAAGACAGACGTTAGAGATATATAGAAGAGAGTGACTCTTAACTAGTGGTGGAAACAGAAAGTTACTTTTCCTGAATTCGGTCAAGTCCAGCCTTAGAAATGTTGTTCCAGTAAGTGGGATCAACCCTGGAGTTGTGAAAGAAGTCAGCGAGGAGGTCGGCTGCTTGATCACCCTGATAAGGGTCAATGTGAAACCCTGAGTTGGCATGGACAATAATCTCTGCAGGGCCACCATTACAAGTAGCAAAAGTAGGCAGCCCTGAAGTCATTGCTTCGATGACAGTGAGCCCAAAGGCCTCATAGAAAGCTGGCTGAACAAATGCTCCTTTTCTATCTGCTATGTACCTGTACAGTTCCCCACTTGTTTCCCTCTCCATCTGGACAGATATCCACCTTAAATTCCCATTCAACTCGTATTTTTCTATCAGTTGGTACATTCTCTTTAACTCTTCTCGTTCCTCATTGTCCCTGGACTCACTTTTCCTGTCCCCAGCCACCACAACCAGGTTCACCAACTCCTGCAGTCTCTTGTTCCTCCCATACCACTCCATCAGCCCTGTGATGTTCTTCACCCGATCAAGCCTTGCCATTGACAATATCATTGGCTTGCTTTGGTCCTTTAGCACACACCTGAAATCAAGGCGAAGCTAATCATGTCCCGAGTAATTACTTGGCCATATATAAGATGAGGAAATTAAGGAACAAGGCAAGTTTACATGTGTTCCTCATCCTCAACATGACTAAACAGCATTTCTTCGATACCCTGTTGTAGATGGGAAAGTCTCCTCTCCTTTTCAGTGTAGGGGAAGTAAATGCTAGTATCAGCTCCTGGTGACACAATGTTGAACTTGGGGTCAAACACGTCAATTCCTTTCACAACACGATATAGGCCTGGGAGACTGAACCCCATATGAGACTCATATTGTCCAACTGTGTCTTTGCTGAAAAACAAAAGATTAAATACAAAGTTAAAAAGGTTGGGTTCTGTCCAACAAAAATGCATGCTATTTGGATCATACAAAAAGGGTATTACTTTCCAGCAATCTCTTGGAATGTGCTGGTGATGATGAAGTCAGTATTGTTCATGGCGATAAGATCAGCTGTGAACTGACAAGAAAAGTGGTACTTGTCCTCAAATTTCTTCCAGAAAATATCAGAATTTGGGTATTTTGTCTTTTCTAATGCGTGAGCAATTGTACACTGCAATCATACCAAAAAAAGACACAAATAAAGAGTAAGTCGTTTCCAGGAAGTACACAGAAAACAAGGGGGATGGTTTGACGGATTAGTAGACCTGCATAACTCCTAGTTTACGTGCCAGTAAGGAGGCAACGAGGTTTCCATCACTGTAGTTACCGATGATCAAATCAGGCTTCCCTTGCAGCATATCGGAGAGTTCTGTTGCCACATCCTATCGAGAAAATACAAATATGATGGAAGTTTTCTTATAAATAATGAAAAACGTGTTCACACATAGTGCATCTAATAAAATTCCTTCAAGTTAAGGTACCTCGGCGAAAGTCTTGAGGTAAGGCCACACTTGAAATCTTGATATCCATCTCTGAACAATCCCCTTGTCAGTTCTGAAGGGCACTCGAATAATGTGCGAGTGCATTGTCCCAACGACCTTCTCAAGGTGCTTCCCACAAGTGGTCCCCATTGCATCGGGTAGCAGACGGGTTACCTGTTATGCCAGTCAGCCTTATTCATAGTGGAACATGCATAGAGGGAGAGAACAAACACAGGTATAAAAGGAAACATTGAAGCTAAAGACAGAATCCTACAATGAGGATACGAGGAATAATATCAAGCCCTTGCTCCTTGATGCTTTTAAGCATCTCAGCTTCTAAAGCCCGAACTTGATCCAAGATGTACACCACCTATATACATTTGTTGAACTTGTAAATAATTAAAGGTCAAATTATATGAAAGGAATAAAAATGGTAGGGTTTTAGAAGGGTTTGATGAGGAGTTAACCTGGCCACCGGTGTCAGGGAAGCCCAAGACTTTTTCCTGAGCAAAGTAACCATGAGGTGACAGAATCACAACATTGAAGACAAATGGGATTCTGCTAAGAAATTCCTTGAGAGTGCTCGGAGAAGGAGCATCTAGAAGGCCTAGAAGCAGACCAATCATGCCTAAAACCCGGTCGGCATTGTCCCCCCATCCTCTCTCCAATCCCATGTCCTGGAATTGCTGCTCAAACTTGGAGTATGGAGTAGTAGGAGCAAGACTAAATAAATATTCCTGAGCCTTTCTTAAAGCAGAATCAAGGGCATCCAGGCTCTGGATTCTCTCATTCAGCATCAAAGACTGAGAATAAAAGAATCAAACTTTGGTCATTTGGAAATTCATTAGTAAAGAACTAAAGATGCATTACAGATTGTGATAATTTTGATGAAATTACCTGTTCTTTATAGTGGTGAGCTTGGAGAAACTCGAGGAGAGGAACCGTGTTTTCCCTGTCCTGGAGCATCCTAGAAGAGAGGTAACGGTTGAGGAATTCAACCCCATTGCCAATTGAATTTGAAAGAGATGGGAGGTTTGATGATCCTGTGCTTGGCTTAAAATCTAGCTCAAGTACAAGCTTGTCATTCATGCTGCATTATGTAATAGGAAGAGTCACATTCAGATTTAACTATACACATTATATTAACTCAATTAAAACACTTAAAAATTAAAGAGAATGTTTTAATAGGGCAGGATGTCTAAATTACCTCTCATCAACTGATAGCTCTTTGAGGTGCAAGAATTCTGCTACAGTTAACTCGGTGAGATTGAGATTCTTCATATCAAAACGAATGTACTCCCAGACTCCCGGACTAGGACGTATTGCAAGAGCCAACCATGGCGGCACCACTATTGCTTCCTATGTATAAATGATGGAAGAAGAAAGATCAAAAGAAAGGACCAAAAATCTCCAAAAGTAGTGTACGTACTTAACATTTTAGCAAGTTCCCAACGTACCTGTGTAGACCTTAAAGCTTCAGCAAATATTCCTTCTGCAAGTTTTAGTCCGTCTGTCTTTGTTGCAGATTCAAACTCGGCTAGTATCTGCTGCCGCTCCAATATCCCTTTCCCATGGCTTTCAACTCTACAAATATCCACACACACAAACATGAAGCAAAACAATCCTTCGTTATTAATATTTTTCTGTTACTATATATAATTATTATGTGATCTGAGAGCATGCATGCCCAACTCTATGATATTCACCTTGAAAAGAACTTTGAAATGTCATTACGATCAGTGGTTAAAGTTTCATTCAAACACTTGCTAAGAACTGCAGACATTTTTTTTTTCTTCCTCCTAGCAACAGTTAACTTGCAAACCCAATTTAGACCTCTCCGTGAAGAAAGCAGGTAGAAATGAAAGGAAACAAAACGAAATTAGTGAAAAAAAAAAGAAAGAAAACTTCACAAGGGCCTATAATAGGAATGCTACAAATGTGATGGAATAATATGAATGAAGGGTAAATTGAGGCTCGCTCATTTTATAGCAGTATGAGTCTGTTCTTCCAAGAAAACAATCAGAAACGATTCGGAAAGTTTCTTACAAAGATACCCCGTATGTAATCTCTAATGGGTAGTTTAACTTCTCTACAAGAAAATAATATGTCTAGATTTTCCAATTAGATCAGAATCAAATTATTTCAATTATATGGTAGTTTCCATATATGTACATAGTTCTTTTGAATTTTCATCCCAGCTGGATTTACTGCTTTGCAAGAAACATATTATCCATCGTCTAAATCTCTCTTAACTTTTTAATGTTGATCTTTTTGCATTTGTTTCCTTTTCATCTTCCTGCAATGCTGCTTTTCTCCCTTTTTCCCCCATGTGGAAGACTGATGAAGAGCATATCACTAAATCACCGACGTTTTAGATGGTAATGAATCTAATCAATAAATGACTGGACTATGATTCATACTGCTAACTCGATTATTCATCAGCATATAACTTCTTTTTGACTAACTAAACAAGAGTGCACTTTCTGAATCATGATGCCTTTAACAGAGGTTTTGAATATGATCAATCAAGAAATATCTTATTGAAAAGATGCATGGGGATATACACGATGCATTGTACATTGCATTCAAGTGGATTACAAGTCCAGATATATTCAACTTTAACCTGGATATGTTAGGCCATATATCAACAATTACTATTCACAAGTTCTTAATGAAGAGCCAAGAGTAAAAAAAACATTTAATCGAAGAGGTTTTTGATAACCAGTTTTAAGACTTCCAATGTTACAAACATTAAAAAAAATGAAGAAAATACAGAAAGCTCATGTTACCAGAAACAAAAAAAAAAAAAAAAAAGAGCATAAGTACGTAATTAACAAGGTTTCCAACAGGATAAAGCACTCAAAATCCTTCCTTTCCAGCCTTGGACCATCCAATTCCTATCTTGTTCGACCATAAAATCCTTATTGTAATTTGCATTAACCATGGCTTTTGCTCGATTGAAAATATGTTGGTCCAAGGGTACCTGCTTGAATCCAGCTCTGAGCTTGCGGAGTTGCCACTGCTTGTAAGTCTCGGGCCTTTCGATCCTCTCTGTCCCCTCGCATGCCACTATGTTGAGTGCATCCTTCCCATATAAATAGTTCTCGATCAATAGTCTTTGGTGGCTTTCACGATCCATGGTTGCTTCAAATACATCAAACAAACAAGAGTAGTGGTAAAGCGCCTCCTTGAAGCGAGTGATGAAAAAGGGTGCATTGAATGTGCCATTGATGACCCCATGGATGAAGAGCTTAGGCTTGAAGCTCCTGATCAGCTTCAACACATAGTCTCTGGGGCTCTTTTCATCAACACTCTCATCAGGGAGCTTCCTTGATTGGTAGAAACAGGTGACTACAACAACCTCATTCCTATCAATTTTGAAATGCTCTGGCTTTAGAGTTTGCCACCTTTGAGCTATGGGATGAAACTCAAAGGGCACCCCAAATCTCTCACAATACCCTGCTAATCGACGACCCGTCTCTTCAACTTTCTGGGCTGGTCTGAACCCACTCTGTGGATAATCCACTCCCGTGATTCGCAACATGGGAGGACCTTGGGCTCTTCTTGACAAACTCTGGATCAGGCACGGCCATTGGAAACCAAAAAAGATGCCAAAATCAATGATGTGAACTCTTGTTGCTTTCTCAGCCAGCTTTAGTATTGTTTGATTGGCTATGAATGAGGTTGTCCTCTGGAAAGGGACAGCTTCAACATACGACTTAAAGCCTCTCAAGATGTCATAGGATGAGATGCGCTGCCCGGCAAAGTGTTTGTATGAATCTGAGCCAGTACCAGCCAAACGTGCCTCCAGCCCATTTGCAAAGTAATGTGCTACCCTTTGAACACTATCCCCAAATGGTGAAGCATGTCGCCTAATTCGGCAAAGTAGCTCATTTGCAGTTTTAAGCTCAAAGCTTGCTACTGCTTCTGCGCACTGAATAAGGATAGTCCTAAGATCTATTGCTTCTGCTTCTTTGCTGCTTTTTTTCTTGCCACGGGAATTATTCTTGCCCTTTGACCCTCTTGATTTCACCCTTGGCTCTGCTCTAGGATCTACTTGAGGAGGAGCTGGGGCTTTGCTGGTGGAAGGAGAAATATCATCATTTCCCTCCTTGCAGATCAATACATCATCAAATTTCTCCATCTCTCCATATTCCTCATTGCTTGCAGCTAGAAGCTTACTACTCCTTTCTTCTTCATCATCTTGTTGCTGTATGCAGGCACCATTTTGTGTTTGAAGATCCTTCCTTCCCCTTCCCCTTGACCTAGTATTAACTGATTCATCATCCCTTTTTGGGTCATTCACAAAGAGTGTACTGACAGGAGAATCTGCAGACCCATCATTACAATGATCAAAGATACTACTGGAGACAGAAGAATGACAAGGATTGATCAAACAGTTGGACTGGTCAGTGCTGAGTGGATCAGATGAAGCCGGATACGCCTCGCCTAGTACATCGTATAAGGACCTCTCAGTGGCTTGGAGTGCATTGTAGTCCTCCAAACATGTTGGGGGATCATCCAAATCCTCTTCCATAAGGATATCATTGATGAACTTGAGGCAGTCATCAGGAAAATCAGGCATCTGTGTAATAACATCATCTCCATCAGGAAATGGAGCTTGATACACATGGTAATCAGGGCCATTTAAGGGTGCACCAGGGTCATCATCAAGACCATAGCATTCAAATGACCCAATCTGCCTATTTCCATTTACTGAATCTTGAGATTCCAAAGGCAAAAAGCTGGCAACAGGGACAGGGTTGAAGTTAAGCATGTGGATCGGTTTGGGAAGCCCATCATTTGGAAGGAAATACATTGATCACAGACAGATGAACATAAAACACACTACCCTGATTCAGATGCACACAAACCAGGATATAAAACCACCCAACCAAAAGGATTTTACAAAAAATAATATCCCTTGAATGACAAAGCAAAGACAGCTTGATTCATCCAAAGATCTCTCATAGACGGTAGACCATATACCAAACAGTTGTTGGACATGGAAAAATACCCAGAAATAAAGCGGGGAACTGGAATGAGTAAATTATGACAAAATGTTTAAAAAGAAGGAATGATTCGAAAAAGATTCACATTAGATTAGAAAACGCAAGTTGGCGAATTGCAAAATACCCAGAAAATCAAAAGGTACAATTATCAACAGTGACTAGAAGAAAGTCAAAGAGGACCTCGCAAACTATGACTCTTCTTAGTTAATACAGATTGAGAGATAAAGATGGAGAGAAGAGGAACGTGAAACTGTGAACATACGGGGCCGGAATTCAAGGCTTTTTAACCAAAGAAACAAGCTTCAACTTTTCGCCCAAGAAAGTGCAGAAATTTCGTAGAACATGCTTAAACAAATAAGAAAAGTACAGTGAATTAATCAAAAAGGGTTAATGTTAAAAACTTAAAATTGAGTGAGGAGACTAGAAATTAAATTGATTTGCTATCATCCAAATTGACTGGGAGCAGCCAGAGTGTACAAAATCATCGCCAGATTTGCGATCATGTGCGGCACTGCAAATTCGTGTTAATGACTGGGGTACTTCCATATTATATGTAATGGAGAGTATGGGTTCATAGGAAAGAAAAGAGAAATGGAGTATGAGAGCTTACAAAGAAACTATTTATCTCGCTTTTATAACAATTTGAGCTTTATAAGAGTAAAATATTAATTGACATATTTGCCCTTTCATATTAAATGTAATTCAATATAATACCCATACATTTACTCTAAAATTCATTCTCTTTCTACTCTCCCCCTCCCCTCCCCCCGTCTCTCTCTCTCTTTCTCTCTCTATACCTCTCTCTGCTTGCGAGCGAGAGAGAGAGATGTGTGTGTGTGAGAGAGAAAGAGAGATGAGAGAGAGAGTGATGTGAGTGCGTGTGTGTGTGTGCGTGAGAGAGAGAAAGTTGGAGAGAGATGGATGTGCATGTTTTATGATTCAATTAGGTTAAGGGTAATATGATCATTTTTTATTGTATGTATATTATAAGGGTTAAGAGGAGTAAAGAGGGGTAAACCTCACTGTAACACCCCTCTTCCCTAATCAGGGGAATTACATTGCCAGGGCCTCTATTAAAGTCCTTAAGGCTAACTTAACAGTTAAAATATTATCTCCTTTGTTTTTGTTTTTTTTTTTTAAACCTGAGAAAATTTCGGCAGAGCTTTCTTTGTAATATGGACTAACACAAAATACAAGTTGTCATTTCAACCCTGCCAAAGACAGTTTAACAACGCTTATGTACAAAAGGGCCACACGCCCGGGCTACACGCCCCTTTCCAACCAACACCCAAAATACAGGTCACATGCTCTGTTTACATGCAACATAGACAACACTTATTTATAAACATAACAAGGTTCCCTCCTCCTCCCATGCGTCCACTTGGCCCTCAAAACATAAACAACTTACTCAGTTCTCAGTTGTCACCCGGAGAACCTGGAAAAGGGGAAAGTGGGGGTATGAGTGAACCACGCGCTCAGTGGATAACCCGCCTCCAAAGCAAAACCGATGCACTTAAATATCATAATATAATACATCGTGTCACATAGATATTTAATACACATATTACCAACACTTAGCATACGAGGCGGTTAACTTGTTCCTAGATTCACATGCAAGAGGTAACAATTAAACGAGAGTACTCACAACTTGTTTTACAAGAAAACATTTCGTCACTTAATTTTTCAACCCAAGAGGTCTCCCTTTTTTTTTTTTTCCTACTAACCTCTGGTCTTTGAAAGATTAGTAAAATACATCAATATGTATAACACAACAAAGGAAAAAGGAACTTGGTACAAGGACCTCGTAATGAAAATCACAAACCCCGCAATCTTAAACAATCAAAGTATTTTACTTGCCTTTTTCTTCGCAATACTTAGCAAAGCACAGTAAAAGTTTTTTTTCCCTTCTTTTTCCATTTTTTTCCTCTTTTTTTTTTTGATAAAAACTCGTACCATGTGCGTAGGGTACTTTCAGCACTCTCCAGTCGGGGCCGGTTCCCCCTTAAGACAATTAGTTTAACTTCCCGGGAGTTCTAACGTCAATGGACTTTACATACTTAGCCGATTCGGTTCCACTTTACAGGTATAACCCCGACTTTCTAATTAGTCCACAGTACCTAGTGCAATACACCTAGCCCGAAAACCAATTCAAACCGCTTTACAAATCGAATAAAAAGTGCACTTCCTTCCATTCAATTCCAAGATAACAACTTCCAAACAATTTTCCACCTCTTTGAACTCGTTTAGAAATCGACCTTTGGCAATCAGATTTATTACTTAATATACATAATTTTTGGAAATCCAATTTTGTCAAATAGAGACTGAAAACCCCTTGTCAAACAGGGACTTAATATCAAGGATACATAAACATAATAATAATAATAATAATAATAATAATAATAATAATAATAATAATAATAATAATAATAATAATAATATTTCAAACTACAAACCCCTTGTCAAAATAACTACTCCGCTTCTTGCTTGTAAAATCAAGTGATACAAAACTAGGGCTGGAAATTGACTTATTTCAATTAGCAAATTTGACCCCATATAACTCACTAGTATTTAACTACATCAGAAAAACCAGGCAACCTGTAATAACAGTTTATACACATGAAAACCGATCAACTAAACACAGACGATATCTATGCTAACAAGTTAACACATAGCAACGGAAACGGTACTCCCAAAAAGAAAGATTACTCTTGCTACTATTTACTTTCATAAATTCAATACCCCCTTTTCCATCCAGCAAAGTAGCAGGCTTGTAAACTGTTCTCCAATCTCCCTCCATACATACACAATCCCACAACAACCCCGACACTCATAGTTTGGACCCAAAATTCACCAACTACTTACTCGGTTTCAATATCAATTCCAACCATCCTAATTCGACTAGGCTTTAAAAGAATTTTAAGAAATAGTAATAGGTAGGATTAGAGTTACCCACCTTGACGAGTAGGGTGGTTTCCCGTATCCGTCCTAATTGTCACTGCTCCCTGACCCAAATTGCTTCCCAAGTTCTGAGTTTACTTCACTGTATAACAATTCCACCATTAATATTAACTTCCAATCTCATAGAAAAATATACCAAGACTTAGGGTTGTACGACACAATACCTTCCTGATTTTAGTAGTATTCAACAACTCCAAATCTGACCTTCGATCAATTCAGTTCTACTTCCATTGAGTGTACCCCATAACCTCCCTTTATACTGAATTACATCCCAAAGAAGACAACTCCGTTCCTAATAGAGTTCTTCTTCGCCGCAAATCAACCAACAAAATTTACCGCTTCCGTTCGGTTATCCTTTTCTTCCTTTCTTCTTAATTCAGTTCTCCTTTTTGGTCGTATGCTAGTAATTAGGGCAGAGGGAAAAAGATTTTGAACCACTCTATGACTGAGTTCTACCAAAAGTGAAGAAGGAAGGAAGAGAATGACATGGTGGTACTTTGGTTACTATCCACCGTTGAGAGAGAGAAGGAACGAGGAGCAGGAGGTGGGTTTGGTTTGGATAGCTACGCAAGGAAAGAGAAAAGGGGGAATGAATTGTATATTGGAAACAATCAGGGGGCATTCGGTGCTCCTGATTATTTTCCAATTTCAATTCCTCCCCTTTCTTTCTTCTTTTCTTTTTAGGAAAAAGGACTCTAATTAACCTAATCATCAACTACCCACTAACTCTTAACTAAGGTTGATCTAATCCCACTTAATTTCTAGACTAACACATATTAACACAATCACACATAATAATCAAATAAGTTGCATAAGAGACCGGGGAAAACTCTAACCACACAATTAGGGACAGTAATTAGGGTAATTAGTCTAAATAAAAAAAAATATTTAAAATCTCGGGTCTTACACTCTTCCCCTCTTAAAAGAATTTCATCCACGAAATTCACATACCTGTCATGAAAAGGTTTAGATATTTTTCTCGAATTTCTGATTCGAGTTCCCAAGTAGCTTCAACTAGTTTATGGCGCTTCCAGTGTACCTTTACATAAGGAATAACTTTACTCGTTAGCTTCTTCTCCCTTTTGTCTAGTATGCGGATTGCTTCTTCTATAAAGGTAAGGTTTTCTTAAACTTGTAAGGGCTCATAACGAATAATATGATCTGGATCATAAACATACTGTCTCAAATTAGAGACATGGAATATTGGGTGTATGCCTTGGAGAGATGGTGGGAGAGCGAGTCGATATGCCACTGGTCCGATTCTTTCTAAAATTTCAAAGGGACCGACGAATCTAGGTCTTAATTTCCCTTTTTGACCAAATCAAACGCTCCCTTTTAATGTTGAAACCTTTAGGAATACATGGTCACCAACCCCAAATTCCATTGGACGCCTCCGAACATCTGCATAACTTTTTTGCCTATTTTGAGCTGCTTGTAACTTCTTCCTGACAACCTTAACAATCTCTGTGCTTTGGTGGATCAATTCTACCTTCGAGGGTACTCTCTCACCAACCTCATCCCAACAGGTTGGGTGATTTATTTTGGCCCACGCCAAATACATCCAAAGAGACCCAAATCAATTTCAAAGAAACAAGGCAAGCTATGGAGGAAAAGATGAGCATAGAGGCCCAAAGGCCCATTCATATGGTATGCTCTTTATGGCAAGAGGATGTCCAAACATCCTAGAACATTCAAGATCACGCCAACCAGCCCAAGAACAAGGCCCAAGTTCACGTCCAAGATGATATCCATTCTTGATTTTAATCTTTTGGATGTAACTTTATCTTTATTAGCTTTATTTAGCTTTATATTATTTTGGTGTGATTTAATTAGCTTTTAGTTTTATCTTAAATAATGTAAGATGCCAAGTATATTATAAACTTGAGCATCAAGTCATAGGAAGTCCAATAGGAGTTTAAGTAAGTCTAGAAAATTCCAAGTTGTTCTAGAATATTCTAGAAGTGTGTGTGTGTGCTATTAGGCGTGTGATAGAGGTAGAGTACGTGCCAATTTTGATCAATATTATCCTAGATAAGGTTGGCTATCTTGTAACTAATCCATATTGGATTAGGAAGCCAATTGCAATTAGGATAAGGTTGTTGTAACCAACTCCCCTTTGGATAAGGAGTCCTAATCCAAGAGGAGGTTGGGATAGTAGGCGTGTGGTGCTAGAAGTCTTAGCTTGCACGCCAAGCTAGGGTTTACTAGAAGCCCTAGGTTTGATTCTAGTATAAATAGCTTAAGCTTGTAATCGTTTGAAACACAATCCAGTTTAGAAATATGAATCAAGCTTTGAGCTTACCCCCAAGAGTGTTTGGCTAAACCTCTCCCCTTTTCTTCTATTGTATCTTGGCATGGCATCCAAGTGGTTAGGAAGAGCTTGATCCTAGGTTGTGGTCTAGATCAAGTTAGCCCTAGGATGTCTAACTTGTGGATTCAAGTTAGAAGCTTAGTTCTATTCGATTTTATCTTTCTGTCAATACAGTTAAGATAATTTCTCTCTTATCTTTCTATCAATATAGAAGATAATTCCCTTTGTTTCCCTCACCATCCAATGTCACCCCCCATCCCCCTCTCAATCGTTCACTCTTCTCTCTCTCACACAAAAGCCTCAACAAACTCCCTCTCTCTCCATAACAACCTCCCAACAACCTTTTCTCTCTCCTCCAACAAACTCACTCAATCAACACTCTCTCCTCCTCCACAAAGGCCTCACGCCATCCCTATACTCCCTCCCTAATTCGTCTACTCTTTCCCACAAGCCCCCATCAAGAATCCCTCTTCCCTATTCAAGATTCAATTCTTATTGTTTCTTGAATCCACTAAAGTCCTCAAGGAAAAATAGCCTGCTTTCCCTCCACTTTCTCTCTCCTATTCACATGAACCATCCCCTTTTCTACCCTAATTCACGTGAAATGTCCCATGTTGAGATTGGTTGCACGTCTCCCTTGATGTGTAATTGATCAAGATACAATCTTTGATCTAATTATACATCATAATTTTGGTATCAGAGCTCTAGGTTGTAGTCGAGTGCAACCTTGAACCCCAGGGTAAAACCAAACACATAACCTTCAAATCTTTAGTCCAATGGCTTAACCTGCAAGTCGAAAGCTTAACCTGCAAGTCTAAAAGCTTGACCTGCAAGTCCAAAGCTTAAACCTGCGACCTTGAACTCCTCAAACAGCCCAAACACATTCCCCTCCATACCCAAATTTTCGAAAACACCATCCTATGGCATCTGGAAGCCAGAGCAACGAAAGTGACGATCCTATTGAGCAATGGAAGCATGAGAAGGCTGAACTGGAAGGAAGGATAACTTATCTTTCTGATCAACTGAAGCGGTACATGAATCTGCAATTCAGGACACCCTGAGAGCCTGAAGAAGAGGGCGTTCCTGGCAGTCCTAGTGAAGCTGAACATTCAACACACTCCTCAAGAAGTTCATGTCGCCCTAGACGTTCCCCAAGGGAAGAAAGACTCGACTTCAAAGTTGACATTCCTGAATTCGATGGTAATCTTGATCCTGAAATCTTTCTTGATTGGATTCAAACTGTTGAACGAGTCTTTGATTTGAAAGATATTGCTGATGATAAGAGAGTCAAGTATATTGCTCTTAAACTGCGGAAGCATGCTAGTATTTGGTGGACTAACCTACAGAAGAAGCGACAACATGCCGGGAAAGGAAATATCCGGACTTGGGAAAAGATGAAGAAGAAACTCCACTCCAAGTTTCTTCCTGTGAGTTATTTCAAGGACAATTATTTCAAACTGCAACAACTGTCCCAGGGATCTAAATCTGTTGAAGAGTATACTAAGGAGTTCGAACACCTACTCTGGAGGTGTGATCTGAAAGAAGATGAACCTCAAACTCTTGTGAGGTATCTTGCTTGCTTAAACGAAAACATAAGGTATGTGGTGAAACTTCAACCTTATGAAACTCTTGATGAATTGAGTACTTTGGCTAACAAAGTGGAACAGCAAAAGAAAAGAAGAGGCAAGGAGACCCCAAACAGGAACCCTAATTCTAAAAGAACCTCCTACTCGTCTCACTCTTACACCCCACAAAAAGGCCAAACCCACTCCCATCTGTCCGCCACAAAAACGCCTCACTCTACGCCCCAAACCGTGACTAAACCTCCACAGGTCATGCCCATGGATAAGAAGAGGTGCTTCAGGTGTCAAGGGCTCGGTCATATTGCTTCTGAGTGCCCTAATAAGAGAGCCATCACACTTATGGAGTTTCAAAACGCTCTCTTTGAACCTGTACCGAGGGATGTAGAAGAAGAACCATGCACTGATCACGAGGAACCTATTGATGAGGATATAGAAGAACCAGATGAAGGAGAGCTGTTGATCATGAGGAGAGTTCTCACTAATTCTCCCGTTTATGAAGATCAACAACAACGAGAAGCCATCTTCCATTCTCGTTGTACTATACAGGGAAAAGTTTGTTCTTTGATCATTGATGGTGGAAGTTGTACCAACGCAACTTCCCTTACTATGGTGAACAAGCTTCAACTCCCAACGAGTCTTCATCCCTCGCCATACACTGTTGAATGGCTCAATTAGGGAAAAGGATTAAGAGTGGATCAACGCTGTTTGGTAAGCTTTTCTATTAGAAAGTCTTATCAAGATTCAATATGGTGCGATGTACTACCTATGGATGCTTGTCATATTCTGCTTGGAAGACCATGGTTATTTGACAGGACCGTTATGCACAATGGAAGAGCAAACACCTACTCTCTCATGGTGAAAAACAAGAAGGTGACCTTAGCTCCTGTAAAAGCACCCAAACTCAAAGAAGGAGACCCAAAGCTCATCTCTTTCATGATCACTGGACGCCCTGAGTTCAGTGAACACAAGAAGGTCCTTCTTGAAGACACTAGCCACGAAAATACAACAGAAGAGCTCCCTCTAACCGTCCATCACGTGAGCTCAGTGGCTAAGGCTACGTCAAACTCCAGTCAATGTAAGAACCAGTCTGTGGAATATCATGTGAACCCTACTGCTGCTATAAGGGTTCGAAGTCTAACTGTTTACCATGCCAAGGGTACAATTGAGAAGCAAATTGTTCATCCAAGTGCCCTACTGACTGCAAGGAAGAAGGAAACCAACATGATTCAGATTCAGTTAGGGATTACTGCTGTTCAAATCCCAAGAAGTCCCCTTGTATAGTCACACCTTGTGATCTAATCTATGTACTTTATGTAATTATGAGACTTATGAATCAGGTTCTAAAGTCCTTCATCAACAAGTGTGTCATGGACACATTTATGCATAGCAAGAGTGAGAAAGATAGAATCTTTCACACCATCATAGTTCACGTGAAGGCCCTTATTTGCGTGGAAAGTGTGGAAGCAACCTTGGTTCATGTGAAGGTCCAGATTCACATGAAGATTACAGTTGGGGCAACTGAAGTCTTTCAACTTAACCCTCCAAGTTTGAGGACAAACTTCTTCCAACAAGGGGGGAATGATGTATTTTGGCCCACGCCAAATACATCCAAAGAGACCCAAATCAATTTCAAAGAAACAAGGCAAGTTATGGAGGAAAAGATGAGCATAGAGGCCCAAAGGCCCATTCATATGGTATGCTCTTTATGGCAAGAGGATGTCCAAACATCCTAGAACATTCAAGATCACGCCAACCAGCCCAAGAACAAGGCCCAAGTTCACGTCCAAGATGATATCCATTCTTGATTTTAATCTTTTGGATGTAACTTTATCTTTATTAGCTTTATTTAGCTTTTTATTATTTTGGTGTGATTTAATTAGCTTTTAGTTTTATCTTAAATAATATAAGATGCCAAGTATATTATAAACTTGAGCATCAAGTCATAGGAAGTCCAATAGGAGTTTAAGTAAGTCTAGAAAATTCCAAGTTGTTCTAGAATATTCTAGAAGTGTGTGTGTGTGCTATTAGGCGTGTGATAGAGGTAGAGTACGTGCCAATTTTGATCAATATTATCCTAGATAAGGTTGGCTATCTTGTAACTAATCCATATTGGATTAGGAAGCCAATTGCAATTAGGATAAGGTTGTTGTAAACAACCCCCCTTTGGATAAGGAGTCCTAATCCAAGAGGAAGTTGGGATAGTAGGCGTGTGGTGCTAGAAGTCTTAGCTTGCACGCCAAGCTAGGGTTTACTAGAAGCCCTAGGTTTGAGTCTAGTATAAATAGCTTAAGCTTGTAATCGTTTGAAACACAATCCAGTTTAGAAAGATGAATCAAGCTTTGAGCTTACCCCCTAGAGTGTTTGGATAAACCTCTCCCCTTTTCTTCTATTGTATCTTGGCATGGCACCCAAGTGGTTAGGAAGAGCTTGATCCTAGGTTGCGGTCTAGATCAAGTTAGCCCTAGGTTGTCTAACTTGTGGATTCAAGTTAGAAGCTTAGTTCTATCCGATTTTATCTTTCTGTCAATACAGTTAAGATAATTTCTCTCTTATCTTTCTATCAATATAGAAGATAATTCCCTTTGTTTCCCTCACCATCCAACGTCACCCCCCATCCCCCCTCTCAATCGTTCACTCTTCTCTCTCTCACACAAAAGCCTCAACAAACTCCCTCTCTCTCCATAACAACCTCCCAACAACCTTTTATCTCTCCTCCTACAAACTCACTCAATCAACACTCTCTCCTCCTCCACAAAGGCCTCACGCCATCCCTATACTCCCTCCCTAATTCGTCTACTCTCTCCCACAAGCCCCCATCAAGAATCCCTCTTCCCTATTCAAGATTCAATTCTTATTGTTTCTTGAATCCACTAAAGTCCTCAAGACAAAATAGCCTGCTTTCCCTCCACTTTCTCTCTCCTATTCACATGAACCATCCCCTCTTCTACCCTAATTCACGTGAAATGTCCCATGTTGAGATTGGTTGCACGTCTCCCTTGATGTGTAATTGATCAAGATACAATCTTTGATCCAATTATACATCATTGGGGTCCTACAACGTCGTCCATATAGTGCTTTGAAGGGTGCAATACCAATACTAGTATGGTAATTATTGTTGTAAGCAAACTCTACTAAAGGTAGGTTGTGATCACAAGTTCCCGCATAGTCAATGGCACAAGCACGGAGCATATCTTCAAGAGTTTGGATAGTCCGTTCTTTCTGTCCGTCTGTTTGTGGGTGAAAGGCGGTACTTACATGCACATCTGTACCCATTGCTTCCTGAAAGCCTTGCCAAAACCTAGATATGAATTTAGTATCTCTATCTAATACTATACTGAGTGGGATTCCATGTAACCTCACTATTTCCTTGATATAAGTATCCGCTAGCTGCTATGCGGTGAAGGTTACTTTGATGGCAAGAAAATGTGCAGACTTAGTTAGCCTATCAATAATTACCCAAACACAATCATGTTGCTTAACTGTTCTTGGCAATCCTGTAATAAAATCCATAGTGATATGCTCCCATTTCCATACAGGTATTGGTAGGGGTTGTAGTAATCCTCCTGGTTTCTGATGTTCTGTCTTAACTTTTTGACAGGTAAGATATTGAGCTACAGACTCTGCTATCTCTCTATTCATACCATTCCACCAAAAATGGGTTTTCAAATCATGATACATTTTTGTGCTTCCAGGAAGAGTTATAAGGGCTGAGTTATGTGCTTCCTTCATTACTTCCTTTCTCAATTCAGGGACGTTAGGAACACATAGCCTCTCTTTAAACCATAACACATCATCCTTTAAAAAAATGTCCTTAAGTCGAGCTTCTTCCACTCCTTTCTTTATTTTTGCCAGCTCAGGGTCGTTCATTTGCTGATCCTTGATCCGTTCTACTAAAGGGGCTGTTATCTTCAAAGCTGTTATATACCCTCTATCTCCTGGTAGCACCACTTCAATCTATTGCATATCCAATTCTCTAATAAGCTTTTTCTCTTGGGTAATTAGATATGCCATTGAGCCAGATGTCTTCCTATTCAAGGCATCTGCTACTATATTAGCCTTTCCAGGATGATATTTAATCTCCACATCATAATCCTTAAGTAACTCCAACCATCTTCTTTGCCTCATGTTTAGTTCTTTTTGAGTGAAGATGTATTTAAGACTCTTGTGGTCTGTATATATCTCACATCTCACTCCATATAGATAATGCCTCTAAATTTTCAAGACGAAAATGACCGTTGCTAATTCTAGGTCGTGAGTTGGATAATTTTCTTCATAAGGCTTCAACTGACGTGATGCATATGCTATACCTTGCCTTGCTGCATTAGAACACATCCAAGCCCCTTCTTAGAGGCATTGCTGTAGATCACAAATCCTTCATTCCCTTCGGGAATAGCTAAGACTGGAGCTGACACCAAACGCCTCTTTAGTTCTTGGAAACTATCCTCGCAATCTGGGGTCCATTCAAACTTCTTGTCCTTGCGAAGTAACCTAGTTATGGGTACTGCCAATTTGGAGAATCCTTCGATAAATCTGCGGTAATATCCAGCAATACCCAGGAAACTCCACACTTCGGTTACTATAGAGGGTCTACTCCAGTTAACTATAGCTTCAACCTTAGCAGGGTCAACTGAAATGCCTTCCTTTGACACCACATGGCCTAAGAACTGCAATGTCTCTAGCCAAAATTCGCATTTCTTCAGTTTGGCATACAACTCATTCTTCTCCAAGGTACTTAACACCAACCTCAAATGTTCACCATGCTCTTCCACTGTCTTGGAATAAATCAAAATGTCATCAATGAAAACTACAACAAATTTATCTAGATAGGTCTGAATACCCTATTCATGAGATCCATAAAACAGCTGGGGCATTTGTTAGCCCAAAAGGTAGTACTAAGAACTCATAATGCCCATATCGAGTCCTAAAAGCTGTTTTTGGTACATCTTCCTTCTTGATTTTAAGCTGATGGTAACCTGACCTCAAATCAATTTTGGAAAATACCGCGGATCCTACCAATTGATTAAACAAGTCATATATTCTGGGTAGGGGGTACTTGTTCTTAATGGTCACTCTATTCAACTCGCGATAATCAATACACAACCTCAATTTTCCATCCTTTTTCTTAACAAAGAGCACTGGGGCTCCCCAAGGTGAGACACTAGGTTGAATGAGGCCTTTATCTAACAATTCTTGCAATTGGACCTTCAGCTCAGCCAATTCTGCAGGTGCCATTCGATAAGGGGTTTTAGATATAGGGATAGTCCCTGGTATGAGATCGATCGAAAATTCGACTTCTCGATCCGGAGGTAACCCAGGTACTTCTTGAAATACTCCGGGATATTCATTCACAACTGAGATGTTTCCTATATCGAGTTCTAACGGTTCAGTAACTTGCACTGCACACAAATAACCTTCACATCCTTGCCTCACCCATTTGAAGGCTTTCATCGCAGACGCAATTGGTATTGGTTTATGTAGATTACTTCCTATAATCTCACACTTCTCCCCATCCATAGAAGAAAGAGTTATTGTCTTTTGAGCACAATCAATGGTCGCTTGATACTTGGATAACCAATCCATGCCTAAGATAACATCAAACCCCTCAAAGTTTAACTAAACTAGATCCGCTTCCCATGTCTTCCCATTCATATTCAACAAACAGTTCTTGAAAATAATATATGTTTGGCAAGTAGATCCTAAGGGAGTGCTTACACACAATTGTACATCCATATCACAAGGATCACATGCCAGTTGTTCGGCTAGCTTAGGGTTTATAAATGAATGGGTGGCTCCATAATCAAATAGAACACAAGCATAAAGACCATTGACAAGGAATGTACCTGACACCACAGGATGGATGTCATCGTTTTCCTCTCCTTCTAAGCAGAATACACGACCCCCTGCTTGAGGCTTCCTCCCACGTTGATTTCCCCTTTCTTGAGGATGAGTTGATGGTGGTACAGATTGTGCAGGTTGGGCTTGACCTTGTTGGCGATAAGGAGGGCGTGCAGTTTGCAGTTGGCCTTGTTGGGGTTGAGGAGGGCGTTGAGACCTATTCCCCTGTCTTGGATTGTTCCTTGCATTCCATGTAACATTAGGGAAATTTGCCACTATATGGCCATATTCTCCACATCCAAAACATTGCCCTCGACCACCTCGGCATGGACCATAGTGGCGACGATGGCATCGGTTACATTCGGGCATCTCTTCATTATACAAGGGTGGACTCCTCCAACATATCCCATAGTGATAACGATTACATTGGCTACACAAAGGCTTATCTTGGTAATACATTGGTTGTTTCCCCTTTGATTGATTCTCCCTTGCATTACCTCCTCCTCGAAAATCTGGTCTACCCGAATAAGATTTCCTCTTGTTAAACTTCTCTTTACCATCTTCACCTTTTTCTCATTAACAACTTGAGCTATTTTTACAGCTCGTTGATAGAGATCTTGGAACTTGGTGTAGACTTGTCCAGCAGTGAAAGTTTTGATCTCTGCTCTTAGACCATACTCAAAGCGACTTATCTTCATCTCCTCCATAGCCACTTGGGATGGTGCAAAGCGACTAAGTGCATTAAAACAGGTTGCATATTCCATCATGCCTTCGTGTTCCCCCTGCTTACACTGAAGGAACTCTTGCTCCTTAGCCCATTGTACATCCTTGGGATAATATTTTGCATCCATAAGGGCTTTAAACTATTCCCAACCAAGAGGTCATTCTCCTGCTCCAGGTTTTACTGTACCCCACCAAAACTCGGCCTCCCTTTCAAATTGATGAGTAGCTAGTTTAACCTTAAACCTGGAAGAACACTCAATAACCTCGAATAGGTTTTCCATCCTCCTAAGCCAAGGGGTCTGCCCCGCCCCCAAATTTGGGAGGGTTAGGTTTGTTAAATTGACATATCATCTCCATCGCAGTGGGACCCGGTGGTGGCGGCGGAGGTTGGATAATGATGCGACGAGGAGGCATCTGGTTGAAACATTCAGTTAGATTACCTTAATTTCACTAAACTCATATTAGCAAGTAAGTTCTAAGGCAACAAATTTCATTTCCACTCAGAGATAAAAGTAACTACACTTTATTCATAAGGTATATTACAAGCATTCACAAAATAGTATATTACTGACACGATAATTTAAACGCATTTTAGGTGCCACTTATTACTCTAAGGGGTGACACTACACAAATAACATACATTACATTTGCATAAGAAATGTGCTAGGATCCTATCCTTCAGTTGAAGGGGAATTGTCGTCAGAATCCATGGGATCCTCCGCAGTAGAGTTTTCTGAACTTAAAGGTTCCGGAGGTGGTAAGAGCGGTAAGCCCAACAGTGCTGGCATATGTGTCACCGGGGTGAACTCTATGTGAAAGGTTCCGTCCACCAATTCCGACATTCTCTCCTAGGTTTCTTGCCAGACTAACAGATAAGTTACTCCATACCCATCCACCCAACGGACCCAAAAAGTCGCTACTCTTGTAAATCTTCCAGCTTGTGGGGATTCCTGAAACAAGACATCTATCTCATGTCTCTCCAAGGCTACTCTTTCAGTTATATTTCGAGTTAATCCTTGTGTTTGGCTAGGATTTAAAAGATGCTCTTCCACCCATGCATTAGCCCTTTCTTGTCTAAACATCAGATTTGTTCCTAGACCATATACCCCTAGTAGTGGCTCCACCGCAAACAAAAAGTCTATAAACCCTTTATAAGTAAATGGGGCAAAGCGACCAGAGGGTACTTGATCCCAAAAACTCTTAGAAATCTCAGTCCATTGGCCACTTCTTGGTAGTTGATGAACAAAAGAACGTGTCCAAAAGTGACAAGTAAGCCTCCTTGACCCCCACCAATTACTGAGGTCAATACATCTCCAATATATAATGGCATTCCACAATGCCAACCAAAAGGAAAGGTACATGAAATTATTCAAGCTGAATACCATCCTAAATACATAACAACCATGTAAGTATCAAACTCATACAATAATCACATATTACACGTAGTTATCACATAACATGAATATAATCACATAGCATGCAATAAACGAATGCACCCCCTATATCTTACGGGTTCCAAAGCTTATTTCCTCCTAACCTTATAGGCATCCTCACTTAGATTCCCAAACCTGGGTCTGATACCACCAAATGTAACACCCCTCTTCCCTAATCAGGGGAATTACATCGCCAGGACCTCTATTAAAGCCCTTAAGGCTAACTTAACAGTTAAAATATAATCTCCTTTGTTTTCGTTTTTTTTTACACTTGAGAAAATTTCGGCAGAGCTTCCTTTGTAATATGGACTAACCCAAAATACAAGTTGTCATTTCAACCCTACCAAAGACAGTTTAACAACGCTTATGTACAAAAGGGCCACACGCCCCTTTCCAACCAACACCCAAAATACAGGTCACCTGCTCTATTTACATGCAACATACACAACACTTATTTATAAACATAATGAGGTTCCCTGCTCCTCCCATGCGTCCACTTGGCCCTCAAAACATAAACAGCTTACTCACTTCTCAGTTGTCACCTGGAGAACCTCGAAAAGGGGAAAGTGGGGGTATGAGCGAACCACGCGCTCAGTGGATAACCCGCCTCCAAAGCAAAACCGATGCACTTAAATATCATAATATAATACATCGTGTCACAGGGATATTTAATACACATATTACCAGCACTTAGCATACGAGGCGGTTAACGTGTTCCTAGATTCACATGCAAGAGGTAACAGTTAAACGAGAGTACTCACAACCTGTTTTACAAGAAAACATTTTGTCACTTAATTTTTCAACCCAAGAGGTCTCCCCTTTTTTTTCTACTAACCTCTAGTCTTTGAAAGATTAGTAAAAAACATCAATATGTATAACACAACAAAGGAAAAAGGAACTTGGTACAGGGACCTCGTAATGAAAATAACAAACCCCGCAATCTTAAACAATCAAAGTATTTTACTCGCCTTTTTCTTTGCAATACTTAGCAAAGCACAGTAAAAGATTTTTCTTCCCTTCTTTTTCCCTTTTTTTTCCTCTTTTTTTTTTTGATAAAAACTCGTACCATGGGCGTAGGGTACCTTCAGCACTCTCCAGTCGGGGCCGGTTCCCCCTTAAGACAGTTAGATTAACTTCCCGGGAGTTCTAATGTCAATGGACTTTATATACTTAGCCGATTCGGTTCCCCTTTACAGGTGTAACCCCGACTTTCCAATTAGTCCACAATACCTAGTGCAATACACCTAGCCCGAAAACCAATTCAAACCGCTTTACAAATCGAATAAAAAGTGCACTTCCTTCCATTCAATTCCAAGATAACAACTTCCAAACAATTTTCCACCTCTTTGAACTCGTTTAGAAATCGACCTTTGGCAATCAGATTTATTACTTAATATACATAATTTTTTGAAATCCAATTTTGTCAAATAGGGACTGAAAACTCCTTGTCAAACAGGGACTTAATATCAAGGATACATAATAATAATAATAATAATAATAATAATAATAATAATAATAATAATAATAATAATTATTATTATTATTATTATTATTATTATTATAATTATATTTCAAACTACAAACACCTTGTCAAAATAACTACTCCGCTTCTTGCTTGTAAAATCAAGTGATACAAAACTAGGGCTGGAAATTGACTTATTTCAATTAGCAAACCTGACCCCATATAACTCACTAGTATTTAACTACATCAGAAAAACCAGGCAACCTGTAATAACAGTTTATACACACGAAAACCGATCAACTAAACAAAGACGATATCTATATTAACAAGTTAACACATAGCAACGGAAACGGTACTCCCAAAAAGAAAGATTACTCTTGCTACTACTTACTTTCATAAATTCAATACCCCCTTTTCCATCCAGCAAAGTAGCAGGCTTGTAAACTGTTCTCCAATCTCCCTCCATACATACACAATCTCACAACAACCCCGACACTCATAGTTTGGACCCAAAATTCACCAACTACTTACTCGGTTTCAATATCAATTCCAACCATCCTAATTCGACTACGCTTTAAAAGAATTTTAAGAAAATAGTAATAGGTAGGATTAGAGTTACCCACCTTGACGAGTAGGGTGGTTTCTCGTATCCGTCCTAATTGTCACTGCTCCCTGACCCAAATTGCTTCCCAAGTTCTGAGTTTACTTCATTGTATAACAATTCCATCATTAATATTAACTTCCAATCTCATAGAAAAATATACCAAGACTTAGGGTTGTACGACACAATACCTTCCTGATTTTAGTAGTATTCAACAACTCCAAATCTGGCCTTTGATCAATTCGGTTCTACTTCCATTGAGTGTACCCCATAACCTCCCTTTATACTGAATTACATCCCAAAGAAGACAACTCCATGCCTAATAGAGTTCTTCTTCGCCGCAAAACAACCAACAAAATTTACCGCTTCCGTTCGGTTATCCTTTTCTTCCTTTCTTCTTAATTCGGTTCTCCCTTTTGGTCATATGCTAGTAATTAGGGCAGAGGGAAAAAGATTTTGAACAACTCTATGACTGAGTTCTACCAAAAGTGAAGAAGGAAGGAAGAGAATGACATGGTGGTACTTTGGTTACTATCCACCGTTGAGAGAGAGAAGGAACGAGAAGCAGGAGGTGGGTTTGGTTTGGATAGCCACACTAGGAAAGAGAGAAGGGGGAATTAGTTATATATTGGAAACAATCAGGGGGCATTCGGTGCTCTTGATTGTTTTCCAATTTCAAATTCCTCCCCTTTCTTTCTTCTTTTCTTTTTGGGAAAAGGACTCTAATTAACCTAATCATCAACTACCCACTAACTCTTAACTAAGGTTGATCTAATCCCACTTAATTTCTAGACTAACACATATTAACACAATCACACATAATAATCAAATAAGTTGCATAAGAGACCGGGGAAAACTCTAACCACGCAATTAGGGATAGTAATTCGGGTAATTAGTCTAAATAAAAAAAATATTTAAAATCTCGGGTCTTACACTCACTCCCTCTCACTCTCCCTTACCCTCTCTCACTCTCTTCCCAAGCACGGGTAAGGAGAAGTACCCTTCCTAACCCCCTCCCCCCTACCCTCCTCCCAAGCAAGCCCCAATTACTACTATAGATTATTTGGAAGCAATAAACTTCATTTTCCCTTGCCTTACCTGATAATGGCATCAACATCTTCCCTAAAAATTTTGATGCTGGTAGGTTCAGATTCTTCCTATCATTAATTTGCTCGTATTAGATTCCCACCCTAATTATCTCAACAAAAATGATAAATGTCTTGGACAACACACATATTTAAGTGTCAAATATATCTTATATAGCACCGTCTCATGTTAAAATAACGTAAGACGGGGTGCCACGTCAGACAAAAAACGTCTATGGTACACTCTCTATATATATAGTCTCTTATTTCTCTCTCCTCCTCCTATTGTGAAACCCTAACAATTATCCGCCTCCGCGCGAAGATCGTTGGCCGTCCACGAATAACGTCGTCGTCTTGGGTAAGTAAGTATTGCTACATATATTCGATTGTGGATATCGGGATTATATGTCAGTGTTGAATGTGTACATATTTGAATTAGTGACTATTCTTCGAATTTGAGAATTTTCGAACAATGGAGAAATGCTTAAAGGTGCGAGATGTTGAATATATTTCATTGACTACTCTTCTGATCTTTGAAATTTTCGCTTGTGATTTGTAATCGCTTGATATAGTAGCATGAGATAATCGTTTTTAAGCAATCCTTGAATACTCGATTTGGTGAATGTACTCTATGTCGAGATTGATATAGATGATTGTATATATGGTTGAATAATTGTGTTTATGTGTCAATGAATGTGTCGAGATTGATAAACTTGACTAGTATCCAATCTATGGGTGATTAATAATATGTTATCTCGATTTTTTGATATCTCTTTTTTTGCGTCCACTAATTTAATTAGATTATAAGTGACTAATATACGTTAAAAAATTGACCAATGTCATATGATTTATTGGTTAGTAGTCGTGGAGTTATCATACTAATAAAATAATAGTGTAGAAGTGACTAATAATATGTTTGATATGTTTGAATAATGTAGTGACAACAATGATTAACACGCACAAGGAGATGTTAGATGAGGGTCAAATTGGTGGCAACAATGATAAATAATGTTGTCACAACAATGATGAATCCCATGTGAGCTACAACAAAGGGAATATCACAAAAAATCAAGGCTCAATCTCAAAGGAGGAAAAAACTCAATGCGACATAAGGAAATGGTGATGTGAATGACTCTATAGCTGTTGAGGAAATCGGAACCAAAACACCAAAAAAAATTGATATAATATATTAGTGTACGGGTTAAATTTACGATATTTTTATATGACTATTTTATTTTGCTGGTTTTATTATTTAGGGTTAGTAGATGAGGACTTTTGCATTTTTATACAACAATGTTATTATTTTCCATAATCTATGTATGAAAATGTGTCACTGTGGACAATTAGTTTGAATGAAGCTTTTAGTTAACTGTCATGTTTAAAGGTATGTATTTCTTATGAATGATTTCATTCATAATGTACAATATTTGTTGGAATGTCGTTGTTGATGACTTACGTGCAACTATTTACAATAGTATGTATGACTATATTAGTATATTGGTTGAACTTAGATATCTCGGCACACCAAGGACACAATATTAGTCATTGCATGATAGAAAATTAGTCACGCATAAATATTTTAAAAGGTTGAAATTATTTATTTTTGGAAATTAAATTATCCATACACTTTTTTGTGATAGTAGGAAGGTTACGATATTCGTAAATATGTGAATATTCGGAATATTAGTGTGTAAAATTCGGAAAGTTTAACCTCTTCGGAATATTTAAGTGATACTAGGAATATTTGAACGTCATTAGGAAGGTTTGGATTTGTATTAGATATGTACTAGTCTTGAACCCGTGCGATACACAGAGTATTCAAAAATAGAAAATAACTGTAATATAAATATGCATGGAAATTTATAATATAGTAAAGGAGTAAACAATATTTCAAATATAAGGATAACATGTTAGTTGTTCCAACTACTAAACAATTGACATATCTTTTTTATTGAAGTGAAACAAAGAAATTTCCATTTAATTTTAAAAAATGCTACACTAGACCCGTGTAATGTACCGAGTGCAGAATAATAATTGCAACTTGAGATGTTGTGTTTTGTTGAGCATCAATTTTAGACCTATATGACACATATGTTGCTAAGGCCTTATCATTATTCATGATAAACAACCATGTCTTATCCTCCATGCCTTTAAATAAATGTAACGTATATATACGAATTGTATGAGTTGGCTGGTGTTTCCATTATAAAAGATGTGACTATAATTATCCTGCAACATATAAAGTTACAAACCAAAAATATAGTTTTATTTAAAAAATAGAATATGAACTATTAAATAAATATTACGAAGTACATGTTAAAAAAACAAAAAGAAAGTCAGAAGCATAAAAATTAAAGTAAAAAACATTAAAAAAATATTATTATGATTGCAGAACATATTCTGCAGTTGAATAAAGATCCGTACAGAGAATTAAACTTGAATAACTTACTAACCAAATTTCAAATCTACAGGACTGATAGTTGAGGGCGTAATATCCACAAACGACCACCCAGTGATAACATCAAGTTTTGCAGTTCAGAATGCAGAAAGTAAGACAAGCTATCATATTATGAGTAATTTGTGATGTTAATGTGATTGATTGGAACCAGAATGAAAGGTACTTGTATAGATCAACGAATACAATAGTAGTAAATAATGGAGCCAATGTTGAATTATATATGTGGATGTTTTGTTAGGGTTTGAAGAGTTTGAGTTATAATAAGGTACTTTCTATCAGTTGGACAGTCGTGAGAAAGTTAGTTGCTATATGTATATGGATATTTTGAATTTAATATTAATTTAAAAAACCATGAATCTTGTTCACAAAAAACATGGAAGTGGAAAGTTTAAGTTGGGGTAGTTAACTCAATTTAAATTTAATAATTAGATTTTCCTAAATCAATAAAAAATCGAATTATCAGAAAGGTGATTGGTGGATATCCCTAAATTCATTCTCGTGGCTCCATTCAATAGGGTCTACAAACTTTACTATTATATATTATAGAAGATTATATAGATTATTATTGTTATTATTATTATTATTATTATGATTATTATTATTATTATTTTGTCAAAATAATTACTGATATTTGGATTTTGGACTAAAATAACTTAATTCAGTATTTATTCATGTTCTAATTGGTCGAAATCCATATAATTAATCTCCTTTCTCCATTTAACATGACCCACAAACTTTACTATTAATATATGGATTATTATTATTATTATTATTATTATTATTATTATCTTGCCAAATAATTTAATTCAGTATTTATCTACTTTTTGATTGGTCAAAATCCCTACAATTAATCTCATTTCTCAATTTAGCGGGACCAACAAACTTTACTATTAATATTATATAGATTATTATTATTATTATTATCATTATCATTATTATTATTATTATTATTATTATTATATAGATTATTATTGTTATTGTTATTATTAATTATTATTATTTTGTCAAAATAATTACTGATATTTGGACCAAAATAATTTAATTCAGTATTTATCTATCTTCTGATTGGTCGAAATCCCTACAATTAATATCTTTTCTCCATTTAGCGTGACCTAAAAACTTTACTATTAATATATAGATTATTATTATTATTATTATTATTATTTTGCCAAAATAATTTAATTTAGTATTTATCTACTTTCTGATTGGTCGAAATCCCTACAATTAATCTCCTTTCCCCATTTAGCGGGACCCACAAACTTTACTATTAATATTATATAGATTTGATTTTAGGAATAGTTGAAGTTGTATTTGTAAATTTCGGAATAATAGGAAAGTTAGGTGACTAATAAACCTAAGATATATTGACTAACACAAATAACGCCTTATCAACGTGACCGTAATCTTGTCTCACGCCATATAAGATATATTGACCGTAATCTTGTCTAACGATAATCACAAGATTACGGAAAAAAAAATATATATTTGCCATATTCAGATTATTTGAAGATTTAGGAAAAAATGTACATTTAAATTTGTGAAGTTTGAAAATGTTACGGATTATTTGAAGATTATGGATTATTTGAAGATTATATCCGAAAAATATAGGACGTTTAAATGTATAAATGTATATAAATATATGACTAATAAACACAAACAACGCCAATTATCACTAATGATATATTCTTGTATGACTACTTTTATGTAACTTTATTACTAATTATTATGTATTCTTATGTACGACGCCAAATATGACTAATTATGTATTCTTATATGACTATATTTAAGTACCCTCATTAATAATTATTATTTTCAAATAATCGTTTTTATGTACCTTCATTGGTATATATTGTTTTGTATAATTATAGAATATGAACGTACATGGAAATAGTCATTGCATGATTAAACAGTAGTCATCCCATCGGTACGGTATTGAAAAAAAAACACCAATAAAATAATGTATTTCAGCCCACGCGTGAAATAAATCTGTCTAGCCTAGGTCTCACTTTTGGGGACCCTAGGTTCATGGAAGAAAATGAAGGTTCACATAGCTTTGGGCTCGCCTTTGGATACTCAAGATTCATAGAGAATGATGGAAATCCATCCATTCCCAGCCCAATAACAAAGGAGGCCCAATTTGTTTACAAGGAAGAGGAGAAGGCCTTAGAAGAAGAAGACATCACGCCAGGCCCATCAAAGGAGGCCCAACTTATCTACAAGGAGGTAGAACGGGCCATTGAGGAAAGATTGAGCATAGAGGCCCATAGGCCCATTTATATTGTGTGCTTCTTATGGCAAGAGGATGTCCAAACATCCTAAAGAGGCTCCACATCACACGTCAGAGGCCCAGTACCAAGCCCAAAGTAAATTTCATAGTTTTGACCATTTCAGTTTGAATTTCACAGTTTTGGCCTTTTGGATGTAAACTTCACATTTTTAGCAGTTAGTTAGTATTTGTGAGTTTTATATTACATTTATATTATTTCTAGTCATGTAAGATGCCAAGTAATATATATAAACTTGGTCATCAAGTCTTAGGAGTCTAGATTAGTCTAGAAGGTTCTAAAATGTTCTAGAATGTTCTAAAAGTGTGTGGTGTGTATGTGATAGGGGTGTGATAGGCTTAGATTAGGTGCCAAGTTTGTTATTTCCTAGATAAGGTTGGCTTATTTTGTAACTAATCCATCTTGGATTAGGAAAGCCAATTCTTATTAGGATAAGGTTGTTGTAACCAACTCCCCTTATGATAAAGAGTCCTAATCCAAGGAGGAGATGGAGTAGATGGTGCCTAGGATTAGTACTCCTCGGCTTGCACGCCAAGCATGAGAGTCCCAATGTGTGTGGGACTTAGTTAGTATAAATAGCTAGGCTTGTAGCCTTTCAAAGGCATCCAACTTTGAATTATAAATACAATCAAGCTTTTAGCTTACCCCTTGAGAATTTCGTGAGAACCTCGTTGATCTCTTCTATTATATCTTGGTTTGGCAACCAAGTGGTGAGGAAGAGCTTGAACCCTGAAACTAGAAGGTGTTTCTGTAACTAGGTTAAAGGTCAAGTAGCCCTAGGGTTTCTTCTTGTGGTGTTTCTGTATCAAGATAGATTCCTTGAACTATCTCGGTTACTTTTATCTATCTATCTTAGTTAGATAAACCCTAAGGCTATCAATACTCTCAAATCTCCCTCTCAAACGTCCAACCTCTCTCTCTCAAACCTAGCTCACGTCTCTCTCTCTCTCTCTCTCTCTTCCCCCCAAATCAACGTCTCCCTCTCTCTCCCCCAAGTCAACGTCTCTCTCTCCCTCTCTCTCTCTCTCTCTCTCTCTCTCAAATCAAACCTCCCCTCCACAAAGGCCTCATGCTAATTCCCCAAATAGCTTCCCTTATTTCGTCCATATTCCTCTCTCAAACTCCACAAAGATTCCATCTTTCTCAAACCCTAATCCATAATCCACCACAATCCATTCAAACCTCTCAAAGTCCTCACCTTTCTCACGTGAATCACCCTCCCTTTTGCCCTAGTTCACGTGAAGTGTCCCATATTCGTATTGGTTGCACATCACCCCTTTGATGTGTAATTGATCAATCTATTCTTTGATCCCATTATACATCATAAAATTGTGAAAATCTTCTAGTCATCACAACAATTGTAAAAATATTTAATACGCTTGATAGATATATTGTGATTTGTTTCCGAATTCAAGATAACATAATATTAGTTACCACTGACTGGTTTATTAGTCACATATAATTATATAATTTGCAAAAGGAATTTAGAAAATTCGTCTATTGAAAACGTGTGCGCTATTTGCGGATAAAGAATATTCACTTAATCTATGCTATTTCTTTTTTAAATTTAATTATTTTAATTAAGGAGATTGATTTCACTCTCCAAGTTGCTCTTATGTTTTTTTCTGACAAAATTTGTCACGTATGATGCCTCACGATAATTTATCGTGAGATGGTCTTATACTAGAATTTGCATTAAGTGTCTTGTCATTGTATAAAACCTATATATTTGTAAATTGGGTGATGATATGTGTCTTGGGGCAAGAGTGCAAGACACTTCTTAAGTGTCTTGCTCCTTAGGAAATTAATATTTATTATCATTTTTAATCCTAATTTTTTTGACAGATATTATTAATTATCAATTACAAGAAGATTGGAATGTGTTGGCTATGCCAACAATTATAATTGATACCCTAACGAATAAACCCCATCTGTTGGGCATATTTTAGACGTATTTTTGTAAATATTAAAAAATATAGATAAAAGTGTGATTTTATACCATTTATATATATTATTATAATTATAGAAGTCAATCATATAATTTTTTTCTCAGTTTAATTTACAACGAAAATGATAAATGTCTTGGACAAGACACATATTAAGTGTCTTACCCAAGACACATATCATCACCTTTGTCTCAAATGGTTAAAAATTACTCCCTCCATTCAATATTAATTGATACTTTAATTAAATTTTTTTTATTCCAAAATAATTGTCACTTTACATTTTCCATTACCTAATTTAATTATTTTAATTTTTTTAGCTAGTGTTTGTACATGTGTGAATGCATGCAATTTATTACATGCTCCTGGAGCACTTGCTCCAAATTTACATATTGTTCACACTCAATAACATAATTGTTCACTTATATCTACTCGTTGTTTACTCTCAATAACATAATAGTTCACTTATATCTATCCGTTGTTTACTCTCAATAACATAATTGTTCACTCATACCTATCCGGAGCACATGCTCTAGGTGCACGTAATATGTATTGGTGAATGCACAAAGTAAATTTATCCTATTTGAGTTTTGCGAATTTTATTCAAGTTCCTTTTTTTTTTTTTGATTGTCCACTTGAATGAGTAATATATAATCTGCAAAAGGTTTTCTTTATTTTATTTTGTCAAATACATTTTAAAAATTTTCAATAAATAAAGCGTGTTTTGCATTAAAACATAGTATAACATCCGTCATCTAAAAATTAAAAGTTATTGCAATTATATATCTAAAATGGAAAAGTTATTTGCAATTTTGTGAAGTAAATTAGTTTGTTATTTGACAGTTACTTTTTTTATTTTCTTGTATTTTTCAAATATATGATTTAGTTGAATGCACACAAATTTCTTTGCTTTTTTTTATTTTTTTATATTTATTTTACTGGTAGTTTTATGGGTAGTATAATAATTTTTATTTTTCCCTCAAATTTGTCAACCATTCCGTAGGTTGACTCAAAATAACCTTTTCCTTCCTAAACAAACAAAAAAGTTTGGACTCAAGAAAAAACAAAGTGGAAAATTAAAGAACATTTTTAAAAAAATTCAGTCTTTAATCCTTGAGAGTATTTATGACATCGTTCCGGATACAACAGCTGTTGGAAAAATTATACGCCAATATATACTAATAATACCTCAAAAAATATTATTAATCAACTTGAAAATATATGACAGTACAAGTAGGGAATTATGTTACATATAATAAACTCATAACATCAATAAACGAAATTTGTCACACAATACATGATAATATATCAACTAGAGATTACAACTTTAATACTGAAATAAAAAGAATAGAGATTAGAAATAGCCTGTGCGTAAAGCACTGTCCTAAGAGGAGATACGTCCCTCCTGCACGAGTCGAGATTGATAGTTCGGCCTCCTCCCAAGATACGACAACCCTTGGACTCTTTCGGGGCAGCAAGAAGAGTCCAGAACCCGCTACTTAACCCGATACTCAAAAATAATAATTTTACTACTAAAATAATAGTAGTAATAATATACTGTGAAACCTTAATTCAATAAAAATCACAATAAAGAGAAATAAAAGATTTGACGTACAAGAGTACGTCAAACAACTTGTTAAATTATAGTAAATAAGATGAGAAGTAGTAGAGTATAAACCGCGTGAAATATACTGATGTAAATGGAAGAGATTATGCAAACAGTTTCCAAAACGCCGTGAAAACCAATGAGAAGAGAAAAAGAAAATATCAAGTGGGGGGTTTTTTTTTTGTTTCAATGCTTCTAAGTCTTTTCAAAACTAGCAAAAGAACAATATATATATAGTAAAGCCATAACCATATTGCCGATGCAAATAAACAGCCTCATAGCAGCTGAAAATAAGGGATTTATTCCCACTAATCCTCCCACTAACGGCAACCTCCAAAATGATCCACACCACACACACCCAAGTAAAAGACTAAGTCAAAACACTTACTTAAATTAGCAAACTGTAAAATACTTTAGGAATAATTAATAATTATTAAAATAATTTTGATTTTAAATCACACTAAAACTCCAACAATCCCCGACATGATTTAAAAATCAAAATTTTGGAAAAGAAATTAATAATAGTGATCACTTTATACCATGTAATGGGCGCACGGTACCTTATGGGTTTGAACCGACACTTAGTGTAAGTGAGTTTCAACTTGAGAGAAGACGGTGATCTAATGTCTTGAACCATAATCCCTTTAGCCAAGTCTCTGCTCACCACACACATGGCACGGGTATTTTTCGTCAAGGTCACAACGGTGGGGCGCTTTACGGTCATGCGCGGTATCTTGTTTCATGAGTGTCCATTAGGGATAAGCCCAAAATATCCCACAGTGGCGACCCCACCACCACACTCACTAGGTGGAACCTCCAAGAGTGATCTGTGACTACCACCTCGCAAAATTATGCCATCGGGCCATTAAGAGTTATTGTGTCTCCTTGTCACTTTAAAAGTAAGCATAGGTAGACTACAAAATAACTCAACCTGAAAAATCGTCACAGCCCTCGGAGAGCACTTCGCCATAGGAATGGGACCCAGAATTTTCGCTTAAAAAGTAAGTGCTCTTTTCAGTTCACCCATCAGCTTCGTTGTTACCCGTTGAACATCCATTCATGGGATCGCCATACCTCTGGAGACGGGTGTCAACGGCGGTGACTATTTTACGGGCTTCAATCCCATTCCCCTCGACGTTTGAAGAATCTGCTGGCGCGCCAGTCCCTTTGTGAGCGGATCCACAATATTATTTTCTGACCTGACAAAGTCAAGAGAAATCACACCATGAGAAATTAATTGTCTCACAGACTTATGTCGCACTCTCAAGTGCCTTCTTTTCTCATTGAAATTCTTACTCTTAGCTTTCGCTATAGTGGCTTGGCAATCACAATGCATAGAAATAGGAGGTATAGGCTTAGGCAACAACGGAATATCCGACAAGAAATTTTTAAGCCATTCAGCCTCAACACAGCCACATCTAAAGCAACAAATTCAGCTTCCATAGTGGAGCGAGCAATAATTGTTTGCTTAGAGAACTTCCATGATATAGCACCACCTCCTAATGTAAAAACATAGCCACTAGTAGATTTTATTTCAAACGAATCAGAAATCCAATTTGCATCACTATAACTGATGTATATTTGCCTAGCTATATACATCAAGGCCTAGCTACAGGACCTTAATCCAGTTTGAAGCTACAAATGTCGTCTTGGGTAACATCATCTACAAAGGTTTATCAAGGTAGAAGGTGTAAAGGACCTTGAAGGTACTCTAAGCTTAGTCCGCTTAGTCTTCACACTTCTAAGCTTATACGAAGTTACTCTCACATTTGGAGGACATCAATGAGCTTAAATAACTCTCAAGTCCTTATTGAGAAGTCATCTCTCACGGCAGCAAAGGACTCCATCAAGTACAGTTCGATATTTTGCTCTATAACTCTAGATCCATACGTCTATGGAGGAAATCATTAAAAGACATATTGGAGCTCTTTCAATAAGCTTTCCAATGGTTTTTGAATCATAGAAAACGTACAAGTATTGAAGGAGTTATAGCAATTTCTTTCTAGAGTTGTATTTTAGAGTTTATGATATCATAAACAGGATATATGATGTAATAGTTGATTCTTGGTTTCTTGAACCCTAGGTACACGGCCAAGGGGTCCTAGAGTAGTATAAATAGACCCCCTAGGGGGCCATTCTATTCATTCATTACATCTCATATCAAATACAAATCAAATTTAAACACATTGTGTTTTCTCTCTAGCTTGTGTGCTAGAATTGGTTCTCTTGAGGGAGAGTCTTTGAATCTATTCTTCTATTCTAAGATTGGCTATCTTAGATGGTGATAGGAAGAGTTGGAGGATTCTAGGAGTGGTGAATCTGTATCTCCTTAGAAGATCCCAAGCCTTTATCATTCAAATCATCGATTCAACACATTGTAAGTTCAATCATCAATTTGTTTGAATCTTTGAATGACAATTGCATTTTCGTTTCATCAAACTTCATTCCAACCAGAATACACTAGTAAATCCATCCTTACATTGTCCATATCATCCACCCTTTTCGTTTATCATCCATTATTCATCCAATTACATGCTATTCCATCGTTCTTTTGGTTCCTATCCTAGAGAATCAATCTAGATCCGTTCTACATTTTATGTGTAATGTGATCTTTGATCCCATTATACATCAATAACGTTCCAAAACAGTTGGATAACCATAATAATGCAAACCATAGTCCATGGTCCCCTTTAGGTATTGAAATACCCTTTTAATAGCATGCCAATGATCAATACTAGGATTCTGGGTATATGTAGCCAACCTGCCTACAGCATATGCTATGTCAGGTCTAGTATAATTCGTCAAATGCATCAGACACCCAACAATTTGAGAATACTTCAACTGAGAAACACTTTCCCCCACATTTTTCCTCAATTTCACAGAGGGGTCAAAAGGAGTCGACACAAGACTAACATCATAGTAATTAAACTTTTTCATCAATTTCTCAACATAATGAGATTGGGTCAATGCAATGCCAGAATCATTTCGTATCAATTTAATACCCAAAATCACATCAACAAGACCAAGGTCCTTCATGTCAAAATGCTTAAACAGAAATGACTTAGTCTCTTGAATCACATCAAGACTACTACTAAATAATAATATGTCATCCACATATAGGCACAAAATTATGCAAATACCATTAACTTGCTTCATATGAACACATTTATCATCACTGTTAATGGTAAAGTCATGGGAGAGTATCACCTGATCAAACTTCTCGTGCCATTGTTTAGGAGCTTGTTTTAATCCACATAAGGATTTCACAAGCTTACATACCTTTTCTTCTTGACCGGGCACAACAAAGCCCTCAGGTTGTTTCATGTAGATTTCTTCTTCCAACTCTCCATTCAAAAAGGTTGTCTTAACATCCATCTGATGAATATATAAGTTGTATATAGAAGCCAAAGCAATCAAAGCTCTAATAGAAGTAATTTTAGAAACAGGTGAATAAGTATCAAAGAAATCAACACCTTCTACTTGTTTAAAACCTTGCACAACAATTCTAGCTTTGTACTTCTCAATAGAACCATCGATCCTTAACTTCCTTTTAAAGATCTATTTAGAACTAATCGGTTTACAGCCAGGAGGAAGATCAGTCAAGACCCAAGTCTTATTAGTCAAAATTGAATTAACCTCATCATTAACCGCTTCTTTCCAAAAAGGTGCTTCAGAGGATCTCATTGCCTCTTGGTAGGTCCTAAGTTCATCCTCAAGCAAGTAAGTCAAAAAGTCAGGACCAAAATCCTTAGCAAGTCTAGGTCTTTTACTCCTCATTAGAGGAACATCACAATCATTATCAACATCAGGAATCACATCCAAATTAGAGTTAGACTCAGACACTTGCACAGGAACTTTACTCTTCAAAGGAAAAACATTTTCAAAGAAAGTAGCATCTCTACTCTCCTTAATAGTATTAACAGATATCTCAGGAACATCAGAATTAATCACCAAAAAATGATAAGTATTACTATTAAGGGAATAACCAACAAACACACAATCAATAGTTTTTGAGCCCAACTTTCTTTTGTTAACAGGAGAGACATGCACTTTAGCCAAACACCCCCACACTTTGAGGTAACTCAAATTAGGCTTCCTGTTTTTCCACAACTCATAAGGGCTCTTATCAGAAGTCTTATAAGGAACTCTGTTCAAAATAAAACATGCAGAATATAAAGCTTCACCCCATAAATTATTAGGCAAACCTGAACTTATCAACATAGCATTAACCATCTCAGTCAAAGTCAGGTTCTTTCTTTCTGCAACTCCATTCGATTGAGGTGAGTAAGCAGGTGTCACTTGATGTATCACTCCATGATCTTCACAAAATCGATCCATCTCCGCTGGAGCGTACTCTCCACCTTTATCTGATCGAATGACTTTAATTTTCTTTTCTAGCTGATTTTCCACCTCAGCTTTGTACACCTTAAAGACATCAAATATATCACTTTTGTGAGCAACAAATAAACATAGCAATATCTCGAATAATCATCAATAAATGTGATAAAATATCTTTTACCACCACGAGTCAAAATGCCATCGAGCTCACATATATCACTGTGAATCAAGTCAAGCAAATTTGTATCTTTCATGGCAACAGAATGAAAAGGCTTTCTAGTTTGTTTAGCCTGAATACAAACTTGACATTTTTCTTTCACGTTAATAGACGACTTAGGAATAAGATCTAGATTCATCATGCGTCTAATAGACTGTAAATTCACATGCCCAAGTCTACCATGCTAAGGATGAGAACATTCAACATTTGAAACAGTAAATGCACTATCGGTCACATTACTCGATTCAAAGCCAACAACATTCAATCTAAACAATCCATTCATCACATAGCCTCTGCATATAAATGAACCATATCTAGAAATAACAACTTTGTTCGACTCAAAAATAATTTTATAGCCATGCTGAGTCAACAAGGAACCACTAATGAGATTTTTATTAATCTAGGGAACATAATAAACACCATCCAACTCAATAAATTTCCCGGACGACAATTTAAGTCTAACACGACCTACTCCTAAAACAGGAGCGATATTACCATTATCCATAGTCACAGTTCTATCAGATAAATTATTATATGAATAGAAATCATCTCGATTAGCACAAACATGAACATTAGCACCCGAATCAACAATCCACCAACCAATTTCACCACATACGGTATAAATCATGAGGTTAGAAATAACCCCCGCATTTTCATAGATACTCATGATGCTAATAAAAATATAAATATCTCAAATTCACTGTCCAATCAAATCACGGCTAATCTCAAAAATCAAATAAGTGAATCAAAAATCACTAACGTATACTAGGCAATGGAATGCATACCTAGATTATGCAGTTCTATGTATCCACAAATTAACAAGGGCCAATCAAGCCATCATGCATGCATTTAATGCCATGTAATGAATAGAGCGTATGGTATGATTATCACAAATTCACAAAGGCAACTCTTTAGTTAATCAACACATAATCGATCAACTGAATAACATGCAATGCACTGTGTAAACAAGCACAAGACGTAAATCAGATGTAACCTAATAATATCTCCTCTTAGAATGTTGGAAAAATTATATGCAAATATATACTAATAATACCTCAAAAAAATATTATTAATCAACTGGAAAATATACGACAGTACAAGTAGGGAATTAGGTTACATATAATAAACTCATAACATCAATAAACGAAATTTGTCACACAATACATGATAATATATCAACTAGAGATTACAACTTTAATACTGAAATAAAAAGAATAAAGATTAGAAATAGCCTGTTTGGGTCGAAGCGTGCGTAAAGCATTGTCCTAAGAGGAGATACGTCCCTCCTGCACGAGTCGAGATTGATAATTCGGCTTCCTCCCAAGATACGACAACCCTTGGACTCTTTCGGTGCAACAAAAAGAGTCTAGAACCCGCTACTTAACCCGATGCTCAAATATAATAATTTTACTACTAAAATAATAGTAGTAATAATATACTGTGATAACTTAGTTTAATCAAAATCACAGTAAAGAGAAATAAAAGATTTGACGTACAACAATGTTGAGAAGTTTGAGAGCAAGTGGTACACTAGAAAATATACTTCTCTTATTACTCAACAATACGGCAAGACTACTACACAACACATAAACACACACACTCACTTGATTTGGTGGGAGATCTCTCAAACACTCTTACACACCTCTCATACTCTCTTGAGTGTGGATGTCTCACCTCTTTATTGTATGCTTACATAAGTAGTCCTAGCTCCTATTTATAGTTTCTTCACCTCCTCAATTTATGGTGATTATTACACCACTTGTCATAATTCTAATTGGGTTCTAGATCCTTCTATTAATATCTTAGATAATTACTTAAGTACCTAGAATAATCTAGGTAAATATCCTAGATATTATGCTACCTAGAAAATCTAGATAAGTATCTAGATTTTTCTCTTAATAATATATATTTATCTTTCTCTAGATTTTTCCTAAATATTTATCTTATAAAGTGGGTGATGATATTTTATATCTAACACTCCCTCTCAGCACCCACTTTCCTTCAATGTCATCTTCGTGAGGTTTGCCTGAACTTGTTTGAGCTTCACGCAGCTTTGAGTCTTCTTGCTAATATCTTCTTCTTGGTCTTCCGTTCACACATTGGTATCTCCTCTTAACGTTTTCCTTCGTGTGAACTGATTTTGAATCTCCACATGCTTGATTCTTCGTGTATGATTCTTTCAATATAGTTGTATCCGCATTCTTGGGATACTGCTCTTGTGTCGTCTTCATCATTCTCGGTAGTTGCCTTTGAACTTCTTTAGCCAATAGTGTATCTTTATCTTCTCCTTCTACGCGTTCACCTTGCGGTGCTTTCTGTTGACTCAAGCCTTGCTCTTCTTCTGATGATGATTGTTTGAGTCCTTGCTCAATGCTTTCCTTGATCTCTTCGGATGCTTGAATGGTCTCTTTAGCCTCGAATGCTTGGATGGACTCTTCCATCGGTAATGATGCTTGAAAGTCCCATTCTTCTTCACTATCATAATCTTTGAAGATTGCTATGTTACCTTCCAGTGGAGGTGATCTACAATCTCAAGCAAAGTGACCTTTCCTGCCACATTTGTAGCATCGATCGTCTCATCCATATTTTATTTCTTCTTGTTCTTCTTCATCTTCATCATCATCGTCACATGGTTGAAATGCTCCCCCTTCATATGGACGACCTCTACGTTGTCCTTGTTTCCACCTTGGTGATCTCCCTTCCAATGGTTCTCCATCACCATTATATCTCCATGTGACTCTACCTTGGCTCTTAGGTGCTCTCCTTCTAGTAAAGAGAGCTTGGTCGTTCTCCTCTACTGAGACCTTAGACATCTATTTGTCTAGGTCTTCTTGATTCACCAAGAGACTTTCTAATTTCATGACTGGCAGTAGCCCAACCCCTAGTTGCCACTACAAGACCGCTATATTGGGGCTTAAGCCATGAATGATTATCCTCCTCATCCTTGATTCACTTATTGCACTTTCTGGGTCCACTTTTGCAATTTCAACACATAAAGATTTAACTTTAGTAAAGTATTAGCTCACCGTCATGTCTCCTTGCTTGATGGACATAAACTCATTTTCCAATTGTTGCAACTTGGCTTCATTCTTCTTGGTGAATAGCGTAGCCAAGGTATTCCACGCTTCCTCGGGTGTCTCGCAATCTTTAATTCGGTATAGATACTTGTCTTCCATTGTAACGGAAAGGACAAACATTGTCTTTCCTGCCTTGATCTCCCATTTCTTCTTCTCATTCGGATCCATTGGTGATGTCTTCTCTACTCCACCAACAATCTCCCATAAGCCTTGCCCCTTCAAGTAGTACTTCATGCATGTACACCAAGTACTGTAGTTGCTTCCATTGAGCTTCTCAAGTGAGCTAGCCGATCTCGAAAAGTCTGCCATAACAACTTGGTAAGTGCCCTGCACTTCACCAACACTCTTGTGGTCCCAGACCAGCAAATCCAACAACTATCACAGTCTCAGACTGTGCCGGCAGAATCTCCCCTGTGCTTCGGTCCCCGACCGTGTGCACACAAAAAATGCTAGCTCAACACACCCTTCGAACCTTGCTCTGATACCACTTGTTGAGAAGTTTGGGAGCAAGTGGTACACTAGAAAATATACTTCTCTTATTACTCAACAACTGGCCTTCAACCCGTGCTATGCACGGAACATAATAAAATAGTTATTTCAATTTAAAACAATTCAGTGATTGATCTATATACAAATTAAAAAGAATAAAATATGTATTAATCTTATTGTCAAGTGAAAAATACAATGATAAAACGATCAAATGTAAAACAGTATGGGAATTATAATTTGACATAATTGCATTTAAGATTTAAGAGTTATGGTTTTTAATGTAAAATAGCTGTATATTTACAAAAAAATATAAATATATTTATTATTCTCAATTTAAACCAAACCTACATAAAATATTAATATTTTTCTTTGTCCCTCTCCCTCCTAAGTAGATAAACAGCACCTATTATAAAACGAAAATAGTAACACTTTAAAGAATCCTTCTAATAATTCGCACTCCATCGTCACTTTTCTCTACTTGTATGTATCCTTTTTCTTCACTCATCACTCTCACTCCTACATTAACTTTACAAATTAGTGCAATGGACAAGTGTAAGAAAATAGTTACTTTAATTTTAAAAATCAATTGATATATATACAAATAAGAACAAACCAAACATTAATCACATTGTCAAATAAAAAAAACAATCATAAAATCGATAAAAATTAAATAATAAATCTATTCTAATCATTTACACAATCACATTTAATTTCTAAGAGCTACAAATATAAAATAGCCGCATATTAAAAAAATAATAATTAAGATAACACTGTTAGCCATGTTAAAATATTTTGATCAAATCATATCTTTTATATATAGATTTAAAAACTTATTAGAATACGTTATTAATTTGTGCGATACATGGTATATAATAAGGTAGACAACTGACTAAAAAAGATATTAAATATATATAAGTATAGAGAAAAGTAATATTTTGAGGGATAATAGTAATAATATCTAAGAATGAATGAATGAATTGATGCCTATATTTATATGTTTGGCTAAATTTGAACACAAGCTAACATTAAATCTGTATTTTTGTATTAATTTATTTAGTTTTGCTAGATTTCAACGAAGGAAATATAAGGGAAAGCAGATCAAGTAAATCCCTCCAAGGCTACTAAAAATACTCATATTAGACAAAAATTTACAAACTTAGTTACAATTCACAAATTGATGATGGAGCTGAAGAACAGTTCAAGTCGTAGTTCAAATTAACATAACTACGTTAAGAGGACATAATTTCATTACATAACAACAGTATGTCGAGATCAACACAATATAAATTTATACTATAAAATTAAACACAATGGTTCATTCCTGCATGTCATCAATCCCTCTCCCTACCCCCCTCCAAAAAAAAAATGATACATTTCTCCCTGCTTCCAAAGACGACTATTAATATGGAACAAAGTAAGTATATAAACTTGTAGAGAGAACTGAGTAAGATGATCGGAGATGTCCTGCTTGTGCTCGGAGATGAAAGTATTTCCTATTTTCAAACTCCCTGCTTTTACCAATGCCTTCTCCATTAGCAATGTTTCAATTAACCAAACTTGCACAACAGATGAACATTATTATGTAGAAGATTTACTTGTTATTTGATAATACAAGAGTATTGCTCAACAAATCTCACCCATTGCTATCACACCAAAACAAACGCCAAGATACAGAGTGTCAGCATATCTTTTCACAAATTATTGAATCGATTTGTGCCCATAAAACATTAACTAACATTTGGCACCACTATTACCAATCAAATCATCATACAAAAATGGAAAGAAAATGCTACTCATCTAAACACTATAAATTACGTACACGGGAGATGAAATGAGCATTTAATCAAGGAAAGAGCAACCACCTGCCCTAATGATGGAGCCTTGCTCAAAGACAATCTAGATCTTACCACACCATCATCCAACCCTCTCCCCCCCCCTCCCCCCTAAAAAAAACCCTTAGAAAAAAGAGATCGAAAAACTAACTCCATTGTAGAGAATTTACATATTCTTCAAGAAGAAGCAACCAAATGAAGGTGATCATGGGTTGTCTGGGTTCACAATGGCACAAGTATGAGAAGTGGACGTCGTCGACGCAGGTAAAGAAACATCCCGTAGAGAAGCAGTCCTCTTCATACACCAACACACCATCTTTGCAGTCTAAACTCCCCATTACTCCATCCTCCTGCAACAACCTTACTTGGCATGAACATACTGTAGTAAGCATGAGAAGCCAAAGATGGTACATAGGGAAGAAGTATATTGATTTAGTGGTGCATTAGATAAATCGATGGAAATAATACTTTGCATCTGTAACTTGCACATTTGATGGGAATACAAAGTAAGGAAGCACAAAATTGCTAGATCACAATAATGGTTCTTCATGCATATTGGTCACTCATGGCCTTCTAAAAAAATGCCTACTGTTACACCTTCTTCACGCTCCATCAAAACCTAAATTGCTAGATCACAATAATGGTTCTAATGTGAGACCGTGAGAGTGAGGGACATTGATGTGTGGCAGTTTTGTGAGATAGAATGAGAAGTGCAAACTTTCAGTTACATCATAGTTGATTTTTATGCTCCCTTCAAGTCCTTGCCATGTATGACAATTTTTGAAAAATACAGATGAGGAAAGCTATCCAACCATAATCACAAAGCACTATTATGTTAAAATCAATAAATCATATACCATTTGTTTCAACTCCAGGACAAACATTAATACGGTGGTAGACAAAAGTACAAATACCCACTTTAGTGATATCCCTTTATTTTTTTTATCACCCAAGTTGGGAGCTTCAGTTAGAAAAAAATGGAGAAATTATCTTTTATGCGTGTTGATAGCATAAAAATCTAGCCAAATCTGCCGCAAATTATAACCGTCAAACAATTATTGCCAATCTCCAATCAATTTACCATGCTGCTACCTCATCCATGTAGTAGTGAAAACCCTAAAGAAAACAAATTGGCATCCTTAATTCACAAAATCAATGTAAAATTGAATCAGGAAGCAGAAACTTAAAATTAGCCTTCGACATCGTCGATCATCAACGTTTATGACAAACACTCACTGAAACCCTTAAAACACCAAGGTCACAACGCCAACTTGCAAATTCTCCTAAATTATTTTCAAACCCTAATTTCGTTCGATACAACCAAATTATAAGTGGTAAACTGGCTACCCTTCAATTCGTGGAATTCAGATTCAAGAGTCGAATAGAATTGAAGAAGAGTTGAGATTTTTTATGGAAAAGAAAAAGGGTTAGCAGAGCATGTAAATACTATTGTAAATTAAGAAACCCATGAGATAGAGGAAGATTTGATTACCGAACGCTCACCACCATTGGCTACCGATGGCGACCACCAAGGCGTCGCTCCGTTTCGACAATTTCAAAAATTCATTTGGCATCAAGAGGTTATGAGTTTAAAAGTTGTGGGGTGGGGGTGGGGTGAAAGACGTGGGTAGATGAGGGATACAGGGGGATTGATGCGGGATTCCAGTATCTGACGGTTATGAGTTAAAAAGTTGGAAAAAGTAAAATATAATTATAATTATCTGTAATTCTATTGGTGGAAACCACCGAAATTTACTCTCCATCCAGCATTTGGGATGGCCCACAAACTTTTCCATTATATATTATAGATATGGCAAGACTACTACACAACACATAAACACACACACTCACTTGATTTGGTGGGAGATCTCTCAAACACTCTTACACAGCTCTCATACTCTTTGAGTGTGGATGCCTCACCTCTTTATTGTATGCTTACAAAAGTAGTCATATCTCCTATTTATAGTTTCTTGACATCCTCAATTTATGGTGATTATTACACCACTTGTCATAATTCTAATTGGGTTCTAGATCCTTCTATTAATATCTTAGATAATTACTTAAGTACCTAGAATCATCTAGGTAAATATCCTAGATATTATGCTACCTAGAAAATCTAGATAAGTATCTAGATTTTTCTCTTAATAATATATATTTATCTTTCTCTAGATTTTTCCTAAATATTTATCTTATAAAGTGGGTGATGATATTTTATATCTAACAAACAGTACGTCAAACAACTTGTTAAATTATAGTAAATAAGATGAGAAGTAGTAGAGTATAAACCACGTGAAATATACTGATGTAAATGGAAGAGATTATGCAAACAGTTTCCCAAACGCCGTGAAAACCAATGAGAAGAGAAAAAAAAATATCAAGTGGGGTTTTTTTTTTTTTTTTGTTTCAATGCTTCTAAGTCTTTTCAAAACTAGCAAAAGAACAATATATATATATAGTAAAGCCATAACCATATTGCCGTTACAAATAAACAGTCTCATAGCAGCTGAAAATAAGGGATTTATTCCCACTAATCCTCCCACTAACGGCAACCTCCAAAATGATCCACACCACACACATCTAAGTAAAAGACTAAGTCAAAACACTTACTTAAATTAGCAAACTGTAAAATACTTTAGGAATAATTAATAATTATTAAAATAGTTTTGATTTTAAATCACACTAAAACTCCAACAATAGCAACGAGGTTTGGGTGCTAATATAAGAGATGACAAAGGGCAGTGTATAGTAGTGGCGTGCACCAGATCAATTCGTGCAAATTGGGACTTAGAAGTTAGAAGTAGCTGAAGCGGGTGCGGCGAGATTCGGACTCCAGATTGCCGGATCTCTGGGAATAAGGAAACTCATACTGGAGATGGATTCCCAGGAAACTGAAGAAGGGATATAGTGCACTGTTTCTCAAAGATTGTTTTCCTTTAATTGAAATATTTGAATCAGTATCGTTTTCGTTCGTCTATTTATATTCCCAGACCATCCCCTTGTACTCTTCCTCTCTTGTTACATAAAACGAAAAGATAGAAATTCCTAGCCTCAATCGACCTTCATCACTGGATGAGAGCTCCACTAAATACGCTGTCTTCTTCTTCTCCATTAGATAGAAATTCCTAACCCTTTTTTTAACATTTTGCCTCAATTTATCTCTATGTCACGCTTGCTTCTCTCTGTGCTAGATGTAGACAATGATGAATCTAGAAGCACCAAATTCAGTAACCACCATTGCAGTTAAGAGGGGTTGGAGTGGAAAGATTTGAAGAAATAGTTACAATTCTTGACTGAAAAAAGGCAAAAGCATTCTTGGATATGTATTGTGAGTGTATGAAAGTTTTGTTTACTAAGAAAAAGGAAGAATATACCTGAATACTTGAAGGTGAAGTTGAAATGGAGAACTTGTTGGAAAATGATGTTTGACAAAGGCTTGAATCTCCATCATCTTCTCTTAGCTTGGCTTCTTGATCTTCTTGCGGTATGTATGACAAGATGGAGATATGACTTAATCACCAATGATTAACTTGTTTGGATATCGCTAAGAGTCATGGTTACGAACTCATTTTCCTTAAGAACTATTTACTATACCGTAAATGTTCTGAGGGATAAAACTTAACTCTTATTGCACTCAAGACATAAGTTTCTGACTTGATTCTCTCAAGTATAGCTGCAGTCTATATTTGAGAGGATGTGATTATAGAATAGAATAGAAGTTTGTGATGCTCTCAAATGGCTTGGGAATGTCTCCTATTTATAGGAGACCTCCACACCTAATCTAACCCTAATTACACCCCTAAGTCAAAGGCATAATTAAGGTCCTTAATGATGGATTATGACCTTGACTTGGTCAACTAATATAGCTATTGGAATACATATAATATCGGACTTAATATTGATATAATACACTTAATACATAAGATTATATAGTCGTTAACCATTAAAACAGATTCTGGGTTCCAATACGGTCCGTGTCGGATCAACACGGTCCGTGTTGATGCAACACGGTCCATGTTGCCTCAACACGACCCGTGTTTAGCCCGAGATCGTTTTATCTTGCTTCTGGAGACTAACACGAACCGTGTTGGTCTCTTAAGGACTCGTGTTGATCATATTCTTGATGTTTATCTAATATATGATCCTTGTACTTGTTCCATACGATTCCTTATGCTATATAAAATTCTTATACTTTTGAAATAATTCCAACAATCCCCCGCAATTTCAAGAGTATATAAAAATCCTTGAAATGATCTTACTTAAGGAGTTAACACCCCCACCATTTGATATACCTTAACTTGTAATCACCCGAGAAACCCACAAACATATGGATAATGAAAAGTAGATTGCTCCTTGAACTTTTAACTTAGTATATACAAGTCAAAATTGAATCCAAATCACAAAGTAGACATGTCTTTGAACTTTGGATTTATATTGATCAACTATACTCGTAATACACATACGTTTGTTTTTAAATCTTAATGCTAGTACTTTGACACTGTTATCCGGCCTTGTGTCCTTATACTTAGTAAGGGTTTCGGAACTTTAGCCCTAAGTTCCTTTCAGCGGCCACACATCACACTTACATAGGTAGTCTTTGGAATTTACCGCCTCTGTAATTAGGCTCCCCAAAGCCTATTAAGAGTGTCACCACTCAACCTCTTGTCATTACAGATATTAAACATCACTTAACTTGAGACGTATAAAATTGATGCTTCCTACTACTTTAGACAACTCCGTACTCATTTGAACTTTAGAAATTGGTGGTATTCCAATTCGTAAAGTTGAGTCATTGTTGTGAAGGAGTAGATATTTAGGCTACTTAACCCATCTCTAACAACAAGGTCCACTAGATATATAATTATATCTTTACCATGACCTTAATAAGAATATCTTCATCATAATATGAACAAACCATCATATTATTTTCCGGATATAATCACACTATACCGTGTGTAAACTTGATATGGATCCTCTTATATGCTTATCATCCAAAAAAAACCATGGATAAAAACTTGTGAACAAAATAACCTTGCACTTGACAAACCACTTAACCTTTGATTTATATGGAAATCAAATTTCCAACTTATATGTAATTAAACCATTACATCTCAACCCTTGCTATATACTTGAACTTATAACTTTAACTCATTGAATAAACAATGATTCATAATCATGAATGATTATCTTGTAGAGTTGTAGAGTATACTACCAAGTGTATGATTAAACCATCATATTACCATGGTTATATGCTCTCCTCTTATGTTTAAGCTCACCCTTCAAAGCATATAGCTATGAAGACTTAAACATAATACTTAAACTTTATCATTACTAAATCCATTGATAAAGATATATCATCATGAATTAGAATGATCAAATGTATAAAAATTATACACTTCTTATGTAGCAAATAAACTTGATATATGCATACTCAACTTATGCAAACAACATAGACCACTCTCAATCATGATTATCCGGAAACCTTGATCATAAATTAAACCTTATGAACATGTAAAACCTCAAGAATAACCGTTTCCATAATCATGAATTATAGTCTATCACAAGTATGCATAATTCCTTATGAAAAACTTCCTTATATCCTACTACATGCTCTTATAAATTTGAAAAATTTAACAAGGACAATCATGTATTCAACTTATATTTATGAATACATTAAAACACATGAGTAATCATGTTCAATCTTATACTTATCTAATCATGTTTGATGCTTTTATATGTCATTACTCAATGAATACATATATGTAAACATATACATATTGACACATAAATCATACAAAAGTATGAAATCTTTTCATATATCTTACGCAATCCATTCACTTATTTCATAAAGAAATTTATCTTATAATGAACTTGCATAAAATCTTAATAAACTCTTATCATATTAAAATATGATTGTGTTAGAAAAGTGTCCTAAAATCACTCAGTTTCTTGATCCCATAATTATTTGTTTCCTAATTGTATTAGGATATTATTTAGGTTTCTTTATTACGTTAGGTTTCCTAATTGTATTAGATTCTAAATCTAATTGGAGTGGGAGTCAAGTTAGGTTTATATGGAGTTTTTCCTATAAATAGAGGGTTTTATTCACCTTGTTTGGTGTGGCCAATTTCGGGGGCACCTCCTGTGGGAGGAGGTGTATTCAGATATTCTGAGATTTTGTATTCCCATTGGTGAGAGAAGTTGTGAGAGTTTATGTGAGTTGTTATACTCTCTTTCTGTTGATCTCGGGGTTAGATCGTTCGTTGTAATCTCTACCAATAGTGGATTTGTTTGAGGTTGTGCCGCACGTGGTTTTTTCCCGATTTGGGTTTCCACATAAAAATCTTTGTGTCCCCTTTATCTTGCACTCATTTATTTTTCTCGATATCAAGTAGTCATCTTATTTTCGCTTCCGCAAATTAATTTTCTCGATATAACTCTAACAAGTGGTATCAGAGCCATGGTTGTTCAAGTTTGTGGAGTTAGGGTTCATGTAAGAGTTTCAGTTATGAGAAGACTACATTCAGAAAATTCGTTTGTTGGTATCGAGAAGTTCGTTGGCAAGATTAGATATGGGGGTTGTGAAGATTTCTGTTAGATCCAGTTTGTGACCGTTCATCGGTTTGGCTATCCATCGCAATTCTACCTTTCAGAGGTTCGTTGGCGATGAAGAAATTTTGGATATGAAGATTTAAGTTGGATCCAGTTTGTAACCGTTCAGCGGTTTGGCTACCCATCGCAGTTCTACCTTTCAGAGGTTCGTTGGCGATGAAGAAATTTTGGATCCTTCGTTGATTTTAGTCCAAGGTGGAGATTGTTAGGAAAGTGTCCTAAAATCACTCAGTTTCTTGATCCCATAATTATTTGTTTCCTAATTGTATTAGGATATTATTTAGGTTTCCTTATTATGTTAGGTTTCTAATTGTATTAGATTCTAAATCTAATTGGAGTGGGAGTCAAGTTAGGTTTATAGGGAGTTTTTCCTGTAAATAGAGGGTTTTATTCACCTTGTTTGGTGTGGCCAATTTCGGGGGCACCTCCTGTGGGAGGAGGTGTATTTTCAGATATTCTGAGATTTTGTATTCTCATTGGTGAGAGAAGTTGTGAGAGTTTATGTGAGTTGTTATACTCTCTTTCTGTTGATCTCGGGGTGAGATCGTTCGTTGTAATCTCTACCAATAGTGGATTTGTTTGAGGTTGTGCCGCCCGTGGTTTTTTCCCGATCTGGGTTTCCACGTAAAAATCTTTGTGTCCCCTTTATCTTGCACTCATTTATTTTTCTCGATATCAAGTAGTCATCTTATTTTCCGCTTCCGCAAATTAATTTTCTCGATATAACTCTAACAGATTGAATAACATGAGAATATAACAATCAAACATGTAGATAAACTTATATCCATATCACTTATGAATAACTTGCATTACCTAAGAACATAGTAGCAAGTACATGACTTACAACTACTTAAATTAGCATGTAGTAAAATTGGTGAGAGTTAAGTTTACTAGCATGGTCAAACTTATAAACACAATATTAAGTGAATAAAACTCCACTCATATTTTCTTGTCAAGAATAAAGCATGTTCTTGTCTACTTATATTTCCATGAATAAAGGAAATTAACAATTATGATTCTACATACTCATATAATCACATGAATCAATTTTGCAATTAGAAAAACAAGCAAAATTACTTTAAACACTTATAGGATCAAGTGATTATTCTTAAACTTGTCATGCCATAAACAACATAGAGCCTATACTTATTTTAATCAAACAAGCCAAAACTTAAGTCCTCTTGGCATGCTTGAATAAATCATAAAACTCTATAAACATTCATAAATATGAATCACATGACAAGATACTTGTAAATATGCATGAAAGTCAATACTTAAATAAATTTCATACTTGACTTGAACTTAGTACAAAAATTCAACGAAAGACATACAAAATTTCCTTTGCATAATTAGCTAAGTAAATTAACCAAATAATCTTATAGGTTCAACTTGTTAGGAATAATCATGAGTCCTTACTTATGCAACATCTTATACTTTTGCAACATCTTGTAAGCATAGAAAGTTTTCTTGTCAAATTTATACATATTATGAATTCTCATACTAGTATTCATATTATGTATACTTAATAATAGTTTGAAATAGCCTAGACAACTTGTGTGTATGTACCTTAAATTTGTACATACCATTAATCATATAAACATTATTAATCCTTTGTCTTTCTTATTAACTTGTGTACTTTTAAATTTCCAATAACTAGGAAATTATATTAGCCATTTACAAACTTAATTGTACAAAATAAATCACATATGATTTCTCATATATAATTACTTATATGGCTTCTTGTACACAAACTTGCTATTTCATCTTAATAACCACATAATGTTGCCTATAACTTATCCACATATATATGTACTTGTAAAATAATGATAATAATAATCTTATTATGCTTTTCTTATTACAATATTTATAAGTATAAACATATACTCATGATAATAATAGAAATTTGAACCTTAATGTACACATAACTTATAGTGGATTTCTTAAGACAATAAACAAGCCACTTGTATGCATTCAAATAATTGTCATAAAAATTACACTTATATGCAAAGCCTTATCTTAATAACAAATTCATATTTGACTTTCAATTGCATAAACTTATTTCAATCATCAAGAATAGAATCATAAACTTGAGATAACTAAATAGAATTTCATGGCAACTCATAACTTATAAATTAGAACATAATACTTTTGCCAATACTTATATTCTATTTTCATGCTTCAAACTTAATCATAAAATTAACTTAAAAATCATGTTATTAAGCAATACTTGAAAAACAATAGGTAAAACTTTAATCATGAAATCACTCATACCTATCACTTATAAACATGGAACAAGATTTCCAAACATGATATTAATAAAAGGTCTAATCAACTTGTACTCATCCTTCATATTAATATCAAAAACAATAGGCGGAATAAACTTGATGATAATTGAACATGTGAATATAAACATGGAAAAATTCAGCTTATAAGAAGCAAAATATAATCTTGCTACAATGAATTTAAACAACTTAAAAACTTGTAACTTAAAACATCCAACCAAGGAATATTTTAATGACAATAATCTCATCCTTATTACTAGTATGAAACTTCCATGTAACTTAATATCATAGCCAACTTAAAAATATGGCTAAATAAACTTGTAACTTATGTAGATGTTCAATGGTGCACTTAATAATATATAAATAAATAACTAAATATTTATTTTGACTTTTTCTTGCACCATCCTCCAACAACTACCTTATCATGGAATTTCAATACTCTTATCCTTAATGGCAATTCTTATAGACTAATTAAACATGTCAAAGGTAGTAAAATACATTCATTGGTATTAACTTGATAATATTAAGAGGAATCTTAAACATGGTCAATGCACATGCGTATATATAACCCCCAAATAAACAACAACTTAATTACCTTTGACCTCCTTGTAAATGCCTTTGTTGTTACCTTGCCCTTAATCCATGTAAACCTCATTGCATAACCAAGCAACAATTCCCATCATGAATATCAAGATCTTGTACTTGTATTGCCATTCTTGTGTATCAATTTCTCATCTATACCAAATACATATAGATAAACAAATGATTAATAAACTTTTAATCATTCAACTTCCTTAATAAAACTTAATAAACTTATATGAAAATTGATACTAATAAACTTGTAAAATATAAACTTATCTTTATAATCCGTCCTCTTCAATCTTGGATGTCCAACTCTTAGCCACCTCCAATCTTGTTTCCGTAAAATAGTTCTTAAGATTGTTGGAAAATGATGTTTGACAACGGCTTGAATCTTCATCATCTTCACTTGGCTTGGCTTCTTGATCTTCTTGCGGTATGTATGACAAGATGGAGATATGACTTAATAACCAATGATTAACTTGTTTGGATATCGCTAAGAGTCATGGTTTCGAACTCATTTTCCTTAAGAACTATTTACTATATCGTAAATGTTCTGAGGGATAAAACTTAGCTCTTGTTGCACTCAAGACATAGGTTTTTGACTTGATTCTCTCAAGTATAGCTGCAGTCTATATTTGAGAGGATGTGATTATAGAATAAAATAGAAGCTTGTGATGCTATCCAATGGCTTGGGAATGTCTCCTATTTATAGGAGACTTCCACACCTAATCCAACCCTAATTACACCCCTTAGTCAAACGCATAACTAAGGTCCTTAATGATGGATTATGACCTTGACTTGGTCAACTAATATAGCTGTTGGAATGCATATAATATCAGACTTAATATTAATATCATACACTTAATACATAAGATTATATAGTCGTTAACCATTAAAACAGATTCTGGGTTCCAACACGATCCGTGTTGGATCAACACGGTCCGTGTTGATGCAACACGGTCCGTGTTGCCTCAACACGACCCGTGTTTAGCCTAGGATCGTTTTATCTTGCTTCTGGAGACTAACACGAACTGTGTTAGTTTCTCATGGGCTCGTGTTGATCATATTCTTGATGTTTATCTTATAAAATTCTTGTTCCACACGATTCCTTATGCTATATAAAATTCTTATACTCTTGAAATAATTCCAACAGAACTTGTATATAGCGCAAGAACTTAAAGCTAAGTTTAGTAAGAATGGTTGAATATTAAACTACTTACCTTATGAGTATGCCATATAATTATGAAGTGATATACATATATATATATATATATATATATATATATATATATATATATATATATATATATATTGGAAAAAGAGTAAGGATTTCCATTAAACAAATCAACTACATAATACTCGGGCATACTCGAGGGGTCACAGTTAAATCCGACCAAGGATCAAGGCAGATAACTACTCCAAAAATGACTCAAACCAATACAAACAAACCAAGACTTAAGAAAGCCTAAGAGTAACATCTTGTTTAATGAACAAACAAACCATATCAAACTCAAACTTTTTATTCAGATGGATCCTTCTGTTTCTTTCACCCCATATGTGGTATATTAGGGCATTCAACACCAAGCGATTCTTCTTATGAAGGAATCCAACTTATTTCCAATTCTGGGACCTCCACTCATTCCAACTAGGAACAAGATCCAAAGAAATACTTCCAACACAGATTACCCACTTGAATAGAGAACTCACACTCAAAGAAGATGTGAGTATTTTATTCACAATCCTTTTCACAGAGTACACATCGGTTTGCCAAAGACATACCAAATTTTTGAATACAATCAAGAGTAATCAACCTTTCCTTGACAGCCATCCAAGACATGAAAGAACGTTTAGGGATCCTTTGATTACACTAAATTAATTTGTGCCAAACAACTCTGGGATTGTGTTCTTTAATACGATCATAACCGAACTTAATGCAATATTGCTTGCCTTCATAAATCAGCTTCTGAAACAATGGTAATAAACTGTCGCGAGTACTTAGCAGCCTTCTCTAATACCAACTGGAATTCTGCTTCAATTCACAGTTGATAATTGGGTTCTTGCGCAGATAAATGTGGTGTACCCATCTCACCCACAACGACTCTTTATTGCATATAAGTTGCCAAACCAGATTGCTAAGAGCAGCAATGTTCCATGCATTAGCATCCCTAATGTTTAAACCACCCTCACTCTTGTACAAGTAACAAGTACTCCAAGATATAGGGGGAACTTTCATATCAAAACCCCATAGAAACTTTCTGCACATTTTCACAATTGCATCAATTACACTCTTAGGCAAGACAAAGATCTGAGCCCAATAAGTGTGGATGGACATTAAGATGTTATTCACCAGTTCAGTTCTACCTGCATATGTCAGTTTTCTAATAGCCCACCCTTTCACTCGGTTAGTCATTTTTTTCAAGTAAGGTAGCACAATCATGCTTATTAAGTCTGAAAGGCTTAATAGGAACAACTAAATAACGAAAGGTAAGGCTCCCTCCTTAAAACCAACTTCACATAATATCTATCTCTTTACCTCTGCTGAAACATTTGCACAGATGACATCAGACTTCATCTTGTTAGGAAGAAGCCCAGAAGCCATAGAGAATTTGCTTAATGCACCATTTAAAATACGAATACTAGTCACATCTCCATAGCAAAACATCAACAAATCAACCACGAAACATAAATGGGTGAGTTTCAACGGGGCACAAAACTGATGGAATTTAAAATCAGGAGACAAAATTTGATGCTTGATAGTCCTATTCAAGTAATCCATGACCAGAACAAATAGAATAGGAGAAATCGGGTCACCTTACCGAAGACCTCTTCCACTTCTGAGATATCCAAAAGAATCACCATTGAGTCCAACAGAAAACCTTGCAGAAGCAACACAAGTCATAGTCCAATCTACAAATGTCCAAGGAAAATTCAAAGCCAATAATAAATTCCTCAAAAAGTCTCAGGTATCATAAGCTTTTTGAATGTCCACTTTCAACATACAACTTGGCTTTGCACCCTTCCTATTATAGAACCTCACAAGGTCTTCTGCAATCAAAGTATTATGCAATATGGAACGACCCTCAACAAAAGCAGCCTGAGATAAATCCACCAAATCACCATTTAATATATATATATATATATATATATATATATATATATATATATATATATATATATATATATATATATATATGGTAGTAATTAGTGATTATCATATAATGTTTGACTAATCATCTTCAAGATAATAACACTAAAATATATATTATGAGTGTCCGTTGTAATTGTTGACTGTTGACGATTGATCTTAAACTTCAAATTTGCAATTTGAAATTTGAAGAAATAATTTTGAGAATAACAATTTTGTGCGGAATGTATTATATTATAGGAAATCAAATGTACAGATCAAACTTAAAATTTGGAATTTGAAAAAATAATTTTGAGAATAACAATTTTGTGCGGAATGTATTATATTATAGAAAATTGAATTTAATAACTATTTTTTTGGGTAAGTGTTCGTTCCATTAATTAATATAAATATTAATCATGATTTAATTCTGATAACCTTTATTTCTTTCTTTTTTTTCTTTTTTTCTTTTTTTTTTTTTTTTTTATAGCGGAGTTGGTAGTTGCTACATTAACTTGGATGGAAGTGACTACCAATTGAAATGTAGGGTTGCTTGCTTTACACTTTTACCATGTAACCACTCTCCTTTTAATGCTACGTGATTTAAATTGTTTGGTTTTGTAAGGGTTATTAGGGTTAATAAGTTTTTTTAAGGGAGTGTTTGGTAGGAACCCCAGGGAAATTTTAACTAGAGAAAATTTCCCATGGGAAGTTTTCCATGGGAAAGATTTCCCCGGGAAAAATTTCCCTTAGCCCTCCCTAAGGGAAATTTTCTCTAGGGAAATGGAGAAAATGGTGGACCCATCGTAAAAACTTTCCCGAAGTCAACCCGCATCCAAACATGGGGAAAATAGGTCAACCCGGGAAAATTGACCATTTCCCCGGGGTTATTGACCAACCAAACGCACCCTAAGTGATTAGTTTGTGGGTTTTTATTGTAAGTGTAGGAGTAGGTTTATTAAGTTTAAGTTGGGCCAAGTCTTAGGTCCTTCTAGGTTTAATTGGGTCAGTTTAGGTTATTTAGTTAGTTGGGTCATATCCCTTGGGCCTTTATATTAGGTTGATTGGTTAATATAGTCTTGTTCATTCTAGGTCAGTTAGATAGGATAGTTGGGTTGTTTTAGAGCCATTTTGAGTCATATCTTTTGGGCCTCTAGTTAGGATAGTTAGGTCATTGGTCCATTAGGATTTTAGGTTAGTCCAAAATGTTAATTTAATATAGATTCAAGTTAATTGTGTCTTAGGATTAATTGTGTCTTAGATATCTTTGTGTATGTTTCTTCTCATGTAAATTGTATACATGTTGTAATTTTTTCATCCTTTTGCATGTTAATGAAATAATCATGTAAAGTTTCAATCTAATTTCCTTCTAAACTTTATCGAAAGCACATTTTGTAACTTTTAGTAGAGTCTTTCCTTTTGTAAGAGGCGAACTCAAAAGGATCCTACCTTTCGAGTTCGTAGCTTTACCCCCGAATCCACTTCCTGGTTTCGTAAGCGGAGTCTTTTTTTGTTTTCTTTTGGGTTTTCTTGGCTTTTCCCTTAAAAAAGTTGGGTGGGGACTTCTTTCCAAACCAAAACACATCGGGGTTGCCTAAACAATGCCTAACATAGTTTCACAATGTACCGATGCAACTTTAGGGTGATTTTGTATGTTTCTAAATAATGGTCACCTAAATTACTTTCTTCGGAGCCTAACATCTTGTGAACAAATTGGACTATCATCCTAAAGAGTTGGAACAAGTAGTTGTTCACGCTTGAAAGTTTAGTTTAATGATTCATGGATGCACCAAGTAAAGGGAAAGTGATTTTACAACTATTATTCATGAAATGTACGAATAATCCTTAAAGAGTTTTAAAAGCAAACCATAGCACAAATTCCTTTGTCCCGCGGACGTTTTGAAGTCTAAACGACGAGAAAAAAATGTCCACAACACCTAATTGAATTAAACATCGGCTTTGATACCCTTTGTTGAGGAGATCCAAGGCGGGAGCCCACTTCAACCAAGGCCTATCGTAACAAGTTAAGTGAGGTTGTATCTTAAAACCAATTGGTTTAAGATGATTAGCCCACTTGACTTTCATACCATGCCCTTTCAACTTAATCTTCCGATGTGGGACTTTAAACTCATGGGTGAATTTCAACAATCCCCCTCCTTCACACATGAGTTTCTTACAACCCACATCCACACGCGTGCCCCCTTGACCGAAAGCCTCTTATTTATTTATTTATTTATTTATTTATAGGTTTCAAGTCACCATTAAGAGCCCACCATAGTCGTACCTTACTCTACAGAGTCACACCCTACTCCACCCAAATCTCATGTCACCACTTTACTTCACCAGTCCTAGCCGCACCCTACTCCACAAAGTCGCACCCTACTTCACCTGAGTCTCATGCCACCACTCTGCGTCAGGAGTCTGAGCCTCGCGCACCGTGTTGTTCATACTCCTATGGTACTTCTTTAAGGACCACCCTCCCCCACCTTGCTCCTAGTTGAACGAAACATCGACTCTGATACCCTTGTTGAGGAGATATAAGGCGGGAGCCCACTTTAGCTAAGGGCCATAGTATCAAGTTACGTAAGGTCCCATCTTAAAACCAATTGGTGTTAAGAGGAGTAGCTCACTTGACTTATATACCATGTCCTTTCAACTTAATCTTTCAATGTGAGACTTCAAACTTATGGGTAAATCCCAACATATATATATATTAGGAATTCAGAATACTTACATATTTCAAACCCCCTAAATTAAAGACTTCATATAAAGGGGATGTTTGGTTGATGTAAACTGAGGATAGGATGTTTTTGAGTGGAGTCCAATATTTTTAAATGGTTGATGAGAAACATTTTTTCATGGAGGGTTGGAAATGTTTTTCTTTCACGAGAACTAAAACTTCTATAGTATATATTTCCAAATAACTATAAAGCTACTTTATAAGTTTTATAAATAAGGATAGTTTAAAGAGTTTTTGGCCACAAATAATCCATATCTTGGGGTTTGCCATGAATAATAACAAAGATGTACTTTTTCACTATTTTCTCATATGATCAGAATAAATTTCAGCACTGAAAGTGACGACATGACCGGAAAAGTATGTTTATTCATACTTCAAAAAGGAAATTTCTGGTCGCCACGTCAGCTTTCCGGTGCCGGAAATTGATTTTGGATTGCTATGAGAAAATAATGGAAAAGTACATCGCCAATAATAAATCGGGAATCATTCTCAATCATGTTCTCAAGATGCATTATTTGTTGCCAAAAACCCTAGTTTAAATATATGAAGTAAATATTCCCACAAATTTTTTCATGTCTTCAATAATAACAAACATTGTAACGTGGCCTTTCCAAAAAAACATTCAGCAAAAATATTTCCCTGAAAAAAAGTTTATGCATACTACATGTTTGGCTTTGCACATTGAAATGCTTTTAACCTAATCTGGAGAACCTAAAATGCAGGAGCAGTTCAAAAGGTTTCCCAGCACATGACAAGTAATCCTAACTTTTAAAAAAGATTAGATATATACTTTTTAGGCCCCTACTTTTTACAGGATTCCAATGTCGATGTATGTTCTGGGTTTAAGACTACAACTTTTTTGGGAGGATAAGGTTTTTATGGTGGTCCTCCTTTCTTTGAATCTTTCTTCTGGGTACAACGTTATGGGTCTTGGCAAAACATGAATGAATTCTTTTCTTTAGTTGCCGGATTGACAGGTGCATGGAACAAAGGAAGCAATTAATTATAGTAAATTACATTTACCCAACCTGATATTTGTGGTAATAATTTTTACACACCCGACATTTGTGAAATAATTTTTACCTTACTTGACATTAAGTGAAAATAATTTTTAGTGACAGAATCCGGGTACTCCTTATTGGAAATGTGAAAAATACCATAATGCCCCTATAAGACTATATGAATGTACCATGTTGCCCCTAACATTAAGAAAGAAATGACTTGAATGACGTTTTCATTTTCAGAATGGGGAGGGGTTGAGAAGAAATAAAGTAGAGAAAAGGTTGGGTTTAAATGCCATAGGAGTTCATATTAAGGGTAAAAACGTTAATTCATGTTTAATTGAAAGTCATATGAATTAGTATCAAGGGTAAAAAAAGTCAATTCATGTTTATCTTTTTAATGTTCACTAGAAAATTCAACAAAAATCAATTATAGAATATCTTAGGGGGTTTAAATATATGAACACGTAATTAATGTCGAGTAAGGTAAAAATTATTTCACAGATGTCGAGTGTGTAAAAATTATTACCATAAATGTTAGGTAGGGTAAATGTAATTTATTCCAATTAATTCCATTTGTTTAGCGGGCTTTTTGCATTTTAGACCCTAAAATTTAGAGTAATTTATTTTTTGAACCCATAAATATTAGGGTCCAAAAAATAAATTACCATATACTTCGAGGTCCAAAATACAAACAATCCTTTGATTGGCCCCATCCCTACTACTGCATCCATTGCATATTATTTGTGATTTAATGAACTATCACCGTATTTAATATCACTATTGATTGACGATATTTTATATGACATTTTATAAATAATTATAATAGTACTATTCATTACGAATTTAATATTAATAATTTTATGCAAGAAAGTCATTGTATATATAAAGAAAATTATGGTCGAACATTTTAAAGTTAACACAATTTTTGAAGGTGACAAATAATATACAATAAATAGTATGTGATACCCCGTCCCAAAACAAAAAAAGGTTTTATTTATTTACTTATTTATTTTAGTCTCAACCCAATTTTAGGCGGACTCTAACTCTAAACCCTAGTTCTCCTAATTATTATATATATCTACCACCTTTGAATATAATACAGTGCCTCTCACCGCCTATAACAGAGTAGGAGAAGAAAACCGTAAAGGTTAACATCATTAGATTATATATAATATTTTATTTTCTTCTTCGAATCAATATACGAATTTTATAGTTTCCGCTAGAATTCAACAAGCTCAATTTTCGATTTGCAAATTTTAAGATTTTGATCAACCCACTTATATCCAAATTCATTTTCTGGGAAATATTCTACCCTAATCAAGATGTGATATAGGCTATTAAGAATATTGGGATTGCTTTTTGGGATTATTAAGATGATCATGAATGATTGTTGATGGCATTTAGGCAGAGAAATAGTATTACACTAGTGGCATAAGCTTGAATTGATCTTTTTTGTGAGGGTGAGATCTAGATGAGCATTCAAAGTATATATGAATCAGTATGAATGTTTGCTAATATATATGTCTCGTGCATGGATTATAGGTATTTTTCTTATTAGTGGTGAACTTTGGCTTATCCGAATATTTTTCCAGGTAAGTAGTGTGATACTCTTTTAGTCTTCCTTCGTGCCCATTGTAAAGTCCTTTTTCGTAAATTGACTTTATTAAATCGGGTTGGTATGCTTAAGTGAATTATATATATTTGGTTATGTTTATGTCCGAAAGATTTGATCGACTCCGTATTGATTTATATGTTTATAAAGTGAGTCTTTTGCTATCAATTTGTAAGTTAAGTTGGTATTTTGACATATATTTAATAATGGGATCCTTAGGAATAATATTAATTAATTTGTATTTTCTAGTATATTGTTACTAAGTTGTTTCTGTGCTTATACATGTTTTTACAAATTACCCTTTTGACTTTAGTTTCATAAGTTGTAGTTATCTCCTTTATTTTTATTTTATTTTGTTTTATTATATTTTATTTTTTCCCTTTATACACCAAGTGAGGTTTTGTGACAATTTGACTTGTGTATTTATAAAGTAGCCATTTGCATAATAGTCTTGGCCTGGTATTTGAATTTTTGAACCTTCCGTTTGTATGGGTGACATTGCGGTTCTGATTTATTTATTATTCTAAATTTCTTAACTTGGTACTTTTTGTACGTCTTGATATTCAAGTTATTGGTTTTGTTTTTGGGATATGTCTTCTGCCTTAACCAGTTAAGATATGTACTAGACTAGTCGATCGACTTGTATGCGCGCTATTTTGTATTCCGATATGTGTATGTGTTCCGTTGGGCCGAATTCTTTATTGCCCCGCCACTGGGTCAATAGTGGCACATCATTGCTCTGCCACTAGGTCAATAGTGGCACATCGTTGCCCTGACACTAGGTCAATAGTGGCTTATCGTTGCCCTTATCACTGGGTCAATAGTGACCTTAGCCCTAACCATTGTGATTTTGATTGCTATGTTTTGTTATACATTGTGTTACTTTGACTGAAATCGTTTGATCAATATTATGGTCTATTTTGGGAGTTTTGAGCTAAGGGTGTGTTTGGTGCAAAGGAAAACTGTTTTCTAGAAAAATGGTTTTACTTGTAAATTGATTTTCTTAGAAAATGAATTGTCATTTGATATTTTCCCATGTTTGGTACATAGGAAAATGATTTTCTTGGAAAATGATTTTTACATGTTTGACAATAAGGAGATGGAGATTAAGATGCATGTGTTAGAGAGAGTAGTGGAGAGAGAGAGAGAGAGAGAGAGAGAGAGAGAGAGATTAAAAAGAGTGTATGGGGGAGAGAGAGAGAGAGACTAAAACAGGTGTAAGATAGAGTGGTGGAGAGAGATAGAGAGAGAGAGAGAGAGAGAGAGAGAGAGAGAGAGAGTTGAGAGAAAAATATTAAAACATGTGCAGGAGAGAGAATGGTGGAAGAGAGAAAAACAAGAGAGAGAAGACATTAAAACGGGTGTACGAGAGAGAGATGGGGGAGGAGAGAGAGAAATATTCAAATCGATTCGTGAGAGAGTATGGTGGAGAGAGAGAGAAAGAAGGGAGAGAGAATGAAAGAAGAGAGAGAGAGTAGGCCGGGGAGAGAGAGGGAGAAAATTGTTTCCCTTAGATTAGAGTCAAGAAAATAATTTACAAAGGGGGGGAGGGGAATCATTTTCTTGAAAATGGTTTTCTTTATTTTTCGGTCACCAAACACCAGAAAATGGAAAAATCATTTTCTAGTCATCCCAACCAAACACTCCCTAAGTAAATTGTTTGTAAAATCCAATCATGTTGTGTTAACTAACTTTTATTTAACCTTGACCCGACCTATGTTTTACCCACATGTCTAACCCAGCTAAAGGAGTGTTATGCTACTTACTAGGCTTTCAAGCTTATCCTTTCATCTTCCTATTTTTTCAGGTTTGATTCATGACTTCTTGGTGGTACCTGAGTTACCTATGATATTGGAGTAGCGCAAGGAAGCGTAGTGGGCTAGGATTTTGATTAGTACTTGTGTCTCCTATTCTTTCTGTTCAACGGTTCTTTAAAGGTGTAAGCCTTGACACGATTCATAATAGTTGCCGCTGTATAGTTAAGTATCTTCTTAATTGACTATTTGATCAAGTACTCTATTTGAAGTTAAACCTATTTTTGTACCTTGGGTTTGTTTCCGTCCTTTGAGCCTTACTCGCCTATAGGGCCTTGTCCTACAGGTGTACGGCGTCTGTCAGCCTTTTCGTTTGGGGCGTGACATAGTATATTTTGACGATTGAATTTCAGTTTTCACCATCCTCTATCATCTCAATTTTCTCTCTTTTCGGAGGCAATATTGATGAGATCGAGAAGGGACGATCATATACAAATACAATGTCGCTTTTGTTACTGAGAAGGAAAGTACCGTAGCAAAATTTTTGTACCCTAGGTTTCCTTGAGGTGAAGTGTATCGCTAGTTGGCTATTGTGATGAGTTGAGTCTTGTACTCTTTTTCTTATCTAAAATTGAAATATGTTACGAGTTTCAGTATCAAATATTTTCCGATTTTTGGATCAAAATATACTGATATTTGAGGATATTGGATGTTCATACATCAACTTTGATCATTGGATACTAGTACATCAATCTATTAGCATATTTTTAAATTTTTTACCAAGACGACAGTAACTTAAAAAATACTGATGTAGCATATGGAGTTTGAATTTTCCTATTAAATTGGTTAACTATGATCAAGTGATTTAATAGTCTCAATTTTTTTTCCATATATTCCAAAACAATAGCCCAACCCCGTTAATCTCTCAATTAATTAAGTGATTTACCTAGTGCTTGTTTTTTTGTTTGTCTGCCCTTGTTACAAAAATAATTATTAATTCCCATGATATTATTTTGGGTTTTTGGTTGGGAAAAATCTGTACTGAGGGCCTTATGATCGAGAAAAATTCAAAGTGACTTTTTGGCTGATGGCTGTCTATACTTATTCATTATTTTCTCGTAGCATCCCATATTGAAATTCCGGCACCAGAATGCTGATGTGGCAACCGGAGCACGTGCCCTTTTAATTAAAAGCATGCCAGGTCATTTTTTTAAAAATTCTGTATATGGATGGGAAAAATATGTACTGAGGGCCTTGTGATCGAGAAAAATCCAAAGTAACTTTTTGGCTGATGGCAGTCTATAGTTATTCATTATTTTCTCGTAGCATCCATATTGAAATTCCGGCACCAGAATGCTGATGTGGCAATCGGAGCACTTTCCTCTTCAACTGGGTTCGATTCTAGCTAGCAAGTTAGTCACTGCGAGGAAATCGTACCCCATTGAACTTGACCTTAACCGGGTCGCCCACCTTCTCCGACCCGAATTTGTGACGACGGTGTTTGACCATCGACCCACCCATCAATCGGGTTTCCAATTCCTCATCTGGGCAATGAAAAGAAGGCGCTTGGAAACTTAGAAGCTGAAAGATTTCATTGCCGACATGCTTGTGAAAGGATTGGTTTACGATGTTGCATGGTTTGTGTAAAAGTGGGGAGATAACGGATACACTCCAACTGTTCGATGAAATGACTGAGAGAGGGATATCACTGAATAATATAACTTATATAGTTGTGATGTTGGGGTTGTGCCATGCTAAGAAGCCTCGTGATGTTGAAAAGTTGTTAAATGACATGAAAAGGAACGGGTGTCATCCTGATGAGATAACTTTCAATACTTTGTTTTCTGGGTTTTTCAAGGTGGGTAAGGTAGATGAAAGATTCATGTTGTTGAAGTCCTTTTTGGATCAACGTGCTTCGGTTGCCACATTAGCATTCCGGTGCCGAAATTTCAATATGGGATGCTACCAGAAAATAATGAATAAGTATAGACTGTCATCAACTAAAAAGTCACTTTGGATTTTTCTCGATCACAAGGCCCTCAGTACGGATTTTTCCCATCCATATATAGAATTTTTAAAAAATGACTTGACATGCTTTTAATTAAAAGGACACGTGCTCTGGTTGCCACATCAGCATTCCGGTGCCGGAAGTTCAATCTGGGATGCTACGAGAAAATAATGAATAAGTATAGACTGCCATCAGCCAAAAAGTCACTTTGAATTTTTCTAGATCACAAGGCCCTCAATACAGATTTTTCCCAGCCAAAAACCCTATTATTTTTTACTTTTTCACATCATAAATCATGCTTTGTCCCGGCCCCCCTTTGTTCCTCTCCATGCTTCAGAAAAAGTTAAACTCTCTCTTTATCCCTCTAGCTTATGTCTCTCTTGTCCGCTAGTCTCATCTACTCTTCACTCTTCAGTAAGTTTGTCAATATCAATTTAAAATTCAGCAATTTTATCAATCTTTTCTCTACAAATGTTCCTTACTTAAACATTGACATATTTTAGTCATGTGGTGGACCTAGGTTGGTCCACCATGTTGTACAGTATAAATTGTGATATAAGGGCATAAAAAAAGTATTTTACTCACATTTTTTTGTATCTTTGGATATTTAAAGCCCGGCCCTTACATTGTTGCTTATAAAATTAACCATAAAAATGTTTTATTCTAAAAATCCAAGTAATTGCTTGTCAAATCTCTTTATTACTACCACTAGTTTATAAGCGCACTATTAATATTTGCATATCGCACTATAACATTAACTCCACCAAAATTCTAGCCAACCCTACCGTAATAACAACTTTGATAGAACCCTAACGAACACATATATAATTAGAACTTTGTCATCGGTTTGCCTTGGTGATACGTGATTAACACAAATAGAAATGCATTTTCATAATTATCATATGTTGTAATTACACAAATAAAAATGTGTTTTAATCCAAATCATATATATATATATATATATATATATATATATATATATATATATATATATATGGGAATAGATATAATGAGAAGAGGCAAAGTGTGAGCATAAAAGCATGGTCAATCTCAACCATTGATTCCAAGATCAAGGGTATATATAAATGGGGTGTTTTATCTTTATTTGTAGAAGGTGCTCTTAAATTTGATTGGTTGGGTTTGTCTTTTTTTTAGAAAAAAGGGGAGCAATCACGTGAGAGAGAAAGAGGAAGGAGAGAGAAGGCATAAGCATGCCAGCTGCCAAAAGTTTTCAGCCATAAATGACTTTAACTTCCCCAAAAAAGCCACCATCAATTGGTTTCTCAAAATTCTAGCAGTAACTAAAGAGAGAAGGCATTGTAGATGGATTTTCTACGTAAATTTCCGGCAACCATAAACCATTTTTCGGCGGGGTGAGTTTTCCGATGTGCGAATTCCGGCGAGTGATTTTCCGGCGGGGTGAGTTTTTTGGTCAATTGCATGCCCAACCGCCATCGCTGCCGGTCATATGCAAACAGAGGTTGCTGCTCTGTTCTGTGTTGCCCGACTCTGTTATGATGCTACTGTTACAATACTGCTGCTGCTTCTGCTGTTCGTGGTCGAGGCCGACACCACTACCGACGCTGCCGACCCCCATCGTCTCCGATAATTTGCCGTCGACCACCAAGAATAAATTTATGTTATAATTCGAGTTCTTGTCTAAATTGTTCATACTCTGTTCATTGTTCATGCTTTGTTTCAAATCCCAGTTTTGATGTTTTGCTTATGAGTTAGTATGTGTTGTAGGTGCAATGAGGCAACTATACTTGATGTTCATTTTAGGTACACTCTGATGTTCATTTTAATGGTAGTGAGAATGGATATATGCTGAATGCATGAGTTTGGTAGTGAGAATGGATACAATTGTGAGATGGCAGTGAGTACGATAATCACGTTGAATGTTAGAATGGATATATGCTGAATACATGGGTTTGGTAGTGAGAATGGATACCCGATGTTCATTTTAGATACACCCTGATGTTCATTTTAATTGTATATTTATGTTCATTCTCATAGAATGATCATATATATATATGTAATGTAAGTGACACCCTGTTGCAGGGCATGTAAGTTTTTTGTCAGTAATACAGTTGATGTTCATGACAGAATAGTTGATATTCGCGAATGAAAACTTGATGTTCATTTTAGCTACAACTTGATGCTCATTTTCATGTCTATAGATGTACATTATCAGGAATACATGTGATGTTCATCACAAAATAGTTGATGTTCATTTAGGTACAAATTGATGCTCATTTTCATATACACAGAAGTTCATTTCCACAAACTGACAATCTATATACTGAAGATCATTTGATAGCAACTTAATGTTCATTTCATGTCGGTATGGTGGGTTTTGTGTGTGTGAATCGATGTTCGTCTAGTATACCTATGATGTTCATTATGTTCCAACTTGATGATCATCTTAGTGCAACCTGATGTTCATTTCATTTTAACATTGCGACAGTTGAGTTTATGTTCATTTCATCAATTAATATTTTCCAATTCAGGTGTGCGTTGGACTTGACGGATGACAACACTGCTCGTGTCCTCACATTGAATGTTTTGACAAGCATTTTGTCTGATATCGTCAACGAAACAGTTGACGTGGGCGAAGCTTCTAGCCCAGTGCCAGATCATGAACTCAGAGACACTGACACGACTGTGGGGGGGAGGGGGGGAGGGCCTGGGCGAATCCCCATTTAAAACGCCACAGCTGGTGCATAAATAGCCATTGGTCCCCCCAGTGTAGTGAGGCATCTTCCCCTGTTATAACAAAATGAACATCAAGTGTTAGTTGTATTGTCATTTGGATATTATGAAAAGAACATCAAGTTATAATGAAACAAACATGAAATTATATTTTTTATATCAGGTGGGCATGAAATGAACATCAAGTGTTGGGTGTATGAACATCAAGCTATTGGGAAATGAACATCAAGTTGTGCTGAAATGAACATCAAATGGCAATGAAAAGTGGTCACCATATTGAGATGAACATACATAAACTTAATGAAATGAATATCAAGTTATATTGGAATGAACATCATATTCAGTTTTGTATCCCTTTGATTTTCATTCCACCTTCAATTGATGCTCATTGCATAAACTTGATGAAATGAACATCAAGTTATATTGGAATGAACATCAACTGTTGATATGAAATGAACATATGTTATATTGGAATGAACATCATATTCAGTTTTGCATCCCTTTAATTTTCACTCCACCTTCAATTGATGCTCATTTCATAACTTGATAAAATGAATATCAAGTTATATTGGAATGATCATCATCTGGTAATGAAAGTGGACATCATATTGAGATGAAAATGAACATCATGTTACATTGGAATGAACAACATATTCAGTTTTGTATCCCTTTTATTTTCATTTCACCTTCAATTGATGATGCTCATTTCATAAATTGATGTTAACATATTGGGTAATGTGATGAAAATCATTTTCAGATTATAATGATCAATTCTGAATGATTATATATGAAATTGATATGAACATCAAGGTATTGTGAAATGAACAGCAAGTCATAACTTGATATTCATTTCAGATTACAATGATCGATTCAAAGTATTGGTTGTAAGAATATCATGGTATTGTGAAATGAACATCAAGTTATAATTGAATTGAACATCACACTGCGTGGAACATATATGTGTATGCAAAACGATACTAGCCAGTCATAAATGAACATCACGTTATAGTGGAATGAACATCAACTGGCAAGGAAATTGGACATCGCATTCAGATGAAAATACATCAACCCATACTGAGATGAATATGTATTTGTATTGAAAAGCACATCAGGTAGGCATTTTATACTCATCAATTGAGAATGGGTTTAGTAATGAAATGAACATCATTTATATGTAAAATGATCTTCAAAGGTACCCGAAATGAACATCATATGTAATTAATATGAACATCAGCCGAACATCAAGTCATTTGTTCTGATCCATTCTCACTACCAAACCCATGAACATCACAATTTTATCCATTCTCACTACCAAACCCATGTGTTCAGCATATATCCATTCTCACTACTATTAAAATGAACATCAAGGTGTATCCAAAATGAACATCGGGTATAGTTGCCTCATTACACTTACAACACATACTACCCTATAAGCAAAACATCAAAATTGGGATTGAAACAAAGCATGAACAATGAACAGAGTATGAACAACGTAGACAAGAACTCGAATCGTAATCGGGGTTTACGCTTGGTGGTCGACAGTGAGTTCTCGGCGGTGCTGAGGGTCGTCGACGTTGGTGTTGGTGCAGTAGCATCATAACAGAGTCGGGCAACACAAAACAGAGCAGCAACCTTTGTTTGCATCTAACCGGCAGCGGTGGCAGCTGGGTATCCAATTGACCGGAAAATCACTCGTCGGAATTCGCATACTGGAAAACTCACCCCACTGGAACATGGTTTATGGTTGCTGGAAATTTACCTAGAAAACCCTTCTGCAACGCCTTCTCTCTTTGGTTTACTGCTAGAATTTTGAGAAACCAACTGATGGTTGTTTTTTGGAGAAGTTAAACTCATTTATGGCTGATAATTGTTGGCAACTGGCATGCTTCTCCCTTCTCTCTCATCTCTCTCTCTCTCACGTGATTGCTCCCCTTTTTTCTAAAAAAAAAAAAACCAGCCAATCAAATTTAAGAGCATCTTCTACAAATAAAGATAAAATACCCCATTTATATATACCCTTGATCTTGGAATCAATGGTTGAGATTGACCATGCTTTTATGCTCACAATTTGCCTCTTCTCATTATATCTATTCCCATATATATATATATATATATATATATATATATATATATATATATATATATATATATATATAATGAGAAGGTAGTTTTTGTGAGAAGAGAAGAAGGGGAAATCCTAGCCCTTGGTTCAAAGATCTAGGGTGGATGTAATTATTTGTTTTATCTTTATTTCTAATGGGAAAGAATAATAATTAGGGAATTGTTTTTTTTTTGTTTGATGTCCTCACGTGATGATGAGCAGTCCAAGAATCCATCAGCAGCCAAATTGTTGCACGCTTACTCCAATTTTGCAAACCATTCATCCCCCAAGTCATTCCAAATGTTTCTTATAGGGGTGGGCGCGGATCGGATAACCGATCCGAGCACAAAAATGGATCGTATAACCGGAAAGTCGGATAGTCAATGTCCCGATCCGTAAATTACGAATAACCACATTTTTGGTTAATTAGATTGCCGGATTATAAGTTTTGTGATCCGTATCTGATCCAAAAGTCATGGTTAACCGAGTTTTTGGATCGGATAACGGATTATCCACGGGGCAGTGGGTAAGACGAGAAACAGAAAACACAAACACAATGACATTGTATTTTTCAAGTGTGAAGACTGAAGAGATGTTGGACTTGGAAGACTATAGGAATAAATAGGTGTAGACACCGGGATTTGTACCGATAAAATCCTTACTCATCAAGTTCAACTAGTCATTTGGGCCAAACACCAAAATGGGTCGTTGGACCTATAAGATCAGCAGCATGGGCCCAAGAAATCAAAGCGCCCATTCTACATTTAATAAAACCCGCCCGGGTTATAAAGTTCCAAAAGCAGCCTAAGAAGGAAGCAGGCTCAAGACGCGCCCCGGTCCAGAAGAAAACAAAACCCGCCTGGGTTTTAAACCAAGCAGCGACGCGTCGTCGTTTTGGCCACGTCAGCGATCCATGTCATGCAACTCTAAAACCCGCCTGGGTTTTAATATTCTGGCGCCAAATTTGATTTCCATGTAATCCCTTGATAAAAGCCACTTGCATTGACCCTCCCATTGACCCCATAAAACCCGCCTAGGTTTTGATCCGAGATGACTTGATCTTTGGGGTATGTCCCCTCCATTTTCCCTCCTAAACACTCACTCCCTCACCTATAAATACCCCCTCCATTTCACCCTCATTTCAAGGGACAACCACCATTATTATCACCAAAACTCTCTCAAAATTCCATCATCCATGTTTATTTTCTAATCCTCTCATAATCACCTTTATCATATCCATACCATCATCCTTATACCGCCTTTCTAAACCACTTACATCCTTCCATCCAAGCTATTGATCAAGCTCAAGTCAAGGGGTCAAATCCATCACATCTACCACCTTTAAGCAAGGTTCGATTTCAATATTCATATTGTTGTATTTCATCATGTAATTTATACTTTAATTCCTCTATTTGTGCATATTTTGTAAAAGCAAACCTGCATTTTATATTGCATGTTGGGAATATAATATCACGAAATTAATTAAACTTCTCCCCCCTCTTTATCATTTCAAGTTTCGATTTTAGTAGAGTCTGTTTTCAAACAGGCGGATTCGAGAGTTCTTATAATTCTCGAATCCGTAGCCTTACCCCCGAATCTAGAAATCGGGTTCGTAGACCGGAGTCACTTTTTTATTATTTTTACGGTTTGTCGATTTCCTTAAATCGACTGGCGACTCTTTGCCATTTTATAAACCCATTTAATTGTTTAAAATGTTCGTTTTTTGCATAAAAATAATTTAAGAAATGATTTAATTCATACCCATCACTAGTTCAAGGCTAGGCCCGAGAGAAATGGGCTAGAAATTAATAAAACCTGGGCGAGTTTTATCAATTTCAACCCATATCTCTCTGGGTAGAGGACGAAAAAGACCCAGCCCTGAATTCATCAAAACCCAGGCGGGTTTTAATGGGTTCTGGCGGCCCGCTTTTTTCCTTCTTCGGCCTGAATTTAGTGCTTGGGCCGGGATTAAATTATTACTAAAATATTTTGTGCAATTTTGAATAATTTAGATAATAAAAAACAGATCCGTAAATAAATAAAGTTTCATCACCCCGAAAATGAATTTCGAAAATAAAAATATCCTTATTTAAGGATTAAGCAACCATAATCGGCTCCCGATCACTTAAGTAGCGCATCCGAAAACCGACACCCCTAAACGGGGAGAGATTTTCCGGGTCCTACAATAGGCCGTCTGGGAATTGTACTGGGAGTAAATACTATGGTGTGCAAAAGTGTAAATAGGAGTTTGTTGAAAAAAGTCGGATTTTCGGATATCCGATTCGATATCCGAGATTTTTATTTTTCGTTCCGTATCCGATCCGTGATCTGGAGAAAAATAGCAGATCGGACATCCGATCCAAGAAAATAAAAATTATCCACTAATTATCCGTTTTTTCGGATCGGATTTTCGGATAATTGGATCGGATCTCGGATTATGGATAATTGGATATTGTGCCCACCCCAAGTTTCTCATTCATTTCAGCTTATCAGTTTTGCGCGCCATTCATCCATGATCAATTGATTTCTCTTCTGAAAATTCCAGCAGAAACCCTAATTGACTTGGCTTCAAAAAATCTCAGTAGAAAACCCTTATTCCGGTAAATATTGCGTTGTTTCTGGAATTTTTTTTTGTTTTGTGGAGCAAGTTTGGCTCCTCCATAATCGAACATAAGAGCCAATTCAGAAACCCTAGATTCTGGTTTTCGGCTGTTGAAAGGTATGATTTTCATTTGTTTTTTTGCGATTCGTCATCTGCGTTTCTCAAATCAGAAGCAATTTATTTCAAATTTGGTTGGAATTGAGTTATTGAAATTGTTTTCGACAAGGTAGTAGTCTAATATGTGAAGATTGTCGTCCGTATGGCAGCCAACGATGGAATTCAGTTCAAGGTAGAACAGGGCAATAACCGAGTGTAAGTATCGTTTGTGACTATTAGAATTCCTTTTTTCTTTGTTCAATTTTGTGCAGAATTTAGGGCATGAATGGAGGGTGGATATGAAGGAATGAGGTAGTTTGAATATTGTTATGTGATTTGAAAGCATGAATGTTCAGTGTGGGGAAAAAAGGAAGTGTGACTGATGAAGGGATGATGTTAATTGTAATATTGATGATCATTTCAGTCAGACTTGATGATCATTTCACATTAACTTAATGATCATTTAATGGGTGCTCATTTCCATTGTGTACTTGTTAAAACTCATTTTGTTCATGTGGTATTGAATTGTCACGTTGTATGCCTTGATCTTCATTCCAGTCAGACTTGATGGTCATTTTTTAAAATTAACCTAATGATCAATTGGTGGGTGCTCATTTCCATTGTATACTTGATGATCATTTCATATTAATTTAATGCTCATTTTAATCAATCATTGATGATCATTAGGGGAGGGGAACCAGATGCAGTCCATGGTTAACGTAAGTATAGTGACGAGTAACACAATTTTGGGCGGGGTTGACATTGTCGATCGCTAACAGTGTAGTTTGGCTGTAGGGCACACGAGGTGATTGCACCAGGGATTGGTGAAGCAGCCGGTGATATTAGGGTCCTCGAAGACAGCGCGAAAGAGTAAGTTGTAGATTTTCGTAAGACATGACATGATGTTCATTACAACGGATGGGTTGCTTGTTTTCCATTGTGTACCTGTTAAGCATGACTAATTGTTCATGTGGTATGACTTGGTGTTCATTTCAGTCAGACTTGATGATCATTTCGTTCTGCTCATTTCCGTTGTGTACTTGATGATCATTTGATATTAACTTTGGAGTTAATTACATTTACCCTACCTGACATATGTGGTAATAATTTTTACACACCCGACATTTGAGAAATAATTTTCACCCTACCTGACATTTAGTGAAAATGATTTTTAGTATTAGAATCTGTTAACCTGTCATCAGAAACGGAAAAAATACAATAATACCCCTATATCACTATGTGAAATTACGATGTTGCCCTTTAATTTGAGAAAGAAAAGACTATGTTGGAGAGTAGAAGATAGACATGGTGGTTTGGGAGGGGTTAGGTTTTCATTTTTTGTATGGGAGGGGGGCCAGGGAGAGGAATCAGTGGAGTGGTTAGGTTTTAAAATGCCATAACAATTAATACTAAGGGTGCAAAAGTCATTTCACATTTAATTGAAAGTCAAAGGAAATAATAATAATGGTGTAAAGATCACTTCATATTTATTCTTTTACAGTTCACCGGAAAAGTCAATAAAAAATCAATTATAACATACTTGAGGGGCTTTAAATTTATGACCACTTAAATGTCAGGTAGGGTGAAAATTATTTCCCAAATGTCGGGTGTGCAAAAATTATTACCACATAAGTCAGGTAGGATAAATGTAATTAACTTATTAACTTTGTATGTTTCATGTTCATTAATGGGTTCTCATTTCCATTGTGTACTTGTTAATCGTTATTTTGTTCATGTGGTATTGAATTGTCACGTTGTATGCCTTGATGTTCATTTCAATCAGACTTGATGATCATTTCACATTAACTTAATGATCATTTGGTGGGTGATCATTTCCATTGTGTACTTGATGATCATTTCTTATTAATTTAATGCTCATTTTAATCCATCTTTGATGATCATTAGGGGAGGGGAACCAGATGCAGTCGGGACGGGTGCGCCGATGCAGAGTTCTGACAAAAGAGCCATTGTCATTGTGCCAACTCCAAAGTTAACGTAAGTATAGTGACGAGTAACACAATTTTGGGCGGGGTTGACATTGACGATTGCTAACAGTGTAGTTTGTGCTGTAGGGCACATGAGGTGATTGCACTAGAGGTTGGTGAAGCAGCCGGTGATGTTAGGGTCTCGAAGACATCGCGAAAGAGTAAGTTATAGATTTTCGTAAGACATGACATGATGTTCATTACGACGGATGTGTTGCTTGTTTTCCATTGTGTACTTGTTAAGCGTCACTAATTATTCATGTGGTATGACTTGGTGTTCATTTCAGCCAGAGTTGATGATCATTTCACAATAACTTAATGATCATTTCATTGTGCTCATTTCCGTTGTGTACTTGAAGATCATTTGATATTAACTTTGTATGTTTCATGTTCATGTATTATTGTTTAGTGTTTAGGGTCATGGTTCATCCACATGATTATGTTTGTGTTAAGATAAGTGATTTGATGTTCGTAAGACATGACGTGATGTTCATTACAACGGTGGTCTTGCTCATTTTTTATTGTGCAATTGTCAAGCGTCACTAATTGTTCATGTGGCATTGAATTGTCACGTTGTATGCCTTGATGTTCATTTCAGTCTGACATGATGATCATTTCACATTAATTTAATGATCATTTGATAGGTGCTCATTTCCATTGTGTACTTGATGATCATTTGATATTAATTCAATGCTCATTTTTATCAATCTTTGATGATCATTAATTTTGTTTTTTGTTTTCCTTTGTTCAGCTAGAGCTGTTGGACGTGTTGAGGGGTATTTAGTCTAATTTTTGGGCCTAAATACTGCCTTTTATCTCGGTATTTTAGCTCGTTTCTGAGTCATTTTCATGCTTTTTATTGTGTTTTTGGTTATTTTGTAGGTTTTGGCATTTTACAATAAAACGAGGCAAAATGGGTTGTTTTTGAGGGTTTTTGGAGATTTCCCGAGCCGAGCCGGACCGAGAGCTGAAGCGGAGTTGACCTGAGACGACTTTCCCTTTATTTGGTGCAAAACAGTGAGGTAACACCCGGTACGATCCTTGTAGCGGGCGTTACATGCCTTAGAAAGAAGGAAGCAAAAGGGAGGAAGAAAACAAGAGGGTAGCGCCCGCTAAGCTATTGGTGGCACCCGCTACCCTTGGCTGGCCAGAACGAGACAGCACCTGCGGTCTCCCTATTTTCTGCGCATGTTTTTGGCCTTAAACGACTGCGTTTTGCCCAACTGCCTTGACTTGTATATTTACTCCTTTTGACGTTTTTCCAGGGGATCCATCGGGAATTAACTTAGGATTCGACTCTAGTTTTAGACCTGAATTTTCAGCTTTGTATTAGTGGATTTTAGAGAGAGGTTAGTGGGAGATTAGCTTGGATTATTCTAGGGTTTGAGTTGTATTTGAAGATTTGGGGATTCAAACAATTGAGAGATTGTTGGATCATCCTTTTTATTGTTTTTCCTTGTTCATTTCTAGCATTTGATAAGTATTCTCTTCCCTTAACTCTTTCATTAATTGCTTTGCTAATTAATTTCTTGCTTGTTTAATTGTTCTTGCTTGCTATTTCAATTGTTTTACTTGTTCTTGATTGTTGATGTTAGAAATCATGCTTAGGTCTGGTTTGGATGTTGTTAGCATAGTTTTTATCATGATTAGTGGCTAGAAACCCTATGGGTTAGGGGGTAACTAATGGTGTGAATGGGTGATTAGGTTTGGGTTAGTAATTTTAGTGAATAATTAGTTGGGAAATCAATTTCCCACTCTTTCCCTTCCCTTAAGTGGGATGTTTTTAGGTCCGAAAGTTCCCGAATACATCAAACACTTGTGTTGGAAGGTAGGAGATGGGATAGTTAATGCTCACCCATGAAAGTGGAAGGAGGTTAACTAGGGAATTCCGTTTCATTAACCCTCCGGGTCCGTGGTGGACTTTGGGGTAGTTAATCCGGACTATCCACGAAAGGGGAAGCTCGGTTGGTATTTTCTAACGGAATTGCCACTTGATTCTCCCTCCTTATTATTCTCTTGTTGCAATTTTCTAACGGAATTGCCTCCGAAGCGCATTTCTTTTCCTTGGCCGACCTTAGTTTTGTCTTTTACGTTGTGACCCCTTTCAACTGAGTTCTTTACCTTGGCAATCTCATCCCGACCTTAGACCTAGATTCTATGACCAAGGCCCCTCGCTCCCTGAGAAGAATGATAAAAACCGAGGTCTAACAATCAACATTACACAAAATGGCGCTGTTGCCGGGGAGCCAGCGCCCTTAGTTTTAGTTTCTTGGTTTTTGGTTATTTGAGATTTCTTTCATGCTAGAAATTAGTATGTGCTAATCCCAATGAATTTGATGCTTCTATTGGTTCTTGTTGGTGAATGTGGGTTCGTTCTATTGTCCTATCGAGCATCGTAGGAGGTATCAAGTCGAAATGGGTGAAGTCCAAGCTGATTCACCCCGTACTCTTCTATCATATGCCGTTCCATCTTCGGGTACGGGAGGCAACCCAATCATTTTACCACCATTACCACCCGACGCGGTATTTGAGTTCAAGCCGTGTCTTCTCGAAGTTTTTGAAAGTAACCCGATCCATGGAGATATTTTCGAGAGTCCTATTGCTCATATGGAGAGATTCGAGAAGCGTATCAGTTTCATGCATATGCCCGGAATATCTTCTTAATATTTGAAGTTGAAGTTCTTTCCTCTGACTCTAAGGGGAAAAACTGAAATGTGGCTTGATATATGTCCACCTGGATTTTATTCTTCATGGGAGGTTCTAAAGAAAGATTTCCTACAAAAATTTTTCCCGACCGACAAAACTTATAGACTCCGGGAAGATATTATGAGTTTCAAGCAAAAAGCCCGAGAGTCTCTTTTCGAAGCATGGGGGAGATTCAAAATTCTCCAACGTTAGTGTCCGCACCACAATCTACCCAACTGGATGCTTCTTCAGCACTTTTATTGTGGACTCTTTGATTTTCTCAAAGAATCAATCGATATTGCATCCGGAGGGACATTTTTGAAGAAAACTGCGGAGAAGGCTAACCAATTCCTTCATGAGCTCGTTCAATATGCTTCTGATTTTGGAAGTAGCAAATCTAGTGGAGGAGATTCATCTTTGGAGCAAGTTCCCATTATTACACTTCTTTTAGCCTCTATTTATGAAATGCAAAAAATAAAGGCGAATGAGGAGACTTCCAACCAATTGAGAATGGCTCAAGGAAAGAAAATCTTCAATTTTCAACAATTAGAGCAAGTGAGTGCCATTCATTCTTCCCACATCGATTAAGATCCTTTTGTTTATGATACCACCAACCTTTACCCTTCTACTTTTCAACCCTTTGACCATCACTCATTTATTCAAGAAGAAACCTTCCATCTAACCCAACAAAACATTCAACAACCTCAAATTTCTCAACTACCCCAAGAATCCTCATTTGGGTTGATGTTGGAGCGAATCATGGAAGATCGAGAGGAGGATCAAGCTTACATCCAAAATCTCGAGCTCGAATTTGCTCAAGCCAACCAATTTCAACTTGCACCTATCCAACACATTCCTATCCAAGGAGTGGAGGTGATTAACATGTGTGGTGGAGGAGAAGTTGAGGAACTTACGTTGGTGGAGGAGAAACTTCTTGGAGAAAATGAGGGAGATGTTGAGGATAAAGCCGAAGGAGAGGGTATAGAGGTTGTGCAAGTGGTTGATGATGAGAAGGAGGAAGCGATTAATGAGGAAGTCAATTGCGTAGAAGAAAAGGTGGAGGAAGAACAAGAAGAAGTTTTGAATGAAAATTTAGTGAATGCCCCAAAGAGCAATTTGATTCCCACCATATGCAAATTCCTCTCCCTGAATGGTTGATTCAACACTTGATTGATGTAGAGCATATAGATCTAAGGCATGATGTTCCGATTGAGAAACTTTCTTTCAAGCCGCTTTATGTTGAAGTCAATATGATAGAAACAGTTGTTCATGAGCATAAAGAGGATGTTTATATTCTTGAAGTGGAACCCGATAATGGGAAAGACAACAATCATCCCAAGGCCTCATGTTCCAAACCCGAGGTAATTGAAGATGCATCTCGTGATGATTCCCTCAAGATTGTTCCATTAAGGAGGGAAATCTCGTTGGATGAAGTTTATATTGAGGGCATAGAGATTAATGAGATTGTTCCCAAGTGTCTGAAACTTGGAGATCCACTTGAGGAAGAGCCTAAGTTACTTCTTTATCCCCATCACCTAATCAAACCACCGGAGGAGACTCTTGTTCTATTTGCAGAGGTGATGAGGAGGTGTTGGAAAAGGAGGAGGAAGCGACGTAGGAAGAAATTGAAAATGTCATCACCTCTTCCCCGCTCATGGTCAACCAAGCGATCGGAAAGACGACTTGATTTGAGGTTGTCCAAAGATGGAAGAAGTTGGAGAGGAAGGAAAAAGAAGCGATCATGGTGGAAGAAATTGAATATGTACCTCTCATGTGCACCATGTCTCTCTAGAATTAAACGGGTATTTAGGTCAAGTTAGGGACCTAAGACTAGCGCTCTATGGGAGGCACCCCATAATTTTTGAGGTTCTTCTTTTTAATTTTTAGTTTTTGCATTTTTCTAATTTTGTTTCTTTTTCTTCTTTTTAATTTTTTTCTTTTTAGTTTTCTTTAGGTTTTGTCCATTTTTCTCTTTTTTTAAAAATTTTTTTTCTTTATTTCTTTCTTTTGTATTTTTGAGGTATTAGTTTTAGGTTCAAAAGAAAAATTTGAAAAAAGAAGAGAAGAAAAATGATGTGAAAAATAGAAAAAGATGGAGTTGAAAAATAATGAATTGAAGTTGGAGTGAAAGAAGTAGTGTGAGTGAGTGAAGTTTTGAAAAGAATATGAGTGTTGAGAGAGTTTGAAAGTTAGAAAATTTTTGGATTGAATGTGAGGAAGTATAAAAACAAAAAAAAATGAGTGTTAGAGTGTGGAAATTTTTAGGATGTTGGATTATGTCTTGGAGTGTTTGAATTGATAGCAGGTAGCAGGGGCTACCCAAGATGTAGCCCCCACTACGAGTGCAGCAGCAGCAACAGCAGCGTACGAGTCCTCCAGGAGCACATCGCGGCTGCGGCCGAAAAGACAGCGCCTGCGACGAGCAATGCCTAGCATTCCCAGCCCTCCAGCGGACGTTGTGCCCACGACAGTGTCGGTAGCGCCCGCGACCTGACACTGTCAGCGAGTGTTTTTCGGCCCTAAATCCCGACTTTCTTTCTCACTTTTCTCATTTCCTTTCTTACTCATTCGACTCCCTTTCTCTCTACAACCCTAAGCGACCACGACAAACTCTCACTCACACCCATTCATTCCTCTCAATTCTCAATTAGACCCTCCCGGCCTTGCCATTTCACGGATTTTCCTGACCACTCAGCTCTTTATAAGCGTGGCTCTCTCTCTCTACTTTCGATCCTAAACCCTAATTCTTCTCCACTGCTGTGAAAATCTGTTGCTAGGGTTCGGTATTTTGCCAAGATTCGTCCCAAAGTGTGTGGTATTGTTCAAGCATCTATTCTTCACAGTTAAAGGAGGTATTTCTTGTGTCAATTGTGTGAAATCCTTTCCTCTCTCTCTTAAATTTGGTTCCTTTGTCATCCTTGTTGAGTTAGAGATTGATTCCGTCAATGTTTACATAAAATTTTACCTTGCTATTTGCTGAGTTTGAGTGCTGGGGTTCTTGTGTAGTGTTTGTGCGATTAATGGTTGCATTTCATCTGTTGAAACACACACACACACTTGTTGCATTAAGGATTCTTGTTAATTTTTGCACATACCCACATAGTGAACGATAATAGTGTGCTGTTTTTGTGCTTTTCTTGCATTCTGTTGTGCTGGTTGTGTGTTGTTGTTCATTTTGTCGAGCAAGAACCGTTCCTCCTTGCTGAATCCATGTTCAAGTGCTCCGATCTGAGGTAACCTCTTGTGAATTTTGTGCATAAGCTTTTCAAACTCACTTGTTTGTTGCTTGTGTCGAATTTTTGGTTTACCTTTATGATTTATGCACTATTATTGTCAAAGTTCTTGTAAAGTATTGCTTTTGGTTCAAAGATGAGTGGAAGGAGCAAGCGTTCTCGTGGTGAAGAAGCTTCTTCATCACAATCCACAAAGGATCACTACCGACCGCAAACGGCCACAATAATTCGGTGTGAACCTGATGCGGATGTAACTTTCCGGGATGAAGTGCATAGACAACAGTATGAATAGCTTCAAGCACGGAAAGTATATGCACCAGATATTTATGATGCGGCGACGATCGAAACAATTCATTGTAAACCAAGCTTCGATTATCTCATTCGTGTTCTTGGTTGGGAGGTGTTCATCACAATCGATGAATCGATTGTGGACCAACCCATCCTCGAGTTTTTAAGCTCCTTGAAGGTTCACGATGATGACAAGAAAAATGCACATTTTGAATACTGAGTCGCCAATAAAGACAAGCAGTGCACTGTGAAGCGCTTTTGCTAAAGGTTGGGGTTGCCCGATGATGGGAGATTCTACGAGCGATGTGAGAATTTTGATGAGCAAAAGGAAATGCAAGCCTTGACTTGTTGGAGGAGGATGGATCTTGGTATGAGAGGCGAATATCCACGTTATCATTGCTCCCGCAACTCTAAGGGGCGTGATTTTTGCAATCCAGTCGTCCGAGTCCTCCATAGGATCGTGACAAGTTCAGTGTTCGGGAGAGATGATGGTCGCCCCAAGGTTTGGAAGGATGATCTCTTTGTGGTCTACAATGCAGTGAGGGGTAAATGGGTCAACATCGGATCCTGTATTTTGCACTGTCTACGGGAGATTAGAATCAAAAAATTACTTAGAGGTACTCTAACTTTTGAAGAAACAATTTTTTGGTACCCTAACTTTTCAAAACTAATTTTGGGGTACCCTTACTTTTAAGATTAGAAATTACTAGGTGAATTTCAGGCGAAACTCCGATTGATTCAAATCATTTTCGTCCACAAAAACAAAGGGCATTTTCATCCACAAAAACACTTAATCAATTTTCCGCCTAAAACTCACCGGTGAATTCAAATCATTGGCCGGAAATTCACCTAATTATTTCTAATTCTAAAAATTAGGGTACCTCAAAATTAGTTTTTAAAATTTGGGGTACCAGAAAAACATTTCACCAAAAATTAGGGTACCCCTTAGTAATTTTTTGGATTAGTATGGAACCCCGACCTACTACTATCAGGATGGGGCACATCATTTGCCACTTCCTAGTTCAAGAAGGCTTCGGGAAATATTTGAAGAAGTGGAATCCACGCTATCTTCCGGATCCTATCGACAGGGTACGGTTGCAGAAAATGAACATCCTCGCCAAGCACCCAACTTTCACGATCTATTTCCATGGACACGACAACAAAACTGAGATTCTCTTGGATCCGGACCATGCCGAGCAGTGGTTGGATATCACTAAGGAGCATAACTGGTCTTGTGGTCAGGTTCCTAGTGACCGCAAGGTGGGTGGTCCAGATGTGTTCGGTAGTGAGGAGGAAGAGGAGGGCAATGATGAAGAAGAAGAAGGAGAAGAAGAAGAAAATGAGGAAGAGGAAGAGGAGTATCCCGGCTATGGCGAAGCTAGTGGAAGTGGAAGTCAGCCATAGGAAGCTTCACTTGAGCATCTCAACTCTCAATTCGAGCAAATGAGAGTTGACCTTCGAGAACAAGGGGTTTTGCTCCAGGGTCAGTACAATTTGTTGGAGACCCAACAAAACTTGCTACGTGCCCAACAGTCCACACTTCAAAGGCATGAGGAGTACTTTCAGCAACAAAACCAGTATTGGCGTGACTGGGGGTATTACTACTACTCCATTGCAAACAATCCCCCGGCACCACCGGAGTACAGAAACCGCCATTATCCCACCTACTTTCCTTATCACCCATATCCTCCCCCAGGAGGATCCAAGCAATGATTTGTAAGTGTCCCCGCTCCCACTTTACTCTCTTTATTGATCTCATTTACACTGTTAGTGTTAGATAAGTGTGTGGGGGGGGGGGGGGGGAGGAGGTGCTTTATGGGGAAAGTGGTGGGAAGTGTGTCGTGTAGCCTGGTTATGTTGAGCTCGTTGTCCCCATGGTTTGGTTGTTTCATTTCATTGCTTTATCATTGGTTAGGCCGGTCATGAGAGTTATTTCACCCTCAATTCCCGCCTCAAACTAGTGAGATTCGGGTTGAGGTTAGCTAGTTTCAATGTATATTTTGTAAATATTTTCGCTTTTGTTTAGTTTTTAGTCTCTAGTGTCTTGTTTTTATTTCTGTTTTTGTTCTTTTTCTTTCATGCATGCGAACATTCACATTTATTATGTTTTTCTTTATTCCTAACCCAAGTGTGATATTTTCCCGGATCGCGGATTTGGTTCTGTTCTTTAATTGAAGACCTCGAGGTAACCTCTTTCCGCACTCATTGTTGTGTATATATCTTGATCCTCATTGCATGCTTGATTTTCTTTAGGGTGGCGAACCCCTTTGAGTGTCTGTGTTGGGATTATTTTGCTGTTGGAGCCGTGTGGGCTCGGGTCGCCACCACTTTTATGTGCTAGTTGTTTTTGTTTATTTGTTTTTGTAGGTTCTCTACCCTTTTCTTGTGACACCTTCCCACAGTGAGGACATTGTGGCATTTTAAGTGTGTGTGGCCGGGGGGGGGGGTATTCTGTTCCAAGGGTAGATCACCTAACTTTTGTTTTTGTTTTTCTTAGTTTTTGCCTAAAATTTGAAAAAAATTTGTGTGAAAAAAGGAGAAAAAAGGGAGTGAAAAACCTTAAAAGCTTTCGTTTTGCTTTTGTTTTTGCTTTGTCTCTTGGATAGTGATGTCAATGTTGGGAAGACTTTCTTAATCTACTTGAAAGAAACCGGTTTGAGCATTTTCGCCCCTAGTTTAGGCGTTGTCATGACTCATTTATCTAGATTCCCTTCATTGAATGCCTAGCGAGATCCCTGCTTTTATTTCACGTTCTGGTTGAAACTGGGAGACTCTAGTTGGCCACATCCGAGCTTGTTGAAAAAGTGAAGCTTAACTAAAATGAATTAATTGGTTTTGTGTCGGTCGAATCCGGCATAAACCACCATAAAGTTGGTCTACCTACATGGGACTGGTATTAGCGGTGCGACGCTATTACCCCTTAAACCTCCATCGTTCGTGATGCTGAGGCGTATGGAAAAGCTTGTGTTGGGAAAGTAAACCCCGTTATGGGCCGCTCAATTCTGGAAAAGCTAACGCCGACTATTATTAAGCTAAATCGAAAATGTTGGAAATCCAACATCAAAAGAAGTTAATTGCTAATAAAAGTCTCACCTTGCGTTTCCTGCGTCCCTCACCAGGCCAAGGGCGACATAAACAAGGGAAAGACATCGCTTAATTAAATCCTTTTCACTTTGATTCGAGCTCGGATGTGAGTTTTTCTTGGAGATCGATCAGAATCATCTAGAAACCACTAAGCACTTACGCACATGGGATTTAGCTTTGCATGAAATATTGGGAGTCGAAAATCTCTAAGATTGGCAACTGCTTGAGTTAGGTGTTTTCGTGGTGCTCACAACGGTTCCTTTTGGATGATTAGTATCATTTTCTTGATTGCGATAGCATGATTCCTTGAAGCAAGTTGTTTTCTCTTTTCTTTTTCGTTCCTTTGTTATGTTTTTCACTTTTCCCTTTCTCCTTTTTCATTGGCTTTTGTGGGTATAGTCACTACAAACTCTCACGAGTCCATCTCGTCCACCCGGGCTGCCGGGGGGTTTAAAGGGCTTGGTGCATACACTAAACGCACTCGTTTCCTCCCACGACAGAGGAGTTGCTGTTTAGTTTTTCTTATTCTTTTTGTTTTGTTTTACTGGGGACGAGCAAAATTTCAAGTGTGGGGGGAGTGTTTAGTCCCATTTTTGGGCCTAAATCCCGCCTTTTATCTTGGTATTTTAGCTCGTTTCTGAGTCATTTTCGTGCTTTTTATTGTGTTTTTAGTTATTTTGAAGGTTTTGGCGTTTTACAATAAAACGAGGCAAAATGGGCTGTTTTTTTAGGATTTTTGGAGATTTCCCGAGCCGAGCCGGACCGAGAGCCGAAGCGTAGTTGACCCGAGACCACTTTCCCTTCATTTGGGGCAAAACAGTGAGGTAACACCCGCTACGATCCTTGTAGCGGGCGTTACATGCCTTGGAAAGAGGGAAACAAAAGGGGGGATGAAAACAGGAGGGTAGCGCCAGCTACCCTATTGGTGGCACCCGCTACCCTTGGCTAGCCAAAACGAGACAGCAACTGCGGTCTCCTAGACAGCACCCGCTGTCTCTCGAACGCCCAAATCGCCTGGCTGGGTTTCGCAGGATCGCACCCATGGTCTCCAAGACCGCACCTGCGGTCTCCCTATTTCTGCGCATGTTTCTGGCCTTAAACGACTGCATTTCGCCCAACTGCCTTGACTTGTATATTTACTCCTTTTGACGTTTTTCCAGGGGATCCATCGGGAGTTAACTTAAGATTCGACTCTAGTTTTAGACCTGAATTTTCAGCTTTGTATTAGTGGATTTTAGAGAGAGGTTAGTGGGAGATTAGCTTGGATTATTCTAGGGTTTGAGTTGTATTTGAAGATTTGGGGATTCAAACAATTGGGAATTGTTGGATCATCCTTTTTATTATTTTTCTTTGTTCATTTCTAGCATTTGATAAGTATTCTCTTCTCTTAACTCTTTCATTAATTACTTTGCTAATTACTTTCTTGCTTGTTTAATTGTTCTTGCTTGCTATTTAAATTGTTTTGCTTTTTCTTGATTGTTGATGTTAGAAATCATGCTTAGGTCTGGTTTGGATGTTGTTAGCATAGCTTTTATCTTGATTAGTCGCTAGAAACCCTATGGGTTAGGGGGTAACTAAGCGTGTGAATGGGTGACTAGGTTTGGGTTAGCAATTTTAGTAAATAATTAGTTGGGAAATCAATTTCCCACTTCTTTCCTTTCCTCAAGTGGGATGTATTGGGGTCCGAAAGTTCCCGAATACATCCAACACTCGTGTTGGAAGGTAGGAGATGGGATAGTTAATGCTCACCCACGAATGTGGAAGGCGGTTAACTAGGGAATTCCGTTTCATTAACCCTCTAGGTCCGTGGTGGACTTTGGGGTAGTTAATCTGGACTATCCACGAAAGTGGAAGCTCGGTGGGTATTTTCTAACGGAATTGCCACTTGATTGTCCCTCCTTATTAATCTCTTGTTGCAAAACCCATTTCCTCATCCACCTTTGCATCCCGGAAAGCCTCCGAAGCGCATTTCTTTTCCTTGAGCGACCTTAGTTTTGTTTCTTGCGTTGTGACCCCTTTCAACCGAGTTCCTTACCTTGGCAATTTCATCCCGACCTTAGACCTAAATTCTATGACCAAGGCCCCTCGCTCCTTGAGAAGAACGATAAAAACCGAGGTCTAACAAATCACGCTACAAGGGGCAGATATTGCCACGCCCTGGTCATGCACCAGCAAACCGGTTAAAGGACATCGTCCAAATGCGGGCAGGTCATTGGGACAGGACAGTCACCATTGCACCCCTTTGACGTGGATCTTGTTAACTTTGACTCATGTTGTGTTTTGTATGTTGTAGTATTTGGAATGAACATCAGTTTGTAAGCATACAGAGACACCATTTTTGGCTTGTGTGATTTGATGTTGATCATCAACGTGCATGGGTTACTGCTGAAGTTTACCCATATTTGTAGTAAACATTAATCTTTTGAGAAATGATCATGAAGGGTTCGGAAAATGATCATCAACGTGTCTTACAATGAGCATCAACAAGCATGGATTATTGCTGAAGTTCACCCATATTTGTAGTAAACATCAATCTTCTGAGAAATGATCATCAAGGGTTAAGAAAATGAATATCAATTTGGATTGAAATGAAAAAAAATACACCAAGTCATTTGTCATTGGTGGGGGGTTGTCTGCCATATGAATGTTAAAATAATAATCATTTAGTGATGATCATCAAGGTTCTGTAAAATGAACATCAACATGTATTGAAAATGTCTTCTGATAATGATCATCAAGGTTTCAGAAATGAACATCAATTTGTACTGGAATAAAAAATGCACCAAGTCATTGTCCTTAAGGGGGTTTGTTTGCCATATGAATGGTGAGCACCATTTTACATAAGAGGACACACCCAGTAAAATGAACATCAAGCTGGTACAGAATGAGCACCTGAAAATGAACATCATGGTGTTATGGAACGAGCATCTAGTTACATTAAAATGATTATCAAAATTTATGACAAATGAACATCATCATGCATGCGTTAGTGATGAATTGGACTCTGTAGGACCTCGGAAAAAGTAACCACTTTTCCCGTGATGCGCTACTTAATGATCGGGAGTCGACTAAGGTTGCTTAATCCTTAAATAAGGATATTTTTATTTTTGAAATTCGTTTTTGGAGTGATGAAACTTTATTTATTTATAATTCCATTTTTTATTATTTAAACACTCGAAATTACACCAAAACATTTTAAGAAATAATTCAACACTGGCCCAAACACCAGACCCAGGCCCACCAGAAGGAAAACGGGCCGCCATAGACTGTTAAAACCCGCGGGGGTTTTAACAGTCCATGGGCTGGACCGTGCATTTCCATGGGCCAGAGAAGGTGGGCTGAAACTGATAAAACCCGCGGGGGTTTTATTAATTTCTGGCCCATTTTCTCTCGGTTTTAGCCTTAGATTAGTGAGAGGAAAATGTTAAACTATTTTTTTTAACTATTTTGGTGTAAAATCCGTATGTTTTAAACAATTAAATGGGTTATAAAAGAATTAAGAGTCGCCAGCCGATTTAAGGAAATCGACAAACCATGAAAGTAACAAAAATGACTCTGGTCTATGAAACTCGATTCTAAGTCCGGGGGTAAGGTTACAAATTCGAGAATTAAAATAATTCTCGAATTCGCCTATTAGAAAACAGACTTTACTAGAATCGACATTGAAATGAAAAGAGCGAGGAGAGGTTTAATTAATTTCGCGAAATTATATCCTCATCATGCAATATAAAATGAAGTTTTTGTTTACAAAATATGTACAAGTAAAGGAATTAATATACAAATTACATGATTAAACAACGATAATGATAATGAAAGCGAACTCTTTTGGTTTTGGAAGCCCGAATGCACCGGTCGAATTTCTTGACTGTGCCTTGACTTTGAGGTTTGGAATAATGAGTGTGAGGATGGTGGGAGGATAATCTATGAGTGGTGATTTTATGAGAGTATTAGAAATGGGGTTTTGAGAAAGTTTTGGTATGAAATGGGTGATGGTAGTTGATGATAATTTGGGTAGAGTAATGGTATTATTTGATAGAGTGAAGGTGAAATGGAGGGGGTATTTATAGGTGAAGAGGTGAGGGATTTGGAGGGAAATAGAGGGAGGCACATCCCCATGATTATGCCAAATAATCCATGCAATCCCAAAACCCTCAGCGGGTTTTGAAAGTCAAGGTCAGAAGTCAAAGCACATGGGACTAATATCAAGGGGGGATGATCAAGATTTTGGCGCCAGCATTTGAAGAGAAAACCCCCGCGGGTTTTATATCCTTCACACGGATCGCTGACGTGGACTGATCAAAACGACGCGCCCTGGGCAAGAGAAAACCCTCGCGAGTTTTGTAGTCGTCTGGGCCGGAAATTCTCCTAGGTTGCTTTTATTCTAGGCCGCCTGTGATTAATTATAACCCCCGTGGATTATATTGTATATTTTTGGGCTGCTTTGCTTTGCCGGGCCTACTTTGTCAACTGCATGGGTCCAATGACACATTTTGGTATCCAGCCCAGTTGATTTGTCGAATTTTGACGGGTCGGGATTGTGTCGGTGCAAATCCCGGTGTCTACAGAGAGCCCCCACTTTGATCGAGTCCGAATAGGACGAAGGTCAAAGTAGCCTGAGATACTTTCTACTTGATGTCTGGCTTGAAGATGGATGCTGTCGGTGCTCTTTTATGTGGCGACCGGAAGGCGGATGATGTCGCCGCTGTCGTCGGAGGCCTTTAGGTGGCAACCGTTGGACGACTGATGCTGATGATGTCGTCGGAGACTTTAGGTGGCAACCGCTGGATGACTGCTCCTGATGATGTTGATGCCGTCGGAAACCTTTAAGTGGTAACCGTTGGACGACTGCTGATGATGATGATGTCCTCGGAAACCTTTAGGTGGCAACCGTTGGACGATTGCTGCTGCTGATGATGTCGTCGGGAACCTTTAGGTGGCAACCGTTAGACGACTGCTGTTGATGATGATGATGTCGTCGGAAACCTTTAGGTGGCAACCGTTGGACGACTGCTGTGCTGATGATGATGCCGTCGGAAACCTTTAGGTGGCAACCGTTGGACGACTGGTGCTGATGATGATGATGTCGTCGGAAACCTTTAGGTGGCAACCGTTGGACGACTGCTGCTGATGTCGATGACGTCGTTGGAAACCTTTATGTGGCAACCGTTGGATGACTGCAAATGGTGCTCTTTTATGCGGCAATCGAATGATGCAAGGTCCCTTTTAATGGCGACCTGAAAATCACAAGAAAACCAAGTATTAGTTTTTTCGAAAATGTGAGGAGGGTTCAGATTTGTACTTGGTGCTTTGGAAACCCTTGGGGCGCAGTCTTTGTGTCTTCAGTTTTGGGTTGTGTGGACGGATGTTGTCGGTGCTCTTTTATGTGGCAACCGGAAGGTGGATGCTGTCGGCGCTCTTTTATGTGGCAGCTGGATGATGGATGATGTCAGTGCCTTTTATGTGGCAACCAGAAGATGGATGATAATGGCGCCTTTTAACGGTGACCTGGTGTCGGTGATAGCTCCCTTGTCTGGCAGATTGATCGCAATTGATCTCCCTTGCTCCTTTGTTTCTGTCGATGTCTTAGTCTTTCCCGGTGTCGATGATGCCTATCGGATTTTCCCAAGGCGGACCAGGTTTTCAAGATGTTGATGGTGGTGTTCAACGGATTTTCCCGAGGCAGATCGGATTTTCCCGATGCGGATGATTGTGTCAATGGCGTCCCTGGCAGACTGGAAGATCGTCATAGGATGACCTTCGAATGATGGATATAAGTCATCTAGAGTGTGATTAGAGATTTCTCTAATCTTGCTCTTGATGATTAGAAACCATGTCGATATTTAGACCTGATTTATGGCAAATATCGCCTTTTATCTTGGTATTTTTGCTCGATTCTAAGTCTTTTCATGCTTTTTACTAGTGTTTTGGTTGTTTTGTAGGTTTTTGCGCTTTTGGAGCAAAAGCAAGGAAAACATGCTAATTTGAGGCTTTTTAGAGTTTTCCCGAGCCAAGCCGGACCGAGAGCCGAAGCGGAGATGACCCGGGAGTGCTTTCCCCAACTTTGGTGCTGATAAGTAAGGTAACACCTGTTACCGTCCTTGTAGCGGGCGTTACAGCCCTTGGAAGAAAGCAGAAGGGAAGGGAGGCAGGGGATGTCGCGCCTGTCATGCTTCTGGTGGCACCCACTACAAGCTTGTAGCGCCCGCTACATATCTGGTGCCACCTGCTACGCCGCAACAACTGCTGAAAATCTTGGCTGGCAGAGGGAGGTCACCCCCGCGACCATCCCAGCTCGCACCTGAGACCTTGCGAAGCTCAGATTCCCCTGGCACCAGTTCTCACAGATTGCGCTCACGACAAGGAGGGTCGCGCCCGCGACCTCCTGTTTTTCTACGCTTATTTCCGGGGTTAAACGACTGTGTTTTGGTTAACTTCCTTGCCTTGGATATATTCCAAGAGTGACGATTTTGAGGATTATTAGACTAGGACTCTTTGATTCCAATTTCCAGCTTATATTAGTAAGTTTTAGAGAGAGATTAGTGAGAGATTAACTTGCTTAATCTAGGTTTTTAGTGGATTTTTGGTGTGATTCAAGGATTGAAGATTCAATCAATTGAGAGATTGTTGGATCATCATTTCCATTGCCTTCCTTTCTTCATTTCCAAAATTTTGATAAGCATTCTCTTTCCTTAACTCTTTTATTAATTGCTTTGCTAATTACTTTGCTTGTTGTTTAATTGTTTTGCTTGCTATTTTCATTGTCTTGCTTGTTTATGATTGTTTGATGTTAGAAATCATGCTTAGGGTTGGTTTGGATGTTGTTAGTTTAGTTTTGATCATGATTAGGGGCTAGAAACCCTACGGGTTAGGGGCTAATTAAGGGTGTGAATGATGATTAGGATTGGGTTAGCAATATTAGTGAATAATTAGTTGGAAAATCAATTTCCCACTCCTCTCCTTCCCTCAAGTGGGATGTATTTGGGTCCGGAAGTTCCCGAATACATCCAACACTTGTGTTGGAAGATTGGAGTTGGGATAGTTAATGCTCACCAACAAAATTGGAAGGAGGTTAACTAGGAAATTGCATTTCATTAACCCTCTGGGTCCATGGTGGACTTTGGGGAAGTTAATCCAAAGTATCCTCGAGAGAGAAAGCTCGGTGGGTATTTTCTAACGGAATTGCCACTTGATTCTCCCTCCTTGACCGATCTTAGTTTTGTTTCTTGCGTTGTGACCCCCTTCAAACCTATTTCCTTATCTTAGTGATCTCAACCCGACCTCGGACCTAGATTCTATGACCAAGGCCCCTCGCTCCCTGAGAGGAACGATAAAAACCGGTCCTAACAAAACCATTGTTACACAAAATGGCGCCGTTGTCGGGGAGCCAGCGCCCCTAGTTTTAGTTTCTTGGTTTTTGGTTAATTGAGATTGCTTTCACGTTAGAAATTAGTTTGTGCTAATCCCAATGAATTTGATACTTCTATTGGTTCTTGTTGGTGCATGTAGGTTCGCTCTAGTGTCTCATCTAGCATCGTAGGAGGCTTTGAGTCCTGATGAGTGAAGTCCAAGCTAATTCACCCCGTACCCTTATATCATATACAGTTCCATCTTCGGGTACGGGAGGCAACCCGATCATCCTACCATCATTACCACCCGACGCGGTATTCGAGTTTAAGCCGTGTCTTCTCGAAGTTTTTGAAAGTAACCCGTTGTAGACCCCGGAATTTGTACCGGTATAAACCCAACTCATCAAAAAATATATACAAGACGGATGGGCCAAGTGAATCTGGTTAACGGGCCCAAAAAGATCAATAAACCGAGCCCAAAGAAAATAAATCAAGCCGAGAATAATTAAAACCCAAAGGGGTTTTATTTGTTTTATTCACCAGCCCACACAGGAAGTGGGCCAGTCGTGCGCCCCGGCCCAGAGCAACTAAAACCCGCCTAGGGTTTGATCCGGCCCAGAAAATAATCAAACCCCGCCTAGGGTTTGAGCGAAGTTGCACGCGAAGTCGTTTTGTGCCATGTCAACGATCCGTTCGATGAAATTATCAAAGCCCGCCTAGGCTTTGATGAATCTGGCACCAAAAAAATCGTTGCATGCAATCCCCTGATTTTTGCCCACATGGTTGACCTTCCCCTTGACCACCCCAAAACCCGCCTGGGTTTTGGACTCTGATGGCATGATTTTTGGGGTATGCCCCCCACCTTTTCCCTCCAAAACCCATACTCCTTCACCTATAAATACCCCCTCCATTCCACCTTCATTTTACCAACAATCATAATCTAATACACTTACTCTACTCTTCCATCATATTATACTTCTACTCTCTCAAACTCTCCTCATCCCCTATCATTATTCTATCCTCCCATTATCTCCATATTATACCTCCATCATCCTCCATCACAAAATCACCTTCCCACACCACATCCATATTATACTACTTTTTCTCCCATAATCCCTTTCTCAAATCATATTCTTCACAACCATACAAACATCCATACACCACTTTTCCTAAACCATCCACATTTTCTCATCCGGGTTTCAAGTCAAGGGGCAACTCAAGGGATCAAATTCGTCGTTGCTACACCTTAAGCAAGGTTCGGTTCTTTGATTTAAATTATTGTATTTAATCATGTAATCCTTTATTTAATTTTGTGCTTGTACATATTTTGTAAAATAAAACCGCATTTGTTTTATAGCATGATTCGAATAATAATTCCGCGAAATTAATCAAACTTCTCCCCGCTCTCTTTCTTTTCAATGTTGATTTTAGTAGAGTTTGTTTTATAACAGGCGGATTCGAGAATTCTTATAACTCTCGAATTCGTAACCTTACCCCCGAATCTAGAAATCGGGTTCGTAGACCAGAGTCTTTCTTTTTCTTATTTTTTGGTTTGTCGATTTCCTTAAATCGGCTGGGGACTCTTTTACAATTTTATAAACTCGTTTAATTATTTAAAGTATTCGATTTCTTACACAAAATTAATTTAAGAAAATAATTTAATTCATGTCTAACATTTTTATCTAAGGAGGGTCTCGAGAGAAATGGGCCAGAAAATGATAAAACCTAGGCGGTTTTATCATTTTCAACCCAATTTCCCTTTGGGCCGAAGAGATCAATGGCCCAGCCTAGAATCCGCTAAAACCCAGGCGGGTTTTGGCTGATTCTAGTGGCCCACTGGCTCTCTTTTGGGCCTGGATTGACTAAGTGGGCCGGGATTAAATTATTGTTAAATTAATTTGTGTAATTACGGATAATTTAAATAATAAAAAACGGATTTGTAAATAAATAAAGTTTCATCACCTCGAAAACGAATTTTGAAAAATAAAAATATCCTTATTTAAGGATTAAGAAACCTTAGTCGACTCCCGATCGTTTAAGTAGCGTATCGCGGAAAAGGTTCCGCCTTTTTCCGGGGTCCTACAGATTGGCAACTCCACTGGGGACTTAAACTTTAAAAAGAGGGTAAAACTTGAAAAAATCAAATTGATTTGAAAGTGTAAAGGGAGAAGTTAATTTATTTCGCGATTTTATTATTCTTTTAGGCATCCCTTGCATACCGGGACACTAATCGGGTCTTTTGACACATTAGCACAAAGGCGACGGTTTAAGTTACCTAGGATTTCCCTTGAGAGCGGGAGACCACTACTATGGGGATGAACTCTACATCTCTAAGCATTTGGTCGCTCCTCTCCCGATGTTACACTCCGAGAGCTTCCTTAAAGTTCTTTGAGAAATACCCTAACTGCTTACCTTATGGTATGGAGAACCGGGGCGAAGCCATGCGGTATGCTATATACCCAACCATAAAAGTCCATGAATTTAGAGCCTTGGTTTAGGATACCCTTCCATGTGTATGCTATGTGCTATGTGTATCCCTCCCCTTTTCTTGTCTTTTGTAAAAAATCGACCCTAGTTTGGAGGTTTTATTCTAGTCCATATAAAATTCATTGGGTTGAGAAAAGGATTATTTATTAATTAATATAATTAACTCAAAGGCATTTTGGTTATCCCAAGTGGAAGGGCCCATTCATGCTCGAAAGTTGATTATCTTGATTAATAAATAAAAATTGACTCACCTTTGATGATATTATATGGTCCTTTATGAAATTCTCTTAACAAAGATCCAAAAAAATTAATTAAAAGTCCAACAAAGTTAATGGATAACGTCTTAGACTGCATAAAAGTCACTAGGCTTGAGTAAATTAATTTATCGATTTAATTAATAAATCCATCACACTTATGGCTGGCACGTTGTTAGGCCCAACCAAATAGGATTTGTCAATTAAGCCCATAAATTGATTATGACTCGCTTATTGTTGACTTTATACAGTCCTTTACAATACCCATTTTCCCCGAGTTAAAAAAAAAGTAAAAAAAGGAAAAAGTTAAAAAAAAAGTGGGTTGTCGGTCTTGTTGAACATTATTCTAGTCCGCACAAGAGCCAATATGGTTTGAGCTGTATGAGTTGTTGGGCCAGGTTACGGATTCTCCTTAAAACCGTCGGCCAGTGGAGTGGGCCCATCCGAATTGAGAAACACTGACCATGGTCTGGCAACTTATGACCCGCTCACTATGTTGACTTTATTCGGCCCTTTATAGTGTTCTATTGTTAAGTCCATATAGAGTTAGGCCATGCACTCCCAAAAAGTGGTGAGTCCGTTATGTCAGCATACATGTGTCAAAGATCATATAGGTCATCTAGGACATGCATGCATCGGGTAGAAAGTGTCGGAGAATGTTATCAAGTGTCTTAACTTTGAATTTCCATACATGCATCATTGGTGATCGACTCCGAGCTCGCATTCGAGATCCACGAGTAGTTTGATTAGAATCCCGCTATGATCCGTCGTGGCAACGGTGGCGACATCATATGCGGAGAACAATTCCAAGAGATCCCGGTCCAGAGCACCTAAGCTAACATCACGAAGCATTTGGATGACCTCTATACCAAAATGCAAGGTCTGGTATTTGCCAATACCTTAGAACAAGAGCAGAAGGTGGGGAAAAGGCTGAATCAGCAACAACAAGTGATGGATGGTATACTGCACACCATTACTAAAATCAATACCAAATTGGGATTGAATGTTGAGCAAGACGATGAAGAAATGCAGGGATATGAGTCCAAACCCGAAATCATCAAGATATCCCCAAATTTTGGAGGGAGTGGGATATCCAAGACAAAAGCCGATACCCCTGAGGCATCTAAACTTGTGAAGGATCCAGCCGTTAAGGCCCTTGAACAGAAATTAGAAGGCCTTACCAAAGCAATGAGCACTGTGTCGGCCTTTGCTGACAAATATATGGAAATGCCATTACTTGTTCAGCCGTTTCTGAAGATAGCTGATAAAGTTGAGGTACCAAACATCAGGTTCAAACCCTCTGAAAACCCAGTTCATCACATCGAAGAGTTCATGAGGCTAGCACCATTAAACCGAATTGATGTCGGTTTATACTCTACCGTTTTCCCATCCACTCTAGATGGCGAAGCCTAGGTATGGTATCACGCCTTACCACTTGAAACGAAGGCCGATTGGAATGAACTGTTCAAATCTTTTATTAATCATTACAGTCGCATCCAGAGGAAGCAGGCTACGATGGATGACTTGACCACCATGAAGCAGCGAGATGACGAATCCTTCCTGGATTACTTTGAGCGATAGCATACCAAGCTGTCTCACATCAATGAGATAATCCCTCTTCGCCTACATTTGTCTACTTTCAAGCAAGGGCTTAAAGGCAGTTTATCCAAACACTTGGGATATCACGTCATCTAAGACTTTGATTACTTGAAGGACATCTGTGTCCAACTAGAGGCGATGCATAATGATAAGACCACTTCGCCTGGATGGAGGGGGTCTAGTTCCAACAGGAGGGCCACTAGTGCGTCTAGCCACCCTCCTAAGATCATGGAAACTAACTCTATCTAGCGCAAAGGGCCTTTCACACCAAAGTATGAGACTTACACGCCATTGGACGTCTCTTACTCACAAGCTCTTGATCGATTGGTCAAGAAGGTTTTTTGGTCCTACCTTTGCCAAGGGAAGAATCAGCAACAAGAGGAAAGAATTTGGATCAATTATGCCACTACCATCATTGCCGAGGACATGATACTGAGAAATGCTGGTCTCTCAAGAATAAAATAGAAGATATGATAAGGGATGGGATACTACCCATGCCGAAAGCTGCTCAAAAGCTCAACAATCAAAGCAACCCTATGCCTGAGCATACCAACGCTATCTTTCATGGAGTTTGTAGCTTTGATCCTTCCACTTTGATTGTTGAAACAGGCCAACTTATCCCTGAAGTGCTCGATTTTCATGAAGACCTATCCATTCATGGTATTTGGGATAGCGACGACGAAGAGCAACATGAATACTCCAAGACGGAATGGATGGAGCCAGATGAGCCAACATCCGATGATGTAGCATTTCTCACTCGATCAGGTCGCCATAACAACAGGAACACCACCACCCCAGTGGCTGTTTCTCGTCCTACACCAATGGTTACCAACGACAACCATGTCGCACTTGAAGATCCTCTCCTTACACAACTTAAGAAGACCAAGGCTGAAGTTACCATCTAGCAATTGATTTGTACCTCACAGGCACACAGACAGAAGATGATGGATGCTCTTACTGCATTAACAGTATCTCCCACAACAACTCCTGAATCTCTAGTTGCTCATGTGACTACCCAACAAGAGTCTATCACCTTCGGTATTGAAGATCTGCCTCAGGGAGGGGCATCCCACAACAAAGCATTATACCTCACAGTGCAATGTTCCAACAAAACTATCCCTCTAGTTTTGGTTGATAATGGCTCAGTTGTGAATGTGTGCCCTTGGAGGACGGCTCAGAAATTAGGAGTCCAACAACAGCACTTAGCTCAAAAAGGTGTACAACTAAGGGCTTACGATAATTCTCCTCGAAAGTCGGTTGAGTCCATAATATTGCCCATCACCATAGGCAATATCACTCGAAATGTGGAGTTTGTAGTGCTAGACATCCCAGCTTCCTTCAATCTGTCGCTAAGGAGGCCGTGGCTTCATGAATGTAATGCTATAGCATCTACCTTACACCAGAAGGTAAAGATGCTGGTCCAAGGACAAGTCATCACCATCTCGGGAGAATCCATCAATGCTGTCTTCACTCCTAAGCAAGCAACCCTTGAGGTAGAACATAGTTCTATGGACGAAGAACTTCACAACTTTGAACTTGTGGCGACTTTGAGCCAGGATGAAGCTTCTTTTGACTTCGATCCCTACTCAAATCCCAAAGTGCATGCAATACTCAGGAAACAAGGACACTTCCATGGGATGCCGCTAGGAAAGAATCCGAAAAGCAAGATTCCTCCTGTGTTCAAGACATTTAAACAGAAGGGAAGGTTCGGCTTAGGGTACAAGCCAACTGAGAAGGAAGTTAGGCTCGCCAAGATAGCCATAGCTGAGCAGAAGAGGATGGAAAACCCACCTACCTTGTTCCAAATGAAGCCCTATCCACTCACCCTGAATGGACAATTCGTTAGGGAAGGTGATGACTTCCCTTACTATGGATTCCCTGAACCATACTACCTGAAGAACAAGGGAGTTCAGGTCGCTGGGTTAGAAGTTTTCAATGACTACACCATTAACATGGCTACTGTTTTCATCCCCGCTTGGGACAAACAACCACCATTGGAATGGACTCACCTTGCTGGAAGCAACATATTTGGCATTCTGTTCGGACTAGAAGCTGTTAAGGGAGAGTCTGAAGCTGACGCTGTTATTGCTGCATTATCCAACCCAAGCTTTGATCCAAGTCTCATGATTACTAAAGAAGAAGAAGTCAAGGCGATCTCATGGGTCGATGCTGAGAAAAATAACTTTGTTTTATCTGTAGGAGAGTATGTTCCTGTAGACATAGGGTCTGGTCCTAAGAGTCTAGAGTCAAGTGAGTCTGGTCTTGGATCTGCTAGCGATGTACTCATTTCTGCATTCAATAAAATGAACTTTTGTGCTTACTCTGATTCTTCTTTCCTCTCTTCCCTGAACTGCTACGCTAATAATAATCTGGAATTTAATGAACCCTTAAAAGAATTTTCTAATAAACATGAGCATAAGATGGCTGTGTTGGAAGACACCATCACCATAAATGTGGGCACGAAAGAACAACCTCGGGAGTAGAAATTAGGTAGTTCACTCACAGCAGAAGAACGAGTGGCATTTACAAAGCTTCTCCAGGAGTTTGGATGTGTTCGCATGGTCTTACGAGGACATGCCAGGGATTGACAGGGAAATTACGGAGCACACCATACCTTTGCTCCCCGATGCAAAACCGGTGCGACAAAAGGCTAGGAGGATCAAACCTGAATGGGATAAGAAAATTGAAGAAGAGGTGATCAAGCAGCTTAACGCTAAGTTCATCAAAGCAGTCCAATACCCTGAATGGATTGCTAATATTGTCCCAGTATCCAAGAAAGATGGGAAAGTGCGCATGTGTGTGGACTTCCGAGACCTTAACAAGGCTAGTCCCAAGGATAGTTTCCCTCTACCCCACATTGATGTATTGGTGGATAACACTTGCGGACATGAGCTCTTATCCTTTATGGATGGATATGCTGGTTACAACCAAATAAAAATGGCAGAAGAAGATATAGAGAAGACTTCCTTTACCACACCATGGGGTACATACTGTTATGTCGTCATGCTTTTCGGTCTCAAAAATGCCGGAGCAACATACCAGCGGACTGCCAATACCCTACTACATGACATGATGCACGTCGAAGTAGAAGTTTATGTTGATGACATGATTATTAAGTCCAAGACAAGGGAGGGTCATATTCCCAACCTCCGGAAGTTCTTTCTGCGACTTTGCAAATACAAGATGCGGCTCAACCCAGTAAAGTGCACCTTCGGTGTTACCTCTGGGAAGCTACTAGGATATGTGGTCAGCCAACGGGGCATTGAAGTTGATTCTTCAAAGATCAAGGCTATCCAACAGTTACAACCACCTAAGACAGAAAAGGAGATAAGAGGTTTCTTGGGCGGAATCCAGTACATCAGCAGGTTCATTTCAAAGCTCACCATGACTTGTGAACCTTTGTTCAAGAAGCTAAAGAAAGGAAGCAAAGTAGAATGGGACGATCAAGCTGCTTTTGAGAAAATCAAGGAGTATCTGCAACATCCCCAAGTTCTTATGTCGCCAGTACCAGATGAGCCTCTACTCCTTTACCTTACCGTGACTAGCTCAGCAATGGGGGCTTTGCTAGCTCAAAAGGCTAAAGGTTAAGAGAGCGCCATCTACTACTTGAGCAAGAAATTCCAAGACTACGAAAGTCGATATGCAGACATAGAAAAAATGGCTCTTGCGTTAGTTTGGGCTACCAAGAAGCTGAGACACTACATGCTCTCACACACCGTATATGTAATAGCTGAGAACAATCCCATCAAATTCATCATGGAGCAACCTACCATCAACAATCGCATCGCTCGATGGGTAGTGATGCTTTCTGAGTTCAACCTTCAATACTTACCTCAGAAATCTATTAAAGGGCGGGTTGTTTGATTTTATTTCTTAATCACAGGAACCTCCAAGCACTCACTTGGAATTCCCAGACGGAGACGTGTTCTTGACTGATGAAGTTACTTGGGAAATGTATTTTGATGGAGCTTCTAATCAAATGGGTAGTGGAATAGGAGTACTGTTAATATCTCTAGAAGGTATACATATCCCTGTATCTGTAAAATTGGATTTTGATGCTACTAATAATGCGGCGGAATATGAAGCATGCATCAAAGGCCTACAAGCTGCCTTGGCTTTAGGAATACGCCACATAAATGTCTTTGGAGACTCTAGCCTCATCATGAACCAGGCTAAGAACGCATGGAAAGTTCGAAATGAGTGTCTTTTAGCTTAGCAGCAGAAGCTTTTGGGATTGGCTGACCAATTCGAGAAGATCAATTTCCAATACCTTTCTAGGGATCACAACGAACTGGCCGATGCTCTGGCTAAATTATCCTCAATGATATCCATCCCATCAGGCACGCTCGGCTACGATAATTGTAGAGCGGCGATGTCGAACGCGTATGTGCGTGTCATGGAAGCACAAGAAGAAGAGGCGAGGAATGGTTTCTTGACATATCCAATTTCCTTGGAAGGAGAATATCGGCTAAGTTAGATGCTCGAGACAACGGCGATCGAGGGCTTTAGCGACATCTTTGCTTGATCCAAGATCGTTTATACAAGAAGTCACCTACAGGCATCAATTTGTTGTGCATTAGTGCCAAAAGTGCAAAGGAAGTCATGACTACTGTGCATGGAGGAGAGTGTGGGCCTCACATGAATGGGCGCATGCTAGCGAAGAAGATTCAAAGAGCTGGTTACTACTGGACCACTGTGGAAGCAGATTGCTTGAATTTTGTTCGGAAATTTCACAAATGTCAGGAGTATGCCAACCTGCAGCATCAACCTCCTTCATATTTGACAACACTCACTTCTCCATGGCCATTCTCGGCCTGGGGTATTGATATCATTGGCAAAATACACCCAACCGGAACAGGAGGACATGAATACATTTTGGTCGCTATTGATTACTTCACTAAGTGGGTAAAGGCAGCCTCTTTTGCCAAGCTCACATCTAAGCACGTGGCCAAATTCATCCTTCAGAACATTATATGCCGATATGGGGTAACTCATGAGATCATCAGCGATAATGGGAGTCATTTTCGAAAGGAAGTAGAAGTTTTGCTCACCAATTACAAAATTCAGCATCATCGGTCTTCACCTTACCGACCTCAAACCAATGGAGCTGTAGAAACGGCCAATAAAACGGTGACAGGAATCATTAAGAAGATGATCATCACTTACAAGGATTGGCCTGACAAGTTAGCATTTGCCTTATGGGGATACCGAACCTCAATTCGAACTACCACATGAGCAACACCATATTCCTTAGTGTATGGAATGGAAGCAGTCCTGTCGATCGAGTTAGCAATCCCGTCATTACGAATAGTTGCAGAAAGCCAATTGCCGGAGGCAGAATGGGCTAGGGCAACGTTCGAGGAGTTAATGTTAATGGATGAAAGGCGATTAAGGGCGTTGCATAATGTTCAGATATATCATAATAGAATCACTCGCACCTTTAATAAGAAGGTGAAAGGTTGTTCACTTCAAGAAGGTGATCTAGTGCTTAAGGAAATGAGGACACCAATACAAGACCCAAGGGGAAAGTTTGCACCTAATTGGAAAGGTCCTTATATGATTAAGGAAATTTTACCGGGAGGAGCAGCTCGGCTTGCCACCATGGATGGAAGAAGATGCGATTCAACCCACAAATTTGGATTAGCTCAAGAGATATTATGCTTAATATAGCCAAGCAACTGGAAAACCAATTTTCAGACACTTGGTTAATATTCGATTTATGCTCATGAAAGGAAGAAAGATACAATTTGCATGGACACAATGATTGTAAATAACACTTCTTCTTTTATTAATAATCAAAATGCAAGTACACTGCTTGTAAATAAGAAAATTCAAAAAGGCATAATTAAATAAAAGTTTATTCTAGCAAAGCAGTTCAGTTCCTTCGCTTCCATCCATCTCCTAGTCTTGTTTCACCTTCTCTACGTCGCCAGTGGTCTCATGATCAATCTCCATGTCTTTAGGCTCGTTTGGGTCCGTCTCTTTGTTTTTAGGTTTATAGGCTCGCTTATGAGATTTCCGCGTCTCCACCTTCGGACCAAGCCGGTCCTTTGTCGTCACCCTCGCGCCAAGATGATCCTTTATCGTAGAACGAGGACCCAACCTCTCCGTCATGGATGTTCGACTTCTTAGCGCCTCTCCAGCCGGCGAGACTCGACAGCCGCGATCAGCCACCCGTGATACTCAGAGTCCGCGATCTCTGATACATGTGCCTTTGACGGAGCCTTAAGGGTCGGCCTTCTTGCACAATGCTTCAGCCAAGACTCTATCACCGAGCCGCGAAGCTTCAACTGTTCGGGGGCTTCACATAGTCGCTCGGGGATGGTCTGTTTGCGACCCATCTGTCGCAATACCCGCTCCGGAAAATAGAAAGTCATGTGTGTTAAGCCGGCGATACAGACATAGGCGTTGCGATAATCACTAGTCACATATTCGGTAACATGCCACCGCTCGATCCACCACGCGATGTCACGAGGTTCCTTTAGAAAGGCGACCCATTATGTTACCGATCGGAGCTCGGCATATTTGCGCCTCCTTTGACAATAATTTGCAAGCATCGAGGGGTTACGAGGATCTTCGATAAGGCCCAAATGCTCCATGAGCCATATCTGCCCATAAAGTTAGCACGGGTTATGATTGCATACCAATTATTCTCCCAACTAACGAAAAAAAATTTTAAAAAAAACCTTAAAACCGCGGTTTTTAAAGCGATAAGCGATTTGAAGAAAAAAATGAGGGAGGAAGGAGGAAATGTACCTGAAGAAGTAGGGGGCTCCCACGAAGCTCATATTCCGGATCCGGATTGTCCAAACCCATCATAGTTTCCGCCAGCATCAATGGCACTGGATTAAAACCTCGAGCCATGTCTTCAACAATTTGAATTAGGCCCGCCGGCCCGGTTCTTCGCCCGCCTTGATAAAAGTAAAATTCTCCAAGAAGACATAATACGAGTGCTCGCACTCGTATCATGGGACCATATTCCTGAGTGTCAGGCGATTGAAAATATTCGACAATGGTTTGGAAATGTACCTTATCGCCAAATAATGCGCTTCCTATGACTCGGTTCGGAAGACATAGCAATTCCTTGTACTGTTTGGTGTTATTGGAAACAATTGGAGGTGATGTCGGTCGCGCAAAATGATTTGTCCCGAGAATGGACGACCATTCTTCGGGGAAGTGGGCATAGCTCTTTCAAGGAAAAGCGGAAAACATGCATCTTCGGATCCCAAAAGGAGCTCGCCGCTCGAATAAAGTCATGGTTGACTTTCGCCTGTCGAAGACTTAGCAATTTCGTCAGACTATATCTCCCGAGCTCTTTCTTCTCGTCTCTGGATAAAGTGCTCATCCAAGTAGCGAGCTTCTTCTCGAAGGCCATGATAAGAGGATTTCTTTTTTGTGATTTTAGGAGGCCTTTTCAGATGGAAAATGCAATGGAAGATGATGGGTGATCTCCATGGCAAAGGAGGGGGTATTTATACACTTTCATCCATGATAAAAAAATGGAGCAAATCGGCCAGCAAATAGTCACATAGCCGTTGCAATCATATCCCATGATTCAAGCCTTTCTTCAACGGCTAAAAACAAAAAAAAAAAAAAAAGGTTAAAACCCAGGCGGGTTTTAACCTTGCCAGATCACCCCACGCGCGCCAGCCAGCTCCGGCCCAGCTCCCTCTACCGCTTAAAACCCGCCTAGGTTTTAAGCGTTCTGGGCCCGTTTTCCTGTTTCCGCAGCCCATTTGTGTAGTATTGTATCGAGTTTTTCTTCGATTGGCCTGTTCGTGTATTTTTGATATTCCGGTTTCTGTTATCGACCCAATGGTGTCCGGTTCTGAAATTTTTCTGCTTGAGCTATCTCCGACTCTTAAGTTTTTGTCCTTTTTATTTTATTTTCTTTTTGGGGAAGCGGGATTAATTGGAATTAATCCCATCATGTAAAAAATCATTCGAAATTGCATTAAATGAAAGCGTCAAGTTGTGCATACACCAAGTTCGAGTCTTACATAAAATAAAAATACATTACAAAGAGTCTCGCATAAAATAAAATAAAGAGTCTTGCATTGTATAAAGGTGATCACCACAGGGAACTGGAATCGCCGCTGTCCTCCGCCAAGTTGCCCCCTGCATTTGAGGCTCCTGCATTAGAAGCGCCGTGCGCAGTAGGTATCGGGAATAGTAGTCGAGTCGGGGCGATGCGCACAGAGGTGATGGCGGTCGGGAATTCCGATGGATGCACACTCGGCGCGAGACACAGAGTGTTCTGCGGCGACCGGCCGAGAATGATCGAGAACGCCATTCAGTGAAGAGTAGGCCATCTGGACGATTCCATAACCAAGGACGAGCCAACCGGAAGAAGCAGATCCACCCAGCCAAGAGTGCTGAGGCACAGTCCACTCTTGGGAACCCGTGGGCCATGACGGACCCATCTCAGGAGCAGGGATAGGCCATCCCGCAGAACCAGAACCAAAAGATAAAGCATCATAAGGTGCAGGACGCGAAGTAGCGTCATCCGCTAGGGCCTGGTCGTTAGGATACCCTATAGATGCACCTGAATCGCGGTCCCTCACTACCATTTCACGACCACGACGAGCAGAGCGCACTGAAGCCGGGGTATGACGAGAAGCAGGAGGCCGGTAGGTGGCGCTTGATTCAGAAGCATCCTCCACCCAGTAAGGATGAGGCTGAGCTTCACCATATCTAGTGTTGTGATATGACCCTCCATGACCCAATGGTTCCTCCAAGGACATCTGAGCTATGTCCTCTTCCATGCTTGGAGGGCGACGGCCTCTACTACCAGACCTGCTACGATGGGATCCAGTGGAGTGCTGATCTTCGATCAGAATGCCTTTGCCCCGACCCTCTAGTACAGCTGCCAGAGGAGGACGAGAAGACCCCCCAACTTCCTCCCGAGATTGACCTCGAGTTGAACATTCCCCAATTGAAGAGCTACGTGGGGGCTCCATGGGAGGAGCGCTTGTAGTGGAACGTCGAGGTGGTTCTCTAGGAACAGACTCTGCGTCGCTCTCCATATCAGCCCCTCTGACAGCGCCACCTTGGTATCTCCCCGAACCAGTGAAGCCCCGATCAATGAATTTCCTCATGGTGCTCCACACCTTAGTCAGCTGCCAGAGAATTCCCCATCGCGGCTGGAAAATAGCAAAACCAAGGGGTCATTCACAAGTGCTATACAGGGTAAAAGGAGACAACATTAAACCGAGTCTTACAGGTTTATGGTCGAATTCTTTAAGTGCAGAGCACTCACTACTGTGCTCCACTTCCAGGAAGCCACCGATCTTTCGTCTCTCTTGAGGAGCCCTCACTTCGGCAACTTTAGCGTAGGGTCCCAGCTGTACACTTTCCAGTTAGAAAACAGGACAAGGACGAAAAAGGAAGATACATACCACTCGACGAGCCAAACGGCTAAGATAACGCTGAAAATCTTCATCGAACTGATCCTGGGGAATGTTGTGCACGAAATCGTCAAATGCTTGACCCCGGACTAGATCCCTCAAAATGGCCAGGTATATCCGCCATGGCTCAAACCTCTGTACTGGAGGATCTAGGGGAATGAGGCCAGGGTAACCTTCCAAAATTTTCCTCGAGGCCCTCTCCCCTAAATACCACACATAGCCGTAAGGCCCTTCAATCAAGAGGCAAAGACGGGTGTCGTGTTCCACCCGATCCAAAGGTTGTGGCAACCCTCTGATGTCAAAGTCTGCCCAAGGACGCCAATTTATTTGGTCCTGCAAGAAGAAGGATACATTTAAACATGGCATGCCAAAGAAGATAGAAAAGTCATCAGGAGTAAGGAGATAACGGTTGCAAGTTATCCAAAATGCCGCGAATAAGGTCGAGAGCCCCTGACTTGTACTTCTTATCATGTATGCCCTCAATAGTCCAGTTGTCATGGCTGCATCTTGTTCTTCTTTGAGCGAATTCCAAGGGCCAAGATATACTCATATGCCCACGACTGCATGCACGACATGTCAAACCAGGAATGAAAGATGAATAAGAACCTTAAAAAAAGAAGGATCGAGCACATACCTCGAGCACCTTCCACAACGAAGGAACCGACACCGGGAAAGACTGGAATTGACACCGGGAAAGACTGGAATCGACACCAGGAAAGACTGGAACCGACACCGGGAAAGACTTGAATCGACACCGGGAAAGATTGGAACCAATATGAATCAACAGGAGAAACTGGGCAAACAGGAAAAGCTGGAATCGACACCGGAAAGATGGAACGATATGAATCGACAGGAAAGAGTGGGCAGGCAGGAAAAGAGGAATCGACAGGAAAGATGGAATCGACAGAAAGATGGAACCAATATGAATCGACAGGAAAGGCTGGAATCGACATCTGGAAAAGCTGGGCAAACCAGGAAAGACGGAATCGACAGGAAAAGACTGGAATCGACATCGGGAAAAGATGAAACCAATATGAATCGACACAGAAAAGGAGGCAGAACACGGGAAAAGCGAACCGACAGGAAAGGCGGAATCGACACCGGGAAAGACTGGAACCAATATGAATCGACACCGAGAAAGACTAAAACCGACACCGGGAAAGACTGGAACCGATACTGGGAAAGACGGGAACTGACATCGGGAAAGACTGGAACCGACACCGGGAAAGAGTGGAAGCGACACTGGGAAAGACTAGAAAATTCCATCGACCATCGGCATTGTGTCCGATAACGAGTAGAGCATCATTCTTGCTCGAGATCATCTCAAAGGAGGCGCATGCCGCCCGCAACTGCGATGCAGGACTCAGCTTCCAAGCATCAAATCAAACTTTACAAACCAAAGTTATATCCTCAGACTACTTTGACCTTCGTCCTATTCGGACTCAATCAAAGTGGGGGCTCTCTGTACACACCACAATTTGTACCGGTATAAACCCGACTCATCAAAAAATATATACAAGACGGATGGGCCAAGTGAAACGGGTCAACGGGCCCAAAAAGATCAATAAACCGAGCCCAAAGAAAATAAATCAAGCCGAGAATAATTAAAACCCAAAGGGGTTTTATTTTTTTTATTCACCAGCCCATACAGGAAGCGTGCCAGTCCAAAAATTAATCAAGTAAAACCCGCCTAGGGTTTGATCCAGCCCAAAAATTAATCAAACCCCGCCTAGGGTTTGAGCGAAGTTGCACGCGACGTCATTTTGTGCCATGACAGCGATCCGTGCGATGAAATTATCAAAGCCCGCCTAGGCTTTGATGAATCTGGCGCCAAAAAAATCGTTGCATGCATGCAATCCCCTAATTTTTTCCCACGTGGTTGACCTTCCCCTTGACCACCCCAAAACCTGCCTGGGTTTTGGACTCTGATGGCATGATTTTTGGGGTATGCCCCCCACCTTTTCCCTCCAAAACCCATACTCCTTCACCTATAAATACCCCCTCCATTCCACCTTCATTTTACCAACAATCATCATCTAATACACTTACCCTACTCTTCCATCATATTATACTTCCACTCTCTCAAACTCTCCTCATCCCCTATCATTATTCTATCCTGCCATTATCTCCATATTATACCTCCATCATCCTCCATCATCCTCCATCATAAAATCACCCTCCCACACCACATCCATATTATACTACTTTTTCTCCCATAATCCCTTTCTCAAATCATATTCTTCACAACCATACAATCATCCATACACCACTTTTCCTAAACCATCCGCATTTTCTCATCCCGGTTTCAAGTCAAGGGGCAACTCAAGGGATCAAATTCGTCGTCGCTACACCTTAAGCAAGGTTCGGTTCTTTGATTTAAATTATTGTATTTAATCATATAATCCTTTATTTAATTCCGTGCTTGTACATATTTTGTAAAATAAAACCGCATTTGTTTTATGTTGCATGATTCGAATAATAATTCCACGAAATTAATCAAACTTTTCCCCGCTCTCTTTCTTTTCAATGTTGATTTTAGTAGAGTCTGTTTTATAATAGGCGGATTCGAGAGTTCTTATAACTCTCGAATTCGTAACCTTACCCCCGAATCTAGAAATCGGGTTCGTAGACCGGAGTCTTTCTTTTTCTTATTTTTTGGTTTGTCGATTTCCTTAAATCGGCTGGCGACTCTTTTACAATTTTATAAACTCATTTAATTATTTAAAGTATTCAATTTCTTACACAAAATTAATTTAAGAAAAAAATTTAATTCATGTCCAACATTTATCTAAGGAGGGTCCCGAGAGAAATGGGCCAGAAAATGATAAAACCTAGGCGGTTTTATCATTTCAACCCAATTTCCCTTGGGTCGAAGAGATCAATGGCCCAGCCTAGAATCCGCTAAAACCCAGGCGGGTTTTGGCTGATTCTAGTGGCCCACTGGTTCTCTTTTGGGCCTGGATTTACTAAGTGGGCCGGGATTAAATTATTGTTAAATTAATTTGTGTAATTACGGATAATTAAAATAATAAAAAATGGATTTATAAATAACTAAAGTTTCATTACCTCGAAAACGAATTTCGAAAAATAAAAATATCCTTATTTAAGGATTAAGAAACCTTAGTCGGCTCCCGATCGTTTAAGTAGCGTATTGCGGAAAAGGTTCCGCATTTTTCCGGGGTCTTACACCCGTTCCATGGAGATATTTTCGAGGGTCCTATTGCTCATATGGAGAGATTCGAGAAGCGTATAAGTTTCATGCATATGCGCGGAATATCTTCAGAGTATCTAAAGTTGAAGTTTTTTCCTCTGACTCTAAGGGGAAAAGCTGAGATGTAGCTTGATATATGTCCACCTAGATATTACTCTTCATGGGAGGCCATAAAGAGAGATTTTCTTCAAAGATTCTTCCCAACTGATAAAACTTGTAGACTCCAGGAAGATATTATGAGCTTCAAGCAAAAAGCTGGAGAGTGTCTTTTCGAAGCATGGGGAGATTCAAAAGTCTCCAACGTCAGTGTCCACACCACAATCTACCAAAGTGGATGCTACTTCAGCAATTTTATTGTGGACTCTTTGATTCTCTCAAAGAATCAATCGATATTGCATCCGGAGTGACGTTTCTGAAGGAGACTGCGGAGGAGGCTTACCAATTCCTTCATGAGCTCGTTCAATATGCTCCCGATTTGGGAGGTAGTCGATCAAGAGGTGGAGATTCATCTTTGGGGGACGATCCCATTGTTACACTTCTTTTGGCCTCTATCTATGAAATACAAAAAGAAAAGGCGAAGGAGGAGACTTCTAAGCAATTGAGAATGGCTCAAGAGAAGCAAGTTTTTAATTTTCAACAATTAGAGCAAGTGAGTGCCATTCAATTTTCTCACATCAATCAAGATCCTTTCTACTCAAAAGAAGATTTTGCCTATGACCATACCACCAACCTTTACCCTTCTATCTCTCAACCCGTTGACCACCACTCATTTATCTAAGAAGAAACCTTCCGTCTAACCCAACAGAACATTCCACAACCTCAAATTTCTCAACTACCCCAAGAATTCTCATTTGAGTTGATGTTGGATCGAATCATGAATGACCGAGAGGAGGATCAAGCTTACATCCAAAGCCTCGAGCTCGAATTGGCTCGAGCCAACCAATTTCAATTTACACCTATTCAACCCCTTTCTATCCAAGGAGTGGAGATGAATGCTATTACCTTGCAGAGTGGAGGAGAAGTTGAGGAACCTAAGTTGGTGGAGGAGAGACTTTATGGAGAGAATGGGGAAGATGTTGAGGATAAGACCGAAGGAGAGGGTATGGAGGTTGAGCAAGAAGCAATTAATGATGAGAAGGAGGAAATGATAGTTAAAGAAGCCAATTGCGTAGAAGAGAAGGTGGAGGAAGATCAAGAAGAAGTTTTGAATGAAATTGTTAGTTAATGCCCCGAAGAGCAATTTGATCCCCACCAACTGCTAATTCCTCTCCCCGAATGGTTGATTCAACACTTGATTGATGAAGGACACATGGAATCAAAGCTTGATGCTCCAAGTGAGAAACCCTTCTTCATGGGACCTTGTGTTGAAGTCAATATGATAGAGAAAGTTGTTCATGAGCACCCAATGGAGGTTTACTTTCTTGAAGTGGAACCCGATAATGGAAATGAAAACAATCATTCTAAGGCCTTATGTCCCGAACCCGAGGTTATTGAAGATACATTTCATGATGATTCCCTCAAGATTGTTCCATTGATGAGGGAAATCTCGTTGGATGAAGTTTATATTGAGGGCATAGAATTTGAGAAGATTGCTCCCAAGTGTCTGAAACTTGGAGAACCACTTGTGGAAGAGCTTAAGTTGCTTCTTTATCCCCATCACCCAATCAAACCACCGGAGGAAAATCTTGTTCTATTTACGGAGATGATGAGGAGGTGTTGGAAAAGGAGGAGGAAGCGAGGTTAGAAGAAATTGAAGATATCATCATCTCTTCCTCGCTCATGGTCAACCAAACGACTGGAAGGACGACTTGATTTGAGGTTGTCCAAAGAAGGGAGAAGTTGGAAAGGAAGGAAAAAGAAGCGAGCATGGTGGAAGAAGCTGATTATGTTCCTCTCATGTGCACCACGTCTCTCTAGGATCAAACAGGTATTTAGGTCGAGCTAGGGACCTAAAACTAGCGCTCTATGGGAGGCACCCCATAATTTTTGAGGTTCTTCTTTCAATTTTTAATTTTTGCATTTTTCTAATTTTGTTCCTTTTTCTTCTTTTTAATTTTTTAGTTTTCCCTAGGTTTTCTATTTTTCTTGTCGTTTTTTTTTCTTTATTTCTTTATGTTGTAATTTGAGGTATTAGTTCTAGGTTCAAAAGAGAAAGTTGAAAAAAAAAAGAGGAAAAATGAGGTGAAAAATTGAAAAAAAGATGGAGTTGAAAAAAATAATGAATTGAAGTTGGGAGTGAAAGAAGTAATGTGAGTGAGTGATTTTTTGAAAGAATATGAGTGTTGAGAGAGTTTGAAAGTAAGAAAATTTTTGAAATTTAGTGTGAAAGTTTTTGAGAGTTGGAATGTTTTGTGTATTGGAATTGCCAGGAGGAGGTGCTGGGCGCTACAAGTAATGTAGCACCCGCTACAGCGTGCAACAGTAGCAGCAAGACTCCTCCAGAAGCTGATCGCAGCCACGGAAGGAAGGGATAATGCCCGCGAAGCGCACGCCCAACATTCCCAGTTTTTCCGGAGGTCGCCCCCGCGATAATGTTGGTCGCGCTCGCGACCTGACACTGTTCAACGATTTTATTCAGCCCTAAAACCCGACTTTCTTCACTTTTCTCATTTCATCGTCTCACAAACTCGACTCCCTCTGTCTCTACAAGCCCTAGCGACTGCGACAAACTCACACCCACACCCACACCAATTCCTTCTTCTCAATCATCAATTCAACCCCCTTCCTCCCTCCATTTTCGAATTCCAACCCTAATCTCTTCTCCTTTGTTGTGAAAATCTACTGCTAGAGTTCCTGTTTCTCGCCCAGATCCGATTCTTACGTGAAATTTCAGCAAGCATTCGTCCTTCATAGCAATTGAGGTAACTGTTGTTGTTATGGTGTGAAATTTAGTTCATTCTCACATGCTTTGTATTGGATTTCTTGTGTTTGTGCTTTGGGGTTGGCAATACATGCGCATACACACTTGTTTCACTGGGTATTGAGTTGCTGTGCGTTAAAGGGCTCAATTTAGCCACTACATTTTGTAATTTCTTCAAAGTATTCATCTTGTGTTGCTGAAACTTAGCCTCCACAGTCCCTGATTGAGGTAACATTCTGCCATTGCTAGTGATTTCAATTTTTCAAACTAATTCGGTGTGTTCTTGTGTTGGATTTTTTTATTTCTTTGAGATTAGGGCACTCGGTGAGTTTATTTGGTAGAATTGCGTTGCCAAGTTTTGCTTTTGTTCATTATGAGTGGAAGGAACAAGCGTTCTCGTGTTGAAGAGACTCCTTCATCACAACCGGGACCATCCTCATCCACAAAGGAACGTTACCAAGCGCAACCGGCCACACTAATTCGGTGTGAACCTAATACGAATGTGACTTTCTTGGATGAAGCGCATAAACAACGGTGTGAAGCGCTCCAAGCACGGAAGATATGTGCACCAAACATTTATGATGCGACGACAGTAGAAGCTGTCCATTGCAAATCAAGCTTCGACTACCTCATCCGCACTCTTAGGTGGGAAGTATTCATCATAATCGACGAATCGATTGTGGACCAACCTGTCCTCGAATTCTTGAGTTCCTTGAAGGTTTACATTGATGGCAAGGAAGATGCATATTTTGAATACCGAGTTGCCAACAAGGATAAGCGGTGCTCCGTGAAGCGTTTATGCCGAAGGCTAGAGTTGCCCGAGGATGGGAGATACTATGAGCGATGCGAGAACTTTGATGAGCAAAAGACAATGCAAGCCTTGACATGTTGGAGGAGGATGGATCTTGGTATGAAGAACGGAACCCCACATTATCATTGCCCCCGAAACTCTAAGGGGCATGATTTTTGCAATCTAGCCATCCGAATCGTCCATAGGATCATGACAAGTTTAGTGTTCGGTCGAGATGACAGACGCCGCAAAGTTCGGAAAGACGATCTCTTCGTGATCTATAATGTTGTGAGGGGTAAATGAGTCAACACCGGATCCTGTATTCTACATTGTCTTCGGGAGATTAGCACGAAAGCCCGACCTACGACCATTGGGATGGGGCACATCATTTGCTACTTCCTCGCCCAAGAAGGTTTCAGGAAGTACTTGAAGTAGTGGACTCTACGCTATCTTCCAGATCCTATCGACAGGGTAAGGTTGCAGAAAATGAACATCCTCGCTAAGCACCTGACTTTCACGATCTATTGCCATGGACACGTCGGTAATAGAACGGAGATTCTCTTGGATCCGGACCATGCCGAGTAGTGCTTGGATATCACTAACGAGCGTAACTGGTCTTGTGGCCAAGAGCGTGATACCCGGTGGGAGGCCTGGATGTGTCCGATCGTGAGGAAGAAGAGGAGAGCAATGAAGAAGAAGGAGAAGAAGAGGAGGAAGAGGAGGAGCATGCCGGCTATGGCGGAGCTAGTGAAAGTGGAAGTCAGCCATGGGAAGGTTCACTTGAGCATCTCAACTCTCAATTCGAGCAAATGAGAGTAGACCTTCGAGAACAACGAACTTTGCTCCAGGGTCAACACAATTTGTTGGAGACCCAACAAGAGTTGCTACGTGCCCAGCAGTCCACACTCAACGATGTACATGCACATCTCCAAAGGCATGAGGAGTACTTTCAACTACAGAACTAGTACTGGCGTGACTGGGGGTATTACTACTACTCCGTTGAGAATCATGCCCTAGCACCGCTGGGGTATACAAACCCCCACTATCCCACCTACTTCCCTTATCATCCATATCCTCCCCCGAGAGGAATCGAGCAATGATTTGTAAGTGACCCTTCCCCCACTTTACTCTCATTATTGATTTGATTTACACTTATAGTGTTAGATAAGTGTGGGAAGGGGTGCTTTATGGGGAAAGTTGGGGAAGTTTGTCGGTTAGTTTGGTTTTGTTGGGTCGTTGTCCCCATGGTTTGAGTTGTTTTGCTTTCATTGCTTCATCATTCGTAAGACCGGTTAGGAGAGTTGTTTGACCCTCAATTCCCGGCTCAAAAGAATGAGATTCGGGGTTGTGGTTAGCCAGTGTCAATGTAAATATTGTAAATAGTTTGTCTTTATTTAGTTCTTTAGTTTATAGTGTCTTGTTTTTTTTTTGTTTTTATTCTTTTTCTTTTATGCATGCGAACATTCACACATATTATGTTTTTCTTGTTTATCTCTAACCCAAAGTGTGATGTTTCTTTCGATCGTGGATTGAGTTCGTTCTTTAATTGAAGACCTCGAGGTAACCTCTTTCTGCACTCTTTGAATGTGTATATCTTGATCCATGTTGCATCTTGATTCTATTTTTGGGTTGCGAACCCCTTTGAGTGTCTGTGTTGGGATTATATTGTTGTTGGAGTCGTGTGGGCTCGGGGCGTCACCACTTCTATGTGCTAGTTGTTCTTGTTTGTTTGCTTTTTGTAGGTTCTCTACCCTTTCATGTGACACCCTTCCCACAATGAGGACATTTTGGCGTTTTAAGTGTGTGTGGGGGGAGGGGGGAGAGATTCTGTTTCAAGGGTAGATTGCCTAGCTTTTTATTGTTGTTTTTCTTAGTTTTTGCTAAAATTTGAAAAAAATTACGTGAAAATGAATGAAAAAAGGGGAAAAGGTTGTGAAAAACCCCTAAAAGTGTTTCTTTTTCTTTTTGAAGATGCTTTCATTCACAGTTGTGTAGGTAGTTGTCTAATTGGCTGATGCAATCATTTAGAAGCGGCCGATATGGATAATGATAGGTCTTAGGAAGGTTTTTTGCCATGATTTATCTTTATTAGACCTTGATATGGAATGAGAAAGCAAAATCCTCACCTTTTACACGCCTCGATTATGAATTTCTTGCCCAAAGTTGGATAGTTAGAGTCGTCTAATGCTCATGCTCACCTTAATTAATGAACTAACTAACTACTGTCGATCCTACCGAGGAGGGTCGGTATGGGTGGACAGAGCCCATTGCCCCTTAAGTACAATGTTTACGAATGGAGTAACCCGACTCAGGGAGGGTAAACCATTTACGAAGGCCGGTCTGATTCCCGAAAAAACCGACGCCGACTTCCTAAAATTTACAAAACGGATTGAAGTGAGGCTTAATAAAGAAAGAAAAGAGTGAAGAAAAAGGAAAAGGAAAAGAAAAAGAAAGTAGAATAAAAAGAAAAGCAAAAGCAAAAGAAATGAAAAAAATGAGTTGTGAAAGAGAAAAAAAAAAAGAGAAGAAAAGAAAGAAAAGTGAAGTTGAAAGAAAAATAAAGAGTGAAGTTAGGATAGATAACAATCCCGAGCTTGAGCATGAAAATGACTTGGATTGTCTGGCTTAGGTTAGAAAGGATCGATTAAGGCCCACTTGCACTTGTGCACGAGGATTCTTGCTCATCATAAAGTGTTGGGGTTGAAAACCTCAAGGATTGGCAGTTTTCAAACCTTCGTGTCCTTGTTTGTACATATTTGCTTCTTCCATTTGATTGTTGAGGCGGGTTGGGCAACTAAGTGCATGATTGGGGATGGCAATATTTTCTTCGCCTTTGTTTTGTTTTTGTTTTTGGTTTTTCACCTTTCCTTTCTTCTTTCCCCTTTTTCTTTCATGGCTTTTGTGGGTATAGCCGCTAGAAACCATCACGAGACCCACCTCGTCCACCTGGGCTGCCAGGGGCTTTAAAGGGCTTGGTGCACACACTAAATGCATTCTTTTCCTCCCACGACAGAGGAGTTGGTGTTTAGTTTTTTATTTGTTTTTCTTGTTTTGTTTTGCTCGGGACGAGCAAAAGTTCAAGTGCGGGGGGGGTGTTTAGGCCTGATTTTTGGCCTAGATATCGCCTTTTATCATGGTATTTTTTTCTTGATTCCGAGTTTTTTTCATGCTTTTTACTAGTGTTTTGGTTGTTTTGTAGGTTTTCGCGTTTTTGGAGCAAAAGCAAGGAAAACGGGCAAATTTGAGGCTTTTTAGAGTTTTCCCGAGCCAAGCCGGACTGAGAGCCGAAGCGGAGACAACCCGGGAGTGTTTTCCCCAACTTTGGTGCTGATCCGTGAGGTAACACCCGCTACAGTCCTTGTAGTGGGCGTTATAGCCCTTGGAAGAAAGCAGAAGGGAAGGGAGACAGGGGATGTCGCGCCTGTCACGCTTCTGGTGGCACGCGCTACATGTCTGGTGCCACCCGCTATGCCGCAACAACTGCTGAACATCTTGGCTGGCAGAGGGAGGTCTCCCCCGCGACCATCCCTGGTCGCGCCCGCGACCTTACGAAGCTTAGAATCGCCTGGCACCAGTTCTCACAGATCGCGCCTGCGACAAGGAGGGTCGCGCCCACAACCTCCTGTTTTTCTTCACTTATTTCCGGGGTTAAACGACTGTGTTTTGGTTAACTTCCTTGCCTTGTATATATTCCAAGAGTGGCGATTTTGAGGATTATTAGTCTAGGACTCTTGGATTCTAATTTCCAACTTGTATTAGTAAGTTTTAGAGAGAGATTAGTGAGAGATTAGCTTGCTTAATGTAGGGTTTTAGTTGATTTTTGGTGTGATTTAAGGATTGAAGATTCAATCAATTGAGAGATTGTTGGATCATCATTTCCATTTCCTTCCTTTCTTCATTTCCAGAATTTTGATAAGCATTCTCTTCCCTTAACTCTTTTATTAATTACTTTGCTTGTTCTTTAAATGTTTTGCTAGCTATTTTCATTGTCTTTCTTGTTTATGATTGTTTGATGTTAGAAATCCTGCAATAAATTACTAAAAGGTACCCTATGTTTTGCGGTATCTATTTTTAGGGGACCATATTATGGAAAATAATTTTTAAGTACCCTGTGTTTTGTAGTACCTATTTTCTGGTGACAAATTATATTTTAATTTATTACAAGATCCCCAAGACTATGTAAAATTGCTAAAATATCCTTGCCTTGATAAATGCTTGTCAATTTGTATTTCCACCTGCATTACTATTTATTTTAAATAAGGAAAATTTTATTTAAATAATCTGAACTTTAGATTTGGTTCTAAATAATCTGAACTTTTACCCCCTTGGATTATTAGCATGCCACCGAGTTAAGTCAATTTAACTCGGTGGCGAGATGACGAGGCAGCGGAGGCATGTGCCTGGGCTTTTTAGTTGTGTCATGTCAGCTTACTATTGTCATCCCACCGCCGAGTTAAGTTCAACTTAACTTGGTGGCGTGCTACTAGAATCCAAGAGGGTCAAAGTTCAGATTATTTAGAATCAAATTTAAAGTTTAGATTATTTAGTCTACTATAGCCCAAAGTTCAGATTATTTAAATTCAATTTCCCTTCAAAGAATTAGCATCTCCATATTTTTCATTGACAAGCTCTGATAATTTGTTTTAAAGAATTACTATATGTTCTGCATTACTATTTGCTATGATACCAAATGAAAAATATAGAGATGTTAATTCTTTAAAACAAATAGTAAAGCAGGAGGAAATATAAATTGACAAGTTTTTATGAAGGTAGGGATATTTTTGCAATTTTACATAATCTTGGGTATCTTGTAATAAATCTAAAAGATAATTTGTCACCAAAAAATAGGTACTACAAAACATAGGGTACCTAGAAATTATTTTTAATGATATGGTTCCCTAAAAATAGATATCGCAAAACATAGGGTACCTTTTAGTAATTTATTGGAAATCATGCTTAGGGTTGGTTTGGATGTTGTTAGTTTAGTTTTGAACATGATTAGTGTCCAGAAACCCTATGGGTTACGGGGTAATTAAGGGTGTGAATGGATGATTAGGTTTGGGTTAGTAATATTAGTGAATAATTAGTTGGAAAATTAATTTCCCACTCCTATCCTTCCCTCAAGTGGGATGTATTTGGCTCCGAAAGTTCTCGAATACATCCGACACTTGTGTTGGAAGATTGGAGTTGGGATAGTTAATGACGAAAGTGGAAGGAGGTTAACTAGGGAATTTCGTTTCACTAACCCTTCGGGTCCGTGGTGGACTTTGGGGAAGTTAATCCGAAGTATCATCAAGAGAGGAAGCTCTGCGGGTATTTTCTAACGGAATTGCCACTTGATTCTCCTTCCTTATTATTCTCTTGTTGCAAAACCTATTTCCTCATCCCCGTTTGCATCCCAAAAAGCCTCCAAAGCGCATTTCCTTTCGTTGACCGACCTTAGTTTTGTTTCTTGCGTTGTGACCCCCTTCAAACCTATTTCATTACCTTAGTTATCTCAACCCCCTTCAAACCTCGGACCTAGATTCTATGACCAAGGCCCCTCGCTCCTTGAGAAGAACGATAAAAATTGGTCGTAACAAAACCACTGTTACAGTCGACTGGTCTGATTGAGAGAGCATATGGGCTTAAGCAGCCCCCACTGTTGAGTTCTGGAGCAACAATGTGGCACTTCCTTGTTTCTTCTTCTTTCCTTTTTTTATTTTATTTTCAGATATGCGAGTATGCGTGCAACTAGTCTACTAAACTTTTGCACAAACAATGCAATTTTGTTTTATTTTTGACACAAGCATTCATGCACTCATGCATTTATGCACGACTATGACTTTATGTACGACAAACTAACTCGATACATGACAAACTAACTCGACACACAATAGGCGGCGATACATGTGGTGACTCAATGCATAATGATGACTCAATGCATGTGGTGACTTGATGCATGTGTGACTCGATATATAACAGACTGACTTGATCCATGACAATTGACTCAATGCACGATCACTGACTCTATAAGGCCCTGATACGACTTATAGATGCAATCGAACCTATTATGCTTAGACATGATACACACATGATGCTTTTATGCATCTACACATGCAATTCTACATGTAGGTAACCCCCCGACTCCATATTTAGACAAAGATTTTCTTGGACAATGATTTTCTAAGACAATGCTTTGCTAAGACAATGACTTCCTAAGACAATGCTTTCTAAGGATCAAGGCCACTCGTGGGGATTTTCAGGAAAATTCAGGATGAGTAATGTTTCAATCCATGGAATAGGGAACAATGATGGAGGCAAAAGGCTTGAAGGATGCGTTTCTTAAATGATCATGTAGATGACCTTGATTGCTTGTAAATATATACAGATGTATGGCAAGCCCTCGGTTTGGCGTAGACTCTTGATGACACTATCCTGCTTTGGAGAGCACCTTGGAGACTTACAAGCCCCCAGTTTCGATGTGGATTGACGAGATGATGCATGGGAACCATAGCATAGGAGGAGGTATAGTCCTTGGTAGTGAGCCTAAATCTCTCCTTTTGCCTAACCTGCCAAAAGGGTTTTCTAGTTAGCCCCTCTTTTTTTCTTTCTTTTTTTTCATTCTTTTTTTTTCTCTTTTTTTTTTGAGACCACTATTAGGACGTCTATGAGAATGAAGATGCAGGACCTTCTAGGATAGGGAGTAAGTGTTCCTCTTTGAAGTTATCTCCGATAAATGTCTTGAATGATGTCACAAAGGTAGCGTGAGCCCCCAGGTTAGAGTAGCTTGTTTCTGAGTCTGTTCATGATTATGTGGTTGCCAGTTAGCCGTTGATATGATGTGAATGGCTTTCGCTCTTACTGAGATGTAAGCCACATAGAGCGTCATACTTGCATTAATGACTGAGCTAATAAGTCCTCGGAAGGTGAGATGGGATGAAAGGGTTGATTAGGAAGTGTTTGGGGAAGGAGTTGGTGGACGATGGTTTATTAATGAATGGGATGTGGAGACACTTAAGAATGATCGTGTCTTGAAGGGGAGAAGAGATGGTCAAATGGGATAGACATCATCTCTTGAGAAAGAGTTGAAAGGGATGGTAGGTGAGACTTTATTGATGAATTATATTGGGAGACACTCAAGAATGATCGTATCTTGAAGAGATGGTCAAATGGTATAAACATCATCTCTTGAGAAAAGGTTGGAAGATGTTTAGTGAAAGGGATGGTAGACGAGAGTTTATTGATGAATGAGATAAAGAGACACTCAAGAATGATCGTGTCCTGAAAGGGTGAAGAGATGGTCAAATGGGATAAGACATCATCTCTTGTGAAAAGGTTGGAACATGGTTCTGGAGTGATGTCCAAGTCTGGTGGAAGGAAGATGGAGAAATGATGATGATGAAATCCAGGGTTTACTCTCCTTTTCCCTAACCTTCCCTGATGGGTTTTCAGGCTAGCCTCTCTTATTCTCTCACTCTCCTTTCTTCATTTTTTTTCTACTGTCTGTAAAACCCGCGGGGTTTTTACATTTTTTTTGTTTTTTTTTTCGTTAGTTTGGGATAATTGGCATGCAATTTTAACCCTTGCTAACTTTATGGATAGATCTGGTTGATGGAACATTTGGGTCTCATCGAGGAGCCTCGAACTTCTTCGGCATTGGCGAACTATTGTCAAAGGAAGAGGAAGTACACCGATCTTCACTCAATAACGGAATGGATTGCATTCCTAAAGGAACCACGCGACATTATATGGTGGATCGAATGGTGGCACGTTTCCGAGTACGTGACCCGTGATGCACGCAATGCCAATGTGTACATTGCCGGCTTGAGGCATATGACCTTTTATTTCTCGGAGCGGGTGCGGCGACAAATGAGACGTAAACAGAACATCCCTGAGCTGTTGTGTGAAGGCCCCGAGCAGCTGAAGCTTCATGGCTTTGTGATAGAGTCATGGCCGAAATATTGGGAAAGAAGACCGACTCTCAAAGCTCCATCAATGGCGCATGTATCACAGTTTGGGGATCTAAGTGCACGATTGGGGATGGGAATATCTTCTTCGCCTTTGTTTTGTTTTTGTTTTTGGTTTTTCAACTTTCCTTTCATCTTTCCCCTTTTTCTTTCATGGCTTTTGTTGGTATAACCGCTACAAACACTCACGAGACCCACCTCGTCCACCTAAGCTGCCAGGGGGTTTAAAGAGCTTGGTGCATACGCTAAATGCATTCGTTTCCTCCCATGACAGAGGAGTTGGTGTTTAGTTTTTTATTTGTTTGTTTTTTATTTTGTTTTGCTCGGGACGAGCAAAAGTTCAAGTGTGGGGGTGTTTAGGCTTGATTTTAGGCCTAGATATCGCCTTTTATCTTGGTATTTTTGCTCAATTCTGAGTCTTTTTCATGCTTTTTACTAGTGTTTTGGTTGTTTTATAGGTTTTCGCGCTTTTGGAGCAATAGCAAGGGGAACGGGCTAATTTGAGGGTTTTTAGAGTTTTCCCGAGCCAAGCCGGACTGAGAGTCGAAGCAGAGACGACCCGGGAGTGCTTTCCCCAACTTTGGTGCTGATCAGTGAGGTAACACCCACTACAGTCCTTGTAGCGGGCGTTATAGCCCTTGGAAGAAAGTAGAAGGGAAGGGAGACAGGGGATGTCGCGCCTGTCACGCTTCAGGTGGCACCCGCTACAAGCTTGTAGCGCCCGCTACATGTCTGGTGCCACCTGCTACGCCGTAACAACTGCTGAACATCTTGGCTGGATGAGGGAGATCGTCCCCGCGACCACCTAGGTCGCGCCCACGACCTTGTGAAGCTCAGAATCGCCTAGCACAAGTTCTCATAGATCGCGCCCGCGACAAGGACGGTCGCGCCCGCTACCCCTTTTTTTCTGCGCTTATTTCCGGGGTTAAACGACTGTGTTTTGGTTAACTTCCTTACCTTGTATATATTCCAAGAGTGACGATTTTGAGGATTATTAGACTAGGACTCTTGGATTCTAATTTCTAGCTTGTATTAGTAAGTTTTAGAGAGATATTAGTGAGAGCTTAGCTTGCTTAATCTAGGTTTTTAGTGGATTTTTGATGTGATTCAAGGATTGAAGATTCAATCAATTGAGAGATTGTTGGATCATCATTTCCATTGCATTCCTTTCTTTATTTCAAATATTTTGATAAGCATTCTCTTCCCTTAACTCTTTTATTAATTGCTTTGCTAATTACTTTGCTTGTTCTTTAATTGTTTTGCTTGCTTCTTTCATTGTCTTGCTTGTTTATGATTATTTGATGTTAGAAATCATGCTTAGGGTTGATTTGGATGTTGTTAGTTTAGTTTTGATCATGATTAGTGGCTAGAAACCCTACGGGTTAGGGGGTAATTAAGGGTGTGAATGGTTGATTAGGTTTGGGTTAGCAATATTAATGAATAATTAGTTGGGAAATCAATTTCCCACTCCTATCCTTCCCTCAAGTGGGATGTATTTGGGTCTGGAAGTTCTCGAATATATTCGACACTTGGGTTGGAAGATTGGAGTTGGGATAGTTAATGCTCACCCACAAAAGTGGAAGGAGGTTAACTAGGGAATTCCATTTCATTAACCCTCCGGGTCCGTGGTGGACTTTGGGGAAGTTAATCCGGACTATCTCGAGAGAGGATGCTCGGTTGGTATTTTCTAACGAAATTGCCACTTGATTCTTCCTCCTTATTTTTCTCTTGTTGCAAAACCCATTTTGTAAAACCCGGAAATTTTGAATGCGTTTACCGTTACGTCGTTAGATTTCTTTATTTTATTTTATTTATTTATTTTAATCTCGCTATTCTATGAAATTTTAACTGTTAAAATGTGAGCTCATAGGACCGTTGGAGGACTAACAGGGGTGTATTAGAAATTTTTTTTCTATGACCGACTAATATCTATTCTTATTATTTTTAAGTGGGTAAATTATCAGCTTTAGTATTAATTATTTTGAGAGTTTAAAAGCATAAATATTACTAAAATTATTTTCATTCCATTTAATTTTAGTTTTATAAAATTTTCCTATTCTTTTGTTATTTTATTAAGGATATAAATATCTACCTAAAATCTAAACCTAGGGTTTTCTTTCACTTTTTCCTTTGCTGCATCCGCCGTTTTTCCCCCTTCTCCCTTGGTCTTTCTCTCTCTTCTATCCCTCCCTCTCTTTCTTGTTTCTCTTCTCAGATAACCAAGCCCGACCCCACTCAATGTTTGAGACCAAACCCAACACCACCCCCTCCTGGTCCAACCGCCACCACTAACCTTCGGTACCGCCGAAAACCACCGCACCACCAAAGCACCCCCTCTCTTCTCCCTATTTTTTTTCTCGAGCTGCCACCACCGTGCACCACCAAGGGACACCACCAATGACCTGCCCTACCCAAGACGTTGCCGCAGGTGCTGCGCCATCCAAACCTCCGACGCTGCACCATGTGACCACCATCAGTAGGCCCTGCAGCCACCAACCCCCCTCTGCGTTGTGCCATCACCGTCGACCATCGACCATCGCCTGCGACACCACGTGACACGCCGCCTTCTGCGTGCTGAGCCCCACTGTCACAGTAGAATTCGTCGGGCATCAAGACACTCACACAGCCCTGTTTGGGGTGCTCTGTTTCTCATTGCCATTGTCGTTGTTCATCCACCCCATCAGCCACCAACAGACCGCCTATGACCACCCCGCAGCCGCCTCGCTGTGCCGCTGGTGCCAAGTCCTGCTGCTAGCCAACCCTCCCTCCTTTGTATAAATCCTAACCCCTTTCCTTTTATTGTTATTAATATTTTCGTTTCTGACGTATATTACAATATTTTCTATAATGTAATTTGTGTTTTAAATCTGTTAAAACTGTCTTGTAAATTAGGAGCTTAGTCTTTAATTGAAAGGTATTAGTTCCATGTGAAAAGTTTCATTTTTGGTGGATTAGTAATAGATATATTAAATATTATTGATAACTACCGAGCGTTCATATAAAAAAAAAGTACTTGTATGAAGTCATATTATGCTTTATAATTGATCCTTGGTGCTTGTGGTGAGTGCATGAGAGTTTGGTGTGATGAAGTTTAAATCATGGAAATAATGAATGGTGTGATTAGGGTTTGAGAAAATGATATTGTTTCAAGAATTTTGTTTATACTACAGTTAGGATTGGTATGGTGGTGGTCGTATTATAAAGTCATGGGGTGGTAAGTTATGTGTAATGGAGAGTTTATATGACAAGGTTGGGCGTTGGAGTCGTGGGTTGATTTGATTGGAGTTAAGGTTGGCAATTCAAGAGAGAATAAATCGGGTTTTTTGAATAGTTTTGATGGATCACGTTTAAACATACACCATTAATTGTGTAGTTGGTTTTTAATCGAAATCTTTGGTTTGGGTGTTCCTTCATGAGTTGGCTTTAATATGAAATTTACGGTTCGAGTGTTTGAGGTGTACAGCTCGAGTTATATTGTTAAATAGGAATGTGTCGAAAGCTGGATCTATCTGTTGTATGATATTTTTGGACCCTTTTGAGTGTGTTTTAGGCTTTGTAGTCAACGTAAAAGTTGTAGTAGAATCTCTGAGGTTTTTCTAGAAAGTTAAGATTCAAGTTCATAGGAGGTCGAGTTATGACCATTACAACAGAGACATAGTACTTAAATAACTGGTTTTATTGTATACAAATACTTCTTTTTCGATTATGTGTTTATTAAGGGTGAATTTGGGAACCCATAAATATCCTAGGGTTTGGGTAAGATAGAAGGTTGCATATACTAATTTCAAAGGGTGCGTTTTAATTATAGAAATTATTCTATTTTAGGCCCAAGCTGTTTCTCGTCGTTAGTGAGCTCAAATGTGTTCGTTATTTGAAGTGAAGCGAAGATATTCAGGTAATGTCTATGCCCTAATCCCCTTTGGATGCTCTTTATTGGTTTTATTGATTTTTATATTGGTTTTGGAACTTGAATCCTAATGGGGACTTTATCTGCAACTGGACTGTCTATTTTGTTTTAAAAGGTAATGTTCTTTGATTCATAAAGTATGGACAGTCCTTTGGTTTTTGTGTTGAAAGTGTGTTGGTTTGAAATTGTGGTTTGGAAGTGTTGGTTTTGGAAATGTTGGATTTGGAAATGTTGGTTGATACTGGAATGAACTGGACATGTAAACCTAACTAAATTAAAGGATATGAGTATAATGCGGGTTCGGGCAGTCTCCCCAAGATCAGGGTGTTACCTGTGAGGGAGACTGTCAAGAGACTAGGTTACGCCTGGTAGATCGTTTTGTGTAGTGCGATGGCCATCCGGATTGAGTATTGTTTGTGGACTTTGGAGAATGAGAATGATGTGGGAAGTTGTTGGAAAGAAATATGTATGATTTGGCGAGTCATTTGACTCCAAGGGGCAATACGGAAGCCCCGCCCACTTTAAAATATGGAAATAGGTAAGGTTGACTCATAAAAGATATTTTGAAATGTTTGACTTGTTTCCCCTTCCCTTAAAATATGTTGAAATGAATTGTATAATGTTTTGATTGTTAGGGGTAGACATTATTGAGGTTTCCCCCTCATGTGTTTAAATGTTTTGTTTTCAGGTGAAGAGTACGAGAACTAGAAGTGAGGACATTAGTCATGAAGTTAGAAGTTTTGAGAATATAGCTTTGTTCGTGTTTTAGAATTGGAGTCAGTAAATGTTTAGTATGTGTTGTCTCTAAAATTAGAGTTTCTTCCGTTTGTAAATTGAAGTAGATAATGATTAGTTGTAAGTTCATCTTTCTTGCCTTGTATTCCTTCGGGTATACGGCGGTAACGCCCAAATAAAAAGAAAAGAAAAAAAATAAAAACGAGTCTTCCGCTGTTAACGTTAGTTTGACTTTGACGTTTTTCATTATTGAATTTCCGGGCGTTACACATTTCCTCATCCCCGTTTGCAACCCGAAAAGCCTCCGAAGCTCATTTCCTTTCCTTGACCGACCTTAGTTTTGTTTCTTGCGTTGTGACCCCCTTCAAACCTATTTCCTTACCTTAGTGATCTCAACCTGACCTCGAACCTAGATTCTATGACCAAGGCCCCTCGCTCCCTGAGAAGAACGATAAAAACCGGTCCTAACAAAACCACTGTTACAGTCGACTGGTCTAATTTAGAGAGCATATGGACTTAAGCAGCCCCCAGTGTTGTGTTCTGGAGCAAGGATGTGGCACTTCCTTGCATCTTCTTCTTTTCTTTTTTTTTTTTTTTTAATTTTCAGATATGCGGGTATGCATGCAACTAGTCTACTAAACTTTTGCACAAACAATGCAATTTTGTTTTGTTTTTGACACAAGTATTCATGCACTCGTGCATTTATGCACGACTATCGACTTTATGTACGACAAATTGACTCGATACATGACAAACTGACTCGACACACAATAGACTGGCTTGATACATGACAGACTGACTCAATGCATGACAGACTGACTCAATGCATGACAGACTGACTTGATGCATGACAGACTGACTCGATATATGACAGACTGACTTGATGCATGACAATTGACTCAATGCACGACCACTGACTCAATGAAGCCCTGACACGACTTATAGATGCAACGCGAACCTATTATGCTTAGACATGATACACAAATGATGCCTTTATGCATCTACACATACAATTCTACATGTAGGTAACCCCCCGACTCCATATTTAGACAAAGATTTTCTTGGACAATGATTTTCTAAGACAATGATTTCCTAAGACAATGACTCCCTAAGACAATGTTTTCTAAGGATCAAGGCCACTCGTGGGGAGTTTCAAGAAAATTCAGGATGAGTACCGTTTCGATCCATGGAATAGGGAACAATGATGGAGACAAAAGGCCTGAAGGATGCGTTTTTGAATGATCATGTAGATGACCTTGATTGCTTGCAAATGTATGCTAATGTATGGCAAGTCCCCGGTTTGGCGTAGACTCTTGATGACACTGTCCTGCTTTGGAGAGCACCTTGGAGACTTACAAGCCCCCAGTTTCGATGTGGATTGACGAGATGATGCATGGGGACCATAGAATAGGAGGAGGCATAGCCCTTGGTAGTGAGTCTCAATCTCTCCTTTTGCCTAACCTGCCCAAAGGGTTTTCAAGTTAGCCCCTCTTTATTTCTTTCTTTTTTCATTCTTTTTTTTTTCTCTTTTTTTTATGAGACCACTATTAGGACGTCTATGAGAATGAAGACGCATGACCTTGTAGGATAGGGAGTAAGTGTCCCTCTTTGAAGTTATCTCCGATAAATGTCTTGAACGATGTCACAAAGGTAGCGCGAGCCCCCAGTTTACAGTAGCTTATTTCTGAGTCTGTTCATGATCATGTGGTTGCCAGTTAGCCATTGATCTGATGTGAATGGCTTTCGCTCTTGCTGAGATGTAAGCCACACAGAGCCTCTTACTTGCTGTAAAAAAAATTTCTAGTCTAAAATAAATAAAGACAGGAAACTAAGAAACAAATTAATTTGTATTAATATTTAAATGTATGCGAGTACAATCTCTGTATTAAATACAATAAAATAGTCCTCTGATTCGATCTCCTGAAGAGCTCTATAGTAGTTCTTGAGCTTAAGGTCTTGAGCGTTGATCTCCTTAATGCTTGGTAGCTGGAGGCTGCTCGAGGGTTGACCGTTTGCAGGTTGACTGTTGGTTACAGTTCTTCAAGTTATTGGATGCGAGGGCTTGAGTGTTTGGTCTCGATCGACGAACCTAGATGAAGAAGATGACTGCAATCTTTGATGTGAAGAGCAGAAGTTGTTGAACTAGCAGGCATTGGTCCTTGGCACTTGACAGTTGGAGGTCGCTTGTAGTTCGATCTTCTGAAGGCTTCGCAGATCTTGTCGAAGAACTCTGAAGCAGTTCTTGATCTTGACGTGATAGAGGCTTGGAGACTCGATCTTGAGCTTTTGTAGACTTTGATCCTTGGCGCTTGGTAGCTAGAGACTGCTGACAGTTTGATCTTCTGAAGCCTCTGGAGTGCAGAATGCCAAATGTCGCCTAGGGTATACTGTAGTGTGTTGAAAATGAAGGAGATAACCTCTATTTATAAGCTTTGGAGGCCTAGGGTTGCCTAGGGTTTGAGTTGTATTGGGCTTGGACCCAATCTAATTAATTATCCCTTTATTTAAAATAAAAAAATAATTAATATTTTCTGCATCATAATTGACACGTGTCACGACGTTATTGGTCATGATACATTTCCATTTAAAATTTAATTAAATGGACCGCCATAATTAATTTAACACGTGGCGGATAAATAAATTTAATTTATTTTCACGTGTCATTTACTGATTTATCGACAAATGTTTGCTTCCTACAGATGCCCCCTTCGAGAGTCAGCCGCGAACACGAATTTTGGGTGTTTTAAGCGGTTGAGTCTCGAATATTTAAGGACACTAATTTTTTATCACAATTTTTCAGTTTGGATAAAATTTCATAAGAAATTTAATCGGATAAAATTTTTGGCAATTGGAGTTGGAGTTGGAGAAGGGGACGGAGATGGAGTTGGAGTTGGAGTTGGGGTTGGAGTTGGACACTTGACTGAGAATTCTAGTATTATCATGGAACGTGGCCAATTAGATACTATATAACCGCACCATCCTCGCCTCTTCCATTCATTTGTTGTTCGTCGTCTTCTCAATGAATCTGCAAACTCACAGATTTTATAGTATCTTCTTTTACTTTCTTTTTTTCTTCCTTTTTTTAAAAAATTTTTTTTCATATAATTTGACCTTTTCTTTTTCTTGTTCAATTTTTTTTGTCATCTTTTCAGTACAGGAAGCTGAGATTAATTATCATCGTGTGCTTGAAGTTGTCCTTCGTCATCGTCATAGTCTCGCTTACTCCTCCGCATGCTGACGTAGAATAGTCCTAGACTATTCTCTTCTGGGCTGTCTGGGTCGACAGTGTCGCCATCTCGCTTCCTTGGGCTATTCCTCAGTGTACTGACGTAGAGTAGTCCTAAACTACTCTCTTCAAGACTGTTTGGGTCGACAGTGTCGCAATCTCTGCTATCGTGGACTACTCCTCAATGTACTGATGTAGAGTAGTCCTAGACTACTGTAGAGTAGTCCTAGACTACTGTAGAGTAGTCCTAGACTACTCTCTTCAGGACTGTCTAGGTCGACAGTATCGCCATCTCTGCTTTCTTAGACTACTCCTCAGCGTACTGACGTAGAGTAGTCCTAGACTATTCTCTTCAGGATTGTCTATGTCGAAAGTGTTATCGCCTTGGCTTCAAGTGGAATACTCCCCAGCTTACTAGCGTAGAGTTGTCCTAAACAACTCTCTCAAAAACGACAGTACAGTCTGGGTCGACGGAGACATGGTTTCATCGCAACTAGACTACTCCTCAGTGACGTTCTGATGTATTAGACATCTTGAAATGTCTCTTTTCAGAACTGACCTGGGTCGACAGAGTCGTCATTGTGTTTACTCCTCGGGGACGTTCTAATGTATTAGACATCTTTGAGGTGTCTCTTTTCAGAACTGACCTGGGTCGACAGAGCCGCCATCGTGTTTACTCCTCAGGGACGTTCTGATGTATTAGACATCTTTAAGGTGTCTCTTTTCAGAACTGACCTGGGTCGACAGAGCCGCCATCGTGTTTACTCCTCAGGGACATTAAGGTGTCTCTTTTCAGAGCTGGCCCAGGTCGACAGAGTCAACGCCTCGCCGCAAGTGGAATATTCCTCAGTTTACTGACATAAAGTTGTCATAGGCAACTCTATCAAAAATGTCAGTACAGTCTGGGTCGACGAAGTCAGCGTCTCGTCGCAGGTTTAATACTCCTCAGTTTACTGACGTAGAGTTGTCATAGACAATTCTTTAAAAAATGCCAGTGCAGTCTGAGTCGACGAACTCTTCACTTTACCTTGTCTTATGTTGGCTACTCCCTGGTTTACTGACATAGAGTTGTCCTAGACAACTCTCTCAGAAACGTCAGTACAGTCTGGGTCGACGAAGTCATCACTTCACCTCAACTCACGTGGAACTCCTCCTGAAATTTCTGTCGTCTACGTGTTATGAAGACCGGACTTGATTTCTCTGTCGAGCCATGATGAGCTAGTCGAACTTTTTCTGCAGATCCACAATAAGCCACTTGATCTATTCTTGGCTACTCGGCTACAAGCGTCATCGATTGATAGAAAGGACACCGCTAGCTGGCTTGCCTCCAATATTGACCTGAATGAGAGTCAATGTCACCAGCTTGAAAGAGTCCACAAGTTAGGCAAAGGAGTGCGCCGCTTATTTGAAGGATGATGACATCGTCTTGGAGTGAAAGTCAGCCGACACGATTACGATGCCCCCCGCTGCATGCTTGAAGAAAGTTCTCAACCAGCCTGAGTATTCCATTGATGGTGTTGCCTTTAAGCAAACCACCGACATGAGGATCCTAACATGTCAAAATGCAACTTGAAAGCCCACAATTTTGATAACTTAGAAGTCTTTAATCTTGTTGACTTTGGAGTCTTGCATGTGTGACCTATGACTTTACTAACTTAAGAGTCTTGTATTGACTTGTGAGTCTTTGCTTGCCTTGACTTGGAAATTCTGCATTCCTATTAACTTGTGAGTTAGAAAATTTTATTGACGTATGAGTCATGCGCTTTGACTTGAGAGTCGAGAACTCATGAATCTTGTGTAGGAGTGACTTGGGAGTCTTTTCTTTGATGACCTACAAGTAATTAATTCTCTTCATCTTAGAATTTGATTTTAGTGTCTTGGTAGCCTTAAATTTGACTGACTTGGAAACCTTCAATTTTTTATGACTTGGAAGTCGGTGGATTTGATGACTGTTCGGTTGTAATTTTTGTGGTTTTAAGTAGGGTTGTCGGTCTCAGAGATGGTTGTCTGGATTGTTAGGTTCTATGGCTTGTGAATAGTTTCCCAATGCAATAAGCAATAAATCAAGTAAATTAAGCAATTAAAACTATTCTAATCATGCATCATATCTAGACTAATCATCAACCAAAAGCTATCAAAGCACATTCTAGAAAGCAATAAAGCATGAACTATGCAATTAGCACTCAAATCTATCAAATAACTTGAATAATAAAGCAAATGAAAACTAGAGATTATACCTTTGATGATCTAAACTTTGCTTGAAACCTTCTACTTGAGCTTCCTCCCGAACAAATCAGAAAGCGTGAATTGGATCACTAAGGATCCTCAAATTCCCACTTTAGAGTGGAATTTGTGACCCTTAATCCTCCTCCTCACTAAAAGTTGGATTTGGTGTTTTTGTGGCTAATTTAGAACAATCAACGCAAGAAAGACTAATGAAAGCATTAAAGAAGCAAGAGACAATGAATAAAACATGAAAATGGATTGATTGAAGTTGATTACAAAGTAGCTTGAAGAACAAACTAAGGAAAACCTAGGAGATAGAAAAGAGAATTCAACTTGAAAACATTAAAAGCTAATTAACAACAACTTAGAACTAGGTTAAAAGACCACTACTACTAAATTCGTAGCTGAGAGTATATATAATAAGCCCAATTTGTTACACAAAACGCATCACTTCAATCCCTAATTAAACGCAGAAAAAGCGGTGACTCGGTAGTCACCGACTCGGCGAGTCGGGCCCACTGGAAACGTCATTTTGGCCGGACTTCTTCAGCTGAACAGACAAGCGACTCGGGCGCGCCGTACGTATGACTCGGTCGAGTCGATGTTCTGGTCTCGCTCCTATACTTAGCCAAATTTCTTGAGTTTTGCTGGCAACCCTCAGAGGCTTGACTCGACCGAGTCAGGGGACGACTCGGGCGAGTCAGGGGACGACTCGGGCGAGTCAGCCTTCTGGCTTCCCTTCTCCTTGGCTCGATTGAAGTTGGCAAGTCTATTTCCTTCAAGGCCCTCAGATTGTTGCTTCTGCTTCCTCTCTTTGATGCATTTTGCTCCACTTTTAGCTCCATATTGGCTCAATCTCCCGATTTCCTATAAAACTAAAAAAACCTCATAACTAACATACTATAAGAGGTTAGAACAGGTAAAAACTCCCTAATAAAGAGAAGTATTTGGCTCAAAACGAGACCGAACACCACTCCCACACAAAGGTTTGCTCGTCCCGAGCAAACTAAAAACAAAGAAAAAGACTAGAAAAAGAAAACGAAAACCCTAACTCACTTTCGCAGGAATCGCGGATGCATTTAGCGTATGCACCAAGCCCTTTAAACCCCCCGCTAGCCCGGGTGGACGAGGTACGTCTCGTGAGGTTTTCTAGAAGCTTTACCCACAAAAGCCACATAGAAAGGAGAGAGGGAAAGTGAAAAACAAAACAAGTTTAAAAAGAAAGAAAACTGCTCATCTCAAGAATCGAGTTGTTTCAATTAAGAAAACGATGTTAAGCCTCCAAAAGGAACCGTTATGAGCATCTCACATACACCTAACTCGAACAATTGCCAATCTTAGGAATTTTCGATCCCTTACACCTCATGTAAAGCCAAATCCCTCTTGCATAAAAGTTTTAGATAGTTCTAACTTATTCCGATTGACCCCAAAGACTCACGCCTGAGCTTAAAACAAGCGAACAATAGAAAACAAACAAAGAGTTTCCCTCCCCCGCATTTGGTCGCCTTTGGCTTAGTGAGGGCCGCAGGTGATGCAAGGTAAGGCCCCTCACTTTATTAACACTTAAACTTTCTTTTTCTTCTTTTTGGGTTGGGTATTCCCAAAAAATTTTCTTTCTCTTTTTTTTTCACTTTCTAATGGTCGGTATTAGCCTTACTTTCGGGAATTGGACGGCCCAAATGGGGTTTACCCTCCCAACACAGTCTTTTCCATACACACCTCCGTTGAGAATTCAATATAGGAGGAGCTTAAGGGGTAATAGCGTCGTACCGCTAATACCGGGCCGTGTAGGTTGACTAAGTGTATGGTGGTTGATGTTGTAAAGCCGACACGCCCCACTTAATCAATTTATTTAACTTTGCTTCCTTTTCTTTCTTTTGCTTTTGGTTTTGACTCTGTTTTTGCTTTTTCTTTTTGGAAAACAAGCTCGGATATGAATTCCTAAAATCTCCTAGTTTCAACTAGAACATAAAAAGAAAGAAATGGGATCTCGCTAGACACTCAATGAAAGGAATCTACTTAAGGTAAGTCATGGCAATTGCTCAAGAAAGGGTCGAAAATGCTCAAACCGGTTTCTTTTAAAGAAGATTAAGATCGGCTTCCCAATTTTTACAACGAAATCCAAGAAACGAAGCAAAAACAAAACAAAAAACAAAAACTTTCGAGTTTTTCACTCCCTTTTTTCTCCTTTTCACACAAAAATTTTCAAAATTTTAGACACAAACTAAGCAAAACAAAAACAAAAGACTCAAAAGTTAAGTGATCCACCCATGATAAATGGAAGAATCACTCCCCAGTCCCACACAAAACTACACAATGTCCTCATTGTGAGAAGAAGGGTGTCACAAGTAAGGTAGAAGACCTAAAAACACACAATCAAATAACAAACAAAATGGTGGCGACTCGAGCCCACACGACTCCAACAACAATATTTATCCAACATTCACACTCAAGGGGTTCGCCACCCAAAAAGAAAAGCAAGCGTGCATCATGAATCAATTATATATTCACATAAAGAGAGGGTCGGATGAGATTACCTGAAGGTCTTCAAATAACGTCCATCCAATACGCGATCCATGAACATAGCACCATAGATTCAAGGTAGACAGCAAAAGCATTCTATGGTTGCAATGCTTACATGCGAGATCAAAAGTAAAATAAAACGATACAAGGTAGAAACTAAGGACTAACTACTGAAAGAAAACTCAAAATATTTACAATATTTACATGATCACTGACTAACCTCAACCCCGAATCTCATTATATGAGGCGGGAATTGAGGGTGAAATTTCTCGCCACTATCCCGGTCCTACGAATGAGATAACCCCTAATGCAAACCATACATTCTCCACCCTGCAACCCAAATGCATGATACTCAAGCTTACGATGATAACCAACCCAACCGACGAACTATGAAAAAAGCAGTGAAACGACACGCAGGAACCAACAATTCTCAAGAAAGGCAAAATCATACCGGGGAACCTTCCACCCTACCCCATCACACAAACACACCCCCCACGCATGCATCACAAGATAAAAATCAAATAATGCAATGCAAGAATTAAGTAGCGGGAGTGCGGAATGCTCACAATCACTGCTCATCGCCTCCCGGAGGTGGGTAAGGATAGTAGGGAAAGTAAGTTGGGTAGTATTGGTTGACGTAGTCGGGCGGTACCGGCGGATGATTAGCCACGGCATAGTGATAATACCCCCAATCTCTCCAGTATTGATTTTGCTGATGGAAGTATTCATCGTATCGCTGGAAATGGTCCTCGTGCCGCTGAAAGTACTTCTCATGCCTATTGAGCGTAGCTTGCTGGTTATGAAGGAGCTCTTGCTGGCTCTCTAGAAGGTTATGTTGCCTTTGAAGCAAAGTTCGCTGCTCCCTTAGGCCAACATTGAGATGCTCTAATTAGTAACAAAGGTACCCCATTGGGAGATCCCGTGAGCCACTTCCACTAGCTTCACCCTGGTTAGCCGGGTCCCCTTCCTCTTCCTCTTCTTCTTGATCCTCTTCTTTATCTTCTTTCTCGTCTTCTTCCGCCTCCTCTTGTACAAAAGGGTCATCAGGACCCCCAACCCGCCGAAAATTCCTGGAGTTCTCCCCGCAAGACCAGTTATGCTGGTTCCTTACATTCAAATACCGCGCGGCCCGTTCATGATCCAAAAGAATTGATGTTGCCGATTTATGGGAACCATGCTTGTAGATAGTCTTTGTGGGTGCCTCTAAATAATACCCATCTGTCGCAAGTGCACGCAATCGATCGGATCTGGGAAATAACGAGGTTTGAACTTCTCGAAATAAGCCCCAAACCTTTGCTTCTTCAAAAAGTAGCATACGACATGCCCCATACCAATTGTTGTCGTCAAGTTCTTCGAGGTGATCTCCTTCCAACAGTGCAGAATGCATGACCCAGTATTTACCATTCTCCCTTGGAGAGTGTTGAGCATGATGAAAAGCTCATCTCTCCTGACATTAGCTCGTCCATCATCCCTTCCAAATACCAAACTCGAAACCACTCGATCAAAAATCCGCACCGCTAAGTTGCAAAGGTCCCGGGCTTTCGAGTTCTTGTGACAGTATAGAAGGGTGTCCTGAGTATGCGAGGGTTGATGCTTCCTCCTCCAACAGGTCAAGCTCTTCATAGCGATTTGGTCATCAAAATGAACTGACTCCCCATAAAACAGTCCATCCTCTTGTAAACCTAACGCCCGATAAAGCTCTTGCACCGTGCAAGTTCTTTCTTTGTTATCCAGCTTATATCGAAACTTGGCGCTCAGTTTTCCATCATCCTCTACTATCAACGAACTTAAAAACTCGAGGATGGGTTGATCAGAGATTGACTCGTCGATTTTGATGAACGTGCGCCACCCCAAGACTTGAATGATGTAATCGAAACTAGGCCCACAATAAACTTTGTTTACGGTTGACTCATCATATATGTCGGGAGCACAGATCTTCCGACGTTGATATAGCTCATACTTTTCTTTATGATGGGCATCCCTAAATGTGATTCTCACCGCTGCAACTTGAAGCGGTGTGGGTGGTTGTGCTTTGTAACGATCCTTGTCCACGGCCGAAGAGGATTCGGGTGGAGGTGAAGGAGATCGTTCCTCCTCATTGCGTGCACGCTTAGATCGAACCATGTTCGTGACTTGGTGTGACACAAAGCAACTCAAATACACCCAATTTCACCAAAAACAATTCACAACCCTAACTTCCAATTGAAATGCACAAGCAACACCCAACTTTAGTTCTAAAATTGAACTTGAAGCACCAAAGATGAAGTTTTACCTCTCAAATGAGCACAAGGAACAAGGATTGTTGAGTGGGAGGTCCAAATCTAGCAAAAAGCTCCAATTGAACCCCAAACACTTGAACACCTTGAGCAAGAGTGAATCTTGAGGCACTTGAGGTTGTTTCCAACCCAACAAATCACACCAACAAGGAGCAAGTACTTCTTCTTCCTTTGAATCTTGAATTGCTCAAACTCCCAACAAAAATCAAGAAGAATGTTGCACCAAAGAGACACAAATCGATGCAAAGTTCTTGAGGAACATGCACAACACAGAAAATTGCACAATTAGGGCACAAATTTTTGAAAATCTAAGAGAAATTGAAGAGATTAGAGAAGATTTGGAGTTAGGGGAAGGTTCTAGGGTTTGAGGGAGGTAAGAGAGAGATAAGAGAGAGAAAGAATATGAGTTATTATGAAGAAAAAATGAGAGCAACATCACTTAAAATCTCATCAGATCTGCAGCACTGCTGACGACTCGGTCGCACCGACCAAGTGACTCGCCCGAGTCAGTTCTGTGTTTGCACTAACTTTCTCCTAACCGAGAGGCGACTCGGTCGAGTCGTCGGGATGGCTCACCCGAGTCATCCGTCTGTTCTTGACTTTTTCTCCCAAAATTTTATCAACTACTGTCAGCTTAGAGGTGTGACTCGGTCGCGCCGTCCCCTGACTCGCCCGAGTCAGTTCTCTGATGCATTTTCCTTGGCTAATTTCTCACTTATTTCCATGAAGCACAGTCAGCTGACTCGGTCGAGTCAGCCATTGATTTGGTCGAGTCATGTTCCTGCCCAAAAATGAAAAAGTCAGTTTTTTTTGTAGAAACTAAGTATAAAATTCTCATTTTCGCTAAAACTTTTCAACTCTCAACACTCTAAAACCTCCCCGGGCACCTTAAGCCAAAACCTTGTACAAAATCTAATTAAAATTAACATAACTAAAACTACGCAAAATCTGAAACCAAAAACGCACAAAACCTAAACAAAAGCTACCCAAAACTTTGTACAAGGAAAGAAAAGAAAGCCGGCATGCATGCCTCCCCACTCCCACAAAAAAAGGTCACACTATGTCCACATTGTGACTAAAAAGAGAGGGAAACAAGCACCCTAAAATAAGAAACATCAAGAAATCTCACAAAAAAATGGAAAAAAAAAAAAGAAATTTCTCATTAACAACTTAAACAATAAGGAAAGATGATACCTGAATGGATTATAATTGAATTATTGCATGACTTGTAAATGGAGATTGATTATACAAGCCACGAATGATGCCCATACGCACAATAAATTGATCCTTTCCTCTTGTTAGTGCATAACTAGGAGAAGTAAACAAAGAAGCAAGTCAAGAAAATAAACTAATTTACAATATATACAAGAATATTACCTCACCCTTTCTTCAATCAACGGATGGATCATGGAAGGTCACACACTCCACCACCACCTTCTCCGGAGACTCCAAGAAAAGCTTCAACCTGTGACCGTTTACTTTGCACATAGACTCGTTAGTTGGGTCCTTAATTTCAACCACTCCTGAAGGGAATACCTGAGTTACAATAAAGGGCCCAGTCCACCGAGATCTCAACTTTCCAGCAAACAAGTGTAACCGGGAATCATACAAGAGCACCTTTTGTCCCGGGAAGAAAGTCTTTCTATGAATGATCTTATCGTGTAAGATTTTAGACCTCTCCTTACTCAATCGCCCATTTTCATAGGCTTCCCTCCTTAATTCTTCTAGTTCGCACAAGGTAAACTTCCTAACATCCCCAGCCTCCGAAAGGTCAAGATTCAAGGCTTTCAAGGCCCACCACGCTCTATGTTCAAGTTCAACTGGTAAATGGCATGGCTTTCCAAAAACTACTCTGTACGAAGACATTCCTATGGGTGTCTTGTAGGTCGTCCTATAAGCCAATAAAGCATCGGTTAATTTGACAGACCAGTCTTTTCTATTCTTAGACACCGTCTTCTCAAGAATTTGCTTAATCTGCTTATTGGACACCTCAGCCTGACCATTTGATTGGGGATGATAAGCGGTGGTCAATCTATGCTCCACAGAATACTTCCTAAGCAAAGCTGCAAAAGATCGATTGTTGAAATGGGTTCCTTGGTCACTAATTATCGCTCGAGGCACTCCAAACCTAGAGCAGATATTTTCTCGAAGGAATTTAGTTACTACCTTTGCATCATTTCTCTTTGACGGAATGGCCTCTATCCATTTAGACACATAGTCTACTGCTAGAAGGATATACTCATTCCCAAAGGAGGTCGGGAATGGACCCATAAAATCTATACCCCACACATCGAAGACATCTACAAAGATTTCAGGTTGCAGAGGCATCATATCCCTCCTATATATCCTTCATAGGCTTTGACATCTAGCACACCGCCTAGCGTAGTCATGGGCATCTCTAAAAATGGTCGGCCAATAGAGATCACATTGCAAGACTTTGTATGCCGATTTCTTCCTAGAAAAATGCCCCCACATGGTTGGTCATGGAAAAATGATAAAACATCCAAGATAGACTCATCGGGTATGCATCTTCTAAGGATTTGGTCGGGACAATACTTAAATAGATAAGGGTCATCCCACACGAAGTTTTTCACTATATGTAGGAACCTATCTCTATCGTGTTTATTCCAGTCCCCCGGCATTTCCCCAATCATCTTAAAGTTAACTATGTCAGCAAATCATGGCTCTATTCCTATGTTAAGAATACATTCATCAGGAAAACTAGCATCAATAGGAGTTTCTTTCTCATTTTCAAGTACTATTCTAGAGAGATGGTCTGCTACTAGATTTTCAGCCCCTTTTCTATCCCTAATTTCACAATCGAATTCCTGGAGAAATAACACCCACCTAACAAGTCTCGGTTTTGATTCTTTCTTTTCCATAAGGTATCGAATAGCTGAGTGATCTGTATAAACAACGACCTTAGCACCAAGCAAGTAGAGTCGAAACTTTTCAAACGCATACACTACAGCTAAGAACTCCTTTTCAATCACAGTGTAATTGAGTTGGGCCTCATTGAGTGTGTGACTAGCATAGTGAATCACTACCGGTTTCTTATTAATGCGTTGACCAAGCACAACACCAATCGCGAAATCAGATGCGTCACACATCAACTCAAATGGCTCTCCCAAGATGGGAGGCTTGAGAATAGGAGGTCATATTAAGGCATCTTTAAGTGTATTAAAGGCCTTCAAGCATTCATCAGAAAAGTCAAAAGTCACCTCCTTGGCCAATAAAGCAGAAAGAGGTTTGGCAATTTTGCTAAAATCTCTAATAAATCGACGATAGAATCCAGCATGTCCTAGGAAAGACCTAACCTCCTTCACACAAGTTTGGGGGGTCAAGTTTCTAACTAGGTCAATTTTAGCTTTATCCACCTCGATTCCATCCCTCGAAATCACGTGGCCTAAGACTATACCCCTCTGTACCATGAAATGACACTTTTCCCAGTTGAGAGTCAAATTTTTATCTTTACAACGACTCAAGACTCGATTCAAATTATTCAAACAAGCATCAAAAGTAGTGCCAAATACAGAAAAATCATCCATGAAGATCTCGACACAATCATCAACAAGGTTAGAGAAAATAGACACCATGCACCGCTGAAAAGTGGCGGGGGCGTTACAAAGTCCGAAGGGCATCCTACGGAAAGCGAACGTCCCAAATGGACAGGTAAACGTAGTTTTCTCCTGATCACAAGGAGCTATCGAAATCTGAGTGTACCCCGAATACCCATATAGAAAACAGTAATAATCATGTCCCGCCAACTTCTCTAGCATCTGATCCATGAAGGGTAATGGAAAATGGTCTTTTCTCGTGGCCTTGTTAAGTTTTCTATAGTCAATACACACTCTCCATCCCAAAGGGATACGGGTCGACACTAAGTCACCCCTCTTGTTCTCCACAACAGTCAGACCCGTCTTTTTAGCGACCACATGTATTGGACTAACCTACTTACTGTCAGAAATAGGATATATAATCTCATTATCTAGCCACTTCAAAATTTCTTTCTTGACCACCTCTTTCATTTGTTGATTGAATCTCCTTAAAGGATCCTTATGTGCTACGTTATCGTCTTCCAAGAATATCCTATGCTATATGATAGATGGAATAATTCCCCTAATGTCTCCAAGCGTCCATCCCAAAGCTCCCTTATTCACCCCAAGAACCTCAATCAGCTTAGTCTCTTGATCCTCACCTAGGTTAGAAGCAATGATAATCAGGTAGGTTTCACTAGGGCCAAGGAACACATACTTCAATACAGATGGAAGAGGTTTAGGTTCAAGAGTTTTAGAAGATGGTGGCTCAAGCTCTGCTGCTTCAGGCACATTTTGGGAGGCAAACAATGATTCATACAACAATTCACCATTGAAAACATCAGAATCACATAATGAAGTCACACAATCTGGGTCAAATCCTAACACAACAAGCTCATCCACACTAGAAACATCAGCAAAGTCAGAATGATCACTATCCCCAAAATCACTCACCCAATTCAAGGCATGACACTCTCGCTCATCAAAGCCTAATGGAGACTTCTGCAAATCAAATATGTTCAGTTCCATGGTCAAGTTCCCAAAGGTCAATTTCATTCTCCCGTGCTTACAATTAATCCAAGCGTTGGACGTGGCGAGGAAGGGTCTACCTAAAATGACAGGTATCTCGTCACGGGTGCTATGAACCCTAGCTGTCTCTAACACGACAAAGTCTACGGGAAATACAAAGGTTCCAACTTAGATCAGCACATCCTCAACTACCCCTTTAGGTACCCTCGTAAACCGGTTGGCTAATTGAAGAACCATTCTAGTAGGTTTAAGCTCACCCTAGCCTAAACTCCCATAAACATGTAAGGGTAACAGGTTGACACTCGCCCCTAGGTCAAGTAAGGCTCAATCGATTTGGGTATCACCGATGGTGATAGAAATGGTCGGGCATCCTGGGTCCTTATACTTCACCGGAACTTGACTAGACAAGATTGAACTCACATTAGAAGCTAAGAAGGCTTTTTTAGGGACTTGGGTTGCTCTCTTGGTAGTGCACAACTCCTTAAGAAACCTAGCATAGGACGGGAACTGGATAGCATCTAACGAAGGGATATTGACCTTAACCTGAGAGAATGTTTCTCTAATCTTTTCTAGGTACTTTTGATCCTTATTCCCCCTTAACCTTTGAGGAAAAGGTTGGGGAGGTATGTATGCCACAAGTGGTAAAGGACTAGACACAGGAAGTACTCTAAGTAAAGTCTTGACGCTCTGAGGCTCAACTAAGTTAGTTGGCCTCTCCTCTTCGTATGGCTCATCCTCAACTGATACTAGCTCATAGCTAGGTCCAACCCTCACAGGTTGTTTTCTAGGCAAAAGTCCGAAGGTGATTCCTGAACCCTATTATCTACTTCCCTCCCGGACCTAAGAGTAATTACCGCATTCAGGCCTCTAACCTGGTTCGGGTCACAAGAGGCCGAACTAGAGGCTTGCCCATTGGGGTTTGCCTCCGGTTGTCCAGAGAATGTACCCCTATCCCTGTTAGACATCATTAGTTGAGCGACACTCTCATTCAATTGTTTCATCATTTTTGCCATATTGCTCATGGAATCTTGAACCACTTTCAAACCAGACTCTAACTCCTTATACTTTCTATCCCCCTTGTCCTCACTTTGGTAACCCGGTGGAGGTCGGGTATGTGCAACTTGAGGATGAATGGTCTGCCCTCGAGGCGCTTGATAAGCCGCCTGAGGGGGTGGTCTAGGCTGGACCTGAGGTTCATGAAGAGGAGGTGGGTTTCCTTGGAAACCTCTTCCCTGGTGCGTTGGTGGCCTCAAGACATTCTGATTGTCCGGCCCATAAGACAAGTAAGGGTGTTTTTGCACCCCGGGAAATTGGTAGGGCCGGTACTGATTGAACATAGCATTAACATTTTCCACATTGGAAGACACATGTTGCATATACAAAGGACAGTTAGCATATACATAGTCTGGTCCCGGACACTAAGCACAAATCAAAGGAGATTGAGGGGTCGGAGAAATGCGTCGCTTTAAAGAATTCACCTGTGCACAAGGCTGAGTCTTAGAAGATGCAAGTTGCTGTTGGGCTAAGGTTTTTATCATGTTTTCCAAGGCAGCAAACCTAGCCTCATACCCCGTACTCTCACTCACGACGTGAACTACCCCTTTTGCATTGTACAAATGCGCTCCTATGGACTCATCCCGAGTGTTCCCCCATTGCATAACTCGCTCGGACATGCTTTCTAAGAAGTCCCACGCTTCTTCCGCCGTCTTATCCATAAATCCCCCTAAACACATGGGCTCTAAAGTCACCCGGGTCTCTTGATCTACCCCCTCATAGACTATTTGGCACAATCTCACAAGGTCAAAACCATGATGAGGGAATTGGGATAACAAATTTTTGAATCTCTCAAAAGCTTTCCAATAAGGCTCCCCTTTATCTTGCCTAAACTTCAAAATTGAATTTCTCAACTGAACCGCTAAAGAGTTGGGGAAGTACCTTTTCATAAACACTTTTAAAAAGCTATCCCAAGAGTTTATTGACCCCGACTTAATGCTATACATCCATCGTTTGGCGGAATCACGCAAGGCGAAGGGCAAGTACTTCAGCAAGACATAATCTAATGGCACACCTGGGGGTGTGACCATACTAAGGTATTCCTTGTACTCTGCCGTCCATATCAATGCTAACCCCGTACCAGTAAACAGAGGCAGATTTTGAGCGTGGTACTGCCTAGGGTCGAAGGTAACCCCTAGAGGTATGATTGGTAATACGAAACAGGATGGAGGCGGGTCGTATGAAGGGTAGAGCTGGTCGCTCAAAGTCACCCTTGATAAATAAAGCAGCTTGATAAATAGCATGATGAACTAAAAAGTCTCCAGGTTAAAGGAACCCACCGGAACCGTAGCGAAAGCGGATCTTTTTCGTTTCATCGATTTTGTCTTTTCTGATGCATAAATGGAAATATTATCTTATAAATTTTTGGCAATCCCGTGATCAGCTTTAAGTCGAGCTATTGAATCCATTTTAATCTTGAATTAAAATTAAGAATCATTTCATAATTATCCATGACTGTTTATGTCTCTAGCTCTGGCAACTTTACGTAAGGCAGAGTTTGGTTTTTTGGGGGCTTTCTTATTTTTTACTTTTTTTTTTGAACTTCCGAGATTCCTCCGGAAACATTTTTCAAATACAAAAGTTCCGTATTTCCCCCCCCCCCCCGTAACTCTTCCTCAGCCAGGCTTGGGAAGAGGCGAGTCAACTAAAGGCACCTCTAATCTAACCAGTCTATTGGTCTCGGGAATGCGAACCCATCCTAAAGGTCGACGCACCTTCTCTCTTTTTGGTTTTTCTATTTTTCAATTTTTAGTGGTTTTAACTTAACTTTAATCTATCAAAGCAAATAACTATTTACACTATGCACAAACAAACCAATAACCTAATTTCCCAAATAACGCCATCCCCGGCAACGGCGCCATTGTTCGGTTGTAATTTTTGTGATTTTAAGTAGGGTTATCGGTCTCAGGGATGGGTGTCTGGATTGTTAGGTTCTATGGCTTGTTAATAGTTTCCCAATGCAATAAGCAATAAATCAAGTAAATTAAGCAATTAAAACTATTCTAATCATGCATCATATCGAGACTAATCATCAACCAAAAGCAATCAAAGCACATTCTAGAAAGCAATAAAGCATGAACTATGCAATTAACACTAAAATCTATCAAATAACTTGAATAATAAAGCAAATGAAAACTAGAGATTATACCTTTGATGATCTAAACTTTGCTTGAATCCTTCTACTTGAGCTTCCTCCCGAACAAATAAGAAAGCGTGAATTGGATTACTAAGGATCCTCAAATTCCCACTTTAGAGTGGAATTTGTGACCCTTAATCCTCCTCCTCACTAAAAGTTGGATTTGGTGTTTTTGTAGCTAATCTAGAACAATCAAAGCAAGAAAGACTAATGAAAGCATTAAAGAAGCAAGAGACAATGAATAAAACCTGAAAATGGATTGATTGAAGTTGATTACAAAGTAGCTTGAAGAACAAACTAAGGAAAACCTAGGAGAGAGAAAAGAGAATTCAACTTGAAAACATTAAAAGCTAATTAACATCAACTTAGAACTAGGTTAAAATACCACTACTACTAAATTCGCAGCTGAGAATATATATAATAAGCCCAATTTATTACACAAAACGCATCACTTCAATCCCCAATTAAACGCAGAAAAACAGGGTGACTCGGGCGAGTCAGGCTTCTGGCCCACTGAAAATGTCATTTTGGCGGACTTCTTCAGCTGAACAGACAAGCGACTCGGGCGCGCCGTACGTATAACTCGGTCGAGTCGATGTTCTGGTCTCGCTTCTATACTTGGCCAAATTTCTTGAGTTTTGTTGGCAACCCTCAGAGGCTTGACTCGACCGAGTCAGGGGCCTTCTGGCTTCCCTTCTCCTTGGCTCGATTGAAGTTAGCAAGTCTATTTCCTTCAAGGCCCTCAGATGGTTGCTTCTGCTTCCTCTCTTTGATGCATTTTACTCCACTTTTAGCTCTATATTGGCTCAATCTCCCGATTTCCTATAAAACTAAAAAAACCTCATAATTAACTGTAGGACCCCGGAAAAAGGCGGAACCTTTTCCCGTGATGCGCTACTTAAGTGATCGGGAGCCGACTAATGTTGCCTAATCCTTAAATAAGGATATTTTTATTTTGTGAAATTCGTTTTCGGGGTGATGAAACTTTATTTATTTACAAACTCGTTTTTATTATTTAAATTATCCGAAAATTACACGAAATAATCTAATAATAATTCAATTCCAATCCATTTAATAAAACCAGGCCTAAGAAGCGAGCGGGCCACCAGAAGTCGTCAAAACCCGCCTAGGTTTTGACGAGCACTGGGCTGGTCCTATCACTTCCAGGCCTAGGTTTTACCAATTTCTATGTCCTTTTTTCCTAGCCTTGGACGTGAACTAAACTATTATTTTTAAATTATTTTATGCAGTAAATCGAGTATTTCAAATAATTAAACGAAATTGTAAATTGTAAAAGAGACGCCAGTCGATTTAAGGAAATCGACAAAGCATAAAAAAAGAAAGACTCCGGTCTACGAACCCGATTTCTAGATTCGGGGGTAAGGTTACAAATTCGAGAGTTATAAGAACTCTTGAATCCGTCTATTATAAAAAAAGACTCTACTAAAATCAACATTGAAAAGAAAGAGAGCGGGGAGAAGTTTGATTAATTTCGCGGAATTTATTATTCAAATCATGCAATATAAAACAAATGCGGTTTTATTTTACAAAATGTACAAGCACGGTATTAAATAAAGAATTACATGATTAGACATAATACGGTAAATAAAGAAATCGAACCTTGCTTAGGATGTAGCGATGATGACCTTGACCCCTTGAGTTGCCCCCCTCTTGACTTGAATCTTAGATGAGATGAAGTGAATGGCTAAAAAAAAAAGTAGTATATGGATGTTTGTATGGTAGTGATGAATGTGATTATGAGAGGATTAGGTGTGGATGTGGATGTGGATGATGAGATTTTGGGAGAATGGAGGTATAATATAATGGAAATGAGAGTAATAGAATGTGAGTATAATGATGGTGATTTTTGTGAGAGTTGTTGATTGGAATTGTTGATAGTGGTTGATGAGATGAAGGTGTAATGGAGGGGGTATTTATAGGTGAGGGAGTGTGGGTTTTGGAGGGAAATGGTGGGGGACATACCCCAAAGATCAAGCCATCTCGGATCAAAACCCAGGCGGGTTTCATGGGGTCAATGGCAAAGTCAAGGCACGTGGCTTTAATCAAGGGATTGCATGGAACCAAAAGAAAGTGGCGCCAGAATATTAAAACCCAGGCGGGTTTTGATTCTCCTTCGCACGGATCGCTGACGTGGCTGCTCGAAACGACGCATCTGGCTGATCTCAAAACCCTGGCGGGTTTTGAGAATTTCTAGGCCAAGGCGCGCGACTGGGCCTGTTTCTGCATGGGCCTGTTCAATAAAATTTAAAACCCCAGTGGGTTTTAACAATTATTTGCAACTTATTTATTTTCCTTGGGCTCGGCTGTTGCTCTTTTGGTCCCAATGACCCGTTTATTACTTGGCACGTCTAACTTCCATATTTTCAAGGGGTCGGGATTATACCGGTACAAATTCCGGTGTCTACAGAGAGCCCCCACTTTGATCGAGTCCGAATAGGACGAAGGTCAAAGTAGTCTGAGGATATGACTTTGGATTGCAAAGCTTGGGGTGATGCTTGGAAGCTGAGTCCTGCATCGCAGTTGCGAGCGGCATGCGCCTCTTTTGAGATGATCTCGTGCAAGCATGATGCTCTATTTGACTGTCGATGATTCGATGTTGATCTCGGGCGAGAATGACGCCTTACTTGCTATCGAACACGATGCCGATAGTTGATGGAATTTTCTAGTCTTTCCCAGTGTCGGTCCCAGTCTTTCCCGGTGTCGATTCCAGTCTTTCCCGGTGTCGCTTCATATTGGTTCTAGTCTTTCTCGGTGTCGGTTCCAGTCTTTCCCGGTGTCTGTTCCAATCTTTCCCGGTGTCGGTTCCAGTGTTTCCTGGTGTCGCTTCCAGTCTTTCCCGGTGTCGCTTCCAGTCTTTGCCGGTGTCGATTCCAATCTTTCCCGGTGTCAGTTCCAGTCTTTCCCGGTGTCGGTTCTAGTCTTTCCCGGTGTCGGTTCCAGTCTTTCCCGGTGTCAATTCCAGTCTTTCCTGGTGTCGGTTCCAGTCTTTCCTAGTGTCGGTTCCAGTCTTTCCCGGTGTTGGTTCAAGTCTTTCCCGGTGTCCATTCCAGCCTTTCCCGGTGTCGGTTCAAGTCTTTCCCGGTGTCGGTTCCAGTCTTTTCCGATGTCGGTTCCAGTCCTTCCCGGTGTCGCTTCCAGTCTTTCCCGATGTCGATGTTGATGATGGTGGGCATTTTTTATGCCAAAGGACTTCATAAGGTGCGTTGTTGATGGCCTTGGGGGTCGAGACTTCATCGGGCGCGATGCTATTGGCTCGGAGATTGAGACTTCACCGGACGTGATGCCGGTGGCTCGGGATTGCATTGAAACTCTGCCGATGGTCCGGAATAATGATGGCAGCGACCTCTTGTTCGATAGCTGAGTGATGGTGGTCCCTTGTCGGCGACCTAAAAATCATGAGAAAAAATCGAGCATCAGCTTTATTGAAATAAAATGAAGGAGATTCGATTTTCACCTACGGGCCGTAAAGCCTGAGTGTGTGCTCCGACTGTGGGCCGAAAATTTGGGCTGTAGGCGCTCCAAAACCCAGGCGGGTTTTGGCGTCCTCCACTGGGTCGTGTCCGCGCCTGGACCGCGTCCTCTAGGCCGCTTCTTCTGGGCTGCACAAAGCCTAGGCGGGCTTTGTGCATTATTTCTTCTTTTTTTTTCGCCTCGTGAAGGAATCAAAGTGGGTCCGTCCCACTTCTGGTCATAAAGGGGCCACATCACCCTGCCTCTCTTTTGGGTGACAAAGGGATAACCTTTCGGATTTCCGACCAATGAAACGCGTTTGGCATCTCGAGGCGAACGACTCACATTCACCCGACCTTTCTATAAATTCAATGCATTTCCTTCATTTCCTTCACATCTTCATCTCCTTCATCTCTCTAGCTTACTACCTCTCTCTTTAGAGAAGAAGTTTTGTCCTTTTGAAGCAATTCTCGGGTTTGAAAAGATGCAACCCCGAAGTCACAGAAATCCACCTCTTCCTCATGCGGCGGCTTGGCCTCATGAGCGGTCTTCGCGACGCAACTTCATTCCTGGCATGGAAGTGGCTTCCTCTGATCTCGTTGTTGAATCTTGGAATCATGCTTAGTTTTACCGTTCTCATGGCAAGGTAACCCTTAAACTTCCCTCTTGTACTTAGTTTAGCGTAAAAATGAGCAAGCATGAATTTATTTTTTTCATACTTTGTCGATTTTTAGCTATTTTAAGTATGCATGTTAGGGTGTAGAGTGACCCATTTATTTATTTTTTTTATAATTTGACCGAAAGAAAAAATCAGCAAATCGCTTTGCATAAAAATGGACCAAAAACATTTTACATGCGTTCTGGGCCAATTACCCGAGTAGCGGCCAACTAGGCGGAATAAAACCTAGGCGGGTTTTATGTCCGGCCTACTAGTTCGCCGCGCATTTTGGGCCGGTCAACTGGGTCTGGCGAGGTCAAAACCTAGGCGGGTTTTGACTCACGTATTCCCCCTTTTACTAGGCCGCTTCATGGGCCTTGACTGTGGGCCTGATGGAGTCAAAGCCTAGGCGGGTTTGGGACTCATATATCCCCAATTTTGTTGCTAAACCGGCTCGGGCCGTGATATTTGGACTGGTTTGTTTACTTCATGGGCCGTGGCTGTGAGTCTAGTATCCGTGCTGGGTCCAGCTTGGGTCCATGAAATTATGCTTAAAGCCCCCATTTTAAAATGACGCCTCAAAATTCTACCCTTAGGAGGATAACCTGAAAACTCCTAGTGCCTTAAAAGAGCCACTTAAGGCAGCGAAATCAATTCCCGGGAATTTTGTCCAAGAGACTTTAACCATGATGGGCTTCATGCCATTCTGGAAATGCTTGGAGGCTTGGAAGAAAAGGACGTTCGGGATTATTGGTCGAGCGATGGCAGAGAGGTTGTGGGATTCCACTAACTCATTCCACTTCCCCGTGGGTGAGATGACAGTCACGCCTAAAGATTTTGTCATGATCACCTGTCTTCCTTGGGGCGGGCGGGACATGGTCTTCGACGCAGATGTTCCTCCTGTAGTTCTGGATTTGCTGGCTCCAGTATCTACGCGTTTGGGGCGTCGTCAAGGTCTCCCTAACCTTGCCTATAAGCACTTTGAGATGATCGTTCGCGATGCGAATTTCAAAAACCTGCCTCTAGTGCAACACCGCTTCATTTTCTTGGCATATATCATCTCTGCTACCCTCTTTGCCAACCATGGGGATAATATTTCCCTGACCTGGTTTCGGAACCTCCTCAATTTTGATAACATCCGAAACCTGAACTGAGGTAAGGCGGCCTATGCCAACTTCATCCATTGGCTTTGTCGTGGCGTCCGTCTTTCAATGGATGCGGATCCGGTTTACCTCCATGCAGCCCAGGCTCGCTACCAGTACGGTCCTTCCTTGTGGAAGGTGCTCGAGGTATGTGCTCGATCCTTCTCTTTTAATATACTTATTAATCTTTCGTTCCTGGTTTGACCTGCTGTGCATGCAGTCGTGGGCATATGAGTACATCTTGGCCCTGCGAATTCGCTCGAAGAAGGACAAGTCGGTGCCAGCTACCGAACGCTGGACCATCGAGGGCGTACATGATAAGAAGTACAAGTCGGGGTGTCTCGACCTTATTCGCAGCATCTTGGATAACTTGCGGCCGGTATCTCCTTATTCCTGACACCTTTTTTTATTTTTCTGTGCATGTCATACTTAAATGTATTCTTTTTCTTGCAGGATCAAATAAATTGGCGTCCTTGGGCCGACTTCGACATCAGAGGGTTACCACAACCTCTGGATCGGGAGGAACACAACACCCGTCTTCGCCTCTTAGTTGAAGGGCCTTATGGCTATGTGTGGTATTTAGGGGAGAGGGCCTCGAGGAAGATTTTGGAAGGTTACCCTGGTCTCATTCCCCTAGATCCTCCTGTGCAGAGGTTTGAGCCATGGCGGATTGATCCGGCCATTTTGAGGGATCTAGTTCGAGGTCAAGCATTTGACGACTTTGTACACAACGTTCCCCAGGATCAATTCGATGAAGAGTTCCAGCGTTATCTTAGTCGTTTGGCTCCTCGAGTGGTATGTATCTTCCTTCATCGTCATTGTCATGTTTTACCCATTTTCTAACCGGAAAATCTACAGCTAGGACCTTACGCTAAGTTGCCGAAGTGGGGGCTCCTCAAGAGAGAGAAAAGATCAGTGCTTTCCTGGAAGTGGAGCACAGTAGTGAGTGCTCCGCGCTTCAAGAATTCGACCAGAAACATGTAAGACTCGGCTTTATGTTGCCTCCTTTTTATCCTGTATATCACTTGTGAATGACCCTTTGTTTTGTTATTTTCCAGCCGAGGTGGGCTTTTCTCTGGCAACTGACTAAGGAGTGGAGCACCATGAGGAAATTCATTGATCGGGGCTTTACTGGTTCAGGGAGATATCAAGGTGGTGCTACCAGAAGGGCCGATATGGAGGCCGACGCAGAGTCTGTTCCTAGAGAACCACCTCGACGCTCCACTGCAGGCGCCCCTCGCACAGAACCCCCACGTCGCTCTTCAGTTGGGGAATATTCCACTCGAGGTCGATCTCATGAGGAAATTGGGGGGTCTTCTCATCCTCCTCTAGCAGCTGTACCAGAGGATCGGGGCAAAGGCATTCTGATCGATGGTCAACACTCCACTGGATCCCATCGTAGCAGGTCTAGTAGCAAAAGTCGCCGCCCTCCGAGCATGGCCAAGGACATGGCTCAGATGTCCTGGAGGAGTCATTGGGTCATGGAGGGTCATATCCCAGCACTGGATATGGTGGTGATACTCAGCCCCATTCTTACTGGGTGGAGGACGCTTCTGAATCGAGCGCCACCCTCCGGCCTCCTCCTTCTCGTCATACCCTGGCTTCAGTGCGCTCTCTCGTCATGGTCGTCAAATGGTAGTGAGGGACCGTGACTCAGGTGCATCCGTAGGGTATCCTGGCGGTCAGGCCCTAGCGGATGACGCTACTTCACGTCCTGCACCTTATGATGCTTCATCTTTTGGTTCTGGTTCTGCGGGATGGCCTACCCCTACTCCTGAGATGGGTCCGTCATGGCCCATGGTTTCCCAAGAGTGGTATGTGCCTCAACACTCTTGGTTGGGTGGATCTGCTTCTTCCGGTTGGCCCCTCCCTGGTTATGGAACTGGTCCGGTATGGCCTACTCCATCTGCTGAATGGTAGGTTCCTGATCAATCCTGGTTGGCTGCTTCGCAGGAACACTCTGTGTCTTCGCCGTCGAGTGTGCATCCTTCGGAAATGCCCTTGACCGGGACCTGACTATTACTCCTGGGATATCTACTTTGGCACGGCCGGTACTTCCAACACAGGAACTTCACATGCAGGGGGCAACTTGGCGGAGGACAGCGGCGATTTTGGTTCCCTGTGGTGATCACCTTTATGCAATGCAAGACTCTTCTTTTTTTTTATTTTTTTGTATTTTATTCGAGACTGTTTGTAATGTATTTTTTATTTTATGCAAGACTTGAACTTGGTGTAAGCACAACTTGACGCTTTTATTTAATGTGATTTCGAATTATTTTCTACATGATGGGATTTTTTCCAATTAATCTCGCTTCCCCAAAAAGAAAAGAAAACAAAAACAAAATAAAAATTTAAGTGTCGGAGTTACTCGAGCAAAATTTCAGAACTAACATCATCGGGTCGATAACAGAACCCGAAACATCAAAGAATACACAAAAGGGCCAATCGAAACAAAACCCTATACAATACTACACAAATAGGCTGTGGAAACAGGAAAACGGGCCCAGACCGCTTAAAACCTAGGCGGGTTTTAAGCGGTAGAGGGAGCTGGGCCGGAGCTGGCTGGTGCGCGCGTGTGTTGGCCTGCCGAAAATATAACTCAGGCGGGTTATATTATTTTTTCCTTTTTTTTCGCTAGCCGTTGAAGAAAGGCTTGAATCATGGGATATGATGGCAACGGCTATGTGACTGCTTGCTGGCGGATTTGTTCCATTTTGATCATGGATAAAGGTGTATAAATACCTCATCCTTTTCCATGGATATCACTCATCATCTTCAATTGCATCTTCGATCTAAAAGAGCCTCCTAAAATCACAAAAACCCTCCTATCATGGCCTTCGAGAAGAAGCTCGCTACTTGGATAAGCACTTTGTCTAGAGACGAGAAGAAAGAGCTCGAGAGATATAGCCTGACGAGATTGCTAAGTCTCCGACAAGCGAGAGTTAACCATGACTTTATTCGAGCGGCAGGAGCTTTTTGGGATCCGAACATGCATGTTTTCCACTTTTCCTTGAAGGAGCTATGCCCATTACCCGAAGAGTGGTCGTCTATTCTTGGGATGAATCATTTCGCACGACTGTCATCACCTACAACTGTTGCCGACAACACCAAACAGTAGAAAGAGTTGCTATGTCTTCCGAACCGAGTCATAGGAAGCGCACTATTCGGTGATAAGGTACATTTTCAAACCATTGTCGAATACTTTCAATCGCCTGACACGTTGGAATATGGTCCCGTGATACGAGTGCGAGCACTCGTATTATGTCTTCTTGGAGAATTTTTCTTTTATCATGGCGGGCGAAGAACCGGGTCGACGGGCCTAATTCCAATTGTTAAAGACATGGCTCGAGGTTTTAATCCAGTGCCGTTGATGCTAGCGGAAACTATGATGGGTTTGGACAATCCGGATCTGGAATATGAGCTTCGTGGGAGGCCCCTACTTCTTCAGGTACATTTCCTCCTTCCTCTCTTTTCCTCATTTTTCTTCAAATCTCCCTACTACCATCAAAATCCAGGCGGGTTCTGATTTATATATATATATATATATATATATATATATATATATTTTATTATATTTTTTTTCGTTAGTTGGGAGAATAATTGGTATGCAATCATAACCCGTGCTAACTTTATGGGCAGATATGGCTCATGGAGCATTTGGGCCTTATCAAAGATCCTCGTAACCCCTCGGCGCTTGCAAATTATTATCAAAGGAGGCGCAAATATACCGAGCTCCGATCGGTAACTGAATGGATCGCCTTTATGAAGGAACCTCGTGGCATCGCGTAGTGGATCGAGTGGTGGCATGTTCCTGAATATGTGACCAGTGATTATCGCAACGCCTATGTGTGTATCGCCGGCTTGACACACATAACTTTCTACTTTCCGGAGCGAGTATTGTGACAGATGGGCCGCAAATAGACCATCCCCGAGCGGCTATTCGAAGCCCCCGAGCAATTGAAGCTTTGTGGCTCAGTGATAGAGTCTTAGTTGAAGTATTGGGCGAGAAGGCCGACCCTTAAGGCTCCATCAAAGGCACATGTATCAGAGATTGCTGACGCTGGATATCACTGATGGCTAATTGCGGCTGTCGAGTCTCGTCGTGCCGCAGAGGCGTTAAGAAGTCGAACATCCATGAGGGAGAGATTGGGTCCTCGTTCCACGGAAAATGACCGGCTTGGTCCGAGGGTGGAGACACGAAAATCACATTAGCGAGCCTATAAGCCTAAAAACAAAGAGACGGACCCAAATGAGCCTAAAGACATGGAGATTGACCATGAGATCACTGGCGACGTAGAGAAGGTGAAACAAGATTAGAAGATGGATGGAAGTGAAGGAACCGAACTGCTTTGCTAGAATAAGCTTTTATTTAATTACGCTTTTTTGAATTTTTTTACAAGCAGTGTACTTGCATTTTAATCATTAATAAAAGAAGAATTATTGTTTACCATCATTGTGTCCTTGTAAACTTTATCTTTCCTTCTTTTTATGAGCGTAGATTGAATATTAACCAAGTGTCTGAAAATTGGTTTTCCAGTTGCTTGGCTATATTAAGCATAATATCTCTTGAAGTGATCCAAATTTGTGGGTTGAATCACATCTTCTCCATCCATAGTGGCAAGTCGAGCTGCTCTTCCCGGCAAAATTTCCTTGACCATATAAGGACCTTTCAAATTAGGTGCAAACTTTCCCCTTGGGTCTTGTATTGGTGCCCTCACTTCCTTAAGCACCAAATCACCTTCTTGAAGTGAACGACTTTAAACCTTTTTATTAAAGGCGCGAGTGATCCTATTCTTATATACCTGAACATTATGCAACGCCCTTAATCGCCTTTCATCCATCAACATTAACTCCTCGAACCTTGCCCTAGCCCATTCTTCTTCTAGCAATTGGCTTTCTGCCACTATTCGTAATGACGGGATCGCTAACTCGATCGGCAGGACTGCTTCCATCGCATACACTAATGAATAGGGTGTTGCTCCTGTGGTAGTTCGAATTGAGGTTCGGTATCCCCATAAGACAAATGCTAACTTGTCTGGCCAATCCTTATAAGTAACGACCATCTTCTTAATGATTTCCGCCACCGTTTTATTGGCCGCTTCTACAGCTTCGTTGGTTTATGGTCGGTAAGGTGAAGATCGATGGTGCTGAATTTTGTAATTGGTGAGCGAAACCTCCACCTCCTTTCGAAAGGGACTCCCGTTATCACTGATGATCTCATGAGGTACTCCATATCGGCATATAATGTTCTGAAGGATGAATTAGGCCACTTGCTTGGATGTGAGTTTGGCAAAAGAGGCTGCCTCTACCCACTTAGTGAAGTAATCAATAGCAACCAAGATGTATTCATGTCCTCCTGTTCCGGTTGGGTGTATTTTGCCAATGATGTCAATACCCCATACCGAGAATGGCCATGGAGAGGTCAATGTTGTCAAATATGAAGGAGGTTGATGTTGCAGATTGGCATACTCCTGACATTTGTGACATTTTCGAACAAAATTCAAGTAGTCTGCTTCCATAGTGGTCCAGTAATAACCAGCTCTTTGAATCTTCTTCGATAGCATGCGCCCATTCATGTGAGGCCCACACTCTCCTCCGTGTACAGTAGCCATAATTTCTTTTGTAATTTTGGCATCGATGCACAACAGAATGATGCCTGTAGGTGACTTCTTGCACAACCGATCTTGGATCAAGCAGTATTGTGTTGCTAAAGCCCTGATCGCTCGTTGTCCTCGAGCATCTAGCTCAGCTGGATATTCTCCTTTCCGAAGGAAATTGTATATGTCAAGAAACCATTCATTAGTCTTCTCTTTTTGTGTTTCCATGGCACAGACATATGTGGGTTCAGACTGTCGCCCTACAATTACTGGTAGCTGGAGCGTGCCTGATGCGATTGATATCATTGAGGATAACTTGGTCAAGGCATCGGCCAGTTCATTGTGATCCCTAGAAAGATATTGGAAGTTAATCTTCTCAAATTGGTCAGCCAGTCCCAAAAGCTTCTGCTGATAAGCTAAAAGGCACTCACTTCGAACTTTCCATGCATTCTTGGCCTGGTTAATGATGAGGCTAGAGTCTCCAAAGACCTTTATGTGAGGTATTCCTAAAGCCAAGGCAGCTTGTAGGCCTTTGATGCATGCTTCATACTCCGTCGCGTTGTCAGTAGCATCAAAATCCAATTTTACAGATACAGGGACATGTGCACCTTCTGGAGATATTAACAGGACTCCTATTCCACAACCCATTTGGTTAGAAGCTCCATCAAAATACATTTCCCAAGTAACTTCATCAGTCAAGAACACGTCTTCGTCTGGGAATTCCAAAGAGTGCTTGGAGGTTCCTGTGATGGTGAAGCAGCTAGAAAAATCTGAAACAACCCGTCCTTTAATAGATTTCTGGGGTAAGTATTGAAGACTGAACTCAGAAAGCATGACTACCCATCGAGCGATGCGGTTGTTGATGGTTGGTTGCTCCATGATGAATTTGATGGGATTGTTCTCAGCTATTACATACACCGTGTGTGAGAGCATGTAGTGCCTTAATTTCTTGGTGGCCCAAACTATTGCGAGAGCCATTTTCTCTATGTCTGCATATCCACTTTCATTGTCGAGAAACTTCTTGCTCAAGTAGTAGATGGAGTTCTCTTGACCTTTCACCTTTTGAGCTAGCATAGCCCCCATGGCTGAGCTAGTCACTGTAAGGTAAAGGAGTGGAGGCTCATCTGATACTGATGGCATGAGGACTGGAGGATGTGGAAAATATTCCTTGATTTTGTCAAAAGCAGATTGACATTGATCGTCCCATTCTACTTTGCTTCCTTTCTTTAGCTTCTTGAACAAAGGTTCACAAGTCATGATGAGCTTTGAAATGAACCTGCTGATGTACTGGATTCGGTCCAAGAAACCTCTTATCTCCTTTTCTGTCTTAGGTGGCTGTAACTGTTGGATAGCCTTGATCTTTGAAGGATCAACTTCAATGCCCCGTTGGCTGACCACATAGCCTAGTAGCTTCCCAGAGGTAACACCGAAGGTGCACTTTGCTGGGTTGAGCCGCATCTTGTATTCGGAAGTCGTAGAAAGAACTTCTGGAGGTTAGGAATATAACCCTCCGATGTCTTGGACTTAACAATCATGTCATCGACATAAACTTCTACTTCGACGTGCATCATGTCATGAAGTAGGGTATTGGCAGTTCTCTGGTACGTTACTCCGACATTTTTAAGACCGAAAGGCATGACGACATAACAGTATGTTCCCCATGGTTTGGTAAAGGAAGTCTTCTCCATATCTTCTTCTGCCATTTTTATTTGGTTGTAACCGGCATACCCGTCCATAAAAGATAAAAGCTCATGTCCGCAAGTGTTATCCACTAATACATCGATATGGGGTAGAGGGAAACTATCCTTGGGACTAGCTTTGTTAAGGTCTCGGAAGTCCACGCACATGCACACTTTCCCGTCATTCTTGGGTACTGGGACAATGTTAGCAATCCATTTAGGGTATTGGACTGCTTTGATAAACTTAGCGTTAAACTGCTTGATCACCTCTTCTTCAATTTTCTTAGCCCATTCAGGTTTGATCCTCCTAGCCTTTTGTCGAACCGGCTTTGCATCAGGGAGCAAAGGTATGGTGTGCTCTGCGATTTCCCTGTCAATCCCTGGCATGTCTTCATAAGACCACGCGAATACATCCACAAATTCCTTGAGAAGCTCTGCAAATGCTACTCGTTCTTCAGCTGTGAGTGAACTACCTAACTTCAACTGCCGAGGTTGTTCTTTCGTGCCCACATTTATGGTGATGGTGTCTTCCAACACCGCCATCTTATGCTTATGTTCGTTAGAAAATTCTTTTAAGGGTTCATTAAATTCCAGATTATTATTAGCGTGATTCGGGAAGAGGGGAAAGAAGAATCAGAGTAAGCAGAAAGGTTCATTTTATTGAATGCAGAAATGAGTACATCGGCAGCAGACTCAAGACCAGACTCACTTGACTCTAGACTCTTAGGACCAGACTCTATGTCCATAGGAACAGACTCTCCTACAGATAAAACAAAGTTATTCTTCTCAACATCGACCTATGAGACCGCCTTGACTTCTTCTTCTTCAGTGATCATGAGACTTGGGTCAAAGCTTGGGTTGGATAATGCAGCAATAACAGCGTCAGCTTCAGACTCTCCCTTAGCAGCTTCTTGTCCGAACAGCATGCCAAATATATTGCTCCCAGCAAGATGAGTCCATTCCAACGGTGGCTGTTTGTCCCGAGCGGGGATAAAAATAGTAGCCATAATAATGGTACAATCATTGAAAACCTCTAATCCAGCAACTTGAACTCCCTTGTTCTTCAGGTAATATGGTTCGGGGAACCCATAGTAAGGGAAGTCATCACCTTCCCTAACAAACTGTCTATTCAGGGTGAGTGGATAGGGCTTCATTTGGAACAAGGTAGGTGGATTGTCTATCCTCTTCTGCTCAGCTATGGCTATCTTGGCGAGCCTAACTTCCTTCTTAGTTGGCTTGTATCCTAAGCCAAACCTTCCCTTCTGCTTAAACGTCTTGAACACAGGAGGAATCTTATTTTTCGGGTTCTTTCCTAGTGGCATCCCAGGAAAGTGTCCCTGTTTCCTGAGTATAGCATGCACTTTGGGATTTGAGTAGGGATCGAAGTCAAAGGAAGCTTCATCCTGGCTCAAAGTCGCCACAAGTTCAAAGTTGTGAAGTTCTTCGTCCATAGAATTGTGTTCCACCTCAAGAGTTACTTGCTTGGGAGTGAAGACGGCATTGATGGATTCTCCCGAGATGGTGATAACTTATCCTTGGACCAGCATCTTTACCTTCTGGTGTAAGGTAGATGCTACAGCATTGCATTTATGAAGCCACGGCCTCCCTAGCAGCAGATTGAAGGAGGCTGGAATGTCTAGCACTACGAACTCCACAATCCGAGTGATATTCCCTGTAGTGATGGGCAATATTATGGACCCAACCGACTTTCGAGGAGAATTGTCGTAAGCCCTTAGTTGTACACCATTTTGAGCCAAGTGTTGTTGTTGGACTCCCAATTTCTATGTCGTCCTCCAAGGGCACACATTCACAACTGAGCCATTATCGACTAAAACTAGTGGGATAGTCTTGTTGGAACATTGCACTGTAAGGTAGAGTGCTTTATTGTGGGATGCCCCTCCCTGAGGCAGATCTTCCATCCCAATAGTGATAGACTCTTGCCGGGTAGTCACATGAGCAACTAGAGATTTAGGAGTTGTCGTGGGACATACTGTTAATGTAGTAAGAGCGTCCATCATCTTTTGTCTGTGTGCTTGTGAGGTACATATCAATTGCCAGATGGTAACTTCAGCCTTGGTCTTCTTGAGTTGTGTAAGGAGAGGATCTTCAGGCTGGACATGATTGTCGTTGGTAACCTTTGGTGTAGGATTAGAAACAGCCACTAGGTGGAGGTGTTCTTGTTGTTATGGCAGCCTGATCGAGTGAGGAATGCTACATCATCTAATGTTGGCTCTTCCGGCTCCATCCATTCCGTCTTGGAGTATTCATGTTGCTCATCGTCATCACTGTCCCAGATACCATGAATGGATAGGTCTTCATGAAAGCCGAGCACCTCGGGGATAGGTTGACCCGTTTCAACAATCAAAGTAGAAGGATCAAAGCTACAAACTCCATAAAAGATAAGATTTGTATGCTCGGGCATCGAGTTGCTTTGATTGTTAGGCTTTTGGGCAACTTTTGGCATGGGTAGTGTCCCATCCCTTATCATATCTTCTATTTTGTTCTTGAGAGACCAGCATTTCTCAGTATCATGTCCTCGGCAACGATGGTAGCGGTAGAATTGATCCAAATTCTTTCCTCTTGTTGCTGATTCTTCCCTTGGCAAAGGTAGGACCAAAAAACCCTTCTTGACCAATCGATCAAGAGCTTGTGAGTAAGAGACGTCTAGTGGCGTGTAAGTCTCATACTTTGGTATAAAAGGCCCCTTGCGCTGGATAGAGTTAGTTTCCATGATCTTAGGAGGGTGGCTAGACGCACTAGTGGCCCTCCTGTTGGAACTAAACCCCTTCCATCCAGGTGAAGTGGTCTTCTCATTATGCATTGCCTCTAATTGGACACAGATGTCTTTCAAATAGTCAAAGTCTTTGATGAAGTGGTATCCCAAGTGTTTGGATAAACTGCCTTTTAGCCCTTGCTTGATGAAAGTAGACAGTTGTAGGCGAAGAGGGATTGTCTCATTGATGTGAGACAGCTTGGTATGCCATCTCTCAAAGTAATCCAGGAAGGATTCGTCATCTCGTTGCTTCATGGTGGTCAAGTCATCCACGGTAGCCTGCTTCCTTTGAATGCGACTGTAGTGATTGATGAAGGCTTTGAACAGTTCATTCCAATCGGCCTTAGTTTGGGGTGGTAAAGCGTGATACCATACCTTGGCTTCACCATCTAGAGTGGATGGGAAAATAGTAGAGTATAAACCGACATCAATCCGGTTTAAAGGTGCTAGCCTCATGAACTCTTCGATGTGATGAACTGGGTTCTCAGAGGGTTTGAACCTGATGTTTGGTACCTCCACTTTATCAGCTACCTTTAGAATTGGCTGAACAAGCAATGGCACTTCCAGATATTTGTCAACAAAAGTCGGCACAGTGCTCATTACTTTGGTAAGGATTTCTAATTTCTGTTCAAGGGCCTTAACAGTAGGGTCCTTCATGAATTTAGACACTTCAGGGGTATCGACCTTTGTCTTGGATATCCCACTTCCTCCAGAATTTGGGGATATCTTGATGATTTCAGGTTCGGACTCATATCCCTGTATCTCTTCATCGTCTTCTTCAGCATTCAACCCCAGTTTGGTATTGATCTTAGTAATAGCTTGCAATATTCCGTCCATCACTTGTTGTTGTTCATTCAGTCTTTTGCCCACCTTCTTCTCTTGTTCTAAGGTATTGGCAAATACCAGCCCTTGCATTTCGGTGCAAACGTCATCCAAATGCTTTGTGATGTTGGCTTCGGTGCTCTGGACCGGGATCTCTTAGAATTGTTCTCCAGACATGATGTTGTCACTGGTTGCAGATGGATCGTAGCAAGGGTTCGGAATCAAACGGCCTGGTCGTGGATCTCGAATGCGGGCTCGGAGTCGATCACCAATGATGCCTGCATGGAAATTCAAAACTAAGACACTCGATGACATACTCCGACACATTCTACCCGATGCATGCATGACCTAGATGACCTATATGATCCTAATCAATCTTGACACATATATGCTGACACAGAGGACTCACCCACTTTTTGGGAGTGCATGGCCTAACTCTATATGGACCTAAAAACAAAACACTATAACGAGCCGAATAAAGTCAACATAGTGAGCGGGTCATAAGTTGGCAGGCTATAGTCAGTGTTTCTCAATTCGGATGGGCCCAATCCACTGGCCGACCGTTTTAAGGAGAATCCATAACTTGGCTCAATAACTCAGACAGGTCAAACCATATTGGCTATAATGCGGACTAGAATAATGTTCAACAAGACCGACAACCCACTTTTTTTTTATTCCTCTTTTTTTAACTCGGGGAAAATGGGTATTGTAAAGGGCTGGATAAAGTCAACAATAAGCGAGTCATAATCAATTTATGGGCTTAATTGACAAATCCTATATGGTTGGGCCTAACAACGGGCCGGCCATAAGTGTGATGGATTTATTAATTAAATCGATAAATTGATTTACTCAAGCCTAGTGACTATTATGCAGTCTAAGATGCTATCCATTAACTTTGTTAGCTTTTTAATTAATTTTTTGGGACCTTTGTTAAGAGAATTTCATAAAGGGCCATATAATATCATCAAAGGTGAGTCAATTTTTATTTATTAATCAAGATAATCAACTTTCGAGCATAAATGGGCCCTTCCACTTGGGCTAACCAAAATGCCGTTGAGTTAATTATATTAATTAATAAATAATTATTTTCTCAACCCAATGAATTTTATATGAACTAGAACAAAACCTCCAAACTAGGGTCGACTTTTTACAAAAGACAAGAAAAGGGGAGGGATACACATAGCACATAACATACACATGGAAGGATATCCTAAACCAAGGCTCTAAATTCAAGGACTTTTATGGTTGGGTATATAGCCTACCGCATGCCTTCCCCCCGGTTCTTCATACCATAAGGTAAGCAGTTAGGGTATTTCTCAAAGAACTTCAAGGAAGCTCTCGGAGTGTGACATCGGGAGAGGAGCGACCAAATGCTTAGAGATGTAAAGTTCATCCCCATAGTAGTGGCCTCCCGCTCTCAAGGGAAATCTTAGGTAACTTAAACCGTCGCCTTTATGCTAACGTGTCAAAAGACACGATTAGTGGCCCGGTATGCAAGGGATGCCTAAAAGAATAATAAAGCCGCGAAATAAATTAACTTCTCCCTTTTACACTTTCAAATCAATTTGATTTTTTCAAACTTTACCCTCTTTTTAAAGTTTAAGTCCCCAGCGGAGTCGCCAATCTGTAGGACCCCGGAAAAAGGCGGAACCTTTTCCCGGGATGCGCTACTTAAGTGATCGGGAGCCGACTAAGATTGCTTAATCCTTAAATAAGGATATTTTTATTTTGCGAAATTCGTTTTCGGGGTGATTAAACTTTATTTATTTACAAACTCGTTTTTATTATTTAAATTATCCGAAAATTACACGAAATAATCTAATAATAATTCAATTCCAATCCATTTAATAAAACTGGGCCCAAGAAGCGAGCGGGTCACCAGAAGTCGTCAAAACCCGCATAGGTTTTGACGAGCACTGGGCTGGTCCTCTCACTTCCAGGCCTAGGAAAAAAAGATGGGTGGAAATTGGTAAAACCCGCTTAAGTTTTACCAATTTCTGGCCCTTTTTTCCTAGCCTTGGGCGTGAACTAAACTATTATTTTTAAATTATTTTATGCAATAAATCGAGTATTTCAAATAATTAAACGAAATTGTAAAATTGTAAAAGAGTCGCCAGCCGATTTAAGGAAATCGACAAACCATAAAAAAAGAAAGACTCCGATCTACGAACCCGATTTCTAGATTCGGGGGTAAGATTACGAATTCAAGAGTTATAAGAACTCTTGAATCCGCCTGTTATAAAACAGACTCTACTAAAATCAACATTGAAAAGAAAGAGAGCGGGGAGAAGTTTGATTAATTTCGCGGAATTTATTATTCAAATCATGCAATATAAAACAAATGTTGTTTTATTTTACAAAATGTACAAGCACCGTCTTAAATAAAGAATTACATGATTAAACATAATACGGTAAATAAAGAAATCGAACCTTGCTTAGGATGTAGCGATGATGACCTTGATCCCTTGAGTTGCCCCCCTCTTGACTTGAATCTTAGATGAGATGATGTGAATGGCTAAAAAAAAGTAGTATATGGATGTTTGTATGGAGGTGACAAATGTGATTATGAGAGGATTAGGTGTGGATGTGGATGATGAGATTTTGGGAGAATGGAGGTATAATATAATGGAAATAAGAGTAATAGAATGTGAGTATAATGATGGTGATTTTTGTGAGAGTTGTTAATGGGAATTGTTGATAGTAGTTGATGAGATGAAGGTGGAGTGGAGGGGGTATTTATAGGTGAGGGAGTGTGGGTTTTGGAGGGAAATGGTGGGGGACATACCCCAAAGATCAAGCCATCTCGGATCAAAACCCAGGCGGGTTTCATGGGGTCAATGGCAAAGTCAAGGCACGTGGCTTTTGTCAAGGGATTGCATGGAATCAAAAGAAATTGGCACCAGAATATTAAAACCCGCCTCCTTCGCACGGATCGTTGACGTGGCTGCTCGAAACGACGCGTCTGGCTGATCTTGAGAATTTCTGGGCCAAGGCGCGCGACTGGGCCTGTTTCTGCATGAGCCTGTTCAATAAAAGTTAAAACCCCTGTCGGTTTTAACAATTATTTGCAGCTTGTTTATTTTCCTTGGGCTCGACTTATTGCTCTTTTGGGCCCAATGACCCGTTTATTACTTGGCCCGTCTGACTTGCATATTTTCAAGGGGTCGGGATTATACCGGTACAAATTCCGGTGTCTACACTAACATACTATAAGAGGTTAGAACAGGTAAAAACTCCCTAATAAAGAGAAGTATTCGGCTCAAAACGAGACCGAACAATGACGTAAGAGTCTTGAAGTTTGTTGACTTAAAAGTCTTTGGATTTGTTGACTTAGGAGTCGTATGCATTGTTGACATGGAAATCTCGAACTTTATTGACTTGGGAGTCGTGATTTTTTCCTTGACTTGTGAGTCCTTGTATTTTTTTGATTTGAATTTGGTTAAATTTATAAGTCTTTCATTTTATCGACTTGGGAGTTAGGAGACTTGTTGATGCCAGATTTGAATGACTTGGAAGTCTTTGTCTTGTTGTTGACTTAGGGGTAGGGGGACTTGGTGACTTATAAATCTTCAAGTTTGTTCATTTGAAAGTCTTGAATTTTTGCTAACTTGGAGGTCTTTTATTTTCATTGACTTGGAAGTCGATGAATCTAGTCACTTGAGAGTCTTTTATTTGATTGACTTGGGAGTTCATGACCTGAAAGTCTTCAATTTCGACTTGGGAGTGTTTCACTTTGGTGACTTGAGAGTCTTTTATTTAATTCAATTGGGAGTTCTTGTCTTGAAAGTCTTCAATTTTGACTTGGGAGTCTTTAACTTTGTGACTTGAAAGTATTTGACTTGAAAGTCTTGAACTTTGACTTGTGAGTCTTGATTTTGCTAACTTGTATGTCCTTAAAGTTTGTTGACTTGAAAGTCTTGGAGTTTGTTGACCAGGAAAATCTTCAAAATTTGGTGACCTGGGATGCTTTTTTTTCTTGGGTATGACTGTATTTGGGTCTAGACCCAAATTTCCTACGTACCTTAAGGGATAAACACTCATAAGGATCAAGCCAAACGTAGTTCAAATTTAAAGAAAAAATTTTATTTATTAATTTAACTGTTCACAGTTTATACTCTTGCGGGTCAGGAGTATTACAATGATAAAACTGAAAGGAACTAAAGTGCAAATGAACTAAAAATGAAATCTTTTTTTTTTTGTGGGTGAACAGTTTAGGCTATTGCTCGGGAGCTGCATCTTCGCTTTCCTAAATTTTAACTTGGGAAGAAGAAAGCATCTCCTCTCGTTCAAGCTCTTCATTGACATTGTTTTTGCTTTGATGACCGGTGAAGATCACAGTGTGTCTCTTCACCCTCAAGGATCCTTCAGTCTTGACCTCCAATGTTGAACAACGCTTCATGCGAGATGGGATGGAGCTTTGAACTTCATTTATGACCCCAAGGCGGCTGAATGCAAAGCTCTGTTCCTGGCTAGGCTGTGAACCTATCACCTCTTCAGTCTGTTTGATCCTTAAAAATAGAGAAGGCTTTGATATTGGGCCATCCTTGATCCTGCTAAAGACTGAGGCTTTGAGCTTCCCTCGACACCCTATCCGCTGAAAGACAGATGCTTGTTTACAGGAAGTTGACCGTCCCAACCTATCGAACACGGAGAGCTTTGACTGAGGCTGATAATCGGTTACCTCGATCTAAAAGCAGGAGACCATGTTCACAGCGGCAACTTAGTTAACTTTTCCAAAGGAGTCCTTTGGAAAGTATTCCACTAGCGTGACAGAAAGACGAAGGCCTCGCTAGAGCAACTTAGCTGAACCAACTTCTTATTTCTCAAAGACTTCAAGCCTTTTCTTCTCCCTTGAAGGTTGCAGGTTGTTTCGACTCCTTTGATGCGTTTGGGGTGGTGGTGTTTGGACTTCCCTTTCCCCCTAGTCTTCTTCCTAGCCACTGAGCTCCATCTTTCATCTTCACCAAAAGTTTCTAGTATTTGCTCATGTTCATCTCGAGGTACCTGGACTAATACGGCAAGAGGAACTGGTTTTTGGCATCCAAACTGGATCATCAGGAATTCATTTCTCTTGGTCGGAATCGGCTGTGCTGAAACATAATTAGCCTCGACGTTGTCATCCAAGTCCAGTATGATCTTCCAATCTTCAGCTAGTCTCATGATCCGCTCCTTGAGTGTGATACACTTCTCTAGAGGGTGACTGACTACCCTATAATAATGACAGTATCTTGGATCTATAGTTCTTCCTACTTCTTCCGGCCTCTTTGGTTGTGGGAGCTTAATTACACCTTTCTCTAACAAGTCATCGAGCATTCCAAACAAGTCCGAGTTTGGAAAAGGGTACTTCTTTTCTTGAAGCTCCTTCAATGTAGGACGCTTCTTTTCAGTATCTTTCGAGGAAGTGAATTTCTCCCTTTTAGGTTTAGGTTTAGTAGAGATTCTCACTGGTTCACACATTGAAATAGCTATGGACTCCTCTGTTGAAGTCTTCGGCGACTTACCATTCTTCTTATACCCACTAGCACCGTTCCTTGATTCGGATGAAGATGAATTCCTTCCCCGTCGACTTACTATGGTGATGTCCATATCATGGGCCTTAGTCGCCAACTCCTGAAAGGTTTTAGGCTTGACCATCTTGAGGACGTAGAGTAAATCCCAGTGCCTTGAGCGCACATATGGACAGTTGAAGCTTTGGTGTGGCGATCCTTGGATTCAAGACTGAGAGCCCTCCAACGATGGATATAGTCAAGTACTGGCTCGCCCTCCCACTGCTTGTTGTTTGTCAACTCTTTCATGCTGACGACCCTTTGAGCGCAGTAGAACCTGTTGAGAAACTCATTCTCCATTTGTTCCCAACTATTGATTGATTCAGGCTCTAGATCCGTACACCAGTCGAATGCGATCCCCTTCAGAGATCGGACAAATTGCTTCACTAGTCGATCTCCTTCTGTGCCGGCATTGCTACAAGTTTCGATGAAGTGAGCGATGTGCTGCTTAGGATTATCCTTCCCTTCAAATTTATTGAACTTCGGGTATTGATAACCTAGTGGCATCCGAAGCACATCGATCCTGTTTGTGTAGGGCTTTGTATACAAGTGACTCTTGGTTGATCCCTCTCCAAGTGGAGCCCGTACTGCCGTTGCCACCAAGTTTTGAATCTGCTCCATAGTTAGTGATCTTGAAGAAGAGTTACTCTTCTTGTCTTCCCCATTGCCATAGACTCTTTGTCAGAATCTTCATCGGAGTCTTCATACGGGTGCTTTTCTATCTTCTGCATCAGTTTTGCGATCTGCTCACTTTATTCGCTAATCTTCTTATCTTTCTCTTCACTTTCCATGGGGAGCCTATTTAACATAGACTCAAGTTCGACTATCTTTACTTCTATGTTGACAGCCATCACGTCACTTAGATCGAAGGTCGAATTTGACTTCTTGGAGAAAGAGATGAGAGGCAGAGATGTCCCACCGAGCATACCAAATTTGTAAACACAAATTTCTGGTCTAAAATAAATAAAAACAAATTAAATTGTATTGATATTTAAATGTATGGAGGTACAATCTCTGTATTAAATACAATAAAATAGTCCTCTGATTCGATCTCTTGAAATTTGGGAGAGCCGAGGGCGCGGACTCTTGATCTTGATCTCGAATAACTAAAGAGCTCTATAGTAGTTCTTGAGCTAAAGGTCTTGAGCGTTGATCTCCTTAATTCTTGGTAGCTAGAGGCTGCTCGAGGGTTGACCGTTTGCAGGTTGACTGTTGGTTACAGTTCTTCAAGTTATTGGATGCAAGGGCTTGAGTGCTTGGTCTCAATCGATGAACTAGATGAAGAAGATCACTGAAATCTTTGATGTGAAGAGCAGAAGTTGTTGAACTAGCAGGCGTTAGTCCTCGGCGCTTGACAGTTGGAGGTCGCTTGTAGTTCGATCTTTTGAAGGCTTCACAGATCTTGTCGAAGAACTCTGAACCAGTTCTTGATCTTGACGCGGTAGAGGCTAGGAGGCTCGATCTTGAGCTTTTGCAAACTTTGATCCTTGGCACTTGGTAGCTGGAGACTGCTGGCAGTTTGATCTTCTAAAGCCTCTGGAGTGCAGAATGCCGGATGCTGCCGGGGGTAGACTGTAGTGTGTTGAAAATGAGGGAGATGACCTCTATTTATAAGTTCTGGAGGCCTAGGGTTACCTAGGGTTTGAGTCGTATTGAGCTTGGACCCAATCTAATTAATTATCCCTTTATTTAAAATAAAGAAATAATTAATATTTTCTGCATCATAATTGACATCTGTCACGACGCTATTGGTCATGATACATTTCCATTTAAAATTTAATTAAATGGACCGCCATAATTAATTTAACACGTGGTGGATAAATAAATTTAATTTATATCGACGTGTCATTTACTGATTTATCAACAAATTTTTGCTTCCTACAGCTAGCTTACTGGCGTAGAGTTGTCCTAGACAACTCTCTCAAAAACGACAGTACAGTCTGGGTCGACGGAGTCATGGTTTCATCGCAAGTAGACAACTCCTCAGTGATGTTCTGATGTATTAGGCATCTTGAAGTGTCGTGCCAAATTTGCAAACAAAAATTTCTAGTCTAAAATAAATAAAGACAGGAAACTAAGAAACAAATTAATTTGTATTGATATTTAAATGTATGCGGGTACAATCTCTATATTATATATAATAAAATAGTCATCTGATTCAATCCCTAAAATTTGGGTGAGCCGAGGGCGCGGATGCTTGATCCCGATCTCGAATAGCTGAAGAGCTCTATAGTAGTTCTTGAGCTAAAGGTCTTGAGCGTTGATCTCCTTAATGCTTGGTAGCTGGAGGCTGCTCGAAGGTTGATCGTTTGCAGGTTGACTGTTGGTTACAGTTCTTCAAGTTATTGGATGCGAGGGCTTGAGTGCTTGGTCTCGATCGATGAACCAGATGAAGAAGATCACTACAATCTTTGATGTGAAGAGCAGAAGTTGTTGAACTAGCAGGCGTTGGTCCTTGGCGCTTGACAGCTGGAGGTCGCTTGTAGTTCGATCTTCTGAAGGCTTCGCAGATCTTGTCGAAGAACTCTGAAGCAGTTCTTGATCTTGATGCGATAGAGGCTTGGAGACTCGATCTTGAGCTTTTGCAGACTTTGATCCTTGGCGCTTTGTGGTTGGAGATCGCCGCGCTTGATCTTCAAGCCTCCGGAGTGCAGACGAGAATGCCGCCGTAGATCAGAGTGTGTTGAAAATGAGAGAGATGACCTCTATTTATAAAAAAAGTAAACACAAATTTCGAGTCAAAAATAAATAAAAACAAGAAATATGAGAACAAATTAATTTTTATTGATATTTGAATTTAAGCGGGTACAATCCCTGTATTAAATACAATAAGGTAGTCCTCTGATTCGATCTCCTAAAACATAGGTAAGCCGAGGGCGCGAGCGCTTAATCTCGATCTCAAACGCTGGCTGAAGAATTCTTGCAGTAGTTCTTGAGCTGAAGGTCTTGAGCGTTGATCCCCTTAGTGCTTGGTAGCTAGAATCTGCTCGAAGTTTAACCTTCTGAAGGTTGAATGTTGGTTGTAGTTCTCCTAGTTCTTGGATGCGAGGGCTTAGTGCTTAATCTCGATCGATGAACCAGACGGGGAAGACGAAGTTGTTGAACTAGCCGACATTGGTCCTTGGTGCTTGGTGCTTGGTAGCTGGAGGGCGTCTGTAGTTCGATCTTCTGAAGGCTTTGCAGGTATTGCTGAAGAACTCTGAAGCAGTTCTTGATCTTGACGCAGTAGAGGCTTGAAGACTCGATCTTGAGCTTTTGCAGACTTCGATCCTTGGCGCTTGGTAGCTGGAGACTGCTGGCAGTTTGATCTTCTGAAGCCTCTGGAGTGCAGAATGCCGAATGCCGTCGGAGTAGACTGCAGAGTGTGTTGAAAATGAAGGAGAGGACCCCTATTTATAGGCTTTGAAGGCCTAGGGTCGCCTAGGGTTTGAGTCGGCTTTGGCTTGGGCCCAAATTAATTAGTTATCCCTTTATTTAAAATAAAGAAATAATTACTATTTTCTGCATCATAATTGACACGTGTCATAACGTTATTGGTCATGATATATTTTCATTTAAAAATTAATTAAATGGACCGCCTTAATTAATTTAACACGTGACAGCTAAATAAATTTAATTTATTTTCCACGTGTCATTTTTTGATTTGCCGACAAATTTTCACCTCTTACAGATGCCCCCTGAGAGTTGATCGCGGCTAGAATTTGGTAGTATTTGCCGCGGTTAAGTCTCGAAACTTGAATACGACATCTGTATGCTTTAACTTTATATGCTACCCTAGTCAACTTTTATTTAATAGGATAGTAAAAAGTATTCTGAAGTAATTTAGTTTACTTGGCTCTGAGCTTCACCCTTTCTTTTCATTAATTGATGTGGTAAGTGGTAGTCTTGTTGACAGATTTAAGTTGACATTGATGATGCACGATCCAATGTGGGCCTTATTCTCCTACATAATGGTAGTAGAATACTCTGGGCTTTAATTTAGGTTAAACCCACATACCCAATGTTGCAAAAATTTGCTGGGAGGTGCCATACATTCTTAACAACACACTCCTGGGGGACCACATTTTTTTAATGCACTCAAAGGGGACCAAATTGTCAAACAAATGGCTCCCATGTGCCTTTCCGGCCATTTTTCACCGGAATCCGGCGACAGTTGAGTTAAGTGAGAATTTTTTTGAAATTGCTTTGTGGAATTTCGATACTACCCTCCATTGCCTCCAAATCCTTTCTTATTTAACTGAACTTCCTTCTTCTCCCTCTTAATTTCCATCTTAGCTTCTTCTTCTGTCTTCTTCGTCCTTCATCTTCTTTGCTTCTTGTTTTGTCTTCTTCATCTTCTGGGTTCTCCTCTGATTTCTTATCTTATCGAAGTGATCTCTACGAAGAAGGGTTGACATCCCATCTGAGTATATGCTAGCCTTGAACCCATTGACCTCAAGAAGAGTGTTGGGGTCTAATGGTGTAACAACCCGCCCTAAAACTGTATTAATTAATGTACTAATTGTCGTAATTATCTAAATTACGTTCTAATTTTTTTCGATTTTATTTAATTTAATTATGTAGCGGTCACAAGTCTCGAGCAGGAGATGGCAAAAGGGTGCCGAGTTATCGTTTTAAAAATCTTTGAGTTTCTTAATTCACCCGTTAAGTTAAACTACTTCGGGTTTTATCGGTTACGTTATTTCTTTAACCAACGAGGGGTTTGATTATTTTACTCCTTAACATTTGTATTTTATTATCCAAACCTTAATTTATTTAGGTTGTACTCTTTTTAGGTATTTACAAGTAATACTTATATTTTACCTATTTAATTTCTCTTTAATTTTAGGTTCCAATCTATTGTACCGATTTGTTATCGATTAATTTTATTTTATACAAACCAATTATTTCAATCTAGTATACTTACAATTATTTTTATTTAGCTTGATGTTTCTGATTTTATTAAGCTCCTAATTGTTGTCCTAAGTTAAGTAGGGTGGTATATATTAGTATTAGAGGAGGGTTAGGGGTTCATTTTCATCATTTTATTTTCAAACTTACACACACTCACTCCTCCCTCTTCCCTCTCCTCCTTCACAGCCGAGCAACCCCCCTGCTGCGGTTTCCGACGACCGGCGCCGCCGCCTGGCCAAGGTGGCCGGCCACTCCTCCTCTTCCTCTCCTCCTTCACCGCGAGCACCCCTGCGCGGTTTCGACGACCGCGCCGCCTCCGCGCCGTCCAAGGGTGGCCGTCGGCCACTCCTCCCTCTCTCTTGTGTTTTCATCAATTTTCTTCCTCAAAGGTAATCTCTCAAACCCCCAATTCAAATCCAATTAAACCCTAATTTGAAATTCATGTTCTTTTTATGTTATTCTTCCAAATTCTATCTCTTTTATACTCCTTTAGCATGAATTCAAAGTTGTGATTGTAATTGCTAAGTTAGGGTTTGAGTTGGGTTGAATGCATGTGAGTTTTTTGAGTTGTTCTTGAGGTGTTTTGGTTGAAATTATGTTGAATAATAATTTTCCTCTTTATTCTTGTGGGTTTATTGAAGAAACAGTGAGTTTAGGGACTGATTATAAGTATTGATTAGGTTAAATAAGTGTTTTTATGCTCTAGTGTTATAAGTTGGATAGTTTTTGTTTTCATGAAGAAGGTACTAGTTTAAAGGTTGTTTCAAATAGCATGTTGTAATCTATGGTTGCATGTGAAGTTTATGGCTGTATTTGAATAAGTTTTGAGTGTTTATTTCTGGAAATATGGTGAAAGTTAGGTAATTTGAGGTTTGGTTGTGAATTAGTATGATTGAGGAGCTTAAACAAACATTAGAAATGAGATTAAGGAGCATTAAGGTTCTGTTTGGGAATCTGATTTTTACAGAGAATTTAGAGTATGATTTTAGCCCAGATTTTTACTCCATATGATAGTCCAAGGTGTTAGCTAATTATAGGCTTTGGAATTTCAAGTTTCCGACATGTATAGACCGAGTTATGGCCAAAACCGTGACGACACGAAATTAATTACGTTTTCTAAGTCAGTGACTTGAGAGCAGATTTTCGTCCACTTGGAGACTTTATTAGTTCCTGGAGTAAACATGAACGTTTTAGGCCACGTTGCAAGATTTCCGGAAAGATATGGTTTGTAGGCACCCGATATCGAGAGTGAGAGTTATAGGGTTGCGAAGAAGGGCTGTCCATAGACGTTCTGCCCAGAAAATTTAGTAATAATTTAAGGTTTTGTGATCCAATGTCAATCTTTTGAGGGATTCTTTTATTGGAGATCCTTTGGTCAATATTAGAACATCCAAGAAGTGTTTCCTAAGTTGAAAATGCTTTCTCTTGAAGGTTAAGGTTTTTATCAAAGTTAGGATTTTTGGTGGACAAGTTTGAAGGTTTAAATTATAGAGTGTTAGCGACCTAAGGTTGAGTTGCAAATTGCATCTGTAGCACAACAACTCTTTCAGGTCTAATGATCCTAGGATTTAGTCCTTCACCAATTCTTAAATCCAATATATCCTTCAAACACTTTCAAAGGTCATCAATCTATCTCTATAAGTTTGCTTCGTCGCTTAGCGACCTACCAAATTAAAACCAAAAGCACTCCGTAATCCTTACTCTAGCTTCTCGCTTCCTTCACTTCCATTCTCCATTGATTCAATTATTTAAGTCTTTTCGCATATTAAATTACCATTCGTTCTTGTTCAAGCCTCTTTTGAGTTTGTATCAAGAAATCAAACCGAAGGTTTTTAAGTTCCAACTTTCAGCTTCAGCTTCTGTCCGGGCTATTTTTCAGGCCGTTACCTTCTTTTTTAGACTTCGGTCATGTTGACAAAATTGTAGATCATGATTTTTCCCTATTCCGAGATGTACTCGTCTGCGTAATTCCAAGTTTTCTAACCCGAGTTATGCTAAAAGCTTTATTTCTTAAAAACATGAAATTTTCTTTCTAAGTTATTTCATTCTTAGTTCTTATGTTATTTAACTTTTGAAACTCACTAACAACTTTATTCGGTTCTCCATTTTATGCTTTTCTTATCTTAGTTTCCAAGCCGCCCAAGCCATCCCAAGGCCGAGACACACCGCCTAACATCACATCGATTCAAGGTACACAAATTGTCCAACTTTTACCATTCAAGCACGTTTCGATGCTTTTTCAATCATTTTATATCATGATATATGTTATACAATAACAATACTTTCAAAGGTGGTCCCGCCTTATTTGTATCATTCTAGCTAGTCGTGTAGTGCTAGCCTTTATTTCTTCTATAGGGTGCTCCTGATCAGAGTACTACTGTCCGATCAAGATAGCAGTCACCCTCCCAAACTCCAGATCGGTTTGGGGCGTGCGCGTGTTAGGTGCTTTGCACCAGATCGTAAGGGATACCACTCTAATTTCATATCTATATATATATATATATACCATGTTCACTTTTATATGCTTACATCTCTGTCAAATCCGTTTTTAATGTTTATTTAGCCCCGTTCCCGTTTTCAAAATGAATTTAAATGCCGGCACCGAAAACCGCTTTCGAACGGTTTGACGTGTTGGAGGTTTGTGTACTGAGTGTTTCCCCACTCTCTTTTGCGCCTGTTTTACATGTTTTGTTTTAGGAGGTTCGAGCTCCCAAGGCAAGGGTAAATCCAGTCAGAAGTTATCCGACCCAAGCAAGGTAGACTCCGAGGTCTTTCGCAAATAAGCAAGGGCGTTCAGGAAATGGAAGAAGTTGTTGAACCTTTCTATTTAAATGACTATGTACCTAGTTCAAGTGTTGTAAAAGTTGTATTATGAGTTGGCTTATGTTGGAGTTAAGCTTATCTTTTCCTTGTGGTTTCGAAGTCTTTTTGGTGGTTGTGTTGCCTTGTCCCGAGTGGGGACGGCGGTAATACTCCAGCTTAAGTGTACCGCTGCGCTAATCACAGGTTTGGGTTCATAATTAGTGGTTAAATCTTGTGGTTAAAAATTGGGGTCTTACAAATGGGATGTGGCTCAAGGTCAGATGGTCAGCGGTGCAATCATCAACCTCAAATTTGCTAATTCTTACATAAAACACTCTCAAATCAAGCCAAGATAAGCGGGGTGAGGGGTGCTGTCTAGTGCTCAATTGCTCATTACTCCTATTCACTACTGTTTCATAGGGATTCTCCATTAAAACCTTAGGGTTTTAGTACCTCTTTCCCAGCTCAAATCCTTCAAAGGTTTCGGGGGAAATGGGCTGAGAAACACCATATAGATGTGAACTTTGTGTAGACATAAGAATCCATCTTGTTCCAATATCATGATTGCAAAATCAAAGTGTAAAGAGGCATGCTATGTGAAAGGATCAAAACTGAACAAAACAAATGAAACCCAGATTGGAAGTGAAGGGTTTAGAGAGAAACTAAAATGAAAGCAGAAGTACTCACAAACGCTCTAAGTAATCCGTGGAATTCAATCAAAACTCTAATTGCGAAAGTCAGATGTAAGGGCAAAACTCAAGAAGAAGAAGAAGGTTGAGTTGCAAATTGCATCAGTAGCACAAGAGCTCTTTGAGGTCTAATGATCCTAGGATTTAGTCCTTCACCAATTCTTAAATCCAATATATCCTTCAAACACTTTCAAAGCTCATCAATCTATCTCTATAAGTTTGCTTCGTCGCTTAGCGACCTACCAAATTAAAACCAAAAGCACTAAGTAATCCTTACTCTAGCTTCTCCCTTCCTTAACTTCCATTCTCCATTGATTCAATTACTTTAAGTCTTTTCGCATATTAAATTACCATTTGTTCTTGTTCAAGCCTCTTTTGAGTTCGTATCAAGAAATCAAACCGAAGGTTTTTAAGTTTTAACTTTCAGCTTCAGCTTCTGTCCGGGCTATTTTTCAAGCCCTTACCTTCTTTTTTAGACTTCGGTCATGTTGACAAAGTTGTAGATCATGATTTTTCCCTATTCCGAGATGTACTCGTCTGCGTAATTCCAAGTTTTCTAACCCGAGTTATGCTAAAAGCTTTATTTCTTAAAACCTGAAATTTTCTTTCTAAGTTATTTCATTCTTAGTTCTTATGTTACTTAACTTTTGAAAGTCACTAAGAACTTTATTCGGTTCTCCATTTTATACTTTTCTTATCTTAGTTTCCAAGCCGCCCAAGCCATCCCAAGGCCGAGACGCACCGCCTAACATCGCATCGATTCAAGGTACGCAAATTGTCCAACTTTTACCATTCAAACACGTTTCGATGCTTTTTCATTCATTTTATATCATGATATATGTTATACAATAACAATATTTTCAAAGGTGGTCTCGCCTTATTTGTATCATTCTAGCTAGTCGTGTAGTGCTAGCCTTTATTTCTTCTATAGGGTGCTCCTGATCGAGTACTGACACTGCGATGTCCGATCGCATAGATCCACCCTCCCAAACTCCAGATCGGTTTGGGGCGTGCGCGTGTTAGGTGCTTTGCACAAGATCGTAAGGGATACCACTCTAATTTCATATCTATATATATATATATATATATATATACCATGTTCACTTTTATATGCTTACATCTCTGTCAAATCTGTTTTTAATGTTTATTTAGCCCCGTTCCCGTTTTCAAAATGAATTTAAATGCCGGCATTGAAAACCGCTTTCGAACAGTTTGAAGTGTTGGAGGTTTGTGTACTGAGTGTTTCCCCACTCACTTTTGCGCCTGTTTTAAATGTTTTGTTTTAGGAGGTTTGAGCTCCCAAGGCAAGGGTAAATCCAGTCAGAAGTAATCCGACCCAAGCAAGGTAGACTCCGAGGTCTTTCGCAAATAAGCAAGGGCGTTCAGGAAATGGAAGAAGTTGTGGAACCTTTCTATTTAAATGACTATGTACCTAGTTCAAGTGTTGTAAAAGTTGTATTATGAGTTGGCTTATGTTGGAGTTAAGCTTATCTTTTCCTTGTGGTTTCGAAGTCTTTTTGGTGGTTGTGTTGCCTTGTCCCGAGTGGGGACGGCGGTAATACTCCAGCTTAAGTGTACCGCTGCGCTAATCACAGGTTTGGGTTCATAATTAGTGGTTAAATCTTGTGGTTAAAAGTTGGGGTGTTACAGTTTTGGTATCAGAGCGGTGTTATAAGTGGAATTTGGGGTTGTAGAATTCCCTAAGATAGTGAGAATTATGCTTTAGATTTAAGAGGAAAAGTTAAGTATGTGTGGGATGTGTATCTCTTATGGTCAGTTTGGGAAACATTTGTGATTATGTGGGATTTGTTGAAGAGCATGAAGCTCTAGGTGTTGTATAGAGTATGAATTGTTTTCCTTGCAGGTATACAAGATTATGTAAATTTGGGGATAGCTCTATTTACAGGGGAAGTGCTGCCGAAATTTTCCCAGGATTTTAGAGAACTCTAGTAAAATCTTAAGGAGAATTTAAGTGAAACTTGAGTTGAATCTAAGGGTTTACGCAAGTAAAGCTTGATAAGTATATTGGGGAATAATGAAGCCTGTTAAAGTACTTTTTTAAAGGTTCGTAATTGTTAATGTAACGGTTATAATACAAGTCCCAAGTGGGGTTGGTGTAGGGTGAAATGAGTATTTGAGCTTAGTATGGAAGAAGTTTGTTAGGACGTCCAAAATGACGCGAGTTAAGGGGTACAAGAAATTGTTAAAAAGAAATTGAACAAGAGCTTCTTTGATTGCTCATAAGGGAATAACTTGGTTGAGACTCGAACCTTGCCATGTATTTTGTTTCTTTTATTTACGCCACCAAGTTTTCTTTAATTTGTAAGACTTTTAAGACCTTGCGTTTGCACTTTATGTATGATGTAGATGGACGCCAACGGAAACCCTCTCCCAAATCCTTTCGCGATGTTCATGGAACCATCTACGAACGTTCAAGCCCATCTCAAAGTCTTGCAAGATGCTTTCGAAGTTCATTGCGCCGCAAATCCAAAATCGGAGTACCATGACGATGATTGTCGAGCCCGATGCTTACTCGCCACTCTTTCCCACGAGAGCCCGTGGGATGATATTAGAGGCAGGTATCGCCAACTGCTCCTTCGAGGAAAACCAGGACATCATGCGTGGTGCCTTAATTACGTTGGAGCTTGGAACCAAATAGCTATGGAGGCAGTTATCACACAAACTGCGCAATCATTAGGCCTCCATGTCAGCAAGCTAGGACCCTACCTACACGAGATGCTAGCGTTGCCCGCTCCTCCTAATGCAGGAGTGACTCCACTACATGTGTTTTCTCCACCGGCGGATGAGGTACACTTGCACTTTACCCCTCTCATCACGAGACGCCCGATCGTTCCGAGATCGCCTACTCATGGGGAGACTACGCCCACAACCCGAGAGGCCGGGGGGGAAGAAGATGATCCTAGCATGGATCGGGACCAAGAAGTGGAATGCCCAGAGCCTAGGCACGCCAAGAACCGCGATGAGGGAACATCTACTCATGTAGTCTTATGAGCGCTTTGACTGGACCGACTTGGGGCCCAAGATCCGTCGCACCAAGCGCAAGAGTGTTCGTCCCTTGCGACTACGACACGTGAAGGAAGCTAGGGAGCAGGAAGGGTCCAACTCACAAGTTTGAAGAAGTCAGAATATAACTAACTTTTGTGCAGGGATAGCTAGGAAGCTAACCTTAGATTAAGCTAGATGACTGCATACACATTGCGGGTGACTAAATATTTTGCCTTGGGTCACCGTTGTAATTAGTCAAACTATGCTGATTTTGTGATCTCCCTTTGATTATTTTGCAAAAGGGGAGCATTGATTGTAACTTGGGAAAACCTCAGAACTGTTTATTTGCTATCGCGTTGTTTTATGAATGAAGGGCGGAAAAGCATGCCGTAGGACAATTAAACAGGGGTTTCCATTCCCGCAATTGGTTGTGATTGGGTGCAGTAGTATTATACATGTTGGGTTTTTTTTTACTGCATAGGTCGATGTATCTTATGATATTATGGGATTGTGAGGATTTTAGTTGGGGTTTCTAATATTACATGCATGTATGTGGGGGTTATAACCTAGCGAAGTAACAAGGATCCTATAAGGAGACGCTTGGTAAAAACTTAAAACTTCTATGGTTGAGTTACAAAAAGGGGGAACAGTGTTAAATTATGTGGAATAATAATATGCTTTGTTGTTATATTGTAGCATGTCGCAAAATTCGGGGAATTCACCACCACTAGGAGGGTCCTTGAGTGAAGCTTCGAGAAGAAACCAACTTGAGATACAAGGGCCTCAAATTAACCCAGGATTAGTTACCCATCCTGAGTCATCTTTAGGTTCCGCCTCTCTTAATCCACCACAATATCCTGACCCCTTTGGGATTTTAGTTCAAGAATTACTCAAGCGTATACCCATACCCTCTGTGGGTCAAGCAAGTCAGCCTAGGGAAGAGAATTACGCAGATAGGGTAGCCAGGAGGAACCCAACCTTTTACACGGGAAGTTATGACCCCGTAGTGCTAGAGGAATGGATTCGAGAGATGGAGAAAATCTTTGAGGTAGTGGAGGTGCCCGAAGGAAAAAGGCTGACCATAGGGACCTATTACCTAAAAGGAGAAGCTGATATCTGGTGGAAGACCATTAAGGATGCATACCAAGGGACTGATAAGACTTGGAACGATTTTCTAGGCGATTTGAGAGCCCAGTTCTACCCCGTCTCCCTTAGACGTCAAAAAGAAAAGGAGTTTCTGGAATGGAGTATGCTCAATAGGGATATCACGGTGGTGCAGTACACGGCGAAGTTTAATGAGCTGGCCCGTTTTGCCCCGGACTATGTGGCCTCGGAGAGGTTGAAACTGACCCGGTATGAGGGAGGCCTAGCGCCATACATTCGTAGCCAGCTGTCGTCTCATCACTTTCTAACCATGCAAGAAATGTACGAAAGGGCTGCTGAGGTAGAAAGGGTAAGAAAGGAGCTGAGAGCCCTGAACCCGGGAAGCCAAGGGAGTACAAAGAGGAAATGGAATGATAGGGGAGTGACTAGTGTGTCTACAGTGGAGGGTAGTCAGGTCAAGCGACCAATGCCTCCGACTCCCAAGAATCAACCCGCCCCAGCTGCTGTTAGGGAACCCTGCAAGAAGTGCGGCAAAACAAACCACACTACCGCCCAATGTCGGGTGGGCACCGGCAACTGCTTGTGGTGCGGGGCATTAGATCATAAGACCCTGGAGTGTCCAAGGAGGTCACGAAGACAAGAACCGGGTACCACACGAACAGCACCGCCAAGTGAGGACCACGCCACAGCAGGGCAGTGTGGGTCAAGCATATGCCATGGGCAGGAAAGAGGCAGCAAGATCTGGTATGGTCAGAATCGAATAATATATGTGCACAACTTTTAATTGCATTGTTTGATTCTGGTGCAACACATTCTTTTATCTCAACAAAAGTTGTCTCGAAATTAAATTTGCAAAGTCAAGCCTGCGCAGTGAAATATTCCATCAGTTTTCCTAACGATCAGACCATGTTGTGCACAAATAGTTTTGTGGGTGTACCGCTTATGTTGAATAAAGAAATATTTCCAGTTAATCTCATTCAGCTAGATCTAGAGGAATTCGATATTATCCTAGGAATGGATTGGTTGAGCTTCACTCAAGCGCAGATTAGGTGCGGGGAAGGTATAGTTATCCTTAAGAGCGCTTCAGGTAGAGAAGTTCGTTTCATTGGGGACTTAGGAGTTAAACCGTGTCCCATCATAACTTATGTGAAAGCTCGAAAGCTGCTAAATCACGGGTGCGAGGGTTACCTGTGTTCGGTAAGCGAAAGTCCGAAGAGTCCACCCAAGATAGAAGAGATCCCCGTGGTACGCGACTTTCTGGATGTTTTTCCCGAAGAAATTGCGGAGTTACCCCCGAGGAGGGAGATCGATATTGAGATTGAGCTAATTCCGGGAACTAGACCTATATCTAAGGCACCTTACAGAGTGGCACCTGCAGAACTTAAAGAGTTAAGGGTACAATTGGATGATTTGTTGAGTGAAGGATTCATCAGAACTAGTACATCACCCTGAGGAGCTCCAGTGTTATTCGTGAGGAAAAAGGATGGTAGCTTAAGGCTATGTATTGACTATCGGGAGTTGAACAAGGTTACCATCAAGAACAAGTACCCTCTCCCGAGGATCGACGACCTATTCGATCAACTCCAAGGGGCCGGAGTGTTCTCCAAGATTGATCTAAGGTCAAGTTACCACCAGCTTAGAGTTAGGGCCGAGGACATTCCCAAGACTGCTTTCAGGACAAGATACGGGCATTATGAATTTACAGTGATGTCGTTTGGGCTTACAAATGCACCAGCAGTCTTTATGGATCTGATGAACCGAGTGTTCAAACCTTGTCTGGATAAGTTTGTGGTAGTATTTATAGATGATATTCTAGTGTACTCAAAGAAGTAGGAAGAGCACGAGAGTCATCTAAGGATTGTCCTTCAAAACCTAAGGGAACAACAGTTGTATGCTAAGTTCTCAAAGTGCGAGTTTTGGCTTAAGGAAGTGGCATTTCTAGGGCATATAGTTACTAGTGAAGGGATCAGGGTGGACCCTAGCAAAGTTTCTGCTGTTCAGGATTGGGCAAGACCCACTACGATTAGCGAAGTTCGAATCTTCTTAGGTATGGCAGGATATTATAGGAGATTCGTTCCGAATTTCTCGAAGATAGCTCTTCCGCTGACTAACCTTCTCAAAAAGTCAACCCATTTTGAATGGACCGGTAAATGCGAGGAAGCGTTTCAGGCGCTCAAAGAAAGATTAACGACCGCACCGGTGTTATCCCTTCCCGAGGAAGGAAAGGAGTATGTGGTATATAGTGATGCATCCCATCAAGGGTTGGGATGTGTGCTGATGCAGGACAATAAGGTAATAGCCTATGCGTCACGGCAACTGAAGCCTTACGAAAAGAATTATCCAACGCATGATCTAGAACTCGCAGCAGTGGTGTTTGCCCTGAAAATTTGGAGGCATTATCTTTATGGAGTTCCTACGACTATCTTTACGGACCATAAAAGTCTCAAATACATACTCACTCAAAGGGAGTTGAATTTAAGGCAACGAAGGTGGTTAGAACTCATTAAGGATTATGATCTTAATATCCAATACCATCCTGGTAAAGCAAATACTGTGGCTGACGCTCTGAGTAGAAAGACTCAACATGGGAGGTTGACCTGCCTCGAAATCCATCCGAAATTACAGCAAGAGTTGAGTAAAGAGAGCGTTGAGCTAGTTAGGCAAGGGGGGTGATTAAGAGATTGGCTGCATTGTCCTTACAACCGTCCATTATTGAAGAAATTAAGACAGAACAGTTAAACGATCCCGAGCTTAAGAGGATCATGGATAATCTAGTAGTGAAGGGGATGCCAGGATTTTTGATTCAAGAGGGCAGGACTTTAAGGTTTCAGAATAGGTTATGTGTACCCAACAGGGGAGATTTAAGGCTTAAGTTATTGGAAGAAGGCCACAATTCATCCTATTCCGTACATCCTGGAGGTACAAAAATGTATAGAGATTTAAGGGAAAACTTTTGGTGGCCGAATATGAAGAGGGACATAGCCAACTATGTGGATAAATGCTTAACATGCCAAAGGGTCAAGGCAGAGCATCAACGACCAGCAGGTGAACTTAGACCCTTGGAAGTTCCCATATGGAAATGGGATTCGATTTCTATGGATTTCATTATGGGATTGCCCCTCATTGTATCCAGAAGGAATGCCATCTGGGTGATTGTGGATCGCCTTACAAAGTCGACACATTTTATTCCTATCCATGAAGGGTGGAAGGTAGATAAGTTGGCAGATATATACATTCAATAAGTTGTCCGGCTACACGGAATCCCAAACGATATAGTATCTGATCGAGACACAAGATTTCAATCGAGATTTTGGAGCGCGCTGCAGAAGGCTTTCGGTACTAAACTCAACTTTAGTAGCTCTTACCATCCGGAGAGTGACGGTCAAACCGAGAGAGTGAACCAAATCGTAGAAGATATGCTACGTGCGTGCGTTTTAGATTTTCAAGGGAATTGGGACAGATATCTCCCGTTGGTAGAGTTTTCGTATAACAATAGCTATCAGTCCACCGTTAGAATGGCTCCTTTTGAAGCTCTTTATGGCCGAAGATGTCGTACCCCATTGTGTTGGGGAGATTTAAACGAAGCATTAGTCATAGGTCCAGAATTAATCCAGGACACCACGGATAGGATCAGAGTCATTCAGCATCACATCAAGACCGCCCAGAGCAGGCAAAAGAGCTATGCGGATAACAGGCGAAGGCCGCTCGAATATCAAGTCGGAGACCAAGTTTTTCTTAAGGTTTCTCCAACTAAAGGGGTGCGAAGATTTAACATTAGAGGGAAATTAAGCCCTCGCCATATCGGGCTTGTGGAAAAGATCAATCCAGTGGCATATCGGATAGAATTACCCTCTAGCTTAGGGAAGACTCATGACGTTTTTCACGTTTCCCAACTCCGAAAATACATGCGGGACCCGACGCATGTTCTTAATGAAGAACCCCCGTTATTAGCCAAAAATCTAACTTTCGAGCAGCAGCCGATTCAGATTTTAGATCAAAGAACTAAACGACTACGTTTAAAGGAAGTTTCCTTGGTCAAGGTGCTTTGGGCAAATCAAGACACCTCAGAAGCCACATGGGAAACCGAGGAAAGCATGAAGAAACAATACCCTCATATCTTTGGAGGTCAATCAACAGCAATCGCTACCAACAGCAAGTTTCGGGGACGAAACTTTCTTTTAGGGGGGGAGGGTGTAACAACCCGCCCTAAAACTGTATTAATTAATGTACTAATTGTCATAATTAACTAAATTACGTTCTAATTTTTTTCGATTTTATTTAATTTAATTATGTAGCGGTGACAAGTCTCGAGCAGGAGATGGCAAAAGGGTGTCGAGTTATCGCTTTAAAAATCTTTGAGTTTCTTAATTCACCCGTTAAGTTACACTACTTCGGGTTTTATCGGTTACGTTATTTCTTTAACCAACAAGGGGTTTGATTATTTTACTCCTTAACATTTGTGTTTTATTATCCAAACCTTAATTTATTTAGGTTGTACTCTTTTTAGGTATTTACAAGTAATACTTATATTTTACCTATTTAATTTCTATTTAATTTTAGGTTCCAATCTATTGTACCGATTTGTTATCGATTAATTTTATTTTATACAAACCAATTATTTCAATCTAGTATACTTACAATTATTTTTATTTAGCTTGATGTTTCTGATTTTATTAAGCTCCTAATTGTTGTCCTAAGTTAAATAGGGTGGTATATATTAGTATTAGAGGGGGGGTTAGGGGTTCATTTTCATCATTTTATTTTCAAACTTACACACACTCACTCCTCCCTCTTCCCTCTCCTCCTTCACAGCCGAGCACCCCCCTGCTGCGGTTTCCGGCGACCGGCGCCGCCTCCCGCCGCCGTCCAAGGGTGGCCGTCGGCCACTCCTCCCTCTTCCCTCTCCTCCTTCACTGCCGAGCACCCCCCTGCTGCGGTTTCCGACGACCGGCGCCGCCTCCCGCCGCCGTCCAAGGGTGGCCGTCGGCCACTCCTCCCTCTCTCTTGTGTTTTCATCAATTTTCTTCCTCAAAGGTAATCTCTCAAACCCCCAATTCAAATCCAATTAAACCCTAATCTGAAATTCATGTTCTTTTTATGTTATTCTTCCAAATTCTATCTCTTTTATACTCCTTTAGCATGAATTCAAAGTTGTGATTGTAATTGCTAAGTTAGGGTTTGAGTTGGGTTGAATGCATGTGAGTTTTTTGAGTTGTTCTTGAGGTGTTTTGGTTGAAATTATGTTGAATAATGATTTTTCTCTTTATGCATGTGGGTTTATTGAAGAAACAGTGAGTTTAGGGACTGATTATAAGTATTGATTAGGTTAAATAAGTGTTTTTATGCTCTAGTGTTATAAGTTGGATAGTTTATTTTCGAACCACTTGGGACCAGATTTTGCAAAACCAAACTCGTCTTTTCGAGAGGCTAGACCTTCTGGACCAAACCAACGCTGCCCAAGCTGCCGAACAAGCATGCATGCTCGAGATGATGCAAGCGATGCGCGATTGGCAGTTGAACTACCCTCACCAATATCCTTATCCACCTCCTCCACCACCACCTCAGTGATTGTCCTATTTTTCGCCTTTGTGCTAGTTTCTTCTTGTTTTATGCATTGAGGACAATGCTTTGTCCAAGCATCGGGGGGATTAATTTGAAAATTTTGGGTTTTCATCTTTGTGTATATGATTTTATTTTTGTTTTTCTTTAATTTTTGTTTTCTTTTAGTTTGTTAGTTTTTTGTTTTTGTTTTAGTTTTTCTTTTTGATTTATCTAGTTTTTAGCTATCATTTGTAAATCTTTTGCATTCACTTAGTTTTGCATTAGTTAGTATTATATTAGATTTTATTTTCTTTCTTTTTCTTAGTTTTTAGTTTCTCATTTTCTAGTTTTTCATTTGACTTTTGATTTTTGTTTTTGAAAAAAAAAACCAAAAAAAAATCAGAAAACTTTAGAAAATTTCAGAAAAATTGAAAAAGAAGAAAAAGAAAAAAAAATTAGGTTAAGATAGGTTTAGTGAATAAAATTCTCCGGTGATGAATTAAAGCTAGATAAGTTTTCTTTGAATTTGATTTAGTCTTGTATAGCCCTTTTGTGAATTAAAGTTTTGAAAAGAGTTATGAAAACATAGAGAGTTTAGAATTATACTTTAATAGTGATGATTGATTGCCTTTTTTATGATCTTTTGGAATGAGTTTAGCACATATACATCTATTTGAGTTAGGTTTATTTGAGAGCTTTAAACCTGTGAGACCACAAAGGCCTTAAATGACTAATCATTTTTATTAGTCTCATATTTTCCATGTGTGACTCATCCATTGTTTTCACTCTCTAGAACTTACGATGCATCTCTTTGAAACTGCATTTTTGCTTGTGCATTGGTAATATGATAGAGACATTCTTGTACATATTTTTAGCTACATAGCCAAAAAGCCACCCTTATCATATGAATATCCGCTTTTAACCCTCTTTTAGCCTTGTATCGCTCTTTCTTTTGATTACCTATATAATTAGCCATGACCGTATATATAAATTCCTACCCTTAAGCCATTGCTTGGAGTGTTAGAGTGAAAAGTTGGGTTGACTGTGTTGTATTTGTGGTTTGGTTTTGTTGGGGATGTTGTGAAGTTGAAAATCTTGAATTGCTCCCCATTGTAGCTTGATATGGGTTGAGTTGGAAATTTGCCTTATTAGTGTGTATATCTTTGTTTATTGATTGAAATTGAAAAAAAAGTAAAAAAGAGCAAAAAAAGAAAAAAAAATCAGAAAAATGAAAAGATGAAGAAAAAAAGTGTTTAGTAGTTTGATAGTTTATTTTTCTTTGAGTTAAGGAAATTTCTAATTGAATATGGGATGCATTGATATTAATATAGGTGAGAGAGTTTTTTGTGCAATTTTGTGAGGTTATGCTCCAAGCTTTCCACTTTCACAAATATATTTTCACTCCTTACCCTTAACCTTAGCCCCATTACAACCTATTTGAAAGTCCTCTTGATTATCATTGTGCATTGCATTTTAGCGGTGGAGAATTGAGATTATTTGCAAGCTTATGGTAGAATGTTGCTTTCTGATTGAGTATTGAGTGAACATTCATTGTATTATTCATTTTCAAACACATGAGAGGAGTGTTTCCACATTCCCTAAAGTCAGGTTGCTCTCAGTTACCTACTTTCATCCGTTATTGTATGCTTACTTGTTTCTTTAGAGATTAGGAGGGTGATTATTTTGATCTTGATAGGTATGGTTTTTGTAATTCTTTCTATGGTTTCATTTTCTCTTGTATATAAACTTTCGTTCATACTTGGGAGGACGCCATCAAGCTTCGGCTCTTCCCTTTATCACTAGAAGGGAAAGCATGGGAATGGTTAGATTCCCTACCGGCGACCACCACAATCACCACTTTCGATCAACTTGCTAACGCATTTGTGACGAAATATTTTCCGCCTAGCAAGTTGACAAGCCTGAGGAACCAGATTTCCACATTCGCTCAAGAGTCGGGAGAGAACTTCTACGATGCATGGGAGAGGTTCAAGGACCTCTTGAGTTAATGCCCCCAACATGGCTTCGAGCCTTGGGTGTCGATTCAAGCGTTCTACAACAGAGTCGATGACAATTGGAGGGCCAACATCTTGGCAGCGGCGGGAGGAGACATTATGAGCAAGACCGTGGAAGAGTTTCATGAACTCATTGAGAAAATTTTCGTGAATAGCTACCAATGGTCTAAGTCCCGTTCTGCACGAAGGGGAGGTAAGTATGAGGTAGATGTAATCACTCTTTTATCTGCAAAATTAGATGCTATTACTAAAAAGATGGATAGAATGAATGTGAATGCTACCTCTCCCCCTCAACCTCAATGTGTATCATGTCATTCTTTTGAGCATGCAACATTGCATTGTCCTAGTGGTGTGGAAAGTGGAGAGCCTAATGAACAAGCCAATTATGTTGGTAACCCGAATGCATATCACCCCGGTTTGAGAAATCACCCGAATTTTAGCGGTGGAGAATTGAGATTATTTGCAAGCTTATGGTAGAATGTTGCTTTGTGATTGAGTTTTGAGTGAATACTCATTGTATTATTCATTTTCAAACACATGAGAGGAGTGTTTCCACATTCCCTAAAGTGAGGTTGCTCTCAATTACCTACTTTCATCCATTATTGTATGATTACTTGTTTCTTTAGAGATTAGGAGGGTGATTATTTTGATCTTGATAGGTATGGTTTTTGTAATTATTTCTATGGTTTCATTTTCTCTTGTATATAAAATTTCGTTCCTACTTGGGCTATGCTTGATTAAGTTGGATTAATTGAATGTCTTATCGATGCTTTCCTGAGGAGATTTGTAAATAAAATTTTCAATTTTACTTTGGAACCTTTTCTTTTTGACTTGAGTCATTTTGTCCCTTTTATTTTCTATTTTCGTTCTTTTCTTTATTTTCTATTTCGTTTGTGAGTTTAGCTTTGCTTAAGGACAAGCAAGGTGTAAGCATGGGGGCATTTGATAAGTGTATTTTATATATATGTTATCTAGGATTATTTAGGGTTAATTTGGGTGATTTTAGTTATGAATGTATTATTTTTATACCTGAATTCTCTATATTATGCTTGGTCGGAGTTTGGTATAAGTTTTGTAGGCAAATGGAATTATTTGGATAAAATCAAGCTAAAAACCAAGTCAAAGGAGTCCAAGTAGATCATAATTCAAGAGGTCAATCCACCCTAAGGCCCAAACATTGGCCCAAGAAGACATTGGATACCGGCAGAACCCAACACGGGTGTCCAAAGACCCAGCACGGGTCGTTTCAGGTTCCAGAGAAGGCAAAATTTGATTCCAGTGAGCAACACGGTCCGTGTTGGCCTGGGATCACCCGTGTTGGCCCTGTTTAATGCAAAAATGGCGTTTCGGTTGCTCTTAATGCTATATAATTGATGGATCCAGCTGTTTTTCTAGTCATTCATTCTCATTCATCATCGTCCTCATCATCATATTCATCCATCCTTTCATCCACAAATTCATCCAAGTTCATCCATAGTTGAAGATTGAGAGCTCACTGGAGTTTGAAGATTAACTTGCAAGAATCTATTGAAGTGGAGGAGTAAAAGTCCCCACCGATCACCAATCAAGCAAGGATTGATTCGACACTCGGTTTACTTCTCTTTCTTATAGTTTTCATGCATTTTAGTATAGATTTTCATGTGTTTAGTGAATCGAACATGATTAGTGAGTAGTTTCTTTTAGTTTAGGGGTTAAACCCTTGTTAGTTTCTCTTATGGATTGAATTTTGTTGGATTGAACAAGTTTGTTAATCTAGTTTGAATGCATTTTATTTATCCTTTGATTATGTATGTCATTGTTTTTGACTGGCCATCAAGAATATGGAATTAGATTGTTGAATGATGTACCGAATGGAGAAATTCGATAGTCGGAACCCTTAGGATTAAACTGGTTATGAAGTGAACTAGAGATAGAAGACTTTGTAATTAGGGGTCATTAGATAATTTTATCTTTAACTTAGATAAAATTGACACAATAAAGAGTCCAGGAGATCAATTTTACTAAGCAATCCGTTTCATTGCCAAAAGCTCGCTATGGAAGAATTTATGCGATTATCGACCCTAAAATGTACTAAATTAGTGACATACATGTTCAATCCACTTGTTTGATTCATAGAGTTACTTAGGTTTTATCCCCTGAACGCCTTTTTCATATGGAATTCATCTTTTCAATTGTTTGAATATTTGATTTATTTGACCTTTTAAGTGATTAGAATTAGAATTAGTTATTCTCAATCTAAAACCCGACCGATTTAGCAATCACCTAGGAGGCTAGTTTGGTGAGTAGTTAGTAAAGTCCCCGTGGGAACGACCTTGATACATGCTACACCTACACCCGTGCACTTGTGGCGTATCAAGTTTTTGGCGCCGTTACCGGGGACTTTATCCCTAGCCGCCATCGACCGAATATCCTTAGATTGACTAGATCATTTTCTTTTTCTTTTTCCTGTTTGATCTTCCTTGGTTGTTTTTGTTTTTGTCTCTTGCAAGGTTTTCAATCAGTGTATGCAAATGGCATCGCTATTCTAGTTTGATCCGGAGATAGAAAGAACCTTCCGTTCAAGGCGGAAACGACAACGAACAGAGGAAGCAAGAAGGAGGCAAGAAGCAGTCGAGGAAGAACCGAGGATGGCCCAACCAAGACGAACTTTTGAGCAATGCCTGACTTCCCCAGTTGCAAATTAGCCCACGACCATCAACGCACCGGGAGTGGACGCGCACGATTTCGAATTGAAGAGTTCCCTCATCAACTTGGTGAAGGCTTCACCATTTCATGGCCTTCTCAATGAAGACCCCAACCGACATCTCCGTATTTTTCGCCAAGCATGTGAGACCTTCAAGGCAAATGGTGCGAGGGAGGACGCCATCAAGCTTCGGCTCTTCCCTTTATCACTAGAAGGGAAAGCATGGGAATGGTTAGATTCCCTACCGGCGACCACCACAATCACCACTTTCGATCAACTTGCTAACGCATTTGTGGCGAAATATTTTCCGCCTAGCAAGTTGACAAGCCTAAGGAACCAGATTTCCACATTCGCTCAAGAGCCGGGAGAGAGCTTCTACGATGCATGGGAGAGGTTCAAGGACCTCTTGAGTTAATGCCCCCAACATGGCTTCGAGCCTTGGGTGTCGATTCAAGCGTTCTACAACAGAGTGGATGACAATTGGAGGGCCAACATCTTGGCAGCGGCGGGAGAAGACATTATGAGCAAGACCGTGGAAGAGCTTCATGAACTCATTGAGCAAATTTCCGTGAATAGCTACCAATGGTCTAAGCCCCGTTCTGCACGAACGGAAGGTAAGTATGAGGTAGATGCTATCACTCTTTTATCTGCAAAATTAGATGCTATTACTAAAAAGATGGATAGAATGAATGTGAATGCTACCTCTCCCCCTCAACCTCAATGTGTATCATGTCATTCTTTTGAGAATGCAACATTGCATTGTACTAGTGGTGTGGAAAGTGGAGAGCCTAATGAACAAGCCAATTATGTTGGTAACCCGAATGCATATCACCCCGGTTTGAGAAATCACCCGAATTTTTCTTACCGAAACAATAATCACTTGGGTGCCCAACAAGGACAAGGACAAAGGCCTACCCAATTAGCCCAACCCAAACCCCAAATCCAAGACCTAAAGACTATAGAGGTCATGTTAGATGTTGTCCTTAAATCCCAACAAAGACAGTTTGAGCATCAACAAAGGCAAGATGATGTGATCAAAGCCTTGGCCTCTAGAGTAGACTTTTTGACCTCCCAAAACTAAATGTTTGAGACTCGATTGGCCAACCAAGTTAACACTTTTACCCCTCCTTCGGGATTAGTTCCCGGACAACCCATTCCTAATCCTAATGCCCAATGTAATGCCATTATTTTGAGGAGTGGGACGTAATATGATGGACCTAGCATGCCAAATGCTAAGCATGGGGGGGGGGGGTTGATGTTGAGAGTAAGGTTGAGAAGTCTAGTCAGAAGGTTGATGGGATTGAGAGAGAAAAAGACCTTGAGAGTGAGCCTTCAAAAGAGAACACCGAAACCCAACCTTCATCTCCACCTAGAGTTTACAAACCACTGTTTCCTTTTCCTCAAAGATATACTAAGGCAAAATTAGATGCAAAATTCGGCAAGTTCTTTAATATGTTAAAGCAATTGAATGTGAATGTGCCGTTTTTGGATGCTTTATCTCAAATGCCTTTGTATGCAATGTTTTTGAAAGAAATCCTCTCTAAAAAGAGGAAAATTGATGAAATTGAGGAAGTTGCATTGACTGAAGAGTGTAGTTCCGTGGTTCTTAACAAGCTTACTCCTAAGCTTAAGGACCCGGTAAGCTTTAATTTCTCATGTGGCCTAGGTAGTTTAACCGTTGACCGAGCTTTGTGTGATATGAGTTCTAGTGTAAGCTTAATGCCCTATTCTTTGTATGAACGCTTGAACCTAGGAGAGTTGAGACCAACTACCATGTCATTGCAAATGGCGGATCGTTTTATCAAGTACCCTAAGGGTATTTTGGAGGACTTTCCCCTTAAGGTGGGTGATTGCTATGTGCCGATTGATTTTGTCATCCTTGAATGCCCGAAGATTCCCGTACCCAAATCATTTTGGGGAGATCTTTTCTTGCTACCGTAGGGTGTGTCATAGATGTACAATGTGGAAAGATGAACTTTAGGATTGGGGAACATGAAATTGAGTTTGATTTATTCCGTGATGTTTTGCCACGTGAAGTTTCTCCTTATTTTGGTGTTGATGTGCTATGTGAGAAGGATAAACATGTTGATGGTTTGGTTTGTGAGAAACATGATGATTGTATGCGTGATGTTGAAAGTGAAAACCTTGAGAAATCTCGTGACAATTTTGTTGAAAATCCTTGTGGTTTATTTATTGATAAAGGCCATGAACTTGGCGATGCAAGGGTGGGAATAAAAGAAATTTTGCCCCCACCTAGCATCATCAAGAACGTGCCTTATGCTATTGACAAGGGTGCTTTCAATGAGTTTTTCAGGTTTGATGATGGGGATCCCTCCATTTCTGAAGGAGGTGATGAGTTTGACCCAAACTGTGGGGTTAATTTGAAGAGGTTTGGAGGTACTATACAAGATGGAGCTCCTAAAGCCTTTGGCTATGGAGTTATGGATTATTCACCGGGTTGAAAGGTACCTTGTCTAGCTTAGGACAATAAACAAGCGCTTCTTGGGAGGCAACCCAAACTTTTTCGATCTTATTTTCATTTTTAGGATTTTCTAGATTTTTTCCTTATTTTTCTTCTTTTTATTTTGATTTTTTTTCCAAATTTTTCCTTATTTTTCTAGACTTTTTAGGATTTTTCTTTGATTTATTTTAATTTTTCTAGGATTTTTAGAAAAATTTCTCCTTTTTCTTTTTCTTTTTCTAGGATTTTCTAGTGTTTTAATTTTATTTTTCTTTCATATTATTGTTTTTCTTTTTGAGGTATTAACTTTAGGGAAATAAAATAAAAATAAAAAATAAAAAAAAATCTGAAAATTTGAAAAGAAAAAAAGAGAGAGGAAAAAAAAAAGTTTGAATAAAAATGAGAGTAAAAAGAAATAAGAGATTGAGAGTGAGAGTGACAGAGAGAAGAGGAAAGAAAAAAATAAAGGAGAAGCCGCCAAGAAGATTCGAACACACGAGCAAAAGGCGAAGAACAAGATCAACACGGATCATGCTGACCCTAGCACGACCCGTGTTGGCCTCCAGAGAGTCAGGTAAGGATTACAGGGATCAACACGGACCGTGTTGATTCAACACGATCCGTGTTAGACCCCGGCGCGTGATTACACGGGTGTTTTCACCCGTTTTCTCGCCCCTTTCTTTTCCTTTTATTAATTTGTCCGTTTTCTCTCAACTTTTCACCCGTGTAACCCTACCTCCTCCCTCACTCATTCATTCCCCTTCTTCCATATTCCTCCATCTCCCTCAAAACTCCATAGAAAACTCTCTTCTTCTTTAACTCTTTTTGCTCCATCTCCCTCAATTCTTCACCAAATCGCTCCATTTTCCTTCCATTCTTCATCATTTTCCTTCCTCTTTCAGATTCCACCAATTTCATCCTCATTCCTTCCACTCCATTTTCACCTCATTCCACCTCCATAACTAAAAACCTCCATTTTCACCCATATTCAAGCTCTTTTTTTCTCCTTCAAGTGTAACAAGGTTTGGTTTTTCTACTTTCTTTGTTTTATTTAGTTTATTTTTCTTTTATATTTTCGTATTTAGTTTTAATTTTTGTATAATTTGTAAGTCTCCATTGTTGTCCACCATTGTTGTGAATTTCAAGCTTTTTGAAGTGTGAATTTCTTGTATAAATGTTGTTTCTTTGTTTTAGTTTATTTCTTTTGATTTAATTTGTTAATTTTGCTTCTTTTAGTTTTGTTTTCTGTTTTAGTTTTGTTTAGGGTGTACATTAGTTGTTTTCTTATCTTAACCTAGTTGTTTAACTTAGTATTAGTTTAATTTAGCTTATGTTTTCTGATTTTAATTTCTTTAGTTATTAAGGTCTTAACTTAGTTTAGTTAGTTTACCTTGGTTTAGTCGCTAATTTTGGTGTTTTAGTGTTGTTGACTGTTGTATATGTAGAAATGTTGGATTAGCTAGTATGAATACCTTGTTGTATATGTATTTGATAGGGTTTTTGGCTGGGAAAAATCCGTACTGAGGGCCTTGTGATTGAGAATAACCCAAAGTGACTTTTTGGCTGGTGGCAGTCTATACTTATTCATTATTTTCTCGTAGCATCCCAGATTAAATTTCTAGCACCGGAATGCCGATGTGGCAACCGGAGCACGTGCTTGTTTAATTAAAAGCATGCCACGTCAATTTTTTTAAACGATAAAATAGAATTAAAAAAAATTTGACGTGGCATGCTTTTAATTCATTGCTAATGTTTTCCCCCCATAATGTAAGTGCAAGGTGAATAATGTAAGTTAAACGATAAAATATAATTTTAAAAAAATTGATGTGGCATGCTTTTAATTAAAAGGGCACGTGCTCCGATTGCCACATTACCATTCCGGTGCCAGAATTTCAATCTGGGATGCGACGAGAAAATAATGAATAAGTATAGACTGCCACCAGTCAAAAAGTCACTTTGGATTATTCTCAATCACAAGGCCCTGAGTATGGATTTTCCCCAGCCAAAAACCCTATTTGATAAGTAGTTAATATTTTTACTTAGTTAGCTTCTTTTACTACTAGAGCTTAGTAAGAGTCATTTTGTCCCATTTATTTTGTCCCATTTATTTTCTATTTTCTATTTTCGTTCTTTTCTTTATTTTCTATTTCATTTGTGAGTTTAGCCTTGCTTAGGGACAAGCAAGGTGTAAGCATGGGGGCATTTGATAAGTGTATTTTATATATATGTTATCTAGGATTATTTAGGGTTAATTTGGGTGATTTTAGTTATGAATGTATTATTTTTATACCTGAATTCTCTATATTATGCTTGGTCGGAGTTTGGTATAAGTTTTGTAGGCAAATGGAATTATTTGGATAAAATCAAGCTCAAAACCAAGTCAAAGGAGTCCAAGTAGATCACAATTCAAGAGGTCAATCCACCCTAAGGCCCAAACATTGGCCCAAGAAGACATTGGATACCGACAGAACCCAACACGGGTGTCCAAAGACCCTGCACGGGTCGTTTCAGGTTCCAGAGAAGGCAAAATTTGATTCTAGTGAGCAACACGGTCCGTGTCATGTCAACACGGGTCGTGTTGAATGCAGCACGGTCCGTGTTGGCCTGGGATCACCAGTGTTGGCCCTGTTTAATGCAAAAATGGCGTTTCGGTTGCTTTTAATGCTATATAATTGATGTATCTGGCTGTTTTTCCTGTCATTCATTCTCATTCATCATCGTCCTCATCATCATATTCATCAATCCTTTCATCCACAAATCCATCCAAGTTCATCCATAGTTGAAGATTGAGAGTTCATTGGAGTTTGAAGATTAACTTGCAAGAATCTATTGAAGTGGAGGAGTAAAAGTCCCAACCGATCACCAATCAAGCAAGGATTGATTCGACACTTGGTTTACTTCTCTTTCTTATAGTTTTCATGCATTTTAGTATAGATTTTCATATGTTTAGTGAATCGAACATGAGTAGTGAGTAGTTTCTTTTAGTTTAGGGGATAAACCCTTGTTAGTTTCTCTTATGGATTGAATTTTGTTGGATTGAGCAAGTTTGTTAATCTAGTTTGAATGCATTTTATTTATCCTTTGATTATGTATGTCATTGTTTTTGAATGGCCATAAAGAATGGAATTAGATTGTTGAATGAAGTACCGAACGAAGAAATTCGATAGTCGGAACCCTTAGGATTAAACTGGTTATGAAGTGAACTAGAGATAGAAAACTTTGTAATTAGGGGTCATTAGATAATTTGATCTTTAACTTAGATAAAATTGACACAATAAAGAGTCTAAGAGATCAATTTTACTAAGAAATCCGTTTCATTGCCAAAAGCTTGCTACGGAAGTATTTATGCGATTATCGACCTTAAAATAAACCAAATTAGTGACATACATGTTCAATCCACTTGTTTGATTCATAGAATTACTTAGGTTTTATCCCCTGAACGCCTTTTTCATATTGATTTCATCCTGCCAATTGTGTGAATATTTGATTTATTTGACCTTTTAAGTGATTAGAATTAGAATTAGTTATTCTCAATCTAAAACCCGACCGATTTAGCAATCACCTAGGAGGCTAGTTTGGTGAGTAGTTAGTAAAGTCCCTGTGGGAACGACCTTGATACATGCTACACCTACACCCGTGCACTTGTGGCGTATCAAGTTTTTGGCGCCGTTGCCGGGGACTTTATCCCTACCCGCCACCGACCGAATATCCTTAGATTGACTAGATCATTTTCTTTTTCTTTTTCTTTTTCCTGTTTGATCTTCCTTGGTTGTTTTTGTTTTTGTCTCTTGCAAGGTTTTCAATCAGTGTATGCAAATGGCACCGCTATTCGAGTTTGATCCGGAGATAGAAAGAACCTTCCGTTCAAGGCGGAAACGACAACGAATAGAGGAAGCAAGAAGGAGGCAAGAAGCAGTCGAGGAAGAACCGAGGATGACCCAACCAAGACGAACTTTTGAGCAATGCGTGACTCCCCCAGTTGCAAATTAGCCCACGACCATCAACGCACCGGGAGTGGACGCGCACGATTTCGAATTGAAGAGTTCCCTCATCAACTTGGTGAAGGCTTCACCATTTCATGGCCTTCCCAATGAAGACCCCAACCGACATCTCCGTATTTTTCGGCAAGCATGTGAGACCTTCAAGGCAAATGGTGCGAGGGAGGACGCCATCAAGCTTCGGCTCTTCCCTTTATCACTAGAAGGGAAAGCATGGGAATGGTTAGATTCCCTACCGGCGACCACCACAATCACCACTTTCGATCAACTTGCTAACGCATTTGTGACGAAATATTTTCCGCCTAGCAAGTTGACAAGCCTGAGGAACCAGATTTCCACATTCGCTCAAGAGCCGGGAGAGAACTTCTACGATGCATGGGAGAGGTTCAAGGACCTCTTGAGTTAATGCCCCCAACATGGCTTCGAGCCTTGGGTGTCGATTCAAGCGTTCTACAACAGAGTGGATGACAATTGGAGGGCCAACATCTTGGCAGCGGCGGGAGGAGACATTATGAGCAAGACCGTGGAAGAGTTTCATGAACTCATTGAGAAAATTTTCGTGAATAGCTACCAATGGTCTAAGTCCCGTTCTGCACGAAGGGGAGGTAAGTATGAGGTAGATGCAATCACTCTTTTATCTGCAAAATTAGATGCTATTACTAAAAAGATGGATAGAATGAATGTGAATGCTACCTCTCCCCCTCAACCTCAATGTGTATCATGTCATTCTTTTGAGCATGCAACATTGCATTGTCCTAGTGGTGTGGAAAGTGGAGAGCCTAATGAACAAGCCAATTATGGGTGTAACCCGAATGCATATCACCCCGGTTTGAGAAATCACCCGAATTTTAGCGGTGGAGAATTGAGATTATTTGCAAGCTTATGGTAGAATGTTGCTTTGTGATTGAGTTTTGAGTGAATACTCATTGTATTATTCATTTTCAAACACATGAGAGGAGTGTTTCCACATTCCCTAAAGTGAGGTTGCTCTCAATTACCTACTTTCATCCATTATTGTATGATTACTTGTTTCTTTAGAGATTAGGAGGGTGATTATTTTGATCTTGATAGGTATGGTTTTTGTAATTATTTCTATGGTTTCATTTTCTCTTGTATATAAAATTTCGTTCCTACTTGGGCTATGCTTGATTAAGTTGGATTAATTGAATGTCTTATCGATGCTTTCCTGAGGAGATTTGTAAATAAAATTTTCAATTTTACTTTGGAACCTGTTCTTTTTGACTTGAGTCATTTTGTCCCATTTATTTTCTATTTTCGTTCTTTTCTTTATTTTCTATTTTGTTTGTGAGTTTAGCCTTGCTTAGGGACAAGCAAGGTGTAAGCATGGGGGCATTTGATAAGTGTATTTTATATATATGTTATCTAGGATTATTTAGGGTTAATTTGGGTGATTTTAGTTATGAATATATTATTTTTATACCCGAATTCTCTATATTATGCTTGGTCGGAGTTTGGTATAAGTTTTGTAGGCAAATGGAATTATTTGGATAAAACCAAGCTCAAAACCAAGTCAAAGGAGTCCAAGTAGATTTACAATTCAAGAGGTAAATCCACCCTAAGGCCCAAACATTGGCCCAAGAAGACATTGGATACCGGCAGAACCCAACACGGGTGTCCAAAGACCCAGCACGGGTCGTTTCAGGTTCCAGAGAAGGCAAAATTTGATTCCAGTGAGCAACACGGTCCGTGTCATGTCAATACGGGTCGTGTTGAATACAGCACGGTCCGTGTTAGCCTGGGATCACCCGTGTTGGCCCTGTTTAATACAAAAATAGCGTTTCAGTTGCTCTTAATGCTATATAATTGATGGATCCGGCTGTTTTTCTAGTCATTCATTCTCATTCATCATCGTCCTCATCATCATATTCATCCATCCTTTCATCCAAAAATTCATCCAAGTTCATCCATAGTTGAAGATTGAGAGTTCATTGGAGTTTGAAGATTAACTTGCAAGAATCTATTGAAGTGGAGGAGTAAAAGTCCCAACCGATCACCAATCAAGCAAGGATTGATTCGACACTCGGTTTACTTCTCTTTCTTATAGTTTTCATGCATTTTAGTATAGATTTTCATGTGTTTAGTGAATCGAACATGAGTAGTGAGTAGTTTCTTTTAGTTTAGGGGTTAAACCCTTGTTAGTTTCTCTTATGGATTGAATTTTGTTGGATTGAACAAGTTTGTTAATCTAGTTTGAATGCATTTTATTTATCCTTTGATTATGTATGTCATTGTTTTTGACTGGCCATCAAGAATATGGAATTAGATTGTTGAATGATGTACCGAATGGAGAAATTCGATAGTCGGAACCCTTAGGATTAAACTGGTTATGAAGTGAACTAGAGATAGAAGACTTTGTAATTAGGGGTCATTAGATAATTTGATCTTTAACTTAGATAAAATTGACACAATAAAGAGTCCAAGAGATCAATTTTACTAAGCAATCCGTTTCATTGCCAAAAGCTCGCTATGGAAGAATTTATGCGATTATCGACCCTAAAATGTACTAAATTAGTGACATACATGTTCAATCCACTTGTTTGATTCATACAGTTATTTTAGTTTTATCCCCTGAACGCTTTTTCATATTGATTTCATCCTGTCAATTGTGTGAATATTTGATTTATTTGACCTTTTAAGTGATTAGAATTAGAATTAGTTATTCTCAATCTAAAACCCGACCGATTTAGCAATCACCTAGGAGGCTTGTTTGGTGAGTAGTTAGTAAAGTCCCTGTGGGAACGACCTTGATACATGCTACACCTACACCCGTGAACTTATGGTGTATCATGATGAGATGGGCTCATAGTTAACCTCTTGTTCCCCTTGTTGGATGTCTGCTTTTCCTTACAATGGTAACTCAAGAGATGAAGGAATAAATCTCCATCCTTCAAGTAACATTTGGCGTTGGAGCACAACATGGGAATCATTGAGCCGTTCAACTTATTGCATAAGTTATGCTATAGTGGGTTTGGGACTACGGTTGATGAGAGTCCCTTTCCAAGCATTGTAATTGACGTTGGATAGCTGCTTGATTATTCATCATCAATTGTTGGGTACAATCAAACCGGTTTTGCATACCAAGAACTCGTTGCATGAGTTGAGTCATGGTAAGTTCGGGTGGGAGAATTGGGTGAGAGGGGGAAGTTTCTCTTCCGTCGTTTTGACTCGACAAAGAGGGCATTTTGAAGAGTTGAGGGATTAGATGGGCTAAGGTAAAAATGAATTGATGAGGCTTTAGGTTCTTACCTAAATTTACCAGTTTTTACCTAAATTTATCAAAACTTGCCAAAAATTATCAAAGTTAAAAGACAAAAAAAATTTTATTTTTGATATATTAACGTAATTTTGTCAAAAGTTACAAAAATTTACCAAAAATTACCAAAAATATAACAAAAGTTACTAAAATTTAACTTTTATCCTTTTTACCCATGAATTTGACAATAGTGGTTAAGTGAATTTTGTAGAGTTTAAAGATGCTATTTTTTTTTTGGTGGGGGAAAAAATTTAGGTGTTACCGACAGTAGGGGATGCACAAATCAATGTCCAACAAATGTTTAAGCAACAACAACACAACCACAAAATTCACCACACAAAGCCAAACATCAAACTCAACAAAATTAATAAACCCAACCTTCACACATCCATGGAGGTAGCATGAACATTCACCAAAACCCAAATTTCAACTACCAAACTCTCTCCAAGAACTCTCCCAAAATTGCAGCCCAAATCAACTCAAAAATAATGAATTTCTTCAAAATTCACTACCAATAACAACTAGGGGTGTATAGCATTCACTTGCTTATCAAAATTCACAACAAAACTCACCTAAACATGCCAACAAACATCAACAATAAAAAACAAAGAAAAATTTTCTGGGCACATATAACTTTAATAATCAACTCAATACTCAATGAATACTTGGACCCAATTGATAAAATTGATATCCCAATGCTTCTAAGACATCAAGGGACTACAATCATCCATAAAGCATCAATTTTACACCTAAAATCAACAAGAACATAAACCACAAAAATCTGGAAATGTTTCACCCAAATATGAATTCTAATCCTAAGCTCTGATACCAAATAATCCAGAAATGATTAGCAAAGATAGATTTAATACCCAAGGATAAACAATCAACATAGGGTTTAAGAAAACCCCAACTTAGAAATCATAAACTTCCACCATTTGTTTAGTTTCGGATGGTTAAATAAGAACAACAACAAAAACAACAAAGATATGATTAATCTCTAAAGAAAGCTCACCAAGATTAACCTTAATATCCAAGTGAAGGCTTAAAGGATAGATCCACCCACTCTCACTTGAACCACCATGAAAATCCACACCAAACTTGACGGAAAGGTTGCCCACCAGTCAAGCCCTAAGTACTGAATACTCTTAACCACCACCATTGGAATTTAATGGATAAAGAGAAGAGATTTGGGGAGGGTTTTCAAATACCCAAGAAGAATTCATCTTCGAAGTGTTCACAATTGTTCATCCAAAGTGTCTAAGTTTTTTTTAAAGAAAGATAATACAACATAAGGGCGAGGGAGAGAATGACAATAGTGAAAAATTGGAAAAACAAAAACACACGTCAGGGTTAGGCGCGGCTCGTGCCTCTGAAGCGCAGCCAACGCCTACCCCAGAGGAAGAAGTGTGAGGCATGCCTGTCGCCTCTCTGGTACAGCTAGCGTCCAAGAGGCGCAACCAGGCCTCTGTTGACTTCCAACGCGCATAAATTCTTCATTATAACTCCAATTTGAGCATATTCATAACGACGAAAAGCTCTCGGTGTGTACTATAAGCTTGCTGAATTGGGTGGTCATCGAAGTTGTATTGAAGGAGTTATAGTCAAAAGAGTGAAGGTACGTATTTTTCTTATGCCCAATTTTGCCCCAAACTTGCATTTTCTTAAACTTTGCTCCTCCAGCTTGGCCTTGATCTCATGATAGTTCTTCCTAACTCTCATAAATGGCCAATTTGAGACAAAAAGTGACCGAACTCGGTTTGGGAATAATTAACTCGGCCCCTCCGTTGTTATTATCTCCGATGTGAGGGACTATGAATTATGGGTCAGGTTTACTATTATATATATGGTTATGTTCCCTAGGTCACACACAAGACCATTTTCTCCCTAATATCCCATCGTCAGTGAGAGAGAGAGAGAGAGAGTTTCTTTTTGAGTTCTCTTCTAAGTGGGTGTTGATCTGGAAGACCTAACCACGTCACCTGAAGAAGGACTACCAACTGCAATGGATTCAGGTTCTCCTGTTTATATTTACGTTCTATTGATTCGGTATATTAGATTCTGGGTTTGTGATGATTGTTATCATTAAGTTTAATCCTAACAAATTGTATTAGAGCAATCTCTATGTTGAATCTTTAGAATAATAAGGTTAATTTGGTTATGATAATCTTGCCCAATTTTGAGTTTTCGCTTCCCCTGTCGTCATCTACAAGCTTCAGGTCTAATTCAATTCGTTCTCTTTTGGCGAAATTTCTTTGGGGCTTTTGTTTGTTACAACCTAAAGTATCTATCGTGAAGTTAATTGAATTTTCATTACATATTTTGGGAGTAATTTTCGAATTAGAGTTTGAAATTTCGTCATTTTGCTTGAATTTGATTGGGGATATTCAGTTGCTTATTCCCCAAATTGATTGAGGGCTTTTGGTAGACATATCATTTAGTTAATTTACATGATATGAGTTGAATTTTATAGCATTGGATCATGTGATCTTCGTGGCTCTTATTATACATGCATAAGCCCTAAATTTTCGATACTTTATGTTCAATTGGGGTTGTATTCGTTATTTTGTGATGCAGTGAAATGTTACTCTCTAATTTTTGTTTATTTTTTGGGAATTGGATTATAATAATTCGAACTTTTGGCCATATAAGACTTAATAATACAAACTTTCGATTTGGTGATAATAATGCGAACTTTGACCCCTTATTGCCCCGAACAATACGCCACCGAGTTAAGATTAACTTAACTCGGTGGCAATCCTAGCTGGCGGCGGAGGAATATGTTGACCTTGCCATGCCATCTCGTTGACTCCTCCTCTTCCTCCTCCTCCTTCTTCTTCTTGTTCTCATCACCATCACCATTAACAATCTCACCTTAGCTTCTCCATCTTTCTCTCTCCTCTCTCTCCCCTCTCTCTCTCTCTCTCTCTCTCTCTGCTTAATTTCATTCTCCCCTCTTATTCTTCCTCCACCTTCATTCATTTCATCCTCTTCCTCTCACTAAACCCCACAAACCCATAAAATCAAAATCAAAATAAAAATCAATCAATAACTCTTTCAAATCTAATGAACCCAATTTCTTAACAGAAAAAAAGAAAAAAAAAAGAGAATAGAGAAAGAGAGAAAAAGAGAGCAACAATGGCGGATTACTAAAACCCCATTGGAGATATCTACAGAAAATCTTTGTCTTGAAGATGACCCACTTCAGAAGTTCCTCAAACTGATGATGAACAATTAGACAAATTTCCAACTTAGAATTCCAACTTCCAACTAACAAGAAAATTATTGATATGCCTGCTCTTCAACACCAATTCCGGTACAAACTCCAAGTATTTCTATTCCACGTTCATACAAAGAATCAAAAGCAAAGCATTCGAGTGAGTTCATCAATTCGACAACAGGAACAAGCTAAAATTCAAATTTGAAGAACAAATCACGCCTTTTTCATCATAGCCCTAATTAAATCAACCAAAAAAAATCCTACGTCTGGAATCGTCGACATTATGAAAGGTCATAGAATACGAGTGAGCTCACCGAAATGTGAGTTTTGAATTAGGGCTTCGATTACGAAATGGTCACAAATTTTCGCCTATCGAAAAAAAAGAAAAAACCACAACTAATTTTTAATTTTTTTTTTTAAAAAAGCTGATCTTCCATGGCTGGAATCATCGACATTGGGTCGTTCCAATTCTGGAGTAAGCCCAGCTTCTCTTCGAGTTCTGGAATCTTTTTCTTCCGGGAAGGAGAAGGAGACTTATTTGGCTGTTTGCTGACTGATTTTCGTAATGGGCTTCCTTTGATTCCGTCCATTTCAATGGAGTTTCAGAGCAATTCCTCTGTATGCTCATCAATTCAAGGGATGAATTTCAGGGAAGAGTTCAAAAAGAGAGTTTTAGAGAGAGAGAGAGTGGAGTGGGTGAGGACTGAGGAGGTAGAAGATACGGCAGGTTTTGGAAAATCTGAAAGGGTAAGATTAAAGGGTTGAATTTGAGGAGGGTTGTGTTGTGTTTTGTCAATTGTCATTCATGGTTGTCAATGGGATACCAACTATCTTCCTTGCTGTTGAATGTTGCACCGTCACAGCGGTAGTTCACGGAATTGACATCCACGGTAAGATTTTCTGTAGATATCTTCAATGGGGTCTTGAGTAATCCGCCATTGTTGCTCTATTTTTTTTTTCTCTTTCTTTGTTCCGTTTTTTCTTTTTTTTTCTGTTAAGAAATTGGGTTCATTAGATTTGAAGGAGGTATTGATTGATTCTGATTTTGATTTTCTGGGTTTGTGGGGTTTAGTGAGAGGAGAAGGATGAAATGAATGAAGGTGGAGGAAGAATAAGAAGGGAGAATGAAATTGAGCAGAGAGAGAGAGAGAGGAGAGAGAAAGATGGAGAAGGTGAGATTGTTAATGGTGATGGTGATGAGAACAAGAACAAGAAGAAGAAGAAGAAGGAGAAGAAGAAGAAGAAGAAGGAGGAGGAGGAGGAGGAGTCAACGAGATGACATGGCAAGGTCAATATATTCCTCCACCGCCAGCTAGGATCGTCACCGAGTTAAGTTAATCTTAACGCGGTGGCATGTTGTTCGGGGCAACAGGTGGTCAAAGTTCGTATTATTCATCACCAAATCGAAAGTTCGTATTATTAAGTCTTATATGGCCAAAAGTCCCCGTATTATTAGAATCCAATTTCCCTTATTTTTTGTCATTTCTTTATTCGTTTTTTTTGTTATTCTCTAAAAGGTCCGATATTAGTGCGATCCTCAATTCCCAATGAAGAAAATTTCTCAATTCCGGATGACAAAACTCCGGGCCTGTAGACCCCAAGTTTTAGCATAGTATTTTTAATGCAATTTTTATTTTTAGTTAGAAAATAATTAAAATAAATGAGGGAAGCCAAAGCCAAGCTAAAGCCAAGCCAAGACAGTTGCTCGCATGCACTCTACATGCGCTAGTTTACATGGAAATTACTTACACAATCTTTACATAATGAACTAAGCTCCATGAAGCCATGCAAGAACTACGTAAAGAGTAGATGCAAATGCTACCAAGAGGTTTCAAGATCAAATCCTCACAAAAGCACCCAAAACATCTCATATACATCAAATAAAGCCCCACCGTCCATGAGTGTGGACAAGCCAATGTCAAAGTCTCCCTTTCACACCTCCACTGTCCAAGAATACATGAATGGAGTCAGATACATCCCTCCCCTCTCTCTAGGGTGGTCAGCCTTAAGGCTGTTCACAGCCAAAGTCAATTGTTCACACTACCGTCCACTAAGTACATGGCACTTCTCCATCTTGAAGTCCGAACAGATTTGAATACTATTGACTACAAATAAAGAGAATGCAAGTATGTGCATGTATGTTCATCCTCTCTTGAAGCCTCTTTCACCTATAAATACTCCCTCTTGTTGAAGCCAAACTCACTCAATCATTCATCCCATCACTCCTCCACTCATTCTACTTCACTATCATCCTTTCTTTCTCACCTCTATTCTATCATCTTCATCTTTATAATCTTCCTTCCACTATCATCATTTCCCTCTAGTCTCAACTACATTTCTACCATCACCATGTCCATTATCCTCACATAAACTCCATCACTCACTCATTCATCCTTTCTTTTTCCTACACTCTCATTCTCCAACTCTCAATTCTCTCATTCTAATCTATCTAATCTCTCCATTCTTATCATCATTCTACCACCCTTTTTCTATCACCTTTCCACCATTTTCTTATCATCCTAAATTCCATATCTTCATCCTCTTAAACCTCTAATCCATACTCTCATACTATCCCCCACCATTCTTACATAAATCTCCCATAAAACCTCCTAAAAATACCACAAAACTATCCTAAAAAACCTACAACATTTTCCCTACCCTTTTCCTATCCTTTTGCATCACTTTGCTATACCATCATCATCTTCATCCTTTTATTCTCTTAAACCTCTAATTTTCATCCCTACATTATCTCTCCATAAAATCCCTAAAAGCTCCACAAAAGCCTAACCTTTATATTACCCAAAACACCATAAAAAAAACTTTTCTAATTCCCTTTTTCATCCTTTTTCTATCAACATATTTGGCACTACTTTGGCATCTTCAAGAGGGTGGTTCTAAGCATTCAAAGGAGGTTCTTCAAGGCTAGGCAAGACTTCTCCTAAAAAGGCACAATGTAAGCTTTTATGTGTTCTTCCTCATGTAAATAAAGTGTTGTATATGTATTTCTTTCTTTAATTCATCTTGCATATTGAATGAAGTAATTCTAAAAGTTTTTATTTATCTCCCTTCCAAACTTTATCAAAAGCACACTTAAAATTTTTAGTAGAATCTTTCCTTTTTGTGAGAGGGGAACTCTTTACGTTCCTACCTTTCGAGTTCGTAGCCTTACCCTCGGATCCATTCTTGGGTTTCGAAGACGAAGTCTTTCTTGTTTTCTTTTCTAGTTTTTCTTGGCTTTTTCATTTAAAAAGTCGGGTGGCAACTCCCATTTTGAACCAAAACACATCAGAGATTGGATAAATTATGATAAATGGTTTTACAATGTACCGATGCAACTTTAGGGGGTTCTTCGTATATTTCTAAATAATATTTGCATTAATCGCTTTCTTCTGAGCCTAACATTTTAACGAGCAAGTTGGGTTAAATTTAGAAGAGTTTTGGAACAAGTGGTCGTTCACTTTTAAAAGTTTAATTCAATGACTCATGAAATGCACAAAGTAAAGGCAAAGTGATTTTACAAATTATTATTCCTGAAATGTATGATTAATCCCTTAAAGCGTTTTTAAAGGTTCAAACCCCAACACAAATCACCAAATAACACCCCCAATCCGCGTGGATGTTCGGAAGCCCAAATGGCGAGGAAAAATGTCCACAGGGGCATGATGGTTATACGAGCTGTTTCTGCAACAAAGGATGGCCGCATATTGGAGATCTTGTGGCTGAAGCAACAAAGGAATTCTTCAGAACGGGAAAACTTCTCAAGAAGCATAATAAAACTCATCTTCTGCTGATTCCCAAGGTCTCTGATCCTCGGAAAGCCACTGAATTTAGACCCATCTCATGTTGCAATACCTTCTATAAGGGGGTCACCAAATTTCTAGCTGCTAGAATCAGGGAAACACTTCCTTTCCTAATCGATCCTAGTCAAGCTGCCTTCATCCCAGGACGACAACCCTTGCAGAATGTGCTCCTTTGCCAGGAAATTGCAAGGGGTTATACGAGGTATACCATTTTTGCTCGTTGCACGATGAAGATAGACCTCAAGAAAACGTTTGACTCTATTCACTGGCCCTTCATTGAAGAAGCCCTTCATGCTTACAAATTTCCTAGTTTGCTTATCAAGTGTATCATGGATTGCGTAACCACTCCTACTTTTGCGATCAATACGAATGGTAGCATTTCTGAAGCGTTCCCTGGAGGGAGGTGGAACGTATGGGCGTGGTGGAGTATTGATAGCTTGAGTGAGAGGATCTCTAGAGGGAAGAAAATGAAGAAACACCCATGCTTGGTATTGACATTTGAAGATGGATGATGATAAATAACTTTCAACCCTTGCTAGACAACTTCAATGTCTTGATCAATCACAACAATAGTGAAATAAACCCAAAAACATCCAAGACCCAACACTTGAACACAAAGAGGATTGGATATGACCCTTGCATAAAGGAAGAAATCCACCACCAATGACCTAACATTCCACCATGATTATCTAAAGGTAATCCACCAAATAATCACTAAAGAAATGACTTGCAACACCACCAAAGAATTGGATAAAGAAAATAAGATTTGAGGAGAAAATTAGGGAAACCCTAGCTTTTAATTAGCATAATCATAATCAGCAAAGTCTACCTTAAAAACAGTGCAAATAGAGTATTTATACAAGGGTGTTAAGCAACAAAACACAGTAGTTTTAATTGTAGCAAAACACGCGCAGACAGGTCCGTCGCGGGGGCGAAGGTGGTCGCCGCGGGCGAGACGGAGCGAAGTCGACAAGGCGATTCCGAAGGTGCACGACGTCGCGGGTGCAACCTTGCGCGACGTTTCTGGGCACCAGGCTTTGCGGGCGCGACAACGTTCTGACCAAGTCTTCGCGGGCGCTACAAAACCGTCGTGGAGGCGACATTCTGGGCAATTTTTCTGCCAACTTCAAACCCGCATAACTTCTTCATCCAGACTCTGTTTTAGGCCCACAAGGTATCGATGGAAAGCGCTCACTGTGTAGTTTATGCTCCCAATATTTGAAGTCCATCGGATTTGTATGAAAGAGTTACGGTTGAATGAGTGAAGGCACGTCCATTTAAACATCCCACGTTGTCAACGTTGACCCGTTTTTGCTTATTCTTGCCGAAAGACTTCGAACCCTTTCAAAAGCCCGAAGTAGGTCCTGATATGGACTCGTAGCTCTACTCCCATGGTCCTGGGTCCCACTTGAAGTGGATACCACATCCAACACCGATCAAATCACGCCTCCAGTCCCGGGTCCACCTTAAAATGTACTCCACACCCGACCTTGAGGTCGTTTTGCTCGTGTTTTACGAAGGGGGTGCGGGCAGGCTTGGTGACCACATATTACAAAGCTCGGACCCTTTCCCGATACGGTGTAGGAGGGGTCTTAGACAAGGGGACCCGATGTCTCCGCTGCTCCTTGTACTCACTATAGAGTATCTTTCAAGATCAATCAAATTCCATATTATGGGTACTAAATACTACAAAGTCCACCCCAACTGCACACGGCTCAGGCTTACCCATTTAATGTTCGCTAACAACCTCATATTGTTTACATCGACAAATAGAGGCTCCATCAAAACACTAATGAAAGCTTTTCATCACTTTTCGGAGGTCACTTGGTTAGAAGTAAACAAAGAAAAATCCGAGGTGGTCTTTGGAGGTGTCGAGAATACAGTGGCTCTACTGAATGAAACTGGTTTTGCTCAAGAGATGTTGCCTTTCAAGTACCTCTCAATGCCATCGGCTTGCAAACTCTCGGTTATAGACTGCAATGTATTTACCGATAAAATCCTTTAAAACATAAAGTGTTGGGAAACTAAGCACATCTCATATGCAGGGAGGATCACCCTCATAAACTTTATTTTGTTCGACATTTATGGGTTCTGGGCTAGGGTCATTATACTACCGGAGAGTATAAGAAAGACCATTGATGCCTACGGCAGGAACTTCCTTTTTTTTGGGGGGGGGGGGGGGGAGGGACACATAAGTACAAAGCTCCCCCAACAATTTCATGGCTAAGGACATGTACTCCTAAGACACATAAGGGCCTTGGATGTAGCAACCTCAAACTGTGGAACCAAGCATCAATAGCAAATCTAGTTTGGGATATTCGAAGCAAAAAGAAGGTGCTTTGGGTTAAATGGATTCACACCAAACAGGCAAATATATTAAGAACCGATCTTGGTAGGACTACACACCCCCCAATGATGTATGTCCCTATTTCAAACATCTCTACAAGATTAAGGATATAAGCAAATGGGGCTCCAACCCTGGAAAGAGATGGGAGTGGTGGGACACAGGCTAGTATAAGGTGAATGAGGGGTATTTGTTGAGCCTCCCTCCAGCTGACAATCCCTGGCGGACAAAAATGGTCTGGAGCAATCTTGTAAGCCCGAGACACGCATTCATTTTTTGGCTCCGTTTACAAAATCACCTCCCGGTCCGTAGCCGTACACAAGGCTAGATAGACAATGCCATGAGAAAATGCCCAATTTGCGATGAAAGGGAAGAAACTGAGCAGGTGTTTGCCTACTGCTTGGCCCGACAAATCAGTCATGAAATAAATCAATGGTTGTATTGTCAGGATATCCATACATAAGATCCCTTTTCTTGGTGGGAACAAACCCAGAACTGCAATGTCCCTAATAAGATCAGGTATCTTCTTTATGGGATTTATGGCGCATATGTTTACCATATTTGGAGAGAGAGGAACGATTATGCCCATGGAAACACCAAAAGACACCCTAGAACGATTGTAAATCACATTAGAGATGAGGTTAGAAATAGAACATTTATGTGTGCTAAGGTTAGAAAGGGCTACAATAAATGTCACGATATCGTGCTCATGATGTAATTATACTGGGTTTGAGGCCCTCTCCTTAGTTCATTTGATTATATATCCTATTTTTCGTGCAATATATATATATATATATATATATATATATTGTAATCTTTATAATAAAAAAATCAATTGTAGCAAAAAACTCGATTTTCGTCGTAAGTAGTTATTTTTATTTTTTTAATTTTTAAAATTTTCTGAGAGACAGAGCGACGAAATCAAATTCCGTCGTAAATTCGGTCGCAAGGCCTTGCGACGGGTCAAATTACGACGGAAAAAATTCTGTCGCAAGGTCCGTGACTCGATCCAAAAATTCCGTCGTAACTTTATACATTTCCGTCGCAATTCCGTAAGTTTTTAGTGGTGCTTGTATACAATTATATTTTTGTATGTGATTTTTTGAATTAACAAAAACCTCGTAAAACACCCTTAACAGATGTTATTGATTAAGTTAAGGTATCATTTGTATTTGTCAGTTATAATTGTTAATTAAATCCAACTATAAAAAAAATTAATAAAAATCATAATAAACAGTAAGTTAATAACCTCTTCACCGTCTCCCCTTATTATCGATTGGTATACAACATAGTTTCAGCTTTCATTTACCGTTTTTTCTTTACTTCTAAACCAGTGAGTGTTCTCTAATTCCCCTAGTATTGTGGGAGAAACGAAGGGGAAGCTCACCAACATATATTTAGGGTCAGAACAGGGCTTTACTATGAGGCTACTATACAACAAGAGGGGTATAAGGATAAGTAGACGTACTCGTAGGAGTATATTGCATTAATATTCTTGCATTATATAATTAAGAGTTACTTATTTATATGGCATTAGGGCAGCACATCCATTCACCCCCATCAGTCGGGAGCCACAGTTTGAATGGTAGAAATTGTTGGCACCAATTGTTATATAATACCCATTGAAGTATTTGCCGAGGTCTATTAAGATATTAAAATTTAAATAGAAATTTATCAGTATTTATTATGAAACTCATCATAAGTTTATCAATATTATTATAAAATTAATCGATATTTTTTAAATTTATCAATTTTACACATACTCATCAAGTAATAATTAATCTATTTAATACATTTGGACACCATGGTCTATGTGTAATTTCAAAAAAAAAAAAGAAAAAGAAAAACGAGGGTTAGAAGTAAACAAAATGTGTATTTCCATAGACACATGCAACTAGCACTAGCTAATATATGCCCTAGAACCTGATAAAGCAACTAGCACTAGCAGGAACATGCCCTAGAACATGGTAGAACAATGTCTCTCTCTCACACACATACCAATTAAGTCCATACATGATCAAGACCTATTATATTTCTATTCAATCATTCCGTTGTAATTTGTAATCGTAACGCTCGAGTTCATTAATCTGCAATCTTGTTCATGGCTAATTAAGTCCATACATGATCAAGGCCTATTATGTGAAAAATGGAACTAATCGTGATCATTCGAAGACACTTTTCAACATACGCAGCTGTGCTCAAAGAATATAAATCTATTTTGCTCTACAATCAACAAGTTCAAGGCACAAAACGGTGCATAGAGTAAGATCAAAATGCATACCTTTAAACTGTACAATATATATATATACACATATTGCCTCTATGATTGGAGCTTGAAAACAAGTATAAGTTGGTAGATGGGCGACGAAGCTCGACACTGCTGTGCTTATATATATATATATATATATATATATATATATATATATATATATGTACATGAGGAGATGCCTTGTTTTCCATGTTCCCTTGATATTTAATGCAGTTTGCGTATATTTTGTACGAAGAATCGGTAAGATAGGGCAAGAATTGCAAGATTGTATGCTGGCTAGGGGCGGTTTAAATTAAAAAAGGAATTGAAAGAAAGGTACCAAAAGCAAAAGAAGAAGCTAGCTAGCATGTGGATAGGAGGAGGGTGGGGTAGTGTAGTGTGGGCTTTTGTCAGTCAATAACACTATTAAGTATTAACAGATGAGCGGTATACTATAAAGGAAGTCTACAAAGCATTCCTTTATTCATGGTAGCCCCAACAATCACGGGGAGAGAGAGAAGAGGCTGATGAGGGGACATAGAGGAGGTCCCCATTTATTTGGGTCCCCCTATTCCCTATATGTATATCATATAATGAAACTATAATGTATGGGCTGGGTCAGCTCTGATTCTTCTATGTGGACGGTCCCCTTTGCTTCTGTGCTTCGTCAGATCGTCTCTACATCAACTGCCTCTCTTCTGCTCTGAATATATGCATGCTACCGTTTCTGAAACTAACATTCATCCATTTCTTCCTCTGATTTCTCTGTGATCACTGCTGCCAGTGTTCCCTAATTTACAATGAAAGAGAAACAGTAGCAGAATCGGTTGTATGGGTGTATATCCATATATTATATGAATACAAATCAGAATTACAAAGAAAAGCTTGATTGTGTCCACAAAAATTGTGTTTCTAGTGTCTCTGTATATATAAGGACCAAATCTGCTTATTGTCTCGTAATGTCACAGAAAAATAACTAGGAAACAACCCATTTCTATGGCTACGCCTACGCCTCAGCTAGCAGCGTAGCAGTTTTATAAAACGACAGCTTGCTTCGCTTTATACGCTCAACCATAGCTATTTTCAAAAGCAATATATTTCAAAATCCAAATCTCCATTTCATGTCATCGAGGACCCAAAGATGAAAATGTATTTTGAACAGATATATTTAGCAATTAATAATTTTTTTGTGATTAATTCATAAATGGAAAATTGAATTTAAATAATCTAAATTTTGGGCCAAGATAGACTTAATAATCTAAACATTAAATTTGGTTATGAATAATCTGAACTTTGGGCAACTTGGATTCTAGTAGTATGCCACCGAGTTAAGTTCAACTTAACTAAGGTTGACTCTTACAACACAAAGAAAACACATATTCACATAGCATACAACATGAGGGTAGCCTAGACCAAGGTTCTATGTACAAAGGGTTTATTGGTTAGATAAAGGCTTAGCGGCTCATGTCTCGCCTTGTTGCATTTTCGTTGTATAAATTCAACTCAAATGTGTGGGCTGTTGCTCTTAGAGGCTCGAGTGAAGACCTCATAAAGTGATGCATGAGTGGATGTGGTGACTAAGACTCAAATTGGTGTAAATGAACCATTTTGAGTATAGTCGATAGGTCCGGCATCCCATAGGTTATATTTTGTGGTGAAAAAGAAAAAAATCTAAATATCGCCGCTTTGAGTGCACCCATGCCAAAATACATGGGAAAGGAGTAGTCCGGTATATGCAATGCCTTATGTCTAAAAAGAATGACTTAAGGATGTAATGTTAAAATTTATTTTGCTTCCAAAAATTTTATAGCACACCAAAGTTTTTTCAAGTTCTACCCACTTTTAGAAAACTCCCTACTGGAGTTGCTAAAAATCGTACAGACATTTTTTCTTGTCGTTCAGATTTCTAAACATCCGTGGGACGGGGAATTTGCTGGGGTTTACTTTTTAAATTCTTTAAGGATTATTCGCAAATTTTATGAATAGTAATTGTAAAATCACCTTCCCTTTACTGTATGCATTTCATGAATAATTAAAGTATACTTCAGGAGTGAACATCCACTTGTTCCAACTCTTTCGGATTAGCCCAATTTGTTCACAAAATGTTAGGCTCGAAAGAAGGTAATGTATGTAGTCACTATTTAAAAATGTACAAAATCACCTTAAAGTTGCATCGGTTCATTGTAAAACCATGTTAAACATGATTTAGGCAGTCCCGATGTGTTTTGGTTTGAAAGGAGTTGTCACATGACTTTTTTAAGGAAAAAAGTCAAGACAAAACTGAAAAGAAAAAAAGAAAGACTCCGCCTGAAGTGAGTTCGGGGGTAAGGCTACGAACTCGAAAGGAGGTAAAGATCTTTGAGTCCGCCTCTTACTTAAGGAAAGACTCTACTAAAAGGTTGAAAATGTGCTTTTAATAAAGTTTGGAAAGAAAGTAGATTAAAAATTTACATGATTACTTCCTTAAACATGCAAAAAAAAATAATAATAAATAAATAAATGAAAGAATTACAACATATACAAGAACACTTTACATTAAGGAAATAATTAATGCAACAAATGTACCTATATGTGGATTTAAGAGGAGCTGCCTAGCCTTGCTTGAACACTTTCTTTTCACCCTTGGAGAAGCTTGCTTGAAGTTTTGAACACTCCCTCTTGTTGATGCAAAAATGAGGCTAAAGTTTAGGTAAGAAGTAAAAAAAGGGTAAGAAAAAGGGGTAGGAAAAAGGTTGTTTTTGTGGAGTTTTTAAGTTGTTTTTGTGAGGTTTTGGATGATTTATGTGAGAGATATGTTCATGCTTAAAGGAATAGTAGGGAATAGAGAGAATAGTGACAAGAATGATATAGAGATTAGGGCACAAAAGTAAGAGAATTTGAGAAATTAAAAGAGAAAGAATGGATGAATGGAGGTGTCAATGTGTGTTCTAGCTCGAGGTTTAGGGTCGTATTTATATAGGCTTTAGGATGCTCAAGGGATGAATGTATGTGCATGAACTCAACCACCAAGGAGTAGTCGACGTTATGGTCGATCGACCTACAGGAGGGAAGAACCATGCATGGGATGGTCGGTAGCAATCATGAACATGAACCTTGGGTGTGAATCCTCTTAATGGACGATCATGCTACAGGTAAGGGAAAGTGTATAGTAACTTCGTCTTTGCATTCTTGGTTGGTGGAGGTGTAAATCAAGCATGTGCTAAAACTCAGTTCACACTTGGACGGCTGGTAGTGTGAATGTACTTAACTTTGCACATTTTAGCTTAAGACTTGGATGAATTAGTATTTGTATGAAGATTCGATCTTATGACCTCTTGTAGCTCCTTTACATTTTACTTTGACGTAACTCATGCATGGAATGCATGGCTAGGGTTTGGTATTTTTCTTACGTACAAGTTGTGCATGCATTAGGCTTAGGACTTTCACATGTGAGGGTGCATGTAGAGTGTATGCATGCAAGTTCCTTGACTTAGCTCCTCTTCATTACTTATCTTTTATTTCATAAAAGAATGCCAAAACTATGCTCATATACCTGCACTACAAAAAAAATGGCTTTTACCAACATGGCTTATATGTTGGTAAAAGTATAATATCTGTTGGTATAAGTTTTTACCAACAGATAATTATCTGTCACTAGACTGTTGGAAATAAACCTGATTGTAAAAGTATTACCAACAGATATTTTGTTCCGTCGGTATTGCTAACTAATACCAACAGATTTGTTATGTTGTTATTGGAAATTTTATACCAACAATTAATGTCTGTCGGAGATACATCACCTTTACCAACAAATATATATGTTGGAGAACATATTGTTGAGCGCTGAAAATATTCCCCACATATTGTATCTGTTGGTGATACTCGTTCAGTATAATTTGAAAAATATTGTCCAACAAATACATATGTTGGTAATACAATTAAGACAATTTTAAGACATAAATATCTAATGAAAATAGTGAAGATAAGTGGCATGAAGTCTATAAATATGTCATTACAATATAGCTTACCTATTGTACATAAGCGATTAATTTAGTTACAATATTAGAAAAACCTCAAATTTTCTTCATTAGATGTTCTAAAGTGTAAAAAACATGATGTCTAAATAGAAATTTCACTTAATGAAGTGAAAAGTATCAAAACAAAACCAAATTGTGCTATTTAGTTCCATTTTGGTGCTTTTACTTAATTAAGTGAAACTCAATTTAGACATTGGATTCTTTGAATTGTAAAATACAAAACATCTAAGTTACAAGTCCTCTTAATCAAGTGAAAAGTACAAAAAAGAAACTTAATAGTTCGCTAATAAGAATTAATATTAATATTCTAAACAAAAGTAGAGCCTAAATCTAATGTTCAACGTTTACATTTTCTTCAACAATGCTGTAATCTGATGGAATACCCGGCTCATCAAGGAGCTTCTTCTAGGTAGCAATCCTCGTTCCTAATAGATAGAAAGAAAGATGATTATAATTGGTGAAATGAAATGAATAATTCATAATTTATGCAGTTGCTAAGATACCTTGACAATCCTGAATCAGCTTTGATTCCCGTACAAACAATGGCTGCAGGAGGTGTGATATATCCCAATCTACGGCTGCAAACATTATTGTAAATAAAACAGATGAAACTTGAATTATTTAGATCTTCCTTCAAAATTTAGAAGAACAATAAATATTTAAGATTTCCAAACAATTTCCAAACAGATCAAATGAAGTGCACCCAGAAAATGCCTTCCAAGATCCACATCAAATTCTACATCGCAACAAGGCATTCACTAAAAAGTGAACTAAAGATAGAAATACCACTTGTTTGAAAGCATTACCGAAATCATTACCGAAATCATTACCAAAGTCAATCAAATTCTACTGTGATTGTTCATAGTAACCATCTGTGCTATTGATGGTGTGCATATTGCACTGCAATCTATTCTGAAAAGAGGGCAAAAATCATCTACATTCAGGGAAGACGGTGACACAACAATGGAGTGCAGTCAAAAATTTTGGACTAGTTTCTTTGTTTGAAACAATTGAATCTATAGAAAAGAAATTAAAGGGGGTGGAAATAGTTGAATAACAAACCAAATCTAGGAGTAGTTGGGGCCTGGGAGTGTCGAACTCCTTGGCTTTTTATACTTCTAGCTACATTATGGACACGACAAGCTGCATGATAGATGGGCCCTTAAAAAGTACGGAAAAAAAAAAACCTTTAGATTGAGAAACAAGAAGAGAGAAGAGAAACTAACTTGTATACCAAAGTGGGAACACTTTTACAGAAGAAATGGTAGATCAAGAGTTTTACATATTATGGAGTTAAAATACATTATACTGCATCTTTCTGGACTTGATGCATAGGACTGTGCATGAAAAAATACAATAGCTATTTCAAAGGACACAAATGCCATAGGACTGTGCAGAAATTGAAGTACCTGAATGTTTGGGTTGATTTGATCCTTCATGCAACCCAATCAATCTACCAACCTAACATAGCGAAATGTAAAAGGTTTTTCAAGGCATGTATCAAACTTTTAAGAGAAAGAACACAAATTTCAAAGAAAATTATGTTTTCCACAAAAGAACAAGGAAACTAAAGGAGAGATGACCTTCCTCTTCAAGTAAGCAAGATTATTAGCATATCCTTCAGCACTAGCCAGACCATTAGCTCCATTGACATCAGGATGTGCTTCTGAAGTTCATTTTTTTTATAAATCCCACTGTAACAATAATAGAAGAGGTAGTCATGCAATTATTTACTCTTTAAGAACAAACTTAAACTCTCACTGATCTTACAAGAATTACCAAATCAAATCAGATTAGACCAAAAAGGTTGATATGATAAAATACCATGAATTGACATGAGTAACAACAAATAAATAAGGAAAACATCAAGAAAGAACAATTAGGACCTCCTTGCCTCCCAACAATGCCTGAGTAAACATCAGCAGGTTTTCTGTCATAACAACATTGAGAGCTGCCACTCCGAGCTGAAAAGCGAATGTCTATATGAGTAACTTAGTCAAAGAAATGAATAGAGAAGATACCTCCAGGAAGAAGAGTGGCCAATGGAGAAATTCTGATTTTGCTGGCATTTACCCAAAATGTGTAGACTATGAACCTAAAGGCTATCCAATTGACTAATGTGACAAGAAAGTACACATATTAGAATTCTCATATGATCTATGAACCAAAATGGCTTGCCGTCTGGAAGAATGGTGATAGACCCGGTTTAGCAACTGCCTATGTCATAAGGTTCAATTGGATTAAGAGCATATTCAAGGGGAACCCCGCTGACCAAATCATATGATACTGCATGTCCCCATGTCATGTTACCCCATATTGCTGCATAAGGATTGTACTGATAAAACAGATGGTAAACCCCTTTATAGTACACTGGCCCTGTAAAAAATATTGAACAAGTTACATTGATTCTCACTCTAGCTTCCTAAGAGATCCAAGATTCAACTAATGCGCAACATACCATTAGGATCTATGAATCCATTGAATTCGAATCCGAGTCAAACATGCAGCTAGTAAAGCGTATGTGCGAATCAGTACAGAAAAAACATAGTCAAAAGTCAGACAGAATAAGCGTATTTACGAATCAGTACAGAAACATGTTGAGTTGAGCTTTTAAAAGACGTGCTTACCATTCATCCAGTTCTTAGGAGGCTGGAAATGGTTTGCAGTCCTGTAAGGCTACTTCATTTCCGTGTCAACTCCATTGCCAATTGCTAGTAAGCATGAAAATGCAACCAAAAGTAGATGCATCGCCATGTTATTTACCCATATAAATAAGAAATAACCTAGTTACACTTGAAGAATATTTTTGGATAGAAAAAAGTAGATCCCGTTGCACTTCCCCTACTCCATCCCTTCTATTATTATTTCTCATTAAGAAACAAGGACAATAATATACCAGAAGTGAAACTTACAGGCACTCTCAGTGAAAAAAAATCCAATGCAACACAATGTATGATCAGTCAACGAGTCAGATCAGACACTGATTTATTCAATCAAGATGACAACAATGTTAATGTATAAAGTCATACAATAGAGAAGACCAAACAGATTACAACAAAGCAATATGAAAGTCGGGCTACTTTATGATTGCAAGGGCATCTCAATCAAACCAAAGCATAGAAGATGACAACCAGTGCATCCCTCATAACATATAGACAAGGGCAGTTATAAGGGAACCAACACTACTAGAAAACAACGAATTTCCCACTGTAATTTTCCCACCGAAAAACAACAGTGGGAAATTTCCCACTGTTTTTCCACTGTTTAATATTTCCCTTGATATTCCCACCGGTAGAATTGTGGTGGGAAATCTCCCACTAATTTCCCACAAACTAATTATTTTAATTATTAATTATATTAATATATAATTTCCCATTGATTTCCCACTAATATCCCACTAATTTAAAATTTAACACCTTTTCTCCTTCCCCCCCCCCCCCCCAAAAAAAAAAAACTCACCTCATCAATAATAATTTCATTTCCCTCCAACCCTATTTTATTAAAATTTAAACAAAATAACACTCCCACCAAAAATGTTTTGACACTTCCCTCTTTTTTTTTGTCCAAAATTTAAACTAAATTTAAAAAAATTGGGAAAACTCACCATCGTTTGCCTTACAACCCTCCATTCAAGAACCCTAATTCTCACACCCAGGCCATGGTTGTTCTCCCTCACCCTCTCTCGACCATTGCTGACATCCCTCACACCCAGACCATCGTCGACTGTAAATACGGCCATCTTCGTTGTCCGTGACATTCTCCGGGACAGTCCTCTCTCTCACATTTCGACGCTCGCTGGTTTGTGGTGCTCGGTGGTGTCGCCGAACGATTGTGCCACTCGATTCGCCATCGTCGATGTCTATGCTCGGTGGTTTCATCCCAAGGTTTGTGGTTTGTCTTATTTTAGTTGTTTGTTTGTTTGGATTTTGGATGGGATTCAGTGGTGCACGGATGAAGTTTTGAGGTTAGTGGCCATTATGTTTCCTCATGTCCCATGATTGTCGTTTGTCAATTGCTTGAAATGCTTTTGCCAAACTGGTACACACACTTCCAGTTTTATGTCAAAAAAAATGGCATCTTTTTTACTCACAATGAGGAAGAATAATTACTCATCACTTTTCAATTTTACAAAGCCAAGAATCTCTTTCAAAGTCCCCTGAAATTTCTATTACTTGATTATGCTTCCAGGCATGAACTAAAAAAAAGGTTGTTTATTTCCAGCTTCAATTTAAAGCAAAAGCTTCAATGACGAAACCTGATTGTGATCCCAAGGGTTTAGGGAAGGTGAATGTCTTCAATTCGGAAGAAGAGTTGGCTGCTTCTTTAGCCAAGTATGTTTCTAATTTATCAGACAAATTTATCAAGGAAAGAGGCATTTTTACTGTTATCTCTGCTGGGTACCTCGTTGATTATCTCAGGTAAATATTTCATCTTTCGTTTGATTTTTAAAAATTATTTTGAGTTGTTTAATTGTTTTGTTGATGGGTATTGGGTTGTAAACAACTATAGGGAATTGTTTGTTTGCTTGTTTGTTTGGATTTTGGGCAAGCTGTCTCAATTCTGTTGCTATCTTTTGCCAAACTGGTACACACACTTCCAGTTTTTCCTTGTGCTTATTATGTTGTTGTACATACCTGTATCAATCAACAAAAACGAGATACTACTATGAATCAACACAAATTTTGAGATCATATAAAGATGAAAGTTTTCAAATTTTTTGGGTGTTTGAACTGCTATCGTCTGCATCAAGCTACTATCGTCAGATGTGTGCATGAAACTTAATCAGTCTTCTTGATCGTGGTTAATCTAGCTTATTTTTTGGATGATGGGATAATTGGGAAGGTTGTATTACTTTTGGAGTGATAAGGATTAGTGTAGGGTTGCAATTTGGAATTAAAAAAAAAACGATATTAACTTAATAAATGGGCAGGATTTGGATGTTGATGATGGAAATCAAGAAGAAGCTAGCTGTTGTTGGGCTTTGGAGTGCTTCTACATGGTTGGTGGGTATGAATGCTTTGATAGCACTCTTGTCTGAGTTTGTGGTTGGCACAATTGAGTTAATTTCTTTGTAAGGTTAAGTTTCACGGACTTGTTGCATTTTTGTGTAAATTTCTTAGAATGCAATGCAAACTAAAAGCGGTGATTTTAATTATGGCAGTCTGCATCTGAGTCTTAGGGATTATGTGTTTGAATAAGCATAATTTTGCTTCCAATCGCTGGAAATCTTATTGAACATACTGGAGTAGCCATTTTGCTTCTAATTTTATTTTTACTTGTGTCTAATAATTATGGCTCAACAAAAATTAAGTAAATTAGAGTATACATCAACGTAGAAAAAGTATTATGAATCATAGAATAAATATCAAAATTTATAGGCTTGAAAATCATACATACATATAGATAAACAATAATCTATTTGATTTTTTCTAATCCCTCATTTCCATTTTATCTATAACTTTAACTTACGTGTCAATCAAAATTCGAAAACTTTGATCATCAATTTCTCAAGATATACAATAATTCATGACCCGTACATTAGCACTATCATTAGATATGAAACTAAAAATGCTATTGCAATAATATGATTTGTCAAATTTTTACTAAAACATTATGTAAGAAATCGCCTGTCGAAAATGATTTGTCAAACTAAATCATTATGTCAGTACTTTCTCAGTCTTCTCTAATGCAACGAAGGTTTTTGAATTTTTTTGCAACCACAGAGTTTGAGAATCCTATTATTAATTGATTAACCATAATAATACCTCATGTCATGTGAAGTGAGGATTTAGTGTATTTGACGTTTAATAGTATCTGTTTAGTGGCAGCATCTTCCTCTTTTCTTTACTTTACTTCCATTGAATTGATATTGTACTTTTAGTTTTAGCACGGGAGAAAGGGATCTGGACATGCTGTTATCATTTTCATATTGAACTGATTATTAAGTTTGTTTATTTGACTCTTTGTGATATCTCCTATGCAATTGGGAATATATGTAATATAGTTAAAATAAATTTGGTTCAACTGCTGAATTTCATTTGCAGGTGTGGGTAAGAGTTGCCTTCTGCTACGTTTCTCTTATGGCTCCTTCACAACAAGCTTTATCACAACCATTGGTTAGGTTCAGTTCTTCGATTCGTGCTTGATTATCTATCCTTAAAAATATGTACACATTGCATTGCTCTTGAATTTGTAATCATGTACTTTTGCAGTATTGATTTCAAGATTCGTATCATAGAGCTTGATGGCAAGAGAATCAAACTTCCGATATGGGACACTGCTGGTCAGGAACGGTTTAGGACCATCACTACTGGTAATTGGTTTTTGTTTTATTTGTGTTTATCGTTTAAATCATTTTTGCAACTATTACTAAGCATGATACCATTGAAGCATTCTTTAGCTACATCTAGGTCACTTCTATAATAATCTCCATTGTTTTCTTGACTTTTGAATGGACCTTTATTGAATCAGTTTCTATCATTGCCTTGCGATCCCACATTTCTTATGGCTGTGAATATTGTTTTGCGCTAGGGACATCCTCTTAATGTACCTTTTTACTTTCTTCATTATAGCATACTACCGTGGAGCCATGTGTATTCTGCTAGTATATGACGTTATGGATGAGTCTTCATTTAACAGTAACTCTCTTTCTTCATCTAATGTTATTTCAATTGCAGCTAAGTTTTCCTTTACCTCTTCTCTTGGATGCTTTGTGATAGATGTTCTACAGGCTATGGATTGGTACTGGGTGCCGAGTAGACTTTAGTTCAATTAAATTTCCTTAAAAATTGTGGTAGATGGCTGACATATGGGCAGTAAGTGGTTTGGTGGAGAACTGGAGATTAACTTTACAAAGCTGTGCAGGAATTCACTGTCTTGAATTTTGTCAGACATTAGGATATGGATTCGCAATATTGAGCAGCATGACTCGGACAATGTGAACAAGATATTGGTAGGGAATAAGGCTGGCATGGATGAGAGTAAATAGGTATGCAATATATATTAGCCCCTTGACATATCATGTGTTCATTATTTACATGCGAGCTCTAATTTTAGTCAAGACAAATTACGTTTATATTATGTGTTTCAAGGTATACGTTCTTTCTATTATACGTTTATAAACTTATTACTGTTAAATTCATATTAGGAACAATATATGAAAAAGCACGATCAGACTCTTGCCACTCAATCGACTGAAGTCTTGGCTGAAAATTCCACCCAACAAACCCCAACTTTACTTACAGAAGAGCAAATGAAGATTTGGATTGATGCAACTTGGTGCTAGATTCAATTAGTGAGGGTAAGGGTGAGGATGATGGACAAGATAGTGTTGGCTCACATCACTGACACTTGGCGGTTTCCTTGGCAAGGTTAATGGACACCTTTACTGGATGTATTTAGGTACTATTGTGATTGACACTAGTTAGAATGTGTTGTATGACCTATTTTGGGACTTAATACATGATTTTGTGACTTGGACTTGATTATTATTTTTTTGTGCAAACAAGAATCAATGAATATGCACCTCAAAGATGGTTTTTTGCTTAAAGAGTGTACCATTGGTGCTTATGGTGAACATGTGTGTTTCCAAGTGTATACGTAATGTATTTTCATATATTAATACATTTAATTGTTTAGGGTTTGAAACATAATTTTATATTGTCACCAATTTCCTATCTATATAAATGTAGTGGGAAATTATCGATTGATTTGTAGTGGGAATTTTCCCACTGAAGTGGATTCCGTGGGCAATTTCCCACTAACTTATACAGTGGGAAATTTCCCACTGAAATTGATTCAGTGGGAAATTTACCACCGAATTGGAGACAGTGGGAAAGTTTCCCACCAAATTGGAGACGGTGGGAAAGTTTCCCACAGATCTGTGGGAGTACATTTGGTGGGTAAACAGTGGGAAATTTCCCACTGAAAATTGTCGCGGTGGGAAATAGGGGTTTACTACCTCACTTTCACCCACTGTTTCAATCGGTGGGAAAACGGTGGGAAACGCCCATTTCCCACTGAATGTGGCCTATTTCCCACTGAATTTTCAGTGGGAAACAAGCTGTTTTCTAGTAGTGCAAAAGAACAAGACAATGGTAAATTTATAATTTCATTGATCTTCATCGTACATCACAAGAATTGATCATTAGTTTTGCAATCAAGCTTTTTGACAGTGCAATGTCGAGAACAAACCTAACTCATATATGATTCTATGATTGAATTTGAATTACCAAACCAATTTTGAAGCTACCCAAAAAGACAGAAAAACAATTACGAGCAGCGAGCGACATCAAATTAATCCAAAATTCGAGCAAATTAAACTAGAGACTAAAAGAAGAGAAATCGAAATCCAAGTAAGCAACTAAGCATCCAACCCAGGAACTAAAATCAATTGATCGTCGAATCAGAAGGCCAAACAACCAAGCCTAGGTTTCCTTCAGACCAGGCCAAGGCGGCATCCAAGTCAGGCGTTGGTGGAGTTACGAGCGTCGTCCAGGCAAAGCTATGAACGGTGTGCAGAACGAGATTCCGTTTGTGTCGTTGTGGAAGAATTTGATCGGCTTGTATAGTTGTATGACAAAATCCCCGCTATGAACAAACCACAGAGGATGATAATTAGGGCTTTGAATTAGAGCAAGTTAGGATAGAAGTGGAAGACAGGCGCAAGAGTTCGTAGTTTCTGAGCAGCGGTTTTTTATTCACATATCACGCGCCTCATATCTATTAGACTAATGCCAACATAACTTTTTATTTAATATTAATTGTTGGTAAAAAAGTTACAATACCAACATATATTTTAATTGTTGGTATTGTAAAAATAATACCAACATTTAAATTTGTTTCTGTCGTTATAAAAATTCTTTTACCAACAGATAATACAAGTGTTGGTAAATTATTAATAATACCAACATATATTTAATCTGTTGGTAAAAATATACCTTTACCAACAGATAATATTTCTGTCACTGACAATCTGTTGGTAAAACCTACTTTTTTTTGTAGTGCTGGTGTCTACAGAGGACATTTAATGTATTTAGCTTGGGTCTTTTTGTCATTTGACCCTTAGCTCGCCTCTTCCCCCTCATTGTATGATGGAGACCATCATGAAGAACAGCCAGCAGCAGTAGCTTCATCAGCAAAGGAGGCATCTATAGGAGCTTCACCAACACTTTTAGCAGCAACACCAGGAGTAGACCCTGCTGATCTACCAAAATCAGCAGTTAGGGAAGCATCTCCAGCAGAAACAGCAAGCTTCCTAATCGCAGCAAAGACAGCAGGCCATTCAGCATGTCATTCAATAGTTCATCATCTGCGAAGGATCACGGCAATGACCACCGGCCATCAACAGCATCCATCCAAGCTTGTTACACACTTGTGAAGCAAGTCTTGGCCCCTATAGCCATCAACATTGGTCATCCAGACCAAATCCAGTTCCCAGCAACAACAGTCCAAGCAGCAGTCTTTCTCAATGTCCTTTCTGTTGATTGAGGAAGATTCAGCCAAGGTTCCCTAGGAGTTTTTTGTTCTTTGTCATGCCATTTTCAAGTCCAAGTCAAGTCCTAGCATGTTTGAGCATGGCAACAGCAAGTTTCAGAAGCCAGAACAAACAATCCCAGCAGGGTTGTTTGTTATTAGTTTTTCCAGAACCTCAGTTATGAGGCTAAGTCTTTTGTATCTGTCCATAAGGGTTGTTTTGGTCTTTCCAGCTTGATCTTAACCTGTTGAGATTACATCCAGGTTAACTTTGGCGCGGGAATTACCTCAGTAACTTAAGTTTTACCCCCTTAGGTAGGTAAGCTTGTGATTTGTTCTTTTTGCCACCCTTTTGGCATTTGGTCCAATCAGAACTTAGCTAGCATTTTCCTTTTATATTTTGATCCAATGTAATCCGAATGATATTTGTTATCTTAGGATGTAATCAGTTGTATTTATTTTAAAGCTTTGTAAGTTAGATTAAGTTAGGGAGATTACGCAGATTAGCTTATGTTAAGCAGCTGCTAATCAAACTGTTTGTAGTTTTTATATTCTGAAGTTTCCAGCAATAAAAGGCATCTCAGTGTTTATTCAATAGTATTCTCGAGTGTCTTAGAACCTCTGTATGTTTGTGAGTAGCAGATAACTCTCAAAACCTTGGTGAAATCAGCTCCTGTCACTGGATTTTTGCAAGAATCCAGCAAGTGTCAACTGTGCTTGATCATCCATGCTCTGGTGTGTCTGTAGGAGTATGAATGTGAGAGTCCATTGCCCTTGATTGCAATTGTGGTGTGTCTGTATCAGTTGTAAGCAAGCTTATCCTTATTATTTCTCATCAGTTTGTCATCTAGTCCAGCTCAATTGTTTCCAGTTAGCTTTTGTTATTGCAACATTCAGTTGTGTGTGTATGTTTGTGTAACGTGGTTTGTAAGACCTCGGTTTTATTGTTCTTCCACAGGGAGCTAGGGGCCTTAGCTGCAACTACTTGACTCTAGGTGGGGTCTATGATCATGAAAGGATGATAGGATTCAGGGTAAAAACAGCACAAACACACTAGGTTCGGTCAAAAAGTTGAGATAATGGGTGTTGGGAGACTTTCGGGATGCAAATGGGAATGAGGAAATGGGTTTCGCAGCAAGAGAGTAACGAGAAGGGGAAATCAAATTGTAACTCCGTTAGAAAATACCCACCGGGCTTCCTCTTTCAAGGATAGTCCGGATTAACTTTCCCAAAGTCCATCGAAAGACTTGGGGGAGTTAATGGAACGAAATTTCCTAGTTAGTTTCAATTCGCTTTCGCGAACTAGAATACTAACTATCCCCAATTCCTACCTTCCAACAAGCGTTGGATGTATTCGGGATGCTTTCGCACCCAAATACATCCCACTTGAGGGAAGGATAGGATTAGGAAATTGATTTCCTAGCTAGTTATTCACTAATATTGCTAACCCAAACCTAGTCACCCATTCACACCCTTAATATCTCCCTAATCCATTAGGGTTCTAGCCATTAAACATCCTAACTAACATGATAATAACATCAAAAACTTCATTCATGCTTAAAAGAGTAAACAAGATGACAATAAACATTCAACAAAACCAACAATACCAATAATAACAAAAACAGAGATTAATAAATAAACAATAAATTAGAGAGAGAAAGGTTAAGAAATGCTCATTGATTATGATGACAAAGAAGAAAACTCCAGAATAATAAAGCTCCAATACTCCAAAGTTGATAATAATCTTCAAACTTCTAATAAAACTCAAGAGAATCCAATACAATAACCAATAATCTCAGCAAAGATCTTCACTAATCACTCTAAACCAAAGCTTAAAATGTGATAAAGTATATGCTAAAGTATGATAAAAGATAGATAAAAGCTGCTTGATCCCCTGGCCAGCTAAAATGACCTAAAAACCTTAAATAGTAATTAAGGTTGATACTCAAAACTCATCATTTTACACTACAGACAAAAGTGTCCCGCAAGGGACCGTGGGCACGGTCAAGGTGACAGAAAAATCATCCATAAAGACTTTCATGCATAAAGACTTCCATAGACAGAAAAATCATCCATAAAGACTTCCATGCATTTTTCATTGAAATCACTAAAGATAGCCATCATGCAACGTTGAAACGTCCCCGGTGCATTACATAACTCAAAAGGCATGCGATGATAAGCAAAAGTCCTGTATGGGCAAGTGAAGGTAGTTTTCTCTTGATGTGAGGGGTGGATTGGAATTTGAAAGAACCCCGAGTACCCATCCAAAAAGCAAAAATACGAATGACCCGCCAGCCGTTCTAACATCTGGTCAATAAAGGGAAGGGGGAAATGGTCCTTCTTTGTTACTTTGTTTAGTTAGCGGTAATCAATACACATCTGCCAACCGGTGACGGTCCGGGTACTAACTAGTTCTTTCTTGTCATTTTCAATCACAGTCATTCCACCCTTCTTGGGTACACACTGAACCGGGCTTACCCATTCTCTAATTGCGATAGGGAAGATGATCCCAGTAGCTAGCAACTTTACTACTTCCTTTTTAACCACCTCTTGCATATTGGGATTTAATCGACGCTGGGGTTGTCTAATCGGCTTTACATCTTCTAATAAGTCAATCGAATGCATGCATATAGAAAGGTACAAACCTTTCAAATCCTCTATCTTATAACCTAGTGCACCCCTATGTTTTCTAAGTAACTCAAGCAATTTGGACAATTCAGAACCATTCAATTTTCGCATTCACAATGACCGGGCAAGATTTCTCATCATCCAAGAAAGCATATTGGAGGGAAGGGGGCAAAGGTTTAAGCTATAAAGGAATAGAAGCTTGAATTCGAGAGGAAGACATACCTTTGTAGATCGCATCTTGAATTTCCATGCACTCCATATAAGGCTCGTCAATAATAATCTCCTCATGCATGGGTGATGAGTAAGGAAGGTTGGTAAAGAAAGTAATATCGGTGCCGTCGGTCTCAAATTGGAAAGATTCCAATAAGCAAGCTCCCAAGGGATCGTCACATATAGACTCAAGTAGATGGGAGTCCTCAATATACTCATCAACAAGAAACTCCATCATGTCAATAGCATAGCATGAGTCCCCATACGAAGAACCTTTCAATGACCCCTCAAGTTGAAAAATAATGCTTTCGTTACCAACATTCAACGACATGCTTCCATTCTTGACATCAATTATTGCCTCCGCCGTGGCAAGGAGCGGCCTTCCCAAAATGATAGGGATGTTGTTATCTTCCTCTATCTCCAAGATCACAAAATCACACGAATCAAAAACCGCCCTACTTGGACCGGGATGTCCTCCAATATTCCCAAAGGTCTTCGCACAGAACGGTCGGCCAATTGGAGGTGAATTGTTGTAGGAGCTAGATCGTCGAGATTCAACTTCTTGCAAATCGAATAAGGCATGACGCTTACACTTGCTCCTAGATCGCAAAGGGCACGACCAATCCGCATGTCACCAATGGTGCATGGAATAGAAAAACTTCCGGGGTCGGCTAATTTCTCCGGTGATTTGTTATCAATAATGGTACTACAATCCACTGTCAAATGGATTGTAGATTCTTCTTGAATCCTCCTTTTGCTTGTGAGAAGCTCCTTCAAATGCTTCTTGAAAGATGGGACCTCGGAAATAGCATCAAGAAACGGAATGTTTACTTGGAGCTTTTTGAGCATCCCAATGAACTTTGAAAACTTCGCATCGGACTTGGGCTTTGCTAACCGCTCGGGACAAGGGACTGGCGATAGCTTTGGTTTCTCAATGGTTTGGATCGACTCTTCTTCCACCATCTTTCCTTTCCCTTTCCTTAACTTCTCCATCTCCTCTCTTTCCTTAATAAATTCTTCCAACTCCTCCTCATGTAGTCCATCAACTTCCTCACCCAAGACTAACTCACTTTCCCGCTTCTCCATCAAATCTTCCTCCTCCAAGACATCTACCACATCACCCTCTTTGTTACCCAAGACTTCCTCTCCCACCATCCTAGGGCCATGAATCTCCCTACCACTCCTCAATGTAATAGCATTAAGTTGTCCCTTCGGATTTGGTTGGGGTTGGCTAGGCCAAGATTGGATAGGTTGAGATTATTGTTCCAATTGAGCCAATAGTAACTCAAGGTTCTTGATGCGAGTTTGGTCTTTTTCTCGATCTAAGGCCATCTTTTCTTGAGATAGGGCTATCTTTTCTTGAGATAAGGCTAGCTTTTGAAGGGTTTGGTCAAGGGTTTCTTATTGTGGTGGTTTGGGTGCTTGGGAAGATTGACCTTGGTGAGGATTTTGGTGGTATTGGCGGCAATTTTGATTTGGGAAACCGGGGGGTGGGTTTTGGTTTAGTGGAGCTTGTTGGTTGTAGGCGTAATTCCCACGAGGACGAATGGGGGTTTGATTGGTATAGGAGAGGTTATTGTTGGGATAAATGGCTTGGACTTGCTCGGCTTGATACTCTTCACACCGCTTCAAAGAATGTGGCCCTCCACAAAAATCACATACAAGAACTTGGGCATCCGGAATAAGCATAGGTACTTCATGAGCTGCCTTTACTTGCCTCGTGGTTTCCTCCAAAGCTGACTTTTGTTGCATCTCTAAAACGGCATTCATGAGAAATTTAATAGTAGGATTGCTTTCTAGAGGAGGACCATCTCTTGGACCGCCGCCTCCCCAATGAGGAGAGTTTTGAGATAACTCGTGAAGAAATACGTTTGCTTCCTCCACCGTCTTCTTAAGGAATATGCCCCCCGAGGCATGATCGATGGATTCTCGCAAAGAGCTACTCAGTCCGGAATAGAAATGATGCAATAATAGCCAATCCTCAATATTGTGGTGTGGACACCTCCGTTGGAGACCCTTGAATCTCCCCCATGCTTCGGATAACGACTCATCAGATTCTTGCTTGAAGCTCATGATGGCTTTCCTCAACCGACACGTCTCATCATTGGGGAAAATCCTTTGAAGAAAGTCGCGGCTAAGGGCATCCCGTGTAGAATAGGTTCTGGGCGGACACGTGTTGAGCCATAATAGTGCTTTCCCCTTCAGAGTGAGAGGGAAAAATTTTAGCTTCATGTATTCGGCGGAGACTCCATTCATTTGTACGAAGCTGATGCGTTGCTCGAACTTGTTGATGTGGTCAATAGGATTTTCATGCTCTCCTCCATGGTACGGAGTGTTCTCAAATATCTCCAACAAATATGGCTTGAACTCGAACGATGCGTTCGGTGGTAATTCTGGTAATATAATGGGATCGCCTCCCGTACCCGACGATGGTAAGGAATATGATGCTAAGGTACGAGGTGGATCTTGCTCTCCGTCAGACATTGGAATTTCGATCGTCTCTCGCTCCCTTTGTTGTCTTCTTCGTCTCGAGCCGGCGTTAGCTTGGCGAATAATGCTCTCTAGGTTCGGATTCGGTGGATTTATAGGAGTTTGGCCTCGTCGAGATCGAGTCCGCATGCACAAAAGGAACAAACAGAAGAGTCAAATTCCCAATAACTAAGGATAAAAAAATCTCTAGCGAATGAAATGATCTTAAATAACCTATACCCAAAAAGCTAAGCTAGGTGCGCTTGCTCCCCGACAACGGCGCCATTTTGTGTAACGTGGTTTGTGAGACCTCAGTTTTTATCGTTCTTTATCAGGGAGCTGGCGGCCTTAGCTATGACTATTTGAGTCTAGGTAGGCTTTACGATCATAAAGATGATGATATGTTTAGGGTAAAAACAGCACAAATACACTAAGGTTTGGTCAGAAAGGGGAAACAATAGGTGTCAGGAGACTTCGGGTTGCAAACGGGGATGAGGAAATGGGTTTTGCAACAAGGGAGTAACAAGAAGGGAGAATCAAGTGGTAATTCCGTTAGAAAATACCCACCAAGTTTCCTCTTCCGAGGATAGTCCGGATTAACTTCCCCAAGGTCCATCGACAGACTCGGAGGGTTAATGAAACGGAATTACCTAGTTAGTTTCTATTCACCTTCATGAATAGAGTACTAACTATCCCAATTCCCACCTTCCGACACAAGTGTTGGATGTATTCGGGAGCTTTCGAACCCAAATACATCCTACTTGAGGGAAGGATAGGAGTGGGAAACTGATTCCTCAACTAATTACTCACTAACATTGCTAACCCAAACCTAATCACCATTCACATCCTTAAAATCTCCCTAACCCATTATGGTTCTAGCCTCTAATCATCCTATCTAATATGCTAACAACAATAGTGACCTCATTCATGCTTAAAAAAGAAATTCAAATCAACAAAAACAATCCACAAACACCAAATAAACCAAATAGCAAAAACAGAGATTAATAAGTAAATGATGAACTAAAGAGAGAAGAGTTAATAAATGCTCATTGATTTTGATGCCAAAGGAAATACTCCAGAATAATAAAGCTCCAATGCTCCAAAGATAAGAAATAATCTTCGAACATCAAAGAGGAATCCAATAAATTCCAGTGTAAGAACAATAATCACAGTAAAAACTCCCCACTAATCACTCTAATTGAAAGCTTAAATATCATAAAAGTATCATAAAGTATCTGCTAAGATAGGATAATAGATCATCAAAGATCCCCCCCTCAACTAAAAGACCTAAATAAAATATATAGAAACCAAGTTTGTTACTCAAAACTCGTCACTTTTCTAAACAGAGAAAACACGTCTGAAGGGGACCGTGGGCGCGGTCAATGAGACTGTGGCCACGGTCTTGCATAGCTCAGGCGATTTCTCATTTCTCATCGCAGCACCGTAGGCACGGTGCTCCTGGACCGTGGGTACAGTCTGGTGATTAGGGTAGATGACTTTTTCGCTCCTTCGCACCATCGTGGCTACGGTCTTGGGAGACCGTGGCCACGGTCTTGCTCGGCCAAAATCCTCCTTAGGCACGTCATGAACCCGCCGTAGCTACGGTCAACTTGACTGTGGCCACGATCTTGCTCGGAGCAGGTCTACTCCCTTTTGAGATCTTTGACATGTCCGACCTTTCCGTTTCCTTTGCCTTTGACTCGACCAACGCTCGGGGAATCTTGGGATTCCCAAATTAGGTGCGAAAATGGCCCTTTTTACCACGTTTTGAGTAAAAACTCTGAAATCAACAAAATTACCAAAAACGCATTAAAAGTTATTAAATTAAGCTACGAAACAAGTCAAAAGCCTAAGGATTTAGGCGGTATTTAGACACAAAATTGGGTCTAAAAACATATGAATGTCTTGTATTATAGAAGTCTCCTGTAGGGTCTACGTCATGCAAACCCATGTCATGTGTGACTCGTTAAGTCTTTTTATTGAGTTAGCATGTAAGTGTCTTGCATTCTTCAAAAAGTCTCATATAGGTTCATAGGTCATGAAAACCCATGTCATGGGTAAGGCTGTGTCTAGAGTCATCATGTAAATATTTGTCTTAAGAAGTCTAGTGTAAGCTCATGTCAAAGTTTAGTCTTTCCGGGTTAGCATGTAAGCATTTGCACTTTTGGAGGTCTCATATAGAATTTAGGACATGTAGATCTATGTCGTAGGTAAGTCTCTTCCTTGAGTCGACATATAGAGGTCTTGCATCTTAGGAAGTCCCATATAGATCAGTTAGCTTTTTAAAACCCATGTCCTGGGTGGGTCTCTCCCAAGTCAGCATGTAGGCGTTTTTCTTAGGAAGTCCATATAGGTCGTTTAGGTCATGCATGCATTGGGATGGGTTTTTCTTCATTTGTCTAGTGTCAGGGTCAAGGCCTAAGTTAACCATAAAGGAAATGTTTAGATGACGAGAATTTCTGTAACTACCATAAATCCCGAGGGAACAACATGGAAAATTGTTAGACTTTGGAGCACATGATCCATTCAAGGAAACTGCCCCCACCGAAAGCAGCACAGAGGACCAGACATAACATGGTTTCCCCATACGAGGACACGGGGGGCACATCATCAAAGGAGCTTTAGAAGTAGCTATAGTCTTGGTTGTCAAGCATTTCATGCTCAGAGTCTGTTATGGTCAGTTCTTCATTCATTTCTTTGCTCTTGTTGCTGTGTGATCAAACTGAATTTCGTGCTTGTGTTTTTTTTACTTGAGTTGAAATGTTCACTCATCTATCCATCATCCGTATAAACCAAGTCTGACAAATTCGTCTTCTCTTATCCTTCCATCTTTGTCATATACCTCGTTTTCATCCTTCTGTTTTCTTGAATCCAGGGTTAGAGAGATGAAGAGAGAAATTCGAAAAAAAGAGAAGTTAAAAAAAAGTGAAAAACTATAGAGTAGCTGATTTGAAAACCTCATTGACGTAAATCGGGCAAAAGGAGAGAATGTCATCAGGAAAGACCAAGTCCAATAGTCTCTCGAAAAGTGAACGCTCATCATTAGAAATGTCACAGCTTAACCAAATGTGCCGAGGACAGGGGGCTTGAACCGTAACTTCATTTCACCGCCCATATTACCCTCATCTGTTCATCCAATCCCGACTTACCACCTACCACTCACATCTTTGACCTCTCCATCAAACCTCAACTCTTTTCAAACCCTAACCCAATCCAAAAGGTGTGCTATGACCAAAGGAGAATGAGAGTCAATCCCATGGAGAAGAAAGTCGAAAAAAGAGAAGAAAGCAAAGGAAAAAAAGTGAAAAAAAGTGAAAGCAAAAAAAAAAAAAAGAAGAGCCAAAAAAATGGAGTTAAAAAAAAAAAAGAAGTTGAGAGGGAAATGAAACAAGAAAAAGGAAGAAAAAAAGGGGTTAGAGAAGAATAAGAAGTGAGAACACGAAAACAAGAGTCATGCACACCTCAGAAAATCTCGTCTCAAACCTTGACCTCATCATCCATATACCTCAGCCTTCTATAACCTTCACAAACCTTTCATCCATCCATAACCTGCATTTGAACCCTCAAACCTTCATAACCATCTTTTTGATCCATTAAGCCTTCCTCGAGGCACTATCCATCAAAGTCGCGCTTAAAGAACTACGACTGGCCTGATTCCACTTTGGATATGTAGGAAAACCTCTTTGAGGCCTGGCTGCTACAAGGAGCATCCTTTTTCCTCAAAATATTGGTCTTTGAGAGAAGAAAAAACAAGAGAGGCTAGCTTAGAATCCTAGGCTAGGCAAAAGGAGAGTGAGAGAATAAGAGAGGCTAGCCTGAAAACCCGTCAGGGTAGGTTAGGCAAAAGGAGAGTGAGGGAATAAGAGAGGCTAGCTTGAAAACCCACTCGGGCGGGCTAGGCAAAAGGAGAGGAAACCCTGGATTCTATCTTTCATCATCATCAACCCTCCATCTTCCTCTCGTCAGACTTGGACATCACTCCATAACCATGTTCCAACCTTTTCCCAAGAGATGATGTCTATCCCATTTGACCCTCTCTTCAAGACACGATCATTCTTGATTGTCTCCCTATATCATTCATCAATAAACTCTCATCCACCATCCCTTTCAACCCTTTCTCAAGAGATGATGTCTATCCCTTTGACTATCTCTTCAAGACACGATCATTCTTGAGTGTCTCCTTATACCATTCATCAATAAAGCCTCATCTACCATCCCTTTCAACCCTTTCTCAAGAGATGATGTCTATCCCATTTGACCATCTCTTCTCCCCTTCAAGACACGATCATTCTTAAGTGTCTCCACATCTCATTCACCATCGTCCACTGTCTCCTTCCCCAAACACTTCCTAACCAATCGTTTCATCCCATCTCACCCTCCGAGGACTTTTAAGCTCAATTATTAATACAAGTATGAGGTTCTGTGTGGCTTACATGTCAGTAAGAGCAAAAGTCGTTCACATCAGATCAACGGCTAATCGGCAACCACATGATCTTGAACAGACTCAGAAACAAGCTACTCTAAACTGGGGGGCTCACGCTACCTTTGTGACATCATTTAGGACATTTATCGGGCATAACTTCAAAGAGGGACACTTACTCCCTATCCTACAAGGTTATGCATCTTCATTCTCATAGACGTCCTAATAGTGGTCTCATAAAAAAAAAAAAAAGAGAGAAAAAAAAAAAGAAAGAAAAAGAGAAAAAAAGAAAGAAAAGAGGGGCTAACTTGAAAACCCGTTGGGCAAGTTAGGCAAAAGGAGATCGAGATTGAGACTCATGAATAAGGACTATACCTCCTCCTATTCCATGGTCTCCATGCATCATACCGAAGCTGGGGGCTTGCAAATCTCCAAGGTGCCCTCCAAAGCCAGACAATGTCATCAAGAGTCTACGCAAAATCGGGAGCTTATCATATACCAGCATACATTTGCAAGCAGTCAAGTTCATCTACATGATCATTAACGAAACGCATCCTTCAGGCCTGTTGCATCCATCATTGTTCCCTGTACCGTGGATCGAAACATTACTCATCCTGAATTTTCCTGAAATTCCTCACAGGTGGCCTTGACCCTTAGGAAGTCTTAGTCTTAGATAAGCCTTGTCTTAGAAAATCTTTGTCCAAGAAAATCTTTGTCTAAATATAAAGTCGGGGGGTTGTCTACATTAAAGCATCATGTGTGTATCCTGTCTAAGCATAATGGGTTTGCTTTGCGTCTATAAGTTGTGTCAGGGCCTCATAGAGTCAGTGTTTGTGCATTGAGTTAGTCTGTTCAAGTCAGCCTGTATTGCATCAAGTTAGTCTGTCATGCATCAAGTTAGTCTGTTGTGCATTGAGTCAGTTTGTCATGCATCAAGTTAGTCTGTTGTGCTTTGAGTCAGTTTGTCATGCATCAAGTCAGTCTATCATTGAGTCAGTCTGGTGTGTATTGAGTCAATCTGTCATGTATCGAGTCAGTTTATCATGCATCAAGTCGGTCTGTCATGTATTGAGTCAGTTTGTCGTACATAAAGTCGATAGTCGTGCATAAATGCATGAGTGCATGAATGCTTATGTAAAAAAAACAAAAAAATTGCATTGTTTGTGCAAAAGCTTAGTTGCATGCATACTTGCATATCTAAAAAAAAAAAAGAAGAAGCAGGGAAGTGCCACATCGTTGCTCCGTAACGCAACACTGGGGGCTGTTTAAGCCCATATGTTGTCAGACCGGTCGACATGGTTTCCAATCACTGAGAGCAAGATTAGAGTAATCTCTAATCCAACTCTTGTTGCACAAGTTAGCATCTAGTCAAGTCATGCATCATCAACCAGACGGTAATAGCACCTGTTCGACACGAAAGGCAGAATCATTCCTGCCAGACACGAATGGCGCATGTCCGACACGAAGGGCATAATCTTCACTTGACTAATACGGATCAAGGACCGGGCAAATTCAAAAATCCATTCCCCACAGTGAAATTTTAGCACCTATGTAGGAAAATAAGGGTCATCAGCAGAGTTTCGGTGAAGTTCCTCAGCATGAAATTGCCATTATTCAGAGCCGCCGGCAGAGCTCGGCGCAATCGCAGCAATAAGAGCCATCAACATGGGGAAAATCCGTTCTGCCTGGGGAAAATCCGTTGGGTACCATCATCTGCCTCGGGAAAATCCATTGGGCATCGTCATCAATCTGCCGGACAGGTAATTCTCTGCTGTTCAAAATAATCGGACATTTTACTTTGGTTTCTGTGCAGGGAGTCATCACAGACACCAGGTCGCCGCTAAAAGGCACCACTATCAAGCTGCCGCATAAAAAGTCGTCAGCTCACAGGTCGCCGACAAAGGGACCACTACTATTCAGCTACTACACAAAAGGTCGCTGTCATCATCATCATTCAGGTCCATCGGCAGAGTTTCGATGTAGTCCCAATCCTGAGCCACCGGCAGCGCGCCTAGTGAACTCGCAATCCCCGAGCCATCGACATCGTGCCCGATGAAGTCTCGACCCCCAAGGCCATCAACAGCGCGTCTGATGAAGTCCTTCGGCATCTAAAATGCCAACAATCATCAACACCGACACCGGGAAAGACTGGAACCGACACCGGGAAAGACTGGATTCGACACCGGGAAAGACTGGAATCGACATCGGGAAAGACTGGAACCGACACCGGGAAAGACTGGAACCAACACCGGGAAAGACTGGGACCGACACCGGGAAAGACTGGGATCGACATTGGGAAAGACTAGAAAACTCCATCAATAGTCGGGTAGAGCATCATTCTTTCCCGGTGGTAATCCCTTGATCATAACCCCACGTGGTTGACTTTTTCCCTTGACCTCCCAAAACCCGCCTAGGTTTTGGTATTTGGAGGGCATGATTTGTGGGGTATGTCCCCCATGACTTCCCTCCAAAACTCACACTCCCTCACCTATAAATACCCCCTCCATTTCACCTAGAGACCGACCGAGAATTCCCATCATCAGCTATCATCTAATACACTTACTCTCCTCCCATTTCATAAACTACTATCAACAACTCTCACAAAAATCATCATCATTATACTCACATTCTATTACTCTCATTTCCATCATATTATACCTCCATTGTCTCAAAATCTTATTATCCACATCCACCTCTAATTCTCTCATAATCACATTCATCACCTCCATACAACCATCCATATACTACCCTTTTCTAGCCATTCACATCATCTCATCCAGGTTTTAAGTCAAGGGCAACTAAAAGGGGATTAAAGTCATCGCATCCGTCACCTTAAGCAAGGTTCGATTTCTTTGTTTCATTTTGTTATTATTATTCATGAAATTCCTTCTTTAATTCCCTTACTTGTACACATTTTGTAAAATGAAAATCACATTGTTTTTATATCGCATGATTCGAATAATAATTCCGTGAAATTAATCAAACTTCTCCCCGCTCTCTTTCTTTTCAATGTTGATTTTAGTAGAGTCTGTTTTATAACAGGCGGATTCGAGAGTTCTTATAACTCTGGAATTCGTAACCTTACCCCCGAATCTAGAAATCGGGTTCGTAGACCGGAGTCTTTTCTTATTTTATGGTTTGTCGATTTTCTTAAATCTGCTGGCGACTCTTTTACTTTTTATAAATCCGTTTAACTATTTAAAATGTTCGTTTATGCATGAAATAATTTAAGTAAATAATTTAATTCATTTCCCCTCACTAATCTAAGATTGGACCCGAGGAAAATAGACCAGAAATTAATAAAACCTAGGCGGGTTTTATTAATTTCAATCCATTTTCTTCTGGCCCAGGGATGCAGACGGCCTGGCCTAGGATCTGCTAAAACCTAGGTGGGTTTTAGCATTTTCTGGTGGCCCGTCTGCTCCTCTTTGGGCTTGAATTTAGTGATTGGGCCGGAATTAAATTATTGTTAAATTAATTTGTGTAATTACGGATAATTTAAATAATAAAAACGAGTTTGTAAATAAATAAAGTTTCATCACCCCGAAAATAAATTTCACTTCTTTACACCAAGAGTGTTGTGGTGTACGTTGATGATATTCTTGTCTATAGCAGGTCTGAACAAGAGCATGTCAAGCATTTGCAAGAGGTTTTAGATATTCTGAGTAGGGAGGAGTTATTTGGCAATCTCAAGAAATGTCACTTCTTTACATCACAAGTGAACTTCTTGGGGTACATTGTCACAGCAGCAGGTATCCAAGATGATGAGGAGAAAACCCAAGCTATCAGGGAGTGGCCTGTGCCCACTTCTATTCAACAAGTCAGGAGCTTTCATGGCCTGGCTTCATTTTACAGAAGATTTGTCAAGAATTTTAGCACCATTTTGGCCCCAATGACTGAAGTGGTAAAAGGAAAGTCCTTTATTTGACAGCAGCAACCCAGAGAGCCTTTGAAGAAGTCAAGGAGAGGCATACTTCAGCCCCAGTTCTAGCACTACCCAGCTTCAACAAAGTCTTTGAGGTAGAATGTGATGCTTCAGGAGTTGGCATAGGAGCATTATTAACCCAGGAGGGCAAGCCAGTTGCCTATTTTAGTGAGAAGTTGAATGATGCCAAGAAGAAATACAACACCTATGATAAAGAGTTCTATGCCATCATCAGAGCTCTTCAGCACTGGAGGCACTACCTTATTGGAGCAGAATTCATTCTACCCAGTGATCATGAGGCCTTGAAGTTCGTTCAAGGACAACACAAGCTCAACACCAAGCATGCTGCTTGGGTCGAGTTCATGCAATAGTTTCACTTCATGATTCATTATAAATCAAGAGTGCTAAACAAGGCAGCAGATGCATTGAGTAGAAGGTATATGTTGCTTCATATACTAGACTCTAGAATTTTGGGTTTTTGAGCATTTGAAAGCTTTGTATCAGGAGGATGGAGATTTTAAGCAGGTGTACCAGAAGTGCCAGCAGCAACCTCAGGGTCTGTATCACCAAGACCAGGGTTACTTGTTCAAAGGAAGCAGATTGTGTGTTCTTAAGAGCAGTTTCAGGGAGCTATTGATTTTAGAAGTCCATGGAGGGAGTCTAGCAGGTCATTTTGGAGTTGAAAAACATTGTTGATGTTGAAAGTGCACTACAGTTGGCCAAAAATGAGAAAAGATGTAGAGCATCTACTGAAGAGGTGCAACATTTGTCAATTTGCTAAGTCACACAGCCTACTCGAAGGCTTGTACACACCTTTACCAATTCCCAGCAGCCCATGGGAAGATGTCAACCTTGATTTTATTGTAGGGTTGCCAAGAACTCAAAGAGGGAAGGATTCAGTGATGGTGGTAGTTGATAGATTTTCAAAGATGGCACATTTCATACCATGCCACACCACCTTTGATGCCACGACAGTTGCTGAATTGTTCTTCTAGGAGGTTGTAAGACTACATGGAGTGCCAAAAACAATGGTGTCTGACAGAGATACCAAGTTTTTGAGTCACTTTTAGGTTACTTTGTGGAAGAAACTAGGCACCCAGCTCAAGTACAGCACTACTTGTCACCCACAGACTGATGGCGAGACAGAGGTCACTAATAGAACACTTGGAGTCCTATTGAGAGCACTGATTCACAAAAATAAAGCAGGATGGGACACTCCCTTGCCCCATGCTGAGTTTGCTTACAACAAAGCCCCATCCAAGGCCACAGGCTACTCTCCATTCCAAGTAATCTATGGTAAAAATCCCATTTCCCCTTTGGATTTAGTTCCACTAACTACTTCTGTCAAATTTAGTTTTGAAGCAGGTAAAAGAGTATAATAAATCAAGGAGCTTCATCAACAAGTGAAGGATAAAATTGCCAAGTATACTGAACAGATGTCTACATCAGCAAACAAACACATGAAGAAGGTGACTTTCCAGCCAAGAGATATAGGTTGGATCCACTAAAGGAAGGACAGGTTCCCCAGCAAGAGAAAAGGCAAGCTACTACCAGGAGCAGATGACCCCTTTGAAGTGCTTGAGAAAATTGGAGGCAATGCCTATAGGTTGGACCTATCTGAAGAGTATGGAGGTTCAGCAACATTCAATGTAGCAGATCTTCGACCATACTATCCAGCAGATGAAGACCTTCCAAGTTTGAGGACAAACTTTCCTCAACCTGGGGAGGATGATGGAGACCATCATGAAGAATAGCCAACAGCAGCAACTTCATCAACAAAGGAGGCATCTATAGGAGCTTCACCAGCACTTTCAGCAGCAGCACCAGGAGTAGACCCTGCTGATTTACCAAACTCAGCAGCTAGGGAAGTATCTCCTGCAGAAACAACAAGCTTCCTAATCCAAGCAAAGACAGCAGGCCATTCAGCATGTCATTCAATAGTTCAGTCATCTAGCAGAAGGATCATAGCTTCAACAACAGCCACCAACCCATCAACAACAACCATCCAAGCTTGTTACACACTTGTGAAGCAAGTCTTGGCCCCTACAGCCATCCAGCCCATCAGCATTGGTTATCCAGACCAAATCCAGTTCCCTACAACAACAGTCCAAGCAGCAGTCTTTCTCAATGTCCTATCTGTTGATTGAGGAAGATTCAGCCAAGGTTCCCTAGGAGTTTTTTGTTCTTTATCATGCCATTTTCAAGTCCAAGTCAAGTCCCAGCATGTTTGAGCAAGGCAACAGCAAGTTTCAGAAGCCAGAATAAACAATCCCAGTAGGGTTGTTTGTTATCAGTTTTTCCAGAATCTCAGTTCTGAGGCTAAGTCTTTGGTATCTGTCCATAAGGGTTGTTTTGGTCTTTCCAGCTTGATCTTAACCTATTGAGATTACATCCAGGTTAACTTTGGCGCGGGAATTACTTCAGTAACTTAAGTTTTACCCCCTTAGGCAGGTAAGCTTGTGATTGGTTCTTTTTGCCGCCCTTTTTGCATTTGGTCCAACCAGAACTTAGCTAGCATTTTCCTTTTATATTTTGATCCAATGTAATCCGGATGATATTAGTTATCTTAGGATGTCAGTTGTATTTATTTTAAAGCTTTGTAAGTTAGATTAAGTCAGGGAAATTAGGTAGATTAGCTTATGTTAAACAGCTTCTAATCAAACTATTTGTAGTCTTTATATTCTGAAGTTTCCAGCAATGAAAGGCATCTCAGTGTTCATTCAATAGTATTCTCGAGTGTCTTAGAACCTCTACATGTTTGTGAGTAGCAGATAACTCTCAAAACCTTGGTGAAATCAGCTCCAGTCACTGGATTTTGGCAAGAATCCAGCAAGTGGTGTGCTTGATCATCCATGCTCTGGTGTGTCTGTAGGAGTATGAATGTGAGAGTCCATTGCCCTTGATTGCAACTGTGGTGTGTCTGTATCAGTTGTAAGCAAGATTATCCTTATTATTTCTCATCGGTTTGTCATCTAGTCCAGCCAATTGTTTCCAATTAGCTTTTGTTATTGCAACATTTAGCTGTGTGTTTATGTTTGTATGATGTATCCTAGTTCAATGCTCTGATCATTTTGAACTAGCATACATCATTGTACTTAACCATTTAGAATGGTTAGGAAGAGGAATTCAATGGTTTTCAATACACAAGCTGAGATTTTTCTCTTACACTCTCTCTACTTCAAAATCTTACTTACTTTAGCCTCAATCCAATTGTGGTGGTGTTCAAGGCAAATCCTTTATGGAATTGGGGTGGTTACAACCTTTTGGTGGTTTGGATAGTTCTTAGGAGGTGGCTAGCCTTTACCCCAAGTCTATATCTAGTGTGGAAGCTTCAATCCTATGGTGTGGCTGCTACATTCATCATCATCATCATTAAGGAATCAACTCAAGCATCCTTCACCCACCATGGCACCCTTTATAGTATTGGGACTTTGTTTGAGAGTATGGAGGAGGGAGTATGGGAGAATTCACAAGGTGAATACATGGATGATTTGTTGGTGCCTCGAATGGTGACATGAGCGGGTATTTATAAGTAAAGAGGGGGTGTGTGAGGATCGAAGGATCAAAATATGATAAACCATTTAAGCCCCTATCCTTCTAGGAAGGCCGTCTGGCCTTGATTTTTGTATGGCCAGATCAAGCGAAAGCATGCATCGCGGGATGCCTTTGACTAAAACTTGGCGCGGATAGATGAGATGGCAAGGATGAAGGCCCCGCGAATTTTTTTTTCCTTCACACGAATTGTTGAGGTGGCTGGTAACACGGAATGGTTTTGGGCTTGAGGAAGGCCCGATGGCTTTTGTTTTTTTTATGGCTCATTTTACGCTTTGGCTTGGCTTCCAGAAATAGAGCAAGGTCCAATAATCTTGCTTTTATTATAGCTTATTTTCTCTTCTTGCTCCCAGTTTTATTTTTGTGCACTTTTCCAAGTACAAAATTTGGTGTCTACATATATGCACTCTTCTTTGTTTGTAATTCCGACGTAGGGGTACTAGCCTCTTTCTCCGTCGCTATCTTATCCGTGATTACAGGAGTCGAAACTTTTGCCACAAGAGTTTGCCCTTCTCTTGAGCACCAGAAAGCCTGGTAGCAATTTGAGTATTTGCTTGAATTTTATCTACTTTCTTACACTATGCCATGTTTCACGGTCCATAGATATCATCAATTTTCAAAGAGGTTTCCACTTGACTTCTAGAGTTTACTTGACTTCTCTAGAATAGTCCTGTATCCTCTAGAATTTCCGGAGTTCCCTCAAGAATTCCACACTTGTTTAGAATCTTGGATATTTATATAGAAGGATCTAGATACTTAATGTGGGTCGTTGGATCGAATAGATCTACACCGTCCAATGAGGAGGTGGAAGTGTATATATACCTTTTTGGGTTCTCATTTGTAACCATCCATCCATTTGAGAGCAATACATAAGACATTCTCCCAAACTCTCTAAGTGTTCTTACTTGCTTCCCTTAAGCTTACTTGGTTTCTCAAGAGCTAAGTAGCATAATTAACCTCAAAGGCTTACTAGCAAACTAAGAAAAGAGTTTCAACTGTAAGTTTGCTAGCGCCGCACGGGTGAAGTCTAGGATAAAGAATCATTCCGTGACACTTGGTATCAGAGAAGGTTCTTTGGGAGAAGATGTCATCCAACTCCGTGTTTGTGTACCCACTTCCAAAGTATGGAAAGAAGGGAGATGAAGAGATGGAAAGGCAAAGGGAGAAGTTGAGGGACATGGTTTCTGCACTCAACGATCGCGTGGAAAGAGTATTCTCCTCCTTGGCCGATTTGGAAGATAGGGTCGAGGATGTGGATTCCCGAGTTGTGAAAATCACGGGGGACGTTGATGGAATCCAAGAGGAGATGAAGGAAGCTCTAAGGGTGGCGGTCGAAGACTTGTCTATCGAGATGGGTTCCCTTGAAACCAAGTTAGAGGTTAGGGAGGAATAGGTGGAGACCCTTAACGCTCAAGTGGGGGCACTTGAAGCCAAGTTGGTAGCCAAGGATACCGAGATGGAAACATTTAAGGCTCAGATGGATGCCAAGGATGAGATATTTAGGGCCCAGATGGAGGGGTTCCAAGTGCAACTAAAGTGTTGCATAAGGGCAGTGGGTAACCTGGGGAGTGGCACGGTTGTCAATCCCCCTCAAGAAGGCATGAACATGCACTGAATCTATAAGGGGGTGAGGAATGCCAAGGAGATCGACAACTTCTTTTGGGCATTGGAGGCTTACTTTGATGTAAACGGGGTCAGGGAAAAGAAGCCCTTAAGGTAAGCACTGTTGCCTTTTTCCTTGATGACATTGCATTGGTATGGTGGTGTCGTAGGAAAGATGATGTCAGTCGGGGGTCGGATCCCATCACTACTTGGGATAGCTTCAAGAGGGAACTCAAGAGGCAATTCTGTCCCAAGGACGCCAGAAGGAAGCTCGTACAAGGTAGAGTTTCCCCCTAAGTCCAAGTTCCACCTGGTTTTCCATGTGAGCTTGCTCAAGCCATACCATCAAGACCGAGAAGATCCGAGTCGCGGGACCTCTCTTCGAGCACCAATGGGTGTGAAGGAGCAGCACGACAAGGAGGTAGAAGAGGTCCTTGCTGATCGGGCTGTAAGGGTACACTCCAACCAACCTTTTAAACATGAGTTGCTTGTCAAATGGAAGGGGTTTCTCGAGAGTGAGGCTAGTTGGGAGCCGCTCGAGAACCTATGGAAATTCAAGGACAAGATCCGGGCGTATGAGGACAAGAAGGCAACGAGGACGTCATCGGATTAGGTAGGGGAGGATGTCACGGTCCGTAGATATCATTAATTTTCAAAGAGATTTCCACTTGACTCCTAGAGTTTACTTGACTTCTCTGGAGTAGTCCTGTATCCTCTAGAATATTCCAGAGTCCTCTCAAGAATTCCACACTTGTATAGAATCTAAGATATTTGTATAGAAGGATCTAGATACTTAATGTGGGCCGTTGGATCGAATAAATCTACACCGTCCATTAGGAGGTGGAAGTGTATATATATACCCCCATGGGGTCTCATTTGTAACCATCCATCCATTTGAGAGCAATACACAAGACATTCTCCCAAACTCTCTAAGTGTTCTTACTTGCTTCCCTTAAGCTTACTTGGTTTTTCAAGAGCTAAGTAGCATAATTAACCTCAAAGGCTTACTAGCAAACTAAGAAAAGGGTTTCGAGTGTAAGTTTGCTAGTGCTGCTGTAATAACCCAAAGAAAACCACCCTTTAATATGCATTAATTAGCTTAAATAATTAAGGTTAAAAATAAGTAATGATAACTAAAGCGCGTGTTCCATTTCTTTTCTAACCAAGTGTGTGTTTTGCAACACTTGAACAGTGCAACGATCATCAAGTTTATCAGTCTAAAATCTTCTTTCCTTGATAAGTTTCTTCCGATGATTTATAGTGATCTCGATCATATATGTATTCATTTCTAAGACCGATATAATCGGACCCACATTATATCCAAGTCTAAGTAGAAATAATTATGAGAATTTACGAGGAGGTGTATAAGTATATTTATTTGGGTTTACCAATAATATTTTATGGTATACCAAGTTAAGTAATTTGGGATTAGGGAGATATAAGTACAAGTAGGGAATTAAATTGGATGAATTTTGATTTGGGCCACCCTTGCTGACCGGCCAAATGAGAGGAAAAAGAGAGGAGGACCATTTTGGGCTTTGGTGTTTGTATTTATATTGCACTTAAGGGAGGGATTAATTTTTGCGCTCTTATAATTCAAAGATAACACTCAAGCTCCCTCTCACTCTTGCTCCCTCTCTTGCCCATCCAGTTGTCCGACCTCCTTTGCCCAGTTCCGCCGCCGCTGCTAGCCGCCGCCGCCGCCGCCGCCGTCGCCGTCGCACCATCATCATCTTATCTCTTCTCTCTTCCTTCCTTTTTAAGTGGTAATCCTAACCCTTTTCTCCCCTTCTCTTTCAAGGATGAATCATGGGTATTTGCTGAGTGTTCTTCTTCGTAATTTTTATGTTTCCCAGAAGTAAATCAAGAATCTTAAGGTCTTCAAGTTGGAATTACTAGGAGCTAAGTAAATCAAGTGGAGTGTGGTAAGTTCTTAAAGGGTGTTGATGTTTTATGATTTGAATAAGTATTATCTTGTTAGATTAGGCCATGCATGGTGTTTAAGAAGATAAATTCACTATGAATGATTGGATTCTTTATTCAAGTTTGAGTGTATGTGACTAGATTTGGTTAAAATGGCCATTTTTAGTGAGTTGATGAAGTTTGGATATTGGATTCATGGTGGCGTTCACTTGGATGCTCTATTGTTTCAAGACTTTTCTTTGCATGTATAATTTGTGACCAAGAATGAAGGTTTTGGAAGTGTTTTAATTATGGAAATGTGCATTTAAGAATGAGGGGAGTATTTTAGGAAGTGATTAAGGGAAAACATAAAATTAGACATGCATGCAAGTGGTTTTATGGAGTAATATTGCAATCTGGTTGGCTTTCATGATTTCCAGAGAGTATGAGTTATGTATTTGGCTCATTTTATAGCATGATTAGTGTTGGTCGAGTGGTTTGTAAGACCACGGTTTTATCGTTCTTCCACAGGGAGCTAGGGGCCTTAGCTGTAACTAGTTCATTCTAGGTATGGTTTATGATCATGAAAGGATGAAAGACTTTAGGGTGAAAACAACACAAACACGTTATGTTCAGTCAAATTGGTAAAACAATGGGTGTCGGGAGACTTTCGGGATGCAAACGGGAATGAGGAAATGGGTTTCGCAACAAGAGAGTAACGAGAAAGGGAAATCAAATGGCAGTTCCGTTAGAAAAATACCCACCGGACTTCCTCTTTCAAGGATAGTCCGGATTAACTTCCCCGAAATCCATAGACAGATCCGGGAAGGTCAAAAGAACGGAATTTCCTAGTTAGTTTCTATTCAATTTCGCGAACTAGAATACTAATATCCTAATTCCTACCTTCCAACAAGCATTGGATGTATTCGGGATGCTTTCGCACCTAAATACATCCCACTTGAAGGAAGGATAGGATTAGGAAGTTGATTTCCTAACTAGTTACTCACTAAAATTGCTAACCCAAAACTAATTACCCATTCACACCCTTAATATCTCCCTAACCCATTAAGGTTCTAGCCACTAAGCATCCTAGCAATCATGTTAATAACCTCAACAACTTCATTCAAGCTTAAAAGAGTCAACAAGATGACAATAAACATTCAATAATACCAACAATATCAAATAATAACAAAACAGAGATTAGTAAATAAGCAATAAATTAGAGTGAGAAAGGTTAAGAAATGATCATTGATTGTGATGACAAGGGAGAAAACTTCAGAATAATGAAGCTCCAATGCTCCAAATTCGAGAATAATCTTCAAACTTCAAATAATAATCAAGAGAATCCAATACAAGAACTAATAGTCTCAACAAAGATCTTCCTTAATCCCTCTAATCTAAGACTTCCCAAAATGTGATAAAGAGTGCTAAAAGTATCCTAAAAGATAAGTAAAGCTGCTGTCTAATCTCCTCATGCTAAAATGACCTAAATACATTAAATAGTAATCAAGGTTGTTACTCAAAACTCATCATTTTACACAACAGACAAAGCGGCCCTTGAGGGCGTAGGCGCGGTAAGATTACCGTAGCCACGGTCCTGCGTAAAGCAGGCGATTTCTTCTCTTCGCTTCGCACCGCCATGAGCACGGTCTCCATGCACCGTGGTCACGGTATAGGCGATTAGGGCTGACAACTTTTCGCTCCTTCGCACCGCCGTGGCCACGGTCTTGGCTACGGTCTAGTTCGGTCAGCTTCTTCTTTAGGCATGGTAAAGATCCTACCGTGACCACGGTCAAGATAACCGCGACCACGGTCTAGTTCGGGTGCAAGGCCTCTTCTCTTTGGTCTTGGCTCCATCATACCGTGGCTACGGTCCGTGTAACCGTGCCACGGTCTCTCTCGGCCACAATTCTTTCCAGGGTACTCTTCAGCCGTTGCCTCCGCTTCCGCTGCCTTTTGACATGGCTGGCCCTTCTAATCCTCTGCCTTTGACACGACCAGGGCTCGAGGAATCTTAGGAAATCTCGGGATTCCCAAGATTGGTACAAAATTGGCCCATTTAGATTCGTTTTGAGTGAAACCCTTCGGAAACTACAAAACCAACTAAAACGCATTAAAAGTTATTAAAACAACTACAAAACAAGTCAAAAGCCTAAGGATTTAGGCGATATTTAGACACGAAATCGGGTCTAAACACCCCCCACACTTAAACCTTTGCTCGTCCCGAGCAAAACAAAACAAAACAAAACTAACTAACAGAAACTCCTCTGTCGTGGGAGAGAAACGAGTACATTTAGCGTATGCACCAAGCCCTTTGAACCTCCCGGCAGCCCAGGTTGACGAGATGGACTCGTGAGGGTTTGTAGCGGCTGTACCCACAAAAGCCAAAGAGGAAGGAGAGAGGGAAAGTGAAAACAAAACCCAAGAAGACAAAAAGAACGAAAAACAAGGGCTTTGATTCACAAGATCTCGCAATCCAAACTAACAAAACGCGATTAAACCTCCCAAAGTAACCGTTAGGGGCATCTCATAAACACCAAACTCAGAAAAAGGTCGATCTTGAAGATTTTTTACTCCCTACACCTTGTAACAAGCGAAACTCTACAGCAAAAGCACAACAAGGGTTTAACGGGAACCAAAAGACTTTAAAAACTCGCGTCCGAATTTGAAAACAACGAAACAACCGAGAGGAGTGTTGCCCTCCCTCGCATTTGGTCGCCCTTGGCTTGGTGAGGGCCGTAGGTGATCTGAGGAGGCCAGCTCTTTTAGAAGCAAAACTTTTCTTTTCTTTCTTCTTTTTCTCTTTTTTCTTTCTTTTTGGTTTTTTTTTTAAAGTCGTTATTAGCCTTATTTTCGGGAAATGGACGGCCCATATAAGGGGTATACCCTCCCAACACGGTCTTTTCCATACGCCTCTCCGTCGCAAAGCGATATAGGAGGAGGGTTAAGGGGTATCCAGTGTCGTACCACGAATACCGGGCCCGTGTAGGTTGGCTAAGTGTATTGTGGTTAATGTCTTCAGCGACACGCTCCACTTATTCAGGTTATTATGTCTTATGAAAGCTTTCTTCTTTCTTTCTTTTCTTTTTCTTTTTGCACTTTTTGCTTTTGCTAAACGAGAAACAAAAACAAACTCAGACACAAGCCCTCAGAATCTCCGGGTTCCCAACAAAACAAGAAAGGAACGGGAGTCTCACAAGACACTTAGTGAAGGGAGTTTATTAAGGGTAAGTCTCGACTAGAACCCGAGTTAGGGTCGAAAATGCTCCAACCGATTACTTTTAGAAAGAAGTTTAAGAACGGCTTCTCAACTTCGATAACGAGATCCAGGAAACAAAGCAAAACAAAAAACAAATCGAAAAGAAAAACGAAAAGGTTTTCACTCCCTTTTTTTCTCCATTTTCACACAATTTTTTTTTTAAATTTTAAGCAAAAACTAGGAAACAGAGAATAAAACGACTAGGTGATCCACCCTTGAAACAGAATATCTCCCCCCCCCCCCCCACACTTAAAACTCCACAATGTCCTCATTGTGGGAAGGTGCAACATAAAAAGGGTAGAGAACCTACAAGACACAAACAAACGAAAACAATTAGCAGGTAGAAAATGGTGGCGACCCGAGCCCACACGGCTCCAACAGCAAACGAAATACCAACACAGACACTCATAGGGGTTCGCCACCCAAAAGAAAACCAAGCATGCGACGGATCATGATAAGGATTCACATACAAAGAGTAAGGTGGAAAGATATTACCTCAATCTCTTCATAAGCATTGAAAATAACGATCCGAAGTCGTCGTTCAAGAGAGTCAGATCAACGTTAGAGTAAAAGACGACTATTCAATTATAGAATTCGCATGCGAGACCAAAAGCAAAAGAAAGGAAAAACTAACTTAAGAGATTATGAAAAGAAATTGAAAAGCTGAAAATATGAACAATATATACATTGCCAGTGACTTACCTTATCCCTGAATCTCACTCATTGAGGCGGGAAATAAGGGTGAAACTCGATGTAAACTAACCGAAATAACTAATTCATTGCGTTCATTCCAAATAACATTCGGTTACATCCATCCATGACCCGAAATACAAACGATAGATGCTTAAAGAACAGTCCAACCCACCAAAAACAACAAACAAACAACCCTAAGACAACCATCCAACAACCCGACAAACATGAATGATAAACAAGGAAAGGAAAAACTCGGGCAACCGAGCTGAACAATCCCCAAAATATGCGAGCTCATGCCAAAAGAAATCGAGAGTCCAACAATCCAAAACCACCAGACATCGCAGCTCCAAAACCCCGAAGAAGCACTCCCCCACACTTATACCTCACAAAATAAAGTAAATGGACAATGATAAAGGTCGGGTGGGGGTGGGGTGCTTACAACCGGTCCTCAAGCGGACCCTCCTGGCAGAGGACGGGGTTGTGGTGGAAAGAAAGATGGGTAATAGGGATTCACATAGTCAGGAGGTGCTGGGAAACGGCCCTCAACAGTGTAATGATGGAAACTCCAATCACGCATGAAGCGGTTTTATTGGCGGAGGTACTCTTCGTGGTGCTGCAGGTGTCGTTGGATGTTCGCGAGCTGTTTTTGTTGATCCTCGAGCAACTTCACCTGGGAACGGAGAAGTTTGTTCTGCTCACGAATCTCGATACTCAAGCCTTTGATTTCAGAAGTGATTTGGTCCAGATCGCCATGCTGTGCCGAACTCTCTGGCATCTTCTCATGGGTATTCTCCTCAAACTCTTGCAATAAACTAGAAATGGGGGTAGGTGCACCGCCAATTATCTGCAGCCAACAATAAAATTGCCCGCACGACCAATTTTCATTATTTGCAATATTGAGGCATTCTTCGGCATGAGTTGGGTCGAGAAGAATGCGGATTTTCCTATCACCATAACCATGATGGTAGACAGTGCGTGAATGACGCTCAGAAAGTATCTCCATTTCGATCAACAGCCCCTTATTAATGGATATAGGGACATAGCGCGGCTTCCATAATCCCAGGTAATCACCAAACCCTTGCTTCCGGAGGAAGTGACATATTATATGGCCCATTCCAAGGTTGGTGAAGTTATCAGTTATACTCATCTCCCCTAACCAATGTAGGATGCAAGAGCCTAAGTTCACTCGTTGCCCCTTCAAAGTATTGTAAATTATGAAGAGATCGTCCGGACGAACATGTGATCGTTCCTCATCTCGCCCAAACACTGAATTAGCAACTACCAAATGGAATAACCGGACAACTGGATTACAAAAATCTTGTGCTCGATATTCCTTAGGGCAGTAAAACTTCGCCTGACCTTCTTCGGAGTCGACAGGTGCTCTTCTCCAACAAGTTAACTACTTCCACACTTCTTGTTCATCGAATTCCTCACACTCCCAAAAGTATACCCCATCCTCTGGTAATTCCAAAGCTTGGCAAAACTCTTGAACAGAACATTCTAGCTCCCTATCACCCACTCTATAGCTGTAAATGGCCTCAGGGTACCCATCACTAAAGACTTGAAGTGAACTCATGAATTCAAGTACAGGCTGGTCTATGATTGGTTCCTTAATATTGAGGAGTGCTTTCCAGCCAAGTACCTGAGCGAGAGTGTCGAAACTTTGGCATGGGGACAACTTTTGATGAACGTATCTGGTTGAGCCCTTCTCAATTTGAGAGAAGATGGCAGTTGTGGTGGTGATGGAGGGAGCTTCCTAGGTCGACCCCTCTTTGGTTTCATCATTCTAAAGTTCAAAAATCAAGAACCCTAGATCTAGGCAGAGAAATACACACACAACAACCAAAATCAACTAGTTAATCGAACTTGGATGCATCAACAAACAAGGAATACCTAAATTGAAGTGATGGGGAACTCCTCTTGCTAATTTCGACCCCCACAAGCAACAAGAGACCTAAAATTTGCTTGAAGAACGTCCGAAAATGGCGAACACAGCAGCTAGGGCACGGTTGTAGGAGAAAGTTGGGAGAAATGGAGGAATTGGTGGTGGGTTTGTCGAATTATGGAAGAGAGTTAGAGGTTTAGGGTTTGGTGAGGGTATTCGAAGGTGAGAGTGAGGAAGAAAGTGAAAGAGAAATGAGGGGGAAATAACATTGAACCCCCGACATATCGCAGGTTTTCGACAGACCGTGGCCACGGTCCATTCTATCGTGGGCACCGTGTGATTCGGGTGAGGGAAAAAAGAAGGGAAAAAGCAGGGCGGAGACCGTGGCTGCGGTAAACCTTACCGTGGTCACGCTGATGTTCGGGACCAAAATTTCCAAGAATCATGTTGCGATGAGACCGTGGCTGCGATGACTTCTACCGTGGTCACGGTGATCTTCGGCTTGGCTAAACTGGGAGAAACATCGAGTATGCTGACCATGGCTGCGGTGACTTCTACCGTGGTCACGGTGATCTTCGGCTCATCTCCAGCATCTACAAGGCTCAAAACTTGGAGAAAAATGTTATGTCCTAAAATCTACCCTCTTGTCATCCACTCCCTTTTCTTTCTCGCTCAATTATCATTCAAGGACACTCTCTCAACGCTCAAAGACACTTTCAAACCCCGACTCTCATAGAACCACTCACGATTTTTTTTTCTTTTCTAATAAGATAAAACAAAGGAAAAAGAAAGGCACTAAAATAAAGGAAATAAAAATGAAAGAACTAAAAATTGAAAGAAAACACTAAAAGAGGGGGAAGTAGTTCATACCTCTCCCGGGTGCTTGTTTTGTAGGTCCTAGCTCGACCTTTTCCAATGCTTTTCAATTTCCAAAATCCGCGAGGTATGTCACAACTGTCCCAACATATTCCTCGCCCATGATGTATGGTTTGACTTTCGATGAGTTTGCTTTGAAACACTTCCGTTGGGCATCTTTCAACTCAACTACTCCGGCGAAAAGAATTCTCACTATTTCGAATGGTCCGGACCACCGTGATCTCGATTTCCCAGAGAACAACTTTAGCCTTGAATTGAAAATGAGAACCCTATCGCCTACCACAAACTAGCTCGTCGGTTCAACCTCTTGTCATGCCATGTTTTCGTTCTCTCCTTGTAGATCTTGTTATTCTCATATGCATGACGCCTCAACTCCTCAAGTTCTTCTAATTGAAATAACCGACTACCTCCGGCCTCCTTGAGATCGAAATTCAACTTCTTGATTGCCCACATGGTTTTGTGCTCAAGTTCGACGGGGAAGTGACACGCCTTCCCGTAGACAAGACGGTAAGGAGTAGTGTCGATCGGTGTCTTGAAAGCGGTGCGGTATGCCCACAAAACTTCATCCAATTTTTCTGCCCAATCTTTCCTTGAAGAGTTAACCGTCTTCTCTAAGATCTCCTTGATGGCACGGTTGGAGATTTCCACTTGACCTTGTGTTTGTGGATGGTAAGGAAGTCCCTTCTTATGCTTGATGTCGTACTTCTCCAAGAGAGAGTCGAATCTCTTTTCGATGAAGTGGGAACCGTTGTCACTAATGATGACCCGTGGAATGCCAAATCTTGGGAATAGGGTCTTTTTCAAGAATTTCGAAACGGATTTCCCGTCGCATCTTACACATGGTATGGCCTCGACCCACTTTGTGACATAGTCTACTGCCACTAGGATGTATTGGAAACCTCTTGACGACAGGAAAGGACCCATGAAGTCCAATCCCCATACATCGAAAGCTTCCACCTCAAGAATATAGTTCAATGGCGCTTCATTCTTCCGGGAGATGTTACCGGACCTTTGACACCTATCACATTGCTGGACATGCAGATGGGCGTCACGAGAGTCGGCCACCAATAGCCGGTTTGCAAAACCCTTGCCGCCGTCTTTTGTGGGCCACCGTGACCCCCCACCGGAAATTCATGACAATGGGTCAAAATTGATTGCACTTCACTCTCGGGAATACATCGTCGGTACATCCCGTCATTTCCAAGACGGAAAAGGAAAGGATCATCCCAAAAGTAATGCTTCATGTCGTGGAGGAATTTCTTCTTTTGATGATGGTTCAAGTGTTGAGGGATCACTTCGCTCGCCAAATAATTCACAATATCCGCATACCAAGGATGCGAGTTGACAGCCAAGAGTCGCTCGTCCGGGAAAGCGTCTACAATCGGTTGGGTGTCTTCCGAGTCAACAAGAATCCTCGAAAGGTGATCGGCTACGACATTCTTCGCGCCCGCCTTATCGCGGATTTCCAAATCAAATTCTTGCATAAGCAAGACCCACCGTATAAATCTCGGTTTTGTCTTCTTCTTTCCCATCAAGTAATTGATAGCGGCATGATCCGCGTAGACTACCACCTTAGAGAACATGAGGTATTGCCGGAATTTTTTGAGCCCAAAAACAATCGGCAAAAGCTCCTTTTCCGTGGTAGTGTAGTTCCTTTGGGCGCTATCAAGCGCATGGCTTGCGTAATAGATGACCCTTGGCTTCTTGTCTATTGTTTGGGTCAAACACGCTCCTATGGCGAAGTCACTCGCGTCGGCCATAATCTCAAAGGGTAGCGTCCAATCCGGAGGTTGAACTACCGGAGCGGAAATCAAAGCCTGCTTCAACCTATAAAACGACTCAAGGCACTCATCAGTGAAAATGAAAGGGGCATCTTTGCACAAGAGGTCGATTAGAGGCGAGCAATTTTGAAAAATCACTCGAATCTGGCGATAAAAGCGGCATGGCGAAGGAAACTACCCACTTAACGGCGGGGTGGTAGGCGCTCTATAACCTCAACTTTAGCCTTATCTACTTCGATGCCCTTAGAAGAGATTAAGTGACCCAGAACGATACCTTGTTCCATCATGAAGTGGCATTTGTCCCAATTCAGAACTAGATCCACTTCCTCACAACGAGTTAACACTTTCTCCAAATTTAGCAAACAGTCATCGAAAGAATTACTGCATACGTAAAAATCATCCATAAAGACTTCCATGCATTTTTCAATGAAATCACTAAAAATAGCCATCATACAACGTTGAAAAGTCCCAGGGGCATTACATAAACCAAATGGCATGCGACGATAAGCAAATGTCCCATATGGGCAAGTGAAGGTGGTTTTTTCTTGATGTGAGGGGTGGATTGGAATTTGAAAGAAACCCGAGTACCCATCCAAAAAGCAAAAATGCGAATGACCCGCCAACCGTTCTAACATCTGGTCAATAAAGGGAAGGGGGAAATGGTCCTTCTTTGTTACTTTGTTTAATTGGCGGTAATCGATACACATCCGCCAACCGGTGACGGTCCGGGTACTAACTAGTTCTTTCTTTTCATTTTCAATTACGGTCAATCCACCCTTCTTGGGCACACACTGAACTGGGCTTACCCATTCGCTATTTGCGATGGGGAAGATGATCCCAGCAGCTAGCAACTTTACTACTTTCTTTTTAACCACTTCTTGCATGTTGGAATTTAAGCGACGTTGGGGTTGCCTGGTAGGCTTGGCATCTTCTAGCAAATCAATCGAATGCATACCTATGGAAGGGGATAAACCTTTCAAGTCTTCTATCCTATAACCCAATGCACCCCTATGTTTCCTAAGTAAATCAAGCAACTTGGACAATTCAAAATCATTCAAATTCGCATTCACAATGACAGGATAAGATTTCTCATCATCCAAGAAAGCATATTGGAGGGAAGGGGGTAAAGCTTTAAGCTCTAAAGGAGTAGAAGATTGAATTTGAGAAGAAGACATACCTTTGAAGATCACATCTTGAATCTCCATACACTCCATATAAGGCTCATCAATAATAATCTCCTTATGCATGGGTGAAGAGTCAAGAAGGTTGGTGAAAAAAGTAATATCGGTGTCGTCGGTCTCAAATTGGAAAGACTCCAATAAGCAAGCTCCTAAGGGATCATCGCAAATAGATTCAAGAAGATGGGAGTCCTCAATATACTCATCAACAAGGAACTCCATCATATCAATGGCATAACATGAATCCCCATACGAAGGACCCTTCAATGACCCCTCAAGTTAAAAATTATGCTTTCATTGGCGACATTCAACGACATGCTTCCATTCTTCACCTCGATAATGGCTCCCGCCGTAGCAAGGAATGGCCTTCCCAAAATAATAGGGATGTTGTTATCTTCCTCTATCTCCAAAATCACAAAATCACAAGGAATTAAAAACCACCCCACTTGGACCGGGATGTCTTCCAATATTCCAACGGTCTTCGCACGGAACGGTCGGCCAATTGAAGATTAATTGTTGTAGGAGCAAGATCGTCGAGATTTAATTTCTTGCAAATCGAATAAGGCATAACGCTTACACTTGCTCCTAGATCACAAAGGGCACGGCCAATCCGCATATCACCAATGGTGCATGGAATAGAAAAACTTCTGGGGTCGGCTAATTTCTCCGGTGATTTGTTATCGATAATTGCACTATAATCCGCCGTCAAATGGATCGTAGATTTCTCTTGAATTCTTCTCTTGCTCGTGAGAAGCTCCTTCAAATGCTTCTTGAAGGACGGAACTTCAGAAATGGCATCATGAAATGGAATGTTCACTTGAAGCTTCTTGAGCATCTCAATGAATTTTGAAAACTTTGCATCGGATTTTGGTTTTGCTAACCGATCGGGAAAAGGGATCGGTGGTAGCTTTGGCTTCTCAATAGTCTGGATTGGTTCTTCTGCCACCATTTTTCCTTTCCCTTTCCTTAACTTCTCCATCTCCTCTTGTTCTTTACTAGACTCTCCCAATTCATCCTCATGTGCTCTCTCAACTTCCTCACCCAATACTAACTCACTTTCCCGCTTCTCCAACAAATCTTCTTCCTCCGAGATATCCACCACGTCACCTTCCTTGTCACCCAAGACCTCCTTTCCCACCATTCTAGGTTCATCAATCTCCTTGCCACTCCTCAAAGTAATCGCATTAAGTTGCCCCTTCGGGTTAGGTTGGGATTGGCTAGGCAAAGATTGGATAGGTTGAGATTGTTGTGCCAATTGGGCCAAAAGTAACTCGAGGTTCTTAATGCGCGTTTGGTCTTTTTCTCGGTCTAAGGCCATCTTTTCTTGAGATAAGGCTATCTTCTTTTGAGTTATGGCCAACTTTTGGAGGGTTTGGTCAAGGGTATCTTGTTGTGGTGGTTTGGGTGCTTGGGAAGATTGACCTTGGTGAGGATTTTGGTGGTGATTTTGGTGGTATTGGCGGCGATTTTGATTTGGGAAATCGGGGGGTGGGTTTTGGTTTAGGGGAGCTTGTTGGTTGTAGGCGTAATTCCCACGGGGACGAATGGGGGTTTGATTGGTATAGGAGAGGTTATTGTTGGGATAGATGGCTTGGACTTGCTCGGTTTGATACTCTTCACATCGCTTCGAAGAATGTGGCCCTCCAAAAAAATCCCATACCAAGGCTCGGGCATCCGGAATAAGCATAGGTACTTCTTGGGCCGCCTTTACTTGCCTCGTGGTTTCCTCCAAAGCTGCCTTTTGTTGCATCTCAAGAACGGCATTCATGAGAAATTTAATGGTAGGGTTACTTTCTAAAGGAGGACCATCTCTTGGACCACGACCGCCTCCCCAATGAGGAGAGTTTTGAGATAGCTCGTGAAGTAATACGTTTGCTTTCTCCGCCGTCTTCTTGAGGAACATGCCCCCTGAGGCATGATCGATGGATTCACGCAAAGAGCTACTCAATCCGGAATAGAAGTGATGTAATAATAACCAATCCTCAAGATTATGATGTGGACACCTCCGTTGGAGACCTTTGAATCTCCCCCATGCTTCGATTAACGACTCATCGGGCTCTTGCTTGAAGCTCATGATGGCTTGCCTCAACCCACACGTCTCATCATTGGGGAAAAACCTTTGAAGAAAGTCGTGGCTAAGGGCATCCCATGTTGAATAAGTTCAGGGCGGACACGTGTTGAGCCATAATAATGCTTTCCCTCTTCAAGGTAAGAGGGAAAAACTTCAACTTCATGTATTCGGCGGAAACTCCATTCATTTGTACGAAGCCGATGCGTTGCTCGAATCTGTTGATATGGTCAATAGGATTTTCATGGTCTCCTCCATGGTACGGGGTGTTCTCAAATATTTCTAATAAATATGGCTTGAACTCGAACGATGCATTCGGTGGTAATTCTGGTAATGTGATGGGATCGCCTCCCGTACCCGATGATGGTAAGGAATATGATGCTAAGGTACGGGTGGAATTTGCTCTCCTTCAGCCATTAGAATTTCGATCGTCTCTCGCTCCCTTTGTTGTCTAGCTCATCTCGAACCGGCGTTAGCTTGTCGAATAATACTCTCCGGATTTAGGTTCGGTGGAGTTACAGAAGTTTGACCTCGTCGAGAGCGAGTCCGCATGCACAAAAGGAACAAACAGAAGAATCAAATTTCCAGTAACTAAGGATAACAAAATCTCTAGCAGTGAAATGATCTTAAACAACCTAAAGATAAAGAGCTAAGCTAGGTGCGCTTGCTCCCCGGCAACGGTGCCATTTTGTTAGTCGAGTGGTGTGTAAGACCACGGTTTTATCGTTCTTCCACAGGGAGCTAGGGGCCTTAGCTGTAACTAGTTGATTCTCGGTATGGTTTATGATCATGAAAGGATGAAAGACTTTAGGGTGAAAACAACACAAACACGTTATGTTCAGTCAAATTGGTAAAACAATGGGTGTCGGGAGACTTTCGGGATGCAAACGGGAATGAGGAAATGGGTTTCGCAACAAGAGAGTAACGAGAAAGGGAAATCAAATGGTAATTCCGTTAGAAAAATACCCACCAGACTTCCTCTTTCAAGGATAGTCCGGATTAACTTCCCCGAAATGCATAGACAGATCCGGGAAGGTCAAAAGAACGGAATTTCCTAGTTAGTTTCTATTCGCTTTCGCGAACTAGAATACTAACTATCCTAATTCCTACCTTCCAACAAGCATTGGATGTATTCGGGATGCTTTCGCACCTAAATACATCCCACTTGAGGGAAGGATAGGATTAGGAAGTTGATTTCCTAACTAGTTACTCACTAAAATTGCTAACCCAAAACTAATTACCCATTCACACCCTTAATATCTCCCTAACCCATTAAGGTTCTAGCCACTAAGCATCCTAGCTATCATGTTAATAACCTCAACAACTTCATTCATGCGTAAAAGAGTCAACAAGATGACAATAAACATTCAATAATACCAACAATATAAAATAATAACAAAACAGAGATTAGTAAATATGCAATAAATTAGAGAGAGAAATGTTAAGAAATTCTCATTGATTGTGATGACAAGGGAGAAAACTTCAGAATAATGAAGCTCCAATGCTCCAAAGTCGAGAATATTCTTCAAACTTCAAATAATAATCAACAGAATCCAATACAAGAACTAATAGTCTCAGCAAAGATCTTCCTTAATCCCTCTAATCTAAGACTTCCCAAAATGTGATAAAGAGTGCTAAAAGTATCCTAAAAGATAAGTAAAGCTGCTGTCTAATCTCCTCATGCTAAAATGACCTAAATACATTAAATAGTAATCAAGGTTGTAACTCAAAACTCATCATTTTACACTGAAAAAAGCGGCCCATGAGGGATCGTGGCGCGGTAAGGGTTCTTGTGGCGGTCTGCGTAAAGTCGGTAATTTCTTCTCTTAACCGCCGCGTCGTGGCGCGGTCTCCGTGCACCGTGGTCACGGTATAAGCGATTAGTGACAACTTTTCGCTCCTTCGCACCGTAGTGGCTATGGTCTTGGGAGGCCGTGGCGCGGTCTAGTCGGCTTCTTCTTTAGGCATGGTGAAGATCCTACCGTGACCACAGTCAAGATCACCGTGACCACGGTCTAGTTCGGGTGCAAGGCCTCTTCACTTTGGTCTTGGCTCCATCATATCGTGGCTACGGTCCATATGACCGTGGCCACGGTCTCTCTCGGCCACAGTTCTTTCCAGGGTACTCTTCAGCCGTTGCCTCCGCTTCCGCTGCCTTTCGACATGGCCGGCCCTTCTAATCCTCTGCCTTTGACACGACTAGGGCTCGGGGAATCTTAGGAAATCTCGGGATTCCCAAGATTGGTACAAAATTGGCTCATTTAGATTCGTTTTGAGTGAAACCCTTCGGAAACTACAAAAGCAACTAAAACGCATTAAAAGTTATTAAAACAACTACGAAACAAGTCAAAAGCCTAAGGATTTAGGCAGTATTTAGACACGAAATCGGGTCTAAATAATTAAGTAGTTTAAGGTGATAGCTAACAACTAGTTTTTGTAGCTCGTCATGTCAATATGTATATTGAGAGTTATGGCCAAAATCGTAAACTGACGCAAAACAGTGCATGTTCTACAGTCAGTGCAAAGATGTGAGCTTTTCGTGGGATTAGAGCCCTCTTTGGGTTATATTACATGAAAGTTGAAGAAGACACTTTAAGCTTTCTCGAAAGGTATATTACATGGTCATAGGATATCGGGAGTGAGAGTTATGAGATCCCAAGTAGAGGATAATAATCTGAAGTTACCCAGAAAGTGTTTTGTGACTGCCTATATTCTTGGCCAAAATCTGACCTTTTCCCATAGCCAAATCAACTTGTGGTTAAAATGGAAGTTAAAGTATTATCACAAGCTTTCCATAGATAGCTCGCAATCCCCAAACCGATAAGTATAACTTGAGTTACGACTCTCTAACTCAGTGAAGTTTAAATGATTATTTTCTGGGCAGCTTACTAAGATGAGAGTTTTTATCCTTTTTAATCATGTTTTTGACATCACGGTCAACTAAAAAGCTGTAGTTTATGATCTGAGCTTTCCGAAAAGTCCTTTTATGATATGATACGATTCTTGTGGGAGAATTATAGCCTTATGAGTACGCCTTAGAAAAACAAGTCCATTATCAAGCTACATTAGAATTTCATTCAGTTATTCTTTAATACTGCCATCTAAGTTAACTCATAATTCATATTTCTTTTCCTTTTTAAGTTATTCCAAGAGATTGTTGCACCCAAACTGTTCAAGTCCTGCTCCTCCGGTGTGTGTTTTTGAACCATCAAGTACATATATTGCCTGATATCCTATGCTTATTATTATTTCGAGTTAATCTCTTTATGCCAAGTTCTTTGTGTTTACTTTACCATTCATGTTTAAATGCAAACTCTTATGTTTTATGTTCAAAAGCTTACGCAACTTCTCATGGATTTCAAGTACCAAAGTTGAATTTTCTTTAAGTTATTGTCAACTTACTCTAAGTGCTTATGCTATGCATACTTCATGTTAGGAAGTCATAAGTTAAATCAATACTTTTGATATTAAGGGTATTTCATGAATTAAATTTCCTTTACAAGGATAACTTATACCTAAAAGGGACTTCAGGGATAACTTTAGGTTATGAATAAATTTGTAGAAGGATCCACTTGTATCAAAGTTTCAAGGCTAAGGTTTTCAAGTTTGCTAAAAGGTAATAAAGGCCCCATCAATGTTTAATCGTGCCTTAGTGCACACCACGGAACCTGTGCCTTAGAGCACACCAGTTGATCGTGCCTTAGTACACACCATGGAAAAATATGTTTATAGTGCCTTAAGTTCACACCATGCAAATATGGCCAGTATAGGATTTTCATCCACCATCCAGATCTCCCGATTGGTCCGGGTATGCGCATACGGAGGCTTAGCCGATGATCGGAAGTAGGGGACCTTCTTATAAGTTTTAAGACGACCAAGTGTTTGCTTTAATCTAATTGCTACGTCTTTTAAGTCAAAGGAAAGTTTCAAGGTTTTCTCACCAAGTCTCACGAATATGGTTCTTTGCATCGTTTCAGCTCCATGCATGATTTACATTAAGTTAATTATGTTTTAGTTCCTGCTTTATGACGTGTTTCACTTATGTTAAAGTAAGGAACTCACAGTTTGGTATCCATTAAGGTTCGGTTTCTCTCGAATGAACTCAGTGGACTTTGTTATGTAAGTATGTTCTATTTATTAATTATATTCCATTCTTTTATTCTAATTGATAACATCGTGGAACCGCGCTAAAATAATTGATTAATTTTCTTTTGAAAAGAGTCTTACATTATAAGGGGTATACGTACTAAGTATCACTCACTTTTGAAGTTTTATGTTTTCATTTTAGGTATCTCGGCTAAAGGGAAAGGGAAAGCCCCGGACGGATCAAACCCTAGAGCAACCTAAGAAGTCGAAGGTGGTTAAGGGCACTCTCTAGAGACAATGGGAGAAATCATTTGATCTTTTGACTTGTATATTATCATTGGGTTTGTTCTGTTTACTTTGAGGCTCGTTTTTGATAAGTTATGATTTGGTGATGTATGGTTGAAGTTGATCTCATGCTTTTTTTCTTTTGTTGGGTTGTAGTCAGCCTTGTCCTTTTTAGATGGACGACAGTAATGCCCTCAGGTGTGTATTTCCGCTGTGCTAATCATTAGGTTAAGTGAGTTCTTAGCTTAATCTAGTGATTAATGTATTGGGGGTGTTACAGCCGCTGCGCTAATCTAGTGATTAATTTTTAGATGGATCCCGAGATTAAACTCAAGAAATGCTAGAGCAAAAAAAAGATATATATATATATATATATATATATATATATATATATATATATATATATATATATATATATATATATATATATATATATATATATATATATATATAAATGAAAAAGCCCTAGAGAGTCTTCGATGGGGCGATCGCGGAATGCCAAAAAGGCCGCCAGACGTACCGTGAAATTCGGCCGGCAGGATGAATCTCTGGTGCCGATTATGCCGAATTTGCAATCCTCTGGAATTTCTACATCTAATGATGTTGTTTTTGTTGGTACTTCGAGTCTGTCGGAGTTCACTACTCGACTCCGTCTGACTGTCGATACAAGATTTGGGTGGCGATGTTTCTTCTGCACTGGCTTCTCCATCTAGGTCGATTGAGTCTGATTTGGTTGTACATGAATCGGAAATGGCTGTGAAGGAAACCCAGGATATGGTTTTGAAAGAGCAAATGAAACATTCTTTCATTCCTCCGATTTAGGTTAATGGCGTTTCTACACAGCAACTAACTTCAGATGACTCCGATTCTGAGGTTCGTTTCTGGTCTTCTTCTATTATTGCTTATGTTTTGGGAGCAAATCCTCCCCTGGCTGTAATGGAACTTTTTGCTAGTAGAATGTTGGGGTCCAAAGGTTTGGATTGGATTTTATGGCAGCCTTCTGGAACATTTATTCTGAGATTTTCATCTATTGAAGAACGGGACAAAATCCTTGCTAGAAGGGTGGCATATTTCGATAAAAAGCCTATGGTTTTGAGTGCATGGTCTTTGGGGAAATCAACTGATCCTGATGAAATTGTGAAGGTACCTATTTGGGTGAAATTGAGGGAGTTAAATTGGAGGTACTAGAGCCAATCGAATTCGAGTAAAATTGGGAGTTTAATAGGTGAGCCCTTGGAAGAAGATTATATACTCAGGAGAAGACATTGATGAAATTTGCTCGGATCCTAATTAACATTGACCTCAGCAGCAAATTCCTAGATACTGTATCTCTTATTTATGAAGATAGATTTGTGTATGTCCAAAAGGTTGAACACGAATGGAGACCTATCAAATGTGGTGAATGTAAGATGTTTGGACATTCCAGCGATCAATGCAAAAGGAAGGAGAAGCAAAAATGGATGCGTAAGAATTCTGAGGGGGCTCAATCTGCTGTGAGTTCTAGAGTGCCTAAAAGAGGGATTTCCTCTAACGTATCATCAACTTCTATGGTTGTTGGTTCGTTACCAGTACCTTTGGCTCCAATTCCAGAAATGGAGTCTATTGGGGGGATCCTTGCACTCTTGGCCATTAAAATGGATAAATTCCTGGTTTGGAATGTCCGAGGGCTTAATGGTCCTCGGAAACAAGAAGGAGTTACTCAATTCCTTCTGAATAATAAATTTCGTCTTGTGGGACTGATTGAAACAAAGGTATCTTTGAGCTGCTGTGAGACGATCAAGAATAATATTGGGGGAAACTGGGAGTTGATATCTAATGCCACTTCAGAATCGAGGAGTCTTATCTGGATTTTGTGGAAGTAATATGAGATCACTGTTGAATGCCTTTTGCTGCATAGACGGGTAATTCATTGTAAGATTTCTCTTGGGGATTTTTGTTTCTTGTTAGCTGTGGTATATGGTGAAAATGATATTGGTGAAAGGAAATCTTTATGGTCAATTCTTACTGTTATTGCACAAAATTGCTCCTCCCCTTAGTTAATTGCTGGTGATTTTAACCATCCTTTATCATTGGAAGATAGAGTCGGAGGTTTAGTGGTGACTGTTGAGGAAATTTTTGACTTCCAAGAATTTGTTAGGCTTAACCAAATTATGGAGGTTAAAAGACTGGGCCCAAGATATACATGGCATAACAGAAGGATTTCTTCCTGTATTGATAGGGTGTTGATTAATTGCGATGGAATTGAAGCCTTTGGTAATTGTTTTTATAGAGTTTTACCTCCTGGTATATCAGACCACTTGCCTCTGGAGATTATTTTGGAGGAAGACTCTTCAAAAAGGAGAAGTTGTTTCAAATTCTACAATATGTGGGTGAAAAATGACTCTTTCCTGCCTATTATTCAGGAGAATTGGGGGCAACCAATCAATGGGAATCCTATGTTTTCGTTGTGCTAGAAGCTCCAGAGTCTAAAGAAGCCTTTGTCGGATCTACATAGGTCACAATATGCTAATATTTTCTCCCGGACTCAGGAAGAATATTCTGTGCTGATAGATATTCAAAATCAAATTCTCCAAAGGTCAGATGAGGAGAATTTATACGATTTAGAGATTGCAGCTAAAACGAATTATTTCAACTCCTTGGAGGCTGCTTCTAAACTTCTGAAACAATGCACTAAAGTTGAATGGCTGAAAAAAGGCGACTCAAACTCGACTATTTTTTATTCCATGCTAAAATCACATCGATACAGGAACAAGATTATGGGGTTACTTGATAATGATGGTAAGCTCCTTTTATCTGATGATGAAATTGGTGGATTTATGGCTGAGCATTTTGAGAAGTTTTTTGAGAAGCAAAACTGCATTGGGAAGGTGACATGGTCTACGGTTATGATGGGGAACATTCAATCTCAAGATCAATCTACATCTCTCCTTTCTCCTGTGACTTACAAGGAAATCAAGGATATAGTTTTTGCTATGGATGGGAAATGAAGCCCGGGTCCGGATGGTTTTAATGCAACTTTCTTTAAGAAAGCATGGAGTATTGTGGGTAAGGATGTTATCAAAGCAGTAAAATATTTCTTTGATTTTGGGCAATTATTGAAGGAAATGAATGCAACTCTCCTGTCAATGATTCCAAAGGTGGAAAATCTAGAAAAAGTGAGCAATTTGAGACCTATTGCATGCTGTAATGTGGTCTACAAAATTATCACAAAAATCCTGTGTAATAGACTGAGTTCTGTCCTTCCTGGGTTGGTAAGTGAAGAGCAGGCTGCGTTTGTCTCTAGAAGGTCAATCCTTCACAACATTCTTATTGCGAAAGATATTGTTCGCTTCTATAATAGGAAAGGTGTAAGACCTAGATTCTTAATCAAGGTTGACATACAAAAAGCTTATGATACGGTGGATTGGAAATTTTTAGAAAATCTCCTTGCTTTCAATTTTCCATTGAAGTTTGTAGGCTGGATTATAAGTTGTGTGTCAACTGCATCTTTCTCCATCTCTTTTAATGGTGGTACTTTTGGATACTTTAATAGTGGACGTGGTCTTCGCAGGGAGATCCAATTTCTCCTATTCTTTTTGTGCTTGTGATGGACTACCTGGGGAGAGCTGTCAAAGAGGCTACACAAAATTCAGCTTTCAAGTTCCATCAACTTTGTAAGCCTCTTTCACTCACTCACCTATGCTTTGCGGATGATTTATTACTTTTCTGTAATGGTGATCTGGTGAGAGTTGATATTATGCTATCTGCTCTGGAACACTTCTCTGATTGTTCTGGTCTGAAGCCAAATAAAAACAAATCAGACATTACATTTGCTGGGTTAGATGAGCAGGATATTTGCAGGATTCTGGACTGAACTGGTTTTAGTAGAGGCGATTTGCCTTTCAAATATTTGGGTGTTCCTGTTAAATCTACGCGGCTAAATCGTCATGATTGTGCAATCCTTCTGGAGAAAATGGCAAGGCGGCTGGAGGGATGGGTTGTGAAGAAATTGTCTTATGCGGGTCGAGTACAACTTGTCAACAGTATTCTCATGGCTCTTCATTCTTATTGGGCACAAATTTTTATACTACCTTCAAGTATCATCGAAGAGGTTAGTAAAATGTGTCAAATTTTTCTTTGGGGTTGGAGAACCAAAAATGTTCCACCCATTGCTTGGTCTCAGTGTTGCTTGCCAAAGAAGGAAGGTGGTCTCAATATCCGAGATGCCCACTCTTGGAACAGAGCGGCACTGGGAAAACTGATTTGGCAAATCATGATGGAGAAAGAGTCATTATGGGTTAAATGGGTTCACCATATCTATCTCAAACGACAGTATATTTGGGAGTGTGAAATCAAGCAAAATGTTAGTTGGTACTGGAAGAGACTTTTTTATTCACGGGTTTGGTTGAAAAAAATGAACAGTATCAAATTTATAAGGGGTATGATGCTATTAGAACTCATATGGAGACTGTCCCTTGGCACTTTTTGATATGGCACAAATGGAGGTCGGTGGAGGTCGGTGGCTAATGCTCCGGTTATTATTCCGAGTGTGGCTGATGAGGATCCCCGGAATCTAGCTAATCTTGTCGATAGTAATATGGTGAATGGTACTCTATTACTAATGAATTGTGAGCAAGAAAACGAGATTGAGAGCTTGACCAATGATATGGTATCTTTGGATGCTGAATCTGATGCTGGTATTCCGAATGAAGTTCCAAAACAATCAGGTATGAAATTGCAATTTTTCAAACCGATTGAGATTAATGGTGTGAAGACCCAGAAAATGTTGAAGAAGGATTTTAGGTCTTAAGTTGCATTATGGAAATCTTCTATCATTGGATTTGTACTGGGTGCTAATCCCCCAATTAGTGTAATGGAGAGGTTTTCTAAGAGGATGTGGAAGGGTTTAGATCAAATATACAGGAAACCTGATGGTGTTTTCATTTTTAGGTTTCACTCTTTGGAAGATAAAATGAGAGTACTGGATAAAAGAGTTGTATATTTTGATCAAAAACCTTTGATTATCAAATCCTGGGAGTTGGGAGAACCTATTGAGAGGAGTCAGCATTCTTCTATTCCTAGATGGGTAAAACTTCCAAATCTGGATTTGCACTATTGGAGTATGGAAGGTTTAAGTAAGGTCTGAAGTCTTCTGGGAAACCTACTGGAGGTTGATTCTTACACAGAGAAGAAATGTTTACTGAACTGTGCTCACATATTGGTTGAAATGGATATAAGGAAACCTTTTCCTGAATCTGTCCTTTATGTTGATGAATCGGGGTTCATTTGAACTCAAGTTGTAGAGTTTGAATGGAAGCCAATCTATTGCAAGAAATGTGATATGTTTGGTCACAAAGCAGAGGAGTGTAGAAGAGAACCTCAAAAGAATAAAGCACAAGCATGGAAGCCTAGAGAGGTAAGGAGGCCAGATACCCCTATATCTACCCCCACTACTTCTACCTTTGGGGTAAATCTATCTCCATTGCTGAAGAGTTGAGTGCATTTGTTGAGATTGGGTTTGGCAGTGTAACTGCAAACATGTTAAATGGGGCACCTATCCAACTTGACTATGGATAGAGTGATTTCATGGAATGTGAGGGGGTTGAATGACCCCAATAAACAAGAAGGGGTGCGAACCTTCTTGAAAATGAATAAATGTCAAGTGATTGGTCTAATGGAGACTAAGGTATCCTTAGAAAACTGTGATAGAATAAAACAGAAAATTTCTCCAGGATGGAACTTGATTCACAATGCTTCAAATGCACTCAAGAGTAAGCTATGGGTTCTGTGGGATCCATCATGCATTGTTCTTCAGGTTTTGAAGATCCATAGACAATATATTCACTGCACTGTGGCTTCTGGTAAGGATAAAGTCATTATTACTTTCGTCTATGGAGCAAATGACTTGAGTTCAATATTGATGATGTGGAATGAATTGGGGTCTTTTGAACCGAATCTACCATGGCTCATAGCTGGTGACTTTAACCACCTTTATACTTTGAAGATCGCATTGGAGGGGATCAAGTTACTGCGGAGGAGTTAGTTGATTTCAAAACTTTTATGGAAGTCTATGGTATGGTGGAGGCTAAGGCTAGGGATCTGAAGTTCACATGGCACAACAGTACAATCTCTTCCATTCTGGATAGGGTTATTGTAAATGATCTTTTCCTTGATCTTTATAATGATGTGGTCTATGAGGTATTGCCGGAAAATGTAAGTGACCACTCTCCTCTTCTTATTCATCTTAAGAATGAGGTTAAGAGATCATCACGTTTTCGCTTTTGTAATTGCTGGTGCAAACATGAGAATTACATGCCTCTGGTTCAGAAGGTCTGGAGTACTCAAGTGTCTGGCTCACTTCAATTTCAAGTGGTTTCAAAATGAAACTTCTGAAATCACAGCTAAAAGTGTTACACAGGGAGAATTTTACCAACTTGTATGGTAGAGTCAAGGAGAGATACAAAGAACTGAGTGAACTTCAGAAGTTGGTGCAACAGAACTGGGATGGTAACTCCCTTAAATTGCAAGAAGCAGCTGTGAAGAAGGAGTATTTTGAGATCTTGAAAAATGCGAGCACCTTGATGAAACAGAATACCAAAGCTGTTTGGTTACAATCAGGAGATCAAAACTCAACATTTTTCTTTTTAATACTGAAAAAAAAACGATATATGAATCAGATATCAGCTTTGAAGGACAATTCTGGTGAAGTGTTGACTGACAGTAAAGAACTGGGAAATTATTTGGTGAATCATTCTTCTGAATTTTTCAAGAAGCAGGACTGTGCAGGTAAACCGAGAGCTTCGGGGAGGATTATCACAGAAGATCCAGCTGCTAAGTTCAGTACTCCTTTCTCTAGAGAGGAAATTAAAGCTTCTTTTTTCTCCATTGATAGCTCAAAAAGCCCTGGACCTGACGAATTTAACTCCATGTTCTTCAAGTCTTCCTGGGAAATTATAGGTTATGAGGTAACCAATGCTGTGAACTCCTTCTTTGAGCATAGTTCTTTGCTTGGTGAATTAAATGCTATACTTTTAGCTTTGATTCCAAAGGTCCATAATCCTACTGTGGTTACTGAATTGAGGCCCATATCTTGTTGCAACGTGTTATACAAAGCCATTACCAAATTGATTTGCTCAAGGCTTAAAACTATGCTAGATACATTGGTGGATATGAATCAAACCGCATTCATTGCTAATCGCTCTATTATGCATAACATTTTAATAGGAGAAGATTTGGTTAGATTCTACAATAGAAAAGGGCTTAAAACTGATATCCAAAAAGCATATGACACGATGGATGGGAATTTTCTTGAAAATCTAGGCTGAGAGGGGTCACAACGCAAGAAACTAAGCTAAGGTCGGTCAAGGAAAGGAAATGAGCTTTGGAGGCTTTTCGGGATGCAAACAGGGATGAGGAAATGGGTTTTGCAACAAGAGAATAATAAGGAGGGAGAATCAAGTGACAATTCTGTTAGAAAATACCAAACGAGCTTCCTCTTTCGAGGATAGTCCGAATTAACTTCCCCAAAGTCCACCACGGACCCGGAGGGTTAATTAAACGGAATTCCCTAGTTAACCTCCTTCCACTTTCGTGGGTGAGCATTAACTATCCTATCTCCAACCTTCCAACACAAGTGTTGGATGTATTCGGGAGCTTTCGGACCCAAATACATCCCACTTGAGGGAAGGAAAGGAGTGGGAAATTTATTTCCCAACTAATTATTCACTAAAATTGCTAAACCAAACCTGATCACCCATTCACACCCTTAATTACCCCCTAACCCATAGGATTTCTAGCCATTAATCATGACACTAACTACACCAACAACATCCAAACCAACCCTAAGCATGATTTCTAATATCAACAATCATAAACAAGCAAAACAATTGAAATAGCAAGCAAGAACAATTAAACAAGTAAGAAAGTAATTAGCAAAACAATTAATGGAAGAGTCGAGGGAAGAGAATACTTGTCAAAGTATTGTAGATGAACAAGGAAAAGCAATAAAAAGATGATCCAACAATCTCTCAATTGTTTGAATCCCCAAATCTTCAAATACAACTCAAAATCACCAAAACCCTAGATTAATCTCTCACCAATCTCTCTCTAAAATCCACTAATACAAAGCTGAAAATTAGAAGTCCAAACTAGAGTCCAATCCTCAAGATTCCTCCCAAGCAAATCGTCAAAAGGAGTATACAAGTGAAAACAGTTGAGCAAAATGTGCCATTTAAAGCGCGAAACACGCGCAGAAAACAGGGGGGTCGCGGGCGCGACCAGCGAACTTCCCAGCGATTTCCGAGCTTCGTACGACCGCAGGTGCTGCCCGGGAGAACGTGGCTGCTGTCTTCCTCTGCCCAGCCGAGGTAGCGGGTGCTACCAATAGGGTAGCGGGCGCTACCCTCCTGTTTTCTTCCCTTTGTTCCTTCCTTCTTTCCAAGGCATGTAACGCCCGCTACAAGGATCGTAGCGGGTGTTACCTCTCTGATTTGCACCAAATGAAGGGAAAGTGGTCCCGCGTCGACTCCGCTTCGGCTTTCCGTCCGGCTCGGCTCAGGAAATCTCCAAAAAGACTCAAAAATCGCCCGTTTTACCTCGTTTTATTATAAAATGCCAAAATCTACAAAATAACCCAAAACATACTAAAATGCACGAAAATAAACCGGAAACGAGTCAAAAGCCTAAGAATTAAGACGTTATGTAGGCCCAAAATTGGGTCTAAACAGTAAGCAGAAATGTTCATTTTATTGAATGCAGAAAGGAATACATCGTCAACAGACTCAAGTCCAGCCTCATCAGACTCAATAAAACAAAGCTATTCTCCTCCATCTTTAGTGATCATAAGGCTTGGGTCAAAGCCTGGGATGGATATGCAGCAATAACAGCGTCAGTCCTGGACTTTTCTTTGACGACTTCTTGTCCAAACAGCATGCCAAAAATGTTGCTCCCAGCAAGGGGAGTCCACTCTAGTGGTGGCTGCTTGTCCCGGGCAGGAACAAAGATAGTAGCCATATTAGTCGAGCAGTCCTTGAATATCTCTAATCCAGCAACTTGAACTCCTTTGTTCTTAAGGTAAAATGGTTCGGGGAACCCATAGTAAGGAAAGTCAACACCTTCCCTAATGAACTGTCCATTCAAAGTGAGTGGATAAGGCTTCGTTTGGAACAAGGTTGGAGGATTGTCCATCCTCTTCTGTTCAGCTACGACCATTTTTGCGAGTCTGACTTCTTTCTCGGTTGGCTTGTACCCTAAGCTAAATCTTCCCCTTTGCTTAAATGTTTTGATCACAAGAGGGATCTTGTTCTTCGGGCTCTTTCCTAACGGCATCCTAGGAAAGTAACCTTGTTTCTTGAGAATAGAATGCTCCTTGGGGTTTGAGTAGGGATCGAAGTCAAAAGGTGCTTCGTCCTTGCTCAAAGCTGCAACAATCTCAAAGTTGTGAAGCTCTTCATCCATTGAACTATGCTCCACTTCTAAAGTTAACTGTTTGGGATTAAGGACAACATTTATAGGTTCTCTCGAGATGGTGATTACTTGTCCTCGAACCATCATTTTCACCTTTTGGTGCAAGGTGGATGCTATAGCTTTGCATTCATGAAGCCAAAGCCTTCCTAGGAGCAAATTGGAGGAAGCCGGAATATCTAGCACCACAAACTCTACATCCCGAATAATATTGCCAATAGTGATAGGCAATATTATAGATCCAACTGATTTTCAAGGGGAATTATCATAATCTCGGAGTTGCACACCATTTTGGATCAGATGCTGTTGTTGGAACTCCCAACTTTTGTGTCGTTCTCCAAGGGCACACATTCACAGTTGAACCATTGTCAACTAAGACCAACGGAATAGTCTTGTTGGAGCATTGCACTATGAGGTACAGGGCTTTGTTGTGGGAAGCCCCTCCTTGAGGTAGATCTTCATCTCCAAAGGCAATTATTCCCTGGTTGGTGGTCACATGAGAGACTAAAGATTCAGGGGTCATTGTGCGAGATACTGTTAGTGCGGTAAGGGCATCTAACATCTTTTGTTTATGAGCTTGTGACGCACATATTAGCTGCCAAATGGTAACCTTAGCCCTAGTGCTCTTGAGTTGGGCGAGAAGAGGATCTTCTGGAGGAACCTGATTGTCGTTATCTCCCACCAGTGTAGAATTAGGAACAGCCACTGGGGTGGTGGTGTTCCTGTTATTGTAGCGGCCAGACCGAGTAAGAAACGCCACACCGTCTAATGTTGGTTCATCTGTTTCAATCCATTCTTTCTCGGAGGGTTCATACACGTCATCGTCATCATTATCCATAATATCGTGGATGGATAGTCCTTCATGGAATCCAAGTATCTATAGGATTGGTTGTCCTACTTCCACAATCAAAGAGGAAGGGTCAAAGCTTGAATCCTCACAAAATATAGCATTCGTATGCTCAGGCATAGGGTTAACTTGGTTGTTAGGCTTCTTAGCAGCTTTTCGCATTGGGAGTGTCCCTGCCCTTATCATATCTTCTATTTTATTTTTGAGAGTCTAACACTTTTTAGTATCATGCCCTCGGCAACGATAATAGCGGAAAAATTGGTTGGCATCCCAATTCCTACCTTTAATTTTTGGCTCTTCTTTTAGCAAAGGCAAAGGCAAAATTCCCTTCTTGATTAGTCGCTCAAGTTCCTGAGAATATGGAACGTCCAACGGTGTGTAGGTCTCGTACTTCGGCGCATAGGGCCTTTTGTGCTGGATGGAGTTAGTCTGAACAATTTTAGGAGGGTGGCTAGCTACACTAGTAGCCCTCCTGTTGGAGCTAGATCCTTTCCAACCAGGCGAAGCAGTCTTGTCATTGTGCATAGCTTCCAGCTTAACACAAATGTCCTTCAAGTAGTCAAAATCATTAATGACATGGTATCCCAAGTGTCTGGACAAGCTGCTCTTGAGCACTTGCTTGAAGGTAGATAATTGCAAGCGGAGAGGAATGATCTCATTAATGTGAGACAGCTTGGTATGCCACCTTTCAAAGTAATCCTAGAAGGATTCATTGTCTCTCTGCTTCATGGTGGTTAGGTCGTCCACCGTGGCTTGCTTCTTCTAGATGCGACTGTAATGGTTAATGAAAGCTTTAAATAACTCATTCCAGTCAGCTATGACTTGGGGTGATAAAGCAGGAGACCATACTTTGGCTTCACCATCTAGGTGGATGGGAAGACATGGAATACAAATCAACGTCGATCCGGTTCAGTGGTGCCAATCTCATGAATTCTTCAATATAGTGAGTGGGATTCGCAGAAGGTTTGAACTTGATGCTTGGTACTTCGACCTTGTCAGCTATCTTCAAAATTGGCTGAACAGGTAATGGTACCTCTATGTATTTGTCAGCAAAGGGTAGCACAGAGCTCATTGCTTTAGTGAGGCTTTTCAACCTTTGCTCAAGGGCCTTAACAGCGGGGTCCCTGGTAGACTTGGGTACCTCTGAGGTATTAACCCTTGTTTTCGATGATTCTACTTTCCCAGAACCTGTTGGTGTCTTGATGGGTTCGGGTTCAGACTCATACCCGTGGATCTCTTCGTCGTCTTCCTCAGTATTCAGTCCCAACCTGGCATTGATTTTAGTGATTGCCTGTAGCACACCGTCCATCACCTGTTGCTGCTCATTCAGCCTCTTCCCCCATATTCTGTTCTTGCTCTAAAGTATTAGACCTTGCATCTTGGTGTAAAGCTTATCCAAATGCTTCGTGATGTTAGCCTCAACACTCTGAATCGGGACCTCTTGGAACTGTTCTCCAGACATGATGCAGTCACGAGTTGAAGATGGATCGTAGTGAGGAGTTGGAATGAAACGGGCGGTGCATGGATCTCTAATGCGGGCTCGGAGTAGATCACCAATGATGCGTGCATGGAAATTCAAAGTTAGGAACTCAATGACATACTCCGACACATACTACCCGATGCATGCATGCTCTAAAGGACCTATATGACCCTAACAAACTTGTAACCTATATGCTGAGACAACAGACTCACACACTTTTTGGGTGTGCATGACCAAACCATATATGGACCTAACGAGGAGACATTATAAAGGGCCGAACAAAGTCACACATAGCGAGTGAGTCATGAATTGAAAGGAGCAAGTTAGTGTTTCTCAATTCGGATGGGCCCAATCCACAAGCCGACTGTTTTAAGGAGAATCCGTAACTTGGCCCAACAACTTAGAAAACTCAAGCTATATTGACTATTATTCGGACTAAAATAATACTCAACAAAACCGACGACCCGTTTTATTATTATTATTTCTTTTTTATTTTTGCTCAAGGAAAATGGATATTATAAAGGACTGGATAAAGCCAATAATAAGAGAGTTATAATTAGTTTATAGGCTTAATTGACAAATCCAATATGATTAGGCCTAACAACGGGCCGACCATAAATGAGATGGATTTAGTAATTAAAACCTATAAATTAATTTACTCAAGCTTAGTGACTATTATACAGTCTAAAACGCTATCCATTTACTTTGTTGGACTTTTAATAAACTTGGACCTTTATTAAGAAAATTTCGTAAAGGGTCATATAATATCATCTAAGGTGAGTCAATTTTTATTTATTAATTAAAATAATCAACCCTCAAACATAAATGGACCCTTCCACTTAGGCTAACCATAATTCTTTTTGGGTTAATTATACTAATTAATAACTAATCGTCTTCTCAACCCAATGAATTTTATATGGACTAGAACGAAGTCTCTAGACTAGAGTCGACTCTCTAGAAAAAGAAAAGGCGAAAGGGGAACACATAGCACATAGCACACAACATGAAGGGTATCCTAAACCAGGGCTCTATATTCATGGATTTTTATGGTCGGAATGCATGGCCTACCGCATGTTCTCGCCTTGCTTCACCTTACTCCTAAAATTTGTGGGTAAAGACTGAGAGGTGTTGCTTGTCGGACTTCGAAGAAGCCTTGGAGTATAACATGGGGAGAGGAGCGACCAAATGCTTAGCGATGTGGAGTGCATCTGTATAGTAGTGGCCTCCCGCTCTCAGGTATCATCCTAGTTTACCTAACCGTCGCCTTTGTGCTCACGTGTCAAAAGACCCGATGAGTGGCCCGATATGCAAAGAATGCCTAAAAGAATAAAAAAATTGCGAAATAAATCAACTTCTCCCTTTTACAAATTCAAGTCAAATCAATTTGTTCAAGTTTTACCCTCTTTTTAAGTTTAAGTCCCAGTGGAGTCGCCAATCTGTAGGACCCGGAAAATTCTCGTTCGAGGAAATGTTTTCGGATGCGCTACTTAAGTGATCGGGAGTCGACTAAGGTTGCTTAATCCTTAAATAAGGATATTTTTACTTTATAAAATTCATTTTCGTGGTGATAAAACTTTATTCATATATACACCTACTTATATCTCAAAAATACTCGAAATTATACAAAAAAATATTTTACTAATGATTTACATTTAATTATTCATGAATCTTGTGCCGGAGAGGAAAGACGAGACGCATCTAGAAGATTTAAAGGAAACGCGGCGTTTAACAATTCTGGGAATGGGCATGTCCGTCCTCGGCCCTGGAGAAAAAATAAACAGAAAATGATAAAGGTCAGGTGGCCTTTATTATTTTCTAATCCCTTTTTCTCTTGACCGATTCCTTAATTCATGAAATATAATGTAAAACCATTGGCAAATATTCTTTGATAATAACATGCATTTTAATCATTAAATATGTTTCTAAAAGAGAAAGAGTCGCCAACCGATTTAAGGAAACCGACAAACCATAAAACGATAAAAAAATAACTCCGATCTACGAACCCGATTTCTACGTTCGGGGGTAAGGTTACGAATCCGAGAATTAAAAGAACTCTCGAATTCGCCTGTTAGAAAACAGACTCTACTAAAGTCGAACTTGAAATGAAAAAGAGCGGAGAGAAGTTTAATAAATTTCACAATGTTATATTCATGAACATGCAATATAAAATGAATCATGCAATATAAAATGAATGCGGTTTTCTTTTACAAAACAAGTACAAATGAAGGAACTAAAGTACAAATTACATAATTAAATGTAATAATAACGAAAAGCAAACCTTGTTTATTTATGGATGAGATGGAATTGATCCCTTGACTTGACCTTGATTTGTAGCTTGAATGGAAAGATGAATATGGGAATGGTTAGGATGGTGGTGTAAGAATGGTGATAAGATAAGAATGATTATAAGAAGATTTTTGGAGAGGGAATATGGATAATGAAATTTCGAGAGAGTTTAGGTAGGACGATGATAATAGTTGGTAGTTGGTGAAATGAATGGAGGATGAGGGGGGTGTTTACAGGTGGAGAGGAGAGGGAATTGAAGGGAAAGATAAAAGGCACATCCCACAAATCAAGCCCTTCCATGCAAGCTTATAGGTCAGGCGACATTTAGCAATATTCTGGTCAAGAAAAAGTCAATCACGTGTTGCTAATATCATGGGATTGCATGGGAGAATTCTAGCGCCAAAAATTAAAATAATTAGCAAAGGTTAGGCGGCCTATGGGATTAAATGGAATGGATCGATGACGTGGCTGGCGATGGCGGGTCACTACTCCTCACAAAAGTCATGCGGCCTTTGTCAATTTATGCTGGGTTGGATTCATTTGCTGGGCTTCGTTTTGCGCCTGGGCCTGCTTGAGAAATAATAAAGGTTATGTGGCCTTTATTATTTTCTTGTGGTTTTTTCTGATCTTTTTGGCCCGCTTTATTAACTTCATGGGCCCATTGACCCATTTTGGTGTTTGGCCTAAATGACTTACTGAGTTTTGACGAGTCAGAATTTTGTCAGTGCAGATTCCGGTGTCTACACATGGACAAATCTAAATTCATCACAAAAGACTATTACTGAATTATCAAGAGCAGAGCATACATCCTAAAACCTATCTACATAAATACCCATCCAATTGACATTGCTTTTGCAACTTAAAATACAAAGAACCCTGAAAACCCGACAAAAAAGATCAAACAACCTAACCTGAAGAACGCCATGTAGCCTATAATCTGGCCTAATCTATACCAGTTTCAAATAATCGAAACCCTAAAAATAATTACAGGCATCAATGAAGGCTAGGGTTTGGAAAGGTTAGGGTTTGGATATACCTCAAGTAGGATAAATGAGAAATAGATGAAGTGTGAAAAGGGGGTAGTGATGGTGAGTCATTGGCGGCCAATTGTTGCTGGCGTTGACAGTCGGCGGCTGGGCTCGGGGCGCCGACAAGCAGAGGACCGAGGAAGAACAGTGGAAGCCTGACAGAAACGAGGGTGAAGAACAGAGGAAGCCCGAGTAAAATCCGGCAACGCACGAGGCACCAGAGTGGCCGGCGTTTTACGGTGGTCGTCGGCTGGGGTGTACGGACAGAAGACAGAAGCAAAAGGAAGGAGACAAAAACGGGTGGGTCTGGAAGACAGAAGCAGAAGGAAGGCTTTACCCCTACTTTTCGCTCATCTTAATCCCAAATCCTATTTGCTATAGACCAATAATCTGTGGGCGCATCATAGAAACAAAAATAAAAGAAAATAAAATATAATCAAAAAATTCATTCAGTTATCACAATAATTATTTAATTTGCTATTATTAGGGGAACACAACTTTTTTGTACATGCTGAAGTAAGGCAAACAGAGGCAATATTCTTTTATTTACTAGGATATCTAATATTCTAAAATCCAATAACTGAATGAAATAGACTATAACCGCATAAGATAGTCCCTAAAAAAAGACCACACAATATAGAAAATTAAACAATTAGCCTCGTAAACAATTAATTAAATAAGTACCAAATTTTATTTCTCATATGTGTGAAACAATATAGTTAATATGTATGTTGACTATGTCATGTTCTTTTAGTATTTTAATATTGTTTGACATTTTTTTTAACTATTCAAATCCTAATTTAATAAGGCTTATAAATAGACAATTTACTAAAATAATTTTATTTCAATATACTTGAAAAAATATATTTAGTCAAATTAGTTTGATAAAATGCTCATTCACAACTTTAGCAACAACAGGTCGTTGTTGTAAACAAATGTCAACTCTTGCAACAAGAAAGGCCGTTGCATAAAATGTTATGTATTAATTTTCTATTCATAACTTGCGCAATGACAAGTCGTTGCTATAACGAATATCAATTATTGCACCAAGAAATTTTGTTGCGTAAAACGCTATGTATTATTTGCAACGGTTGTGGTTGTTGCCATTGTTATAGGTCATCTCTCACAACGACTACTTACGTTGTGCAAAATTCTGGCTTAAGCTTCCTTCAAAACTAATACTAAAATTAATAGTACGACAACAACATATGGTAACGACAGTTAGATGTCATTGCCATAAACTAGGGGTGAGCAAAAATTCCGGGAATCCCGGTCCCGTCCCAGTCTCGGTCAAGTCCCGGTCCCAAAATCCTGTTCCCGGTGGGAGCGGGACTAAAATTAAAGTCCCGGTCAACAATGGGACTAGGAGTGGGACTTAACCTCATTTCACGGTCCCGATTCCCAGTTTATATATATATATATATATATATATATATATATATATGTATGTATATATATATATATATATATATATACATATATATATATATATATAAATAATAATAATAATATTAATTATAATAATAATAATAATAAATCAAGTGGCTTCATGATGATTGATTAATTTGTTTAATTTAATTTGTGTTCGCTCTTTAGATTTATTTATTTATCACTATTTCGAACTTAGCAAATTTTTCGGAAAAAATGTTATGTATTAAATATTGCGTAATTTTAATATGGGAAAAAGTGGCTACGTAAACAAATCGACACTCACATTTGCTAAATTAAAGAAAATTTAAATAATCTATGTTGATTTTTAATTTAAATAAATTAAAATAATTGGTTAAAAAAAAAAGGAAACCGGGACTAAAAATTTCCCGGTCGATTTCCCGGTCCCGGTGGGACCGGGAGCGGGAGCAAATCTTTGCTCCCGGTCACAACCGGGAGCGGGAGCGGGAGCAAAACTTTGCTCCCGGTTACAACCGGGACCGGGACCGGGACCTCCGAAAAACACCGAGATCCCGGTCCCGCTCACCCCTACCATAAACCTTTATTGCAACAATTGAGAAGAGGTTTTTGCCAAAAATTGTTGCCAAAAAAGGATTTTTTATGAGTATAACCAGTGCGTGCAAGGACAGCACAGATGATGTGCCCCATCCCTATGGTAGACCTCAAGGTGGAGGTACTGATGTTCACCAACTGGTGCATGATACCTGATCCGCTGTTGGCAGGCTCGCCTATAAGGGCGTTGTAGATGAAGAATAAATCGTCTTTGCGCACGTGGTTGCGGTTCTCATCCCTCCTAAAGACAGAGTTGGTGACGAGCCAATGAAAATACCGGATGGCCGGGTTGCACATATCGGTGGCCTTGGAGAGTTGGGCATCGTGATAGCGAGGTTCCTCGGGGACTCTGGGGGTAAGTTTCGTCCTCCTTAAACATGTTATATATTGCCTTCATGGCATTTTGCTTGTCAAAGTCGACGAAGGGGCCATACATCTTGCCAGTTGTTGGCAAGTTCAACTTCTGGTTCACTTTAGAAACGGTGAAGGTGGAGGACTTGTTTAGGACTCGGAATGTCATTGTGGCCGATGAGCTATCGTCGGTCTCTACTTTCAAGGAGCTAGGAAGCTCCAAGATATACTGATCATGAACGGGCGTGTCGAGGTCGACAAACTGTTGCGACCCTAGTCTCTCAAAGAGGACAATGGGGCTGTTTTTGAGGAAGTACTACTCACATGTATCGGGGTGATATACGTACGGAACACATACTTTGAGTTTCCGAAAAATTTCGTACTTAGCATTGAATTTGTTATCACCCTGGATATTGACGCGCAGAGCGTCATCATATTCGAGCGGGCCGGACTCCAACCGGTGCTTGGGGAGTCGATCGAAGGACGAAGGGCCAGCTTTTTCGGTAGGGCGAGCTCTCTTGGTTCTTGGAGGCATGGTGGTTCTCGGTTCTAGGAAGGTTTTGCTTGCTAGGGTTTTGGAAGGTTCTTGAGGGTTTAGGGGGTTGGGGAAAGGGTAATGTGAGGGTTTTGGTGAGGGTTTAGGTAGGGCTTATGGCTGAAAGGGGGTAGAGGCTAGAAAGAGGTGGGATGGTGATGAAAGGTAAATGGTGATTGGTGGAAATGATGGTGGCTGGAATGGTGGCTAAGAATAGTGAAAGAGAGCGGCGAGGGAGGTGGAAATGAGGGTGGTGACGGTGGTGGATTCTAGTGAGAATGGCCGGAGGTTGGTCTGCTTCGGAGGCGGAAACAGAAACATAAGCAAGAACAGGGGAATAGAGGGTGTGAGAGATTGACAAAGGAGAGAGAACAATGGGGCTTTGCATTTACTATTTGTTAGGTTGGATAATTAAGATTTTCTAAACATAACGTGTAAAATCCTCATTTCATAATACTTTGCGGTATGTATATGTCATTAGTTCTATATATATATATATATATATATATATATATATATATATGTAGTCTACTCTTCCCATTAGTTAGTCAAACATGCAACATGAGAGACGAGTCATCAATCGCGGTTGTACCAAACCGATTCACAAAGTGGCGAGACTTAGAGGGGAAGGGGAAACGGAAAATATTCGTAGCTTTAGCTGTTCGGACTAAGGGGCTACCTCCATCCTTGACTTATCTTTTCCAACTTCATAGGTATATCCTCGATATTGTCTTGGGTTTCCCAAAATGGGTCAGATATGCCAGGACAGGTGTCTTCCCTTATTCACGCAACTAAAACTCAAGGCCAACTCATCTTCATCCAAGGGTGTGAGAATATGTTCGAGAAACCTTAGGGGTTCGATCATGGGGTACTCGTCTTCGTGCTGAAATGGACCTTAGTTGATCAGGGCTTCGGGGGCTAACCACAATTCACAGAGGTTCACCTCCAACTCCCATAAGTACTCCCTCGAGTTGCACTTGGGTTTCCCAACATGGGTCAGGTATGCCTAAGATGGGTGCCTCTCCCGGGATGCCTTTCTATTCTCAAGGCCTATTGGGGAATGAATGAGCGCCCCGATCCAACCTCTAAAAGAAAACAAGAATGCACTTGCCAAGTCGTTATTTATTTAAGTGGGCATATAATTTAGAAGCATACAAGTCTTAAGCATCCCTCTTAGAGTTATTTCAGTTCATATTATACAATGATCCGTGCCATTCTTAGGTCATATGATCTTCTAGGTGGTCCCATTATGGCCCTTCCATCCCAATCCCGCCTTTCCTCTTAGAGTTATTTAAGTGGGCACATAATTAGCGGTAGAGAATTGAGATTATTTGCAAGCTCATGGTAGGATGTTACTTTGGATTGAGTATTGAATGTACATTCATCGATTTATTTATATTCAAACACATGAGAGGAGTGTTTCCACATTCCCTAAAGTGAGGTTGCTCTCTAATAATCTAGTTTCATTCTTATTGTGTGCTTGCTTGTTTTATTTGAGATTAGGGGGGTGATTAGTTTGAACTTGATAAGTATAGTTTTTGTAAATCTTTCTAAGGCTTCATTTTCTCTTTTATATAGACTTTATTTCATACTTGGGCTATGCTTGATTAAGTCCAATTAATGGAATGTCTTATCAATGCTTTCCTGAGGAGATTTGCAAATAATTTTCATTTTCTTTTGAAACTTTTTCTTGAGTCATTTTTTCCGTTTATTTTATATTTTCGTTCTTTTCTTTATTTTCCATTATATTTGTGAGTGTTGCCTTGCTTAGGGACAAGCAAGATGTAAGCATAGGGGAATTTGATGAGAGTATTATATATATATATGTGAACTTGGATGATCTAGTGTGAATTTGGGCGATTTTCAATATGTTTATATTATTTTATACCCGAATTTCCCATTTTTTGCTTGGTTGGAGTTTGGTTTATTTTTATAGGAAATTGAGGAGAATTGGAGATGAAAACCAAGCTAAAGTCAAGTATGTACACATCCAAAGAGTTCATAAGCTCAAGAAGAGAAGAAGAAATCCACCACAAGGCCCAAACATCAAGGCGTCGAACAGCAGAGATCGCAGTAGCAGCAGGAGGCGGCGACGACAACGACTGGGCGATGGTCGTCAGCGTAGGTGAGGTTAAGGGAGAGAGAATACACGGGCGTGTGTTTCGTGGCTAGGGGAGAAATGAGAGTGAATAAAGGTCAAGGGCCGTGAGGTCACGAGCGTGACCTTGGGTGTCACGGTCGTGACTTGCCTCTTGATAAGTCATTTTTATATAGAGTTTTTAGGGCTCAAAACATATCAGTTTCATGCTTTTTGTATCCGTTATCTCGTATTTTTATGTCAATTTCCGTGATTTATACACTTGTTCGCGAATTTGGTATGTTTTACAGAAATTGGTGGAATTATATCAAAAAGCATGAAGAATTGGAGAAGAAATAGCAAAAATCATGGAAAATAAAAAAAAGAAGTTGAAGAAGAAGAGAAAGAAGGAAGGCAGAAATGACCCGTTATGCCACGGCCCAACCCAATTAGGGCGGAGGGACAAGGCGTAGGCAGCGTTTCAAAATGCAGCCCGCGCCTCGTCCAGAAACATCAGAAACTGAGCAGAAGAAAAACCCAGGCCGCGTTTCTGGGGCGCAACCAGCGCCCTCTCGCGGAGAACTTCACTTCTTGGGCAAAACGCAGCCAGCGTTTCGAAAACGCAGGTTGCGTTTTGTGCCCTAATCAAGCCATATAAAAGGGGTTTCGTCTGCGCCATTAAGGGAGGGCTTTTTATCAGTTTTTATCTGACGATTTAGGAGAGTGAGGAAGGAGCTTTTAGAGTAGATTCTAGATACTTTTTCTACAATTAATTCTCAAGCATTGCTATTAGACTAGATTGTCACTTGTGATCGAAGAACACGAAAGAGATCGATTCGGGTGACACGAAAAGATCGATTCCGCCAATTCGAACATGGTTTATTTCTATTTTACTTTCATTCTTTCTTGTTCTTATTTAGATTTTGCGATGTTTATTTCTAGCATTATGAGTAGCTAATTTCCCTAGTTTGGGGGATAAACTTGATGTCTATTGATTGAATTTTAATACAGTTTCGGTGTTAGGTCATCTTTTTATTCGTTTAATCTGCGTGAATTGTATGTCATGGTAATTTGGCAATAGAACGACAGTTTGAGTCTTTACTTGGTTTTAGATTCTTGACAACAGAACGACAGTATAAGTCTTGAATTAGATTGCGTAGATTGAATAGGTTTAGAAAATAGTTAGACATAATGATTCTTGCCTAGGGTCAATTTATAATCAGTTCTTATCTTTGATTAGACTAAATAGATAGAAATAATGTTTAGTTTAACCATTGTAACTCACCTAGGATCAAAAGATCGAAGTGATAAGGCCTAAAAAGATTATAGACCCCGAGTTATCTTGTTACCTGCACCGGAATTGTAGATGATTCGATTGATTGACTAGAATGGACTCCCTTGAACGGTTTTTATTATTTGGTTAAACCCTAAAAATTCCTGTTTTCCTAGTTTAGTTTAGAAAACCTTACCACAACCTTTGGATCGACCTAGCATTCTTTGTAGCAAACTAGTTCGGTGCATGGTTGAACGCAAATCCTTGAGAGAGAACGATATTTTATTACTACACAGACCCGTACACTTGCGGTACACAGACACCTATTAGTTTTAGGTCTGTCAAGTTTTTGGTGCCATTGCTGGGGATTTGTTTCCCCCAACCGCCATTGAACGAACTCTGGGTGACTGGATTTCTTGATTTTCTTTATTACGCTTGGTGTTCTTGTTTTTGTCTTTTTCCGGTTTATACAAAAGGATTTCTCTTTCAAGTACGATCCCGAGATCGAACGCACACTTCGAGAGAGAAGGAAAAGAGTAAGACTGGAGAAAGAATTTCAAGAAAATCAAGAAACGAACAAAGAAGAGCAAAAATTGGATTCGGAAAAGGAAGAAGAGATGGGAGAACAACGACCAATGACATTCAGGCAGTATCTAACTCCCAATGTCACCAACCCGCAATCAGAAATCAACGTTCCCACCATCCAAGCAAACGACTTCGAATTACGTCAATCTTTGATCAACTTGGTTTCAAAATCACCATTCCATGGATTGGCCAATGAAGACCCAAATCGACATCTTCGACGATTCCGTCAAGCTTGCGACACTTACAAGGCCAACAACGTGTCGGAGGACACCATCAAACTGCGTCTCTTTCCGTTCTCGTTGGAAGGCAGGGCGTGGGAGTTGCTCGATTCGCTTCCACCAAATTCGATTACGACATTCAATGAACTCGCCAGCACCTTTTTGGCGAAGTATTTTCCTCCAAGCAAGCTCACCAGCCTAAGGAATCAGATTTCTACATACACACAAGAGCCGGATGAGTCACTGTACGATGCTTGGGAAAGATTTAAGGACATTCTACGACAATGTCCTCAGCATGGATTCGAACCTTGGGTTCCTATCCAATCCTTCTTCAATGGAGCGAATGAGTCGACGAGAGGAAGCATCCTCTCTGCAGCCGGAGGCGATCTCATGGACAAGACTGTTCCTCAAATCACGAGTCTGATCGAACATCTGGCGAACAACTCATATCAGTGATCTAAACCCCGCCAAAAGGCGGGAGGTAAGTTTAATGTTGATGCAATTTCTTTATTGTCATCTAAACTTAATTCTTTAACGCAAAAAATGGACCGATTGAGTTTACCACCAAACCCTCCGACCTACAATGTCTGTCAGTCGACCGAACATGAAACTTTTACTTGCCCTACAGGTGGAGTTAGTAATGAACAAGTCCAATAGGCCAACTATGTTGGCAACCAAAGACAAAATTATGATATGAATTCCAACACTTACCACCCTAGACTTAGAAACCACCCGAATTTTTCCTATAGGAACGACAACCCTACTGGTCCTCTTCAAGGACAAGGACAACAAAAGTATGTTCCCCCACCTCAAAGACCTCCTCAACAAGGCCCTCCTCGAAAATCAAACTTAGAAACCTTGATGGAAAGCCTTATCGCCGGACAGCAGAAACAGGAAAATGTCATAAAAGACCTAATGCAAAAGGTAGAGGCTTTAGCAACCCACAATAAGATTTTAGAAAATCAAATCGCTAATTCAGCTACTCCCTCTACTAGTTTACCACCTCAACCTGTTCCTAATCCGAATGCTCAATGTAACGCTATAACTTGCGAAGAAGTGAACTTTGAGTGTGAACCTTTAGGAGAGCATATTTTTCATGGGATAGTCAAGACCGACCCTAAACCAGACCTGTTAGAGGGAATTAAAACCCTCTCAATTATGCCTAATAAGGAAGACCTAAGCGGTTTTAGGATCCTTGTTCAGTTGGATGGTAAACCCATCAAGTATGCGTTGTGTGATACCAGATCCAAGGTGAATGTTTTGCCTAAGTCTTATTTAAGGAAATATGAACATAGGGAATTGAGGGTGACTGATAAGATTCTTCGTCTAGCAGATAAGACCCTTAGGAAACCTCTAGGAATCTTATATGACACTCCCCTCCAAATAGGGGAGTATGTTGTTCCTTTTGATTTCTCTTGATTTTAGATACAAGAGAAGATCCAGAATCAGAGATTATTCTAGGGAGGTTTTTCCTTTCAAATGTTAATTGCAAGATGGATATGAGGAAAGGAACAATGATCATCGACCTAGGAAAGTCGATGACAGAGTGTGAAGTACGAAAAGGCAAGTTGATTCAGTAAAAAAAGTTTCGAAAATAATCCATGATGATGGTGGTCCGGTTCCAAACGGATCAAGGACCCCGATGAGTAGCTTCCGTAACATCGAGCTAACGACGTTAAATAAAGCAACCCTTGGGAGGTACACTATTAACTAATATTTATTCCTCCCAATTTCTTTTATTTTAGCTAAATTATTTTCTTTCAATTTTTACTCCCTAGTGAAATTTTTAATTTTGAAATTTACTAATGTTTTTCTTTTAGTGTGTAGAGAAAAGGAAGAAATTCAAGAAATTTATGGCTTTTATTACAATTATTATTTCTAACCTAATGAATTTTATATTGGTAGATGTTTGTAGGGATTTTTTGGTATGTCACATTGTAGGGAAAATAAGGAGTAACAAGGAAAAAGGGAGAAAACGAGCCAAAAGGTTGTAAAAATCGAATCACTGCATCAGGTAGGAAAACGCAGCCAGCGTTTTCCAGGCGCTGGCTGCGCCTCCTCCAGAGAGTTAGGTAAGCGTCCCTTTGCAAAACGCAGGCCGTGTTTTACCTTTTTTCCAGAATTTTTTGCCCGCCTTCTAATTTAGTCGGACCGTCCCCCTTTTCTTTCAAAACACAAAACCCCTCCTTTTTACCCTAACCCCTCCACACTTCTCCCCAAATGCTGCCTGCGCCACCTCTCACCACCATGATGCGGCCGTCCACCTCGTCGCCGCCGACGGACACCACACACACCACCTTCTTCTCTCTCTTATCTCTTCTCACTTGCACTCTCACACTTTGAAATTTCAAATTCCATTCCTCTTCCCTCTTCAACTCAAGGTATGGAATTTTCAACTCTTTCTCTTGTTCCTTGATTATATACTTCATTCTTGGTATGATTTTGGTTGAATACTTGAGTTTATTGAATAATTTGTTCAATTTATACCATATATCATGTCCTAGATTCGAATTTCTTCATTTGGGTTTGATTCTTGGATGAATTCTTGATTAGGGCTTAGTTTGAGTTGATTGATCTTTGATTCTTTTTGTTTCAGAATTGAGAGAATTGTATTGTTGGATACATTAAGGGAGTAATGTGATGTTGAAATTGAGAAATTTAGGTCTAGGTTTTGGTTGTGATTAAGTTGTGGTGTTATACTTTGTTTTTGATGAGATTTTAGGTTGGATTTGTCTTGATTTCAATCCATAGTATCAAATAAGCATGGGGGGATTGTTAGTACTAAGTTTTGCATTATGATCATGCTTATTTGATACCCTAGAATCTATCTTGGTGATTGTACTGATTTTGTGAGTATTTTTAGTTGGTGAGAACTAAGAATCCTAGCTTTTCCGGACCACTGGGCGATAACAATGAAGCCGGAGGCAGCCCGAAGCGCAAAGCTACGGCTGCGGAAAAAGGAAAACAGAAAGCAGCACCTTCAAAGGACTCGGGAAACCCAAACCCCTTCAATTTTGAAGGGGAAATTAAGAAAAGGTACGACTCCCTCTCCCAAAGAGCCATCGTCCCCACCAAATATATGCATGAACCTTTCTTGCGTAGTTGTGGTATGTTGGATGATGTTGATTGGAAGTTAGGTCGTTGTCACATGAGCAACTTAGCTAGGTTAGGTGAACCGACCTATAAGAGGATTACCCTTGAGTTTTTGTCGACCCTAGTTATGAACCTCCACGGGAAGGACGGGTGCATTCGTTTCCAGCTTTTGGGGGTAGAGAAAACCATGACCGTATCCCAATTTGCCCGTGCCTTTGACCTTCCCGAGCGAACATGCAGGAATTCATCCCTTATACCCGTAGATTGGGATGGAAAGGGTTTCTTTTTCAGAATCTCAGGTTTTGACAATTGTGACCCTAACAACACCCCCGCGACCGCGATTAGAAACCCCGTAATGAGGTATGTCCACCGCGTACTCTCTTACGGCATTTTCGGGAGACCCGGTAGCTCAAACAAAGCTGCCCGGGCTAATTGCTATATGTTGTATTCCATGTTAGATGCCGACACTCGTGCTGACCCCCCATCTATGTTAGCTCACCATCTTTCTAGTGTCGCCACCTCAACTAACAAAGGGATGGCCATAGGGGGCTACATTACTCACCTTGCACGCCAATTCGGCTTTAGGCCACCTTGGAACCCCACCAACCTAGTCCAGGGTAGCTTATTCTTGGATGGGGACCAGTGTAATTCCTTTAGTTTGTGTAAGTTTTATAAGGACTCGCGTAGCCTTTGGGTCTATCCCAACAACGTTAGGTTCCCTGTGCCTAACCCCCACACCTCACCCGAAGTTGTTGAGAATTTGATGTGGATGCCACCCTTTCCTGAGTTCAATCCCGAGCCTGAGCCTGAAATCCACCCTGACCTTCAACCCGAACAACCCCAACTAGATTATGAGGCGCGCTTTCGCGACCTCCAAACCTCCATTGACCGGACCGAGCACCGTGTCAACGAGTTGAAGGAGAGTTTTGTTGAGTATAGGGGTCAGACTGACCTTCGTTTCGACCGCCTCGACGAGTCCATAGCTAACCTTGCCTGCCTTATACAGGCCATGTTTGATCGAGCCTCACCACCACCAGAACCGAGCCATACCAGCCCTGCCCCACCGACCGAGGATCCTTGATACTTTACTTGACCTTACCCTTCATCGTTGTCTTCTGCATTGAGGACAATGCAACGTTTAAGCATAAGGGGGTTGAATATTCAGTGTATTTTTGTGAATATTTTTCTTATTTCTCTGTTTTTCGTTTATTTTTCTTTTATTTTCATCTTTCTTTTTCTTCTTTCATGCTTATTTTTCAGTTTTTAGTATGATTTTTCTTGTTTTTGAATGTTTCTTTTATTTGCTTGTTCATAGTTTAGCATGCTTTTTAGTTTTTAGCTTGTTCGTTTTCTTTTATTTGAGTTTCTAGTGTGTTTTTCTTTTGTTTTCTAGTTTTCTTAAGCTTTTCTTTGTAAGTTTTTCTTTTAAATTGCATTTACCTAGATTGCATTAGTTAGTAGCATATAGATTTTTCTTTTCCTTTCTTTTCTTAGTTTGTTTCTTTTTCTTTCTTTTGCATCCACCTGCTCAAAAATCCAAAAAAATCAGAAAATTAGAAAAAGACCAAAAAAAAAAAAAAATTAGAAATGACTAGAAAAACCAAAAAACATATAGGATAGGACTAGGATTAAAATCGGAAACACCTTCGGTGATGATTTGTAAACCCTTCTTACTTTCAGTTTAACTTGCTTCGCTTAGAAAAGTTTGGATGAGATCTCAATAGTTTTTTTAAACCTTTTCCTTCAAATCTTCTGATTTTGAGACAAGTTGTGAAAGTTATATTTGACTGCTTTGACTATCTTAGAAAGTATAAATGTGCGTGCCGCAAATCTTTGGGCTAAGTTTAGTTGATTAAGCCCCATCCCGTGAGTCCACATTGCCTAAATTTTGAATTGATCACTTTTATCAATTCCATGATCTCCTGAGTGACTCACCCACTAGCTGCATCTCTAGAACTTGTGCATTGCATAACAGTAGTGGAGAGCGAGGTTCTTACCAAGCTTATGATAGTTTGTTTCTATTGGTTTGAGTATGAGAAAACCCATATACATATTCAAAATTGAGTGATTGAGTGTTTATTCTTTCCTATGTGAGGTTTGCTCTTCTTGACTGACTTACGTTCATAACTAACCGCGCACATTTGCACTATTCTTAAGGCTGTTGGCGGATTTATGCCTCTGAAGTACTTGTTCTCTCCTTGTGGGTTTCGAAAATTTCATCCTTTCTCTTTTGAACTAAGTTTTGATCTTACCCAGACTGATCTTTGTGTTTGCTTGTTGAATTGATGTGTTCGAATGGTTAGCTTGAGGGGGTGTTAAGATTTTGCTTTTGTAATCCTATCAAAAACTCTTCCCGCCTCTTTCTCTTCCTAAAATATGTTTTTCCTGTTTGAGCCTTAATCTTCCTGTTTTCAATTATGACTTGCTTGAGGACAAGCAAGACCCAAGCATGGGGGGATTTGATAAGTCATTTTTATATAGAGTTTTTAGGGCTCAAAACATATCAGTTTCATGCTTTTGGTATCCGTTATCTCGTATTTTTATGTCAATTTCTGTGATTTATACACTTGTTCGCGAGTTTGGTATGTTTTACAAGAATTGGTGGAATTATATCAAAAAGCATGAAGAATTGGAGAAGAAATAGCAAAAATCATGGAAAATAAAAAAAAAAGAAGTTGAAGAAGAAGAGAAAGAAGGAAGGAAGAAACGACCCGTTATGCCACGGCCCAACCCAATTAGGGCGGAGGGACAAGACGTAGGCAGCGTTTTTAAAACGCAGCCCGCGCCTCGTCCAGAAACATCAGAAACCGAGCAGAAGAAAAACGCAGGCCGTGTTTTTGGGCGCAGCCAGCGCCCTCTCGCGGTGAACTTCACTTCTTGGGCAAAACGCAGCCAGCGTTTCCAAAACACAGTCGCGTTTTGTGCCCTAGTCCAGCCATATAAATGGGGTTGTCTGCGCTGTTAAGGGAGGGCTTTTTATCAGTTTTTATCTGACGATTTAGGAGAGTGAGGGAGGAGCTTTTAGAGTAGATTTTACATACTTTTTCTACAATTAATTCTCAAGCATTGCTATTAGACTAGATTTTTACTTGTGACCGAAAAACACGAACGAGATCGATTCGGGTGACACCAAGAGATCGGTTCCGCCAATTCGAACATGGTTTATTTCTATTTTACTTTCATGCTTTCTTGTTCTTATTTAGATTTTGCGATGTTTATTTCTAGCATTATGAGTAGTTAATTTCCGTAGTTTAGGGGATAAACTCGATGTCTATTGATTGAATTTTAATACAGTTTCGGTGTTACGTCATCTTTTTATTCGTTTAATCTGCATGAATTGTATGTCATGGTAATTTGGCAATAGAACGACAGTTTGAGTCTTTACCTGATTTTAGATTCTCGACAACAAAATGACAGTTTGAGTCTTGAATTGGATTGCGTAGATTGAATAGGTTTAAAAAATAGTTAGACATAATGATTCTTGCCTACGGTCAATTTATAATCAGTTCTTATCTTTGATTAGACTAAATAGTTAGAAATAATGTTTAGTTTAACCATTGTAACTCACCTAGGATCGAAAGATCGAAGTGATAAGGCCTAGAAAGATTATAGACCCCAAATTATCTTGTTACCTGCACCAGAATTGTAGATGATTCGATTGATTGACTAGAGTGGACTCCCCTGAACGCTTTTTATTATTTGGTTAAACCCTAAAAATTCCTGTTTTCCTAGTTTAGTTTAGAAAACCTTTTCACAACCTTTGGATCGACCTAGCATTCTTTGTAGCAAACTAGTTCAGTGCGTGGTTGAACGCAAATCCCTGAGAGAGAACGATATTTTATTACTACACAGACCCGTACACTTGCGGTTCACAGACACCTATTTGTTTTAGGTCTATCACCTCCTGTCTTCAATTCTGGATTGGTTGCCGTATGGGTCTCACAGACGTGACCCTGAGGATTACGGCCGTGAACCCACTTCTACCTTGGCCCTTTTGGAGCGCTGTCAGGGCATCACGGGCATGACCAGGGAGGTCACAACCGTGAGGCCTATTATGTCCTTCTTTTTCATCTTGAGCACTTACAGTTAAATTACGTTCTAACTCTAGCTCACTCTCACTAGCACTTATTCGATGTTTCCTCTCTGTTCTTGTACTTCCAATCTTTTCCACTCACTTTTCATCTTCTTCTTTGACTCTCCCCTTATCTTTTTTTCTTTTTTTTCTATAATTTTTTCCTTTTTTCCCCCTTTTTTCTGTTTTTCTTTCACACCTAGAACTAAAAGAAAGAAAGAAAGAAGGAAAGAAAAGAAAGGAAAAAAAAATGATACTCATGGGTTGCTGTAGACACCGGAATTTGTACCGGTATAATCCCGACCCCTTGAAAATATGCAAGTCAGACGGGTCAAGTAATAAACGGGTCATTGGGCCCAAAAGAGCAATAAGCCGAGCCCAAGGAAAATAAACAATCTGCAAATAATTGTTAAAACCCACTGGGGTTTTAACTTTTATTGAACAGGCCCATGCAGAAACAGGCCCAGTCGCGCGCTTTGGCCCAGAAATTCTCAAAACCCGCCTGGGTTTTGAGATCAGCCAGACGCGTCGTTTCGAGCAGCCACGTCAGCGATCCGTGCGAAGGAGAATTAAAACCCGCCTGGGTTTTAATATTCTGGCGCCAATTTCTTTTGATTCCATGCAATCCCTTGATAAAAGCCACGTGCCTTGACTTTGCCATTGACCCCATGAAACCTGCCTGGGTTTTGATTCGAGATGGCTTGATCTTTGGGGTATGTCCCCCACCATTTCCCTCCAAAACTCACACTCCATCACCTATAAATACCCCCTCCATTCCACCTTCTTCTCATCAATTACTATCAACTACTATCAACAATTCCCATCAACAACTCTCACAAAAATCACCATCATTATACTCATATTCTATTACTCTCATTTCCATTATATTATACCTCCATTCTCCCAAAATCTCATCATCCACATCCACATCTAATCTCTCATAATCACATTCGTCACCACCATACAAACATCCATATACTACTTGTTTCTAGCCATTCACATCATCTCATCTAAGATTCAAGTCAAGAGGGGGGCAACTCAAGGGATCAAGGTCATCATCGCTACATCCTAAGCAAGGTTCGATTTCTTTATTTACCGTATTTTGTTTAATCATGTAATTCTTTATTTAATACCATGCTTTTACATTTTGTAAAATAAAACGCATTTGTTTTATATTGCATGATTTGAATAATAAATTCCGCGAAATTAATCAAACTTCTCCCCACTCTCTTTCTTTTCAACGTTGATTTTAGTAGAGTCTGTTTTATAACAGGTGGATTTGAGAGTTCTTATAACTCTTAAATTCGTAACCTTGCCCCCGAATCTAGAAATCGGGTTCGTAGACCGGAGTCTTTCTTTTTTTATGGTTTGTCGATTTCCTTAAATCGGCTGGCGACTCTTTTACAATTTTACAATTTCGTTTAATTTTTTGAAATACTCGATTTATTGCATAAAATAATTTAAAAATAATAGTTTAGTTCACGTCCAAGGGTAGAAAAAAGGGCCAGAAATTGGTAAAACCCGGGTTTTACCAATTTCCACCCATTTTTTCCCTGGGCCTGGAAGTGAGAGGACCAGCCCAGTGCTCGTCAAAACTTAGGCGGGTTTTAATGACTTCTGGTGGCCCGCTCGCTTCTTGGGCTCGGTTTTATTAAATGGATTGGAATTTAATTATTATTAGATTATTTCGTGTAATTTTCGGATAATATAAATAATAAAAATGAGTTTGTAAATAAATAAAGTTTCATCACTCCGATAACGAATTTCGCAAAATAAAAATATCCTTATTTAAAGATTAAGCAACCTTAGTCGGCTCCCGTTCGTTTAAGTAGCGCATCACGAGAAAAGGTTCCGCCTTTTTTCCGGGGTCCTACAGATTGGCGACTCCACTGGGGATTTAAACATTAAAAAGAGGGTAAAATTTGAAAAAATCAAATTGATTTGAAAGTATAAAAGGGAGAAGTTAATTTATTTCGCGGCTTTATTATTCTTTTAGGCATTCCTTTCATACCGGGCCACTAATCGGGTCTTTTGACACGTTAGCACAAAGGCGACGGTTTAAGTTACCTAAGATTTCCCTTGAGAGCGGGAGGCCACTACTATGGGGATGAACTCGGGTTTTTTGCTTTTTGGACCCCGAATTTTGGGGGTATTTATTTTCTGGACCCCCATATTTCAAAGTTTATATTTTAGACCCTATACTTTGTGGTCCCAAAAAATGTGGCCCAAAGTTATGTTTGACTCCGACGATGACCTAATTGTAGCCTAAACTTCCCGATATGGCCTTTTATCAGTTTTTTCCTTCTTTTGACTGTTGTTTTCAAATTGACCAGACTTTGATAACTAAGGGTGTGTAAAATTCATGGGTAAAAAAAGTAGGATAAAAGTTAAATTTTGGTAATTTTTGATAAATTTTGGTAACTTTTTTGGCAAATTTATGCTCATATGGGGGTTGAAAATCGTGCAAGAAGCGGAAGAAGAAGTTGTGGCTGGAAAATTTTCGAAAGAAAAAAAATTCGATAATTGCTTTAAAATATGGGGGTCCATATTGTTGCCAGAGACAAAGTATAGGGTCCATATTGTTGCCGGAGACAAAGTATAGGGTCCAAAACATAAACTTTGAAATATGGGGGTCTAAAAAATAAATACCCCCAAAGTTCGGGGTCCAAAAAGCAAAAAACCCGGATGAACTCTACATCTCTAAGCATTTGGTCGCTCCTCTCCCGATGTCACACTCCGAGAGCTTCCTTGAAGTTCTTTGAGAAATACCCTAACTGCTTACCTTATGGTATGAAGAACTGGGGCGAAGGCATGCGGTAGGCTATATACCCAACCATAAAAGTCCATGAATTTAGAGCCTTGGTTCAGGATACCCTTTCCATGTGTATGCTATGTGCTATGTGTATCCCTCCCCTTTTCTTGTCTTTTGTAAAGAGTCGATCCTAGTTTGGAGGTTTTGTTCTAGTCCATATAAAATTCATTGAGTTGAGAAAAGGATTATTAATTAATTAATATAATTAACTCAAAGGCATTTTGGTTAAGCCAAGTGGAAGGGCCCGTTTATGCTTGAAAGTTGATTATCTTGATTAATAAATAAAAATTGACTCACCTTTGATGATATTATATGGCCCTTTATGAAATTCTCTTAACAAAGGTCCAAAAAATTAATTAAAAGGCTAACAAAGTTAATGGATAGCGTCTTAGACTGCATAATATTCACTAGGCTTGAGTAAATCGATTTAATTAATAAATTCATCATATTTATGGCCGACCCGTTGTTAGGCATAATAACCAATATGGTTTGAGCTGTCCGAGTTGTTGGGCCAAGTTATGGATTCTCCTTAAAACGGTTGGCCAATGGATTAGGCCCATCCGAATTGAGAAACACTGACTATAGCCTGCCAACTTATGACCTGCTCGCTATGTTGACTTTATTCGACCCTTTATAATGTTCTGTTTTTAGGTCCATATAGAGTTAGGCCATGCACTCCCAAAAAGTGTGCGAGTCCTCTGTGTCAGCATATATGTGTCAAAATTGATTAGGATCATATAGGTCATTTAGGTCATGCATGCATTGGGTAGAACGTGTCGGAGTATGTCATCGAGTGTCTTAACTTTGAATCTCCATGCTGGCATCATTGGTGATCGACTTCGAGCCCACATTCGAGATCCACGAACATGCCGTTTGATTCCGAACCCTTGCTACGATCCGTCTGCAACCAGTGACAGCATCATGTCTAGAGAACAATTCCAAGAGATCCCGGTCCAGAGCACTGAAGCCAACATCACAAAGCATTTGGATGACCTCTACACCAAAATGCAAGGTCTGGTGTTTGCCAATACCTTAGAACAAGAGTAGAAGGTGGGAAAAAGACTAAATGAACTAAAAACAAGTGATGGACGGAATATTGCAAGCCATTACTAAGATCAATACCAAACTGGGGTTGAATGCTAAAGAAGACGATGAAGAGATACATGGATATGAGTCCGAACCTGAAATCATCAAGATATCCCCAAATTATGGAGGAAGTGGGATATCCAAGACAAAGGTCCATACCCCTGAGGCGTCTAGATTCATGAAGGACCCTGCTGTTAAGGCCCTTGAACAGAAATTAGAAAGCCTTACCAAAGCAATGAGCACTGTGCCGGCTTTTGCTGACAAATATTTGGAAGTGCCATTGCCTGTTCAGCCAATTCTAAAGGTAGCTTGTAAAGTGGAGGTATCAAACATCAGGTTCAAACCCTATGAGAACCCAGTTCATCACATCGAAGAGTTCATGAGGCTAGCACCATTAAACCAAATTGATGTCGGTTTATACTCTACTGTTTTCCCATCCACTCTAGACGGCGAAGCCAAGGTATGGTATCACGCTTTACCACCCCAAATGAAGGTTGATTGGAATGAACTGTTCAAAGCCTTCATCAATCACTACAGTCGCATTCAAAGGAAGCAGGCTACGGTGGATGACTTGACGACCATGAAGCAACGAGATGACGAATCCTTCCTGGATTACTTTGAGCGATGGCATACCAAGCTGTCTCACATCAATGAGACAATCCCTCTTCGCCTACAGCTATCTACTTTCAAGCAAGGGCTAAAAGGCAGTTTATCCAAACACTTGGGATACCACGTCATCAAAGACTTTGACTACTTGAAGGACATCTGTGTCCAATTAGAGGCAATGCATAATGAGAAGACCACTTCGCCTGGATGGAAGGGGTCTAGTTCCAACAGGAGGGCCACTAGTGTGTCTAGCCACCCTTCTAAGATCATGGAAACTAACTCTATCCAGCGCAAGGGGCCTTTCATACCAAAGTATGAGACTTACACGCCATTGGACGTCTCTTACTGACAAGCTCTTGATCGATTGGTCAAGAAGGGTTTTTTGGTCCTACCTTTTCCAAGGGAAGAATCAGCAACAAGAGGAAAGAACTTGGATCAATTCTACCGCTACCATCGTTGCCCAGGACATGATACTAAGAAATGCTGGTCTCTCAAGAACAAAATAGAATATATGATAAGGGATGGGACGCTACCCATGCCAAAAGCTGCCCAAAAGCCTAACAATCAAAGCAACCCGATGCCCGAGCATACAAATGCTATCTTTTATGGAGTTTTTAGCTTTGATCCTTCTACTTTGATTGTTGAAACGGGTCAACCTATCCCCGAGGTGCTCGGCTTTCATGAAGACCTATCCATTCATGGTATCTGGGACAGTGATGACGATGAGCAACATGAATACTCTAAGACGGAATGGATGGAGCCGGATGAGCCAACATCAAATGATGTAGCATTCCTCACTCGATTAGGCCGCCACAATAACAGGAACACCACCACCCCAGTGGTTGTTTCTAATCCTACACCAATGGCTACCAACGACAATCATGTCCAGCCTGAAGATCCTCTCCTTGCACAACTCAAGACGACCAAGGCTGAAGTTACCATCTGGCAATTGATATGTACCTCACAAGCACACAAACAAAAGATGTTGGACGCTCTTACTGCATTAACAGTATCTCCCACGAAAACTCCTGAATCTCTAGTTGCTCATGTGACTACCTGGCAAGAGTCTATCACCTTTGGGATTGAAGATCTGCCTCATGGAGGGGCATCCCACAACAAAGCACTATACCTCACAGTGCAATGTTCCAACAAGACTATCCCTTTAGTTTTAGTCGATAATGGCTCAACTGTGAATGTGTGCCCTTGGAGGACGGCACAGAAATTGGGAGTCCAACAACAACACTTGGCTCAAAATGCTGTACAGCTTAGGGCTTATGACAATTCCCCTCAAAAGTCGATTGGGTCCATAGTATTGCCTACCACTACAGGCAATATTACTCGGAATGTAGAATTCGTGGTGCTAGACATTCAAGCCTCCTTCAATCTGCTGTTAGGGAGGCCGTGGCTTCATGAATGCAATGCTATAGCATCTACCTTACATCAGAACGTAAAGATGTTGGTCCAAGGTCAAGTTATCACCATCTCGGGAGAATCCTTCAATGCCGTCTTCACTCCCAAACAAGTGACCCTTGAAGTAGAACACAGTTCCATGGATGAAGAAATTCAAAACTTTGAACTTGTGGTGACTTTGAGCCAGGATGAAGCTTCCTTTGACTCCGATCCCTACTCAAACCCCAAAGTGCATGCTATACTCAGGAAACAGGGACACTTTCCTGGAATGCCACTAGGAAGAAACCCGAAAAACAAAATTCCTCCTGTGTTCAAGACGTTTAAGCAGAAGGGAAGGTTTGGCTTAGGGTACAAGCCAACTGAGAGGGAAGTTATACTCGCCAAGATAGCCGTAGCTGAGCAGAAGAGGATGGATAATCCTCCTACCTTGTTCCAAACGAAGCCCTATCCACTCACTCTGAATGGACAATTTGTTAGGGAAGGCGATGACTTCCCTTACTATGGATTCCGTGAACCATACTACCTAAAGGACAAGGGAGTTCAAGTTGTTGGATTAGAGGTTTTCAATGACTGTACCATTAATATGGCTATTGTTTTTATCCCCGCTCGGGACAAACAACCACCGTTGGAATGGACTCATCTTGCTGGGAGCAACATATTTGGCATCTTTGTTGGACAAGAAGTCGCTAAGGAGAGTCTGGACGCTGTTATTGCTGCATTATCTAACCCAAGCTTTGACCCAAGTCTCATGATCACTGAAGAAGAAGAAGTCAAGGCGGTCTCATGGGTCGATGCTGAGAAGAATAGCTTTGTTTTATCTGTAGGAGAATTTGTTCCTATGGACATAGAGTCTGGTCCTAAGAGTCTAGAGTCAAGTGAGTCTGGTCTTGAGTCTGCCGGCGATGTACTCATTTCTGCATTCAATAAAATGAACCTTTCTGCTTACTCTGATTCTTCTTTCCCCTCTTCCCTGAACTGCTACGCTAATAATAATCTGGAATTTAATGAACCCTTAAAAGAATTTTCTAATGAACATGAGCATAAGATGGCGGTGTTGGAAGACACCATCACCATAAATGTGGGCACGGAAGAACAACCTCGGGAGTTGAAGTTAGGTAGTTCACTCACAATAGAAGAACGGATAACATTTACAGAGCTTCTCAAGGAGTTTGTGGATGTATTCGCGTGGTCTTATGAAGACATGCCGAGGATTTTCTGGGAAATCGCGGAGCGAAATCGCGGAGCACACCATACCTTTGCTCCCTGATGCAAAGCCGGTTCGACAAAAGGCTAGGAGGATCAAACCTGGATGGGCTAAGAAAATTGAAGAAGAGGCGATCAAGCAGCTTAACGCTAAGTTTATCAAAGCAGTCCAATACCCTGAATGGATTGCTAACATTATCTCAGTACCCAAGAAAAATGGGATATTGCGCATGTGCCTGGACTTCCAAGACCTTAACAAAGCTAGTCCTAAGGATAGTTTACCTCTACCCCACATCGATGTATTAGTGGATAACACTTGCGGACATGAGCTTTTATCTTTTATGGACGGGTATGCCGGTTACAACCAAATAAAAATGGCAGAAGAAGATATGGAGAAGACTTCCTTTACCACAGCATGGGAACATACTGTTATGTCGTCATGCCTTTCGGTCTTAAAAATGCCGGAGCAACGTACCAGAGAACTGCCAATACCCTACTTCATGACATGATGCACGTCGAAGTAGAAGTTTATGTCGATGACATGATTGTTAAGTCCAAGACAAGGGAGGGTATATTCCTAACCTCCGAAAGTTCTTTCTGCGACTTCGCAAATACAAGATGCGGCTCAATCCAGCAAAGTGCACCTTTGGTGTTACCTCTGGGAAGCTACTAGGCTATGTGGTCAGCCAACGGGGCATTGAAGTTGATCCTTCAAAGATCAAGGCTATCCAACAGTTACAGCCACCTAAGACAAAAGGGGATAAGAAGTTTCTTGGGCCGAATCCAGTACATCAGCAGGTTCATTTCAAAGCTCACCATGACTTGTGAACCTTTGTTCAAGAAACACTAAAGAAAGGAAGCAAAGTAGAATGGGACGATCAATGTCAAGCTGCTTTTGATAAAATCAAGGAATATTTACAACATCCTCCAGTTCTCATGCCGCCAATACCAGATGAGCGTCTACTCCTTTACCTTACAGTGACTAGCTAGCTCAAAAGGTGAAAGGTCAAGAGAGCTCCATCTACTACTTGAGCAAGAAGTTCCTCGACTACAAAAGTCGATATGTAGACATAGAGAAAATGACTCTCTCATTAGTTTGGGCCACCAAGAAATTAAGGCACTACATGCTCTTACACACGGTGTATGTAATAGCTGAGAACAATCCCATCAAATTCATCACGGAGCAATCAACCATCAACAACCTCATCACTCGATGGGTAGTCATGCTTTCTGAGTTCAATCTTCAATACTTACCCCAGAAATCTGTTAAAGAGCGGGTTGTTTCAGATTTTCTGGCTGCTTCACCATCACAGGAACCTCCAAGCACTCACTTGGAATTCCCAAACGAAGACATGTTCTCGACTGATGAAGTTACTTGGGAAATGTATTTTGATGGAGCTTCTAACCTAATGGGTTGTGGAATAGGAGTCCTGTTAATATCTCCAGAAGGTGCACATGTCCTTGTATCTGTAAAATTGGATTTTGATGCTACTAACAATGCGACGGAATATGAAGCATGCATCAAAGGCCTACAAGCTGCCTTGGCTTTAGGAATACGCCACATAAAGGTCTTTGGAGACTCTAGCCTAATCATTAACCAGGCCAAGAATGCATGGAAAGTTCGAAGTGGTCGAAGTGAGTGCCTTTTAGCTTATTAGCAGAAGCTTTTTGGATTGGCTGACCAATTTGAGAAGATTAACTTCCAATATCTTTCTAGGGATCACAATGAACCGGCCGATGCCTTAGCCAAGTTATCCTCAATGATATCAATCCCATCAGGCACGCTCCAGCTACCAGTAACTGTAGGGCGATAGTCTGAATCCGCATATGTCTGTGCCATGGAAACACAAGAAGAGGAGACTGATGAATGGTTTCTTGACATATACAATTTCCTTCGAAAAGGAGAATATCCAGCTGAGTTAGATGCTCGAGGACAACGAGCGATCAAGGCTTTAGCAGCACAACACTGCTTGATCCAAGATCGGTTGTACAAGAAGTCACCTACAGGCATCAATCTGTTGTGTATCGATGCCAAAAGTGCAAAAGAAATTATGGCTACTGTACACGGAGGAGAGTGTGGGCCTCACATGAATGGGCGCATGCTGGCGAAGAAGATTCAGAGAGCTGGTTATTACTGGACCACTATGGAAGTAGACTGCTTGAATTTTGTTCGAAAATGTCACAAATGTCAGGAGTATGCCAATTTGCAGGATCAACCTCCTTCATATCTGACAACACTGACCTCTCCATGGCCATTCTCGGTATGGGGTATTGACATCATTGGCAAAATATACCCAACCGGAATAGGAGGACATGAATACATCCTGGTCGCTATTGATTACTTCACTAAGTGGGTAGAGGCAGCCTCTTTTGCCAAACTCATATCCAAGCAAGTGGCCAAATTCATCCTTCAGAACATTATATGCCGATATGGAGTACCTCATGAGATCATCAATGATAACGGGAGTCACTTTCGAAAGGAGGTGGAGGTTTTGCTCACAATTACAAAATTCAGCACCATCGATCTTCACCTTACCGACCACAAACCAACGGAGCTGTAGAAGCGGCCAATAAAACGGTGGCGGTGATCATTAAGAAGATGGTCGTTACTTATAAGGATTGGCCTGACAAGTTAGCATTTGCCTTATGGGGATACTGAACCTCAACTCGAACTGCCACAGAAGCAACACCCTATTCATTAGTGTATGGGATGGAAGTAGTCTTGCCGATCGAGTTAGCGATCCCGTCATTACGAATAGTGGCAGAAAGCCAATTTCCAGAAGCAGAAAGGGCTAGGGCAAGGTTCGAGGAGTTAATGTTGATGGATGAAAGGTGATTAAGGGCGTTGCATAATGTTCAGGTATACCAGAATAGGATCACTCGCGCCTTTAATAAAAAGGTGAAAAGCCGTTCACTTCAAGAAGGAAATTTGGTGCTTAAGGAAATGAGGGCACCAATACAAGACCCAAGGGGAAAGTTTGCACCTAATTGGAAAGGTCCTTATATGGTCAAGGAAATTTTGCGGGGAGGAGCAGCTCGACTTGCCACTATGGATGGAGAAGATGTGATTCAACCCACAAATTTGGATCAGCTCAAGAGATATTATGCTTAATATAGCCAAGCAACTAGAAAACCAATTTTCAGACACTTGGTTAATATTCAATCTACGCTCATAAAAAGAAGGAAAGATAAAGTTTGCAAGGACACAATGATTGTAAACAATAATTCTTCTTTTATTAATAATTAAAATGCAAGTACACTGCTTGTAAATAAGAAAATTCAAAAGGCGTAATTAAATAAAAGTTTATTCTAGAAAAGCAGTTCAGTTCCTTCGCTTCCGTCCATCTTCTAGTCATGTTTCACCTTCTCTATGTCGCCAGTGATCTCGTGATCAATCTCCATGTGTTTAGGCTCATTTGGTTCCGTCTCTTTGTTTTTAGGCTTATAGGCTCGCTTATATGATTTCCGTGTCTCCACCCTCGACCAAGCCGATCCTTTGCCGTCACCTTCACACCGAGACGATCCTTTATCGTGGAACAAGGACCCAACCTCTGCCTCATGGATGTTCGACTTCTTAGCGCCTCTCCAGCGTGGCGAGACTCCACAGCCGCAATCAGCCACCCGTGATATTCAGAGTCAGCGATCTCTGATACATGTGCCTTTGACGGAGCCTTAAGGGTCGACTTTCTTGACCAATACTTCAACCAAGACTCTATCATCGAGCCACGAAGCTTCAATTGCTCGGGGGCTTCACATAGTCACTCGGGGATGGTCTGTTTGCGGCCCATCTATTGCAATACCCACTCCGGAAAGTAGAAAGTCATGTGTGTTAAGCCGGCGATACACACATAGGCGTTGCGATAATCACTGGTCACATATTCAGGAACATGCCACCACTCGATCCACCACGCGATGTCACGAGGTTCCTTCAGAAAGGCGATCCATTCAATTACCGATCAGAGCTCGGTATATTTGCGCCTCCTTTGACAATAATTTGCAAGCGCCGAGGGGTTACGAGGATCTTCGATAAGGCCCAAATGCTCCATGAGCCATATCTGCCCATAAAGTTATCACGGGTTATGATTGCATACCAATTATTCTCCCAACTAACGAAAAAAAATAAAAATAAATAAAAAAAAAACCAGAACCCGCCTAGGTTTTGAAGGCAATAGGCAGATTTGAAGAAAAATGAGGAAAAGAGAGGAAGGAGGAAATGTACCTGAAGAAGTAAGGGGTTCCCACGAAGCTCATATTCCGGATCCGGATTGTCCAAACCCATCACAGTTTCCGCCAGCATCAACGGCACTGGATTAAAACCTCGAGCCATGTCTTCAACAATTTGAATTAGGCCCACCGGCTCGGTTCTTCGCCCGCCATGATAAAAGCAAAATTCTCCAAGAAGACATAATACGAGTGCTCGCACTCGTATCACGGGACCATATTCCAACGTGTCAGGCGATTGAAAGTATTCAACAATGGTTTGAAAATGTACCTTATCACCGAATAGTGCGCTTCCTATGACTCGGTTCGGAAGACATAGTAACTCTTTGTACTGTTTGGTGTTGTCGACAACAGTTGGAGGTGATGTCGGCCGTGCAAAATGATTCGTCCCGAGAATAGACGACCACACTTCGGGTAATGGGCATAGCTTCTTCAAGGAAAAGCGGAAAACATGCATCTTCGGATCCCAAAAAGCTCCTGCCGCTCGAATAAAGTCATGGTTAACTCTCGCTTGTCGGAGACTTAGCAATCTCGCCAAGCTATATCTCTCGAGCTCTTTCTTCTCGTCTCTGGACAAGGTGCTCATCCAAGTAGCGAGCTTCTTCTTGAAAGCCATGATAGGAGGGTTTTTGTGATTTTAGGAGGCTCTTTTAGATGGAAGATGCAATTAAAGATGGTGAGTGATATCCATGGCAAAGGATGAGGTATTTATACACCTTTATCCATGATCAAAAAGGAACAAATCGGCCAGCAAGCAATCACATAGCCGTTGCCATCACATCCCATGATTCAAGCTTTTTTCCAACGGCTAAAAAAAAAAAGGTTAAAACCCAGGCGGGTTTTAACTGCGGCGTCACCACACGGCCAGCTCAGTTTCTCTACCGCTTAAAACCCGCCTAGGTTTTAAGCGGTCTGGGCCCTTTTTTCCTGTTTCCACGGCCCATTTGTGTAGTATTGACTAGGGTTTTGTTTCGATTGGCCCATTTGTGTATTCTTTGATGTTCCGGGTTCTGTTATCGACCCAATGATGTTAGTTCTGAAATTTTGCTCGAGTAACTCCAACACTTAAGTTTTCATTTTGTTTTTGTTTTCTTTTCTTTTTGGGGAGGCGGGATTAATTGGAATTAATCCCATCATGTAGAAAACAATTCGAAATTGCATTAAATAAAAGCGTCAAAGTTGTGCATACACTAAGTTCGAGTCTTGCATAAAATAAAAATACATTACAAAGAGTCTCGCATAAAACAAAATAAAAATAAAAAAAAGAAGTCTTGCATTGCATAAAGGTGATCGCCACAGGGAACCGGAATCGCCGCTGTCCTCCACCAAGTTGCCCCCTGCATGTGAAGTTCCTGCATTGGAAGTACCGGCCGTGCCAAAGTAGGTATCCCAGGAGTAATAGTCAGGTCCAGGAGCAGTCTGCACAGGAGGCGATGGCCCATTCAAGGGCATTTCCGAAGGATGCACACTCTACGGTGAAGACACATAGTGTTCCTGAGAAGCAGCCAGCCAGGAATGATCAGGAACCTGCCATTCAGCAGATGGAGTAGGCCATACCGGACCAGTTCCATAACCAGGGATGGGCCAACCGGAAGAAGCAGATCCACCCAGCCAAGAGTGTTAAGGCACAGACCACTCTTGGGAACCCATGGGCCATGACGGACCCATCTCAGGAACAGGGGTAGGCCATCCTGCAGAACCAGAACCAAAAGATGAAGCATCATAAGGTGCAGGACGTGAAGTAGCGTCATCCGCTAGGGCCTGACCGCCAGGATACCCTACGGATGCACCTGAGTCATGGTCCCTCACTACCATTTCACGACCACGACAAGCAGAGCTCACTGAAGCCAGGGTATGACGAGAAGGAGGAGGCCGGTGGGTGGCGCTCGATTCAGAAGCGTCCTCCACCCAGTAAGAATGGGGCTGAGTATCACCACCATATCCAGTGCTGTGATATGACCCTCCATGACGCAATGACTCCTCCAAGGACATATGAGCTATGTCCTCAGCCATGATCGGAGGGCGGCGACTTCTGCTACCAGACTTGCTACGATGGGATCCAGTGGAGTGTTGACCCTCGATCAGAATGCCTTTGCCCCGACCCTCTGGTACAACTGCTAGAGGAGGATGAGAAGACCCCCCAATATCCTCCCGAGATCGACCTCAAGTGGAATATTCCCCAACTGAAGAGCGACGTGGGGGTTCAGTGCGAGGAGCGCCTGCAGTGGAGCGTCGAGGTGGTTCTCTAGGAACAGACTCTGCGTCAGCCTCCATATCGGCCCTTCTGGCAGCACCATCTTGATATCTCCCCGAACCAGTGAAGCCCCGATCAATGAACTTCCTCATGGTGCTCCACTCCTCAGTCAGTTGCCGGAGAAAAGCCCACCTCGGCTGGAAAATAACAAAACAAAGGGTCATTCACAAGTGGTATACAGGATAAAAAGCAAACAACATAAAGTAGAGTCTTACAGGTTTATGGTCGAATTCTTGAAGCGTGGAGCACTCACTACTGTGCTCTTTTTCCAGAAGCCACCGATCTTTCGTCTCTCTTGAAGAGCCTCCACTTCGGCAGCTTTAGCGTAAGGTCCTAGCTGTAGTTTCCAGTTAGAAAATGGCTAAAACATGACAAGGACAAAGAAGGAAGATACATACCACTTGAGGAGCCAAACGACTAAGATAACGCTGGAACTCTTCATCGAATTGATCCTGGGGAACATTGTGCACAAAGTCGTCAAATGCTTGACCTCGAAGTAGATCCCTCAAAATGGCCGGATCAATCTCCCATGGCTCAAACCTCTGCACTGGAGGATCTAGGGGAATGAGACCAGGGTAACCTTCCAAAATCTGCCTCGAGGCCCTCTCCCCTAAATACCACACATAGCCATAAGGCCCTTCAACTAACAGGCGAAGACGGGTGTCGTGTTCCACCCGATCCAGAGGTTGTGGTAACCCTCTGATGTCGAAATCGGCCCAAGGACGCCAATTTAATTGATCCTGCAAGAAAAAGAATACATTTAAGTATGGCATGCACAGAAAAATTAAAAAAAAAGGTGTCAGGAATAAGGAGATACCGGCCGCAAGTTATCCAAGATGCTGCGAATAAGGTCGAGACACCCCGACTTGTACTTCTTATCATGTACGCCCTCGATGGTCCAGCGTTCGGCAGCTGGCACCGTCTTGTCCTTCTTCGAGCGAATTCCCAGGGCTAAGATATACTCATATGCCCACGACTGCATGCACAGCAGGTCAAACTAGGAACGAAAGATGAATAAGTATATTAAAAAAGAAGGATCAAGCACATACCTCAAGCACCTTCCACAAGGAAGGACCGTACTGGTAGCGAGCCTGGGCTGCATGGAGGTAAACCGGATCTGCATCCATTGAAAGACGCACGCCACGACGGAGCCAATGGATGAAGTTGGCATAGGCCGCCTTGCCGGGCAGTTTCGGATATTATCAAAATTGAGGAGGTTCCAAACTGTGTCAGGGAAATATTATCCCTATGGTTGGCAAAGAGGGTAGCAGAGATGATATATGCCAAGAAAATGAAGCGGCGTTGCTCTAGAGGCAGGTTTTGGAAATTCGCATCGCGAACGGTCATCTCAAAGTGCTTATAGGCAAGGTTAGGGAGACCTTGACGACGCCCCAAACGCGCAGACACTGGAGCCAACAAATCCAGAACTACAGGAGGAACATCTGCGTCGAAGACCATGTCCTACCCGCCCCAAGGAAGACCAGTGATCATGACAAAATCTTTAGGCGTGACTATCATCTCACCTACGGGGAAGTGGAATGAGTTAGTGGAATCCCACAACTTCTCCGCCATCGCTCGACCAATAATCCGGAACGTCCTTTTCTTCCAAGCCTCCAAGAATTTCCAGAATGGCATGAAGCCCGCCGCGGTTAAAGTCTCTTGGACAAAATTCCCCGAAATTAATTTCGCTGGCTTAAGTGGATCTTTTAAGGCACCAGGAGTTTTCAGGTTATCCTCCTAAGGGTAGAATTTCAAGGCGTCATTTTAAAATGGGGGCTCTAAGCATAATTTCATGGACCCAAGCCGACCAAAGATTTACATCGGGCTCACAGCCACGACCCATGAAGCAAACAAACAAGTCCAAATATCACGGCCCGAGCCGGTTTAGCAACAAAATTGGGGATATATGAGTCCAAAACCCGCCTAGGCTTTGACTCAATCAGGCCCACATTCAAGGCGCGTGAAGCGGCCCAGCAAAAGAGAGAATACGCGAGTCAAAACCCGCCTAGGTTTTGACCTCGCCAGGCCCAGTTGACCGGCCCAAAATGCGTGGCGACCCAGTAGGCCGGACATAAAACCCGCCTAGGTTTTATTCTGCCTAGTGGGCCGCTACTCGGGTAATTGGCCCAGAAAGCATGTAAAATGTTTTTGGTCCATTTTTGCAAAGCAATTTGCAGATTTTTTCTTTCAGTCAAATTACAAAAAAAAAATAAATAAATGGGTCACTCTACACCCTAACATGCATACTTAAAATAGCTAAAAATCGACAATGTATGAAAAAAATAAATTCATGCTTGCTCATTTTTAAGCTGGACTAAGTACAAGAGGGAAGTTTAAGGGTTACCTTGCCATGAGAACGGTAAAACCAAGCATGATTCCAAGATTCAACAACGAGATCAGAGGGAGCCACTTCCATGCCGGGAACGAAGTTGCGTCGCGAAGACTGCTCATGAGGCCAAGCCGCCGCATAAGAAAGAGGTGGATTTCTGTGACTTCGGGGTTGCATCTTTTCAAACCCGAGAATTGCTTCAAAAGGACAAAACTTCTTTTCTAGAGAGAGAGGTAGTAAGCTAGAGAGATGAAGGAGATGAAGATGTGAAGGAAATGAAGGAAATGCATTGAATTTATAGAAAGGTCGGGTGAATGTGAGCCGTTCGTTTTTAGTAACCGCCTCAAGATGCCAAACGCGTTTCATTGGTCGGAAATCCGAAAGGTTATCCCTTTGTCACCCAAAAGAGAGGCAGGGTGATGTGGCCCCTTTATGACCACAAGTGGGACGGACCCACTTTGATTCCTTCACGAGGCCAAAAAGAAAAAAAAAAAAGAAAATGCACAAAGCCCGCCTAGGCTTTGTGTAGTCTAGAAGAAGCGGCCCAGAGGACGTGGTCCAGGCGTGGACACGACCCAGTGGAGGACGCCAAAACCTGCCTGGGTTTTGGAGCGCCTACAACCCAAATTTTCGGCCCACAGTCGGAGCACACACTCAGGCTTTGCGGCTAGCAGGTGAAAATCGAATCTCCTTCATTTTATTTCAATAAAGCTGATGCTCGATTTTTTCTCATGATTTTCAGGTCGCCGGCAAGGGACCACCATCACTCAGCTACCAAACAAGAGGTCGCTGCCATATATGAATCGACATTGGGAAAGACTAGAAGCGACACCAGGAAAGACTGGAACCGACACTGGGAAAGACTGGAACCAATATGAATCGACACTGGGAAAGACTGGAACCGACACCAGGAAAGATTGGAACCAATATGAATCGACACCGGGAAAGAGTGGAACCGACACCAAGAAAAACTAGAATCGACACCGGGAAAGACTGGAACCGACACCGGGAAAGACTGGGACCGACACTGGGAAAGACTAGAAAATTCCATCAACCATCGGCATCGTGTCCGATAGCAAGTAAGGCGTCATTCTCGCCCGAGATCAACATCGAATCATCCACAGTCAAATATAGCATCATGCTTGCTCGAGAACATCTCAAAAGAGGCGCATGCCGCCCGCAACTGCTATGCAGGACTCAGCTTCCAAGCATCACCCCAGGCTTTGCAATCCAAAGTCATATCCTCAGACTACTTTGACCTTCATCCTATTCGGACTCGATCAAAGTGGGGGCTCTCTGTAGACACCGGAATTTGTACCGGTATAATCCTGACCCCTTGAAAATATGCAAGTAAGACGGGCCAAGTAATAAACGGGTCATTGGGCCCAAAAGAGCAATAAGCCGAGCCCAAGGAAATAAACAAGCTGCAAATAATTGTTAAAACCCACTGGGGTTTTAACTTTTATCAACAGCCGATGCGTAACTGTGCCCGATCGCTGCTTTGCTCAGAAATTCTCAAACCCGCTGGGTTTTGAGATCACCAGACGCGCTGCTTCGAGCACCACGTCGATCCGTGCGAAGGAGAATTAAAACCCGCCTGGGTTTTAATATTCTGGCGCTAATTTCTTTTGACTCCATGTAATCCCTTGATAAAAGCCACGTGCCTTGACTTTGCCATTGACCCCATGAAACCAGCCTGGGTTTTGATCCGAGATGGCTTGATCTTTGGGGTATGTCCCCCACCATTTCCCTTCAAAACTCACACTCCCTCACCTATAAATACCCCTCCATTCCACCTTCAACTCATCAGCTACTATCAACTACTATCAATAATTCCCATCAAGAACTCTCACAAAAATCACCATCATTATACTCACATTCTATTACTCTCCTTTCCATTATATTATACCTCCATTCTCCCAAAATCTCATCATCCACATCCACATCTAATCCTCTCATAATCACATTCGTCACCACCATACAAACATCCATATACTACTTTTTTCTAGCCATTCACATCATCTCATCTAAGATTCGAGTCAAGAGGGGGGCAACTCAAGGGATCAAGGTCATCATCGCTACATTCTAAGCAAGATTCGATTTCTTTATTTACCGTATTGTGTTTAATCATGTAATTCTTTATTTAATACCGTGCTTGTACATTTTGTAAAATAAAACCGCATTTGTTTTATATTGCATGATTTAAATAATAAATTCTGCGAAATTAATCAAACTTCTCCCTCTCTCTTTCTTTTCAATGTTGATTTTAGTAGAGTCTGTTTTATAACAGGCGGATTCGAGAGTTCTTATAACTCTCGAATTCGTAACCTTGCCCCCGAATCTAGAAATCGGGTTCGTAGACCGGAGTCTTTCTTTTTTTTTATGGTTTGTCGATTTCCTTAAATTGGCTGGCGACTCTTTTACAATTTCATTTAGTTATTTGAAATACTCGATTTATTGCATAAAATAATTTAAAAATAATAGTTTTGTTCACGTCCAAGGCTAGAAAAAGGGCCAGAAATTGGTAAAACCTAGGCGGGTTTTATCAATTTCCACCCATTTTTTCCCTGGTCCTGGAAGTGAGCGGACCAGCCCAGTGCTCGTCAAAACCTAGGCGGGTTTTAACGACTTCTGGTGGCCCGCTCGCTTCTTGGGCCCGGTTTTATTAAATGGATTACAATTGAATTATTATTAGATTATTTCGTGTAATTTTCGGATAATTTAAATAATAAAAACGAGTTTATAAATAAATAAAGTTTCATCACCCTGAAAACGAATTTCGCAAAATAAAAATATCCTTATTTAAAGATTAAGCAACCTTAGTCGGCTCCCGATCGTTTAAGTAGCGCATTACGGGAAAAGGTTCCGCCTTTTTTCTGGGGTCCTACAATTGCCTTCCATGAAGCGCTTATTTAAGGTCCCGAGCCTGACCCTTCCCACCATTCTCAGTCTGCGTCAAGGTCGACACGGTGGACGCCTCCCTTGATCTTATTGTCAATTCCTTCATTTTCTCTCTTCACCTTTGCTGGATTCTTGCCTAACACTTGTACTGCTTCCCGAAAGTTCCTCTCAACAGCCTTTGTCTCCTCTCTAGACCTCTTCTTTCTTTCTGAAACTTTCCATGTTTACGAGTATGTGGCCGGACTTTCTTGCACTCAGAAAAGCACATTAGTAACTTCAAGATTATAGTAAAACAATCAAATATACTATCACACGCAGCTTCATCATTCTCATTTTCAATAGATATATCAAGGGAATTAATGTGAATGTCAGACTCAGAAACACGTACCTTGCCGGGCTCTAGATATTGATGAATCTCCTTGACACGTTCAACTTGCTCCTCCTTCACAACATCGATGTTGTAGCATGGAAGATCTCTATTCGGCACGGCCATAGACCTCCCCAAACTGAAATCTAGCTTTTCTTCCTCGATGTTGAAGGTTAATGTTCCATCCCGCACATTAATCACGGCTCCAGCAGTTGCCAAATATGGTCTCCTAAGGATGATTGGGATCTTCTCATCTTCCTTCATATCGAGCAACACAAAGTGACAGGGTATATAGAACTTCCCGATTTGTACCGGGACGTCCTCCAGGATTCCCACGAGGCGTCGAATAGAACAGTTTGCCAGCTACAGAGTAATGGAGGTAGGGGTGAGGTCATCCAGATTGAGCCTCTTGCATATCGAGTAGGGCATGATGCTCACGCTTGCTCCTAGGTCGCATAAAGCGCGACTAATCTCCAAATCACTAATAGAGCACGGGATGGATAAGCTCCCCAGATCACCCATCTTCCTCAGTGGCTTATTCTAAATGATAGCGTTGTACTCCACTGTTAGGGGGATGGTGGCATGATCGTTGACCTTCCTCTTGTTAGTGAGGAGGTCTTTGAGAAACTTCGTAAGTAGGCATATCAATGATCGCATCAATAAAAGGGAGGTTGATGTGAAGCTTCCTTAACACCTCTAAAAATCGGGCTAAGTTAGAATCCTCTTTCGCCTTGCCTTTCCTCGAGGGAAATGGAAAAGGCGGCTTGTAAACACGAGCTGGTTGTGGAATCGACTCTCTAGTTTCCTCCTCATCTACCTTCTACTTCCCTTGGATCTTCTCCAGTTCCATCATCTGAGCTATTCTACTCTCGGAGGCTCTTTCTTTGACTATCTCAATAGTGGTCTCCTCTAAATTCACCTCATCCCTAAACTTACTTTATCGGGTGACCCGGCCCAGCTAGCTCGGTGCCACTCCATAGTGTGACAGTGTTGAGCTCTCCCCTCGTGTTGGGTTGTGGTTGGCTAGGCAACCCTTTTGAAGAAGTTGCCTGAACTGGTGCGAATCACTAAGCAACTTGTACTACTTGAGTTTCCAGAAGCTTCAGGTTAGTTTGTGATTGTTCATTCTAGCACAGTAATTGTTCATCCCGTCAAACCTGTTGCTCATTCAATTAAGCTCAGAGGCATTAAAGGCCTCCTGCTTCTTCATAAATTCCTGAACAAAATTTGGGTCATAAGTAATCTGTCGGGGCGGTGGTTGAGGAACATGTTGCATAAATGGTTGTTGGTGCATAATAGGAGCTTGTTGTGGTGGCGCTTGATGACTCAGGCCACAATTTTGGTTATGTGGCCTCCTCTGACACTGCTACTGGAAGCCTGGCAGATTGTAAGCTGGATTGCCCTGGGGGCGGACAGGATTCTACGTGGTGTAGGATAGATTGTTATGATACATGGCGTTTGCTTGTTCGTTCACCACTGTCTCTTGTTGACACATATATGATGGATGGGCTCCATCATAGATTTCACACCCTAGGGTCGTAGGAGTAGCTGGTGTAGGTGAGGTTTTCACCTCCATGACAGATTTTAAATGTTGTGAAGTCTAAAACTCGGCCATGTCTTGAGATAGACGATCGATTTCCTTCAAGATGCAGTTGATGTTCTCTCCTCCCGACGAATCTTCAACATCCTTGCAGTCGCTTCCCTATTAACAGGAATTCTTGGTTATCTGTGCCAGCAATGTATCAGCTTCCTCCGTAGTCTTGTTGAGGAATTGATCGCTCGAGGCATTATCGATCATTTGTCTCGTTGCTCGGTTGACTCCATTTTAGAAGGTATGGGTCAGTAGATAGGGCGGTAAGTCATAATGAGGACATGCACGCTGGAGGCTCTTGTAATGCTTCCAAGCCTCGTACAGTGATTCTCTAGGCTTCTAAATGAAGTTCCTCAACAGCGTTAGTAGCCTGCTAGTTTCTCGAGGTGGGAAGAACCTCTTCAAAAAGGCGGTGTTGAGGGACTCCCATGTGGTGAAGGAGTTCCTTGGATAGTTGTCCAACCACGCCTTAGCCTTCCCTGCCAGAGAAAAGGGGAAGAACCACATCTGCAGGAACTCATCGATGATGTCGTTCATCTTTCTCATCTTGCACCGTTCGAGGAAGTTGCAAATGTGATGGCTTCACAATCTTCAAGCCATGGAACTACGACTGCTCAATGTGATTCAGATATCCTGGCTTGAAGTCGAACGTCACATTATTAGCGAGGGTCGGTAACACAATCACAGAGCCGCCCACAGGGGTTGTTGGTGAAACATATGACAGTAGAGTTCGCAGTGGTGGTGGTGGTGGTTCTTTAGCCATTGCTTGTTGTTGGAGTCTCCAACAAGAATTCACTAGGTTCTGTTTAGTTGTGCATTCGATTTCAGGGTCGAACGACAAAAGTGGATGATCCCTCCTGCGCATACACACAAACAAAAACCAAAGATCAAATGCCATAGGGTCTATACTATAGACCCTATGGCATTTGATCTTTGGTTTTTCTATAGTACCCTAGACAACTAAAGTAGAATTGACTCGAAACTACAGAAAAACCTAACACAAAATGCTAGGGGGCGCAACACCCCGGCAACGGCGCCAAAAGTTTGTTTAACGTTTTATTAACTAGGTAAGGCAGCGATCGTATAAGTTCGAGGAATTGGGGCCCTAGTGATCTAGTTCGGTTTTTCAAGCCTCAAGAGGTTATAATGTTCGAATTTGCAGAAATTAAACTATTGGTTTCTACTCAAATTAGGAAAACAAGGGCTTGGGGGTAATACCAGGCCGACCTAACGAGATAGCACGGGAACTGCGGTCTTAGGGGAGATTATGTACGATAATCAAGTGTAAGGATTGTGTGCATACCAATCTAGCACCGTCTTTCCCCGCCAGGGCGTAAAGCCGACATTCGCTTCCTATGTATGAGCTAGCATCGATCCCTCCCCCCCCCCCCGCCAGGGCGATAACTCGATGTTGTACTTTCTAAGGTCCATCATCACTCTCGTGCATAATAGGTTTTGGTAGTATGAAAACCAATCCTAAGTAATCTATTCCAATTCCCTCTCGTCAGAGTAAGGAAGTAGAATCGATTAAACCACCCTAAAGTTCCAAAGAGATGGTTGAAAGGATCCATAGCCTCTTGGCCCTCGTTATCCTTCACCCATCGCATGGAAATTTAGGGCGGAGCACTAATCATCTCACTAGTCATCCTAATCCCGCTAATCCAGACTTAATCCTCCATTAGGGGCACTAATCACCCCCTAACCCTAAGGGGACGTAGCCTAACGTATTAGTTAAAATCAAAGACTCCAATTTTAACCCTAATGAATTCATGAAATTGAAACTAAAATCAAGAACAAGCATGAACAATCTAGAAAGTGATTAAAACTAATCCAACACTAGTTAAAGTAATTAAAGGAGAATGAATTGAAATCAAATGCTTACTAGACCTGAAGAACAAGAAAGAACGCACGAGAGTCTGGGAATAAATCGCGAAGGAAGAACTTGAATTAAATCTTGAAAGTCTTACAAAGTAATTAGCACTAATCTCTACTAAGAGAGGAATTAAGAGGCTAAAACCTAAAGTAAAAACTGAGAGAAAGATGAACTAATGATAGAATTAGAGATGTCCCATAATGCTGGAAATAAAGCTTTATATAGTTGAAAAACCAAAACTATTATGCAAACAACTACTTTATAAATACACAAGTCAAAATGTTACAAAACCTCACTTTGTAAACACATGTATAAGTACGGAAACAATTTACTAACAATATACTTGCAAATACTATTTAAAATCATACTTAGAGGTACCCTAACTTTTGAAGAAACAATTTTTTGGTACCCTAACTTTCCAAAACTAATTTTGGGGTACCCTAACTTTTAGGATTAGAAATTATTAGGTGAATTTCCAGCGAAACTCCGATTGATTCAAATCATTTTCGTCCACGAAAACAAAGGGCATTTTCATCCACAAAAACACTTAATCAATTTCCCGCCTAAAACTCACCGTTGAAGTCAAATAATTGGCCGAAGATTCACCTAATTATTTCTAATTCTAAAAGCTAGGGTACCCTGAAATTAGTTTTTAAAAGTTGGGGTACCAAAAAAATATTTCACCAAAAGTTAGGGTACCCCTAAGTAATTTTTTGATTTAAAATTATTACCAAGGGTTCCAGTATGAAGGGGGTGTTTGGTGCTTGGCTTTTATGATGACTTTTTGGAGAAAAGGACTTTGGGGGAGACATTTGTCTGTTTGACTTTTCAAAAAGCCAATTTGGAGTGTTTGGTGGATTAACTAATTGAAGTGACTTTTTATCCCCAAAAAAGTCATTTTGTAGAAAGCTACAAAGAATAGCTTTTTGTAAATGACTTTTGGCTTTTTGGAATATAAATTACCATGTTGACCACATACTTCATAAAAATTACAAAACTGTCATCCAAATTATTTAAGGTTGTTTCTTTTAATTTTTCTTCCATTTTCCACCAAAATTGTATCTGAATTATTTTGGTTGTTTATAGTGTAGATTACCATGTTGGTATCTAGATGTACAAATAAAAATTAATAAAAGTATCAACATTTATTGTAAAAGTAACTTAGGAAATTATTTTTTTTGTCTTACTTAAGAAAATTTGGCAACCAATGAACAATTTAAATTATTAGCCTATTAATACAATTAATAAATTTTAGTGATTCTTTGTTGAACACACAAATACAACCGAAAAAAATATCAATAAAAAAATACTAAAAATATGGAGGAAAAAAACATACAAATGAATTAAAAAATCATAATGTTAAAATAATACCGAAAATAAAGGTAAGGGTATAACTATAAATTAAACAAAAAAGTTATACTACAAACAGCTAACTCTAACAAACACTTTTACACAAACAGCCAACAAAAACAGCTAACAAAACAGCCAAATATAATACACTTATAAATTGATAGCGAAAGACTCACTTTATAAACATATAAATCAATACGGAGTCGATCAAATCTTTCGAACATAAATATAACCAAATATAATATACTTAAACAGTAGCATGCCAACCCGATTTAATAAAATCAATTTACGAAGAGGATTTTATAAAATAGTATTTTGAGGATGAAATAAGATTAAAAGAGTATTACACCACTTTTACCTAACACAACAAAAAATCTGATGATTACTCCAAAGAAACAACGTTACCTGTAATTTATCAAAGACCTTTAGGGTTTCTCTATCCTTCTTTTCTCGCTCTTTTGTCTTCTTCTGGCTGACGGTTATAGGCATCATACTATTCAATGGAGGGGTATATAAGTCGGAGGATTTAGGTTTAGAATTTGAGTCTCCTTTAGAATTAGAAAGGGGCTAAAAGAAATAATCAGTCTTATTTAATACTATGGACTCGTATTTATTTATTTATTTTTGGGGGACGGGGTACTCCATACGTGAATTGGCCATTCAGGCCTCAACCAACAAGCAGAAGTTACTCATCAATCAGAGTTAACCACAAAGAAAGAATAAGATCAAATTTGACAGACGAAGGAGATTAATGACAAAAATCGAGAACCATGAAAATTAACAACAAATCCCAACAGTTTGATCTCTATTCAAGCAAAAATAATTCATCCATACTAACTAGATCAGATGATAGGTAGACAATTCTAAGAGTAACCCATGAATTACGTGAAAATCAACAAGCCCGCAACAAACAAGAGGATGAATCAAGAACACAAACCAAACTAACCCAAAGATAATACTGAATTAAGATTGTATCAAATACTCAGAATTTCAAACTCACAAAACGAATCATGAACCCAGAACATCAAAACTTTTGAACCCTGAATCGCAAGTATTAACACGAGATTAAGAACTTGTACTCCCAAAGCAAATCGAAAACAGATAAAATTCACATCGAACCCAACATTCACATAGAAAATTGAGGAAATTAAGAAGAAGAGGAAAATCGAACCTTGAAAATTCTTCATTAATCATTCGAAAATATCATCAACTTAGATCGAGGTTCAAGTACAGGAAAACTAATAACAAGTGAAAATAAATTCCGAAAATTCAACCTAGAATCTAACCTAAACCTAAAAAATGTCACCACCCAACACCGTCCTCCCTTTCAATCGATTCCCTACTCCTTCTTTTGTAATTGAATCGCGACTTGCCTTTTGATATGGGCCGTTCGATCATACCTAGATGGACGATTAAGATCAGATATGAACGGATATGACTGAGGCGAATTAGTGCATGCCTCCATGAGTGAATTGCTTCTGCTGCTCGATGATCTCGCATCAGAGAGAAGAGACTGATTGAGGGATGGTGTGTGGTGAAGATGAGTTGTGGATGATGGTGATTAGAAGTAAAAGAGAAGAAGGAAGATGGTTTTTTTGGTTATGGTTGGGAGTAGTGAAGAATCAAAGAAGAAAAGAGAGAGTTTGGAGTTCTTAGATAAAAATGCCTCTAAACTATGTCAAAATTGTCACCCGAAAAAAACATGTTATGAAACTGCCACTAATTTATGTTTTTCGTAATAAAAATGCCACTTAACCTGCTGGAATTGTTGAGTGACCTAGTATAGCAGGTAAACTTCTTCTAATTCACTAATTACTTTCACTAATTACCTAATTAACTAAAAAAAACCCCTAAAAGCTAACATCCCCTCTCTAACCCCATTCCTTCCACCTCTACTGTCACCATTACACCACCACCACTGCTTGCCACCAGCCCACCACCAAAACCACCGACGCAGCTAGTCTCACCTAGCATCACCATAACTAACACTATTAACACCACCACCATCCACCATCGTTGCAAAAACAGCCACCAACATCCAAGAAAAACGAATCAAGCCCACCCATCTAAACTGTCCAAATCAAACCAAATCACATACACCCACATCCTCTAATCTTAAAAAATCATCAATTGGAAATTATACTTACTGATTTTAACTCAAAACGCCCCGGAAAACATCAATCTTGCCGCTGAAAACTGCCCCAAAACTCACTTTTTATCTCCTCTATTCAACCGCCATTGTTGCTTTTTGTGAGAAATTAGGGTTTCTTGAATCAACAATTGAAAAATGAGAAGAAAAGCCCTAATTTTTGGGTTTGGAACAAATAGGGAGAAGGTTGGTTATGGTAGATGAAGTAAGGGAAATAGGGAAGGGATGAGGAAGAAGAAGATGGGGGGGGGGTTTAACCAGCTACAATAGGTTCTGATTCGATAAAGTGGCATTTTTGTCACCATAAACATAAATTAATGGCAGTTTTATAACATGTCTTTTTCGGATGGCAAATTTGCAATTTTTACAGAGTTTAGTGACATTTTTATCCAAGAACTCGATTGAGGAACGAAAGAGAGAGAAGTGGGCGGGGATCAGGTCGTGGGTAGCGGGTATGCATGTTAGGTTTTGGGTGCCGGATCAAAGGGTTTGGGCTGAGCGTGTGTGCCGAGAAGGATTTGGGCTGGATAGGTGGGTTAGGCACGGTTTTTTTTAGGGTCATTGACTATAAAGGACAACCCATGAAGCAAATTGACTTAAAAGTATGGGCTGGACTATAAGGTCCGGATTTGTAATTAAAAGTGGGGACCCAAATGCTGAGTTGTCTCCCCACATCTCCCTCCTCCTTATTCTCTCCCTACGAAAACAAAACAGGGAAAGGCAGAGCTCCTGATCAACCTGACCCCAGCGGTGAGGAGAGTGTTGATCGCCGACATCGGGATCCACTTCTTCCACCAGTAGTCAAAGATCGACGTCGTCGTTCTGTACAGCCCAAGGATCTTCGAGAAGGCCGGGATTACAAGCGACACCCACAAGCTGCTCGCCACAGTGGTCCGGATTGGTTAGAGAAGAATAATTTTTTCGTTTGAAGTTGAAATTGAAGATTGAATTCATGAATTTGAGTTGTTTTTAGGATCTAAAAGAGTTGACAACCCTAATTTGAGTACTTAGAAACCAACAACTAAATTGCATGTTTTAGATTGTTTGATTGTGCGGGTTGAATCAAATTTGTTGGATATAATGTGAATCTGAGTTTGCATGCATTAGATGGTGATTGATTCTTGAATTTTAGGGTTTGAACAACAAAAATTATGGATGAATATTGTTAGAAAAATTAGTATGAAGAGTAACTGAGCTACTTTTTGATTTTTTGTGAATTATTGGCATGTCTAAATTGAACGAAATTTTTATTGAGGGTTCAACTTGTTATTAGGAAGCTTCTGGTAAAGTTTCATGAATTTTAAAGTTGTATTCTTTGCTATATGAATTTCAGAGTGAAACTGCCCTGTTTTCCATTTCAATTTTGATGAAATTGTGTGATTTTTCATGACTATGTATTTGGATTTCATGCCTCTACATTTTTCTGTATATTCTAGATGGTATATACTATGTGTGTTTAAGATTTCATGAATTTAGGATGTTTATTTTAAGAGTTATATAGTTTTGATTATATATGCTTAATTAGGGTAAATTGGGCATGTTTGTGTGCTAAGTGAAGTTATCAATTGGGAACATATTGCCTTGAAATCAGTAGGTATGTCAAGTATTATGATGAAAAATTTACTAATATGCCTTGGTGGATGTTTATCTTATTGACTAGAATGATTTACTTAACTTCAAGAGACGGAATAGCTTGAGTTTGTTCTTGCTAATGGCGTAATTAACTAAGTTTGGGGAATGAGATTTGTGTCTTGCTTTGGGCTATGATATATGTGTCGTTCGAGGACTATGGCCATAGTAGTAGTGTCTTTGTGTCAGGTCGCTTGGTAGGTACCTTGAGTGGGCACTGCCCGGTCCACCAGGATGTGATTTTCAGCCTGTTTGTTTTGGATCTATGTGAGTCCCTAGTTGATACCTTGAGTGGGCTTTGCTCGGTCCGCTAGGATGTGAATGAGACCGCATAGTTTGTGAATTGAGGATATCTACGCTCTAGAATGATGGGTCCCTGGTAGGTACCTTGAGTAGGCATTGCTCGGTCCACTAGGATGTGTTTGTGACCCTTGTGATATATAGGTGCTAGTCTATTAACCGAGTTATAAGTTAAGTTCCCCTACAACAAGTTACTTTAATTGATTGAAAAAATTGTGCTATGTTGTGATTTGTGTTAAGCTTTCCGAAACTAGAAGATTGGGATTATGTATGACTCTAATTATGAAATGTGATGTGACTTTGATAAGAATGTGGTAGTTTATGTAAATTATGTGATATGTATGTATGAGTCATGGTTATATTCGAGCTATTGATCTAGCTTAGTAGGCTTTACTTCCTTTTGGACTCGAGTGAGGACTGCGAGCCCAAGGGACATTGTTGGTATGGGACAACCATAGATAGTTTAGTGAATAAACTAACAGTAGAGTTGTTTGGGGACTTTAGTGAGAGGTAGAGCTCCTAAATCATACATGGTATGGGACGTGTATGGCTGAGTTAGTCTCGTTGCTCGTCGTATAACACTTGTAATATTTCGTATGCGTAAGTTTTGAATCTTTTAGCCAATGATTGGTTGTGTTTATATGAAATTTATGGTGTTGACTTGGTATACGTTCTTTTGTCACTTCCTTATGTTTGTTGCAATTTAGAAAGTAATGATATGCATATGATAATATGCTTATGTGCTTATGTGGTAATCTATTAATGTGCAAAGTGTAACAACGGGGGAGATAAGGATCATTCGCTGTCTCGGGGAGCTCATGACCTCACCTTTTTTCAGGTTTTGAAAGCGGAAAGGTAGGAAGGTACCTTAACGATTAGCTCTTGAGGCCTTTTGGTGTTATGGCTAGGAAGGCGACTTGAAGTTATATGTTTGATATTGAAAATGTTGTTAAGTATAATATGGTTGTATTTTGTGTGTAAACTTTGTTGAATGTAAGCATGTATGGAAATGTATGTTTTAGATTGACTCCTTCAATCTTAGTTTGAATTCTATTATGGGGAAAAGTTTCCCCTGCTCTATGATACTTGGGAATGGTTATAGTTTTGGAGCTTAGGTACCTTGTGGGTATCTAAAGAGGACCCTACGACAGACGTGCCTAGCCACCCTAGGTTGGGGCGTTACAAATCCTGGTGGCTACGTTCATGCTGGACAAGTACGGGAGGAGGTCGTTGCTGTTGAGCAGTGTCAGCGGACATAGGCGGCCTGTTTCGACCCTTTTCCGGCGTGAAAACAGGGCCATCTTTCTCCCCTGTTTTTTGAGGGTCCTTAGAATGAATGTTTTCCAGGAACCCAATTACTTTGGACATCGGGGTCCTTAGAATGAATGTTGCCCAGGAACCCAGGAACATGATCAACGATATCATCATGATCATCATCCCCATCATTATCATCAACATTTAACAACTCTACACCGCCATCATTTCCACGACCAACAGATTCTTCAACACCACCATCATCAACATTAGCATTTGTTTCCACGACCAAGAAATTCAACAACAGGGCCATCTTTCTCCCCTGTTTTATGACGGTTGGTATCTTCCTCCCCTGTTTCGCTACCGAAGCAGGAACGCCTATAAGCTGGCCAACGCTTTCAGCGACAACGGCCTCCTCCCGTACTTGATCAGCATGAACGTAGCCCCTAGGATCAACACCGTCTTGACAAATCCGACGACCACTGTGGCGAGTAGCTTGCGGGTGTCGCTTGTAATCCCGGCCTTCTGGAAGATCCTTGGGTTGTGTAGAATGACGACATCGATCCCGAACGACTGTTGGAAAAAGTGGATCTCAATGCCGGCGTTCGTCACTCTCCTCACCGCCTGGGTTGGGTTTATCAGGAGCTCTGCCTTCCCCTGTTTTGTTTTCGTAGAGAGAGAATAAGAAAGAGGGCAATGTGGGGAGACAACTCAGCATTTGGGCCCCCACTTTTAATTACAAATCCGGACTTTGTAGTCCAGCCTATACTTTTAAGTCAATTTGCTTTATGGGTCGTCCTTTATAGTCAATAACCCAAATATATTTATCATTACAATATTTAATTAATCAATTAATATCACTTTAACTGACCATCACATTTCCCCTTACAAAAATGAAACGTCAAGTCAACGTTTGTATAATTATTCTTCCAATTTACCCAAATCATTACACCAAAAATCAAACCTACGGTTAAAATCCGAAAACCCCATTAAACATTACAACCTTTAAGATTCCAAAATCAAATTTCTAACAGACAAAAATAAATCAGTCTTTCCAACAGCCAATCTGGATCATATAAAACTTCCAATATGTCATTCCCCCTCATATTTTTAGAAGAATAAAAAATCACTAAATCCGGAACCAAAAACTAAAGCTTCAAAACCTTAGTAATAACCCTAATTGAACCCAGAAGAAATAAAAATTCGAATTGCAGAACAAGTTAGAAGAAGGCTTAAATCGATTTGAAGAATAAGTTAGAAGAAGGCTATGTTAAGAGGGATTAAGAAGGAAAGGTTATGATATAAAGCCAACACACCATGAACAAGAGTAAGGGGAAGGCACAAAAGACTTAACTTAGGAAAGAAGGAGAGCCTGGAGAATATTGAATATATTAGATGATGATGGGTGGTTGAAGACTAAGAAAGAGTTAAGGAAGTATAAAAGTGAACCCTACAAGTGTGAAATCTGTGGTCTAGAACTCTAGTTCTTTTCCAATTACCAAAAATAATTTTATTTGGTATGTATATCTTTATGTCCTTATATGAAAACTTATTTTTAAAAATTTAGGATTATCATTTATCAAAACATACCAAAAATAAACTTAAAACAATTAAGCGGCTGTCAATCGTACGTAAGTTATGGATTATAAAAATTTTCTATAATTGGATTCACAATAAAAGTGACAAATAAGATTAAATGATTATTTATTATTATTATTATTTTTATTTATTTATTATTTATTTTTATTTTTATTATTATTATATTATTATTATTATTATTGTTTTTTATTTATTTATTTATTATTTATAATTATTATTATTATTATTATTACTATTATTACAATTATTATTATTATTATTATTATTATTATTATTATTATTATTATTATTATTATTATTATTATTATTATTATTATTATTATTATTATTATTATTATTATTATTATTATTATTATTATTACAGGAAGATCCCAAAATCATTGAATGATAAGCATATACAACAAAATAAAAACATAATTTCAAGAAAAAAAACTTAGTTGTAAATTATTTTCAATGTTAAATGATCGATAATTTGTAATGCTTTAATACAAGTCAATTTATAGGTAAATAAAATTTCCAATATAAGTTTAACGAAATAAAATGATGAAAACCTCTACAAATTTCGGATCACTTCGCCAACCAAATATTAAACAAAAAATGGAAAACATAGTTGCACAAAAATAATAATAAATAAAACAAAACGACCTATGCATGACATGAATACAAACACTAATTTATTTTAAAAACGAACTAAAAGCCTAGATTAAGAAAAGTAAAAATGACACATTTCAGCACATAACACATGGTCTCTGCCTCTCTGGGTCAACCTACAAAACCTAATGAGGTAAGTTTTGTTCCTATCTGGATGAAATTACTTGAGTTGGATGATTTTGGAGTCAATTAGGGCTTAGTAAAATAGGCAATCTCATTGGAGAACATATTGAAGTCGACTTCTACACATTGGATAAATCCCTAATGAATTTCGCCCAAATCCTAATCAATATTGGCCTGAAGAGTCCCTTTCTTGAAAAGGTATCTTTTATAGATGAAGATAGGTATGTAAATGTTCAAGCCGTGTAATATGAATGGGAACCTGTTTTTTTTTTTCAGAAGGTAAAATGTTTGGCCATCAAGCTAAGCCTTCCTCATCGATCCTTGGTGAACTTGCTTTCGGCCCACTGTTTGGGTTCATTCTCTTCAACCCCCTTTGAAAACAATGGATTATGGCCACATAACCTCTCCAGTGCTTCAAAAAAAAGACAATAAACTATTCCATCAGTACGCAAAATAGATAGCCATTATACAAAAAACTTAACATAATGACATAACATACCAATCTTACTAGCATTGTATCCCTCTACCATCATAGAATAAGTTATTCGGTTTAGCATCTCTTTGACCTTGTCCTTACCAGTTGTTGTGCACTCCCCTTTCTTGGAAACGAGTTGACTAAATTAAAGTTCTCCGTCAAATGCCTAAGGCAATATGAGTGATATTCTTTGCCAAAATATTTAGGAACATACGTCAGAAAGGGATCCGTGCCTATTAGTTATTACCAACGTGTCAATGAACCCAGTACACTCCCTAAAATTGCGTAGGAACCAACCCTAGTTATCATCATCCTCCCCACTGACAACCGCATACGCAATGTCCAACAGGTGGTTGTCCGCATCCAATGCAACTGAACCTAACAATGTACCACTATAGGGTTCACTTATGTGGGTTCCATCAACAAACAAAACTTTTCTACAAAATGTAACAAACGACTTCACTGCAGGCAAGTAAGAAACAAACATCCGCCTAAATACATACCCATTAACCTCAACAAAAGCATATGAGGCTAGATTTTCTTTGAAAATAGTTACACATGGTAACAGAAATAACTTGTACTGATCTTCCAGCTTCCCCACAGCTAACATTATAACCTATTCCCTTGCATGCCAACATTGATGGTCTGTAGCATTAATGTCAAACTCAAGGATAACATCTTACAATATGGCGGTAAGTTAGTAATCCAGGGTCATACTTAGTTTTCCATCGATCAAAGACCCTAAATTGATGCCCTCATTCCTTTCCTCTTCCGCAACCCCATGTTACAATCATCCCCAACAGTGTGTTCGTGAATACTAACAAATTCCTTCACACACATACCCTCAGTTTTTTCCCTACCACTCACACATACATCAAATGGACACCCTTCTACAACACACCTAACAACAATCCTCTATCGGCAGTTCCTCTCGTACTTATAAACAAAACTATGAGCAATAGAGTACTTCAATACACTTTTTCGGAACAAAGTTCGACTAGAGAATAACTGCCCTTTCCCTGTCAACTCATTCTTCCAAGCCATTATTCGGCTGATGTGAAACTCACAATCTCCACCTTTCTTCGGCCAAATCAGGCCTCCACCTTCATTCTCCACTTCATCTTTTGATCCATCCGTATCATAATCCTTATCTTCTTCCCAAAGAGAAAGATCATCCATATACCCTTTAGGCTTCACATCATTGAATTCCTCCCATTCCGTCGGCAACTTGGCAACTTTTTCCTACATTTTCAAAATAAAACAGCATCACATACATACATACTTACTATTGTCTATAACCATAAAATAGTACCATAAATAACCATTTGGTACACTTACCTTTTTACATCATTATCATGGGGTGCATCGATCACCCTCTTCTTTCATTCCACCAACAAGTACAAGACTCTTTGTTTCCATGTATATTGCAGGACTCTTCCGTCTCCTTTCCATACGCTTCGCCTCCATTCAACAACCATCATTCAACGTTGTACGATTAGTTACGTAGAAATATCTAACATCATTGTTTCCTCGAAACAATTTTACCATGTCTACATCCTTGGTGAAACGCATCAACATTGTCCTTTCATACTTTAGATTATAGAAGATGTCCCTCCCATGTAAGCTTTTCCCTATCACGTCCTCTCTATTTGAACCACAACTTATGCCCCCATCTTATCATCCACCCAAATACAACCTTCTCACCTCCAACGTAACCAACTCTTCCTAGTTCGTCAGTCACTTTAAGTGATTAAGTTTGCTAGTATTTTATTCGGCATGATTAAGTTTGCTAACCTTTTTGTTTCTATGTTTAAGTGTAACACCCCGGATATATCGTTAAGTGTGGCTTAAAGGGAATGAATTGACTACTTACATCACCAAGGTGCACCTTCTTTTATGGTAGCTCATTCGTTGGGAAATTCTCAGTTAAGCATGCTTGGCTAGGACTAGTCTCAGGATGGGTGACCTCCTGAGAATTCAGTTTTCCTAGACAACGTGTGAGTGAGGACAAAGCACGCTTGAAAGACTCGTAGTGATTTGTGGGGCCAGTCAGCGATCCTTGAAGCAATAATCGGTAATTCCTGCGGCCTGGGAGGAGTCGGGGCATTACATTAAGTGATTTATGAACTTGCATATGATGTGAATTAACATATGTTATTATCTAGAAATACTTTGTTGAATATAAATGCATGATTTGTCATACTTGAGAAGTTTTGATATTATGTTGCTTTATAATCATGCTCATGTGAATAAGTGATTAGCAATTTATGTAGCATGTGAATTTACAACATGATGCATGAAAATTGTTTTTTGAAAAATTAATTTATTAAATTCATGTGGTCATACTTTGCATTTTCTTAGTTAGCAAATACAGTGGTTTATTCTTTAGCATACATATACACATTAAATTAGTTGTGATATAATAACAAAAGTTATCTAGTGATTTTATGAAATTTCCATACATGTGAGTTATTATAAACATTTGTTGTGACTTATGTTTTAAATTTGATAATTATCTATGGCATGAAGTAAGCACTAATTGCATGTTACTAATTTATTTTGGATTTAGTTACATGAAATTTTAATTAATTAATTGGATGTGAGTTACTTTTAGAGATTTTCATTACATGTTAGATGCATGAACATTATGCTACTCATGATATATGTATATGATATGTTGAATTTATTTTATGAAATTAAAATCGTTTAGACATTCTACATATCTACTCATGTATAGAATGCTACTTGGTTATATCCGATATATAGCTAATTTCTTCGTGAAACTGTAATTATATGTCTACACGAATTGGCTTGTCTACCCATGTTAGAAAAATTCAAGAATTCCATGTATGTTTGTTCCACTTGTCTTTGTGAGTCACATGATAATATTTCATGATAAGCGACAAGATTTTATTTGAAAAAAGTTATGTGAAAGCAAGCTTATATCATTTTTGATTTGTTGATAGATAAAATGCATGCTTGAGTAATAGGTGCCATATTATATCAAGCATGAATGTATATATATATTCTTAGACTTGATACTTGCTTGATTCTCATGAGTATTAACATATTCATAAACATGACATGCGAATTATTGCTACTATTTACATGCTACCTGGAATTTACAAACCACTAATTGATTGCCTTAATCGTTATATTTTGGGATATTGGAGGACAATATACGAATCTTTAGGGATATTGGATTCTAATATACCAACCTTTATTATTGGATAACAATATCTCTGACCTTTATACTTAGATGATATTATTATACCAATGGTGACACTAAGGGGTCGTGATTGGTGAACTGGCCTTTGTGCTGACATGGTCGGTGGAGGAAAATATGATCGACCTTTTCCCAGTGATCCCGTTAACCCCTCCATTTTTCTCACTAACCCACGTTAAAAAAATCAGCCCCAACATGTGGGTGGTGAACCGGTCGATCTTCGTACTAACGTGATCAACAACGAACCAATATCTTGTAATGTGGGTTAGTGAGAAAAACGGACAGTTAACGGGGTTGTCGGGTTGGGCAAAGTTTTTTCCCCTCTACCAGCCACGTCAGCATGGAGACTGATTCATCATCCCCTTATTTATTCTTGGCATAATAATGTCACCTAAGTACAAAGGTCAGAGATATTGTTATCCAATAGTAAATGCTGATATATTACAATCCAATACCCCCAAAGATCAGTATATTCTCATCCAAAAATCCTTATATTTTTTAGTAGTGATATTTGATTTCTGGTCCATCGCTTTCCAATCATTTTTCAAAAGCATATTTGGGGAAAATTTTCAAAACCATGTGTTATTGTGTTTCAAAACTGCATGAAACATCATTCATTGTGATTTTTAATTGTTCATTTAAATATTCACAGTGCGTGCATAAAGCATGTTTGTATTAATAGCTAAACATAACCAACTCGACCTGAATAAGTCTTTTTAATTGTCAGAATGTCGGAACAAGGAAGTGAAGCCAATGGTCACAACGACATTGTTTATCACCCTCGACGCAATGACCAAATCCTACATGACTCACATGAAAGCCCTATAAACACCCCAACAGCCGAAAATGTCAACCCTGTGGGTCTAGATTCCAATATGATGAGTCAATTGTTTGTTGAGTTGCTTAAGAAGTTGGAATATCAAACTAGAAATCATGAGGGTAATGGTAGCAAACTCATTGAGAGGGTAGCCAAACAAAACTCACGAACATATGATGGTAAGGTTGACCCTGTTATACTGCAGGATTGGATTAGGTCTATGGAAAAGCTTTCGAGGTCGTCCAAGTCCCCGAGAGTAGAAAAGTCAGTATTTGGAGGGTCAAGCAGATATTTGGTGGAATACAGTCCATGAGAGACAATATGAGCCGAGATTTAATTGGGAGAAATTTGTGAGGACTCTGAGGCAACAATTTTACCCTATAGCCATCCAACGTCAAAAGGAGAATGAGTTCATGAACTTAGCACAAGGTGAAAATATGTCTGTTTTGGAGTATGCTGAGAACTTTATGGAGTTATCCCGATTTTCCCCTGATTATGTGTCTAATGAGAGGATTAAGAAAACTAGATTTGAAGGCGGCCTTGCTGATTACATACGCCATCAGTTAGCAAGAGAATACACCAGTAGTTATCAAGATCTATATGATAGAGCTGCTGATGTGGAAAGGGTGAAGAATGAGCTTCGGGGTAAGAGTCGAGATGAGAACAAAAGAAAAATGAATGGTAGTGGCGACCCCAGTCCCTCTAAAAAGGCTACCTACAATCCACCCAAAGAACCATGCAAGAAATGTGGTCGTAGTAACCATGCCACCAATGAGTGTAGATTGGGAAGTAACATATGTTTTTGGTGTGGTAGCTCCGAGCAAAGGATTAGTACATGTCCCAACCAAGATGAGGCTATAAGACAGGGAAAGGTTGAACCCATCTTCGCACCAGGCACCCAAGCTAATAACAATTCCAGAAATTAGTAGGTGGTCAGAAACTATCTCGCTTTGGTAAGCATCTATTAGAAGTCTTGCATCTAATCTACCTGCCGAAAGTGTTTAAATGATTTGCATGCATAGTTGATTGCAAGAGTGACTTCTAATTTATTTAAGTTTCATCCCTAGTTTAATAAATGTTAATGTGTGCATTTGACAGTTCATCATTATAATGGTGCATTTTATGTTGTGAAAGAATGCTAAACTTGGTCCATGACATTGCATTTCTATTTATCTCAACATATTTGCTTGATTAAAAATTCAAAGGTTTGATACTTATCCGTTTATTTGATCAATCAATGGAGATTAAGTATGGCAGTTATGTGAATTTCTTATGACTGGCCAGCATAATAACGACCAAGGCTGCAAGATCTCCCCTTAGATTTTGAAAAGTGTTTCCATTGGTACACTATACTATTGGTAATCCAACTTAATTAAAGTATTTTCATGTTACCATTAATTTTTTTTCCCCAGCATCATGAGTTTAATTCAAGTTTCGAGGACAAAACTTATTTTAAGGAGAGAAGAGTGTAACGGCCAGTATTTTTAGACGTAATTTATTTTACTTATTACACCTTGATTCTCAATTATCATAGATAATTTATTAGCCAAACCACGATTCTTTTCAATTATTTATATTAACTTCAATATTAGTAATTTCAATAATAAATTATACCAATTCCAAATTTCTTAATCTTATAAATGAACATCTAGTACATATCTTCATACCTTCATATTTATACTTTGCTCAAATTTATATGATAATTTCTTTTACCATCCAATTCCCACCCCATTTCATTTTCTAAACTAGTGCAACAAAGAGGGGAGATAATTATTTTCCAATTGACCACAATTTCTTTTTACTGCTTCCCTGTTGCTCCTCTTTTCCACCACCCCAGCCCCCCTTTCGATTTTCTTCATTCTCTTTCCACCTCCCATGGCTTCCAGGCAAAGTGAAATACTCAACTCATCTCCAATTGACAATAAATAACTTTCAAGTACCCTTCTTTTTATGCAAATAATTATTAGGTCCCTATAATTTCAAAAATGATTTTGAAGTACCATTTTTTTTATGATAATAATTTATTGGGGGACATTAGACTTTTTAAATTTACAAATTAGTACCTTCCTATTTCATATTTTATATTTTGTACGTTAAAAATTAAGTAGACTAAATTAGTGATTACATTATGGTTAGAAAAATGATACATATATGTGTTGTGCTTGATCTAAGGTTGAAGTGGTTGAGATTAATTAGTGGACTTTGTAAATTGGAAGTCAAAGAACGCCAAACGTCCAACACAACTATATTAACATATCAATCAAAATTCTCTAAAAAAGTTTAATTTTTTTTTGCTAAGCATGGTGATTGGTGAGCCTATAATTATAGATGAACCGTGTCGGGTTCGGATCCGAACTTCCTTACCCGGACTTGAAATTCCTACCCGACATTCTCACGCTAAATTTGCTCGACCGCTCACTTTCAAGAACCATTACACCTTTTCCAAGGGTGGGGTGGTGAGTATTAAGATAAGGCTACGACGAGTCATTAAATGCTGAGAAACGAGGAGGCTAAGGTTTTGTTCAACCGGCCCCGGAGGCCTCGGGTCCATACCGGGTCGTCCCGAGACGAGGAGCTTCATGTCATCGTGGTCCGGGTATAGGTATGAGACAAGCAACACAAGGAGGGGAAGGAACAACGCAAGTGGGCCTAAACGGCAGCTCTGTAGCGCCCGTTACCCTAGAGGTAGCGCCCACTACCATCTGGCATAGGGCGTTACACCCGCTAACCCATTGTAGCGCCCCTACGGCGTATGGAAAAGCAAGGACTAGCCGAATGTCAATGTCAACTGCTGCCCGTGTTTGGAAAAATGTTGTCGTCGCTCCGAGAACGCCGATTTACGCCGGGAGAACCGAGCCTGCAGATCGCGCCCACCGGTCGTGCCGCGATAGACTCCGCCGTCGTTGCTCTCGCTGCGTTCGACCGTCGCGCCCGCTACCCTTTTGCTGCGCTGCTACAAGTACGGCGCTGAATGCGTGTAGTGCCCACGACTTAATGTGTGCCGCCCAAGACGGCCACGTCTGCTGTACGAGTTAGCGCCTACGACTTAATGTGTGCCGCCAATGACGGCCATGTCTGCTGTACGAGTTTTGCTGTTAAAATGTTGTGTTTTGATTTTAAACCCCCCTTTTGTATAAATACCCCCTCCCAGCGTGTTTTTAGACAGTTTTTCAGATTTCAATGTTATGCTTAAGCATTGTTAGGGTTTTTCTCTTGTTTCTCTCACTACAAGAAAGTTTGCTTCTCTCCACACTTAATTTAGCTACCAACTACACTTATAAATGTGGAGACAATAGTTGCCCACACTTGAGGTAAGTGTGGGGAAGACAAGTGTGTGGATATGTTGCCCACACTTTCTAAAAATGTGGGCAGAGATCCATTCCCTACACTTACAACTGTAGCGAGTTATTGATAATCCCACATTCCATGCGTGGTCATTTCAAATTATCCAAACTCATAAAAGTGTGGCAAGATAGAATTCCCTCCGCACAAAGAAGTGTTGTTGGTCTTATATTTTATTTTAAAAAAAAAATACGATTGTAATTAATACACAACTTATTAATTAGAAAAATAAAACAATAATAAATAATTAATTGTCATACCTTTCTAATTAACAAGTTGTATATAAATTACAACCACGGTCCTGTACATCTTAAGGAAATAAATTAATACTTCTAAATCAATTAAAAGTTATAGCACAACATGTATAAATCAAACTTGTATATATTATTAAGGGTTTTTGGATGCTAATATACTAAATTTTTGGTTATTGGACAATAATGCACTGAACTTTGACCTTGGACAATAATACACTGTACTTTGGAGGGTGTTGAACAATAATGTACTCAATATGATTCCGGCAGTGACTAACTTGGTGACAATCCTACGTAGCAGGTGGAGGAGATAAATTAGCCCAAAAATATTTAAATTTATAATATGTTTGCTAAACTACACACAAACAAAGAGAATCAACTTTGAACAGAGTATAAAAAACATAAAATCACATTTCTTTAAACGTGTTTCTGCTAGGAGACTGTTGTTGTAGTTGTATAAAATCATCTTTTTTTGTGTAGATTGGCTGACATGTCATAAATTTAGATATTATTTAGGCTATTCATCTTCTCGGAATCGTTACTAAATTTGCCTTCGTCGTAATTTTTTTGGGTGCATTATTGTCCAACACCCCTCAAAGTTCAGCGCATTATTGTCCAATGTCAAAGTTCAGTGCATTATTATCCAATACCCCAAAAATTCAATTTATTAGAATCCAAAAATCCTATTATTAATCACCAACTGTCTTCAAAGATGAAAATCATCGCTAACGTTACATAACTAACAACTTCAAATTAAATATTGTTAATATCCATATAAACTAAATACTTTCGCTTCAATGTACCTAATTGAACACAACATATAAAAATATTTCCCTAAGCTAAACATAGTACTCTAAATATGTAAATTTGAAGATGAATAAGTACATAATTGTGAAGCTTATATCGTATCATTCACACACCGTGGTCAATATTAATCAGAAGTCTTAGAAGTTCCACCAGTAACACAATTAATTAAAAGACAATTAAAAAATGAAAGCCAAAAAACAGATCAAAAAAATTGCAACAGTAACTTTAATTAAAACGTTTGAATAGATCTTTCTGAAGCTAGAAACCAATTAACCAAATTAAAAATAGTAAAACATCAAAGAAATTGCACTGAAACTATATTGAAACCTTAAATGCAATAAAAACAGTAAACCAATTGACCGAGGTCAATATTCCTAAAATTCTACTATGTTCTATTGGTATAATATTGTTAATATTTCTTTTATGTAATTGTCTTGTGAACTCTAAATTATGTAGTTTTATAATTGAAAGAAAAAATTGCAAGGTTTTCTACACAGTTTTAATTCAGAATGGACACTAAATTATAACAAAATTTCACCACAAGATTGTAAATCAAAAAGTTGAAGCGGGACCTTATTTAATTTATTGTTTTCAATGGATGACTTGTGAACATTGTATGATGACTATGAATAGATAAACTTATAAGAACAATCATTTATTTGCACTGTCTGGGCCCTTTTGCAAACTAATTTATATTACAAACATTTCAAAAAATTACTTAGGGGTACCCTAACTTTTGGTGAAATGTTTTTCTGGTACCCCAACATTTAAAAACTAATTTTGGGGTACTCTAACTTTTAGAATTAGAAATAATTAGGTGAATTTTCGGCCAATTTTTTGAATTCAACGGTGAGTTTTAGGCGAGAAATTGATTAAGTGTTTTTATGGATGAAAATGCCCTTTGTTTTCGTGGATGAAAATGATTTGAATCAATCGGAGTTTCGCCGGAAATTCACCTAGTAATTTCTAATTCTAAAAGTTAGGGTACCCCAAAATTAGTTTTGAAAAGTTAGGGTACCAAAAAATTGTTTCTTCAAAAGTTAGGGTACCTCTAAGTAATTTTTTGCAAACATTTAGTTTAAATGGGACCTTTCACTGGCTACGAATGCAGATTACTTGCAGGTTACATACTCAAACCCTTAAATCACAAACATTGATTCTTCATTTTTGGTTGACTTTGCTTTAGGTACAAATGCAATTTACATGTTCAGGCCCTTCTTTGATTTCAAAACTTTGTCAAAAATCAACATTCAAAACCATAAAAAATAGTCATAAAGAACCAAAAAACAAGAGTGACTTAAAAAATTGTGTTCTTTGATAGCGAAACTTTGTGACCCACTTGTATGTGGGTGTAGTTGCAATCCCCTTGTTGTTTTTCCATTTGTAGACCATTTCTGCATTGCAAGAACCATAATAACACTTGTATGAACATGCAGTTGCGTCCATTTTATTTTTAGTGAAGTACAAATTGGGTGATTCATACTTACCTCCAACTTGTTTGAAAAGAAATGCTCGATGAGACTAATCCACATTTCATATTTTCACCACTCATAGCAGCTGGGCGTTTACTTGTTTCCAAATTTTGTAATGCCTCCTTAGTAGTATCTTCTCTAACATACTTGCATCTCAAGGAGTACTTGAAACCTCAAACCCTTTCCCCAACTAACTTAAGAATGTTTATTTTTATTTACTTCTACACCATCTGTTAGCATAAACTTCCCCTACCAAAAGTTTAGGTAATTAATATAAGCAACTTATTACTAGATAACTATATTTATCAACCTCAACATGAATAGATGCTCACCCTAATAAACATTATGATTCGACCTTTAAAGTATTGGGGAAGTAAGCGCCCAATCATCATAACTAACAGGCCATAAGTTGGGTCTCTTGGCCACGTCAACTAAGAATCTGTTAAACAACCTTCTTGCCTTCTTTATTGGTTGCAATAAATTGTTCAAAGGTACCATAATCCTCTCTGGAGGAACTAGCTTATAAGCCACATTCACATTGATTTTCCCTTTGAATATTTTAATTACCATATCCATTTGTATACAAAAAAAAAAAAGAAAAGATCATATCAACTAATAACCTATAATCTATGCGGCTAATTAAAACAATATACAAGTAAAATAAATACATAAATATTTGAGATTCACTTACCAATGATCAACAACTGTTGGTCATCTTTAAATTCTTCAGGGATTGTAATATGAGATGGATTCATATCAGTCAGTGCCCTTGATTGAAAATCAACTTCATCATAAGCCTTAATATCTTCTTCTTCCAAATCAAGATTTATGTCAATATCATCTAAGGTTAGATCTTCAGCAGCAACAACTTCATTTTCAAGGGACTTAAAGTACTTCTCTAGGGTAAGTCTTGATCGGAACATGACTTTGACACTTCACAACTTAAAAACAAAAAACAGTAGTAAACTTCACTTATTAAGCAATGAACGAATAAAACAAAAAATTACTTCCTATCACACTACCAAAATAAAAAATAATCTACAAAAAGGAAATACATGAGCATATTAATCAAACACGCATTATATTTAATGACTACGAAGGAACAAAAAAAAAACTCATATTAGCATATTTCGCTAGGACAAAATAAAATATCAAGCAATCAAGGTCATTATCCCCAAAAAACTTGAACATTCACATTACGTCGATTAAATACAAAGAAAACAAACAAATATTCACAATTACCACAGTACTATAAAGGCTAATAGTTACTGTTTAGTGTTCTAATTCCTCTATAATATCCCCTGTTTTTTTGTGTTGAATTCATGGATACTGTCAAATTAATAGGTATTGTTTAGGGTTTCTAATACACTATAACTTCCCTTGTTTCATCACACAATCTCCTCTATAGTATCCCCTGTTTTTTTTTTTTTTTTTTTTGTGTTGAATTGATAGCTACTGTTAAATTCATGTGTATAAACCTAAGATGATTGTCAGGGCTTACGTCCTTGCCTTGCTCAATGAGAGTTAACGGGTACTGTTGAATTAATAGTTACTGTTCAGTGTATATAATTCCTCTATAATATCATATCCCCTGTTTTCTTGTGTTGAATTCATGGCTACTGTAAAATTCAGGGGTATTGTTTAGGGTTTCTAACTCCACTATAATTTATGACCAAATTTATTAACAAATTTATGACCAAGAATCCTTAATTTCGAGCCGATGAACCACATAAACTAACACTAGCAATCCTTCAACAGATATATCAACAAAATGCAATCCAAAATTAAAAAAAAAAAACCTAGACAAAACTTATCAAGATTCCAACATGAGAAACAAACAGATTCCTATTCTGGCCATTCGTTAACACCCAATTTCAACTCCAAACCAAATGCACAAAAAAAAAATCAAGATCGAACTGAATCAAAAGCAGATAATACATACCTAATCTATTGCCGAATTGATGTATTGAGTAAATGAGATACACAAGGCTTCAATTACTTGATTTCAAGCCCAATGCACCAATACAACCGTTTTAGATTCAACTGGAACAAAAAAAAATTATTATTTTAACAAATTAGTCGATCAATGCAGCCAGATTATCCATATCGATAGTTTGAATGGATTACCACCTAAATAGAGATGAATGGAGGGATATGAAGGTACTAAATTGAAGCAATTACCTGCGCCAAGGGATTGCTCGTCGTGTTCGGCATGCTCGGCTTCTCACAAGAGTTGTGAAACAGACAGCAACCTAGGCATGAGAAATATAATTGCTCTTCAATTTCTAAATTTCCATCTCCAAATACTCCAAATATTAGGGCTAATCTGTATGTATTATTGCCGCTAAAAATGAAAAAATTGGCGCTTCTAAAGTATGGCATGCCGTTTGATTTGATTCAACATAAGGAATTCAATTGATATCCTTCAATTCCCTTTTTACTCACAAAAAGAATCACACCTCTGATTCAATCCCACGTAGGTCTGATTTTGGGGGGGGGGGGGGGGGGGACATTAATTGACTTATTTAGCCAAAATATCAATATATATTCCCTTTTTACTCGCAAAAAGAATCACACCCGTGATCTCAATCCCACATATGTCTGATTCTAGAAAATAAAACATTAGTTCACCCATTTAACCAAAATATAAGTATAACTAATCCAATATATATGGTATACTCCCTCCGGGCTTTTTATCTATCATTCACACTTTTTGAGGACCATTTTTAATTGATGATTTCTCATATAATATTTTATAAAAAATACAATTTTATACTTTTTTAATAGTATTTTTATTGCGAATCTAATGATATATATTTTATATGATGATTCATTATATTACAAATGTCCAAGTGAGAAAAACATAAAGAACCCTTAGCTAAACACTAGCCAACTACAAGAAAACCCACAAACTCCACAAAAACATCCCAAACACATAGCGTCCTTTACCCTTCCCTCGATATGGACGAAGAAGTTCACTCCGATCGAGAGGAACCAAGCCACCGGGGTAGTCCTCTAATTCGAACTATCGAGAACCGATTCAACACTATTGACAATCGGTTCTCCACCATCGAGCGGACTCTTCATGACCTGGCGACGCAAATGAACAGCATGGCCTTGAACCTCCAAGGTCCACCCCGAAATGAGCGTCGGAGGCCCGCACAAAGCCCTATCCATCCTCCTCCCAACTTCGAGTCGAGTGATGATGATAGAGGCTCCCATTGACACCGTCCTCGTCAGGAAGTATGTGATAGGCCCCTTCATGGCGACTTTCAAGATGTCAAGATCGACATTCTGGATTTCAATGGTTCTAGTGACCCCGACGAATATCTCGAATGGGTTCAAATGATGGAAAGCATTCTCGAAACTAAAGAGTACAACGACGAGAAAGCCTTCAAGATCGCAAGTTTGAGACTCACCAAAGCCGCTTCACTTTGGTTTGAGAATGTTAAGGCGCAAAGGGCTAGGGAAGGTCGTTCGAAAATCACTTCATGGGCACAGTTGAAGCAATTGATGAACCGTCGTTTCTTGCCCAATACATACAAGCAGGATGTCTTGAGGCAGCTCTACGCCCTCACTCAAGGTAAACGGTACGTGAGCGATTATATTCAGGAGTTCGAGCAACTCCTCATCAAAAGCGACCTTCGAGAACCCGATGAGCAAACGATGATGCGATTTTTAAACGGGTTGGATCCCTCTATCGCCAAGAAGATTGAGGTTCAACCTTATCACTCGTTGGATGAGTTGTGTAGGCTTGCTCTAGAGATTGAGAGGCGAAGAAACAAGAAGTCCACCTTCAAGCAATTGACTAAGCCCATCTTCTCGCCTTCTAACACGCCTTCTCCCTACTCCGGTACTCCAAGCCAAAGTGAGACATCTAGATCCACTCTTACTCTTAAGACCGATAAGGCAAGGGAATTGCCGTGCCTACTCCCACGGAACTTCCTCGACAGATGGAAGGTCGAAAATGCTTTAAATGTCATGGTTATGGCCATTTTCAAGCGGATTGCCCGAATCGACCAACTTTAACCCTCCAAGAGGCCCATGAAATTGAGGAAGAGCTTCGAAAGGCTCAAGAGAAGACTGAAGTGGTTTTCAATTGATGTATTTTGGCCCACTCCAAACGCAGCAAAGGAGGCCCATTACATCTACAAGGAAATAGAGCGAGCTATGAAGGAAAGAATTAATGTGGAGGCCCAAAGGCCCACCCATATGGTGTGCTCCTTGTGGCAAGAGGACGTCCAAACGTCCTAAGAAGACTCCAAGATCACGCCAAGGCCCAAGTATCAAGCCCAAAGAGAAATTCACAATTTTGACCATTTCCAGATGAAGTTCACAGTTTTGGCCATTGCAGTTTAGATTTCTTATTTTTAGCATTTAGTTATTATTAGCTAGTTTTATATTGTATTCTTATCATTTCTAGTTGTGTGAGATGCCAAGTAATATATATAAACTTGGACATCAAGTTATAGTAGTCTAGAGTAGTCTAGAAGACTCTAGAATGATCTAGAATGTTTTAGATCACGTGTGATAGGTGTGTATTAGCTAGCTTTGGCGCCAAGTTGAACAATCCTAGATTAGGTTGGCTTATTTTGTAACTAAACCATCTTGGATTAGGAAAGCCAAGTCCTAGAAGGATTAAGAGTGTTGTAACTAACTCCCCTTAGGATTAGAAATCCAAATCCAAGGAGGAGATAGTGTTTTAGGCATCCAATAGTAGGAAACCTTGGCTTGCATACCAAGTTAGTAGTCCTAGGAGGTTTATGACTTAGTCTATTATAAATAGCTAGGCTTGCAATCGAATTCAAAAGCACCTCGTTTTGAGTTATGAATACAATCAAGCTTTTAACTTACCCCTTGAGTGTTTCGTGAGAACCTCGTTGATCTATTCTATTGTATCTTGATTTGGCAAATCAAGTGGTGAGGAAGAGCTTGTTTCTGAAACCTAGAAGGTGTTTCTATAACTAGGTGGGAGAGCAAGTAGCCCTAGGGTTTCATCTTGTGGTGTTTCTATATCAAGTTTAATCCCTTGAACTATCCCTTTTATCTTTCTATCTTTTTAGTTAGATAAACCCTAAGGCTATTCAATATTCTCTCAAAGATCTCAATCTCAAATCCCTTTTCCTCTCAAACGTCAATCTCTTTCCCTCACACAAGGCTCTCTCAAACGTCTCTCTCTCTCTCTCAATCTCTCTCAAGCGTCCCTCTCCCAAATCGCTCATCCATACTCTCTCTCTCTCTCTCCCTCACAAAAGACCTCACATCACTCTCTAAATCTCCCTCATACATTCGTCCATTACTCTCTCAAACTCACAAAAGATCCAACCTTTCGCATACCCTAATCCGTACCCTCTCACAAATCATCCAAACTGCACAAAATCTCCCTCTATTCACGTGAAGCTTCCCTACTCTAACCCTAGTTCATGAGAACCATCCCATACTTAGATTGGTTGCACGTCACTCCCTTGATGTGTAATTGATCAAACCCTAGTTTTCATCCCATTATACATCATAATTTCGGTATCAGAGCTTAGGTTTCTTAAGTGCAACCCTAAACCCCACAAACGCCTCAAACACATTCCCATTCATTCCCAATTCACGAATCCGTCATCCCTTCATCCTCCATGGCGTCTGGCAGCAACAACAAAAGCAATAGCAGTAGCGAAACTTCTAAGGAGCAACTGTTACAGGAGAAAGCTGAATGGGAAGGAAAGGTGGCCTACCTTTCAAAGCAACTTGAAAGATATATACATCTATAATGATATAAAACTAGAGATTCAACACCGGAGGAAAATGAAGAAGAGGTCCCCGTGAGCCCTATTAGGAGGCCTGGTCCAGCACCTAGGCGTGAGCCTAGATAAGAGAAACTTGACTTCAAAGTTGATATTTCTGAATTTGAAAGTAATCTAGATCCTAAAGTTTTTCTCGATTGAATTTAAACTGTAGAAAGAGTCTTTGATCTGAAAGACGTCCCTAATGAGAAGAAAGTCAAGTATATTGCTCTTAAACTGCGAAAACGTGCTAGTATCTAGTGGACTAACTTACAGAACAAGAGACAGCATACCAGGAAAGAAAAGATCAGAACTTGGGAAAAGATGAAGAAGAAACTGCACTCTAAGTTTTTTCCTGTGAGTTACTTCAAAGACAACTACTTTAAGCTTCAACAACTCAGCCAAGGAGCTAAAAGTGTCGAAGAGTACACCAAGGAATTCGAGCATCTACTTTGGAGGTGTGATCTGAAAGATGATGAACCTCAAACTCTTGTGATGTATCTAGCCAGATTGAATGAAAGCATAAGGTATGTTGTAGAGCTTCAACCTTATGATACACTTGATGAATTAAATACTTTGGCTAACAAAGTTGAACAGCAAAGAAAGAGAAGGGGAAAGGAGGCAACTGACAGACCTAAAACGTATAGGTGTCTATGTACCGCAAGCGTACGGGTTTGTGTAGTAATAAAATATCGTTCTCTCTCAGGGATTTGCGTTCAACCACGCACTGAACTAGTTTGCTACAAAGAATGCTAGGTCGATCCATGGGTTGTGGTAAGGTTTTCTAAAACTAAACTAAGAAAGCAGGAATTTTTAGGGTTTAACCAATTAATTAAAATCATTCAGGGGAGTCCACTCTAGTCAATCAATCAAATTATCAATAGTCTCGGTGTAGGTAACAAGATAATTCGGGGTCTATAATCTTTCTAGGCCTTATCACTTTGATCTTTCGTTCCGAAGTGAGTTACAGTGATTAAACTAAACATTATTTCTAACTATTTAATCCAATCAAAGATAAAGAACTGATTATAATTTGACCCTAGGCAAGAATCATTATGTCTAACTATTTCTAAACCTATTCAATCTACGTCTTCCAATTCATAACTCAAACTGTCGTTCTGTTGTCCAGAATCTAATACCAAGTAAAAGACTCAAACTGTCGTTTTGTTGCCAAATTACCATGACATACAATACACGCAGATTAAACGAATAATAGGATAACCTAACACCGAGATTGTATTCGAACTCAATCAAAAGACATCGAGTTTATCCCCCAAACAAAGGAAATTAGCTACTCATATTCATGAAAGTAAACATTGCAAAAACTGAATAATAACAAAGAAACATGGAAATAAAATATAAATAACCGTGTTCGAATTTGCGGAATCGATCTCTTCGTGTCACCCGAATCGATCTCTTTCGTGTTCTTCGATCACAATCAACAATCTAAACTAATAACAATGTTTGTGAATGGAAAGCAATTATCTAAAATCTACCTTAAAAGCTGTCTCAAAACAATCGTCTAAACTATGACTAAACGCTCAATAAAATTCTGCTCCCCAAACTCTCGATTATCTCCGAAACGGCGGACTTAAATCCCTTTTATAGTACCGGATTAGGGCACAAAACGCTGGCTGCATTTTAGAAATGCTGGCTACGTTTAATTCAAAAGTGAGATTCCTCCGTGTCTGGGCGTTGGCAGCGCCCAAAAAGCGTTGGTAGTGTTTTTCTCTTCCTCGGTTATCAAAGTCTCTGAACAAGGCGCTCGTTGCGTTTTGAGAATGCTGGTTGCGCCTTGTTGCTCCGTTCTAGCTGGGCTTGGGCCATGGCAATCTGGGTCGCTTCTCTTCTTTCCCTTCCTTCTTCTTCTACTCTTTTTTTATTTTCTTTGATTTTTCCCATTTTTCCTTCAACTTTTCATGCTTTTGATATAATTTCATTAATTCCTGCAAAACACACCAATCTTGCGAACAAGTGTATAACTCACAGAAATTGACATAAAATATGAAATTTTGGTTATACAAAGCACGAAACTGACATGTTTTCAGCCCTAAAAACTCTATATAAAAACGACTTATCAAATCTGGCCATGCTTAGCTCTTGCTTGTCCTCAAGCAAGTCAGAAATTGAGAACATGAGGATTAGGGCTCAAATAGGAAAAAACAGAACTTAAGAAGAAAAAAGAGAAAGAAAGGGTTTTCGATAGGGTCACAAGAACAAAATCTTAACACCCCCTCAGGCTAACCATTCGAACACATCAATTCAACAAGCAAACACAAAGATGAGTCTGGACAAGATCAAAATTCAGTTTAAAAGAGAAAGGAAGAAATTTTTGAAACCAAAAGGAGAGAACAAGTACTTAAGAAGCACAAATCCGCCAACAGTCTCAAGAATAATGCAAATATGCGCGATTAGTTATGGACGTAAGTCAGTCAAAAAGAGCAAACCTCACATAGGAAAGAATAAGAACACTCAATCACTCAAATTTGAATATGTATGTGGGTTTTTCTCATACTCAGACCAATAGAAACAAACTACCATAAGCTTGTTAAGAACCTCGCTCTCCACTACTGGTATGCAATGCACAAGTAACAATCAAAAGGACTTTTTCGGGTTGTAACGGGGCTTAGGTTAGGGGCAAGGAGCGGTAAAATTTAGGAATGAGGAGCTAAGTGCCACGCTTGGATTGATAATAAATACTCTCTCAACTCACCTTCTTGCTTGATGTATGCAAGGAATTTTTCCTTTCACCCTGAACAATATCAAAATCTCAACTGACTACAACTTGGTCAAAGCTTTAAGAATTTCAAATTGAATCTCTCCAATCACCCTTTTCTTTTAGAATTCTTTTTGTCTTTTTTTATATATTTTATACCTCTTTTTTTTTTCTTTTTGAAGGGTGATTGTAAAGAGGAAAATCATGGAGTCATAACTTTAACCTCAATATAATGTATGAACAACATAACCAAATACCATTTATTCGAAAGGTGGGACTTTAAGTTTCTCCTAGCTTGAATTAATAAGCACAAAACTTCACCACACTTCACATTCCGTCCGAAACACACCAAACCAACTGTTCCTTCCAAAAAATGACAACTCTCACTCAACCAAACAAGGCAAAGGGATAAGGAATATCAAAGGCCAAGGCTTGCATTGTTAGGGTTCAATCATGAAAGAAGGATAAACAAAGGCTAGGTGGGGCAAAAACAACGGTAAATATAATGTAAGGAAGGCTATTTGGCTATGTAGTTTAACAAAATAAAAACGAATGCCTTAATCACTTTGTCACAGCGTGCAATGCAAATATGTAGTCTCAAGCAAGATGTAAAACAAGTTCTAGAGATGCAACTAATGGTGGAGTCACTCAGGGAATCATGAATTGATAAAAGTGATCAATTCGTAAATTTGGTTTTGTGGACTCACGGGTTGGGGCTCAATCAACTAAACTTAACCCAAAGATTTGCGGCACACACATTTATACTTTCTAAGATAGTCAAAACAGTCAAATGCAACTTTCGTAATTGGACTCAAAATCAGAAGATTTGAAGGAAAAGGTTTCAAAAACTTTTGAGATCTCATCCAGACTTTTCTAAGCGAAGCAAGCTAAACTGAAAGTAAGAAGGGTTTACAAATCATCACCGAAGGTGTTTCGGGTTTTAATCCTAGTCCTATCCTATATTTTTTTTTTTGGTTTTTGTCTTTTCTAATGTTTTTTTTTTCTAATTTCTGAATTTTTTTGGATTTTTTGAGATAAGTGATTGCAAAAGAAACAAAAAGAAACAAACTAAGAAAAGAAATAAAAGAAAAATCTATATGCTTCTAACTAATGCAATCTAGGTGGATGCAATTTTAAAAATTAGAAGAAAAACTTAAGAAGGCTAGAAAGAAAAACAAAAGAAAAACACCCAACTAAAAGCTCAAATAAAAAGAAAACAAACAAGTGAAATCTAGAAAGCATACTAAACTAAGAACAAGCAAATAAAAGAAACAAACAAAAACAAGAAAATCACACTAAAAACTGAAAAATAAGCATGAAACAAGAAAAAGAAAGACGAAAATAAAAGAAAAAAAATGAAAAACAGAGAAACAAGAAAAATATTCACAGAAGTGAAATATTTAACCCCCCCATGCTTAAACGTTGCATTGTCCTCATTGCAGAAGACAACGGTGAAGGGTAAGGGCAAGTAAAGGATTAAGGATCCTCGGTCGGTGGGGAAGAGTTGGTACGGCTTGGTCCTGCTGGTGGTGGCAAGGGTTGATCAAACATGGCCTGTATAAGGCCGGTGAGGTTGATTATTGACTCGTCAAGACGGTCGAATCGCAAATCAGACTGACTCCTGAACTAAGCAAACTCTCCCGCAACTCGTTAACACGGTGTTCGATTCGGTCAATGGAGGTCTTGAGGTCGCGAAAGCGCGCCTCGTAGTCTAACTGAGGTTGCTCAGGTTGAGGGTCAGGGTGGATTTCGGGCTCAGGCTCGGGGTCAAACTCAAGAAAGGGTGGCGTCCAAAGAAGATTCTCAGCAACTTGAGGTGAGATGTGAGGGTGAGGGATGGGAAACCTAGCGTTGTTGGGATAAACCCAAAGACAACGCGAGTCTTTGTCAAACTTGCACAAACCAAAGGAGTTACACTGGTCTCCATCCAAAAGTATGCTACCCGGGACAAGGTCAGTGGCGTTCCTAGGCGGTCTAAAGTCGTATTGGCGTGCTAAGTGTGTGATGTAACCCCCTATGGCAATGCCCTTGTTGGATGAGGTAGCGACACTCGAAAGGTGGTGAGCAAGCATAGCTGTGGGGTCGGCACGTATGTCGGCATCAAGCATGCAACGGAACATATAACAGTCAGCACGGGTAGCTTTGTTTGAGCTACCAGGTCTCCCAAAGATACTGCAAGAGAGGATGCGGTGAACATACCTCATCACGGGGTTTTTAATTAGGGTTACGGGCGTGTTGCTAGGGTCCCAATTGTCAAAACCAAAAATTATGTGGAAGAAACCCTTTCCATCCCACTCTAAAGGTATGAGGGATGAATCCCGACATGTACGTTCAGGTAACCCAAAGGCATGGGCAAACTCGGACACAGTCATTGTCCTTTCTACCCCAAGAAACTGAAAACGGATACACACATCCCTCCCTTGGAGGTTTACTACTAGGGTAGACAAAAAATTAAGGGTGATCCCCTTAAAGGTCGGCTCGCCTAATCTAGCAATGTTGGTCATATGACAACGTCCTAACATCCACAAAACATCATCCAACATGCCGCAATTACGCAAGAAAGATTCACACATGTATTTGGTGGGGATGAGGGCTCTTTAGGAAAGGGAATCATACCTCTTCTTGGTCTCCCCTTCAAAGTTGAAGGGGTTTGAGCTCCTCGAGTCCCTCGGAGGCGTAGCCTTCTGTTTTTCTTTCTCGGTCGCCGTAGCTTTGCGCTTCCGAATCCCACCGGCTCTATTGTCATCGCCCGGAGGTCCGGAGAAGCTTGGATTTTTCGTCCTTACCATCTAAAAAGCATTCACAAAATCAATGCATTCACCAAGAGTAGACATTAGTTATCAAATAAGCATGATCACAGTGTTTATACTCAATACTAACACTCCCTCATGCTTATTTGATACTAGGGATTGATATTGAAATAAATCTAACCGAAAACCACACCAAAAACAAAGCATAGCACCACAACAATATCACCATCCAAATCTAAACCTAAATTTCTCTAATTTTCATCACATACTTTCACCATACACCCAACATTATAATTCTCTCAACTCTGGAACAAAAGGATCAAAATCAATCAACTCAAATCATGCCCTAATCAAGAATTCATCCTAGAATCAAAGCCAAACAAGAAATTTGAATCTAGGACATGGTATATGGTATAAATTCAACAAATTACTCAATAAACTCAAGTATTCAATCAAAATCATACCCTAATCGAAGTATATATTCAAAGAACAAGAGAAAGAGTTCAGAATTTCATACCTTGAACTTGTAATGAGAGGAATGGAAACTTGAGAGTTCAAAGTGTTAGAGTGCAAGTGAGAAGAGGAAACAGTGAGAAGAAGGTGGTGGTGGTGCGTGGCGGCGCTAGCGACGTCGACGTTGAGGTCGGTCGTGAGGAGAGGGTGGTGGTCGGGAGCTGGTGCGTCGGGGGTTAGGGCAAAAAGTGGGAGAAGAGTTTTCAAATTGAAAAGGAAGAGAGAGGGGTCCCAATTATAAACAAATGGCGGGCAAAATTTCTGGGCAACCAAACAAAGCGCTGCCAGCGTTTTTAAAGCGCTATCAGCGTTTTACAAAAACTCCTTACCTGGAGCTTCTGGATGAGGCGTTGCTAGCTTTTTGAAAACGCTGGCAGCGTTTTGCTACCTGATGGTGGAAATTCGATTTTCTTGGCCAATTTTGCTTGTTTTCTCCCCTTTTCTTTTTCTCCTTCTTATTTTCCCTACAATTTGACATACCAAAATTCCCTACAAACATCTACTAACATAAAATTTATTAGGTTAGAAATAATAATTTCAATATATAGCCATAAGTTTTCTTGAATTTCTTCTTTTTTCCCTACACACTAAAGAAAAATATTAGTAAACTTCAAAATAAAAATTACTAAGGAATAAAAACTGAAAGAAAATAAAAAAAGGTGGGGAGGAATAGATATTAGATATTGATGTACCTCCCCGAGGTTGCTTTGTTTAACGTCGTTAGCTCGACATTATGGACCCTACTCATCGGGGTCCTTGATTCGCTTTGGAACCGGATCTTCATCATCGTGAATTATTTTTGAAGCTTGTTTTTGAATCAACTTTCCTTCTCGTACTTCGTATTCCGTCATTGAATTTCCTAGCTCCATGACCATCGTTCCTTTCCTCATATCCATCTTGCAATCAACAGCCGAAAGGAAAGATCTCCCTAGAATAATCTCCGGTTCTGGATCTTCTCCTATATCTAAAACAGTGAAATCAACAGGAACAACATGCTCTCCTATCTTAATGGGAGTGTCATATAAGATCCCTAGAGGGTTTCTAAGGGTCTTGTCTGCTAAACGAAGAATCATATCAGTCATCCTTAATTCCTTATGTTCATACTTCCTTAGGTAAGACTTAGGTAAAACATTCACTCCGGTTCCTGTATCACACAACGCATACTTGATGGGTTTACCATCCAACTGAACAAAAATTTCTTAGGTCTTCCTTCTTAGCCATAATCAAGGGTGTTATGGTTTCCTTTAATAGGTCCGGTTTAGGGTCAGTCTTGACTTCCTCATCAAAAGTTTGTTCTCCTAAAGTTTCACATCTAAGGTTCACTTCCTCACAAGTTATAGCATTACACTGAGCCCCCGGATTAGGAACAGGTTGAGGTGGCAAACTAGTAGAAGGAGTTGCTGAATTAACAATCTAGTTTTCTAAAATTTTATTATGGGTTGCTAAAGCTTCTACCTTTTGCATTCTGAAGGTGGGGATGTGGCTGATCATATTAATGAGATTACTAAAATTTTATCACAACTTGCTTCAGTAAAGATGGTTCTTGCTGAGAATGTTAGACCTTGCGTATTATTGTCTTCTATGCCTGAGTCTTGGAGAACCCTTGTAACTGCTGTCAGTAGTGCTAAGGATACTAACGAGTTGAAGTTTGATTATGTCAAGTCTGTATTGCTTAATGAGGGTCTTCGTAGGAAGAATTCTGGTGAGGAATCTTCGGGAATTGCGTTAAGTGTTAGGGGTAGGAAGAACAATTGGAATTTTAATAATTCCAGGGGAGGCTAGCCTAGGGACATGAGCAATGTTGTGTGTTATGGTTGTGGTGATAAGGGTCACTTTAAGAGGGATTGCCCTAGACCTGGGAAGGGGAAGGGTAATGATGACCGGGACTTTGTCAACTCTGCTGAAGATCTTTGTGAAACCTTAGTTTTGAGTGTGTCTAGCCCTGAAGAGTCTTGGATAGTTGATACTGGTGAATCCTTTCATGTTTCCTCCGATAGGAAGTTATTTCATAATTTCAGGAGTGGGAAGTTTGGCAAGGTGTATCTTGCCAATGACATGTGTTACACAATGGAACTTACTTTTCTTTTCCGTCGAAGAACGAAAAAATAAGATCCATCAGATCCAGATTTCGTAAATGATCCAATTACCACCCTTCTTTTTTTTCCGGAAGTAACAGGTATGGGAGACGTGAAGATTAAGACTGCAAATGGTAGTCTTTGGAAGTTGGAGGATGTGAGGTATATTCCTGGAATTAGGAGGAATTTAATTTCAGTGAATCAACTCGATGAGATGGGCTACACTGCAGGCTTCGGGAAAGGGATGTGGAAGATCATGAAGGGTGCTATGGTAGTGACGAAGGGATTGAGATCCGGTACGTTGTACTCTACCAGGGAAAGCACTAACATGATTTCTTATGCTTCTTGTGCTAGTTTATGGCTTTGCAGGAATGAGAAAAGGGTCAGTTTTGACAAAACTGACAGGGAACCTGAGAAGGTATGGAGTGACTCAGGTGACAAGAAGCTAGTGGGAGCTGTGGCGGTCAAGGTTTCTGGTAGGCTGGGTGTGCCTAGAGAGGAAATAGAGGAACCACAAGAAGCTCCACAGATTGCAGATCAGGTTGCTGAAGAACCTGAACCACAAGAGCTAGGTGAAAGCTCCAGCGCACCATCTACTGTGAGGAGATCCAGGAGGGCTACCAGGGATGCTGGTGAGCCAAAGTCCCATACTAAGACTGTGCAGGCAGAGGCTCGGTTCAAGTGGGAGCACGCGATGGTTGATGAGGTTGCGTCACTTGAGGAAACCTGGAAGCCGGTGAGATTGTCTGCATGGAAGAAGGTCGTGAAGAAGTCGGTCTACAGGATCAAGGGTAAGTCAGTGGATGTTGGGGAATTGAGGCCCGGTGCGGTCTCAGGAGGCCTCTCAGATTGAGAAAGTGGTCGGTCGATGCACTAGGGGAACTTGTGGTAAAAGTTGAGGATGGTTGTGGTTTTGTCTCCAAGTGGGAGATTGTTGGGTGTGGATACCAAAATGGAAGAAGGAGAAGATTTGGAAATATTTGAGGAATATTTCTGAGATCTTTTATGAAGATTTGGAAATATTTGGGGAATATTTCTGAGATATTTTCTGTTTCCCTTTCTACAGTTGTTTCCTACTTCGCGGTTGTTTCCTTTTGTTGAAGATTTCCATATTTTTAGGTTACTGCCATATTGTAACCTAGGTTCCCTGGTACCTCTAGTATATATAGGGGTTCAGGTTCTCCCTATTATGTATCCCAAAAAGAGTGTATCCCAGAGTGGTGAGACAGAGAGAAACACAACCATTGTAATTGTAATCCTCATATTACTAGTGCATCGATTTCGTGGTTTTTTTCCTGCTTTGGGTTTTTTCCACATTAAAATCCAGGTGTCAAATTTCTTATTTCTTTTTCGCTATTATTTCCTATTGTTTGTGATTGCTTGAGTGCTCTTCGATCCTAACATCTTGTCCATAAGATCGCCTCCGGTTGCAGAGAGGATGCTTCCTCTAGTCGACTCGTTTGCTTTATTGAAGAAGTATTGGACAGGAACCAATGGTTTGAATCCGTGCTGAGGACATTGTCGAAGAATGTCGTTGAATCTTTCCCAAGCATCGTACAATGACTCATCCAGCTCTTGCGTGAATGTAGAAATCTGATTCCTCAGGCTGGTGAGCTTGCTTGGAGGAAAGTACTTCGCCAAAAAGGTGCTGGCGAGGTCATCGAACGTCATAATTGAATTCGGTGGAAGTGAATTGAACCACTCCCACGCCTTGCCTTCCAACGAGAACGGGAAGAGACACAGTTTGACGGCGTCCTCCGATATGTTGTTGGCCTTGTAAGTGTCACAAGCCTGACGAAAAAGTCGAAGATGTCGGTTCGGGTCTTCGTTCGCTAGTCCATGGAATGGTGCTTTTGACACCAAGTTGATCAACGACTGACGTAGTTCGAAATCGTTTGCCTGGATGGTTGGAACGTTGATTGCTAATTGATGATTGGTGACATTGGGAGTCATATACTGCCCGAATCTCATTGGTTGTTGTTCTCCCATCTCTTCTTCCTTTTCCGATTCCGATTCTTGCTCTTCTTCGTCCGTTTCTTGGTATCCTTGTTGTTCTTTCTCCAGTCTAGCTCTCTTCCTTCTCTCTCGAAGTGTGCGTTCGATCTCGGGATCGTACTCGAAAGAGGATTCTTTTTGCATAAACCTGAAAAAGACAAAAAACAAGAACACCAAGCGTAATAAAGAAAAAATAATGAAAAATAACGAAAATAAATAACCTAGTCACCCAGAGCGCGTTCGTCCGATGGTGGTTGGGGGGACAAATCCCCGGCAACGGTGCAAAAAACTTGACAGACCTAAAACGTATAGGTGTCTATGTACGCAAGTGTACGTGTCTGTGTAGTAATAAAATATCGTTCTCTCTCAGGGATTTGCGTTCAACCACGCACTGATTTAGTTCGCTATAAAGAATGCTAGGTTGATCCAAGGGTTGTGGTAAGGTTTTCTAAACCTAAACTAAGAAAGCATGAATTTTTAGGGCTTAACATAAAGCATTCACGGGAGTCCACTCTAGTCAATCAATCAAATTATCAACAGTCCCGGTGCAGGTAACAAGATAATCCGAAGTGAGTTACATTGATTAAACTAAACATTATTTCTAACTATTTAATCCAATCAAAGATAAAGAACTGATTATAATTTGACCCTAGGCAAGAATCATTATGTATAACTATTTTCTAAACCTATTCAATCTACGTCCTCCAATTCAAGACTCAATCTATCGTTCTATTGTCCAAAATCTAATACGAAGTGAAAGACTCAAACTGTCGTTCTGTTGCCAAATTACCATGACATACAATACACACAGATTAAACGAATAAAAGGATAACCTAATACTGAGATTGTATTCGAACTCAATCAAAAGACATCGAGTTTATCCCCTAAACAAAGGAAACTAGAAACTCATATTCATGAAAGTAAACATTGCAAAAACTGAATAATAACAAAGAAACATGGAAATAAAATAGAAATAACCATGTTCGAATTTGGGGAATCGATCTCTTCGTGTCACCCGAATCGATCTCTTTCGTGTTCTTCGATCACAATCAACAATCTAAACTAATAACAATGTTTGTGAATGGAAAGAAACTATCTAAAATCTACCCTAAAATCTCTCTCAAAACAATCGTCTAAACTATAACTAAAAGCTGAATAAAATTCTACTCCCCAAACTCTCGATTATCTCCGAAATGGCGAACTTAAATCCCTTTTATAGTACCAGATTAGGGCACAAAACGCTGCCTGCGTTTTAGAAATGTTGGTTGCGTTTAGTTCAAAAGTTAGATTCCTTCGTGTCTGGGCGCTGGCAGCGCCCAAAAAGCGCTGGTAGCGTTTTTCTCTTCCTCGGTTATCAAAGTCTCTGGACAAGGCGCTGGTTGCGTTTTGAGAACGTTGGTTGTGGCTTGTTGCTCCGTTCTAGCTGGGCTTGGGCCATGGCAATCTGGGCCGCTTCTCTTCTTTCCCTTCCTTCTTCTTCAACTCTTTTTTTATTTTCTTTGATTTTTCCCATTTTTCCTTCAACTTTTCATGCTTTTTGATATAATTTCATTAAATCCTGCAAAACACACCAATCTCGAGAACAAGTGTATAAATCACAGAAATTGACATAAAAATACGGAATTTCGGATATAAAAAGCATGAAACTGACATGTTTTGAGCCCTAAAAAAACTATATAAAAACGACTTATCAGCAACAAACAGCAACCCTAGCTCACAAAGAACCTAATATTCACCCCAAACCTACACCCTCCCAAACGCCGTGCACAAAAATGCCATAAAATCCACCTCAACCCATCCTCAAACCCATCCAAGCCACGCCCCAAGACAAGGCGAGGTATTTTAGGTGCCAAGGGCTCAGTCATATAGCCTCTGAATGCCCTAACAAGAGAGCCATCACCCTCATGGAGTTTCAAAATGCTCTCTTTGAACCTGAACTAGAGGATGTGGAAGAAGAAACATGCGTTGATCATGGAGAAACTATTGAGGAGGTTGTAGAAGAACTAGATGAAGGAGAGATGCTGGTTATGAGGAGAGTTCTTAGCAGCTCTCCAGTTCCTGAAGATCAACAATAACGGGAAGCCATCTTCCATTCTCGTTGTACTGTGAAGGGGAAAGTTTGTTCTTTGATCATTGATGGTGTAAGTTGTATTAACGCAACTTCTCTTACTATGGTGAACCAGCTTCAGCTCCCAACAAGTCCTCATCCCTCACTATACACTGTCCAATGGCTCAACCAGGGTAAAGGCTTACAAGTGAATCAACGCTGTTTGGTAAGCTTTTCTATTGGAAAGTCTTATCAAGATTCAATATGGTGTGATGTACTACCTATGGATGTTTGTCATATTCTTCTTGGAAGATCGTGGTTATTTCATAGGAGTCTTACACATGATGGAAGGGCTAATACCTACACTCTGATGGTACAAAACAAGAAGGTAACCCTAGCTCCACTAAAAGCATCTAATTCGTCCAAACTCAAGGGAAGTGACCCAAAACTCATCACTTTTATGATCACTGAACGCCTTGAGTTTAGTGAACATAAGGAGATCATTCCCACAAACCCTAGCCACGGAAAGCCCACAAAAGAACCCCATCTCACCATCCGTCACGAGAGCTCAGACGAGAGAACATCAGCATTGTCCACTCCACGTGAAATTCAGCATCACGTGAACCCTAGTGATGTTCCAGAGGTTCAAAAGCCAGTTGATGATCTTCAAGCAAAGGGTATGATCAAGAAAGTTTTCAGTCCAAGCGCCCTTTTGGTTGCAAAGAAGAATGGAAGCCCATGCATGAGTATCAACACGGTCAAACACATGTTTCCTATCCCTAGAATTGGAGATCTAAGAAGTGGGTGCTACATGGCTCGAAATCAAGAAGAGGATACTGATTTCAAAACTAAAAGAGGTCTCTATGAGTTGTTAGCCAAGGCTTATGGTCTAACTAATGCTCTTTCTATTTTTATGAGACTTATGACTCAGGTTTTGAAGCCCCTTAGTGGCAAGAGTGTTATTGTCTACCTTGGCAAGAAGAGAAAGAAAGTATGGGTCCAAGAGAAGAAGGAAAGGCTTACCTCCAAGAGGAATGATAACCCTCCAAGTTTGAGCACAAACATTTTTCAACAAAGGGGGAATGATGTATTTTGTCCCACGCCAAACGCAACAAAGGACGCCCATTACATCTACAAGGAAATAGAGCGAGCTATGGAGGAAAGAATTAGTGTGGAGGCCCAAAGGCCCACCCATATGGTGTGCTCCTTGTGGCAAGAGGACGTCCAAACGTCCTAAGAAGACTCCAAAATCACGCAAAGGCCCAAGTATCAAGCCCAAAGAGAATTTCACAGTTTTGACCATTTCCAGATGAAGTTCACAGTTTTGTCCATTACAGTTTAGATTTCACATTTTTAGCATTTAGTTATTATTAACTCATTTTATATTGTATTTTTATCATTTCTAGTTGTGTGAGATGCCAAGTAATATATATAAACTTGGACATCAAGTTATAGTATTCTAGAGTAGTCTAGAAGAGTCTAGAATGATCTAGAATGTTCTAGATCACGTGTGATAGGCGTGTATTAGTTAGCTTTGGCGCCAAGTTGTACTATCCTAGATGAGGTTGGCTTATTTTGTAACTAATACATCTTGGATTAGGAAAGCCAAGTCCTTGAAGGATTAAGAGTGATGTAAATAAGTCCCCTTAGGATTAGGAATCTAAATACAAGGAGGAGAGGAGATAGTGTTTTAGGCATCGATTAGTAGGAAACCTTGGCTTGCACGCCAAGTTAGTAGTCCTAGGAGGTTTAGGACTTAGTCTATTATAAATAGCTAGGTGTTAGTCGAGTGGCTTGTAAGACCACGGTTTTATCGTTCTTCCACAGGGAGCTAGGGGCCTTAGCTGCAGCTAGTTGACTCTAGGTATGGTTTACGATCATGAAAGGTTGATAGACTTTAGGTTGAAAACAACACAAACACATTATGTTTAGTCAAAAAGGTGAAACCATGGGTGTCGGGAGACTTTCGGGATGCAAACGGGAATGAGGAAATGGGTTTCGCAACAAGAGAGTAACGAGAAAGGGAAATCTAATGGTAATTCCGTTGGAAAAATACCCACCGGGCCTCCTCTTTCAAGGATAGTCCGGATTAACTTCCCCGAAATCCATAGACAGACCCGGGAAAGTTAATAGAACGAAATTTCCTAGTTAGTTTCTATTCGCTATCACGAACTAGAATACTAGCTATCCTAATTCCTACCTTCCAACAAGCGTTGGATGTATTCGGGATGCTTTCGCACCTAAATACATCCCACTTGAGGGAAGGATAGGATTAGGATGTTGATTTCCTAACTAGTTACTCATTAATATTGCTAATCCAAACCTAATCACCCATTCACACCCTTAATATCTCCCTAACCATTAAGGTTCTAGCCACTGAACATCCTAACTATCATGATAATAACATAAAAAACTTCATTCATGCTTAAAAGAGTAAACAAGGTGACAATAAACATTCAATAATACCAACAATATCAATAATAACAAAACAGAGATTAGTAAATAAGCAATAAATTAGAGAGAAAGAGGTTAAGAAATGCTCATTGATTGTGATGACAAGGGAGAAAACTTCAGAATAATAAAGCTCCAATGCTCCAAAGTTGAGAATAATCTTCAAACTTCCAATAATAATCAAGAGAATCCAATACAAGAACTAATAATCTCAGTAAAGATCTTCCTTAATCCCTCTAATCTAAGACTTAGAATGTGATAAAGAGTGCTAAAAATATCATAAAAGATAGCTAAAGCTGCTGTCTAATCTCCCCCCTAGCTAAAATGACCTCATAACCTTAAATAGTAATCAAGGTTGTTACTCAAAACTCATCATTTTACACAACATAAAAGCGCCCGCAGGGACCGCCGTGATCGTGGTGACCGCGTACTGCGTAAGGCATGCGATTTCTTCTCTTCGCTTCGCATTGCCGTGGGCACGGTCCCCATGCACCATGGTCACGGTCTAGGTGATTAGGGCTGACAACTTTTCGCTCCTTCGCACTGCTCTAGTTCAGCCAGCTTCTTCCTTAGACAGGGTGAAGATCCCACCGTGATCACGGTCAAAGTGACCGTGACCACGGACTAGTTCGGCCAGCTTCTTCCTTAGACAGGGTGAAGATCCCACCGTGACCACGGTCAAAGTGACCGTGACCACGGTCTAGTTCGGGTGCAAGGCCTCTTCACTTTGGTCTTGGCTCCATCATACCGTGGCTACGGTCAATATGACCGTGGCCACGGTCAATATGACCGTGGCCACGGTCTTTCTAGGCCACAGTTTCCTTCAGAGTACTCTTCAGCCGTTGCCTCCGCTTCCGATGCCTTTCCGCATGACCGGCCCTTCTAATCCTCTGCCTTTGACATGACCAGGGCTCGGGGAATCTTGGAGAGTTTTGGGATTCCCAAGATTGGTGCAAAATTGGCCCATTTAGGATCGTTTTGAGTGAAACCCTTTGGAAACTACAAAAGTAACTAAAACGTATTAAAAATTATTGAAACAAACTACGAAACAAGTCAAAAGCCTAAGGATTTAGGCGGTATTTAGACACGAAATCGGGTCTAAACACTAGGCTTGTAATCGTTCAAAGGCACCCCGTTTTGAATTATGAATATAATCAAGCTTTTAGCTTACCCCTTGAGTGTTTTGTAAGAACCTCGTTGATCTCTTCTATTATATCTTGATTTGGCAAATCAAGTGGTGAGGAAGAGCTTGTTTCTGAAACCTAGAAGGTATTTCTGTAACTAGGTGGGAGAACAAGTAGCCCTAGGGTTTCATCTTGTGGTGTTTCTGTATCAAGTTTTATCCCTTGAATATCCCTTTTACCTTTCTATCTTTGTAGTTAGATAAAACCTAAGGCTATTTAATACTCTCTCAAAGCTCTCAATCTCAAATCCCTTTCCCTCTCAAACGTCAATCTCTTTCCCTCACACAAGGCTCTCTCAAACGTCTCTCTCTCTCTCTCTCTCAATCTCTCTCAAGCATCCCTCTCCCAAATCGCTCATCCATACTCTCTATCTCTCTCTCCATCACAAAATACCTCACGTCACTCTCTAAATCTCCCTCATACATTCGTCCATTACTCTCTCAAACTCACAAAAGATCCAACCTTTCTCATACACTAATCCGTACCCTCTCACAAATCATCCAAACTCCACAAAATCGCCCTCTATTCACATGAACCTTCCCTGCCCTAACCCTGGTTCACGAGAACCATCCCATTCTTAGATTGGTTGCACATCACTCCCTTGATGTATAATTGATCAAACCCTAGTTTTGATCCCATTATACATCATAATTTTGGTATCAGAGCTTAGGTTTTTTCAGTGCAACCCTAAACCCCACAAACGCCTTAAACACATTCCCATCCATTCCCAATTCACGAATCCCTCATCCCTTCATCCTCCATGGCGTCGACAGCAACAACAAAAGCAATAGCAATAGTGAAACTTCTAAGGAGCAACTGTTACAGGAGAAAACTGAATTGGAAGGAAAGGTGGCCTACCTTTCAAAGCAACTCGAAAGATACACGCATCTACAACGATATGAAACTAGAGATTCAACCCCAGAGGAAAGTGAAGAAGAGGTCCCCGTGAGCCCTTCTAGGAGGCCTCGTCCAGCACCTAGACGTAAGCCTAGAGAAGAGAAACTTAACTTCAAAGTTGATATTTCTAAATTTGAAGGTAATCTAGATCCTGAAGTTTTTCTAGATTGGATTCAAACTGTAGAAAGAGTCTTTGATCTGAAAGACGTCCCTGATGAGAAGAAAGTAAAGTATATTGCTGTTAAACTGCGAAAACATGCTAGTATCTGGTGGACTAACTTACAGAAGAAGAGACAGCATGCCAGGAAAGAAAAGATTAGAACTTGGGAAAAGATGAAGAAGAAACTGCTCTCAAAGTTTTTTCCTGTGAGTTACTTCAAAGACAACTACTTTAAGCTTCAACAACTCACCCAAAGAGCTAAAAGTGTCGAAGAGTACACTAAGGAATTCGAGCATCTACTGTGGAGGTGTGATCTGAAAGATGATGAACCTCAAACTCTTGTGATGTATCTAGCCGAATTGAATGAAAGGATAAGGTATGTGGTAGAGCTTCAACCGTATGATATACTTGATGTATTAAGTACTTTGGCTAACGAACTGGAACAGAAAAGAAAGAGAAGGGGAAAGGAGGCAACAAACAGAAACCCTAGCTCATAAAGAACCTCATATTCGCCCCAAACCTACACTCCGCAAAAGAGCCAAACACCCTCCCAGACGCCGTCCACAAAAATGCAACAAAACCCACCTCAAACCGTCCTCAAACCCATCCAAGCCACGCCCCTAGACAAGACGAGGTGTTTCAGGTGCCAAGTGCTCGGTCATATAGACTCTGAATGCCCTAACAAGAGAGCCATCACCCTCATGGAGTTTCAAATTGCTCTCTTTGAACCTGAACTAGAGGATGTGGAAGAAGAAACATGCGTTGATCATGGAGAAACTACAGAGGAGGTTGTAGAAGAAGCAGATGAAGGAGAGATGCTGGTTATGAGGAGAGTTCTTAGCAGCTCTCTAGTTCCTGAAGATCAACAATAACGGGAAGCCATCTTCCATTCTCGTTGTACTGTGAAGGGGAAAGTTTGTTCTTTGATCATTGATAGTTGAAGTTGTATTAATGTAGCTTCACTTACTATGGTGAACAAGCTTCAGCTCCCAACAAGTCCTTATCCCTCACCATACACTGTCCAATGGCTCAACCAGGGTGAAGGCTTACAAGGGAATCAATGCTGTTTTGTAAGCTTTTCTATTGAAAAGTCTTATCAAGATTATGGTGTGATGTACTACCTATGGATGCTTGTCATATTCTGCTTGGAAGACCGTGGATATTTGACAGGAGTGTTACACAAGATGGAAGGGCTAATACCTACACTCTGATGGTACAAAACAAGAAGGTAACCCTTGCTCCTCTAAAAGCATCCAATTCGTCCCAACCCAAGGGAAGTGACCTAAAACTCATCACTTTTATGATCACTGAACGCCCTGAGTTTAGTGAACATAAGGAGATCATTCCCACAAACCCTAGCCACGGAAAGCCCACAAAAGAACCCCATCTCGCCATCCGTCACGAGAGCTCAGACGAGAGAACATCAACATTGTCCACTCCACGTGAACTTCAGTATCACGTGAACCCTAGTAATGTTCCAGAGGTTCTAAAGCCAGTTGATGATCTTCAAGCAAAGGGTATGATCAAGAAAGTTTTCAGTCCAAGCGCCTTTTTGGTTACAAAGAAGAACGGAAGCCCATGCATGAGTATCAACAAGGTCAAACATATGTTTCCTATCCCAAGAATTGGACATCTAAGAAGTGGGGGCTACATGGCTCGAAATCAAGAAGGGGATACTGATTTCAAAACTAAAGGAGGTCTCTATGAGTTGTTAGTCAAGCCTTATGGTCTAACTAATGCTCTTTCTATTTTTATGAGACTTATGACTCAGGTTTTGTGGTCCCTTAGTGGTAAGAGTGTTATTGTCTACCTTGGCAAGAAGAGAAAGAAAGTATGGGTCCAAGAGAAGAAGGAAAGGCTCCCCTCCAAGAGGAAAAATAACCCTCCAAGTTTGAGGACAAACGTTTTTCAACAAGGGGGGAATGATGTATTTTGGCCCATGCCAAACGCAACAAAGGACACCAATTACATCTACAAAGAAATAGAGCGAGCTATGGAGGAAAGAATTAGTGTGGAGGCCCAAAGGCTCACCCATATGGTGTGCTCCTTGTGGCAAGAGGACGTTTAAACGTCCTAAGAAGACACCAACATCACGCCAAGACCCAAGTATCAAGCCCAAAGAAAATTTCACAGTTTTGACCATTTCCAGATGAAGTTCATAGTTTTGGCCATTGCAGTTTAGATTTTACATTTTTAGCATTTAGTTATTATTAGCTAGTTTTATATTGTATTTTTATCATTTCTAGTTGTGTGAGATGCCAAGTAATATATATAAACTTGAACATCAAGTTATAGTAGTCTAGAGTAGTCTTGAAGAGTCTAGAATGATCTAGAATGTTCTAGATCACATGTGATAGGCGTGTATTTGCTAGCTTTGGCGCCAAGTTATATAATCCTAGATTAGGTTGGCTTATTTTGTAACTAATACATGTTGCATTAGGAAAGCCAAGTCCTAGAAGGATTAAAAGTGTTGTAACTAACTCCCCTTAGGATTAGGAATCCAAATCCAAGGAGGAGATAGTGTTTTAGGCGTCCAATAGTAGGAAACCTTGGCTTGCACACCAAGTTAGTAGTCGTAGGAGGTTTAGGACTTAGTCTATTATAAATGGCTAGGTTTGTAATGTTAGGTTTTAGGTTATCTATTTCCTAAACGGATACAGATTAATTGGCGGAATATTCATAACAATTATAAAACAATTAATTACAACAATTGCAGAGGCTTTAGTAATTATACCTGATCGCTAATCCGGCTGATGAAGAGGTTGACGTTCGAGATTCAAATGCTGAAATCCTCTACTGAAAGTCCACGCAGCACTCCGGGAACCCGATTGCTAGATCGACCCGATCGAGACGAATCTCAATCTAAGATGTATGTATTTAGTATATGAGAATGTTCCCAGAAACAGAGAATGTTTCCGGAAATAAGAACTGCGAACTAAAAGAGAGAGGAATTCAGGAAATCACCCTGGTATCTCTCTAAGAGTCTCATGCAGTTAGTGTTTTATAATCTCTCACAGAGACCCCTTTATATAGTGTTTAGAAAACCTAGGGAAAGGGTTCAAAACCCTAAAGGGTCGACTAAACGCAACGACGCGCTTCTCAAAGTCCGAACATGGTCCGTGTTGGACTCCAGAAGGTTCATTAATTCGGCCCATGGACACCACGGACCGTGGTGTCTCAACATGGACCATTGATGTATTACCGGATCAAGAAAGAATCTTAATCCAATAATACATGAAACATCACGTATAACCAAACAGAGAAGTGGGATGATTCACGAGATTTAGGGTGGAAAAGAGGGGAGTAATTCTCGTGAAAAAGGCTTTGTGGAGGTTATTTTGCCGTGAGGGCTTTTGTGGTTTCAAGATTCAAGAGAGAGTGAATCTTGAATAGGAAAAAGGAGAAAAGGTAATGGATTCTTGGATGGGAATATGGGAGGGGGTTGACATGAATTTGGAGGGGGAGAGAGGAGGCTGGCGTGTGGTGTGGGAGAGAGGAGAGAGGGATGAAGTTTGTTGGAGGAGAGAAGAGAGTTTGTTGGAAAGTTGTTATGGAGAGAGAAAAAGAGAGAGGGACGTTTTAAGGGAAAAGGAAAAGAGGGGGTGACGTTTGAATGGAGGGGTAAAAGGTAGGGTATTAGTTGTGACTTAACTGTATTGCAGAAAGCTCATAATGTAATTACCTTAACTGTATTGACAGAAAGGTAAGAACGGATAGAACTAGGTTTCTAACTTGAATCCACAAGATAGACAACCTAGGGCTAACTTGATCTAGACCGTAACCTAGGATCAAGCTCTTCCTAACCACTTGGGTGCCATGCCAAGATACAATAGAAGAAAAGGGGGTGAGAGTTTATCTAAACACTCGAGAGAAAGCTAAAAGCTTAACTATTTTCATAATTCAAAAGGGTGTTGTTTGGCTTGAGAGGCTACAATCCTATTTATACTAGGAGAGTCCTTAAGGGGCTAGGACTCCTACTTGGCGTATAATACAAGTAGGATTCCCCTATCTAGACGCCATCCTACTACTACTCTCCCTTGGATTAGAATCCTTATCCTATGGTGAGTTTGTTACAACTAACCTTATCCTAGTTGGTTTGGCTTTCCTAATCCAATTTGGATTAGTTACAAAATAGCCAAATCTTTCTAGATTCTTTAAAAGTGACGCCTAGTCCTACTAAACCACACGAAATAATAAACATAGGATGATTAAAGTTTATAAATCACTTGTCATCTTACATTATTCTAAAATAATTAAAACACACCAAAACTATTAAAAACTATAATTAAATAAATTACATTCAAAAATCAAGATAATAAAATTTAGCTTGAATGTTCTTGATTTAGACGTGTATTTCCTTGGACTTGGACGTGTATTCTTGGGCCCATCTAAGATGTTTGAACATCCTGTTGAAATAAGAAACATACCATATGAATGGGCCTTTGTAATTCAACTTTGTATCTTCCTTCTTTAGCCCATCTTTTCTCCATGTAAAAGAATTGAATCGTCTTTGTTGGGCCTGTGTAGAATGGAGACTTTTCATGAAGGATCCCATCTTTAACTTGGTGTTTCAATTGGGCTTCCTTGATTGGGCTTGGGGAACTTAGCGTGGGCTGATTTACATCATTCCCCCCTTGTTGAAAGAAGTTTGTCCTCAAACTTGGAGGTTCAAGTTCAAAGAGTATAATTGGCCCAACTGTAAACTCCACGTGAATCAGGACCTTCACGTGAACTGTGTTTTCCTCAGTAGATGGTTTGGGCTGCCCTCCGTTATTCTCCATGAACCTTTGGTCCCCAAAGGTGAGACCAAGTTTAGACAGATCTCCAGCATTCTTCCTAGGTGACCAAGAATTTGGCTTTGAACTTGATGGACTGAAAGAGATCTTCTTACTGTACAAGCGGAGTTGGCTTCCATTCTCTTCCATGAATCTAGGGTCACCGAACTTCTCACAGTAATAAGTTAAAGAACAACCCTCTTGAGATGGAACTGATAGGACAGTTCCAATACTAACTCCAGAAGCATCACACTCAACCTCAGACTTCTTATCAAAGCTGTGTAGGGTTAGGACAGGTGTGGTGCAGAGTTTTCTTTTGCTGATGTCGAACACTTGCTGGATTGTTGGAGTCCATGAAGACTCCTTAGACTTTAGTAGCTCGTCCATAAGTGATAGAATAGTGCTGAAATTCTTCACAAACCTCCTAAAGAAAGAGGCCAAGCGAGGAAGCTTCGATCATCATGAGTTCTAGTTGGAGTAGACCACTCCTTGATAGCTTTAACTATTTCTCCATCAAACTTGAATACTTCAGGCGAAAAAGCATAGCCAAGAGAGACTATGTCGTTGATGAAGACGCCATACTTGGGTAGATTCTGATGTAGTTTCACGTGAGATAAGGTCCCCAAAACAGATGGGAGGTGAAAGATGTGACATTTCTCACTCTTGCTATTCATAAGTATATCACCTAAGTAGGTAACAATATACTTGCTAATAAGGGGCTTCAAAACCTGATTCATTAGTCTCATAATAATAAAGAGAGCATTAGTTAGACCACAAGGTGTGACTAACCATTCATAGAGTCCTCCTTTGGTTTTGACAGCAATGTCTCTTTCTTGAATTCGAATCTGATTGTACCCACTTTGTAGATTAATCTTTGGAAGAACGTTGGTACCATAAGACTCATCCACTAGATCTTCAATTCTAGGAAACTTGTACTTGATAGGACTCTTTCTGATGCACATAATTTGGCTTCCTTCTTCCTTTGGGATCAAAAGGGTAGGAACGTCACATGAATTGCAGTTTTCCCTGATTATGCCCTTTGTTTGAAGATCATCATCTTGCCCTTGCTCTTCTTGATTGCCACTAGGGTTCTCGTGATGTGTAGACTCGTTATGCCCAACAGATCTAAGAACATGATCAATTTCGTGATGAATGTCACGCTCGGGGGGCGATCCTGGTGGTATCTCTTCTTGGAACACATGAAAGGGTGGTTCCAACTGAGGGGTGACGAGTGGGTGACCCTTTTCGAGACTAGGGTTCTCGTTGGTGGATTTTTCATGGCTAGGTTCTGTGTTTGGGTTTAAGGTAGTGATCTCCTTATGCTCACTAAACTCAGGGCGTTCAATGGTCATAGAAGTGATGGGATTTGGATCACTCTCTTTGGGTGGGGACGGATTGGCTATTTTCAGTGGAGCTAGGGTAATTTTCTTGTTGTTGAGCCTGAAAGTGTAGGTATTGGCTCTTCCATCATGTATCACGCTCCTGTCAAATAACCACGGTCTTCCAAGCAGAATATGACAAGCATCCATAGGCAAAACGTCACACCATAAAGATTCTTGAAAAGATTTGCCAATGGAAAAGCTTACTAAACATCGTTGTGTAACTTGTAATCCTTCACCCTGATGAAGCCATTAAATGGTGTAGGGTTTGGGATGTGGACTGGTTTCTAGTTGAAGTTTGTCCACCATAGTTGTTGAAGCCACGTTGGTGCAGCTTCCTCCATCAACGATTAAAGAGCAGACTTTCCCTTTGATGGTGCAGCGAGACTGAAAGATAGCCTCTCGTTGTTGTTGCTCTTCAGGAACAATAGAATTGCTGAGTATCCTCCTCATGAAAAGTAATTCATGAGCCATGGCAGGGTTGGAACGTCTAGAGTGATGTTGGGTAAGGAGGGGTAATGTGTTTAGGCTGTTTGTGGAGTTTAGGGTTGCAGGTTGGTACTTAAGGTTTGAAGGTTATGTGTTTGGGCTTGTAGGTTTAAGCTTTGGACTTGCAGGTCAGGATTTTAGACTTGCAGGTTAAGCTTTAGACTTGCAGGTTAAGCTATTGGAATCAAATGTTACGTGTTTGGTTTACACTCAACCTAGAGCTCTGATACCACTTTTGATGTATTTCCGGATCAAGAAAGAATCTTAATCCAATAATACATGAAACATCACGTGTAACCAAACAGAGAAGTGGGATGGTTCACGAGATTTAGGGTGGAAAAGAGGGGAGTAATTCTCGTGAAAAAGGATTTGTGGAGGTTATTTTGCCGTGAGGGCTTTTGTGGTTTCAAGATTCAAGAGAGAGTGAATCTTGAACAGGAAAAAGGAGAAAAGATAATGGATTCTTAGATGGGAATATGGGAGGGGGTTGACGTGAATTTGGAGGGGGGGAGAGAGGAGGTTGGCGTATGGTGTGGGAGAGAGGAGAGAGGGATGAAGTTTGTTGGAGGAGAGAGAGAGATTGTTGGAAAGTTGTTATGGAGAGAGAAAAAGAGAGAAGGTGATTTTGTGAGAAGGAGGGAGAGGGACGTTTGAAGGGAAAAGGAAAAGGGGGTGACGTTTGAATGGAGAGGTAAAAGGTAGGTATTGGTTGTGACTTAACTGTATTGACAGAAAGCTCACAATGTAATTATCTTAACTGTATTGACAGAAAGGTAAGAACGGATAGAACTAGGTTTCTAACTTGAATCCACTTGATAGACAACCTAGGGCTAACTTGATCTAGACCGCAACCTAGGATCAAGCTCTTCCTAACCAATTGGGTGCCATGCCAAGATACAATAGAAGAAAAGGGGGTGAGAGTTTATCCAAACACTCGAGAGAAAGCTAAAAGCTTAACTATTTTCATAATTCAAAAGGGTGTTGTTTGGCTTGAGAGGCTACAATCCTATTTATACTAGGAGAGTCCTTAAGGGACTAGGACTCCTAGTTAGCGTGTAATGTAAGTAGGATTCCCCTATCTAGACGCCATCCTACTACTTCTCTCCCTTGGATTAGAATCCTTATCCTATGGTGAGTTTGTTACAACTAACCTTATCCTAGTTGGTTTGGCTTTCCTAATCCAATTTGGATTAGTTACAAAATAGCCAAATCTTTCTAGATTCTTTAAAAGTGACGCCTAATCCTACTAAACCACACGAAATAATAAACATAGGATGATCAAGTTTATAAATCACTTGTCATCTTACATTATTCTAAAATAATTAAAACACACCAAAACTATTAAAAACTATAATTAAATAAATTACATCCAAAAATCAAGATAATAAAATTTAGCTTGAATGTTCTTGATTTGGACGTGTATTTCCTTGGACTTGGACGTGTATTCTTGGGCCCATCTAAGATGTTTGAACATCCTCTTGAAATAAGAAATATAACATATGAATGGGCCTTTGTAATTCAACTTTGTATCTTCGTTCTTTAGCCCATCTTTTTTCCATGTAAAAGAATTGAATCTTCTTTGTTGGGCCTGTGTAGAATTAAGACTTTTCATGAAGGATCTCATCTTTAACTTGGTGTTTCAATTGGGCTTCCTTGATTGGGCTTGGGGAACTTAGCGTGGGCTGATTTACATCAACCATGTTGGGTCAACACGGTCCGTGTTGAACCCAATTCGGTCCGTGTTGGGCTGATTTCTCACAGAAATCAATTTCCAACTTTTCTAAACGTGATACAATATCACTTAGGTTACACACATTGTTCCAGGGCACTGACTTAAGTGACCCAATAGGACCAAATAATATAGTGGTAATTTAAACATATTCAATTACTAATTATAGAAGTCTCTAGCAAGACATATAATTACTATATTACTTTGGTTTAATCTCCGTGGATATCGAACATTGTCGGGACATTCCCAACATGTAATTGTTCAAAGGCACCCCGTTTTAAATTATGAATACAATCAAGCTTTTAGCTTACCCCTTGATTGTTTCGTGAGAACCTCGTAGATCTCTTCTATTGTATCTTGATTTGGCAAATCAAGTGGTGAGGAAGAGCTTGTTTCTGAAACCTAGAAGGTGTTTCTGTAACAAGGTGAAAGAACAAGTAGCCATACGGCGGTTTCATCTTGTGGTGTTTCTATATCAAGTTTGATCCCTTGAACTATCCCTTTTATCTTTCTATCTTTTTAGTTAGATAAACCCTAAGGCTGTTCAATACTCTCTCAAAGCTCTCAATCTCAAATCCCTTTCCTTCTCAAACGTCAATCTCTTTTCCTCAAAGAAGGCTCTCTCAAACATCTCTCTCTCTCAATCTCTCTCAAACGTCCCTCTCCCAAATTGCTCATCCATACTCTCTCTCTCTCTCTTGATGTATAATGGGATCAAAGATTGTATCTTGATCAATTATACATCAAGGGAGACGTGCAACCAATCTCAACATGGGACACTTCACGTGAATTAGGACAGAAGAGGGGATGGTTCATGTGAATAGCAGAGAGAAAGTGGATGGAAAACAGGCTATTTTGTCATGAGGACTTTTGTGGATTCAAGAAACAATAAAGATTGAATCTAGAATAGGGAAGAGGGGATCTTGATGGGGGTTTGTGGGAGAGGGTGGACGAATTATGGAGGGAGTATAGGGGATGGCATGAGGCCTTTTGTGGAGGTAGGGAGAATATAGATTGAGGGAGTTTGTTGGAGGAGAGAGAAAAGTTGTTGGAGGTTGTTATGGAGAGAGAGGGAATTTGTTAAAGATATTTGTGAGAAAGAGAGAGTGTGAACAATTGAGAGGGAGGATGGGGGTGACGTTGTAATGGTGAGAGAAACAAAGGGGATTATCTTCTATATTGATAGAAAGATAAGAGAGAAATTATCTTAACTGTATTGACAGAAAGATAAAATCAGATAGAACTAAGCTTCTAACTTAAATCCACAAGCTAGACAACCTAGGGCTAACTTGATCTAGAACGCAACCTAGGATCAAGCTCTTCCTAACCACTTGGGTGCCATGCCAAGATGCAATAGAAGAAAAGGGTGAGAGTTTATCCAAACACTCGAAAGAAAGCTAAAAGCTTAACTATTTTCATAATTCAAAAGGGTGTGATTTTGAGAGGCTACACACCTAACTATTTATATTAAGAGAGTCCTATATGGACTAATACTCTTTACTTGGCATGCAAGCCAAGCTATTGTAGTTCTAGACGCCTACTTAATACTACTCTCCCTTGGATTAGGACTCCTTATCCTAAGGGGAGTTTGTTACAGCAACCCTATCCTAATTGTAATTGGCTTCCTAATCCAATATGGATTAGTTACAAAATAAGCCAACCTAATCTAGGATAATAACTAATCTTGGCGCCTAAGCTAGTCTACCACACGTCTAAAACACTCACACACACACTTCTAGAATATTCTAGAACAACTTAGAATATTCTAAACTTATCTAGACTCCTATTGGACTTCCTATGACTTGATGCTCAAGTTTATAATATACTTGGCATCTTACATTATTTCTAAAATTTAAAAGATAATTATATCACTCTAAAATAATAAGGCTAAAAATAAAGTTACATCCTAAATATTTAAATCAAAATTGATCAAATTAAGCTCTTCTTGGACGTGGACTTTTGGGCCTTGGATTGGGCTTGTGGCGTGACTTTTGCATGTATTAGGATGTTTAGACATCCTCTTGCCATAAGGAGCACACCATATGAATGGGCCTTTGGGCTTCTATGCTCATCCTTTCCTCTATAGCCCGTTCCACCTCCTTGTAGATGAGTTAGGCTTCCTTAGTTGTTGGGCTTGGCGTGAAAGGGCTTGATGGATTTCCATCATTCTCTATGAATCTTGAGTCTCCAAAGGTAAGTCCATGGCTATGTGAGCCTCCATTTCCTTCCATGAACCTAGGGTCCCCAAAAGTGAGACCTAGGTTAGACAGATGTATTTCAGGCGTGGGTCAAAATACATCATTCCCCCCTTGTTGAAAAAAGTTTGTCCTCAAACTTGATGGGAGGAATGAGATCATCTTTTTGGTTGGGTGGGGTTGGTCTCCAATATCTTCCATGAATCTAGGATCCCCAAAAGTAGAATTGAGGCTAGGTGAATTTCCCTCAGTTAAGGGACGACACTCTCGAATTAGTACAGCTCTAATTCCAACTCCAGAAGCATCACACTCGACCTCAAACTTCTTATCAAAGCTTGGTAGGACCAGGGCTGGTGTGGTGTAGAGTTTCTCCTTGTTGATGTCGAACACTTGTCGTGCTGTTGGAGTCCATGAGAACTCCTTAGATTTTAGTAGTTCGGCCATGGGTGATAGAATAGCGCTGAAATTCTCCACCAACCTCTTATAGAAAGAAGTCAAGTCGTGGAAGATTTGATCATCAAGAATACTAGTTGGAGTAGACCACTCCTTGCTAGCTTTGACCTTTTCTTCATCAATCTTGATCACTTCAGTCGAAAGTACATAGCCAAGAGAGACTATGTTGTTGATGAAGAAGAAGCTCTTGGACGGATTACCATGTAGCTTCACGTGAGCCAAGATCTCCATAACAGATTGGAGGTGAAAGATGTGACATTTCTCACTTTTGCTATTCACAAATATATCTCCGAAGTAGATAACGATACACTTGCTAATAAGGGGCTTCAAAACCTGGATCATCAATCTCATAAAAATTGAGGGAGCATTAGTTAGACCAAGAAGTTTGACTAACCATTCATAGAGATCTCCTTTAGTTTTGATAGCAGTGACCCCTTCTTGAATCTGAATCTGATTGTACCCACTTTGTAGATTAATCTTTGGAAGGACGATGGTACCATATGACTCATTCACTAGATCTTCAATTCTAGGAAACCTGTACTTGATAGGACTCTTGTTGATGCACAGACTTTGGCTTCCGTCTTCCTTTGGGACCAAAAGGGCAGGAACGTCGCATGAATTGTAGTTTTCCCTAATTATACACTTTGTTTGAAGATCTTCATCTTTCCCTTGAACCTCTTGAGTGTCTCTAGGGTTCACGTGAGTTGTTGGTTCATGATGTACGACTGATCTAGGAATGGGATCAGTTTGGACTTCACGTTGGGGTAGTTTCTCGTCTAGGAACACATGAGGGTGTTGCTCTCTAGGAGGGGTGATGAGAGGAGGGTTGTCGTGACTAGGTTCTTCATGGGTGGGCTCTTTGTGGCTAGGGTTTGTGTTTGGGTCTGAACGAGTGATCTCCTTATGCTTACTAAACTCAAGGCGTTCAGTGGTCATAGAAGTAATGGGAGTTGGATCACTCTCTTTGGGTGGGGACGGTTGGAAGACTTTTAGTGGAGCTAGGGTTATCTTTTTCTTGTTGAGCCTAAAAGTGTAAGTATTGGCTCTTCCATCATGCGTCACGCTCCTGTCAAATAACTATGGTCTTCCAAGCAGAATATGACAAGCATCCATAGGCAAAACGTCACACCATATAGAATCTTGATAAGATTTGCCAATGGAAAAGCTTACCAAACATCGTTGAGTAACTTGTAAACCTTCACCCTGATTGAGCCATTGAATGGTGTAGGGTTTGGGATGTGGACTTGTTTCTATTCGAAGTTTGTCCACCATAGTTGTAGAAGCCACGTTGGTGCAGCTTCCTACATCAACGATCAAGGAACAAACCTTTCCTTTGATTGTGCAACGAGATTGAAAGATGGCTTCTCGTTGTTGTTGATCTTCTGGAACAATCGAACTACTGAGGACTCGCCTCATGATGAATAATTCGTGAGCCATGGAGGAGTTTTCAGAAGTTTGGGTATAGAGGGGAATGTGTTTGGGCTGTTTGAGGAGTTTAGGGTTGCAGGTTAAAGCTTTAGACTTGAAGGTCAAGCTTTTAGACTTGCAGGTTAATCTTTGAACTTGCAGGTTAAGCCATTGCACTAAAGATTTGAAGGTTATGTGTTTGGTTTAACCCTGGAGTTCAAGGTTGCACTCAATTATAACCTAGAGCTCTGATACCAAAATTATGATGTATAATGGGATCAAAGATTGTATCTTGATCAACTATACATCAAGGGAGACGTGCAACCAATCTCAACATGGGACACTTCACGTGAATTAGGACAGAAGAGGGGATGGTTCACGTGAATAGCAGAAAGAAAGTGGAGGGAAAACAGGCTATTTTGTCGTGAGGACTTTTCTGGATTCAAGAAACAATAAAGATTGAATCTAGAATAGGGAAGAGGGGATCTTGATGGGGATTTGTGGGAGAGAGTGGACGAATTATGGAGGGAGTATAAGGGATGGCGTGAGGCCTTTTGTGGAGGTAGGGAGAATATAGATTGAGGGAGTTTGTTGGAGGAGAGAGAAAAGTTGTTGGAGGTTGTTATGGAGAGAGAGGGAATTGGTTGAAGATATTCGTGAGACAGAGAGAGAGTGAACAATTGAGAGGGAGGATGGGGGTGACGTTGTAATGGTGAGAGAAACAAATGGGATTATCTTCTATATTGACAGAAAGATAAGAGAGAAATTATCTTAACTGTATTGACAGAAAGATAAAATCAGATAGAACTAAGCTTCTAACTTGAATCCACAAGTTAGACAACCTAGGGCTAACTTGATCTTGACTGCAACCTAGGATCAAGCTCTTCCTAACCACTTGGGTGCCATGCCAAGATACAATAGAAGAAAAGGGTGAGAGTTTATCCAAACACTCGAAAGAAAGCTAAAAGCTTAACTATTTTCATAATTCAAAAGGGTGTGATTTTGAGAGGCTACACACCTAACTATTTATACTAAGAGAGTCCTATATGGACTAGTACTCTTTACTTGGCATGCAAGCCAAGCTATTGTAGTTCTAGACGCCTACTTAATACTACTCTCCCTTGGATTAGGACTCCTTATCCTAAGGGGAGTTTGTTACAGCAACCCTATCCTAATTGTAATTGGCTTCCTAATCCAATATGGATTAGTTACAAAATAAGCCAACCTAATCTAGAATAATAACTAATCTTGGTGCCTAAGCTAGTCTACCACACGTCTAAAACACTCCAACACACACTTCTAGAATATTCTAGAACAACTTAGAATATTCTAGACTTATCTAGACTCCTATTGAACTTCCTAAGACTTGATGCTCAAGTTTATAATATACTTGGCATCTTACATTATTTCTAAAAACTAAAAGATAATTAAACCACTCTAAAATAATAAGGCTTAAAATAAAGTTACATCCAAAATATTTAAATCAAAATTGATCAAATAAAGCTCTTCTTGGACGTGAACTTTTGGGCCTTGGATTGGGCTTGTGGCGTGACTTTTGCATGTATTAGGATGTTTAGGCATCCTCTTGCCATAAGGAGCACACAATATGAATGGGCCTTTGGGCTTCTATGCTCATCCTTTCCTCTATAGCCCGTTCCACCTCCTTGTAGATGAGTTGGGCTTCCTTAGTTGTTGTGCTTGGCGTGAAAGGCCTTGATGGATTTCCATCATTCTCTATGAATCTTGAGTCTCCAAAGGTAAGTCCATGGCTATGTGAGCCTCCATTTCCTTCCATGAACCTAGGGTCCCCAAAAGTGAGACCTAGGTTAGACAGATATATTTCAGGCGTGGGTCGAAATACATCATCTCTCTCCCTCACAAAAGACCTCACGTCACTCTCTAAATCTCCCTGATACATTCGTCCATTACTCTCTCAAACTCACAAAACATCCAACCTTTCTTATACCCTAATCCATACCCTCTCCTACCCTAACCCTAGTTCATGTGAAGCATCTCATACTTAGATTGGCTGCAGGTCACTCCCTTCATGTGTAATTGATCAAACCTTAGTTTTGATCCCATTATACATCATCAATGAGGAAGAAGTGAGTGACGAAGAGGATGCCGCTCCCGTGTCACCCATTCATTAAGGTGCCTTTGTATTGAGGAGAGTTTTGCATGCCCATGAAACTCCTTTTGACAAGACCCAAAGGGGAATGTTGTTCCAAACACTGTGCTTCGTGGGTGGGAAAGTATGTAATCTTGTCATTGATGGAGGTAGTTACACTAATGTTGCGTCTTCTTATATGGTCGAGAAGCTTGGCTTGCCATTACTACCTCACCCTCGACCTTACTCACTCCATTGGTTCAATGATCAAACCGACAGCAAGGTAACTAAGCAAGTCTTAGTTAATTTTTCTTTTGGGACTAACTACAATGATTCCCTTGTTTGTGATGTTGTTCCTATGAGTGCTTGTCAAATTTTATTTGGTCGTCCATGGCAATATGACAAGCAAACGGTGCACAATAGGTTGGAAAATACTTATACTTTCACCCATAAAGGCAAGAAGATCAAACTACTTCCCATTTCTCCCAGATAGACCAAATCTACAAAAACCTGGATGGATAATGAGTTGAGGAACCCTCTCATGATGAGCGAAACACGGATTGAGTGTGCTCTTGGTGAGGACGAGCTACGTCTGGCTTTGTCTTTACCTTGTAGCAAGCCTAGTGAGATCGAGAGTTCCCAAGCACCACAAAATTTCCCTATCCTTTCCCTTGATCCCTTACATCCACAAAACAAGCCTCCTACCTCCCTCTTTCATTTGGATGATGGGTACATTGTGTGGTTCGAAGCTTTTTGGAAGTCTAGCATGATGATTCGTGGCGATTGGGAAGTTCAGAGCTTCAGTTTCAACTCCCAAGAGTTGAGGACAACTCTTTTTCAGGATGGGAAGTATGAATCGTGTCGGGTTCGGATCCGAACTTCCTTACCCGGGCTTGAAATTCCTACCCGACATTCTCCCGCTAAATCTGCTCGACCGCTCACTTTCAAGAACCATTACACCTTTTCTAAGGGTGGGGTGGTGAGTATTAAGCTAGCAAGGCTACGACGAGTCATCAAATGCCGAGAAACAAAGAGGCTCGGGTTTTGTTCAACCGGCCCCAGAGGCCTCGGGTCCATACCGGGCCGTCCCGAGACGAGGACCTTTATGTCATCGTGGTTCGAGTATGGGTCTGAGACAGGCAGCATAAGGAAGGGAAGGAACAACGCAAGTGGGCCTAAACGGCAGCTCTATAGCACCCGTTACCCTTGAGGTAGCGCCTGTTACCATCTGGGCATAGGGCGTAATACCTGCTACCCCATTGTAGCGCTCGCTACGGCGTATGGCAAAGCAAGGATTGGCCAAATGTCAATGTCAACCGCTGCCTGCGTTTGGAAAACGCTATCAACGTCCGCTCCAGAGAACGCCAGTATTCACGCCGGGGAGAACCGTTCTGGTTCTCCTTGCTCAAGGTCATTGTACTGCCCACGACAGACTCCTGCTCGTCGTTGCTACTGCTGCATTGTTGACCCGCCGTGCCCGCGACAATGTCGTCGCGCCCACTACCCTTTTGCTACGCTGCTGCAACTACGGCGCTAAGTGCGTGTAGCGTCCATGATCGAATGTGGGCCGCCCGCGTCGGCCACGTCTTCTGTATGAGTTTTGCTGTTAAAACGCTTTGTTTTGATTTTAAACCCCCCTTTTGTACAAATACCCCCTCCCAGCGTATTTTAAGATAGTTTTTCATATCTTAATGTGATGCTTAAGCATTGTTAGGGTTTTTCCCTTGTTTCTCTCAAACCTTGTTATCTTTATCCAATCAATTTGGTGGTGATTCAAGTCATTCCTTTAGTGATTCTGGTAGATTTTTCTAAAAAATCATGGTGGGGTGTAAGACCTAGGGTTGTGGTTCTCCTTGCTCAAGGTCATATCCACTCTTTTGGTGTTTAAGGTGATGGTTCTTGTTGATTGTTGATTCCATTCATCCACTCAAGCTAATCTCATCTCCCTCCATGTGACGGTAACACTACAATAGACAATACAATTTTTGAGGTATAATTAGTAGATTGTGATGACTAGTGGGGAAATTATATTCTAATAATACAAACTTTTGGTCATATAAGATTTAATAAAACAAACTTTTGATTTAGTGATTAATAATACGAACTTTGACCCCCTGTTGCCCTCAATAGTTGGCCACCGAGTTAAGTTGAACTTAACTCGGTGGCAGTCTGACGTGGCGGCGGAGATACGCGCCTGGTTGTTTTGACTTTGCAACGTCATCCACGGTGATTTAAAAAATAATAATAAAAACTTTTACCTATGTTGTTCTGAATAATACGAACTTTTACCTATGTTGCTCTGAATAATACGAACTTTTTTCTCTCTCTAAAAATCCTAGATCTCATTTTTTCTTCTTCATCTTCTTCAATCCTCACCCTTCCCATTCCCAGAAAACCAAAAAACCCAGAAAACCATTTTCTCTCTCTCTCTCTCTCTCTCTCTCTCTCTCTCTCTCTCTCTCTTCCTTCCTCTTCATCATCCCCAACTCTTTTTTCTCTCTCTAAAAATCCCACATTTCTCTTTTGCATCTTCATCTTCTTCAATTATCTTCCTCTTCATCTCTTCATCTTGAGACACAGTTTGATGCTAAAACTCGTCAACAATGGCGGAATGCCTTCCCAACTTCCCCAGCCACCCTTTTTTCCACTTCACTGTTATCCATCTTCTCAACTTCCATCACCCTTTTTTACCAAGATCTCTACAAGGAGAGCAGTGAAGTCAAAATGGAGAGAGCTTTTCTGGGTCTTCTCAACAATGGCGGAATGTAAGGAAGAGAGAGGGGGTTTTCTGGTTTTCTAGGGTTTTCTGGGAATGGGGAGGGGGAGGATTGCAAAAAATGAAGAAGTAAAAATGGGATCTGGGAATTTTAGAAAGAGAAAAAAGTCTGTATTATTCAGAGCAATATAGGTAAACGTTCGTATTATTCATAGCAACATAGGTAAAAGTTTGTCTTATTTTTTTAAATTAATGTGGATGACGTGGCAAAGTCAAAACAACCAGGTGCATGCCTCCGCCGCCACGTCAGACCGCCACTGAGTTAAGTTGAACTTAACTCGGTGTCGTACTATTGGGGGCAATAGGGGGCAAGTTCGTATTATTAATTACCAAATCAAAAGTTCATATTATTAAGTCTTATATGGCCAAAAGTTCTTATTATTAGAATCCAATTTCCCTAACTAGTACAATTAAAGTTATTATAGAGAGTTAAGAGTGTTTATTTTAACCTATTTTAATAAAAACTCAAAAAAAAAATCTTATTTTTGCATAAAAGATCCTTGTTAAAACCCTTTTTTGTAAATATAAAAAGTTACTACCCCTTTTAATAAGTTTCTATTAAAATAATGGGTCCTAATAATTAGAGGTGGGCACAATAAACCTAAACGGCAATTCGAACCGCAAAACCGGTAAATGCGGTTAACCGAATTAATTTTTGCATAAAAGCGATTTAGGTTAACCAAACCGGTATGAGCGGTTTCGGTTTAGGTTTAGGTTTTGGATTTTCATTAAACGGTTAACGGCGATTAACCGGTTTCAACTAAATTTAGAAAAAAAAACTCTTGTCAATGACTAGCTTTATGCTGCTGCTGTGCGCCGTGGTTTTGGATTTTTTATTTTTTTTTTGTAATTGTAATTTCAACTTTGAAGCGGGAAAAAGTGAAAAACCTAGGTCTTTATTATTTTGTAATTGTAATTTCAACTTTCAAGCAAGTAGCGTTGTACCATGTATGCGTATCGGAATGTGAATTTATTGGCAATATTGTTGCATTTACTTCCATAATTGTTTTTGTGAATTTCCAGGAAACCGGTTAAGCGTAAACTGTATATTGAATGAGGTTAGTCGTGTAAATTTCGGTTTGGTTTAGGTTTCTAGATTATAAAAGTTGTTAACCGCATCTAAGTGGCGGTTTCGGTTTGATTTAGGTTTCCATATTTCAAAAGCGGTTAACCGCAAAACGGTTAATCGCATATTGTTGTTTCGGTTTAGGTTTTCAAAATCTAAAAACCTCAAAAGCGGTTAACGGCAAATGTAGTTAACCTATTATGCCCACCCCTACTTATAATTATTAGCACATAAACAAAGGGACTTCAAAATTAATTTTCAAAATATTGGGTCCTAAAAGTCATTTTCCCAAGAAGAGAGGTACTTCTAAGTAATTTTTTGTCAGAAATCAATTTGAACCTCAACCAAATCCCCAACTTCACCTTCTTCTTCCTCCTCCTTCGATCATCACCATCATCCATCTCCACCGCTACAAAACTTTCAAACCACCATTACTACCACCACACTTCACCATTTCAGCCACCAAAAACCACCCAACCACCTTCACTTCCGCCACCATCCGCCCCAAAACACCCACCAATACCCACGAAAAACAGACCAAAACCATCCAAAATCAATTGAAACATTCATACCGCAACTCTAATTCATCAATTTAAAGAGTATATTTACCGAATTTAGGCGTTAAATCCACCGAAAAACACTCAGTTACCGCCCGGAAATCACCACAAAAAGGCCTCTTCTGTTTCGCAACTCGGACCCCCACAACTACCCTGCCGCGGTGGTCCTCGTCGTCGGCGGCGTGCCCTGGGGTCAACGACACCTCCTGCCTCCACCCTTTTTCCGGGCCACAGTCGCTGACTGTTCGTCGCTGCTCCTCCCCATTTTTCCTCTGTGCACCTGACGTGAAACAAGAGGGAGAGGAGTGAGAGTTTTAGGTTGGTTTTGGTCAATTAAAATCTTGACCCTAAACCTATTTATATACAACCACTTTTTTATCCAGCCCAATTCTAAACCATTTTTAGTGGATTCAAACAGCCCATATCAGAATTTTAGGGGTAAAGTCACTGCGCTTTTTATTTTTCAATTATTCTCTCCAAATTTTACTTTGTTAGAAATAATAACTAATTATTTTCCATTATTTCCCATGTATATATGTTAATTTCAAAAGTTGGAGTATTTTCTGAATTTCGTATTACTATATGGAATTCAAATCAACTGGTGTCAAGTATATTTCGATTACTGTAACCTTTAAGACTGTTTAAATGTAAAACCTAAGCTACTATGGTTAAAGTGAAATAATTATTATTTTTATTGTTTTTAAATATTGTTTTACGACTAATTGATGTGGACATGACCATTATTTATTTATTTATCGTTTAAATTTCATTGTCCATCGTTTTATTTTTCCATTGATTTATTTTCCATTTTTAAAATTTATCGTCCATGGTTCATTGTTCATTGTCATTGTTTGTTGATTCATTATCCATTGTTCATTGTTCATTGACGCTGGTATACCGATTCATGTGGGTTGATCGGTCTGCGTGCGCGCATTGTCAGGATTACAGTATTATGCAGAGTACTGTATTCTCATATCAAATCATTGTTCATTAATTGTGCATTATTTATGGTTCTTTGTTCATCGTCATATTTATTGTCTTAAATTTTATTTTCATCTTTAATGTTTAATTTTTTGAAAATATGGTAGGGTTCCACATGCAGATAATTAATTGGTAACTATTTGAAATATTCTCTTCTTCCTCATTTCAAAATGAATTTGAATATGACATGACCCAATAAAATTATTTATTTTAAATGTTTTACATTACAGTGTCGAATATATTGAGCTCCGACTCATTTTTCTCCATGTTTTCAAATGTTTTGTTTTTAGGTATCTGCGGACATTTTGGGTAGATTCGTGGCAAGGATAACTCAAATAGCATATCAGACCGCCACCTAGTTATTTAATGTTCAATATTAGTAGTTGGTTCACCTAGATAGTTGAACCGCATGTTTTAATATTTTCTTTGTAGTTAAACTGTTTATACATTTTCTTTAATTTTCTATATGAAATATATTTTATTTAAGTCATTTTCATAACAAAAGCCTTGCTTTTCCTCTCTTGGAAAAGCGGCGTAACCCTCTCGACTTTTTATACGCTTCCTCTAAATCAAGATTAAATGAATAAAATATTGCTAAGTAATACCCCAAGAGCCCGGGCTGTTATACTCTCTCTCTGCCGTCTCTCGCCGCCACCATCGCCGCCAAACCTTCGCCGGCCGCTGCCCGGAAACCCAACAACCACTACGCACCCCCCCCTGTCTTTGAAGGCCATCACCCGACCGCCACCATCGCTGCTCGGGTTGCCGCTGTGGGTGCTTCTGCTGCCCCCAAATTATCGTCGGACCGCCGATGCTCCCATCTCTGTTTGCCGCGACCGTCATGACGCCGTCCCCGACTGTTGCCGCCTGCTCAGTCGCTGGAATCCGCCCCGTCGATCGCCGCCTCAGCCCAGCATCAGCCCAAGTTGTTGATCCACCCTCTACGTAAACCCTACTTTAGTTAATATTCTTTGATTCTTTGGTTCTTTATTATCATGAGTCTTGTATTCGTATGTATAGAGCATGAATTCGTTTAGCTGAGTAGAAACCTTTAAGCTTTTGTTTTTAATAATCATGATGATTATAGTTTTAGGGTTATATGTGTTAATTAATATTATATGTAAATCATGTTAGGATTTTTGTTAGTTTTTATCTCATGAATGAATTAGAGTTAGTTACCTTGTTAAATTTGAATTATTTGGTTATAATTGAGTAATGATGTATGTGATAGTTTAAATAAGGTTGATTATAGTTTTGAAATATATTTTATGAATTTCGTTCATAATTGTGAATTGTAGTTTATTTTGTAACTCTTTAGTTAAAGTATTATTTTATATCTATTACTATGTTATAATTCTTAAAAAAAGTGTTTAAAATCTTTCTTACTGTTTTACAAGTTTTTTATAATGTATTATGTATATTAAGTAAACATTACGTATTTATGTTACTATTATATGACTATTATGTGTTTATATATTATTATGTCATTGTCGAGTTTTCTTTATGTAAAAAAAAATTAATTATTTTGGTAGTAACTAAAGGGTGGTTCTAAAACTCCTTGTTGGTTTCATAAACTTTATAACATGTTATGTGAGTAAAGTTTCAAATGTTAAGAAGTCCTTTTATTCTTTTTTTTATACGTGGTTATAATATTATTAAGTTATTATATATAAAGTTTTTTTACCTAAAAAGGTAAATTGTTGGTTATATAAGTAGTATCTTTTAAACCTTGGTTGGATTAGGGTAGAAACTTTAACCTTAGTCACTGTTATAATAACCTAGTATTATTTAGACGCTAATATTGTTTAATTAAGTTAATTAATTAAGTTAATTAATCAAAGTTGCGCATTTCAATTCACCTAACTGTGTGTTTTGCAGGACTTAAACAGTGCAACGACCCACCGTTGCCCCATTACAGTAATTTTGTTAGAGAACTCTCAAATAGTATTATCAACCCTTCCTAGTAAACCATAGTATTCATATCGTTTGTCTAAAAATTTCTCATTCGAATTCATTATTATTATTGGAGAATTACCCATAGAATTTCTATTAGCAAAATTCCTCGCATGGTTTAGTCTCATAGATTTTTATTTGGAAACCCAAGTTATTGGTATCGGGTTAAAAGGGCGAAATTAGTAATGTGATTGGGTCTGTTTTGTGTTTCTTTTATCCTTAACAACCTAATAATCTTGTGAAATTGGGCCACCCTTTTTAAGTAGGGGATATTATAACATACTCCCTCATTTTCAATTACAAACGTCAGATTTAATTCTCTCAAAACTCCCTCACTCTCGCCTGACTTTCCCTCCTCCCTATTCTGCCTATCTGTCATCTCTCTCTCTGACGTGGTCGGCGACGCCACCGGTAGGAGCTGACCGGTGGGGCCTCCTCCATCTTCGTCCTTGCCTCTTCTCCTCTTAATTCCTCTTCTTTTTAAAGGTAAACCCTAAACCCTAAGTTCTTAAATTAATTTTCTTCTGTTGATTGGTGAAAGATTATGAAATTTCTTGTTGTAATTAGTACCTTTGAAACATTATCAAGTGTAAATATGGTGTTTTTACGGTTTTTATTGATGAATAATGAGTAAAGATAGTTGAGGTTGATATGAACCAAGTAAGAAACTATGGAATTATGTTTAATTGTTGGAATTTGTTGATGCATGTCGTTTTCAATGGTAATATGAGGTTTATGGGTATATGTATGTTAGTTTGGTGAAAGTAAAGAGAGTCAAAGTGGACTCTTGAAGAGAGAAATGCTAGGATTTTAGTTAGGATTTTGCTAAATTGTGAAAATTGGTGAATGCATGTACTTAGAATGAGATTTGGCTAGTAAGGAAATGAATTTTATGGATGTTGATGTTGAATTTGTGAAGAGTTTCTTTAGGAGCTAGAGAAATAGTAAGATTTTACCTTGCACGTATAAAATAAGGTCTAGAATGAGGGTTTTTAAATGTGTTTAATTCTGGAAATTGATACTTATTCTTGAGAGGTATGTTTTGGAAGGAGATTAGTGTGGATTATTAAGTTATCATACATGCAAACAAGTTTGTGAATGTCTTCTTCGAATCTGATTGGATTCTTGAAATTCTAGAGAGTATAGAATATGAATTTAGCTTATTTAATGACGAATGGGTAGCCTAAGATTTTAGCTAAACCCCGATTTTTGAATCATGGGATTTCATTAAGTACATCAAAAGTTATGCCCAAAATCATGAGGCATCACACCTTAATACAAATTCTGGGAATAGTATGGAAATTCATGTTTTTCATCTGTTTAGAGACCTTTTTAGGTTGAGTGTTCAACATGAAAGATTTAGAGGATTCATTGAGATTTCCGGAAAGGTAAATGGCGTGGCCATACGATGTCGCGAGAGAAAGTTAGGGCCCATTCTTTTCAGCTATATAATTACATTTTGCCCAGAAAATAATCTTACCATGACATATTTTAGTCACTTTTTAGGACCTTTTCTAGGGCTCAATTGAGGTTGAGATCAACATAAAAGTTGTAATGTGCACTTCAAGCTTTCCATAGAGTACTCATGGGCATTCAACCGATATCTAGAACTTAAAATATAGCTTCCCGAAAAATCTTTTCCGGCTATATTATTTTGTCAAAATAGCTTTATTTTATCAATAAATTCCACCCTTTAGCAAGTGTTTTCAGCTTGAACTCTTAATTAGAAGTTGTAGGACTTAATTTGAGCTTTCCAAAAAGTCCTCTTGCAGGGTTTTTCAAGGCATATAGGAAGAGTTATGCCTTTCCGAATATCGTGAAAATTCGCAAAGTCTTCCAAAATTATTGAGTTTGGTTTTATTGATTTATTCAAGGAACTCTTTCCTTCTAAGAACCCTACTTAAGTCTTTTCTTTATTCTTATCTTAAGAATCCTCCAAGGGGTCGTTGCTTCCACCTGCTTAAGTCCGTTCAAGTGCAAGTGGTTCGTCAAACAATCCAATTCAAGGTACGCATATTGCGTGTACCCTTCTTAAACTCTCTTATTTGAGTTTAATAAGCAAGTGTAATGATATGGAGAATAAATAAGGTTTACTTGTTTTATCACGTAACTATGGCCCCGACCCATTGTTATTTGTGCCATTGAGCACCCCCACAGTAATTACCTGACCTAGTGTCAACCCATCCGGATCTCCCGATCGGTCCGGGTATGCGCATACGGAGGCTTAGACCGATGATCGCAAAGCAGGGGACCATTAAAGATAATAATATGGCAAGCATGTTTATTGTTGTTCATTGTTGTTTATTGTTTTATTGTTTTATTGTTTTATTGTTTGCAAAATGAATTGAAATGCGTGAACCAAACTGAATTACTAAGTGTTTGACTGTATAGGGGTATGCGTATTGAGTTTATCTCATTTGCAAAGCTTTTTATGTTTTGTTTTTAGGTGGTCCTTCGCAAAGAAAGTCTTCTAAGGAAAAATCTACTAAGTCACCCTCTGACGCATAAAAGGGGATCCTTCTCAGTGGGAGTTAGTTCTTTTGTACTCCGATGGTGGTGAAATAGTTATTTTGGAGATGTTGTAAATGATGATTATGTGGATGGTACCTTTGCTTATAAGTTTATGGTTGGTTTGTGTGCTAGGTCTTAGCAACCTCTTTTGAGTTGTAGTATTGTCGGTTTATGGTCTCTTTTGCTAAACAGGGAGTGTTGTAATGTATGTATGTTTTGGAAGTCGTCTTATTCCAAGTAGAAAAAAAAGTGTAAAGTCTTGTTTCTTTCTTTGGTTTGTGGTTGATTAGCCTTATTCACGATGGTGAATGGCAGTAATACTCTTGGGTTAATTTAAATCTGCTGCGCTAGTCATTGGGTTAGGTTATGTTTAATAACCTGGGGGTGTTACAGTTGTGGTATTAGAGCAAAACAAGGTTGGAGTTGTTTAGAAATAGAAGTGATAGTATGAATATAGGAATTATATACAAAATATAGGAGGATTGTTTTAAGTATGGAATATGTGTGTTCTTAAATGTTGAAGTGTATACTTGAATAATTATGGGGTTTGTTTGATAGGTCATAAAGTGAATAGGATATATGAGTTGGGAGTCAAAGGAAGGAAAAATTTATAATTAAGGGAATGAGTTGTGTTTTAGGCGCATATACTTATTCATGTTGATATTGAAGTCTTAATTGCAATTGGTGTCTTGAATTAATTCTTAAGTTCTTGGGTCCAAGAGGAATGGATTTTTATGAAATAGGAGATCATGAGTTTTATTAATTTTAGTTTATTTATGTGTGTTTCTCATTTTAATTTTTCATTTTTGTATTGGTAAATGGCGGATCCTGAAACGCCCAATCCTTATGCCACCCTTATGGCACCGGGGGAGTTAGTCTCCAACCACATCTCTCAATTACTGAAAGTTTTTGCCATTCTGAGACAAAATCCGCATTCAGAATACCACGATGAGGTGAAGAAGGCTCACTGTCTTCTAGCTACCCTCCTCTACAATCCACCTTGGGCACGATTTCGAAACAGGTATCACGACTTTATTTATAGCTTAAACCCGGGGTGCATGAGGAGAGGTTCCAGACTCTAGGAGCATGGACGGTTGATACATTGGAACTAATCCTTTAAGAGAACGCTGATTACATGGGTATTACCACATGGGAGATACCTTACTACTTTATAGATCTTTTGGGACCACAACCTCCGCAGGCAATAGCAGGGAACCCTCCCCCTCAACAAAATGCAGAGGAAAGTGAAGAAGTGAACCTGCATCCTTCTCCCGCTTAGTCTCACGAGTCTAACGGAGTGGAGGTAGGGCTTGACGTTTGTAGAGAGTGGTTTTGTATTAACCGGTTTTTATCGTTCTTCTCAGGGAACGAGAGGGCTTGGTTAAAGAGTCCAGGTCTAGGCTATGGTTGGGATCGCTAAGGCAAGGAAACGGGTTGAAAAGGAGATCACAAAGGAACAAAAGAAACTAAGGTCGGTCAACATAGAACAATGGGCTTCAGAGGGTTTTCGGGGTATAAACGGGAACAAGGAGACAGGTTTTGCAACAAGAGGGGAAAATCAAGTGGCAATTCCGTTAGAAAATACCCACCGGGCTTCCTCTCTCGAGGATAGTCCAGATTAACTACCTCAAAGTTCACCACGGACCGGAGGGTTAATGAAACGGAATTCCCTAGTTAACCTCCTTCCACTTTCGTGGGTGAGAATTGTTTAGTCCCAATTTTGGGCCTAAATATCGCCTTTTATCTTGGTCTTTTGACTCGTTTCCGGTTTATTTTCGTGCATTTTAGTATGTTTTTGGTTATTTTGTAGGTTTTGGCGTTTTCAATAAAACGAGGCAAAATGGGTTGTTTTTGAGGCTTTTTGGAGATTTCCCGAGCCGAGCCGAACCAAGAGTCGAGGCGGAACCGACCCAGAATTACCTTCCCCAAGTTTCAAGTAGAACAGAGGTGTAACACCCACTACAACCTTTGTAGCGGGCGTTACAGTCAAGGAAACAGGTCAGGGGAACGGATGGCAGGCGTAGCGCCCGCTACCCTGTAGGTAGCGCCCGCTACCCTTCAGGTAGCACCCGCGACCTGCTGCGCAAGACAGCCAAGTAGTGCAGCTGGGAGAAGATAGCGCCCGCGACCTGCGGGTCTAGAAGAAGACCGCACTTGCGGTGTCCAGGACAGCACTCGCTGTCTCTCGAACTCCCAAAATCGCCTCGAAACTTTTCGCGGGACCGCACCCGCGGTGTCCTAGACCGCACCTGCGGTCCCCCTGCTTCTACGCGTTTCTTCGGCCGGTTATGCGCTGCATTTTGGGCAACTGTTCTGTATTGTATATAAAGCCCTTTGCTGTGATTTCTTGAAGGGGAGGCTGGTAGTGGTTCTCTCTTAGGGAGAGTTAGTATAGGTTAGCTTTTAGGTAGTGATTAGGGTTCAATTAGTGAGTGATTAGTGAGATTTCCATTGAAATTGTTACTTTGATTTGGGTTTTGTATTGAAGATTGAAGTATTGGTGATTGAAGCTTCTCTTTTCTATTGTTTATCCTTGCTCTTTGGTATCTTTGATAGGTGAATTCTTTCCTTAAACCCTCTTATTACTACTTGTTGATTTAATTGCTTTCTTTTAATTGCTTCCTTGTTGCTTTGATGTTCTTGTTGCTGTTTTAATTGCTTTGGTTGAGTTTTGTTCATTCCATGCTAGAATCCATGTCTAGGATTGATTTTGTTGATGCTAGGTTGATAGTTGTGATGAGTAGTGGTTAGAACCCCAATGGGTTAGGCGGTGATTAAGGGTGTGAATGGGTAATTAGGAATGGGTTAGCAATTTTAGTGAGTAATTAGGTGAGAATGCAATTTCCCACATAAACTCGAGCATGTAGAGTGCATGCATGCGAGTCTTCTGCTTTGTTGGCTTTGGCTTTGGCTTCCCTCATTTATTTATTTTCTATCTAAAAAATACATAGAAAGGAAATAACAAAAATTACATTAAAACTATATAAAATCTAAGCTAAAATTCGGTGTCTGAATTAGCTTATTGACCGACTTCTTGTTCTTTATTTCTGCTTCATTTTTGTATAGGAATGCTATACATTCATGTGCCAAAATTCGGTGTGTACAGAGAGCCCCCACTTTGATTGAGTCCAAGGATAGCATAAAAATTAAAGTAGTCTTGATTTAATGGACACCGGTCGAGATATGACTTTGGAATGCAAAGCCTGAGGATATGACTTTGTGGAGTGCAAAGCTTGGGGTGATGCTTGGAAGCGGAGTCCTGCATCGCAGTTGTGGGCGGCATGGGCCTCTGTCGGGGGTGATCTCAAGCAAGAATGGTGCTTTTCTTGAAGTGATCTTGGGCGTCGGATGACGTCCCTACTTGAAGGTGTGGTCTGACATTTGGAAGCTTCGTCCTATGTCGCGGTTGATGATTCTGTCCTTCGGGTCGGACAATCGCCATCCGTGTCTGACTCAAGATGATCCTGTCATTCGTGTCTGGGAGGCGCCATTCGTGTGTGGCGGATGATGATGATGCTGCCATTCGTGTCTGACAGCTGTCCTTCGTGTCAGACAATCGCCATTCGTGTCTGGCGGATGAAGATGATGTTGTCATTCGTGTCTGACAGCTGTCCTTCGTGTCGGACAATCGCCATTCGAGTCTGGCGGATAAAGATGATGTTGTCATTCGTGTCTAACAGTTGTCCTTCGTGTTGGACGATCGCCATTCGTGTCTGGCATATGATGAGGATGTTGACTTGACCTGCTAGAGTTGGATCTAGAGGTTGCTCTAATCTTGCTCTTACTGATAGGAAACCACGTCGATTGGTTTGAATGAGATGGGTTTTGGGCTTAACCAGCCCCCAGTGTCGCGCTATGCAATGATGTGGCACTTTTCTGCTTTTTTTTTTCTCTTTTCTTATTTTTTTTAATGTGCAGGTATGCATGCAAACAATTTACTAGACCTTTACACAAACAATGCATTTTTTTTGACACAAATATTTATGCACTTATGCATTTATGTATGACTATTGACTTTATGCACGACAAACTGACTCAATGCATCGTAGAATGACTCGATGCATGGCAAAATGACTCGATGCATGACGAACAGACTCTATGAGACTCTGACACGACTTATGGATGCAATGCAAACCTATTATGCTTAGACAGGACACACACATGATGCTTTATGCTTATATAAATGTAACTCTATATGCAAATAACCCCCCGACTCTTTATTTAGACAATGTTTTTCTAGGACAATGCATTTCTAAGACAATGCTTCTCTAGGAAAATGACTTCCTAAGGGTTAAGGCCACTTGTGGGGGAATTTCAGAAAGATCCAAGATCAGTAACATTTCAGTCCATGGAAGAGGGAATGATGGTGGAGGCACTAGGCCTGAAGGATTTGCTTTCTCGAATGCTCATGCAGATGACCTTGATTGCCTACAAATCTATGATGATGTATGACAAGTCCCCGGTTTGACGTAGAACCTTGATGAGATTGTCCCTCTCTGGAGGACACATTAGGGCATTTGCGAGCCCTCGGTTTCGATGTGGATTGACGACATGAGGCACGGAGACCTTGAGATAGAAGGAGGCATTGCTACTTATGCTGCACTGACGGAAGTTTGGTATGCCCCTAGTTGTGAGTCTCGATCTCTCCTTTTGCCTAACTTGCCCAAAGGGTTTCAAGTTAGCCTCTCTTTTTCTCTTTTCTTTTCTTTTTTTCTCTTTTTTCTTTTTTTTTCTTTTTTCTTTCTTTTTTCTTTCGAGACCACTATTAGGACACTAATGAGAATGAAGATCCAGGACCTTGCAAGATAGGGAGTAGGTGTCGCTCTTAGAAGCTATCTCCGAAAAATGTCATGAATGATGTTACAAAGGTAGCGCGAGCCCCAGTTTAGAGTAGCTTACTTCTGAGTCTACTCATGATCATGTAGCCAGTCAGCCGCTGATTTGATGTGGACTGCTTTTGCTCTTGCTGAGAAGTGAGTCACATTCAGATGTGCTGAGAGTGAGCATTAACAATAAAACCTCATACTTGCACTAATGACCGAGCTGAAAAATCCTCAAAGGGTGGGATGATATGAAAAGGCTTGAAAAGGTTGGTTGGAAGATGTTTGATGAAAGGGATGGAAGATAAGGATTTATCAATGAATGGGATAAAGAGACACTCAAGGATGAATGTGCCTTAAAAAAGGAAGGAGAGATGGTCAAATGGGATAAACAACATCTTTTGGGAAAAGGATGGAACATGGGGATAAAGAGACACTTAAGAATGATGGTGTCTTTAAAGGGTGAAGAGATGGTCAAATGGGATAAATATCATCTCTTGGGAAAAGGTTTGAATATGGTTGATGGAATGATGTCCAAGTCTGACGAAACAAAAAAGTAAATGGAGGGTTGATGTTAGTGATAGAATCCAGGGTTTCCTCTCCTTTTACCTAGCCCGCCCAAGTGGGTTTTGGGACTAGCTTTTTATTCTCTTTTTTTTATTCTCTCAAGGACCAATTTATTCAATGATAAACGCTCTCTAAAGTGAAAAGGTATGGGCCAGGCCTCGAAGAGGTTCTCCTACGTATCCGAGGTGGAATCAGGCCAATCGTAGTTCTTTAAGCGCAACTTTGAAAGGTAGTGCCTCGAGGAAGATGGTTATGAAGGCTTATGGATGGTTGTGAAGGCGTATGAAGGTTATTGAGGATGAAATGAGGTGTATGGATGACGAGTAAAGGGTTAGGATCAATTGAATTATTCTGGTGTGCATGACTCTTATTTCTACCTTCTAATTCTTATTCTTCCCTCTTTTTTTTTTGCTTCTTTTTTTTTTTTTTGCTATCCCTCTCAACCTTTTTTTGTTTCTCCTTTTTTTTCACTTTTCCTTTGTTTTTTTTTTGAACTCCTTTCTTTCGAACCTCTTTTTTTCAACCTCCTTCACGGGTTGCCTCCTGGCTCCTGCTCTCCATTGGTCATAACAGACCTTTTGGATCGAGTTAATGAATGAAAGGGTTTTGAAAAGGTTGAGGTTTGATGGAAAAGGCTAGAAATGTAAATGATAGGTAGTAAGTGGTAGGTCGAGATTGGATGAAAAGACGAGGGTAATGTGGTTGGTGAAATGAAGTGAGGTGGAAGCCCCCGTCCTCGGCACATTTAGTTAAGCTGCGACATTTATAATGAGGATTGCTCAATTTAGAGAGGTTATTGGACTTGGTCTTTCCTGATAACACTCTCTCCTTTTGCTCAGCCTACTAGATGAGAGTACAGGCTGGCTTCTCTAATTGATTTTATTCTCTCCTTTTGCCCAGTTTGCCTTGACGAGGTTTTCAAACCGGCCACTCTATGGTTTTTCACTCTTTTATTTTTAATCACTCTTTTTTTTTTAGTTTCTCTCTTTGTTTCTTTTTTCTCTCTAACCCTGGATTCAAGAAACTAAAGGGATGGGAACGAGGTATATGACAAAGATGGAAGGATAAGAGAAGATAAATTTGTTAGACTTGGTTTGTGAGGATGGAAAATGGATAAGAGAACTTTTCAACTCAAGTAAAAAATACAAGCACGAAATTCGGTTCGAACAGAAATAGCAACAAGAGGAACTGAATTCAAGAAATGAATTATGATTACTCTAACAGACTCCGGAAACAAAATGCTTGACAACCAAGACTGTAGCTAACTCAAGAGCTCCATTGATGATACGCCCTCCCTGTCTCCGCATGGGGAATCCATGTTCTATCTGTGCTACTTTTGGTAAGGGCAGTTCCCTAACTGGATTATGTCCTCAATCTTGTTCTTTAAAGCCCAACAATTCTCCGTCTCTTGTCCCCGGGATCTATGGTAGTCGCAGAATTTTCCGTCATCCCAATACTTTCCCTTTATTGCTGGCTCGGGTTTTAGTGCGGGCAACTCAATCAAATTCATCTTCAACAACCTGCTTAATGCCTTAGAGTAGGTAAAGTTAAGAGGCGTAAAAGTCTTGTGTTTAGAAGGAGGTCTTGAGACAAGGCTTCAATCTTGAGCATTGGTTTCCTCAATATCATTGAAGATCCCCTGACTTAAACTAGCATTTTCCCAGCTTGGTAAGGTGACATTTCTTTCCTTCCGAGCCTTGACAGACCTAAAACATATAGGTGTCTGTGTACCACAAGTGTACGGTGTTAGTTCAGTGGTTTGTAAGACCACTGTTTTATCGTTCTTCCACAGGGAGCTAGGGGCCTTAGCTGCAACTAGTTGACTCTAGGTATGGTTTATGATCATGAAAGGTTGAAAGACCTTAGGGTGAAAACAACACAAACACGCTATGTTCAGACAAAGAGGTAAAACAATGGGTGTTGGGAGATTTTCGGGATGCAAACGGGAATGAGGAAATGGGTTTCGCAACAAGAGAGTAACGAGAAAGGGAAATCAAATGGTAATCCCGTTGGAAAACGCCCACCCGACTTCCTCTTTCAAGGATAGTCCGGATTAACTTCCCCGAAGTCCATAGACAGACCCGGGAAAGTTAGTAGAACGGAATTTCCTAGTTAGTTTCTATTCGCTTTCGCGAACTAGAATACTAACTATCCTAATTCCTACCTTCCAACAAGCATTGGATGTATTCGGGATGCTTTCGCACCTAAATACATCCCACTTGAGGGAAGGATAGGATTAGGAAATTGATTTCCTAACTAGTTACTCACTAATATTGCTAACCCAAACCTAATCACCCATTCACACCCTTAATATCTCCCTAACCCATTAAGGTTCTAGCCACTAAACAACCTAACTATCATGATAATAACATCAAAAACTTCATTCATGTATAAAAGAGTAAACAAGGTGACAATAAACATTCAATAATACCAACAATGTCAATAATAACAAAACAGAGATTAGTAAATAAGCAATAAATGAGAGAGAGAAAGGTTAAGAAATGCTCATTGATTGTGATGACAAGGGAGAAAACTTCAGAATAATAAAGCTCCAATGCTCCAAATTTGAGAATAATCTTCAAACTTCCAATAATAATCAAGAGAATCCAACACAAGAACTAATAATCTCAGCAAAGATCTTCCTTAATCCCTCTAATCTAAGACTTAGAATGTGATAAAGAGTGATAAACATATCATAAAAGATAGCTAAAGCTGCTATCTAATCTCCCCCTCCCCCTGCTAAAATGACCTAAATACATTAAATAGTAATCAAGGTAGTTACTCAAAACTCATCATTTTATACAAAGCGGCCGTAAAATCGGTGTGGCCGTACTGGCCCGCCTAAGGCAAGAAATTTCTTCTCTTCGCTTCGCACCGCCGTGAGCACGGTCCCCATGCACCGTGGTCACGGTCTAGGTGATTAGGGCTGACAACTTTTCGCTCCTTCGCACCGCCGTGGCTACGGTCTTGGGAGACCGTGGCCACGGTCTAGTTCGGTCAGCTTCTTCTTTAGGCATGGCGAAGATCCTACCGTGACCACGGCCAAAGTGACCGTGACCACGGTCTAGTTCGGGTGCAAGGCCTCTTCACTTTGGTCTTGGCTCCATCATACCGTGGCTACGGTCTTTGTGACCGTGACCACGGTCTCTCTCGGCCACAGTTCCTTCCAGGGTACTCTTCAGCCGTTGCCTCCGCTTCTGCTGCCTTTCGACATGGCCGGCCCTTCTAATCCTTTGCCTTTGACACGACCAGGGCTCGGGGAATCTTAGGAAATCTCGGGGTTCCCAAGATTGGTGCAAAATTGACCCATTTAGATTCGTTTTGAGTGAAACCCTTCGGAAACTACAAAAGTAACTAAAACGCATCAAAAGTTATTAAAACAAACTACGAAACAAGTCAAAAGCCTAAGGATTTAGGCGGTATTTAGACACGAAATCGGGTCTAAACACCCCCCCACACTTAAACCTTTGCTCGACCCGAGCAAAACAAAACAAAACAAAACTAACTAACACAAACTCCTCTGTCGTGGGAGAGAAACGAGTGCATTTAGAGTATGCACCAAGCCCTTTGAACCCCCGGCAGCCCGGGTGGACGAGATGGACTCGTGAGGGTTTGTAGCGGCTGTACCCACAAAAGCCAAAGAAAAAGGAGAGAGGGAAAGTGAAAACAAAACCGAAGAAGACAAAAAAGAACGAAAAACAAGGGCTTTGATTCACAAGATCTCGCAATCCAAACTAAGAAAACGCGAATAAACCTCCCAAAGTAACCGTTAGGAGCATCTCAAAAACACCAAACTCAGAAAAAGGTCGATCTTGAAGATTTTTGACTCCCTACACCTTGTAACAAGCGAAACTCCACAGCAAAAGCACAACAAGGGTTTAACGGGAACCAAAAGACTTTAAAAACTCGCGTCCGAATTTGAAAACAACGAAACAACCGAGAGGAGCGTTGCCCTCCCTCGCACTTGGTCGCCCTTGGGTTGGTGAGGGCCGTAGGTGATGCAAGGGGAGGCCCCGCTCTCTTTTTAGAAGCAAAACTTTTCTTTTCTTTTCTTTCTTATTTTTTTTTCCTTTTTTTTCTTTCTTTTTGGTTTTTAAAAGTCGGTATTAGCCTTACTTTCGGGAATTGGACGGCCCATATAAGGGGTATACCCTCCCAACACGGTCTTTTCCATACGCCTCTCCGTCGCAAAGTGATATAGGAGGAGGGTTAAGGGGTATCCAGTGTCGTACCATGAATACCAGGCCCGTGTAGGTTGGCTAAGTGTATGGTGGTTAATGTCTTCAGCGACACGCTCCACTTATTCAGGTTATTATGTCATATGAAAGCTTTCTTCTTTCTTTCTTTTCTTTTCTTTTTTGCACTTTTTGCTTTTGCTAAACGAGAAACAAAAACAAACTCAGACACAAGCCCTTAGAATCTCCGGGTTCCCAACAAAACGAGAAAGGAACGGAAGTCTCAGAAGACACTTAGTGAAGGGAGTCTATTAAGGGTAAGTCTCGACTAGAACCCGAGTTAGGGTCGAAAATGCTCGAACCGATTATTTTTAGAAAGAAGTTTAAGAACGGCTTCTCAACTTCGATAACGAGATCCAGGAAACAAAGCAAAACAAAAAACAAAGCGAAAAGAAAAACGAAAAGGTTTTCACTCCCTTTTTTCTCCATTTTCACACAAAAATTTTAAATTTTAAGCAAAAACTAGCAAAAAAAGAATAAAACGACTAGGTGATCTACCCTTGAAACAGAATATCTCCCCCCCCCCCCCCCACACTTAAAACTCCACAATGTCCTCATCGTGGGAAGGTGTCACATGAAAAAGGGTAGAGAACCTACAAGACACAAACAAACGAAAACAACTAGCAGGTAGAAAATGGTGGCGACCCGAGCCCACACGGCTCCAACAGCAAACGAAATCCCAACACAGACACTCATAGGGGTTCGCCACCCAAGAGAAAACCAGGCATGCGACGGATCATGATAAGGATTCACATAAAAAAAAAAAGAGTAAGGTGGAAAGATATTACCTCAACCTCTTCATAAGCGTTGAAAATAGCGATCCGAAATCATCGTTCAAGAGAGTCAGATTAACGTTAGAGTAAGAGACGACATTTCAATTATAGAATTCGCATGCGAGGCCAAAAGCAAAAGAAAGGAAAAACTAACTTAAGAGATTATGAAAAGAAATTGAAAAGATGAAAAACGGAAAATATGAACAATAAATACATTGCCAGTGACTTACCTTATCCCCGAATCTCACTCATTGAGGCGGGAAATAAGGGTGAAACTTGAAATATACTAACCGAAACAACTAATTCGTTGCATTCATCCCAAATAACAGTCGGTTACATCCATCCATGACCCAAAATACAAACGAGAGATGCTTAAACAACAGTCCAACCCACCAAAAACAACAACCAAACAATCCTAAGACAATCATCCAACAACCCGACAAACATGAATGATAAACAAGGTAAGGAAAAACCCGAGCAACCTAGCCGAACAATCCCCAAAATATGTGAGCTCATGCCAAAAGAAATCGAGAGACCAACAATCCAAAACCACCAGACATCGCAACTCCAAAACCCCGAAGAAGCACTCCCCCACACTTATACTTCACAAAATAAAGTAAATAGACAATGATAAAGGTCGGGTGGGGGTGGGGTGCTTACAAACGGTCCTCAAGCGGACCCTCTTGGCGGAGGACGGGGTTGTGGTGGAAAGAAGGATGGGTAATAGGGATTCACATAGTCAGGAGGTGCTGGGAAACAGCCCTCAATAGCGTAATGATGGAAACTCCAATCATGCATGAAGCGGTTTTGTTGGCGGAGGTACTCTTCGTGGTGCTGCAGGTGTCGTTGGATGTTCACAAGCTGCTTTTGTTGATCCTCGAGTAACTTCACCTGGGAACGGAGAAGTTTGCTCTGCTCACGAATCTCAATACTCAAGCCTTTGATTTCATAAGTGATTTGGTTCAGATCGCCATGCTGTGCCGAGCTCTCTGGCATCTTCTCATGGGTATTCTCCTCAAACTCTTACAATAAACTGGAAATGGGGATAGGTGCACCGCCAATTATCCTCGGCCAACAATAAAATTGTCCGCACGACCAATTTTCATTATTTGCAATATCGAGCCATTCTTCGGCATGAGTGGGGTCGAGAGGAATGCAGATTTTCCTATCGCCATAACCATGATGGTAGACGGTGCGTGAATGACGCTTAGAAATTATCTCCATTTCAATCAACAACCCCTTGTCAATGGGGATAGGGACATAGCGCGGCTTCCATAATCCCAGGTAATCACCAAATGGAATAACCGGACAGTAGAACTTCGCCTGACCTTCTTCGGAGTCAACAGGTGCTCTTCTCCAACAAGTTAACCGCTTCCACGCTTCTTGTTCATCGAACTCCTCACACTCCCAGAAGTATACCCCATCCTCTGGTAATTCCAAAGCTTGGCAAAATTCTTGAACAAAACATTCTAGCTCCCTATCACCCACTCTATAGTTGAAAATGGCCTCAGGGTACCCATCACTAAAAACTTGAAGTGGACTCATGAATTCAAGTACGGGCTGGTCTATGATTGGTTCCTTCATATTGAGAAGTGCTTTCCAGCCAAGTACCTGAGCGAGAGTGTCGAAACTGGACCGACAGTAAAGAGTGTTGATTGTCTCATCACAGAGAATCTCTGGAGCGTAGATGTGTCGCTCCTGGAGTTCATCATAGCGAGTTTTGTGCGGTTCACCACGAAAAGTAACCTTGGTACGGGGACAACTTTTGATGAACGTAGCTGGTTGAGCCCTTCTCAATTCGAGAGAAGATGGCAGCTGTGGTGGTGATGGAGGGAGCTTCCTAGGTGGACCCCTTTTTGGTCTCATCATTCTAATGTTCAAAATTCAAGAACCCTAGATCTAGGCAGAAAAATACGCACACAACAACCAAAATCAACTAGTAAATCGAACTTGGATGCAACAACAAGCAAGGAATACCTGAATCGAAGTGATGGGGAACTCCACTTGCTAATTTCGACCCCCACAAGCAACAAGAGAACTGAAATTTGCTTGAGGATGGTCCGAAAATGGCGAACACAGTAGCTAGGGCACGGTTGTAGGAGAAAGTTGGGAGAAATGGAGGAATTGGTGGTGGTGTTGTCGAATTTTGGAAGAGAGCTAGAGGTTTAGGGTTTGGTGAGGGTTTTCGAAGGTGAGAGTGAGGAAGAAAGTGAAAGAGAAATGAGGGGGAAATAATATTGAACCCACGACATATCGCACGTTTTCGACAGACCGTGGCCACGGTCCATTTGACCGTGGGCACGGTGTGATTCGGGTGAGGGAAAAAGAAGGGAAAAAGTAGGGCGGAGACCGTAGCTGCGGTAAACCTCACCATGGTCACGGTGATGTTCGGGACTAAAATTTCCAAGAATTATGCTGCGATGAGACCGTGGCTGCGGTGACTTCCACCGTGGTCACGGTGATGTTCGGCTTGGCTAAACTGGGAGCAACTTTGAGTATGCTGACCGTGGCTGCCGTGACTCCCACCGTGGGCACGGTCCCTTTCGGTTCATCTCCAGCATCTATAAGGCTCAAAACTTGGAGAAAAAATGTTAAGTCCTAAAATCTACCCTCTTGTCATCCACTCCCTTTTCTTTCTCGCTCAATTATCATTCAAGGACACTCTCCAATCGCTCAAAAAAACTTTCAAACCCCGACTCTCATAAAACCACTCTCGTTTTTTTTTCATTTTTTTACTCAAAAAACTTTTCTAATAAAATAAAACAAAGGAAAAAGAAAGGCACAAAAATTAGGGAAATAAAAATGAAAGAACTAAAAATTTAAAGAAAACACTAAATTAGGGGGAAGTAGTTCGTACCTCTCCCGGGTGCTTGTTTTGTAGGTCCTAGCTCGACCTTTTTCGATGCTTTTTCAATTTCCAAAATCCGCGAGGTATGTCACAATTATCCCGACATATTCCTCGCCCATGAAGTATGGATTGAGTTTCGATGAGTTTGCTTTGAAACACATTCCTTGGGCATCTTTCAACTCAACTACTCCGGCGGAAAGAATTCTCACTATTTCGAATGGTCCGGACCACCGTGATCTCAATTTCCCAAAGAACAACTTTAGCCTTGAATTGAAAATGAGAACCCTATCGCCTACCACAAACTCACGTCGGTTCAACCTCTTGTCATGCCATGCTTTCGTTCTCTCCTTGTAGATCTTGTTGTTCTCATATGCATGACGCCTCAACTCCTCAAGCTCTTCTAATTGAAATAACCGACTACCTCCGGTCGCCTTGAAATCGAAGTTTAACTTCTTGATTGCCCACATGGTTTTGTGCTCAAGTTCGACGGGGAAATGACTCGCCTTCCCGTAGACAAGACGGTAAGGAGTAGTGCCGATCGGTGTTTTGAAAGCGGTGCGGTATGCCCACAAAACCTCATCCAATTTTTCTGCCCAATCTTTCCTTGAAGAGTTAACCGTCTTCTCTAAGATCTCCTTGATGGCACGGTTGGAGATTTCCACTTGACCTTGTGTTTGTGGATGGTAAGGAAGTCCCTTCTTATGCTTGATGTCGTACTTCTCCAAGAGAGACTCGAATCTCTTTTCGATGAAATGGGAACCTTTGTCATTAATGATGACCCGTGGGATGCCAAATCTTGGGAATAGGGTCTTTTTCAAGAATTTCGAAACGGATTTCCCGTCGCATCTTACACATGGTATGGCCTCGACCCACTTTGTGACATAGTCTACCGCCACTAGGATGTATTGGAAACCCCTTGACGACGGGAAAGGACCCATGAAGTCCAATCCCCACACATCGAAAGCTTCCACCTCAAGAATATAGTTCAATGGTGCTTTATTCTTCCGGGAGATGTTACCGGACCTTTGACACCTGTCACATTGCTTGACATGCAAATGAACATCACGAAAAAGAGTCGGCCACCAATAGGCGGTTTGCAAAACCCTTGTTGCCGTCTTTTGGGGGCCACCGTGACCTCCCACCGGAAATTCATGACAATGGGTCAAAATAGATTGCACTTCACTCTCGGGAATACATCGCCGGTACATCCCGTCATTTCCAAGACGGAAAAGGAAAGGATCATCCCAAAAGTAATGCTTCATGTCGTGGAGGAATTTCTTCTTTTGATGATGGTTCAAGTGTTGAGGGATCACTTCGCTCGCCAAAGAATTCACAATATCCGCATACCAAGGATGCGAGTTGATAGCCAAGAGTCGCTCGTCCGGGAAAGCGTCTACAATCGGTTGGGTGTGTTCCAAGCCAACAAGAATTCTCGAAAGGTGATCGGCTACGACATTCTTCGTGCCCGCCTTATCACGGATTTCCAAATCAAATTCTTGCATAAGCAAGACCCACCGTATAAGTCTCGGTTTTGTCTCCTTCTTTCCCATCAAGTATTTGATAGCGGCATGATCCGTGTAGACTACCACCTTAGAGAACATGAGGTATTGCCGGAATTTGTTGAGCGCAAAAACGATCGCTAAAAGCTCCTTTTCCGTGGTAGTGTAGTTCCTTTGGGCGCTATCAAGCGCATGGCTTGCGTAATAGATGACCCTTGGCTTCTTGTCTACTATTTGGGTCAAACACGCTCCTATGGCGAAGTCGCTCACGTCGGCCATAATCTCAAAGGGTAGCGTCTAATCCGGAGGTTGAACTACCGGAGCGGAAATCAAAGCCTGCTTCAACCTATAAAACGACTCAAGACACTCATCAGTGAAAATGAAAGGGGCATCTTTGCACAAGAGGTCAGTTAGAGGTCGAGCAATTTTTGAAAAATCCTTGATAAACCGGCGATAAAAGCCGGCATGGCCAAGGAAACTACGCACCCCCTTAACGGAAACTGGGGGTGGTAGGCGCTCTATAACCTCAACTTTGGCCTTATCTACTTCGATGCCCTTAGAAGAGATTAAGTGACCCAGAACGATACCTTGTTCCACCATGAAGTGGCATTTCTCCCAATTCAGAACTAGATCCACTTCCTCACAACGAGTTAACACTTTCTCTAAATTTAGCAAACAGTCATCGAAAGAATTACCGTACACAGAAAAATCATCCATAAAGACTTCCATGCATTTTTCAATGAAATCACTAAAAATAGCCATCATACAACGTTAAAAAGTCCCAGGGGCATTACATAAACCAAATGGCATGCGACGATAAGCAAATGTCCCATATGGGCAAGTGAAGGTGGTTTTTTCTTGATGTGAGGGGTGGATTGGAATTTGAAAGAAACCCGAGTACCCATCCAAAAAGCAAAAATGCGAATGACCCGCTAACCGTTCTAACATCTGGTCAATAAAGGGAAGGGGGAAATGGTCCTTCTTTGTTACTTTGTTTAATTGGCGGTAATCGATACACATCCGCCAACCGGTGATGGTCCGGGTACTAACTAGTTCTTTCTTGTCATTTTCAATTACGGTCAATCCACTCTTCTTGGGCACACATTGAACCGGGCTTACCCATTCGCTATTTGCGATGGGGAAGATGATCCCAGCAGCTAGCAATTTTACTACTTCCTTTTTAACCACTTCTTGCATGTTGGGATTTAAACGACGTTGGGGTTGCCTAGTAGGCTTGGCATTTTCTAGCAAATCAATCGAATGCATGCATATGGAAGGGGATAAACCTTTCAAGTCTTCTATCCTATAACCCAATGCACCCCTATGTTTCCTAAGCAAATCAAGCAACTTGGACAATTCAAAATCATTCAAATTCGCATTCACAATGACATGATAAGATTTCTCGTCATCCAAGAAAGCATATTGGAGGGAAGGGGGCAAAGCTTTAAGCTCTAAAGGAGTAGAAGATTGAATTTGAGAAGAAGACATACCTTTGAAGATTGCATCTTGAATCTCCATACACTCCATATAAGGCTCATCGATAATAATCTCCTTATGCATGGGTGAAGAGTCAAGAAGGTTGGTGAAGAAAGTAATATCGGTGCCGTCGGTCTCAAATTGGAAAGACTCCAATAAGCAAGCTCCCAAGGGATCATCGCAAATAAATTCAAGAAGATGGGAGTCCTCAATATACTCATCAACAAGGAACTCCATCATATCAATGGCATAGCATGAATCCCCATACGAAGGACCCTTCAATGACCCCTCAAGTTGAAAAACTATGCTTTCATTCCCGACATTCAACGACATGCTTCCATTCTTCACATCGATAATGGCTCCTGCAGTAGCAAGGAATGGCCTTCCCAAAATAATAGGGATGTTGTTATCTTTCTCTATCTCTAAGATTACAAAATCACAAGGAATCAAAAACCGCCCCACTTGGACCGGGATGTCTTCCAATATTCCCAACGGTCTTCGCACGGAACGGTCGGCCAATTGAAGGGTAATTGTTGTAGGAGCAAGATCGCCAAGATTTAACTTCTTGCAAATCGAATAAGGCATGACGCTTACACTTGCTCCTAGATCACAAAGGGCACGACCAATCCACACATCACCAATGGTGCATGGAAAAGAAAAACTTCCGGGGTCGGCTAATTTCTCCGGTGATTTGTTATCGATAATTGCACTACAATCCACCGTCAAATGGATCGTAGATTTCTCTTGAATTCTTCTCTTGCTCGTGAGAAGCTCCTTCAAATGCTTCTTGAAGGACGGAACTTCAGAAATGGCATCAAGAAATGGAATATTCACTTGAAGCTTCTTGAGCATCTCAATGAATTTTGAAAACTTTGCATTGGATTTTGGCTTTGCTACCCGATCGGGAAAAGGGACCGGTGGTAGCTTTGGCTTCTCAATAGTCTGGATTGGTTCTTCTTCCACCATTTTTCCTTTCCCTTTCCTTAACTTCTCTATCTCCTCTTGTTCTTTACTAGACTCTCCCAATTCATCCTCATGTGCTCTCTCAACTTCCTCACCCAATACTAACTCACTTTCCCGCTTCTCCAACAAATCTTCCTCATCCGAGATATCCACCACGTCACCTTCCTTGTCACACAAGACCTCCTCTCCCACCATTCTAGGTCCATCAATCTCCTTGCCACTCCTCAAAGTAATTGCATTAAGTTGCCCCTTTGGGTTAGGTTGGGATTGGCTAGGCAAAGATTGGATAGGTGGAGATTGTTGTGCCAATTGGGCCAATAGTAACTCGAGGTTCTTAATGCGAGTTTGGTCTTTTTCTCGGTCTAAGGCCATCTTTTCTTGAGATAAGGCTATCTTCTCTTGAGTTAGGGCCAACTTTTGGAGGGTTTGGTCAAGGGTTTCTTGTTGTGATGGTTTGGGTGCTTGGGAAGATTGACCTTGGTGAGGATTTTGGTGGTGGTTTTAGTGGTATTGGCGGCGATTTTGATTTGGGAAACTAGGGGTGGGTTTTGGTTTAGGGGAGCTTGTTGGATGTAGGCGTAATTCCCACGGGGACGAATGGGGGTTTGATTGGTATAGGAGAGGTTATTGTTGGGGTAGATGGCTTGGACTTGCTCGGTTTGATACTCTTCACATTGCTTCGAAGAATGTGGCCCTCCACAAAAATCACATACCAAGGCTCGGGCATCCGGAATAAGCATAGGTACTTCTTGGGCCGCCTTTACTTGCCTCGTGGTTTCCTCCAAAGCTGCCTTTTGTTGCATCTCAAGAACGGCATTCATGAGAAATTTAATGGTAGGGTTGCTTTCTAGAGGAGGACCATCTCTTGGACCACGGCCGCCTCTCCAATGAGGAGAGTTTTGGGATAGCTCGTGAAGAAATACGTTTGCTTCCTCTGCCGTCTTCTTGAGGAACATGCCCCCCGAGGCATGATCGATGGATTCTCGCAAAGAGCTACTCAATCCGGAATAGAAGTGATGCAATAATAACCAATCCTCAAGATTATGATGTGGACACCTCCGTTGGAGACCTTTGAATCTCCCCCATGCTTCGAATAACGACTCATCGGTCTCTTGCTTGAAGCTCATAATGGCTTGCCTCAACCGATACGTCTCGTCATTGGGGAAAAACCTTTGAAGAAAGTCGTGGCTAAGGGCATCCCATGTTGAATAAGTTCCGGGCGGACACGTGTTGAGCCATAATAATGCATTCCCCTTCAAGGTAAGAGGGAAAAGCTTCAGCTTCATGTATTCGCCGGAAACTCCATTCATTTGTATGAAGCCGATGCGTTGCTCGAATCTGTTGATGTGGTCAATAGGATTTTCTTGCTCTCCTCCATGGTACGGGGTGTTCTCAAATATTTCCAATAAATATGGCTTGAACTCGAACGATGCATTCGGTGGTAATTCTGGTAATGTGATGGGATCGCATCCCGTACCCGACGATGGTAGGGAATATGATGCTAAGGTACGGGGTGGAATTTGCTCGTCAGCCATTGGAATTTCGATCGTCCCTCGCTCCCTTTGTTGTCTAGCTCGTCTCGAACCGGCGTTAGCTTGTCGAATAATACTCCCCGGATTCGGGTTCGGTGGAGTTACAGGAGTTTGGCCTCGTCGAGAGCGAGTCCGCATGCACAAAAGGAACAAACAGGAGAATCAAATTTCCAGTAACTAAGGATAACAAAATCTCTAGCAGTCAAATGATCTTAAACAACCTAAAGACAAAGAGCTAAGCTAGGTGCGCTTGCTCCCCGGCAATGGCGTCATTTTGTTAGTTCAGTGGTTTGTAAGACCACGGTTTTATCGTTCTTCCACAGGGAGCTAGGGGCCTTAGCTGCAACTAGTTGACTCTAGGTATGGTTTATGATCATGAAAGGTTGAAAGACATTAGGGTGAAAACAACACAAACAAGCTATGTTCAGTCAAAGATGTAAAACAATGGGTGTTGGGAGATTTTCGGGATGCAAACGGGAATGAGGAAATGGGTTTCGCAACAAGAGAGTAACGAGAAAGGGAAATCAAATGGTAATCCCGTTGGAAAACGCCCACCCGACTTCCTCTTTCAAGGATAGTCCGGATTAACTTCCCCGAAGTCCATAGACAGACCCGGGAAAGTTAGTAGAACGGAATTTCCTAGTTAGTTTCTATTCGCTTTCGCGAACTAGAATACTAACTATCCTAATTCCTACCTTCCAACAAGCATTGGATGTATTCGGGATGCTTTCACACCTAAATACATCCCACTTGAGGGAAGGATAGGATTAGGAAATTGATTTCCTAACTAGTTACTCACTAATATTGCTGACCCAAACCTAATCACCCATTCACACCCTTAATATTTCCCTAACCCATTAAGGTTCTAGCCACTAAACATCCTAACTATCATGATAATAACATCAAAAACTTCATTCATGCTTAAAAGAGTAAACAAGGTGACAATAAACATTCAATAATACCAACAATGTCAATAATAACAAAACAGAGATTAGTAAATAAGCAATAAATTAGAGAGAGAAAGGTTAAGAAATGCTCATTGATTGTGATGACAAGGGAGAAAACTTCAGAATAATAAAGCTCCAATGCTCCAAAGTTGAGAATAATCTTCAAACTTCCAATAATAATCAAGAGAATCCAACACAAGAACTAATAATCTCAGCAAAGATCTTCCTTAATCCCTCTAATATAAGACTTAGAATGTGATAAAGAGTGCTAAACATATCATAAAAGATAGCTAAAGCTGCTGTCTAATCTCCCCCTCCCCCCCCCCCCTTGCTAAAATGACCTAAATACATTAAATAGTAATCAAGGTTGTTAATCAAAACTCATCATTTTACACAACAGACAAAACTGGCCCGCAGGGGACTGTGGCCACGGTCAGGGTGACCGTGGCCACGGTCCTACGTAAGGCAGGCGATTTCTTCTCTTCGCTTCACACCGCCGTGGGCACGTCCCCATGCACCGTGGTCACGGTCTAGGCGATTAGGGATGACAACTTTTCGCTCCTTCGCACCGCCGTGGCTACGGTCTTGGGAGACCGTGGCCACGGTCTAGTTCGGTCAGCTTCTTCTTTAGGCATGGCGAAGATCCTACCGTGACCACGGTCTAGTTCGGGTGCAAGGTCTCTTCACTTTGGTCTTGGCTCCATCATACCGTGGCTACGGTCTCTGTGACCGTGACCACGGTCTCTCTCGGCCACAGTTCCTTCCAGGGTACTCTTCAGCTGTTGCCTCCGCTTCCGCTGCCTTTCGACATGGCCGACCCTTCTAATCCTCTGCCTTTAACACGACCAGGGCTCGGGGAATCTTAGGAAATTTCGGGGTTCCCAAGATTGGTGCAAAATTGGCCCATTTAGATTCGTTTTGAGTGAAACCCTTCAGAAACTACAAAAGTAACTAAAACGCATCAAAAGTTATTAAAACAAACTACGAAACAAGTCAAAAGCCTAAGGATTTAGGCGGTATTTAGACACGAAATCAGGTCTAAACATACGGGTCTAAACATACGGGTCTATGTAGTAATAAAAATATCGTTCTCTCTCAGGGACTTGTGTTCAATTACGCACTAAACTAGTTCACTATAAAGGATGCTAGGTCGATCAAAAGGTTGTTATAATGGTTTAAATAATTAACTATGAAAGCAGGAAACTAAAGGATTTAACCAAGTAATTAAAAGCGTTCAGGGGAGTCACTCTAGTAACTTAATCAATTAAGCGGTGATTCTAGGTCTAGGTAATATTGGTAGTGTCTCTAAGACCTTTCACAACAATCTTTCGATTCGAAGTGAGTTACAGTGATTAGACTAAACATTATTTCTAACTATTAATCGAATCAAAGATAAAGAACTGATTATAAATTGACCCTAGGCAAGAATCATTATGTCTAACTATTTTCTAAACCTATTCAATATACGCCTTCCAATTCAAGACTCAAACTGTCGTTCTGTTGTCGAGAATCTAATACCAAGTAAAGGCTCAAACTGTCGTTCTATTGCCAAATTACCATGACATACAATACTCGCAGATTAAACGAATAAAAGGATAACCTAAAACTAAAATCACACACTATAAATTATTCAATAAACATCGAGTGTATCCCCTAAACGAAGAATCTAAGTACTCATAATAATAAAAACAAGGAAGACAATAATAAAATCTTAATAACGAAGCATAAAGTGAATAGAAATTAAACCGAACGTTCGAGTCGTCGAATTCGATCTTTTCGTGTCACTCGATTCGATCTCCTTCTCCTCCTCTTTCGTTCCTAATCTACTAGAACGGCTCCCCGAAGGGAGGAAAAATACAAAGAAAACCTATACTAAACGTCTGACGGAATAACCGATAGATGATTAAAAAAATTGCCTTCAAACGGCGGATATAAATCCCTTTTATAGGGCTGGGCTAGGGCACAAAACGCTGGCTGCGTTTTGAAAACGCTGGTTGCGTTTCGTCCAAAAATAAAACTCCTCCGTGTCTTGGCGCTGGCTGCGCCCTCAAAACGCCAGCTGCGTTTTGACTTTGTTCGGCCGTTGAAGTTTCTGGACAAGGCGCTGGCTGCATTTTCAAAACGCTGGCTGCGCCTTGTCTTTCCGTCTCAGCTGGGTTTGGGCCGTGGCAAATTGGGTCGTTTCTCCTTTCCTCTTCTTCTTCTTTGCAACTTCTTTTTTGTTTCCTTTGATTTTTCCCAATTTTCCTTCAACTTTCCATGATTTTTGATATAATTTCCTTAATTCCTGCAAAACACACCAATCTCGCGAACAAGTGCATAAATCACAGAAATTGACATAAAAATACGGGATTTCGGATATAAAAAGCATGGAACTGACATGATTTGAGCCTTAAAAACTCTATATAAAAACGACTTATCAAATCCCCCCAATGCTTAGCTCTTGCTTATCCCCAAGCAAGTTAGAATTGAAAACAGGAGGATTAGGGCTCAATCAGGAAAAGCAGAACCTAAGAAGAAAAAGAAGCTGAAAGAGTTTTCGATAGGAGTACAAAAACAAAATCTTAACACCCCCTCAGGCTAACCATTCCAACATATAAATTCAACAAGAAAACACAAAGATCAGTCTGGAAAAGATCAAAACTCAGTTCAAAAGAGAAAGGAAGACATTTTCGAAACCAAAGAAGAGAGAACAAGTACTTCAGAAGCATAAATCCACCAACAGTCTCAAGAATAATGCGAATATGCGCGGTTGGTTATGGACGTAAGTCAGTCAAAAAGAGCAAACCTCACATAGGAAAGAATAAAAACACTCAATCACTCAAAATTTAATATGTATGTGGGTTTTTCTCATACTCAGACCAATAGAAACAAACTACCATAAGTTTGGTAAGAACCTTGCTCACCACTACTAGTATGCAATGCACAAGTGACAATCAAAATGACTTTTCCGGGTTGTAATGGGGCTTAGGTTAGGGGTAAGGAGCTGTAAAATTTGGGAATGAGGAGTTAAGAGCCATGCTTGGATTGATTTCCAATGAGTATGTTAGAACCCCTCAAGGACGTTGATAGACTCAGGCTCAAGGACCTTGGCACTGGATCAGTTTTGAATGAAAGTCAAAATTCGAATAAGGACGTTCACCCAAGGCTTCATAAGGACGTTCACCCAAAGCATCATAAGGTCGTTCACCCCAGACGAGAAGCTTCGTCGTGAAAGATAAAAAGAGCAAAGAAACAGGGAAGCTATTTCTGGAAACTTAGTCATCTGATTCTCTTTGTCCATTCTCTAACCAGACTAATTCGATTGTTCTATGTGCATTGCAGGAAACAATCGATCAAGAGTTTGGAAAGAAAAACAAGATCTTTGAATCCGGAAATCTCACACAAAATGAAGCAAATCTGGAAGCACGAAGAAAGGAAGGAATCTGATCTCAAATCAAATCTCCAACGTCTCCATTCTATTCAAGTAAACAAGCCTATAAATTGAAGACATGAGATTCGAATTAAAGAAACGATTCCACAGAAGTAGTCGGGTGTTCAAAACAGAGAATTGGGTTCTATGTTTTGGTTGTGTTCTTCGAGTTGAAAGAAGAACGATAGTGTGAGAAATTTGTGTTTGAGTGAATTCAATTCTTAACGGACTTAGAATTGATTTGTCTTTGTGTAATCGATTCCCAGACGGACTTGGGATTGATTCGTGTTTACACCAAAGATTGATTTTGGTGGGTGTTTCATTTCTCCAGAACATATTCGAAGTGCTTTGTCGCACCTCTTCTCTCTTGTAAACCCTAAGGACGTTTACCTTGGGCTGTTCAAAATAGCATTCTGTTTTGTCATAATAAAGGAAGTTATTCAGTTCACATTCATTGTCCTTTATTATAGTTCTGTTCTTGTGTTATCTTATTTGAATCTTAATCTGAATAGATTAAGAGCCTAATGTCCTTTACTAGTGAATCTATTTTGCAGAAAGTTTAATAACCCTATTCACCCCCCCCCCCCCCTCTAGGGTTCTTTCAAGTGGTATCAGAGCTTGGTCCACTGAAGATTCAGAGACTAACCGCTCTGTGGTAAAGATCATGGCTGGGATCGAAGATGGTGATATAGGGCAAGGACGTTGCTTAAACAGTCCTCCTTTATTTAGAGGATCAAACTTTGCACACTGGAAGAAGCGTATGAGGACATTCATCATGGATCAAGACTATGACCTTTGGGACAGAATTGAGAATGGAGACTTTGTCCCCATGATCACTGATAGAGAAATCACGAAACCCAAAGATAGATCCAAGTATTATGCCAGAGAAGCAGAAAAGGCGGATAAAAATGTTAAAGCATTACATATCCTTTCATGGACTTGATTCTAATGAGTTTGAATTTATCTCTGGTTGTGATACAGCTAAACAGGTGTGGGATACCTTAGTGACCACATATGAAGGAACGAGCCAAGTTCAAAGAATAAGGCGTGACAATTATGTCAAGAACTATGAATCCTTCAAAATGAAGAATGGAGAATCCGTCAAGGACATGTACAAACGATTCATTGTCATAGTCAATAATCTCAAGTCCTTGGGGAAAACCTACTCCAATGAAGAAAAAGTTCACAAGGTCCTCAGATGTCTTACAAGAAAGAAATGGGAATCAAAAGTCACTACAATAGAGGAAGTTCACAATGTGGAAACTCTCCAATTAGATGACCTCATTGGAAAGCTTCTTGCTCACGAAATGCGTCTCCAGGAAGAGGAAAATGAAAAGGAAGACATAGCCCATAAGGACATCTATGGTCCTAAAGACAATGATAAGAACCAGATCTTGGCATTGATGGCCAAGGATCTCAAGAAATCATGCAAGAAAAGTCATACCTCTAGAGGACCTTCATCCAAACGATTCAACCAAAGAGGTAATGACTCATCAAATAATAGAACTAACTCACTCTCTTGTTTTTTTTGTGGTGACCTAGATCACTTGATCAAGGACCTTCCCTACCACAGAAAGAACAAAGAAAAGAGAAATCACATGGCCTTGATGGCCACTTGGAGTGATGAAGAGGAAACTACTAGTGATTGCATCATGAGAAAAGACACCAACGACACAGAGGAAGTTGGTGCAGTAAATGATGACTATCCAGACAGTGACAAGGATGAATCAAGCGAGGTAACATTTGAAGATCTCCTCACTTATCCTAAAAAGTACTTGGGAAAATGCCTTTTAAAGTTTGCAGGACGGGAGACCAAGCATTTAAATAAGATTAGGTCACTAAAAGAAACCAACAAAGACATGAAAGAGTCCAATGAGAAATTGGAGAAATTATGTGAAGGGCTTACCTCCAGGGTCGACATTCTCAAAGTTGAAATACTAGACCTCAAGGCCAACCTTGATGATTGTCATAAGTCTCTGGCTGAGGCAACCAAGCAACAAGAAAACCTTGGAAAATGGCATAAAAGTTCATCCCCTGTTAAGGAGCGAAACTGTCATCAAGGACATTCTGTCTCGCAAGGACAAGCTATCAGAACCAGATACCAAGGACGACACAAGGACCTTAATGAGGAGTACCAAGGCCACATATTTCACTCATGGCACCAAGAATGACACAACTATCTTGGGACAAGATATCAAGGTCATTCATCTCTTCCCAAAAGCAAATATGGTAAATCTCATTACTTCAACCATTATCGTTCTAAAATTGTACAAGTTTGGGTTCCAAAAGGAACAAGACCTCCTAACATGGTTGTTACTAGTAGCCAAGAACCTAAATTTAATGTCAATTATGGCTTGAGGAAGGGTGTCTAATGTTTTTGCAGGTATATTCAGCATCCAGGAGAGTGGATGCTTAAGGGAGCTTGGAGCACTCAAGGACATTACTTACATCAACAATAAGAACCCCTCAAGGACCTTGTCAGACCTAAGATCAAGGACCTTGACAAATGGTTCTACTCAAATATAAGTGTTGTTTTTATGGCACATATTAAGGGGGAGCACCCTCTCTTAGGACTAACAAGTTCATTGAGTCTTGCAGATTATTGGAGATGGTTACAATATTAAGGGGGAGCTCTCTAGACATTTTGATAAAAGTCAAAAAGGGGGAGAAATGTTGTAAATGAATTTTGCCTTTCATCAAAAAGGGGGAGATTGTTAGAACCCCTCAAGGACGTTGATAGACTCAGGCTCAAGGACCTTGGCACTAGATCAGTTTTGAATGAAAGTCAAAATTCGAATAAATGCACAAGGAAAGAACAAGGAAAGAAATCTCAAGAAGGCAGAAGGACCTTCACCCAAGGCTTCATAAGGACGTTCACCCAAAGCATCATAAGGTCGTTCACCCCAGACGAGAAGCTTCGTCGTGAAAGATAAAAAGAGCAAAGAAACAGGGAAGCTATTTTTGGAAACTGAGTCATCTGATTCTCTTTGTCCATTCTCTAACCAGACTAATTCGATTGTTCTATGTGCATTGCAGGAAACAATCGAGCAAGAGTTTGGAAAGAAAAACAAGATCTTTGAATCCGGAAATCTCACACAAAATGAAGCAAATCTGGAAGCACGAAGAAAGGAAGGAATCTGATCTCAAATCAAATCTCCAACGTCTCCAACGTCTCCATTCTATTCAAGTAAACAAGCCTATAAATTGAAGACATGAGATTCGAATTAAAGAAACGATTCCACGGAAGTAGTCGGGTGTTCAAAACAGAGAATTGGGTTCTATGTTTTGGTTGTGTTCTTCGAGTTGAAAGAAGAACGATTGTGTGAGAAATTTGTGTTTGAGTGAATTCAATTCTTAACGGACTTAGAATTGATTTGTGTTTGTGTAATCGATTCCCAGACGGACTTGGGATTGATTCGTGTTTACACCAAAGATTGATTTTGGTGGGTGTTTCATTTCTCCAGAACATATTCGAAGTGCCTGCTGTCGTGCACCTCTTCTCTCTTGTAAACCCTAAGGACGTTTACCTTGGGCTGTTCAAAATAGCATTCTGTTTTGTCATAATAAAGGAAGTTATTCAGTTCACATTCATCGTCCTTTATTATAGTTCTGTTCTTGTGTTATCTTATTTGAATCTTAATCTGAATAGATTAAGAGCCTAATGTCCTTTACCTGTGAATCTATTTTGCAGAAAGTTTAATAACCCTATTCACCCCCCCCCCCCTCTAGGGTTCTTTCAGAGTATAACACTCTAAACTCTCCTTCTTGCTTAGTGTATGCAAGGAATTTCACCTTTCTCCCTCAACAATATCAAAATCTCCACTGAATACAACCAAGTCAAAGTTTTCGAAACTTTAAATTGAATCTCCCTAATCACCCTTTTTCTTTTGGAACTCTTTTTCTTTTTTTTACTTCTCTTTTTTTTCTTTTTAGTGGGAGATTGGGGAGAAGAAAACTATGGAATTATAACTTCAACCTCGATATAATATATGAACAACATAACCAAACACCAATTATTCAAAAGGTGGGACTTTCAGATTCTCCCAACTCGAAACAATAAGCACAATTTCTCCCAAACTTCATATTTTTGTTCACAAACACACCGAACCAACTGTTCCTTCCAAAAAAATGACAAACTCTCATTCAACCTAGCAAGGCAAAGGGATACTGAATATCAAAGGCCAAGGCTTGTATTGTCAGGGTTCAATCATGAAAGAAGGGTAAATAAAGGCTAGGCGGGGCAAAAAGAACGGTAAATATAATGTAAGGAAGGCTATTTAGCTATGTAGCTTAACAAAATAAAATGAATGCCTTAATCACTTTGTCACAATGTGCAATGCGAATATAAAGTCTCAAGCAAGATGCAAAGCAAGTTCTAGAGATGCAACTAATGGGTGAGTCGCTCAGGAAATCATGGAATTGATAAAAGTGATCAATTCGAAATTTTAGGCAATGTAGACTCACGGGATGGGGCTCAATCAACTAAACTTTCCCAAAGATTTGTGGCACGCACATTTATAATTTCTAAGATAGTCAAAGCAGTAATATACAACTTTCATAACTTGACTCAAAATCATAATATTTGAAGGAAAAGGTTTCAAAAGCTTTTGAGATCTCATCCAGACTTTTCTAAGCGAAGCAAGCTAAACTGAAAGTAAGAAAGGTTTACAAATCATCACCGAACGTGTTTCCGGTTTTAATCCTAGTCCTATCCTATATATTTTGTTTTTTGGTTTTTGTCTTTTCTAATTTTTTTGGTCTTTTTCTAATTTTTCTGAATTTTTTGGATTTTTGAATAAGTGGATGCAAAAGAAAGAAAAAGAAACAAACTAAGAAATAAATAAATAAAAGAGAAATCTATATGCTTCTAACTAATGCAATCTAGGTAGATGCAATTTAAAAGAAAAACTTAGAAGAAAACTAGAAAGAATAACTGAGAATAACTAAGGAGAACACACTAAAAACTCAAACAAACAAGCTAAAAACTAGAGAACACACTAAACTATGAACAAGCAAATAAAAGAAACACACAAAAATAAGAAAATCACACTAAAAACTGAAAAAATAAGCATGAAACAAGAAAAAAAGGACAAAAATAAAAGAAAAATAAACGAGAAACAGAGAAACAAGAAGAAATATTCACAAAGGTGAAATATTCAACCCCCCCCCCCCCCACATGCTTAAACGTTGCATTGTCCTCAATGCAGAAGACAAACGGTGGAAAGAGTCATTGCGCACGTCCCAACAACGACAAAACATCATCAAGCATACCACAATTCCTCAAGAAATTCTCACTCAAATATTTAGTAGGTATCAAAGCTCTTTTAGAAAGAGAATCATACCTCGCTTTAACATCCCCTACGAAATTGAAAGGGTTGGAGCTCCTAGAATCCCAGGATGTGGTAGCTTTTTGTTTTCCCTTCTCCGTAGCTGTAGCTTTTCTTTTTCAGTTTCCCCCGGCTCCATCATTGCCATGATCTCTAGCCGTGAAACTTGGGTTCTTCGTTCTTACCATCTAAACATCAATTGAATGTGAGTGTTTAAGCATAGTAATCGCACGTACTTAGATACCCCCATGCTTGCTTGATACTTAGAGGGTACCAACGCAAGTTCAAGGAAGCACTAAAGCAAAGTACAGTAGTCAAACTCGTTCAACAACCACATATAACTCAAAATTAGACCCAAATTTCAACTCTTTAAGCTCATTACAAACTATGTCATAGATTTCAAGCACTAAAGCAACAAGATTGTGATTTTCAATCAAGGTTACTCACTCTAGACAAGCAACTAGTATAAAAAACAAACTCAAGTATCGCGACATCCTCGAGCAAGAACTGTGGGTTACCCAATAAATTCAACAAGTAGCTTGAGAAATTATGCATAATGACACCACAAAACACTAGTGATTGACTATGAGAAGTGAGGTGAAAATTACAACAAAGTAAAGATTAGTTTAAGGTGAAATCTTAACAAGAACTACCACCAATGACAATGTGTTGAAAAACCTGAAATTTTCACAGAATAAGATTTATGACAGATCAAAAACAGTCCATAATCCTCCCTTATTTATACATTATCAACCAAGATTCAAAGTCCTCATCTCAAACACTCATTCTACTACTCAAAGATAGTACAATCCAATTCCACACTCTTAAACAGAGGTTCAATATATTCAAGCATCCAACTCATCAAAATTCATGTCATTCACTTCCAAATAAAACAACATTACTTTCCATTTGAATAACAATCAACAAGGATACGAAATTTTCCAAATCAAACAACCAAAAATTATTAACTAGTATCAAAAATTGCTCAAGTAGTGCAGTAAACCTAAGCATGAACCATGGTGAATTTAAACTAAATTTCCAAGCATAACTCATGAAATTTGCATAAACACACCAAGAATTACTAGCTAATAACAATAGAGGTGAGAGATAAGTTAGAATCATACCTTGTAGTTGAATGCAAGAAGAAGATGAAATTGCAAGTGAAACAGAAAACTAAATTCGAGATCTAGGGTTTGGTATGGAACGAGTTCTGTGGGGTGTTAGGTGAGAGGGAGGTGCGCGCAAGAGCAAGGAGAGGGAGAGTTTGAGAGGGAGGGGGGAGATGGTAGTGTTTTTGGGTCGAGGATTTGGGGAAGAAAGAGGAAAAAGGTTTTCAATTGAAAAATAAAAGGGTAGGGTCGACTAAAATTAGAAAGGCGGGCAAAAATTTTTGACAAAACCCAAAAGCGTTGCCAGCGTTTTTAAAGCGCTGGCAGCGTTTTGCAATTGACGTGTACCTGAACTTTCTGGGAGAGGCGCTGCCAGCGTTTTTAAAGCGCTGGCAGCGTTTTTCCACCTGATGATCAATATTCGATTTTCGGCCTATTTTTGCTTTGTCTTCTCCCTTTTCTTTGTTTCCTTCTCACTTTCCATTCAATTTGACAAACCAAAAATCCCTACAAACATCTACCAACTCAAAATTATTAGGATAGAGAAAATAATTTTAATAATAACCGAAAATTTTACAAAAATTTTAAGGAATCTAATTATCAAAGAGAAAATCGGAACTGAAAACGAAATTTAGCAAAATCGAACGGGAATTAAAAACTCTAGAGAATTAAAATAAGCTCAGTTAGTAAGTTAGGATCGTGGTCTCCGTTTCGGATGACGTCAAAGCCCTTAGTAGCTTGTCAAACTCCTCTTCATGCGGTTTGCAAGCTAGTAAATAAGAGAGCAACTGAAATCTCATAACATAAATCATTAGTAACGCTCAGTAATAAATCAAATTTGCTAGAAAAATCAAAAGATTCAAACTATATGGTCCACAAGAATTTTCTAGGAAGGTCCTCTAGGTGTATCCAATAAGGATCAAGGGAAGGGTAATTACCTAAGGACAATTCATCAATAATATTGTTAGTTTCATTAGTCAAAACACAAAAATTAACCTCATCAAAGATATTAATTTGAACATCAAAGGTTTTTTCATCAGGCATAGGTTCCTCAAAGGTTTCTGGTAATACAGAAGGCAATGAAACAGAAATAGAAGCATGAAATAAATCACTAGAATCATGGAGTACAATATTATCAGGATCCTTATTTGAAAATTCACTAATAACCTTCTCGCTTGGTTCCTCATTAATAATATAAACAGAATCATGATGAAAATCATCCTTATACCTAGTATCTAACCCAGATGGTTCACTCACCTCAAACCCGTCGACTGAGAAAAAGGTAAGGAAGTATCATGAAAATCAAGAACATCATCAGTAGTGTTTTTAGGTAAACTAGGGTAAAAAGAATCATCTAGACTGACCTCTAAAGGTGAGGGGGACTTGCTATAATCACATAGGAAGAATTTGAATTATGGTCAATATCATGGAACAAGTCACACCCTTGCATTAAATATCCATGTCAAGCAACACCAAGGCTGGTAGAATCGTCATGTCCAGGAGAACCATATAAAGCACAAGTAACTGAATTATGAGGTTGGATATAGGAATTAGACAGAAATGCATAAGGATTAAAGTACTCAGATGCACAATTAGGATTTTCAAAATAATACGTATCACGTGCAAGCCATTCAAGTAATTCCCAAGCTTCATCAACAAATTTATCACAAAAGCCCAAATAATCTAAATGACTACGAGTTTTTAAATTCACACCTTCAAAAACAATATCAAGAATTTCAGGTTTTCCTAACATGATATCACGTGAAACAAGAAAAGCATATAAATGCTCAAAATAACGCCAAAATAATTCACGTTCATCTTGAGGAAAATAAAAAGGTGTCATATTTTTGGATTTTTCAATTTTTTAATTTTTATTTAATTTTTAGGGTTTAACAAAAAGCTAAAATAACCTAGTCAACCAGAGTGCGTTCGTCTAATGGCAGTTGGGGAAACAAGTCCCCGGCAACGGCGCCAAAAATTTGACAGACCTAAAACGTATAGGTATCTATGTACCGCAAGTGTACGGGTCTGTGTAGTAATAAAAATATTGTTCTCTCTCAAGGACTTGTGTTCAATTACGCACTAAACTAGTTCACTATAAAGGATGCTAGGTCGATCAAAAGGTTGTTGTAATGGTTCAAATAATTAACTAAGAAAGCAGGAAACTAAAGGATTTAACCAAGTAATTAAAAGCGTTCAAGGGAGTCACTATAGTAACTTAATCAATTAAGCGGTGATTCTAGCTTTAGGTAATATTGGTAGTGTCTCTAAGACCTTTCACAACAATCTTTCGATTCGAAGTGAGTTACAGTGATTAGACTAAACATTATTTCTAACTATCTAATCGAATCAAAGATAAAGAACTGATTAAAAATTGACCCTAGGCAAGAATCATTATGTCTAACTACTTTCTAAACCTATTCAATCTACGCCTTCCAATTCAAGACTCAAACTGTCGTTCTGTTATCGAGACTCTAATACCAAGTAAAGGCTCAAACTGTCATTCTGTTGCCAAATTACCATGACATACAATACTCGCAGATTAAACAAATAAAAGGATAACCTAAAACTGAAATCACACACTATAAATTATTCAATAAACATCAAGTGTATCCCCTAAACGAAGAATCTAAGTACTCATAATCATAAAAACAAGGAAGACAATAATAAAATCTGAATAACGAAGCATAAAGTGAATAGAAATTAAACCGAACGTTCGAGTCGTCGCACTACAAGAAATATGATTATTTGTGGCATCAAATTTTGCCACAAAATATAAAAATATTGCTACTATAGGCTTTTTTAGCATTTTTTGAAAATGCCACAAAGATGCCACAAATGCCTTGTTACAAAAGGCTTTTGTAGCAGTTTTAAAATTGCCACAAATTATAAGGCTTTTGTGGCATATTTTGAATTGTTACAAATGTTAAAATGCTACAATATCATACAATTTGTAGCAATTTTACTTTCCCACAAAACTAACTTTGCCATAAATGTACATTATTTGTGGCATATATGGTTTGCTACAAATCATATTTTAATTCTAGAAGAGCATTTGTGGCAACTTACATTTGCCACAATATGTATGTTTAATTATTAAATAATTGTTATATAATTTATGACATTGCTCTTAATGATGCATGTAGGAGATAATCATGATATATATATATATATATATATATATATATATATATATATATATATATAGGGAAATTGGATTCTAATAATCCCTACTTTTGCAAATTGGATAGCAATAATCCCTACTTTCAATTTGTATTCTGGTGGTCCAAAAAAAATTAATATTTGAGTGGGATGCCGACGAGTTGAGTGGCGGTGACTCGGTGGTTTTCTGACATGGCACATTGACCATGTGTTTGACCGGGTTGACTTCTGATTTTAGTGCCACGTTACACTTAAAACACATGCCCAATGCTTTTCCTTTATTTTTTTGTGTCCAGCTTGGAATTAAATTTAACCCCCCTTTTTCTCCTTCTTTCTCTCTCTTCTTTTTACCCTTCCCTTTTTGTTTTCTTTTTCCAGTAAAAATCATCTTCAACTTCCCTAATATTTAGTCCTCCTGCATGAGCTCATCCTACTTTTGGCTCACTCCAGTCCACAGATCACCCCCCCCACACACACAACCTAGACAGTTTGCAGGAGATTAAGGAGGAGGGAGAGTTTATTAATTACTTAAGGCTGCCCATATAATTACTATGATTAAGGTTTGCTGCTGTTTAATTAGGATTAAGGAGGAAGTTTTTGGAGTAATTAGCAGAGAGAGATGAGTATGGTGACTATGGTGTTTTTCAGTCCGGGGGGTGATCTGTGAACTGGGAGAATACGTGGCCCGACATGCGGCGGAACGCGGTGGGGTCCAGGTGGAACCCGGCGGCGGAGGTGGAGGATTCCGGCGGGGTAGTGGTGGAGGACGAGGAGGAGGAGAGGGGGGAGGAGGGCGGTCTGGGAGGGGAAGTTCTTGAGGGGGATCTTGCAGTAGCAGGGGGTGGCGCCAGGGTGGACGCCGGTGGCGGAGACGACGGCGCCGGCTACGGAGGTGGGGCTGACATGTAGATTCCCACCAAAACCCAATTCCCCAATTCAAAACTCCCCTCAATCCCATACAAAAGTTCCAATCTTTCCCCCTTTCACTCCCCAAATTCAATCACTCAATCCGACCTCCTTCTTTCTCCACTTCTCGCTCCCCTTCTTCATACCCACCTTCATGTCCCCAATCTTCACCTTCTCTTAATGTTTATGACACCCAGAATCAATCATGCAATCTACCCAGAACCCTAAATCGATTCCTAACAAACAAAGAGTTCAAAAAGCTTTAATTTCTCGACGAGCTTACTTACTCCACCAGTTATCATCTGGGTGTTTGACGATTAGGGCTATGAAGGATTGGGAGTTGGATATGACTGTCGAATTTCTCGCGGAATCGTTTGCAGAGTCCATGTTTCTGCCCGATATGTATTTGACTGTGTTAGGGTTCTTGATTAAACAGTATTTGGTGGAGAAAAGGGGCGCCATGCCGCATGCTATAACCCTAATTGGGTTTTCTAGGGGGTATGAAGATGAAGATAAAGATGAAGTTGGGAAGGAAGAGTTGTTGGCTGGGACAGTGTAGATTTCGTTTGGGTTTTTCTGGCTTTTTTTGGGGGGATTTTTGAGTGAAATTGTTTGAAGAAGAAGGTGGGATAATGCTTCGGATTTTTGGGTTTTTTGGGGTGATTTTTGAGTGAATTAGTGAGATTGGTATCGGAGAAGAAAACTGAAAGGGAAGGGTAAAAAGAAGAGAGAGAAAGAAGGGGAAAAGGGGGGTTAAATTTAATTCTAAGCTGGACACAAAAAAATAAAAGAAAAGCATTGGGCATGTGTTTTAAAAGTGACGTGGCACTAAAATCAGAAGTCAACCTGGTCAAACACATGATCAATGTGCCATGTCAGAAAACCACCAAGTCACCGCCACTCAACTCACCGGTGTCCCACTCAAATACAATTTTATTTTTTTGGACCACCAGAATACAAATTGAAAGTAGGGATTATTGCCATCCAATTTGCAAAAGTAGGGATTATTAAAATCCAATTTCCCTATATATATATATATATATATATATATATATATATATATATATATATATATATGACATGAAACTCATATTAAGGTAAAAGTACTAGATTTTTCAATGATACATAAATATTTATTACATATATCGTAGACAATGTATACTAAACATGGAAAGAAAACATTTTTCATTAATCGTAATTTCTACCTATACAATTCCTACAATAAACATAAAAAGCGTTTTAGTTTCATTTCTTGGAGCGATAGGAGTAAGCAACTCTATTGTTCTAAACTAATTAAGAAAAATGAAATTATATCATGAATATCCAAATCCAACATCTTCATGCTCGAGAGCCTCAACGAATTTTGCATCTGCAACATCATCTTTGTATGCTCATATCGTACAGGAAGTCCCTGATTGAATTTGTAACTGCAAAGAGAAAATAATTTTATTAGAAGTATTCTTAAAAATATACTACAAAATGAAGTTTAAGGTGTTTTAAATCTTGTTGAATGCTTGCTTGCCTAATAGTGGAACTATTTGATTCCCAATGCTTGCTGTCTCTATTTTGAATATAACCACCATCCCAGAACAAAAGGAAAACACACAAAAGCACCTTTCAAATACAATAATAAACTCCATTGTCATCTATTTTAGGGAGCGAGATGTGACCAAAGGTAGCCAATCTACATACAGGAAGTTAATATAATTTCTTGGTCAAATTCAAGTGGTGTGCTACTCAGCAAGAATCCAGAATTGTAGGCCTAAGATTTAAGACTATGGGCCTTTAGTAATTAGTAGTGATCGTTTAACTGACAATTAACACAGATCAAACATTTACCATTCCAAATAAATAAATAAATAAATAACCAGAAGCACCAAAACATAGTTATAATGCAAATTTGCCATGCTGACTGTGATCCATCCACATATAAACTAGTTATCACCTAAGTTAATTGGATTCTTCATTCTACCACCACTAGAACATTGATATGGACAATCAACAGTACTCCACCTTACACTAAAAATGTGCACAAATTTCAAATTGGCACAACTACAGATTGTCAAACACTTTGACATATGTACATAGGTTATCAGTTATCAATAATAAACATAAACAACCCACTCTCACTGTCAACCCCCATACTCAATCAATCCAATAACACAATTACAAACAACCCAAGCTCTCAATTCTCATCCATGTAATACTCAAGAGCAAATTCAAGGTCAATTCAGATTATATCCTCTCTACTAAAAAACACTCTCTCACACACACACACGAACGAAAAAGGGAGACAGAAGAAAAAGGAGATACACAATGTACATACTTTTGAGTTTTGGGCAGTGAGATTCAAATATGGGCTTAACCAAATTCAAACTCCCCACTTCCAAAACCAAAACTTTATCATGCAGACAACCTCAAACTCCAAAAAAAAATAAGGAACATATCACTAATTTTGTTGCTCATTTTCGAGTAATCTGTACAATGTTCCAGGTTTAATTTCATGGTTTTGTCATAAGTGTTCGAGAAACATATCACTAATTTTGGATTTCGATACTTTTGAATGACAGATTCAATACCCTGATAAAACAAACCACTTTGATTGATAAAAGATGTTGACACAATTTCTTTTGATCTTCCACCAAATCCAATTCCATCGCTATCAAATAATACAAGTAGATAACTAATTGAGGAGACAGGGAAAGGGGAAACAAAGACATATAGCTGTAAGTTAATGTGTGACTGAAGTTTTGATCCGGAATGGATCTTATAACACGCTCTAATTTGACTACCAAAAACAAAAAAATATACAAATACCATAACATAACACCAAATCTAGACTATGAGCTGGGATTCGCGTCCCACATATGACGATGTTGAGCCTATACCAACAACCATCTAAGATTATTCATTATCAGTTACCTGAAATCTAATAGCTGCAATAATTAACCCGGTTAGAAAATATCCAAAACCTCGAGGATGAACCCATTGCAAGTAAGACAGTACCCTTTCTGAATATCACATCGAGCTCCCTTGAAGACAACCTACAAAATGTATGTCTGCAATACTTGAAAGAAGAAGCCCTATGCTAAACCAGCCAGAAAACAACATCTATATAAAGGAAGTTGGAATTTGTGACTAGCTAGACTCCCGGTGCTACTATTCTTTTATCAATTGATCTCATAGATCACATGCCTAATTTCCTAATTTGGTGCTCCTTAGTTTCAGCTAGGCAATTAGTAGGCACAATACAAGTAGAATTGAAATAATTAAGTTATTAGGATACAATCTAATTATAAATTGGATATCTGCATTGCACTGCAATGCAAACACTTCATATAAAAATGAAACCAGAAAAGGAAGTGACAATGAAAGAAAGATAACTCACGATGCACTAAATAAAGAAAGCATAAGCCGTTCACAAATTGATCTCCAGCAAATTTCAAGTCCTTAAGCACTGAATAAAGAAAGCATAAATAGTTCAGACAGTTGTATGTTTAGACCCAATTTTGTGTCTAAATAACGCCTTAATTCTTAGGCTTTTGACTCATTTCATGTTTATTTTCATGGCTTTTTAGTATGATTTTGGTTATTTTGTAGGTTTTGGCATTTTACACAAAAACAAGGTAAAATGGGCCATTTTAGAACATTTTTGGTGATTTCCCGAGCCGAGCCGAGCCGGACCGAGAGCCGAAGCGAAGTTGACCCGGGATCACTTTCCCTTCATTTGGTGCTAATCAGTGAGGTAACACCCGCTACGACCCTTGTAGCAGGCGTTACGTGCCTTGGAATGAAGGAAGGAACAAAAGGAAGAAAAGAGGAGGATAGCCCTCGCCACCCTTGGTGTGGCACCCGCTACCTCAGCTGGGCAAAGGGAAGAAGACAAGCAGGGTAGCCCCCGCCACCCTGGGCGTGGCACCCGCTACCCCTGGCTGCCAGAACAATCGCCTGTGGTTTTCGCAGGGTAGCGCCCGTTACCTTAGCTGTGGCACCCGCTACCCAGCAGGTAGCGCCCGCTACCACATAGGTGGCACCCGCGACCTCCTGTTCCAGAAGAAGACCGCACCTGCGGTCTCACGAAGCTCAAAAATCACCTGGGAGATTTCGCTGGACAGCCAAAGACCGCACCTGCGGTCTCCCCCTTTTCTGCGCATTTGTTCGGCTTGAAGTGCTGCGTTTTGCCCAACTGTTTTGCCTTGTATTTATACTCCTTTTTGACGTTTTTCTTGGGGGGATACTTTGGGTTAGCTCCTAGTGTTAGACTCTTTTTTCCAGCCTTGTAATTAGTGGATTTTAGAGGGAGATTAGAGAGAGATTAATCTAGGGTTTTGGAGATTTCGTGGTATTGTTGAAGATTTGGGCAATCAAACAATTGAGAGATTGTTGGATCATCTTTTTATTGCTTTCCTTTGTTCATCCACAGCATTTTGATAAGTTTTCTCTTCCCTTAACTCTTTTATTAATTGCTTTTCTAATTACTTTCATGCTTGTTTAATTATTCTTGCTTGCTATTTCATTATTTTGCTTGATTTGTGTTTGTTGTTGATAGAAATCATGCTTAGGGTTGGTTTTGTTGATGTTGTTAGCATAGTTGTGATGGGTAGTGGCTAGAACCCTAATGGGTTAGGGGTAATTAAGGGTGTGAATGGGTAATTAGGTATGGGTTAGCAATATTAGTGAGTAATTAGTTGGGAAATCACTTTTGCCACTCCATTCCTTCCCTCAAGTGGGATGTATTTGGGTCCGAAAGTCCCCGAACACATCCAACACTTGTGCTAGAAGGTTGGAATTGGGATAGTTAGCACTTTACTCATGAGAGTGAGTAGAGACTAACTAGGGAATTCCATTTCATTAACCCTCCGGGTCCGTGGTGGACTTTGGGAAAGTTAATCCGGACTATCCTTGAAAGAGGAAGTCCGGTGGGTATTTTCTAACGGAATTGCCACTTGATTTTCTTTTCCTTCTTGCTCTCTTGTTGTAAAACCTATCTCCTTGTTCCCGTTTGCATCCCGAAAAGCCCGCGAAACCCATTGTTTCACCTTGAATGACCTTAGTTTTATTTGTTGCTTTGTGACCGCCTTTTTCAACCCATTGCCTTACCTAGCGATCTTAACCCGATCTTAGACCGAGTTTCTTAGCCAAGGCCCCTAACTCCTCGAGAAGAACGATATAAAACCGGGTTACAAAAACCACGTTACACAAAATGGCGCCGTTGCTGGTGAGCAAGCGCCCCTAGCTTAGTTTCTTGGTCTTGAGTTGTTTAAGATTGCTTTCATGCTAGAAACTAGTTTGTTCCAATACCCGATGAATTTGATGCTTCTCTATTTCTTGTAGGAGGTTTCGAGTTCTGATGGTGGAGGGCCAAGCTGGTTCACCCCGTACCCTTCTATCATATGCCGTTCCATCTTTGGGTACAGGAGGCAACCCGATCACTTTACCACCGTTACCACCCGATGTCGTATTCGAGTTCAAACCGTACTTACTTGAAGTCTTCTCGAGCAATCAGTTTTATAGAGACAAATCCGAGTGTCCTATTGCACACATCGAGAAATTTGAAGATCGGATTAGTTTCGTGCAAGTTCCCGGTTTATCTTCTAAATATATGAAATTGAAGTTCTTTCCTCTAACTCTTACCGGGAAAGCAAGACATGGCTTCAAACGTGTCCTCCTGGCACTTATTCTTCGTGGGAGGCACTTAGAAGAGATTTCCTGCACCGATTGTTCCCAGCGGATGAAACTTATCGACTCCGGCAAGTTATTATCTCTTTCAAGCAAGAACCCGGAAAAGATCTTTTTGAGGCTTGGGGGAGATTTAAAAGCCTTCAACGCCAATGTCCACATCACAATTTACCGGATTGGATGCTACTTCAACATTTTTATTATGGGCTTTGTGATTCATACAAAGAATCTATTGATCGTGCTTCCGGAGGGATGTTCTTAAAGAAGACTGTGGAGGAAGCCAACATTTTTCTTCATGAGCTATCTCAGAATGTTCCTAGTTGGGGAGGCGGCCAAAATTCAGTAAATGGGGATCATTCTTTGGAACACAACCCCACTATCAAGCTTCTAATGGCTACCTCCTTGATTTACAAAAGAAGATGGTGAATGATGAAGTTTCCAACAATTGAATCTAGCCCAAGGTATGCAAGCCTTTGCATCCACACCTATTCCTATTGTGCATACTTATAAGTTGTGTTTTGGTCGCCATCTTGAGCATCAATGTGTGGAGTATCGTCAAGTAGAACATGTGAATGCCATCTATTCCAACCAACTTTATTCCCATTCTTATGAAGATTATGATCCTAGTTATACCACGTTTGTCAACCCGGTGTTTAACCCTGTTTCTCAATTTTATGACCATCATGCATATTTTCATGAAGAGTTCTCATATCAACCCACCCCACAATCTCAATTTTCTCAACCGTCCCAAGATTCTATGATTGAAAAGTTGTTGCAACAAATTGTGGCTAATCAAGAAAGTGAGGGTGCTCGCCTTAGAGACCTTGAAACCCAAATGACCCAAGTTGCTCAATAAATATACCTTTCATAACCCATTCAACCTCAACCTATCCAAGGGGAGAAAGTTGAAGCTATTACCCTAAGGAGTGGAAGAATAATTGAAGAACCTATGGTAGAGGGGGAAAATGATGAAGAGGAGAGATCTTTGGGAGAGAGTGAGGGAGTTGTGGTGGATAGTAATGAAGAGGAGGACTTAGGAGTTGAGCGAGCCATAGTTGAGGAGAAAGAGAATATGTTATGGTTAATGAGGCCGAGAATGAGGAAAAGGAGAAGTTGGAAGAGATAGTAGAGATTGAGAAAAGACGAGAGAAAAGGAAAGAAGTCTTGAGGGGAGACAATCATGAGTACCCATTGGAGAAACTCGTTTCATATAGACCACCAGTACCTTTTCCTGGGAAATTGATTCAACATAAAAATGAGGCGAAGTTTGTGCGATTTATTGAGATGTTGAAAAAGCTCCAAGTCGATATTCCTTTTCTTGATGCCATGGCGGAGGTCCCTTCTTTCAAGAAACATCTTAATGACCTCTTGACAAACTAAAGGAGAATCAAAGAGTCGTCGACCGTTCTTCTCAGTTGCAATGCCATTATGGGGAGCAAGACTCCCGAGAAACTTGTCGATCCGGGTAGTTTCTCTATACCGTGCTTAAGTGGTGATATGAGAATTGATAATGCATTATGTGACTTGGTGGCAAGTGTGAGTGTCATGCCACATTCAATTTGTAAGAAGTTGAACCTTGATGGCTTGACCCCTACAACTATTAGCTTGCAACTTGCTGACCGAAGTGTTAGGAAGCCCTTGGGAATATTAGAAGACATACCCGGTTCAAGTGGGAAGTTTCCTTATCCCTTGTGACTTCGTTATTTTGGAGATGGATGAAGATTGGAGAAACCCTATTATTCTTGGTCGACCCTTATTTGCCACTGCGGGAGCGATTATTGATGTGAAAAGAGGCCGTTTGTCTCTTAATGTGGGGAGAGAACATATTGATTTTGATGTTGATCCTTCGAGAAGGAACCCTCACAAGAAGTCACGCTTCATGGTCATTGCAGTGGTTGGTATTATGGATGAGCACCAAGAAGAGCCATGCTTATTTATTGTGGAACCGGATGATTGGGGTGGAGAAAGTCACCCTAAATCTATTCATTTCGAGCTTCATGGAGACAGTTTCACCTTCCATGGTGATTTCCTCAACACCGTGCCTTTGAGGAGGGAGATTGCCTTAGGTGAAACATATATGGAAAATATGAAATTGAAGGAGATGACTTTCCAAGGCCCGAGACCTGGCACATCACCGAATATCAAGCCGGGGTTATCTTTTCTTTCTATCCAGCCTACTATGTCTTCAAAGAGGCATGCTCCATATTTGCGCAAGAAGTGGAAGCGATGGAAAAGGAGGGAGAAACATTGGTGGAGTAAGATGAGGAGGCCTTTACCTTTGGTTCCTTCGGAGTTGACTAGACCACCGGAGGATCATCTTGGATTTTTCATGAGTTCTATTAGAGTGCGCGGGAGGAGAAGGAAGAAGAGTTGGTGGAAAAAGTTAACCATGTTTCTCTCATGCACACCCCGCCTTTCGAGAATCAAGTAAGTAATTAGGTCAAGCTCGGGACCTTAAACAAGCGCTTTATGAGAGGCAACCCTTACTTTTATTTCTTTCTTTTGAGTTAATTTCTAGTTTTTCTTAGTTAGTCTCTTTTTCATGTTTCTAATCTTGCATGCGGATCTTACGAGCTTTGATTGTTTTTACTTGAAAATCCTAACCCTTTGCGCGCTTGGCTATCACGGATCGCGGATTGAGTAATCATTTGTTTTGAAGAACTCGAGGTAATATCTCTCCGCTCTTCTCTTTTTTAGTTGAATATCCTATGATCCATGCCGCATCCTTGATTTTTCTTTTGGGTGGCGAATCCCTTTGAGTGTTGGTGTTGGGATTATATTGCTGTTGGAGCCGAGTGGGCTCGGGTCGCCACCATTTGCTTGATAGTTGTTTTTGTTTGTTTGTTTTTGTAGGTTCTCTACCCTTTTTCATGTTACACATTCCCACAATGAGAATATTGTGGCGTTTTAAGTGTGAGGGGGAAATATTCTGTTTCAAGGGTAGATCACCTAGCATTTTTGTTTTTGTTTTTCTTAGTTTTTGCCTAAAATTTGAAAAGTTTTGTGTGAAAAAGGAGAAAAAAGGGGAGTGAAAGCCTTAAAAGTTTTCGTTTTCGCTTTGTTTTTGCTTTGTTTCTTGGATCTTGTTGTCGGAATTGAGAAGCCGTTCTTAATCTTCTTTAAAAGAAACCGGTCTGAGCATTTTCGACCCTGTCTAGGGTGATTGTCATGACTCACCTATTTAGATTTCCTTCATTGAGTGTCTAGCGAGATCCCCGATTCCTTTCACGTTCTGGTTGAAACCGGGGGATTCTAGGGATTTGTGTCCGAGCTTGTTTTTCCAAAAAGTAAAAGCAAAAGCAAAAGCAAAAAGAAAGAAAAAGAAAGCAAAGCTAAATATTCGGATTAAGTGGGGAGAGTCGGCTGAACGACATCAAACCACCATAAAGCTAGACGACCTACACGGGCCCGCTACCATATAGGTGGCACCCGCGACCTCCTGTCCAGAAGAAGACCGCACCTGCGGTCTCCAGGACCGCACCTGCGGTCTCACGAAGCTCAAAAATCTCCTGGGAGATTTCGCTGGTGTTCGGTTGTGTATTTTTGTGGTTTTCAGTAGGGATTGTAGGTCTCAGGGATAGGTGTCTGGATTGTTAGGTTCTATGGCTTGTTAAAAGTTTCTCAATGCAATAAGCAATAAATCAAGTAAAATAAGCTATTAAAACTATTCTAATCATGCATCATATCTAAACTAATCATTAACCAAAAGCAAACAAAACACATTCTAGGAAGCAATAAAGGATGAACAAGGCAATTAACACTAAAATCTATCAAATAACTTGAATATCAAAGCAAATGAAAACTAGAGATTATACCTTTGATGAACTAATCTTCACTTGAATCCTTAACTCAAACTTTCCCCCAAACAATTAAGAAAGTGTGATTTGGATTACTAAGGATCCTCAAATTCCCACTTTAGAGTGAAATTTGTGACCCTTAATCCTCCTCCTCACTAAAAGTTGGATTTGGTATTTTTGTGGCTAATCTAGAACAATCAAAGTAAGAAAGACTAATTGAAAGAATTAAAGAAACAAGAGACAATGAATAAAAACCTGGAAATTGTATTGATTGAAGTTAATTACAAAAGACTTGAAGAACAAGCTTAAGGAAAACCTAGGAGAGAGAAAATGGAAATCAACTTGAAAACATGAAAAACTTAATAACAACTTAGAACTAGGTTAAAAGACTACTTGCTTGCTAAATTCGCAGCTGGGAGTATATATAATAGGCCCAATTTGTTACACAAAACGCATCACTTTAGCCCTTAACTAATCGCAGAAAAACAGGGTGACTCGGGCGAGTCACCCCCTGACTTGGGCGAGTCAGGCTTCTGGTCCTTTGGAGTTCTTCACTTTGGCTGGATTTCTTCTGCTGACAGGAGGGTGACTCGACCGCGCCGAGGGTCGACTCGGGCGAGTCGGCCTTCTGTCCCTCTCCTATACTTAGTCAATTTTTCTGAATTTTGTTGGCAGCCTCCAGAGGCTCGACTCGACCGCGCCGAGGGTCGACTCGAGCGAGTCGGCCTTCTGGTCCCACTCTTCCTTAGCTGATTTGAGGGTAATAGTCCCCACTTCTTCAAAGCTCTCAATTGGCTGCTTCTACTTCTTCTCTTCTTGATGCATTTTGCTCCATATTAGGCTCCTTATTGGCTCAACCTCCCGAATTCCTATAAAACTAGAAAATTCTTATAACTAACATATTATAAAGGGATAAAACATGCAAAAACTTCCTAATAAAGAGAAGTATTCGGCTCAAAATGAGACCGAACACCACTCCCACACAAGGGTTTACTCGCCCCGAGCAAACTAAAAATAAAGAAAAAGACTAGAAAAAGAAAACTAAAACCCTAACTTACTTTCGCAGGAATCGCGGATGCATTTAGCGTAAGCATCAAGCCCATTAAACCCCCCGGTAGCCCGGGTCGACGAGGTAGGTCTCGTGAGGGTTTATAGCAACTATACCCACAAAAGCCATAGAAAAGGAGAGAGGGAAAGTGAAAAACAAAACAAGATTGAAAAGAAAGAAAACAAAACAGCTCGTTCCATGAATCAAGTTGTTTCAATCAAGAAAACGATGTTAATCCTCCAAAAGGAACCGTTATGGGCACCTCACATACACCTAACCCAAACAACTGCCAATCTTAGGGGTTTTCGATCCCTCTTACACCTCATGTAAAGCTACATCCCACTTGTGTAAAAGTTTAGAATGTTCTAACTGATTCCGATAGACTCCAAAGACTCATGCCCGAGCTTAAAAACAACGAAACGAACAAGGAAAGAAAAGAGTTTCCCTTCCCCGCATTTGGTCGCCCTTGGCTTGGTGAGGGCCGTAGGTGATGCAAGGAGAAGCCCCACACTTTATTAACACTTCAAACTTTTTTTTGGGTTGGGTAATCCCAACAATTTTCTTTCTCTTTTTGTTTTACTTTTTAATGGTCGGTATTAGCCTTACTTTCGGGAATTGGACGGCCCAAAATGGGGTTTACCCTCCCAACACAGTTTTTTCCATACACACCTCCGTCGAGAATTCGATATAGGAGGAGCTTAAGGGGTAATAGCGTCGTACCGCTAATACCGGGCCCGTGTAGGTTGGCTAAGTGTATGGTGGTTGATGTCGTAAAGCCGACACGCCCCACTTAATCAATTTATTTAACTTTGCTTCCTTTTTCTTTCTTTTGCTTTAGCTTTTTCTCTCTTTTTTTTCTTTTTCTTTTTGGAAAACAAGCTCGGGTACAAATCCCCAGAATCCCCCAATATCAGAACATAAAAAGAAAGAAATGGGATCTCACTAGACTCTCAATGAAAGGAATCTAATTAAGGTAAGTCATGGCAATCGCTCAAGAAAGGGTTGAAAATGCTCTAACCAGTTTCTTTTAAAGAAGATTAAAAACGGCTTCCTAATTTAGACAACAAAATCCAGAAACGAAGCAAAAACAAAACAAAACGAAAAATAAAAACTTTTAAGGTTTTTCACTCCCTTTTTTCTCCTTTTCACACAAAATTTTCAAATTTTTAGACACAAACTAAGCAAAACAAAAACAAAAGACTCAAAGGCTAGGTGATCTACCATGATAAATGGAAGAATCACTCCCCACTCCCACACAAAACTTCCCAATGTCCCCATTGTGAGAAGAAGGGTGTCACAAGTAAGGTAGAAGACCTAGAAACACACAATCAAACACAGAACAAACAAAATGGTGGCGACCCGAACCCACACGGCTCCAACAACCATATATATCCAACATTCACACTCAAGGGGTTCGCCACCCAAAAAGAAAAACAAGCATGCATCATGGATCAATAATATATTCACATAAAAAGAAGGTGGAATGAGATTACCTGAAAAGTTTTCAATAACGTCCACCCAATTCATGATCCACGAGCATAGCACCATAGATTCACAATAGACAACAAGAGCAGTCTATGGTGGCAATACTTACATGCTAGATCAAAAGTAAAAGAAAACTATACAAGATAGAACAAAGGACTAACTACGAAAAGAAAACTCAAAATATTTTACAATATGTACATTATGACTGACTAACCTCAACCCCGAATCTCATTATATGAGGCGGGAATGGAGGATGGAATTTCGCGCCACTTCCCGGTTCTACGAAGGAGAGAACTCCAAACATAAACCAAACATCCGCCACCAAGCATCCCAAGTTCATAGTCCCCAATCTTGCAATGACAAAAACTCGACCAACGAACCGTAACAAGAGCGGTGAAGCAACACTCAACAACCAACAAATTCCAAGAATACAAAATCAAACCGGAACACCTTCCACCCTACCCCATCATAAGCACACCCCCACACATGCATCACAAGATAGCAATCAAATAATGTAATGCAAGAAATAAGAAGTGGGGGTGCGGAATTCTCAAAATTATTGTTCATCGCCTCCCGGAGGAGGATAAGGGTAGTAGGGGAAGTAGGATGGGTAGTATTGGTTGACGTAGTCAGGCGGTGCCGGCGGACGATCAACCATGGCATAGTGATAATACCCCCAATCCCTCCAGTATTGATTCTGTTGTTGGAAATATGCATTGCAGCGCTGAAAGTACCCCTCGTGCCTCTCGAGCGTGGATTGTTGGGCACGTAAGAGGTCTTGTTGACTCTCCAACAAGTTCTGAGTGCTTTGAAGTAGGGTCCTTTGTTCCCAGAGATCAACACTAAGTCTATCCATTTAGCCCGCTAAGTACCCTATAGTAATCTCCTGGGACCGCTACCACTCGCTTCGCCATGGTTCGCCGGTTCCCCTTCCTCTTCCTCATCTTCTTCATCCTCTTCTTCATCTTCTTCCACCTCCTCAACAAATTCTTCGAAGTGATATCTTTCCAACAATGCAAGATACATGACCCGGTATTTACCCTTCTCCCTTGAAGAGTGTTGAACATGATGAAAAGATCATCTCGCCGGACGTTAGCTCGTCCATCATCCCTCCCGAACACCGAACTCGAAACCACTCAATGAAAGATCCGCACCGTTGCAAAGGTCACGACCCTTCGAGTTCTTGTGACAATACAGGAGGGTGTCCTGAGCGTGAGTCGGTTGGTGCTTCCTCCTCCAACAGGTCATGCTCTTCATAGCCAATTGTTCGTCAAAATGCACTGACTCATCATGAAACATTCCGTCCTCGGGTAGACCCAACGCCCGACAAAGTTCTTGTACCGTGCAAGTTCGTTCTTTATTGTCCACCTTATAACGAAACTTAGCACTCGATTTTCCATCATCTTCTATTATCAATGAACTCAAAAACTCATTCTTTACTGTTCGGTTGTGTATTTTTGTGGTTTTCAGTAGGGGTTGTCGGTGTCAGGGATGGGTGTCTGGATTGTTAGGTTCTATGGCTTGTTAAAAGTTTCTCAATGCAATAAGCAATAAATCGAGTAAAATAAGCTATTAAAACTATTCTAATCATGCATCATATCTAAACTAATCATTAACCAAAAGCAATCAAAACACATTCTAGGAAGCAATAAAGCATGAACAAGGCAATTAACACTAAAATCTATCAAATAACTTGAATATCAAAGCAAATGAAAACTAGAGATTATACCTTTGATGAACTAATTTTCACTTGAATCCTTAACTCAAACTTTCCCCCGAACAATTAAGAAAGTGTGATTTGGATTACTAAGGATCCTCAAATTCCCACTTTAGAGTGAAATTTGTGACCCTTAATCCTCCTCCTCACTAAAAGTTGGATTTGGTATTTTTGTGGCTAATCTAGAACAATCAAAGTAAGAAAGACTAATTGAAAGCATTAAAGAAACAAGAGACAATGAATAAAAACTTGGAAATTGTATTGATTGAAGTTGATTACAAAAGACTTGAAGAACAAGCTTAAGGAAAACCTAGGAGAGAGAAAATGGAAATCAACTTGAAAACATGAAAAGCTTAATAACAACTTAGAACTAGGTTAAAAGATACTTGCTTGCTAAATTCGCAACTGGGAGTATATATAATAGCCCTAATTTAATACACAAAACGCATCACTTTAGCCCTTAACTAATCGCAGAAAAACAGGGTGACTCGGGCGAGTCACCCCCTGCGAGTCAGGCTTCTGGTCCTTTGGAGTTCTTCACTTTGGCTGGATTTCTTCAGCTGACAGGAGGGTGACTCAACCGCGCCAAGGGTCGACTCGGGCGAGTCGGCCTTCTGTCCCTCTCCTGTACTTGGTCAATTTTTCTGAATTTTGTTGGCAGCCTCCACAGGCTCGACTCGACCGCGCCGAGGGTCGACTCGGGCGAGTCGGCCTTCTGGTCCCACTCTTCGTTAGCTGATTTGAGGGTGATAGTCCCCACTTCTTCAAAGCTCTCAATTGGTTGCTTCTACTTCTTCTCTTCTTAATGCATTTTGCTCCATATTAGGCTCCTTATTGGCTCAACCTCCCGAATTCCTATAAAACTAGAAAATTCTTATAACTAACATATTATAAAGGGTTAAAACATGCAAAAACTTCCTAATAAAGAGAAGTATTCGGATCAAAATGAGACCGAACAGCTGGACAGCCAGAGACCGCACCTGCGGTCTCCCCCTTTTCTGCGCGATTGTTCGGCTTGAAGTGCTGCGTTTTGCCCAACTGTTTTGCCTTGTATTTATACTCCTTTTTGACGTTTTTCTTGGGGGGATACTTTGGGTTAGCTCCTAGTGTTAGACTCTATTTTCTAGCCATGTAATTAGTGGATTTTAGAGAGAGATTAATCTAGGGTTTTGGAGATTTTGTGGTATTGTTGAAGATTTGTGGATTCAAACAATTGAGATATTGTTGGATCATCTTTTTATTGCTTTCCTTTGTTCATCCACAGCATTTTGATAAGTTTTCTCTTCCCTTAACTCTATTATTAATGGCTTTTCTAATTACTTTCATGCTTGTTTAATTGTTCTTGCTTGCTATTTCATTATTTTGCTTGATTTGTGTTTGTTGTCGATAGAAATCATGCTTAGGGTTGGTTTTGTTGATGTTGTTAGCATAGTTGTGATGGGTAGTGACTAGAACCCTAATGGGTTAGGGGGTAATTAAGGGTGTGAATGGGTAATTAGGTATGGGTTAGCAATATTAGTGAGTAATTAGTTGGGAAATCACTTTTGCCACTCCATTCCTTCCCTCAAGTGGGATGTATTTGGGTCCGAAAGTCCCCGAACACATCCAACACTTGTGCTAGAAGGTTGGAATTGGGATAGTTAGCACTTTACTCATGAGAGTGAGTAGAGACTAACTAGGGAATTCCGTTTCATTAATCCTCCAGGTCCGTGGTGGACTTTGGGAAAGTTAATCCGGACTATCCTTGAAAGAGGAAGTCCGGTGGGTATTTTCTAACGGAATTGCCACTTGATTTTCTTCCTTCTTGCTCTCTTGTTACTAAACCTATCTCCTTGTTCCCGTTTGCATCCCGAAAAGCCCCCGAAACCCATTGATTCACCTTGACTGACCTTAGATTTTTTGTTGCTTTGTGACCGCCTTTTTCAACCCATTGCCTTACCTAGCGATCTTAACTCGACCTTAGACCGAGTTTCTTAGCCAAGGCTCCTAACTCCTCGAGAAGATTGATATAAAACCACGTTACATCATAACAAATCAAACAACATAAACCCAGAACCAGTTCATATGATGCTTGTAATTTGGTTACAGGATGGGCAATTTGAACCACTCCCTTCTTGAATGCAGACATATGAAGTTTATAGTAAAACCATAGACAAATGAAGCTTAAAAACTAGTAAATTTCCCTCCCTTTGTATAGTAAATAACATTTCCATATATATAGAGTCCACTGCAACAAGGAGCAGTCTTAGTAAACAGATTCAGGGTGTACCATGTCCCAATAACAACAATTTCAAACTCAATAAAACCATAGCAAGATAACGACAATATTATTTCCGTCATTGCAGAATACCCAATAAAACCATCAGTTTAGCCATTGATATGGAAATTCAAGCAATAAAAATAATCCAAACAGCAAAAAAAAAAAAAAAAAAAAGCAGACTGATTAGCATTCTAGGTAGGATAAAAACTCAACCAAATAACACAAAATTAAACAAAAAAAAAACTAAATAAATACGAATTTAACGAAATCTAGAAACCCCACCAAGGGGAAATAACAAAGCCCTAATCAGCTACAACTGCAAACAGAAGTAAGGAGAAATACATTTACACAAATAGATGTTCATAAGCAGCAAAGGATAACAATAGCTCGAGGGGAGAGATTATAGAAAGCAATCAAGAAGTGGTCGGTGTCTGTCATGTAAACGATCCAATCAAGATACAATAGTCATGAGGCGATGAAACAGGGAGGTTTTACCTTGAACCAGCAAATTCTGATGACTGATGCCGTGATGCGCCTGATAACTTCTCAAGCAACAGATACATTTTCAAACACCAGATAGAATCTAAAAACACATAAATTACTCTGCAACATCAAACACACTGTATTGGAGAGTTTACAGGGAAGACATAGCTGAGTATTGTATTTGTAATTGAAACTTGAAAATACATCAAACTGAAATTTCTGAATGTAAAAATAGACCGAATACCTTACTTGAACCAGATGCGTTTAGGGCAAAGAACAACAGGAGGAGATCGACTATATGAATTGATGAATTTCTGTCAGTAGCAAACGCATTGTTGCTAGTGAAAATCTTGCAATGTTAACTCGAATTGAATGATTGATACTTGGAACTTGTAATTTAGGGTGTAGAACTATATTTACCTTGATGGTGAAGAACAAATAACGAAGAACCAGAATGAAGAACGAAGAACGAAGAATGAAGTTCGAAGAACAATATTAGATCGATTTATAGGTCAACAAATTTGAACCCTAATTGGAGAAGAGCAGCAATGAACAAACGATTGAAAGCTTTAGGTATCATGGAAGGTATTGAACGCTTCAGAAGTCGAAGAGGAAAAGGAGTGAAAAGGAAAAGGAGGAACACGGCCTGGGAAAGGGAAAGGAAAAGAAAACCTGATGAAGTAAAATTGGGAGCTTCGTATGTTTAGGCGGAAATCCAAATTATGTTTTTCTTTATTAAAATTGCAAAAAACAATTAATCGGAGGAATGTAAAATTGTGTTGGAAAAACTAGGAAGGAACGTATAATTAGCTGAAAAAATTTAGAAAGAATATATACTTTGCTGAATTTTTTTATCTTCCTGCCTCTTTGAAAATTATTAAGTGTCTTTTTAGAAGATTTTAAGTTTATTTGCACATATGATCATTCTTCATGCAAGAATTTGTATATGCTTCTATTGTTTCATAACTTTTAGCATATTATGGCAATTATAAATTTGTCACTAATAAATTGCCACAAAACATAGATTTTCTTGTAGTGTCGAATTCGATCTCTTCGTGTCACTCGATTCGATCTCCTTCTCCTCCTCTTTCGTTCCTAATCTACTAGAATGGCTCCCCGAAGGGAGGAAAAATACAAAGAAAACCTATACTAAACGTTTGACGGAATAACCGATAGATGATTAAAAAAATTGCCTTCAAATGGTGGATATAAATCCCTTTTATAGGGCTGGGCTAGGGCACAAAACGGTGGTTGCGTTTTCAAAATGCTGGCTGCGTTTTGTCCAAAAATAGAACTCCTCTGTGTCTTGGCGCTGGCTGCGCCCTCAAAACGTCGGTTGCGTTCTGACTTTGTTCGGCCGTTGAAGTTTCTGGACAAGGCGCTGTCTGCGTTTTCAAAACGCTGGCTACGCCTTGTCTTTCCGTCTCAGCTGGGTTTGGACCGTTTCTCTTTTCCTCTTCTTCTTCTTCTTTGCAACTTCTTTGTTGTTTCCTTTGATTTTTCCCAATTTTCCTTCAACTTTCCATGCTTTTTGATATAATTTCCTTAATTCCTGCAAAACACACCAATCTCGCGAACAAGTGCATAAATCACAGAAAATGACAAAAAACTACGGGATTTCGGATATAAAAAGCATGGAACTAACATGATTTGAGCCCTAAAACTCTATATAAAAACGACTTATCAAGCCTCTAGCTTAGGGCACAACTTCTTCAGATAGTCAAAACTTTCCACCACGTGAAAGTCCAGCTGCTGTGCTAGGCTTGGTCTCAAACCACAAACAAAGGCATCTAGCTGCATCTCGGTAGGGATTATGCTAGTCACTTGGGATAGCTTGGCATGCCATCTCTCATAATAAGCAAGAAAGGGTTCATCAACTCCTTGGCGTATTACCATAATGTCCGACAGAGTCACCTTGTCTTTTTTAACCTTACTGTAATGCTTAATGAAGGATTTCCATAAGGCCGACCAATCTCCTCTTACATCTGAAGGAAGGGTGTAGTACCAATCCAAATCCTCATCATTCAGCGATGATGGGAAAACTCACTTATAGTGCTCAGCACCAATACCCCTGAGTGGCATTACCCGATTGAACTCCCACACATGATGCGTTGGATTCTCAGATGGACTGAACTTCCTGAGTGGTATATCCATCTTTCCAGAAACATCGACATTGACCTCAACAGGTGGTTCAAACTCAGCGAACTGAGTAGCGAATGCGGGCATCTGACTTACTGCATTGTTGAGTCTGTCGAGCTGCGTTTTTATCTCCTAGATGACAGGGTCACCCTACAACTTCACTTCAGCCTTGATTGGAGCAGCGCGAGAGGTAGCTACTGGTGGTGGTAGTTGGGGCTTTGGGTCCTCTGTCATGTGGATGACCACTCCCATACTGGGACTTTCCCCTATTTTGGCTTTACCTTTATCAACAATAGGCGTTGGGCTTGGAACAACATTGTCAAGATCTTCTTCGTCATTGCCTATACCAACATGCATATTAACACGCTGCATGGCTTCCAAGACCCTATTTAAGGTCTCCTGTTGTTGTTCAATCCTTTTGTTTTGTTGCTCGATGAGTACCTACTGCCTAGTAATGTGCTCCTTAACTTTCTCCTCTTATTGAATGGTAGCAACAGTGATTGACCCTTCCACTTTATTGAGTTTCTCCTCCAAGTTCTTAGCCAGTGTAGAGTCGATTTGCTCCTCACCATTGTTCTTAATTGCAGACATGTTAAATGGCAGACGACGAGAAGCTTTGGACCTAGGTGTCGGTGGGATGAAGTTCGAGTTGCGGACTGGACAACCTAACGGTCCTGGGATCCAAGCTACACTCGAGTCTCCCATTCTGAATTGAAGGAAACAATGCACTGTGCAAAGATTGATCTCTTATTAACCAAAACCCAACCCGATGAATACATATATGACCTAAATGACCTATATGGGACTCCATAAAAATGAAAGACGCCTATATGCTGACTCGGGAGAGACTCACCCAGGACATGGGTATGAATGAGCTAACCGACCTAGATGGGACTTCCTAGGATGCAAGATTTCTATATGCCTGCTCAAGATGGGTTCACATGCCCTAAATTCTATATGAGACTTCCTAAAATGCAAATGCCTATATGTTGACCTGGAAAGGCTACCTTATGACATGGACCTACATTAATCTTCCTAGAAAAAGAAAGACTCACATAATATGACATCACGAAAAAAGACTCAGCGACCAACCCATGACATGGGTTTACACTAGACTTCTTAAAAAAGGAAGACACTCACATGTTACGTCAACACGAGAAAAGACTCATCCTAGACCTTATATGGGACCTTCTAAAGAAAAAGACACTCATATCCTGACTCTTTAAAACAAAAGACTCACCCCTGACCTAGACTCTATATGAAACATTCTAAAGAGACCGAAAGACATTTACATCTTGACTCTAAACAAAACTCACCCATGACATGGGCATACTAGACGATATATGACTCCTCCTAACGTGTAAGACGCCTAAACACCAACTCAGGAAACGACTCAACTATGACACAGGTTTAGGTGTTCTAACTTCTATATGACTCTAAAGACAACAACAACACTTTTTACGTCAAGAGCATTATAAAGGGCCGGATAAAGTCAAACATAGCGAGTTGATATAAGTTGGAAAGTGCAGGTGAGTGTTTCTCAATTCGGATAGGCTTAAACCACAGGCCGACCGTTTTAAGGAGAATCCATCACTTGAACTAACAAACTTGTGTTAACTCAAGCTAAGCTGGCTATTATGCGGACTAGAACAATGCTCGACGGACTGACAACCCGACTCTATTTACACACTTTTTTTTATTTAAGACTCGATATATTTATTTATTTAACTCAAGGAAAGTGAATGTCATAAAGGACCAAATAAAGCCATCAAAAGGTGAGTTAAAACAGACTTATAAAGTCAATTATTAATTCCACCATGGATGGGCTTACGAACGGGCCGACCATGGGTTTGGTTTAGACTTAATAATCAAGTTTATAATTTTATTTTCTCTAACCTTGAGACTATTACGCGGACCCAAAATAAGAGAATACTGAGAAGGGCCGAATAAAACCATCAAAGGTGAGTTAAAACGAATCGATAAACAAGGTTAATTAACCTTTATAACGGATGGGCCTCACAACCAGGCCGGACATAAAATTTAAAGTTAATTAATCGATTTTATACACTTATTTTTTCTCAACCCCAATGACTATTATGTGGACTAAAACAATATCTGAAAATTAGGTCCGACTCTAACGAGGACACAACACACAAACACAAACACGTATTTACACATAAAAAAGACTCAACAAACTCAAACACGTAACAAAGACTCGACAAACTCAAAAACGTGGCAAAGACTTGACAAACTCGAACACGTATTTACACCTAACGAAGACTCAACAAACTCAAACATGTGGTACACCAAGTTTTATTTATTTACTCAGGGAAAGCAGATAATGTAGAGGACTGAATAAAGTCAACGATAAGCGAGTTATAACTAATTTATAAAGTGAATTACCAAATCCAGTATGGTTGGGCCTAACCAGGGTCGGCCATAAGTATAATGGATTTAAGAATTAATTCGATAAATTAATTTACTCAAGCCTAGTGACTATTACGCAGTCTAAGACATTATCCACTAACTTTGTTTGATTTATTAGTCAGATGTTTTGGACCTAAGGACAACTAATCATTATAAGAGGCCGAATTAAGTCAAACATGGCGAATCAAGCCCAAGTCATAGAGCACAAATCAGTATTTCTCAATTCGGATGGGCCCCATCCATAGGCCGACCATTTTAAGGAGAATCCGTAATTTGGGCTACCGACTCAGACTTAATACGAGCCATATTGACTGCCATGCAGTCTAAAATAACGATTGACAAGACCGACGACCCTTCTTTCTACTTCATTTTTTATTTATTTCATTACCGAAAAGCAGGTATCATAAAGGACTGAATAAAACCAACAACGGGCGAGTTATATTTGATTTATGGACGTAATTGCCAAATCTGATATGGTTGGGCCCAACCACGGGCCGACCATAAGTATGACAGATTCGATAATTAACTCGATAAATTAATTTACTTTATCCCGGTGACTATTATGCAGTCTAAGACTTTACCCACTATCTTCGTTTTGACTTTAATCAGGTTTATTGGACCTTTGTAAGGGAGATCTTGTAAAAGGTCATGAAGAATCATCAAAGGCAAGTCGAGTTTACTTTATAAACCAAGGTAATTAACCTTTATAGATAAATGGGCCCAACAACTGGGTTAACCATAACTTTTGAGGTTAATTAACTTAGTTGGTAAATATGACTCTTCTCAGCCCAATGACTACTATATGGACTAGAACGATACTCCTAAACTTGGGTCGACTCTTTACAACGAATTTAAACATATAGTACATAGCATACATATGAACAAGGGGTATCCTAAACCAAGGCTCTATGTACAAAAGGGTTTATTGGCTGGATAAGGCTTAGCGGCTCATGTACTCGCCCCGGTGCATTCTTGTTGTAAAGGCAACTTGAATGTGTGGGGTGCTGCTCTTGGAGGCTCGAGTGGAGACCTTGTAGAGTGATGCATGAGTGGATGTGGTGACTAATGCTCTCTCGGTGTAAATGCACCAATTGAGTATAGCCGGTCCGGCATCCCATGGGTTATTTTTGTGGTTAATTAAAAGAGGAAAAGCCTAATACCGCCGATTTATGTGCTCCTACGACAAATTACATGTCAAGGGAGTGCCCCGGTATATGCAATACATTATGCCTAAAAAGAATGACTTAATAATATAAAGTAAAAATTCATTTTCCTTCCAAAAATTTTAAAGCACACTAAACTTTTTTCAAGTTTTACCCACTTTAGAGAAACTCCCCAGTGGAGTCGCCAAAAATCCTGTGGACATTTTTCCTTGCCGTTCGGGCTTTCGAACGTCCACATTTGGATTGGGGTGTGATTCGGTGATTTGTGCTGGGGTTTAACCTTTGAAAACTCTTTAAGGAAATCAAACCTATATTTCATGAATAATATTTTGTAAAATCACTTTCCCTTTACTTATGCATTTTATGAGTAAAGGAATTAAACCTTTAAGAGTGAACATTCACTTGTTCCAAACTCTTCTAAATTTAATTCAATTTGCTCATTTAAATGTTAGGTTCGGAAGAGAGTGATTATGCGAGTATTATTTAGAAATATAAGAAAGAAAACCCTAAAGTTGCATCGATACATTGTAAAACCATGTTAATCATAATTTATGCAATCCTCGATGTATTTTAGTTTGAAATGGGAGTCGACACCCGACTTTTTAAGAGAAAAGCCAAGACAAAACCAAAAGGAAAACAAAGAAAGACTCCGCCCGCAAAACCCAAGAATGGATCCGGGGGTAAGGCTACGAACTCAAAAAGTAAATTTTAAGAGTTCGCCTCTCACAAAAGGAAAGACTCTACTAAAAGTTTAAAATGTGCTTTTGATAACATTTGGAAGGGAAATGGATAAATACTTTATAGCATTATTTCATTAATCATGCAAAAGAATGAAAGAAAGAAATGTACATAATATACAACACTTTATTTACATAAGGAAGAACACATAAGAGCTTACATTGTACCTTTTGAAGGGAAGTCTTGCCTAGCCTTTGTTTGGTGCTTGGAGCTCATTTGAATTAACCTCTTGAAAGCTTTGATTACTGCTCTTGAATATGCCAAAATAGTATCAAAAATGTAGATGGAGAAGTGGATGGAAAAGGGTGAAAAAAGGGATAAAAAGACTCTTTTTGTGAGGTTTTTGGGATAGTAGGAAGGTAGGCTTTTTATGGAGTTTTTAGTGGTGTTTTTAGGATATTTTTGTGGGAGATTTATGTAGGGATTTAGGATGGATGGGATATGACTATGGATTATAGGCTTAAGAAAGTGAATATATGGAGATTAAGATGGTACGTAAGAAAATCGTGGAAAGGTGATAGGAAAAAGGGTAGTAGAATAATGATAAGGATGGAGAGATTAGAGAAATGAGAGAATTGAGAGATGAAGGATGAGAATGTAAGAGAAGAATGACTGAATAAGTTGGTCAGTTTAGCTTTGGCAAGAGGGCGTATTTATAGGCTTTATGAGGCTTCAAGAAGGATGCACATACATGTACATACATGCATTCATCCAATTCGTAGTCAACTTGGCACAAAATCCATGGTGACAAAGGGAGTGCATGTGGTGGACGGTAGCACATGGTGAATTAACCCATGTGTGAACCCTCTTAAAGGTCGATCGGCCTACAATGGGAGGAGGGATGAATCCAACTTGGTTCATGTATTCTTGGACGGTAGAAATATGAATAAAACACATGTTAAATCCCTTATTCACACTTGGACGGTAGGTGATTAATTTGATGCTTATAAGGTGATTTTGGATGCTTTTGCTAGGACTTGAACTTGAGACCTCTTGGAGCTTCTTTGCATGTCACCTTTACGTAGCTCATGCATGACATTCATGGCTGAATCCATCATTTTAATTATGTAAAAGTTGTGCATGCAATTTCCCACATAAACTCGAGCATGTAGAGTGCATGCATGCGAATCTTCTGCTTTGGCTTTGGCTTTGGCTTCCCTAATTTATTTATTTTCTATCTAAAAAATACATAGAAAGGAAATAATAAAAATTACATTAAAAGTATATAAAATCTATGCTAAAATCCGGTATTTGAATTAGCTTATTGACTGGCTTCTTCTTCTTTATTTCTGCTTCATTTTTATATAGGAATGTTATATATTCATGTGCCAAAATCCGGTGTCTACACTAACCACCGCTCAACATGATCCGGATCCAAATGAATTTCCGTTTTGTTGTCATCGTGTCCATGGAGGTAAATCGTGTGAGTTGGGTTCTTCGCAAGAATGCCCATTTTCTGCAATCGTACCCCATTGATGGGATCCGGAAAATAACGTGGATTCCACTTCTTCAAATATCCCCCAAACCCTTCTTGGATGAGGAAATGGCAGATGATCTGCCCCATCCCGATGGTAGTGGGTCGAGTTTCCGTGCTTATCTCTCGGAGACAATGCAGAATGCATGAGCCAGTATTAACCCGAACACCCCTCACAGCATTGTAAATTACGAAAAGATCGTCTTTTCGAACCTTAGGGCATCTGTCATCCCACCCAAACACCGAACTCGTCACAATCCTATGAAGGAATCAAATGGCAAAATTGCAAAAATCACGCCCCTTAGAGTTACGGGGGCAGTGAAAACATTGATCTCTGCCTCTCGGACCGAGGTCCATCCTCCTCCAACATGTCAAGGCCTTCATTATATCTTGTTCGTCGAAGTTCTCACACCGCTCATAATACCTCCCATCCTCGGGCAAACCAAATGTCTGGCATAAACGCTTTACCGTGCATCGTTTGTCTTTGTTGGCGACTCGGTACTCAAAATATGCGTCCTCTTTAACATCATTATAAACCATCAATGAGCTCAAAAACTCAAGGATATGTTGGTCCACGATCGATTCATCGATCGTGAAGAATACCTCCCACCCAAGAGTTTGAATGAAGTAAGTGAAGCTTGGTTTGCAATAAACGGCTTCAACGGTCCCCGCATCGTACATGTCGGGTGCACAGATCTTTCGTGCTTGGAAGATGAAGAGGTCTGGGTTTCGTTCTCCGTGCTTGTGATCTCCGCCAAGCGAGCCACCACGTCCATCTCGAGCCTTGAACTATAATTCCCGGTCACTTCCGGAGTTGTAAGGCTAGTCGCGGCCATTCAATGGATGGGCCCCGGTACCTTCTAGGCGGGCGTTTGATGCAGCGACCCCGGAGGCCTCAGGACTGGAACGAGCAGTCCCGAGAATGGAAGCTAAGAGGTATCGGGGTTCGGGTGTAGTCCTGGGAGCAATAACTTTCGAAGTAGGAGCAATGCCAGCAATCAGTCGATGGTCGCGCCTAAGTCACCAGACGTCGCGCCCGTGACTTTCGACTGGCCGAGGGGCAGTCTCGCGTGCAAACAGGCGTCGCGTCCGAGTCGTATGGTCGCGCCCGCGACCTCATCCTGAGCAGATCATCGCGCCCGCGACGCAACATGTAGCTCCCGCAACGTTCGACGGTTGAGCGAAAGAGTTGCCGAGCCAGTGGGTCGTCGCGCCCGCGACCGGCTTGCGACACGCGTATTGCTACGTCTTTTTTTTGGCTAAGTTTTGGGCTTAATTTTGTTTAATGTAAATAGCTTGCTTTCCCATTTCCCAAGGAAACTTTTGATATTATGATATGTTAATGAATGAGTGCTCCCCAAGCCTCTTCCCCTAAATCTTGTTTACTTTATTCAAGTATTATTGGTGGTGTTCAAGTCATTTCTTTAATTGTTGATGGTGGATTACTCCTAATTAATCATGGTGAAATGTTAGACTAAGGTGGTGGACATTCCTTGCCAAGGTCTTCTATTATCTCCATTGCTATTCAAGCTATTATTCTTGTTATTCCTCATCTCTCAAGCAATCTATCTCCCTCCACGCGATCGGTAACGCTCCATTTGGTATCAGAGCTTTGGTTATTTATTTGCATGAGTTGTTTTTCATTGTTCTTGGTAGTATTTCTCTAGTCTTGGGTTTTGTTGGATTTCTTGCATCTATTGGTGTTCCCCAACCCCTGTGCTATCCAAGTGTATTGGAATACATTGTATGGTGTTTGTATTTGGTGTTTTTGAAGCAATTTGGAGCTTTGAGGAGAAGTTGAAAATTTGTGCCTGCAAGGTGTTCAATGAAATGTCTAAGTGAGAAATACACAAAGAACCCTTAGCCAAACACAACCCAACTACAAGAAAACCTCCAAACTCTACAAATATCCCAAACACATACCGTCCTTTACACTTCCTCGATATGGATGGACAAGTAAATTTCGATCGAGAGGAATCAAGCCACCGGGGTAGCCCTTAACTTCGGGCTATTGAGAGCCGACTTGCCACCCATGACGAACGGTTCTCCACCTTTGAGTACACCCTTAATGCCATTATGGCACGGTTGGACAACCTCGCCCCAGAACGTCTACGTCCACCACCTGTTGAAAGACCGAGGCTCGCACCGAGCCCTATCCGTCCTCCTCCCAAATTTGAGTCGAGTGATGATGCTAGAGGCTCCCCTCGACGCCATCCTCATCGGGAAGTGCATGATCGGCCCCCTTGTAACGATTTCCAAGACGTTAAGATCGACATCCCCAAGTTCAACGGTTCCAATGATCCGGACGATTACATCGAATGGGTTCAATTGATAATAGGATTTTTGAGACCAAGGATTACGATGATGAGAAGGCGTATAAGGTTGCGAGTTTGAAACTCACCAAAGCCACTTCACTTTGGTTTGAGAACATGAAGTCACGACGGGCTCATGAAGGAAAGGCAAAGATTTCTTCTTGGTCACGGCTCAAACTAGTGATGAATCACCATTTCTTGCCCCTACACCTACAAGCAAGACGTCTTGAGGAAACTATACGCTCTCACCCAGGGCAAACGATCTGTCAGTGATTATATCTCGGAGTTCGAACAGCTCCTCATCAAAAGTGGCCTTCAAGAGCCGGAAGAGCAAACCATGATGTGTTTCTTGAATGGATTGGATTCCTCGGTTGCCAAGAAAGTTGAGGTTCAAACTTACTACTCCATGGATGACATGTGCAGTTTGGCTGTTCGGTTTGAGCGACGGAGGAAAGAGAAAGCTATTTCCAACCCGGTGTCGCGCGCCTACTTTCCACCGTCAAGCCGGCCCCCTCCTCAATTGGGCACTCCCAAATCTAATAAGACACCCAAGTTTCCTTCGACACCCTGTTCCAACAAGGGGAAGGGACTTGTTGTGGCGTCTCCTACGGATCCTACTCGGCGTATGGAGGGTAGAAAATGTTTCAAATGCCATGGGTATGGATACTATCGGCGGATTGTCCGAACCGACGGACTAGGACCCTCAAAGAGGTCCAAGACATTGATGAGGAACTACAAGTAGCACAGGATGATTCCGAAGTGGTGGTTGAGGATGTGGTCACTAGTGAAGAGGAGGATGCCACCCCCGTGTTGCATGTGCAAGGTGACGCTCTTGTCTTGAGGCGAGTTTTGTATGCTCATGAAACCCCTCTTCACAAGGCCCAGCGGGAGACTATTTTTCAATCTCGTTGTTTCGTCGGGGGCAAGGTTTGCAATCTTATAATCGATGGAGGGAGATGTACTAACGTAGCATCTACATATATGGTTGACAAGCTGGGATTACCATTATTGCCTCATCCTCGTCCTTATTCGCTCAAATGGCTCAACGACTAAGATGGCATTAAGGTAACCAATCGAGTCTTAGTGAATTTATCTTTTGGCACTAACTACGAAGATTCTATTGTTTGTGATGTTGTTCCCATGAGCGCATGCCATATATTGTTAGGTTGGCCGTGGCAATTTGACGAGCAAACTGTTCATAACGCGTTGAAAAATACCTACACTTTCACACACAAGGGCAAGAGGGTTAAGCTTCTTCCACTAGTGCCACATGAAACTAGACCTCCTAAACCTGGGGTGGAAAGTGAGGAGCCCAAACACTTGAGCGAAACACGGGTAGAGCGAGCCCTATGCAAAGGGAAGGTCATTTTTGCCTTACTCCTCTTAGAGGCAAATACAAGTGAGGTAGTGACACCCAAGCACCCTCTCGTTGCCTCTCTTCTTGCCAAATTCCACGATGTATTCCCGGAAGATCTTCCACCGAGTCTACCTCCTATTCGGGGCATTGAACATCAAATCGACCTTATTCCTGGAGCTCCACTCCCTAACAAGGCGGCATATCGGTGCAACCCACAGGAAACCGAGGAGTTGCAACGGCAAGTGGACGAACTTGTTTCTCAAGGCTATGTTCGAGAGAGCATGAGCCCTTGTTCCGTCCCGGCCCACCTGGTTCTAAAGAAAGATGGTACCTTCCGGATGTGTGTCGACAGCCGAGCCATCAACAACATTACCATCAAGTATCGGTATCCCATATTGAGGCTCGATGACATGCTCGATGAGTTACATGGCTCGTGTATCTTCTCCAAGATTGACCTTCGGAGTGGTTACCATAAGATCCGTATGAAGGAAGGAGATGAATGGAAAACGACTTTCAAGACAAAAGGGGGATTATATGAGTGGCTCGTCATGCCATTCGGGCTCTCCAACGCCCCAAGCACGTTCATGCGTCTTATGAACGAGGTATTGAGACCTTTTATCGGCAAATTTGTGGTGGTATATTTTGATGATATCCTGGTATATTCGAGGAGTGAAGCGGAGCATATTACACATTTGAAGTTGGTGTTCGATGTTTTGCGGCAACAACGGCTTTTCGGCAAACTGGAGAAGTGCGAATTTGGCACTCCCCAAGTCACCTTTCTTGGGTATATTATTTCCAATAAGGGTATTTCTATGGGCCCCTCGAAAGTGGAGGCCATTCGCTCTTGGCCCTCTCCCTCTACTATCACAGAGGTGAGGAATTTCCACGGCCTTGCTTCGTTCTACCAACGGTTCATCAAGGGCTTTAGTACCCTTACCGCCCCTATTACAAAGTGTATGAAAAAGGGCGACTTTGAGTGGACCCGAGCGGCCCAAGGGGCATTTGAGAAGCTTAAGGCTTGACTATGTGAGGCACCGATACTTGCTCTCCTGGGCACACAAGTCTTCGAGGTGGATTGCGATGCTAGCGGGGTAGACATTGGAGCCGCTTTGTTGCAGAACCAACGCCCTATTGCTTATTTCAGTGAGAAGCTCAGCAGATCGAGGAGGAATTATTCTACTTATGATAAGGACTTTTACGCTCTCGTGCGAGCACTTGATCATTGGTCACATTATTTGAGGCCTAACCAGTTTGTCCTTCATTCGGATCACGAAGCTCTTAAATATTTGAGCGGACAACACAAGCTTAGTTCTCGTCATGCCAATTGGGTTGAGTTTCTTCAAAGTTTTAATTTTGTGGCAAAGCACAAGAAGGGGAGTATTAACGTGGTTACCAATACACTCTCTAGGAGACATTCCCTTCTTTTTGTGGTGGAGGCAAAGGTCCTTGGATTTCAACACTTGAAGGAGTTCTGTAAGGAGGATGATGACTTCAAATCACACCTCGATTGTGGTGATGGACCCTATTTGCTACAAGACGGATTTCTCTTCAAGGGTAACAAGTTGTGTGTCCCAAAATGCCCGTTGAGGAAACTTCTAGTGCGGGAAGATCACGGGGGTGGTCTTGCCGGTCATTTCGGCATCAATAAGACCATCGACATGTTGAAAGAGCACTTTTATTGGCTGAAGATGGGAGGCGATGTGCATGATGTGGTGTCCAAGTGTGTTACTTGCCACCATGCCAAAAGTCAGTTCCACCAAGGGCTTTATACACCCCTTCCGGTTCCGAATGGCCCATGGGAGGATTTGAGTATGGACTTCATTGTGGCTCTTCCCCGGACTGTGCGTGGCAAAGATGCAATTCTCGTCGTCGTGGACCGCTTCTCTAAAATGGCACATTTCATTGCTTGCGAGAAAACTGATGATGCCACTCACATTGCTACTCTTTTCTTCCGGGAGGTAAGTTTGAGATTAACCTAAGAAGTACTGAAAGGTGAATTAGGGTAATCTGACTACCAACCTGTCTACCTAGGCTTGCGAAATTTGAGAAAGGAATAGTAAACTAGGGAATCAATTGGATAACCTAACTTTTAAGACCTTCAATTCTGATTAACCTAAAAGGCACATGAAAGTTGTTGATTAGGTTGTTTAGAATAATTCTATTTAGCATCGAAAGGGCGATAGGATTAAGAGGTTGTCGATTCTTGATTCATTCTTGAATGTATGATCGTGCAGGCTAGGTTTTAGTAATCGAACTCGTTGTTAGGTTAGCATCTCCCTAGAAGTCTTTCTCTCTTGATAGAATCTATGATTGAATTTTTCCATGCTTTATTAGTTTTAATTAATTGTTAGACCTTTTTAAACCCTACCTGAATCAAACCTGGTTAGCTTAGAAATCGTATTAGACACTAGTTTATTGAGCTGCTAATTGAGTCCTTGTGGGATCGACCTTGACGTGCTACTGTAACGTGGTTTTTGTACCCTGGTTTTGTTTATCGTTCTTTCTGGAGGAGCTAGGGGCCTTGGTCATAGAATCTCGGTCAACGGTCGGGATGATATTGCTAGGGTAAGGATATCGGTTTGAAGGGATCACAACACAGGAAACAAAACTAAGGTCGGTCAAGGAACGGAAAATGGGCTTCGGAGGTTTATCGGGATGCAAACGAGAACAAGGAGATAGGTTGCACAACAAGAAAGCAACAAGGAAGGTAATCAAGTGGCAATTCCGTTAGAAAATACCCACCGGGCTTCCTCTATCACGGACCCGGAGGGTTGAAGAAACGGAATTCCCTAGTTAGCCTCTATTCACTTTCGTGAGTAGAGGACTAACTATCCCAATTCCAACCTTCCAACTCAAGTGTTGGATGTGTTCGGGGACTTTCGGACCCAAATACATTCCCCTTGAAGGAAGGATTGGAGTGGGAAAAGTGATTTCCCAACTAATTACTCACTAAATTGCTAACCCATGCCTAATTACCCATTCATACCATTAATTATCCCCTAACCCATAGGGTTTCTAGCCACTAATCATGATACTAACTAAGCCAACAACATCCAAACCAACCCTAAGCATGATTTCTAACATAAAACAACCATAAACAAGCAAAACAATCGAAATAGCAAGCAAAGCAATTAAATAAGCAAGAAAGTAATTAACAAGCAATTAATGAAAGAGTTAAGGGAAGAAAAACTTATCAAAATGCTGTAGATGAACAAGGAAAAGCAATAAAAAGATGATCCAACAATCTCTCAATTGTTTGAATCCCCAAATCTTCAATAATAACTAAAAATCTCCAAAACCCTAGATTAATCTCTCACTGATTTCTCTCTAATACAAGTTGAATGTAAAGTCCAAGTATCCAAAAGATAACCTCTGATATCCCCCCCCAAAGATAATCGTCAAAAGGGATATATATACAAGGCAAACAGTTGGGCAAAACGTCGTCGCACAAGCCAAACATCACGCGCAGAAAATGGGGAGACCGCAGGTGCGGTCTCTCGTTGTCCAGGGGGGTCGCGGGTGCCACCATCAGGGTGGCGGGCACTACCCTGTGAAATTTGCCTTGGCGATTCTGAGCTTCGAGAGACGGCAGCCAAGGGTAGCGGGTGCCACGCCCAGGGTGGTGGGGGCTACCCTACTTGACTTCTTCCCTTCGTTCCTTCTTTCCAAGGCACGTAACGCCCGCTACAAGGGTCGTAGCGGGTGTTACCTCACTGATTTGCACCATATGAAGGGAGAGTGGTCCCGGGTCAACTATGCCTCGGCTCTCGGTCCGACTCGGCTCGGGAAATCACTAAAAATGCTCTAAAATGGCCCGTTTTACCTCGTTTTTGAGTAAAATGCCAAAACCTACAAAATAACGAAAAACATACTAAAAAACCATGAAAATAAACATGAAACGAGTAAAAAGCCTAAGAATTAAGGCGTTATTTAGACACAAAATTGGGTCTAAACACCACCCCACACTTGAACTTTTGCTCGTCCCGAGCAAAATAAGACAAAAACAAATAAGAAAAACTAAACACCAACTTCTCTGTCGTGGGAGGAAACGAGTGCATTTAGCGTATGCACCCAGCCCTTTGAACCCCTCGGCAGCCCGGGTGGACGAGATGGTCTTGTGAGGGTTTGTAGCGGCTATACCCACAAAAGCCAAAGAAAAAAGAAAGAGGCAAAGTGAAAACAAAACCAACGAAAACAAAAGGAAAGTAAAACAAAAGCTTCCCTTCAAAAGATCTCGAAATCTAAATTAGGAAAACGTTATTAAACCTCCAAAAGGAACCGTTATAAGCGTCTTACAAACACCTATCCCAAATAAAAGTTAGTCTTTGAGATTTTCGATGTCCTACACCTAATCCCCGTGTGCATAAGTGCTAGTGGGTTCTAACCGATTCCAAAAGACTCCAAAGACTCATGCCCGAGCTCAAAAACGAACAAAACGAACAAGGAAAGAAAAGAGTTGCCCTTCCCCGCATTTGGTCGCCCTTGGCTTGGTGAGGGCCATAGGTGATGCAAGGAGAGGCCACATACTTTATTTACGCTTAAACCTTTCTTTTTGGGGTTGGGTAATCCCAACAAAATTCTCTTTCTCTTTTTTTCTTCTTTTTTTTTCTTTTGCTTTTTAAAGGTCGGTATTAGCCTTACTTTCGGGAATTGGACGGCCCATAATTCGGAGTTTACCCTCCCAACACAGTATTTTCCATACACATCTCCGTCGAGAATTCGATATAGGAGGCGCTTAAGGGGTAGTAGCGTCGTACCGCTAATACCGGGACCGTGTAGATTGGCTAAGTGTATGGTGGTTGATGTCGTTCAGCCGACACGCCCCACTTAATCCAATTATTTAGTTTTTTTCTTTCTTTTTCTTTCTTTTTGACTTTGCTTCTGCTTTTGCTAAACAGGGAAAAAGAACAAGCTCGGACACAAACCCCTAGAATCTCCAGGTTTCAACCAGAACGCGAAAGGAATCGAGGGTCTCACTAGACACTCAATGAAGGACATTTAAAGAGATAAGTCATGACTAGCACCCGAGACAGGGTCGAAAACGCTCAGACCGGTTTCTTTTAAAGAAGTTTAAGAACGGCTTCTCAATTTCGACACAAAGATCCAAGAAACAAAGCAAAACAAAGCGAAAACGAAAACGAAAACAAAAGAAAACTTTTAGGGTTTTCACTCCCTTTTTTCTCCTTTTTCACACAAAATTTTTTTCAAATTTTAGGCAAAAACTAAGAAAACAAAAACAAAAATGCTAGGTGATCTACCCTTGAAACAGAATATCTCCCCCCCCCCCTCCACACTTAAAACGCCACAATGTCCTCATTGTGGGAAGGTGTCACATGAAAAGGGTAGAGAACCTACAAAAGCAAACAAAGAAGAACAACTAGCACATAAAAGTGGTGGCGACCCGAGCCCACACGGCTCCAACAGCAATATAATCCCAACACAAACACTCAAAGGGGCTCCCCACCCAAAAGAAAAATCAAGCATGCAACAAGGATCAATATATATACACATTCAAAAAGTGCGAAAAGTGGTTACCTCGGGGTCTTCAAATAAATAACGAACCCAATCCGCGATCCAAGAAAGCGTCACACTTTGGTTAGAAATAAACAAGAAAAACATAATAAGTGTGAGTGTTCGCATGCATAAAAGAAGAAGAACAAAACAAAAACAAAAACAAGACACTAGGGACTATAAACTAAGGAAAAGCGAAAATATTTACAATATAAACATTGACACTAGCAACCTCAACCCCGAACCTCACTAATTTGAGGCGGGAATTGAGGGTGAAATAATTCTAATAATCGGCCTAACCAATTATGAAGCAATGGAAGCGAAACAACTCAAACCATGGGGACAACTAACTCAACAAAACCAAATTAACCTACACACTTCCCAACTTTCCCATAAAGCACCCCCCACACTTATCTAACACTAACATCGTAAATAAAATCGATAAAGAGAGTAAAGTGGGAGTGGGGACACTTACAAATCATTGCTCAGATCCTCCCGGGGGAGCATATGGGTGACAAGGAAAGAACGTAGGATAGTTGTGGTTCATGTACTCTGGTGGTGCCGAGGGGTTGTTTGCAATGGAGTAGTGGTAATACCTCCAATCACGCCAATACTGGTTTTGTTGTTGAAAATACTCCTCGTGCCTTTGAAGACGTGCATGCACATTGTTGAGCATAGACTGCTGGGCACGTAGCAACTCTTGTTGAGTCTCCAACAGATTGTGCTGACCTTGGAGTATCATTCGTTGTTCTCGAAGGTCAACCCTCATTTGTTCGAATTGAGAGTTGCGATGCTCAAATGAAGCTTGCCCTGGATGACTTTCACTTCCACTAGCTTCAACATGGCCAGTATGCTCCTCTTCTTCATCCTCACTTTCTTCTTCTTCTTGTTCCCCTTCTTCTTCATTGTCCTCTTCCTCTTCCTCACCATCGGACACATCTGGACCACCCACCTTGCTGGACCGTGTCGGGATTGGGTCCAAGCTTTCACGTTCGAGGTTAAGCCAACGGTTCAGCAAGCATCGGTAGTTGCACTCTCTTGTGATGCTTATATCGAGGATTTCGACGAGAACATGGATAGAGGAGCTAACCGGCAACACCGTGCTAAGTATGTTCACCCGCTTGTTCTCAAGAATCGTTATACCTTCAAAAAGAGCGGGGTGGTGAGCGTCAATTTAGCTTGGCTAATGCGAGACGTCCATTGTCGGGGTCCAAAATTCTCCACGGATGTTTCGAATGGTCGGGAAGAGATTCGAGACTTGTCGATAATCATGAGGGCCAATGGGATGATGGGTCATCTCGAGATGTTATGAATATCTGGCATCGTGGTTCGGTTGTGAGCCGGGTGAATAAACACAAGGTAATAATGGCGATCAAAGGTTTGAAATACGCGTGCCTTCACACTTTGGGTCATAACTCCTTTAATGTAACTCCAATGGGTCTTAAATTTTGGGAGCTTAAAGTACACACTGAGAGCTTTCCAACGATATCTTACGGGCCTAAAACGGAGTTCGGATGAAGAAGTTATGCGTGTTTGAAGTCGGCAGAAAAACTGCCTAGATCGTCACGCCCGTGACGACCCATCGTAGCGCCCGTGACCACGCTCGGCATTTTGGGGAAATTGGGACAGAAATTCGTCACGCCCGTGACGAGCCATCGTAGCGCTCGCTACGATCGCGCACATACCAAATCGCCGGGAGTTTCGCTCTAGTAACGCCCGCGACCAACCGGCGTCACGCCCGTGACAAAACTAATTTGGCGTGTTTTGTTTGGCTTAAAACACTGAGTTTTGTTTATTTTCTTTAATTAGTATAAATACTTGTTTAACAAATTTTTCAAGGAAGCTTATGTTTATGAATGATTTGCTATTGCAATGTTAGGGTTTCTCCCTTTTCTCTCCCAAAATCTTGTTCTTACTTTATCCATTTGTTAATGGTGGTGTTAGCAAGTCATTCCTTTATTGATTATCTAGTGGATTACCTATGATAGTCATGGTTGGGTGTGAGGCCTAGAGTTGTGGATTACCTAGCTCAAGGTCATATCCTTCCTTTATTGTTCAAGTTTTGGTTCAATTGTTGAATCAAGGATACAACTCAAGCTAAAATCATCATCATTCCCACCGCGCTACGCTCCACTTGGTATCAGAGCTCAAGGTTCTTCATCTAGCTTGAGTTTTTTCCATTGTTCTTGCTAATTTATTCTCTATTGTTGGATTTTGGTGCATATTGGAGCTTTGATGAAGAGTTTGAAATTTGTGCCCACAAGGTGTTCGATAAAATGCCCAAGTGAGAAAAACACAAAGAACCCTTGACCAAACACAACCCAACTACAAGAAAACCCCCAAACTCCACAAATTATCCCAAACACAATCCGTCCTTCACCCTTCCTTCGATATGGACGGTGAACATAATTCCAATCGAAAGGAATCAAGCCGACGCCGAAGTCCTCGAGTTCAAGCTGCCGAGAATCGAATCTCCGCCTACGAGGACCGACTCTCCGCCTACGAGAACCGATTCTCCACTATCGAGCGGACTCTTGACAACCTTAAGGTCCAAGTGAACAACCTAGCCCAAGAGTATCAAAGACAACCCCGAGATGAACAAAGGAGGTCCACTCGTATCCCTATCCGTCCTCCTCCCTCCTACGAGTCGAGTGACGATGATAGAGATTCGCTTCGACGCCATCGTCGACGGGACTCTATTGAGGAGCCATTCTACTATTCCCCACTAACGACCGTCACGTCCCGTAAGTGTGTCAAATGTCGGCGTGTGGGACACGATGCTTTGCAATGCCCGACAATAGCTATGGTTACGGCTTGGATTGAAGAATCCTTTGGTGTGGAAGGGCAAACATGTGGTATGAAGAAGGAAGTTGATGAGCAAAACCTTGCTTCCCCACTTGAAAAGTTTGAGGAGGTTGAGAAAAAGAAAGAACAAGAGGTGATGGAAGAAGTCCATCTCATGGCAAGTGAAGGAGAGCTCATTGAGCTTGAAGAGATCCAAGGAGAGTTCTTAAAGGAGGAGGCGCCAATTCAAGAGCTTCCACAAGAGGAGGTCATGCACTATCAACCTAGCAAGGCAATCCTTGAGCCAAGATTGATTGAAAGTAAGGTCCATTATGATTACCTCAACATCAATCTTTCTTGTGATAAATATCTTGTTGTGTTCAACAAGATCATTAATGCTAGGATTAAAAGAAGAAGCTACCATGAAGAAGAGACAACCCCGACCCTCTTCAAGAATCGCTACTCATTCAAAAAAGGAGGAGTTCTTAGTGTAGCCATGCTTGGGTTTATAGGAACTCTCTCCATTGGAATACAAAGTCATGGGGGATGCATTGATTTTTACGCCCAAGAGTTGAGGACAACTCTTCTTCAAGAGGGGGAGTATGGACCGTGTCGGATCGGGTCCAAGCTTTCACGTTCGAGGTTAAGCCAACGGTTCAGCAAGCATCGGTAGTTGCACTCTCTTGTGATGCTTATATCGGGGATTTTGACGAGAACATGGATAGAGGAGCTAACCGGCAACACCGTGTTAAGTATGTTCACCCGCTTGTTCTCAAGAATCGTTATACCTTCAAAAAGAGCAGGGTGGTGAGCGTCAATTTAGCTTGGCTAATGCGAGACGTCCATTGTCGGGGTCCAAACTTCTCCACGGATGTTTCGAATGGTCGGGAAGAGATTCGAGACTTGTCGATAATCATGAGGGCCAATGGGATGATGGATCATCTCGAGATGTCATGAATATCTGGCATCGTGGTTCGGTTGTGAGCCGGGTGAATAAACACAAGGTAATAATGGCGATCAAAGGTTCGAAATACGCGTGCCTTCACACTTTGGGTCATAGCTCCTTTAATATATCTCCAATGGGTCTTAAATTTTGGGAGCTTAAAGTACACACTAAGAGCTTTCCAACGATATCTTACGGGCCTAAAATGGAGTTCGGATGAAGAAGTTATGCATGTTTGAAGTCGGCAGAAAAACTGCCCAGATCGTCACGCCCGTGACGACCCATCGTAGCGCCCGTGACCACGCTCGGCATTTTGGGGAAATTGGGACAGAAATTCGTCACGCCCGTGACGACCCATCGTAGCGCCCGCTACGAACGCGCACATACCAAATCGCCTAGAGTTTCGCTCTGGTAACGCCCGCGACCAACCGGCGTCACGCCCGTGACAAAACTGATTTGGCGTGTTTTGTTTGGCTTAAAACGCTGAGTTTTGTTTATTTTCTTTAATTAGTATAAATACTTGTTTAACACATTTGTCAAGGAAGCTTATGTTTATGAATGATTTGCTATTGCAATGTTAGGGTTTCTCCCTTTTCTCTCCCAAAATCTTGTTCTTACTTTATCCATTTGTTAATGGTGGTGTTAGCAAGTCATTCCTTTATTAATTATCTAGTGGATTACCTATGATAGTCATGGTGGGGTGTGAGGCCTAGAGTTGTGGATTGCCTAACTCAAGGTCATATCCTTCCTTTATTCTTCAAGTTTTGGTTCAATTGTTGAATCAAGGATACAACTCAAGCTAAAATCATCATCATTCCCACCGCGCTACGCTCCACTTGCGGTCACTAGGAACCTGACCACAAGACCAGTTACGCTCCTTAGTGATATCCAACCATTTCTCGGCATAGTCCGGATCCAAGAGAATCTTCGTTTTGTTGTCGTGTCCATGGCAATAGATCGTGTTAGCTGGGTGCTTGGCGAGGATATTCATTTTCTGCAACCGGACCTTGTCGATAGGATCCGGAAGATAGCGCGGTGTCCACTTCTTCAAATATTTCCCAAAACCTTCTTGAACTAGAAAGTGGCAAATGATGTGCCTCATCCCAATAGTAGTAGGTCGGGGTTCCATGCTAATCTCCCGAAGGCAATGTAGAATGCAAGATCCGGTCTTTACCATTCTACCCCTCACTGCATTGTAGATCACAAAGGGATAATCTTTTCGAACCTTGGGGCGTCCATCATCTCTCCCAAATACTGAACTGGTCACGATTCTATGGAAGATTCGGATGGCCGGATTGCAAAAATCACGCGCCTTAGAGTTTCGGGAGCAATGATAGCGTGGTTCTCCATTTCGCGTGCCATGATTCATCCTCCTCCATCAAGTCCTTCATTGCCTTTTTCTCATCAAAATTTTCGCATCGCTCATAAAATCTCCAATCCTCGGGCAACCCCAACCTTTGGCAAAAACGCTTCAAGGTGCATTTCTTATCTTTGTTGGCGACTCGGTATTCAAAATGTGCATCTTTCTTGCCATCATCGTGAACCTTCAAAGAGCTTAGAAACTCGAGGATGGGTTGGTCCACAATCGATTCATCGATCATGATGAATACCTCCCAACCAAGAACACGAATGAGATAATCAAAGCTTGGCTTGCAATATATGGCTTCGATCGTTGCCGCATCATAAATATCCGGTGCACATATTTTCCGTGCTTGGAGCGCTTCATACCGTTGTCTATGCTCTTCATCTCGGAAAGTCACATCCGCATCTGGTTCACACCTAATTAGTGTGGCCGGTTGCACTTTGTAACGTTCCTTTGCAGATAAGGATGGTCCCGGTTGCGCTGAAGAAGCTTCCTCGACGCGTGAACGCTTGCTCCTTCCACTTATGATGAACAAAAGCAAGACTTGGCAAGATTTTTGACAATAATAGTGCCTAATCACAAAGGTGAACCAAAAACAATCGACACAAACAACAAACACGTGAGTTTGAAAAGCTTATGCACAAAATTCACTAGAGATTACCTCAGATCGAAGCACATGAACATGGATTCACCAAGGAGGAACGATTTTGCTTGTCAAAATGAATCATACACGCAGCATATACACAGAATACCCAAAACAGCACACAAGGCATCAAGCAAAAACACAACATTCAGACTCAATACACAACAAGGTGAAAATGTATGAAAATTGAAAGAATCTGACCTAACTCATCATGAATGACCAACAAATTTCACAAATTATGTGCAGCCAATCACTCAAAATACTAAAGCAAGATCACAGCACTCGAATTTAACACACAGCAAGGCAAAAACACAACATACTAAGTGTGTGAATCGACAAGAACCTTAAGCACTACTAGTGTGTGTGTTTCACAGGTGAAAAACAACAACTAATCACACAAACACTAAGCAAGAACCAACATACAACTCAAACTCAGCTCACAACTAGGTAAGTATGAGTGGAAAATTGACAAAATTAAACCTCAACTCAGCAACAATGACGAATGGACCAAAATCAAATGAGAAAGGAAAGAAATTCGCACAATGACACAAGAGATACCTCCTTTAGCTGTGTATACCAAATGCTTGAACAATGGCGCACGTCAGGGCTGGATCTGGCTGAAATTCGAACCCTAGCAGCAGAATTTTGCAGCACAAGAGAGGAATTAAGTTTAAGTGTGCGAAAATGGAGGGAAGTGTAGGAGTCGAATTGAGAGTTGAGAGGAAGGATTGAGTGTGGGTGTGAGGTTTTGTCGTAGGTTTAGGGCTTTAGAAAGGGAGAGTCGAGTGTGAGAGAGAAAAGGAATGAGAAAAATTGAGAAAGAAGTCGGGTTTTAAGGCAAAAATAACACGCTGACAGTGTCAGGTCGCGGGCGCTGGGAAACTGTCGCGGATAGTACCAGGTCGCGGGCGCGACATGCTGGGCGTGCGTCGATCGCTGCTGCGGTCTTCTACATCGCAGGTGCGGTAAGCTCTTGGACGAGCATTGCTCGCTACTGCTTTCTTGCGTGAGTGTTACAACTGTTGGTAGTGCACCATACTACTCTTTCTTCAAAACTCCAAATGAAATCTAACTCCTAAAAATTCTAACACTTCAACACTCAATTTTTCCATGCTTCCTTACATTTAATCCAAAATTTCTAACTCTCAAACTCTCTCAACAATTATATTATTTCTTTTTTTCAAAACTTCACTCACTCACACATTCTTCCTTTACTCTAAACTTCAATTTTCTTTTTTTCTACTCCAACTTTTTCTATTTTTCCACATCATTTTTTTTTCTTTTTTTTTTCAAACTTTTTCTTTTGATCATAGAACTAATACCTCGAATTACAAGAGAAAGAAATAAAGAAAAACTAAAAAGACAAGAAAAATGAAAAAAAAAACTAAAGAAAACTGAAAAGAAAAATTAAAGAGAAGAAAAAGAAATAAAATTAGAAAAAAAATACAAAAACTTAAAACTTGAAATGAGAAACTTAAAAATTATGGGGTGCCTCCCATAGAGCGCTAGTTTTAGGTCCCTAGCTCGACCTTAATACCATGGTGCACATGGGAGGTACATAATCAGTTTCTTCCACCATGATCGCTTCTTCTTCCTTCCTTTCCAACTCCTACCATCTTTGGACAACCTTAAGTCGAGACGTCCTTCCGGTCGTTTGGTTAACCATAAGCAGGGAAGAGGTGATGATATCTTTGATTTCTTCCAATGTCGCTGCCTCCTCCTTTTCCAACACCTCCTCATCACCTCCGCAAATAGAACAAGGGTCTCCTCTAGTGGTTTGATTGGGTGATGGGGATAAAGAAGCAACTCGGGTTCTTCTTCAAGTGGATCTCCAAGTTTAAAGCTCTTGGGACAACCTTCTCAATTCCTATGTCCTCAATATAAAATTCATCCAATGAGATCTCCCTCCTCAATGGAACGATTTTGAGGGAATCTTCATGAGATGTAACTTCAATTACCTCGGGTCCGGAACATAAGGCCTTGGGATGATTGTTGTCTTTCACATTATCAGAATTCACTTCAAGAATGTAGACCTCCTCTTGACGCTCATGAACAACTGTGTCTATCATATTGGCTTCAACACAAGGCGGCATGAAGAAGGGTGTCTCAATAGGAGCATCAAACTTTGAGTCAATATGTCCTTCATAAATCAAGTGTTGGATTAACCAATTTGGGAGAGGAATTTGCATTTGGTGGGAATCAAATTGATCTTTAAGGCATTCACTAACATTTAAAACTAAATCTTGCTCTTCCTCCACCTTCTCTTCTATGCAATTGGCTACCTCATCAGTCAAATCCTCCTTCTCATTATCAACTTCTTGCTCAACCTCCATACCCTCTCCTTCAATCTTACCCTCAACATCTCCCTCATTCTCTCCACGAGTTCTCTCCTCTACCATCTCAGACTCCTCAACTTCTCCTCCACCACACATAGTAATAGCATTCACCTCCACTTTTTGGGTAGGAGTAGATTGGATGGATACAAGTTGAAATTGGTTAGCTTGAGCCAATTCAAGATCGAGACTTTGGATATAAGCTTGATCCTCCTCTCGGTCTTCCATAATTCGCTCCAACATCACCCAAATGAGGATTCTTGGGGTGGTTGAGAAATTTGAAGTTGTGGAATGTCTTGTTGAGTTAGATGAAAGGCTTCTTCTTGAATGAATGAGTGATGGTCAATGGGTTGAAAAGTAGAAGGATGTTGGTTGGTGGTAAAAACACAAGAAATGAGATCTTGTTCAACATGGGAAGGGTAGATGGCACACACTTGCTCTAATTGTTGAAATTTGAAAACTTGTGCTTCTTGAGCCATTCTCAAATGCTTAGAAGTCTCCTCATTCGCCTTCTCTTTTTGCAATTCGTAAATAGAAGCCAAAAGAAGTGCAATAATAGAATTCTGCTCCAAAGATGAATCTCCTCCTCTTGATTTGCAACCTCCAAAATCAGCAGCATATTGAACGAGCTCATGAAGAAATTGTTCGGCCTCCCTCGCAGTTTTCTTCAAAAATGTCCCTCCGGATGCTATATCGATCGATTCATTGAGAAAATCAAAGAGTCCACAATAAAAGTGCTGAAGAAGCATCCAGTTGGGTAGATTGTGGTGCGGACACTGACGTTGGAGACTTTTGAATCTCCTCCATGCTTCGAAAAGAGACTCTCCGGCTTTTTGCTTGAAACTCATAATATCTTCCCGGAGTCTACAAGTTTTGTCGGTCGGGAAAAATCTTTGAAGGAAATTTCTCTTTAGAACCTCCCACGAAGAATAAAATCCAGGTGGACATATATCAAGCCACATCTCAGCTTTTCCCCTTAGAGTAAGAGGAAAGAACTTCAACTTCAAATATTCGGAAGATATTCCGGGCATATGTATGAAACTGATACGCTTTTCGAATGTCTCCATATGAGCAATAGGGCTCTCGGAAATATCTCCATGAAACGGGTTACTTTCAAAAACTTCAAGAAGACACGGCTTGAACTCAAATACCGCATCGGGTGGTAATGGTGGTAAAATGATAGGGTTGCCTCCCGGACACGAAGATGGAACGACATATGATAGAAGAGTACGGGGTGAATCAGCTTGAACTTCACCCATTAGGACTTGAAGCCTCCTACGATGCTCGATAGAACATTAGGGCGTACCTACATGCACCAACAACAACCAATAGAACCATCAAATTCATCGGGATTAGCACGAACTAATTTCTAGCGTGAAAGCAAACTCAAATAACCAAAAATCAAGAAACTAAAACTAGGGGCGCTGGCTCCCCGGCAACGGCGCCATTTTGTGCAACGTGGTTTTTGTACCCCGGTTTTGTTTATCATTCTTTCTCGAGGAGCTAGGGGCCTTGGTCATTGAATCTCGGTCAATGGTCGGGATGAGATTGCTAGGATAAGGATATCGGTTTGAAGGGATCACAACGCAGGAAACAAAGCTAAGGTCGGTCAACGAATGGAAAATGGGCTTCGGAGGTTTATCGGGATGCAAACGGGAACAAGGAGATAGGTTCCACAACAAGAAAGCAACAAGGAAGGAAATCAAGTGGCAATTCCATTAGAAAATACCCACCGGGCTTCCTCTTTCGAGGATAGTCCGGATTAACTTCCCAAAAGTCCACCACGGACTCGGAGGGTTGAAGAAACGGAATTCCCTAGTTAGTCTCTATTCACTTTCGTGAGTAGAGGACTAACTATCCCAATTCCAACCTTCCAACTCAACTGTTGGATGTGTTCGGGGACTTTCAGACCCAAATACATCCCACTTGAGGGACGGATTGGAGTGGGAAAAGTGATTTCCCAACTAATTACTCACTAAAATTGCTAACCCATGCCTAATTACCCATTCACACCCTTAATTACCCCCTAACCCAAAGGGTTTCTAGCCACTAATCATGATACTAACTAAGCTAACAACATCCAAACCAACCCTAAGCATGATTTCTAACATAAAACAACCATAAACAAGCAAAACAATCGAAATAGCAAGCAAAACAATTAAATAAGCAAGAAAGTAATTAGCAAGCAACTAATGAAAGAGTTAAGGGAAGAGAATACTTATCAAAATGCTGTAGATGAACAAGGAAAAGCAATAAAAAGATGATCCAACAATCTCTCAATTGTTTGAATCCCCAAATCTTCAATAATAACTCAAAATCTCCAAAACCCTAGATTAATCTCTCGCTGATCTCTCACTAATAGAAGCTGAATGTAAAGTCCAAGTATCCAAAAGATAACCTTAGATATCCCCCCCCCCAAAGATAATCGTCAAAAGGAATATATATACAAGGCAAACAGTTGGGCAAAACGTCGTCGCACAAGCCAAACATAGACCGCAGGTGCTGTCTCTCGCTGTCCAGGGGGGTCGCGGGTGCCACCATCAGGGTGGCGGGCGCTACCCTGCGAAATTTTCCTTGGCGATTCTGAGCTTCGAGAGACGGCAGCCAGGGGTAGTGGGTGCCACACCCAGGGTGGCGGGGGCTACCCTACTTGACTTCTTCCCTTTGTTCCTTCCTTCTTTCCAAGGCACGTAACGCCCGCTACAAGGGTTGTAGCGGGTGTTACCTCACTGATTTGCACCATATGAAGGGAGAGTGGTCCCGGGTCAACTCCACCTCGGCTCTCGGTCCGGCTCGGCTCGTGAAATAACCAAAAATGCTCTCGAATGGCCCGTTTTACCTCGTTTTTGAGTAAAATGCCAAAACCTACAAAATAACCAAAAACATACTAAAAAACCATGAAAATAAACACGAAACGAGTCAAAAGCCTAAGAATTAAGGCGTTATTTAGACACAAAATTGGGTCTAAACAGCTACTACGTACAAAAGCGCTTGCGGCCCTGTCAAGTTTTTGGCGCCGTCGCCGGGGACTCTGTCCCTAACAGTTGGTAAATGAACCTCTTAGGTTGACTAAGCTGTTTTCTTTTTCTTTTTCTTTCTTTTCTTTTTATCTTTTACAAAAAAAAAAACAAACAAAAAAAATGGCAATTCTTGATTTTCCCTAATTTGAGCAGGAATTATTTTGGCACTATTTTGAGAGATTACTTGCATTTCCTGTTCCACATGGTATTGTGCCTGGGAAATCAGATGTTCTTGACATTGTTGCTTTGGGGGTGAATAGTGAGACTCGTACTCTATTAGAGTATTTTGGTTTGTAATATGCTCAAACTGTTGATGAAGCATAGAGTTTGCTTGAGTGGCTTGCACGCGATACACTTGAATTTGAAAATTTTTATTGTGCATCTAGTTACTCTTACTCTAATCCTTGTGCTAGATTATATACTCAACCCCATTGTTTGTCTCCTTGTCGTTTATGTAGTTCTTTTGACCATGATGAGTCTACATGCCCCAGCTTAGATAAACTTGATATTTTGATGAGGGCAATGAAAGAGCAACAAGATAAGTTGGAAGCTAGTCTAGAGAAAATAGAGGAAATAGTTTACTCTTCTGAGTCATCTTTGCCAACTGTTGCTCCTTCCTATCCTAGCTTACCTAGAGACACTATTGATGGTGTCTTTGCTTTCGAAATGCATCCTTACCTTTTTCTCAGTCGACGGGGTTTGAGGTGAGTGACTCCCATGGGTTTGATGCTAGGTATTATGATGATGTTTGTCATGAGTTAATTGATGCTATTGACGAGGAGGCCTGTGAGGGGTTTGTGGGTGAATTAGATCCTTCAAGCAAGGAATTTGATGATGTACTCCATGCTTCTACACTTTGTTCACCACCTTCCTTTGCCCTAAGAACCTTGAAGAGTCCATTCCCTGTGAAAAGACCATTGATGTTCATGTTGATGTGGAATGTGTGGTTAACTCTTGTGATGTGACTGTGATTGAGGGGACCAACAATGTTCTTGACTTGTCCTTAGGCACTTTAGGAGGGTTTCATCCCTATCTTGATCCATATGGTAAATTCCTAGAGGACTCAGCTAGAAAAATCATGTGGACCACTTATTTTGATTCTTTTAATTTTTCTAGTACTTTTATTCTATTTAAGAGAATGCAACTAACATTCTTTGCTATGAGTATTTTGTTGTTCTCTTATCTGCAGGCTTGTAAACCACATGCTGCGGTGTTTGACAAGCTTCTAAGGGCTTTGACTGCATCTGAGGTGAGTTTCGTCTAGCTTAAGACGTTAAACTAGCGCTTCTTGGGAGGCAACCCAAGCATTTAATTGCTTTATTAGGTTTTGTTTTGTTTTGTTTTGACTGCGAAAACCCTCCTATGTTGAGTTCTTTAAGGTGTGTGTTTGGATGATTATCTTTGCTAGCGTATACTTGAGAATTTATGGCTTGATGTAGATGATAAGAGAACTCGGTTGTTTGTTTGATTTAGGCTGCTTGTCTTATTTGTGATTCATCTAGTCTTGAATGACTCTTGTGCATGATAGTTAAGTTCCTGTGTTTGGTGCATCAAATGAACTAGTTGTAGTGATTGTGGTAGGTTAACCCGTGAGACTTTTTAAGCCTAAAAGACTATCATTTTTATAGTCTCATTTTCTTTTGAGTGTGACTTTACCATGTTTGCATCTCTAGAACTTGATTTGACTCTCTTTGAAGCTGCATTTGACTTGTGCATTGTGTTAATATGATTGAGGCCCATCTTGTAGCCACAAAGCCAAAAAGCCACCCGACATTTTGACATCTTTTTTCTAGCCCTTTACTAACCATTTTTCCTGTCTTGCTGTTTACCCTATTGCGCGCCCTTGGCCTGTTCTCAATTCCCATATACTTTTAGCCAAGTTAGTGGAGCAATAATTCAGTTGGGGGACAACTTTAAAGTCTAATTGTTTGTGACTTTGTTGGTTGGTTTGCTTGATGAGGGAAGCATTGCTCATAATCGTTATTTATCCCCTCTTTTCATTCGAGGCTGAAATTGGTTTGATGGGAAATGAGTCGTTTCTTTATGTATCTATGCTATTCACACCAAAAAAAATGAAAAAGAATATTGAAAAAAAAGGAGAAAGCTTTGATGAATAAAGTGAATAGCATGGTGGTTTTCTTGATTATATTGACTCTTCCCTTACTTTTCTTCGATAGGGATATATGTGAGCTTAATTGCGGTGTGAACTAAGAGGTGTTATGCTATATGAATTGGGAATGTTGCTCTTTAGGTCTTTGGCTCTTAGCTCCACATTACCCAAATGAATTCTCTCCTTACCCTACACCTAAGCCCCATTACAACCCTTGAAAAGTCCTCATGTTTAACTTTTTTGCATGTTGTCTATAGCAGTAGAGAATCGAGAGTCTTGTCAAACTTATGGTAGGTTGTTTACATTGGTTAAAGGTTTTGAGCGAACCGTTATATATTTTGCAAACACATGAGAGGAGTGATCCACATACCCTAAAGTGAGGTCCTACCGATCCCAACTAGTTCGCCAAACATATGAATGATGTTTGATTGCTTTTGAGTTGTGACGGATTGGTTGTGTTGCTTCATGACTTGTGATTCTTTTTCGAACAACAATCTTTGTTTCAATTTGATTCTTATTCTCGCTAGGAGTCTCTTTTGTGTATGCTTGCTTTAGTAATCCTATATGCCTTTTTTTTATTAGAGGAGGTATAAGTAGGTTTCTTTTTCTTTTTAAAGTCCTTTCATCTAGTTTTGAGTCTTGTACTTGCTTGGGGACAAGCAAGGAGTAAGCATGGGGGGATTAATCCCATACCCTTTAGCCAAGTTAGTGGAGAAACATTTAATTGGGGGGTAGTTTTGTAGTCTATTGGTTTGATGACTTTGTTGGCTAGTTTACTTGATGAGGGAAGCATTGCTCATAATCATTATTTATCCTATCTTTTCATTTAAGGTTGAAATTGGGTTGAAAGGAAATGAGTCCATCTTTTTGTATCTATGCTATTCACCATAAAAAAAAAGGAATGAAAAGTATAAAACAAAAAGGCAAAAAAAAAGAGATTTTTTGAGGAATAAGGTGAATAGCATGGTGGTTTTCTTGCTTATATTGACTCTTCCGTTATTTTGCCTGGATGGGGAAGGTATTTATGCTTCATTGCGATGTGATGTAAGAGGTGTTGTGATATATGTATTGGGAATGTTGCTCTTTAGGCCCTTGGCTCTTAGCTCCACATTTCCCAAATGATTTCCCTCCTTACCCTACACCTAAGCCCCGTTACAACCCTTGAAAAGTCCTCATGATTAACTTTTATGCATGTTGTCTATAGCAGTAGAGAATTGAGAGTCTTGTCAAGCTTATGGTAGTTTGTTTACATTGGTTAAAGGTTTTGAGTGAACCTCCATATCTATTTAAAACACGTGAGGGGAGCGATTCACATCCCTAATATGAGGTCCTACCGATCCCAACTAGTTCGCCAAACATGTGAATGAATTTTGATTGCATTTGAGTTGTGATGGATTGGTTGTGTTCCTTCTTGACATGTGATTCTATTTCGAACAACAATTTTCGTTTCTATTTGAATCTTATTCTCGCTAGAGAGTCCTTGAGTGTATGCTTACTTTGGTATTCTTACATTACCTTTTTATTAGAGGAGGTGTGAGTAGGTTTCTTTTTCTTTTTGAGTCCTTTCATTGTGTTTTGAGTCTTGTACTTGCTTAGGGACAAGCAAGGAGTAAGCATGGGGGGATTTGATAAGTGCCTTTTGTGACTATATTTTTAGGGGATTTTGATAGTGAATTAGGGATAACTTTGATTGTAAATCTTGATTTATACCCCCTATTTCTCTATTATGCTCAGTGTTGTTGTTTTTGATGAAAATTTGCAGATTCGGGAGCAAAACACCAATTTTAGGAACATTTCAGGCTGATCCCAAACTACCACGGACCTCCCCCACGGGTGTACGGACCGTGGGATGAATTTCACGACAAACGGAACCAAAACCGAGCAACCAGTGGCCACCACGATTTGCCCGTGGGGCACGCCACGGTCCGTGTACGGACCGAGGTAGACTGTGTGTAAGTCGGTTGTTTTTGCGAGTAGAAAAGCAAGGCAGCGGCAGTTTTTGAGAATTAATTCGTTATTCTATCATTCTGCCTTTGTTCAGAGGTCGTCAAGGAGAGAAAAGAGAACCCTACCAAGATTCAAGACCGAATCGATTCAAGAGAAACCAAGATCAAGATTCGCGAAGGAAAGGAGCGACGTTCGCGGAGAAGGTTCCACCTCGGGATCGAAAGGCTCGACGGGTTGTATTCTTCGCAATTCTATTCTTTCTTTTCGATTTCCTTCTTAGTTTTTAGATTCGATTATGATGTTTGGAACTTGTTTTGTGTTTTCATTGAATATGAGTGAATAGATTTCTTGAATTCTAGGGTTTTGCAACCCGAAACAATGTAGTTTGATTTAATATTATTAGTTTGTGCATGAATTCTTGATTAGAATCAATAGAAGGTTGTGTTTTTCCATGTTTATGAGTATTCTTAAGGCGTTGAATATTTTTAAGTTTGAGATTAACCTAAGAAGTACTGAAAGGTGAATTAGGGTAATTTGACTACCAACCTGTCTACCTAGGCTTGCGAAAGTTGAGAAAGGAGTAGTGAACTAGGGAATCATTAGATAACCTGGCTTTTTGAGACCATCAATTCTGTTTAACCTAAAAGGCACACGAAAGTTGTTGATTTGGTTTTTTAGAATAAGTCTATTTAGCATCGAAAGGGCGATAGAATTCAGAGGCTGTCGATTCTTGATTCGTTCTTGAATGTATGATTGTGCAAATTGGGTTTTAGTAATCGAACTCGTTGTTAGGTTAGCATTTCACTAGAAGTTTTTCTCTCTTGATTGGAACATTTGATTGATTTTTCCTTGCTTTATTAGTTGATTAGTTGTTAAACATTTTCCAAAACCTAAAATCTTATTAGCTTAGCAATCGTAATAGATATTAGTTTATTGGGCTGCTAATTGAGTCCCTGTAGGATCGACCTTGACGTGCTACTACGTACACCGTGCGCTTGCGGCCCTGGCAGTGGTATTTGGGTGATAATATGGATATGATAAGTGTGATTATGAGGGGATTAGAAATGAAGTATGGAGAGAGTTTGATGGAAATTTGGTAGAGTAATGGTGGTAGAGAGTGATTGTTGGTAATCATCGATCAAATGAGGGTGAAATGGAGGGGGTATTTATAGGTGAGGGAGTGAGAGATTTGGAGGGAAAACAAAGGGAACATACCCCACAAATCATGCCCTCCTTTGATCAAAACCTAGGCGGGTTTGGGAGGTCAAACGCAAAGTCAATCACGTGGGCAAAAATCAGGGGATTGCATGCATGCAGATTTTGGCGCCAGATCAAGCAAAACCTAGGCGGGTTTTAAATTTATTATCCCACGGATCGCTAACATGACACAAAATGACGACGCGCTGCTATTCTTCTTAAAACCTAGGCGGGTTTTGAATCTTCCGGTCGGCGCTACCGCCGCTTCTGGTCGTTTACGAATATTAAAACCCAGAGGGGTTTTATTAGATTTATGCGGACTGCTTTTGACTTCTTGGGCTTAGGTTGTTGACCTATTGGGCTCAATGAGTCGTCTAGTACTCGGCCCGAATGACTTGTTGATCTTGATAGGTCGGGTTTACGCCGGTACAAATCCCGGTGTCCACAGAATCGAATTACCCTATGGATGATTTGGAGTTAGTTGGAGTTGCATATGCTTTAAAGATTTGGAGACATTATTTGTACGGTGTAACAACTAAAGTCTTTTCGGATCATCAAAGTCTCAAGTATATTTTTACGCAAAAAGAGTTGAATTTGAGGCAGTGTAGATGGTTAGAGCTTCTGAAGGACTATGACTTAACCATTAAATACCACCCAGGAAAGGTAAATTCAGTGGTAGATGCATTGAGTAGGAAGACACAGCATGGCCCAAGCGCACCTCTGATATCTCAGCCTCAATTGGCACGAGAAGTGCAAAAAGTAGGCACAGAGATGGTACATCAAGGGGAAGTAAGATCAAGGTTGGCTAGTCTACAATTGCAACCATCTATCCTAGAAGAAATCAAAACGAAACAACTGGTTGATAAGAGCATGATGTACAATCGTTCCGGAGTAGAGAAGGGAAAGATGCCTAGCTTCTTGATTCATAATGATGGGACACTTAGGTTTCAACCGATTGTGTGTGCCCAAAAGTGGGGGCTTGACGGAGAGAATTCTGAATGAAGGTCATAATACACCATACTCTGTACATCCAGGAGGTACCAAAATGTATCAGGACCTGAGAGAGGAATTTTGGTGGCATAACATGAAAAAGGGCATAGCCACTTTTGTAGATAAGTGTCTCACGTGCCTGAAAGTGAAGATTGAACACCAACGGCCAGCAGGTGAATTGAGACCCTTACAAATACCCACATGGAAATGAGACTCAATATTTATGGATTTCATCATGGGTTTACCCACGACTGTTACTAAGAAGAATGCAATTTGGGTAATTGTAGATCGTTTGACCAAATCTGCTCATTTTATTCCCGTATATGAAGGTTGGAAGGCAGATAAGTTAGCCAACATCTATGTCAAGGAAGTAGTGAGGTTGCATGGTATTCCAAAGGATATAGTATCTAACCGGGATTCGAGGTTTCAGTCTCGATTTTGGGCAGCTCTACAGAAAGCTTTTGGCACTAAACTCAATTTTAGTAGCTCTTATCATCCCGAGACTGGTGGTCAAACAGAAAGGGCAAATCAAATCATGGAAGACATGCTCAGAGCATGCGTCTTAGATTTCCCGGGTAGTTGGGAGGAAGTGTTACTCTTGGTAGAGTTTTCGTATAATAACAGTTATCAAGCTACCATCCAAATGGCACCTTTTGAAGCTCTCTATGGCAGAAAATGCAGGACTCCATTATGTTGGAGCGAGTTAAATGAAACATTGATCGTAGGTCCTGATCTAAGTCATAATACAATAGAAAAAATTAGAGACATCCAGCAGCATATCAAGATAGCGCAAAGCAGACAAAAGAGTTATGCTGACAAAAAAAGGAAACCGTTAGAGTTTCAACTAGGTGACAAAGTATTTCTTAAAGTCTCACCGACAAAGGGCGTACAAAGATTCAACGTTAAAGGAAAATTAAGTCCTTGGTATATCGGGCCTTATGAAATAATTGAGAAGGTCAACCTTGTAGCTTATAGGCTTGCATTAATTGCCTTCTGAGTTAGAGCACGTTCACGATGTATTTCATATTTTGCAACTCCGAAAGTATGTCCCCGATCCAAACCATATGATAGAGGCCAACCACTAATAGTGGAGCAAAATTTGACTTATGAAGAAATACCCATTCAAATTCTGGATTGGCGAATCAAACATCTACGTACAAATGATATTCCTTTGGTAAAATTACTCTGGGCTAATCACTCCTCTTCCGAAGCCACTTGGGAAACTGAAGAGGATATGAAAAACAAGTACCCTCACCTATTCTAAGGTAATTTCTAGTGTGCAAAGATAATATTCTCAAAGTTTCAGGACGAAACTTCTTTTAAGAGGGATAGACTGTAATAACCCAGTGTTATTTAGACCCTAATATTGTTTAATTAAGTTAACTAATCAAGTTAATTAACCAAAGTTGCGCATTTCAATTCACCTAACTGTGTGTTTTGCAGGATTTGAACAATGTAACGACCACCGTTGCTTCTTTACAGTAATTTTGTTAGAGAACTCGCAAATAGTATTACTGACCCTTCCTAGTAAACCATAGTATTCATATCGTTTGTCTAAAAATTTCTCATTCGAATTCATTATTATTATTGAAGAATTACCCTCAGAATTTCTATTAGCAAAATTCCTCGCATGGTTTAGTCTCGTAGAATTTTATTCGGGAACCCAAGTTATTGGTATCGGGTTAAAAGGGAGGAATTAGTAATGTGATTGGGTCTGTTTTGTGTTTCTTTTATCCTTAACAGCCCAATAATCTTGTGATATTGGGCCACCCTTTTTAAGTAGGGGATATTATAACATACTCCCTCATTTTCAATTACAAACTTCAGATTTAATTCTCTCAAAACTTCCTCACTCTTGCCTGACTTTCCCTCCTCCCTATTTTGCCTATCTGTCCTTTCTCTCTCTGACGTGGCCAGCGATGACTGCTGCCAACACTAGGAGGCCAGCGACGCCACCGGCATGAGCTGACCGGCGGGGGCTCCTCCATCTTCGTCCTTCCCTCTTCTCCTCTTAATTTCTCTTCTCTCCAAAGGTAAAACCTAAACCCTAGTTCTTAAATTAATTTTCTTGTGTTGATTGGTGAAAGATTATGAAATTTCTTGTTGTAATTAGTTCCTTTGAAACATTATCAAGTGTAAATATGGTGTTTTTACGGTTTTTATTAATGAATAGTGAGTAAAGATGGTTGAGGTTGATATGAACCAAGTAAGAAACTATGGAATTATGTTTAATTTTTGGAATTTGTTGATGCATGTCATTTTCAATGGTAATCTGAGGTTTATGGGTATATACATGTTAGTTTGGTGGAAGTAAATAGAGTCAAAGTAGACTATTGAAGGGAGAAATGCAAGGATTTTAGTTAGGATTTTGCTAAATTGTGAAAATTGGTAAATGCATGTACTTAGAATGGGATTTGGTTTGTAAGGAAATGAATTTTATGGATGTTGATGTGGAATTTGTGAATAGTTTCTTTAGGAGCTAGAGAAATAGTAAGATGTTACCTTACATGTATAAAATAAGGTCTAGAATGAGGGTTTTTAAATGTGTTTAATTCTGGAAATTGATACATATGCTTGAGAGGTATGTGTTGGAAGGAGATTAGTGTGGATTATTAAGTTATCATACATGCAAACAAGTTTGTGACTGGCTTCTTCGAATCTGATTGGATTCTAGAAATTCCAGAGAGTATAGAATATGAATTTAGCTTATTTTATGAGACGAATGGGTAGCCTAAGATGTTAACTAAACCTCGATTTTTAATCATGGAATTTCATTAAGTACATCAAAACTTATGCCCAAAACCATGAGACATCGCACCTTAATACGAATTCTAGGAACAGCCTGGAAATACATGTTTTTCATCTATTTAGAGACCTTTTGGGTTGAGTGTTCAACATGAAAGATTTAGAGGATTCATTGAGATTTCCGGAAAGGTAAATTGTGTGGCCATACAATGTTGGGAGAGAAAGTTATGACCCATTCTTTTCAGATATATAATTAAATTCAGCCCAGAAAATAATCTGACCATGACATGTTTTAGTCACTTTTTAGGACCTTTTCTAGGCCTCAATTGAGGTTGAGATCAACATACAAGTTGTAGTGTGCACTTCAAGCTTTCCATAGAGTACTCATGGGCATTCAACCGATTAGAGCTTATAATATAGCTTCCCGAAATATCTTTTCCGACTATATTTTTTGTCAAAACAGCTTTGTTTTATCAATAAATTCCACCCTTTAGCAAGTGTTTTTAGCTTGAACTCTTAATTAGAAGTTGTAGGACTTGATTCGAGCTTTCCAAAAAGTCCTCTTGCAAGGTTTTTCAAGGCATATAGGAAGAGTTATGTCTTTCCGAATATCATGAAAATTCCAAGTCTTCCAAAATTATTGAGTTTGGTTTTGTTGATTTATATAAGAAACTTTTTCCTTCTAAGAACCCTACTTAAGTCTTTTCTTTATTCTTATCTTAAGAATCCTCCAAGGGGTCGTTGCTTCCACCTGTTCAAGTCCGTTCGAGTGCAAGTGGTTCGTCAAACAGTCCAATTAAAGATACGCATATTGCCTGTACTCATCTTAAACTCTTTTATTTGAGTTTAATAAGCAAGTGTAATGATATTGAGAATGAATAAGGTTTACTTGTTTTATCACATAACGATGGCCCCGACCCATTGTTATTTGTGCCATTGAGCACGCCCACAGTAAATACCCGACCTAGTGTCAACCCATCCGGATCTCCCAATCGGTTGGGGTATGTGCATACGGAGGCTTAGACCGATGATCGTAAAGTAGGGGATCATTAAAGATAATAATATGGCAAGCATGTTTATTGTTGTTCATTATTGTTTATTGTTTTATTGTTTGCAAAATGAATTGAAATGCGCGTTCCAAAATGAATTACTAAGTGTTTGACTGTATAGGGGTATGCGTATTGAGTTTATCTCATTTGCAAAGCTTTTTATGTTTTGTTTTTAGGTGGTCCTTCGTAAAGAAAGTCTTCTAAGGTAAAATCTACTAAGTCACCCTCTAACGCATAAAAGGTGATCTATCTTGGTGGGAGTTAGTTCTTTTGTACTCCGATGGTGGTGAAATAGTTATTTTGGAGATGTTGTAAATGATGACTATGTGGATGGTACCTTTGCTTATAAGTTTATAGTTGGTTTGTGTGCTAAGTCTTAGCAACCTCTTTTGAGTTGTAGTATTGTCAGTTTATGGTCTCTTTTGCTAAACAGGGAGTGTTGTAATGTATGTATGTTTTGGAAGTCGTCTTATTCCAAGTAGAAAAAAAAAGTGTAAAGTCTTGTTTCTTTCTTTGGTTTGTGGTTGATTAGCCTTATTCACGATGGTGAATGGCGGTAATGCTCTTGGGTTAATTTAATCTACTGCACTAATCATTGGGTTAAGTTATATTTAAGTCTTAATCTAGAGATTATAACATGGGGGTGTTACAACTGTTTTAGGCCCAAGTTAGGATCCCGAGATCGAATGGTGAAAGTTAGAACCGAAATTACCGACTATATGTGAGTCGGGAATAGGACCGTTTCGATAATGTGTAAAGAACGGGTCACCATAAATTGTATAGTCGTCCTTTGGCCGAATCGTTTGAACTGGAAGTCCCCTAAGATGTTACCTTTCATAGGAATTTTACGGATCAGACTTTGAAATTGTATAAGTTGAGTTACACCCTAATCACCAGACTTAAGTCAGATCTGGACATGTATGATTGATTCTTGTTTTTAGGATCCTTAGAGTGTGTTTTTAGTCTCAAAGTCACCATAATTTAGTATACATCCCAAGGTTTCCAGAAAGTCCAACACCAAGACCATAGGATGTCGGGAAGTTAAGTTATGGACCTTACTATGAGGGAGATTCCATCTTGTCCTATTCCTACTTGTTAATAAATGTGTTACTATGTGAAAATGTTGATTGGTTTTAAAACGTTTATTATTTGGATTGTGTGAGGTAGATTTAAAATGTTGATTCATGAATGATAGGAACCTTATAGTGTTCCTAGGGGAGGGTTAGGTAGTATGTAGTTATTACTAACTCCAAAAGGCGCGTTTTAATTAAAGAAATTATTCTATTTTAGACCCGAGCTAGTTTGCGTCGTTAGTGAGCTCAAATGTTCGTTATTTGAAGTGAAGTGAAGCTGATCAGGTAATGTCTATGCCCTAATCCCCACTGGGATGAACTTTAAGTGTTTTTAATGTTTTCTAATCTATTTTGGAATTTGCATCCCGAAGGGGACTTTATGTGGAAAATGTGACCATCTGTTTTGGATAATTGCTTATGCTTTGATTTATTGAGTTGAAAAATTTAAATGGTCTTTTACAAGTAGTTTTGATATTGGATTTAATAACCTGGGTTGGGTTTGACTTGAGAGCTGTGAGCTGAGTTTGCATAAGATACTAATAATTCAAAGTGAAATAATAAGCGAGTTTTGATTAATGTCTTTAATTGGTTGGCGAATGTCCTAATGCCTTTGGTAGGAGAATGTCTTGATGCCTTTGGTGGGCGAGTATTTTGATGCCTTCGGTGAGCAAATGTTTTGATGTCTTTGGTGGGCTAATGTTACTTTAAGGGATTTGGTATCCCGCCTGTATCATAAAATAATTGGTTGGGTTGAGGAAAACAATTATAAGGTTAAAGGTTTGCGAAATGGTTTGACTTGTTCCCTTTCTCTTAAATGAATTGAAATGAATTTAACTTGTTTTAACGGTTAGTGGTAGACATTATTGAGTTTTCCCCCTCATTTTTGTAATGTTTTGATTTCAAGTGAAGATCTGTATGCTGGGGATGGCCGGATGGGAACTATAAGTGAGGATGGCGTAATTAGAAGTTGTTATCTATGTTGCGTTTCTTTTCTGAAAGACTTGAAGTTAGTATTGAGAGTTATTTCTAAGTTTGAGTTTGTTAGTTGGTTTAACGTTGTCAGACAGTTGTAGTTTTTCCTTCTCGCCTTGTATTCCTTCAGGGATACGACACTGACTCCCAAAATAAAGTTTGAGACTCCCGCTGAGTTTTCTGTTAACGCTAGTTTGACTTTGACTTTTTCATAATTGAATTTTCAAGGTGTTTCAGTTATTATATTCTAAGACCCTATTCTTTAACTTGGTAGGATTATTGTTGCCTAATCTGACCTAATCTAAGCTTAGCTTACCTTACTATCCAAAAGAACATGACTTACTTTTAGATAATTTATATTTAAAATTTTTTATTCAATTCACAGAATTTATTTAAAAATAAAAAAGAAATAAGTGATGTGATTTACTTACCTCCACTACTTTCCTTATCTAATTTTCCTAACCTAATCTTGTCTTTCCTAGCATAATCCTACACATTTAAAGAACATAACCTAATTCATGCCATATTATAGATTTTGATAAGGTAATCAAAGTTTTTGTCTTTTATAATTTATATTTTAAACTTGAGTGGTGATTTATGCATACTTGATTTTTGTTACATTATTTAGTACTATGTGAATATTTTATATTATTATAATACAACTAATGTTAAACCCGTGAGATGCACGCGATATATGCGATATAAAAAATAGATATTTAATAATAAAAAAATAAATAAAATATAAATGTACCTATAAACTTATAATATAGTAAATGCTAGAACCGAGAAAGCTGAACTCACGCGTTACTGACTTGAAACCAACACGGAGTTTAGCGAGTTTAGGCATAAATTTTTAATTCATTTAATGAAATTGGTTGACACGATAAATTTGTTTAAATAATTTGGTCAGGTTTGAATTGAAAATATCGACATTAAAAAAGACACATTTAACCTATTTAATAAATGGGATAATGGGTATCCCGTTTTTTTGTTTACAGTTTACCGTTTATGTAGATTTTTTTGTATTTTGGATTTCGGGAAGGAAAATAAAAGAATTGATTCTGGTGTTAAATAATAATGATATATTGATATAGTCTTGCGGTACCAAATCTTAGTAATATGAAAGAGATAAGTACATGTTAACTTGTTTATTCAATAAACGGTTCAAATCAAGCAATTTCAACCCGTTTATTTAACGGGTAAGTTTCAGGTGTGAGGGTTCTCCAACCAATTTAACTCCGACATGAACACGAAACTGATACGACATGACCTATTAGCCATCTCTAATTTAAATAAAATTGTATAGTACAATCTGTAAAAAAAAAAATTGTATAGTATGTATTTCACAATAAACCTAGAAACTCGCATGATGAGTAAAGATATTATTAAATAAAAGATATGGTAATAAGTTATTTGCACTAGACGCGTAAAATTAGATAACAAATGGAAATCAACCACTCAAGTGAGAAAAGTATTACACATGACGTCCCCAATCATAATAACGCCCCCCCTTTTTTTGTGAGTAAAGTGCGGAAATAGTATGGTAAATTTTGGAAAATAGAGCATGTTGTGGTATGGTGTGGTATGTTGAGGTATGATATGGTAAGTTGTGGTAAAATTTGTTGTAAGAATGATAAGTGTAGTATGTGGGGAGAGAGAAAAGAGAAAAATAGAGAGAAAGTGAGGAGAGGGAAAAATGTATGTGATTGTTGTCGTAAAGTGTCATATGTTATGGTAAGATGCGGTAATTTGTAGATAGCGTGGTAAATTGCAGTAAGTGTGGTATGTTATCATGGAAAAGAACATGACTTAAATTTATTCGAGCTAACGAATAATTATCCAATAGATGAAAATAATTTCATTGGCACCGTGAGAGCTTAAAATTCGTTAGATGTATATTTTATACTTCGTTAATTCTCATGTGCATATAACTCATGCAATGCACCACTTATGGAATCTATGTATTGTAATTTTAAAAATGAAAACTTAAACCATAAACAATTATCTAAAAATTAAAAATTAAAAATGCAAAGCTCATATAATATATGGGAAATATCAAGTCTAGGAGAGAGAAAAGTTGGAGAAAATGAATTAAAAATATTAATTTAAAAAAAGGGAAATTGGATTCTAATAATAAGAATTTTTGGCCATATAAGACTTAATAATACGAACTTTTGATTTAGTGATTAATAATACGAACTTTGACCCCCTGTTGCCCCCAATAGTACGCCACCGAGTTAAATTGAACTTAAGTCGGTGGTAAGTCGGTGGCGGTCTGACGTGGCGGCAGAGGTACGCGCCTGGTTGTTTTGACTTTACCACATCATCCACGTTGATTTAAAAAAAATAATATGAACTTTTACCTATGTTGCTCTGAACAATACGAACTTTTATCTATGCTGCTCTGAATAATACGAACATTTTTCTTTCTCTAAAGATCCCAGATATCATTTTTTTCTTCTTCATCTTCTTCAATCCTCACCCTCCCCATTCCCAGAAAACCTCTCTCTCTCTCTCTCTCTCTCTCTCTCTCTCCCCATCATCCCTTACTCTTTTTTCTCTCTCTCTAAAAATCTCACATTTCTCTTTTGCATCTCCATCTTCTTCAATCATCTATCTCTTCATCTCTTTATCATGAGCCACAACTTGATACTCAAACTCGTCAACAATGGCGGAATATCTTATCAACTTCCCTAACCACCCTTTTTTCCACTTCACTGCTCTCCTTCTTCTTCTCAACTTCCATCACCATTTTTACCCATATCTCTGCAAGGAGAGCAGTGAAGTCAAAATGGGAAGAGGTTTTCTAGGTCTTCTCAACAATGGCGGAATGCAAGGAAGAGAGAGCGGGGGGTTTTCTGGGAATGGGGAGGGGGAGAATTAAAGAAAATGAAGAAGTAAAAATGGGATCTGGGATTTTTAGAGAGAGAAAAAAGTTTGTATTATTCAGAGCAATATAGGCAAAAGTTTGTATTATTCAGAACAACAAAGGTAAAAGTTCGTATTATTTTTTTAAATCACGTGGATGATGTGGCAAAGTCAAAACAACCAGGCGCGTCCCTCCGCCGCCACGTCAGACCGCCACCGAGTTAAATTCAACTTAACTCGGTGGCGTACTATTGTGAGCAACAGGGGGTCAAAGTTCGTATTATTAATCACTAAATCAAAATTTTGTATTATTAAGTCTTATATGGCCTAAAGTTCGTATTATTAGAATTCAATTTCCCTTTAAAATAGAAAAGATGGAAAAAAATAATATATTTTTCTGAATTTCTATTGGTTTGATTGCTTACAATTACTCTCCATTTAGTATTATGTGGAACCTACTAAAATTACTATTATAATAGGTTACTTATCATGAATTTTAGTTGGCAACTGATAAACATATCAATAACTTATTAATAATATTTAGGATTGAAAACATATATATATATATATATATATATATATATATATATATATATATATATAACAAATAGTAATAGTTTATTTCAAATTTTCAATAATTCGCACATCTGTATACAACAATTTATTTTCTCTTAGTGTTTATTTTTAAGTATTATTCATAATTTTTTAACATTTACTTCTTTATGGTATCTCTCTTTTCATTTGCTCACCTAAGTTGATAGCACATGTTCGAAAGAGGGGGCAAAAGACCAATTGAAGAGAGCAAAATAAAAGAGCCAGGAGGGGACGGGAAAAAGAGGGCAAATAATTATTACTCCCTCTGTTTCATTTTAATTGTCATAATTTTGATTTTCACGATTTCCAATGTTATTTTTTTTATTGATAATTTCTTACATAATATATTACTAACAATTGCAATATTATATTTTTATGATAGTATTTTTCGTCACGAATCCAATTGTGGTAATTTTATATAGCAATTCATTGTATATATTGAGAACTTTATGGTCAAAATTTTTTGAGATTTAACTGCACAATTTTCAAAGACAACAGTTAATATGAAACGGACGGAGTAATGAATGATTGTGTGGTGCTAAAAGCAAGTAGTGAGGTGAGGGTTATCAAAAAAAAAAAAAAAGGCAAGTATTGAGAGCAACAAAACCAAGAGCAAGCCATACCGAAAATTTCCACTCATAAACCAAATACAAACTTCAACTCTATACAAATAAAAAAAAATAAAGAAAACAATTTTCAGAAATTTTCCCTGAAAATTGCAAAAATTCCCCCATGCTAATCTCAAAGAAAATCCCATTTAAAAAAAAAAACAAAAAGAAATACCCAAAACCCTTCCCTAATAGGTTGATGTAATATAATTTACATACATCCAGCAAGATATATACTACATGATCTATGGGTAATATATGTGGACTCATTTAATTATTAACCCGAGCCATTTAATTATTAGGTCGGATTAATTATATATAGTAAGAATAATATAACTAGTTAGCTAGAGTGCTTGATAATTATCAAATAATTAATGATGGGGTGATAATTTGTTCATGGTTGATGAGATTAAAATTATAGGCTTGCATTGGAGTAGTGATTGACGTTGCATAATTTTGTTGAAGTTGCTGAAGTTGCATAATTTTGCTGTATTCAATTAATCTCCTTTGAAGGAAGATGGACTCCGTTTTGAGCATATGATTGTGTCTCTTAACCTGGAAAATATACTGGGTTATGAACCGTAACCGATTCCTCCACTCCCGGTTTTGCGTTTTTAGTCGGTTTGCCTGGTTCGTTAAGTTTTCTAGGTGTCTTTGTTTCCTCATTCTGGACCGCCTGGCTGACTCCCGATTTGATTTCATCCGCCTCTTCTTTCGCTCGTCCAACGTGGACTCTATCTGATCTGAACAAGGTGAGCCCGAATCCAAACTGCCAGACTTTCGGGTTGGATTTTCCGAACCGGAAGTGTTTGTTTTGACAGAGTTTTGGTTTGGTTTTAGGTCCGGTTCATTATCCGAACCAGCATGGTAACGGCATAGAGATTTGGAATATGGATGAAGATCAGGGTCAGGGTTAGGGTTGGTAAAGAAGGACTCGAAAGTTTCATCCCACGGCGTGAAACCACCGTGAAACTGGTAATTTCCCGGCAGAGTTTCAGCCGTGCTGATGACGGAAACGGTGGACAGCATGGCCGGAATAGCTTGTAGGTAGGGGGTGGAATGGAGAATGAGGAAAAGGGGAGAAAGGAAGTGTAGGGGTTGGATATTTATTGGCAAAACTTTGGTAGTCCTGGGCTCCACATTTTTGGTGGAGTTGAGGGTAATATCGTAAAACTGCAAGTTTAAGTGTCTTGCTTTTGAGTCAGGTGCCACTATGGTGGGGATCATTGGGGGGTCCTCCTTACACTCTTGCTTTCCAAAAAGAAAGATTAGCTTAGCTTAGTCATGAAGAAAAAACAAGAAATATGGGAGCCATGTTTTGACACGTTTTCTCATGCCAATGGTTTGAAAAGTAGCTTGCGTGGATCGACCTGTATTGAGTATTGACTCGATGCCTTCTCGGCTTCTCCATTCGGCTCCAGCTACCCAACGAAACTCATACAATCATTATCAATAATCAACGTTAGTCAATATTATCAACTATTATTTCCGTCCCAAAATATTGGTCCTTTTATTTAATTTTTTTATTTCAAAATATTTGTTCATTTACAATCTCAATAATTGTAATTATTTTTCTACACCTAATTAGTAAATTCATTTATCACTTTTTACGATTTCAACAACTATTACCTTCAATTAAAGTATGAGTAGTTTGGGTAAATTACAAACTTTTCACATCAATTTCCAATATGCATTGGTCTTATCAAATTAAGTAAATGGACAAATATAATGGAACGAACGTAGCAACTTACTCAAGAAGAACTCAATTCAAATAGAATTCTTAGAGCTCTTAAAAAAGCTACCGATTTCAAATTTTCAATATCCGATTTTGTTAGATCGGGAAAAAACGGATACACGAGTCAATTTTTCATAAATAATACGTGTATAACATTTTTTTTATTCATCCAATTTCATATTAACCAAAATTTATATTTGTGGAACTTATCCTACATATCCAAAAAATATCAAAAAGAACATTCGGATACAGAACATCAACTTTTCACTCTACATGTAACTCGTTCAGTCATGAAATAATTCCAACTCGAATTTTTCACATTCCTAATCACAACTATGGACGTTCGACGGTTGGACTTCGAGTCGTTGCTACAATAAACTCAATTCTAGAGCTTTTACTACCCAATTATTTGCTGATTTTAGGACTTTTTGTTTGATTTTAGTTTCGTTGGCACTTTAGCAAAGATACAACTATTATATGTTTAATTGATTTAGGCCCACGTCCTTTTATAAGGTTAGTTGTGATGTGGTAATGATGTGACGCGGTTGAATTTGAAAAAGTATGGTGCGTTGTAGTGAAAGTTGGGATATTGTGGGTATGTTAAAAGAAAGAATGTGAAAGTAAAGAAGAAAAGTGAGAAGAAATAAAGATATATATTGGTAATGATTGTGGTGTGATATAACAAAATATGGTGGAAAATTAAAAAGTACGATACGGTGTGGTACAACACCGCAACCCATCGATTAAAAGAGCGGGCCTTATAAACTTCATGTGGATGTTGTTTGATTATTTATATGGTTTTGTTTAAAGTGTGAGACTATTGTCTAGTGCAATCATTCTAGACGTTAAACCTAACCACAATAGTTTTTGTATTTCAAAGTAATGTTCACGGAAAAGTTAAAGTATTCCAGCAAATCGTCATTCTAATTATTGCGGAAAATCTGGATTTTGATTAACTAACCCCACGTAAGATTTAATTATGATTACTGTTAAGATTATTAAAGTGTCAATCGGGGCTTGCCTTAGTGGCAAGCTTTCCACCCTTTCATCTCTTCCCGTTAGGATTTCGGGAATGTGTTGATGGAAGGTGTGGGGTCTGTGGACCCTGTATAGATATTGACATCTCCTACGTCAACCATTATGAGGCCATTGGGTTAGTCTATCCCTAAAATAGGGGGTCCGACATGTTGGATTATTACCCATTATTAAAAAAAATTATTAAAATATTTATACTTTAACCATATATGGTGGTTTAGATATTTAAAGAAAGTTTAATTTTATTTTTCGTATTGTTTACAGATTTAAAGTTGAACCAATTATTAATTTTTAATAAAATTTTGTTACCCATGAGTATTATCATATGCCTATGTCCATATTTTTTTAAAAAAGAAAATTCTAATTTAGAATCGATTAAAATAAAATGTCTCATCAAACATTTTCTTTTTTTCCACACAATAGTAGCTAGCAAATGATTTTAAAATCTTGAGTAAGTTGAAACTTAACTCTTTAAATTGCAAATTTAAGGATAAAGTTGTTATATTCAACCTCTCTATGTTTCACCCAAAGAAGATTTTGAAATATTAATTTTCATTTTGGTATTATTATCTTCAAAATAAAATGAAAAATAAAATAAAGTGGGCGTCAATTTAAAAGCATTCTGGTTATCTCATTTTATTCAAAGTTAGAATATCTAGATATTGTCTTACCCTCTCCTAGGGTTTCCTTAGTGAGAGGTTTTGCTCTAAGCGACTAGGGTTCTGTCGACGGGGTTTCTCCACAATCTGTGTCCGACATCATCTGGGAGAGGCTGGTTGTGTAGTCAACCAGGGCTGTTGTTCTAGGGTTTACCAATGGTGGGTAGTGAGAAGGGGGAGGGTTCGAATACCAAGGAGAAGAAGGTTGTTGTTTGGGCGGATGAGGTTCCGGACAAAGAGGAGTCACAAGTCTCATTATGTCTGATTGCGAAATTGTTGATGGGGAAAAAGTTTAATGCTTTCTCATTCATGAAAACTGTCGAGAAGATTTGGACTGTAGGTCATGGATTGTAGATTAAGGAAATAGCAGAAAATCTTTTCCTTTTTCAGTTTTACCACTAGAAGGACAAAGCGAAAACTCTTGAGGGGGAGCCATGGCATTTTGACAGGCTATTTTATGCCCTAAGGAGATAACATGTTATTCAGAACTGTCAAAAGAGCTTGAAACCCTAACCCATACACCCTTTTGGGCTAGGGTTTATTATTCGCCTTTCACGGGTCGTAATGATTGGAACATCAACAACCTTGCAGACCATCTAGAGTGCTGATGAAGATTTATAAATCGAAGTTTGGGGGATGGGAGCGCTCACTAAGATTCCGAATCATGATGGATTTGAGAGATTCTTGCCAGCATGGAATACCGATAAAGATGAAGAAAGGGGACTAAATCAACTTGTAAGTGAAATGTTAGCAACTGCCAATGATTTGCAATTTTTGTGGGAAATTGGATCACAAGGACAATGATTGCCATGAAAAGGAGAAGATGGAGGGAGACGTAACATGTACGTATGCTGATTAGATGAAATCATTGTTATGGAACTCAAGGAGGGGGACCAACATGACATAGCAGCAAAGCAAGGCAGGTGAGGCGAGAAAGCTGACTTTCCAGCTATGAAAGAAGGACCAAGGGTGAGATATTACCCACCATGGATGAAGTCTTGGTGGGGTTTGTTGGGGAAAATGATGTTTGACCAACAATGATGTTTGATCAACTTGAAACTTCATCATTTTCTCTTGGATTGTTGATTTTCTTGCGGTATATGTAACAAGACGGAGATTGAACTTAATAACCATACGGTGATAATCTTGTTTGGATATTGCTAAGAGTTGTGGCTTCGTACTCACTTTCCTTAAGAACTATTTACTATACCGTAAATGTTTAGAAGGATAAAGCTTAGCTCTCGTCGCACTCAAGATAAAGGTTTCTCATTTAAATCATTCTAGTATAGCTGCAATCTATGCTAGAATGAGATGATGTGATTATAGAATAAAGTAGATACTTGTGATGCTCTCAAATGGCTTGGGAATATCTCCTATTTATAGGAGAATTCCACCTCTAATCCAACCCTAATTACACCACTTAGTCACAGGTATAATTAAGGTTCCTTAATGAGGGATTATGACCTTGACCTAGTCAAAGAATATAGCTATTGGAATCATATAATATCGGACTTAATATTGATATTATAAACTTAATACACAAGATTATATACCCATTAGCATTAAAAGCATAATCTGGACCTCAACACGGTCCGTGGTGCCATACCATTGTCCGTGTTGAGGGCAACACGGTCCATGTTGTATCAAGACGACCCGTGTTGAGCTTAGAAATGTTTTTCTGACTTTCTGGAGACCAACACGAACCGTGTTGGTCTGTTATGGACCGGTGTTGATCATATTCTTGATGTTTATCTTATATATGATCCTTATACTTGTTCCACACGATTCCTTATGCTATATAAACTTCTTATACTCTTGAAATAATTCCAACAGGGTTGGGACAAATATCTATTCAAGTTGAGGAGGTTGAAAATGAAGTGTAACCACAACAAATTGAGGAGGAAAGGGTGAGAGAGCATGCTATGGGACAAGAAGGTGAGGAGGAGGGGGAGCTATTAGGAGCAGAGGAAAATGCAGCGTAAGAGAGGGAAATCACGAAGACTAAGGTTGAGGGGGTAAATTTAGGAGGTATACTAAGGCACAATAAGGGGAGGGCGTGGAGGAGGAAGTAGTCATTGTGCTTGGTCGAAAGAGAGAGGTTGATACCAGGGATGTAGATTGATAATTTGAAGAAAGCTCGAGATTTGACAAAAGAGGAGCTAGGACCAAACATTGTTTCAGTAGCGGAGGCTATTGAACAACCTCGCAAACATCAATGGAAATTTTTGTTTGGAACTTTCGTGGCTCGGAGCCTCAAAAGCCTCTTGAGAGATGAGATTCCCAATATGGTCTTTCTTTGTGAGACCAAAAGGAAGGAGTGGGATCTTGATGTTGTACGATCTCGGTTGAACATGGAATGTGGGGTGTATGTGAGTTTGAATGAGAGGGGACAGCGAGGAGAGGAGACCTAGCAGTTTTATGGAACAGTGTTAATAGATATGAGACTTGTGTGCAAGTCTCTATATCACATTGATAAGACTTGCATGAGTGGGGACAACACTAAGTTGTGGCACGTCACTAGCTTCTATGGACACCTGATTAGGAGGAGAGAGAAAGACCTAGGCCTTATACGTGCTCTACTAGATGAGGAGGAGCTCCCATTTTGTAGGGGTGACTTCAACTACATCCAAAATAATGATGAAAAGCAAGAAGGAGAAGTCACAAACCATATTGGCTTTTGGATGGTTTTCGAAATGCCTTGACTCATTGTGAAGTATAGGATTTTGGGGGGGGGGGGGACCCTTTTTCATGGTGTTTGTAAATTAACGGCCACTTAGTTAATTATTAGTTAATTAATTAAATAGGCTCAATTTATCCAGAATACAGTTTCTAGATAATAAGGAATCATAAACAAACTAGGAATAAGACTTCCTATCTGATTAGGATTCCTACTAGGTGTTTGGGTATGTCTCTAAGACTAACCTATAAATATATACCTATGTGGTACATATCACGCACGCGTAACAACATATCTAATCTATTCTCTCTCGGGTAAACCACCATCGAAGGTTAGGGGTTTTGGGGTGTGAACAATATGGTGACTCCGTAACTGGTAGCCACCACTATAAGGCGTTACCCTGAATGACTCAAGAATGGAGATTGCAGTATTCGTGGGACAAGATTCGGCAATACGATCCTAATCGCTTCCACACCAAGGTATTTCGATTCCAATCTACAGTGGTATTAGAGCCTAATTGCTTGAACTTGTTCTCGAATTAATGTCACCTGATTAGTTTAGGTCTAAATTCTCCTGTTTATTAAACTCTGTGTTTAATGTCTTGAATTTTTTGTTCATGCTTATATCATACTGAATTATAAATAATGTGTTTATTTATATGCCAAGTATATATGTTCATTCCAATATCATGTGTGTTTATGCCGAGTAATTATTATGACTAATAAACTATGCGTTTATATGATATATTAGTAAACTGTCTCTCCTCCATGCCAATAAACTGTGTTTGATTCCACCCAGAACTATGTGTTCATTCTTGTGTCAAATAGACTTAGTGTTTATAAACCTATCAAGATATTTCCCAGAAGTAAACTAAGTGTCTAAATAATATGTGTTTATGCCAAATCTTCTGCTAAGATCGTTAATCGGTTTTCAGCGTCCAACGAACTTCGTGTTTGTAATCTGCTCTCATTTACTTCCTTATATTCTTCTCTTACTCGAACTCAAACAGTCGTCCAAAATCTCAGTTCCTTTTTTTTTTCCTTTTTCGGAAGAATTCAGATAAGGAAAAAGGGGTAAAAGATTGAATTTTTTTTAGTAAAAAATTCAAAAGACCAGATTTTTATGTAGAATCAAGAGTTAGATTTTCAGTAAAATCTAAACCAAAAGTTTTTTCAGTAGATTCGGTTTTTACCCGTCAGATAACCGCCGCGAGGAAGGTGACGAGTGTATGTCAAACGCCGCCAACAGAGCATTCATGTTTGCTCCTTTTCCCTCGCATCGACCCCGTCGAGTCTCGATCTGTATACCTCGACTGTGGGACTCGGGAAAATCCCTGTTGGTGTCCCTCGCGGTAAACGGCGAGTCAAAAGGGGTGTCTTTTCTTTTAGAAGATTCGCTTGAATTTTCGTTTAAAAAAAATTAAACTTAAAATTTAAATAAATTCTTTTCTTTCTTCGAAATTTTTATTTACTCGGAGAAGTAAACAGAAAACGAAAAAAGAACGAAAAAGAAAACAGAAGAAATGAAAGAAGACAACAAGCAGAGAGTCTCGGGACCGGGCTCGGGACGATTAACTGTAGCAATACCTGCAGGTATTGTGAGTCAGTGGCCAGGAAAAAGGGATCTTAATTAAACTCTCTTTTTTTTTGAAAATACATTTTTTTAGTTGGAGATTTTATTTACTCTATGAGATAAACAGAAAACAGGAAAACGAAACCGAAGAAATAAAAGAAAACTGCAAACAGGAGGAATCGAACCCGAGACCGAGGCTGCTGTCCACTGTTATACCTGCAGGTATCGTGGCTCGGTAATCCGGGAATGACGACCCGGATAACATCCTTGTCGCAACCCTTTCTAACCTAGGATTTGATCCAAGCAAGCTGATAACTGAAGATGGAAGCTGCCGTGAAATATCGTGGGTGGACGTCGATGCTGGAAAAGAGTTCACCATAGCTTTAGGAGAGCCTTCTGAGTCTGGTCCTAGTTTCCCTTCTGTTGAGTCAAAGTCCATTGAGTAAGTCTTAGAATTTGTCTTTAATGTACTCGTTTTCCCTAATTCAATAAAATGGTTGTTTGTTTGCTTATCCTGATTCCTTTCTCCCTCTTCCCTGAACTGTTTTTGCCAATAGTGATGCTGAATTAATGGACTCAAAAGAATTAATAAAAGCTGTCGAGGAACATGAAAATCATACAACCATAATGGAGGAAACAATAAGCATTAACGTAGGAACCTTAGAAAACCCTCGGGAGTTGAAGCTCGGGAAATCTTTAACATTGGAGGAACAAGCGGAGTACACCGAGCTGCTCAAAGAGTTCATTGATGTGTTTGCGTGGTCCTACGAGGACATGCCAGGGATCGACCGAGAGATAGCCGAACATTCTCTCCCCTTATATCCAGATGCCAAACCAGTCAAGCAAAGACCTAGAAGGATGAAACCCAAATGGTCGTGAAAATTTTTAGCAGAAGTAGTAAAACAGCAACAAGCGGGTTTTATCAAAGTAATCGAGTACGCAGACTGGTTAGCTAACATTGTACCTGTACCCAAGAAAGATGGAAGGGTGAGAATGTGCGTCGACTATAGAGACTTAAACAAAGCAAGTCCTAAGGACGACTTTCCACTACCTCACATCGACATTCTGGTAGATAACACATGTGGACATGAGTTCTATCCTTCATGGACGGGTATTCAGGGTATAATCAGATCAAGATGGCGGAAGAAGACATGGAAAAGATTGCCTTCACCACACCATGGGGAAACTTCCACGATGTAGTAATGCCGTTCGGATTAAAGAATGCCGGAGCTACTTACCAAAGAACGGCCACAACCTTACTATATGACATGATGCACAATGAAGTGGAGGTGTATGTCGATGATATGATTGTCAAATCAAAGAAACGGGCAGAACATACTGCTAGTTTGAGAAAGTTTTTCCTTCGACTAAGGAAGTACAACGTAAGATTGAATCCACAAAAATGTACCTTTGGAGTCACCTCCGGAAAGTTACTCGGCTTCATGGTGAGTTCGAGAGGCATTGAAGTAGACCCAGCCAAGATTAAGGCTATCCAAGACCTCAAACCACCTAAGACCGAAAAGGAAATTCGAGGGTTCATTGGGAGGGTTCAATACATAAGCTGTTTCATCTCGAAACTAACCATGACATGCGAGCCTTTGTTCAAAAAATTGAAGACGGGGGCGAAACCACAATGGGATAAAAATGCCAAGATGCCTTTGACAAGATCAAAGAGTACTTGACACATCCACCTGTGCTAATGTCACCCGTACCCAATGAACCACTACTTCTATACCTCACCATCACCGATACAGCTATGGGGGCTATGTTGGCTCAGAAAGTGGACGGTCAAGAAAGAGCCATCTATTATCTGAGTAAGAAGTTCCTAGAGTATGAGGTTCGCTATACAGAAATAGAGAAAATGGCCCTGGCCCTCGTTTGGGCTACCAAGAAGCTTCGCCACTACGTGCTTGCACATACAGTGCATATCATAGCAGAAAAGAACCCGGTCAAATATGTCTTGGAACAACCTATAGTCAACAGTAGGGTGGCCCGATGGATGGTGATGCTCTCTAACTTTAATCTCAAGTACGTACCACAAAAATCCATCAAGGGAAGGGTTGTGTCAGACTTCCTAGCTGATTCGCCCTCAAGCGAACCTCACCCTACGGATTTAGAATTTCCCGATGAACAAGTCTTCAATACAGATGACGAAACATGGGAAATGCACTTCGACGGTGCATCCAACCAAACTGGGTGTGGAGCTGGCATTATCCTTGTCTCATCCGAAAGTGCGCATACACCAATGTCCGTAAAGCTTGACTTCGGGGTCACCAATAACGCGGCCGAATATGAAGCTTGCATTCTAGGCATGCAAGCTGCATTGGAAATGAACGTCAAGAGGTTGAGGGTCGTGGGAGACTCCAACCTTGTGATCAATCAGGCTAATCATCACTGGAAAGTGAGGGACGAAGATATGGCTACCTACCAAGCATACTTAACTAAACTTTCCGAAGAATTTGACTACATCACCTTCACGTATCACAGACGAGAAAACAGTGAATTGGCCGATTCCTTGGCCAAGCTCTCATCATTAGTGGCCATCCCGGCAGGGATAACGGAAATGCCTATAATAGTCCAAAGAAAAAACGAACCGACATATGTATACTCCTTAGACACGTGCGAGGTTAACCCAGACTGTTGGTATTATGACCTTTACATATACCTGACAAAAGGGGAATACCTAGGTGGACTTGAACCCAGGGCACAAAGAGCTATCCGGCTCATGGCAGCCCAGTACTGCATAATTCAGGATAGACTCTACAAGAAGACCAGCACAAGCCTGACTCTGTTGTGTGTCGACGAAGAAGAAGCTGAGAAGATCATGGAGGCTATACACGGTGGAGAATGTGGTCCACACATGAATGGCAGGATCCTAAACAAAAAGATTCAGAGAGCTGGTTATTACTGGACCACTTTGGAAGCTGATTGTCATGCTTTCTCAATGTGGGGAATAGACATCATTGGTAAAATATCTCCTACCGGTACCGGGGGTCATGAATTTGTGCTAGTGGCTGTTGACTATTTTACGAAATGGGTTGAAGCGACATCTTACGCCAAAATCACTTCTAAACATGTGGCTAAGTTTATCCAGTAGAACATCATCTGTAGGTACGGAGTACCACATGAAATAATAAGTGATAACAGAAGACATTTCATGAAAGAAGTCACCGAATTACTTGAGAAGTACAAGATCCAACATCACCATTCGTCGGTTTATAGGCCACAAGCCAACGGCGCTGTGGAGGCAGCCAACAAGTCTTTAAAAAGAATCATCGAAAAGATGGCGGTAACTTATAAAGACTGGCCCGATAAATTACCGTTCACTTTATGGGGGTATCGAACGTCAATTCACACTGCTACTGGGGCAACCCCATACTCATTGGTATATGGGATGGAGGCCGTATTACCTATAGAGATAGCAATACCTTCCTTGAGGATAGTAGCTGAAAGCCAAATCCCCAAGGCAAAGTGGGCTAGAACTCGATATGAAGAACTAACTTTGATTGATGAACGAAGGTTGGGAGCCATGCATAATGTCCAAGTTTATCAGAATAGAATTTCAAGGGCTTTTAACAAGAAAGTGAAGCCTAGAAATCTCAAGGAAGGGGACTTGGTTCTAAAGGAGATGAGGGCACCAGTTCAAGATCCACGAGGGAAATTCCAGCCAAATTGGAAAGGTCCTTACGTCATCAAAACCCTATTACCGGTAGGAGCTGCAATTTTAATCACCCCCGAGGGCGAGGAATCGTCTTAACCAACTAATTTGGATCAACTAAAGAAGTTTTATGCTTGAGAATTTGAGTGACATAGCTAAGACACTGGATTCGGCCCAGAAACTTAGTAATGTTTAGAAAAAGGAGAGGTGAACTACGAAGGCCTGATTCTACTCCGGTAGATACGTAGGAAACCCGCGAGGGCCCGGCCCATATCATTTTCTCTTTCTTTTTGTTGGAAGGCAATCGATGTAATAAAATTCTTAGATATTATTGATATTTCATATTAATAATAATAAAGTTCGTTGTATTGCTTTAGTTTCCTCCTAAGAAATAAATCACTAACAAAATTTAAATATAATAATAATAGTCCTAAAAGATTACAAGAACACACTTGTAACTTTATTCAACATTAAATTAAAAACAATTATTGGCTTAAGCAGATTCAATCTTTCTTCTCTTTCTCGAGTCTCTTGCTAGGACCAGCATCTTTGTCCTTCGGAGACGGACGCTCTCTCTTCTTCTCCTTATAGACTCGAGGCTCTTTTCCCTTTCCCTTCCCAGAAGGCTTGGGTTCAACCTTTTTAAGAGAAGACCTAGGCTCTTTAATAACCAAGGAAGGCAAGGCAAGTTCCCGGGTAATGCGCCGAGCTGGGGGCTTTCTCACAGTGATCTCCTCGTTCTTCTTCTTTTGCATGGCATCCCACCTCTTATACTCAAAACCAAGCCTGTTGAAAACTGAAAGTTGCCCTTGCTCATCTTCTTCCCTTAGCTTCTTCCGCTCTTCAGGGTCTTTCTCAGTCAACCACTTGATAAAAGCTTTAGTCACGTAGGTAGTGGCAACCTGTGTCTTATCCTTGGGGGCTTGAATAGCAGGAATGTGACTCCAATAGGAAGCCCAACCCTTCGCAACCACATCGATGACCTCATGAAGTTTCTGAGGAGTACAATATAGTAAGGGAATGAGTTGCTTCCTCCCCATTTGGCGCATCACCCTCAAAGGAAAGTAATAGGTACAATGGGTGAGACTAATCAATCTCACGTAGGAAGTTCCATACTGTGGGAAAACATAATGATGGGCCCCCCACCACTCTATCCACCAGTCGACAGGAGGACTCTTCTTGAGGCGCTTAATCCAAGAGCCCATAGACTCCTTCTCATCCAAGTAAAGTTTGCGGTGAAGAATTCTATGAACTTTCCGGTCCACTGTTGTCAATGGAGGAGCCATCTGCCTTAGGTGTTCCATTAGCCAAATCTGCATAAAACCAAACCAAGTCAGACAAAGAAGATAAAGGTTTTTCCGGACTGGACAGAATCCAGTAGACAGAGCACCATGCCTGCAAGCATGGTGGCCTGCCCAGACCCGAGTCTATCCAGACAGAACAGAGAAATCCCGGACATACTGCAATGCCTGCAGGCATGGTGGCCTGCCCAGACCCGAGTCTGTCCAGACAGAACAGAGAAATCCCGGACAGACTGCAATACCTGCAGGCATGGTGGCCTGCCCGGACCCGAGTCTGTCCAGACAGAACAGAGAAACCCCGGGACAGACGACGATACCTGCAGGCATGACAGCCTGTCCGGTACTCTGAATAAATAAAAAAAAAGAAAAATTTGTACCTGGAGAAGAAGTGGACTCCCGCGCCATGCCTCCGTTTTGTCTTGCTCATCCAGACCCATGATGGTTTCGCCTAGTACCAAAGGAGTGGGATTTCTTCCGTCTCTCATATTCGTCCAGGACATTGATCAAACACATGTTTATTCCGTAATTTAGTATGTTTTACCCCTTTATTCTCTGACTTTTTGTTTGTTCCTAATAATTAAATTAGGTTTATTATTATATTTTTTACCCATTTTGATTATTTATTAGATTTTATATCTTTATTATCTTTAATTATTTTTGTTATTAAAATGAAAGAAAATTATAAAAATTAGAATAAAACCAAAAACTATTCCTAATCTACCCAAGCCCAGAACCCCACCGAGCCATTTCCCACCAAAACCCCATTCCCAAATTCTCTTCAGCCCAACTCTCCCCCTAATCCTAGCCCACTAAACCCCCACTATCCCACCTCACTCCCACTAGCCCACAATCCCATTGCTCCAATTACCCAGCCGAAAACCCATTCCCAAACCCTAACTCTAATTCTAATCTTCTTCTCATATTATTTTCCCCCTTTCCTTTTTCATTCACTCTCCTTCGTCCCTATCTCTCAAACTCCCTCTTTCTTGGCTTTCTCTGCAGACCACCACCGAAACCACTCCCTCTCATTTTCTCTCTCTTACTCCCTTTCTCTTTGATTCTCTTTCTTATCTCTCTATCTCACTCTCTTTCTTTCCTTTGTTTTTGCCAGATCATCAAGAAGAGCAGGAGAAGTACAAATTGCAAAGGCAACACCCACTACCCGCAGCAACACCATCGACATACATCACCATCTCCATCCTCAGTCTATCCAAATATATCTAAGCCATCCGATTTGAAGGAGAATCAAGGGTCGAGATCGAAGGATGATGTTCGAATTCAAGTATAAAAGGGAGAATAGCAGAATTGAAGTTTTTTTTTTTATGGTTGGTTCTGGGGAAGGTGACGCCCTAGGCCTCCATCTTTAGGGTAGAATTTAGGTAGATTTAGATTTAGGTTTAATTCATGCTCTTATTCATGTTTTTTGAATCTCTGTTTTCGTGACTTGTTCATCTAGATTTGGGTTTGTTCTTGAATGTTTGAGGTTCTGTTCTGGGAATGTATGTTGAAGTTACTAATTTTGGCTTCTATTTTGGTTTATGTGATGATTTGAATATTGATATTATGTTGAATGTTTGATTTGTGTTTTTCCTCTGTTTTGATACCCGTCCCTTTTTCCCTATTTTGCTTCGATCTTCTTCTTTCTTCTTTCCCTTGTTTTGTTTGGTCAGTAGCAGTAGGTGTAGTAGATTGGGTCATTGCAATTTCTTTTGTTATTTGGTTTTGATGTTAAGGTAAGTTAGTATTTTGTGTTGAAGTTAGGTTTGTTTTGTTTATTAAGTTGGGCCAGAATACTATCTTAATTAGGTCATTAGATGTTTGGGTTTTGTTTAAGTTAGTTGGGCCATGTTGGAGTGTTTGGGCCAGTTTTAAGTTAGCTTAATTTATAATGTTAGTTTAGTTTAGATTAAAGTTAATTGGGTCTTTGATTAGTTCAATTAGGTTTTTAATAAAATGATTAGTGGCTAGTTTTTCCTTGGCTTAGGGGAAGGTCCTAATCCCTAATGAGATCTCTTCTCTAGGGTTTGACTTAGTTAGGGCATTAGGCCATGTTTTATGAGGTTTTCATCCAAAAACTCTCTTGATTGTGGGGTTTAGTAAGTAGTGGAAATCCGCTAAACCTACTTAAACACGATCTCTAGGGTGATTGGATGGATATCCGAACAACTCCTCATTCATTTAGTGGAGAAGTTCGGGTAGGGTGATTTGCATATTAAGCCCTTTAAGCGAGTCCTCATTCATTTAGTGGACAAACCTTTGGGGCTAAATTCGGGTATACCATGGGAGAGGCCCCGGAATGGCTTAATTCTTACAATAACCTAGCTTCTATCTTGGCTTAGTGTCCTGACCGAGACTTCTTCGTGATTAGAGTGATCGATAGGCGGTGAAAGACCGACCCTCGAGCCTTTTTCCTTCCTTTTTGTGGTTTTTAGTGTGTCTTCTTTTAGTTTCTAAAACCTTCAAATGAATGTGAAATCTAAACCTAGTAGGTGAGAGTTCGAGTGACTTTTAGGCTTGGTACCCCAACTCCCTGTGGATACGACAATCAAAACCCGCGCTGTACTGCGGGACGAATCAAATGGCGCCGTTGCCGGGGAGTTGCGCCTACCGACCTTTTAGTTTTCTTGAGCATTCCCTCTAAGTTTTAAAAGAAAAAGAAAAAAAATTGAAAAATTAAAATCTGAAAAAAAATAGAGAAATGGCATGTTTTAGCTTCCCTCAAGATGAGCGTGAGTTATTTTGTGATTATCGTGATAGATTGGATGCTTATCTTGATTATTGGGCTCCATATGGTTATGACTTTTCTTATGGGGAAGTTTTATGTGTCTTTAATGAGGGTGTGAATTTTGAGACTCGTAAGCTATTTATTCACTATGGTTTTAATGCTAAAAAAGATTACGAGGCTTGGGATTTTCTTAATTGGTTGACCGAGGATACTCGTTGTTTTTTGAAGAGTTGTCATGCTTCGGGTTATTATTCTGATAATCTATGTGCTTATTATGTTAGATCTCACTTTGAAAATCTTTGTGCGAATGTTCCCCCTTCCCCTTGTATTGATTTGCATACTCAATCTCCATTTGCGGAACAACCAAGGGAAGCATCTTATGAAGATTCATTTGTGAGTACCTCTTCCCTTCCTCCTTCTATTCCTATGCATGTCCCCTTCCCGTGTGATCAATTTGAATCATCTATTCATGCTTCCGACTCTTTTACTCATGTTGTTGACCCGACCTTTATTGAATATAACATGGATTACATGCAACAACTAGTTAGAGAGCAGAGAGAGCTCAAAGAAGAGCTTGATTTGATAGTTTCTAGATCGTGTGAAACCCGACCTGAATATGCTCACATATCAAGACCTTCCTCTCCCAAGGAGTGTGCTTTAAGTAGAGTTGAGTCTTTTTCCCCATTATCCCTTGAGATTCATGTTGATCCCCCTTAGTATGATTATGGTGATGATGACTCTTTTTCTTCATCTTTGACTTGTGTGCCTCATTCTCATAACATAGAAACTATCCCTCATGATGCATATGTGTGTGATTATGATTCATTTTCTATGGATTACAAACCTGAGTGCTACACCTCCACCATTGATATTCATAATGATGAAACTTTATGCGATGATGAGAGTGTTGTCATGGAGAGTAGTCCTACTTTTTCTTCGCACACATGTGATGATGTACACGAGTTAGATGATAATCTTGGGTTGGGACTTGCTAGTGATGACATTGTTGAGGAGGTTGATGACTCTTCTATATGCTTTGAGTGTGATGATATATCCCCCTCTCCCAATCATGTGATCCCCTACCATTCATTGATTATCACTCCCTCACCCTACCATGCATGCCTAGAGTCCGTAGGTCTTTTTAGAGGGTATGATCCCTTCCTTGACCCTTATCTTACTTACCTAGATGACTCGCCTAGAAAAATCATGTTTATTCACTTATTTCATCACTTTAATGATTTTTCTAAGGCATTTGATAAGATGTTGAGAACACTTACCTATACTGACTCATTATTTTTTATGTTCTTCTACATCCATCACTGTGAGATGCATTCGAGGATGCATGATCTTCTCCTACGGGCGTTGACTTCTTCCGATCCTGAATGCCCAAATCTTGAAGAATAAAGAGCGGCTGATGCTCCAAATTAGATCGAGCTTATCCAATTTCATTTCTTGCTCTTTGAAGACTACGCGGTAACCTCGTTCTACCCTTATCTTTTTGTAAATATTTCTTTGTTTTTGTTTGTATAGTTTGTTTTCTTTTTGCATGCTTGTTTTTCCTTTTTTGGTGGCGCACCCCTAGTACGCTTTGTGTTGGGTTTTCTTTGTTGTTGGAGCCGTGTGGGCTCGGGGCGCCACCCCTTTCTCTATGTGTTAGATGTTTGTATATATGTTTACTTGTTACCCGCTAGGTGTTTGTATTTATGTTTTTTTTTTTCTACCCTTCATGAGACACCCTTCCCACAATGAGGACATTGTGGATTTTAAGTGTGGGGGGGGGGAGATCAATATGTTTTGGGTAACACACCTAGTCTTTTTAGGTCCCTTTTGTTACTTTTTTTTCTTTCTTAGAAAAATTCGAAAAAAAGTGAAAAAGTGCTAAAAGTGTGAAAAAAAAATCAAAATTGTTGTGAAAAATGAAAGAGAAAATGGGAAAAAGTTGTGAAAAAAGCCTAAAAAGAGTTTGTTTTTCTTTTTAGGAGATGTTCTTGTCCATAATTGTGTAGATAGCCACCTAATTGGTTGAACTAATCGGTTAGAAGCAGCCGACATGAATGATCATAGGCCTTAGTTTGGTTGATTGCCATAATTTACTTCTAATAAACCCCTCTTTTGATTGAGAAAGTGATGTTCTTACCATTTACACGCCTATTTTTGTTCCTTTCTTTGTCAAAGTTGGTTGGTCTTAGTAGTATAATGCTCTTGCTCGCGCCTAATAATCTAATTGAGAAAGTGAAACCCCGCTCTATGTCTCCTACGGCCGTCACAAAGCCAAGGGCGACGACAAATAGAATTGGGTGACACTTAACAAGAAAATCACTAAAAAGTGCGAAACCCTTTTCTATGTTTCCTACGGCCGTCACAAAGCCAAGGGAGACACCAATAGATTTGGGTGACGTTTAATAAAGAAATCCTTAAAAACCGTGGGACCCTTTTCTATGTCTCCTACGGCCGTCACAAAGCTAAGGGCGACACCAATAGTTTTGGGTGACGCGTAATAAAGGATCGTTAAAATATGCGGAGCCTTCTTCTATGTCTCCTACGGCCGTCACAAAGCCAAGGGCGACACTTATAGATTTGGGTGACGTTTAATAAAATATGTGGAGCCCTTCTCTATGTTTCCTACGGCCGTCACAAAGCCAAGGGAGACACTTATAGATTTGGGTGACGTTTAATAAAATATGTGGAGCCCTTCTCTATGTCTCCTACGGCCATCACAAAGCCAAGGGTGACGGCAAATAGTTTTGGGTGACACTTAATTAAGTAACTCGCTGAATAAACCCGAGCTCGAGCATGAAAACTTCTTCGATCGACCGACCTAGGCTAGAGAGTGCAATTTGAGGCCCACTTGCACATATGCACAAGGACTTCACTCATCATGAAATTGCTTGGGGTTGAAAATCTATAGGATTGGCATTCCTCTAACCTAAGTGTCCTTACTTGCTCATGTTTGCCCCTTCTCTTTGATTGGTAAGGTTGGTTGGGTGTCTAGGTGCATCATTAAGGGGTTGAATATCTTCTTCTTCTTCTCTCATGTTTTCTTTGTTTTGTTTTTCATTCTTCATTCCCTTCTCTCTTCCATTTCTTTTCATGGCTTTTGTGGGTAGAGTTTCTACAAACCCTCAAGAGACCTACCTCGTCCACCCGGGCTACCGGGGGTTTAAAGGGCTTGATGCATGTGCTAAATGCATTCGCGATTCCTGCGAAAGTGAGTTAGTTGTGTTTATTTTGTTATAGTTTCCTAGTTTGTTTTGGTTAGTTTTTCTCGGGACGAGCAAAAGTCTAAGTGTGGGGGGGTGTTTATTCCGTAATTTAGTATGTTTTACCCCTTTATTCTCTGACTTTTTGTTTGTTCCTAATAATTAAATTAGGTTTATTATTATATTTTTTACCCATTTTGATTATTTATTAGATTTTATATCTTTATTATCTTTAATTATTTTTGTTATTAAAATGAAAGAAAATTATAAAAATTAGAATAAAACCAAAAACTATTCCTAATCTACCCAAGCCCAGAACCCCACCGAGCCATTTCCCACCAAAACCCCATTCCCAAATTCTCTTCGGCCCAACTCTCCCCCTAATCCTAGCCCACTAAACCCCCACTATCCCACCTCACTCCCACTAGCCCACAATCCCATTGCTCAAATTACCCAGCCGAAAACCCATTCCCAAACCCTAACTCTAATTCTAATCTTCTTCTCATATTATTTTCCCCCTTTCCTTTTTCATTCACTCTCCTTCGTCCCTATCTCTCAAACTCCCTCTTTCTTGGCTTTCTCTGCAGACCACCACCGAAACCACTCCCTCTCATTTTCTCTCTCTTACTCCCTTTCTCTTTGATTCTCTTTCTTATCTCTCTATCTCACTCTCTTTCTTTCCTTTGTTTTTGCCAGATCATCAAGAAGAGCAGGAGAAGTACAAATTGCAAAGGCAACACCCACTACCCGCAGCAACACCATCGACATACATCACCATCTCCATCCTCAGTCTATCCAAATATATCTAAGCCATCCGATTTGAAGGAGAATCAAGGGTCGAGATCGAAGGATGATGTTCGAATTCAAGTATAAAAGGGAGAATAGCAGAATTGAAGTTTTTTTTTATGGTTGGTTCTGGGGAAGGTGACGCCCTAGGCCTCCATCTTTAGGGTAGAATTTAGGTAGATTTAGATTTAGGTTTAATTCATGCTCTTATTCATGTTTTTTGAATCTCTGTTTTCGTGACTTGTTCATCTAGATTTGGGTTTGTTCTTGAATGTTTGAGGTTACGTGCAGGAATGTATGTTGAAGTTACTAATTTTGGCTTCTATTTTGGTTTATGTGATGATTTGAATATTGATATTATGTTGAATGTTTGATTTGTGTTTTCCTCTGCTTTGATACAGTCCTTTTTCCCTATTTTGCTTCGATCTTCTTCTTTCTTCTTTCCCTTGTTTTGTTTGGTCAGTAGCAGTAGGTGTAGTAGATTGGGTCATTGCAATTTCTTTTGTTATTTGGTTTTGATGTTAAGGTAAGTTAGTATTTTGTGTTGAAGTTAGGTTTGTTTTGTTTATTAAGTTGGGCCAGAATACTATCTTAATTAGGTCATTAGATGTTTGGGCTTTGTTTAAGTTAGTTGGGCCATGTTGGAGTTTTTGGGCCAGTTTTAGGTTAGCTTAATTTATAATGTTAGTTTAGTTTAGATTAAAGTTAATTGGGTCTTTGGTTAGTTTAATTAGGTTTTTAATAAAATGATTAGTGGCTAGTTTTTCCTTGGCTTAGGGGAAGGTCCTAATCCCTAATGAGATCTCTTCTCTAGGGTTTGACTTAGTTAGGGCATTAGGCCATGTTTTATGAGGTTTTCATCCAAAAACTCTCTTGATTGTGGGGTTTAGTAAGTAGTGGAAATCCGCTAAACCTACTTAAACACGATCTCTAAGGTGATTGGATGGATATCCGAACTACTCCTCATTCATTTAGTGGAGAAGTTCGGGTAGGGTGATTTGCATATTAAGCCTTTAGGTGAGTCCTCATTCATTTAGTGGACAAACCTTTGGGGCTAAATTCGGGTATACCTCGGGAGAGGCCCCGGAATGGCTTATTTCTTGCAATAACCTAGCTTCTATCTTGGCTTAGTGTCCTGACCGAGACTTCTTCGTGATTACAGTGATCGATAGGCGGTGAAAGACCGACCCTCGAGCCTTTTTCCTTCCTTTTTGTGGTTTTTAGTGTGTCTTCTTTTAGTTTCTAAAACCTTCAAATGAATATGAAATCTAAACCTAGTAGGTGAGAGTTCGAGTGACTTTTAGGCTTGGTACCCCAACTCCCTGTGGATACGACAATCAAAACCCGCGCTGTACTGCGGGACGAATCAACACACCGGGATGAACCCTGACCCTCCATGGTGAAAAAGAAATTGTCCTAGGATGCATAAAGCCACTGCCCTAACCCTAATCTCGGGGCCGAGGCTCAAGGTTTCAGGTGATTGGAAATATTCTAAGAGGGCTAACAAGTGTATCTTTCAACCAATCAAGATCTTCCCTAAGACTTTTTCAGGGAGGCATAGTAAATTTTGGAACTTTGAAGGTGCATCGTCAAGAGGGATAGGGAGTGCAGGCCAAGCTAAAGAATCCACACCCAACAAAGCTTCCCATTCTTCAACCAAAGGACATAACTCAACCTCCCCGAAGCGAAAAACATGCATCACAGGATCCCACAGTGCAATGCATGCGTAGAGGAAGTCTAGAAACAAAACCACTTGTTTCAAGCTCAAAAAAAGGGAAAAATTGTACCTTTGGAGTTCCTTTTTCTCACTCTTAGAAAGAAACCATGCCGATAGCTTCTTCTCGAAGGCCATGAGTGACGACCGAAGATCGAGGCAGAATGACACATTTTTCGAGGTAGAAAACTGGACTGTTTTGGAAGACCTCTCGCAGCAGCAGTACACTGCCTACAATACCTGCAGGTATTGCTAGACAGAACAACGATTTATGGGCACGAAAACCTAGGCACCGAACTAGACATGCCTAGGTTGACAATACCGCCAGGTATTTATAGGCAGGGGCAACAATTTTTTTCAGGGCACGGAAACCGAGGCGCTGAATTGGGAGCCCGCCCGATACCAGGAGCATCTCGCATCAGAGGCCCGATTTTTTTATTTTCTTTCCTTTTCTTATCTTTTATCTATTTTTACATATTTTCTTTCCTTTTCTTTTCTTCTCTTTATTATCACTTATTTATTTTGTTTCATCTACATTTATTTTCTTTCCTTTTTCCTTTCTCTTATTTATTCTCACATATCTATATTTATTTTCTTTCCTTTACTTATCTTTTATTTATTCTCACATATTTTCATTTATTTTCTTTCCTTTTCTTTTCTTCCCTTTATTCTCATTTATTTTTATTTCTTTCCTTTTCCGTACCCTTCTTTATCCTCTTACATATTTGTATTTATATTTCCCTCCTCATTTTTATTTATTCTTTCTCTTATTTTTTTATTCTCTTCATTGTTTTTACATATATTGTATTTCCCCTTGTTTTTTTTTCTTTTTTTTCTCCTTTCTTTCTCCACCTCCTCAAAAAAAAAAAAAAAAAGAAGGCCTAATGGTTCCCAAAGTTTCATTTTGACCTGTCCTGAAATTAATGACAAAGTTGATATCCCGACACTTAGGATTTTCCATTTTCTTTTGTTATTTTTTATTTTTGGGAAGTGGGGGCTGCATGCACCACCTTGCATTTGCATTTTAGCATGTAAATTTTGATTCATAAAATAGAAGTACATAATAATCTCCTTAACATACATAGTCTCAGAGTCTAGTACATATATCATAATAAAACATAGAATAGGAGTCTCGTACATACGTAAAGTCTCATACTGTATACATAAAATCCCACAATACATATGTAAGGTCTCATCTTGCATCCATAACTGAGGCTACATCAACGAAGGCGAGAGGAGCCGCGAGAGCTATGAACGGTGGGACCAGCAGGGACCACCTCACGAGTCTGGCGCCCAGGTTGGATCACCAGAAGCGCCAAATAAGGCATCCACAAAGGCATTACCAACCGGAGCAGTAGGGGGTAGGCCGCTTGGAGTGGATCCATGACGACCCATGGGAGGCCATTGGGATGAAGAGGGAACATCTCGAGAAGAACTATAACTCTGGAGTACCTCCGTATCACCCTGGCTCTCAAGCATTTCTGTATCACCGGAACCGCCAATGACCTTAGTACCCGAAAGTTGCCAAGAACCGAGTACTTCTCTATCACCCGATCGGACGGGATTACCACCTGTCGCTCGGGAGCCGGTAGAACGTCGACCAGATCTCTCACTAGACTGGCGGCTCGTGCGACGCTCGGTATGATTGCTCGATCTGTGACTGGTATGGCCCACAGCGCGACCCCAAGACGAATGATCCGAATATTGCAAAAGTTCGGTATCCTGTCGTTCAACGGACCGACTATGACTGGCACCGGGATCTCCTCCAAATAAATGACCATGACCATGAGATGAACTGCGACCTCCGTGACCACTCGACCTAGAGGGTTGTCTACCATCGTGGGAATGGTTGGTAGGAACGCCACCTCTTCTACGAGATATTTGTATATTACGGAGTCGCTCTTGTAAAGGCACATCATCAGACGTCGCGGCCGATCAGTTGGTGACACGGCTGGCGCGAGAGGATTCGCAATGCATGACCTAAATGCTGACACACGGGAAGACTTACTTGGGACACGGGTTTGCATGACCTAACTTTACATGAACCTAAGGACAACTTGATCATTATAAAGGACCGAATAAAGCCAAGTATGACGAGTCAGGACTGAATAAGGAGTTACAAGTCAGTGTTTCTCAATTCAATTGGTCCCCATCCACAGGCCGACTGTTTAAAGGAGAATCTGTAACTCGGATATTTATCAGTCTCACTCAAGCCATACCGACTATCATGCGGGCTAGAATAATGGTCAACAGAACTGATAGTTTACTCTTTCTACATGTTTTATTATATTTACCAGGAAAGTGGGTATTGTAAAGGAATAGATAAAACCAACAACAGGTGAGTTGTAATCAACGTATGGAGTTAATTATTAAATCCAATATGGTTGGGCCTAACCACGGGCCGGCCATAAAATTAAGATGGACTTAGTAATTAACTCGATAAATCACTTACTCAAACCTAGTGATTATTACACAGTCTAGAACCTTACCGACTAACTTTGTTTTGACTTTTATCCGGTTTCATGGACCTTCATTAAGAGAATATCTTACAGGGCCATGTAGAATCATTAAAGGCGAGTTGAGTTTACTTTATGGACTAAGGTAATTAACCTTTATAGATAAATGGACCCAACCACTGGGTCAACCATAATTTTTGAGGTTAATTAACCTAGTTGTAAACATAGCTCTTCTCAGCCCAATGGCTACTACATGGACTAGAATGACATCCTTAAACTTAGGTTGACTCTTTACAACAAATCTAAACACATAGCACATAGCATACATATGAACAAGGGGATCCCAACCAAGGCTCTATGTACAAGAAGGGATCATTGGCTAGATAGGCTTATCGGCTCATGTACTCGCCCTGGTGCATTCTCATTGTACAGACAACTTGAATGTGTGGGGTGTTTACTCTTCGTGGCTCGTGTGGAGACCTCGAAGAGTGATGCATGAGTGGATGTGGTGACTAAGGCTCTCTTGGTGTAAAGGCACCAACTGAGTATAGGCGGTCCTACATCCCATGGGTATTTTTTTGTAGTTTTAAGGAAGAACCTAAACCGCCGCTTTAAGTGCAACCCGGCCGACATACGTGGCTGAGAGGTAGCCCGGTATATGTAGTGCATTTATACCTAAAAAAAGAATGACTTAATAATACAAAGTAAAAATTTATTTTCTTTCCAAAACTTTTTAAAGCACACTAAACTGTCTTCAAGTTTTACCCGCTTTAAGAAAAACTCCCCAGTGGAGTCGCAAAAAATCCTGTGGACAGTTTTCCTCGCCGTTCGGGCTTTCGAACGTCCAGGTGGATTGGGAAGTGATTCGGTGATTTGTGCTGGGGTTTGAACCTTTGAAAAAGACCCTTTAAGGAATTTCAATTACACATTTCAGGAATAATATTTGTAAAATAACTTTCTTTTCACTTGTGCATTTTATGAGTCATTGAGATTAAACCTTTAAGAGTGAACATCCACTTGTTCCAAACTCTTCCAAATTTAATTCAGCTTGCTCATTTAAATGTTAGGCTCGGAAGAAAGTCATTTATGCAAGTATTATTTAGAAATACATAAAGAAAAGGCCTTAAAGTTGCATCGGCACGTTGTAAAACCATGTTTTACCATAGTTTATGCAACCCAATGTACTTTTAGTTTGAAATGGGAGTTGCCACCCGAATTTTTAAGGGAAAATCCAAGACAAACCAAAGAAAGGAAAGAAAGAAAGACTCCGCCTGCGAAACCCAAGAATGGATTCGGGGGTAAGGCTACGAACTCGAAAAGTAGGAACTTTTACGAGTTCGCCTCTCACAAAAGGAAAGACTCTACTAACATTTTCAAGTGTGCTTTTAGACAGTTGGACAAAGAATAAATAAGAACTTTATAGAATTACTTCATTGAGTCATGCAACATAAATTATAAAATGAAAGTACAACACTTACACATTATTTACAAGGAAACGAAGGAAATTTAAAGCTTACATTGTGCTATCTTTGAAGAAGAGGCCTTGCCTTGAAGATGCTCCTCTTGATACCCTTGGATAATACTCCTCACAAGTGCCAAAAATACACCACAAGAATGATAAGGTAAAGTGATAGGAAAGAAGGTAGAAAAAGGGCTTTTGTGGTTTTATGTGTTTAGGTTTAGGGTTTTTTGTGGTGTTTGGATAGGATGAGCTTAGAGGTATAAGAAATGGTAAGAAATGAAGATTATGGAGGGATAGGAGTGATGGTGAGATAAATAGAAAGATAGTACAAGAATAGAGATTAGAAATAGAATGGATTAGGAGATATGTAGAGAGAATAAAGAGAATGAGTAGATGAAAGGGAGAATGAGAGTGAGATGATGTATGTTTGAGTGAGTGAATGAGTGACTTTAGCTTTGAGAGGAGTGGTATTTATAGGAGAATGAGGGAGACGAGATACATAAGCATACATGCACATACATAGTAATCTCCAGCTGGGCACAAAACACCAAGGCAGTAGGGGGGATGTTCTTCCATGGACGGTGGCACGTGGTCAATTGACCACGTGTAGGCGGAGCCACCAAGGCCGATTGGCCACCAGCTGGGGGGGATGGATGGGTTTTTGTCCAAGCATGCATAGACGGTAGTGTGTGGAGTCAATCTGCCTAGGGAGTAGGTTTTTCACACTGGACGGTGAGAATTATTATTATTTAGCTTGTGTGAGGTGTTTTTTGAGTGCTTTTGTGAGGATTCGAACTTGTGACCTAGCGATATTGGATTTGCATGACTCGCATGGCTTGCATGGCTTTGTACTTTCCATAGAAGTCTGCAAAAGAGCTTGCATGCAACACTAAAGCACATTCGTACGTGTAGAGTGCAGGCATTTTAGCTTTTTCCTTCCGACCTCTTCTTCTTTATTTGATCCTTTATATATAGATATGATATATAATTTATGACAAAATTCGGTGTCTACAGTATACGAAGTACTTAAGGGGTGTGAGTATTGCCCACTCACACCAACTCTTGTTGGTTTCGCTGGTTTATTAGGGGCATGGGAAGCATGAAGAACCAAAACTAAGACCTTCTAAACTGAGAAAATCCCGAAAATAGACTTGAGTTGATTTAATGGTAAGGGCACCGCTTTGCAAAGGTGAAAAGGATATCGAATTTCAAGGTCACACCTAAAGAATAGGTTTGACAAGCACATAATGACTGTTTTCGGCTAACTAACCTAACTATCTAAACATCTAAAAGTATAAAAACAAGCATAAACTACTCCTTAAGATGAAAAACGAAAACTTTTTAGGATTTTCACTGGAATTTTTCTCTTTTTTTCCTTTTTTTCAAAGGAAACAAAAACAAAAACTAACTAAACAATCCCAAGCAGGAATACTCCCCCTCCCCCCAAATACACACACACTCACACATAAATTGCACAATGTCCTCATTGTGAGGGAAGAGTCTCGGAAAGGGTTAAAAAAACAAAAGAAACAAGCAAGAACACAAACGTGGTGGTGACTCGAGCCCACACGGCTCCAACATACAATATTTCCAACACATCCCCTCAAGGGGGAACACAACCAAAATAAAAAATCAAGCATGCATCAGGATATATACAAAATAAAGGAAATGAAAAACCAAAGGGTGGAACAAGCTTACTAGAAGGGTCTTCGAATCGCAAAATGCGAAGCTCAATCCATGAAAAGAAAGGAAAAACGAAAAAGGTTAGGAAAAACAAATGCGTCCTAGACTACATGCACCTGACTAATATGCAAAGAGATGAATATGCAAATCTGAAACTAAGGAAACAAACCTAGATATGCATGATGTAAACTATGAAAGAAAAGCAAACAATGCAATAAAACCTAAAACTAAAGCAAACAAAGCAAAAGGTGCCTAAATGCACAAGTATACACTTGCCCTAAAACCGAATGCCAAGATAAAGTCCCAACAAACCAACCAAAATCATTAACATAGCTGACCAAAAACATTAATCATAGCGCTCCTTGCTGGTAGTAATGGTAGGTCATGTTGTTGACATTACAACAAAAACGGCCTGCGGCGACCGTTTATATCGGTCGCTGCAGAAGGCGGGCGACTGATAGCAATTGGTCGCTGCATATTGGTCGTTTGTCGAATCAGGCGACCGATACGTATCGGTCGCTAACTTTGCGACCGATAAGCTAGCTTGCGACCGATACCATATCGGTCACAACATATCGATCGCAAGTTCAGCTACCGATAGTATATCAGTCGTTGTGTATCAATCGGTATTTGAGACCAATACTTAGCGACCAATACGGTATTGGTCGCTGATTTTAATTAATTTTTTTTAAAACTTTCAGGATTGGGGTTGTATACTTTATAGTCGCGGTATATTGGTCGCTATTTATGAATTATCGGTCGCTACTATTATTACATTACTCAATATATATATATATATATATGTATGTATGTATATATATATATATATATATATATATATATATATATATATATATATTGAAAAAACAATGAGAATTTTCCATTAACAAAAACGAATTACAACCACAACAAAGGGGAATTCTACCCCCTCAAGCAACTATCAGCACCCAAAAAGTATCAAAACAACAAGATCAAAACCAAAAACCCAATAGAGTTTGTAACTCACATCATTAGAAATTACAATAGCAAGACACATGTAATCTCTTTCCAAATCCTTGAAAATTCTTCGATTCCTTTCACTACAAAAAAAAGTGGCTTTTGCCAACAAGGCTTATCTGTTGGTAAAAGTACGATATCTGTTGGTAAAAGGTTTTACCAACAGATAATTATCTGTCACTAGCCTGTTGGAAATAAACCTGATTGTAAAAGTATTACCAACATATATTGTAATCTGTTGGTATTACTAACTAATGCCAAAAGTTTTGGTCTGTTGTTGTTGGGAATTTTATACCAACAATTAACGTCTGTTGGAGATAAGTCACCTATACCAACAAATGTAAATGTTGGGGAATGTATTTCTAGATAGTAAAAATATTACCCACGCACTTTATCTGTTGGTGATACATTTTCCATCAAATTTTATAGACATTGTCCAACAAATATATCTGTTGGTAATACAATTGGTGCAATTTTAAAACATAGATATCTGTTGGAAATAGTGAAGATAATCTACTGCACTTTATAAATGTATCATTATAATACATAATGTCTAAACTAAAATTTCACTTAATGAAGTGCAAAGTATCAAAATGAGACTAAATAGTTCTTCAGATCATAGTTGCTAATATTCAAGAGTAATATTGTAAACAGAATATAAGTCTAAATCTAGTGTTCCGCGTTTACATTTTCTTGAACGATGTCTTTTTTGTAAACTGTCGGGATCGCCATCGCCATCATCTTCTAACAAATTACGAAGATCTTCCGGTATCTCCTGCGAATTTGTAAGAAATTAATTTCATAATCATAATACCGGCCTACCCATTTTTATTAAATATATTTGGGCACTAGATATACAACGTTGCTTTATAATTTGGGCACCAAATATACAATGTTGCTTTATAATTTGGGCACCGGATATGCAATGTCTACAATATGACTTAGGCTTGTAAGGCCATCCCCATGAAAGAAAAGTGAAAAAGGGCAGAAGAAAAAAATTTACGAAGGCAAGCATATGCCCTTTCAAAATGTGGGTACAGACTATCTGTAAATTGAACACAAATGCTGATAGCCACAGTAAGCTCTTGGGCTCCATTTGGTAAAACTTGGTTCAGGGTCATTCGGGTTGAGTTACATTTGATTCAGACCTAGTTAAATGCTGACTGCTGAGTTTTTCTGTTTGGGTTATGTTTCCTTTGATTCAGACCTAATTACCTGTTGATTGCTAGCTACTAACTGTTGATTGTTGACTGTTGACTATTGACTGTTGACTGTTGAGTTCTACCTTAGTAAACAAATCTCACCACTGTTCAATTTACACTCTCAAGATTTAGTTTGTCTAATTACTGTGAATGTATAAAGGGCACCTGATATGTAATGAACTTGTTGTATAATTGAAAGATATAATTTTTTTCTTCTATAGTTGAACTTATTTTCTTTTGTTGCTATTATTTTTTAATGATTGACACTAAATCAGTAGCAAACTGTGGGTGCAAGCTGAGTTTGTCTAATTACTTTAGGTATATCTATACTTGTTCAGTGTCAGTTATGCACTTGGATGCTATAGGCATGATAGTGCTTATGAAAATGATGGATGTTATTAGGCATGATAGTACACAAGGGTTTTGTGTATGCTGTACAACGTGTACTTTAGCTTATCACTTTAGCAAGTTAGTAGATGTAGGGCAAGGGGAGATAGCTAGGTCTGATACTTATCCACAAGTATAAGTTTTGATTAGATTAGACATGACAAGGTCCAAAATATATTATCGGAAAACTTACCCCGGTTATGAATTGAATGAGTATAGTAAGATGAAAAAATAGAAGACAAAATTCATATTACCTCATTGAGTAGAAGGTTCAGTCACACGACCAAGCACCTTCGGGGGTGCTAGCATGCCCTTCAGTGCTTCCATTTTATCCTTTTGAGCATATAGTTGCTCCTTTTGGGCACCCGACTAAGCTTTCTGATAATCTACTTTCATTTGCATTTAATGCACTAGAGAATGGAACGACACCTAGCAACATAAATTGAATATGTAAAATGTCAGGGAGTAGGGACTATAAGAAGTTGATCACAAACTGAACATCATTTAAGAAGACCTTGTCCAAGTAAGCAAGCTAGCAAAGGAAAACGGAAATGAAACGCCCTACTGAAGCATAAAATCACATCCAAACAAACAGAACCAAATTAGCACTTGAGATGCCTTATATGAAAAACACATCGAAGTTCAAAAACAACCACAAGTACTTTATATGTTCAACGGCCACATGCCGGACGCACAAACACAATCACAAAAACAAATAAAAGTTCAGCGGCCACACACTAGATGCACAAACACAATCTCAAACACAAAAAGTTCAACGGCCACACATTGGATGCACAAATACAAACACAATCCCAAACACAAAACATAATTAACGGCCACACGCCGCAGTTCAAACACAACCAAAAACACAAGCACATACGTACAAAAACACAATTTCATATGTAAGTTCCACTAGACAATTTTTGACAAATATGTGTGAATGAAACTTACATCGAGTGTGGCGGACGGTATGGAACTCCACACCGGGTTCTATGCAGCATCTCGCCCACAGCGGATATGGGCGTGGACATCGGATAGGCTCATGAATACCCCCTCGGCAGCCTAAAATGGAGAACAGTAAATGCAAACAATTGCTTAAAGAGTTCATACTAGTTAAGGTAAATATATAAATTTATTAATTGTGCCAGTATAGAGTTCATCACCTTCTTCATATAGATCACTACCGAGGCCGAGACGACGTGCACAATGTAATTGACGGCTTTTTCTGAATTTCGTTTGCTTTGGCCGCATCGGACCATCGAATGAAATCCCCAGTTTGGGATTCCTCCAACATTCTATCATGGTGTGCATCGCTCATATACGGTACAGGGTCCGTCCTCTTTTTTGTCCTGACCTTGTACCCAGAATCAGCAGTTCGGTCGCACAACTTCGTGTGCCACCCACTAAACACGTCTCGTGTGAGGTCTTCATCCCACACATAATGACGCTGTATAAAATGAATTGATTAGTGATTGGTTAAACGAGTATTACGTATAAGAAAATCATATTCCGATTTGCATAATTACTTACACAGAAATCCGCCCACAATGCAGTTTTCTCTGCTTTGGACCATTTCGATGCAGGCTTCCCATTCGCGTGGCTACGACTTTGTCCTCCAACAAATCGTGCTAAACGCTTATCTGCGAACCTATTCATTTGTTATGAAAACAAACAAATAAGGTTAGTAAAACCAGTTTTAGATGAATGTACATAGGTTTTTATGTGATCATCTTACCAATCTTCTCCCCGTTCAAGTCGAATCCTGTTTGGGTATTGGCTATGGTCTATAGGTGCAGCATTCTGCCAGATGTTGTGTGGTTGTCTCCCCCTAACAATTAATACAAGGTAAGATTAAAACACAAGTTAGTACCAATATTGTATATGAAAAAGGGTGTCATAAAACATGACTACTAATATATATCTGCCAGATGCTTGATTTGATTTAGTACATAAAAAATATGAACCTCGATACTAATAGAATACATGAAAATGACTACTAATGTATATCAAATAGTAACTTGTACACATTGATCATACGTTTGTAATTCACTACTAATTTTCTTCTTCATCCTCACTACTAATAATCTTGGTACAAATAGGGTCTAACATATTATCCCCCTCTATTCCCCCGCCCTATTCTCCCATAATGGATTCATTATCATCATCGTTCATGGGTTCCACGTCATTCAACTCTTCAACTAAATCATCTCGATCTTCGATTTGGTCCTCGTTAATGCCAGATAATGTTGGAGGATTTTCAGTGCTATCCTCTTGATATGCGGTATCATCAATGCCGTCAATCGTTGACCTCGGCCTTATGATGAGTGTCGCCAACCATTGGCTGCTATCTCACCTCGTACTAGGATAACAAGTATAAAACACTTGCATCACTTGGGATGCTAGCACGAACGGTTCATATACTCGATATCGTTTTGTGTAGTTGACATCCACGAGATTGTAATGTTCATGTTTATTCAAACCATGGACGGAGTCAAACCAATCAACTTTGAACAAAACAACTTTGTAACTGCCAATTTTTCCTAAGTATACCAACTCAATCATTTCTTGAAGAGTCCAATAGAAGTCTACGCCATGCATTCCTTTGACATATACCCCAGAGTTGGCATTTGACTTTCCTTGTCGTTCAACTTGGAAATGGTAGTTGTTTATGTAGTAATGGTTCCACCGACGCACATTTTTGTTAGGACCGTAGGCTAACGATAGAATAAAGTCATCTGTTTCATTTGAATTGATAGCCTACACAATAAAATTTTAGCAAGGTTGTCAACATCAAGTAAACATCATTATGATAATTGAACTAGAATCTTATTAATTCAATGAGACTTGATTGTTTGCCAAATTTGCTCCACAAATCTCCTATTTGTGTGCGTGGATGCGATAGGGTCATTTCTTCTTCAAATTGCCTTTCAATGAATTATTTAAGGTGTTAAATAGGTAATTAGTTACAAAGAGCATGTACATACAAATAGCAGCGTGCAAGCGTACATACCTTTCATAATTTTCCAACAACTCGCTGTTTGAAAGAACGTATGCATGCGTCGCAACATACTCTTGTTGGTTGAGGTACCTCTTTTGACCCTCACTAGGAGCATATCCAATGTTTAAGGAGAACACATCAGGGAGGGTTCATTAACATCATTAATGTGCTCCACATCAGGGCATGCATTTCTTTTAAGTTCTCTAGACTTTGTCTGAACTTCAGGGGCAAAATATGCAGCATAGAAGTTCGCTATCTCCTCTGTTAGGTATGCAATGCAGATAGACCCTTCTACTCGTGCCTTGTTGCCCACTTTTTTCTTTAAATGATGCAAAAATCTTCAACATTTAACAAGTAAACAAATGTTGATGTTTCCTTAAGTTACATAGTAGTACACATCATGTTAAGTATGGAAGGTAAGTATGTACCTTTCAAAAGGATACATCTACCTGTATTGCACAGGTCCTCCCATTGCTGCTTCGTAAGGAAGATGTACTGGAAGGTGTTCCATGACATTGAAGAAGGCAGGGGGAAATATCATTTCCAACTTGCATATTATTTCCGGTATGTTTCTTACTAACCAGATCATACCACTCACCTTTACATTAGAAGCACATAAATCTCTAAAGAACTGGCTGAGTTCAGTCAATGGTTTCCAAACTTTTTGAGGAAGTAGCTCCCTGGTTGCAATTGGTAACGACCTCTCCATGAATACATGACAATCATGGCTCTTCAAACCATGCAATTTTGAATTTTTTGAATCGACACATCTACTCAGGTTACTTGCATAGCCATCAGGGAGTTTGAGGTCTTTCAACCACTCACACAAGGCCTTAACTTCTTCTTTACCCATTTGATAGGGAGCGTTTGACATAGTTTCAGTGCTTGTCCCATTATCGTGACGAGTTTCTTGAATGTTTAGCCGACGACGCTTGCAATGGGTGGCTAGGTCCCTATGTGAGTTCTTATCATCCTTCGTCTTCCCTTTAACACTCATGACGGTACTCAGCACTTGATCAAATACATTCTTCTCCACATGCATGACATCCAAGTTGTGTCGGATTTTAAGATCTTTCCGATACGGCAACTCCCAAAATATGCTTTTTTTGTTCCAATTGTGAGAATCTAGATACCCCTTAACACGGTTATGCTGTTCCGTGGAGCTCAGGAAATTACATACACGATTCCAAATTTGTTCCCCGTTCAATCGAGGGGGTGGAGGTGAATTTTCTTCCTTATTCTTTGAGAAAGCATTCTTATTTTTTCGAAATGGATGGTTCTCTGGGAGAAATTGTCTATGACAATTGAACCAAGAATGTTTCCTACCATGTTCAACCATCTCGCCTTTGTATTCTCCATACAGTAGGGACAAGACATTTTCCCAGCTGTGGTCCAACCAAAAAGCATTTTGTACGCCGGAAAATCGCTAATTGTCCCTTCATTTTAAAATTCTTCTTTTTGGAGACATCATACGTGTCAATTCCTACCTCCCATAATTGTTTCAACTCATCGACTAACGGTTGAAAGTACACATCAAGATTTCCTTTTGGACTTTTCGGCCCAGGAATTAAAAGGGTCAGAAACATGTACTGCTTCTTCATGCACAACCAAGGTGACAAATTATATGGAGTTGCAATCACCGGCCAACATGAATATGTCTGACTGAAACTGCCGAAAGGTGCAAAACCATCTGTGCATATCCCCAACCGTACATTTCGAGGTTTAGACGCAAATTCCTTATGGAGGGCATCAAAATGCTTCCATGATTCACTATCACACGGATGAACCATAGATCCATCTCCACGTGCATTCATTGAGTGCCACCTCATGTGCTCTGTAGATGTCTTAGTTGCGTACAATCTTTGCAACCTCGGCCCGATTGGGAAGTAAATCAACTGCTTGTGTGTAATGCGTATCCTACATAATGTCGTTTTAGCATACCTATCGACTCCGCAGTGATCACACTTATCTAAGTCACCTTTCTCCCTCCAAAACAACACGCACCCATTTGGACACGCGTCGATTCTGTCATGGGGAAGTTTTAACGCACCAAGCAATTTCTTCGCTTGATAGTAGGTGTCTGCCATCTCATTGCCAGGGGGACATACGTCTTTCATTAAGGCTAACAGATTGTCGATGGCTTTATTTGGAAGATTGTACTCACATTTTATGTTAATCATCCATGAGACAACCGACAACAACGACACGTCGCAACCTTCATACAGAGGCTTTTTGGAGGCATCGAGCATTTCTAAGAACTTCTTAGTCCCTTCCATTGGCTCATCTTCCCTCGTATCATCACTGCAACTGAAAGGCACATGCCCCATGGCATTGGTGATCATTTCTTGCATTCTGTTGACACCTCCATTACTATAAGGCCCATCAACAACAGTGTTTGAGGTTTGACCACTACCCCCGAGAGACTCAAAATTCTCCCCGTGACTTATTCAAACATAATAATTCGGACGGAAGTCGTGTTTGTACAAGTGTAACTTCACAGTATCCTCGTCAAGGTACTTCAACTTTTACACTTGCTAGAAGGACACCTAAGTTTCCCCGAACTACTCCCTTGTTTTGCAACTGGTATCAATTCTTCATTCACCCTACGTATGAATTCCAGGTTAAGATATTCACCATTATGTCTTTCATACATCCATTTTCTACTACTCTCCATTATGAGCTTAGTATATATATATATATATATATATATATATATATATATATATATATATATATATATATATATATATATATATATATATATATATATATATATATATATATATATATTATAAAGGATTTTAATCCATTTGAACTCACAATTAATTCAAAAGAATACATAAGGATATAAAAGACATACTCTCCAAATTTAACAATTATTGCTCTAAATAAACACCAAATATATATCTAACACGAAACAATGCTCAAATTTATATATATATATATATATATATATATATGTATATATATAACTATATAACTATACAAAAGTACTAATGAATAAATAAATGACTAAAGTATTCAACTATATACTTTAAGCTAATGATTGTATAATAAATCCTCTTTTTTATTTTTTGAAAACCTATAATAAATCTTCTTTACTATTACACCATTATATCATATTTATTATTACTAACTTGAATTTATATAAACACTATACTAAAACTTTAAGGTTTCAAGTATACTAACTATTTAATTGATATAATTTAATTCATGTTAACAACTGTTTTATCAAAAAACACTATAGTAACTTGAATTTCAAGTCCTAAACATCCATAATTCAATCTAAATATATATCAAACAACACTATTTTAACTTGAATTTGAAGCCCTAACTTTACTAAAACTATAATAAACCCCAAACATTCATAATTCAAACTAAAAATTTATCGAAAAACACTATTCTAAATTGAATTTCATACACTTACTTTACTAATATTATACACTAACCTAAACTTGAATTTCAAACCCTAACCACACCAAAATTACTCAAATAAATTACTAAAATACAACAACATATATGAATTTGACAATTAAATATCAACAATTTAAACAATAACACTACAATATTAAATATTTACAACAAAAATTTACGAAAAATAAATTTGAGGGGGTGGGGTTTCACTCACATTGATTGTCCATTCAAGACAGAGGAAATCACCACCGGAGTTGGGGTCGGAGTTGGGGTCGCCGCCGGAGTGGGGACACCGGTGAAGGAGTTCACCGGAGTTGGTGCGTGGTGGTGGCCGCCGGACAGAAATAATGGTGGTGCGTGGGAGCGTCGCCGCTTGAGGGAGATGAGAGGATTGTGCTAAATGAATAAAAATCCGAACGTTTTGGTTCTATCAATAAAAACGGGTCGCGACCGATAGCTTGCGACCGATACCGTATCGGTCACTAATGGGGCGACCGATATTTTTGAATTTGCGACCAATATGGTATCGGTCGCTGATTAGCGACTGATAGCATATCGGTTGCTGACTATCGATCGCCCGTGTCAAAATCCGCGAGCGATACGTATTGGTCGCAACGGTCAGTCGCCGTAGACGTTTAATGTTGTAGTGTGAGGAGTTGTCCCTAATAGTATAAATGGCGGTTCTGCCACAAGAGGGAGCGCTGGAGATCCGCGGGAACAGAACCTTGAGTCTCTAGGGTGGATTTGATTCCCTGGATCATCTATTGATTCTGGCTCACCTCCGTCGAGGTTATAGTGAACCTCGTTCAGTTCTCTGCGGAACTCATGGAAATCCCAAGACTCTTCTCCCTTACCTCCTTCTTCTTCCTCCTCTTGCTCTTCCTCTTCTTCTTCCTTATCATCATCACCCTCACCGCCATCCCGAGTGTCACACAACCAGTTTTCTCGGTTGGTGACATTAATGATGCGCTTAACCCATTAGGGATTAAGCAACATGTCATGGGACTCGGTTGTACCCTGGTAGTACGTGCGGATCAGGAACCTGGATTGTGCAGCCGAATAATCAGAATGTTGAAAAGCGTTGCGTCATTCATCCACATACAAGTGAAGTGTGGTCGGTATTTCTTCTAGTAGTTCGGATAACCGGTGCGATTAGGATGGCAGGCATGAGGTGCCCCATCCCAATGGTTGATTTGGAGGTGGGGGTGCTGGTAGAGACCAGCTGATTCAGGATGCACGACCCGGTTTTCACCAATTCACCCTCCAAGGCGCTGGAGATGATGAAAGGTCGTCCTTGCGCACATGGTTTCGGTTCTCATCTCTACCAAACACCGAGTTGGAGATGAGGCGATGAAAGTAGTGAATGGCTAGATTGCATGTCTGTGGCCCTTGACAAGGTCGGGTCGTGGTACCGGGTCTGCCCAAAGATCTTAGAGACCTTTCTAGTAAACACATAATATACATGATTCCTAGTTGAAGAAAGGCATCACCAATATCAATTGGATCCATCCAAAAGGCTTATAACCCCACGCAAAATAACAAAGGATAAAATCCAAGGCAAGAACACCTCTCAAGCTGTCAATATAATATTATGAGAAGAATGATTAACACAGGTTAGAGTCGAGCAATTCCAATGGATCATATTCGGTTGAGGGAGCAGGTTGCCGGTTGGTCGTATATCAGGTTCGAGTAAATGCGGGTTGGGTGTATTTTGGGCTCGGACAAATATGGATGGTGTATTTCGGTTTCAGGTCAACCCAACGAGTTATGATTGCGACATTTTTTCGTTTTTTCTTTTTAAAAAATGGTCTCTAAATGCTACTTTTTATATAATATACATAATAAAATATGATTATCTTCTAATAACGATAGATTATTGTAACTATTTTAACTTAAATTAGAGAAATAACATATAAATAAGTTGCGCTTATAGTTTAATAGTTAAAAATTTCAATGAAAAGCCACAAATTTTAATAACCCAAAAAATTCGAGCGGGTCGGGCTTATAGATTATTGTAACTATTTTAACTATTTTAATTTTGGGTCAAACAGGCGGGTCGGGTTCGACCCGCTAATTTTCGGGTTCGGTGTACTCCGGGTTAAGTTGAAAAAATCGTGTTCAAGACCCAAAAAATTCGGACGGACTCGGGTTGAGTTATGGAGTCGGGTCAAAAATTGTCAAGTCTACTCAAAATGTAGGCCCCCACAGGTTCTCAATCACATCAATTCGGAAAAGCTCATGTATGAACCTATCTATTAACCAGAAAGTCAACTTAGTAGCAAGTCCGAAACTAATAATACTGATACAGCACCACTTAACACATCCATATTCACTAGCATCATTACATTGAACACTGGAACAAGTGCCATATTAACTAGCATCATAACATTACACAATATCCAGTCAACTACTCGAAGAAGGTTACTAGACACTTGCAAAATTCAATCTCATGCGAATTCTACGCAGATATAACAAAATAAAATTTGCCAACAAATGGGAACAGTTATTACCAGAATACTAAGCAGCATGTTCAGCACAGAATTGCGCAGTCAAAAGATAATCCCAGGAAATCCTCAACTATCCATCTCAGCTGCGAGCAGTATAACACAGACCACATTAAAAAGATGAAACTACAATATATAATTGTCTATAAAGTACAACACAACAAAAATGAGGATACTTCATGGACATTGTTCAACACAGATACAAAAATAAGAAAGCAGCACAAGTCCAAAAAAGCTAAAAGTTAGCGGCTAATGCCCTTCTTAGCTCTAAGCGACTGAAGAGCTTTTTCACGTAGCTCAATCTCAAGTCTCTTTTTCTGTGATTCAGACTCTTCCTCTTCAGATGAGTACTTCTTGGCCCCCTGCTCAGCATTTGAAGCATCAGCATCCTTGTCATTTCTTTCGTCTTCAGAAGAATATGAAGCCGCATCCTTTGTCCTTCGCTTTCGTTTGCTTGAGCGCTTCTCCTCCCTCCTCCGCCGCCGCTCTTCACGGCGACGGCGACGCTCCTCCTTCCGCAACTTTTTCTCTTCCTTCCTTCTTCTCTTAGATTCCTTCCTATCCTCCACTTCAGAATCAGAACTACTATCATCAGATGGTGCTTCTCGTTGATTCATCTTTCTGTGCTTTCTCTTCTCAGCCCGGACTCTTTCCTTGTCACTTCCCTCAGAAACAGAATCAGAGTCGACAATAGGGCTTTTCCGTTCAACATTTTTACGGGAATCCACAATGGCACCAGATCTGCCATCATCCCAAACATCTTTGGAATGTGAGTTTTTCTTCTCATCTGACTTGGGAGCATCCCGGTCAGGTATCTTATCGAACAAGGAGCCTTTATGCGGAGATTTCTTTGGAACACGAGCATCCTTTAAAGGCACTTCCTCACTGTAAATTAAGTGGGTAATAAAATTGATATCAATGTTTTTTGTTTAAAGTATGCAACCAATTAGAGCAAACAGCAACACAAGGACGACAAAGTACCTCTTCATCTCTTTTTCCTTCTGTTTTGAATCCACACTATCCTTGCGCCGTTGGCTAACAGACCGATCAGGAGAATCTCTATTCTTGTTACCAGATGACCTGACAGATCCTCTTTCAGTAGGCTTGTAATTATTCTCCTCATTATCCCTAAGCAGGACGTTTCATGTTAGAACCAGCATGTCGCAACACTAAGGAGTTAAATATGTTCACCCTGCATGAACCATTCAGAAAGAAACAAATAAAAGACGAGTACTAGTCAATCCAACCTGGAATGTTGTGATCGCTCAGCATTTCTTTCTGGGCTGCCATGATGAGCTCTTTGATCTCTTGAATTGGCAGGACTTTGGTTGCTACCTAGACTCCCCCGGTACCCTACTCTCTTACGAGGACTCTCATATGGACTAGACAATCTGAAAGTGTCAAATTCATATACTTGTAAAGAAGAGTAATCCAAAAGTAACTAACAATTTTGCAATGAAATCGTGAATAGAGGAAACCAAAAAAAAAAAAAAAAAAGCAACCTCCTATCTTCAGCAATGCTCCTAGTCCGGGTTTGAAGAGACTCTACATTACTTGGAGACTTCTCTGGGGAAAGTGACACTGATGGCACTTTCCTTCGCAACTGATCTCTCTCAGAATTATCTCTCTGCGGGGACAGAGAAATAGGTTGCTTACGCGCCATCTTAGCGGGCTCATCCTCATCGTTCCTGAATTAACAAACATACTTTAAGCCCTTCGAAAATGAAATGATGATCATGAATGATCACTCACAACCCAAAGAAAAAGAGAAGCAAGAAAAGATAGAAGTTCCCCAAGCAGATTTGAAATAAGAAATAGCAACTCTCAGAGCTGCTAGAAAGTTCAGAAGACAACAACCAGTATTAAGACATACATTTTACAAATTTTACAAATGACATCCAAAAACATTAACAAGAGGAGACTTGTATCGTCTAGATGACATAGAGCGGATAATATAAGGGCATTTAGTTTTCAAAATGCAGAACCATGAGTCTGTAATTACCGGACTCTTTCTTTGGGGAATCCAAGAGGAGACTTGTATCGTCTAGATGACATCACCTTAGCAGGTGAAACAGAACCGCTCCTTACAGGCGATCCAGAGCTGCGGCTGGCAGGTGAAGGAGTTCTACCTATTGGAGAAGGAGATCGTCTGCGAGCTGGAACAGGAGACCTTCGTCTGATTGGAGATAACGATCTACGCCGTACTGGAGATCGAGACCTGCGGCCCATAGGTGATGGGGACCTACTAACCTCAGGGGTTGATGACCTACGGCGAACTGGATATGGTGACCTGCGGACAGGGGATCCAAATCGACGCCTAACAGGAGACGAAGGCCTGCGGCCAACAGGAGATCGAGACGGGCTTGAAGTTGACCTTCGTCTACGCCGATGAACAGGAGAAGGGGATCTCCGACGCCTAGGAGATGGTGACCGTCTTTGCCATGGCGAAGGTGACCGCCGCCGCCGCCGTGGAGGCGACCATCGTCGCCGAGGGGAAGGTGACCGGCGACGGAAAGGTGAGCGTGAACGACGTCGCAAAGGTGAACGTGACCTACGTGTAACAGAAGGCGACCTACGGATTGGAGAGGGTGACCTCCTGCGGATTGGAGAACGAGCTCTGCGCCTCACAGGAGAGGGTGATCGATAACGCGTGCGAGATGAAGATCGCCTTCCAGTATAGGATCTGTGCCTTGGAGTAAAGGACCGTCGAGAACGTCTCCTGGGACTGACAGATCTTTGCGGAGATCGCAGCTTCTCTGGAGAAGCTGATCGCTTTTTAGCCCTTGGAGAACCAGATCGAACCCGTACAGGAGAAAGTGATTGCCTTTTTGTCGTAGGAGAATTGGAAATGCTCCTAGACATGCTTCTCTCCCTGAAATGAAACAAGCTCAATAAGCCTTAAAGAAAGCATGCCAAGTCAGCTTTAAAAAAATGAAAAACAAAGAAAGAAAGAAAAAAACACTCGAAACCTATGTTCTATAGGCATCAGAATAGCAATGTTATAGACTAAAGCCAAGAACACATACTTTGAGTAACCTCCAGAATCAGAGTATGATCTGCTGATGGACCTAGAGCGAGCACCACTGAAAAGGGAGCAACAGAATAAGATAAGATCTTCCAAACAAGATTCTTACAACTTATCCAAGTAAAAATAGGCAAATTTTGTGGTTCATAACAATAATGGTTACCGATGAGGTGAAGGGGAACGATCAGATGAATATGGTGTCCTAGATGACCTGCAAGATATAGACGATAAGCAGGCAAAACGAATAGAACGGTATCTAAAAACGTAGCAAGACAAATCGGCAAACGAAAAAGAATTCATTAAGGCAAAAAGAATATTCGTACATCACAATAATTATAACCCACATTAACACCCTCACCCCCAAAAGAAATGTTACAGGAAATGATAACTGAAGAACAATAATGAAAGTGTATTTCAAAGACATGAAAACAAAGGTAGCAAGCACTCTTACAAAAACCAACTTAGAGAAATTTTTTTAATAAAAAAAAAAAAGGTGCAAACAAGTGAGGACGAAAAGAAGATGTGGTAAACTCATTGCATCCTGATCCTTGATCAGCTTCAGCAGCCACATCTAAAAATTGAGATATTAAGAACATGGCATATTATTGAGCAATCAACTGTTACAGCACTACCAAACAGACAAGAAAAGTCAAAATAAGGGTTTTACGAGGAAAACAACAATTACAGTAACAAGTGGAAAACAACAATTACAGTAACAAGTATATCCGGTAAACATAAATTTAACCATAAAATTAGAAAGAAGATCACAAAACCTCTGATCACAAACCAGTAATCATTAAAACAATTCTTTCTTTAAATTCAGTCCCACAAGCACATAAATACAACTCTGGTGAGTGCAAGAGCAAGCAAATGAAAGAGCATAGCCCCAGATAACAACAATACTGAAGCTTGCAACAATGATTTCAGCTGCTAACCTTTTCCTTCCCCTAAAGCCATTAGCTGTACCACCTGGTCCACCTCCATTCTCATCTCCAGACCGAATATCAGAACTTCTTTCTGCTTTTTTTTCTGATTCTTCAGCATAATGATTAACAAATCCACCATCCTACAGTAGTTTGAGGTAAAGGACATGAACCCAAATAATTGCAGAAGCAAGCTGAATGGCAATAACAAACACAGCAAGGTTAACATTAAAAAAAACCCAGCTCCAAAGAAGCTAACTCTTGCATGAAAATAAAGTTACCATTTTTCCATCCTTCACAACAGACACTTTTCCTTCCTTCTCTTTCCTTCTCTGGATTTCATCAAATATTCGATCTGTCTCAGCCTGCAAGTATTTGAAAATTTTATAGCGGAAATGCAATACCCAAATAGATAAAAGATATCAATGGTGAGGTAACCCTACCTTTTTCTTCCTGGTTTCCTCCTCCTTCGCATCCAGGAATTGTTGAGGAACGCCACTAGCATTCTTCTGGGCGCTGAGGAGAAGTGCCCAGAGTTCTTTCATAAACTTACCAGTATTTTTTTCCATAAAACCAGTTAGTTGAATTTGGACCTGTTTACCATTGATCTCCTGCTTAAAAATATAGCAATTTTAGGAAGCAAGCACACAACCCGGCCATCAACATATCACAAAACATGATTGCCATAAAATGGCGAAAAATGTTTCGAAGGGCTAGCCGAAGCAGGCAACCATCTAATTCATAATGAATAAGGCCCGAATCAGTGAGCTAGCATGACACGATAAAGGGGAAGACAATTTATGTGACAAGAAACGTGTTCAAATTTCGGTGAAGAAAAGAGCCATCAAGAAGACACCTTGAATAGATTCATAATCAATAGAACAAAAACGGGCAAAGGCACATAGAAATAAGCTGACTCAAAAATACTATGCATTCACGTAGCCAACCACAAGATATACTAGCAGTACCTTTCCTTCAAGAAGTCCATAGATAAAGTTAATGAGCACTTCATCTTCAAAACCAAGAAGCTCAGTAACTCGTCTAGCTATCCATGGCTTGATTACATCCATTTTCACTTTGGAAATATCAACCTAATCACCAAACCCCAACAGTTGAACAAATTAGTTCAAACTAAACTGAAGTCTACTTTTTATCCATCAACTAATTGCGGCAAATATGTAAAATTGCAGGCAATCATAAGTAAATAACAAACCAAATGTTCCAATTCAGGAGGGAACTTCTGCGTCTTGAGCAACTTCGCTTGTTTATTCGAGAATCGAGTGTCTTGCTCAGCCGACGTACCCTAGTCCAACGTAAATTCAACTCGGCAATTAGAAACAACGAGTATGGCAAACGATTGAATTACTTAAACACCAGCGGATTCAACAAAGAAAATAATAGCTGATCGATCCGAAACACAATTGCGTCGAAAATTAAAATTCGAATAGCTAGAAAATGTAGTAACAGTAGATTCTATTTACATTGAAGAAATTTCATCTGGAAATTAGCAAATAATTAGGTACATCAGGAAAATCGAATAAAAGAGGGAGATGATTACCCGGAAAAACCCGCCCGACATTTTCTAGGGTTTGGGGAAACGACAGTCAGAGTTCGTATCGGTATAAAAGGTGAAGATGAGGAGAGGAGGTATTTGATTGGGAGAGTTTATGCGATGGATTGGGCGGTGAGTAGAGCGAGAGGCATCGTCCAAACGGTAATAAGAGCTACGATCGGTGGAGCATCTGTGACTGTGAGAGAACGAACACCAGCATCTCCCCAACTCCCAAAGTACAACAAACACAAACACAAACACAAGCACAAGCACAAGCCCAAGCCCAAGCCCAAGCCCTACCACTAGATGTGAAATGACGTTATTTACACTTGTTGAACGACAGCCTCCCTATTTGGTGGGTAAATGAAGCATTACGGAAATTTTAACTTACCATCTATCTTCACATGCTAAATTACATTTATCCTACATGGAAACAAAAAAATTACTGGGGATTCATTAAACTTACTTAATTATACATTCCCGGGGGTCATTAAACTGACTCTCGGGTCCCAACTTTTTTTAATTCATTCGCGGGGGTCATTAAACTTACTTAAGTGGCTGGGGGTGATATTCAGGCGTATTTTGGCCGGAATCCCGTGACAATTGAGAAAGGTATCCAAATTTTGAATAATTGTGCGAAAAAGTAATTGTTTCAACCTTTTTTTTTTTACTTTCTATTCTACTTAAACCCCTTCAACTACACTAACTTCTTCTTTTACATTCACTTCATCTTGAGTGGGAGAGGGAGAAAGACGAGAAGGAAGAAGGAGATGATCGAGAAGAAGAAGGATTAGCAGCTCACCTTAAGACAATGGTAGTGTAGGACCCGAAAAGATTCTCGTTCGGGGAATCGGTTTCGGATGCGCTTGTAAGGCTCCGGGAAAGGAGTGACCCTCTTTTCTCGTGATGCGCTACTTAGGTGATCGGGAGCCGACTAAGGTTGCTTAATCCTTAAATAAGGATATTTTTACTTTTCAAAATTCATTTTCGGGGTGATGAAGCTTTATTCATTTCTACACCTATTTATATTACAAAAATACTCGAAATTACACAAAAATATTTTACAAATGATTTACATTTAATTATCCATAAATCTTGGGCCAGAGAGGAAAGACGTAAGACGAGACCCACCTAAAAGAGTTAAAGGCTATGCGGCCTTTAACAATTCTTGGCATGGGCCCGTCTGTCCTCGGCCCAAGAGAAAATAGGCAGAAAATGATAAAGGTTAGGTGACCTTTATCATTATCCAGACCCTTTTCTCTTGGCCGATTCCTTAATTTATTAAATATAATGTGAAACCATTGGCAAATATTTTTTAATAATAGCGTGTATTTTTAATAATTAAATAGGTTTATAAAAGAGAAAGAGTCGCCCGCTGATTTATGGAAATCGATAAACCATAAAACGATAAAAATAACTCCGGTCTACGAACCCGACTTCTAAGTTCGGGGGTAAGGTTACGAATCCGAGAATTAAAAGAACTCTTGAATCCGCATGTTAGAAAACAGACTCTACTCAGATCGAACTTGAAATGAAAAGAGTGGGGAGAAGTTTAAGGTATTTCGCAACGTTATATTCTTGAACATGCAATATAAAACAATGCGGTTTTCTTTTATAAAACACGTACAAATAAAGGAATTAAAGCACAAATTACATAACAATAATAATGAAAAGCGAACCTTGCTTAATTGTGAATATTTGAAGAATGATCCCTTAACTTGACCTTGGCTTGGAGCTTGGATGGAAGGATGGTGTAAGAATGATGATATAGATATGATAAGAGTGATTATGAGAAAATTAAAGGAGTATGGATAATGGAGTGAGAAATATATCTTTGTTCGAAAGAAAGTTTAGGTGGAGTGATGATAATAGTTGGTAATGATGAGTGAAGAATAGTGGGGTATTTATAGGTGGATGATGAGTGATTTAGAGGGAAATGTGAGGGACACATCCCAAAAATCAAGCCCCTCCATGCAATCACAAAAGACATGCGCTTTTGACAATTATTTCGGTCAATCCGAGTAAAATCAAGGTGGCTAATATCGTGGGATGCATGGAAAATTCTGGCGCCAATTTTAAATAAAATCAAAGACTATGCGGCTTTTGAGTTTATTCACACGGATTGGCGACGTGTCTGGTGAAGGCGGGCCGCTACTAAATGTAAAGGACAGGCGGCTTATATGAATTATTTCTGGGCCGGATTCGTGTTTTGGGCCTGCTTGAGAATTGACACAGGTCATGCGGCCTTTATTATTTTCAAGTGGCTTTTCTAATCTTTTAGGCCCACTTTATTGACTCCATGGGCCCAATCACCCATTTTTGTGTTCGGCCCAAATGACTTGCTGAGTTTTGACGAGTCGAAATTTTGTCGGTACAAATTCCGGTGTCTACAGAGAGCCCCCACTTTGATCGAGTCCGAATAGGACAAAGGTCAAAGTAGCTTGATATGCTTGGAGATGAGTGTCGGTGGTCTTCTGCGAAGATGATGCCTTTCAACGACGTCCTGAGTGAAGACTATCCCTTTTATGTCGTCGGCGACCTTTAGGTGGCAACTGTTGGACGACTGAAGATGTTAGTGATGTCGTCGGAGGCCTTTAGGTGGCAATCGTTGAATGACTGAAGATGTCGGTGATGTCATCGGCGGCCTTTAGGTGGCAACCGTTGGACGACTGAAGATTTCGGTAATGTCGGCGGCGGCCTTTAGGTGGCAACCGTTGGACGACTGAAGATGTCGGTAATGTCGTCGGCGGCCTTTAGGTGGCAACCGTTGGACGTTTGCTGTTGGTGCTCTTTTATGTGGCAACCATAAGATGGATGATGTCGGTGCTCTTATATGTGACAACCAGAAGATGTCTGCTGTTGGTGCTCTTTTATGTGGCAACCATAAGACGGATGATGTCGGTGCTCTTTTATGTGGCGACCGGATGGTGTCTGCTGTTGGTGCTCTTTTATGTGGTAACCATAAAACGGATGATGTCGGTGCTCTTTTATGTGGCGACTGGATGGCAGCAACCTTTTATGTGGCGGCTGGATCATGGTGGTCCCTTTTAGCGGCGACCTGAAAATCAGATGAAAACAAAGTGTTAGTTTTTCTGACATGTAAGAGGGATTATTGGTTCAGATTTTTACCTGAGAGGATCATGAGCCTTGGAAACCCTTGGGCCATGAGCTTTGGGCCGACAATTTTGGATTGTATCGGTTAAGTGATCTGATGGACGTAACAAGCTTGGACCGCACATTCAGGCCTTAGACACCACAAAGGCTATGCGGCTTTTATTGTTTTTATTTAGGTTGATGAAGAAGCTTGGGCCACAAACTTGGGCCATGGCTGGCCTAAAGGTCAGGCGGCCTTTGGCTTTTTCTTTTCTTTTTTCTCTCATGAATGGTATCAAAGCGGGCTGGTAAGTGTATTTTATATATATGTGATCATGAGTTATTCAGAGTTAATTTGGGTGATTTTAGTTATGAATGTGTTATTTTTATACCCGAATTCTCTATATTATGTTTGGTTGGAGTTTGGTATAGTTTTGTTAGAATTTGGAGCAATTTGGATCAAAACAAGCTCAAAATCAAGTTATAGAAGTCCAAGTTGATCACAAAAGATGAGAGAAATCCACCCCAAGGCCCAAACTCAGGCCTAAGAAGACATTGGATGCCGCCTGGCATCAGCACGGGTGCTAAAAGACCCAACACGAGTCGTTTTAGGGGTCAGAAAGTCCAGAAAATGGTTCCAGTGACCAACACGGTCCTGTCAAGTCAACACAACCCGTGTTGAAGGCAGCACGGTCCGTGTTGACCTGGGATCACCCCTGTTGGCCCTGTTTAATGCAAGAATGGCGTTTCGGTTGCTCTTAATGCTATATAATTGATGTATCCGACTGTTTTTGCTGTTATTCATTCTCATTCATCATCATCCTCATCATCATATTCATCCAGCCTTTCATCTATATTTCCATCCACATTCATTCATTGTGAAGATAGAGAGATTGGTTGAGTTTTGGAAGATCGGTTCTCAAGAATTGGAGAGAAGTGGAGGAGCAAAAGTCCCCGCGGATCTACATTCAAGCAAGGATTGAAATCCAACTCGGTTTATTTCTCTTTCTTATAGTTTTCATGCATTTTAGAATAGATTTTCATATGTTTTGTTATTCGAACATGAGTAGTGAGTAGTTTTCATAAGTTTAGGGGATAAACCCTTATTAGTTTCTCTTATGGATTGAGTTTTGTTTGATTGAACAAGTTGTTATCTAGTTTGAATGCATTTTATTTAACCTTTGATTATGTGTGTCATTGTTTTTGACTGGCCATCAAGAATATGGAATTAGATTGTTGAGTGAAGTACCGAACGGAGAAATTCGATAATCGGAACTCTTAGGATTAAACTAGTATATGAAGTGAACTAGAGATAGAAGACTTTGTAACTGGGGATCATTGGATAATTTGATATTTAACTTAGATAAAATTGACACAATAAAGGGTCCAATAGATCAATTTTACTAAGCAATCCGTTTCATTGCCAAAAGCTCGCTACGGAATACAATATGCGACTATCGACCCTAAAATGTACCAAATTAGTAACATACATGTTCAATCCACTTGTTTGATTCATAGAGTTACTTAGGTTTATCCCCTGAACGCTTTTCTCATATTGATTAATCCAAGTAAATTGTGTGAATATTTGTTGGTTTTGCCCTTCTTAGTGACTAGAAATAGAAATAGCTTTTCACAATCAAAACCCGACCGATTTAGCAATCACATAGGAAGCTAGTTTGGTGTGTAGTTAGCAAAGTCCCTGTGGGATCGACCTTGATATTTGCTACACGTACACCCTGCACTTGCAGCGTATCACGGGCCCAACCATGTGTGGACGAGAATGGTCCACGTTTTCTTGTCTCTCCTTTTGGGTGGCAAGATGATGACCATTGAATTTTCGACCAATGAAACGCACTTGGAATCTCAAGGCGGGTCCTAGAAACGAACGGTCCACATTCACCAAGCTTTTCTATAAATTCAATGCATTCTTCATTCATTTCATTTACTCATTCTTCATAGCTTCCTCTATAGCTTCTCCTATTCTCTCTTAAAGAATTTTGCTCCTTTTGAAGAAAGAGCTCGATAAAAGATTGATACGCCGCAAGTGCACGGGTGTACGTGTAGCAAGTATCAAGGTCGATCCCACAGGGACTTTGCTATTACACACCAAACTAGCTTCCTATGTGATTGCTAAACCGGTCGGGTTTTTGAGAAAATTAACTAATGTCTACTTTTAATCACTAAAAAGATCAAAGCAATCAAATATTCACACAAATCACAAGATAAAATCAATATGAGAAAGACGTTCAGGGGATAAATCCTAAGTAACTCTATAAATCAAACAAGTGGATTGGACATGTATGTCACTAATTTGGTACATTTTAGGGTCGATAATCGCATAATGTATTCCGTAGCTAGCTTTTGGCAATGAAACGGATTGCTTAGTAAAATTGATCTCTTGGACTCTTTATTGTGTCAATTTTATCTAAGTTAAAGATCAAATTATCCAATGACCCCTAATTACAGAGTCTTCTATCTCTAGTTCACTTCATAACTAGTTTAACCCTAAGGGTTCCGATTATCGAATTTCTCCGTTCGGTACTTCATTCAACAATCTAAATCCATGCTAATGGTGCGCAAACAAAAGCAATGACATACATAATCAAAGGATAAATAAAATGCATTCAAACTAGATTAACAAACTTGTTCAATCCAACAAAACTCAATCCATAAGAGAAACTAACAAGGGTTTATCCCCCAAACTAAAGAAACTACTCACTACTCACGCTCGATTCGCAAAACATAACAAAATCTATACTAAAATGCATGAAATCTATAAGAAAGAGGAATAAACCGAGTTGGAATTCAATCCTTGCTTGAATTTCAATCCACGGGGACTTTTGCTCCTCCACTTCTCTCCAATTCTTGAGAACCGATATTCCAAAACTCAACCAAAGGATGAATGTGGATGGAAATATGGATGAAAGGATGGATGAATATGATAATGAGGATGATGATGAATGGGAGTGAATTAACCATGGAAACAACCGGATAACAATTATATATCATTAAAATGAAGCCGAAACGCCATTTCCGCATTTAATAGAGCCAACACGGTCCGATACAGGCCAACACGGACCGTGTTAAAATCAACACGGGTCGTGTTGCCAGGACACGGACCTTGTTGCTCACTGGAATCAAATTCTGCCTTCTCTGGACCCTGAAACGACCCGTGCTGGGTCTTTGAGCACCCGTGTTGATGCTAGGCGGCATCTAATGTCTTCTTGGGCCAATGTTTGGGCCTTGGGGTGGATCTCTCTCTTGATTTATAATCTACTTGGACTCCTTTGACTTGTTTTTGAGCTTGATTTGATCCAAATTGCTCCAAATTCCTACAAAACTATACCAAACTCCAACCAAGCATAATATAGAGAATTCGGGTATAAAAATAACACATTCATAACTAAAATCACCCAAATAAACTCTAAATAATTCATGATCACATATATATATATATATAAAATACACTTATCAAATCCCCCCGTACTTACACCTTGGTTGTCCCTAAGCAAGGCTAAACTCACAAATAAAATAGAAAACAAAGAAAATAACGAAAATAGAAAATAAACGGGACAAAATGACTCAAGTCAAAAAGAAAAAGGTTTCAAAGTAAAATTGAAAAATTTATTTACAAATCTCCTCAAGAAAGCATCGATAAGACATTCAATTAATTCAACTCAATCAAGCATAGCCCAAGTATGAACGAAAGTTTATATACAAGAGAAAATGAAACCATAGAAAGAATTACAAAAACCATACCTATCAAGATCAAACTAATCACCCTCCTAATCTCTAAAGAAACAAGTAAGCATACAATAATGAATGAAACTAGGTAATCAAGAGCAACCTCACATTAAGGAATGTGGAAACACTTCTCTCTTGTGTTTAAAAATGAATAATACAATGAAGGTTCACTCAATACTCAATCACAAAGTAACATTCTACCATAAGCTTGCAAATAATCTCGATTCTCTACCGCTAAAATGCAATGTTCAAATGATAATCAAGAGGACTTTCAAAAGGGTTGTAATGGGGCTAAGGTTAAGGGTAAGGAGTGGAAATATAATTTGGGAAAGCGGAGCTAAAAGCCAAAGCTTGGGGCATAAACCTCACCAAATTACACAATTAAAAACTCTCAAACACCTTATATTCACAATAAAACATCTCAAAATCAAGTGGAACTTGCCTCAACTCAAAGAAAATAAACCTTCAAACTACTAAACACCTTTTTTTTCATTTTTTTTCGTTTTTCTGATTTTTTTTTCTCTTTTTGCTTTTTTTTCTTTTTTTTTTTCAAAACGAACTACTACTCAAAATCAAAAGTATGTACAATAATAAGGCAAATTTCCAACTCAACCCATATTAAGCTACAATGGGGAGCAATTCCAAGATATTCAACTTTCACAACATCCCCAACGAAACCAAACCACAAAATTCACCACAATCAACCCAACTTTCACACTCTAACACTCCAAGCAATGGCTTCAAGGTAGGAAACTATATATACGGCCATGGCTAAAGATTAGAAGGGTTAAAGGCGGATATTCACATATAAAGGGTGGCTATTTGGCTTTGTAGCTAAAATATATACAAGAATGCCTCTATCATATTATCAATGCACAAACAAAAATGCAGTTTCAAAGAGATACATTGCAAGTTCTAGAGAATGAAAACTATGGATGAGTCACACATGGAAAATGAGACTAATAAAAAAGATTAGTCATTCTAAGGCTTATGTGGTCTCACGGGTTAAAAGCTCTCAAAAATACCTAGCTCAAATAGATGAATATGTGCTAAACTCATTCCAAAAGATTATAGAAAAGGCAATCAATCATCACTATCAAAGTACAATTCTAAACTCTCTATGTTTTCACAACTCTTTTCAAAACTTTAATTCACAAAAGAGCTATACAAGACTAAATCAAATCAAAAGAAAACTTATCTAGCTTTAATTTATCACCGGAGAATTTTATTCACTAATCCTAACCTATCCTAATTTTTTCATTTTCTTCTTTTTCAATTTTTTTGGTTTTTTTTTCCAAAAACTAAAATCAAAAGTCAAATGAAAAACTAGAAAAGAAGGAACTAAAAACTAAGAAAAAGAAAGAAAATAAAATTTAATATGATACTAACTAATGCAAAACTAAGTGAACGCAAAAGATTTACAAATGATAGCTAAAAACTAGAAAAATCAAAAAGAAAAACTAAACTAAACTAAAACTAAAACAAAACAAACAAAAATCAAAGAAAAACAAAATAAAATCACATATACAAAGATGAGGACTCAAACTCATAATTTTCAAATTATCCCCTCCCCCCATGCTTGGACAAAACATTGTCCTCAATGCATGAAACATCAACTAACTAGCACAAAAGGGGCAACAAACAAGTCAGTGAGGTGGAGGAGGAGGGTAGGGTTGGTGTGGATGCCATTGTTGCATATTACGCAAAAAGATCTAGAATCTGGGCATGGTTCTCTTCCAACCTAGTTTGGGGGGACGAAGATAAGCAAACTCGGATTCACAATAAGTTGACAAAGAGGTTTGGGCGGCCGCAAGAGAGTCAAACCTTGCAGCAAAGGAAGACTCATCCGCCTCATCATCATCATCATCATTGTCACCCGCAGGGGCTAGTGGAGAAGCTGGTTGGGCATCCTCATTTCCCGGAAGGAAAAGGATGTTGGGCTCGTAGTCAATACTTAAGAAATTATGGGGCAAACGCACCACAACATGGTTCGGATAAACCCAATGAATCTCGTCCGGCCTAACTTTACACATGCGCATAGCCTCTATGGTCTTGGCATCCAATCTCTCGGACCCCCGCACTATGTCATCATCATGACCGGCGGGATCCCGCCCTAAATGTCTAGCAATGACCGTAGTCAAACCACCAACAACAATATTACCAGCAGCACGAGAAGCAACATGAGTGAAATGAGAAGCAAGTAAAGCAGCAGGGTTCACATTTACGTCGTTATGATACATATCCCACAACATGTAATGATCATGCAACTCCATAACGTTCATACTATCCCCCCTCCCAAACATGCCACAAGACAATATCCGTTGTGCATACCGGAAAACCGGGCTACGGAAAAAAGTACATTTAGAGTTGCTAGGGTCATAGTCCTCCCTAGTGGGAACCTCCACCAGTCAACGGGGTCCCAAATCGCCGAGCCTAGAGGAATAGTCATCCGCTCGGTATCGGTGATTTTAGGAAGAAAATAAACCTGAGCAAACTCTACAAATGTGAAAACATGTTCAGCTCCTAGCAACCGAAATTGAATCCTACCATGAATCGTAGTCAAGTCTACATGGAGGGAGCTCAAAAATTCAAGAGTTAAAGATCGATAAGTATGCTCCCTCATCATGGCAAAATTATGCAACCCACCATTTTCTAGCAACCAGGTAATGTCATGAAACATACCGGTTATTTCTAAAAAGGACTCATCTAAATATCTAGTGGGTATAATTTTTCTTCGACTAAGGACTTGATAGCGGGCTATGTCATCGGGGTTGCGAAAATGAAAGGGGTTGTTACCTCGCATGCTCCAAGAACCAGATGTTTGTGGTCGCTTTCCACGAGCCGTATCGCCCTCCTTCCTCTTCCGTGATACACTACGATCAAGAGCTCCAAAAGTCCGTACCATCTTTATACAAAAATCATACAAACTAAAAAGTTAGTTATTTACAAATAGAGTACATTAAAGCAAAACCAACTAACTAATTAAAGCTAATAAAATAAACTATACTAATCCTAAACTCATGAATAAAGACTCTAATTAGTCTAAAACACTAACTAAAAATATTGCTCCAAAGACTATATTCTAGCTAAGACTCTAAAATACTAAATTACCACACAATTAAGCTAAAAATAAAACTAACCTATTCCAAAAGAAAATCTAAAAATAGAAAATTAAAATTTAAGCTACTCTAACCAATTACAGAAAATGTAAATATAAAAGCTACTGTATTTAAATCTAAAATTAAGCTAACTGTAATCTAAATTCTAATCTAGATAAATTAACAATTAAATTACATAAACCTAAAACTAAATAGCAAATGACTATACTAAAACTAAATAAGCTATTCTAAAACAAAAACATATAACCATATCAAGTACATACATACACATTCCAAACAAAAACAGGGGTCTAAGTTAACTACTCTAAAACTAAATCAACCATAGAGCATACATGTCTATGAGGTGAAAACCAAAGATCTAGACAACAAGATTACAAATGAAACAAAAACATGAAAATACTAAACAGAGAACTAAGTATAATTAAGCCTCTAAAACATGTAACCACTGTCATCTATACATACAAACGAACAAAAACGAAAATATACATAAAGAAAATAAAGAAAATAAGAAAACATACCTTGTACAGGTGAAAGGAAAAAGGAAAATGAAAGCTTACAAGCTTGTACAAAGAGGGTGAAGAAGATGAGAGAGAAAGTGGGTGTATGAAATGGGGAAATGATGCAGGGATCTGAAAGTTGGGGTGAAATGGGGAAGAAAGGAAGAAATTTGGAAGAGAATGGTTGAGAAAAGAAGGAGTTACAAGCAAATAAAAATGGAGGGAGGAGTGGTAATGGAGGAGAAATAGAGAGGTTGAAGGAGTAATGAGGAAGAAGAAAGCTGCTGAAGAATTGAATTCTCGGCCATCAAACGGGCAGATGTGTTTATTAATCACATAAGACAAAAACCGTTCAATTTTCAAAAGAAAAATCGGTCTGGGAAACACCACGGTCTGTGGCAAATCACCACGGTCCGTGGTAGACCGGCCACGATCCGTGGCAATGTGCCACGGTCCGTGTTGATTTAACCTGATGTATTCTGCTTCTCTGGAAGATAGCATGATCCGTTCTGTTACCAAAACGGTCCGTGGTTGACGCTCAAGAGCTTCAGGTCCTTGGTTCAAAGCTCGGTTGTACCTCCTTTGCCCCCTCTTTTTTTTGCTTCTTCCTTCCTCTCACTCAACTCTCTTACACACCTCATTTTCTTTTCCAAAATCTCCCTTCTTTGTTTTTTTTTTTTCAATTTTCAATTTTCTCTATTTTTTTAGAATTTTTTTAACTTTTCTAAAACTAATATCTCAAAAACTTACGAAAAATAAATTAAAACCTTAGAAAATCCTAGAAAAAGAAAGTAAAAAGGAGAAAAATTTCTAAAAATCCTAGAAAATTCAAAATAAATCCAAGAAAAATCCTAAAAATTCTAGGAAAATAAAGAAAAACTTAGAAAAATCATAATAAAAGGAAGTAAAATAAGGAAAAATTCTAGAAAAATCCTAAAAATGAAAATGAAACCGAAAAAGCTTGGGTTGCCTCCCAAGAAGCGCTTGTTTATTGTCCTAAGCTAGACAAGGTACCTCTCAACCCGGTGAGTAATCCATGACTCCATAGCCAAAGGCTTTAGGAGCTCCATCTTGTAATGTACCTCCAAACATCTTCAAGTTGACCCTACAACTTGGGTCAAACTCATCTCCTCCTTTCGAAATGGAGGGATCCCCATCATCAAACCTGAAAATCTCATCTAAAGTAACCTTGTTAATACCATAAGGCACGTTCTTGATGATGTTAGGTGGGGGCAAAATTTCTTTTATTCCCACCCTTGCATCGCCAAGTTCATGGTCGTTATCAAGAAATAACAAACCACAAGGATATTCAACAAAATAATCATGAAACTTTTCAAGTTTTTCACTTTCCGCTACATGCACACAATCATCATTCTTTTCACAAACCAAACCATCAACATGCTTATCTTTCTCACCAAGCACATTAACACCAAAGCAAGGGGAAACTTCACGTGGCAAAACATCACGGAATAAATCAAACTCAAGTTCATGTTCCCCTATCCTAAACTTCATCTTTCCACATTGTACATCTATGACACACCCTACGGTAGCAAGAAAAGGTCTCCCCAAAATGATTTGGGTACGGGAATCCTCGGGCATATCAAGAATGACAAAATCAATTGGCACATAACAATCACCCACCTTAAGGGGAAAGTCCTCCAAAATACCCTTAGGGTACTTAATAGAACGATCCGCCATTTGCAATGACATGGTAGTTGGTCTCAACTCTCCTAGGTTCAACCGTTCATATAAAGAATAGGGCATTAAGCTTACACTAGAACCCACATCACATAAAGCTCGATCAACGGTTAAGCTACCTAGGCCACATGGATCGGAATATTAAAGCTTCCCGAGTCCCTAAGCTTAGGAGTAAGCTTGTTAAGAACCACGGAACTACATTCTTCAATCAATGCAACTTCCTCAATTTCCTCAATTTTTCTTTTTAGAGAGGATTTCTTTCAAAAACTTTGCATACAAAGGCATTTGAGATAAAGCATCCAAAAACGGCACATTTACATTCAATTGCTTTAATATATTAAAGAACTTGCCAAATTTTGCATTTAATTTAGCCTTAGCATATCTTTGAGGAAAAGGAGCGGTGGTTTGTAAACTCTAGGGGGAGATGAAGGTCAGGTTTCGGTGTTCTCTTTTGAAGGCTCACTCTCAAGGTGTTTCTCTCTCTCAATCCCATAAGCTTTCTCACTAGGCTTCCCAACCTCTTTCTCAACCACAACCCCCCATGCTTAGCATTTGGCATGCTAGGTCCCTCATATTGTGCCCACTCCTCAAAATAATGGCATTACATTGGGCATTAGGATTAGGGATGGGCTGTCCGGGAAGCGATCCTGAAGGAGGGGTAGAAGTGCTAGCTTGGTTGGCCAATCGAGTCTCAAACATTTGGTTTTGGGAGGTCAAAAAGTCTACTCTAGTGGCCAAGGCTTTGATCACATCATCTTGCCTTTGTTGGTGCTCAAACTGTCTTTGTAGGGATTTAAGGACAACATCTAACATGACCTCTATAGTCTTTAGGTCTTGGATTTGGGGTTGGGGTTGGGCTTGTTGGGAAGGCCTTTGTTCTTGTCCTTGTTGGGCACCCAAATGATTATTGTTTCGGTAAGAAAATTCGGGTGATTTCTCAAACCGGGATGATATGCATTCGGGTTACCAACATAATTGGCTTGTTCATTAGGGTCTCCACTTTCCAAACCACTAGGACAATGCAACGTTGCATGCTTAAATGAATGACATGATGCACATTGAGGTTGAGCGGGAGGGGTAGCATTCACATTCATTCTATCCATCTTTTCAGTAATAGCATCTAATTTTGCGGATAAAGGAGTGATAATATCTACCTCATACTTACCTCCCGTTCGTGCGAAACGGGGTTTAGACCATTGGTAGCTATTCAAGGTTTGCTCGATGAGTTCATGAAGCTCTTCCACGGTCTTGCTCATAATGTCTCCTCCTGCCGTTGCCAAGATGTTGGCCCTCAAATTGTCATCCACTCCGTTGTAGAACGCTTGAATCGACACCCAAGGCTCGAATCCATGTTGGGGGCATTGCCTCAAAAGGTCCTTGAACCTCTCCCATGCATCGTAGAAGGTCTCTCTAGGCTCTTGCGCGAATGTGGAAATTTGGTTCCTTAGGCTTGTCAACTTGCTAGGCGGAAAGTATTTCGCCACGAATGCACTAGCAAGTTGATCAAAGGTGGTGATGGTGGTGGTCGCCAGTAGGGAATCCAACCATTCCCACGCCTTCCCCTCTAGTGAAAAAGGGAAGAGTCGAAGCTTGATACCGTCCTCCATTGCACCATTTGCCTTGAAAGTCTCACATGCTTGCCGAAAGATACGAAGATGTCGGTTGGGGTCTTCATTGGGAAGGCCATGGAAAGGTGATGCCTTCACCAAGTTGATGAGGGAGCTTCTCAACTCGAAGTCGTGCACGTCCACTCCCGGTGCGTTGATGGCTGTGGGCTGATTTGCGACTGGGGGAGTCACGCCTTGCCCAAAAGTACGTCTCGGTTGGGCCATCTTCGGTTCCTCCTCGGCTTCTTCTTGCCTCCTTCTTGCTTCCTATATTCGTTGCCGCTTCCGCCTTGAACCGAAGGTTCTTTCTATCTCCGGACCGAACTCGAATAACGGTAAATGATATAGTCAATCTAAGGATATTCGTCCGGTGGCAGCTAGGGACAAAGTCCCCGGCAACGACGCCAAAAACTTGATACACCGCAAGTGCACGGGTGTACATGTAGCAAGTATCAAGGTCGATCCCTGTAACGTGGTTTTGTAGACCTCAGTTTTTATCGTTCTTCTTAGGGAGCGAGGGGCCTTGGTTATAGAATTTAGGTCAATGGTCGAGATGAGATTGCTAAGGTAAGGATATCGGTTTGGAGGGATCACAACACAGGAAACAAAGCTAAGGTCGGTCAAGGAATGGAAAATGGGATTCGGAGGCTTTTCGGGATGTAAACGGGAACAAGGAGATAGGTTTCGCAACAAGAAAGCAACAAGGAAGGAAATCAAGTGGCAATTCCGTTAGGAAAAAAACCCACCGGGCTTCCTCTTTCGAGGATAGTCTGGATTAACTTCCCCAAAGTCCACCACGGACCCGGAGGGTTGAAGAAACGGAATTCCCTAGTTAGCCTCTATTCACTTTCGTGAGTAGAGGACTAACTATCCCAATTCCAACCTTCCAACTCAAGTGTTGGATGTGTTCGGGGACTTTCGGGCCCAAATACATCCCACTTGAGGGAAGGATTGGAGTGGGAAAAGTGATTTCCCAACTAATTACTCACTAAAATTGCTAACCCATGCCTAATTAACCATTCACACCCTTAATTACCCCCCAACCCATAGGGTTTCTAGCCACTAATCATGATACTAACTAAGCTAACAACATCCAAACCAAACCTAAACATGATTTCTAACATCCAACAATCAAGAATAAGCAAAACAATGAAAATAGCAAGTAAGAAATTAAAGAACAAGCAAAGTAATTGGCAAAGTAATTAATAAAAGAGTTAAAGGAAGAGAATACTTATCAAAATGTTGTAGAGGAACAAAGGAAAGCAATAAAAAGATGATCCAACAATCTCTCAATTGTTTGAATCCCCAAATCTTCAACAATACCACAAAATCTCCAAAACCCTAGATTAATCTCCCTCTAATCTTTCTCTAAAACTCCTAATTACAAGGCTGGAAAATGTCTAAGATTATCCTCTAGTGTCCCCCAAGAAAACGTCAACAAGGGGAGTATATATATAAGTGGAGTTAGTTGGGCAAAACATGTCTGACCAAAATAATCGCGTAGAATTTGGGAGGCCGTAGAGCGGTCTAAGAGGCTGAGGGCACTCTTCTTGTCATCATAGGGAGGTAGCGGGTGCCACCAGGAGGGTGGCGGGCGCTACCCTGCGAAAACTGCAGGCGATTTTCTCCTTCGATCGACCGTAGGCACGGTATCCACTAACCGCAGGTACGGTCTTCCTCGGCCCAGCTGAGGTAGCGGGTGCCACCAATAGGGTGGCGGGGACTACCCTCTGGCTTTCTTCCCTTTGTTCCTTCCTTCATTCCAAGGCATGTAACGCCCGCTACGAGGATCGTAGCGGGTGTTACCCCACTAATTTGCACCAAATGAAGAGAAGATGGTCTCGGGTCAACTCCGTCTCGGCTCTCGATCCAGCTCGGCTCGGGAAATCACCAAAAATGCTCTAAAATGGCCCATTTTACCTCGTTTTTGTGTAAAACGCCAAAACCTACAAAATAACCAAAAACATACTAAAAAGCCATAAAAATAAACACGAAACAAGTCAAAAGCCTAAGAATTAAGGCGTTATTTCGACACAAAATTGGGTCTAAACAATCCCACAGGGACTTTGCTAATTACACACCAAACTAGCTTCCTATGTGATTGCTAAACCGGTCGGGTTTTTGAGAAAATTAACTAATGTCTACTTCTAATCACTAAAAAGATCAAAGCAATCAAATATTCACACAAATCACAAGATAAAATCAATATGAGAAAGACGTTCAGGGGATAAATCCTAAGTAACTCTATGAATCAAACAAGTGGATTGGACATGTATGTCACTAATTTGGTACATTTTAGGGTCGATAATCGCATAATGTATTCCGTAGCGAGCTTTTGGCAATGAAACGGATTGCTTAGTAAAATTGATCTCTTGGACTCTTTATTGTGTCAATTTTATCTAAGTTAAAGATCAAATTATCCAATGACCCCTAATTACAGAGTCTTCTATCTCTAGTTCACTTCATAACTAGTGTAATCCTAGGGGTTCCGATTATCGAATTTCTCCGTTCGGTACTTCATTCAACAATCTAAATCCATGCTAATGGTGCGCAAACAAAAGCAATGACATACATAATCAAAGGATAAATAAAATGCATTCAAACTAGATTAACAAACTTGTTCAATCCAACAAAACTCAATCCATAAGAGAAACTAACAAGGGTTTATCCCCCAAACTAAAGAAACTACTCACTACTCATGTTCGATTCGCAAAACATAACAAAATCTATACTAAAATGCATGAAATCTATAAGAAAGAGGAATAAACCGAGTTGGAATTCAATCCTTGCTTGAATTTCAATCCGCGGGGACTTTTGCTCCTCCACTTCTCTCCAATTCTTGAGAACCGATATTCCAAAACTCAACCAATCTCTCTATCTTCACTAGGATGAATGTGGATGGAAATATGGATGAAAGGATGGATGAATATGATAATGAGGATGATGATGAATGGGAGTGAATTAACCATGGAAACAACCGGATAGCAATTATATATCATTAAAATGAAGCCGAAACGCCATTTCCGCATTTAATAGAGCCAACACGGACCGATACAGGCCAACACGGACCGTGTTAAAATCAACACGGGTCGTGTTGCCAGGACACGGACTTTGTTGCTCACTGGAATCAAATTCTGCCTTCTCTAGACCCTAAAACGACCCATGCTGGGTCTTTGAACACCCGTGTTGATGCCAGGCGGCATCTAATGTCTTCTTGGGCCAATGTTTGGGCCTTGGGGTAGATCTCTCTCTTGATTTATGATCTACTTGGACTCCTTTGACTTGGTTTTGAGCTTGATTTGATCCAAATTGCTCCAAATTCCTACAAAACTATACCAAACTCCAACCAAGCATAATATAGAGAATTCAGGTATAAAAATAACACATTCATAACTAAAATCACCCAAATAAACTCTAAAATAATTCATGATCACATATATATAAAATACACTTATCAAAGATGCAGCCTCGGAGCCAAAGGAATCCTCCTCTTCCTCATGCGGCGGCCTGACCTCATGAAAGATCTTCCCGGCGTAACTTTGTACTCGGTGTAGATGCTGCCCCTTCTGGTCTCACTATTCGTCCCTTGAACCACGCTTGGTATTATCATTCTCATGGCAAGGTGACCTCTGAACTTTCTCTTATGCTTAGTTTAGTATAAAAATGAGCAAGCACGAATTCATATTTCCATGTTTTGTCGATTTTTATCTATTTTAAGCATGGTTGTACATTTGTGGCTTAGGATATTGAACAACCCGACCGAAAAAAACCCGACTTGTATTCGACAAAAATATGGCCCACACCATACAGCCTGCTCAGAAACTTTGGCCCAAATCAACGCAGCGGCCCGCCTAAAAAAGTCTAAAGGCTAGGCGGCCTTTGAAAATTTTTTTTTTCTCTCGTTTTTCAACTTGAAAGACGAGCAGCGACCCACCTAAAAGGCTAAAGGCTATGTGACCTTTAGTTATTTTTTGTTGGCTTCTATCGCGTTTTGGGCCGGGAATGACCCATTTAATTCGTAAAGGTTAAACGACCTTTGCTAATTTCTGCCGGGGCATTAATGCGATTTGGGCTGAGGAACTGGGCCGTTTAATCAACAAAGGTCATGCGGCCTTTGTGATTTTCTTGATGGGTCTTGGGTATTGTTTCGTGGGCCGTGGCAGTAAGCCCAGTGTTTAAATGTATGCTGGATCCTGCTAGGGTCCAACAGACTGTATTCAGGTCCAAAAAAAAAAAAAAACCAAATAAGCCCCCACTTTAAGTAGCATCCTGAATTTTTCTTCGCCATTTCTAGGAGGATAACATGAAAACATATGGTAACTTGAAAGACCCTCTGAGAGTTGCAGAATCAATGCATGGGGATTTTGTGCATGATACTTTGACCGCGGCGGGTTTTATGCCGTTTTGGAAATGTCCAGTAGCCTAGAACTGTTGGACCTTTCACCTCATAGGTCGGGCAATTGTTGAGAGATTATGGGACACTACCAATACTCTCCATCTGTCTATGGGTGAGATGACTGTCACACCCAAAGATTTTGTCATGATTGCCGGTCTCCCTTGGGGCGGGCAAGATGTGGTATTTGATGTGGATATTCCTTCGGCAGTCTTAAACATGCTGAGTCCAGTGATGGCACGCCTGCGTCAGAGACAGGGCCTGTCCAACCTCTCCTATACTCATTTTGAAATGACAATTCATGATGCAAGCTTTCAGAACCTTCCTGAAGAGCAACGCCGCTTCATTTTCTTGGCGTATATCATTTTCGTGACCCTCTTTGCCAACCGTAAGGACAATGTTGTCTTGTCGTGGTTATCCAACCTCTTGAATTTCGACAACATTCGGAATTTAAACTGGGGCAAGGCAGCCTATGCCAACTTCATTCATGGGATTCGTCGTGGGGTGAGAATTTCACAGAATGAAGAGCTCGTCTATCTTCATGGGGGGCTCAAACTCACTTCCAATATGGCCCTTCCCTGTGGAAGGTGCTCGAGGTACCTACTTGAGACTCTTCTCAATTTTGATGTTGATCCTCTTTTCTTCTTTCCTTGACATTATGTTTATGCAGTTATGGGCCTATGAGCACATCTTGCCCCTAAGTGTACAATCAAAGTTGGATAGGACGGTATCAGCCGCGGAGCGTTGGACTTTCGATGGTATTCATGGAAAGAAGTATAGGCCAGGGAGCCTAAATCTCCTCCGGCAAGCACTGGACAACATTACTCCGGTATTTCCTTATACCCAACACTTTTATTTTTATTTTCCTCTACACTATAACCTTAATTCCTTTTGCTTTTGCAGACTCAGGCGAATTGGCGTCCATGGGCCGGTTTCAATGTGGGTGGGTTGTCGGCCCCCTTACATTTGGTTGAACGCGACACTCATCTTCGCCTCCTGATTGAGGGGCCCTCAGGTTACGTGTGGTACCTGGGACAAAGGGCCTCAAGGCAGATCATGGGACACCATCCTGGTCTCATTCCCTTAGATCCTCCAGAGAGCATGTTTGAGCCGTGGCGTATTGATCCGAGTATACTGAGGGAAATGGTCCAGGGTCAGAACTTCCAGGGCTTCATCAAGGGTGTGCCGCAAGATCCATTCGTTGAGGAATTTGATCGCTACCTTAGTCGCTTAGCTTCCTGTAACAGCCTGCTCCCTAATAGGGGTTGTTAAGGTCAATCTCAACCTAATTAAGTTTGAGAAAGGTAAAAAGGAGGACTTAGAGATTGATTTCCAAAATTTTCTGAGGAAAATCCGACAGAGTTCCCTCAGTAATATGGACGTTTCCCAAGCTTAAAGTCTTTCATCCCTGTAAATAAACAAAATAAACCAACAACAAACTCAACGGCCACACGCCAGAGTATATCACGAGCCACACGCTCGGAGAACCAACTAAATACATCAAACAACCCAAGCATTCCAAACATATTTACAAAACAATTCAATTACAAAATAATTACTTCCTATACATCACAACTAGGGATACTTTTGTCTCTCTACATGCAGCCAACTCCTCATTTTCATTTTGACCTGTAAGGGGGACGGAGAGAGGGGTATGAACAAACCATAGCTCAGTGGGTAACCTGTACCCTAGAACAACCATTAAGATTCAAGCAACCTGAAATGGTAGTCACTTTAATCCTATATTCATCCAAGTATATTCCTCATAATGCAAAAGCATCTCTTGATCACTTCATAACTCATCAAGTAAGCAACTAGGTACATGGTAAGGTTCCCATTCAAGCATCAAAAGTCCCGATTCAGCTAAAAATACAACCAACTATCTCAAGGGTCAATTAATAGTTGTGGTAGTCATGGAATTTGAGCTAAAAAGACATGTTCGCGCCCGCGAACCAAGTCGGCCAGCGACGGTTTGTGGTGGACAGTAGCGCGTCGCGCCCGCGACCTTCCGTGTCGCGCCCACGACCTCTCGTTACTACGCGTGTTTTCCGGCCCAAAACGCTGCATTTTGTTTACTTTTTTCCCAACACTATATATACCCCCTCCATTGGCATTGTTTGTAGTTTTTTTTGTCTGAATTGAATTGTGATGTTTATGCATTGGAGGGTTTTTTTTCCCAAACTTCCTCAAAAGTCTTGTTTACTTTATCCTAGTGATTTGGTGGTGTTCAAGTCATTCCTATAGTGATTATCTAGTGGAGTACCTTGGATAATCATGGTGGGGTGTTCGGCCTAGAGTTGTGGAATACCTTGCTCCGGGTCATATCCTTCCTTCAGGTGTTCAAGACCCTTGTTCTTGGTGATTATCGAACCCATTCAACTACACAAGCTAATCATCACTCCACTACGTGATGGTAACGCTCCATTTGGTATCAGAGCTTAGGTTTTTCATTTAGCTTGAGTTTTTTCATTGTTCTTGCTAGTGTGTTCTCTAGTGTTGGTTTTTGTGGATTGCATGCAAATATTGGTGTTCCCCATCCCCTGTGTGATCAAAGTATGTTGGAATATATTGTATTGTGTTTATATTTGTTGGATTTGAAATCATTTGGAGCATTGAAAAGAAGTTGGAAAATAATGCACGCAAGGTGTTCGATGAAATGTCTGAGTGCAAAAAACACAAAGAACCCTTAGCCAAACACTTGCTAACTACAAAAGAACCCTCAAACTCCACAAATTATCCCCAAACACAATCCGTCCTTCACCCATGCTCTTGTTATGGCCCCTAAGTCGAGACTTGAGAGTCGATTCACGAACATTCAAAATACTCTTGATGGCCTCTCGACTTAACTAAACAACATTGCCATCAACCTTCAGTATCAACCCCGTGACGAACGAAGGAGATCCACTAGAAACCATATCCGTCCTCCTCCCTCCTACAAGCCGAGTGACGATGATAGAGGCTCATTTCGACGCCATCGTCGACGGGAAGCGGTTGAAAAGGCCCCACGGGATGAATTCCATGATATCAAGTACAAACTTCCGGAATTCAATGGCTACACCAGCCCGGAAGATTATCGTGATTGGGTCCATACCTTGGAGAGATTCTTTGCAACTACGAAATATAGCGATGAGCAGGCCTTCAAAATTGCGAGATCGAAACTCACTAAGAGTGCATCACTTTGGTTTGCGAGCGTCAAATTGTAAAGGACTATGGAGGGTCGATCAGAAATCGTTTCATGGACAAGGCTAAAGCGATTAATGGATCGACAATTCTTTCCTAACACTTGCAAGTGTGAGGTTAATCGTGAGACCAAGTCATCACTTGGTGGGAACGAAGAAGTTATGCAAGCAAAGGTCGATCTTATGGCGAATGAGGGAGCTTCCATTGAACCTTGTGAGGCTTCCGAAGCTATTGTTGAAACTCCATGCCAAGAGGGGGATGAGAACATCGATCTTGCCCTTTCTCTCGTCCTTAGGAAGAATCCCAACAAGAAGCTCCAATTAACATCTCGACATCGCTTTTTGAGGCGTCAAACAACAACGGAGTTGTCACCAACACCTCTCACGGCCTAGTCATTTATGATCTCCCCTATGAGAAGAATGAGGTAATTTCAAACTCACCTATGAAATTCATTGAGATTTGCTTGGATGTTGGATGTTGCGACATAAAGTCCTTGGGTGAGTCGTGCTTGACCTTTTGGGAGACATTGGTTATTTGAGAATGTATGTTGGCGTGATAAGTTGCATTAGCGTGTGATGTCTACGATTGAGAATTCACTATATTTTGAGTGGCATGCTAAGAATCTTGGTGTTCGTTTGGTGGCTATTGACAAGTTTGGGTTTAATGGAGCCATGATTCTGGTTCCTCAAATGTTTATAAGCTCGTCGTTAGTGTCGTCCACCAATGGATATTGCTCACATGTTGGTCATTGTGGCATGAACTTTGTGAACGAGTCATACATGTTGTTTGGTCGACATTGGTTATTTGAGGATTTGTCGTTGAATGAGTGATATTGGAAATTTGGCATGAAATGTTTTTAGGAGAGTATGTTGGATGAAAAACATTTGTTTGACTTTGATTGCAAGAATCCCTTAGCCCCACATCAAATCAAACCTTGGGTGGGAAATGAGTTGAGGAACCTACTTTCGAGCGAAACACGGGATGAGTGTGCTCTTGGTGAGGATGATGGAAAACAGCCAACGCTTATTCCCCTAGGCCCAATCAAGAAGGCCCAATTGAAGATCCATCATACATATAGGGTCCTTCATCAAAGGACTTCATCCAATACAAGCCCAACAAGGAAGAATCAGATCATTTACAAAAGGTGGATTAAAGAAGGAGGATACAAAGTGGAATTGCAAAGGCCCATTCATATGGTGTGTTTCTTATTTCAAGAAGATGTTCAAACATCTTAACTGGGCCAAGGATCACACGCCAAGTCAAAGAATCCCACACGTCCAAATCAAAGAACTCCAAGTTCAATTTATTAAATCTTGATTTTGGATGTAATTTATTTAATTATAGCTTTTAATAGTTTTGGTGTGTTTTTAATTTTTAGAATAATGTAAGATGACAAGTGAATTATAAACTTGATCATCCTAGGTTAATTATTTTCGTGTGGTTTAGTTAGTTAGGCATCATCTTCTTGATTCCTAGGTAGAATTGGCTATTTTGTAACTAATCCAAATTGGATTAGAAAGCCAATAACAACTAGGATAAGGTTAGTTATAATAAACTCCCCTAGGATAACGATTCCTAATCCAAGGGAAAGTAGTAGTAGGATGGCGTCTAAGTTTTGGAGTTCTACTTGGAATTACACGCCAAGTTAGAGTCTCCTAAGGATTAGTAGTTTGGCTTGCACGCCAAGTAGGAGTTCTAGTCCCTTAAGGACTCTCCTAGTATAAATAGGATTGTAAGCCTCTCAAGGCAAACACACCCCTTTTGAATTATGAAAATAGTTAAGCTTTTAGCTTTCTCTCGAGTGTTTGGATAAACTCTCGCCCCTTTTCTTCTATTGTATCTTAGCATGGCACCCAAGTGGTTAGGAAGAGCTTGATCCTAGGTTGCTGTCTAGATCAAGTAAGCCCTAGGTTGTCTATCTTGTGGATTCAAGTTAGAAACCTAGTTCTATCCGTTCTTACCTTTCTATCAATATAGTTAAGGTAATTACTTTGTGAGCTTTCTATCAATATAGTTAAGTCACAACCAAATCCCTACCTCCTGGTTCCTCCATCCCAACGTCTCCCTCCTCCTCCAAACGTCACCTCCTTTTCTTTTCTCTCTCCATAACAACCTTCCAACAAACTTCCTCTCTCTCCTCCAACAAACTACTACCATCTCCCTTTCTCCCCATTCCAACGCCAATCACACTCCCTCTCTCCTCCTACCTCACGTCAACCCTCATCAAATCACCATCCAAGATTCATCAATATCTTCCTCTTTCCCGTTCAAGATTCTACCTTTCTTGAATCTTGAAACCACAAAAGCCCTCACGGCAAAATAGCTTCCACAAAGAACCCCTTTCACGAGCACTGCTCCTCTCTTTTCCACCCTAATCGCATGAATCACCCCCACTTCACTGTTTGGTTACACATGTTTCATGTATCATCGGAATTAAGAACCTTTCTTGATCCTGTAATACATCAAAAGTGGTATCAGAGATCTAGGTTAGTGTTGAGTGTAAACCAAACACGTAACCTTCAATTCCAAAAGCTTAATCTGCAAGTTTAATTGCTTGACCTGCAAGTCCAAAGCTTAAACCTGCAATACCAAAACACATAACCTTCAAACCTTCAGTACCAACCTGTAACCCTAAACTCCACAAACAGCCTAAACACATTACCCCTTCTTACCAAACGTCACTCTAGACGTTCCAAAACCCCTACCATGTTATCTGGAAGCAACAGTCATGAAGGTGATGATCCTACTGAGCAGTGAAAGCATGAGAAGGCTGAACTGGAAGGAAGGATAACTTATCTTTCTGATCAACTGAAGCGATACATGAATCTGCAAATCAGGCCACCCTGAGATCCTGAAGATGAGGACATTCTTGACAGTCCTAGTGAAGCTGAACGCTCAACCCACTCGTCAAGGAGCTCACGTCGCCCTAGACGTCCCCCAAGAGAAGAAAAGCTTGACTTCAAAGTTGATATTCTTGAATTCGACGGTAATCTTGATCCTGAAATCTTTCTTAATTGGATTCAAACTGTCGAAAGAGTCTTTGAATTGAAAGATATTACTGATGATAAGAAAGTCAAGTATATTGCTCTTAAACTGCGAAAGCATGCTAGCATCTGGTGGACTAACTTACAGAAGAAGAGACAGTATGCCGGGAAAGAAAAGATCCGCACTTGGGACAAGATGAAAAAGAAACTTCATGCAAAGTTTCTTCTTGCGAGCTACTTCAAAGACCATTATTTTCGGCTGCAGCAATTATCCCAAGGCACTAAATCTGTTGAAGAGTACGCGAAGGAATTCGAACACCTACTCTAGAGGTGTGATCTGAAAGAAGATGAACCTCAAACTCTTGTGAGGTATCTTGCTGGTTTAAACGAAAACATAAGGTATGTCGTGGAACTTCAACCTTATGAAACTCTTGATGAATTGAGTACTTTGGCTAACAAAGTGGAACAACAAAGAAAAGAAGACGCAAGGAGAGACCAAAAAGGAACCCTAGTTCCCAAAGAACTTCCTATTCGCCTGAAACTTACACTCCACAAAAAAGGCAAACCCACTCTCATCCGTCCGCCACAAAAAGGCCCCACCCTACGCCACAAATCCCATCTAAATTTGTTCCAGTTCCACCCACGAACAAGAAAAGGTGTTTTAGGTGTCAAGGGCTCGGTCACATTGCTTCGGAGTGTCCAAACAAGAGAGCAATCACACTACTAGAATTCCAAAACGCTCTCTTTGAACCTGAATCGACGGATGTAGAAGAGGAACCCCACGCCTGTCAAAACGAATCTGAAGAAGAGGTCGTGGAAAAAACAGATCAAGGAGAGATGCTGGTTATAAGGAGAGTTTTGAATAGCTCTCCAGTTCCTGACGATCTGCAACAACGGGAAGCTATCTTCCATTCCCGTTGTACTTTGCAAGGGAAAGTTTGTTCTTTGATCGTCGATGTTTGTTCTTTGATCGTCGATGGTGGAAGCTGTACTAATGCAGTTTCAACTACTATGGTGAACAAGCTACAGCTAGCTACAAGCCCACACCCTACACCATACACTGTTCAATGGATCAGCCAGGGCAAAGGCTTAAAGGTGACTCAACGCTGTTTGGTAAGCTTTTCTATTGGAAAGTCTTATCACGATTCCATCTGGTGTGATGTACTACCTATGGAAGCCTGTCATATTTTGCTTGGAAGACCGTGGTTATTTGACAGGAGCGTTGCACATGATGGAAGAGCTAACACATACACGTTAATGGTGAAAAACAACAGGGTCACGTTAGCTCCCCTAATGACATCACCAACGGCTCCAAGGAGAGATTCGAAACTTATATCTTTCATGATCACTGAATGCCCTGAGTTTAGTGAACACAAGGAGATCATTCCATCAAGCCCTAGCCACGAAATTCCTACAAGAGGGCTCCAACTTGTCATCCCTCACGTGAGCTCAATGGAAAAGGCTTCAATGGAGTCCAAACAACGTGACCTCCACCCTGCAGGAGATCACGTGAACCCTAATTCAGCTCTAAGGGTTCGAAACTCTGCTGCTTGTCACGCCAAGGGTACAATTGAGGAGGAGACTATGCAATCAAGTTCCCTAGTGATTGCAAAGAAGAAGGAAAACAACTTGGTTCAGATTCAATTAGGGATTACTGTTGCTGAAATTCCAAGGAGTCTCCCTATATGGTTAGTCACACCTTGTGACCTAATCTATGTTCTTTCCATTACTATGAGACTTATGAATCAGGTTCTGAAGTCCTTCATCAGCAAGTGTGTCATGGACACATTCTTACATAGCAAGAGTGTGAAAGATCGAATCTTTCACAGCATGGAGGTACACGTGAAGGTCCTGATTTACGTGGAAGTCATTGGTTCAATCATGGTTCATGTGGAGGTCCTGATCCACGTGAAGATTACAGTTGGGTTAGTTGAAGTCTTTGAACTAGAACCTCCAAGTTTGAGGACAAACTTCTTTCAACTAGGGGGAATGATGGAAATCAGCCCACGCTTAATCCCCTAGGCCCAATCAAGAAGGCCCAATTGAAGATCCATCATATATATAGGGTCCTTCATCAAAGGACTTCATCCAATACAAGCCCAACAAGGAAGAATCGAATCATTTACAAAAGGTGGATTAAAAAAGGAGGATACAGAGTGGAATTGCAAAGGCCCATTCATATGGTGTGTCTCTTATTTTCGTGTGGTTTAGTTAGTTAGGCGTCATCTTCTTGATTCCTAGGTAGAATTGGCTATTTTGTAACTAATCCAAATTGGATTAGAAAGCCAATAACAACTAGGATAAGGTTAGTTATAATAAACTCCCCTAGGATAACGATTCCTAATCCAAGGGAAAGTAATAGTAGGATGGCGTCTAAGTTTTGGAGTTCTGCTTGGAATTACACGCCAAGTTAGAGTCTCCTAAGGATTAGTAGTTTGGCTTGCACGCCAAGTAGGAGTTCTAGTCCCTTAAGGACTCTCCTAGTATAAATAGGATTGGAAGCCTCTCAAGGCAAACACACCCCTTTTGAATTATGAAAATAGTTAAGCTTTTAGCTTTCTCTCGAGTGTTTGGATAAACTCTCACCCCTTTTATTCTATTGTATCTTGGCATGCCAGCCAAGTGGTTAGGAAGAGCTTGATCCTAGATTGCGGTCTAGATCAAGTAAGCCCTAGGTTGTCTATCTTGTGGATTCAAGTTAGAAACCTAGTTCTATCCGTTCTTACCTTTCTTTCAATATAGTTAAGGTAATTACTTTGTGAGCTTTCTATCAATATAGTTAAGTCACAACCAAATCCCTACCTCCTTATTCCTCCATCCCAACGTCTCCCTCCTCCTCCAAACGTCACCTCCTTTTCTTTTCTCTCTCCATAACAACCTTCCAACAAAATTCCTCTCTCTCCTCCAACACACTACTACCCTCTCCCTTTCTCCCCATTCCAACGCCAATCACACTCCCTCTCTCCTCCTACCTCACGTCAACCCTCATCAAATCACCATCCAAGATTCATCAATATCTTCCTCTTTCCCGTTCAAGATTCCACCTTTTATGAATCTTGAAGCCACAAAAGCCCTCACGGCAAAATAGCTTCCACAAAGAACCCCTTTCACGAGAACTACTCCTCTCTTTTCCACCCTAATCTCATGAACCACCCCCACTTCACTGTTTGGTTACACGTGTTTCATGTATCATCGGAATTAAGAACCTTTCTTGATCCGGTAATACATCAAAAGTGGTATCAGAGGTCTAGGTTAGTGTTGAGTGTAAACCAAACACGTAACCTTCAATTCCAAAAGCTTAATCTGCAAGTCTAATTGCTTGACCTGCAAGTCCAAAGCTTAAACCTGCAATACCCAAACACATAACCTTCAAACCTCCAGTACCAACCTGCAACCCTAAACTCGACAAACAGCCTAAACACATTACCCTTTCTTACCCAATGTCACTCTAGACGTTCCAAAACCCCTACCATGTCATCTGGAAGCAACAATCATGAAGGTGGTGATCCTACTGAGTAATGGAAGCATGAGAATGCTGAACTGGAAGGAAGGATAACTTATCTTTCTGATCAACGGAAGCGATACATGAATCTGCAATTCAGGCCACCCTGAGATCCTGAAGATAAGGACATTCCTGACAGTCATAGTGAAGCTGAACGCTCAACCCACTCGTCTAGGAGCTCACGTCGCCCTAGACGTCCCCCAAGAGAAGAAAATCTTTACTTCAAAGTTGATATTCTTGAATTCGACGGTAATCTTGATCCTGAAATCTTTCTTAATTGGATTCAAACTGTCGAAAGAGTCTTTGAATTGAAAGATATTGCTGATGATAAGAAAGTCAAGTATATTGCTCTTAAACTGCAAAAGCATGCTAGCATCTGGTGGACTAACTTACAGAAGAAGAGACAGCATGCCGGGAAAGAAAAGATCCGCACTTGGGACAAGATGAAAAAGAAACTTCATGCAACGTTTCTTCCTGCGAGCTACTTCAAAGACAATTATTTTCGGCTGCAGCAATTATCCCAAGGCACTAAATCTGTTGAAGAGTACGCGAAGGAATTCGAACACCTACTCTGGAGGTGTGATCTGAAAGAAGATGAACCTCAAACTCTTGTGAGGTATCTTGCTGGTTTAAACAAAAACATAAGGTATGTGGTTGAACTTCAACCTTATGAAACTCTTGATGAATTGAGTACTTTGGCTAACAAAGTGGAACAGAAAAAGAAAAGAAGATGCAAGGAGTCACCAAAAAGGAACCCTAGTTCCCAAAGAACTTCCTATTCGCCTCAAACTTACACTCCACAAAAAAGCCAAACCCACTCTCATCCGTCCGCCACAAAAAGGCCCCACCCTACGCCACAAATCACGTCTAAATCTGTTCCAGTTCCATCCACGAACAAGAAAAGGTGTTTTAGGTGTCAAGGGCTCGGTTACATTGCTTCGGAGTGTCCAAACAAGAGAGCAATCACACTACTAGAATTCCAAAACGCTCTCTTTGAACCTGAACCGACGGATGTAGAAGAGGAACCTCACGCCTGTCATAACGAATCTGAAGAAGAGGTCGTGGAAGAACCAGATCAAGGAGAGATGCTGGTTATGAGGAGAGTACTGAATAACTCTCCAGTTCCTGACGATCTGCAACAACGGGAAGCTATCTTCCATTCCCGTTGTATTATGCAAGGGAAAGTTTGTTCTTTGATCGTCGATGTTTGTTCTTTGATCAACGATGGTGGAAGCTGTACTAATGCAGTTTCAACTACTACGGTGAACAAGCTACAGCTACCTACAAGCCCACACCCTACACCATACACTGTTCAATGGATCAGCCAGGGTAAAGGCTTAAAGGTGACTCAACGCTGTTTGGTAAGCTTTTCTATTGGAAAGTCTTATCAAGATTCTATCTGGTGTGATGTACTACCTATGGAAGCCTGTCATATTTTTGTTAGAAGACCGTGGTTATTTGACAGGAGCGTTACACATGATGGAAGAGCTAACACATACACGTTAATGGTGAAAAACAAGAGGGTCACGTTAGCTCCCCAAAAGAAATCACCAACGGCTCCAAGGAGTGATTCGAAACTTATATCTTTCATGATCACTGAACGCCCTGAGTTTAGTGAACACAAGGAGATCATTCCATCAAGCCCTAGCCACGAAATTCCTACAAGAGGGCTCCAACTTGTCATCCCTCACGCGAGCTCAATGGAAAAGGCTTCAATGGAGTCCAAACAACGTGAACTCCACCCTGCAGGAGATCACGTGAACCCTAGTTCTGCTCTAAGGGTTCGAAACTCTGTTGTTTGTCGCGCAAAGGGTACAATTGAGGAGGAGACTATGCAATCAAGTGCCCTAGTGATTGCAAAGAAGAAGGAAAACAACTTGGTTCAGATTCAATTAGGGGATTACTGCTGCTGAAATCCCAAGGAGTCTCCTTACATGGTTAGTCACACCTTGTGACCTAACCTATGTTCTTTCCATTATTATGAGACTTATGAATCAGGTTCTGAAGTCCTTCATCAGCAAGTGTATCATGGACACATTCTTACATAGCAAGAGTGTGAAAGATCGAATCTTCCACAGCATGGAGGTACACGTGAAGGTCTTGATTGACGTGGAAGTCATTGGTTCAATCATGGTTCATGTGGTGGTCCTGATCCACGTGAAGATTACAGTTGGGTTAGTTGAAGTCTTTGAACTAGAACCTCCAAGTTTGAGGACAAACTTCTTTCAACTAGGGGGGAATGATGGAAATCATCCCATGCTTATTCCCCTGGGCCCAATCAAGAAGGCCTAATTGAAGATCCATCATACATATAGAGTCCTTCATCAAAGGACTTCATCCAATACAAGCCCAACAAGGAAGAATCGGATCATTACAAAAGGTTGATTAAAGAAGGAGGATACAGAGTGGAATTGCAAAGGCCCATTCATATGGTGTGTCTCTTATTTCAAGAAGATGTTCAAACATCTTAACTGGGCCAAGGATCACACGCCAAGTCAAAGAATCCCACACGTCCAAATCAAAGAATTCCAAGTTCAATTTATTAAATCTTGATTTTGGATGTAATTTATTTAATTATAGCTTTTAATAGTTTTGGTGTGTTTTTAATTTTTAGAATAATGTAAGATGACAAGTGAATTATAAACTTGATCATCCTAGGTTAATTATTTTCGTGTGGTTTAGTTAGTTAGGCGTCATCTTCTTGATTCTTAGGTAGAATTGGCTATTTTGTAAGTAATCCAAACTGGATTGGGAAGCCAATAACAACTAGGATAAGGTTAGTTATAATAAACTCCCCTAGGATAAGGATTCCTAATCCAAGGGAGAGTAGTAGTAGGATGGCGTCTAAGTTTTGGAGTTCTGCTTGGAATTACACGCCAAGTTAGAGTCTCCTAAGGATTAGTAGTTTGGCTTGCACGCCAAGTAGGAGTTCTAGTCCCTTAAGGACTCTCCTAGTATAAATAGGATTGTAAGCCTCTCAAGACAAACACACTCGTTTTGAATTATGAAAATAGTTAAGCTTTTAGCTTTTTCTCGATTGTTTGGATAAACTCTCACCCCTTTTCTTCTATTGTATCTTGGCATGGCACCCAAGTGGTTAGGAAGAGCTTGATCTTAGGTTGCGGTCTAGATCAAGTAAGCCCTAGGTTGTCTATCTTGTGGATTCAAGTTAGAAACCTAGTTCTATCCGTTCTTACCTTTCTATCAATATAGTTAAGGTAATTACTTTGTGAGCTTTCTATCAATATAGTTAAGTCACAACCAAATCCCTACCTCCTTATTCCTCCATCCCAACGTCTCCCTCCTCCTCCAAACATCACCTCCTTTTCTTTTCTCTCTCCATAACAACCTTCCAACAAACTTCCTCTCTCTCCTCCAACAAACTACTACCATCTCCCTTTCTCCCCATTCCAACGCCAATCACACTCCCTCTCTCCTCCTACCTCACGTCAACCCTCATCAAATCACCATCCAAGATTCATCAATATCTTCCTCTTTCCCGTTCAAGATTCCACCTTTTATGAATCTTGAAACCACAAAAGCCCTCACGACAAAATAGCTTCCACAAAGAACCCCTTTCAAGAGAACTACTCCTCTCTTTTCCACCCTAATCTCGTGAACCACCCCCACTTCACTGTTTGGTTACACGTGTTTCATGTATCATCGGAATTAAGAACCTTTCTCGATCCTGTAATACATAAGAGGACGAGCGATCTCTTGCTTTGTCTTTACCTTGCAGCGAGCCAAGTGAGGATGTTTGTTCCCAAACACCTCAAAAGTTTCCCGTTCCTTCCCTTAATCCCCTTTCCCCACACAACAAGCCTCCAACCACGTTCTTTTAATTGGATGATGGATACATCGTGGGGTTTGATGCTTGTTGGGCGCCTCGAGTGAATGCTCATTGCGATCGGGGTGTTTGGGGTTCATTGGAGCCAAATTATGGAGAGGGCCTCTGTTTCTACTCCCAAGAGTTGAGGGCAACTCTTTTTCAGGAAAGGGAGTATGGAGCGTACTAGGCTGGGGCCCGAGCCTCGAAATTCATGATCGCTAAACCGTCCCGCTCCTCCTAGACGAAACACGATAAAAAAGGATGGGTGTGGAGTCCATTTTAAGGTGGACTCGGGACCCTAGAGGCATGGTTTGATCGGCACCGGGTGTGGGATCCACTTCAAGTGGGACCCAAAACCGTCCTGGGATGCGGAGCTACAAGGTAAAGGGGTTCAGACGACGCCCAAGTTGACAAAACCCAAGGTGAAGAAGTGGCAGAGCAAACAGGCACCCGTCGTGCCCAAGTCGCAGCTGTCACACCCGCGACTGCAAGATGGGTTAGGAGTCGCGCCCGCTAGCCACAATGTCGTGCCCACGGCGTCTCGATTTGGCCAGCCAGGGAACGAGACTGAGAAAGCTCGTGACCGCGCCACGAATGTCACGCCCATGACAGACGGTCGTCGCGCCCTTGACATACATGGTTGCACCCGCGACCCAAGTCGTCCAACAACGGTTTGTGGCAGACAGTAGCGCATCGCGCCCGCGACCTCCCATTCCTGCACGTGTTTTCCAGCCCAAAATGGTGCATTTTGTTTACCTTTTCCCCAACACTATATATACCCCCTCCCTTGGCATTGTTTGTAGTTTTTTTGGCTGAATTGAATTGTGATGCTTATGCATTAGAGGGTTTTTTTTCCAAACTTCCTCAAAAATCTTGTTTACTTTATCTAAGTGATTTGGTGGTGTTCAAGTCATTCCTGTAGTGATTATTTAGTGGAGTACCTTGGATAATCATGGTGGGGTGTTAGGCCTAGAGTTATATCCTTCCTTCGGGTGTTCAAGACCCTTGTTCTTGGTGATTATTGAACCCATTCAACTACTCAAGCTAATCATCACTCCACCACGTGACGGTAACGCTCCATCAAGATAGCTCAATAGAACTTTCAAACATGGCTGAGGACCTCAATCCAAAGATATGGAATTGAGAAATAACCTCACTGGTTGGCTGCTGTTGTTGATGCTGATATTGTTGCTGTTGGATGACCTCATGACCTACTGAACCATCATGAAACACTCCTGGATGTCAGTGTTTGATGCTGATGTTGGTGAGGTCGTTGTTGCTCTTGATGCTGGCTCCTGATCACTTGTATTGGTGTGTTCTGGTTGGTTAGCCTGAGAAGGTGTATAATTGTACTTGTAACCCTATCGCTAACCCTCTTTGGTTTATTTTCTTCTTTCCCAATTTTCCCTCTTGAGTCTTTGTCTTTTTATTTTGAGTCTTTCTTTTGTCCTTGTTCTTGGGTCAAACTTTCTTGAGGGCAAGCAAGAGCTAAGCATGGGGGATTTGATAAGTGTATATTTTATAGTGTTTATTAGGTCTTTAACTTGTATATTTTAGCTAATTATGTAATATAATCTTGTCTTTTTTTATTAAATTCCGTGATTTCTTCACTTGGTTTGTTTTGGAGATTGGTATGGTTTGCAAATTTATAGGATATATCCATCAAAAACCAACAAGATTGGAGAATCAACGGAAAGGAAATTAGAAAGAAAAGAAAAGTTGAAGAGAAGATGAAGAAGGAAAAGAAGAAGGCAGCCCAAGAGTGAATTTCTCTCAACCCATACCACGCCAAGGCCCAAACCAAGAGACGGAGAACCCCAGCAACTTACCCCCCACCAGCGCCATTTCACCCCCCATCAGCGCCAATTTAACCCCCCACCAGTGGAGAAATTTCACGGGAAATCCTCAGACGCTGGTGGCGCCTATTTGACGCTGGGAGCGTCTCCTACCATCTTATAAAAGAAACTACACCGCATAACTTTAGGGCATTCATTATTCTACCTATTATTATTCACGCTTCTAGTATTAGGTTTTATTGGTATTTTCCTCCCTTCGGGGAGCCGTCTAGTAGATTAAGAATAGAAGAGGAGGACAAGGAGATCGATTTGGGTGACACGAAGAGATAAAATTCGATGACTCGGATATTCGATTTATTTTATATTTTCATTATGTTTTGCAATTCAAATTTTGTATTTTCTTTCCTAGGTTTTATTATCATGAGTAGTTAGTCTCATTGTTTAGGGGATAAACTTGATGTTTCTTGATTGATTTATGGTGTGTGATTTCGGTTTTAGGATTTAATACAGTTGTTTAACCTTCATTATTCGTATGTCATAGTAATTGATTGATCACCTCTTACTTGGTTTAGATTCTTAATATCGGATCGAAAGATTGTTATTTTGAATTGGATAAAAGAAGATTGAATAGGCAGAGAACACAGTTAGAAATAATGGGTTTATGCTTAGGGTCGTGTTATAATCCATTCTTATCTTTGATTGAATTAAATTGTCGTGAGAATAGTTGTTTAGTTTAGTCACTACAACTCACCTCGGATCGAAAAATTATTGTGATAGGCCTTAGAATGATTGTAGACTCCGACACTATCAATATTATTACCATGCCCTGGAATTAGCTCCTCATCGATTAATTAACTAGAGTGGACTCCCCTAAACTCCCTTAATTATCTGTTACAACTCTTAAAGTTTATCGCTTTTCTAATTTCAGTTTAAAATCTTATAAACACATAAACACTTTGGACAACCTAGCATCCTTTGTAGTGAGATAGTTTAGTGCGTAGTTGAACAAGTCCCTGAGAGAACAACCTTGATATACTACATTGTACACTGTACACTTGAGGCCTATCAAGCTCGGATCTAGATTGTGGCCAGAAGGTGTACTGGGTCACTAAACTGACACCTAGGCCATGCGACCATGGCAGGGGTCAAGCCAGGGACCCACTAGTGCACAGCCCTTGAGAAAGGGGATAGAAATCAGCCATGGCCACATGGCCTTGGCTGGGTTCTATTCCCATTTGCCTAAACCCTAAACCCTAAACTGAAATGATGAACACAAGAGGTGAGTTATACAGATTAAGGTGCAATAGGAGTCTCCACTTTATTGAAGGAAATCAACGAACCAACAAAAATAAATAAATTCCGATCTACGAACTCGAATTTCGAGCCCGCGAGTAAGGTTACTAATTCGAGAATTAAAGAACTCTCGGATTCGCCTGTTATAAGAATAGACTCTACTAAATTCGACTTTGAAATGAAAGAGAGCGGGGAAACGTTTAATAAATTTCACAATATAATATTCTCATCATGCAACTATGGTGTTAATTTACAAAATGATGTACAAACATGATTAATAACATAATTACATGGTTATGAAATGACAACCAAACAGATTACCAAACCTTGCCTGATCATAAGTGCTGTGGAGAAGGTAGAGAGCTGAGACGGGTGCGTCGGGTAGTTGTAAATTTCGATACCGCGATAACTTCGGGACCTTTTGTATGACAATTGGAGAGGAATTTGAGAGAGGAATGGGAGAGGATTGTTGATGATAGTTGTTGGTGAATTCGGTGATGAAATGAGGGGGTATTTATAGGTGGTAGAGAGGGGTGTAATCATGGAAGGAGGGGGGCATGATCCCCATTTCATGCCCCTAATCAACACCATGGCCGCATGGCCTTTGACTCTGCATGAGTCAAAGGCGCCATGAAAAAGATCACGGGATCAGCTGGTAGACGAGAGGCGTGAAAATTCGATTTGACCAGCGTAAGCCATGCGGCCAATAGCGACTAGTCACACGGATCGGTGACTTAGCAAGGCGGGAATCCGATTTTGAAACAACGTAGGCCATGCGGCCATGGCAACTTTCATTGGCCTTCTCTACGCTGGGCATGGTTCCTGGGTCAGCCAAGGCCATATGGCCTTGGCAGCTTATTCTGGGCCCAAATTCTGATTTCCCCCTTTTTTTGGTTCTCGACTTTTGTCGATGGATTTTCATGGTACGAAATCCAATGTCTATAGAGAGCCCCCACTTTGATCGAGTCCGAATAGGACGAAGGTCAAAGTAGCCTGAAGAGTTGTTTCCTTCTCCTAATGATGGATAGTGTTGGTGCTCTTTTATCGATGACCGGAAGATGGATGTCAGCGCTCTTTTAACAACAGTTGGAACAGTGCGGGTGCTCTTTTAACGGAAACCGGAAGATGGATGACAGCACTCTTTTATGGCAGCTAAAAAGGTGTGAGTGCTCTTTTAATGGCGACCGGAAGATGGGTGTCAGCTCTCTTTCAACAGTAACTGGAAAGCTGTCGGTGCTCTTTTAACGACAACTGGAAGGTGGATGTCAGCGCTCTTTTAACTGCAGCTGAAAGGTGTTAGTGCTCTTTGGACGGTGAAAGTTGGGTGTCAGCACTCTTTTAACGACAGCTGGAAAGGTGTCGGTGCTAGCTCTTTTAATGGCGACCGGAAGGTGGATGTCGGCGATCTTTTAGCGGCAGCTGGAAAGGTGTTGGTGTTCATTACAACAACGACCGGAAGAGGGGTGTCAGCGCTCTTTTAACGGCAGTTAGAACAAGGTTGTTAAAATCAAGATCCTAACTCGAATTCTTGGGGTAGTTAGGATCCTATAGTGGCCCTTAGAGTTGAAGGCTCGGCTTTCCACCTTCTCGGGCCGAGTTTTCTCAAAAAAATAAAGTGAAAAAAATTGGTAGAATTAAACAAAATGATTAATTAAGAATGTAATTAAACATGAAGAATGAACGTTAGAGTACTCAAACTTGCAACCATTTGAATACCAATTGTCACCGGACACATTACTTGTTTAGGCTCAGTTTTGAGCCTATATGCATCCGTTTCCCTTGACATTTTCCTCGGTTCCGCAAATAATTATAGTAATTTTATTACTTTTCTTCCCTTTTAGGTTTCTTTGGCAATAATATGCATGTAGAGGAAAAGAACACAAAAAGAGGCCAAAATCGAGACGATTTGAAGAAGGATCGGGATCCTAATGCAAATCTCGAGAAAACCCGGCCCGAGAAGATGGATAGCCAAATCTTTGCCACAAGAAGACTTAAGAGAACCCAGTACGAGCCTTACGTCCGTGATCCATGGTGTCACAACCGTGACCAATGCCTCCCAAGACCAGCTAAGCTAGAATCCCTTAGCCCCCTAGACAGAGATGTCACAGCCGTGACATAGGTCGTCACGGTCGTGACACATCAAAGAAGAAATAAGGGTTCAAGACAAGAGATGCCTTACGGTCGTGACAGCTAGAGATATAGAGCAGCTCCAGAACAGAAGGTGTGTAACGGTCGTGACACATGCCCTCACGGTCGTGGCACATTAGAGAGGAGAGTTATGGGTTTTAGACATAACATACCTCACGGTCGTGACGCCCTGTTTCCGCCGACTTAATTTCGGGGCCAAAACGACTATGTTTTGACCCCTTTCCTCCATTTGTATATATAGTGGGACTCGATTATTTCCTAACAAGCTTTTCATTATTAAGTCTTAGGTTTAGTTTTAGGTTTTTAGTTCTTAGTTTTAGGTAGGATTAAATTAGGGTTTTTTCTCAATTTAAGATTCATTAAGCATCAATTTAGGGTTTATCTTTGTATTTGAATTCATTCTTTATTGTTTCTTTACTCTTGGAGGATCAATGAATGTCAAATTCTAGTAAGTTCTTCTTGTTCTCTCTTAATTTCAGTTTCAGTTAGTTTAATTATTTGCTTGATTATCTCGATTCATGATTTTAATTAGTTTGATTAGCATTGTTGTGTTAGTTTTGATTAGGGGTGGCAAAAGTTTACACGACACGAACCGGACACGAAATAAGGCGGGTCGTGTCATAAATTTTGAACACGTTTAATTAAATAGGTTAACAGGCCTAACCCGTTTAGTTAAATAGGTCAGGTTCAGGTTGAATTTTTCGACACGAAAAATACCTTTTTTAACCTATTTAATTAATTGGGTTAGACAGGTTGACCCGTTTACCAATTTACCCATTTACCCATTTATTTTTTAAACCCTAACAAAAATATTATAGAAAGTTAAAACAACACTTTTAGGAGGGAAAAAATTATTTTCCGAAAATAAGGTGGCTCATATATGGTAATGATAGATGACATATATATTTTTTTACCCTAAAAATATTCATATTCCTTACATAAAAACTTACCATCCTACACTCTTACCTTATTCCTCACCATTTCTCATTACGTAATTGACCACCAATATAATTGTATAAATAATGTTAACTCACCTTTACTAATTAAACAAAAAAAATCTTAGTCATCCACTCATCCCTTTCTCAATCTTTGTTGAACACATCAATATTGACGCCGACTTGCCAAGCCTTATTGCTCTAATTCTCATCCCAGGTTTAGATTCTGTACTTGTAATTTTTTTTTTTTGTATTTCTTTTCTCTAATTTGTGGGTATCATAGAGAATTAGTAAAATTCGTTGTTGGTATCTGAAAGTCGAAACTCAACTGTAGCAATTTTTTAGTTAAAAGTCATAACAGTGTTCGAATTTTTCAATTTTTAAATAAAACTCTAGAAGGTAGTTTATCATCAAAATGAATATCAATAGAAAACTTTTTGTTTGTTAGTTTCCATATGAACGTTTTTTGTTTCTAGGTCATGGATGCATTACCAAAGGATGCTCCAATTACCATTGATTCTGGTGGAGAAGCAGTTGATGTCAAGGAGCAAAGAAAGTCTACTGTTGGGGCGTACAAGCCATCAATTACTGCTAAGGGTAAGATTCAGAAACATCAAAGAAAATTGACTTCCAATGTTTGGGAAAACTTTTCTTTTATGGACCCAGATGAGGAAGGTAATATGTGGTGTAAGCGTAATAATTGTGGGCAAGTTTATAGTGGAAACAACAAATATGAGACTGGTAATTTGAGAAGGCATGTTCAAAATTGTAAGAGGAGGAACGTTAGAGATATAGGGCAACTTTTGTTGCATTCTCAACTTGGTTCCTTGACTAATAGGCGGGTAGAATTTAATGCTGAAATTTTTCGTGAGTTGTTGGCTGTTAGTGTTGTGAAGCATGATTTACCATTTCAGTTTGCTGAGTATGATGCTATTAGAAAGTTGTTTCTTTACTTGAATCCGGACATAAAAGTCTTTTCAAGAAACACAATTAAGGGTTATGTGATGAAAATGTTTGCAAGGGAGAAGAATAAAATGAAAGAGCTCTTGCATTCTAATCCTGATAGATTTGCATTCACTTCTGACTGTTGGACTTCACTCAATACTGATGGTTATATTTCACTCACGTGTCATTATATTGATAATAATTGGGTCTTGCAAAAGAGGATTCTAAACTTTTCTTTCATGCCTCCACTACATAATGGTGTGTCTCTAGTTGATAAGATTTTGTTGATGTTGAAGGATTGGGATCTTGATAAGATGGTTATGTGTTTGACTTTGGATAATGCTTCTCCCAATGATATGTGTGTAGATATGTTGAAGAATCGTTTAAAACTTATTTGTGATGGAGCATATTTTCATGTTAGATGTTGTGCTCACATCCTTAATTTGATTGTTAAGGAGGGGTTGAAAGATGTGGATGAGGCTGTGACTAAAGTGAGGGAATGTGTTAAGTATTGTAAAGGTTCTCAAGTGAGAAAGCAAAGGTTTCTTGAGTCTGTTAAGGTGTGTGATTCCATTTATAGCAAAGGGCTAAGACAGGATGTCCCAACTAGGTGGAAACATTTCTTATGCTTGAAAGTGCTCTTTATTACAGGAGGGTGTTCAGTCACTTGGAGGTTGTTGATGGAAACTTCACTCACTGCCCTAGGTCTGATGAGTGGGTTAAGATTGAGAAAATTTGTGGTTTTTGAAAGTTTTTTATGAAGTGACTTGTGCTTTTTCTGGTTCTAAATATCCTACCTCCAATCTTTATTTCCCTAATATTGTGAGAGTTAGATTAGTGTTAAAAGATGCAATTGATGGTGAAGATGTTTTTATGAGGGACATGGCAACTAGGATGTTTGCCAAATTTGAGAAATATTGGGCGGAATTTAGCACAATCATGGCAATTGCGTGCATCTTAGGTCCTCGATACAAGTTTCACTTTGCAGATTGGGCTTATAGGAAGATATATGTTGGAAATCATGAAGTTCAATTGTCGGCATTGAAAGATAAGTTGTTTGCTTTATATGCTGAGTATGTCAAGACTTCGGGTACTCCACCATCATCATCATCTATGCCTACTGCTACTTCCAATCACTCTTCTAGCATTGAAGAAACTTCTACTAACATCTTATTTGAGGTATGGTTGTTTTAAAATTAAAGTAATTTACTAAATCATTTTTGCTTAAATAATAAGTTGATATTTTTAATAATAAGCCGACCTTTATGCTCTTCTATGTCAAAGGACTTTGATAACTATTCAAGTGGAGTGTTTGCTCCGGCATCTAAGTCTGACTTGGAATTGTATTTGGAGGAGAAAAAGTTGTCCCGCGTAGAGAACATGGATGTCCTTAGCTTTTGGAGTACTAATCAGTTTCGCTTCCCTATTCTCTCTCAAATGGCACGTGATGTACTTACTATTCCACTATCTACCGGGGCCTCTGAATCTGCTTTTAGTGTTGGAGGAAGGGTACTTGATGCGTTTCGTAGTACCCTTAAGCCAGAAACTGTTGAAGCTATTATATGTCTTAGAGATTGGGTATTTGATGACGAAGGTGAATTTTCTCCTCATTTAGTAAAAATTGTTTCTTTTTTATGTTTCTACAATCATTCGTGATTGTTAGTTTAATCTGATTCATTTTTGTTCTTTTATATTATTTAGATATTACTCAAACATAAGTCTCATTGGACGAGTTGTGTGGAGAAGTGATGAAACTCAACATGAATGAAGAAAGTTGTGAACATGCATCCATTAAAACAAGATCTAAGGGGCCTGTTGGAAATACAGAAGCTAAGGATGTTTGATGGCTCTTCATTCCATTTTTTGCTCAAGTAGAAAAGTAGTAACTAGTAAGAGTCATTAGTAGTTAATTTCTCAAGTTGTCCATGGTATTTGAAATAAGGCTCCTGCCAGATAGAATTAGGTTTTTAATTTATCTACAGTGTTTGAAGTATGGTTTTTTTGCTTAAGATATAGGAGTAGTAGAGTCTAGGTATTAGTATTACTACTAGTAGGAGCATTGTAATACTACTAAACTTGTTATACTTGATATTTGAAATATAAAGGGAATTAATGTTTTAAAATGTTGATTTGATACTTTTTAACTTGGTAAAATGTTAAATTGCCACAATAACTCAATGCAGATCTTAACAGGTAAACCCGACCTGATACAAACTTGATTAAGTTAAGCGGGTAAACGGGTTGGTACCAGGTCAACCCATTTAAATTTTAGTCAGATGCAGGTCAGGACTTTTCAACCCGTTTATTAAATGGGTCGGGTTAGTATTGGGGTATTTTCAACACGTTTAATATTGACACGAACACGAATAATACCCAACACGACCTATTTGACACCCCTAGTTTTGATAGAATCATGTTGAATTTTACTTTGATTGTTGAATTAGTGGTAGTTGTGAGTTCCTCTAGGGTTAGGGGGTAATTAGGGCCCCTAAACCTAAAGGGAAATTAGGCTTGAATTAGTAGGATTGGGGTGATAAATGAGGTAATTAAGTGTTTCTCCCTAGATGTTGGGGGATTTTGGTGCTAGGAGGTTATGAATCCTCCCCCAAACATTGAGTTGGGAATTTAGAGCAGAGTAATTGGTTCCTAATTTTAACTCTGGTGAGAGGGATTTTGGAACAGATTGGTTTGGTTTGCATTCGGATACTATCAAAGGTCATCATATGCGAGAGTCATGACGGCCTTTGGGAAGTATGCATCAATTTACCACTCGGGAGAGGGAAATTGAAGCTAGTTATCCTAGCAATCCCACACTTGATAACCAAATACCTATCATCCTTAAAACTATAAGATCCATGTTTAGGTTAGGTTGGGTTTTCGGATGATTCGGTGAATTGTTTAACACTTCTTACTATACCTCTCCATTAGATGTCGATACTCTTGGTGCCAAGAGGTTATAGAGTATCTCTCAACATCAAATTGGAGGGTTATGGATGGATTAATTGGTCACTAATATACATAGGCGTATGACTAGTGTCCGATTAGGAGAATTAGGCCATCATGCTATCTAGAAAACATCCCTATGGGAATAGTGGTGGAGTCTAGAGAGTAAGCATTGAATCTTAACTCTGGCGAGAGGGATTTGATGCTAGTTCATTCGCCTAATTCCCGTGTTGAATAGCTTGCCTATGAATCGCCCCTAAACCTCTTCACCGACTTGTTTTCTCTCGTTGGGAGGCCTGGTAATACCCCCAAGCTCTTTTCCCTTTTAATTGCAGCTTTTCTTTTGATCTTTAGTTTAGTAGATTACCAAACACGGAAAACCTTGAATATTAAGCTTAGAGATGAGAGCTCGTTAGATTCTTAGGTTCGGAAGCCCCAACTCCTTGTGGATACGACAATTACACGCGCATTATGCTACGGCTGAACAGTACTCAAACTTGCAACCATTTGAGTACCAATTATCCACCAGACTACTCAGCCAAAACTGCATATACGTCTCAAATAATATGCGCATCTACTTATAGCAAGACTTGGCAACCGGGTGTGTTCGGATCTGGTTCGAATCGGGTGGCTTGGGTTTCAGGTTTGTTCGAATCATCCGTGCTCCAGATTGGGGTCGGTTCAAACGTGGTCCAAGTTCGATTTGACTCCCAGATGCACCTTGGTCGGTTCGGATCGAGTTTAACTGGATCGGGTTACAATCGGTTGAATCTTTTCCCAAGTTGAGTTGATTCGGATCAGGTTGATTCGGTTGCTTGTTTTCGAGTGAATTCAAGGTCGGATTGCTTTCGGTCGAGTTGCTATCGTATTATGTTAAAATTTATTTATTACTAAAATGTCAATTTTTAAATTTTGAGCAAATATTAATTGCATAATTATATAAGTTATGGTGTATGATTCATTAGTTTCTACTGTACTATATGGAAATTAGACTTGGCTATCGGATATGTCGGATCGGGTTCAGATCGAGTGACTTCGAGTTCAGGTTTGTTATGATCAGTCGTGCTCCGATCCAGATCGGGTTCGGTTTAGATGGGGTCCGGGTTCGGTTTGACTCCGGATGGGCCTTGGCCGGTTCAAATAAGGTTTAATCGAATCGGGATCTTCGGGTTAGAGTCGGGTTAAGTCGAATTAGACCAATTTTGAATCGGGTAGTTGTGTGGTCTCTAGAGAATCCAAGGTCGAATTGCTTTCGGGTCGGATTGGTTTCAAATCAAGTTGTTATCGTATTATGTTAAAATTTATTTATTATTAAAATGCTAATTTTCAAATTTTGAGCAAATATTAATTGCATAATTACCTAATGTATGGTGTATGATTCATTAGTTTGTACTATACTGTATGGAAATAGACCTAGCTATCGGATGTGTTGGATCGGGTGACTTCGGGTTCGGTTCAGACGGGGCCCGAGTTCGGTTTGACTCCATATGGACCTTGGTCAGTTCAAATCGGGTTTAATCGGATCGGAATCTCCGAATTAGAGTTAGTTAAATCTTTTACCGAGTTAGGTTGAGTCGGATCAGGTCAACTTCGGATCGAGTTGATTTGGTTGCTTGTTTTCAGGTGAATCTAAGGTCTAATTGCTTTCGGGTCGGATTGGTTTCAGATCGAGTTGCTATCGTATTATGTTAAAATTTATTTATTTCTAAAATGCAAATTCCAAATTTTGAGCAAATATTAATTGCATAATTACATAATGTAAGGTGTACGAATCATTAGCTTGCACTATACTATAAGGAATTCATCCAAAATAATATTAGTTATTACATCAATTGATAGTCAAAATAAATAACGATAACAAATGGCTATCAGGTATGACAATTGACACAAAAGCCCATGCGTTTAACTTAATTAATATTTGTTAGTATTAAAATTTTCTTTCAAAAGTGAAAGTAAAAGCATATGAGCTCTGATGTTTAACCATTCAACTTATTTATATTCAATTTCAAATTTTCCTTATGATTACTCCAAATCAGCTATATTTTGGTTTGGGTGTAAATCAGGTTAGTTCTAATTCGGTTCAGGTGTGCTTCAGGTCGGACAAATTTAGTTTGGGCCATTTTGGATCCAGGTTTAGCTAATTTAGCATTGACTTAGTTCAGCTTCGGGTCGGTTCATATTATTTCTAATGCCTTCCCGAGTCAGTTGCGGTTCAGATCGGTTTGATCCAAGTTTTGAGTAAAGACCAAATCCCCATATTTAGGTTCGGATCGATTTGGATTTCAGATAAATTTTGTCAGACCTTCTGAAAACAACAGGAATACATACCCGTACACCCGCCAGACAACAATGTAAAGTCCGCCAATAGACAACTTTATACATCCATCACCCCCTCCCCCAAAAAACATAAAAATAGAAAAGCAGAAAAAGAGGGAATGAAAAAAAGAACAAGATATAATAAAAAAAGAAAAGCAAAGAACGAGATTAATGGCTGCCAATCAGTCAAAATCTCTGTTCCTCATTTGCTTCCAAGATTGCAATATATCATGTGCTGAAGGTAAACATTCCTCATCTACTTGTTCACTGGGAACTTCCTGTGGTTGTGCTTCGTCAGAAGCATTGTGAATATGCAGAAGTACACGTAAGGAGTCCTCATCCAAGTAATCAGCAGATTCATCCAAAGACTCATCAATAAATATAGACTTGTTGAATGAGCTAACTGTGTAATCCTCATTAGAATCATGATCTTGAGAGGAGAGTAGGTCATCCTCACCAACCCACCCAACATCTGATTGATCGAAATTGATATTATCACAATCAAAGTCCTCTTCCTGCTCTCCTTGCTCCACAATACTCGAAGCATCAGATGGAACACATCTATAGATCGAGTTCAGTGCTTTATGCAGTTCAGAAGCAGTAGAACCCTCTGACATCTCATGATTGCAAAGCATCTCAGATAGTTTCTTAAGGTGTTCATCAGTGATCCTGCCTTTGTTCTTAAAAAGACTTTCCCAATCTTTCACATTCAATCTAAATGGGGCAAGACTCATAGCGCTAATAATAGTAGCTGCCTTTTCATAATCTTCCTGGATCATGGCCTGACAGACCATTTCAGAGAACAGTGCTGGATGCGGGATTTCTCCAGCCTCCAAAATTGTGTCAAAGGCATGCTCCAGCAAATGCCACTGCTCAAGGAGTTGAAAAGTTGAAAAAAGTAAGAGATAAGAATTTAGTTGTTCCATTAGGGTTTGTGATCAATAGTTAAATCCCTTTACCTTGCCCGCTTTGGATGCCTCTTCAAGTACTGCTGCATGTTTTCCTTGATCAAGCTGGTATCCAGCAATACACATTTCCTTGTATACATAATCAAAGTATTCCCAATGTTGTGCATGGCCAGATGCTTCAAGCATTGAACCATATGTATATCGATTTGGAGCAAGAAGAGTTTCACCATCACCCAAACAATGTCCATCTGCGCTCATTGATCTTTTAACTTTCTCAAACAACTCCTTTGCCTCAAAAAACATGTCATTTTGACCATAAACCTTTAACATCACATTAATTACCCCAATATCTGGAGCACAATGATCTTGCATATGCTCAAAAATAGACACACAATCATTGACATGTCCACCATCCATAGATGATAAGATCATCCCAGTGAAGGCAAAAGTTAAAGGTTTTGAATGCCTAAGTTTTTTCAACTTCTCAATCTGCAACAACTTAAAGAGTCTTAGAACTTAATCAGGATCTAGGCAACATCGGGGTGGGGGAGAATTTAAGCGTAAAATATCACCCATAAAGCTCAACAAGAAGCTTCGTGTTCATGAAAACAAAACAATGTGAATTAGTATGTGGCTAACCTCCATGATGGCTTCTTGCCACCTTCCCTTGTGGCAAAGGCAACATGCTAGTTCATAATACACACTGGGAGATCCAATTACTCCCCTTTGTTCCATTTTTCGGACTACATGAACAGCTTCATCAACTTTTCCTTCCTCCCAAAATGCTCTGACAAGAACTATAAAATTGATGAAGATTGAGTCCATTGGTTAAAGCTTCTTGTTATAGGAGATGGGGAGAAAGAGGAAAGTTAACTACCTTTATAGGTAAGAGCTTTTGGAGATATCCCGCTCATTTTCATTTGCTCAAACAGCTCATGAACTAAGTGATACTTCTTGGAGTGCAGCATTACCTACGACAGAAAAATTTTAACGGTTCAGCAAAGAACTAAGCACAGATAAATGAACATTGAACTCTATCCTTGGTGTTTTGTCTCCCCCCTTCATATTTTCCCCTTTCTTTTACTTCTTTAGTTTTTTTTTTTTTTTTTTTTTTTCCTGGAAGGGAGTGAAAAATAAAGAGAAGACAATCCCAATCACCTCCATTGCAAGTCCATATGTAGCACCATTAGCTTTCAAACCAACCTTCCCTAACTGCTCAAAGACCCATGAAACCGCCTTCCATTGACGAGATGGAACACATGCATTTAATACCTGCAGATATAAGACATTACAGAATGTAACTTCACTCTGTTAACACCAGAAGACTTAATGAGTAGATTCAATTGTTACAGAGATAATTTCTCTTACAGAATTGAATACAACAATATCAGGTTGAAGAGTGGGATCCCAGTTCCTTCGGTGCATATTCTTGGTTGTTTTAGAAGGCTTTTCCTTCATGCATTCGATGACACTCACTAACTCCCTCACCATTCCCGCTTGACCAAGAGTAACAGAAATGCTATGGTACGCGGCCATGTCAGGATAGATGTGGCAATCCCCCTAATAGCAGTTGAAGTGAATACCTTATTCAGATATTATATAGACTTTGAAGAGATTGAAATGTTCTTCTAACAATTAAAATTGTAATTACATGCATTTGCTTAAAGATTCGGAGAGCTTCCTGGGGCCTTCTTGCCTTCCCAAGAACAGCCAAGAGTTTTGTGTAGACAAACCTACAGCACAGACAAAGGCAGAGCAATGCTGTGACTCAGAACTTAAAAGCCAAACACTTAGAAACTGTTCATCAATCACCCCCATATCAGTCCACGTAGATAGCACAATGTTAATTCTAGCATACAAAATGCCCCTGCACTCATGTTGTAGGATTTCCTTTTATTTTGGCAAAACTTACAAAATCAGCTATATAAATTAAGCTCTATATCCATTAATAAGCAAAGTCTCAATGAGGGTTTAAAACAGCATACCTGCTTTTGTAAAGACTCATTTCTTTTCTGTTATACACCCATTCCACAACCCCCATTGCTTGCTTCCACGAACCCCGATCGCCAAGCCCCCCAATAATCCTAAGTAATTGACCTTCTGTAAATCGCAATCCAGACTGTTTCATAATCCTTGCAAACTTCCAATCCTTAACTGATATCTCACGGGCACTAAGCCTAAAACACCAGAGTTACAAATTCATCCCAAATATCAAAAATAAATGAACAAATTCAGTAACAAACCTGTCAACAATGATCTTAATCGCCTCAGCATCACTCACACGATGCCTCAAAGGAGTTCGTTTTCCATGTTCACCATCTAGCATACCCTCTTCAAGTTCAATATGGTCATCCAAAAGAGAGGACAAAGATTCAATCTTTCTATCCCGAAAAATGATACCCAGTTCCCTCAAATGCTCAGACTTCAATTGACCAACGGCAATTTGCTCCCTCCCATCATACACACTTGCAAGCTCCTTCATTTTCTCTCTTCCCAATCGCTCCCATGGCTTTCCCACCAAGTTTGAGCCTTTGGAGTTCGAACCAAGGGCTCTGTTGAACTCATTGTATTCTCCACATAGGGTTTTGAAGTAGAATTCATCAGATAAGGCCTCTTTCTGGGATGCAGTGAGGGGTTGAATAAGGAATTGAGAGGCAAGGCGTTTGGATTTGCGGAGAGATTTCAGGTGGTGTTTCTTACGCAGAGTGTGGATTATTTTGGGAGTTGGGTGAACCCCTTTCTTCAGAAGTCTTTGTTTAATGTTCTCTGTGAGCAGGTCGACTGAATGTAAGGTAGGAACTGGTTGCCCTCCGGCAGCTGCTTCCATTGCTCATGAAACGGAACGAGATAACTGTGCGTTTAGCAGGCGCCACTTGGGGTTTAATAACGCAGGGTTTGAGTTTGAGGCTCGGTGCGGAGCGAGCGTGGGGGTATACTCCCCGTCCCCATCCTCATTAGGCCACTGTCAACGGTGATAAGGTAAATTTGGGTGAGAAAAATGTATCCAATAGTGAAGAAAATTGTATTATGGATGAGGAAAATATTTCTCACACATATGCACGGGTAGACCTGTTCAGTGGGTCGGGGACCCGCCCGGCCCGACCCGACCCGAAAAAGTGCGGGTCAAGGCCACAATTTTAGACGGTGACCCGGCCCGGCCCGAAAAAGTTAGGGCCCCGAAGCATGGTCGGACCGGGCTTGGATCAAGGGTATGTGACCCTACCCGGCCCGATGACCCGACTAAATGCATTAATTTTTTTTAAAAAAAATCCTAGATTAAGTTTTATTTTTTGTGACCCGGCCCGATGACTTATATAAACACATTAACTTTATAAAAAAAATCCTAGATTAGGTTCTTCGGCCCGACCCGACCAAATACGTAAATTAAATACGTAGATTTTTACGTTTTTTATATATTAAAAATTTATATTATATAGTTGTCGGCCCGTTGACCTACCGTGGCTGTAAGTCGTGGCTCGGGCCGAGTTACTGGCGAAGGTCGGCGACGGTCGAAACATCCGACCGATCGACCGCCCGACCAGTTGAGCAGTCTATGCTGCGGGTGAGCTTGCAAGTAGAAATTGTGTGAGCCCCATCTACTTTTTTACCTTTTACTTACCTAAGTGAGGAGATAGAAAGAGAGAATGAAAATAAATTTGATTATAACTTTTTCTTTTTATATTTATTTATAATATTTTAATTGTTAGGTAAGTTAGATTTCACCCACTATTGTAAAATTTTTAGAATTCAAGTGTGTCATGACTCACATTTATGATATTTTAAATTTATAATATTTTAATTTATAATCTTCTTTTTCTTACTCTTCTCGATTTCTACACCAACTATAAAACTTCATCTTCATCTCATCAGCCATGTTTGGGATACTTTCCTTCTTTTAGTGTAGATTGCTTTGCATGAATCGGAAGAGATTGAAAAATTCATTTATCTAGCATTTTGTTGAGGTTAGTTTCAATTTTTTGGTTAGTTTCAGAGCAAATCCTCCATTGATGTCACCAGCGGATTCCGGTACAACAAAGATGAGACCCTATTTACCTAATTGATTATTTGGATTTTTTCACAAAAATTTGGCAAATTTTGTACAATTTCCAACTTGCACTTTGATTAATGATTTTTTCAACTTGATTAATAATTTTGTTTAAGGAGTGGATTCAAATGATTTTTTAAAACTTTGTAACACTGGTTTTAGTAATTACGAATGGTAACGAGTAATAGTACTGCCTCCCTCCAATCTGCATCTTAAACTCTTCTTTCAAAATTTCAATATTTTTGGTAGTAGCATAGCTTAATTTTTTGTTTGGATTATTGTTACTTGATTTAGGGAAATTGGAATCTAATAAACTAATCTGTGAGGGTGCTTTGATTTAACGAACCAACCTTGAACTTTAATATTAGACGAACTGATCTTAACACTTTATTTTTTCTAACGAACCGCCACCGAGTCCAACTCGTCGGAAGTGTGACATGGCGGTGGCGATAGCTTATGTGACAGTGTTTAAGCAAAAAAAAGGAAAACAAAAATGTGTCATATTTTTATCTGAGTTGGATTAAAATAATCAACCATTTTCATTTTTTTTAAATCCACCTCAGTACCCCACCCACTCTCTTTCTCTCTCTCCCACTCTCTCTCTCTCTTTATCTCTCCTCGGCTCCCCCTTTCTCTCCACTCTCCAGCCTAACCCCACCCTCCCCAACCTCTCTCTCTCGCTCTCTCTCTCTCTCTCTCTCACAAACCCCCCCCCCCAGCCCCACCCATCCTCTCTCTATCACTGATTCATCCAATCTACACCCAGAAATCTTGAATTTCCCTCTTAAACCTCTGCTCAGTCCTAACCCCCTTGATCATCTTCTTCCTCCAAAAAACCAACCTCAGAAAGCCAATCAAACCACCTTTTTCACTCCATACACAAAACCCTCCTTAAAGCATCCACAAAAACTCCATTAAAATACTCTCAAAACACATAAACATTCAAACTATTTCTTCATCAATCATCCCACCTTCATTTGCCCACCGATTTCCGTTTTTCAATTTCCAATATATTCGTCATACAAAACCTCACTTACCCAGAACAATTCCCAACTCAATCTCACCATTATCAATCAATCCCAATCCACACCCAACAATGTCGAATTTCCCTCTGAAACCTCTCCTCACACTCCTACCTCCCCTGATCATCCTCCTCCTCAAAAAAACCCGACCCACAAAACTAAAACCAAACCCAATCAAACCACCCTCCATGGAATCCGGCCCGATTCCGCTCCTACCCGGCACGACCGGGGGCTCTCTGGCCCGGCATCTGGCATGGCGGCTGGTGCAGATCGGCGCGACGGATGTGTTCTCCGTGCTCGGCGACTTCAACCTAACGCTGCTGGACCACCTGATAGTCGAGCCCAGAAATCCGGGTCGGAGCAGAGAACTCCCTGCCATGAACATGGAGTTTCGTCAAGAAAATCACAGGTGTCCAAAACATAGAGAGGGTCGCTTAGAATGGAGTATTTGAATGAGAGAAGAAGAACCCCATCTGTATTGAGACCTAAACATGGAGATTGATAGAAATGGGTCGGGGCTGGGGTGAGAGAGGGGGGAAGGGTTGGGGAGGGTGGGGTCGGGCTGGAGAGTGGAGAGAAAGGGGGAGCCAAGGAGGAGATAGAGAGAAAGAGAGAGAGTGGGAGAGAGAGAAAGAGAGTGGGTGGGGCGCTGAGGTGGATTTAAAAAAAATGAAAATGGTTGATTATTTTAATCCAACTCAGATAAAAATATGACACATTTTTGTTTTCTCTCTTTTTTTTGCTTAAACACTGCCACATAAGCTACCGCCACCGCCACGTCACACGTCCGACAAGTTGGACTCGGTGGCAGTTCGTTAGAAAAAATAAAGTGTTAAGGTTAGTTCGTCTAATATTAAAGTTCAAGGTTGGTTCGTTAAATCAAAACACCCTCAAAGGTTGGTTTATTAGATTCCAATTTCCCCTTGATTTATGTTTCAGTTGAATTTCCATATGAAAGTAGATTAAAAGCAATATGAATTATCCTTCTTTTCAGGTTTGCAATGGTTTTCCTATGTTTTGATTGCTTAATTTTAATGGCTACTTCTAGTCTCTTCTAATTCTTCTGTATTTGTTGTATTAATATAGATTAAGGGTGTGTAAAATTCATGGGGCAAAAGTAGTTGGATAAAATTAATTTTTGATAATTTTTGATAAATTTTGGTAACTTTTAGCAAATTTACGCTAATATAACAAAATTATTATTTTTTATAACTTTGGTAATTTTTTCGTAAATTTTGGTAAGTTTTGGTAACTTTTAACAAAAACAGATAAATTTTGGTAAATTAAATTTACTCTACAATTTGACAGACCCTAAATACCCTGTTTTGAGGTTGATTAAAAACTAATATATCTACCTACTTATAATAGTAGCAAAATGGGATTTCTTTATTTTACTTCTTTATTTATTGATTTTAATCTCGTTATTCTGTGAAATTTTTAACTTTCAACATGTGAGCTCATAGGACCGCTGAGGGACTAACAAAGGTATATTAGAAATTTTCTGTGACTGACTAATATCTATCCTTATTATTTTAAGTGGGTAAATTATCAGCTTAAGTATTAATTATTTTGCGAGTTTAAAAGCATAAATATTACTAAAATTATTTTCCCCTCTTTTCATCCGAATTTTTATAATTTTGCCTATTCTTTTTATATTTTTTCTATGGATATAAATATCCCATTATAGATACCTAACCCTAATGAGTGAACCCTAATTTTTCTATCCCTCTCTTCTTCCTCTGCGGCGCCCCCTCCCTCCTCTTTCTTTCTTCTCTTTCCCGTTGCAATCCCCGACCCCTCACTACTTCTCTCTTCCTTCTCCTTCACACAAACACTCCAACTCAACCCCTCTAGCAACCACTACGGAGACCGCCAACACCAGTCCACCACCGGCCCACGACACCGTCTCTCTCTCTCTCTCTCTCTCTCTCTCTCTCTCTCTCTCTCTGTTTGAGCGACCATAATCGTCCCAACCACTGCCGCCGTCGTTTCGACTCCAAACCAGCCCGCCACCACTATTCCGATCGCCGAGACTCTCACCCATCGCCTTGGCCGCCGTCGCTGTAGCCGGAAGAGCACAAGTTGGGCATACTCTATTTTCGCACAAACCCCTCGCCCTTTCTCTCTCTTCAACTTCGGCACCACCCGCCGTGACACCATCAACCATCGCCCTGTTATCGTCGCCCATACCGTCGCCGTCATCCATACACCATTGTCGCCGGTAATCCCCGTTCGATCCCTCCTTTCTCTTTTTTTTTCGATGTTATGGTCGATTCTAACCAACGCTAGTCTACTCAGCCACCGACGTTTCCCTTTGGCTAAACCACTGCTGTCGTCGACCCATACCGCCATTGTCGTTTGCCGCGTTTGCTTGTCGCCATCCGCCATCCAAATTTCGTCGGAGTAATATCCCGAGTTAGCCGGTCTCTTTTTTGGGTATGATTGTCATTGATCTTAATCCCCTATTTAGCCTTTCAATTAGCCACTATATTCGTAGAGTGCTTTGCTTACTCCTTAATGAAATAGAGCATACTGCTAATGGGTTTTATTGTTAAGAGAGTCAACAATTTGAAATATAGTTTTGTATGAGTTTCATAATAATTAAGTATCATAGAAGATTTCTAAGTTGTACGTGAAAAAAACAAGGGTTGGGTATAAGTTTGTACTATGGGATATTATGGTTCCTTATTGTTTAATTATTGATGTTTGAGAGTTATAGATGATAAAGGTTGGGCCTTAGTTTGAAAAGATGGTTTTATTGTTAAGTTTCGGAGTTAAAATGGTTATCATAAAAGTATTATTATGGCTAGATTTAAATGTTGGTATGAATGTGTTGTAATATCCAAGAAGTGTATTTTGGTCATACCTAGGGGTTGAAGTAATAAAGTTTGGACGTTGGTTTGATTTGGTTGGCATTGGGGTTAAAATGAACGAGTTAAGTTAATCATGTTGGGACCAATTTCGTGATCTGGAATCTAAACTCCTCCATAATTCTGTAGTGGGCTTTTAATCAAACGCCTTGAGCTGGAGGTACCCGTATGGGTTTGTTTTAATAGGAGTTTTGTGGTTCGAATGTTTGAGGTTTATAGCGCGAGTTATAGACTGTTAAACAGGAACATGTCGAAAGATAGACATACCTGTTGTGTGCTATGTTTAGACTCTTTGGAGTGAGAGTTAGGTTTTGTGAACAACATGAAAGTTGTAGTAGATTTCCTGAGGTTTTCAGAAATTAGGAACGAAGTCTATAGGAAGTCGGGAAGTCGAGTTATGGAAATTACAACAGGGATGTAGTAATTTGTACAATTTTTTCGATACTTTACTTAAATAAATAGTTTTATTTTATGTAAAATAATTCTTTTTCGATTATGTGTATTAAGAGTGAATATAAAAACCCTTAAATGTTTTCAGGTTTGGGTTAGGTAGAAGTTAGTATATGTTAACTCCGATGGCATGTTATTAATTATAGAAATTATTCTATTTTAGGCACGAACTAGACTGCCCTCACTTCAGCGTGTTCGTGGAAGTGACGAGAATACTATCAGGTAATGTCTATGCCCTAATCCCCTTTGGATGCTCTTTACTGGTTTTATTGATTTCTATTTTGATTTCAGAATTGCATCCCGAAGGGAACTTTATCTGAAACTTGACTGTCTATTTTGTTTAAGAAGGTTATGTTCTTTGATTCATAAAGTATGGACAATTCTTTGGTTTTTGTGTTTGAAAGTGTGTTGGTTTGGAACTGTGGTTTGGAAGTGTTGGTTTTGAAAATGTTGGATTTGGAAATGTTAGTTGATACTGGAATGAACTGAGATATAAACCTGATTAATTAAATGATATGAGTATAATGCGGGTTCAGGCAATCTTCCCAAGACCAGGATTTTACCTATGAGGGAGACTGTCAAGAGACCAGGTTACACTTGGTAGATCGTTTTGTGTAGTGCGATGGCCATCCGGATTGAGAAATGATTGTGGATTGTTGAGAATGAGAATGGTGTACGTGGAAAGTTGTTGGAATGAAATATGTATGTTTGGAGAGTCAATTGACTCTGAGGGGCAATACGGAAGCCCCGCCCGCTTTAAAATATGGAAACAGGTAAGGTTGATTGGTTAAAAATATTTTGAAATGTTTTACTTGTTTCCCCTTCCCTTAAAATATGTTGAAAGGAATTGTATAATGTTTTGACTGTTAGGGGTAGACATTATTGAGGTTTTCCCCCCTCATGTGTTTAAATGTTTTGTTTTCAGATGAAGAGTTCTGTTATGGGAACGAGAACTAGAAGTGAGGACGTTAGTCTTGAAGTTAGAAGTTTTGAGAATATAGCTTTGTTCGTGCTTTTAGAATTGAAGTCAGTAAATGTTTAGTATGTGTTTTCTCTAAAATTCGAGTTTCTTACATTTGTAAATTGAAGTAAATAATGATTAGTTATTTGTTCATCTTTCTTGCCTTGTATTCCTTCGGGGACACGGCAGTAACGCCCAAATAGAAAGAAAAGAAAAAGAAACGAGTCTTCCGCTGTTAACATTAGTTTGACTTTGACGTTTTTCATTATTGAATTTCCGGGGCGTTACAGATTCACTTAATTGAGAGTGAATTTCGGACCTTGACTCTTCACGAATGTTAGATGAAATTTGTGCTCAATAAGAGCCTTTAAAAAAAGCATTCAAATGGATGTTTAAAAAGAAACATTCAAAAGTGAAAATGTGTGAGTCCGTAAAAGTTGACTGTACAAGCGGTTAAAACTCAAAATCGGTGAAGATGAGACTTCTCCCTGTTTCCCAAACTCTATCCCCTCTCTCTAGCTTTTGACTCTCTCTCTTTGAGTTTGCATCAGAAGATCTGGCAAGGCGGCAAACAATATGAAGAAATGAAGAAGAGGAGAGTTTTGCAAGTCAATTAGGATCAACTTTAAAGTTAGTATTCCAATTTCGGGAGGCAATTGGTTGACTTACTAAAATTTAAAATGATTGTAATACTGTGATTAAAAGCAAGGGAAATTAGGCAAATGAAGCTATAATATGCATAATAACATCAAAAATATGTATGTGTTATGAAATAATATTTATTTGTGAATGTCTATCAATATCTCTTAGGTGGTTAGGGTTTAGGAGGAATTTTCTCACGTGATCTCACTATGTAATTAGTATAAATACCCCTCGTGGGTTATGAATAAAAGATCGCTCATTCTCCTTCCTCAATCTCTCTGTGTTTCTATTGTTCTTCTCTATTATTCTCTATGTATCGCGTTCATCTATTATTGTTTCATAACACGTTATCAGCACGAGACTCTACTATTTTTTTTTCTATATTCTATAAGGGTTTAGGGTTTTTGAGTTTTGATGAAGAGACAAGGGTCAAGAATGTAAAATTAGAAGTAATTTATGAGATCAAAGTCTAAATCCTTCTACAGTGATGGCGATGCCAAACAACAATTGGAAGTAAGGTAATTAATTACACGTATGTTTTTTGTCTCTTCGTTCCTTATCACTTATTCAATTCATATTGGATTCACTCCGATATTCTTTTTCTTGTTGGTGAACCAGAAATTCATCCCATCACTAATATTAAGATTGTCATTCTCATTTGAAGGAGTGTAAATATTAGTAGTGAACCAGAAGTTCACCCCGATAATGAAACATTTATTTTTCATTAGTGGCCAGAAGTTCACTATGATATTGGAATTTGTATAATCTTCTTGATGAACCAGAAGTTCACCATTCTGTTAATATTAAATTTATATAATATATATTTATGAACAACTTTGTTGTCAGATTGTTGTGCACTAATTTATAGTCTTTAGATATAAGATTTTATGTGTTTTCATTAGCGAACCAGAAGTTCGTCCCAATAATACGAAATTTATTTTATTTTATTAGTGAACTAGAAGTTCACTCCATCGCCTTTATATGGTTAAAGTCTTTTGTTATTTGATATTATGGTTATAGTTGAAGATTGTATAATTTCATTGATGAACCAGAAGTTCACTCCAGTAGTAAGAATTTTACATTATTTCATCAAGTGAACAAGAAGTTCACCCGTAGATCGCAAATTTTATCTTATCGTTGACCAGAAGTTCACCTTACACTTGAAAGTATTGTTTGATTTCATTTGTGAATTAGAAATTCATTCTAGTTACGAATATTTCATTTAATCTTATCAGTGAACTGGAAGTTCACCAGAATGATAAGAATTTTACGCTACTTCATTAAGTGAACCAGAAGTTCACTCATATGTCGAAATTTTATCTTATGAGTGAACCATAAGTTCAATCTAATATTAATACTGTTATTTAATATTATTAGTTAACGAGAAGTTATATCAATTTTGTCTTATTTTCATTAGTGAACCTGAAGTTCACTCTAATATTAAGAATTTTATCTAATTTTATTAGTGACTAGAAGTTCACTCTGTTATTGAAAAAAAAAAATTCTTATCTCATTGGTGAACCAGAAGTTTGTCCTACCACTAATATTAAATTTTATTTCCGTTGATTACACGTATTAATAGTGAACCAGAAGTTCACTCCAATCATTGAAGCTCTATATAATATCGTTAGTGAACCAGAAGTTCGCTTTCCTACCAATTAGAGTATAGAGTTGTTAATTGGAATAAGAATTGTTGAAAGACGATGATGGTATACTTGAGGTTATTAAGGTTTATATCGTCGATTAAATTGAGCATTTTTGTTACAAGTGTGGAGTATAATGTTTAGATAAAAAATTTACATAACTTTATTAATAATGACCTATGGGATCATTGGAACCCCAAATGGTTTCGTCTCATTTCCTGAAGTGAATGTGGCAGGATATAATCTCAAGAATCATGAGCAAAACAAGGTCACGCCAGTAGTCGTGATAGTCGACATAGTCGTGATCATACTCATGCTAATCTTTTAAAAGTTAATATCCCTACCAGGAGTAGGAACACGGAATTGAAAAACATGAATGATACAAAAAGTGAGAAATGTATTATTAACGAGGAATGAAAACGACACGTACCTGTTGTACGTCATAATAACTTGTTGAACCTTATCAAGCTTAATCAAAAAGCACAAGATATTATTTTATAAACTTTTGATAGTAAGTGATATTATTATTTATGTTGTGCACGTTATTTCAAGTCGTTACTTCTTAGATCTCCCTCTTGGCATTGTTCAAAGACTTTAGCAATTGTTGTGTTCTAATTATTCTTCAGCCCCTTTGTTGATTGGCATTGAACGTTGTCCATGATTATTAAATTTTCCTAACTTTGGTAACTTAAGTGCTAAATATGAACTTGATTTGATCGTGAAGATCTATTTGGGGGAAACTAGGTCGATGCATTATGAATATGACATATTTGCTAGAAAATTGATTATATACATGGTGATCAAATATAACATTGATTATTGAGTTCATGGAAATATTATCATGTTGATATGTACATATTTATGGATTAATATGAGTCCTCATGTGAAGTTATTATTTCATGGATATTCATATGATTTGATATGTATGCACCTTACTGAAAATGTTCCGCATACAAATTGCGAGTAATATGCTCTCATCAGTATCTTGAACATGACTGCTTGTTTCGTAATGTCTAATCACAAAGTTCATTGTTATTGATTGACCAAATATGCATGAACTTTGTTTCTTAAGCATAATACAAATTATAGTGTGTATTGGATATTTTATTGTGATACTATATGGGCATATAGATGGAATATACCTTTGTGAGAATTTAATGATATTCATGTGATTATTCATTATGCTCATAGACATGTTTTAAAAAGTAATCAACGATATTGATATCCATGTTTAATGCATATTCACTACGGAGTATTTAACTTTCAAGAGTCATGTATGTGCTTCTGAAGTGAAGTTTCTTTTTATGAATAAGTGGTTATAGCACTTCCACTATATGCTTTATGTGCATTGATGTTATATTTATCTTACATTGAATTTCATGGATACTTACTTGATTGGAACCATGAATAAATGAGGTGATATATATGTGTCATGCAGACATCAGAACTACACACATTTTTAGTGATAATAAATCATTTCTTGTCCGTTGATGAGGGAAGAAGATATCAACATTATATATATGACACTCTACTTTGATTAAAGGCCCCCGAAGAGCGCATATAATGCTACTTGGTGGAACTAACTTTCATATTGTGGACGCACTTCTCTCCACCAAGTTAGTGTCAAAGGAACTTATTAATTAAGTTTCAAAGGTATTCGTGGGAATGAATACCACGTTGAGACAATTAGTATTCATATATTATGAAAATTGCTTTGAGCAACATGTGTGTTGAACAAGGATATCATCCTTATTTTCTGGGTTATTCTACACAACTAACCCAATTGAAGTATATACTCCAGTAAACCAGAAGTTTAATATTGATGAAGACTTTATCATAGTAGGAGCATGTTGGATCAATCCTCTCAAGAAGAACTCATATGAATATATTTTAAAGGGCCAGAAGATCCTTAATCAAATGAGTTCTAATTAGCTGCTTGCTATCAAAGAAAATTAATTATAACACCATTATTGGCAAAGATATGGATCGAATCCCTTTGATTCCTAGGTTTTGTACAAGTGATGTTTGTGTTGGTCCTGTAGACCCATATGTAAACCATTTGAATATAGTATGACTTTACTTGATACATAATGAGATAATCACTTGTATGTTTACTATCAACTTGCAACTTGGTGCTTGCAAGATTGTTTGCTCAATTAATTTATGAGCACATTTCAAATTATCAATCAAGAAGATTCATCTTGATAGTGATGGTGAAGACTTTTGATAGTTTTTATATGCCAATGGACATAGATGTTAAGCATCCTATGTTAAATGATCCTGTAGAATCATTAATATATGAGATGTTGAATATATAATAAATGGCAAACCTATTACTTTTGAGAGCGGAGTTTATTACAACTGTTCAGGGACATGTCATATTGCATGCACCAACATTGATCCAAATAAGACCAAGAGGTTATCATGAATGTTTATTCCTCCCCTACAAATGGTTTTTGGCCATGAACCAAATATATCCCACCTATGAATTTGAGCATGTGCGATGTATGCTCCATGATAACGCACTAAGATGGGACCCCGAAGGAATCAGGAATATAAGTTGGGTATATCCATACTTAAATATAATAGAACCATTCATTGGAGATATACTTATGGCACAGTTTGTCTATTTTGATGACACAATTTTCCCAACATTAGGGGGAGAAATCAAGTTGTTGGACAAGGAAATAAGTTGGAACGAATTATTATGATCCTCATACAATGTAATGTGAACTGTAAGTTCAAATATAATTCGTCTGCAAACTTGAGCGAATCTACTGCCAGATATTCTACTTACCCACAAAAGAGTTGTTAGATCCTATGTCCCAACTACTAATGCTCCTGTAAGAATTGATGTCCTAGTAGGACAAATTGAATTGTTAATGAGTCTCGACCACATATGAAGCGTGGTAGACCAATCGGTTCCACAGACAATAGTCCTCGAAAAAGGAAAAGGAGCGAATAATTAATGATAACCGAATGAGTCCTCAATCATGACAAATGTGAAAGTTGCACCACAAGCTCAGACACCTGAAATTCACGAATATGATGAGATCTCAATTAATTGTCATGAATTGGATAAGGTGGAACCGAAATGAAGTCGACATCGATATAGCATTTGATTATAAAATATAGCGTTCACTATTGTGAGTAATCATGAGGATCATGAGTTTAAGTCTGTTAATGAACACAGACAAAGATGAGATTGGCCAAGTGAAAAGATGCATTTAAGAATTAGATTCGCTTGTAAAATCGGAAATATCAGGACCTGTTGTCCATACACCAAACCGGTGTACAACTTGTGGGATACAGTTAAGTCTTTGTGTGAAAAAGAATGAGAAAGGGAGATTATGAGATATAAGGCACAAGAAGTGTCTTGTTGCATAAGTGTTTTCGCAAAGACTTGGTATCAACTATGAAGGAATATACTCCTATGTAGTCCATGTCACTACATCACGATACTTTAAATGTGGCAGTACATGAAAAGCTAATATAAGTATGCATCTTATAAATATCGCTATAGCTTATGGAAATTTTGATAATGATGTTTATATAGAACTCCTGAAGGGTTCAAAGTGCCAGAAGCACAAATTAAAATTCTCGAGAATATTGGTTATTTAGTTGATAGACATTTATGTGATTAAAGCAATATGGACGCATATTGCATAATCAAAGAAAATGATTAAATGATCCGGATCCTAATTGTTTGTAAATGTTATTGATGGTTTCGACTCCCGAAGAGCCTAAATAGTTGTGGATTGCTTTATAAGTGTATTTGGAATGGAAGATATTGGTAAAATCTGTTATTGCCTTGGTTTACAAGTTGCACATTTTGAGAATGATCTTACATGCATAAATTTATGTAGCAAAGTGCTAAGATAATGTTGCATGAGCAAATCACTCCCTTTAAGTACCCCGGCAGGGTATGATCATTTGATATGAAAACAACCCCCTTTCGATCCCGAAAAGATGATGAGAAATTTAACGATCCTGAAGTACCGTATTTGAGTCTTGAAGTACTGTATTTGGGTCCTGAAGTGTCGTATTTAAATGATATTGAAGCACTGACGTATCTTGCTAATCATACATGATCTAACTTATTTCGGTGCCTCGATGGTACTAGCGATGTAGATATTTATTATCCTCATCAGCTCAAAGTTGGTTTGATTAGCTATGGATATTTACCTAAATCATATGACACTTGATCACATACTAGTTATGTGCACGCTAAGCAAATTCGTTCAAGTGAGAATTAAGTTGATTCATGTATCAAGTCAGTCATAAAGTTGAATTACATCAATTCAAAGATCTTAATTGATGTTCTCATCAGGGGGAGTAATACGCGTTGTACTCTTTTTCCCTTATCTGAGGTTTTGTCCCACTGGGTTTTCCTTAGAAAGGTTTTTAATGAGGCAACATATGTTTGCGTATAAAGAAGTATGTACTCTTTTTCCTAAACTAGGTTTTGTCCCATCGGGTTTTCCTAGTAAGGTTTTAACGAGACATATTCTTTGAATAATGGACATTCAAGGGGGAGTGTTATGAAATAATATTTATTTGTGAATGTCCATCAATATCTCTTAGGTGGTTAGGGTTTAGGAGGAATTTTCTCATGTGATCTCACTATGTAATTAGTATAAATACCCCTCGGGGGTTATGAATAAAAGATCGCTCATTCTCCTTCCTCAATCTCTCTGTGTCTCTATTGTTCTTCTCTATTATTCTTCTCTATTATTCTCTATGTATCGCGTTCATCTATTATTGTTTCATAACAGTATGTTAAGGTCATGTTCTTTTTTGTGGTGGGTAAAGTGTTGGAATAATATAGTATGGTAAACATGTGGATAGTGTGATATGATGTGGTACAGTGTGGTAAGTTGTGGTAAAAATAGTTAGTGTGGTCATTGAGGAGAGAGAAAAGTGAAAAGTATTGAGAAAAGTTAGAAGAGATAAAAGTGAGGAGAGAAACAATTATAATTGTATGTGGTTAGAGTGGGAAATTGTGGTAGGTGCAGTATGGTACCGCACAATAAAATAGAGCCAAATAGTGCCCTAGCACGAACAACCAGACACTCAAAGATATAGGTCATTTTTGGCAATCAACTGTGAGCTATTTGAATTAACTATTAGCTGTTTGTATTGGCTGTTTGACTTAGCTATTAGAATTAGTTGTTTGCAGGAAAAATATTTGATTTAATTAATTGTTTGTTTAAATATAAGTATGTCATATTCCATTTACACCCATAGTAATATAAGTAGGTCAAATTCTTCTCATGATGTTTTCACAAGTGTTTTAAAATGGATTACAAAATTATAATAACATAATAAATTTTCTTTACTATAAATATGCTAATTTGCGAGTTAAGCATTCCACATTTCAATTTCAAAGTAAAGAGAACATACTCTTTTGCATAAAATTTTATCAACATGAAAATCCAAAAGAAAATGAAATTCAAATCCTTGCTCAATATGTCATACAAATCTCAGGAACATACTACTCTACTATATTATCTTTAAATGTAAACAATACACATACCTGCTATGCAAAATCTAATGTATATTAGTGGCATTCTCTGATTAGCAATATATAATACTTCAACAAGTGATGCAGGTCTCAAGGACATACTCCATCACTGTAGTAGGTTGGGTTGAGCAAAAGCTCGTCTAACGAAAAACTCATCTGATATATTGGTGATCCAATACCCTTACAAACTGCAACTTACAACTCTTGTTCCTCTTGTCTTACAACACCTTTTTAACAGCAATTGCCTCTCCAATCTCCAAGGATTTTGCCCGAGCAAGAATTTCAAAATTGAATGCAAACTATTATAACCAAATAAACATTTCATAGATTATACAAGACCTATTTTTGGCCCAAAATAGCTACTAATTGCTATATCTTTACCAGAAATGCAATCCAAACAGGTCGTGTGCCCACAATTTTACAAACTTGCTCTCCATTTTCCCCTCTGATATTGCTGTCTAAAAATATGTCCAGTCACATAGAGCAGAAGCAATCAAATACTAAAGATAGTTAACAATAGCAAATCATACTTATTTAACTACAAATATATTTCTAAAGCATTATTGAATCACAATCGAATCAATCCAAAAACATATCTACCCAAGCACTGACATGAAAGAATACAAATTAAACATGTACCAACAAAGTAGAACCCAAGCTAATTAAGGGAAGTGGAGGCAGTCTCTGTCTGTTAAGAATTCGAGATCTCGGGTACAAGGCACAATAGCTTATCTTACATCAAAGTAATCAAATGTAGGTCCTGATAGGAGCAAAAACAAGTGAATTTCAGAGAGCAACACTTAACAATATCCCGATAGCCGCCAAAAATGACCATGAGTGATGCCCTTTTTGCATTAATAGCACCTTTTTTGTTCCAAAAACCCTCTTCAATAAACTCTCTTAACAAACTCCTAACAATCTCATAAACATGCAACATCCAAATCTCTCATCCACTAATCAAGCTCTTAAGGAAAATGAAAGTTTTTGTTATAAGGCAGACAAATCACAGTTCACACCCAGAAAGGATGTCTCAAAGACTCAAACTCACATCACAAGTACTCCCCAAAATAGTCCAATTGCCCGTATGGGCATCTCTTATATATCTCAATTATAGAACAACAACCTTAAATTTGTTGAAAAACGTGGGCTAGATCACTGACGTAGCAACAGGGCAAGACTGGCAAGTATGCACAAGAATTACAATGGGTATATTGTTGAAATAAATGAAAAACTGGCCTCAAAATCTATAGTTTACTGAGGAAAAATAACAAATGATACAACCCAGTGAACTCATAAATATCCCAATTGAAAGTAAAAAATTGTCATAATTAACTTTTGCATCCCTGTAAAGATCAACTATTTGTGAATTCTCAAAATTGAGATAAATTTTTTTCATAAATTAACATTTGCATCCCTAAAGATCATCTTCTAAGTTCTAACCTTGATAAACATCAGTATTCTATTAATACGGGAGTTTTCCTACTTCAAGCACCTTATCAATCTCATCACATGCTGAGGCCACCCTCTCAAACTATATCTAAATTTCCCTTACAACCTCAAAAACATTCTGAAACCCAAAAGTCATATTAAACCCCTTGTGCATTCCCCAAAATGGAGATAAAAATAAAGGGAAAATGATCCAATTTACAAAATTACTAAGATCTCAAAAAAGTTCGTAGAGTCTCGACTTAATACAAGAAGAAAGACATATTGAGAATGATGAAGAATGATACCTCCAAAATGGGCAGCATGACAGTATGTCAGTGCAGGATCGAATTGGGCCTTGTAATTCTTACATGTTCTTTGTGTCTCGATTGGTTTCCTACACGTTGGATGCTAAATTTCATTGTTTGAGGGGATTAATATTTAAGAGAAAATAAGCTTGAACCCAATGAAATTCACAAATTGTTACAAAGTCAACCAGTAGAACAATGGAATGATAGTAACCAATATGAATATAAGCGGAGAAAAGTCAAGTGAGATCAAAATTTATGCAATCCTTCAAACAGGAAAAAACACAGACTGATCTAACCCTAACATCGATGTTGGGTGTATCCGTTAGCATTAGACCAAATGTTCAGCAAGGTAACATGCAACATGCATTAAGTACATAAATGTATCCTTAGTGTTACCATTGTTTACCTCTTTCCCCATTTCAACTTGTGCTCGTATTCACTCTCTACATGGGTAAACTGGCCGCCGGTAAACTATAGGAGGTAGTCTTTGTTAATTTTACCAAAAGAAAAAAATGGAACAAAATTGGAGGAAAATGCTTAGCATTCCCTATACCATCTCTAAATGGCAAGCCTATGGTAATGGTTTTATAAGAATTGCAAACCATCTAAAAACTCTTTTTGAATTAAAGTGAATAGTTCTTTTTAGGCCTATAGAATTCTTAGACTGAGTAGAATAATCAATAAATACCACTGGCAAACTGTACTTTTGTGAGGAGGTCCAAATGAGTGTTGTGGAGAATGCTAAGGTAGAAATATACATTGTACTGAGAGGGTTGATGTCAGATCGACACAGTAAGCAAGGGAAAGCATAAGCAAATTTGTAATTGCCTTTAAGCCTTTTAATTGGTCCAGGTCCCCTGTAAATTGATCTTGTACAGTTTAATTGTATTGAAGTTCATCATGAATGTTTTATATCATATAAGTTTAATTCCTTCCATCTAAAAACTATGTCCAGGTCCCTGTAAAATAATTTCCTGGTTCCGCTCATGTGAATAAACATGAATATGAGTTCTTGATGAGGACCAATTTTTCATGCTAATTAAATTAAACTTACAAATAAGACATTAAATTGAAGCTACATAATATAATATAAAAATGGACGACCCGCTACAACCATGGCCATACATAGGTGTTGGTAGTATAATTTTTCTTTATTTTTTTGGGGTATGTAGAATTCCTTTGGATCATTATCCTTGTCATAGGGCCTTTTTATTTTTGTAAGCTTTATTTTTCAACATGTGGAAGCTTATAATTGTCAAAAATATTTCTATTGATAGGTACATTTATTAAAAAATATTTTACGCCCAAAGCATGCTCTTCTTCATGAAATTCTGTACCAATTCAATCTTCAATTTGCTTTGCCTGTTTGTGAGGGACCCTAGAGATGTCAAACTTTGCCTTCCCTGAGTGGTAGACTCTATATATAATTTTGCTAATGATGTCTTTACCATAAGGAGATTTTTCGGTGGGTAAGTTGTTGTGTCTTCGCCGTCGATGTTGTCAAAGCTTTTGTATGTAGTAGGCTTTCCAGGAAATTCACCAATTATAAGATTGTTGATGGGATATGCTTCATCATTTCTTGTAGCTAGAATAGCACTTTTGAAAATACATCAGGGTCTATTCTTAATCTACTTGACGGCTCCCCGAAGGGAGGAAAATACCAATAAAACCTAATACTAGAAGCGTGAATAATAATAGTTAGAATAATGAATGCCCTAAAGTTATGCGGCGTAGTTTCTTTTATAAGATGGTCGGAGACGCTACTAGCGTCAAATAGGCGCCACCAGCGTCTGAGGATTTCCCATGAAATTTCTCCACTGGTGGGGGGTTAAATTGGCGCCGGTGGGGGGGTGAAATGGCGCTGGTGGGGGGTAAGTTGCTGGGGTTCTCCGTCTCTTGGTTTGGGCCTTGGCGTGGTATGGGTTGAGAGAAATTCTCTCTTGGGCTGCCTTCTTCCTTTCCTTCTTCATCTTCTATTCAACTTTTCTTTTCTTTCTAATTTCCTTTCCGTTGATTCTCCAATCTTGTTGGTTTTTGATGGATATATCCTATAAATCTACAAACCATACCAATCTCCAAAACAAACCAAGTGAAGAAATCGCGGAATTTAATAAAAAAGACAAGATTATATTACATAATTAGCTAAAATATACAAGTTAAAGACCTAATAAACACTATAAAATATACACTTATCAAATCCCCCATGCTTAGCTCTTGCTTGCCCTCAAGAAAGTTTGACCCAAGAACAAGGACAAAAGAAAGACTCAAAATAAAAAGACAAAGATTCAAGAGGGAAAATTGGGAAAGAAGAAAATAAACCAAAGAGGGTTAGCGATAGGGTTACAAGTACAATTATACACCTTCTCAGGCTAACCAACCAGAACACAGCAATCCACCAAGAGAATACCAAGAACAATCTGGAAGAGAACAAAACCAATGCAAAATAGATAGAGAAAAGTTTTCGAAACCTTGAAAGAGAACAAGCACTTCGAATGCGAAATGCCACCCACAGTCTTAAGATGAATGCAAATATGCGCGGTTGGTCATGGACGTAGGCCAGTCGACGAGAAACTTCACTTTAGGGTAAAATGGAGCACTCTAACTCTCAATATTTTTTATGCAAGTGGGTTCACTCAGACTAGAAGAAGTGACCTACCATAGGCTTGGTTAGAATCTCACTCTCCACTGCTAGTATGCAATGCACAAGTGACAATCAAGAGAACTTTTTAGGGTTGTAATGAGGCTTATGTTAAGGGGAAAGGAGTGGTAACATTTGGGGGTGAGGAGTTAATAGAGCCATGCTTCGAGTTAGCCTCACCAAATACCGCTCTCAACTCGCACACTTGCCGAATGTAGGCAAAGATTCACTTTACTCCCTCATTAAGATCAAACAACTCATCAAAACCTCAATACCAGGCCACAAGCTTTCATAAAGTGCAAAAGAATCTCCTTAAGCACCCCTTTTTTCGATATATAAATTTTCTCTTTTTTTTTCTTTTTTTGGTAGGTGATCAAGGAAAGAAACATATAAACATAGTTTCAGCCTCGGTTTATGTCAGAAGATTATCATAACCAATTGGCAAACTCATAAAACTGGGGAATGTAAACCATCCCAACTCGAACATAATCAAAGTTACACCCCAACATCTCACCCCATACATAGCAACACCGAACCAAATGTCACCCTCAAAACAATGAACTCTCAAAACATTCAAGCAAGGCAGTGGGTAGGAATTTAACAAGGGCTAAGGCTTGTACTGTCAGGGTTCAATCACAAAATATAGGCAATCAAATGCTAGACGGGGCTAAAGAACGATAGTAATATTGTTAGGGAGGCTATTTGGCTATATAGTTCAACAAATATAGAAATGAATACTTCAATCACTTTGTCACAGCATGAAAATGCAAAAATGCAGTCTCAAACAAGATGCAGAACAAGTTCTAGAGGTGCAACTAATGGTGGAGTCACTCAAGAAATTAAGTGATCGATAAAGATGATCAATCCATACTTTTAGGTTATGTGGACTCATGGGATAGGGCTCAATCAACTAAACCTAGCCCTAAGATTTGCGGCATGCATATTTGCACCACTAAGTCAATCAAAGTAGTTAAACACACTCTTAAGTAGCTTGTCTCAAAATCAGAAAGGTTTGCAAAATCCGTTTCAAAAACTTTTCGTTCTCAACCAAACTACTCAAGGTAAAGCAAGACAAACTGAAAGTCTAACTGGTTTACAAATCATCATAGGAGATGTTCCAGATTATTAATCCTAATCCTACTCTATATTTTTTTTTTGTTTTTCTTGACTTTTCTAATTTTTTTGGTCTTTTTCTATTTTTCTAATTTTTTTTTGTTGTTTTTCTAATTTTTGTTGATGCAAAATGAAGAAAAACAAAAACAAAAAACAACGGGAGAAAAGAAAAGAAAAATCTAGCATGCTCTAACTAATGCAAACTAGGTGAATGCGGGGTCTATCCTATTCTAGAAAAACATAAAAGAAAGACTAAAAACAATCAAGAAACACGTTAAAAGTATGAGGACTCTAAGAGAATGAAAAGAAAGTAAACACATTAAAGAAGAACAAGCATGAAAATGCAAAAATTATACTAAGGAAAGAAAGAAAAAGAAAGGAAAACATGAAAATAAAGGAAAATAAAAGAAAAGCATTGGATATATACAGAATATACAAACCCTCCCCCCCCCCCCCCATGCTTGAATGGAGCATTGTCCTCAATGCTAGGACATTGGTAAGAGGGGAAGGTTGGGGAAGAGGGCTACGCACCATCGCTCAGGGGCGATGGGGTGGAAGGGCCATGGAGAGTAGGTGGGGGTGAAGAAGAAAGCGCAGGTAGGGGCGCTGGGAGAGGGAGGCAGTGTAGGGGGGGAGGTGGAAGAGCATCGTCGAAGAAGTCTGAAGAAAATTAAGGCCTTGAAATTTTGGTGAGAAGGGGAAACAAACGGGAATAAGAGTAAAAAGATTCAAAAAACGCTGACAAGGGGTTTGGGACGCTGGTCCCGATTTTAGAATGCGTTGTTTCACCTTCCCTTCGTGTGAGACGCTACCAGCGTCGGTGAACCGCGACTAGCGTTTTTTTTTTTACCTGGGCAACAATTCTCTTGGCTCTGAGACACCACTAGCGTTTTTGTTCCTTTTAGTTTCTTCATTTCATTTCATTTCTCCTCTTCTCTTCAACTAAGTGATTTCAATCGTTTTCTTCTTCTTCTTATCCTAGAGTCAATCAACAATATAAAATTAGAACTTTTTAAACTCAATCAACAAATTAAGAAAAACTAAGGAGGATTTAAGAATTTTTTAAAAAAATGAAAATAAACTCAGTTAAAAATGTTACGGTCGGGGTCTTCGTTTCGGAAACCGTCAACGCCCTTAGTAGCTTGTCAAACTCTTCTTCATGCGGTCCGCAAGCTAGCAAAAAGAGAGCAACTGAAAACTTATCAAATAAAACATTAGTAATGTTCTCATTAACAGATCAAATTCGCTAGAAAAATCAAAAGAATCGAAATATTTAGTCCACAAGATTTTTCTAGGATGGTCCTTTAGGTATATATGATATGGATCAAGGGAGGGGTCATAACCTTTTAATTTACCTGAGTATAACTCATTAAAAATATTATCGGTTTTATCAATAAAAACACAAGAATTAACCCCATATCCTATATTAACTTGAATATCAAAGGTCTTTTCGTAAGGCATGGCCTCAAGGGTTTTTGGTGAAACTGAAGGTGATGAAGAAGGAATAGAAGCATGAAATAAATCATTGGGATCAAAGAGTACGATGTTATCAAGGTCCTTGTTTGAAAAATCTAATTCATTATCAACCTTCTTGCTCGATTCCTCATAAATAACATCAACTAACTCACGAAGAGAATCATCTTTATACATAGCATCTAATCCATAAGTCTTACTAACCTCAAACCACGTCAGACTGAGAAAAACGTAAGAGAGTATCATGAAAATCAAAAACACCAACAATAGCGCTTTTAGGTAAACTAGGGCAAGAAGGATCAACAATTGGCCAAGATTCCTCAGGAAGGCCCAAAGGTTCATCTAGATTGACTTCTAAAGGGATTGTGGACTCAATATCATCACATATTCCATCATTAAAATAGAAAGAAATAGAACTATGGTCAATATCATGCAGCAAGTCACACCCTCGCATCAAGTTAATTGTCTCAGTTTGTTTTTTTAACATTGCTTTCATTAAAAATTCAAGTCTATCATTATTAGGGCAAGTAGAAACATCATGCTCGGAAGAATAACATAAAGCACAGGTAACCGAATCATGAAATTGAATATACGAACTAGTATGAGATGCACAAGGATTAAAGTACTCGTATGCACAATTTGAATTTTCCAAATCTTAAGTATCACGTGCAAACCATTCAAGTAGGTCCCAAGCTTCATCAATAGATTTTTCATAAAAACCCAAATAATTCAAAAGATCACGGGTTTCTATATTCACACCTTCAACAACAATATCAAGAATTTCACGTTTTCCTAACATGATATCACATGGAACAAGCATATAATTCACTCGAAATAACGCTAAAATAATTCATGTTCAAATTGAAGAAAGCCAAGAAGTGCCATATTTTTAGATATTTGAAAATTTTAATTTTTATTTGATTTTTTTTTTGTTTTTAGGAAAGCAATAAAAACTTAGTCAACCAAAGTGTCTTCGTCTAATGGCAGTTGGGGAAATAAATCCTCGAGAACGGTGCCAAAAACTTGATAGGCCGTAAGTGCACGATGTACAGTGTACTATATCAAGGTCGTTCTCTCAGAGACTTGTTCAACTATGCATTAAATTATCTCACTACAAAGGATGCTAGGTTGTCCAAAGTGTTTATGTGTTTATAAGATTTCAAACTGAAATTAAAAAAGTGATAAACTTTAAGAGTTGTAACAGATAATTAAGGGAATTTAGGGGAGTCCACTCTAGTTAATTAATCGATTATGAGCTAATTCCAATTCATGGTAATGTTGATAGTGTCGGGGTCTACAATCATTCTAAGGCCTATCACAACAATCTTTCGATCCGAGGTGAGTTGGAATGACTAAACTAAACAACTATACTCACGGCTATTTAATTCAATCAAAGATAAGAACGGATTATAACATGACCCTAAGCATGAATAAAAAATTGCTGGAAGGTGCCACACATTTCTAACAACTGACTAGAAGGGGACCACATTTTTTTAATGCACTCGAAGAGGACCACATCTTCAAAGAACTTGCTACTGGGTGATTTTTCCGACTGTTTTGACTGATTTCCGGCGATGTATATATGAAAAGACAAAAATACCCCTATGCTTTATCAAATAATTGTTGGGAGGTGCTTTACATTCTAAAGCCTGACTGGACGCGGACCACTTTTTTCACACCTCTTCTCTGCACTCTCTCTTCCCCCAAATATCAATACAACTCCACCCATCAAAATCATAAACAAACTCTTCTTCTTCTTCATTCGTCCACCACCACCACCACCAGTCCAACCAACATCACCACCACTTCAGCGCTCAGCTACCACCGAGAACCACAATGACCATTTTAATCAAATCCCATTCTAAGTTTGACACAACCAAGCACAAATCCCTCTTCTCATTCCCTGATTTAAATTGAATTCAACAACCACACTATAACCACCAATCAGACTCCATTTTTGCAACCCAAATATCGATAGAAAAAGCCACTCCAGCCACCCAAAAACACCAATAACCACCCGAACTCAATCATGAACCATCCCCGTTTCTCCTTTATTTCGCGGGACCAGACCCGCAGCTGCCGCCAAGGCTGCTGCCAGCGATCTATGTTGACCGATGCCCAAACCCACGACAACCAAACGCCGCACCTGATGCCTTTCCTCCTTCTCTCTCGTTGCTTGCTTGATATTAGGTGTTGATGGGTTGGGTTAAGACCCAAAAACAAAACGAACATATTGAGAAATTGACATGCTGATGGAATGAGGAGAAGGATTTGTGCTTGGTTGTGTCAAACTTAGATTGTGGTTTGATTTAACATAGTCGTGGTGGTTCTCGTTGGTGGGTGAGTTCCGAATTGAGTAATGGTGGTGTTGTTGGCGGTTGGACTAGTGATTGTGGTGGTCGGGTGGTGGACGAATGAAAAAGAAGAAGATGAGTTTGTTTATGGTTTTGATAGGTGGAGTTGTATTGATATTTGGGGGAGAGAGTGCAGAGAAGAGGTGTGAAAAAAGTGGTTCCCGTCTAGTCTGTTTTTAGAAATGTGAAGCACCTCCCAACAATTGTTGATAAAACGTAGGGGTATTTCTGTCTTTTCATATATACATCGCCGGAAATCAGTCAAAACGGTTGGAAAATCACCCAGCAGCCAATTCTTTGAAGATGTGGTCCCCTTCAAGTGTATTAAAAAAATGTGGTCCCCTTCTAGTAAGTTGTTAGAAATGTGTGGCACCTCCGAACAATTTTTTGTAAGCATGAACCCATTATTTCTAATTGTGTTCTATGCCTATTCAATCTTCGTTTATCTAATTCAAAATAACAATCTTTCGATCCGATATTAAAAATCTAAACCAAGTAAGAGGTGATCAATCAATTACTTATTACTATGACATACGAAAGACGAAGAATAAACAATTGTATTAAAACCTAAAACCGAAATCACACACCATAAATCAATCAAGAAAGATCGAGTTTATCCCCTAAACAATGAGACTAACTACTCATGATAATAAAACCTAGGAAAGCAAATACGAAATCTGAATTGCGAAACATAATGAAACTATAAAATAAATCGAATATCCGAGTCGTGAATTTGATCTCTTCGTGTCACCCAAATCGATCTCCTTCTCCTCCTCTTCTATTCCTAATCTACTAGACGGCTCCCTTAAGGGAGGAAAATACCAAGAAATCCTAATACTAGAAGCGTGAATAATAACAGGTAGAATAATGAATGCTCTAAAGTTATGCGGTGGAGTTTCTTTTATAAGATGGTAGGAGACGCTACCAACGTCAATTAGGCGCATCGACGTCTGAGGATTTCCCGTGAAATTCCTCCACTGGGCAAGGCGTTGCTGGGGGGTATTTAGGCGCTGCCAGGGGTGCAGGCGTTAGTTGTGGGTGTAGGCGCCTGTTGGGGGGGGGGGGGGAGGGAGGGTAGGCACCACCAACGTCTCACGTTTTCACTAAGTTACGGGGCAAGGCGCTGGTGGGGGGTAAGTTGCTGGGGTTCTCCATCTCTTGGTTTGGGCCTTGGCGTGGTACGGGCTGAGAGCAATTCTCTCTTGGGCTGCCTTCTTCTATCCCTTCTTCATCTTCATCTTCTCTTCAACTTTTCTCTTCTTTCTAATTTCCTGTCCTTCAATTTGTATTCTGGTGGTTCAAACAAAATAAAATTGGATTGTAATAGTACCAAATCCACCTCTACATTCTTTTTATTTTTTCATTCCTACCTCATATTGTTGTTGTTTTTTTCGTTCCTGCCGGAGGGGGGGGGGGGTTTGATGGATATATCATAGAAATCTACAAAACATACCAGTCTCCAAACCAAGTGAAGAAATCGTGGAATTTAATATAAAAAGACAAGAATATATTACATAATTAGCTAAAACATACAAGTTAAGGACCTAGTAAACACTATTAAATATACACTTATCAGAGCTTGATATAGTTCACAACGTTAAAATGAACTGATTGAACTTTCAGTGAGTTAGCATGAGTAAGATCCATAAAGAATCGAAAGAAAATGCTTTTATTGAAAGAACAAAAATATCCTTATTTAAGGATTAAGCATTTTTAGTCGGCTCCCAATCATAACCTAAGTAGCACAACGAGAAAAGGAAGGTGTACCACATATCTCTTTTTCCGGGGTCCTACATTTGTTTATTAGTGTGGCAAACATTTTTTTTAAAAAAAAAATTAACATGCATATGTGATAGAGCACAATGATATGTGTCTTGCGGCAAAATGGTTAATAACCATCTTGTATGATTTGGCATATCCACATAATCATGCTAAATGCCTTTGTAAAATTTTTTTTTGCCACATCGCTATTGTGTGTAAGTAAATAAAGAAATATAAAGGGACTTTCCATTAATTATACAAAATTGTAGGGACCTTATCATAAATATAAAGAAAAAATTTTAATATTTAAAAAATTTGAATTCATAAAATTAACAAATAAATAGAAAAAAATGATATTTTTATTAATATGTAATAGAAACATAAAAGAATGATAAATACTCTTTAACAAAATGAAAATTTTATTAAAAATGTAGAATTTTTGTAGAAATTTTTTTATTTTAGAAATAAATCATGATATGAAAATAGTTTTAAAGCTATAAATAAAATATGATCTTTTTATTTTATAATTTTTCTATATTAAATATTTTTACAATATCATTTTTTTATTTTTCTGATAATTTTATAAATTTAAAATTTTAAATATTTAACTTTTTCTTTCATATTTATGAGAAATTCCATGTACTTTTGTTTAATTAGCTAAAGGTCTCTATATATTTCTTTAATTACTTAATTATAATAGTGATGTGGCAAATACTTTTTTTCGAACAATTTTAGAATGATCATTTAGATATGTCATGTCATGCACCATTTTGGTGTAAGACGCATGTCATTTTCGTGGGATATTATTGAAGATGTTTATTAACAATCAAACCCAATATCATTTTCGGGCTCTCTTACTACAATTGGGCCACACCCAAGTTATAATCTGGCAGTAGAAGACTAGGTGGGTGTTTGTTTTCGTGTTGTGGATAGTGTTTGCATGGCTGATTTTCGTTAGCTGAATTCTCCCACATCTCTAAATCAAGATAAGCTGAGGCTTGTGAAGTCTTGTTTTTTTTTACACTGCTTGCACGATGCTCTCTTGAAAATGATGGGTAATTGAAAGTATAACTTGAGATGGCAATCTGAGATAAAAAAAAGCTCTGAAATTCCCCTGTAATGGCGGCCAGTTCGAACTCATTCCTCCTTTCCACAACAGTGCCGAATGTGAGGAACCAAAGGCAGCTGAATGTGTTGGCCAAAAAGGGGAGCCCCTTTCCCTCTTTTAGACCGGGAAAACCATCAGGCGATGAGGAATCTGAAGAGGGGGTCAGTAGTAATACTAATAGCAAACCATTTCGGTTTAACTGGGGAAAGTTGGGTGATGTCAAGTCACTGATCCCGGTTGTGAGCAGTCCTCCAGTGTTGGTGGGGCCAGCTAGGCGGAAGGATGCTGGGACCGTCTTTGTGGCTGGAGCCACGGGGCAGTTGGGCTCCCGTGTTTCTCAGATGTTGCTTCGACAAGGTTTTCGCGTCCGCGCTGGGGTCTCCGACCTTGCTGCTGCTCAAGATTTGGCTCGCTTTGCTTCTCTGTACAAGGTATTACCCTCCCTCTCCCATCTTCTTCTCTTCATTATGTGAAAAGGGATTTCTAACTACACCTAATTAGTTGACTTGGATTACAATTGTTCTTCCACCTGTTATTGGCTTGACAATTTGTTGGATAAACCTGGAACTTGCCATTGGTATTAGATTCACCTAGAATGAACTTTCGCTGGGGTATCAACCCAAATGTGGGGATTCCATAGTTGAACTCTAATATACTCATCTTGTTTGTGATGAGGAATTGACAGTTGATATCAACAGAAGAGTCCAAACGACTAAATGCTGTTGAGTCAGGTTTTGAGGATGCAGAATCAATAGCAAAGGCCATAGGGAATGCGAGCAAAGTGGTGGTAACCATTGGGGCAACAGAGAATGGTCCTACAGACAAGGTGACGACTTCAGATGCTTTACAAGTTGTGGAAGCAGCACAGCTGGCTGGTGTGGGTCATGTGGCGATCATCTATGATAGGGCACCTACGGCTGCCTCACCCACCACTGTTCTCAATGGGATCTCCACCTTCTTCAACAACCTCTTCTCGAGATCTCAGCCTTTGACCATTCCTGAGTTCCTCGACAGACTCATCCAAACTGATGTCAAATACACCTTCATCATGTCCACATTGACAGATGACTTCTCCCCTGACTGTGCTTACAATGTTGTCCTTGCAACTGAGCAAAGTGCTAGCCAAACCGACTACAAAGTAATGTAATGTATGCAAAACTGATTGTTTTATTCTTTCCTTTTTTTTTGTGCTTGTTTCTCCTTATGAAATAATTTTGTTTTGCATAAGTTGTGCCTTTTAGATTATTATGGTAATCATGTTCTGTTGCCAAATAAATTTAGGTGGGAAGGTCACAGATGGCTGCATTGGTGGCTGAACTCTTCTCAAATACGTCAGTAACGGAAGATAAGGTAATGTTTTTCTTTGTCGGTGATGATTTAAATAACATAGATTACGATTAACTCATAATAACATGATTCATCTGAAGAACCTCATGTGGAATCTACATTTGGTTAAAGTGTTGACATGTTCTGTTGTGATCATGGGCCTTCTACATTCTCTTCTGAGCCTTAGCATGTTCCATTCAAAAACCAAACAAACAATCTTCTGTTACCTCAGGCCCTCTGCAATTCTGCATGCTGCGTTCCCTATTAAAAGCCTAAATTAGATAAAATTAGTTTAAACAAAAAGGAAACCACTGTTGTGCTGCTTATACTAGGAACATTTTATGGCATCTGAGCTTTATGGATTTTAAAGTTTTCATTCAAAACTGATGACTTGTTTAAGAGACAACCATAACATTTTTTTTTGTTCATCTTTCCCTTCTTCAAAATTCAGGTTGTAGAGGTTTATACAGATCCATCGGCCCCGTCAAAGCCTCTAGATGAGCTTTTCAGGTATCATATTCTGGGAGCTGAACTTGACTGAACTGGACAACTCGTTCAATTAATCACTCCAAATTGTTACAAGCTAACTTTTGTTTGCCAATTGTTCTGTTATACCCTTTGTGGATCCTGCCATTGGAAAGATCAGATCAACTAGGAAAAATCAGGACTGTTGAATATGAAGTGGTATAGCAGTAAACAATAAAGTTATTCCATTATCCTATGCTTGTGTTATAAAAATTAAGCACTTTGTAGTGGGATTCCTGAGGATGGAAGAAGGAAGGCATATGCAGAGGCACTTGCAAAAGCCAAGGCTGAGGAGGAGGTAAGAATAGCTGAAGAACAAGCCCGTGAGGCAGCAGTGGCTAAGAGGAGGCTCGAAGAAGAGATGAAAAAAGTAGCAGAGCAAGAAGCACGGGCATCTAGCCTAGCAGAGGAAGCCAAACAGAAGGCAGAGGAGGCAGGAACCTCAATGGATGGGTTTGCAGGCAAAGCAAAAGACTTGGCCACTGGATTCTCCTGGGATAACTTTGGCTCACAGCTAGCAAGTGCTGTCAAACCCCCAAGTATTCCAATCTCCAAGGTACAAATCGCCACTGTTAGAGGGCAAGCAAAGGCGCAGAAATTACCTGCTCAAAAAGCCATCACCAAACCTACCCAACAACCAAAATCCAAACCCAAACCCAAACCAGAGCCAGAAATTGAAGACAACAGCAAGCAAGTTAAGGTCCAAGTAAACAACATTCTCGGTGGTCTATTCAAGCAAGAAACTCTTTATGTCGATGAGGACTAGAAGATCATCGTGCCTACCTTCATTGCTTACATTTGCATGAATTTTCTGTTGCATTGTGGTTGTGGGTTCTTCTAGTTTCCTGTAATTTTGAGTGTATGAATCACCTTCAAGAGTATGTTATCTAACCCCCCCCCCCGCGCTTCTTCTCATTCTTCCCTTTAGAATTGATTATCTGCTTTGTATAAGGCTTAATCCAAGGTTAATGTAAATTCAAAAGATGGTATGTCTTGTTGTATGCTCCCAATAAGCAGATCTTAATTTACTTCCAGTGCATCAACACCCGTTTACTTGTTCTTGGTAATGTTAGAAATTTCATCTGGAACGAAGAAGAGGATAGGTACAGCGAATTCGTCACGTCAATTGTCCTAGGTATGTAGCTAAGTTTAATTTTAATCTTTCGTACAGTAAAGAACAAACATGGTTCATGAAAAGTAGTTAAATCCCGATAATAAACCTAAAAAGGGACAAAGGGTTAGAGCACAAATCTACTTTCAAGGTTAACATAACTGATTTTTATTTCAGCTACCACAGCTAAATTGTATTAGAATATCAAAAAATCGATGGGGGGTGCCACACATCTTTTTTAAGTGACTCGCGGGTAATAACTTTTTTTTTAATGCATTCACGGGGTTTACTAAACTTACTTAAATGACTGGGGGTGACATTCAGGCATGTTTTAGCCGGAATCATGGAAAAGTCTTATTTGCCCTTCAAAAAAATGAGTGAAGTATCCGTTTTGCCCTTAATTTCACCGCTCAAAACTTGGGATCGGGTTCTCTCTCCTCTTCATTCCCAAACCCATCCTCTCTCAAACTTCTCCTTGCTCAACAATGGCATCGACTTCTCTCACTACACCCCACTTTCTCTCTCCTCCTTCCTTCTTCCCGCTGACTGCAACTTTAATTTATGTGGTTGTTCCGATTTATGTGTTCGATCATCGCATTTTTTCTCGTTAAGTTCCTCTTCTTCTCACTCTAGATTGTGCGAAGTTTGAGCGTATGAGTTTGATTTCGGTATTTGAGATTTGCAATGGCAGTAAAGAGCAATGTGCTTGGCGTTCTGAATGAAAATCAATCAGATCGATGACAAACTAGGACATGAGATGTAACACCCCCAGGTTATTAATCATTAGATTAAGCTAATGACTCACCTAACCTAATGATTAGCGCAACAGAAATAGCATCTGAGGGTATTACCTCCGTCCATGGAATTGGACAAGGCTATACTCTATCCCAAAACACATAAACCAAGCATGAGTTTAACTTAAAACATCACAAACCATCATTATACATACTTGAACTTGTTGGGAAAAACAATAAGATGGAGAAACACGGTCACATGGAAGATGGGGGATCACTTGGGTGGTTAGGAGTCGAGGACAAGCCCGTTTCCCCTTAAGACTTATTCACTAGACCGTGAAAAGACTCAAGGGTAAAACCTAACTTCTTGTAAGCAAAGTTCAAGATTTCTCATGAACACTCAAGAATGTTGCTGCAGTTCGACACCTTAGGAGTGTGTTGAAACTCTCTAGAATAGAATAGAAGAAGATTGAGGGTGTGGATGAATGTGCAATTCATCCACCTTATATAGAGAACTTTTGGAGCCAAAAGGGAGTCAAACTTGCCAATTGAATCAAGTATAATCCAAGGGATTGGGTTGAATAATATTAATGAGAAATCATTACTGATTTCTCAGTCAATATTATCCATAAACATGATTAATATCAATTGACCACGAGGCATAAATCAAGGGATTTCAAAACCAATCCTAGCAGTGCTCAACACGACCCGCGTTGGATCAACACGGACTGCGTGGATCCTGTGCACACTTTCTTTGCTCTCTGGACGTCAACACGGGTCATGTCATACTGAACACGTTCCGTGTTGAGTCCCTTTTTCTTTGTTAAGCTAATATTCGACCTTCTAGTCGATCCTATGCTTATAACTTATACTTTATGCCTCTTAACTCTTGAAATACTCCAACAATCCCCCGCCATTTCAAGAATACCACTTGAAATAGCCCGGGATCTCTCACTTGGGTAAAAGTTACCCCCGCCATACATGGCACCTTCTAGAAAGATTCAACACCCGAGAAATCGAGGAGTTGTTATGCGTCATGAAAGTGCCTTCGACTTGAACTTACACTTAGTGTGCATAATTTCAATTAGTTTGAATGTATAAGTAGACAAGTCTTTGAACTTTACATCCTTAATTAACTAATTAGATACATATCACACACACAACCCAAAACCTTGCTTAAAAATAAAGACACTATTTTACAACCGCCATGTGTCCCATACCCTCGCGAGAACAATCAAGCCCGACCCTAGGCTATCAGCGGCTCACTTCACGTCCTCGCATGGCGGACTTTTCGCCCGTAATAGACCTCCCCATCTCATCGATTCAAAGTGCATTAATGAATTATAAACTCAAACCTCTTGAACATTATGGTTCTTGAGCATCATCTTGTCCTTGGGATGATTTAACTTGAAAAATTGATGCTCCCATTATCATTCAACGTTGTTGACCATTGAACTCAAGGCTTGACAAGAGGTGTCAAGCGTGAGTTGGAGCTCTGTTGATGACAATTTATAAATGGGCTTTACTCCCATCCCTTATCAAGGATCACTAGATGATCTTATGACCTTGCAAGAATTTGATCATGTTACTTTTGAGCGCCCTAAGATCACTAGATATATACATATCTTTCCATGGCCGTACTTATCATGATCATATCTCGGACTTAACATTTCTTCCTTCATCATAGTTCTTATTACACCATCACACTATAGGATTAGGTAAGAAATACTTTACCACTTATCATAGTACGACTCAACCATCGCATTATAAGCTTTGGTAAACTTTAAATATTGAGTTCATATTTGAACTTACAAAACGAATGCTTTAGTAGGCGACAAACTTTTGGACTATACATTCTTTTGTAATGTCAAGATGTTGGACTACTTGTACAGTTACCTTGAAAGAAATGCTTACAAGATCAAAATTTCTTTTGATATTTGCATTCTTTTCCTTATCACTATGTCTTTATTCAAGTACCTTGGATTACATAGCCACTACTTATACCTTAGAACAACCTTATAAATCAAATTAACATTTGATTTTCCATGTTCTTCGCATAACTATTTCCAAATAACTATGGATTTCATAGTTATAGCTTTTATAAATCAAAATGGTATTTGATTTTCCATGGAAGAAAACTCTTCCAACATAAACTTGAAGAAACTCTTAAGTTTCATGGAAATTAGATTCCATCTTATGTGTAACTTAAAACATTACACTTTCAACCATTTGCTACAAAGCTTGAATATCATATATCTTATTTTATAATTATATGACCTTTACTTATATGATCAACGTCATTCTAATTAGAGTCATGTTTCCTTATACATGATTAGATCCACTTCTTAAATATTAGACAGTGGAACTCATAACCATTCGTCTCGTATGCCAATCTTACTCATAATATTAATCCATAAACCACTTAAGGATGGATCAACCAAAGGTATATGAGAACCATATGCATTTCCCTTTGTATCAAACTTGAATGGATTCTACATATCAAACATGCAAATTTTTAATTAATAGACTATTAACAAATGTAAGTAATGATCATCCAATTTTATAACACATGAACTTAGGTAAACATCATGCGTTCAAAATAAATGATCATGCATATAGTCCAACATGCATACATTTATGCAACTTATATTATAGTAGATACATACTACTTACATTCATACATGATGAACACTTATAATCTCATTAAATGGCGGTAAAGCCAAGTACATGTATTCAACTTAAACACATGAATACATAGAACCCATGATTATCCTTACATCTTACATAATCATATGTTTAACAAGCCTTAACCATATGCCTTAATATGTAAGCCACATATATTAGCATAAGAACCATACAAAGTATGAACCTTCTCATAAACATTTACTTTATCTCATGAAGAAACATCATATATGACAAAGTAAACACTTAACAACAAAATCATCTTGATAATAACAAGATCATTGAGCATGAGAAGCTTGCACTTATAAATAAATTTGTGTCTATGTTACTTATGACACACCTATAGCCATTATGCTTATAATAATCACATGAACCGACATTATTTTTTATTTGGCTATGCTATTGAAACATTTTTATGCATGAAACTTATCATGACAAAACAAGAAATATACATTTCTATTTGTACTCATATGAACAAAATATCTTATTCATATCTTAAAAAATAGGAAAAACCATGTCATGACCAACTTATTCGCGCACTACAATCATATGAATTAACTTGATCTCATACTTTAAGCAAAGTTAACACAAGCACTTAATCAGCATCATATGACTACTTTTGAACTTGTCATGCCTTAAACATAAAAAGAATATACCATGATTGATTTCTAACTTGACATGCATACTAGCATACTTGAAACTTAGATCAATCAGGACATTTTATCAATGCAAACTTGCATAAGTGCTAATCAAAATATATATAAAGACATATATATTTAAACAACTTATAATCATGAAAACTTTCAAGCACTTATAAACATATAATTGTCAAAACTTTAAACATAATTAACTCACATTTGACAATCAACTTGAACTTGAGAGAAACATGCAAAGACTAGAGACATATAGGCAAACATATAAACTTTCTTTGCGTAATTAAGTAAATAAGAATTAAACACATGAATTCATCTTGCAACAAATTACCACGAATCCATATACTCACAACTTATAAATTTCCATGTCAAACACATACATGAACACTTGCACCTAGCTTATTCATATTATGTATGCTTAACAAGACATGAACCAAACAAGACAACACAAGTATATATCTCAAAAACATATATACAAGAACTTTCATGAATAAACATTGTCTTAACTTGAGCATGCTTGTATCTCTAGCGGAGAATAACACTAGTCATGTACATAAACTTAAACATGTGAATCAAAAGATTGACATACATCCTTGCACATGTACATATATGACTACTTAAAACATTCATGCTTGTCATTCCATCAATTAACAAGAAATTGATAATGCCTTATAAACAAATAATCATGATAAACTTAATTGAACAATTATCATGCTTTATATTCAACAAGACATCAAATGTATAATGGGATCAAAGATTGGATTTTGATCGATTACACATCAATGACACATGCAACCAATCTAAGAACTAGGGATGCTTCACGTGAATCTAGAAGAGAGATGGGGTGACTCACGTGAAATCCAGGATCTATGGAAGCTGTTTTTGACGTGAGGTCTTTTGTGGGAGAAAGGAATGAGAAAGATTGATTCTTGGAAGGTTAGAGAGGGAGTAAAGTGAGAGAGGGGAGAGTATTCTTGGCGTGAGGCCTTGGAGAGAGAGGGAAAGATGATTGCTTGAAAGTAGGGAATTAGTCAACCTTATCTAGGATTATAACTACTCTTGGCGCCTAAACAACTATATCCCATGCCACACACACATCACACACTCCTAGAACATTCTAGAACATTCTAGACTATTCTAGACTCCTATGACTTAATGCCCAAGTTTATAGATATTACTTAGTATCTTACATGACTCAAAATAATAAAACTATAATATAAATTACACTAATAATAACTAAATGTAAAAAATGTAAACTTTAAATCCAAAAGGCTAAAACTGTGAAATTCAATTTGGATTTTGCTTCTGCGGTTTTGCACTTTGGACGTGACTGGGCTCCTTTTGGATGAGTTTGTGGGCTTGGATCCACTTTAGGATGTTTGGACATCCTCTTGGAACAAGGAGCAAGTGATATGGATCGGCCTTTGGGCCCCTTCTTTGAACTCTTCTTCTTTGGCCCTTTTCACCTCTTTGTAATTGAACTGAATCTCCTTTATTGGGCCTGGACTAGATAGACTTCTTTCTTAAAGGACCCTATCTTTATCCTTGTGCTTCACTTGGGCCTTCTTGATTGGGCTTGGGGAAGTAGGCGTGGGCTGATTTACATCATTCCCCTCTTGTTGAAGGAAGTTTGTCGTCAAACTTGGAGGATCATCCTTTGCAATAACTTCAATTGGCCCAACTGTGATCTTCACGTGAATCAGGACCTTCACGTGAATTAGGATCTCTTCAGCAGATTGAAAGATTCGATCTTTCTCACTCTTGCTATGCATGAATGTGTCATCGACATACTTGTTGACGAGGGACTTCAAAACCTGATTCATAAGTCTCATAACAGTAAAGAGAACATTGGTTAGGCCATAAGGTGTGACTAACCATACATGGAGACTTCCTTTGGTTTTGATAGCAGTAGTCCCTTCTTGAATTTGAACCATGTTGCACCCACTCTTCGAATATCCAACTCTAGGAACCATGTATTTGAGATTGTTGGTTCCCTTCTTCTTTGTGAACAATAGGGCGCTTGGACTTAGGACTTTTTTTATCATGCCCTTTGCTTGAGTATCTTCAGTTGGATTATGAACCTTTGGATCAGTACTAGGGTTCACGTGATCATCTGCAAGTTGAATCTCACGTTGAAGGGGTATTGTTGATGCCTTTTTCGTCCTGAATCTCGTGAGTGGCGACGAGATTGGCCCCTTCTGTGGGCTTTTCGTTGCTAGGGCTTGATGGAATGACCTCCTTGTGTTCACTAAACTCAGGGCGTTCAGTGATCATGAATGTGATGAGGTGTTGATCATTCCCAAGTGACGCTGGTGATGCCTTTAGAGGAGCTAGGGTTACCTTGTTTTTCACCATTAGTGTGTAGGTATTAGCTCTTCCATCATGTGTAACACTTCTGTCAAATAACCATGGTCTTCCAAGCAGAATATGACAGGCATCCATAAGTATTATATCGCACCATATTGAATCTTGATAAGACTTTCCAATAGAAAAGCTTACAATACAACGTTGATTCACCTTTATGCCTTTACCCTGGTTGAGCCATTGAACAGTGTATGGCGATGGGTGAGGGCTTGTAGGGAGTTGAAGCTTGTTCACCATAGTAATTGAAGCTGTGTTGGTACAACTTCCACCATCAACAATCAAAGAACAAACTTTCCCTTGCACAGTACAACGAGAATGGAAGATGGCTTCCTGTTGTTACAGATCTTCAGGAATTGGAGAGCTATTGAGAACTCTCCTCATAACCAGCATCTCTCCTTGATTTGGTTCTTCCACGACCTCTTCTTCATATTCGTTAGGGTTGGCGTGGACTTCTTCTTCTACATCCTTCGGTTCAGGATCAAAGAGAGCGTTTGGAAACTCCATGAGTGTGATAGCTCTCTTGTTAGGGCATTCAGAGGCTATGTGACCGGGCCCTTGACACCTGAAACACCTCCTCTTGTCTATTGGCGTAGCTTGTATGGGTTTGAGGACGGTTTGAGGGGTGAGTTGGGGCGTTTTTGTACCGGACGTTTGGGAGGGGGTTTGGCTTTTTTGTGGAGTGTAGGTTTGAGGCGAGTATGAGGTCCTTTGTGAGCTAGGGTTTTTGTCTGTCGCCTCTTTTCCCCTTCTCTTTCTTTGCTGTTCCACTTTGTTAACCAAAGTACTCAATTCATCAAGAGTTTCATAAGGTTGAAGTTCCACCACATACCTTATGCTTTTATTCAGACCAGCAAGATACCTCACAAGAGTTTGAGGTTCATCTTCTTTCAAATCACACCTCCAGAGTAGGTGTTCGAATTCTTTAGTATATTCCTCCACGCTTTTGACTCCTTGGGTGAGTTGTTGCAGTTTAAAGTAGTTATCTTTGAAGTAGCTCACAGGAAGAAACTTAGAGTGGAGTTTCTTCTTCATCTTTTCCCAAGTACAGATCTTTTCTTTCCCGGCATGCTGTCTCTTCTTCTGTAAGTTAGTCCACCAAATGCTAGCATGCTTTCGCAGTTTAAGAGCAATATACTTGACTTTCTTATCATCAGGTACATCTTTAAGATCAAAGACTCTTTCAACAGTTTGAATCCAATCAAGAAAGATTTCAGGATCAAGATTACCATCGAATTCAAGAATATGAACTTTGAAGTCGAGTCTTTCTTCCCTGTGCTCACGCCTGGGATGACGTGACCTTCTTGATGAGTGCGTTGACTGTTCTACTTCGCTAAGACAGTTGTGGGAGTCCTCCTCTTCAGGCTCTCTAGGTGTCCTAAATTGAATGTTCATGTATCGCTTCAGCTGATCGGTGAGGTAAGTCACTCTTGCTTCCAATTCAGCTTTCTCTTGCAGTAGTTGTTCATTAGCAGCACTGCTCTCGTTGCTTTTACGTCATGAAGCGATGGATGGGGTTTCGAAAATTTGGGAATGGAGGGGAATGTGTTTGGGCTGTTTTGTGGAGTTTAGGGTTGCACTCTCTAAGAACCTAAGCTCGGATACCACTTTTGATGTATAATGGGATCAAAGATTGGATCTTGATCGATTACACATCAATGACACGTGCAACCAATCTAAGAACTAGGGATGTTTCACGTGAATATGGAAGAGAGATGGGGTGAATCACGTGAAATCCAGGATCTATGGAAGTTGTTTTTGACTTGAGGTCTTTTATGGGAGAAAGGAATGAGAAAGATTGATTCTTGAAAGGTTATAGAGGGAGTAACGTGAGAGAGTGTTTAGACCCAATTTTGTGTCTAAATAACGCCTTAATTCTTAGGCTTTTGATTCGTTTCGTGTTTATTTTCATGGCTTTTTAGTATGTTTTTGGTTATTTTGTAGGTTTTGGCATTTTACTCAAAAACGAGGTAAAACGGGCCATTTTAGAGCATTTTTGGTGATTTCCCGAGCCAAGCCGGACCGAGAGCCGAGGCGGAGTTGACCCGGGACTACTCTCCCTTCATTTGGTGTAAATCAGTGACGTAACACCCGCTACGACCCTTGTAGCGGGCGTTACATGCCTTAGAAAGAAGGAAGGAACAAAGGGAAGAAGACAAGTAGGACAGCCCCCGCCACCCTGGGCGTGGCACCCGCTACCCCTGGTTGCCGTCTCTCGAAGCTCAGAATCGCCAAGGCAGATTTCGCAAGGTAGCGCCTGCCACCCGCTACCCCTGGCTACCGTATCTCGAAGCTCAGAATCGCCAAGGCAAATTTCGCAGGGTACCGTCCGCCACCCTGCTGGTGGCACCCGCGACCGCTCTGGACAGCGAGAGACCGCACCTGCGAAAGATGTTTGGCTTGTGCGACGACGTTTTGCCCAACTGTTTGCCTTGTATATATATCCCTTTTGAAGATTTGGGGGTATCTTAGGTTATCTTTTGGATACTTAGACTTTATTTCCAGCTTGTATTAGAGAGAGATTAGTGAGAGATTAATCTAGGGTTTTGGAGATTTTGAGTTATTATTGAAGATTTGGGGATTCAAACAATTGAGAGATTGTTGGATCATCTTTTTATTGATTTTCCTTGTTCATCTACAGCATTTTGATAAGTATTCTCTTCCCTTAACTCTTTTATTAATTACTTTGCTAATTACTTTCTTGCTTGTTTAATTGCTTTGCTTGCTATTTCAATTGTTTTGTTTGTTTATGGTTGTTTTATGTTAGAAATCATGCTAAGGGTTGGTTTGGATGTTGTTAGCTTAGTTTTTATCATGATTAGTGGCTAGAAACCCTATGGGTTAGGGGGTAATCAAGGGTGTGAATGGGTGATTAGGTTTGGGTTAGCAATATTTGTGAGTAATTAGTTGGGAAATCAATTTCCTACTCCTTTCCTTCCCTCAAGTGGGATGTATTTGGGTTCGAAAGCTCCCGAATACATCCAACACTTGTGTGGAAGGTTGGAGCCGGGATAGTTAATGCTTACCCACGAAAGTGGAAGGAGGTTAACTAGGAAATTCCGTTTCATTAATTCTACGGGTCCGTGGTGGACTTTGGGGAAGTTAATCCGGACTATCCTCGAAAGAGGAAGCTCGGTGGGTATTTTCTAATGAAATTGCCACTTGATTTTCTTCCTTCTTACTCCCTTGTTGCAAAACCCATTTCCTCATCCCCGTTTGCATCCCGAAAGGCTTCCGAAGCCCATTTCCTTCCCTTGAACGACCTTAGCTTTGTTTCTCGCTTTGTGACCCCTTTAAACCGATATCCTTACCTTAGCAATCTCATCCCGACCATTGACCTAGATTCTATGACCAAGGCCCCTAGCTCCTCGAGAAGAACGATATAAAAACCGGGGTACAAAAACCACGTTACACAAAATGGCGTCGTTGTCGGGGAGCCAGCGCCCCTAGTTTTAGTTTCTTGGTTTTTGGTTATTTGAGTTTGTTTTCACGCTAGAAATTAGTTAGTGCTAATCCCAATGAATTTGATGCTTCTATTGGTTCTTGTTGGTGCATGTAGGTACGTCCTAATGTTCTATCGAGCATCGTAGGAGGCTTCAAGTCCTAATGGGTGAAGTCCAAGCTGATTCACCCCGTACTCTTCTATCATATGCCGTTCCATCTTCGAGTACGGGAGGCAACCCTATTATTTTACCATCATTACCACCCGACGCGGTATTTGAGTTCAAGCCGTGTTTTCTTAAAGTTTTTGAAGGTAACCCGTTCCATGGAGATATTTCCGAGAGCCCTATTGCTCATATGGAGAAATTTAAAAAGCGTATCAGTTTCATACATATGCCTGGAATATCTTCCGAATATTTGAAGTTGAAGTTCTTTCCTCTTACTCTAAGAGGAAAAGCTGAGATGTGGCTTGATATATGTCCACATGGATTTTATTCTTCATGGGACGTTCTAAAGAGAGATTTCCTTCAAAAAATTTTCCCGACCGGCAAAACTTGTAGACTCCGGGAAGATATTATGAGTTTTAAACAAAAAGCCAGAGAGTCTCTTTTAGAAGCATGGGGGAGATTCAAAAGTCTCCAACGTCAGTGTCCGCACCACAATCTTCCCAATTGGATGCTTCTTCAGCACTTTTATTGTGGACTCTTTGATTCTCTCAAAGAATCGATCGATATAGCATCCGGAGGGACATTTTTGAAGAAGACTGCGGGGGAGGCCGAACAATTCCTTCATGAGCTCGTTCAATATGCTCCTGATTTTGGAGGTTGCAAATCAAGAGGAGGAGATTCATCTTTGGAGCAGAATTCTATTATTGCACTTCTTTTGGCCTCTATTTACGAATTGCAAAAAGCAAAGGCGAATGAGGAGATTTCTAAGCATTTGAGAATGGCCCAAGAGAAGCAAATTTTCAATTTACAAGTAGAGCAAGTGAGTGCCATTCATTCTTCCCATGTTGAACAAGATCCCATTGCTTATGATTTTACCACCAACCAACACCCTTCTACTTTTCAATTCTTTGACCATCATTCATTCATTCAAGAAGAAACCTTCCATCTAACCCAACAAGACATTCCACAACCTCAGATTTCTCAACCACCCCTAGAACCCTCATTTGGGTTGATGTTGGAGCGAATCATGGAAGACCATGAGGAGGATCAAGCTTATATCCAAAGTCTCTAGCTCGAATTGGCTCAAGCTAACCAATTTCAACTTGCATCCATCCAATCTACTCCTACCCAAGAAGTGGAGGTGAATGCTATCACTATGTGTGGTGGAGGAGAAGTTGAGGAGTCTGAGATAGTGGAGGAGAGAACTCTTGGAGAGAATGAGGGAGATGTTGAGGGTAAGATTGAAGGCGAGAGTATGGAGGTTTAGTAGCTGGTTGATGATGAGAAGGAGAATTTCATTGACGAGGTAGCTAATCGCGAAGAAGAGAAGGTGGAGGAAGAGTAAGATTTAGTTTTAAATGTTAGTGAATGCCTTGAAGATCAATTTGATTCCCACTAAATGCAAATTCCTCTCCCAAATTTGTTGATTCAACACTTGATTGATGAAGGACATATTGAATCAAAGTTTGATGTTCTTATTGAGATACCCTTCTTCATGCCGCCTTGTGTTGAAGTCAATATGATAGACACAGTTGTTAATGAGCATTAAGAGGAAATTTACATTCTTGAAGTGGAACCCGACAATGGGAAGGACAACAATCATCCCGAGGCCTTATGTTCCGAGCCCGAGGTAATTGAAGATGCATCTCGTGATGATTCTCTCAAAATTGTTCCACTGAGGAGGGAGATCTCATTGGAGGAAGTTTATATTGAGGACATAGGAATTGAGAAGATTGTTCCCAAGTGCTTGAAACTTGGAGAACCACTTGAAGAAGAACCCGAGTTGCTTCTTCATCCCCATCACCCAATCAAACCGCTGGAGGAGACCCTTGTTCTATTTGCGGAGGTGATGAGAAGGAGTTGGAAAAGGAGGAGGAAGCGACATTGGAAGAAATCAAAGATATCATCACCTCTTCCTCGCTTATGGTTAACCAAACGACCAAGGGACGTCTCGACTTGAGGTTGTCCAAAGATGGTAGGAGTTGGAAAGGAAGGAAGAAGAAGCGATCATGGTGGAAGAAACTGATTATGTACCTCTCATGTGCACCACGTCTCTCTAGAATTAAACGGGTATTTAGGTCGAGCTAGGGACCTAAAACTAGCGCTCTATGGGAGGCACCCCATAATTTTTGAGTTTCTCATTTCAAGTTTCAAGTTTTTGCATTTTTTTTCTAATTTTGCTTCTTTTTCTTCTCTCTAATTTTTCTTTTCAATTTTCTTTAGTTTTTTTTCATTTTTCTTGTCTTTTTAGTTTTTCTTTATTTCTTTCTCTTGTAATTCGAGGTATTAGTTCTAAGATCAAAAGAAAATGTTTGAAAAAAAGAGGAAAAATGATGTGAAAAATAGAAAAACAATTGGAGTTGGAAAATAAGAAATTGAAGTTTAGAGTGAAGGAAGAATGTGAGAGTGAGTGAAGATTTGAAAAAAAAAAAAGAAAATATGAGTGTTGAGAGAATTTTAAAGTTAGAAAAATTTGGATTGAATGTGGGGAAGTGTGAAAAAATTGAGTGTTAATTTTTAGGGGATGAATTTTATTTGCATTGTTTGAATTCACAGCAGAGGGTAGCAGCCGCTGCACAAGAGGTAGCACCCGCTACCCTGAAGCGACAGCAGTAGCAAGTAGCACGCGCTACCTTAGTCGTAGCAGCCGCTACCCAACAAGCAACAGCAGCCGACCGCAGCTACGAAGCACGCATACAGCGCCCGCGAGCGTGTGGTTAGCGCACACTACCATCACTTACCAGGAGCGGACAGCAGATGCGGTGAAGGAGATCGCACCTGCGGTCGCCACCCAGCAAATTCCCAGCCTCAGCCGGTCGCACCCGCGAAAGTATCGGTCGCGCCCGCGACCTGATACTGTCAGCGATCTATTTCGGCCTAAAATCCCGACTTCTTTCTCAACTTTTCTCATTTCTTTTGTCACTCAACTCGACTCTCTCTCTCTCTCTACAACCCTAAGCGACTGCAAGGAACCCTCAACCACACTAAATCTTTCCTTTCAACTTATCAATTCAACCCTCACTTCCCTTCATTTTCGCACACTTAAACCGTAATTCCTCTCTTGTGCTGCGATATTCTGCTGCTAGGGTTCGAATTTCTGCCAGATTCATCCCAAAGCGTGCGACATTGTTCAAGTACACGTTCTACACAACTAAGTGAGGTAACTCTTGTGGCATTGTGCAAAATCTTTTTGCTTCTCACTTGTTTTTGGTTCGTTTGTCATGCTTTGTTGAGTTGGGCTTGATTTTGTCAATTTTTCACGCATAATTCTGCCTCACTATATGCTGTGTGTGAGCTCAATATTCTTGTGTAGTGTTTGTGCGATTAATGGTTGCATTTCACCTGTTGCAACACACACTGATTTTACATTAAGGATTCTTGTCGATTTACACACACACCCACACTGTGAACTGTATTAATGTGCTATGTTTATGTTTTTTTTTTGTGTACTGAGTTGAATGCCATGCTCTTGTATTAGTGTTTTGAGTTCTTGGTTGTCGCATTTCATCTATCAAAACACACACACGCTCGTTGTGATGTCCAGATTCACACACTCACACTATACACTCAGATTAGTAAGCTGTCTTTATGTTCTGTGTGTGCTTGCTGTGTGTATTGTCCATTTTGACGAGCAAGAATCAACCCTCCTTGCTGAATCAACGTTCAAGTGCTTCGATCTGAGGTAATCTCTAGTGAATTTTGTGCATAAGCTTTTCAAACTCACTGTTTGTTGCTTGTGTCAATTGTTTTTGGTTTACTTTTGAGATTAGGCACTATTATTGTCAAAAATCTTGCCAAGTCTTGCTTTTGTCCATCATGAGTGGAAGGAGCAAGCGTTCACGCGTCGAGGAAGCTTCTTCATCGCAACCCGGATCATCTTCATTTACAAAGGATCGTTACAAAGCGCAACCGGCCACACTAATTCGATGTGAGCCTGATGCGGATGTGACTTTCCGAGATGAAGAGAATAGACAACGGTACGAAGCGCTCCAAGCACGGAAAATATGTGCACCGGATATTTATGATGCAGCAACGATCAAAGCCATCCATTGCAAGCCAAGCTTCGATTATCTCATTCGTGTTCTTGGTTGGGAGGTATTCATCATGATAGATGAATCGATTGTGGACCAGCCCATCGTCGAATTTCTAAGCTCCTTGAAGGTTCACGATGATGGCAAGAAAGATGCGCATTTTGAATACCGAGTCGCCAACAAAGATAAGAAATGCACCTTGAAGCGTTTTTGCCAAAGGTTGGGGTTGTCCGAGGATGGGAGATTTTATGAGCGATGCGCAAATTTTGATGAGCAAAAGGCAATGAAGGACTTAACTTGTTGGAGGAGGATTAATCATGGCACGAGAAATGGAGAACCACGCTATCATTGCTCCCGAAACTCGAAGGCGCGTGATTTTTGCAATCCGGTCATCCGAATCTTCCATAGAATCGTGACAAGTTCAGTATTTGGAAGAGATGATGAACGCCCCAAGGTTCGGAAAGATGATCACTTTGTGACCTACAATGCAGTGAGGGGTAAAAAGGTAAACACCGGATCTTGCATTCTACATTGCCTTCGGGAGATTAGCATGGAACCCTTACTACTATTGGGATGGGGCACATCATTTGCCACTTCCTAGTTCAAGAAGGTTTCGGGAAATATTTGAAGAAGTGGACATCGCGCTATCTTCCGGACCCTATCGACAAGGTCCGATTGCAGAAAATGAATATCCTCGCCAAGCACCCAACTAACACGATCTATTTCCATGGACACGACAACAAAACGAAGATTCTCTTGGATCCAGACTATGCCGAGCAATGGTTGGATATCACTAAGGAGCATAACTGGTCTTGTGGTCAGGTTCCTAGTGACCGCAAGGTGGGTGGTCCGGATGTGTTCGATGGTGAGGAAGAAGAAGAGGACAATGAAGAAGAAGGGGAAGAAGAAGAAAACGAGGAGGAAGAAGAGGAGCATAATGGCCATGGCGAAGCTAGTGAAAGTGGTAGTCATCCATGGGAAGCTTCATTTGAGCATCTCGACTCTCAATTTGAGCAAATGAGAGTTGATCTTCAAGAACAACGAACGATACTCCAGCGTCAAAACAACTTGCTGGAGACCTAACAAGATCTGTTACGTGCCCAACAGTCTACACTTCAAATGCACGAGGAGTATTTTCAACAACAAAACCAGTATTGGCGTGACTAGGGGTCTTATCACTATTCCATTGCAAACAACCCCTCGGCACCACCAGGGTACATGAACCACCACTATCCCACTTATTTTCCTTATCACCCATATCCTCCCCCGGGAGGATTCGAGCAATGATTTGTAAGTGTCCCCACTCTCACTTTACTCTCTTTATCGATTTTATTTACACTGTTAGTGTTAGATAAGTGTGGGGGTGCTTTATGGGGAAAGTTGGGGAAGTGTGTCGGTTAGTCGGTTTTGTTGAGTTCTTTGTCCCCATGGTTTGAGTTGTTTCGTTTCCATTGCTTCATCATTGGTTAGGCCAGTCATGAGAGATGTTTCACCCTTAATTCCCGCTTCAAACTAGTGAGATTCGGGGTTAAGGTTGCTAGTGTCAATGTTTATATTGTAAATATTTTCGCTTTTCCTTAGTTTATAGGCCCTAGTGTCTTGTTTTTATTTTTGTGTTGTTCTTTTTCTTTTATGCATGCGAACACTCACACTTATTATGTTTTTCTTATTTATTTCTAACCAAAGTGTGACGTTTTCTTGTATCGCGGATTGGGAGAGTATTCTTGGCGTGAGGCCTTGGAGAGAGGGAAAGATGATTGCTTGAAAGTAGGGAATTAGTTAGAGGTAGGGATGTCAATGGGCAGGGTATGGGGCGGGTCTAGCTGGACCCGGACCCGCCAATTTTTTTTGGATCCAGACCCGCCCCGAGACCCGATGGGTCCCAAAAAGTTGGACCCAGACCCGAACTCGCTGGGTCCGTGGGTCCACGGGTCCTTAGCGGGTCCTTTTTGGGTCCAACACTCATATGTATTTTTTTTTACTAAATTTATCAATTTTTAGGGTTAATTTTATACGTACGCAATTGTATAATAATGACTATTCTATTAAAATTAGACCTGGGCAATGGGCCGGGGACCCGCCCGGCTCGGCCCGAAAAATAGCGGGTCAAGGTTAATTTTTTGGAAGGCGGCCCGGCCCGGCCCGAAAAGACCGGGGCCCCGATGAGTAGACGGGCTGGGCTTGGGCCGAGGTTTTGTGACCAGGCCCGGCCCGCGACCCGCTAATATATGTTAAAAAAAAAAAACCAGTAAAACCCATTACAAATTTACAATTAGGGTTTTATTCTGTTTCATATGCGCCTGCCTCCTCCACCTCCAGTCAGCCTCCTCAGCGCCTCTTCCTCATTCTTTCTGGAATTCTGGGTTTCAAATTTCAATCGCTCGCTCGTCGCTCATCGCCCTCCAGTCAGCCGTCGACTCTCACTTTCTCTCTCGGCTCGTCGCTTTCTCTCTCTGGTCGTCGCTCACCTGCTCGTCGCTCGCCTGCACGTCGCTCGCCTGCACGTCGCTTGCCTGCACGCCGCTCGCCTGCCCGTTCTCTCTGCTCGGCGCCGTAACCGTCCATCGCATCGTCGGTTACATAGGGTTTGTTTCAATTTGTTGTCTTCTTCGTCCTAATCTTTGTATCTTTCTGTTTTGTTTTGATTTGTTTCCATTTGTTTCGATATGTTTAGTTTAGGCCAGGCATCGGTTTGTTGGTTCTGTGTTTGAAGTTTGGAGTTTGTTTTACTTGAATATTGTTTCTGCTTGTTTTACTTAAATTCCTTAAGCATTTGAAGGCCTTCTTGCTTGATTCTTGCTACTCCAAACTCCACACACGCAGTGGTTTGCTTGAAGGCATTTGAAGGCCTTCTTGCATTTGTTGGTTCTGTGTCGAATTGTCGATCGTACATACTACATAGGGTTTGCTTGATTTGTTTTATGCAAATGTCTTTGTAGAATTATTGCCAACTATGATTTTTTCCCCTTTTTGCAGCTATGGAGACAGGAAGTGGTTCAAGTTTCCCACAATCTACATCAGTACACCAAGATTCAGAAGCACCACATGAGGATGGTTTCATGGAGTATGAACAAGCACCAAAGAGGCAAAGACAAGTGTCCAAGGTATGGAATGATTTTGAAAAAATTCGTGGTAGAATTGAAAAGGAAGATAAAGCAAAATGCAAACATTGTTCTGAATTGTTGAGTGCATATAGTAGAAATGGGACTACTCATCTAAAACGACATTTAGATAGATGTCCTAAAAAGGTGAATCATGATATTAGGAGTTATATGTTGGGATCGGAGACAAATGCCGATGGCTCAACTGTTTTGAGTAATTGGAAGTATGATGATGCTCGTGGTAAGAGGCTTATAGTGTCATACTTGGTTGAAGATTCACGCCCTTTTGAAACTGTTGAGAGGAGAGGATTTCACAAGATGATAAAAGGGTTCAATCCAAGATTTAAACCTTTTAGTAGGCACGCCGCAAGGAGAGAGCTTTTTAATTTGTATGCAAAAGAGAGAGACAATGTGAGGGATTTAATTCATAATGCACCGGGGAGAGTGGCATTGACAACTGATAATTGGAGAAATGATAGCACTTCTGAGGAGTATATTTGTGTGACTGCACACTTTATAGATGCTAATTGGAAATTGCAAAAGAGAATCTTGAGGTTTAGGTGCTTGGTTCCTCCTTATGATGCCACTTGCATTTCTGATGAGATTATTTTGTTTTTACGACAATGGGGGTTGGAGCACAAGCTTCTTACAATCACCACTGATAATGCTTCATATAATTTGCCTATGGTGAATCATGTCAAACGACATGTACTAACAAAAAGCAAACTTGTGGGTGGAGGTGCTTTCTTTCATATTCGTTGTTGTGCTCATATTCTGAATATAATTGTGCAAGCTGGATTGAATTCGTTGTCAAACATTCTCACTTGTATTTGTAATATGGTGAAGTGCATTGATAGATCTCCTGTTAGAAAGAAAAAGTTTTTTGATGTGGCGGAGAAGAATTTTGACTTGGCAACTAATAAGAGGTTTAAGCTTGATATGCCTGTTAGATGGAATTCTACTTACATGTTGCTTGATCGTGTGCTTTATTATAAAGATGTGTTCATCTATTGTGTTGAAAGGGATGGTGTTGTGAGATCCCTTGCACCTTCATTGGATGATTGGGAGAAAATTCGTTATGTGCATAACTTTTTGAAGGTGTTTTATCTTGTGACCAACTTATTTTCTGCTACTAAGTCTCCTACTTCGAACTGGTATGTCTATGGGGTTTGGAAGATCCAAACTGCTTTAAAGGACATGGCTTTGGCGCCTAATCATTTTTTTGAATTTGCTGATATGGTGCGGGACATGCAAAGTAAGTTTGACAAGTATTGGGGTGAGTATAATCTGATCTTGAGTTGTCTTCTGATCTTGGACCCTTGATACAAGGTGCAATTTTTGAAGTTTACTTATTTCAAGATATATGGAACTGAAGGTATGGATGATCATGTTAAGAATGTCATTAATTGTCTTAGAAATTGGTATGAGGAGTATTGCCAAGGTTCTTCTTCTAGGGATGCGGCAAGTGAAAATGTTGCAACTTCTGGTTCCTCAAGTAGCAACATGCCTAGCGGAAACAAACAAGGTGATCTTGTTGATTATGTTAACTATGTCACTCAAGAGAGAGAAACTTCCCAAGTTGGTAAGAATGAGCTTGATGAGTATTTACAGGAAGGAGTCAAAAGTGTGGATGAAGATTTAGACATATTGGATTATTGGTTCAAGACTTCGGCTAGGTTTCCAAATCTTTCAGCTTTGGCTCGTGACCTATTGACTATTCCTGTTTCAACAGTAGCCTCTGAATCAGCTTTTAGCATTGGTGGGAAAATAATAACCCCTACAAGAAGCTCCTTGAAGCCAAAGACCATGCAAGCTTTAGTTTGTCTTCGTGATTGGATCCTAGCAATGGGAGAAGGTAATTAACTTATATGAATCATTTGTAAATTTTAAGTTATTTATTTGATATTTAAATGTTTATCTAATAGTTTTGTATTTTACTTTCTTTAATGGTGAATATGTAGATGATAGTAGCTCAAGCAGTGATGATGATGATGATGATGAAGATGGAGATGAAGAAGACGAAGTCATGGTTCTTGATTCTTGAATAATGTAAGATGGAAATAGTTTGAATATTGGTTTTCTATTTGTTAGTTATTTATTTGATATTTAAATGTTTATCTAATAGTTATTTATTTGATATTTAAATGTTATCTAATAGTTCTTGAAGTCATGGAGATGATGATGATGGAGATGAAGATGGAGGCGAACAAGGATGATGAGATGAGGAAGATCAAATTGTTATTTGGTTTAGTGTTGTGATAATTTGAACATTGAACTTTTATTTGGACTTGAACTTTTATTTGGTTTGGCCAAGTGTTGTAGAACAATTTAAATTTCAAGTTTTTTTTTTGTATGTTTGAATTTCGGAATGTTGAATGTTATATCCTGGTCCCAGGATTCCAGGTGGTTGCGCGTTATGGAATTAGGTGGTTAATTATTGTTGAAATCAGCTTTAAAATGCAAGGAATATTCGTGTTTTTATTATCCAGAAATATATAGGTTGCATAATTAACGGCCATTGACCGACCCGGCCCATCCAGGTCGGGGCTCGGGCGGACAACTGACTTCGATCGGGCGGGCGGGCTCGGTCGCGGTCAGTTCGCCGCGACGACCCGGCCGTGGTGGCCCCGGCCCGCCCATTGCCCAGGTCTAATTTAAAATACATAAATTTTCAACACAACAAAAACATCTAGTTCATTGTACAAGGCAATGAACGAAATTCAACATAAAAACATTACAAAAATCATCAACACATCAACTCTAAGAATGCAACCCTAAACTTAAAATGCACAAAAAAAAAAAATCACGAAGTTCATGATTATCGCACTGTACAACTCTAAGAATACAAATACACTAGGGTTTTCATTATATATATATATAATTTGACGGGTCCATAGCTAGGGTCCACGGGTCCGTGCCTAGACCCGGACCCAGACCCACCAAATTTTTATTGGACCCAGACCCGCCCCGAGACCCGATGGGTCCATTTTTTTGGACCCAGACCCGCTTAAATGGGGCAGGTCTGGGACGGGTCCAGGACCCATTGCTATCCCTAGTTAGAGGAGAGAGAGAGTTTGTTGGAGATATTTTGTGAGAGGGAGAGAGGCAGACGTTTGAGAGAGAAAGAGTGAACAAGAGAGAATCTTGAAATAGCCTTAGGGTTTATCTAACTAAGATAAAAAGATAAGAAGTAACAGGATAGTTCAAGGGATCTATCTTGATACAGAAACACCACAAGAAGAAACCCTAGGGCTAACTTGACCTTTAGCCTAGTTACAGAAACACCTTCTAGGTTCAGGGTTCAAGCTCTTCCTCACCACTTGGTTGCCAAACCAAGATACAATAGAAGAGATCAACGAGATTATCACGAAACACTCAATGGGTAAGCTAAAAGCTTGATTTCATATTCAAAATCAGATGCCTTTGAAAGGCTACAAGCCTAGCTATTTATACTAATAAAATCCCATATGGACTATGACTCCTTGACTTGGCGTGCAAGCCAGTCAAATACTACTAGGACTCTCCTACTTGGCGTACAAGCCAAGGAAATCTAATTTCTAGGCGCCATCTATTCCAATCTCCTCCTTGGATTAGGACTCCTTATCCTAAGGGGAGTTTATTACACCAACCTTATCCTATTAGGAATTGGCTTTCCTAATCTAAGATGAATTAGTTACAAAATAAGCCAACCTTATCTAGGATTATAACTACTCTTGGCGCCTAAAACAACTATATACACGCCACACACACACATCACACACTCCTAGAACATTCTAGAACATTCTAGACTATTCTAGACTCCTATGACTTGATGTCCAAGTTTATAGATATTACTTGGCATCTTACATGACTCAAAATAATAAAACTATAATATAAATCACACTAAAAACATATTACATTGAAACAATAGAGTACTACATTGTTGATCATCCAAGTGATTCACATGTAGGTTAGTTGTCTATCAACTTCCTAACATCCATCCAAAAATCAAAATATAATTAGGCTGATACCAAAAGAAGTAAAAAAAAAAAATTCCAACTCCAAATGACCTCAAACCTTGCTATGATACCAAATGATATGGTTTTGACAATAAAAATTGATCTTTCTATCTCTAGGTTAGCCTCAAGGATCAAATACATGTCAAGGAAGGGATTTCACAAAAAAAACATTCAACTTATACCCAAACAACTCAGGTTTTGCTACCATAGATTAAATGAGTTTCCTTTGATCAAACTAACCCCATATCATTTCTTTTGACTACCATTCAACTAACAGGAGTTAACTCGATATTAATGCCACCAAATAGAGAAAAATATTCCACTTGAATCAACTAATAACTCTCACGGTAGAAGCCAAGACAACAGCTAGCAGAATAGTTGAAAAGCAAGCCAAAAACATTAATCAGATATGACCAAATAGAGCAAAAGACCACGACATACACGATCCACAATTCCCTATAATTATTGAGACCATAACATATGTTTAGCAATAAATTTTCAATCTATATGAAAGTCACAATAGATTGAACAGAAATGGCTTTCAAGTTTACATATATAGCTGCACACAAAAGGCACATGAGCCTCTGCTTTAAACTTCTGAAGATTATCCAAGCATGAAAACCATTTGTGGGCAGATTGTCCGAGCTAGAATGTATGCGGGATTGACAAGTTTTTGTAAGCTTCTGAAAACCCTCATTGTTACAGGGAGCAGAATAAGGTGAAGGCGGAGTTTCAATTAAACATTTGAAATTTTGAGTCATTGACATGGTATTGGACTTATCAAATGATAATATCAAACCAGACAAGGGTGCATATGCTCCCACTGAAGTTTATACTTTCCAATTAACAAATAAAGATCCCCCAAGAAAGGTCAAGTTATCCATGTCAGTTTTACTAAATATGCGAATTAAGCCGGTCATTAATGTTGCGAGTTATGCTTTCCAATTAACAATATCATATTTAATAGTAGTTTGTGCAAGAAGCTGAATTCTAGCTAGTTAATCCAATTATTATGAATATATTTATTTTTCCTGAAAATTATCAATCTTAATTGTCAACCAGTCTCTACATTGATACTGAGAATTGAGAAACTGAATTCAAGCTATAATTATAGCCACGATATCCCTATTATAAGTCCCTTATGGTTATTGAGGGAGATGTCTAAAAGACAAAAATTAGGATCCCAACCATGACAACGCTTGTTATTGGATTCTAACCAGAACATAGTTATGGCGACAATCCAAAACACACCAAGTTGCACATAAATAGTTACCATCACTTCTGTATGCTGCTACTCATTACCCACATTCCCTAATCCCTAAAAATATTTGTCCACCCACTGCCCATCTAAACCAGTAATACATCAAGCCCGATACTACCCGACTAGAACATGAATATATAAGTCTTCCACCCACTGCCCAACTATTACCACAGAGAATCATCATAGCAGACAAAGGAGAGTGACTGAGGATGCATAACTGTAAAGCATAAAAAAAATGGAAGACAACGTATACTAACCTCATTTAGTAGAAGTTTTAATCACAAAATCAAGCATCTCAGAGGGTAGTAAGTTTTGTAACAGTGCCAACAAACTCTTTTGTGCTGCCACCTCAACTTTCTGAGCATCTAGTTCAATCTTCTGGGCATCCAACTTGGCTTTCTGAGCATCTTTCTCAAGTTATAACTCAACCTCCATTTTTTCTTTTAATAGCATCAAAATCCTTTTGATCTCATATCCCAGACTCGCATAAAAAACCATAATTTGCATAAAAAAAAACCATTCTCCCAACTATTAATAAATAAAAGTATTGAAATCAAATATGAACTCATTGACAAAATTATTGAAACCCAATCCATGAATTTTATCATACATTCCTATTCATAAGTTGGAAACATTAGAACATTATATCAACTATCAAGATGAAACATAATTTTGAGGGGGGAAAAAGGTTGTCACAAAGGCAGTGTTTAGTCAAAATGCAATTTAAAACTTTATATTACCCCAAAGTTCTTTTCCATGTGTGTTTTGAGAAGGGGGTGTTGGGGGTGCACACAATACAAACCCAGGAGGAACAGAGGATCAGCTCTAATCAAAGTAAACAAATTATAATACGAATCACTATCGGCTTTAGAAGCGCACACCATCACACTTATCTTATATACTTGACTTAGCAGTTGTTATTTCTTCCCCAAGAGTCCTAACTTATTTATATTGGCATCTTGAATCGTATTGTCTACTCGTATTGCCACGACCTCTACGACCAACTTAATTCTTTGCCTCTTGTACTAAACTAAATAAATGGAAACTATTTCAAGCAGGTTCAATGCCAAAATTGTAGGTAGCTCATATCATTGACTAATCCAAGTTTAGGTAGCATAAAACTTGCAACAATATTTCCCAGATAATAGCAATTAATGAATAACAAAAATGACAACCTATAGTAAGAAAAAACTACGAAACCCATCTTTAGAGAAGTTTCAACCTTTCGGGTGCATTCCATTTGATCAAAAATTTGATAAGCTTCAATGGAAGCCTTCTTCATATGATTAGAAACCACCCCTAATCTAGACTCTAGAATTTAGAGAGTGGCTTAACTACTAAAGAAATAAGTAATGCCGTAACTCCATCAAAAAACACATTCAACAAGATTATTATTAGGCACAACGTGATAATCGTACACTGAAAATAGGGGTAGAGTTTAAGGGGGGGATAACAATGTTCGTGTGTGTGTAGGGGGAGGGGGGGGGGGGTTTGGACAAGCGTAAACAACATTCATCAATAAAGATAATGCATCTCTGCAATATATGCAACCTCCCAACAACAATACACTCCACCTGACATTGCTTTGTTAGTTCATGATACATTAAAAAGCATAAGAAATCGAAACCATTGTTCCATTATAAGCTTCATTTGAAGACACTGTATTTAAAACACTGCATTGTCCTCAATGCAGAAGACAATGGTGAAAAGGGTAAAGGCAAGGCAAAGGATCAAGGATCCTCGCTCGGTGGGGCAGGGTCGGATTGGTTTGATGGTGGCGGTGGTAAAGATCGGTCAAACATGGTCTGGATAAGGCCGGTAAGGTTGGCTATCGATTCGTCAAGACAGGTGAAACACATATAAGATTGACTCCTAGACTCAGCAAGATACTCCTGCAACTCACTCACGTGGCTCTCAGTCCGGTCGATAGATGTTAGGAGGTCGCGATAACGCGCCTCGTAGTCTACAGGAGGTTGTTAGGGTAAAGGGTCAGGTTGGGGTTTGGGCTCAGGTTCAGGCTGCTGATGGGGCTCAAAATCAGGGAAAGGAGGCATCCAAAGTAGGTTTTCATCAACTTGAGGGGAGAGATGAGGGTGAGGCAAAGGGAACGTAACGTTGTTAGGGTAGATCCAAAGGCAACGCAAGTCCTTGTCGAATTTACACATATTAAAAGAACTACACTGCTCTCCATCCAAAAACATGCTACCTGGGACAAGGTCAGGGGCGTTCCTGGCTGGTCTAAAGCCAAACCGGCGTGCTAAGTGTGTAACATAACCTCCTATGGCTATCCCCTTGTTGGATGAGGTAGCAATGCTCGAAAGGTGTGAAGCAAATAGGGCAGCCGGGTTAGCGTGGGTGTCAGCGTCAAGCATGGCGTGCAACATGTAACAGTCGGCTCTAGTAGCTTTGTTTGAGCTACTGGGTCTCTCGAATATGCCGCATGAGAGGACGCGATGTGCATACCTCAGTGCGGGGTTCCTAATGAGGGACGAAGGGGAGTTGCTGGGGTCCCAGTTATCGACACCGGCTATCCTACAGAAGAAACCCTTCCCATCCCAGTCTATAGGAACGAGGTGTGAGTCTCTACATATACGTTCAGGTAGACCAAAGGCACGAGCAAACTCAGACACAATCATCTCTTTAGCAACACCAAGCAGTTGAAAACGAATGCACCCATCCCTCCCACGGAGGTTGACCATAAGGGTAGACAAAAACTTTAAGGTAATCCCCTTAAAGGTTGGTTCATCAAGCCTAGCTATATGGGCCATATGCCCAGGTCTTAACAACCACATCACATCATCATGCATGCCATAATTTCTCAAGAAAGGCTCGCTCAAATATTTAGTAGGGATGAGAACTCTCTTAGTGAGCGAATCATATTTGCTTTGATGTCCCCTTCGAAGTTGAAAGGGTTTGAGCTCCTCGAGTCTCGGGATGGGGTAGCCTTTTGCTTCCCTTTCTCAGCCACCGTGGCCTTCCTCTTTCGGCTTCCTCCGACTCCATTGTCAACACCCGATAAAGGTCTGGAGAAGCTCGAGTTTTTCGTTCTTACCATCTAAAAATAATAAAAAGTCAATACAACCACCCATGCTTATTTGATGCTAAGGATTGAAATTGAAATTATTCTAATCTACAAACACACCAAAAACAGAGCACAACACCAATAGATATTCATCATCCCAAAATAAACTTAAATTTCTCAAATTTATCATCACATTACTCTCAAAGTACATCTAACATAATAAATTTCTCAATTTTGGAACAAGAAGGATCAAATTCACCAAATTAATTCATACCCTAATCAAGAACTCAACCCAAGAATTAAACCCAAACAAGAATTCGAAACATGGATATGGTATATTGTATAAACTCAACAAATTACTCAAGAAATTCAAGAATTCAACCAAAATTATACCACAATCAAAAGAGATAATCAAAGAACATGAGAAAGAGTTTGAGAAATTCATACCTTGATGTTGAAGTGAGAAGAGTGAAACTTGAAGTGTTGAGTGAGAAAGAGTGCAAGTGAGTGGAAGAAGAAGTGAGAAGAAAATGGGTGAATAGTGGTGTGGTGCTGCGTCGAGTAGCAAGAGGAAGAAGGATGAGGGTTTGAGGGAGGATGGTAGAGCTTCGTCGAGTGAGGAGAAGAAGGGGTGAAGTTGGGTTTTAATTTTTAAAAGAGGGGCCGACTAAAATTAGAAAGGCGAGCAAAGATTTTCGGCACAGCCCAGAAGCGCTGCCAGTGTTTTAAAGGCGCTGGCAGTGTTTTGCATGTTATACGTACCTGATTCTCTCTGGGAGAGGCGCTGCACTGACGGCATTGCGTTTTCCACCTGATCTTTGAGATTTCGAATTTTGGCCCTTTTTGCTTTGTTTTCTTCCTTTTCTTTATTTCCTTCTTACTTTCCCTACAATTTGACATACCAAAAATCCCTACAAACATCTACCAACTCATAAATTATTAGGTTAGAGATAAAAATTTCAATTAATAACCAAAATTTCTTATAAATCTCTTCTTTTTCTCTACACTAAAAAGAAAAATTAGTGAATAACAAAATAAAAATTACTAAGAGATAAAAACTGAAGGAAATAATTGAAATAAAATAAAAAAGATGGGGAGTAATTAATATTAGAAGTGATGTACCTCCCGTGGTGCTTTGTTTAACGTGGTTAATTCGACATTATGGACCCCCTAATCATCGGGGTCCTTGATTTTTGGAACCGGATCTCCATTATCTTGAATTATCTTTGGGAACTGCCTTGGAGCTAACTTGCCTTCTCGTACTTCATACTCCGTCATCGACTCTCCTAGCTTGATGACCATCGTTCCTTTCCCAATATCCATCTTGCAATTCACGGTTGAAAGGAAGGATCTCCCTAGACTAATCTCTAGTGCAGGATCTTCACTTGTATCTATAACCATGAAATCAATAGGAACAACGTGTTCTCCTACCTTGAGGGGAATGTCATGTAAGATCCCTAGAGGTCTCCTAAGGGTTTTGTCTACTAAACGGAGGGTCATATTAGTCACCCTTAACTCCCTATGGTCATACTTTCTTAGGTAAGACTTCGGTAAGACATTTACCTCAGACCCCGTGTCACATAAGGCATATTTGATGGGTCTACCATCCAACTGAACAGGGATCTTAAAGCTACCTAGGTCTTCCTTCTTAAGCATAATTGAGAGTACTATGGTTCCCACTAATAGGTCAGGTTCAGGATTAGTCTTGGTTACCCCATGTGTAACTGGTTCTTCTGAAGACTCACACCCTAGGTCCACTTCCTCACAAGTTATAGAGTTGCATTGAGCACCCGGGTTAAGGACAGGCTGAGGTGGTAAGCTAGTAGAGGGGGTTGCTGAATTAGCAATCTGATTTTCTAAAATTTTATTATGTGTCGCTAAGGCCTCTACTTTTTGCATTAAATCTCTTATTACCCCTTCCTGTTTCTGTTGTCCGGCTATGAGGCTTTCCATCATAGTTTCTAAGTTAGACTTTCGAGGGGAGCCTTGTTGAGGTGGTCTTTGAGGTGGGGGTAAATACTTTTGTTGTCCTTGTCCTTGAAGAGGACCAGTAGGGTTGTCGTTCCTATAAGAAAAGTTCGGGTGATTGCTAAGTCTAGGATGATAGGTGTAAGAATTCATGTCATAGTTTTGCCTTTGGTTGCCAACATAGTTTGCTTGCTGGACGTGCTCATTACTAACTCCACCTAAAGGGCAAGTAAAAGTTTCATGTTCGGTCGACTGACAAATATTGCATGCTGGAGGGTTAGAGGGTAAACTCAATCGGTCCATCTTTTGCGTTAAAGAATCAAGTTTAGAGCACAATAAAGAAATTGCATCAAAATTAAGCTTACCTCCCGTTCTAGGGCGGGGTTGGGACCATTGATATGAGTTGTTCGCTAGATGTTCAATCAGACTTGTGATGTAAGGCACAGTGTTGTACTTAAGATCGCCTCTCGCTGCAGAGAGGATGCTTCCTCTTGTCGACTCATTTCCTCCATTGAAAAATGATTGGGTTGGAACCCATGGTTCGATTCCATGATGAGGACATTGTCGAAGAATGTCTTTGAATCTTTCCCAAGCATCGTATAACGTCTCGTCTTGCTCTTGTGTGAAGGTTGAGATCTGATTCCTCAGATTGGTGAGCTTGCTTGGAGGAAAGTATTTTGCCAAGAAAGTGATGGCGTGTTCATCGAATGTCGTGATTGAATTTGGTGGAAGTGAGTCGAGCCACTCCCATGCCTTGCCTTCCAACGAGAACAGGAAGAGCCTCAGTTTGATGGCGTCCCCCGATACGTTGTTGGCCTTGTAAGTGTCGCCAGCTTGACGAAAAAGTCGCGGATGTCAGTTTGGATCTGGAACGGTGCTTTTGAGACCAAGTTGATCAGTGACTGGCGTAGCTCAAAGTCATTCGCTTGGATGGTTGGAGCATTGATGGCTGATTATGGGTTAGTAACATTGGGAGTCAGATACTGCCCGAATGTCCGCGGTCGTTCTCCCATCTCTTCTTCTTTTTCTGATTCCTGCTCCTCTTCGTCCGTCTCTTGATTTTCTTGTTCCTTCTCCAGCCTCGATCTTTTCCTTCTCTCTCGAAGTGTGCGTTCGATCTCGGGATCGTACTCAAAAGAGAATTCTTTTTGCATAAACTTGAAAAAGACAAAAACAGGAACACCAAGTGTAATCAAAAGTGGTAAAGAAAAATAAAAACAAATAACATAGTCACCCAGAGTGCGTTCGTTCAATGGCGATTGGAGGAACAAATCCCCGGCAATGGTGCCAAAAACTTGACAGGCCCTAAACGTATAAGGTGTCTGTATATCGCAAGTGTACGGGTCTGTGTAGTAATAAATATCGTTCTCTCTCAGGGATTTGTGTTCAACCACGCACTGAACTAGTTCACTGCAAAGAATGCTAGGTCTATCAAGGTTTGTGGTAAGGTTTTCTAAAACTAAACTAAGAAAACAAAATTTTTTAAGGTTTTAACCAAGTAATTAAAAGCGTTCAGGGGAGTCCATTCTAGTCAATCAGTAAATTTATCAACCACGGTCTAAAGTAACAAGATAATTCAGAGTCTACAATCTTTCTAGGCCTTTTCACATCAATCTTTCGATTCGAAGTGAGTTACAGAGATTAAACTAAACATTATTTCTAATTACTTAATCTAATCAAAGATAAAGAAATGTTTATAAACGACCCTAGGCAAGAATCATTATTTCTAACTATTTTCTAAACCTATTCAATCTACGTCTTTCCAATTCAAGATTCAAACTTTCGTCATATCATCAAGAATCTAATACCAAGTAAAAGGCGGTTAGCCAGATTTTGTTATGACATACAATGTACGCAGATTAAACGAATAAAAGGATAACTTAACACCGAGTTTGCATTCAAAATCAACCAAAGGACATCGAGTGTATCCCCTAAACAGAGGAATTTAGCTACTCATAATACTAGAAGTAAACATCGCAAAAGTTAAACAATAACTAGAAAACATAAGGGAAAATAGAAATAACCGTTGTTCGAAGTAGCGGAATCGATCTCTTCATGTCACCCGAATCGATCTCTTTCGTGGTCTTCAATCACTTCCAACAATCTAAACTAATAACAAAGTTTGAGAATTAAACTGGAAAGAATCTCACCAAAAACTACCCTAGAAGCTCACTAAAAAATCTCTATTGTATCCAATGATATTCGACTCCATTGAAATGACAGACGAGATTTTCTTTTATAGGCCACAATTAGGGCACAAAGCGCTGGCAACGTCCCTCTGGGTGCTGGCAACGTTTTGTGTATGGAGCTTGCTCTCCGTGTCTAGGCGCTGGCAGCGTCCGGAAAACGCTGGCAGTGCTTGGCAATGTCTTCGTGTCTTGAAGTCCCTGGGAGAGGCGCTGGCAGCGTCTTGTTGCACCGCCCAAATTTGGGCCGGTCCAAGGCGATTTGGGCCGTTCTTTCCTTCAACCTTCTTCTCTTTAACTTTCTTTTTATTTTCTTTGAATTTTTCTCCCCTTTTTCATGGAATTTCCATGCTTTTTGATGTGTTTCCTATATTTCTTGCAAAATGTACCAATCTCACAACTAAGTGAAGAAATCACAGAAATTGATATAAAAATATGGAATTTCGGGTATAAAAAGCATGAAATAAATGTGATTTGAGCCCTAAAAACACTATATGAAAATCACTTATCAGATACCAAGAGAAAATCATATTATCATCATGATCGAACTAACACTTGAAAGAGAGGGTGTAGAAGATGGGAGAGATTACCAACTTAAATTGGAGGAGAGGAAGAAGACGGATGATGATGGTGGTAGCGGTGAGTGATGATCAGCGGAAGGGTTGCGGCACCGGCGGCGGCTGGCGATGGCAGAGAGAGGCAGTAGAAGGAGGAGAAGAGGAAGAGAGGGGGTCAGGGAGGGAGACAACAAGAGAGAGAGAGAGAGAGAGAGAGAGAGAGAGAGAGAGAGAGAGAGAGAGAGAGAGAGAGAGAGAGAGAGAGAGAGAGACAAGGAGTGAGTTTGAGAGTCTGCATTTGAATTGAGAGCAAAATGGCCTTGTCATTCAACTGAAGGAATATATATATAACTCCATTAGGCCCAAAAATGGCCCCCTTCTTTCCTTGGCCGGCTGGATGAGGCCCAAATAAAAAGGAAATTTCATCAACTTAAACTCTCTTCTTATACTTATGTCTCCCTAAACCCAAATTAATTGAATTTGTTATATCGTAAAAGTATTATCGGTAACCTATGGAGACCCAATAAATATACATGTCATGGTCACTCCCATAATTAGTTTTACTCTGACGTGAGTAAAAGAATAAAACAACATATCGGTTCTCAAAAACGAATACATACATATCCATGATTACTATAAATTATATCGGGCGAAGAAACTATCCTAAAATTTCTAATCCAACAATCTTGATGGTCGTTGCACTGTTGAAGTCTTGCAAAACACACACTTCGTTAGAAAAAAAAGTTTGGAACACGCGTGCTTTAATCAATATTTAATTAATCTTTAACCTTGAGTAATTATGTTAAACAACATGTATTAAGGGGGTGGTTTTCTCGGGGTTATTGCATCTTACTCCCTTAAAAAGAAGTTTCGTCCCTAAAACTTTGAAACTACTACCGTCATATCCCTGGGGTCTTACCTCAAAACAGGTGGGGGTACTTGTTTCCCACGTGGCTTCTGATGACAATTGATTAGTCCGAAGGACTTTTACTAAGGGGATCCCTTTCGTGTGTAAAAACTTGAATCCCCGGTCCAGGATTTGAACTGGTACTTCTTCATAGGATAAATTTTCCGCAAGGGCTAATGGTTCGGGCTCGATCACGTAATCCAGATCAGGAACGTACTTTCATAGCTCAGATACATGAAATACATCATGGACATGTTCTAAATCTATAGGTAATTCAAGCCTGTACGCTACAGGGTTAATCTTCTGCCTAATTTTGTATGGCCCAATATACCGAGGACTTAATTTCCCTTTGACATTAAATCTCCACACCCTTTCGTAGGTGAAACCTTAAGAAATACTTTGTCCACGGGTTGAAACTCTAAGGGTTTCCTCCTCCTATCCGCATAACTCTTCTGTCGGTTCTGGGCTGTCTTGATGTGCTGCTGAATGACCTGAACTTTATCCATCATGTCTTGTATCAACTCAGGATCCACTAACAAGGTTTCATCCAACTCACTCCAACATAAGGGCGTCCTGCATTTTCTGCCATAAAGAGCCTTGAATGGTGCCATATGAATCGTAGCTTGGTAGCTGTTATTGTAGGAAAACCCTACTAACGGTAAAAAGTCTTCCTAACTTCCCTGAAAGTCTAGAACACAAACCCTAATTAACCATGTCTTCCACTATCTGATTCACTCTTTCAGTTTGGCCATCGGTTTCTGAGTGCTACGAGCTACTGAAGCTCAGCTTGGTGCCAAACGCTTTTTGTAGAGCTGCCCAAAACCATGATTGGAACCTGGTATCTCGATCAGAGACGATGTCTTTTGGAATTTCGTATAGCCTCACCACTTCTTTCACATAAATATTGGCCAACTTGTTAACTTTCCAACTCTCATTTACCAGGACAAAGTGGGCAGACTTGGCTAATCGATCCACAATCACCCATATGGCATTCTCCTTGGTAACTGTCATGGGTAATCCTATGTTAAAACCCATGGATATAGAATCCCATTTCCATGTGGGAATTTCTATCGGATTTAGCTCACCTGCAGGGCACTGGTGTTCTATCTTCACCTTCTGGCACGTAAGGCATTTATCTACAAATTCTGCTATGTACTTTTTCATGTTAGGCCATCAGAATTGTTCTCTTAAGTCAGGGTACATCTTAGTACCACCTGGGTGTACTTCATACGGAGTATCATGCCCTTCACATAAAACCCTTTCCCGTAAGTCACGGCTCGCGAGACACATAACGATTTTTAAATCTCTAGGATCCATCCTCGTGAATCGAAAATCCTAGCATTTTTCCTTTCTCTACTCCTGCATGTATATATACCTTATATGTTCATCATTTATCTGCTCATCCCTGATCTCATCCAAGATGGAAGGTTGCAACTGCGATTCGACCAATTGTGCCTTCACGTATTCTCGTGCAACCACCTCGATCCCTGCCTTCTGAATCTTTTGACTTAGTTGAGGCTGGGCCATGGTTGGTGCATTCTGTCATGGTGACTTTTCCTACTCAAGGCATCAACCACTGAGTTTGCCTTCCCTAGATGGTACTGTATACTTAAGTCATAGTCCTTTAGGAGTTCTAACCATCTTCGTTGTCGCAAATTTAACTCCTTTGGGTTAATATATACTTCAGACTCTAGTGATCTGTAAAAATTTTGGTAGATGCACCATACAAATAATGTCTCCATATCTTTAAGGCGAAAACTACCGCTGCTAATTCTAGATCAATAGTAGGATAGTTTAGCTCATAAAGCTTTAACTGCCTGGAGGCATATGCTATGACTTTATCGTCCTGCATTAAGACACATCCTAGTCCTCTCTTGGACATGTCACTAAAGATAATGTACTCTTTTCCTTCTACAGGCAATGTGAGAATTGGGGCGGAAGTGTTCGGTCGTAATTTTTGTGGTTTTAAGTTAGGGTTCTAGGTCTCAAGGATGGGTGTCTGGTATTCTTAGGGTTATAGTATGTCAAGAATTTTCCCAATGCAATAAGCAATAAATCAAGTAAAGTAAGCAATTAAAACTAATCCTAGATATGCATCAAACTAATCAACTACCAAAAAGCAATTAGAGCAAGTAATATAAAGCATAAAAGCACTAAGCCAAGCAAGTAGCACTAAAACAATCAAGTAAGCTATAATAACCAAGCAAATGAAAACAAGAAATTATACCTTTGTTGACTAAAATTTCACTTGAATCCTTGAACTTGAGCTTCCTTCCGAACAAATAAGAAAGCGTGAATAGGATTACTAAGAATCCTCAAATTCCCACTTGAGAATGGAATTTGTATTCCTTAATCCTCCTGCTCACTAAAAATTGGATTGAATGTTTTTGTGGCTAAATTAGAATAATCAAAACAAGAAATACTAAAAATGAAAGCATAAAATGACAAGAGACAATGAAGAAAACTCTGAAAATGGATTGATTGAAAGTTGATTACAAAGTAGCTTGAAGAACAAGACAATGAAAACCTAAGAGAGAGAGAGAGAGATTACAACTTGAAAAGCATTAAAAGCTAATTAATCAACAACTAAAACTAGGTTAAAAGACTACTCCTGCTAAAACCGCAGTTGAGAGTTTATATAATAAGCCCAATTTGTTATACAAAACGCATCATTTCAATCCCCAATTAAACGTAGAAAAGTAGGGTGACTCGGGCGAGTCACCCCCCTGACTCGGGCGAGTCAGGCTTCTGGCCCACTGGGTGATGTCTTCTTGGTTGGTCTTCTTCAGCTGTACAGGTAGTCGACTCGGTCGAGTCGTGCAGATGGCTCGGTCGATTCATCGTTCTGGTCGCACCTTGACTTGGCCAAATTTCCTAGGTTTCATAGCGGCCCGCAGAAGCTTGACTCGCCCGAGCCAGAGGGTGACTCGGGCGAGTCAGCCTTCTGACTCTCATTTCTCCTTGGCTCAACTGAATTTTGCAAGTTACATGCTTCAAGGCTTCTAGATGGTGGACTCGGGCGAGCCAGGATATGACTCGGGCGAGTCATCCTGCTGCTGCTTCCTCTGTTTGATGAGTTCTGCTCCATTTTGGCTCCATTTTGGCTCAATCTCTCATTTTTCCTATAAAACTAGAAAAACCTCATAACTAACATGATATACGGGGTTAGAACATGTAAAAATACCCTAACAAAGTGAAGAATTCGGCTCGGAACGAGACCGAACACCACTCCCACACAAGGGTTTGCACGCCCCGAGCAAACTAAAAACAAAGAAAAAGACTAGAAAAAGAAAACTAAAACCCTAACTCACTTTCGCAGGAATCGCGGATGCATTTATCTTATGCATCAAGCCCTTTAAACCCCCTGGTAGCCCAGGTGGACGAGGTAGGTCTCGTGAGGGTTTATAGCAACTATACCCACAAAAGCCAAAGAAAAAGGAAAGAGGGAAAGTGTAGAACAAAACAAGTTTGAAAAGAAAGAAAAGAAAACTGTTCATCTTAAGAATCGAGTTGTTTTAATCAAGAAAACGATGTTACCAAACGGAACAGTTATGAGCATCTCACGTACACCTAACTCGAACAACTGCCAATCTGAGGAGATTTCGATCCCTTACACCTCATGTAAAGCTAAATCCCACTTGCGTAAAAGTTTAGAAAGTTCTAACTGATTCCGATAGACTCCAAAGACTCACGCCCGAGCTTAAAACAAGCGAACAACAGAAAATAGACAAGGAGTTTCCCTCCGCCGCATTTGGTCGCCCTTGGCTTGGTGAGGGCCGTAGGTGATGCTAGGAAAGGCCCCTCACTTTATTAACACTTCAAACTTTTTTTCTACTTTTTTGGGTTGGGTAGTCCCAACAAATTTTCTTTTTTTTTTTTTTACTTTTTAATGGTCGGTATTAGCCTTACTTTCGGGAATTGGACCCAAAATGGGGTTTATCCTCCCAACACAGTCTTTTCCATTCACCTCTTCGTCGCGAACGATATAGAAGGAGGTTTAAGGGGTAATAGTACCGTACCGCTAATGCCGGGCCCGTGTAGGTTGGTTAAGTGTATGGTGGTTGATGTCGTAAAACCGACACGCCCCACTTAATCAATTTATTTAACTTTGCTTCCTTTTTTCTTTCTTTCTTTATTTTGCTTTTGCTTTTGCTATTTAGAAAAACCAAGCTCAGACATGAATCCCTAGAATCTCCCAGTTCCAATCAGAACATAAAAAGAAAGAAATGGGATCTCACTAGACACTCATTGAAAGGAATCTAATTAAGTAAGTCATGGCACTCGCTAAAGAAAGGGTAAAAAATGCTCAAACCGGTTTCTTTTAAAGAAGATTAAGAACGACTTCCCAATTTTTGACAAGGAAACCCAAGAAACGAAGCAAAAACAAAAAAAAAAAAACAACGAAAACGAAAACTTTTAAAGTTTTTCACTCCCCTTTTTTTTTCCTTTTTCACACAGAAATTTTCAAATTTTTCGGCACAAAGAAAAAAAAAATGAAAACAAAGACCCAAAAGCTAGGTGATCTACCCATGACAAATGGAAGAATCACTCCCCACTCCCACACAAAACTTCACAATGTCCTCATTGTGAGAAGAAGGGTGTCACAAGTAAGGTAGAAAACCTAAAAAAACACACAATCAAACACATAACAAATAAAAATGATGGCGACCCGAGCCTACATGGGTCCAACAACAATGTATATCCAACATTCACACTCAAGGGGTTCGCCACCCAAAAGAAAATCAAGCATGCATCATGGATCAATGATATATTCACATAAATAGAAGGTGGAATGAAGTTACCTGAAGATCTTCAAATAACGCATGTCCAAATCGCGATCGACGAACATGAAACCATATAGTAGAGATAGACAACAAAGCATACTATGGTCTAAATGTTTACATGCTAGATCAAAAAGGAAAAATCAAACTATACAAGGCAAGAAACTAAAGACTAACAAATCAAAGAAAATTCACAATATTTACAATATGTACATGATCAATGCCTAACCACAACCCCGAATCTCATTATATGAGGCGGGAAATGAGGGTGAAATATCTCGCCGCTATCTCGGTCCTACGAATGAGATAACCCCAAACGTAAACCATACATCCTCCACCATACAACCCAAGTTCATGATGCTCAAGCTTACAATGACAATCATCCCAACCAACGTACCATGACAAAATCAGTGAAGCGACACTCAACATCTAACAAGTCCCAAGAATGCAAAATCATATTGGAGAACCTTCCACCATACCCCATCACACAAACACACCTCCCCCCCACATATTCCACAAGATATCAATCAAATAATCCAATGCAAGAGATAAGAGGGGGGGGGGGAATGCTCACAATCATTGCTCATCGCCTCCCGGAGGAGGGTAAGGGTAATGTGGGAAGTACGTGGGATAGTACTGGTTGACATAGTCGGGCGGTGCTGGCGGACGATCAGCCATGGCATAGTGATAGAACCCCCAATCTCTCCAGTATTGATTTTGTTGATGGAAGTATTCATCGTATCGTTGGAGATGCTCCTCGTGCCTTTGAAAATACTTCTCGTGCCTTTGAAGCGTAGCTTGCTGGTTACAAAGGAGCTCTTGCTGGCAGTCTAGAAGGTTATGTTGGCTTTGAAGCAAGATTCGCTGCTCCCGAAAGCCAACATTGAGCTGCTCTAATTGGTAGCGAAGGTACCCCATTGGTATGTCACGTGAGCCACTACCACTCGCTTCACCCTGATATGCCGGTTCCCCTTCTTCTTCCTCTTCTTCTTCCTCTTCTTCCGCAAACGGGTCATCGGCTCCCCCGACCCGTCGCATACTGTTTGGATTCTCCTCGCACGACCAATTATGTTAGTTAGTTACGTCCAAGAAACGTGTGGCCCGTTCATGATGCAAATGAATTGAAGTTGCCGCTTTATCGGAACCATACTTGTAGATAGTCTTTGTGGGGTGCCTCTCAAGGATACCCATCCGTTGCAAGCGCACGCCATCGATCGGATCCGGGAAATAACGAGGTTTGAACTTCGTGAGATAAGTCCCAAACCTTTGCTTCTTCAGAAAGTGGCATATAATATGCCCCATACCGATCGTTGTCAACAAATTCTTCGAGGCGATCTCCTTCCAATAGTGTAGAATGCATGACCCCGTGTTGACCCTTCTCCCATGGAGAGGGTTGAACATTATGAAAAGGTCATTTCTCCTAACATTAGCTCGTCCATCATCCCTCCAAAACACTGAACTCGAGACTATCCTATGGAAAATTCTCACTGCCAAGTTGCATAAGTCCCGACTCTTGGAATTTTTGGTCAAAAAGGATGTGTCTTCTTGTGCAACCGTTGGTGCTTCCTTCGCCAACATGTAAGGCTCTTCATAGCGGCTTGCTCATCAAAATGAACGTTCTCCTCATAGTAGATTCCATCTTCCGGTAAACCAAGCGCGCGGCATAGTTCTTGCACAGTGTAAGTTTTCTCTTTGTTGTCCACCCTATATCGAAATTTCGCGCTAGGTTTGCCATCATCCTCCACTTGCAATGAGCTTAGGAACTCGAGGATGGGTTGGTCGTAGATAGACTTGTCAATTTTTATGAACGTGCGCCACTCCAAGACTTGAATGATGTATGCAAAGCTAGGCCCACAATAGACATTGTTTACGGTCGCCTCATCATAGATGTCGGGAGCACAGATCTTCCACGTTGATACAAAGCTCATATTTTTCTTTATGATCGAAGTCCCTAAATGTGACCTTCACCGCCGCAGCTTGAAGTAGTGTGGGTGGTTGTGCTTTGTAACGATCCTTGTCCACAACCGAAGAGGATTCGGGTGGAGGTGAAGGAGATCGGTCCTCATCATTGCGTGCACACTTAGATCGAACCATATTCGTGACATGGTGTAATTTAAGTGAACTTTAGAGCACCCAAACAGCAACAAATGAACACAAGCACTCAAGTCCTAATTGCCAAGAACAATTCACAAGCAACACCCAACTTAACTCCGAAATTCGAACTTAAAGCACCAAATGTGGATGTTACCTTCCAAATAAGCACAAAAGGAGAGAGTTGCTGAGATCTTGAGTCCCAATTTGAGCACCAATGACTCCAAATCAACTAGGCACAATTGAACACCCAAAAACTTGAAGCACCAAGGAGGATTTGCACGACCCCTCTTCTGAGTTGAATGTCGCACCCCACAAGAACAAGTGAAGTGCCGCACTATTAGGGCACACACAGCTACAAAACTCTTGTGACAACGCACAGACAGAAAATCGCATAGGTAAGGCACAAAACCTTGAAAATCTGAGAAGAAAGAGAAGGGATTAGTGAAGATTTAGAGTTAGGGTTTAATGCTAGGGTTTGGGGGAAGTAGGAGAGTGAGATGAGAGAGAAAACAAGTGAGAAATTATGAAAGAAGTGAGAGAAATCTGAAATAAAAGCCCCGATAAATCGCAGATCTAAAGACGACTCGACCGAGTCGTCTAAATGGCTCGCCCGAGTCATGCTTCTGTGCGCCTTGAAAAATTCTGGCAGAACGACGGCTCGACTGAGTCGTCTTAATGACTCGCCCACGCCCCTCTTCTGACGGAATCTTGCCTTAGCGACTATCTCAATGTCCTTTAAGCTCAGTGGACTGACTCGGTCGCGCCAACTACTGACTCGCCTGAGTCATGCTTCTGGAACTTCTGACCCTTCTTTTCTTTTTGAATCTCAAAATTAGCTCAGTAAGACAACTCGGGGGCGCCTGATTGTGACTCGCCCGAGTTGTGTTCCTCCCCAAAAATTGAAAAAAGTTAGTTTTTTCCTCAAAATAAACTAAGTATGTAACTCTCACTTCCACTTAATTTTTTTAAAACTCTCAACACTCTGAAACCTCCCCGGGCACCTTAAAACCCGAAACACTTACCTAATAATCAAATATTTCTAACTAAGAACTATCCTAACTAAAGGCTGAAGCAAAATGAAACCAAAAAAAAAAAAAAACAACATACTAAACCTAAGAAAATAACTACCCCAAAACTTTTTACAAGGAAGAGAAAAAAGCCGGCATGCATGCCTCCCCACTCCCACACAAAAAGGTCACACTATGTCCTCATTGTGACTAAAAAGAGAGGAAAACAAGCACTGTAAAAGAAGAAACAATAAAAATCTCACCAAAGAAATGAAAAAGAACTTCTCACTAACTAAATTCAAACAATAAGGAAAGATGATACCTGATTGGATTATAATTGAATCTTTGCATGACTTGTAAATGGAGATTGATTATACAAGCCACGAATGATGCACATACGCAAAATAAATTGATCCTTTCCTCTTGTTAGTGCATAATTAGGAGAAGTAAACAAGAAAAGAAACTAAGAAAAGAAACTAATTTACAATATATACAAGAATGTTAACATACCTTCCTTCAACCAACAGACAGATCGTGGAATGTCACACATTCCACATCCACCTTCTCCGGAAGCTCCAAGAAAGGTTTCAACCTGTGACCGTTAACTTTCCACACAGACTCATTAGTGGGGTTCTTAATCTCAACAACTCCTGATGGAAACACGGTGGTCACTGTAAAAGATCCCATCCACCTAGATTTCAGTTTACCCGCAAACAAATGTAAACGTGAGTCGCAAAGGACTTTCTGCCCCGAGACAAAGATTTTCCGAAGAATAACTCTATCATGCAAAACCTTAGATCGTTCCTTGCTCAATCTCCCGTTCTCATATGCTTCCCTCCTTAATTCTTCTAGTTCGCACAAGGTAAACTTCCGAACATCCCTAGCCTCCGAAAGGTCAAGATTCAAGGCTTTGAAAGCCCACCACGCTCTATGATCAAGTTCAACTGGTAAATGGCATGGTTTTCCAAAAACCCTCTATACGGAGACATTCCTATGGGTGCCTTGTAGGCCGTCCTATAAGCCCATAAAGCATCAGTTAATTTGACAGACCAGTCTTTTCTATTCTTAGACACTGTCTTCTAAAGAATTTGCTTAATCTGCTTATTGGACACCTCATCCTGACTATTTGATTGGGGATGATAAGCGGTGGTCAATCTATGCTCCACATAATACTTCCTAAGCAAAGCCACAAAAGATCGGTTGTTGAAATGGGTTCCTTGGTCGCTAATTATTGCTAGAGGCACTCTAAACCTAGAGAAGATATTTTCCCGAAGGAATTTAGTCACTACTTTTGCATCATTTCTCTTTGACGGAATGGCCTCTACCCATTTAGACACATATTCTACTACTAGAAGGATATACTCATTCCCAAAGGAGGTCTGGAATGGACCCATAAAATCTATACCCCACACATCGAAGACATCTACAAAGATTTCGGGTTACAGAGGCATTATATCCCTCCTAGATATCCTTCCTAGGCTTTGACATCTAGCACACCGTTTAGCGTAGTCATGGGCATCCCTAAAGATGGTCGGCCAATAGAAACCACATTGCAAGACCTTGTATGCTGTTTTCTTCCCAGAAAAATGCCCCCCACAAGGTTGGTCATGACAAAATGATAAAACATCCAAGATAGACTCATCGGGTATGCATCTTCTAAGGATTTGGTCAGGACAATACTGAAACAGATAAGGGTCATCCCACACGAAGTTTTTCATTATATGTAGGAACCTATCTCTATCGTGTTTATTCCAGTCCACCGACATTTCCCCAGTCACCTTAAAGTTAAATATGTCAGCAAACCATGGCTCTACTCCTATGCTAAGAATACATTCATCATGAAAACTAGCATCAATAGGAGTTTCTTTCTCATTTTCAAGTACTATTCTAGAGAGATGGTCTGCTACTGGATTTTCAGCCCCTTTTCTATCCCTAATTTCACATCGAACTCCTGGAGCAATAATACCTACCTAACAAGTCTCGGTTTTGATTCTTTCTTTTCCATAAGTATCAAATAGCTGAGTGATCTGTGTAAATAATGACCTTAGCACCAAGCAAGTAGGGTCGAAACTTTTCAAACGCATACACTACAGCTAAGAACTCCTTTTCAGTCACAGTGTAATTAAGTTGAGCCTCATTGAGTATGTGACTAGCATAATGAATCATTACCGGCTTCTTATCAATGCGTTGACCAATCACAATGCCAACCGCAAAATCAGATGCGTCACACATCAACTCAAACGGCTCTCCTCAAGTGGGAGGCTTGAGAATAGGAGGTGATATTAAGGCATCTTTAAGTGTATTAAAGGCCTTCAAGCATTCATCAGAAAAGTCAAAAGTCACCTCCTTGGCCAATAAAGCAGATAGAGGTTTGGCAATCTTGCTAAAGTCTCTAATAAATCGACGATAGAATCCAGCATGTCCTAGGAAAGACCTAACCTCCTTCACAAAAGTTGGGGGGTCAAGTTTCTAACTAGGTCAATTTTAGCTTTATCCACCTCAATTCCATCCCTCGAAATCACGTGGCCCAAGACAATCCCCCTTTGTACCATGAAGTGGCACTTTTCCCAGTTTAGAGTCAGATTTTTATCTTTGGAACGACTCAAGATTCGACTCAAGTTGTTCAAGCAAACATCAAAAGTAGTGCCAAATAAAGAAAAATCATCCATGAAGATCTCGACACAATCATCAACAAGGTCAGAGAAAATAGACACCATGCACCGCTGAAAAGTTGCGGGGGCGTTACAAAGTCCGAAGTGCATCCTACGGAAAGCGAATGTCCCAAATGGACAGGTAAACGTAGTCTTCTCCTGATCACATGGAGTTATCGAAATCTAAGTATACCCCCAATACCCATCTAAAAAACAGTAATAATCATGTCCCGCCAACTTCTCTAACATCTGATCCATGAAGGGTAATGGAAAATGGTCTTTTCTCGTGGCGTTATTGAGCTTCCTATAATCAATGCATACTCTCCATCTTGAAGGAATCCGGGTTGACACCAACTCACCTCTCTCATTCTCCACAACCGTCAAACCCGTCTTTTTGGGGACCACATGTATGAGACTAACCCACTTACTATCAGAAATAAGGTATATGATATCATTATTTAGCCACTTCAAAATTTCTTTCTTAACCACTTCTTTCATTTGGGGATTGAGTCTCCTTAAAGGATCCCTATGGGCCACGCTATCATCTTCCAAGAATATCCTATGCCGCACGATAGATGGACTAATTCCCCAAATGCCTCCAAGCGTCCATCCCAAAGCTCCCTTATTTACATTAAGAACCTCAATCAGTTTGGTCTCTTGATCCTCACCTAGGTTAGAGGCAATGATAACCGGATAGGTTTCACTAGGGCCAAGGAACACATACTTCAAGTTAGATGGAAGGGGCTTAAGTTCTAGAGTTTTGGAAGATGGTGGCTCAGGCTCTACTGTTTTAGGCACATTTTGAGAGGCAAACAATGATTCATACAACAATTCACCATCGAAAGCATCACAATCACATAATAAAGTCACACAATCTGGGTCAAATCCTAACTCAACAAGCTCATCCACATTAGAAACATCAGCAAGATCAGAATGATCACTATCCTCAAAATCACTCATCCAATTCAAAGCATTACACTCTCGCTAATCAAAGCCCAAGGGAGACTTATGCAAATCAAATATGATCAGTTCCATGGTCAAGTTCCAAAAGGTTAATTTCATCCTCCCGTCCTTACAATTTATCCAAGCATTGGATGTGGCAAGGAAAGGTCTTCCTAAGATGATGGGTATCTCATCACGAGTGCTATGAACTCTCGCAGTCTCTAACACAACGAAATCTACCGGAAACACAAAGGTTCCTTCTTGAATCAAAATATCCTCAACTATCCCCTTAGGTACCCTCGTAGACCGGTCAGCTAATTGAAGAACCATCCTCGTAGGTTTTAACTCACCCAAGCCTAAAGTCTCATAAACATGTAAGGGTAACAGGTTGACACTCGCCCCTAAGTCAAGCAAAGCTCTATCGATTTGGGTATCCCCGATGGTTATAAAAATAGTCGGGCATTGTTAGTCGAGTGGTTTGCAAGACCACGGTTTTATCGTTCTTCCACAGGGAGCTAGGGGCCTTAGCTGCAACTAGTTGACTCAAGGTATGGTTTATGATCATGAAAGGATGATAGAATTTAGGGTAAAACAGCACAAACATACTATGTTCAGTCAAAAAGGTGAAACAATGGGTGTCGGGAGACTTTCGGGATGCAAACGGGAATGAGGAAATGGGTTTCGCAACAAGAGAGTAACGAGAAAGGGAAATCAAATGGTAATTCCGTTACAAAATACCCACCGGGCTTCCTCTTTCAAGGATAGTCCGGATTAACTTCCCTAAAATTCATCGACAGACCCGGGAAAGTTAATAGAACGGAATTTCCTAGTTAGTTTCTATTCGCTTTCGCGAACCAGAATACTAACTATCCTAACTCCTACCTTCCAACAAGCATTGGATGTATTCGGGATGCTTTCGCACCCAAATACATCCCACTTAAGGGAAGGATAGGATTAGGAAGTTGATTTCCTAACTAGTTACTCACTAATATTGCTAACCCAAACCTAATCACCCATTCACACCCTTAATATCTCCCTAACCCATTAAGGTTCTAGCCACTAAACATCCTAACTATCATGATAATAACTTCAACAACATCATTCATGCTTAAAAGAGTAAACAAGATGACAATAAACATTCAATAATACCAACAATACCAATAATAACAAAAACAGAGATTAGTAAATAAGCAATAAATTAGAGAGAGAAAGGTTAAGAAATGCTCATTGATTGTGATGACAAGGAAGAAAACTTCAGAATAATAAAGCTCCAATGCCCCAAAGTTGAGAATAATCTTCAAACTTCCAATAATAATTAAGAGAATCCAATACAAGAACCAATAATCTCAGCAAAGATCTTCCTTAATCCCTCTAATCAAAAACTTAAAATGTGATAAAAAGTGCTAAAGTATCATAAAAGATAGATAAAAGCTGCTGTCTAGATTGATGTTTTGCTAAAATGACCTAAATAAATTAAATAGTAATCAACGTTGTTACTCAAAACTCATCATTTTACACAACAGACAAAACTGTCCCGCAGGGGACCATTGGCACGGTCAAGGTGACCGTGGCCACGGTCCTGCGTAAGGCAGGCGATTTCTTCTCTTCGCTTCGAATTACCATGGGCACGGTCCCCATGCACCGTGGTCACGGTCTAGGCGATTAGGGCTGACAACTTTTCGCTCCTTCGTACCGCCGTGGCTACGGTCATGGGAGACCGTGGCCACGGTCTAGTTCGGCCAGCTTCTTTCTTATGTAGGGTAGAGATCTTATTGTGGCTACGGTCAGAGTGACCGTGACCACGGTCTATCTCGGGTGGCAAGGTCTCTTCCTTAGGTCATGGCTCAATCACACCGTGGCTACGGTCAATATGACCGTGGCCACGGTCTCTTTCGGCCACAGTTTTCTTCAGGGTGCTCATCAACCGTTGCTTCCGCTTCCGTTGCCTTTCGACATGACCGGCGCTTCCAATCCGCTGACTTTGACATGACCAGGGCTCGAGGAATCTTAGGGAATCTCGGGATACCCAAGATTGGTGCAAAATTGGCCCATTTAGAGTCGTTTTGAGTAAAACACTTCGGAAACTACAATAGTATCCAAAACGCATTAAAAGTTGTTAAAACAAGCTACAAAACAAGTCAAAAGCCTAAGGATTTAGGCGGTATTTAGACACGAAATCGGGTCTAAACAGGCATCCTGGGTCCTTATACTTCACTGGAACTTGACTAGACAAGATTGAGCTCACATTGGAAGCTAAGAAGGCTTTTTTAGGGACTTGGGTTGCTCTCTTGGTAGTGCACAACTCCTTAAGAAACCTAGCATAGGACGGGCACTGTTGGATGGTATCTAACAAGGGAATATTGACCTTAACCTGAGAGAATGTTTCTCTAATCTTTTCTAGGTACTTCTGGTCCATATTCCCCCTTAACCTTTGAGGAAAAGGTGGGGGAGGCTTGTATGCCACAGGTGGTAAAGGACTAGACATGGGAAGCAGTCTAGGTAAAGTCTTGATGCTCGGAGGCTCAAGTAAGTTAGTTGGCCTCTCCTCCTCATATGGCTCATCCTCAACTGACACTAACTCATCGTTAGGTTCAACACTCACAGGTTGTTTACCATGCACATCAGAGGTGGTTTATGAACCTTATTATCTACTTCTTTTCCGGACCTAAGAGTGATCACAGCGTTAAGGCCTCTAATCTGGTTCAGGTCACAAGAGGACGAACCGGAGGCTTGCCCATTGGGGTTTGCCTCGGGTTGTCCATGGAATGTACCCCTATCCCTATTCGACATCATTAACTGCGCTACACTCTCATTCAACTGTTTCATCATTTTTTCCATACTACTCATGGAATCTTGAACTTCTTTTAAACCATATTCTAACTCCTTATACTTTCTATCCCCCTTGTCCTCACTTGGATACCCCGGTGTGGGTCGGATATGTGCAGCTTGAGGTTGAATGGTCTGCCCTCGTGGTGCTTGATAAGCAACCTGAGGGGGTGGTCTAACCAGGGCTTGAGGTTGATGAAGAGGAGGTGGATTTCCTTGGAAACCTCCTCCTTGGTGCATTGGAGGCCTCAAAACATTCCGATTGTCCGGTCCGTAAGATAAGAAAGGATGTTTTTACACCCCGGGATGTTGGTATGGCCGGTAATGGTTAAACATGGCATTCACATTTTCCACACTTGAAGACACATGTTGCATAAACAAAGGACAGTTAGCATAAACATGGTCTGGTCCAATTCATTTGAGGGAGAGGGAACAAGTCAAATAATTTCACAAACCTTTGAACCCTTAACTGTTTTCCTCAACCCAACCAATCCATGTTTTATTATGCGGGCGGGATACCACATCCCTTAGAGTAACATTGCCTACCACATGCATCAAGAGAGTTCGCCTACCACAGGCGTCAAAGATATTCGCCTACCACAGGCATCAAAGTTCTCCTACCACAGGCATCAAAGATATTCGCCTACCACAGGCATCAAAGTTCGCCAACCACAGGCATCAAAATATTCGCCTACCACAGGCATCAAAGATATTCGCATACCACAGGCATCAAAGTTCGCCTACCACAGGCATCAAAAGAGTTCGCCTACCACAGGCATCAATTGTAACGTGGTTTGTAAGACCTCGGTTTTATCGTTCTTCCACAGGGAGCTAGGGGCCTTAACTGCAACTAATTGACCCTAGGTAGAGTTTACGATCATGAAAGGATGATAGAATTCAGGGTAAAAACAACACAAACTCACTAGGTTTAGTAAAAAAGGTAAGACAATGGGTGTCGGGAGACTTTCGGGATGCAAACGGGAATGAGGAAATGGGTTTCGCAACAAGAGAGTAACGAGAAGGGGAAATCAAATGGTAACTCCGTTAGAAAATACCCACCGGGCTTCCTCTTTCAAGAATAGTCCGGATTAACTTCCCCAAAGTCCATCGACAGACCCGGGAGAGTTAATGGAACGGAATTTCCTAGTTAGTTTCTATTCGCTTTCGCGAACTAGAATACTAACTATCCTAATTCCTACCTTCCAACAAGCGTTGGATGTATTCGGGATGCTTTCACACCCAAATACATCCCACTTGAGGGAAGGATAGGATTAGGAAGTTGATTTCCTAACTAGTTACTCACTAATATTGCTAACCCAAACCTAATCACCCATTCACACCCTTAATATCTCCCTAACCCATTAAGGTTCTAGCCACTAAACATCCTAACTATCATGATAATAACTTCACCAACTTCATTCATGCTTAAAAGAGTAAACAAGATACCAATAAACATTCAATAATACCAACAATACCAATAATAACAAAAACAAAGATTAGTAAATAAGCAATAAATTAGAGAGAGAAAGGTTAAGAGATGCTCATTGATTGTGATGACAAAGAAGAAAACTTCAGAATAATAAAGCTCCAATGCTCCAAAGTTGAGAATAATCTTCAAACTTCCAATAAAACGCAAGAGAATCCAATACAAGAACCAATAATCTCAGCAAAGATCTTCCCTAATCACTCTAATCCAAAGCCTAAAATGTGATAAAGGTGTGCTAAAGTATCATAAAAGATAGATAAAAGCTGCTTCATAGATATCCCTTAACTAAAATGACCTAAATAAATTAAATAGTAATCAACGTTGTTACTCAAAATTCATCATTTTACACAACAGACAAAAGTGTCCTGCAGGGATCAGAGGCACGGCCTGCGTAAGGCAGGCGATTCTTCTCTTTTCTTCGCATTACCGTGGGCACGGTTCCCATGCACCGTGGGCACGGTCTAGGCAATTAGGGTTGACAACTTTTCGCTCCTTCGCACCGCCGTGGCTACGGTCATGGGAGACTGTGGCCACGGTCTTGTTCGGCCAAATTCATCCTTGGGCAGGGTAGTGATCTCACCGTGGCTACGGTCAGAGTGACCGTGACCACGGTCCATCTCGGGTGGCATTTTCCCTTCCTTAGGCATTGGCTCAATCACACCGTGGCTACGGTCAATATGACCGTGGCCACGGCCTCTCTCGGCCACAGGATTCTTCAGGTTGCTCTTCAATAGTTGCTTCCACTTCTGCTGCCTTTCGACATGACCGGCCCTTCTAATTCGCTACCTTTGACACGACCAGGGATCGGGGAATCTTAGGGAATCTTGGGATTCCCAAGATTGGTGCAAAATTGGCCCATTTAGAATCGTTTTGAGTAAAAACTTCGGAAACTACAAGCAGAACCAAAACGCATTAAAAGTTATTAAAACAAGCTTCGAAACAAGTCAAAAGCCTAAGGATTTAGGCGGTATTTAGACACGAAATCGGGTCTAAACACCCCCCCACACTTAAACCTTTGCTCGTCTTGAGCAAAACAAAACAAAACTAACTAACACTAACTCCTCTATCGTGGGAGAGAAACGGGTGCATTAAGTGTATGCACCAAGCCCTTTGAACCCCTCGGCAGCCCGGGTGGACGAGATGGACTCGTGAGGGTTTGTAGCGGCTGTACCCACAAAAGCCAAAGAAAAAGGAGAGAGGGAAAGTGAAAAGAGAACCGAAGAAAATAAAAAGGATCGAAAAGCAAAGGCTTTGATTCACAAGATCTCGCAATCCAAGCTAAGAAAACGTGATTAAACCTCCCAAAGTAACCGTTAGGAGCATCTCACAAACACCAAACTCAGAAAAAGGTCGATCTTGAAGATTTTTAACTCCCTACACCTTGTAACAAGCGAAAGCCCATTGCAAAAGCACAACAAGGGTTTAACGGGAACCAAAAGACTCTAAAAACTCGCGTCCGAATTTGAAAACAACGAAACAACCGGGAGGAGTGTTTTCCTCCCTCGCATTTGGTCGCCCTTGGCTTGGTGAGGGCCGTAGGTGATGCAAGGGGAGGCCCCACTCTTTTTAGAAGCAAAACTTTTCTTTTCTTTCTTTTTTTTTTCTTTTTGGTTTTTTTTTAAAAGTCGTTGTTAGCCTTACTTTCGGGAATTGGACGACCCATATATTGGGTATACCCTCCCAACACGGTCTTTTCCATACGCCTCTCTGTTGCAAAGTGATATAGGAGGAGGGTTAAGGGGTATCCAGTGCCGTACCACGAATACCGGGCCCGTGTAGGTTGGCTAAGTGTATGGTGGTTAATGTCTTCAGCGACACGCTCCACTTATTCAGGTTATTATTATATCTTATGAAAGCTTTCTTCTTACTTTTTCCTTTTTCTTTCTTTTCTTTTCTTTTCTTTTTGCACTTTTTGCTTTTGCTAAACGAGAAACAAAACAAACTCAGACACAAGCCCCTAGAATCTCCGAGTTCCCAAAAAAATGAGAAAGGAACGAGAGTCTCACAAGACACGTAATGAAGGGAGTCTATTAAGGGTAAGTCTCGACTAGAACCCGAGTTAGGGTCGAAAATGCTCCAACCGATTACTTTTAGAAAGAAGTTTAAGAACGGCTTCTCAACTTCGATAACAAGATCTAGGAAACAAAGCAAAACAAAAACAAAACGAAAAGAAAAACCGTAAAGGTTTTCATTCCCTTTTTTCTCCTTTTTCACACAAAAATTTTTAAATTTTAAGCAAAAACTAGGGGAACAAAGAACAAAACGACTAGGTGATCTACCCTTGAAACAGAATATCTCCCCCCCCCCCCCACACTTAAAACTCCACAATGTCCTGATTGTGGGAAGGTGTCACATGAAAAGGGTAGAGAACCTACAAAACACAAACAAACAAAACGACTAGCAGGTAGAAATGGTGGCGACCCGAGCCCACACGGCTCCAACAGCAATAGATATCTCAACACAGACACTCAAAGGGGTTCGCCACCCAAAAGAAAACCAAGCATGCGACGGATCATGATAAGAATTCACATAAAAAGAGTAAAGTGGAAAGATATTACCTCAAGCTCTTCATAAGCGTTAAAAATAGCGATCCGAAGTCGTCGTTCAAGAGAGTCAGAACAATGTTAGAGTAAAAGACGACTTTATAACTATGGAATTCGCATGCGAGACCAAAAGCAAAAGAAAGGAAAAACTAACTTAAAAGATTATGAAAAGAAATTGAAAAGATGAAAAACAAAAATATTAACAATATATACATTGCCAATGACTTACCTTACCCCCGAATCTCACTCATTGAGGCGGGAAATAAGGGTGAAACTCGATACACACTAACCGAAACAACTAATTCAGTACATTCACCACAAATAACATTCGGTTACAATCCATCCATGACCAAAATACAAACGAGACATGCTTAAACAAACAGTCCAACCCACAAAAACAACCATCAAACAACCATAAGACAACCCGACAATACATGAAAGACAAACAAGACAAGGCAAAACCCGAGCATCCTAACCGAACAATCCCCAAAATATGCTAACTCATGCCAAATGAATTCGAGAGATCAACAACCCAAAACCACCAGACATCGCATCCAAAACCCCGAAGAAGCACTCCCCCACACTTATACTTCACAAAATAAAGTAAATAGAAACAATGGTAAAGGTGGGGGGGTGGAGTGCTTACAAACGGTCCTCAAGCAGACCCTCCCGGCGGAGAACGGGGTTGGAGTTGCGATTGGATGCTAGCCAGCGTCTCCTGTTGGATCTCGATCAATCCTGGCAAGTTTTCGATCAAGAGCTGCTGGTTTTGGATGAGCTCTCGTTGTACTTGAAACTCATCATGAAGCTCCTGGAGTTGCTCACTGATATGCTCAAGAGCGGCGTCCCGTAGTTGACTCGGCTCGGCTTCGTCTCCTTGTGCTTGTTCACCCCCTTCTTCTTCTTCCTCATCTTCTTCTTCTTCTCCTTCACCCTCCTCCGCTCAATCCCCGGGACCACCCACCACAAAACGATTCCCAAAAGTTTGGCCACACGACCAATTGCGTTGGTCGGTGACATCTAGATGTTGTTCGGCATTTTCGTCACCCAAATGAATCACGACGCTATGGGGGTCGTTCCCGTGACGGTATAAGTTCGCGTCTTGTGTTTCTCCATGAATTCCATCTTTCGTAGGCGAACACCGTCGATAGAATCGGGGAAATAGCGGGGAGTCCACTTGCTTAAATAGGACTCGAACCCTTGCTCCTTAGGAAATGGGTGATGATGTGACCCATAACAATAGTCATGTTCCGGGTTTCGAGGCTTATTTCCCGAAGGCAATGGAGGACGCACAAGCCAGTGTTGACCCGGCGACTGTTGATTGCATTGTAGAGGTCGAAGAGGTCGTCTTTCCGGATGCTTGAACGCCCGACATCACGGCCAAAAACGGAGTTCGAAATGATACGGTGGAAGATGCGGACGCCGACATGTAAATCTACGCCTTAGAGTTGCTTGGGCAATAGTATTTCGCTCGTTGTGATCGAATCTTCGGGTAACGTCTCCTCCAACAAGTGAATGCTTGCATAGCTTCTTGTTCATTGAATTTGACGCACTCGCCGTAGAGGATGCCGTCCTCGGGAAGGCCTAGAGCGTTGCATAAATCATTGAGCGTACATTCGACCTCCTTTTTGTTCACGATGTATGAGAAAGAGGCGTTGGATGTGCCGTCTTCCTTTACCACCAAAGAGCTAAGGAATTCGAGCACCGATTGCTCGATGATTGGTTCGTTGATTGTGGCGAAGACCTCCCATCCCATGACTTTGATGAAAAAGTCCATGCTCGGCTTACAAAAGACATCCTTTGCCGTCTCCTCATGATAGAGATCCGGAGCACAGATTTTCCGCTTCTTGAGCCGCTCATACCGTGCCTTGTGTATATCGTCCCGGAAATTAACCTTAATCTTTGGGTCGCATTAAATAATCGAGGCCGGTTGACCCTTGTACCGGGTTTTGTCACGCTCAGCAGAAGTTGATGGGGCGGGGGTCGATTCCGGCTCGGTCCGGGCACGTTTTGCTCGACCCATTGATGTCACTGCAAGAAAAGCAACCACCACACACCGAAACACAACACAAACAATACCCAAAAATCCTGAGCAACCACAGATTCACAACCAACTACAAAAATTCAACCAAGAGTTCACCAATAACACTCCCAACACGAAAATATCCACGAAAGATTCAACTTCAATTTCAAGCACACTCATTCACCCAAAACGCATGAAATTCGCACCAAATTCAACCCAAATATGCAAGGGAAACAAAAATTTAAGCACCCACAATCAAGGAATACCTGGGTGGAAGACTTTGGAGACTTATCCTGCTAATTTCGAGCCCCACAAGGAACAAAGACCTTAGAATCTTGCTTGAATGGAACCGGAAATGGCGAACTTCAGCAGTGTGCGCAGCTAGGGTTAGATTCGCAGGAGAGATTGGAGAGAAATGGAGGAAATTGGCGATGGATTTGTCAAAAATGGCAAGGGATTTAGGGTTTTAGGGTTGGGGAAGGGTTTTTGAGTGTAAGGGTATGGAAGAAAATGAAGAAGAAATGAGGGGAAATGAGAGTTTAGTCCCCGACACATTCGTAGTTTTTTGACTGACAGTGGCCACGGTCCATTTGACCGTAGGCACAGTGTGGTTCGGACTGGGTAAAAAGAGGGGAAAATGTAGGGTGGAGACCGTGGCTACGATAAACATACCGTGGTCACGGTGATCTTCGGGGTAGAATTTTTTTCAAGAATCAGCAACGACGAGACTGTGGCTGCGGTGAAACCCACCGTGGTCACGGTCTACTTCGGCTTGAGGAAACTGAGAGTAACTTGCATACTCTGGCCGTGGTCACGGTCCAGGCGACCGTGGGCACGGTCCCTTTCGGCCCATCCACAGTACCTACAAGGCTCAAAACCTGGAGAAAAAATGTTAAGTCCTAAAATCTTCCCTCTTATCATCCACTCCCTTTTCTTTCTCGCTCAATTATCATTCAAGGACACTCTCCCAACACTCAAAAACACTTTCAAACCCCGACCCTCATAGAACCGCTCTCGATTTTTTTCTTCTTTTCAAACTTTTCTGATTTTTCTAATTTTTTTCCTCAATTTTTTTTTCTAATATAAAATAAAGGAAGAAGAAAAACGCTAAAACAAGGGAAATAAAAATGAAAGAACTTAAAAAATTGAAAGAAAGCATTAAAAGAGGGGGAAGTAGCTCATATCTCTCCCGGGTGCTTGTTTTGTAGGTCCTAGCTTGACTATCCCGATGCTTTTCAATCTTCAAAATCTGCGAGGTATGCCACAACTATCCCGACATATTCCTCGCCCATGATGTATGGTTTGAGCTTCGATGAGTTTGCTTTGAAACACTTTCCTTGTGCATCTTTCAATTCAACCACTCCGGCGGGGAGAATTCTCACAATTTCAAATGGCCCGGACCATCTTGATCTCAATTTCCTAGAGAATAACTTCAGCCTTGAGTTGAAGATGAGAACCCTATCGCCTACCACAAACTCACGTCAGTTCAACCTCTTGTCATGCCAGGCTTTCGTTCTCTCCTTATAGATCTTGTTGTTCTCATATGCATGACGCCTCAACTCCTCAAGTTCTTCTAATTGAAATAACCGACTACCTCCGGCCGCCTTGAGATCGAAATTCAACTTCTTGATTACCCACATGGTTTTGTGCTCAAGTTCTACGGGGAAGTGACACGCCTTCCCATAGACAAGACGGTAAGGGGTAGTACCGATCGGTGTCTTGAAAGCGGTGCGGTATGCCCACAAGACTTCATCTAATTTTTCTGCCCAATCTTTCCTTGACGAGCTAACCGTCTTCTCTAAGATCTCCTTGATGGCACGGTTTGAGATTTCCACTTGACCTTGTGTTTGTGGATGGTAAGGGAGTCCCTTCTTATGCTTGATGCCGTACTTTGCCAAGAGAGACTCGAATCTTTTTTCAATGAAATGGGAACCGTTGTCACTAATGATGACCCGCGGAATGCCAAATCTTGGGAATAAGGTCTTTTTCAAAAATTTCAAAACGGACTTCCCATCGCACCTTACACATGGTATGGCTTCGACCCACTTTATGACATAGTCAACCGCCACTAGGATATGTTGGAAACCCCTTGACGACGGGAAAGGACCAATGAAGTCCAATCCCCACTCATCGAAGGCTTCCACCTCAAGAATATAGTTCAATGGCGCTTCATTCTTCCGGGAGATGTTACCAGATCTTTGACACCTATCACATTTCTTGACATGCAAGTGGGCGTCACGAAAAAGAGTCGGGCACCAATAGTCGGTTTGCAAAACCCTCGCTGCCGTCTTTTGGGAGCAACCGTGACCTCCCACCGGAAATTCGTGACAATGGGTCAAGATAGATTGCACTTCACTCTCGGGAATACATCGCCGGTACATCCCGTCATTGTAATGACGGAAAAGGAAAGGGTCATCCCAAAAGTAATGCTTCATGTCGTGGAGGAATTTCTTCTTTTGATGATGGTTCAAGTGTCGAGGAATCACTTCGCTCGCCAAATAATTCATAATATCCGCATACCAAGGATGAGAGTTGATAGCCAATAGTCGCTCGTCTGGGAAAGCATCTACAATCGGTCGGGTGTCTTCCAAGTCGACAAGAATCCTCGAGAGGTGATCGGCTACGACATTCTTCGTGCTTGCCTTGTCGCGGATTTCCAAATCAAATTCTTACATAAGTAAGACCCACCGTATAAGTCTCGGTTTTGCCTCCTTTTTTCCCATCAAGTATTTGATAGCGGTATGATCCGTGTAGACTACCACCTTAGAGAACATGAGGTATTGCCGGAATTTGTTGAGTGCAAAAACGATCGCTAAAAGCTCCTTTTCCGTGGTAGTGTAGTTCCTTTGGGCGCTATCAAGCGCCTGGCTTGCGTAATAGATGACCCTTGGCTTCTTGTCTACTGTTTGGGTCAAACACGCTCTCACGGGGAAGTCGCTCGCGTCGGCCATGATCTCGAAGGGTAGCGTCCAATCCGGAGGTTGAACTACCGGAGCGGAAATCAAAGCCTGCTTCAACCTATAAAATGACTCAAGGCACTCATCAGTGAAAATGAAAGGGGAATCTTTGCACAAGAGATCAGTTAGAGGTCGAGCAACTTTTGAAAAATCCTTGATGAACCGGCGATAAAAGCCGGCATGGCCAAGGAAACTACGCACCCCCTTAACAGAAACTGGGGGTGGTAGGCGCTCTATAACCTCAACATTAGCCCTGTCCACTTCGATGCCCTTAGAAGAGATAAAGTGACCCAAAGCGATACCTTGTTCCACCATGAAGTGGCATTTCTCCCAATTCAAAACTAGATCCACTTCCTCACAATGAGTTAACACTTTCTCCATATTTAGCAAACAGTCATCGAAAGAATTACCGTACACAGAAAAATTATCCATAAAGACTTCTATGCATTTTTCAATGAAATCGCTAAAAATAGCCATCATACAACGTTGAAAAGTCCCAGAGGCATTACATAAACCAAATGGCATGTGACGATAAGCAAATTTCCCGTATGGGCAAGTGAAGGTGGTTTTTTCTTGGTGTGAGGGGTGGATTGGAATTTGAAAGAACCCCGAGTACCCATCCAAAAAGCAAAAATGCGAGTGACCCGCCAACCGTTCTAACATGTGGTCAATAAAGGGAAGAGGGAAATGGTCCTTCTTTGTTACTTTGTTTAGTTGGCGGTAGTCGATACACATCCGCCAACCGGTGACGATCCGGGTACTAACTAGTTCTTTCTTGTCATTTTCAAATACGGTCATTCCACCCTTCTTGGCTACACACTGAACCGGGCTTACCCATTCGCTATTTGCGATGGGGAAGATGATCCCAGCAGCTAACAACTTTACTACTTCCTTTTTAACCACTTCTTGCATGTTGTGATTTAAACGACGCTGGGGTTGCCTAGTAGGCTTGGCATCTTCTAGCAAGTCAATCGAATGCATGCATATGGAAGGGGATAAACCTTTTAAATCTTCTATTTTATAATCTAATGCACCCCTATGTTTTCTAAGAAAATCAAGCAACTTGGACAATTCAAAATCATTCAAATTCGCATTCACAATGACATGATAAGATTTCTCATCATCCAAGAAAGCATATTGGAGGGAAGGGGGTAACGCTTTAAGATCTAAAGGAGTAGAAGATTGAATTTGAGAGGAAGACATACCTTTGTAAATAACATCTTGAATCTCCATACACTCCATATAAGGCTCATCAATAATAATCTCCTCATGCACGGGTGAAGAGTCAAGAAGGTTGGTGAAGAAAGTAATATCGGTGCTATCGGTCTCAAATTGGAAGGACTCCAATAAGCAAGCTCCCAAGGGATCATCGCAAATAGATTCAAGAAAATGGGAGTCCTCAATATACTCATCAACAAGAAACTCCATCATATCAATAGCATAGCATGAGACCCCATACGAAGGACCTTTCATTGACCCCTCAAGTTGAAAAATGATGCTTTCATTCCCGACATTCAACGACATGCTTCCATTCTTCTTATCGATAATTGCTCCCGCCGTAGCAAGGAACGACCTTCCCAAAATAATAGGGATGTTGTTGTCTTCCTCTATCTCCAAGATCACAAAATCACAAGGAATCAAAAACCGCCCTACTTGGACCGGGATGTCTTCCAATATTCCCAAAGGTGTTCGCATAGAACGGTCGGCCAATTGGAGGTTAATTGCTGTAGGAGCTAGATCGTCGAGATTCAACTTCTTGCAAATCGAATAAGGCATGACGCTTACACTTGCTCCTAGATCGCAAAGGGCATGGCCAATCCGCATATCACCAATGGTGCATGGAATAGAAAAACTTCCGGGGTCAGCTAACTTCTCCGGTGATTTGTCATCAATAATTGCACTACAATCCGCTGTCAAATGGATTATAGATTTCTCTTGAATCCTCCTCTTGCTCGTGAGAAGCTCCTTCAAATGCTTCTTGAAGGACGGGACTTCAGAAATGGCATCAAGAAATGGAATGTTCACTTGAAGCTTCTTGAGCATCTCAATAAATGTTGAAAACTTTGCATCGGATTTTGGCTTTGCTAACCGCTCGGGAAAAGGGACCGGTGGTAGCTTTGGTTTCTCAATAGTTTGGATTGGCTCTTCTTCCACCATTTTTCCTTTCCCTTTCCTTAACTTCTCCATGTCCTCTCTTTCTTTACTAGATTCTCCCAATTCATCCTCATGTACTCCCTCGACTTCCTCACCCAAGACTAACTCACTTTCCTGCTTCTCCATCAAATCTTCCTCCTCAGAGATATCCACCACATCACCTTTTTTGTCACCCAAGACTTCCTCTCCCACCATCCTAGGGCCATCAATCTCCTTGCCACTCCTCAATGTAATAACATTAAGTTGTCCCTTCGGGTTTGGTTGGGGTTGGCTAGGCAAAGATTGGATAGGTTGAGATTGTTGTGCCAATTGAGCCAATAGTAACTCGAGATTCTTAATGCGAGTTAGGTCTTTTTCTCGATCTAAGGCCATCTTTTCTTGAGATAAGGCTATCTTTTCTTGAGATAAGGCCAACTTTTGAAGGGTTTGGTCAAGGGTTTCTTGTTGTGGTGGTTTGGGTACTTGGGAAGATTGACCTTGGTGAGGATTTTTTGGTGGTGATTTTGGTGGTATTGGCGGGAATTTTGATTTGGGAAACCGGGGGGTGGGTTTTGGTTTAGTGGAGCTTGTTGGTTGTAGGCGTAATTCCCACGAGGACGAATGGGGTTTGATTGGTATAGGAGAGGTTATTGCTGGGATAAATGGCTTGGACTTGCTCGGTTTGATACTCTTCACATCGCTTCAAAGAATGTGGCCCTCCACAAAAATCACATACAAGAACTCGGGCATCCGGAATAAGTATAGGTACTTCTTGAGCTGCCTTTACATGCCTCGTGGTTTCCTCCAACGCTGCCTTTTGTTGCATCTCAAGAATGACATTCATGAGAAATTTAATAGTAGGATTGCTTTCTCGAGGAGGACCATCTCTTGGACCTCGACCGTCTCCCCAATGAGGAGAGTTTTGAGATAGCTCGTGAAGAAATACGTTTGCTTCCTCGCCGTTTTCTTGAGGAACATACCCCCCGAGGCATGATCGATGGATTCTCGTAAAGAGCTACTCAGTCCGGAATAAAAGTGATGCAATAATAACCAATCCTCAAGATTATGGTGTGGACACCTCCGTTGGAGACCTTTGAATCTCCCCCATGCCTCGAATAACGACTCATCGGACTCTTGCTTGAAGCTCATGATGGCTTGCCTCAACCGACACGTCTCATCATTGGGGAAAAACCTTTGAAGAAAGTCACAGCTAAGGGCATCCCATGTTGAATAAGTTCCGGGCGGACACGTGTTGAACCATAATAGTGCTTTCCCTTTCAAAGTAATAGGGAAAAAATTTAGCTTCATGTATTCGGCGGAAACCCCATTCATTTGTATGAAGCCGATGTGTTGTTCGAACCTGTTGATATGGTCAATAGGATTTTCATGCTCTCCTCCATGGTACGGGGTGTTCTCAAATATCTCCAACAAAATGGCTTGAACTCGAACGATGCGTTCGGTGGAAATTCTTGTAATATGATGGGATCGCCTCCCGTACCCGACGATGGTAAGGAATATGATGCTAAGGTATGGGGTGGAACTTGCTCTCCTTCAGCCGTTGGAATTTCGATCGTCTCTCACTCCCTTTGTTGTCTTCTTTGTCTCTAGCCGACGTTAGCTTGGCGAATAATGCTCTCCGGATTCGGGTTCAATGGACTTATAGGAGTTTGGCCCCGTCGAGAGCGAGTCCGCATGCACAAAAGGAACAAACAGAAGAATCAAATTTCCAATAACCAAGGATAACAAAATCTCTAGCAGTGAAATGATCTTAAAGAACCTAGAGACAAAGAGCTAAGCTAGGTGCGCTTGCTCCCCGGCAACGGCGCCATTTTATTGTAACGTGGTTTGTAAGACCTCGGTTTTATCGTTCTTCCTATGGGAGCTAGGGGCCTCAACTGCAACTAATTGACTCTAGGTAGGGTTTACGATCATGAAAGGATGATAGAATTCAGGGTAAAAACAGCACAAACACACTAGATTCAGTAAAAAAGGTAAAACAATGGGTGTCGGGAGACTTTCGGGATTTAAACGGGAATGAGGAAATGGGTTTCGCAACAAGAGAGTAACGAGAAGGGGAAATCAAATGGTAACTCCGTTAGAAAACACCCACCGGGCTTCCTCTTTCAAGGATAGTCCGGATTAACTTCCCGAAAGTCCATCGACAGACCCGGGAGAGTTAATGGAACGGAATTTCCTAGTTAGTTTCTATTCGCTTTCGCGAACTAGAATACTAACTATCCTAATTCTTACCTTCCAACAAGCGTTAGATGTATTCGGGATGCTTTCTCACCCAAATACATCCTACTTGAGGGAAGGATAGGATTAGGAAGTTAATTTCCTAACTAGTTACTCACTAATATTGCTAACCCAAACCTAATCACCCATTCACACCCTTAATATCTCCCTAACCCATTAAGGTTCTAGCCACTATCAATCCTAACTATCATGATAATAACATCAACAACTTCATTCATTCTTAAAAGAGTAAACAAGATGACAATAAACATTCAACAATACCAACAATACCAATAATAACAAAAACAGAGATTAGTAAATAATTAATAAATTAGAGAGAGAAATGTTAAGAAATGCTCATTGATTGTGATGACAAAGAAGAAAACTTCAGAATAATAAAGCTCCAATGCTCCAAAGTTGAGAATAATCTTCAAACTTCCAATAAAACTCAAGAGAATCCAATACAAGAACCAATAATCTCAGCAAAGATCTTCCCTAATCACTCTAATCTAAAGCTTAAAATGTGATAAAGGTGTGCTAAAGTATCATAAAAGATAGATAAAAGCTGCTTCATAGATATCCCTTAACTAAAATGACCTAAATACATTAAATAGTAATCAAGGTTGTTACTCAAAACTCATCATTTTACACAACAGTCAAAAGTGTCCAGGACCGTAAGCACGGCCAAGGCGATGGCGCTACGATCTGCGTAAGGCAGGCGATTCTTCTCTTCGCTTCGCATCACCGTGGGCACGGTTCCCATGCACCGTGGGCACGGTCTAGGCGATTAGGGCTGACAACTTTTCGATCCTTGGCACCGCCTTGGCTACGATCATGGGAGACCGTGGCCACGGTCTTGTTCGGCCAAATTCTTCCTTGGGCAGGGTAGTGATCACACTGTGGCTACGGTCAGAGTGACCGTGGCCACTGTCCATTTCGGGTGGCATTTTCCCTTCCTTAGGCATTGGCTCAATCACACCGTAGCTACGATCAATATGACCGTGGCCACAGTCTCTCTCGGCCAAAGGATTCTTCAGGGTGCTCTTCAACAGTTGCTTCCGCTTCTGCTGCCTTTCGACATGATCTGCCCTTCTAATCCGCTGCCTTTGACACGACCAGGGCTCGGGGAATCTTAGGGAATCTCGGGATTCCCAAGATAGGTGCAAAATTAGCCCATTTAGAATCGTTTTGAGTAAAAACTTCGGAAACTACAAGAATAACCAAAACGCATTAAAAGTTATTAAAAGAAGCTTAAGGATTTAGGCGATATTTTGACACGAAATCGGGTCTAAACATACTCTCACTCACGACGTGAACTCTCCCTTTTACATTGGACAATTGTGCTCCTATCGACTCATCCCTAGTATTTCCCCACTGAATAACCCTTTCGGACATACTCTCCAAAATATCCCCAGCTTCTTCTGCCGTCTTATCTATAAACCCTTCTAAGCACATAGAATTTAAGGTCACCCGGGTTTCCTGATCTACCCCCTCATACACTATTTGACACAATCTCACAAGATCGAACCCATGATGAGGGAATTGAGATAGAAGATTCTTAAAGCATTCAAATGCTTTCCAATAGGGCTCCCCCTTATCCTGTCTAAACTTCAAGATGATATTTCTCAATTGAACTGCCAAAGAGTTGGGGAAGTACCTTTTCATAAACACTTTCAAGAAGCTATCCCAAGAATTTATCGACCCAGGCTTAATACTATATATCCATGGTTTGGCGGAATCACGCAAGGCGAAGGGCAATTACTTCAGCAAGACATATTCTAATGGCACTCCTAGGGGTGTGACCATACTAATGCATTCCTTGTACTCCACTGTCCATATCAATGCTAACCCCGTCCTAGTGAAAAGAGGTAAATTTTGAGTATGGTATTGTCGGAGATCGAAGGTAACCCCTTGAGGTAAGGTTGGTAATACGAAACAGGATGGAGGCGGGTCGTATGAAGAGTAAAGCTGGTCGCTCAAAGTCACCCTTGGTTCTTCCTCACCCATGCTAGGCAAGTCAACTAAAGGTGTCTCTAATCTAACCAATCTATTGGTTTCCGGGATACGAACCCATCCTAAAGGTCGACACACCTTCTCTCTTTTTGGTTTTTCTATTTTTCAATTTTTAGAGGTTTTAACGTAACTCTAATCTATCAAAGCAAATAACTATTCACACTATGCACAAACAAACCAATAACCTAATATCCCAAATAACACCATCCCCGGCAACGACGCCATTGTTCGGTCGTAATTTTTGTGGTTTTAAGTTAGGGTTGTCGGTCTCAGGGATGGGTGTCTGGTATTCTTAGGGTTATGGTATGTCAAGAGTTTTCCCAATGCAATAAGCAATAAATCAAGTAAAGTAAGTAATTAAAACTAATCCTAGATATGCATCAAACCAATCAACTACCCAAAAGCAATTAGAGACAGTAATATAAAGCATAAAAGCACTTAGCAAAGCAAGTAGCACTAAAACAATCAAGTAAGCTATAATAACCAAGCAAATGAAAACAAGAAATTATACCTTTGTTGACTAAAACTTCACTTGAATCCTTGAACTTAAGCTTCCTTCCGAACAAATAAGAAAGCGTGAATTGGATTACTAAGAATCCTCAAATTCCCACTTGAGAATGGAATTTGTGATCCTTAATCCTCCTCCTCACTAAAAGTTGGATTGGATGTTTTTGTGGCTAAACTAGAATAATCAAAACAAGAAATACTAAAAATGAAAGCATAAAATGATAAGAGACAATAAAGAAAACTCTGAAAATGGATTGATTGAATGTTGATTACAAAGTAGCTTGAAGAACAAGATAATGAAAACCTGAGAGAGAGAGAGCAAGAGAGAGATTACAACTTGAAAAACATTAAAAGCTAATTAATCAACAACTAAAACTAGGTTAAAAGACTACTCCTGCTAAAACCACAGCTGAGAGTATATATAATAAGCCGAATTTGTTATACAAAACGCATCATTTCAATCCCCAATTAAACGCAGAAAAGCAGGGTGACTCGGGCGAGTCAGACTTCTGGCCCACTGGGTGATGTCTTCTTGGTTGGTCTTCTTCAGCTGTACAGGCAGTCGACTCGGTCGAGTCGTGCAGATGGCTCGGTCGAGTCATCATTCTGGTCGCACCTTGACTTGGCCAAATTTTCTGGGTTTCATGGCGGCTCGCAGAAGCTTGACTAGCCCGAGCCAGAGGGTGACTCGGGCGAGTCAGCCTTCTGACTCTCACTTCTCCTTGGCTCAACTGAATTTTGCAAGTTACATGCTTCAAGGATTCCAGATGGTGGACTCGGGCGAGTTAGGATATGACTCGGGCGAGTCATCCTGCTGCTGCTTCCTCTGTTTGATGAGTTCTGCTCCATTTTGGCTCTATATTGGCTCAATTTCTCATTTTTCCTATAAAACTAGAAAAACCTCTTAACTAGCATGATATATGGGGTTAGAACCTGTAAAAATATCCTAACAAAGAGAAGAATTCGGCTCTAAACGACACCGAACAGGAGGTGAGTCTCCTCTTGAGCTCTTGGAATGCTCTTTCACACTTCTCTGACTACTCAAACTTTGTAGTCTTCCTAAATAGGTTTGTTAATGGCAAGGCGATCTTAGAAAAATCTTGAATAAAGTGTGTGTAATAGCCTGCCATACCTAAAAGGCTTCTCACCTCAGTAACAGTTGTGGGTCTAGCCCAATTCATGATTGCTGCAACATTTTGTTGCTCCACTTTGATCCCATCCTTGGTCACTATATGCCCCAAAAGGCTACTGCTTCTAACCATAACTCACATTTCTTCAATTTAGCATATAACTAATGTTTCTGTAAGGTTTGCAGCACTATCCTCAGATGTTGTTCATGCTCTTCTCGAGTCTTCGAATAAATCAAGATATCATCAATAACGACCACCATAAACTTGTTCAAAAATGGCCTGAAAACTCGATTCATGAGGTCCATAAAAACTATAGGGGCGTTGGTAAGCCCAAAAGGCATCACTATAAACTCATAGTGCCCATAACGGGTTTAAAAAGTTGTCTTAGGCATATCTTCAGGTTTAATCCTCAACTGTGATATCCTGACCTTAAATCAATCTCGGAAAACACACTGCCCCTTGTAATTGGTCAAACAAATCATCAATACGGGGCAGGAGATACTTGCTCTTGATAGTGACCTTGTTCAGCTCTCTGTAGCCGATGCACAACCTCACACTGCCATCCGTTTTCTTGACAAACAGAACTGGTGCTCCCCAAGGAGACACACTCGGTCATATGAATCCTAACTGGATTAACTCGTCTAGTTGGACCTTCAGTTCCTCCAATTCTGCAGTACCATGCGATATGGCGCCTTAGAAATTGGTTGCGTTCCCGGAACCAAATCTATTTCAAATTCAATTTCCCTCCTCGGGGGTAAACTAGAAAGTTCCTCAGGAAAAACATCTGGAAACTCCCTTACTACTGGGATATTTTCTATTCTCAGTTCTTCTGGCTTGCTTTCCATTACATAACATAAATAACCTATATATAGCTCCATGGCGTAACAGCCTCCTAGCCTTCCTTAACGACACGATCCTGCAATTGGACTTTCGAGCTCGGAGATCCACTAGAAAATCTTCCCATGACAGTCTTGTGTCCTTGTACTTGGTCTTCATAGTGCCCCACCACAGTGACCCAAATAATCTGAGGTCACCAAGAACATTGAACAATATGTTTCAAATTCAAAATGAATAATTAGTAAGTTACGGATTATTCATTTTTGAAACTTACTTAATTGTTTTCAATTGGTGTATTTTTACTAGTACTAATTACTAATTAGTGATTATTGTCAACTTTCAAAATACAAATTAAAGGAAGGGTACTTGGATCATGTGACACCTTCAATTAATTATGAGATAGATATGTCAAATAAATACCTTAAGTTATGTGATAACTGCTAAATATATCAAATAGACACCTTAAATCATGTAAAATCCATTATATTTGAAACACCAATAATTAATAGATTTATGAGAGTTTAAATTTCAAAAATAGGTTTATCAATCAATCAATCTTTAAATGTTCTACAACAGAGTGATAGTTTGAGATTTTGTGCGATTTTTATTTTTGTATAATGACCTAACTATATAATGACTTTCATTTGAGAACTACTTACTGGTTTTCATATAATGATTCTTGTGTTCCCAATTCATTGAAGCTAAAAGGGCTCTTATGAGTCAGTGAGTTGTGAGTGTGACATGACTTACAGTTATTGGGTTGTTCACTTGTTCTTACTTTTTTTAGGGCTGGTGAACTGTCAACAATCACAACTGTAAGTCAATACGAAGGCTTCTTCAGCTTGGTCAACAAATGTAAAATTGCTACATTTTATAATTTAATGTTTGTGTACCTAATGCTGGTAATGAATAATACTTGTTTGAATTTACTAAGTACCTAAATCTTTTTGTTTAATTACTAGCTAGATGGTGATCAGCTCCAAATCCAAATAGAAAAACTGAAAAAGACTTCAATTGAGGTGGAGGACTTGGAAATGGAAATAGAATACGATGAGGTATGTTGTTGATAATGTTCAGAATGATGACGTGCTTGAGCCAAGCAACACCAAAGGCAAGAAAGTGGAAAGAAAGGGACAAAAATTGAGGTTCAAGTGTCGGGATCACTTCCCCCAATACAAGGTAAATGGCATTTTAGAGAAAGTTGTATGTAAGCATTGTGAAAAGGAATATAAAGCAAATTCTGTTAGAAATGGAACAACAAAGTTGAACAAACATTATTAGTCTTTCCCAATGAACCCCATGAACCAAACAAATTAAACAATCATAATCTCTTACACAAACTACTTCTTGTCCAAGTTGTTAGGCAATCTCTTGATGCCCAAGTTGTTAGGCAGTCTCTTGCTGAAGTGATCATAATTGATGAGCTGCCATTTAGATTTGTTGAAGGTGTGGGGTTTATAACATACTCGACCACTTCTTGTCCACTATTTGTTGTGCCTTCACGCTTTACTTTTGCTCATGATATCTATGAAATATATGTTAATGAGAGGGTGAAACTGAAAGAGTTTCTTGCAAAATCATGTGATAGGGTGTGTGTGACAACTAATACTTGGACTTCCTTCAAAGAATTAACTACATGGTTGTGACAGCTCACTTTGTTGATCATCATTGAAATTTTCATAAGAAAATCTTAAATTTTTTTTCCAGATACTGATCCTAAAGATGATGACATAGGTAAAATCCTTGATAAGTGCATAGATGATTGTGGGTTAGCATCTAAATTGTACACGGTTACGGTAGACAATGCTAGGAGCAATAGTGTTGTATGTAGTGTTGGGTTTTAAGTTAAGGTTTTTGGCCTCAAATAATACGTACTTAGGGGCTTGTGACCGAGAATAATCCAAAGTGACTTTTAGACCACTGACAGTCTGTACTTTTTCAATATTTTCTCCTAGCAGTCCAGATTAGCTTTCCGGCGCCGGAAATCTGACATGGCCACCGGAGCACGTGGTCTTTTAATGAAAAGCATGCCAAGTCAGATTTTAGTATTTGTTTCTGATTTTTTTTAAAAGTCAGTGAAAGTTTTTTTAATTAAAAAAATTTTCAACACCAATTACCCCCTTGTCTCATTTCTCTTACTCTTCCCTCAACCCTAACCTACATCCCACACCACCGCCCAACGACGTCATCGCTCAGCCCTCCATTCGCCCAGAAACCTCCCTCACTCTCACCACCATAGCCGCCGCATCGCAGCCTCCACCGCCCCACTCCAGCGCAATTCTCGACGGCTAGCCACCACGACCATTCGCACGCCTTTCGCACCGCAGCCACAGTGCTGACTACATCGACATCCCAGCCTTGTGCGCCGTCGCCCACCACCGTAGGCTCAGTCCAGATCCATTGTTGTTGTCTACCATAACCGCCCTCACTGTCTCTCCCTCACATGGACCACGGTCGGCAACGTTGCCCTAAACTGACATCCGCCACCTCCTCACACCTCTACCCCTCGTCGTCGCGCCTTCCATCTGTTGCCCGTGTTGCGTCGCCGACCACTGCACGTCAGCCTAAACAAAACAACGGTTATGACATGGAATTAAAAAAACCTTCTCTGGCTTTTAAAAAAATCAGAAACAAATACTAAAATCTGACTTGACATGCTTTTCATTAAAGGACCACGTGCTACGGTGGCCACGTCAGATTTCCGGCGCCGGAAACTAATCTGGACTACTAGGAGAAAATATTGAAAAAGTACAGACTGCCAGTGGTCTAAAAGTCACTTTGGATTATTCTCGGTCACAAGCCCCTCAGTACGTATTATTTGAGGCCAAAAACCCTTTAAGTTATCTATTTCCTAAACATATACATATTAATTGGCGGAAAATCATAACGATTATAAACAATTAATCACTCGGGAAAAACACAATTATAGAGGCTTTAGTAATTTTACCTTTATCGCTAATCCGACAGATGCAGAGGTTGACCTTTGAGATTCCAATGCAGAAATCCTCTATTGAAAGTCCACGCAGCACTCCGGGAACTCGACTGCTAGATCAACCCAATCGAGACAGATCTCAATCTACAGATGTATGTGTTTCGGTATTGGTGGTTGTTTCAGGAAACTAGAACTGCAAACTGAGAGAGAGAGGGGAACTCAGGAAATCACCCTGGTATCTCTCTAAGAGTCTTAAGTAGTTCCCTCGATAAATCTCTCGGGGAAACTTCTATTTATAGGGTTTGAATGACTTGGGGAAAGGGTTACTAAAACCTTAATGGCCAACTTACTTAACGGCGCATTCTGAGGCCCAACACGGTTCGTGTTGGCCTCCAGAATGTCCTTTAAGTCAGCCCACTGTCACCACGGTCCATGGCAGTTCACCACGGTCCGTGTTGAGTCCAATTCGGTCCGTGTTGGACTGATTTGTCATAGAAACCAGTTCCCAACATTACTAAACATAATACGATATTACTTAGATTACATACATTGTTCCAAAGCACTGACTTGTGTGACCTAATAGGACCAAATAATATAGTTGTAATTAAACATATTTAATTACTAAATATAGAGGTCTCTAGCAATACATATAATCACTATATTATATTGGTTTAAACTCCATGTATATCGAACATTGTCGGGACATTCCCAACAATCTCCCACTTGTCCTACAAGTGTTCGATTCCTTGAATTCCCTTGTCACTTATTGTGTTAAGTTCGGATAAGGTAAGCTGAAGGCATACTTATGTAAAACCCGAACGTTCCTCGATCTCTGAGTTAGACTCTGAAAAACAGATGATCAATTATTGATTCAACTGAGCTCGGCCAAGTATTTTCAGTCCAATCTCACCGAGTGGCCAACGAGACAACTTATCCCTAATAGGGAGGACAACGCCACCTTGTTCAAATACATATTCTCACATGATCCAACTGTAACCCAGACACCGCCTTTACAGCCTACCATTGCAAAAGACATTTAACACGCTCCAAAGTTACAACATACCATGTAATCTATGTATTGAACTCAGGATTTAGGAATTTTGAGTAGTGAGAGCTCTTATGACATTCCCAACTTTAAGAGCTCCAACTGTGGGTCAGTTCGATAGTTGTTCTCAACAATACCCATGTGATTGATTTATGATGTCATCACATCACTATGATCACGAAACTTGATCATCACCTCAATCCTACATGCCTATTGTGTTGATATTATCACTGTTCCTACGTGATAATATAATTAGGAACCAGGTCGACCATCGACCAAGACTAGCGTTATTAAGTCCACTAATGGGGTTTCAGAAATCGAACCTCATCCAATTTCCCATTTTGAATTCGCTAACCGTTTTGGACATTTACATAATTCTAAACCACAACTAATGTAAATTTTGGAATCTTATTCTTAATGATGAATCAACAAGGTCATAATTCATGAACAATTCATGTAAACTTGACTTATTAATATTCCGAAATGTATTCAATACCTATTGCCCATGCATGACTATCATGCTATAACTACAACAGGGGTTTAGTACATAATACTTGCAATGCACCTCGCACATATACCATCTCACTAATGACCTTTCATATAGGAAGATATTTTCGGAACTCATGTTTGGATTCATAGTGAGCTTCAGTTCCTTTGCTAGAGTGATGGATCCTATGAACAAGGCTCTATTTCTCTCGCAAGGCTAGAAACATCACCCAGCTCTAAAACGAACTTCACAATCCTAATTTAATTTCTGTCACATCTTCTAAAGTCGTGTCACGCTTGTCTTATTTGTAGAATTAAACACATGTCATATTAGGAACTTCTTCCAGCTCACCTCAATACCACTCAAACAGATCGTATAATTTTCTCTGACCTTTCAGATAATCATACTTCTCTGGCATAAGTGTAGCATCAATGCAACTCTTCACACTTAGCTTTTATCAACCATTTTAGACTTAGGATACATCCTTAGTTTTGCTTATACATATACAATATATATGTTATGTTGGGCTTTGAACATCTTCTGGCATACAATAATTTTACGCCTAAAGCATGAGTTACATGTCTCATCCTTTTTAGATCTTCTGATTGTTTTGAGACAATCAAATTCCCTAAGGATATGCCATGATTTATGGAAATTATTCCATTCTCAAAGTGGGTTGAACTATTTAACACAAAGTCAACTTTGATTCAAACAATCAAAATCTTTAATCTATCATTATAGATCTTGTCTCCAAGAAAATTCTTAGCCACACCAATCCTTCACTTTGAAAGTTATTCCCAAGTCAACCTCAGTAGATGCAACATCGGAATCTTCCTCTCAGTAGGTAGTATGTCAATCACATACAATATCAGAAAATGTATTGCTCCCACTGAACTTCTTGTAAACACAATATTATAATTATCTTTGGCACTTCCCAGTATATCAAACTTTTTGATATCCTGGTCAAAAAGGTCAATGATTCCAACTCCTAGAAGCCTCCTTAGGATCATAAATGGCCACTTGAAGTTTACAAGTATTCCAACAAAAAACCATTCAATTGGGTCAAGTACACATGTTCCTTCCAAATCTAATTTTGAAGTCAGTCTTGATGTTTATCTTAATGAACCCATGTTTTGCCTTAAAACCCTCCTATGCCTAATCGCTCACACCTTCAGACAAATCAACTGAGTTCTAAACTTGGTTGCATACATGGAGTCCATTTTAGACCTTATGCAATCTTGATTTGCTAAAGCTTCTTTGATGTAGGTAGAGTCATTACTTTCTAAAAAATAACATCTCACGCTCCTCCATAGAAGATCGATATCCTTGTGGCTGACGGAGTTGTTTACCTGACCTTGCTTGGAGTAATGTTCATGGCACCTCCTCCTCAACGTTTTGAGGAACTTCTACTGCCTCAACCTCGTTCTTAATTTCCCGACCAATAGGAAAACTTGAACTAGGATCAAGTAGCGGAGTTTTAGGTGATGATTATAGTGTTTTGTGTCTTTTGAACTTCGGTAAGTTCAAAAAACTCTCCCACTCTTTCTTTTAGAGAATAACATATTCTCTAAGAAGAAAGCATTTTGAGACACAAACACTATCCTCTACAACAGTTTGTAGAGGTGATAGCCCTTTCTTTCAGAAAATAATTCTGGGACTTTTCCTCTCCAAATCAAATATGGTGTCTTCTCTAGTGCTTCAGATAATCTTTTTTCAGTAATTAGAGCTATGGTTAACTACGTGTATCCTTAAAAGGTAACCGACAATGTTGACTCAACCATCATTGAACGCACCAATAAGGTGTGATTCCTCTTTTTAGATACGTCATTGAGACGTCGTATTCCTAGAGGAGGGAGTTATGAAACAATTCCACATTTTCTAGAATGGTCAGTGAAATCTTGGCTCACATACTCACCTCCTCAACCTAATTGAAGGGTTTTGATTTTCTCGCCAAGTTGGTTTTGTACTTCACTTTGAAACTCTTTGAACATTTCAAAGGATTTGTACTTGTGGCGTATTAAGTAGATACATCCATATCTACCAGAAATCGTCACTGAAAGTGATGAAATAGTGCAATAAAACTTCTTCTAGCACTAGTGCTCATAGGTCCATATATATTAGTATGTATGCATCCTAATAAGTTATTAGCTTGTTCACCAATTCTAATAAGATGTGATTTAGTCATCTTACCCATCAGACATGCTTCACAAACATCAAACTTTTCGAAGTTTAAGTTTTCCAGAATCGTGCACTGTGTAGTTTTTGAATGCATTTCTGATTAATATGACTAAGCTTATAGTGCCAGAGTTATGTTTCATTTGAGTCATTTGTTCAAACTCTTGGCTCAAGCATTAGCGTTTGATCGCATCTAGGTGCTTTCGTTGTCTCGCCAAGACTACTTCATTCTAGAAATCATCAAACTATTTTAACATTCCAGCTTCAGATGAATCTCATAGACATGAATCACCATGCCTTATTTTGTTCATCTTTGAAGAATTAAAGTAATTCATCCCTTGTACTTGTGCACAATTGGACTACATACATCCATATGTATGAGTATTTGTTGGCACGTTCACCCTTTCTTGTTAAAGGTACAGTCATGCTTTGTAGACATTACATGTTTCAAAGTCTTAATATTCAAAAGTCTATCCCTGTGACGCTTTCGAATGTGCTCTGATTTGTATGACTTAATAGATAGTTACAAGGTTTATGTTTGAACATGAGTTATTCCTTTTAAACCCTTTGGTTTCGTTGTGTTGTGTGTGTTTATTCAAGATCCTCTCTCTCTCTAGTTGAGAGCTTGAAATCAAATTTTTACTTATAATGAGAACATAGAATCACCTATAAATTTCTGTTATAAGTCTTGAGGAAATGGATAAACAACCAACTCTTCATGAGGAGCTACAACTAATTGCATGTTCCTATTTGTAGGCAAACTCTCATCCTTCAAAGCACATCTTCTGTGTTGTATATCCTACACATTTGCATAAATGCGAGTTTCACAGCCGGTATCAATTACTCAAAGTGAGTTTAATAAGGGTAGTGAGTATCATATACACACTTGCCTAGAAATGAAATCATATCTCAAGTCTTCCTTATATTTATTCGCGCTCCCAGTGTCATACATGATCCGGTTGTTAACCGGTTGATGTCATTGTTGGGTATGTACAACTATTTATCCTTGCCTTTCCTTTTATTCGCCTCCAACTGTTTATTGGTTGAGTTGGTAATATTGAAATCCTTCTTCTAATCTTCAAATATGTTGAAGTTAAAGTAGCATGAATACTATGACATTACATGTATCCATTTGGCTTGATTGACCTCTTAACATTGATGCCTAGCTCAATGTTATATTAAAGACATGTTCCTTTTATTTGCCTCCAAGACAATCTTGCGATGGCGGGAATTGGTGAGATTGTTCTTCTCTTTCTTAAGGAGAAAACAATATTTGATTAGTGGTGTATGTTTGATTGAAAAGACATAAATAATTCTACAAGACAAAATTAGTTCATTTTAGTTATTATTCATTAAAAGAAATTAAACTAATTTAACTTCAAATCAAAATACTTTATTAACTCTCACTTAGTGTTTTAATTTTAACCAAGACCCACAAGACCCATGGGCTCAAGTGGACTTTGGCCCAACAAAACTCGAGCCCATGTTACCTTTGGTGGATCATCTTATGATCGATCATTCAAAATGACTCTTGGTAAGAAATTTGTATCGAATACGATGGCAGTTGAAGTTCCTCAAAACGTTGAGGTGGAGGTGTTATGAACATTACTCCAAGCAAGGTCAGGTAAACAACTCTGTCAACCACAGAGATATCGATCTTCTATGGATGAGCGTGAGATGTTACTTTTAGAAAGTAATGACTCTACCTACAACAAAGAAGCTTTAACAAGTCAAGATTCCATAAGGTCTAAGATGGATTCCATGTATTCAACCAAGTTTAGAACTCGGTTGATTTGTCTGAAGGTGTGAGCCATTAGGCATAGGAGGGTTTTAAGGCAAAACATGGGTTCATTAAGATAGACATCAAGACTGACTTCAAAATTAGATTTGGAAGAAAGGTGTGTACTTGACACAATTGAATGGTCATTTGTTGGAATACTTGTAAACTTCAAGAGATCATCTGTGGTCTTAAGGAAGCTTCTAGGAGTTGGAATCATTGACCTTCTTGACCAGGATATCAAAAGTTTGATATACTGGGAAGTGCCAAAGATAATATTGTGTTTACAAGAAGTTGAGTGGGAGGAATGCGTTTTCTGATATTATATGTGATTGACATATTGCCTAGTGAGAAGAAGATTCCAATGTTGCTTCTACTGAGGTTGACTTGGGAATAATTTTCAAACTGAAGGATTGGTGGGGCTAAGAATTTTCTTGGTCAAGATCTATAGTGATAGATTAAAGATTTTGATTGTTTGAATCAAAGTTGACTAGGTGTTGAATAAGTTCAACCCACTTCTAGAGTGGATTAATTTCCATAAATCATGGCATATCCTTAGGGAATCTGATTGTCTCAAAACAATCAGAGGATCTAAAAGGGATGAGACACATAGCTCAAGCTTCAGGCATGAGATTAATGAATGCCATGAGATGTTCAAAGCCCAACATAACATATACATTGTGTATATATGTAAACAAAACTAAGGACATATCCTCAGTTTTGAGTGGTTGATAAGAGCTAATTATAGAGAGTTGTACTGATGCTACACTTATGTCAGGACATATGATTCTCTGAAAGGTCAAAGAAATTATATGAACTGTCTAAGTGGTATTGAGGTGAGCTGGAAGATGTTCCTAATATGACATGCATTTAATTCCGCAAATAAGACAAGCATGGTACGACTTTAGAAGCTGTGGCAGAAACTGTTAGGATTGTGAAGTTTGTTTTAGAACTAGGTGATGTTTCTAGCCTTGCGAGAGAAATGAAGCCTTGTTGGTAGGAGCCATCACTCAAGCAAAGGAAGTGAAGCTCACTATGAATTCAAACATAAGTTCCGGAAATATCTTCCTGTATGAAAGGTCATTAGTGAGATGGTATATGTGCAAGGTTCATTACAAGTACTATGTACTAAACCCCAGTTGTAGTTATAGCATGATAGTCATGCATGGGCAATAGGTCCCGATGACATTCCGGAATATTAACAAGTCAAGTTTACATAAATGGTTCATGAATTATGACCTTGTTGATTCATCATTAAGAATAAGATTCAAAAATTTCAATTAATTGTGGTTGAGAATTATGTAAATGTCCAAAAAGGTTAGCGAATTCAAAATGGGAAATTGGATGAGGTCCGATTTCTGAAACCCCATTAGTGAACTTGATAATGCTAGTCTTGGTCGACAGTTGACTTGGTTCCTAATTGTATTATCACGTAGGAATAGTGATAATATCAACACAATTAGCATGTAGCATTGAGCAGATGATCAAGTTTCATGATCATAGTTATGTGATGACATCATAAATCAATCACATGGGTATTGTTGAGAAAAAATACCGAACTGACCCGCAGTGGGAGCTCTTTAAGTTAGGAATGTCATAAGAGCTCTCACTACTCAAAATTCCTAAATCTTGAGTTCAATACATAGACTATATGGTCTGTTGTAACTTTGGAGCGCGTCAAACGCCTTTCGTAACAGTACGCTATAAAGGCGGTGTTTGGGTTACAGTTGGATCATGTCAGAATATGTATTTGAACAATATGGCATTGTCCTCCCTATTAAGGACTGATGTCTCGTTGGCCACTCGGTGAGATTGGATTGAAAATGCTTGGCCGAACTCAGTTGAATCAATAGTTGATCATCTGCTTTTCAGAGTCTAACTCGGAGATCGAGGAACGTTCGGGTCTTACATAAGGATGACTTTAGCTTACCTGTAAAACCCCAAAAAATTCGAATACGTTGACCATGACAGCTTTAATAATTTAAGTTGACTCTGTTAATTTTTAAGATTTTCATTGACGATTATTTTTGTTGACACTTGAGCTCGTAGGACCGTTGAGGGACTAACAAGGATATTTTAGTAATTTTCTATATGCATGGGAATAGGGGTATTTTAGTAATTTATATGTTTCTAATTGATGACTATGTATTTAATTTTATTTAGTTAATTATGTGACTATTTTTAGTATTCGTATTTTTTTCATTATTTTCAGAAAATAAAAATTATATTTTCTCCTATGGCTATTTTTAGTTGCAGGTTATTCATATACTTTTTCCCCAAGTTATTTTATTAGCTATTTTTTTATTAGTATATTATGCTATTTTAGTCAACTAATTATACAAACCCTAAATGTAACCCTAAGCCTCTCGTCCCCTCTCTCCCTCCCTGTGTAACTGTCATTGTCATTGCTGCTACTGTTGTCCAACACCAGCCACCACCACCATTGGTGGCGACCTCTTCGTCACAACCAAACGCGGCCACCGCTGCCGCCTCGCATGCCCAGAGCCACCGGTCGCCGCCCAGACACGAGAAGAAGGTCGAAGGGCCTTCTTATGCTGCTGCTGTGTCGATAACCGTCGCGACCATCGCCACCAGTCGACATTACTCGACCTCCGACGACCACTATTGTATCTCGCTGCTGTGACCTCCGCCGCCCTTGCCCAATCGACCGCCGAGGACGACACACACCGCCGCCATCACTGGAGCTCCGCCTACCGCTTGTTCTGACCAAATCCTTTAAGTAAAACCCTAGACCTGCTGCATTATTTTTGCTTAGCTGGTTACTGTTCTTCTTTTACTATTCATATTAATTACTAGTTGCTTAATCCGAGTCTTTACGTGAATGATATACGTATACTTCATGCTTTTAATTTGATGTTCTTTGTGTTAAGCATGCATGTAATTCGTGTAGTAATATTTTTGTAGTAAAGTCTTGTTCTTCTGAGGTTTAGATTAGTAATTTTTTTTTAATTCATAGTGTTATATATATTAGTTATTTTATGTGGTTTTGTTAGATTAGGGTAATTTATGAAAAGTTATTTGAAAGGAATTGCAACTACTATGTGTCTATGTTCTATTTTATGCATGATCATTATGTTTATAAGTTATTTATTAGTTACAAGTATTATGATTAATATTTACTAGTTCTTCATTTTACTATTTGAAAAGAGTTGCGTTTTAAATCTCATTCCATGTTACGAATTCAAGTTGAATTTTGAGTTTATTCGTTTTGAGAGTTGAAATTTAAAAACCTTAATTTATAACCATTACTATATTTTTAAAAAGGGTCTTGCTTAAATCTTATTATGGTTCTTTTTACAAGTTAGATTATATTATTTTTAGTAAAGTTCGATCTTGGATGCGTTAATCATATTATTATTGATTATTATAATACATTATATTGTATTATGAGTTTTATCGATTTTTCTCTTACTTAGAAACGTTTTAAATTTTTGCTATGAGTGAAGGTTTAGTACCCTTGCTGTCCGTGGTTTATTTCCATAAGGTTCGACGCCGAAAATTTGAGTTTTATTGTGAGCTTTACACTCTGCTTGCGAGGATAGTTAAAATGGAGAGTAGGAATTCATTGGAGTAAAGGAGGGTAAGGGTAAAGGTATGGGAGGGTTCATAAGGGTAAATTGTTTACCCCTGCTTGGGATAACAATTTGGAGAGTTCATAAGAGTAAAATGTTAATTGACATATTTGCCCTTTCACATTATATGTAATTCAATATAATACCCATATATTTGCTCTAATACTCATTCTCTTTTTACTCCCCCCCCCCCCTCTCTCTCTAACTCTCTCTCTCTCTCACATCTCTCTTTCTCTCTCTTAAATACACATATATATCTCTCTCTTTCTCTCTCTTACACACACATTTCTCTCCCTCTCTCTCTCTCTCTCTCTTTCTCTCTCTTTCTCTCTCTCTCTCTCTCTCTACCCCTTCCCCCTTTTCTCTCTCTTCTCTCTCCCTTTCCCCCTCTCTCTCTCTCTCTCTACCCCTTCCCCATTCTCTCTCTTCTCTCTCCATCTCTCTCTACGTACCTCTTCCCCCCTTTCTCTCCACCCTCTCAGTCTACTCTCTCTCTCTCTCTACCCCTTCCCCATTCTCTCTCTTCTCTCTCCATCTCTCTCTACGTACCTCTTCCCCCCTTTCTCTCCACCCTCTCAGTCTACTCTCTCTCTCTTCCCTCTCTCTCTCCCCTCTCTCTCTCCCTCTCTCTCTCTCTCTCTCTCTCTTTCTCTCTTTAATGAGAGAGAGAAAGAGGGTAAGAGAGAGAGAAAAAAAAAGAGAGACAGAGAGATGTGAGAGATCAAGAGAGAGAGAGAGATATGAAAGAGAGAGACAGAGAGAGAGAAAGAAAGAGAAATGTGTATGTGTAAGAGAGAGAAAGAGAGAGAGAGAGAGAGAGAGATGCAAGTGTGTGTTGAGAGAGAGAGAGAGAGAGATAGAGAGAGAAATGTGTGTGTGTGTAAGAGAGAGTAAGAAAGAGAGAGAGAGAGAGAGAGAGAGAGAGAGAGAGAGAGAGAGATGTGTATGCAAGAGAGAGAAAGAGAGAGAGAGAAATGTGTGTGTAAGAGAGAGCGATATGTGTATGTAAGAGAGAGAAAGAGAGATGTGTGTGAGAGAGAGAGAGAGAGATGTGTGTGTGTGTGTGTGTGTGTGTGTGTGTGTGTGTGTGTGTGTTTGAGAGAGAGAATGAGGGATGTGCGTGTATGTGTGTGAGAGAGAGTGATGTGTGTGTATGTGTGCGAGAGAGAGAGAGAGAGAGAGAGAGAGAGTTGGAGGGAGATGGATGTGTGTGTTATGATTCAATTAGGGTTAAGGGTAATATGGTCATTTTTTATTATATGTATGTTATAATTTAATCATACACCCCTTTACACCCCAAATTGGGGTGTTAAAAAAATAAGGGTTAAGAGGGGTAAAGAGGGGTAAACCTCACTCCCTCTTACTTTCCCTGACCCTCTCTCACTCTCCTCCCAAGCAAGGGTAAGGAGGAGTAAGTACCCTCCTTAACCCATCCTAACCCCCCTTTACCCTCCTCCCAAGCAACCCCTTATGGTTGGTTTTTAAAGAAAATGTTTATTTTGGAAATTTAATTGTTTATGTGAGAATTTATGTTAGTTTGAGTATAGTTTGACCTTGGTTGTGTTAGAGGGTGAAGAGAAAGGTATTTGACCTTAAGTGGACTGGTTAGAAACCCAAGTTAGAGTCCCGGAATGGGTTGATTGGAATTAGGATCGAAAAACCCAAAATAAAAATGAGTCAGTTTGGACAGAATTTATGAGTCATAGGATATCGGTCACTATAATCCATGCAGTTAATATTTAGCCCTACCGTTTAGTCTGGAAATACCTTAGGATGTTAGCTTTCACAAAAATTTTGCGGATCGGGATTTCGAGGTGTATATTCTGAGTTACGACTCAAATAGCGCACCTAGGTGAGAAATGGACAGATTTTATAGTTGGCTGCTTTTGAAGACCTTAGGTTGTGTTTTAGGTCTCAACGTCAACACAAGAGTTTTAGTAGACATTCTAAGGTTTCCAGAAAGTCAAGAAACACCCATCGGAAGTCAGGAGGTCACGTTATGGTTCATTTTATATGAATAATTAATTCTATCCAATTTGCATTTTGAATAAATGTGTTGTCATGCGTGTGATTTATTTATTTATTGTAATATGGAAGTGTTTGTGATATGTGATAGTTTAGATTATGTGAGATATGTGTAAAATGCTAATTTATGGATGATGGGAACCTTATAGTTTGACCTTCGTTGTGTTAGGGGGTGAAGAGGAAGATATTTGACCTTAAGTGGACTGGTTAGAGACCCAAGTTAGAGTACCGGAATGGGTTGATTGGAATTAGGATCGAAAAACCTAAAATAAAAATGGGTCAGTTTGGACAGAATTTATGAGTCATACGATATCGGTCACCATGATTCATGCAGTTAATATTTAGCCCTACTTTTTGGTCTGAAAATACCTTAGGATGTTAGCTTTCATAGGAATTTTCCGGATCGGGATTTCGAGGTGTATATTCTGATCGAGTTACGACTCAAATAGCGTACCTAGGTCAGAAATGGACAGATTTTATAGTCGGCTGCTTTTGAAGACATTAGGTTGAGTTTTAGGTCTCAACGTCAACACAAGAGTTTTAGTAGACATTCTGAGGTTTCCAGAAAGTCTAGAAACAGACTCATCGGATGTCGGGAGGTCATGTTATGGTTCGTTTTATATGAATGGTGAATTCTGTCCAGTTTGCATTTTGAATAAATGTGTTGTCATGCGTGTGATTTATTTATTTATTGTAATATGGAAGATTTTGTGATATGTGATAGTTTATATTATGTGAGATACGTATAAAATGTTAATTTATGGATGATGGGAATCTTATAGTGTTCCTAGGGGCGGGTTAGGTGGAAGATAGATTGCGTTAACTCTGTACGACACGTTTTAATGTTAGGAATTTCTTTATTTATAGGTGCGATCTAAATCGACTCATTTTAGTGAGCTCAAGTGTATTCATGGAGGTAAAGTAAAGTGAAGTGAAGAATTTCAGGTAATGTCTATGTCCTAAATCCCGTTGGGATGCACTTTAATCGTTTTGGTTGATTTTAAGTTGTTTTGCGGTTTGCATCCGGAAGGAATTTTATGGTGAAAATTGACTGTCTGGTTTGGATGTCGAGTTATGTTTTGAGTTGATTAAATGTGGATAGTCTTTTATGTATATGATTTTACAATAATTTTGGAAATTGGGATTGGACTTCTTGAGTTTGGAATGGTGTGATATTGAACCGGACTAATAATTCAAATGAGACGTAAATGCGGGTTCAGGCAACGTCCCACAGACCAGGATCTGCTCCTGCAGGGAGGTTGTCAAGAGATCAGGGGATGCTCTGATATGGTTGTCTGTTCGGGCAATGTCCCATAGACTAGGATCTGTTCCTGTAGGGAGGTTGTCAAGAGATCAGGGATGCCTGATAGGTGCTACTTCCCTGGGGTTAGTTTTATGCACGTGTATGAAATGGATGGTCATCCGTATGTTGAGATTGTGATTTATTGAGATTGATATTGAGATTGAGATATGATTTAGCGAAGTCTTGGACTTCGAGGGCCAAATAAGCAAGGTCCGCCCGCTTAATAATTCTGAAAGATGGTTATGGTTGATTGGGAAAGAAAGTTGGTTTCGAAAAGATTTGACTTGTTCACTTCTTCCCCAAAAATGAATTGAAATGAATTTTAAACTGTTTTGACGGTTAGGGGTAGACAATGTTGAGTCCTCCTCATGTTTTTAAATGTTTTGTTTTCTGGTGAAGAGTTCTGTGATGGGAAACGGGTTCTAGAAGTGAGGACGTCGAAGTAGAAGTTCAGAATAAAGTTTAGTTGGTGTTTAGACTTGAGTGGTCATGTTTACTTTATGTTGTTCTAGAATTTAAAGTTTCTTTTGTTTTTTAAGTCAAAGTAATTAATGATTAGTTGGTTTTTCTTTCTTGCCTTGTATTCCTTCAGGGAAACGACAGTAACGACCAATTAAAAAGAAAAAAAAAAAAAGACCTTCCGCTGTTACCGTTAGTCAATGTTTGACTTTTCATAATTGAATTTCCAGGGCGTTACAGAATGGTATCAGAGCTCTGGGTTACGACCTGGTAGCTCCTAAGTGCCTATTAGGTTTAGTTAGAGCTTAAGACGCTACGTTCGGAGTGTGAGTGCAGGATGGGGAATGAGGTATGCTTTGCTTCCCTATTTGTTTATGAGTTTTAAGTGCTTATTTACTCTGTTCGTTATCATGTAGTCCTGTGAATGTTTTGCCATCTCGAACTATTAGGATAGAAACTCGTTAGTAAGAGCTGAATAAGGTGGATTCTTCAGACTCCAGGATGACTCAAGGCGATGGGACCATATTCAATGAGCCTCAAGGTAGGCATCTCACCACTAGCGATGAGCTGATTCAGCGATTTGCAGAACTCCAAGAGACAGCAGCTGCTCGAGCAGCACATGCTGCGCAATCCACCACAAATGGAGGGGACACCCCGCCAATAGTCCCCGATTTGGCACCACTTATGATGATGGAAATGATGGCTCGACAGACCGAGCATTTTCAAAGAATGTTGGAGGAACGAGTTGAGGCGAGGAAGGATAATGAAGCCTCTCTATTCAAGGAGTTTAACAGCCTCAATCCTCCCACCTACTCTGGGACAGCTGATCCCAAGGTGTTTGAAGCTCGGATACTCGACATCGAGAAGAAATTTGATGCTCTTCCCTGCCCCAAGGAGTTGAAGGTTGGATTTGCAACCTACCACCTGAAAGGAGATGTTGACTTGTGGTGGATGAGTGTGAAAAAACGACAACATGAACATGGGTTCAATTGGAGCCCGTTCAAGGAGATGTTGAAGAACCGCTTCTATCCCATGTCACTGCAGAAAGCTAAGGAGAAAGAATTTCTGGAGTTGGAGCAAGGAAACGACATTGTGCTGCAATACTCCGCCAAGTTTGCGGAGGTGTCTCGTTTTGCGCCGGCATTCGTCGCCAACGAAGTGTTGAAGATGAACCGCTTTGCGAGTGGCTTGAACTTTGATATTCAGGAACGTATGACCTCCCGGTCCTTTTCGTCATACGAAGAGATGCTGGATGTGGCCCTCAACATTGAGAGAGTGGCTATAGTCCGGGAGGCACATCTGAACAAGCAAGGGAACAAGAGGAAAGAACCTTCCCGCTCTGACCCTACTCCAATATACCCCGACAAGAGAAGCCACCACAACGATTGGAAGAGTAACCAATGGCGAGCACCTCCACCTGGCTTGTTTTGTAGGACTTCTGGTAGGTCACTCGCCAGGGATTGCAAGAGTAATTTGAAGGCAAGCTGCTACCGGTGTGGCAGTCCACACCATTTGGTGAGAGACTGCCCTTTTCCGGCACCAGAAGGACCCAACCATGAAGGGACCAACGATCAAGGAGCTTCACCCTCGACATACCAGGATCGAGGAGGCTACAACAGGAACACAAGGCAACAACACCAGAATCGAGATGGCCCCAACGGAAACCAAGCGAATCGTAATAGGCCAAGTAATCAACACCCACCTCACCAGCAATGAAGCAGAACATTTGGACAACACTGTGAGTGGTACTCATCTCTCTTTCCTCGTATATTACAGTATGATTAAATTTGGGTTCCTATGTTTGTGGGGGATGTTGAGTTTCTAGGACGAAACTCTTTTGAAGAGGGTAATGATGTAAAACCCTGAGTTTTGGTTAAGGCTACCGTTAATTCCGTTTGGTAGACCGTGAGTTTTGAGTTTAAGTTTCGAGGATGAAACTTCTTTAAAGGGGGTAATGATGTAAAACCTTGAAAAATTCAAATACGTTGACCGTGACAACTTTAATAATTTAAGTTGACTCCGTTAATTTTTGAGATTTTCATTGACGATTATTTTTGTCGACACTTGAGCTCGTAAGACCGTTGAGGGACTAACAAGGATATTTTAGTAATTTTCTATATGCATGGGAATAGGGGTATTTTAGTAATTTATATGTTACTAATTGATAACTATGTGTTTAATTTTATTTAGTTAATTATATGACTATTTTGAGTATTAATATTTTTTTATTATTTTCAGAAAATAAAAATCATATTTTCTCCTATGGCTATTTTTAGTTGGAAGTTATTAGTATACTTTTTCCCCAAGTTATTTTATTAGCTATTTTTTTATTATTATATTATGCTATTTTAGTCAACTAATTATACAAACCCTAAATGTAACCCTAAGCCTCTCGTCCCCTCTCTCCCTCACAGAATCACTTTGTCGTTCATCTGTTCGTCCAACACCAGCCACCACCACCATTGGTGGCGACCTCTTCGTCACAACCAAACGCGGCCACCGCTGCCGCCTCGCATGCCCAGAGCCACCAGTCGCCGCCCAGACACGAGAAGAAGATCGAAGGGCCTTCTTATGTTGTTGCTGCGTCGATAACTGTCGCGACCGTCGCCACCAGTCGACATTGCTCAACCTCCGACGGCCACTGTTGCATCTCCCCGCCGTGACCTCCGCCGCCCTTGCCCAATCGACCGTCGAGGACGACACACACCGCCGCCATCGCCGGAGCTCCGCATACCGCTTGTTCTGACCAAATCCTTTAAGTAAAACCCTACACCTGCTGCATTATTTTTGCTTCGCTGGCTACTGTTGTTCCTTTACTATTCATATTAATTACTAGTTGCTTAATCTGAGTCTTTACGTGAATAATATACATATACTTCATGCTTTTAATTTGATGTTCTTTGTGTTAAGCATGCACGTAATTCATGTAATAATATGTTTATAGTAAAGTCTTGTTCTTCTGAGGTTTAGACTAGTAATTCTTTTTTATTCATAGTGTTATATATATTAGTTATTTTATGTGGTTTTGTTAGATTAGGGTAATTTATGAAAAGTTATTTGAAAGGAATTGCAACTACTATGTGTCTATGTTCTATTTTATGCATGATCATTATGTTTATAAGTTATTTATTAGTTACAAGTATTATGATTAATATTTATAGTTCTTCATGTTACTATTTGAAAAGAGTTGCGTTTTAAATCTCATTCCATGTTACGATTTCAAGTTGAATTTTGAGTTTATTCGTTTTGAGAGTCAAAATTTAAAAACCTTAATTTATAACTATTACTATATCTTTTAAAAAGGGTCTTGCTTAAATCTTATTGTGGTTCTTTTTACAAGTTAGATTATATTATTTTTAGTAAAGTTTGATCTTGGATGTGTTAACCATATTAATATTGATTATTATAATACGTTACATTGTATTATGAGTTTTGTCGATTTTTCTCTTACTTAGAAACGTTTTAAATTTTTGCTATGAGTGAAGGTTTAGTACCCTTGCTGTCCGTGGTTTATTTCCATAAGGTTCGATGCCGAAAATTTGAGTTTTTATTGTGACCTTTATGGTTGGTTTTTAAAGAAAATGTTTATTTTGAAAATTTAATTGTTTATGTGAGAATTTGGTGTTAGTTTGAGTATAGTTTGACCTTCGTTGTGTTAGGGGGTGAAGAGGAAGATATTTGACCTTAAGTGGACTGGTTAGAGACCCAAGTTAGAGTACCGGAATGGGTTGATTGGAATTAGGATCGAAAAACCTAAAATAAAAATGGGTCAGTTTGGACAGAATTTATGAGTCATACGATATCGGTCACCATGATTCATGCAGTTAATATTTAGCCCTACCTTTTGGTCTGAAAATACCTTAGGATGTTAGCTTTAATAGGAATTTTCCGGATCGGGATTTCGAGGTGTATATTCTGATCGAGTTACGACTCAAATAGCGTACCTAGGTCAGAAATGGACAGATTTTATAGTGGGCTGCTTTTGAAGACATTAGGTTGAGTTTTAGGTCTCAACGTCAACACAAGAGTTTTAGTAGACATTCTGAGGTTTCCAGAAAGTCTAGAAACAGACTCATCGGATGTCGGGAGGTCATGTTATGGTTCGTTTTATATGAATGGTGAATTCTGTCCAGTTTGCATTTTGAATAAATGTGTTGTCATGCGTGTGATTTATTTATTTATTGTAATATGGAAGATTTTGTGATATGTGATAGTTTAGATTATGTGAGATACGTATAAAATGTTAATTTATGGATGATTGGAATCTTATAGTGTTCCTAGGGGTGGGTTAGGTGGAAAATATATTGCGTTAACTCCGTACGACACGTTTTAATGTTAGGAATTTCTTTATTTATAGGTGCGATCTAGATCAACTCATTTTAGTGGGCTCAAGTGTATTCGTGGAGGTCAAATGAAGTGAAGTGAAGAATTTCAGGTAATGTCTATGTCCTAAATCCCGCTGGGATGCACTTTAATCGTTTTGGTTGGTTTTAAGTTGTTTTGCGGTTTGCATCCCGAAGGAATTTTATGGTGAAAATTGACTGTCTATTTTGGATGTCGAGTTATGTTTTGAGTTGATTAAATGTGGACAGTCTTTTATGTGTGTCATTTTACAATGATTTTAGAACTCGGGATTGGACTGCTTGAGTTTGGAATGGTGTGATATTAAACCGAACTAATAATTCAAATGAGACGTAAATACGAGTTCGGGCAACCCCCACAACCTAGGATCTGTTCCTGCAGGGAGGTTGTCAAGAGATCAGGGGATGCTCTGATATGGTTGTGTGTTCGGGCAATGTCCCATAGATCAGGATCTGTTTCTGTAGGGAGGTTGTCAAGAGATCAGGGATGCCTGATAGGTGCTACTTCCCCGGGGTTAGTTTTATGCACGTGTGTGTAATGGATGGTCATTCATATGTTGAGATTGTGATTTATTGAGATTGATATTGTGATTGAGATATGATTATAGCGAAGTCTTGGACTTCGAGGGCCAAATAAGCATGGTCCGCCCGCTTAATAATTCGGAAAGATAGTTATGGTTGATTGGGAAAGAAAGCTGGTTTCGAAAACATTTTAACTTGTTCACTTCTTCCCCAAAAATTAATTGAAATGAATTTTAAAATGTTTTGACGGTTAGGGGTAGACATTATTGAGTCCTCCTCATGTTTTTAAATGTTTTGTTTTCAGGTGAAGAGTTCTGTGATGGGAAACAGGTTCTAGAAATGAGGACGTCGAAGTAGAAGTTCAGAATAAAGTTTAGTTGATGTTTAGACTTGAGTAGTCATGTTTAGTTTATGTTGTTCTAGAATTTGAAGTTTCTTTTGTTTTTTTTTATGTCAATGTAATTAAGATTAGTTTCTGTGATGGGATAGGGCAGTAACGCCCAATTAAAAAGAAGAAAAAAAGACATTCCGCTGTTACCGTTAGTCAATGTTTGACTTTTCATAATTGAATTTCCAGGGCGTTACATTACCTTACCCGACCTTGAGACAGTAAGTAACAAGGGAATTCAAGGAATCGAACACTTGTGGGATGAGTGGGAGATCGTTGGGAATGTCCTGACAATGTTCGATATACACGGAGATTAAACCAAAGTAATATAGTAATTATATATCTTGCTAGAGACCTCTATAATTAGTAATTGAATGTGTTTAATTACAACTATATTATTTGGTCCTACTGGGTCACACAAGTCAGTGCCTTGGAATAATGTATATAACCTAAGTAATATTGTATCATGTTCAGAAATGTTGGGGACTGATTTCTATGAGAAATCAGCCCAACACGGACCGAACTAGGTTCAACATGGACCGTGTTGACCCAACACGGTCTATGTTGGGACACCACGGTTCGTGGTGTCCATGGGCCGAGTTAATGGACCTTCTGGAGTCCAACACGGACCGTGTTGTTTCAACACGGACCGTGTTGGGCCTGAGAAGTGCGCCGTTGCGTTAAGTCGGCCCTTTAGGGTTTTGAACCCTCTCCCTAGGTTTTTCTAAACACTATATAAGGGGGTCTCTGTGAGAGATTATTCTACACCAACTGCATGAGACTCTTAGAGAGATACCAGGGTGATTTCCTGAGTTTCTCTCTCTTTTAGTTTGTAGTTCTTGTTTCCTGAAACATTCTTATATACCAAATACATAAATCTTAGATTGAGATTCGTCTCGATCGGGTCGATCTAGCAATCGGGTTCCCGGAGTATTGCGTGGACTTTTCAGTGGAGTATTTCAGTATTGGAATCTCGAAGGTCAACCTCTTCTTCAGCCGGAATTAGCGATCAGGTATAATTACTAAAGCCTCTGCGATTGTTGTGATTAATTGTTTATAATCGTTATGAATATTCCGCCTATTAATCTGTATCTATTTAGGAAATAGATAACCTAAAACCTAACACGTAAAATGTGTTAGAGCTGCTGTGAGGTTTATTAAACAGTCACCTAACATGATGCATAGATGGGGAGAATGTGTGTAACTAAAAAAAATTGAGAGTAAAGCATCCTTGTTCTTGATGTGCCAACTTGATGGAACTCCACATACAAGATGCTTAACATTGCATCAGTGTATGAGGATGTGTTTGTGTTGTATGCCCAATGAAATCCTTACTTTGTTGTGGATCTTGAGAAAGATGATGAAATAGATAGACCTCCAAATGATAATGATTGGAAGAAAGTGAAACACTTGTTGACCTTTTTGGAGGTGTTCTACAATGTTACTTTGAGATTGTATCTCACTTCTTACGTGACGTCCAATATGCTTTTTCTTGATATTGTAGGTATTTACAAAATTTTGAGGCGTTTGAAAGAAGTTATTGAGGATGTTAATGTCATTGATGATGAGCGAATGAAACTGATAGTCTGCCTAGGCCTAGGGTTGCAAACTTCACAGAGATGGCTAGCTTGACGAGGGAGAAATTTGAAAAGTATTATGGTGACCCACCCCGAAAAAATGAATCACTTGTTGTTTATTGTTCTCATCTTTGACCCTAAATTGAAAGTAAAGGGTCTTGAGCTCACTCTTTGTAAGGTGTATTGTGAAGTGAAGGCTAAAGCTTTAGCTATGAAGACAAAGGAGAAATGTGAAATATGAGAGTTTATTTTATGAGTACTAGTGAGTGTGATAAATTCATTGATGAGAGTATGTGAACTGATGAAAATGCCAATGTAAGTGGCCAAACTTCTCCAACTTTGGAAGGTGGTCATGTTGTGATTTTGGATGAAATAATTTGACGTAAAGGAGATGGTGGGTCAAAGACAGATTTCCAAAGTTACTTAAATGAAACATCTGAAGATAAAAAAAAAAGCCAATAATGATGTTTTAGGGTGGTGGAGACTACATGGGCTTAGATATCCTATTGTTGCTAATATGGCTCGTGATATTCTGGCTATGTCCTTTTCTATTGTCGCATCAAAGTTTGTATTCAATTCAAGAGAGCGTTATCTTGATGCATTTAGGACAAGTTTATCTCCAAATGTAATTGATTTTCATATGTAGGAACCCAAGAGGGGGGTAAGATCTACACACTAGGTAAGGACGTTAGAACAAACTTCCTTGGTTTCAAACCAAGGATCAAAACAAAGTGTAACTGAAATACCTCTTTAAATTTATATCAATCAAAGAACAAGTTACACATAGGAATCAAAGCAAAAAGTAACAGCCTGAAGGCAGTTACTGATAGATTCACTGACCAAGACAGAAGGTCCTTGAGTCAGCTACAGGTAAAGATCGTCGTAGGAAAAACCCTAGTGGCGATTTGGAACATGATGGATTACATTGAAGCTCAAACTCACAAAGTCTTAGTCCTTCAAGACTTTGCTACACAATATCTCATCACCACATATGGCTACAAAGAACACTCACCAAGGTCCTCGGCTACACCTCACCAGAGGTCCTTTACTGGCTACATTCACCATGGAACGATTGGCTACACACTCTGAAATCCCACGGATTTCCTACTCTGCGGTTACTTCCGTGGAATCGCCTAACTCTTTAATCATTAACTCTTCTATTTATAATGGTAGCTTGGTAGACCGTTGGAATTGATCCTTTCCTTTCTCCGATCTTCCTTCCTTCTTAGCATAATATCCTTTCTTGGCAGCAATTGCAGTCTTCTGGATTTCCTTTCTTTGCGGTGATTATATTCTGAAATAAGGAGATATGTATTTTATCAAATTGCAATAAAGAAAAGGAAGAAGAGTATCAATAATATTCCCAATCAATTTCCCTTTTCTGGATCAGAGTGTCTAATTAGAATATTCTGATCAGAATATCTAATCAGAATATATTGTGCGTGATTTTGGCTTTCACTCAAAACATCGTATGTTTCATATAAGGTCTTTCGTGGATGCATAGGTGAATGACCTAAACCCTAGTCCCCAACAATCTCCCCCTTTTTGATGAAAGACAAAATTCAGCAACGATAAATCCTTTTTCCCTTTTTGGATTATCACAAGGTCAATAGAGAATCTCCCCCTTGTTGCAGCACTTATAATATTTTATATGTCATCTAGAGACCTGCAGCACTTGATAAACTTATCAGTACTAAGAGAGGGTCCTCCCCCTCAATTCATACCACAAGTACCTTAGATCAATGAATGGTTTACAGATAACATACCTCAAAGTTTGTGCCGGATGAAAAACATAAGGATTATCTTATCAATGCCCTTAAGGCTGAATGCATCAACGTCCGAGACTCACCTTGTTGCTTTCACTATCCCCCGTGATCTTTTCCACAGAGCGGTTAGTCTCTTCTTGAGTGTACCTGCTCTGATACCACTTGTAGGAACCTAAGAGGGGGGGTGCATTTGACAAATAAGATCTACACACTAGGTAAGGACATTAGAACAAACTTCCTTGGTTTCAAACCAAGGATCAAAACAAAGTGTAACTGAAATACCTCTTTAAATTTATATCTATCAAAGAACAAGTTACACTTAGGAATCAAAACAAGAAGTAACAGCCTAAAGGCAGTTACTGATAGATTCACTGACCAAGACAGAAAGCCCTTGACTCAACTACATATAAGAATCGTCGTAGGAAAAACCCTAGCAGTGATTTGGAACATGATGGATTACATTGAAGCTCAAACTCACAAAGTCTTAGACCTTCAAGACTTTGCTACATAATATCTCACCACCACATATGGCTACAACGAACACTCACCAAGGTCCTCGGCTACACCTCACCAGAGGTCCTTCACTGGCTACATTCACCAAGGAACCATTTGCTACACACTTAGAAATCCCATGGATTTCCTACTCTGCGATTACTTTTGTGGAATCGCCTAGCTCTATAATCATCAATTCTTCTATTTATAAATGGTAGTTTGGTAGACCATTGGAATTGATTCTTTCCTTTCTGCAATCTTCCTTCTTTCTTAGCACAATATCCTTTCTTGGCAGCACTTGCAATCTTCTGGCTTTCCTTTAATTTTTTTGCGGTGATTATATCCTGAAATAAGGAGATATGTATTTTATCAAATTGCAATTAATAGAGGAAGAAGAGTATCAATAATATTCTCAGTCAACTTCCCTTTTCTGGATCTAGATATCTAATCAGAATATTCTATCAGTATATCTAATCAGAATATATTGTGCGTGATTTTGGCTTTCATTCAAAACTTCGTATGTTTCATATAAGATCCTTCGTGGATGCACAGGTGAAGGACCTTGACCTTGGTCCCAATATCATAAATGTATTTGAATTGAATATTTTTTCATTTCATATGATATAACCTTACTATCATGTTATTTTTATTGCCTCGCCTTTACGAAGTGATAGATTTTTGTTTTATTATGGTTGTAACTTGTTATTTGTATAAAAGATGGTCCAAGTTCTCATATGCATGTGCTTAAGATTAGCTTAGGCCAAGTAGTAGGATCAAATATGTTGATGAGACCTTGCATGACCTAGAAAAATTAGAGAAAGGTAGTGTTCTAACTTTTGAAGTGTTATTTTTATTTTACAATTCTGAATTTATTACCATCATTTGTTTTATATATTTGTATGGTTGCATATTCTAATATTTGTTATTTCATTTTATTCTACAATTTAATTTAGATCTTACTAGTAATGTGATAAACGTGGTTGACAAGTTGACAACTTGTTAAGGTAATTATAATAATTATTTTTAGTTTATCATCAATTTTTGATTATGTTTGATAATTGACATAAATGTATTTATCAAATTGTTATGATTTATTTCAACTTTGATTATGTAAATTTTTTGATATTCCTCTGGTGAGTGATTGGCGAACATTGCAAAAATCCAAGGCTTTGGAGTCCAGGGTACTAAAGATATGAAGAGTGAAAAAGACTACTTAGTTACTTTGAACTTGCGTGAATGCTTGTTGCATGAACTATAAACTTTTTAATTTTTCTCTTATCTAGTTTGTTATTTGAAAGTTGGCTAATTCCATAAAAAAAAAAAGAAAGAAAGTTGGCTAATGGACTGATGGTAATGTACTAATGTATCACTGACACTTGAGCGTGTGGACTATCGAGTATGGATTTATGGTTATTAATTATTACTTTGTTTAGCTATTAGTCTATATATTATACAAGTGAAAAATTGAATAATAGGTGAAAAATTTCAGCTCAGAAACACAAGTTCAACTCATAAACGTAGTTCAGCCAATTAGTCCAGTAAAACTTCTTTCAATGTTCGGTCCATGTCTTTCAATGTTCTTTCAATTAGGCCAGTACAAGATCGAAAAAAGTTTAGTACGTCGGTCTAGCCCTAAACTGAAAAAGGTCAGTCGGTCCAGTGTTCGGTCCATGTCATTTCTCCTGTTCGGTCGTCGGTCCATTCGATCCGGTCCTAGACCAATTAATGCTCAACTCTATTGGGATGGAGTCATTTACAATTGTAGCCAATGTATTTATGATTGATAATTAATAGTATCTATCCAATAAATTGGTGTCAAAAATTATAACAAGTATTAGTTTCATGAAAAATAAGACACTTAATTAAATCGATTATTGGACGTCAATAATATCAACTTTTGAGGTATTGGAGACTAATAATACAAACTATTTTCTTAGACACTAGTAATACCAACTATCGACTTATTTTCTTCCAACAGTACACGACCGAGTTGTTATATATAATAGTCTTTAACTCATCGGAAAGATGACGTGGCTCCATGATGTGTGGCGTGGAAGGAGGAGGTTGGATAGAAAATGTTGACGTGGACACTAACATGCCTTCCATGTCACATATTATGGAGCCACATCATCTTTTCAATGAGTTAAAATCATAACAATTCAATGGTGTACTGTTAGAGGAAAATAGGTCAATAGTTCGTACTGCTAGTGTCCGAGAAAATAGTTTGTATAATTAATATCCAATACATCCAAAATTGATATTATTGATGTCCAAACCCCTAATTAAATAACATTTTGTCCCAAAACACATGTCATTGCTGGATAAGATATACGGACATTTTATGATTCAATATTCCTTTTATTAAACTACTCCATGCATGCATGTTCTGTTGGTGTATGTCTATTTCCACAATGTATTAAAATTCCGGAGTTATAAACAGTTTAAATCCACTTTTTTTTTAAAAAAAGGAAAAGATAACAGACACGCAACGTATAAAATTTGGTGAATCATGAGACAATTGTGAATTATATGTGTAATTTGATTTGATAAAAGGCATATCCTTCTTGAAAACTGTTACTATCTTTCCCAATAATGGTATCTAGATTTAAGTATGTGATTTATCTCCAAGTACAATCACACCGTATACAAATACGTTCTTAGCTTAGCTGGTGATGGTGATGTATCCCTCCCTTCACTTATGGATAATAATAATAATTAATCATGAAAGTTGATCAACTCATATGCGTGGCATGCAAAGGCATGCACCTCTGTGGTGTACGCAATAGTATTCAACATGAAGCTCATCAACTCCAACATGAAATTCATCAACTCATATGCGTGGCATGCAGAGACACCCTCTCTGTAACGTACACAATGATATTCAGCACATCATCTAGTTAGCTTCGTGGCATTCAAAAATAGAGACTCAGCCTAGTTGCGTGGTATTCAAAGAGAGGACCTCCGACCTTACGCAATAATAATATTCAACTTGAATCAAAGTTCATCGAATTTATTTTGTACTGAATGCTTTTGACTATTCTTCTTGCGGGCTATCCTCAATTTTTTTTTGTTTGTGGGCTGCAGCAATGATGAGCGTCCAATATTAGAACTTATGAACAAATTCATTTATAACTGCATAACAATAATCATGCAATTCCTACGTCAACTTACAAGCTGTTGCACGAAAAAAAAAAAGAGCTGGCTCTACTGAAACTTTTAAAATGTTGAAACTTTAAATATGAAATTATACAGTGCAAGTTGCGCATTTTATTGAAGTTTCAAATCTTCTAGAGCAAAGTATTTTCATTTCCATATTTGGGTATTTGCTTCCCTAATACATTAGAAATCCCCTTACTGCCTTGGCGTCTTTATCATTTTGGAAAGCATTGGAGAGCCTACTCCTAGCCCCCTTCCCCTCTCCATTACTACATCAAACCTTACAACTCTAAGCGGGGAGTTAAAACAGACAAACAGCATGTAAGTCCGCTGTAAGGAAAAAAATAGGAGAGAGAAATAGAGGACTGCAAACTACAACCTAAACCCTAAATCCTAAATCCTAAAACCATTAAAAAAGAAAAGAAAAGAAAAGGGGAAATAAAATGGAGAAACCAGTGAAGTAGAGGACTTGTTTTCTTTTGTGCTTGCTATTCAGAGAAATTTAACAAATTCCCATCAAGGTTTCCAGCATTTGTTGTCTTGGAATCCAGTTGGTTGTTTTTCATTTGAATTCCAAATTTTCTTCCTCCTGAGATCAATGACGACAACGCTGACATTATCAGTGCTGTGTCTAGCCAGAGCCAACTTGGTGAGCAACATAGAAGCATCAGAACAGGCCTTATCAAGGTTACCATCGGCGTGACCAGGAAAACCTTTAACCTCCACCGGCGCTATGTGGTTGGTGGTGTAGCTGGCATCTTCCCTCGCAAACACATCCTTGCCACACCGCAAGCAGTGTCGTTTGACACCACGTCCCACAACCCATCACTAGCCAATATCAAGCAATCATCCTCCGCTGTCCGATCAGTTATCGTAACCTCAGGCTCACAACTCACGTACGGCTTCAGGTAGTTATCCCCTGTTCACAGCCACACCAAATTAATCAGCCTACATCCCCAGCATGCATCAAAACAACCCATGCTAACACACACGCGCTACTTACCAATCGCTCTTGACATAGCCAGGACTCCAAGGACTCGTGGACCATCCCAGTATATGACCCGGCCGCCTGCTTCTTGAATCCGGTTCAGCTCGTCTGGCCGGTCCGGCTTTTTAATTCAACATAACAGAAAACCAAAGTGAACTTTAGTCACTGCTTTTTTTTTTTTTTATGTACAGTAGCTGCCACAGGGAGAATTAATGAAGAATATTTGACAAACCTTGTGATCGGAGGAGAGCGGGTGAGACTTGCCATTCCGGCAGAGGACGGCGCGTGAATCACCACAATTTGCGACAATGATCTTCCTAGGAGTAACGATTGCGACAACAGCAGTGGACCCCACCGCGTCGCACTCTGGAGTCTGCAACTCGCATCTGCAGTTTCCGACGACCCCTTCGTTCCAGGCAATTACTTCTTTGTCCATTCTATCGAAGCTTCTCTCCATTGCTACCTTCCATTCCATAGAAGCTTCCTTTTTCAGCAGCTCTTCTTTCACTAGTTCGTGTAGCCTCTCCCTGCACCGCATCGCTACCTGTTCAAAATCAAACCGATCGAACTATCCAGTTAGTTAATTAGTCTCTCCATCAGTTATTTTCAGAAAACCAAGAAGTAACGAGAGAGAACATACATGAGAGCAGCCATGGCCGTCATATACAGCGAAGTAATGGAACTCCGAATCGGTTTCATTTTCCGTCCGGATAAAAGAAGGATGAACAGTAACAGCATCTTCCATGTCTCTTCGCCTTCCACAAACTGACGCCACGCCGAATTTGGGAATGACATTGAAAGCCTGGATGTTGAGCAGTGATTTATTCGGCGAAATTCCATGCGACTTCACCGAAAGAATCGGTGATTGATAAAGCGTAACCTCGTTGTGCCTCTCATCTTCATCACCGCCATATTCATCGTCGCAATCCGAAATGGCCAACCTCTCAACAGCTTTATCGCATTCCCTCGACAGCGCCGACGAGGTAGCCGATATCTCCATCCTCTGACGCTTTGCTTCAGAAACACTAGTACATCCCGATGAATCAGCAGCTACCGTAGATGTGACTCCTGTTACAAATTGGAACCCTCGGATCTCGACTCTTCGTCTTCTCCCAGCTCGGGAAGAGGTTGCCTCGCACCCCCCAGCCGCACCCGCCGATTCTCCGTCACTCACAACTCCACAACAAATCTCCGCCATCAAATGCAACCTTAATTCATCAACTCCGTCAGTTTAGTTAAGTTTCCAATCTTCTTCTCCTTCTTCTTGTTTTTCTCTGTACGTATTTGTTGCTTCTGAATCTCCTGAAGTAGAGGGTACCGCCCTGGAAATATTTTACAAGGGAGTGGCAAGAAAACTAGGGAGGGTCTTTTAGTGAGAGGAGGGGACGTAATAGAGGGAATGAGGGAGGGAAAGAGAAGGCGGGCAGGACTAGGAGAACGGGGCAGTGCACGGCTACCCGTAAGGTGAGTAAATTGGTGACGTACGTGGCTGAGCAACTAAAACCAGGGTCGAAATCTGAGCCGTTGGATGAATGGCATATCTCAGGCCACAGACCACGTGTGTAGGAAGGGGGATTTTCTGGTAAAGAAAAAAGTTCGTGCACCAATCACATTACAACACCGCAAGCGTTGGGGACCTTCCTTCTCTGACACGATCGAGTGGTCCACTGAAGAGAGAGAAGGGGTAGAAGGACAACGTTGGGGGGAGGAGCCAAGAAAAGAAAGCTAAAACAATAGAAAGAAATTGCCAAGGGTGATGTGAAGTGTTTTATTTTTCGTTAAATTAATATTTTTTTAATTTTGTGATTATTTTGTTAATAGTAAATGTTAATTATTTACCATAATAAATTTTGAGCATTTTCTACACTGTTCATCGTCTTTGATATTTTGATCAAATTAAATCTATTTGATGTCTTTCCAAGTATGAAAATAATGAATAAAATATAACTTTATATGTATAATTTTTACATAATATAATATTATAGTTATAAAATTAATTATCTTATCTTTATATGAATTTAATATATAATAAAATTTTGATAATACCACAACACACTTGAAAAGTGTATCATTTCAAGAGTCATGATTTTCAAATTAAATTAGAATTAGGAGAAGATGTTTAAGAAAATTGGGTATGTTTAAATAAGGAGAAGGACACGTGTTTTTTTAAATATGAAGTTTAGGCCATGTTTTTTTATATGGAGTGGTATGGTGCCGTACTATAATTTATCATATTACTTAATATTATTCCACATTTCACCATACTTTATAATAATCATTGTCAATATATCCCCTCACTTTTCCTCTCTTCTCATTTTTCTCCTCTACCTTTTCACATTTTCTCTCCTCGTCTATTACATTAATCACATTTCCCATAAATTTTACCATATCATTCCATACTTCACCGCAATTTCCACAATTTCACCACAATGCATCATTTCCGCATCTTACTAATCACACTAAAGAACATGGCCTTAAAAGTAGGAGCAAATTTTTGTTTTTTAAATAAGGTTGCTGAAATTTTAGATAGCAAAATGATAAACATCTTAATGCATAACCATCTTGCATTTCGCTTAAATCACTCATAAAGTTAAATATAAGTATATTTAAATCATTGTAAAAGTATGTTCCATTACTTTGAGAATTATTAAACCTTATAAACAATGCAAACATAATTATTTATTTATATTTTTTCATAAATATAAAATCATGCATAAAATATACATTTTCTATTATGATTGATAAAATCAGGCTGTTATTTATATTTTTTGACATAACTAATGAATATTACACTCTTATAACTGATAAATATATATAATTATTAGAAAAAAAGTATTATTAAAAGTTACAAAAATGTAAAATATGTACAATTCAAGATAATTATTAATCATTTTAAGTCAAGAAGTGTAGCATTGTTCTTTTGATAAGATGTTTTTAAGTGCTTATGTTGGTATAAAAGTAGTGTTTTGATTTTTTTTTTAATTTATATTTATATGATTATATAAATTGAAATTTGTGAATGATGTTTTTATACAAAAATGATGTTAATTTAATGAGATCATTATTTATACTTATTATTATAGTTTAATTATTTTATTTATATTAATTAATTACAGTCATCAAAAGAACCAATATTAATTAAAATATGTAACAAATATCAATTTGAGAAGAAGAGAAGTACCAAATTCAAATTTTGTTCTTTAATATGATAAAATTATTCTTACATAATCTAATCTAACTTAATTTTACCTTACATTATGACATTCAAAATAACATAATTTACTTTCAGATGCTTTATATTTAAAATTTTTATTCAAGTCACAAAATTTATTTAAAATTATAAAAGAAAAAAGTAATATGACATTTATCTACTTCCACCCCTTTTTTTACCTAATTTTTCTCTCATTACTTTACCTAATCCTACACCCTTAAAGAATATGGTGTCAATTATCGACGTGTTGACTTGATCCTAAAATAAACCGAACTTGAAAAACATGTAAATTAATAAGTGAACTCTGACCCGCTAGTTTAACCCGAAAACATTATTTTTAAAATTGAATCCAACTTAATAATTTTTTTAATGGAAACTAAAATGATGGGGTTCATTCATAGGGTGTCAATTTTAATTGTTGGTATAACCAACACATTCCAAACTTCTTATAATTGATAATTAATAGTTTCTGTAAAAAAAATTTAGGGTTAAAAATGATAATAAATATTAATTTGTGTCTTGCCCCAAAATATTTAAGCAGTGACATGTATAATTTAGGGGTTTAGAAAGTTGAGAAATATGCACATGGATATAGAAATTGGGAACATTATTCTTCCACTTGAGAAATTAGAAGATAGGATGGAAAAGTTTGAAAGATGTAAAGAAAGGCCTCCACGTGGCCTGCCACGTAGCCATTAAACAGTACCACGCAGGCCATTAAACAGTACCAAGCAACCTAGCTAGCAGCAAAACAAAACTAAGCAGCTGACAAAAATTGGAGAGAAAACTCTCTCTTTTATATTAGATGATATGATATGATATGATATGATATGATATGATAAGTTCATTTGAGAAAATTTTAAAAATTTAATACAATAGAGAGTTAATGAAATTTTTAGAAATTTAGAATGTCTTTAATAGCAATTAACTATAATCCTTCGAGAAAAGTATTATAACAATAAAAAAAACGATGAAATTAAATTGATAAATCCTCTTATAAATAAAAGTGGGAAGAATGAAAAATTGTGTTTACATTCTGTTTAACTGTTTGTCTGCTAGTTTGTATTTACACAAAAATTTTGTGTTTTATCTGGAAATATAATAATTAACCAGCAGCTTTCCTTGTAGTTTCTTTTCAGACACAAATTTAGGCTCGTTCGTTTATATGGTTGGTTGCGGTATGGTAATGGTTCGGTGCGGTGCGGTGGAATTTGAAAAAGCGTGGTTAGTTGTGGTGAAAGTTGCGGTAGGTTGGGTAGGTTAAGAGAGAGAATGCAAAAAGTAGAGAAGAAAAGTGAAGAGAGAGAAAAATGAAATGATGCATTGGTAATGATTGTGGCGTGGCGTGGTGAAGTGTGTAGAATATTAAAGAGCGCGGTGTGGGGTGGTACGGCTCCGCAACCTACTTATAAAAGAACAGGACCTTACTCTTTTACACTTGAATACAATAATTAAAGATCCTAACATCAAATATAATGAAACATACTCTCTCCGTCTCAAATAAATTGTCCATGTTTGACTTTGTAGGTCAAAATTTCTAAACTTTGACCATTAATTTAATAAATTATATATTGAGTTATTGTACAAGATTACCACTATTAGATTTGTGATGAAAAATACTTTTACTTGAATACAATATTATTAGTCTTACTTAGATAAATTGTGAAAAATTAACAGTTAAATATTACATTGAAGACCGTAAAAAAGTTAAGTGGACAAATTAATTGGGATGAGAGAATAAGTTACTAAACGCATCAATTGAGATAGACCCGTTAAATATAGCTGGAAGATATATTTACTTGTGGCAAATATAACATTTATTTTAGGTTTAGATATATATGGACAAGTACTGCTCTATATTTAAACAGTCGATAGGATGATCAGGTTAACTAGTAATAAAAAAAATGGGGATTATTTTAAAACAATAAAAGTTTATAGAAAGAAATTAGTGAGAGTATAAAATTTGGATGGATTTACGTTTTTATTTTCCTTTTTCCACATTTGTGTGGGAGGGTAATGTGGTCCAATGAGAGAGGTAAACGTAGCATGAGGAAGAGAGAGATGAGAGATTATGTTGACACTTGACAAGGACAGAGGGAGGGGCCCAGACTGGGAAGTGGGACCCAAGGCGAACGTCTACATCGGTTGACGCTACATAGAATATCTGTTGGGGTTGGTGTGCTTGCTTCGTTCTACGCCACGTGTTTGAATCAACCTTGAGAACACTAAATTAAACAATAAAAGGAGCCCTTGTTGCACCGGGATGGGGTCTGCGGTTCGGAAATGTGCTTCTGTCTATTGCCACACTTTTTTGTGATTTATGATGGATTGGATTGTTAGTCTGTCTTTCTCCCTAATTGTTAATGCCCTGTTTAAGTTGGCTTTAATCCCATGATTTTTCTTAAAATCACTTTCCAAGTGGATGCTCATCCTTCCCTCCGTTTCCACTCTTTTTGTCCCATTATTAATCTACTTTAGGGCGCGTTTAAACATTAATTAAATATAAAAGTTTGACTATATCAAAGCAAAATAAAACAAGATGGACGGACTGATCCTATTTGACTGTCAGCTCGTGTTGGAATTAGTTAGATATTACATGTTTGTGTTAGCTATTTACTATAACGGTTTTGATAAATGTCACTCAGAGGTGATGTATAAGAATAATCTAAATTTGTTTTTATGATTTATTTTAGACGTGAATCAAAAATTCTTTATTTTATTTCTCTATATTTATTGTATATTTCTTTCCTATTTGGACAAACAAAATCTTGTCATGTTAGATTTAAGTAATAACATGATTTACAATTAAAAACACTTTATAATAAAAGATGTGAATATTTTTTATTTTCATTTTTTCAAATCTGCATCGAATGTAATACGTACCAAACCTAATTTCCATCCAAAAAACTTCACCATGAATACAACTACTCAACCACAATGGGCAATTACTATATTTTGCTTCCAAAAAATTGAAAAAAAACTAGGATAGGGAATTATGATTTTCATGATGAAGAAATCACGTTGTAAAATAAAATCTTGAATTCTAATCACAATATAAAAAGCTTAATTAGAGAATATTTTATTTGTTTAAATAGGAAAGTAGTATATTAATATAAAATAAATTTAGATTCACATCCAAAATAAACACTAAAACAAATTCAGATATCTCTTATCTATCGCCCCAACGGCGACATTTAGCAAAACCGTTAATCTAATTATTGTGATCCATTGTTTGCCGAGAAAATATTTGATAAAAATAGTTGTGTTTGTGAAAATATGAACGTATTGAAGTTCCATTTATACATATAATAACTTAACCATTTACAATATATTTTTACAAATATTTCAAAATGAATTAAAAAGTTATAATTATAAGGATTTTTGGATGCTAATATACTGAAATTTTGGAGTATTTGACAATAATGTACTGAACTTTGATCTTGGACAATAATGCACTAAACTTTGAGGGTGCTGGACAATGCACCAGAAACAATTTCAATCATGGCTGACTTGGTGGCGATCTTACATGGCAAACTGAGAAAATGAATATGCCAACTTATGACATGTTAGCTAATTTACACAAGCAAAAGTGATTCTATACAACTAAACAATAGTCTCTCAGCGGAAACACGTTTAAACAAATGTGATTTTATGTTTTTTTTACTCTTTTCAAAGTTGTTTCTCTTTGCTTATGTTTGGATTAACTGACATATCATAAATTTAAATATTTTTAGACTAATTCATCTCCTCCACTTGCTATGTAGGATTGCCACCAAGTCAGTCAATGCTGAAGTCGTTCTAAGTGCATTATCGTTCAACACCCCCCAAAGTATAGTCCATTAACATCTAAAAACCCTAATTATACTTTTGTATAAATATGTGATATTCAATGTTTCATAGTAATTATTGTTCAATTTCAACTCTATTTTTCATTTGGTAGTACTTAAAATTTGTTAAATAAAAATTATTAGTTACTTGCATGACTAGAGTTAATAAAATGAACAATTTGTTAGCTCTACGAAAATATTAAATTAATCATTAGTTTTTCCTCCATCTAAGTCACGTTTACTTATTTTGGTAAAAATAAAGTGATGACAAGGGACGACTCTTAATATCATTTATTGTTAATAAATTATTGGATAGATATAACATAACCAACAAAGCATGACTCTTAGCCAAATAAGTGCATGTTTGGCCAAATTCTTAAAAAATTGTTTTTACTTTTTAAAAACTGTTTCCACAGTAACTATTTTTAGAGAAGTATTGAAGTGGTTGACCTAATTTATGACATAAGTGATTTTACAAAATTAGAGTTTTTGATCTAACTTATGATATAAGTGTTTGTACTAAATTTAATAGCTTAGCCTAACTTTGAAAATTATCACTTGTTTTTTTAGAGTAAAATTATCATAAGATTATTTACATTTTTTTCTTTTTTATTAATTTTTAATCATATTATCCTATTATAATTATAATTACATAACTATTAAATTCTTAAAATTAAATATTTATACATCAATAATGTACTAAATACCATCTTTGTAGGAATTAGATAATTAAAAATAGTTAAAAGTTTCAATATAATATTAAAATGTCCAATATAATATTAAAGGTTCTAAAATAATACTTAAATATTTAAATACCATCTTTATAAGAATTAGAATATCAATTTGAAATTATGGAACCATATACCTCATTCTTTAATGCGGTAGGTTGCAGTGCGGTACCACATCACACTGCACTTTCTAATTTTCCACCACACTTCACCACACCACACCATAATCATTACTAATATATCTTTTCATTTTTCTCTCTCCTCACTTTTCTCCTCTACTTTTCACATTTTCTCCTTAACCTACCCCACCTACCATAACTTTCAGCACAACTCACCACAACTAACCACATTTTTTCAAATTTCACCGCACCGCACCATTACCACACCTCAACCAACCGTATAAAAGAACAGAGCCTTATCATCAAAGATTGAGCAGTCATTAATTTTTAGAAAGCAGAAATATCAATTTATTTCTTCTGCTTTTGATGCTGTTTTTGGTCAAACTATTTTTGAAAAATAATTATTAGCTTAGCTTCTAAAAAAAAAATCATTATTTGGTCTAGTATATGCTTTTTAACCCAAAAACACTCTTAAAAGTTAGGTAAAACAAACACTAAGTAAAAAGAATATTGTCACTTGATATATATTTTGTAAAAAATTATTAAAAGCATTAAGAAAATATTATTAAAAACATTATTATACAATATATATTATATAATTTTTTCTGAAAATATAAGGGTAATAATGTAATTTTAATGTCAAACAGCTAAATATTTATCCAAAAAGTTCATCCAATTAGCTTTTTGAAAAAGAACTTTTTGAGGTCGAACGTCTAATTAAAAAAATTGTTTACCAAACACTCAAATAATTATTTTGATTTGTACTAAACAGTTAATTACCCTAAAAAAAGCTCTTTTGCCAAAAACTCCCAATATTTTTAATATCATTCTATTTTCCCTCTCCAAGCTGCCCCTTAATTTACTTTAGCGAAACAAAACGGGATGGACTTGTAAGTCCGATCAAAACAACAAGGTGGATATGTACTCCTCTCTGTATTTAAGGTGTGTTATTTCAGAGCTAAGGTCAGATTGGAAATAAAGTTGGACATGTTTAAGATTAATTAATGATATTAAAGTTACTTTTGCGAGAAAATAAAAAAAATGAAAATCTTAGAAAATTTACAATAAAAATAGACAAAATAACAAACAAAAGAATGTCGATCAAATAACCTGAGAGTTCAAGAGCTGGAGCGGCATGAAAAGTATTTGGGTTTGCCAACCATAATTGGGAGATCGAAGAAGGCTGTGTTTGCAAGCGCTAACTAGAGAGGATATGTATAACACTCAAGAAATTTGATTATAAAACTCTAACAGTCAACTTAACGGTAACAACAAAATTCTAACTTTATACAGGCATCACTACCGTGCCGTGTCTCTGAAGAGACACAAGGCAAGATAGTACTTAACAAACCATAAACAAGTTGTTTAGGCTCGGTTTTGAGCCTAAATGCATGCGTCCTTTCTCCTTAGCTTTTCCATCGGTTCCGTGTGTAAATATTAGTATTTTTACGTTATTTTCCTTCTTTTGTAGATTTGTCAGCTTATGGATGCTTGTGGAGGAAAAATGCGCAAAATGAGGTCAAAATGGGCCAAATGTAGAAGGGTCGATACACCCCAAGAAGAACTCGCCCGAGACGAAGAAGAACCAAGCTTTGATCCTGGGGAGAACCAAGAGAAAAGCCTTCATCAAAGGAGTCATGACCGTGACACATGACCTCACGGGCGTGACTCCCGTTGTGCCTTGGCTGCTAAAGAAACGGGAAAAAGGAAGCTTTGGACAAAACAAGGGTCATGGCCGTGACACCATTCTTCACGACCTTGACATCTCTAAGATATGAGTTTTTGAAGCTGCAACCTCACGGCCGTGACTACCTTTTCTCATGGCTGTAACATTGAAGAAGAGGTGCAGATAGAAGGGACCTCACGGTCGTCACATCCACTTGTCACGCCCATGAGGGATGAAGAACCTTCCCAGCAAAATCGAGCTTCACGGCCGTGACACCCATTGTCAGCCGTGACATGTAGAGAACGCCTCCCACCAGAAGGCACCTCGTGGCTGTGACCCACACTTGTCACGCGCCGTGAGGGATGTGAACCCAGCGAAGTTCTTCGAATTTCTCCAGGGGTCATGGCCGTGACGACTTGTGCCACACTCGTGACGCACTTTCGTCGATTCTTTCGCCAAAACGATGTTTTGCCAAGTTTCTCCCAAGTATATAATGTAAATTTCCGGATTTCAACAGTACACTTTCTTTCCTAGGTTTTATACTTTATACTTTTGAGTTTAGCTCTCTCTTAATCATAGATTAGGTTGTTAATTACTCTTTGAATCAAAGTTAATGCAATTTGCTGCTGATTTCTGAAGTTCTTCATTGTAATATGAATTATTTCCATTGCTCTTCCTCTCCAACCCTAATAGTGATTACTCTTGCCTCCTTACTCAAATTTTCATCTGTTACTTACTGTTATTGCTTTGGTTAGTATCCTTAATTGCTTTGATTATTGGTTTATGCTAATTTTCATGTTATCTTAGAATCACGTTTGCATTAGTTTCAATCCTTGGGCCTTTGATGTATGCTAGATCACAAAGATCAGAGTATTGAACTAGAATGCATCATACAACTCACATACACACCAGAATGACTGTAATAACAATAGCTAATTGGAAACAATTGGCTGGAATAGAAGACAACCCAACGAGGAAAATAATGGATAGGCTTGCTTACAGTTGATACAGACACACCACAGCTGCAATCAAGGGCAAAGGACTATCACATTCATGCCTCTACAGACACACCAAAGCATGGATGATCAAGCACAGCTGACACTTGCTGGATTCTTGCCAATATCCAGTAACAGGAGCTGATTTAACCAAGACTGAGAGTTGTAGGGCACTCACAAACTTTCAGAGGTTCTAAGACACTCGAGAATACTATTGAATAAACACTGATATCCTTTCATTGCTGGAAACTTCAGAATATAAAGACTACATACAGTTTGATTAGCAGCTGCTTAACATAAGCTAATCTGCTTAATCTCCCTGATTTAATCTAATCTACTTAATCTCCCTGATTTAATCTAATCTACAAAGCTTTAAAACAAGTACAGATGATTACATCCTAATAATCTCGAGTACAATTTGAAGAAAAATAAAAGGGAAAATGCTAGTTAAGCTCTGATTGGACCAAATGCCAAAAGAGTGGCAAAATGGACCAATGACAGACTTTCGTGCCTAAGGGGGTAAAAATAATGTTACTGAGGTAATTCCCGCGCAATTGCTAACCTGGAAGTAATCTCAACAGGATAGAATTAGGCTGGAAAGGACCAAAATAACCCCTATGGACAGAAGGCACAAGACTTAGCCACAGAACTGGGGTTCTGGAAAAACTGATAACAAACAACCCTGCTGGGATTGTTTGTTTTGGCACTAAAACTTGCTGTTGCCATGCTCGAACATGCTGGGACTTGGTTTGGACTTGAAAATGGCATGACAAAGAACAAAAAACTCCTAGGGAACCTTGGCTGAATCTTCCTCAATCAACAGATATGACATTGAGAAAGACTATTGCTTGGACTGTTGTTGCTGGGAACTGGATTTGGTCTGAATGACCAATGCTGCTGGGCTGGATGGCTGTAGGTGCCAAGACTTGCCTCAAAAGTGTGTAACAAGCTTGGATGGATGCTGTTGGTAGGTTGGTGGACGCTGGTGAAGTTGTGAACCTCCAGCTGGGTAGCTGAACTGCTGAGTGACATGTTGAATGACCTGCTGTCCTTGCTGGGATTGGGAAGCCTGCTGTTCTGCTGGAAATGCTTCCTTAGCTGCTGAGTTTGGTAATTCAACATGGTCTCCTCCTTGTCTTCTTTTGAAGTCTTTGGTGAAGCTCCTATGGATGCCTCCTTTGCTGATGAAGATGCTGCTGCTTGCTGTTCTTCATGATGGTCTCCATCATCCTCCCCAGGTTGAGGAAAGTTTGTCCTCAAACTTGGAAGGTCTTCATCTGCTGGGTAGTATGGTCGAAGATCTGCTACATTGAATGTTGCTGAACCTCCATACTTTTCAGATAGGTCCAACTTATAGGCATTGTCTCCAATCTTCTCAAGCACTTCAAATGGTCCATCTGCTCTTGGTAGCAGCTTTCCCTTTCTCTTGCTGGGGAACCTGTCCTTCCTCAAGTGGATCCAAATTAAGTCTCCTGGCTAGAAAGTGATCTTCTTCCTGTGTTTGTTGGCTGATGTAGACACCTGCTCAGTATACTTGGCAATTTTCTCCTTCACTTGCTGATGAAGCTCCCTGATTTGATATGCTCTTTTACCTGCTTCAAAACTAAATTTGACAGAAGTAGTTAGTGGAACTAAATCCAAAGAAGAAATTGGATTTTTACCATAGACTACTTGAAATGGAGAGTAGCCTGTGGCCTTGGATGGTGCCTTGTTGTAAGCAAACTCAGCATGGAGCAAAAGAGTGTCCTATCCTGTTTTATGTGTTTGAATCAGTGCTCTCAATAGGACTCCAAGTGTTCTATTAGTAACCTCTGTCTGTCCATCAGTCTGTGGATGGCAAGTGGTGTTGTACTTGAGCTGGGTGCCCAATTTCTTCCACAATGTAACCCAAAAATGGCTCAAAAACTTGGTATCCCTATCAGACACCATTGTTTTTGGCACTCCATGCAATCTTACAATCTCCTGAAAGAATAATTCAGCAACTCTGGTGGCATCAAAAGTGGTGTGGCATGGTATGAAATGTGCCATCTTTGAAAATCTATCAACCACCACCATGATTGAATCCTTCCCTCTCTGAGTTCTTGGCAAACCCAAAATAAAATCAAGACTGACATCTTCCCAAGGACTACTGGGAACTAGCAATGGTGTGTATAAACCTTGAGGTAGGTTGTGTGATTTAGCCAACTGACAAATGTTGCACCTCTTCAATAGATGCTACACATCTTTTCTCATCTTTGGCCAACTGTAATGCTCTTTTAACATCACCAAGGTCTTCTCAACTCCAAAGTGACCTGCTAGACTCCCTCCATGAATTTCTGAGATCAACAACTCCCTGAAGCTACTCTTGGGAACACACAGTCTGTTTCCCTTGAACAAATAACCTTAGTCTATGTGATACAGATCCTGAGGTTGCTGCTGGCACTTCTGGTACACCTGCTTAAAGTTTTCATCCTCATGATACAAAGCTTTCAAATGCTCAAAACCAACAATTCTAGAATCAAGTATATGAAGCAACATATACCTCCTACTCAATGCATCTGCTCCTTTGTTCAGCACTCCTGATTTGTGGTGGATCATGAAGTGAAACTGCTGCATGAACTCGACCCAAGCAACATGCCTGGTGTTGAGCTTGTGCTGTCCTTGAATGAACTTCAAGGCCTCATGATCACTGTGTAGAATGAACTCTGCTCCAATAAGGTATTGTCTCCAGTGCTGAAGAGCTCTAATGATGGCATAGAACTCTTTGTCATAGGTGCTGTACTTCCTCTTTGCATCATTCAACTTCTCACTGAAATAGGCAACTGGCTTGCCCTCCTCGGTTAATACTGCTCCTATGCCAACTCCTGAAGCATCACATTCTACCTCAAAAATTTTTCTGAAGCTAGGTGGTGCTAAAAATGGGGCTGAAGTAAGCCTCTCCTTGACTTCTTCAAAGGCTTTCTGGGCTGATGTTGTCCAAATAAAGGACTTCCCTTTCACCGCTTCAGTCATTGGGGCCAAAATGGTGCTGAAATTTTTGACAAATCTTCTGTAAAATGAAGCCAGGCCATGGAAGCTCCTGACTTGCTGAATAGAAGTGGGCACAGGCCACTCCCTAATTGCCTTGATCTTCTCCTCATCAACTTGGATATCTGCTGCTGTGACAATGTACCCCAAGAAGTTCACTTGGGATGTAAAGAAGTGACACTTCTTGAGATTTCCAAACAACTGCTCCTTGCTCAGAATTTCTAAAACCTCCTGCAAATGCTTGACATGCTCTTGCTCAGACCTGCTATAGACAAGAATATCATCAAAGTACACAACAACACTCTTTCCTATGAGTGGTTTCAGGACCTGATTCATGAGTCTCATGAATGTAGATGAATGTGCCAAAAGGCATGACCAACCACTCAAACAAACCTCCCATGGTCTTGAATGTTGTTTTCCACTCATCTCCCTCATAGATCCTTATTTGGTAATATCCACTCCTCAAATCTATCTTAGAAAAGACTGCTGACCCATGTAACTCATCCAACATATCTTCAAGCCTAGGTATGGGGTTGTTAGTCGAGTAGCTTGTAAGACCACGGTTTTATCGTTCTTCCACAGGGAGCTAGGGGCCTTAGCTGCAACTAGTTGACTCTAGGTATGGTTTATGATCATGAAAGGATGAAAGACTTTAGGGTGAAAACAACACAAACACGCTATGTTCAGTAAAAAAGGTGAAACAATGGGTGTCGGGAGACTTTCGGGATGCAAACGGGAATGAGGAAATGGGTTTCGCAACAAGAGAGTAACGAGAAAGGGAAATCAAATGGTAATTCCGTTAGAAAACACCCACCGGACTTCCTCTTTCAAGGTTAGTCCGGATTAACTTCCCCGAAATCCATAGACAGACCCGGGAAAGTTAATAGAACGGAATTTCCTAGTTAGTTTCTATTCGCTTTCGCGAACTAGAACATTAACTTTCCTAATTCCTACCTTCCAACAAGCATTGGATGTATTCGGATGCTTTCGCACCTAACTACATCCCACTTGAGGGAAGGATAGGATTAGGAAGTTGATTTCCTAACTAGTTACTCACTAATATTGCTAACCCAAACCTAATCACCCATTCACACCCTTAATATATCCCTAACCCATTAAGGTTCTAGCCACTAAACATTCTAACTATCATGATAATAACATCAACAACTTCATTCATGCTTAAAAGAGTAAACAAGATGACAATAAACATTCAACAATACCAGCAAAATCAATAATAACAAAACAGAGATTAGTAAATAAGCAATAAATTAGAGAGAGAAAGGTTAAGAAATGCTCATTGATTGTGATGACAAGGGAGAAAACTTCAGAATAATAAAGCTCCAATGCTCCAAAGTTGAGAATAATCTTCAAACTTCCAATAATAATCAAGAGAATCCAATACAAGAACTAATAATCTCAGCAAAAATCTTCCTTAATCCCTCTAATCTAAGACTTCAAATGTGATAAAGAGTGCTGAAGTATCATAAAAGATAGGTAAAGCTGCTGTCTAATATCCTCCTAAGATAAAATGACCTAAATACATTAAATAGTAATCAAGGTTGTTACTCAAAACTCATCATTTTACACAACAAACAAAACTGGCCCGCAGGGGACCGTGGGCACGGTCAGGGTGACCGTGGCCACGGTCCTGCGTAAGGCAGACGATTTCTTCTCTTCACTTCGCATCGCCGTGCGCACGGTCCCCATGCACCGTGGTCACGGTCTAGGAGATTAGGGCTGACAACTTTTCGTTCCTTCGCACCGCCGGTTACGGCTTGGGAGACCGTGCCACGGTCTAGTTCGGCCGCCTTCTTCCCAGGCGGTGGTGAAGATCCCACCGTGACCACGGTAAAAGTGACCGTGACCACGGTCTAGTTCGGGTGCAAGGCCTCTTCACTTTGGTCTTGGCTCCATCATACCGTGGCTACGGTCGATGTGACCGTGGCCACGGACTCTCTCGGCCACAGTTCCCTTCAGAGTACTCTTCAGCCGTTGCCTCCGCTTCCGCTGCCTTTCGACATGACCGGCCCTTCTAATCCTCTGCCTTTGACACGACCAGGGCTCGGGGAATCTTAGGGAGTCTCGGGATTCCCAAGATTGGTGCAAAATTGGCCCATTTGGAATCGTTTTGAGTGAAACCCTTCGGAAACTACAAAAGTAACTAAAACGCATTAAAAGTTATTAAAACAAACTACGAAACAAGTAAAAAGCCTAAGGATTTAGGCGGTATTTAGACACGAAATCGGGTCTAAACACCCCCCACACTTAAACCTTTGTTCGTCTCGAGCAAAACAAAACAAAACAAAACTAACTAACACAAACTCCTCTGTCGTGGGAGAGAAACATTTAGCGTATGCACCAAGCCCTTTGAACCCCCCGGCAGCCCGGGTGGACGAGATGGACTCGTGAGGGTTTGTAGCGGCTATACCCACAAAAGCCAAAGAAAGAGGAGAGAGGGAAAGTGAAAACAAAACCAAAGAAAACAAAAAAAAAAACGAAAAACAAGGGCTATGATTCATAAGATCTCGCAATCCAAACTAAGAAAACGCGATTAAACCTCCCAAAGTAACCGTTAGGAGCATCTCACAGACACCAAACTCAGAAAAAGGTCGATCTTGAAGATTTTCAACTCCTACACTCAGAACAAGTGAAACCCCACAGCAAAAGCACAGCAAGGGTTTAACGGGAACCAAAAGACTCTAAAAACTTGCATCCGAATTTGAAAACAACGAAACAACCGAAAGGAGTGTTTCCCTCCCTCGCATTTGGTCGCCTCGCTTGGTGAGGTCAGAGGTGATACAAGGGGAGGCCCCGCTCTCTTTTTAGAAGCAAAACTTTTCTTTTCTTTCTTCTTTTTCTCTTTTTCTTTTCTTTTTGGTTTTTTAAAAGTCGGTATTAGCCTTAGTTTCGGGAATTGTACGGCCCATATAAGGGGTCTACCCTCCCAACACGGTCTTTTCCATACGCCTCTCTGTCGCAAAGCGATATAGGAGGAGGGTTAAGGGATATGTATAACACTCAAGAAATTTGATTATAAAACTCTAACAGTCAACTTAACGGTAACAACAAAATTCTAACTTTATACAGGCATCACTACTGCGTGTCTGAAGAGACACAAGGCAAGATAGTACTTAACAAACCATAAACAAGTTGTTTAGGCTCGGTTTTGAGCCTAAATGCATGCGTCCTTTCTCCTTAGCTTTTCCATCGGTTCCGTGTGTAAATATTAGTATTTTTACGTTATTTTCCTTCTTTTGTAGATTTGTCAGCTTATGGATGCTTGTGGAGGAAAAATGCGCAAAACGAGGTCAAAATGGGCCAAATGTAGAAGGGTCGATACACCCCAAGAAGAACTCGCCCGAGACGACGAAGAACCAAGCTTTGATCCTGGGGAGAACCAAGAGAAAAGCCTTCATCAAAGGAGTCATGACCGTGACACATGACCTCACGGGCGTGACTCCCGTTGTGCCTTGGCTGCTAAAGAAACGGGAAAAAGGAAGCTTTGGACAAAACAAGGGTCATGGCCGTGACACCATTCTTCACGACCTTGACATCTCTAAGATATGAGTTTTTGAAGCTGCAACCTCACGGCCGTGACTACCTTTTCTCATGGCTGTAACATTGAAGAAGAGGTGCAGATAGAAGGGACCTCACGGTCGTCACATCCACTTGTCACGCCCATGAGGGATGAAGAACCTTCCCAGCAAAATCAAGCTTCACGGCCGTGACACCCATTGTCAGCCGTGACATGTAGAGAACGCCTCCCACCAGAAGGCACCTCGTGGCTGTGACCCACACTTGTCACGCACCGTGAGGGATGTGAACCCAGCGAAGTTCTTCGAATTTCTCCAGGGGTCATGGCCGTGACGACTTGTGCCACACTCGTGACGACCCTTTTCTGTCGATTCTTTTCGGCCAAAACGACTGTGTTTTTGCCAAGTTTCTCCCAAGTATATAATGTAAATTTCCGGATTTCAACAGTACACTTTCTTTCCTAGGTTTTATACTTTATACTTTTGAGTTTAGCTCTCTCTTAATCATAGATTAGGTTGTTAATTACTCTTTGAATCAAAGTTAATGCAATTTGCTGCTGATTTCTGAAGTTCTTCATTGTAATATGAATTATTTCCATTGCTCTTCCTCTCCAACCCTAATAGTGATTACTCTTGCCTCCTTACTCAAATTTTCATCTGTTACTTACTGTTATTGCTTTGGTTAGTATCCTTAATTGCTTTGATTATTGGTTTATGCTAATTTTCATGTTATCTTAGAATCACGTTTGCATTAGTTTCAATCCTTGGGCCTTTGATGTATGCTAGATCACAAAGATCAGAGTATTGAACTAGAATGCATCATACAACTCACATACACACCAGAATGACTGTAATAACAATAGCTAATTGGAAACAATTGGCTGGAATAGAAGACAACCCAACGAGGAAAATAATGGATAGGCTTGCTTACAGTTGATACAGACACACCACAGCTGCAATCAAGGGCAAAGGACTATCACATTCATGCCTCTACAGACACACCAAAGCATGGATGATCAAGCACAGCTGACACTTGCTGGATTCTTGCCAATATCCGATGTGAGCTGATTTAACCAAGACTGAGAGTTGTAGGGCACTCACAAACTTTCAGAGGTTCTAAGACACTCGAGAATACTATTGAATAAACACTGATATCCTTTCATTGCTGGAAACTTCAGAATATAAAGACTACATACAGTTTGATTAGCAGCTGCTTAACATAAGCTAATCTGCTTAATCTCCCTGATTTAATCTAATCTACTTAATCTCCCTGATTTAATCTAATCTACAAAGCTTTAAAACAAGTACAGATGATTACATCCTAATAATCTCGAGTACAATTTGAAGAAAAATAAAAGGGAAAATGCTAGTTAAGCTCTGATTGGACCAAATGCCAAAAGAGTGGCAAAATGGACCAATGACAGACTTTCGTGCCTAAGGGGGTAAAAATAATGTTATCGAGGTAATTCGCGCAATTGCTAACACGGAAGTAATCTCAACAGGATAGAATTAGCTGAAAGGACCAAAATAACCCCTATGGATGAAGGCACAAGATTTAGCCACGTAATCGGGTTCTGGAAAAACTGATAACAAACAACCCTGCTGGGATTGTTTGTTTTGGCACTAAAACTTGCTGTTGCCATGCTCGAACATGCTGGGACTTGGTTTGGACTTGAAAATGGCATGACAAAGAACAAAAAACTCCTAGGGAACCTTGGCTGAATCTTCCTCAATCAACAGATATGACATTGAGAAAGACTATTGGAATTCATTGTTCTTTGAACCGGATTTGGTCTGAATGACCAATGCTGCTGGGCTGGATGGCTGTAGGTGCCAAGACTTGCCTCAAAAGTGTGTAACAAGCTTGGATGGATGCTGTTGGTAGGTTGGTGGACGCTGGTGAAGTTGTGAACCTCCAGCTGGGTAGCTGAACTGCTGAGTGACATGTTGAATGACCTGCTGTCCTTGCTGGGATTGGGAAGCCTGCTGTTCTGGAAATGCTTCCTTAGCTGCTGAGTTTGGTAATTCAACATGGTCTCCTCCTTGTACTGCTGCTGAAAGTGCTGGTGAAGCTCCTATGGATGCCTCCTTTGCTGATGAAGATGCTGCTGCTTGCTGTTCTTCATGATGGTCTCCATCATCCTCCCCAGGTTGAGGAAAGTTTGTCCTCAAACTTGGAAGGTCTTCATCTGGGTAGTATGGTCGAAGATCTGCTACATTGAATGTTGCTGAACCTCCATACTTTTCAGATAGGTCCAACTTATAGGCATTGTCTCCAATCTTCTCAAGCACTTCAAATGGTCCATCTGCTCTTGGTAGCAGCTTTCCCTTTCTCTTGCTGGGGAACCTGTCCTTCCTCAAGTGGATCCAAATTAAGTCTCCTGGCTAGAAAGTGATCTTCTTCCTGTGTTTGTTGGCTGATGTAGACACCTGCTCAGTATACTTGGCAATTTTCTCCTTCACTTGCTGATGAAGCTCCCTGATTTGATATGCTCTTTTACCTGCTTCAAAACTAAATTTGACAGAAGTAGTTAGTGGAACTAAATCCAAAGAAGAAATTGGATTTTTACCATAGACTACTTGAAATGGAGAGTAGCCTGTGGCCTTGGATGGTGCCTTGTTGTAAGCAAACTCAGCATGGAGCAAAAGAGTGTCCTATCCTGTTTTATGTGTTTGAATCAGTGCTCTCAATAGGACTCCAAGTGTTCTATTAGTAACCTCTGTCTGTCCATCAGTCTGTGGATGGCAAGTGGTGTTGTACTTGAGCTGGGTGCCCAATTTCTTCCACAATGTAACCCAAAAATGGCTCAAAAACTTGGTATCCCTATCAGACACCATTGTTTTTGGCACTCCATGCAATCTTACAATCTCCTGAAAGAATAATTCAAAGAACTCGTGGCATCAAAAGTGGTGTGGCATGGTATGAAATGTGCCATCTTTGAAAATCTATCAACCACCACCATGATTGAATCCTTCCCTCTCTGAGTTCTTGGCAAACCCAAAATAAAATCAAGACTGACATCTTCCCAAGGACTACTGGGAACTAGCAATGGTGTGTATAAACCTTGAGGTAGGTTGTGTGATTTAGCCAACTGACAAATGTTGCACCTCTTCAATAGATGCTACACATCTTTTCTCATCTTTGGCCAACTGTAATGCTCTTTTAACATCACCAAGGTCTTCTCAACTCCAAAGTGACCTGCTAGACTCCCTCCATGAATTTCTGAGATCAACAACTCCCTGAAGCTACTCTTGGGAACACACAGTCTGTTTCCCTTGAACAAATAACCTTAGTCTATGTGATACAGATCCTGAGGTTGCTGCTGGCACTTCTGGTACACCTGCTTAAAGTTTTCATCCTCATGATACAAAGCTTTCAAATGCTCAAAACCAACAATTCTAGAATCAAGTATATGAAGCAACATATACCTCCTACTCAATGCATCGGCTCCTTTGTTCAAGACTCTGATTTGTGGTGGATCATGTGAAGTGGCACTGCATGAACTCGACCCAAGCAACATGCCCAGTGTTGAGCTTGTCGTCATGAATGAACTTCAAGGCCTCATGATCATGTGTAGAATGAACTCGCTCCAATAAGGTATTGTCTCCAGTCTTTGAAGAGCTCTAATGATGGCATAGAACTCTTTGTCATAGGTGCTGTACTTCCTCTTTGCATCATTCAACTTCTCACTGAAATAGGCAACTGGCTTGCCCTCCTCGGTTAATACTGCTCCTATGCCAACTCCTGAAGCATCACATTCTACCTCAAAAATTTTTCTGAAGCTAGGTGGTGCTAAAAATGGGGCTGAAGTAAGCCTCTCCTTGACTTCTTCAAAGGCTTTCTGGGCTGATGTTGTCCAAATAAAGGACTTCCCTTTCACCGCTTCAGTCATTGGGGCCAAAATGGTGCTGAAATTTTTGACAAATCTTCTGTAAAATGAAGCCAGGCCATGGAAGCTCCTGACTTGCTGAATAGAAGTGGGCACAGGCCACTCCCTAATTGCCTTGATCTTCTCCTCATCAACTTGGATACTTGCTGCTGTGACAATGTACCCCAAGAAGTTCACTTGGGATGTAAAGAAGTGGCACTTCTTGAGATTTCCAAACAACTGCTCCTTGCTCAGAATTTCTAAAACCTCCTGCAAATGCTTGACATGCTCTTGCTCAGACCTGCTATAGACAAGAATATCATCAAAGTACACAACAACACTCTTTCCTATGAGTGGTTTCAGGACCTGATTCATGAGTCTCATGAATGTAGATGGGGCACAGGCCAAAAGGCATGACCAACCACTCAAACAAACCTCCCATGGTCTTGAATGTTGTTTTCCACTCATCTCCCTCATAGATCCTTATTTGGTAATATCCACTCCTCAAATCTATCTTAGAAAAGACTGCTGACCCATGTAACTCATCCAACATATCTTCAAGCCTAGGTATGGGGTTGTTAGTCGAGTAGCTTGTAAGACCACGGTTTTATCGTTCTTCCACAGGGAGCTAGGGGCCTTAGCTGCAACTAGTTGACTCTAGGTATGGTTTATGATCATGAAAGGATGAAAGACTTTAGGGTGAAAACAACACAAACACGCTATGTTCAGTAAAAAAGGTGAAACAATGGGTGTCGGGAGACTTTCGGGATGCAAACGGGAATGAGGAAATGGGTTTCGCAACAAGAGAGTAACGAGAAAGGGAAATCAAATGGTAATTCCGTTAGAAAACACCCACCGGACTTCCTCTTTCAAGGTTAGTCCGGATTAACTTCCCAAATCCATGTAGCACAGGGAAAGTTAATAGAACGGAATTTCCTAGTTAGTTTCTATTCGCTTTCGCGAACTAGAACATTAACTTTCCTAATTCCTACCTTCCAACAAGCATTGGATGTATTCGGATGCTTTCGCACCTAACTACATCCCACTTGAGGGAAGGATAGGATTAGGAAGTTGATTTCCTAACTAGTTACTCACTAATATTGCTAACCCAAACCTAATCACCCATTCACACCCTTAATATATCCCTAACCCATTAAGGTTCTAGCCACTAAACATTCTAACTATCATGATAATAACATCAACAACTTCATTCATGCTTAAAAGAGTAAACAAGATGACAATAAACATTCAACAATACCAGCAAAATCAATAATAACAAAACAGAGATTAGTAAATAAGCAATAAATTAGAGAGAGAAAGGTTAAGAAATGCTCATTGATTGTGATGACAAGGGAGAAAACTTCAGAATAATAAAGCTCCAATGCTCCAAAGTTGAGAATAATCTTCAAACTTCCAATAATAATCAAGAGAATCCAATACAAGAACTAATAATCTCAGCAAAAATCTTCCTTAATCCCTCTAATCTAAGACTTCAAATGTGATAAAGAGTGCTGAAGTATCATAAAAGATAGGTAAAGCTGCTGTCTAATATCCTCCTAAGATAAAATGACCTAAATACATTAAATAGTAATCAAGGTTGTTACTCAAAACTCATCATTTTACACAACAAACAAAAGCGGCTGAGGACCGTGGCACGCGCGGGTGGCCGTGGCGGCGATCTGCGTAAGCGACGATTTCTTCTCTTCACTTCATCGCATCGCGACGTCCCCATGCACCGTGGTCACGGTCTAGGAGATTAGGGCTGACAACTTTTCGTTCCTTCGCACCGCCGTGGCTACGGTCTTGGGAGACCGTGGCCACGGTCTAGTTCGGTCAGCTTCTTCCTTAGGCAGGGTGAAGATCCCACCGTGACCACGGTAAAAGTGACCGTGACCACGGTCTAGTTCGGGTGCAAGGCCTCTTCACTTTGGTCTTGGCTCCATCATACCGTGGCTACGGTCGATGTGACCGTGGCCACGGACTCTCTCGGCCACAGTTCCCTTCAGAGTACTCTTCAGCCATTGCCTCCGCTTCCGCTACCTTTCGACATGACCGGCCCTTCTAATCCTCTGCCTTTGACACGACCAGGGCTCGGGGAATCTTAGGGAGTCTCGGGATTCCCAAGATTGATGCAAAATTGGCCCATTTGGAATCGTTTTGAGTGAAACCCTTCGGAAACTACAAAAGTAACTAAAACGCATTAAAAGTTATTAAAACAAACTACGAAACAAGTAAAAAGCCTAAGGATTTAGGCGGTATTTAGACACGAAATCGGGTCTAAACACCCCCCACACTTAAACCTTTGTTCGTCTCGAGCAAAACAAAACAAAACAAAACTAACTAACACAAACTCCTCTGTCGTGGGAGAGAAACATTTAGCGTATGCACCAAGCCCTTTGAACCCCCCGGCAGCCCGGGTGGACGAGATGGACTCGTGAGGGTTTGTAGCGGCTATACCCACAAAAGCCAAAGAAAGAGGAGAGAGGGAAAGTGAAAACAAAACCAAAGAAAACAAAAAAAAAACGAAAAACAAGGGCTATGATTCATAAGATCTCGCAATCCAAACTAAGAAAACGCGATTAAACCTCCCAAAGTAACCGTTAGGAGCATCTCACAGACACCAAACTCAGAAAAAGGTCGATCTTGAAGATTTTCAACTCCCTACACCTTGTAACAAGTGAAACCCCACAGCAAAAGCACAGCAAGGGTTTAACGGGAACCAAAAGACTCTAAAAACTTGCATCCGAATTTGAAAACAACGAAACAACCGAAAGGAGTGTTTCCCTCCCTCGCATTTGGTCGCCCTTGGCTTGGTGAGGGCCGTAGGTGATACAAGGGGAGGCCCCGCTCTCTTTTTAGAAGCAAAACTTTTCTTTTCTTTCTTCTTTTTCTCTTTTTCTTTTCTTTTTGGTTTTTTAAAAGTCGGTATTAGCCTTAGTTTCGGGAATTGTACGGCCCATATAAGGGGTCTACCCTCCCAACACGGTCTTTTCCATACGCCTCTCTGTCGCAAAGCGATATAGGAGGAGGGTTAAGGGATATGTATAACACTCAAGAAATTTGATTATAAAACTCTAACAGTCAACTTAACGGTAACAACAAAATTCTAACTTTATACAGGCATCACTACCGTGCCGTGTCTCTGAAGAGACACAAGGCAAGATAGTACTTAACAAACCATAAACAAGTTGTTTAGGCTCGGTTTTGAGCCTAAATGCATGCGTCCTTTCTCCTTAGCTTTTCCATCGGTTCCGTGTGTAAATATTAGTATTTTTACGTTATTTTCCTTCTTTTGTAGATTTGTCAGCTTATGGATGCTTGTGGAGGAAAAATGCGCAAAACGAGGTCAAAATGGGCCAAATGTAGAAGGGTCGATACACCCCAAGAAGAACTCGCCCGAGACGACGAAGAACCAAGCTTTGATCCTGGGGAGAACCAAGAGAAAAGCCTTCATCAAAGGAGTCATGACCGCGGGCGTGACTCACGGGTGTCTGGCCGCTAAAGAAACGGGAAAAAGGAAGCTTTGGACAAAACAAGGGTCATGGCCGTGACACCATTCTTCACGACCTTGACATCTCTAAGATATGAGTTTTTGAAGCTGCAACCTCACGGCCGTGACTACCTTTTCTCATGGCTGTAACATTGAAGAAGAGGTGCAGATAGAAGGGACCTCACGGTCGTCACATCCACTTGTCACGCCCATGAGGGATGAAGAACCTTCCCAGCAAAATCAAGCTTCACGGCCGTGACACCCATTGTCAGCCGTGACATGTAGAGAACGCCTCCCACCAGAAGGCACCTCGTGGCTGTGACCCACACTTGTCACGCACCGTGAGGGATGTGAACCCAGCGAAGTTCTTCGAATTTCTCCAGGGTCAGCCGTGACGACTTGTGCCACACTCGTGGCGACCCTTCTGCATCGATTCTTTCGCCAAAACGATGTTTTGCCAAGTTTCTCCCAAGTATATAATGTAAATTTTGATTTCAACAGTACACTTTCTTTCCTAGGTTTTATACTTTATACTTTTGAGTTTAGCTCTCTCTTAATCATAGATTAGGTTGTTAATTACTCTTTGAATCAAAGTTAATGCAATTTGCTGCTGATTTCTGAAGTTCTTCATTGTAATATGAATTATTTCCATTGCTCTTCCTCTCCAACCCTAATAGTGATTACTCTTGCCTCCTTACTCAAATTTTCATCTGTTACTTACTGTTATTGCTTTGGTTAGTATCCTTAATTGCTTTGATTATTGGTTTATGCTAATTTTCATGTTATCTTAGAATCACGTTTGCATTAGTTTCAATCCTTGGGCCTTTGATGTATGCTAGATCACAAAGATCAGAGTATTGAACTAGAATGCATCATACAACTCACATACACACCAGAATGACTGTAATAACAATAGCTAATTGGAAACAATTGGCTGGAATAGAAGACAACCCAACAAGGAAAATAATGGATAGGCTTGCTTACAGTTGATACAGACACACCACAGCTGCAATCAAGGGCAAAGGACTATCACATTCATGCCTCTACAGACACACCAAAGCATGGATGATCAAGCACAGCTGACACTTGCTGGATTCTTGCCAATATCCGATAGAGTGATTTAACCAAGACCGAGAGTTGTAGGGCACTCACAAACTTTCGAGGTTCTAAGACACTCGAGAATACTATTGAATAAACACTGATATCCTTTCATTGCTGGAAACTTCAGAATATAAAGACTACATACAGTTTGATTAGCAGCTGCTTAACATAAGCTAATCTGCTTAATCTCCCTGATTTAATCTAATCTACTTAATCTCCCTGATTTAATCTAATCTACAAAGCTTTAAAACAAGTACAGATGATTACATCCTAATAATCTCGAGTACAATTTGAAGAAAAATAAAAGGGAAAATGCTAGTTAAGCTCTGATTGGACCAAATGCCAAAAGAGTGGCAAAATGGACCAATGACAGACTTTCGTGCCTAAGGGGGTAAAAATAATGTTACTGAGGTAATTCCCGCGCAATTGCTAACCTGGAAGTAATCTCAACAGGATAGAATTAGGCTGGAAAGGACCAAAATAACCCCTATGGACAGAAGGCACAAGACTTAGCCACAGAACTGGGGTTCTGGAAAAACTGATAACAAACAACCCTGCTGGGATTGTTTGTTTTGGCACTAAAACTTGCTGTTGCCATGCTCGAACATGCTGGGACTTGGTTTGGACTTGAAAATGGCATGACAAAGAACAAAAAACTCCTAGGGAACCTTGGCTGAATCTTCCTCAATCAACAGATATGACATTGAGAAAGACTATTGCTTGGACTGTTGTTGCTGGGAACTGGATTTGGTCTGAATGACCAATGCTGCTGGGCTGGATGGCTGTAGGTGCCAAGACTTGCCTCAAAAGTGTGTAACAAGCTTGGATGGATGCTGTTGGTAGGTTGGTGGACGCTGGTGAAGTTGTGAACCTCCAGCTGGGTAGCTGAACTGCTGAGTGACATGTTGAATGACCTGCTGTCCTTGCTGGGATTGGGAAGCCTGCTGTTCTGCTGGAAATGCTTCCTTAGCTGCTGAGTTTGGTAATTCAACATGGTCTCCTCCTTGTACTGCTGCTGAAAGTGCTGGTGAAGCTCCTATGGATGCCTCCTTTGCTGATGAAGATGCTGCTGCTTGCTGTTCTTCATGATGGTCTCCATCATCCTCCCCAGGTTGAGGAAAGTTTGTCCTCAAACTTGGAAGGTCTTCATCTGCTGGGTAGTATGGTCGAAGATCTGCTACATTGAATGTTGCTGAACCTCCATACTTTTCAGATAGGTCCAACTTATAGGCATTGTCTCCAATCTTCTCAAGCACTTCAAATGGTCCATCTGCTCTTGGTAGCAGCTTTCCCTTTCTCTTGCTGGGGAACCTGTCCTTCCTCAAGTGGATCCAAATTAAGTCTCCTGGCTAGAAAGTGATCTTCTTCCTGTGTTTGTTGGCTGATGTAGACACCTGCTCAGTATACTTGGCAATTTTCTCCTTCACTTGCTGATGAAGCTCCCTGATTTGATATGCTCTTTTACCTGCTTCAAAACTAAATTTGTGAAGTAGTTAGTGGAACTAAATCCAAAGAAGAAATTGGATTTTACCATAGACTACTTGAAATGGAGTAACTGTGGCCTTGGATGGTGCCTTGTTGTAAGCAAACTCAGCATGGAGCAAAAGAGTGTCCTATCTGTTTTATGTGTTTGAATCTGCTCTCATAGGACTCAAGTGTTCTATTAGTAACCTGCATCATCCATCGATCTGTGGATGGCAAGTGGTGTTGTACTTGAGCTGGGTGCCCAATTTCTTCCACAATGTAACCCAAAAATGGCTCAAAAACTTGGTATCCCTATCAGACACCATTGTTTTTGGCACTCCACGATCTTACAATCTCCTGAAAGAATAATTCAGCAACTCTGGTGGCATCAAAAGTGGTGTGGCATGGTATGAAATGTGCCATCTTTGAAAATCTATCAACCACCACCATGATTGAATCCTTCCCTCTCTGAGTTCTTGGCAAACCCAAAATAAAATCAAGACTGACATCTTCCCAAGGACTACTGGGAACTAGCAATGGTGTGTATAAACCTTGAGGTAGGTTGTGTGATTTAGCCAACTGACAAATGTTGCACCTCTTCAATAGATGCTACACATCTTTTCTCATCTTTGGCCAACTGTAATGCTCTTTTAACATCACCAAGGTCTTCTCAACTCCAAAGTGACCTGCTAGACTCCCTCCATGAATTTCTGAGATCAACAACTCCCTGAAGCTACTCTTGGGAACACACAGTCTGTTTCCCTTGAACAAATAACCTTAGTCTATGTGATACAGATCCTGAGGTTGCTGCTGGCACTTCTGGTACACCTGCTTAAAGTTTTCATCCTCATGATACAAAGCTTTCAAATGCTCAAAACCAACAATTCTAGAATCAAGTATATGAAGCAACATATACCTCCTACTCAATGCATCTGCTCCTTTGTTCAGCACTCCTGATTTGTGGTGGATCATGAAGTGAAACTGCTGCATGAACTCGACCCAAGCAACATGCCTGGTGTTGAGCTTGTGCTGTCCTTGAATGAACTTCAAGGCCTCATGATCACTGTGTAGAATGAACTCTGCTCCAATAAGGTATTGTCTCCAGTGCTGAAGAGCTCTAATGATGGCATAGAACTCTTTGTCATAGGTGCTGTACTTCCTCTTTGCATCATTCAACTTCTCACTGAAATAGGCAACTGGCTTGCCCTCCTCGGTTAATACTGCTCCTATGCCAACTCCTGAAGCATCACATTCTACCTCAAAAATTTTTCTGAAGCTAGGTGGTGCTAAAAATGGGGCTGAAGTAAGCCTCTCCTTGACTTCTTCAAAGGCTTTCTGGGCTGATGTTGTCCAAATAAAGGACTTCCCTTTCAGCCTTGATCATTGGGGCAAAATGGTCTTGAAATTTTGACAAATCTTACGTAAATGAAGCCGTGCCATGGAAGCTCGACTTCTTTGAATAGAAGTGGGCGAGCCACTCCCTAATTGCCTTGATCTTCTCCTCATCAACTTGGATACTTGCTGCTGTGACAATGTACCCCAAGAAGTTCACTTGGGATGTAAAGAAGTGGCACTTCTTGAGATTTCCAAACAACTGCTCCTTGCTCAGAATTTCTAAAACCTCCTGCAAATGCTTGACATGCTCTTGCTCAGACCTGCTATAGACAAGAATATCATCAAAGTACACAACAACACTCTTGCCTATGAGTGGTTTCAGGACCTGATTCATGAGTCTCATGAATGTAGATGGGGCACAGGCCAAAAGGCATGACCAACCACTCAAACAAACCTCCCATGGTCTTGAATGTTGTTTTCCACTCATCTCCCTCATAGATCCTTATTTGGTAATATCCACTCCTCAAATCTATCTTAGAAAAGACTGCTGACCCATGTAACTCATCCAACATATCTTCAAGCCTAGGTATGGGGTTGTTAGTCGAGTGGCTTGTAAGACCACGGTTTTATCGTTCTTCCACAGGGAGCTAGGGGCCTTAGCTGCAACTAGTTGACTCTAGGTATGGTTTATGATCATGAAAGGATGAAAGACTTTAGGGTGAAAACAACACAAACACGCTATGTTCAGTAAAAAAGGTGAAACAATGGGTGTCGGAAGACTTTCGGGATGCAAACGGGAATGAGGAAATGGGTTTCGCAACAAGAGAGTAACGAGAAAGGGAAATCAAATGGTAATTCCGTTAGAAAACACCCACCGGACTTCCTCTTTCAAGGTTAGTCCGGATTAACTTCCCCGAAATCCATAGGCGGACAGGAAAGTTAATAGAGCGAATTTCCTAGTTAGTTTCTATTCGCTTTATGAACTAGAACATTAACTTTCCTAATTCCTACCTTCCAACAAGCATTGGATGTATTCGGATGCTTTGCACCTAACTACATCCCACTTGAGGAAGGATAGGATTAGGAAGTTGATTTCCTAACTAGTTACTCACTAATATTGCTAACCCAAACCTAATCACCCATTCACACCCTTAATATATCCCTAACCCATTAAGGTTCTAGCCACTAAACATCCTAACTATCATGATAATAACATCAACAACTTCATTCATGCTTAAAAGAGTAAACAAGATGACAATAAACATTCAACAATACCAGCAAAATCAATAATAACAAAACAGATTAGTAAATAAGCGATAAATTAGAGAGAGAAAGGTTAAGAAATGCTCATTGATTGTGATGACAAGGGAGAAAACTTCAGAATAATAAAGCTCCAATGCTCCAAAGTTGAGAATAATCTTCAAACTTCCAATAATAATCAAGAGAATCCAATACAAGAACTAATAATCTCAGCAAAAATCTTCCTTAATCCCTCTAATCTAAGACTTCAAATGTGATAAAGAGTGCTGAAGTATCATAAAAGATAGGTAAAGCTGCTGTCTAATATCCTCCTAAGATAAAATGACCTAAATACATTAAATAGTAATCAAGGTTGTTACTCAAAACTCATCATTTTACACAATAAACAAAGCGGCCCATGAGGGCCGTGGCGCAGTCGAGTGACCGTGGCCACGGTCCTGCGTAAGGCAGACGATTTCTTCTCTTCACTTCGCATCGCCGTGCGCACGGTCCCCATGCACCGTGGTCACGGTCTAGGAGATTAGGGCTGACAACTTTTCGTTCCTTCGCACCGCCGTGGCTACGGTCTTGGGAGACCGTGGCCACGGTCTAGTTCGGTCAGCTTCTTCCTTAGGCAGGGTGAAGATCCCACCGTGACCACGGTAAAAGTGACCGTGACCACGGTCTAGTTCGGGTGCAAGGCCTCTTCACTTTGGTCTTGGCTCCATCATACCGTGGCTACGGTCGATGTGACCGTGGCCACGGACTCTCTCGGCCACAGTTCCCTTCAGAGTACTCTTCAGCCGTTGCCTCCGCTTCCGCTGCCTTTCGACATGACCGACCCTTCTAATCCTCTGCCTTTGACACGACCAGGGCTCGGGGAATCTTAGGGAGTCTCGGGATTCCCAAGATTGGTGCAAAATTGGCCCATTTGGAATCGTTTTGAGTGAAACCCTTCGGAAACTACAAAAGTAACTAAAACGCATTAAAAGTTATTAAAACAAACTACGAAACAAGTAAAAAGCCTAAGGATTTAGGCGGTATTTAGACACGAAATCGGGTCTAAACACCCCCCACACTTAAACCTTTGTTCGTCTCGAGCAAAACAAAACAAAACAAAACTAACTAACACAAACTCCTCTGTCGTGGGAGAGAAACATTTAGCGTATGCACCAAGCCCTTTGAACCCCCCGGCAGCCCGGGTGGACGAGATGGACTCGTGAGGGTTTGTAGCGGCTATACCCACAAAAGCCAAGAAAGAGGAGAGAGGAAAGTGAAAACAAAACCAAAGAAAACAAAAAAAAAACGAAAAACAAGGGCTATGATTCATAAGATCTCGCAATCCAAACTAAGAAAACGCGATTAAACCTCCCAAAGTAACCGTTAGGAGCATCTCACAGACACCAAACTCAGAAAAAGGTCGATCTTGAAGATTTTCAACTCCCTACACCTTGTAACAAGTGAAACCCCACAGCAAAAGCACAGCAAGGGTTTAACGGGAACCAAAAGACTCTAAAAACTTGCATCCGAATTTGAAAACAACGAAACAACCGAAAGGAGTGTTTCCCTCCCTCGCATTTGGTCGCCCTTGGCTTGGTGAGGGCCGTAGGTGATCTGAGGAGGCCAGCTCTTTTTAGAAGCAAAACTTTTCTTTTCTTTCTTCTTTTTCTCTTTTTCTTTTCTTTTTGGTTTTTTAAAAGTCGGTATTAGCCTTAGTTTCGGGAATTGTACGGCCCATATAAGGGGTCTACCCTCCCAACACGGTCTTTTCCATACGCCTCTCTGTCGCAAAGCGATATAGGAGGAGGGTTAAGGGGTATCCAGTGCCGTACCACGAATACCGGGCCCGTGTAGGTTGGCTAAGTGTATGGTGGTTAATGTCTTCAGCGACACGCTCCACTTATTCAGGTTATTATGTCTTATGAAAGCTTTCTTATTTCTTTTTCCTTTTTTCTTTCTTTTCTTTTCTTTTTGCACTTTTTGCTTTTGCTAAACGAGAAACAAAACAAACTCAGACACAAGCCTTTAGAATCTCTGAGTTCCCAACAAAACGAGAAAGGAACGGGAGTCTTACAAGACACTTAATGAAGGGAGTCTATTAAGGATAAGTCTCGACTAGAACCCGAGTTAGGGTCGAAAAAAGCTCCAACCGATTACTTTTAGAAAGAAGTTTAAGAATGGCTTCTCAACTTCGACAAGAGATCCAGGAAACAAAGCAAAACAAAAACAAAACGAAATGAAATGAAAAACGAAAAGGTTTTCACTACCTTTTTTTCTCCATTTTCAAACAAAAATTTTTTTAATTTTAAGCAAAAACTAGGAAACAAAGAACGAAACGACTAGGTGATCTACCCTTGAAATAGAATATCTCCCCCCCCCCCACACTTAAAATTCCACAATGTCCTCATTGTGGGAAGGTGTCGCATGAAAAGGATAGAGAACCTACAAAACACAGACAAACAAAACAACTGTCAGGTAGAAAATGGTGGCGACCTGAGCCCACACGGCTCCAACAGCAATCGAAATCCCAACACGGACACTCATAGGGGTTTGCCACCCAAAAGAAAACCAAGCATGCGACGGATCATAAGAATTCACATAAAAAGAGTAAGGTGGGAAGATATTACCTCAAGCTCTTCATAAGCGTTGAAAATAGCGATCCGTAGTCGTCGGTCGAGAAAGTCAGATCAACGTTAGAGTAAAAGACGACTTTTCAGTTATAGAATTCGCATGCGAGACCAAAAGCAAAAGAAAGGAAAATCTTACTTAAGAGATTATGAAAAGAAATTAAAAAGATGAAAAACTAAAAATATTAACAATATATACATTTCCAGTGACTTACCTTATCCCCGAATCTCACTGGTTGAGGCGGGAAATAAGGGTGAAACTCGGTATATACTAACCGAAACAACTAATTCATTGCATTAGTCACCAATAACAGTCGATTACATCCCATCAATGCCCAAAAATACAGACGAGAACTGCTTAAACAACAATCCAACCATCAAAAACAACAACCAAACAGCCCTAAGACAACCATCAGGCAAACATCCAGCAACCCGACAACATGAATGATAAACAAGACAAGGAAAAACCCGAGCAACTTATCCGAACAAAACCCAAAATATGCTAACACATGCCAAAAGAAAACGAGAAACGAACAATCCAAAACCACCAGACATCGCATCCAAAACCCCGAAGAAGCACTCCCCCACACTTGTACTTTACAAAATAAAGTAAATGGAACAATGATAAAGGTTGGGTGGGGGTGCTTACAAACGGTCCTCAAGCGGACCCTCCCGGCGGAGAACGGGGTTGGAGGTACGAAAGGATGCTGGCCAGTGTTTCCTGTTGGATCTCAAGCAATCCTTGCAAGTTTTCGATCAATAGCTGCTGGTTTTGGATGAGCTCCCATTAGACTTGGAACTCATCATGAAGCTCCTGGAGTTGTTCGCTGATATGCTCAAAAGCGGCGTCCCGTTGTTGAATCGGCTCGGCTTCATCCCCTTGTGCTTGTTCACCCCCTTCTTCTTCTTCATCCTCTTCTTCTTCCTCTTCTTCGTCTCCTCCTTCACCTTCCTCCGCTCGATCCCCGGGACCACCCGCCACAAATCGATCCCCAAAGGTTTGGCTGCACGACCAATTGCGCTGGTCGGAGACATCTAGGCGTTGCTCGACATTGTCGTCGCCCAAATGGATCACGACGCTGTGGGGTTCGTTCCCGTGACGGTATAGTGTTCGCGTCTTGTGTTTCTCCAAGAATTCTATCTTGCGTAGGCGAACACCGTCGATGGGATCGGGGAAAAAGCGAGGAGTCCACTTGCTCAGATAGGACTCGAACCCTTGCTTCCTTAGGAAATGGGTGATGATGTGACCCATACCAATAGTCATGTTCCGGGTTTCGAGACTTATTTCCCGAAGGCAATGGAGGATGCACGAGCCAGTGTTGACCCAGCGACCGTTGATCGCATTATAGAGGACGAAGAGGTCGTCTTTTCGGATGCTTGAATGCCCGGTGTCACGGCCAAAAACAGAGTTCGAAATGATGCGGTGGAAGATGCGGACGCTCAGATTACAGAAATCCCTAGCCTTGGAGTTGCTTAGGCAATAGTACTTTGCTCGTTGCGATCGAACCCTCGGGTAACGTCTCCTCCAGCAAGTGAGTGCTTTCATAGCTTCTTGTTCATCGAATTTGACGCACTCGCCGTAGGGTATGCTGTCCTCGGGAAGGCCTAGAGCGTTGCATAAGTCCTTGAGTGTACACTCAACCTCATTTTTTTTCACGATGTATGAAAAAGAGGCGTTGGATGTGCCGTCTTCCTTTACCACCAAAGAGCTGAGGAATTCGAGCACCGGTTGCTCAGTGATCGGTTTGTTGATTGTGGCGAAGACTTCCCATCCCATGACTTTGATGAAGAAGTCCATGCTCGGTTTACAGGAAACATCCCTTGCTGTCTCCTCATGATAGAGATCCGGAGCACAAATTTTTCGCTTCTTTAGCCGCTCATACCGGGCCTTGTGCATATCGTCCCGAAAATTGACCTTAATTTTCGGGTCGCATTGAATAATCGAGGCCGGTTGACCCTTGTACCGAGTTTTATCGGGCGCAGCCGAGGTTGATGGGGCTGGGGTTGATTCCGGCTCGGTCCGGGAACGTTTCGCTCGACCCATTGGATACTCTACAAGAAAATCAACCACCAAACACCGAAACACACAACCAATACCCCAAAAATCCCGAGCAACACGAATTCACAATCAACCACAAGATTCAATCCCAAAAACAAGCAATACACTCCCAATCTCAGCAATATCAACCAAAAATTCAAACTCCAAACTCAATCAATTCATCCAACCAAACCCATAAGCAATTTACGTAAGATTCAACCAAAAGTTCACCGAAAACACTCCCATCAATCAATTTCAATCCAAAATTCCAACCCCAAACTCCACTTACTCACCCAACCAAGACCCAACAAGCAATTTCACCATATTCAACCCAAATAAACAAGAAATCTAGTGTTTAAGTACCAATAAATCAAGGAATACCTTGATTGAAAACTTGGAGAGCTTCCGTTGAGAGATTCGAGCCCCACAAGGAACAAGAGGTCTGAAATTTGCTTGAAGAAGACCCAAAAAGTGTCGAGCAATCAGCAGCTAGGGTTTGAATTGTAGGAGAGAGTTGGGAGAAATGGAGGGATTGGTGGTGGGTTTGTCGAATTTTGGAAGAGAATTCGAGTTTTAGGGTTTGGTGAGGGTTTTCGAAGGTTAGAGTGAGAAAGAAAGTGAAAGACAAATGAGGGGGAAATGATATTGAACCCCCGACATATCGCAGGTTTTCGACAGACCGTGGCCACGGTCCATTTGACCGTGGGCACGGTGTGATTCGGGTGAGGGAAAAAGAAGGGAAAAAGCAGGGTGGAGACCGTGGCTGCGATGAACCTCACCGTTGTCACGGTGATGTTCGGGACCAAAATTTCCAAGAATCATGCTGCGATTAGAACCGTGGCTGCGGTGACTTTCACCGTGGTAACGGTAATCTTCGGTTTGGCTAAACTGGGAGCAACTTTGAGTATGCTGACCGTGGCTGCAGTGACTTCCACCGTGGGCACGGTCCCTTTCGGTCCATCTCCAGCATCTACAAGGCTCAAAACTTGGAGAAAAAAATGTTAAGTCCTAAAATCTACCCTCTTGTCATCCACTCCCTTTTCTTTTTTCGCTCAATTATCATTCAAGGACACACTCTCAACACTCAAAGACACTTTCAAACCCCGACTCTCATAGAACCACTCACGATTTTTTTCTTCTTTTCAAACTTTTCTGATTTTTTTTTCTGATTTTTATCTCTAAATTTTTTCTTTTCTAATAAGATAAAACAAAGGAAGAGGAAAGACACTAAAATAAAGGAAATAAAAATGAAAGAACTAAAAATTGAAAGAAAACACTAAAAGAGGGGGAAGTAGTTCATACCTCTCCCGGGTGCTTGTTTTGTAGGTCCTAGCTCGACCTTTTCCGATGCTTTTCAATCTTCAAAATCCGCGAGGTATGTCACAACCGTCCCGACATATTCCTCGCCCATGATGTATGGTTTGAGTTTCGATGAGTTTGCTTTGAAACACTTTCCTTGGGCATCTTTCAACTCAACTACTCCGGCGGGAAGAATTCTCACGATTTCAAATGGTCCGGACCATCGTGATCTCAATTTCCCAGAGAATAACTTCAGCCTTCAGTTGAAAATGAGAACCCTATCGCCTACCACAAACTCACGTCGGTTCAACCTCTTGTCATGCCATTCCTTCGTTCTCTCCTTGTAAATCTTGTTGTTCTCATATGCATGACGCCTCAACTCCTCAAGTTCTTCTAATTCAAATAACCGACTACCTCCGGCCGCCTTGAGATCGCAGTTCAACTTCTTGATTGCCCACATGGTTTTGCGCTCAAGTTCTACGGGGAAGTGACATACCTTCCCGTAGACAAGACGGTAAGGAGTAGTACCGATCGGTGTCTTAAAAGCGGTACGGTATGCCCACAAGACTTCATCCAAGTTTCTGCCCAATATTTTCTTGAGGAGCTAACCGTCTTCTCTAAGATCTCCTTGATGGCACGGTTTGAGATTTCCACTTGACCTTGTGTTTGTGGATGGTAAGGAAGTCCCTTCTTATGCTTGATGCCGTACTTCTCCAAAAGAGACTCGAATCTCTTTTCGATGAAATGGGAGCCGTTATCATTAATGATGACCCGTGGAATGCCAAATCTTGGGAATAGGGTCTTTTTCAAGAATTTCGAAACGGATTTCCCATCGCATCTTACACATGGTATGGCCTCGACCCACTTTGTGACATAGTCTACCGCCACTAGGATGTATTGGAAACCCCTTGACGACGGGAAAGGACCCATGAACTCCAATCCCCACACATCGAAAGCTTCCACCTCAAGAATATAGTTCAATGGCGCTTCATTCTTCCGGGAGATGTTACCGGACCTTTGACACCTATCACATTGCTTGACATGCAAGTGGCGCCACGGAAAGAGTCGGCCACCAATAGCCGGTTTGCAAAACCCTCGCCGCCGTCTTTTGGGGGCCACCGTGACCTCCCACCGGAAATTCATGACAATGGGTCAAAATAGATTGCACTTCACTCTCGGGAATACATCGCCGGTACATCCCGTCATTTCCAAGACGAAAGAGGAAAGGGTCATCCCAAAAGTAATGCTTCATGTCGTGGAGGAATTTCTTCTTTTGATGATGGTTCAAGTGTTGAGGGATCACTTCGCTCGCCAAATAATTCACAATATCCGCATACCAAGGATGCGAGTTGATAGCCAAGAGTCGCTCGTCCGGGAAAGCATCTACAATCGGTTGGGTGTCTTCCAAGTCGACAAGAATCCTTGAAAGGTGATCGGCTACGACATTCTTCGTGCCCGCCTTGTCGCGGATTTCCAAATCAAATTCTTGCATAAGCAAGACCCATCGTATAAGTCTTGGTTTTGTCTCCTTCTTTCCCATCAAGTATTTGATAGCGGCATGATCTGTGTAGGCTACCACCTTAGAGAACATGAGGTATTGCCGGAATTTGTTGAGCGCAAAAACGATCTCCAAAAGCTCCTTTTCCGTGGTAGTGTAGTTCCTTTGGGCGCTATAAAGCGCATGGCTTGCGTAATAGATGACCCTTGGCTTCTTGTCTACTGTTTGGGTCAAACACGCTCCCACGGCGAAGTCGCTCGCGTCGGCTATAATCTCCAAGGGTAGTGTCCAATCCGGAGGTTGAATTACCGGAGCGGAAATCAAAGCCTGCTTCAACCTATAAAACGACTCAAGGCACTCATCAATAAAAATGAAAGGGGCATCTTTGCATAAGAGGTCGGTTAGAGGTCGAGCAATTTTTGAAAAATCCTAGACGAACCGGCGATAAAAGCTGGCATGGCCAAGGAAACTACGCACCCCCTTAACGGAAACTAGGGGTGGTAGGCGCTTATAACCTCAACTTTAGCCCTATCTACTTCAATGCCCTTAGAAGAGATTATGTGACCCAGAACGATACCTTGTTCCACCATGAAGTGGCATTTCTCCCAATTCAGAACTAGATCCACTTCCTCACAACGAGTTAACACTTTGAAGATCGCATCTTGAATCTCCATGCACTCCATATAAGGCTCATCAATAATAATCTCCTTATGCATGGGTGAAGAGTCAAGAAGGTTGGTGAAGAAAGTAATGTCGGTGCCGTCGATCTCAAATTGGAAAAACTCCAATAGGCAAGCTCCCAAGGGATCATCGCAAATAGATTCAAGAAGATGGAGTCCTCAATATACTCATCAACAAGGAACTCCATCATGTCAATGGCATAGCATGAATCCCCATACGAAGGACCTTTCAATGACCCCTCAAGTTGAAAAATTATGCTTTCATTCCCGACATTCAATGACATACTTCCATTCTTTACATCGATAATGGCTCCCGCCGTAGCAAGGAACGACCTTCCCAAAATAATGGGGATGTTGTAGTCTTCTTCTATCTCCAGAATCAAAAACCGCCCCACTTGAACCAGGATGTCTTCCAATATTCCCAACGGTCTTCGCACGGAACGGTCGGCCAATTGAAGGTTAATTGTTGTAGGAGCAAGATCGTCAAGGTTTAACTTCTTGCATATCGAATAAGGCATGACGCTTACGCTTGCTCCTAGATCACAAAGGGCACGACCAATCCGCATTTCACCAATGGTGCATGGAATAGAAAAACTTCCGGGGTCGGCTAATTTCTCCGGTGATTTGTTATCGATAATTGCACTACAATCCGCCATCAAATGAATCGTAGATTTCTCTTGAATTCTTCTCTTGCTCGTTAGAAGCTCCTTCAAATGCTTCTTAAAGGACGGAACTTCAGAAATGGCATCAAGAAATGGAATGTTCACTTGAAGCTTCTTGAGCATCTCAATAAATTTTGAAAACTTTGCATCGGATTTTGGCTTTGCTAACCGATTGGGAAAAGGGACCGGTGGTAGCTTTGGCTTCTCAATAGTCTGGATTGGTTCTTCTTCCACCATTTTTCCTTTCCCTTTCCTTAACTTCTCCATCTCCTCTTGTTCTTTACTAGACTCTCCCAATTCATCCTCATGTGCTCCCTCAACTTCCTCACCCAAGACTAACTCACTTTCCCGCTTCTCCAACAAATCTTCCTCCTCCGAGATATCCACCACATCACCTTCCTTGTCACCCAAGACCTCCTCTCCCACCATTCTAGGTCCATCGATCTCCTTGCCACTCCTCAAAGTAATCGCATTAAGTTGCCCCTTCGGGTTAGGTTGGGATTGGCTAGGCAAAGATTGGATAGGTTGAGATTGTTATGCCAATTGGGCCAAAAGTAACTCGAGGTTCTTAATGCGAGTTTGGTCTTTTTCTTGGTCTAAGGCCATCTTTTCTTGAGATAAGGCTATCTTCTCTTGAGTTAGGGCCAACTTTTGGAGGGTTTGGTCAAGGGTTTCTTGTTGTGGTGGTTTTGGTGCTTGGGAAGATTGACCTTGGTGAGGATTTTGGTGGTGGTTTTGGTGGTATTGGCGGCGATTTTGATTTGGGAAACCGGGGGGTGGGTTTAGGTTTAGGGGAGCTTGTTGGTTGTAGGCGTAATTCCCATGGGGACGAATGGGGGTTTGATTGGTGTAGGAGAGGTTATTGTTGGGATAGATGGCTTTTGGACTTGCTCGGTTTGATACTCTTCACATCGCTTCGAAGAATGTGGCCCTCCACAAAAATTACATACCAAGACTCGGGCATCCGGAATAAGCATAGGTACTTCTTGAGCCGCCTTTACTTGCCTCGTGGTTTCCTCCAAAGCTGCCTTTTGTTGCATCTCAAGAACGACATTCATGAGAAATTTAATGGTAGGGTTGCTTTCTAGAGGAGGACCATCTCCTAGACCACGGTCGCCTCCCCAATGAGGAGAGTTTTGAGATAGCTCGTGAAGAAATACGTTTGCTTTCTCCGCCGTCTTCTTGAGGAACATGCCCCCCGAGGCATGATCGATGGATTCTCGCAAAGAGCTACTCAATCCGGAATAGAAGTGATGCAATAATAACCAATCCTCAAGATTATGGTGTGGACACCTCCGTTGGAGACCTTTGAATCTCCCCCATGCTTCGAATAACGACTCATCGGGCTCTTGCTTGAAGCTCATGATGGCTTGCCTCAACCGATACGTTTCATCATTGGGGAAAAACCTTTAAAGAAAGTCGCGGCTAAGGGCATCCCATGTTGAATAAGTTCCGTGCGGACACGTGTTGAGCCATAATAATGCTTTCCCCTTCAAAGTAAGAGGGAAAAACTTCAGCTTCATGCATTCGGCGGAAACTCCATTCATTTGTACGAAGCCGATGCGTTGCTCTAATCTGTTGATGTGGTCAATAGGATTTTCATGCTCTCCTCCATGGTACGGGGTGTTCTCAAATATCTCCAATAAATATGGCTTGAACTCGAACTATGCATTCGGTGGTAAATCTGGTAATGTGATGGGATCGCCTCCCGTACCAGACGATGGTAAGGAATATGATGCTAAGGTATGGGGTGGAATTTGCTCTACTTCAGCCATTGGAATTTCGATCGTCTCTCGCTCCTTTTGTTGTCTAGCTCGTCTCGAACTGGCGTTAGCTTGTCGAATAATACTCTCCGGATTTGGGTTCGGTGGAGTTACAGGAGTTTGGCCTCGTCGAGAGCGAGTCCGCATGCACAAAAGGAACAAACAGAAGAATCAAATTTCCAGTAACCAAGGATAACAAAATCTCTAGCAGTGAAATGATCTTAAACAACCTAAAGACAAAGAGCTAAGCTTAGTGCGCTGTCTCCAAGAACGGCGCCATTTTGTTAGTCGAGTGGTTTGTAAGACCACGGTTTTATCGTTCTTCCACAGGGAGCTAGTGGCCTTAGCTGCAACTAGTTGACTCTAGGTATGGTTTATGATCATGAAAGGATGAAAGACTTTAGGGTGAAAACAACACAAACACGTTATGTTCAGTCAAAAAGGTGAAACAATGGGTGTCGGGAGACTTTCGGGATGCAAACGGGAATGAGGAAATGGGTTTCACAACAAGAGAGTAACGAGAAAGGGAAATCAAATGGTAATTCCGTTAGAAAACACCCACCGGACTTCCTCTTTCAAGGTTAGTCCGGATTAACTTCCCCGAAATCCATAGACAGACCCGGGAAAGTTAATAGAACGGAATTTCCTAGTTAGTTTCTATTCGCTTTCGCGAACTAGAACACTAACTATCCTAATTCCTACCTTCCAACAAGCATTGGATGTATTCGGATGATTTCGTACCTAAATACATCCCACTTGAGGGAAGGATAGGATTAGGAAGTTGATTTCCTAACTAGTTACTCACTAATATTGCTAACCCAAACCTAATCACCCATTCACACCCTTAATATCTCCCTAACCCATTAAGGTTCTAGCCACTAAACATCCTAACTATCATGATAATAACATCAACAACTTCATTCATGCTTAAAAGAGTAAACAAGATGACAATAAACATTCAACAATACCAGCAAAAACAATAATAACAAAACAGAGATTAGTAAATAAGCAATAAATTAGAGAGAGAAAGGTTAAGAAATGATCATTGATTGTGATGACAAGGGAGAAAACTTCAGAATAATAAAGCTCCAATGTTCCAAAGTTGAGAATAATCTTCAAACATCCAATAATAATCAAGAGAATCAAATACAAGAACTAATAATCTCAGCAAAAATCTTCCTTAATCCCTCTAATCTAAGACTTCAAATGTGATAAAGAGTGCTAAAGTATCATAAAAGATAGGTAAAGCTGCTATCTAATATCCTCCTAAGCTAAAATGACCTAAATACATTAAATAGTAATCAAGGTTGTTACTCAAAACTCATCATTTTACACAACAGACAAAATCGCTCAGCCGCAGGTGACCGCGGCCACGGCCCCGCTGTAAGGCAAAGCGATTTCTTCGCCGCCAGATCGCCGCGGGCACGGTCCCCATGCACCGTGGTCACGGCCCAGGCGACAGGTCGATAACTTTTCGCTCCTTCGCACCGCCGTGGCTACCGTCTTGGGAGACCGTGGCCACGGTCTAGTTCGGTCAGCTTCTTCCTTAGGCAGGGTGAAGATCCCACCGTGACCACGGTAAAAGTGACCGTGACCACGGTCTAGTTCGGGTACAAGGCCTCTTCACTTTGGTCTTGGCTCCATCATACCGTGGCTACGGTCGATGTGACCGTGGCCACGGACTCTCTCGACCACGCCCTTCGATGTACTCTTCACCGCCGCTTCCGTGATCCACGCTTTTCGACATGACCGACCTTCTAATCCAAAGGCCTTTGACACGATCGGGCTCGGGAATCTTAGGAGTCTCGGATTCCCAAGATTGGTGCAAAATTGGCCCATTTGGAATCGTTTTGAGTGAAACCCTTCGGAAACTACAAAAGTAACTAAAACGCATTAAAAGTTATTAAAACAAACTACGAAACAAGTCAAAAGCCTAAGGATTTAGGCGGTATTTAGACACGAAATCGGGTCTAAACAAGGGTACCTATACTTGATTGTGATCTTGTTAATAGCCCTGCAATCTATGCACATCCTCTAACTTCCATCCTTTTTAGGCACTAACAAGGCTGGTACTGCACATGGACTCTGACTTTCCCTAATCATCCCCCTTTCCAACAACTTATCCACCTGCCTCTGTATCTCATTGGTATCTGCTGGTGTCATCCTATAAGTTGGCTTATTAGGCAACACTGATCCAGGCACTAGGTCAATTTTGTGCTGGATATCCCTTTTTGGTGGCAAACCAGGTGGCATTTCATCAGGAAACACATGCTGAAACTGTTGAAGTAAGGGTAGGAATAAGGGGTGGTTATTTTGTGGGGTTGGGGTTTCTTCAACGTCTAGAAGGATTAAGTCTCTTTGTGTGCTAAACCCATGATGATCAGATAAAAGCAACACATCAGGACTAGGTTCAAGACACAGGTTCTTGGATTTCTTGGCTAACTGTGAGGGTTTCATGGGGGTAAGAATGATCTTTCTGTGGTTCATGGTAAGGGTATATGTATTGGCTCTACCACAATGACTCACTGATCTATCATACAACCAAGGTCGACCCAAAAGCAAATGACATGCATCCATTGGCAAAAGATCACACCAGACCTCATCTTTGTATGACTGCCCAATTGAAAACTAACAAGGCATCTAGTAGAGATTTGGATACCTTTCCCTGAGCTGAGCCACTGAATGGTGTATGGAGCTGGATGGGGCTTAGCTGCCAAGCTTAGCTTCTTCACCAGGGCACTGGAGGCTGCATTGGTACATCTCCCACTGTCTATAATCATAGAGCATACCTTCCCTCCAATGGTACACCTTGTATGAAAGATATTCTCCCTCTACTCTTCTGTTTCTTCTACTACTGAGCTACTTAGAACTCTCCTGATCAAAAACATTTCTCCCTCATCTGGACCTTCTTCTATAGCATCATCATCATAAACTGGATCATGTTCAGGCTCTTCATAATCTTGTTCTTCTCCCTGTATATGTTCAGGATCAATAAACAAAGCTACTTGGTACTCAGCAAGAGTAACCATTCTCTTGTTTGGACATTCTGAGGCAATGTGCCCTAGTCCTTGACACCTGAAACACCTTCTTTCTGGGTAGGTTCTGCTGATAGGGGCTGGGGTTCTTTGTGGATAATTTTGTGGCTGATTTTGTAGGGGTCTTGGGGTTGGATGTCTGGCTTGAGGTGGGGGTGGGGGTGGATAGGATCTTTGTGGAGGATTGTAGGGTTTATAAGGATTTGGCTTAACTGGGGCATAAGGTTTGGCTGGGTATCTGCTGCTGTACTCTTTCACCCTAGCCTTCTTCTGTTTCTCCACTTTATGAGCTAAACAGCTTAACTCATCAAGTGAATCATAAACCTGCAGCTCAACAACATTCTTGATACCTTCATTTAAACCTGCAAGATATCTGATATAAGTTTGCACTTCATTCTCTTGCATATTACACTTCCAAAGCAAGTGCAAAAACTCCTTAGTATAGTCTTCCACAGATTTGTTTCCCTGCACTAAATGTTGTAGCTTGAAGTAGTTTTCCTTCATATAGTTATCTGGAAGGAACTTCTCTTTCAATTTCTGCCTCATCTCATTCTAAGTGCTCACCATGTCTTCTCCAATCTCCATTCTCCTTCTCTACAGATTAGTCCACCAAGTAGAAGCATTTCTTTTTAGTTTTAAGGCTACTAGCTTCACCTTATTCTCTTCTGAAACATCCTTTAGGTCAAAAACCCTTTCTACTGTTTGCAACCAATGTAGGAAAACATCAGGATCTAACTCCCCTGCATACTCAGGTATATCAATCTTGAAATCTAACTTCTCTATCCTCCTGTCTTCCCTCCTTTCTTCCATCTCACTGTTTTCTTCTGGTTCACTAATCCTAGGTGATCTTCTAATTCTTCTCCTCCTTCTGTGTGTGGGTCTAGGACCTCGACCTCCTCTCCCTGTCCTACTAAAAGGATTCTCACCTTCTCCTTCATCCATCTCTTCATCAGTCTCCCTATTTAACTTATTTCTAGGCAATCTCATATAATACTGCAATTGCTCACTCAAGAATTTCATTTTCTGCTCTACTTTTTCTTTTAAGGTCTGTTCAAAGACTTCCTGTGGTGCTTTGCTAGTTCCGGCCATTTCAAACTATACAAACAACACACTCCAAGATGGAACACAATGCTCTGATACCAAGATGATGTATGCTAGCTCACAAAGATCAGAGTATTGAACTAGAATGCATCATACAACTCACATACACACCAGAATGACTGTAATAACAATAGCTAATTGGAAACAATTGGCTGGAATAGAAGACAACCCAACGAGGAAAATAATGGATAGGCTTGCTTACAGTTGATACAGACACACCACAAATGCAATCAAGGGCAAAGGACTATCACATTCATGCCTCTACAGACACACCAAAGCATGGATGATCAAGCACAACTGACACTTGCTGGATTCTTGCCAATATCCAGTAACAGGAGCAGATTTAACCAAGACTGAGAGTTGTAGGACACTAACAAACTTTCAGAGGTTCTAAGACACTCGAGAATACTATTGAATAAACACTGATATCCTTTCATTGCTGGAAACTTCAGAATATAAAGACTACCTACAGTTTGATTAATAGTTGCTTAACATAAGCTAATCTGCTTAATCTCCCTGATTTAATCTAATCTACAAAGCTTTAAAACAAGTACAACTGATTACATCCTAATAATCTTGAGTACAATTTGAAGAAAAATAAAAGGGAAAATGCTAGCTAAGCTCTGATTGGACCAAATGCCAAAAGAGTGGCAAAATGGACCAATGAGAGGCTTTCCTGCCTAAGGGGGTAAAAATAATGTTACTAAGGTAATTCCCGCGCAATTTCTAACCTGGAAGTAATCTCAACATGATAGAATTAGGCTGGAAAGGACCAAAATAACCCCTATGGACAGAAGGCACAAGACTTAGCCACAGAACTGGGGTTCTGGAAAAACTGATAACAAACAACCCTGCTGGGATTGTTTGTTTTGGCACTTGAACTTGCTGTTGCCATGCTCGAACATGCTGGGACTTGGTTTGGACTTGAAAATGGCATGACAAAGAACAAAAAACTCCTAGGGAACCTTGGCTGAATCTTCCTCAATCAACAGATATGACATTGAGAAAGACTACTGCTTGGGCTGTTGTTGTTGGGAACTGGATTTGGTCTGATAACCAATGCTGCTGGGCTGGATGGCTGTAGGTGCCAAGGCTTGCCTCAAAAGTGTGTAACAAGCTTGGATGGATGCTGTTGGTGGGTTGGTGGACGCTGGTGAAGTTGTGAACCTCCAGCTGGGTAGCTGAACTGCTGAGTGACATGTTGAATGACTTGTTGTCGTTGTTGGGATTGGGAAGCCTGCTGTTTCTGCTGGAAATGCTTCCTTAGCTGCTGAGTTTAGTAATTCAACATGGTCTCCTCCTTGTGCTGCTGCTGAAAGTGCTGGTGAAGCTCCTATGGATGCCTCTTTTGCTGATGAAGCTGCTGCTGCTTGCTGTTCTTCATGATGGTCTCCATCAGTCTTCCTTCATTATTAAAATGAGTAGCTAAATACCCTAGGGTTAGAGGGTGATTAGAGGCGCTAATAAGGGATTAGGTATGGATTAGTGGGATTAGGGTGATTAATGAGGTAATTAGTGTTCTACCCTAGTTTTCCACTCGATAATTGGAGAATTTCGGGTGCCGGGAGGTTATGAATCTTTCCACGCATCGAGTTGGAACTCTTGGGCAGTGTGATTGATTCTGAATCCTAACTCTGGAGAGAGGGATTTGGAATTGATCACGTAGGATTGCGTTCATATACTACAAGGACCGTCATATACGGGAGTGATGATGGGCCTTGGGAAGTATGCATCAATTTACCACTCTAGCGAGCGAAATTGATGCAAGCTATATGTGCAATCCTTACATCTAATTACTAAGTATCGATCACTACTAAAACCATGAAATCTGTGATTAGTCTTTTGTTAGGTTAGCCCGGTATTACCCTTGAGCCCTTATTTCCCTTTATTGATTAAAGCCTTACACAAAAATCTCTTCCAAAAACCGTGTCCTTAGAACCTTCTTCAGACCAAAAGACAGAACGTGAATATTAGGGCCTCGAATGCTCGAATCAATATGACCGTTTTCCTAACCCATAGGAAAATGTTAAACAAATTTTTGGTGTCGTTGCCGGGGATTGTGCCCCATAGCGTTCTTGATAAGTCTTTGTTAGTTTCGAGTCGGTTCGTCCTCGTCGTAGATGTAGTGTAGACCCTAGGGTAGTTTGATTTTGGCTGTTGTTTGAGTGCATGCGCATGAGAGATCAGCCGGTTTTGCCGATTGATCCCGAGATCGAACGCACCGCTTGATAGAATCTCGCGAACGCTCGTAGGAGACACCAACGACAAACCATTGAAGAACTACCACCACCTTTGCACCTTGCTATCGTACGCTTCACCAACAGTCGCCATGGGCGGCTTTACTATATTCCTACCTACTTTGGCCGACAATGTCACCTTTGACTTCAAGCCTGCCTACCTCAACCACATTGAGCAAGCTCAGTTCCACGGGCTGAAAACTGAGATGTCGTTGGAACACATATGAAAATTTCTGGAGTGATGTGGCATGATCAAAATGAACAGCATCACCGATGAGTATCTCTAGATGCGTTTCTTCCCGTTCTCTCTAGCAGAAAGGCCAAGGCATGGCAGGACAACTGTCCAAGGAACTCCCTCACCACGTGGAAGTCCCTCACCTCTGCCTTCCTGAAGAGGTTCTTCCCGCCTCAAGAGACCGCTAGGCTCAGAACCCTACTGATCAACTTCACCTAGGAGCCTGGAGAGTCTCTCTATGATGCGTGAAAGCGCTACAAGAGCCTCTAGAGAGCGTGCCCTCGACCCCCACAAGCTGCTGCCACACCTGTTGACCCATACATTCTATAATGGAGTCAACCGGGCTACTAAGCAGATGATCGATAACGCATCTAGTGGCCAGTTCGTCAACAACATTCCCGAGGAAGCGGATGCTCTACTGGCACAGATGGCCGAGAACGCATGCTACTAGGGTAGCGATTTGAGAGATGTCCAAGTGCCATCAGGAGGGGAGAATGTGAACTACATTCTCAAGCTAATTGCGTCCAATTAGCTTTGTTTGAATTCAACTGCAGTGTGTGTGTGATCTTATGTGGTGTATCGTAAGCTCAATACTATGATCTTTGTGAGCTTGCATACATCAAAAAATTATGGGCAAAACAACAAAGCGCTGTCAGCGTTTTCAAAGTGTTGGCAGTGTTTTGCAAAAAAACCATACCTGGAGTCTCTGGAAGAGGCGCAGCGTTTTGCTACCTAATGATAATAATTCGATTTTTAGCCTGATTTGCTTTGTTTTCTCTCTTTTCTTTTTCTCCTTCTTATTTTCCCTACAATTTGACATACCAAAAATCCCTACAGACATCTACCAACTTAAAAATTACAAGGTTAGAGATAATAATTTTAATAATAACCAAAAATTTTCTTGAATCTCTTCTTTTTCTCTACACACTAAAAAGAAAAATTAGTAAATGACAAAATAAAAATTACTAAGAGATAAAAACTAAAAGAAATAATTGAAAATAAAACAAAAAAGTGGGGAGGAATAGATATTAGATATTAATGTACCTCCCCGTGGTGCTTTGTTTAACGTTGTTAGCTCGACGTTATGGACCCTCTACTCATCGGGGTCCTTGATCTGCTTTGGAACTGGATCTCTATCATCTTTTGTTATAACTTGTGAGGAGACTGACCTTAGGTGTGAATCTTTAGAAGAACCAATTTTACATGGGGTAGCCAAAACCAACTCTGAAGCTGACCTGGCGGAGGGAACCATAGCACCCTCAGTTATGCCTAAGAAGGAAGACCTAAGTAATTTTAGGATCCCTGTTAGGTTGGATGGTAAACCGATCAAGTATGCGTTGTGTGATACATGATCCGGAGTAAATTTCTTACCTAAGTCTTACTTGAGGAAGTATGACCGTAGGGAGTTAAGGGTGACCGATATGATTCTTCGTCTAGCACACAAAACCCTTAGGAAACCTTTAGGGATCTTATATGACACTTGATAGGTGTTAGAATTCATGTCATAGTTCTGTCTTTGGTTGCCAACATAGTTTCTTGCTGGACTTGTTCACTACTTATTCCACCTGAAGGGCAAGTAAAGGTTTCATGTTCGGTCGACTGACAGACATTGCATGTCGGAGGGTTAGGTGGTAAACTCAATCGGCCCATCTTTTGTGTTAAAGAATCAAGTTTAGATGACAATAAAGAAATTGCATCAACATTAAGCTTACATCCCGCCTTGTGGCAGGGTTTAGACCACTGATATGAGTTGTTCGCTAGATGTTCGATCAGACTTGTGAACTGAGGCACAGTCTTGTCCATAAGATCGCCTCCGGCTGCAGAGAGGATGCTTCCTCTCGTCGACTCGTTCGCTCCATTGAAAAATGATTGGATTGGAACCCATGGTTCGAATCCATGCTGAGGACATTGTCGAAGAATGTCCTTGAATCTTTCCCAAGCATCGTACAGTGTCTCATTCGGCTCTTGCGTAAATGTAGAAATTTGATTCCTCAGGCTGGTGAGCTTGCTTGGAGGAAAGTACTTTGCCAAGAAAGTGCTGGCGAGTTCATCGAAGGTTGTGATCGAATTCAGTGGAAGTGAATCGAGCCACTCCCACGCCTTGCCTTCCAATGAGAACGGGAAGAGACGTAGTTTGATGGCGTCCTCCGACACGTTGTTGGCCTTGTATATGTCACAATCTTGACGAAAAGTCACAGATGTCGGTTCGGATCTTCGCTTGCCAACCCATGGAATGGTGCTTTTGAAACCAAGTTGATCAATGACTGACGTAGCTCAAATCGTTCGCTTGGATGGTGGGAACGTTGATTGCTGATTGCGGATTGATGACATTGGGTGCCCGAATGTCCTCGGTCGTTGTTCTCCCATCTCTTCTTCCTTTTCCGATTCTTGCTCTTCGTCGTCCGTTTCTTGATTTTCTTGATGTTCTTTTCTCCAGTCTAGCTCTCTTCCTTCTCTCTCGAAGTGTACATTCGATATTGGGATCGTACTCGAAGGAGAACTCTTTTTGCATAAACCTGAAAAAGACAAAAACAAGAACACCAAGAGTAATTGATGTAAATCAGCCCATTCAAGAAGGCCCAAGTAAAATACAAGAATAAGGATAGGGTCTTTCAGGAAAGAAGTTCAGTTAACCCCGATCCAATAAAGGAGATTTAGTTCAAGGTGGAGGCCTCGAGGCCGATCCATATCACATGCTCCTTGTTCCAAAAGGATGTCCAAACATCCTAGAGGGTCCAAACCCAAGCAAGACTCGTCCAAGAGTAGTCCAAGTTCACGCCCAGTTCAAAGCCCAAAGTGAATTTCACATTTTGACCATTTCAGTTTTGAATTTCACGGTTTTGGTCTTTTGGATGTAAACTTCACATTTCTAGCTTTTAATTGTTTTTAGTGTGATTTATATTATAGTCATAGTATTTTAAGCCATTTAAGATGCCAAGTGATATCTATAAACTTGAGCATCAAGTCATAGGAGGTTAGGTTAGTCTAAAATGTTCTAAGGTGTTCTAGAATGTTCTAGAAGGAGTGTGTATGTGTGTGTGATAGGCATGTGGTTTAGATAGATTAGGCGCCAAGTAGTTGTTATTATCATAGATAAGGTTGGCTTATTTTGTAACTAATCCATATTGGATTAGGAAAGCCAAGTCCTATTAGGATAAGGTTATTATAACCAACTCCCCATAGGATAACGAGTCCTAATCCAAGGTGGAGAAGGTTGTTATTAGGCATCTATATCTTGGATTCCTTGGCTTGCACGCCAAGTAGGAGAATCCTAGTCTTATTTGACTGGCTTGAACGCCAAGTCTGAGTGCCCCAGTCCATATAGGATTGTAGAAGTATAAATAGCTATGCTTGTAGCCTTTCAAAGGCACCTCAGTTATTATCCATAAATAGAATCAAGCCTTTATCTTACCCCTTGAGTGTTTGATGAGAACCTCGTTGAGCTCTTCTATTATATCTTGGTTTGGCAACTAAGTGGTTTAGGAAGAGTTTGAACCCTGAACCTAGAAGGTGTTTCTGTAACTAGGTTAAAAGTCAAGTTAGCCTTAGGGTTTTCTTTCTTGTGGTGTTTCTGTATCAAGATAGGATCCCTTGAACTATCCCGGTTACCTCTATCTATCTATCTTAGTTAGATAACCCTAAGGCTAGTCAAGCAACTCTCACAATACTCTCAAACCCTCTCCTAATGTCATCCCTTTCTCTCAAACGTCCCTCCTTCTCTCTTTCACAAAATATCTCCAACAAACTCCCTCTCTCTCCTCTAACTAATTCCCTACTTTCTAGCAATCATCTTTCTCTCTCACAATCAAGGCCTCACGCCAAGAAAGCTTTCCCCGAACTCTCTCTCTCACGTCATTCCCTTTCCCTCTCCCAAATTCCTCCAAGATTCAATCTTTCATATTCTTTTCCCCCTATAAAAGACCTCATGTCACAAAAGCCTTCAATAGATCCTGGTTTCTCACGTGATTCCCCTCCCTATTCTTCCATATTCACATGAAGCATCCTAACCCTTAGATTGGTTGCACGTGTTATTGATGTGTAATTGATCAAGATCCAATCTTTGATCCCATTATACATCAAAAGTGGTATCAGAGCTTAGGTTCTCACAGAGTGCAACCCTAAACTCCTCTAACAGCCCAAACACAATCCCCTCCATTCCCAAAATTTTCGAAACCTTCAACTAGCCATACCTATGGCATCTGGCAGCAAAAGTAACGATGGCAGTGCTACTAATGAGCAACTACTGTAGGAGAAAGCTGAATTGGAAGCAAGAGTGACTTATCTCACCGATCAGTTGAAGCGGTACATGAAAATTCAATTCAGGACACCTAGAAATCCTGAAGAAGAGGACTCCCACAACAGTCCTAGGGAAGCTGAACTTTCCACGCAATCATCTAGAAGGTCACGTCGACCCAGGCATGAAAAAAGGGAAGAAAGGCTCGATTTTAAAGTGGACATCCCTGAATTCGACAGTAGTCTTGATCCTGAAATCTTTCTTGATTGGATTGAAACTGTTGAAAGAGTCTTTGATCTTAAAGATGTACTTGATGATAAGAAAGTCAAGTATATTGCCCTTAAACTGCGAAAGCATGCTAGCACATGGTGGACTAACCTATAGAAGAAAAGACAGCATGCCGGGAAAGAAAAGATCGGAACTTGGGAGAAGATGAAGAAAAAACTACACTCTAAGTTTCTTCCTGTGAGCTACTTCAAAGATAACTTTCAAACTACAACAACTCTCCCAAGGGGCCAAAAGTGTCGAAGAATACATTAAGGAATTCGAACATATACTGGGGCATTGTGATATGAAAGAAGATGAACCTCAAACTATTGTGAGGTATCTTGCTGGTTTGAACAAAAACATAAAGTATATGGTGGAACTCCAACTTTATGAAACTCTTGATGAATTGAGTACTTTGGCTAACAAAGTGGAACAACAAAGAAAGAGAAGAGGCAAAGAGGCGACAAACAGAAACCCTAGCTCTCAAAGAACCTAATACTTGCCTCAAACTTACACTTCACAAAAGAGCCAAACCACATTGCAAACATCCGCTGTTCGGTCTCGTTCCGAGCCGAATTTTTTCTCCTTTATAGGGTGTTTGTGTTTATTTTAGCTCTTTGCATATATTAGATATAGTGATTTGGTGTTTTGTAGGAAAATAAGGAGTTAGAAGAAGTTTGGGCTTAATTGAAGGTTTTTAGGGAATCCCGAGCGATTTCCCGAGTCAAACCAAGTCAACCCGAGCCGCGAATCAAGTCAACCCGAGCCGAGGGCATTATTTGGTAGATTAGGTGATAAGTTTGTGTGTAAATAGTTTAATTGCTTTCTTGATTATGCTAGAAAAATGTAGTAAAAAAAGTGAATATCGAAAAAAAGGAAAAAAAAGATATATATAGAAAAAATAGAAAAAGAAAAATAGAAAAAAAGAGAAAATGGCATGTTTTAGCTTCCCTCAAAATGAGCAAGAATTATTTTGTGATTATCGTGATAGATTAAATGATTATCTTGCTTATTGGGCCTCTCATGGTTATATTTATTCTAATTGGGAAGTGTTAATTGTTATTAATGAGGGATTGAACTTCGAGACCCGTTCTCTTCTCAATTACGTTGATTTCAATGTTGAAAATGAGTATCGGGCTTGGGAATTATTGGATTGCTTGTACACAGATACTCGTCAATTTGGGGAGACTTTTTATTCATTGGGTTCTTGTTTTGATAATCCGTGTGCTCTTCATGCTCAATTGCACTATGAGAAACGTTATGATCTTTGTCCATGTGATGTTGTTGAGTCTCGTCATTTGTGTGTGCATTGTGAATCTCCGTCTCATGCTTCCGAGTCTTGTATGGACATTAGACTAGATAAACTTGGTGCTGAATTAAATGGTTTACAAGATAGGATGAATGAATGCATGCAAGAATTTGAACACATGCTTAAACCTAGGGTAGAAACTTATCTTGCGTAATTGGTTGATTCGAATGTTGAAGTAGGTCATTCGTTGTCGTTGAGTCCTGAAATGCATGATGATTCTTCTGTGTATGATTATGATTATGATGATGACTACTGTAATGGACATAGTTTTGTAAGGAGGATTAGTGATTCCTTAGCTCTAGCACCACTTAGTGAGCATGAGGAAATTGTTGATTTTGTGTATGATGATGTAGAACTTGATGAAAATATGCTTGATGATGAACCATTGTCCACACCGTTGTCCATGCTTGTATGTGAAGAAAAGGGTGAGTTATTTGAATGTCGTGATGCTTGTGATGTAATTGAGCATGATTTTATTGAGAATGAAATTGAATCTTTTGTGATTGAATGTGTGCTTGAAACCGATTTATTCACTTTCATTGAGAATCATTGCATCAGTGACGCATTAGCTACCCTTTTATGTGCATCCATTGATGTGCATACTTGTGATGATGAACTTGAGTCTATGGGGATTGATCTTAAGTGTTTGAACTTGGTTTGTGACAATGATATTTTTGATGGTGATATGCTTTATGAGTCGTTGTTTGCATCCAAGTCGTTGCATGAAGAGGTTAAGGAATGTGTTGTATTGCCTCCTTCCGTTGATTTGTATACCCAATCTCCATTTACGAGTCAATGGGAGGATCCATTTGTCATGTCTTCTTTCACTATGCCTAGGAAAGTCTTGTACATTCTTGTAGTTCGTTCTTTCTGTGACTATTCTAAGGAATTCGATAAACTGTTAAGGGCACTAATGTTTGTTTATGTGCCAATACGAGTGTGCTCTTACCTATACCATTCTGAGATGCATGAGAAGATGCATGACTTGTTACTCCGGGCGTTGAATGGTTCTGACATGGTGCCCGACGTCTTGAGGTGAGATTGAGTGGCTGAGGCTCTATGGATAGTTGATTATTCCGAGATTTCATTGTTTGGGTATATTCAATATCCAACCAGGTAATATCGTTCCCTTCTCTTGTAAATAAAGTTAGCAAGTTAGTTTTCTTTTCTTCTTTTATTTTATTTTTGTTTGTTTCTTTTTCTTTTATTTTGGGGTGCTTGCTTACCTACTTCTATTTCCTTTGAGGACACGACAACCTCTTTGTGTTGGAGTGGGAGAGTAGTTTGCATTCCAGTTTTTGAGTTTAAGAAAAGAAAAAAAAAAGAGTGAGAATTGTTTTGTAATTATTTTAGTTTCTTGATTTTCTTTAGTCCTTAGAGTCTTGTATAGTTTGTTTTTCTTTTTGATCTTGCATGTGAACCATCACACATAGTATGCTTTTCTTGTTTATTTCTAACCTTTGGTGTGATGTTCTTTGGATCGTGGATTGAATATGCCTGATTGAAGACTTCGAGGTAACTTCTTTCCACTCTCTTTATGTGAATATATCGTTGATCTATGATGCATGCTTGTTTTTCTTTTTGGGTGGTGAACCCCTTGAGTGTGAATGTTGGATATATATTCTTGTTGGAGCCGTGTGGACTCGGGTCGCCACCATTTTGTTTGTTATGTGTTTGTTTATGTGTTTTTAGGTCTTCTACCTTACTTGAGACACCCTTCTCATAATGGAGACATTGTGATGTCTTGTGTTGGAGTGGGGGTGCTATTTTCCATTTGTCATGGGTAGACCACCTAGTTTTTGAGTCTTTTGTTTTTTTTTGTTTTGATTAGTTTGTGTCTAAAAAGTTTGAAAAATGTTTGTGTGAAAAAGGAGAAAAAAGGGAGTGAAAAACCTTAAAAGTTTTCGTTTTTTGTTTTGTTTTTGTTTTTGCTTTGTTTCTTGGATTTTGTTGTCTAAATTAGGAAGTCGTTCTTAATCTTCTTTAAAAGAAACCGGGTTGAGCATTTTCAACCCTATCTTGGGCGATTGTCATGACTTACTTTAAGTAGATTCCTTTCATTGAGTGTCTAGCGAGATCCCATTTCTTTCTTTTTTATGTTCTAGTTAAAACTAGGAGATTCTAGGGATTCATATCCGAGCTTGTTTTCCAAAAAGAAAAAAAGAGAAAGAGAAAAAGCAAAAGAAAGAAAAAAAAGGAAGCAAAGTTAAATAAATTGATTAAGTGGGGCGTGTCGGCTTTACGACATCAACCACCATACACTTAGCCAACCTACACGGGCCCGGTATTAGCAGTACGACGCTATTATCCCTTAAACCTCCTTCTATATCGTCCGCGACGAAGAGGTGAAAGGAAAAGACTGTGTTGGGAGGGTAAACCCCATTTTGGGCCGTCCAATTCCCGAAAATAAGGCTAATACCGACCATTAAAAAGTAAAAAAAGAAAGAAAATTTTGTTGAGAATATCCAACCCAAAAAGAAAGTTTGAAGTGTTAATAAAGTGAGGGGTCTTTCCTTGCATCACCTGCGGCCCTCACCAAGCCACGGGCGACCAAATGCGGGGGAGGGCAACTCTATGTTTATTTTATGTTGTTCATTTGTTTTAGGCTCGGGCGTGAGTCTTTGGAGTCTATCGGAATCAGTTAGAACTTTCTAAAACTTCTACGCAAATGGAATTTAGCTTTACATGAGGTGTAAGGGATCGAAAACCCCTAAGATTGGCAGTTGTTTGGGTTAGGTGTATGTGAGGTGCTCATAATGGTTCCTTTTAGAGGATTAATATCGTTTTCTTGATTAAAACATCTTGATTCTTGAAACGAGCAGTTTTTCCTTTATTTCTTTTCAAACTTATTTTGTTTTTCACTTTCCCTTTCGCATTTTTCTTAGGCTTTTGTGGGGATAGTTGCTATAAACCCTCACGAGACCTACCTCGTCCACCCGGGCTACCGGGGGGTTTAAAAGGCTTGATGCATGTGCCAAATGCATCCGCGATTCCTGTGAAAGTGAGTTAGGGTTTTAGTTTTCTTTTTCTAGCCTTTTTCTTTTTTTTTAGTTTGCTCGGGGCGAGCAAACCATTGTGTTGGAGTGGTGTTCGGTCTCGTTCCGAGCCTAATTTTATCTCTTTTATAGGGTGTTTGTGTTTATTTTAGCCCTTTGTATATATTAGATATAGTGATTTGGTGTTTTGTAGGAAAATAAGGAGTTAGAAGAAGTTTGGGCTTAATTGAAGGTTTTTAGGGAATCCCGAGCGATTTCCCGAGTCAAACCAAGTCAACCTGAGCCGAGAGCCGAGGCAAAACTGAAGCCGGAAATTCCATGTCAAAATTGGAGCAAAACAGGGGAACGGTACAGACTCAAACGTTTGAAATACGTGTGCCTTCACTCTTTGGGTCATAACTCTTCGTTACAACTCCGATTGGTCTGAAATTTTGGGAGCTTAAAGTACACACCGAGAGCTTTCCATCGATATCTTACGGGTCTAAAACGGAGTTCAGATGAAGAAGTTATGCGCGTTTGAAGTCGGCAGGGAAAAGCTGCCCAGAACAATGACTCACCCAAGTCATCTGCTGACTCGCCCAGGTCAGGCTTTTGGGGCAACAAAGACATAGGCCAAGGGAATGGGACAGAACATTGACTCGCCCGAGTCACTTATTGACTCGCCTGAGTCACCCGAAGTTCTGCGGAAATCTGCGAAGCTGATTGTAGACACCGGGATTTGCATCGATATAATCCCGACTTATCAAAAGTGAGAATAAAACATTGAAGGCCAGATGCATCGTTGGGCCAATATAGCAAGCAATGCAAAACAAACAAAAACAGAAGCGGCCCAATCCAGCAGTAAAACCCGCACGGGTTTTATGCGAAGAGCAAGGCCCAGACCCAAGGCAGGCCCAAGGCGCGCCCCGGTCCAGGGTTCCAAACCCGTGCGGGGTTTCCTTCGCCCAAAACGCGTCGTGCCATGTCAGCGATCCGTGTTATATCACATTTTCATATTATCAAAAGTGAGAATAAAACATTCTCATATTATCATACCCTCACTCTACCAAATTCCCATATATCACATTTTCATTCCCCTAACACTTTCATTCTTTTCATCCATCAAGTCAAGGCGAGGTCAAGATCTTCAAACGGCGCATTCGGGCTTCCAAATCAAAGAGGTTCGCTTTTTTTATATTTTCTTTCTTTATTGTCGTTTTAATCATGTAATTTGCACTTTAAATTCGGTTATATGTGCATATTTTATAAACTCAAAAAATTTCATTTTATCTTGCATGTTAAGAATATAATTTGGCGAAATTAATTAAACTTCTCCCCGCTCTTTTTCATATAATGTCGATTTTAGTAGAGTCCGTTTTCTAACAAGCGAATTCAAGAATTCTTATAATTCTTGAATTCGTAACCTTACCCCCGAACTTAGAATCGGGTTTCGTAGACCGGAGTTATTTTATTTTATGGTTTGTCGGTTTCCTTAAATCGGCTGGCGATTCTTTACCTTTTTTTCACAATCCATTTAATTATTTAAACACTTGAATATGCGCTAACAATAATTAAAAATGGCTTAAGATTTCCCAATTCACTCAAGGTTTAAACCGAGAGAAAATGGGTCATGATATGATAAAACCTGCACGGGTTTTATGATTTCTGATCCAGTTTCTCTGGCCCGGGAAAGCAAACGGACCGGCCCAACAACAAACAAAACCCGCGCGAGTTTTGGTTGCTGTTGGCGGCCCAGTTGCTTCCTTCTGGGCCTGAGTCATCGTTTGGGCCAATTTTGAGCTATGTTTAAAATATTTCTGGCGTAGTTTCAAATTTCTAAATAATAAAAAAACGGATTTGTAAAATGAATAAAATTTCACCATCCCGAAAATGAATTTCATAAAATAAAAATATCCTTATTTAAGGATTGTGCAACCTTAGTCGGCTCCCGATCGTTTAAGTAGCGCATCACGGAGAAAAGTGGTCTCACTTTTCCTGGGGTCCTACAGATTGGCGATTCCACTGGGGATTTAAACTTAAAAAGAGGGTAAAACTTGAAAAAAATCGAATTAATTTGAAATTGTAAAAGGGAGAAGTTGATCATTTTCGCGATTTTATAATTCTTTTTAGGCATCCTTTGCATACCGGGCCACTAATCGCGTCTTTTGACACGTTAACACAAAGGTGACGATTAAGTTATACCTAAGTGATTCCCTCGAGAGCGGGCGGGCCACTACTTGTGGGATGCACCCTACATCGCCAAGCATTTGGTACCCTCTCTCCCCGTGTTACACTCAAAGGGCTTCCTTGAAGTTCTTTGAGCAATACCTCACACACCTTACCTAAGGGTATGGAGCACGGAGATGAAAACATGCGGGAGGCCATGTAATCCAACCATAGAAAAATCCATGAATATAGAACCTTGGTTTAGGGTATCCCCTCATGTTGTATGCTATGTGCTATGTGCTACCCCTTCCCCTTTTCCTTTTGTTTAGAGTCGACTCTAGTTTAGAGGTTTTGTTCTAGTCCATATAAAATTCATTGGGTTGAGAAAACAATTATTTATTAATTAGAATAATAATCTCAAAAAAGCATCATGGTTAGCCCAAGTGGAAGGGCCCATTTATGCTTAAAAGGTAATTATTTTAATTAATAAATAAAAATTGACTCGCCTTTGATGATATTATATGACCCTTTACGAAATTTTCTTGACAAAGGTCCAAAAATTAATTAAATAGTCTAACAAAGTTAATGGATATCGTTTTACATTGCATAATAATCACTAAGCTCGAGAAAATTAATTTGTCGACTTAATTAATAAATCAACTGCATTTATGGCCGACCCGTTGTTAGGCCCAACCATATTGGATTTATTGATTAGACTCATAAATTAATGATGACTCGCTTATTGTTGACTTTATTCAATCCTTTACAATATCCATGTTCCTCGACTAAAATAAAAAAATAAAAAAAAGAGGTAAAATAAAAAGAGTGGGCCGTTGGTCTTGTTGAGCATTATTCTAGTCCGCATAATAGTCATTATGGTTTGAGCCGTCGGAATTAGTAGGCCAAGTTATGGATTCTCCTTAAAACGGTCGGCTGTGGTTTGGGCCCATTCGAATTGAGAAATACTGACTTGAACCTATCGATTTAAGACCGACTCGCTGTGTTTGGCTTTGTGCGACCCTTTATAATGTTCTGTCCATAGGTCCATATAGAGTTAGGTCATGCACACCCAAAAAGTGGGTGAGTCCCTTGCGTCACCATATATTTGTCGAGTCAGTAGGATCATATAAATCTTTAGGGCATGCATGCATCGGGTAGTATGTGTCAGAGTATGTCATTGAGTGTTCTAATTTTGAATTTCCATGCAGGCATCATTGGTGATCGACTCCGAGCCCGCATTCGAGATCCGCGAACTGGTCGTTTGATTCCAAACCCATATTACGATCCATCTACAACTAGCAACAGCACCATATCTGGAGAGCAATTCCAAGAGATCCCGGTCCAAAGCACTGAAGCTAACATCACGAAGCATTTGGACGAGCTCTACACCAAGATGCAGGGTCTGGTCTTAGCTAATTCCCTAGAGTAGGAGCAAAAGATGGGCAAAAGGTTGAATGAGCAACAACAGGTGATGGATGGCATGCTGCAGGCCATCACTAAGATCAACACCAAGTTAGGGTTGAATGCTGAAGAAATGCAGGGATATGAGTCTGAACCTGAGATCATCAAGGTATCCCCAGATTCCGGAAGAACAGGGATGTCTAAGACTAAGGCTAATATACCTGAAGTGTCAAAACCTACAAGAGATCCCGCTGTTAAGGCTCTTGAGCAGAAGTTAGAAAACCTCACCAAGGCAATGACCTCTGTGCCGGCTTTTGCTGACAAGTACTTAGAAGTTCCATTACCTGTTCAGCCAACTTTCAAGATAGCTGACAAGGTTGAAGTGCCGAATATTAGATTCAAACCTTCTGAGAACCCTATTCATCATGTAGAGGAGTTCATGAGGCTGGCGCCCTCAAATCAAATCGATGTTGACCTATACTCTACCGTCTTCCCATCCACTCTAGATGGAGAAGTAAAGGTATGGTATCACGCTCTGTTGCCCCAAATCAAAGCCAATTGGTCCGAATTGTTCAAAACATTCATCCACCACTACACACGCATCCAGAAGAAATAAGCTACAGTGGATGATCTAACTACTATGAAGCAACGGGATGATGAGACCTTTATGGATTACTTCGAGAGGTGGCACACAAAATTGTCCCACATCAACGAGGCAATTCCTCTCCGTCTGTAGTTGTCTACCTTTAAGCAAGGACTCAAGAGCAGCCTATCCAAGCACTTGGGATATCATGTCGTCAAAGACTTTGATTACCTGAAGGACATTTGTGTCCAATTAGAAGCCGTGCAGAATGATAAGACAACTTCGCCTGGATGGAAAGGGTCCAGCTCCAACAGGAGGGCTACCAATGTGGCTAGCCACCCTCCTAAAGTCATGGAGACTAACTCTATCCAGCGCAAGGGGCCTTATGTACCGAAATATGAGACTTATACGCCATTGGATGTTCCTTATTCTCAGGCTCTCGACCGTCTGGTTAAGAAGGGTATCCTGGTTTTGCCCTTACCGAAGGAAGAACCAGAAATCAAAGGCAGAAATTGGGATGCCAACCAATTCTGCCGCTATGACCGCTGCCGAGGTCACGACACTGAGAAATGTTGGACCCTAAGGAACAAGATAGAGGATATGATAAGGGCAGGGACGTTAACAATGGCAAAAGCTGCCAAGAAACGAAACAATCAAAGTAATCCTATGCCCGAGCATCTAAATGCTATTAAATATGTGGATTTCAGCTTCAACCCCTCTGCTTTGATTATAGAAATAGGTCAACCTGTCCCCGAAATAGTTTGGTTTCCCCGAAGGTCTACTCATTCATGGTATTTGGGATAACGACGGGGATGATGAGCGCGAGCATTCTGAGACAGAATGGATGGTGACAGATGAATCAGATGATGTACCATTCCTTACTCAGCCTGGTCGCCACAACAATAACAAGAATACCACCATCCCAGTGGTTGTTCCTAACCTTACACCAACAAATGGCAGTGACAATCAGACCTCTCCTGAGGATCCTCTTCTTTCTCAACTCAAAAAGACTAGGGTTGAGGTTACCATATGGCAACTCATATGCACTTCATATGCCCATAGGCAGAAGATGTTGGATGCCCTTACAGCACTCACGGTATCACCTGCAAAAACTCCTGAAACTATGGTTGCTCATGTGACTACCCAACAAGAAATGATCACCTTTGGGATTGAAGATCTACCACAGGGTGTAGCATCTCATAATAAAGCACTGTATCTTACAGTGCAATGCTCCAACAAAACTATCCCGCTGGTTTTGGTTGACAATGGGTCAGCTGTAAATGTGTGCCCTTGGAGGACGGCATAGAAATTGGGAGTACAACATCAACACCTGGCTCAAAACGGTGTACAACTCAGGGCTTATGAGAATTCGCCCTGGAAGTCTGTCGGATCTGTAGTGTTGCTTATTACTACTGGTAGTGTCACGCGGAATGTGGAGTTTGTGGTGCTGGAAATTCCAGCCTCCTTCAATTTGCTACTAGGGAGGCCCTGGCTTCACGAGTGTAATGCTATAGCGTCCACCTTACATCAGAAGGTAAAGATGTTGGTTCAGGGACAAGTGATCACTATCTCAGGAGAGTACATCAATGTTGTTTTCACTCCTAAACAGTCAACTCTCGAGGTGGAGCACAACTCAATGGACGAAGAACTTCACAATTTTGAGCTCGTGGCAATGATGAGCAAGGATAAAACTCCTTTTGACTTCGATCCCTACTCAAACCCCAAGGTACATGCTATGCTCAAGAAACAAGGACATTTCCCGGGAATGCCGCTAGGAAAGAATCTGAAGAATAAAATCCCTCCTGTATTCAAGACTTTTAAGAAGATGGGAAGGTTTGGCTTAGGTTATAAGCCCACTGAGAAAGAGGCTAGGTTCGCAAAAATGGCTATCATTGAACAGAAGAAAATGGACAATCCTCCTACCTTATTCCCAGTAAAGCCCTATCCACTCACTCTGAATGGACAATTTGTCAGGGAAGGTGATGACTTCCCCTACTATGGGTTTCCTGAGCCATTCTATCTGAAGAACAAAGGAGTTCAAGTTGCTGGACTGGAAGTCTTCAATGATTGCTCCATTAATATGGCTACGGTCTTTGTCCCCGCTCGGGACAAACAGCCTCCATTAGAATGGACTCATCTTGCTAGAAGCAACATCTTTGGCATGCTGTTTGGACAAGAAGCAATCCCGGAGAAATCTGAAGCCGATGCTGTTATTGCTGCGCTGTCTAACTCAAGCTTTGATCCATGTCTTATGATTACTGAAGACGGAGAGGTTAAGGTGGTCTCGTGGGTCGACGCGGAGGAGAATAATTTTGCTTTATCTGTAGGAGAGTATGTTCCTAAGGACATAGAGTCAGGTTTTAGTGGTCTAGAGTCAAGTGAGTCCGGTCTTGAGTTTGCTGGCGATGCATTCCTTTCTGCATTCAATAAAATGAACCTTTCTGCTTACTCTGATTCTTCTTTCCCCTCTTCCCTGAGCTGCTGCGCCAATCATAATCGAAAATTTAATGAACCCTTAAAAGAATTTTCTAATGAACATGAGCATACGATGGCAGTATTGGAAGACACCATCACCATAAATGTGGGCACAGAAGGACAACCTCGGGGATTGAAGTTAGGTAGCTCGCTCACAACAGAAGAATGGGTGTCCTTTACAGAGCTTCTCAAGGAGTTTGTGGACATGTTCGCATGGTCTTACAAAGATATGCCTGGGATTGATAGGGAAATTGCGGAGGATACCATCCCTCTGCTTCCTGGCGCAAAGCCGGTTCGACAAAAGGCTAGAAGGATCAAGCCTGAATGGGCTAAGAAGATTGAGGAAGAAGTGATCAAGCAGCTTAACGCTAAGTTCATCAAAGCAGTCCAATATCACCAATGGATCGGATTGCTAACATTGTCCCGGTACCCAAGAAAGATGGGAAGGTGCGCATATGCGTAGATTTTCGAGACCTTAACAAAGCTAGTCCCAAGGATAGTTTCCCTTTACCACACATCGATGTATTAGTGGATAACACTTGCGGACACGAGCTACTATCCTTTATAGATGGATATGCGGGTTATAACCAAATCAAAATGGCGGAAGAAGACATGGAGAAAACCTCATTCACTACACCATGGGGAATATACTGTTATGTGGTTATGCCTTTTGGTCTCAAAAATGCTGGAGCAACATACCAACGGACAGCCAACACCCTACTTCACAATATGATGCATGTAGAGGTGGAGGTTTACGTGGATGACATGATTGTGAAATCAAGAACAAGGGAAGGACACATTCCTAACCTTCGCAAGTTTTTCCTCCGACTTCGCAAATACAAGATGCGACTTATTCCAGCAAAGTGCACCTTCGGTATCACCTCTGGGAAGCTGCTAAGTTATGTGGTTAGCCATCGAGGCATTGAAGTTGACCCTACGAAGATAAAGGCTATTCAAGAGTTGCAGCCACCTAGGACAGAAAAGGAGATAAGGGGTTTCTTGGGATGAGTCCAATACATCAGTAGATTTATCTAGAAGCTCACCATGACTTGTGAACCTTTGTTCAAGAAACTAAAGAAGGGAAGCAAAATAGAATGGGACGACCAATGTCAAGCGGCCTTCGACAAAATCAAGGAATATTTGCAATATCCTCCAGTCCTCCTGCCGCTAGTACCAGATGAGCCTCTACTCCTTTACCTTACTTTAACTAGCTCTGCAATGGGGGCTATGCTAGCTCAGAAGGCCAAAGGTCAAGAGAGCGCCATCTACTACTTGAGCAAGAAATTCTTAGACTACGAAAGTCGATATGCAGACATAGAGAAAATGGCTCTTGCGCTAGTATGGGCCACCAAGAAGTTAAGACATTATATGCTTTCACATACTGTATATGTCATAGCTCGGAATAATCCTATCAAGTTTATCATGGAACAACCTACGATCAACAATCGCATCGCTCGATGGGTGGTCATGCTTCAGAGTTCAATCTTCTATACTTGCCTCAGAAATCCATCAAAGGACGGGTTGTTTCGGATTTCCTAGCCGCTTCTCCGTCAAAGGAACCTCCAAGCACTCACTTGGAATTCCCAGATAAGGACGTGTTTTTAACTGATGAAATCACATGAGAAATGTACTTCGACGGAGCTTCTAACCAAATAGGCTGTAGAATAGGAGTACTATTGATTTCTCCAGAAGGAGCACATGTCCCTGTATCTATGAAGTTGGACTTCGATGCTACTAACAATGCTGCAGAATATAAAGCATGTATCAGGGGTTTGCAAGCCGCCTTGACCTTAGGCATACGCCATGTAAAAGTCTTTGGGGATTCTAACCTCATCATTAACCAGGCTAAAAATACATGGAAGGTCCGGAATGAATGCCTCATGGCATATCAACTGAAGCTTTTGGGACTTGCTGACCAATTTGAGAAAATCAGTTTCCAGTACCTCTCGAGGGATCACAATGAACTAGCTGACGCCCTAGCCAAGTTGTCTTCAATGATAGCCATACCATCTGGCACGCTTCAATTACCAATAGTAGTGGAGCGACAGTCTGAACCGGCATATGTTTGCCACTTGGAAGCACAAGAGGAAGAAACTGAGGACTGGTTCCATGACATATACAATTTTCTTCGAAAAGGAGAATATCCAGTTGAGTTGGACGCTCGAGGACAGCGAGCAGTCAGGTCTCTAGCAGCACAATACTGCTTACGTTAAGATCGATTCTACAAGAAATCACCTACGGGCATTAATTTGTTGTGCATTGACGCTAAGAGTGCCAAGGAGATCATGACTATCGTACATGGAGGAGAGTGCGGTCCCCACATGAATGGACGAATGTTAGCAAAGAAGATTCAGAGGGCTGGTTACTATTGGACCACTATGGAGGCAGATTGCTTAGAATTCGTTCGAAAGTGCAACAAATGCCAAGAATATGCCAACCTACAGCATCAACCCCCGTCATACCTGACTACTTTGACATCTCCGTGGCCATTCTCGGTATAGGGTATTGACATCATTGGAAAGATACACCCAACTGGAACAGGAGGACATGAGTACATATTGGTCGCCATCGACTACTTCACTAAGTGGGTGGAGGCAGCCTCTTTTGCCAAACTCACATCCAAACATGTGGCCGAATTCATTCTTCAAAACATCATATGTCGATACGGAGTGCCTCATGAGATCATTAGTGACAACGGAAGCCACTTTCGAAAGGAGGTGGAAGCCTTGCTCGCCACTTATAAAATCCAGCATCATCGGTCTTCGCCATACCGGCCTCAAGCCAATGGAGTTGTGGAAGCGGCCAATAAGACGGTGTCAGAGATTATCAAGAAGATGGTTGTCAATTACAAGGATTGGCCAGATAAATTAGCATTTGCCCTATGGGGATACCGAACCTCTATAGGAACTGTTGCGGGGGCAACACCGTATTCCTTGGTATATAGGATGGAAGCAGTATTACCAATTGAAGTAGCGATCCCTTCGCTGCGAATAGTGGCCGAGAGCCAGTTGCCAGAAGCTGAATGGGCCAGGGCATGGTTCGAGGAGCTGATGTTGATAGAAGAAAGGCGATTAAGAGCATTACATAATGTGCAAGTATACCATAATAGGATCGCTCGAGCTTTTAATAAGAAGGTGAAAAGTCGTTCACTTCAAGCAGGTGATTTGGTGCTTAAGGAAATGAGAGCACCTATATAGGATCCAAGAGAAAAATTTACACCTAATTGGAAGGGTCCTTACATGATTAAGGATATTTTGCAAGGAGGGGCAGCTCGACTCGCTACCATGGATGGAGAAGATATAATTCAGCCAACAAATTTGGATCAGCTAAAGCGATATTACGCTTAATATCACCAAGCAACTGCGAAACCAATTTTTAGACACTTGGGATATATTTAATAAATGCTCATGTACTTAAGGAAAATAAAGTTTGCAAGAGCACAATATTTGTGAACAATATTTCTCCTTTATTAATTGAAAATGCAAATACATTATTTGTAACATAAGAAAATTCAAAAGGCATAATTAAATACAAGACTATTCTGGCAAAGCAGTTTCAGTTCCTTCACTCCATCCATCTTCTAATCTTGTTTCACCTTCTCTACTTCGCCAGTTGTCTCATGGTCGATCTCCATGTCTCTTAGTCCGTTAATTGCTTTCTCTTTGTCATTGGGCTTATAGGCCTACCTGCCTGATTTCCGTGTATCAACTCTCGGACCAAGTCTATATTTTACTGAGTCCCTCGCGCCAAGACGGCCTTTTACTGAGGTACGAGGACCCAAACTTTCCTTCACGGGTGCTTGCCTTCGTCTCGCTTTCCTAGCACGGCGAGACTCAATAGCAGCAATCAGTCATCTATGATAACCAGCATCTACGATGTGAGACACATGTATTTTTGGCAGAGATTTGAGAGTTGGTCTTCTCTCCCAATACTTCAACGATGACTCGATGATCGAACTTTGAAGCATCAATTGATCGGGAGTTTCACACAGTAGCTCAGGAATGTCTTGCTTACGACCCATCTGGCACTTCACTCGCGCCGGGAAATAAAAGTTCATGTGCGTCAAGCCGGCAAGACACACATAGGCATTACAGAAATCATGGGTCACATACTCGGAAATGTGCCACCATTCGATCCACCATACGATCTCCCGAGGCTCCTTTAAGAACGCAATCCATTCCGTTACCGAGCAGCGGTGGGTGTACTTTCTCTTTCTTTGACAATAGTTCGCCAACGCCGATGAAGTCCGGGGTTCTTCGATGAGGCTCAAATGCTCCATTAACTAGATCTGTCCAACAGTTAGCCAGGGTTAGGATTGCACACCAATTCTCCCAAACTATTAAAAAAAAAAAAGAAAACTCGCGCGGGTTTTGTAAACAGTAGGGGCAGAAAAGAAAAAAATCAGACAGTGGCAGAAGGGATACCTGAAGTAGCAGCGGGCTCCCTCGAAAGTCATGCTCTGGATTCGGATCATCCAGGCCCATCATGGTCTCCGCTAACATTAGGGGCACGGGATTGTAGCCTCGGGACATGTCGTCGACGATTTGAATTAAATTCGCCGGTCCGGTTCTTTTACAGCCATGATAAAAGCAAAACTCGCCGAGGAGACATAATACAAGCGCTCGCACTCGTATCACGAGACCAAATTCCAAAGTATCGAGAGATTGAAAATATTCGACTATAGTTTGGAAGTGTACCTTTTCACCGAATGTCGCACTCCCGATGACCCGAGACGGAAGGCATAAGAGCTCCTTGTATTGCTTGGGGGTGTCCATTGGCGTTGGAGGCGACGTCGGCCGAGCAAAACGATTTGTCCCTAAGATCGAGTGTTGAAGTATGGAAGTTTTTAGAAGTTGGTTTTTGTTGGAATTGTTTTGGGAGGAATTGACAGTACAACAGCAGGTAGCAGGCGCTACCTTAGTTGTAGCAGCCGCTACGCACCAAGTGAAAGTAGTAGCAGCGTACGCTCCAGGAGACGACCGCAGTTGTAGTGAAGGAAGACCGCGCCTGCGGTGGCACGAGCAACGCCCAGTAGCTCCTCCAGTCTCCGCAATGTCGCGCCCGCGACAGAACCGGTCGCGCCCGCGACCTGATTCTGTCTGCGAACTCTTTCGGTCCAAATTCCCGACTTTTCTCACTTCTCTCATTTCCCTTTCTCACTCACTCGAATCTCTCTCTCTATCAGCCATAGCGACTGTGACAAGCTCTCACCCACACCATTTCACTTTTCTCAACACTCAATTCATCCTTTCCTTCCTCCAAATTCGAATCCCAAACCCTAATTCTTCTCCATTTGTGCAAAAATCTACTGCTAGGGATTTGAGGTTCTGCCCAAATTCATCCGAAGTATGCTACTTTGCTCAAGCATTTGTTCTACACGGCTAAGGGAGGTAATCCTTTGTGTTTTATGCGAAATCCTTTCTCCTCTCATCCGAGTTTAGTTCGTTCGTCATTATCATTGAGTTAGGGTTAAATTTTGTCAATGTTTGAACATAATTCTGCTCACTACATGCTGTGTTTGAGCTCAATATTCTTGCATTAGTGTGTTGTGTGATTAAATTGTTGTTTTTCATCTACGAAATACACACACACTCTTGTTGCATTAAGAATTCTTGTCAATTTACACACACACCTGCACTTCGAACTGTTTTAGTGTGTTGTGTTTATGCTCATTGTATGGTGAGTTTGAATGCTTTGTTCTTGCTCAGTGTTTTGCGTGATTGGTTGTGTTTCTTCATCTGTCAATACACACACACATGCTTCACAGTTCCTGTTCAGATTCACAACACTTCCACACTGTGCATTACATTTATATGCTGCGCATTTGCATTGTATTTGTGTGTTGCGTTGCCACGTTGTTTTTTGTCAGAGTATACACACATGAACAGCCTGTCTGAGCTTATGTGCACGCGAATCTGGTCTGTTTCTATCCTTCATGCTCTTCAATTGATTCGATGTGTTGCCGAATCAGTCTCCATAGTCCCTAGTTGAGGTATATCAGTGTCAATGTATATGTTGTACATATTTTCATCTTTCTTTAGTTCTTTAGTTAGTGTCTTGTATATATTTTCGTTTTTGTCCTTCTTTTGATCATGCCCGTGAACACTCGTACTTCGACTATTTTTTCTTGATTATCTCTAACCAAAAGTATATGTTCTTTGGATCGCGGATTGAGTTTGTTTTATTTGAAGACCTCGAGGTAACCTCTTTTCGCACTTTTTGAATGTGTATATCCTATGATCCTTGTTGCATGCTTGATTTTCTTTTGGGTGGCGAACCCCTTTGAGTGTCTGTGTTGGGTTTATCTTGTTGGAGTCGTGTGGACTCGGGTCGCCACCATTTGTTGGATAGTTGTTTTGTTTGTTTGTTTTTGTAGGTTCTCTACCCTTTTTCATGTGACACCTTCCCACAATGAGGACATTGTGGCAGTTTAAGTGGGGGGGGGGGAGAGATATTTGCTTCAAGGGTAAATCACCTAGTTCTTCATTTTTGTTTTCTTAGTCGTTTCTGTTTTTCTTAGTTTTTGTCTAAAATTTGAAAAAAAATTTGTGTGTGAAAGAGTAAAAAAAGAGAGAAATGTTGTGAAAAACCCAAAAGTTTTTTTTCTTTTTGAAGATGTTTCCATTCACATTTGTGTAGATAGTTGTCTAATTTGCTGATTTAGTCAGTTGAAAGCGGCCAATATGAATAATTATAGGCCTTAGGAAGGATTTTTTCCATGACTTATCTCTTTTAGACCTCTACATGGAATGGGAAAGCGGAATCATCAAATCTTACACGCTTTGACTGTGCCTTCTTACCTAAGTTAGACGGTTTTAGTTGTTCAATTGCTTAAGCTCTTAATTAAAACATTAATAAATTACTGTCGGGCCCACCGTCATGGGTTAGTTTGGGTAGATCGGCACCCTATGCCCCTTAAGTGCAATGACTCACGTATGGAGAAACCCAGCAGGGAGGGTAACCCTTTGCGAAGGCCGGTGCTTAAATCCCGCAAAACCCGACATAAACACTCTAAAAGACACAAAACGGTTTGAGTAGAAAGACAAGAGCGTAGTTTTCGAAAAGAAACAAAAGAGCGAAAAAAAGAGAGTTGAGAAATAGAATGGTAAGAAAGAGCAAGAAAAAGCAGAGAAAAAAAAGAATGAAAAGAGTGAAGTAAGAAAAAGAAAGAAAAAGAGAGGTTGAAAGAAAAACAAAGAGTGAAGTAGGATAGATAATCCCGAGCTTGGGCATGAGAACAACTTTGATTGTCTGGTTTAGGATAAGAAAGGACCGATTAGAGCCCACTTGCACATATGCACGAGGTGTTTTGCTCATCAGGAAGTATTTTGGTTCAAAATCTCAAAGATTGGCAGTTTTCCACCCTTCGTGTCTTAATTTCCCGTCACCCCGATAATCCCTTTATTGTTGGCTCAGGCCTTGATCTTCACAATGCATGTACGTCCTAAATGAGCTATATGGACTTCCTAAAAATGCTTATATGCTGACTCAAGAGAGACTCGCCCAGGACATGGGCTTGAACATGCTGATTGACCTACATAGGATTTCCCAGGATGCAACACTTCTATGTGCAAGACTTCTATATGCGGAATCAAGAAAAAGACTTAGCACGACATGGGTCTACATGTCCTAGAATCTATATGAGGCTTCATAAAGTGTAAATGCCTATATGTTGGCCCTTAAAGACTAACCTGTGACATTGGCTTACACCACACTTCTTAAAAAAAGAAAGACACTCACATGATATGCCAACACAAAAAAAAAGACTCACCCATGACATGGACCTTACATGCGACTTCCTAATGACTGAAAGACCCTTACTTGCTAACCCGAGAAACGACTCAATGACTCACTTATGATTTGTAGGACCTGAACCCTGTAAGAGGCTTCTCAAAGAATGAAAGACACTTACAGAATGACTTTAAAATAAAAACTTACCCATGATCTGGGTTTACATTGAACTTTCTAAAAATGATAGATGCATATGATTTCAAGAAAAGACTCGCCTATGACCTAGACCTCGTATGAAAACTTTCTAAAGAATGCAAGACACTTACATGCAGACACTAACACAAAGACTCATCCTAGACATAGCTTCACATTGAACTTCCTAAAAATGGAACACACATGTTGACTCAAGAAAAGACTCACATATGACATGGACTCACATTGGATTTCCGAGAAATGAAAGACACATATTGACTTAGGAAAAGACTCACCTAGGTCCTAGACCTTAAATGCGACTTCCTAAAGAATAAAAACACTTATATGGTGACTCTAGACAAAGGCTTTAAAATAAAGGCACTTATTTATTGACATTGAAATGCAAGACACTTACATGCAGACTTTGAATTAAAGACTCACCCATAACTTAGGTTCACATGTCCTACGAACCCATATGAGACCTCCTAAAGAATGGAAGACACTTACATGCAAACTCTAAAACGAAGACTCACCTATAACTTGGGTTTAATTGACCATACCTGATATGACACCTCCTAACGTGTAAGACACCTATTTACTAACTCATGATACAACTCAACTGTGACACAGGTTTACGTGTTCTAACTTCTATATGACCCTAAACAACAACACTTTTTACACCAAAAGCATTATCAAGGGCCAGATAAAGTCAAACATAGCGAGTTGACATAAGTTGGAAAGCGCAAGTGAGTGTTTCTTAATTTGGATGGGCTTAAACCATAAGCCGACCGTTTTAAGGAGAATCTGTCACTTGAACTAACAAACTTGTGTTAACTCAAGCTAAGCTGGCTATTATGCGGACTAGAATAATGCTTGACAACCTGACAACCTTACTTCTAGACTTCTATTTATACACTTTTTTATTTGAGACTCGACATATTTATTTATTTACACTCATGGAAAGTGGATGTTTGTAAAGGACCGAATAACGCCATCAAAAGGTGAGTTAAAACAGACCTATAAACTCAATTATTAAATCCAACATGGATGAGCTTACTGATAGGCCGCAAGTGCACGGGTGAAATTGTAGCATAAATCAAGGTCGTTCCCACTGGGACTTTTCCTTTCAACGCACTGAACTAGCCTCCTAGTTGATCGCTAAGTCGATCCGGTTTTTGTTTTGAATCAACTAAATCTAACTCTAATCACAATCAAGGTCTAAACAAACGAATATTCACTAAACTTTCTGATTTAATCAAGGGAAAAGGGCGTTCAGGGGATGAAACCTAAGTCAAATAACGAATCAACGATGTGGATTGAACTCTCATTTCATTAATTTGCACAATCAAGGTTCGATAATCGCGTAGAATACTTCGCAATGAGATTTTGCCACTAGAGCGAATTGCCAAGACTAACCAAGCACCTACTTTCGTGGTTATTTCGATTTAGTCAAGGTTAAAGATCTAATTATCTCAAGAACCCTAATTAAAACTTCTATGTCTAGATAATTTTAACTAGTTCAATCTAGGCTTTCGGGCAATCAAACTTCTCCTTTCGGTACTTCATTCAACAACCTATTAACATGCAATTTGTGATCAAGCAAAAGCAATAACAATTCAATTCAAAGACCAAATAGATTGAAACAAACTAAATTCATGATAATTGAATCCAACAAAGTCAATTCACCAAGCAACTTCAAAGGTTCATCCCCTAAACTAAAAAGAACTACTCACAATTCATGTTTAAAACTACAAAGCAAATGAAATCTATTCTAGAAAGCATATGAAAATCTATGAGAGAATGAGAAATAAACCCAAGTGAAGAACAATCTTGCTAGGAATCAACAATGGAGGACTTTTGCTCCTCCACTTCAAGGTATGTTCAAATTGCTCCTCGATCTTCAATCTTCTCTCAATCTTCAATGGTGGAATGGAATATGGATGATGAATGATATGATTAGGGCATGAAATGGATGATGGTGGATGATGATTCCCCCATAAACTCCGCCGGAAATAAGCATAATATAGGCAAATATCAACTCAAAACCGCCGAAAATGAAAAGACAGGAGAGGCACGTGCGAGTGTGGGTGACATGCATCGCTCATAGTGACACGGACCGTGCCCCCCTAGGCACTACCCGTGTCGCTTCACTGCACACAAAGCTTCACGTTCTGGTCATAGGCACTACCCATGCCACTGTCTTTTTCAGGCCTAGGAGTACTTTGGGCCATTGTTTGGGCCTTGGGTGATCCAACATCTCACTTCTTGGTCCTTTAAGCTCATAACTTGGATCTATACTTGCTTTTTGGGCTCGGTTTACATTGATTCTTCACAAATTCCCTACAAAACTCACCAAACTCCAAACCAAGTGTAATATGGGAAATTCGGGTATAAAGTAACATAATCAAATCAAATATTCCCCAAATTCTCATCAAAACAACCAAGTTCTCATATATACAAGAAGCACTTATCACTTACCAACGTGTCGACCATGGATTTTGTTTTAGACTTAATAGTCGAATCTATAAATTTAATTTCACTAACCTTGAGACTATTAGGGAGGCACACACTGACTTTGTTTTATTATTAATCATTTTCTTTGGACCCAAATAAGAGAATACTGAGAAGGGCCGAATAAAACCATCAAAGGTGGGTTAAAATGAATCGATAAACGGGCCCAATTAACCTTTAAAATGGATTGGCCTCACAACCAACTCGGCCATAAAGTTTAAGGTTAGTTAATTGCGTTTATCAATTCATTTCTTCTCAAACCCAACGATTATTACGCGGACTAAAAACAATACTTTAAAATTAGGTCCGACTCTAATGAAGACTCAACAGACAGTCACATATTTACACCTAATAACGACTCAAAACAAGTGTTAACAAAAATCTAAGGACTCAAAAACGTATTAATAAAAACCTAACAAAGACTCAAACACGTATTAATAAAAACCTAACAAAGACTCAAACACGTAGTTACACTTAACAAAGGCCCAATAAACTCAAACACATGGCAAAGACTCAACACTCTCAACACGTGCCACACATGCACAGACGCATACGCATACACATGCACACACATACACATGCACAAACACATGCACACACACATACACATGCACACACACATACACGGACACATACACATGTACACGCACAGGCACAAACGCATGCATAGACTCATACACATGCACATGAATAGGCACAAACACATACACATGCACACGAATAGGCACAAACACATGCACAGGCACATGCACAAACGCATGCACAGACACATATACATGTACATGCATAAGCACAAACACATGCACATACTCATGCATAGGCACAAACACAGGTACGAACACATAGACTATAACACACTTTACCTAACTTACGGACCTAACTCTATATGGACCCTAAGGACAACTAATCGTTATAAAGGGCCGAAGAAAGCCAAGTATGGCGAGTCTGGACTGAATAAGGAATTGTGAGTCAGTGTTTCTCAATTCGGATGGACCATCCACAGGCCGACCGTTTTAAGGAGAATCCGTAACTCGGAAAATTTATCAGTCCAACTCAAACCATACTGACTATTACGCGGGGTAGAATAATGACCAACAGGACTGACAATCTACTTTTTCTATACATTTTTTATTCTATTTGTTTAGGAAAATGGATATCGTAAAGGATTGGATAAAACCAACAACAGGGCGAGTTGTAATTAGTTTATGGACTTAATTGCCAAATCCAATATGGTTGGGCCTAACCATTGGTCGGCCATAAGTATGATGGATTCAATAATTAATTCGATAAATTAATTTACTCGAGGCCGGTTATTGTTATGTAGTCTAAAACTTTATCTACTAACTTTGTTTGATTTAATAGTCAGATTTTTTTAGACCTAAGGACAACCAATCATTACAATAGGCTGAATAAAGTTAAGCATGGCGAATCAAGCCTATGTCAAGGAGCATAAATAAGTGTTTCTCAATCCGGATGGGCCCTATCCATAGGCCGACCGTTTTAAGTAGAATCCGTAATTTGGGCTACCGACTCAGACTTAATTCGAGCCATGTTGACTGCCATGCGGATTAAAATAATGATTGACAAGACCGACGACCCTTCTTTCTAATTGCCAGAAAAGCAGGTATCATAAAAGACTAATGTGGACATTTTTCCTCGCCGTTCGGGCTTCCGAACGTCCATGTTAGGATTGGGGGTCTGATTCGGTGATTTGTGCTAGGGTTTAACCTTTGAAAAGCTCTTTAAGGAAATCAAACTTGTATTTCATGAATAATATTTGTAAAATCACATTCCCTTTACTTGTGCATTTTATGAGTCATGGAATTAAACCTTTAAGAGTGAACATCTACTTGTTCCAAACTTTTCTAAATTTAACCCAATTTGCTCATTTAAATGTTAGGCTTGGAAGGGAGTGATTTATGCAACTATTATTTAGAAATATAAGAAAGAAAACCCTAAAGTTGCATCGATACATTGTAAAACCATGTTGACCATAGTTTATGCAACCTTCGATGTGTTTTGGTTCAAAATGGGAGTCGCCATCCGACTTTTTAAGGGAAAAGCCAAGAGAAAACCAAAAGAAAGAAAGAATCCGCCTGCGAAACCCAAGAATGGATTCGGGGGTAAGGCTACGAACTAGAAAAGTAAACTTTAAGAGTTCGCCTCTCACAAAAGGAAAGACTCTACTAAAAGTTTAAAATGTGCTTTTGATAAAGTTTGGAATGTAAATGGATGAATGCTTTATAGAATTACTTCATTGAATCATGCAACAAGAATGTAACATAAAAGGTAAAAAAAGTACAAATATACACTTATTTACAAGAAAATAAAGAACACTAAAAGCTTACATTGCTACTTTGTGGGAAATGACCTTGCCTAGCCTTTGAATGCTTGGTGAGTCCTCCTTGATGCCTTTAGAATTGTCCTCCCAAAGTCCCAAGATGATGATAGAAAAGATGATAAAAGATGATCTGAAAGAGGGTGGAAAGAGGGTATAAAAAGACTCTTTTTGTGGGGTTTTTGAGTAGTAGAAAGGTAGATATTTTGTGGAGTTTTGAGAGGTTTATGGAGCGATGATGTGAATGTGGATGAGGAGTTTAAGAGGATGAAGAAATGAAGAGAATGGTGGTATGAATATGGTGGAGATTAGAGATGATGAAAAGGCTCTTTTATGGCTCTTTAGTGGTGTTCGGGTGGTATTAGGCTAGACTTTTGTGGTTTTTATGTAAGAATGGATAAGATGAGGGTTTAGAGGCTTAAGGGAGGATAGAATAGGAGGTTATGGAGGTAAGGAAGTGGTGGAAAAGTGATAGAAAAGATGGTAGAATGATGATGGTAGAATATAGATTAGAGAGATAAGAGGAATGACAGAAGGGATGAATGAAACTGTAGAAGGAGAAATGGGTGAATGATTGAGTGAGTTTAGCTTTGAGGAGTAGGGTATTTATAGGAGATTGAGAGGTAGTAGGATACATGCATGCAATCACATACATCCCACTTCTCGTCTAAGGCAGTCAAGGCACAGATAGCTAGGCAGTAGAGGGGAGTGTATGAGGGTGGACGGTAGCACGCGGTCAATTGACCACGTGTGGTCGGTGTGTGAATGCCGACCGGCCTACAGGCTAGGGGGGAGGTTCCTGCTATCGTCCACACACCCATGGACGGTGTTGTGTGAACTCACCCACCTCGGGAAGTGGTGGTTCACACTGGACGGAGATTGCCTTTGTTGTGAGTTAATATGAGGTCTTTTTGGAGTGTTTTTGTGAGGTTTTGATCCTGCGACCCCTGTCACTTGCTCTTATGGCTTGCATGGCTTGGCTTTCCTTTTTTCTAATTATTAATTTCCTAACTAAAAAAAATACATAAAAAGAAATAATAAAATTTATATTAAAAGTGTTATGAAGGACTATGCTAAAATCTAGTGTATCAACGAATTTCTCCTTCTTTATCTTTACTTCGTTATATATAGTCATGCTATATGTTTATGTTACAATATTCGGCGTCTACAGATAGCCCCCACTTTGATTGAGTCCGAAGATAGGACGAAGATCAAAGTAGTCTTGATTTGATGGACACCGGTCGAGATATGACTTTGGAGTGAAAAGCCTGGGGATATGACTTTGGAGTGAAAAGCCTGGGGATATGACTTTGGAGTGCAAAGCCTGGGGTGCTTGAAAGCTGAGTCCTGCATTGCGGTTATGGACGACATGCGCCTCTGTCGGGGTTGATCTTGAGCAAGAATGATGCTCTACTTGAGATGATCTTGGACGTTTGATGACGTCCTACTTGATATGATCGCGAACGTTTGATGACGTCCTACTTGATATGATCGCGGACGTTTGATGACGTCCTACTTGAAAGTGTCGGTTAACACTTGGAGGCTAAGTCCTATGTCATGGTCGGCGAACTTGCGCCGATAGGTGTTTTCAGGCGAGAAAGACACCTTACTTGTTGGAGAGATTTTGTCGAATCTGATGCCGACGACTCGTGGATGTTGATGTCGACTTTCCAGTCTTTCCTAGTGTCGACTCCAGTCTTTCTCGGTGTCCTTTCCAGTCTTTCCCGGTGTCGTTTCCAGACTTTCCTGGTGTCAATGTTGATGATTGTTGGCATGTTCAATGCCGAAGTACTTCATCGATGGCCTGGGGGTCGAGACTTCATCGGGCGTGCTGCTGGTGGCTCAAGGATTGGGACTACATCGAAACTCTGCCGATGGCCCTGGTTGTTGAGACTTCACCGAAACTCTACCAGTGGCTCTGATGGTGATGGGGACTTACGCCGATTGGCGACCCTATTTTTGGTCTTTTTGATGATGACGATGATAGCGGTGACAAACTGACGCGAGGCTCGAAGCCACTGATGATGATGATGATAATGGTGATGATGATGATGATGACACACTGGACGCGAGGCCACATGCCGAGACTATCCAGATGCGAGGCTGGAAGCCATTGATAATGATGATAATGGCAATTCAATACTGAGGGACTTCACCAATTACGATGCCGATGGCCCTGGTGGTTGAGACTTCATCGAAACTCTCCCAGTGGCTCAGGATTGGGACTGCATCAAAACTCTGCCGATGGCCCTGATGCTGATGGGGACTTACGCAGATGGGCTACCCTGTTTTTGGATTTTTGATGATTATGATGGCACTTTTGATGCCGATGAGACTTCACTGGATGTGATGCCAGTGACTCTTATTTTCCTCAGTTTATGTCAACATGATCATTGGGAAAATGCTCTTTGTTTGGGGACTTGAGTCTCCAATCTTGAAAAGACTATCCCTCCTTATTGGGCACACTTAGGCATGATCCTCCTTGATAATGTGCAAGCTTGAGCCCTTAGAAACAAACATGGAGAAAAGAGAGGAATCCTTGCATTCACTTAGGCCCTTGGCAACAAGCATGGAGAAAAGACAAAGGCTCTTCCTTTCCCTAGGCCGGCCAGACGCTAGAGAAAAGAGAGGAACCCTTGCATTCACTTGGGCCCTTGGCAACAAGCATGGAGAAAAGACAAAGGCTCCTTCTTTCCCTAGGCCGGCCGGACACTAGAGAGGAGTGGAATCTTTGCATTCACTCCAGCTTTTGCAGGCCATGTAGGAGACAAACTTACTGGCAATTTTTCTAGATAGCCCCAAGGCCGATCAGACTTGAGCCTAGGTAAATGAGGGCATGACACGTTGCTATGTGAACCGTATTCTTGTGATCACAAATTGGAGCTTCTTCTTGGCCTTCTTCTTGTTTTTGTACCTCAATATGCTTTACTTCTTCTTCAAGCTTATTTTAATAGCATGTTATCATTGAAACGACTTGCATGCTACTGCTTGTTTTAGCACTTTAAGTTGAATTTAAAGTAGGTGATACTTCAAATTTTGCTTTAAGGGCATAGATGCCAACATCTTCTTTGCTCATGGTTGCATAAGTTTGGAACTCCACTGGAGGAACATAGATTCTTGAATTTCGCCCGGTCGTCGATCCGTATCAGTTATGTGAAGAATCTGTCCTTCGTGTCGGAGAGGTGGCATTAAGTTCTGGAAGATAAGGAATCTGTCCTTCGTGTCGGACAATCGCCATTCGTGTTTGGCGGATGATGAAGACTCTGTCCTTCATGTCGAGTAGTCGCCATTCGTGTCTGGCCGATGATGAGTCTGTCCTTCGTGTCGGACAATCGCCATTCGTGTCTGGCGGATAAGGATGAATTTTGTCCTTCATGTCGGACAATCGCCATTCGTGTCCGGCGGATGAAAATGAATTTTATCCTTCGTGTCGGACAATCGCCATTCGTGTCTGGCAGATGAAAATGAATTTTTTCCTTCGTGTTAGACAATCGCCATTCATGTCTGGCGGATGATGAAGATTTTTGTCCTTCGTGTCGGACAATCAATTAATGACTTGATTGGATGCTAGCTTGACCTGCTAGAGTTGGATTAGAGGTTGCTCCAATCTTTCTCTTAGTGATAAGAAATCATGTTGACCGGTCTGAATGAGATGGCCTACGGGCTTAACCAGCCCCCAGTGTTGCGTTCTGGAGCAGCGATGTGGTATTTCTTTTCTTTTTTTTTTGTTTGATATGTAGGTATGCGTGCAACTAGTCTACTAAACTCTTACACAAACAATGCATTTTCTTTGACACAAGTATTTATGCACTTATACACTTATGCATTACTATGGACTTTATGCATGACAGACTGATTCTATGCATGATAAACTTAACTCAATGTGACTCTGACGCAACTGATGAATGCAATGCAAACCTATTATGCTTAGACACGACACACACATGACGCTTTATGATCCTAAACATGCAATTCTATATGCAGGTAACCCCCCGACTCTTTATTTAGACAATGACTTTCTAGGAAAATGCTTTCTTAAGACAATGTTTTTCTAGGACAATGATCTCCTAAGACAATGACCCTTTTTTTTTCCCGGCAATGCTTTCCTAAGAGAAGGACTCCCTAAGGATCAAGGCCACTTGTGGGGAATTTCAGGAAAATTCAGGATGAGGAATATTTCGGTTTAAGGGACGAGGAGTAATGGCGAAGGTGCTAGGCCTGAAGGACGTGCTTCTTAGATGCTCACGTAGATGACCTCTATTGCTCGCAGATCTATGTTGATGTACGACAAGCCCCTGGTTTGGCGTAGACCCTTGATGATAATGTTCTGCTCCAGGAGGACATATTAGGGGTTTGCAAGCCCCCAGCTTAATGTAGACTCTGGATGACTTTGTCCTGATTTGGAGATCACCTTAGAGATTTGCAAGCCCCCAGTTTCGTAAACACTGATGATATGATGCACGAAGACCATGGAATAGAAGGAGGCGTTGCTTCCTATGTTATCGTGATGGAAGTATGTCCCTAGTTGTGAGTCACGATCTCTCCTTTCGCCTAACTTGCCCAAAAGGTTTTCAAGTTAGCCTCTCATTTTCCTTTTTTTCTTTTCTTTTCTTTTCTTTTCTTTTCATTTCTTTTCTTTTCTTTCTTTTCTTTTCTTTTCTTTTTTTTCTTCGAGACCACTATTAGGACATTAGAATGAAGACTCAGAACCTTGTAGAATAGGGAGTAGGTATCCCTCTCAGAAACTATCTCCGGTGATTGTCTTGAATGATGACACAAAGGTAGAGCGAGCCCCTAGTGTAGAGTAGCTTATCTCCGAGTTTGTTCATAATTGCATATGTCGCCAGTTAGCCGCTGATCTGATGTGGATGGGTTTTGCTCTTGTTGAGAAGTTAGCCGCACTCAAGTATGATGAGAGTGGGCATTAAGAACATAACCTCATACTTACACTAATGAATGAGCTGAAAAAGTCCTCAAATGGTAAGATGAGATGAAAAGGCTAAAAAGTTTGGTTAGAAAGTATTTGATGAAAGAGATGATGGGAGAGGTATTATTAATGAAAGGGATGTGGAGACACTTAAGAATGAATGTGCCTTAAAAAGGAATGGGAGATGGTCAAATGGGATAAACATCATCTCTTGGGAAAAGGTTAGAACATGGGGATAAAGAGACACTTAAGGATAATGGTGTCGTGAAAGGGTGAAGAGATGGTGAAATCGGGTAGACATCTTCTCTTGGGAAAAGGTTGGAACATGGCTGATGGAATGATGTTCCAGTCTGACACAAGGAAAATGGAAAATGAAGGGTTAATAATGGTGATAAAAATCCAGGGTTTCCTCTCCTTTTGCCTAGCCCGCCCAAGTGGGTTTTCTGACAAGTTTTTTATTCTCTCTCTTTTTTTTATTCCCTCAAAGAGTAAGGTCTATTCAATGACGACATTCTCTAAAGTGGAAAAGGTATTGGGCCGGGCCTCGAAGAGGTTTTCCTACGTATCCATAGTGGAACCAGGCCTGTCGTAGTTCTTCAAATGCAACTTTGAAAGGTTAGTGCCTCGAGGAAGGATTAATGGTTGAAAAGATGATTATGAAGGCTTGAAGGATACATATATGGGTAATGGATGGTCATTGAAAGGTGGGGAAGATCATTGAAGGTTGAAACGTTTGATAAGATGTATGGATGATGAGGTGAAGGTTTGAGATGGGAAAGGTTTAGAAGATTTTTCTATTGTCCATGACTCTTATTTCTGCCTTCTAATTTTCTTATTCTCCCCTCCTTTCTGCTTTTTTGTTTCTTTCCCCTTTTTTTCTTTTTGCTTCCACCCTTTTTTTTACCCCTTTTTTTGTTATCTCCCTCTATGCTTTTCGCTATCCCCCTCAACTTTTCTTTTTTTTCTTTTGAATATCTTTTTTCGAACTCCTTTATGGGTTGTCTCCTTTTCTCCATTAGCCATAACACACCTTTTGGGGTTGGTTTAATGGATGAAAGGGTTTTGAAAAGGTTGAGATTTAATAGAAAAGGCTAGAAGTGTAAATGATAGGTAGTAAGTGGTAGGTCGAGATTGGATGAAAAGACGAGGGTAATGTGGTTGGTGAAATGAAGGCTGGGCGGAAGCCCCCTGTCCTCGGCACATTTGGTCAAGCTGCGGCATTTCTAATGAGGATCACTCACTTCAGAGGGATTATGAGACTTGGTCTTTCCTTACAACACTCTCACCTTTTGCTCAGCCTGTTGGATGGGAATACAGACTGACTTCTCTCATCGATTTTATTCTCTCCTTTTGCCCGATTTGCCTCAATAAGGTTTTTAAACCAACCACTGTATAGTTTTTCACTCTTTTTTATTTTTATGAATTTCACTCTTTATCTCTCTAACCTGGATTCAAAAAACAAAAGGATGGAAATGAAGCGTACGAACAAAAATGGAAAGATAAGAGAAGGCGAATTTGTCAGACTTGGTTTATAAGGATGGTGAATGGACGAGAGAACTTTTCAACTCAAATCAAAAGCACAATCACAAAACTTTGTTTGAAAAAATAGCAACAAGAGCAAGAAAATTCAAGACATGAATTGAGAACTGACTCTTAACTCTAACATACTCCGGAAGCAAAATGCTTGACAACCAGGAATGTAGCTAACTCTAAGATTCCCTTGATGATGTGCCCTCCCTGTCTTCGCGTGGTGAATCCATGTTCTATCTGGCCATTTGCGCTGCCTTTGGGTAGAAGCAGTTTTCCCTGAATGGATCATGTCCTAAATCTTGTTCTTCAAAGTCCAACAATTCTCCGTATCGTGTCCCCGGGACCTATGGTGATTTGCAGAATTTCATGCCATCCCAAAATTCCCTTTATTGCTGGTTCGGGCCTTAACCCAGCCACTAGATAAATGAAGAAAAACCCATCCCAATGCATGCATGTCCTAAATGACCAATACGGGACTTCCTAAAATGCAAATGCCTATATGTTGGCCCGGAAAAACTAACCTATGACATGGTTTACACTAGACTTCTTAGAAAAAAGAAAGACACTCACATGATATGCCAATACGAAAAAAGAATCACCCATGACATGGGTGTATGCAGGACTTCTTAAACAAAAGACAGGTATCTACAGGACGACTCTAGACACATACTTACCCATAACTTAGACTTTAGACTAGAATTTCTACAAAAAGAAAAACACTTTGTAGACACCGAGATTTGCACACGATTTATCAATAAAACATTTGGACCGATACCAAGATGGATTATCGTATCAATAAGTAAAGCAAGCAAAACAACAAAAAGAAGCAGCCCAGTCCAATAACAAAACCCACACGAGTTTTATTTGCAGAAGACGGCCGAGAACCAAGGCAGGCCCAAGGCGCGCCCCCGACCCAGGCAGCACAAAGCCCGCGCGGGTTTTCTTTGCCCAAAATGCGCCGTTTTTCCGTGCCGATGTCAGTGATCCGCGTATACAGATTTTAAAGCCCGTGCGGGTTTTATCTTTTAAAAAATTCGGCGCCAAAATCACCTTGATCACCCTCCCTTGATATTAGCCCCATGTGTTTTTTGACCATAGCCTTGACTACGTGATTGCATGGCATGATCATGGGGATGTGTCCCCCATGATCTTCCCTCCTAAACCTACCCTTCTCCAACTATAAATACCCCCTCCATTCTTCCACTCACAAAAAATCAACAACTCTCATAAACCACCGTCATTATACTCTCATCATAATTCTATCCCTACACTCTCTTAAACTTTCTCTATAAGCATTCTCATATTATCATAGCCTCACTCTACCAAATTCCCATATATCACATTTTCATTCCCCTCACACTTTGATTCTTTTCATCCATCAGGTCAAGGCGAGATCAAGATCTTCAAACGGCGCATTTGGGCTTCCAAATCAAAGAGGTTGCTTTTTTATATTTTCTTTCTTTGTTGTTGTTTTAATAATGTAATTCGTACTTTAAATTCGGTTATATATGCATATTTTATAAACTAAAAAAAAAAATTCATTTTATCGTGCATGTTAAGAATATAATATGGCGAAATTGATTAAACTTCCCCCCGCTCTTTTTCATTTATTTTCGATTTTAGTAGAGTCCGTTTTCTAACGGGCGAATTCAAGAATTCTTATAATTCTTGAATTCGTAACCTTACCCCCGAACTTAGAATCGGGTTTCGTAGACCGGAGTTATTTTATTTTATGGTTTATCGGTTTCCTTAAATCGGCTGGCGACTCTTTACCTTTTTTTTACAATCCGTTTAATTATTTAAACACTTAAATATGCGCTAACAATAATTAAAGATGGCTTAAGATTTCCCAATTCACTCAAGGCTTAAACCGAGAGAAAATGGGTCATGAAATGATAAAACCCGCACGGGTTTTATGATTTCTGATCCAGTTTCTCTGGCCCGAGAAAGCAAACGGACCGGCCCAACAACAAACAAAAGCCGCGCGGGTTTTGGCTGCTGTTGGCGGCCTAGTTGCTTCCTTCTGGGCCTGAGTCATTGTTTGGGCCAATTTTGAGCTATGTTTAAAATATTTCTGGCGTAGTTTCAAATATTTAAATAATAAAAAAACGGATTTGCAAAATAAATAAAATTTCACCATCTCGGAAATGAATTTCATAAAATAAAAATATCCTTATTTAAGGATTATGCAACCTTAGTCGGCTCCCGATCGTTTAAGTAGCGTATCACGGAGAAAAGCGGGCTCACTTTTCCCGGGGTCCTACAGATTGGCGAATCCATTGGGGACTTAGACTTAAAAAGAGGGTAAAACTTGAAAAAAATCGAATTAATTTGAAATTGTAAAAGGGAGAAGTTGATTATTTTCGCGATTTTATAATTCTTTTTAGGCATCCTTTGCATACCGGGCCACTAATCGTGTCTTTTGACACGTTCGCACAAAGGTGACGGTTAAGTTATACCTAGGTGATTCCCTCGAGAGCTGGCGGGCCACTACTTGTGGGATGCACCCTACATCGCCAAGCATTTGGTCCCCTCTCTCCCCGCGTTACACTCAAAGGGCTTCCTTGAAGTTCTTTGAGCAATACCTCTCACTCCTTACCTAAGGGTATGGAGCACGGAGATGAAAACGTAAGGTAGGCCATGTAATCCAACCATAGAAAAATCCATGAATATAGAACCTTGGTTTAGGGTATCCCCTCATGCTGTATGCTATGTGCTATGTGCTACCCCTTCCCCTTTTCCTTTTGTTTAGAGTCAACTCTAGTTTAGAGGTTTTGTTCTAGTCCATATAAAACTCATTGGGTTGAGAAAATAATTATTTATTAATTAAAATAATAAACTCAAAAAAGCACCATGGTTAGCCCAAGTGGAAGGGCCCATTTATGCTTAAAAGGTAATTATTTTAATTAATAAATAAAAATTGACTCGCCTTTGATGATATTATATGGCCCTTTACGGTGACAAAGGTCCAAAAATTAATTATATAGTCTAACAAAGTCAATGGATATCGTTTTAGATTGCATAATAATCACTAAGCTCGAGAAAATTAATTTGTCGATTTAATTAATAAATCCGCTGCATTTATGGTCGGCCCGTTGTTAGGCCCAACTATATTGGATTTGTTGATTAGGCTCATAAATTAATTATGACTCGCTTATTGTTGACTTTATTCAATCCTTTACAATATCCATTTTCCTCGACTAAAATAAAAAAATAAAATAAAATAAAATAAAAAGAGGTAAAAAAAAAGAGTGGGTCGTCGGTCTCGTTGAGCATTATTCTAGTCCGTATAATAGTCATTATGGTTTGAGCGGTCTGAATTAGTAGGCCAAGTTATGGATTCTCCTTAAAACGGTCGGTCGTGGTTTGGGCCCATCTGAATTGAGAAACACTGACTTGAACCTATCGATTTAAGACCCGCTCGCTGTGTTTGGCTTTGTGCGGCCCTTTATTATGTTCTGTCCATAGGTCCATATAGAGTTAGGTCATGCACTCCCAAAAAGTGGGTGAGTCCCTTGCGTCAGCATATATGTCTTGAGTCAGTAGGATCATAGAAGTCTTTAGGGCATGCATGCATCGGGTAGTATGTGTCAGATTATGTCATTGAGTGTTCTAATTTTGAATTTCCATGCAGGCATCATTGGTGATCAACTCCGACCCCGCATTCGAGATCAGCGAACTGGTCGTTTGATTCCAAACCCACATTACGATCCATCTACAACTAGCAACAACACTATGTCTGGAGAGCAATTCCAAGAGATACCGGTCCAAAGTACTGAAGTTAACATCACAAAACATTTGGACGAGCGCTACACCAAGATGCAGGGTCTGGTCTTTGCAAATTCCCTAGAGCAGGAGCAGAAGATGGGCAAAAGGTTGAATGAGCAACAACAGGTGATGGATGGCATACTACAGGCCATCACAAAGATTAACACCAAGTTAGGGTTGAATGCTGAAGAGGATGATGAAGAAATGCATGGATATGAGTCTGAACCTGAGATCATCAAGGTATCCTCAGATTCCGGAGGAACAGGGATATCTAAGACTAAGGCTAATATACCTGAAGTGTCACAACCTACAAGAGATCCCGCTGTTAAGGCTCTTGAGCAGAAGTTAGAAGGCCTCACCAAGGCAATGAGCTCTGTGCCAGCTTTTGCTGATACGTACTTAGAAGTTCCATTACATGTTCAGCCAACTTTGAAGATAGCTAACAAGATTGAAGTGCCGAATATTAGATTCAAACCTTCTGAGAACCCTATTCATCATGTAGAGGAGTTCATGAGGCTGGCGCCCTTGAATCGAATCGATTTGACCTATACTCTACCGTCTTCCCATCCACTCTAGATGGAGAAGCAAAGGTATGGTATCACGCTCTGTTGCCCCAAATCAAAGCCAATTGGACCAAATTGTTCAAAACATTCATGTACCACTAAACACGCATCCAGAAGAAACAAGCTACAGTGAATGGTCTAACTGCTATGAAGCAACGGGATGATGAGTCCTTTATGGATTACTTCGAGAGGTGGCACACAAAATTGTCCCACATCAACGAGGCAATTCCTCTCCGTCTGCAGTTGTCTACCTTTAAGCAAGGACTCAAGAGCAACCTATCCAAGCACTTGGGATATCATGTCGTCAAAGACTTTGATTACCTGAAGGACATCAGTGTCCAATTAGAAGCCATGTAGAATGATAAGACAACTTCGCCTGGATGGAAAGGGTCCAGCTCCAACAGGAGGGCTACTAGTATGGCTAGCCACCCTCCTAAAATCATGGAGACTAACTCTATCCAGCGCAAGGGGGCTTATGTACCGAAATATGAGTCTTTTACGCCATTGGATGTTCCTTATTCTCAGGCTCTCGACCGTCTGGTTAAGAAGGGTATCCTGGATTTGCCCTTACCGAAGGAAGAACCAGAAATCAAAGGCAGAAATTGGGATGCCAACCAATTCTGTCGCTATCACCGCTGCCGAGGTCACGACACTGAGAAATGTTGGACCCTAAGGAACAAGATAGAGGATATGATAAGGGCAGGGACGTTACCAATACCAAAAGTTGCCAAGAAACCAAACAATCAAAGTAACCCTATGCCCGAGCATGCAAATGCTATTTTATGTGGGGATTTCAGCTTCGACCCCTCTGCTTTGATTATAGAAACAGGTCAACCTGTCCCCGAAATAGTTGGGTTTCCCGAAGGTCTACTCATTGATGGTATTTGGGATAGCGACGAGGATGATGAGCGTGAGCATTCTGAGACAGAATGGATGGAGACAGATGAATCAGATGATGTAGCATTCCTTTCTTGGTCTGGTCACCACAACAATAACAGGAATACCACCATCCCAGTGGCTGTTCCTAACCTTACACCAACAAATGGCAGTGACAATCAGACCTCTCCTGAGGATCCTCTTCTTTCTCAACTCAAAAAGACTAGGGCTGAGGTTACCATATGGCAACTCATATGCACTTCACATGGCCATAGGCAGAAGATGTTGGATGCCCTTACAGCACTCACGGTATCACCTGCAACAACTCCTGAAACTATGGTTGCTCATGTGACTACCCAACAAGAAATGATCACCTTTGGGATTGAAGACCTACCACAGGGTGGAGCATTTCATAATAAAGCACTGTATCTTACAGTGCAATGCTCCAACAAAACTATCTCGCTGGTTTTCGTTGACAATGGGTAAGCTGTAAATGTGTGCCCTTGGAGGATGACAAAGAAATTGGGAGTACAACAACAACACCTGGCTCAAAACGGTGTACAACTCAGGGCTTATGACAATTCGCCCCGGAAGTCTGTCGGATCTGTAGTGTTGCTTATTACTAGTGGTAGTATCACGCGGAATGTGGAGTTTGTGGTGCTGGAAATTCCAGCCTCCTTCAATTTGCTACTAAGGAGACCCTGGCTTCACCAGTGTAATGCTATAGCGTCCACCTTACATCAGAAGGTAAAGATGTTGGTTCAGGGAAAAGTGATCACTATCTCAGGAGAGTCCATCAATGCTGTTTTCACTCCCAAATAGCCAACTCTCGAGGTGGAGCACAACTCAATGGACGAAGAACTTCACAATTTTGAGCTCGTGGCAATGATGAGCAAGGATGAAGCACCTTTTGACATCGATCCCTACTCAAACCCCAAGGTACATGCTATGCTCAAGAAACAAGGACATTTCCCGGGAATGCCGCTAGGAAAGAATCCGAAGAATAAAATCCCTCCTATATTCAAGACTTTTAAGTAGAAGGGAAGGTTTGGCTTAGGTTATAAGCCCACTAAGAAAGAGGCTAGGTTCGCAAAAATGGCTATCATTGAACAGAAGAAAATGGACAATCCTCCCACCTTATTCCAAGTAAAGCCCTATCCACTCACTATGAATGGACAATTTGTCAGGGAAGGTGATGACTTCCCCTACTATGGGTTTCTTAAGCCATTCTATCTGAAGAACAAAGGAGTTCATGTTGTTGGACTGGAAGTCTTCAATGATTGCTCCATTAATATGGCTACTGTCTTTGTTCCCGCTCGGGACAAACAGCCTCTATTAGAATGGACACATCTTGCTGGAAGCAACATCTTTGGCATGCTGTTTGGACAAGAAGATGTCCCGAAGAAATCTGAAGTCGATGTTGTTATCGATACATTGTCTAACTCAAGCTTTGATCCAAGTCTTATGATTGCTGAAGACGGAGAGGTTAAGGCGGTCTCGTGGGTCGACGCTGAGGAGAATAATTTTGCTTTATCTGTAGGAGAGTCTGTTCCTAAGGACATAGAGTCAGGCTTTAGTGGTCTAGAGTCAAGTGAGTCTGGTATTGAGTCTGCTGACGATGTATTCCTTTCTGCATTCAATAAAATGAACCTTTCTGCTTACTCTGATTCTTCTTTCCCCTCTTCCCTGAGCTGCTGCGCCAATAAAAATTGGGAATTTAATGAACCCTTAAAAGAATTTTCTAATGAACATGAGTATAAGATGGCGGTATTGGAAGACACCATCACCATAAATGTGGGCAAAGAAGGACAACCTCGGGGATTGAAGTTAGGTAGCTCGCTCACAGCAGAAGAACGGGTGTCCTTTACAGAGCTTCTCAAGGAGTTTGTGGACATGTTCGGATGGTCTTACGAAGATATGCCTGGGATTGATAGGGAAATTGCGGAGCATACCATCCCTCTGCTTCCTGGCGCAAAGCCGGTTCGACAAAAGGCTAGAAGGATCAAGCCTGAATGGGCTAATTAAGAAGATTGAGGAAGAAGTGATCAAGCAGCTTAACGCTAAGTTCATCAAAGCAGTCCAATATCCCGAATAAATTGCTAACATTGTCCCGGTACCCAAGAAAGATGGGAAGGTGCGCATGTGCGTAGATTTTCAAGACCTTAACAAAGCTAGTCCCAAGGATAATTTCCCTTTACCACACATCGACATATTAGTGGATAACACTTGCGGACACGAGCTATTATCCTTTATGGATGGATATGCGGGTTATAACCAAGAAAACCTCATTCACTACACCATGGGGAACATACTGTTATGTGGTTATGCCTTTTGGTCTCAAAAATGCTGGAGCAACATACCAACGGACAGTTAACACCCTACTTCACGATATGATGCATGTAGAGGTGGAGGTTTACGTGGATGACATGATGTGAAATTGAGAACAAGGGAAGGACACATTTCTAACCTTCACAAGTTTTTCCTCCGACTTCGCAAATACAAGATGCAGCTTAATCCAACAAAGTGCACCTTCGGTGTCACCTCTGGGAAGCTGCTAGGCTATGTGGTTAGCCAACGAGATATTGAAGTTGACCCTACGAAGATAAAGGCTATTCAAGAGTTGCAGCCACCTAGTACAGAAAAGGAGATAAGGGGTTTCCTGGGACGAGTCCAATACATTAGTAGGTTTATCTCGAAGCTCACCATGACTTGTGAACCTTTGTTCAAGAAACTAAAGAAGGGAAGAAAAATAGAATGGGACGATAAATGTCAAGTGGCCTTCGACAAAATCAAGGAATATTTACAATATCCTCCATTCCTCCTGCCGCCAGTACCAGATGAGCCTCTACTTCTTTACCTTATTGTAACTAGCTCTGCAATGGGGGCTATGCTAGCTCAGAAGGCCAAAGGTCAAGAGAGTGCCATCAACTACTTGAGCAAGAAATTCTTAGACTACGAAAGTTGATATGCAGACATAGAGAAAATGGCTCTTGCGCTAGTATGGGCCACCAAGAAGTTAAGACATTATACGCTTTCACATACTGTATATGTCACAGCTGGGAATAATCCTATTAAGTTTATCATGGAACAACCTACGATCAACAATCGCATCGCTCGATGGGTGGTCATGCTTTCGGAGTTCAATCTTCTATACTTGCCTCAGAAATCCATCAAAGGACGGGTTGTTTCGGATTTCCTAGCCACTTCTCCGTCAAAGGAACCTCCAAGCACTCACTTGGAATTCACAGATGAGGACGTGTTTTTCACTGATGAAATCACATGGGAAATGTACTTCGATAGAGCTTCTAACCAAATGGGCTGTGGAATAGGAATACTATTGATTTCTCAAGAAGCGGCACATGTCCCTGTATCTGTGAAGTTGGACTTCGATGCTACTAACAATGCTGCAGAATATGAAACATGTATCAGGGGTTTGCAAGCCGCCTTGACCTTTGGCATACTCCATGTAAAATTCTTTGGGGATTTTAGCCTCATCATTTACCAGGCTAAAAATACATGGAAGGTCCGGACTGAATGCCTCATGGCATATCAACAGAAGCTTTTGGAACTTGCTGACCAATTTGAGAAAATCAATTTGCAGTACCTCTCGAGGGATCACAATGAATTAGCTGACGCCCTAGCTAAGTTGTGTTCAATGATAGCCATACCATCAGGCACGCTTCAATTACCAATAGTAGTTGAGCGACATTCTGAACCGGCATATGTTTGCCACTTGGAAGCACAAGAGGAAGAAACTAAGGACTGGTTCCATGACATATACAATTTCCTTCGAAAAGGAGAATATCCAGCTGAGTAGGACGCTCGAGGACAGCGAGCATTCAGGTCTCTAGCAGCACAATACTGCTTAATCCAAGATCGACTCTACAAGAATTCACCTACGGGCATTAATTTGTTGTGCATTGATGCTAAGAGTGCCAAGGAGATCATGACTATCGTACATGGAGGAGAGTGCGGTCCCCACATGAATGGACGAATGTTAGCAAAGAAGATTCAGAGGGCTAGTTACTATTGGACCACTATGGAGGCAGATTGCTTAGAGTTCGTTCGAAAGTGCCACAAATGCCAAGAATATACCAACCTACAGCATCAACCCCCATCATACCTGACTACTTTGACAACTCCATGACCATTCTCGGTATGTGGTATTGACATCATTGGCAAGATACACCCAACCGGAACAGGAGGACATGAGTACATATTGGTCGCCATCGACTACTTCACTAAGTGGGTGGAGGCAGCCTCTTTTGCCAAACTCACATCCAAACATGTGGCCAAATTCATTCTTGAAAACATCATATGTCGATACGGAGTGCGTCATGAGATCATTAGTGACAACGGAAGCCACTTTCGAAATGAGGTGGAAGCCTTGCTCGCCATTTACAAAATCCAGCATCATCGGTCTTCGCCATACCGGCCTCAAGCCAATGGAGCTGTGGAAGCGGCCAATAAGACGGTGTCAGGGATTATCAAGAAGATTGTTGTCACTTACAAGGATTGGCAAGATAAATTAGCATTTTCCCTATGGGGATACCGAACCTCTATACGAACTGCTACGGGGGCAACACCGTATTCCTTGGTATATGGGATGGAAGCAGTATTACCAATTGAAGTAGCGATCCCTTTGCTGCGAATAGTGGCGGAGAGCCAGTTGCCAGAAGCTGAATGGGCCAGGGCAAGGTTCGAGGAGCTGATGTTGATGGATGAAAGGCGATTAAGAGCATTACATAATGTGCAAGTATACCAAAATAGGATCGCTCAAGCTTTTAATAAGAAGGTGAAAAGTCGTTCACTTCAAGCATGTGATTTGGTGCTTAAGGAAATGAGGGCACCTATACAGGATCCAAGAGGAAAATTTGCACCTAACTGGAAGGGTCCTTACATGATTAAGGATATTTTGCCAAGAGGGGTAGCTCGGCTCGCTACCATGGATGGAGAAGATATAATTCAGCCCACAAATTTGGATAAGCTAAAGCGATATTACGCTTAATATCACCAAGCAACTGCGAAACCAATTTTTAGACACTTAGGATATATTTAATAAATGCTCATGTACTTAAGGAAAATAAAGTTTGCAAGAGCACAATATTTGTGAACAATATTTCTCCTTTATTAATTAAAAATGCAAATACATTATTTGTAACATAAGAAAATTCAAAAGGCATAATTAAATACAAGACTATTCTGGCAAAGCAGTTTCAGTTCCTTCACTCCATCCATCTTTTAATCTTGGTTCACTTTCTCTACTTCGCCAGTTGGCTCATGGTCGATCTCCATGTCTCTGGGTCCGTTAATTGCTTTCTCTTTGTCCTTGGGCTTATAGGCTCACCTGCCTGATTTCCGTGTATCAACTCTCGGACCAAGTCTATCTTTTACTGAGTCCCTCGCGCTAAGACGGTCTTTTACTGAGGTACGAGGACCCAACCTTTCCTTCACGGGTGCTTGCCTTCATCTCGCTTCCCCAGCACGGCGAGACTCAATAGCAGCAATCAACCATCCATGATAACCAACATCTGCGATGTGAGACACAAGTATTTTTGGCGGAGATTTGAGAGTTGGTCTTCTTTCCCAATACTTCAACCATGGCTCGATCATCGAACTTCGAAGCATCAATTGATCGGGAGTTTCATACAGTAGCTCAGGAATGTCTTGCTTACGGCCCATCTGCCGCTTCACTCGCGCTAGGAAATAAAAGGTCATGTGCGTCAAGCCGGCAAGACACACATAGGCATTACGGAAATCATGGGTCACATACTCGGAAATGTGCCACCATTCGATCAACCATACGATCTCCCGAGGCTCCTTTAAGAACGCAATCCATTCTGTTACCGAGCAGAGGTCGGTGTACTTTCTCTTTCTTTGACAATAGTTCGCCAACGCCGATGAAGTCCGGGGTTCTTCGATGAGGCCCAAATGCTCCATTAACCAGATATGTCATACAACTAACCAAGGTTAGGATTGCACACTAATTCTCCCAAACTAAAATTAAAAAAAAAAAAGAGAAATCCCGCGCGGGTTTTGTAAACAGTAGGGGCAGAAAAGAAAAAAATCAGACAGTGGGAGAAGGGATACCTGAAGTAGCAGCGGGCTCCCTCGAAAGTCATGCTCTGGATTCGGATCATCCAGGCCCATCATGGTCTCCGCTAATATTAGGGGCACGGGATTGTAGCCTCGGGACATGTCGTCGACGATTTGAATTAAATTCGCCGGTCCGGTTCTTTTGCCACCATAATAAAAGCAAAACTCGCCGAGGAGACATAATACAAGCGCTCGCGCTCGTATCACCGGACCAAATTCCAAAGTATCGGGAGATTGAAAATATTCGACTATAGTTTGGAAGTGTAACTTTTCACCAAATATCGCACTCCCTATGACCCGAGACGGAAGGCAGAAGAGCTCCTTGTATTGCTTGGGGGTGTCCATTGGCGTTGGAGGCGACGTCGGCCGAGCAAAATGATTTGTCCCTAAGATCGAGGACCATTCCTCCGGAAGCGGACAAAATTCCTTCCACGTGAAGCGAAAGACATACATTTTCGGATCCCAAAAAGTCTCCGCCGCACGGAGAAAATCATTGTTAATCCTCACTTGTCGAAGAGTCAACAAGCTCATCAGTTTGTATCTTCCGAGCTCTTTCTTTACTTCCTTGGACATGGTGCTCATCCAAGTTGCAAGTTTCTTCTCGAAAGCCATGATAATAGGGGGGGATGTTCTTTGTGTTCTTGAAGAAGACTTTGAAGTGATGATGAGGAGTGATGATTACATGCATAACATGGGGTATTTATACACCTCCATTCAAGCTCAAAATGGAGAAATACAACCAACAACGATCACATAGCCGTTGTTCTCCATATCCTATGATTTCAGCCCATCAAGCAACGACTAGTAAAAAAAAAAAAGAGGGAAATAAAATCAAAACCCGCGCGGGTTTTGATGTGTCCAGGACCGCGTTCGCACTCGCCGAAGCCCAAAGCCCAGGGCCTCCTGAGGAGAAAGCCCGCGCGGGCTTTCAATCAACATGGGCCGCCTCTCCGCAGCTCGGCCCACCCGCTTCTGATTATAGTTGGGCCCTGGAATTAAATTGGCCCGTTCGTGTATTTTTAATATTTTGGATCTTAGCCCGATGATGCTCGGTTCTGAAATTTTCGATCGAGTTTACTCTGACACTTAAGTTTTCGTTTTCTTTTATTTTATTTTCTTTTTGGGGAAGCGGGATTAAATTGGGATTAATCCCGTCATGTAGAGAGTCGTTCAATGCATCAATAAGATAAAGTTGTGTGTTCACCAAATCTTGCATATAAAAATAAGAAATAAAATGCATAAAAGTCTTGCATTAAAAATAAAGAGGTAGTACAAATTAGCTTCGCGTAATAAGAAAAATAAATAAATAAATAAAAGAAAAAAAGATGCACAGAGTCGTGCTTGTTTTTGGTTTGGTCACCACAGGGAGCCCGAATCACCGTTGTCCTCGACCAAATCGGAACCAGCATGAGAAGTCCTAGTGTTAGAAGCGCCAGCTGTACCAAAATAGGTGTCCCAGGAGTAGTAGTCAAAACCAGGCGCTGTCTGCGGTGGCCCAGACAGGAGAACATCGGAAGGATGCACGCTCGATGGTGATGAAATGGAATGCTCCCGTGAACCAGCTAGCCATGAATGATCAGGAACACGCCACTCAACAGAAGGGGTAGGCCATACAGGACCAGTTCAGAATGGGTCAAGCAACTGTAAGAGGTAGATCCTCCTAGCCAAGAGTGCTGGGGTGCAGACCACTCTTGCGTATCCACAGGCCATGAAGGACCCATTCTAGGAACCGAGACTTGCCATCTAGCGGAGTAAGAGCCAGAACCAAAGGAGGAGGCATCGTGTGGGGCAGGACATGAAGTAGCGTCATTCGTTAGGGCTTGACCGCTAGGATACCCTACGGATGCACTTGAGTCATGGTCCCTCACCACAATCTCTCAACCACGACGAGCAGAACACACTGAAGTTAGAGTATGGCGGGAGTGAGACGACCAGTTGGTAGCACTTGATTCTGAAGCATCCTCCACCCAGTAAGAGTGAGGCTGAGTATCGCCACCGTACCCAACGCTGTGATGTGACCCCCCTTGGCCAGGATGCTGTTCCAGGGACATCTGAGCCATGTCTTCATTCACAGGTCGACGGCCTCTGCTACCAGAACTGCTACGATGTGACCCCGTAGAATGATGACTTTCGGCCATGATGCCTTTACCACGACCCTCCGGCACAGCTGCTAGAGGAGGACGAGTGGACCCACCAACCTCCTCCCGTGATCGACCCCGGGAAGAATATTCTCCTGCCGAAGAGCGACGTGGGGGCTCGGTACGAGGAATTCTCGCAGTAGAGCGTCGAGGTGGTTCCCGAGGAACAGACTCAGCGTCAGCCTCCATGTCAGCACGCCCGGTGGTGTTCCCGCGATATCTTCCTGAGCCCGTAAATGAGTGGTTGACGTATTTCAACATAGTACTCCATTCTTTGGTCACTTGCTTGGAGACAGACCATCGTGGCTGAAAGGCAATAAAGACAAAGGTTACACATGCATAATTGGCACATGAGGTAAAAGGAAGCAACAAGGGATGGGGGATTACCGGTTTCCGCTCAAACTCTTGGAGCGCGAGCCTTGATCGCTAGTCTTAACCTCCAAGAAACCGCTGATCTTTCTTCCCGCCGGTTGGGCCTCCACCTCAGCAGCCATAGCATAGGGCCCCAACTACAAGACTTTATGGTTAGGAGTCGATCAAAGGAACAACATAAAGAAAAGTTAGAAATACCTACCACTCGGGGCGCTAGACGGCTCAAGTAGCGTTGGAATTCCTCGTTGAAATGCTCTTGAGAAACGTCATGCACGAAATTGTCGAAATCACGACCGCGAATCCAATCTCTCAAGACATCCGGAGCGACGCGCCAAGGCTCGAACATGTGCTCTGGAGGATCCTGGGGTATGAGGCCAGGATATCCACCCAGGATCTGCCTCGTAGCTCTCTCCCCCAGGTACCATATGAAGCCCGAGGGTCCCTCCATCAGGATGCCGAGGCGAGTATCGTGCTCCACTTGTTGCAAGGGGGTGGGCAATCCACTCAAATCAAACCCCGCCCATGGACGCCAGTTCGTGTGGTCCTGTGAAAGAAAGAGGGTCATCTCAAGAATGAAGAAAATAATAAAGATGTCAGGCACGAAGAAATACCGGGGTGAGATCATCTTGTATGCGACGAATATGGTCAAGGTTGCCCGGCTGGAATTTCTTCCCTCAAATACCCTCAGCAGTCCAGCGTTCAGCAGCTGGGACCGTCTTATTTCTCTTGGAGCGAATACCCAAGGACAGGATATACTCATATGCCCTTGACTGCATGATTATAAAGCCAAAAGAAATAATAAAAGAATAGAAAAACTACAAAGAGAAGAGTCTCGGGTACACACCTCGAGCACCTTCCACAAAGAAGGACCGTACGGCAAACGGGTATGAGACTCGTGGAGGTACACTGGGTCATCATCCAGCGTCAGTCTGACACCGCGACGAAGCCAGAGTAGGAAATTTGCATACGCAGCCTTGCCCCAATTCAAGTGCCGAACCTCGTTCAAGTCCAGGAGATTCCGGAACCAGGGCAAAGTGATGTTATCTCCCCGAATAGCAAAAAGAGTGGCGGAAATAACATAAGCCAAAAAGATAAAGCGACGTTGATCTCCAGGCAAATTCTGAAAGTTGGCATCACAAATAGTTGCCTCGAAGTGCGCATAGGCGAGGTTGGACAGGCCCTGACCTGGGCCTAAACGTGGTGACACTGGACCTAGCAAGTCCAGAACCATCAGCGGGATTTCGGCGCTAAAGACTATGTCACGCCCACCCCAAGGAAGACTAGTGATCATAACAAAATCTGTGGGGGGTAATCGTCATCTCACCTAGAGATAGATTGTAGGAATTGGTTGTGTCCCAAAACCTTTCCGCCATAGCGCGGCCTATCACACGAAATGTACGGCCTTTCCAGGCCACCATGTATTTCCAGAACGGCATGAGTCTTGCCGCAGTAAGGGTGTTGCTAACGAAATCCTCGGGAATCGAATCAGCTACCTTAAGGAGATCCTTTAGAACACCGGGAATTTTCAGATTGTCCTCCTAATGGCAAAACGGGAAAGGGCAAAATTAAAGTCGGGGGCTCACCTATGGCATTGACTGAATGCATAGTCTTTCGGGCCCTAGCTGGACCCAGCACCGACACTGGGCCCACAGCCATAGCCTGCGAGATAAAGGAATTTGGCAAAAAGAATCTGCCGGCCCAAATAAGCCGGCCCAGCAGAGCTAAAACCCGCACGGGCTTTGCTTCAGCTAATGGGCTGCCCATCCAGGCCCTGTTTTTCTTTTTACGGGGTTTATGGCCGAGAAAACCCGCACGGGTTTTGGTTCAGCTAATGGGCCGCCCATCCAGGCCCAGTTTCTCTTTTTTCAGGGTTTATTATCCAGAAAACCCGCGGGGGTTTTCCATGTTCAAGTGGGTCGTCTGTTTTTTGTTTCCTTCGGGCCGAATATGCATACAACCTATTCTTCTTTGTTTTTATTCTGTGGGTTGCGTGAGGACGTACAAGCATGCTGAAAATAATAAAAATCGACAAGACATGAAAACTAAATTCGTGCTTGCTCATTTTTCATTATTAAAACTAAGCATCAAAAGAGGAGTTTTCGGCAGGTTATCTTGCCATGGGAACGGTAGAACCAAGCATGCTTCCAAGATTGGATAGTGAGATCCGAAGGGTCAGCATTTGCACCCAGGATAAAATTGCGCCTCGAAGACATCTCATGAGGCCATGCCGTCGCATATGGAAGAGGAGGATTCTGCGACCTCTGCGATGCATTTTCTCAAGAACTTGAATTATCTCCAAAAAGTAGTTTTTTTCTAGAGAGAGAGAGAGAGAGGAGATAGGGAGATGATGAAGAAGAAGTTGAAGGTGTGAATGAAAGAGATGAATGAAGCTTGACATTTATGGAAATGAAGAGTGAATGTGAACTGCTCGTTTCTAGGACCCGCCTCGAAATGTTAAATGCGTTTCATTGGCCGAAAATCCAAAGGTCATCTCTTTGCCTCTCAAGGAGGAGACCAAGTCTTGTGGCTCTCCCTCATCCGCACAAGGCCAGGGCCCCACCATGATTCCCTTCACGAAAAAAAAAGAAAATAAAACACCAAAACCCGCGTGGGTTTTGGGTGAGCAATGGGCCCAGTTCTGGCAGCCCAATGTTTTGTAGCAGCCCAATGAGGATAATGAAACCGCACGGGTTTTCTACGAGGAGGAAAGAAAATCAATTTCAAGCGGCCCAAGCTCATGTGGCCCAGTAGGAATCATAAAACCCGCACGGGTTTCCTACCAACAAAAAAAAAAAATCTTTTTCAGCGGCCCAAGTTCAATGGCCCAAAGAGTCCCCAACATTCAGGTAAAAATCTGAACCCATTTGCATTTTTGCAAAAACTGATATCTTCTTTTGTGATGATTTCTAGGTTGCCGCGTAAAGGAGCACTATCATCCGGTCGCCGCTAAAAGGGACCATCCAACATGTTGGCGTATTAAAGAGCACCATCATCCGGTCGCCGCTAAAGGGACCATCCAATAGGTTGCCGTATAAAAGAGCACCATCATCCGATCATCGCTAAAAGGGACTATCCAACAGGTTGTTGTACAAAAGAGCACCATCATCCGGTCGCCGCTAAGAAGGGACCATCTATCATCCGGTTGCCATACAAAAGAGCATCAACAGCGATAGTCGTCAAACGGTTGCCACCTAAAGGCCTCCATCGATGTCGTCAACGACAGTTGTCCAACGGTTGCCACCTAAAGGCCACCCACGATGTCATCAGCATCAGTCGTCCAACGGTTACCACCTAAAGGTTACCGACGAACTCTTCATCAACAGCAGCAGTCGTCCAGACGGATTCCACCTAAAGGTCTCCAACGACGTCTACATCAGCAGTCGTTCAAACGGTCGCCACTTAAAGGCTACCAACGACATCATCAGCCGGTCACCATATGAAAAAAAAAGGACCGCCAGCCTCAAGACAAACATCAAGTCTACTTTGACCTTCGTCCTATTCGGACTCGATCAAAGTGGGGGCTCTCTGTAGACACCGAGATTTGCACAAGATTTATCAATAAAACATTTGGACCGATACCAAGATGGATTATCGTTTCAATAAGTAAAGCAAGCAAACAACAAAAAGAAGCGGCCCAGTCCAATAACAAAACCCGAACGGGTTTTATTTGAAGGAGACGGCCCAGAACCAAGGCAGGCCCAAGGAGCGCCCCCGACCCAGGCAGCACAAAGCCCGCGCGGGTTTTCTTTGCCCAAAACGCGCCGTTTTACCGTGCGGACGTCAGCGATCCGCGTATACAGATTTTAAAGCTCGCGCGGGTTTTATCTTCAAAAAATCCGGCGCCAAAATCACCATGATCGCTCTCCCTTGATATTAGCCCCATGTGTTTTTTGACCATAGCCTTGACTACGTGATTGCATGGTATGATCCTGGGGATGTGTCCCCCATGATTTTCCCTCCTAAACTTACCCGTCTCCAACTATAAATACCCTCTCCTTTCTTCCACTCACAAAAAATCAACAACTCTCATAAACCACCCTCATTATACTCTCATCATAATTCTATCCCTACAGTCTCTTAAACTTTCTCTATAAGCATTCTCATATTATTATACCCTCACTCTACCAAATTCCCATATATCACATTTTCATTCCCCTCACACTTTCATTCTTTTCATCCATCAAGTCAAGGCGAGGTCAAGATCTTCAAACGGCGCATTCGGGCTTCCAAATCAAAGAAGTTCGCTTTTTTTTATATTTTCTTTTCTTGTTATCGTTTTAATCATGTAATTTGTACTTTAAATTCAGTTATATGTGCATATTTTATAAACTCAAAAAAAATTCATTTTATCTTGCTTGTTAAGAATATAATATGGCGAAATTGATCAAACTTCCCCCCGCTCTTTTTCATTTAATGTCGATTTTAGTAGAGTCCGTTTTCAAACAGGCGAATTCAAGAATTCTTATAATTCTTGAATTCGTAACCTTACCCCCGAATTTAGAATCGAGTTTCGTAGACCGGAGTTATTTTATTTATGGTTTGTTGGTTTCCTTAAATCGGCTGGCGACTCTTTACCTTTTTTTTACAATCCGTTTAATTATTTAAACACTTGAATATGTGCTAACAATAATTAAAGATGGGCTTAAGATTTCCCAATTCACTCAAGGTTTAAACCGAGAGAAAATGGGTCATGAAATGATAAAACCCGCACGGGTTTTATGATTTCTAATCCAGTTTCTCTGGCCCGAGAAAGCAAACGGACCGGCCTAACAACAAACAAAACCCGCGCGTGTTTTGGCTGCTATTGGCGGCCCAGTTGCTTCCTTCTGGGCCTGAGTCATCGTTTGGGCCAATTTTGAGCTATGTTTAAAATATTTCTGGCGTAGTTTCAAATATTTAAATAATAAGAAAACGGATTTGTAAAATAAATACAATTTCACCATCCCGAAAATGAATTTCATAAAATAAAAATATCCTTATTTAAGGATTAAGCAACCTTAGTTGGCTCCCGATCGTTTAAGTAGCGCATCACGGAGAAAAGTGGTCTCACTTTTCCCGGGGTCCTACACACTTATATGCTAACTCTAGACAAAGACACACACATGACATGGGTTTGCAATTGACAACCTTAAAGTGGAAGACACATGCTGACTTAGGAAAGAACCTATTCATGACTTAGACCCTATATGAGATTTTCTAAGGAACGAAGACACTTACCTGCAGACTCAAGAAACGACCTAACGACCTACCCATGCCATGGGTTTTACCTTGGACTTTCTAAAAAATGACAGACTCACATTGACTTAAGAAATGATTCACCTATGGCACGGACCTTACATGCGACTCTCTAATGACTGAAAGACCCTTGCGTGTTAACCCGAGAAATGACTCAATGACTCACTTATGATTTGCAGGACCTAACCCCTATATGTAGAGGCGGATTCATGGGGGGCCAGGGTGGGCCATGGCCCAGTCTATGGTAGAAATTTAATTTAAATGTTGCAGTTCTAAGCATACAATGGGTTATAACTCAATGGTTTAGGTGGCTTTGAGCATGGCTTTAATCCTGTGTAATGTGGGTCATGTGTTCGAATCCCCTAGGAGACATATTATACATTCTCCCTAATCGATCACTATTCATCTTTTTTTTTTCTCTAATTTCCTTCCTTTATGTATTTTTTAATAAATTTTTGTTATTATTATTTTTTAGTACTTTTATTTTTTGATGATATGTATTCACTAATCTTTTATAAATTGCATTGCTTTATTATAATAAAATATGGGAAAATATAATTTTTTTTAAAGAATAATTAAAATTCTAAATTTTAATTATTCTTTAAAAATATTTTTATATTTCCACATGTTTTGTTATAAAGCTATGGAGTTAATTATAAACATTCTCTTATCAATCAAATAAGTAATAATGATCTCTTAATAATAATGTCAATTGCATGAACTAGTCTCATAATAATTATAAACAACAGTAATTTGTTTATATCAATACCTCATTCATAAGTTAATATTTTCCTTATATAATTTACATTTCAAGTGATGTTAAATATAAAATTATCATATTTATGGCCCATCCTAATAAAATATTCTGGCTCCGCCCCTGCCTATGTGTGGCTTCCTAAAAAATGAAAGACACTTACACAATGACTCAAGGACTTACCCATGACCTGGGTATACATGGAACTTTCTGAAAAATGACAGATGCATGTTGACTCAAGAAAAGACTCGCCTATGACCTACACCTCGTATGAGAACTTCTTAAAGGCTGAAAGACATTTACATGCAGACGCTAACACAAAGACTCATCCTAGACCTTTACATGAAACTTTCTAAAGAATGCAAGACACTTACATGCAGACACTAAAACAAAGACTCACCCATGACCTGGGTTTGCACGCCCTATACACCTATATAACACCCCTTAAAAGAATGTATGACACTTACATGCAGACTCTAAAACAATGACTTACCCATAACTTGGGTTTACTAGACCATATATGATACCTCCTAACATACAAGACACCTATTTACTGACTAAGGGACGCCTAACCTCTATATAACTCGAAGACAAACCACAAGAATTTTTTTCAACAAGAGCATTATAAAGGGCCGGATAAAGTCAAACATAGCGAGCCAGCATAAGTTGGAAAGCGCAAGTGAGTATTTCACAATTCGGATGGGCTCAAACCACAAGCCGACCGTTTTTAGGAGAATCTGTCACTTGAAGTAACAAACTTGTGTCAACTCAAGCTATGTTGGCTATTATGTGGACTAGAATAATGCTCGACACACTGACAGCCTAACTTCTATTTACACACTTTTTTTCATTCAAGAGCCAACATATTTATTTATTTAACTCAAGCAAAGTGAATGTGATAAAGGACCGAATAAAGCCATCAAAAGGTGAGTTAAAACAGACTTACAAACTTAATTGTTAAATCCAAAATGGATGGGCCTACCAACAGACCGACCATGGATTTTGTTTAGACTTAATAATCAAGTTCATAATTATATCTTCTCTAACCTTGAGACTATTACGCAGGCTAGAACAACATACATTGACTTTGTTTTATTATTAATCATTTTCTTTGGACCCAAAATAAGAGATTACTAAGAAGGGTCGGATAAAACCATCAAAGGTGAGTTAAAATGAATTGATGAATAAGGCCAATTAACCTTCAAAATGAATGGGCCTCACAACCGGGGCGATCATAAAATTTGAGGTTAATTAACCGAGTTTATGAACTCATTTCTTCTGAAACCCAATGATTAATATGCGGACTAAAACAATATCTCAAAATTAGGTCCGACTCTAACGAAGACACAACACACAAACACAAACACATATTTACATCTAACGAAGACTAAAAAAAACTCAAACACGTGTAAACACAACCACACACACATGCATAAATACATACAGACACACATGCACAAACACATACACATGCACATGCATAGACACACACACGAACACATACACATGCACAAACACATGCACAGACACACACACATGCATAGATACATACACAAACACATACGCATGTACATGCAGACACACATATACATGCAAACATGCACACACACATGCACAGACGCATGCACATGCACACACATACACATGCACAGACGCATACACATGCACAAACACATGCACAGCCACATACACATGCACAGGTACGAACTCTTAGACTTACGAACCTAACTCTATATGGACCTTAAGGACAACTGATCAATATAAAGGGCTGAATAAAGCCAAGCATGGCGAATCAGGATTGAATAAGGAATCACGAGTCAGTGTTTCTCAATTCGGATGGGCCCCATCCACAGGCCGACCGTTTTAAGGAGAATCCGTAACTCGGAAAATTTATCAGTCCAACTCAAGCCATACTGACTATTACGCGGACTAGAATAATGATCAACAAGACAGACATTCTACGCTTTCTATATATTTTTTATCCTATTTGTTTATGAAAGTGGATATCGTAAAGAAGTGGATAAAATCAACAACAGGCGATTTGTAATTAGTTTATGGACTTAATTGTCAAATCCAATATGGTTGGGCCTAACCACGAGCCGACCATAAATATGATGGATTCAATAATTAATTCGATAAGTTAATTTACTCGATGCCGGTGATTGTTATGCAGTCCAAAACTTTATCCACTAACTTTGTTTGGTTTATTAATCAAATTTCTTAGATCTAAGGACAACCAATCGTTACAATAGGCCGAATAAAGTCAAGCATGCCGAATCAAGGCTAAGTCAAGGAGCACAAATCAGTGTTTCTCAATTCGGATGGGCCCCATCCACAAGCCGACCGTTTTAAGGAGAATCCGTAATTTGGGCTACCGACTCAGACTTAATTCGAGCCATGTTGACTGCCACGCGGACTAAAATAATGATTAACAGGACCGACGACCCTTCTTTCTACTTCGTTTTTTATTTACTCAATGATTGGAAAGCAGGTATTATAAAGGACTGAATAAAACCAACAACGAGCAAGTTATAATTGATTTATGGACTTAATTACCAAATCCGATATGGTTAGGCCTCAGCACAGGCCGGCCAAAAGTGTGACAGATTTGATAATTAACTCGATAAATTAATTTACTCTAGCCCGATGATTATCATACAATCCAACACTTTACCGACTAACTTTGTTTTGACTTTAATCAAGATGTCGTAAAGGCCATATAGAATCATCAAAGGTGAGTTGAGTTTACTTTATGAACCAAGATAATTAACCTTTATAGATAAATGGGCCCAACCACTAGGTTAACCATAATTTTTGAGGTTAATTAACTTAGTTGGTAAACGTGACTCTTCTCAGCCCAATGACTACTACATGGACTAGAACAACTCTCCTAAACTTAGGCCGACTCTTTACAACGAATTTAAACACATAGCACATAGCATACATATGAACAAGGGGTATCCTAAACCAAGGCTCTATGTAAAATCACTTTCCCTTTACTTGTGCATTTTATGGGTCATGGAATTGAACCTTTAAAAATGAACATCCACTTGTTCCAAACTCTTCTAAATTTAACCCAATTTGCTCATTTAAATGTTAAGCTTGGAAGAGAGTGATTTATGCAACTATTATTTAGAAATATAAAAAACGAAAACCCTAAAGTTGCATCGATACATTGTAAAACCATGTTAACCATAGTTTATGCAATTCTCGATGTGTTTTGGTTCGAAATGGGAGTCGCCACCCGACTTTTTAAGGGAAAAGCCAAGACAAAACCAAAAAAAAGAAAGACTCTGCCTGCGAAACCCGAGAATGGATTCGGGGGTAAGGCTACAAACTTTAAGAGTTCGCCTCTCACAAAAGGAAAGGCTCTACTAAAAGTTTAAAATGTGCTTTTGATAAAGTTTGGAAGGGAAATTTATAGAACTACTTCATTGAATCATGCAACAAGAATGTAATATAAAAGGTAAAAAAAAGTACAAATATACACTTATTTACAGGAAAATAAAGAACACTTAAAGCTTACATTACTACTTCATGGGAAATGACCTTGCCTAGCCTTTGAATGCTTGGTGAATCCTCCTTGATGCCTTTAGAATTCTCCACTCAAAGTGCCACGATGATGATAGCAAAGATGATAAAAGATGATAAGAAAGAGAGTGAAAAGAGGGTATAAAAAGGCTCTTTTTGTTGGGTTTTTTAGTAGTAGAAAGGGATGATGGAAGGTAAGATGAGAATGTGGATGAGGAGTTTAAGAGGATGAAGAAATGAAGAGAATGGTATAAGAATATTGTGGAGATTAGAGATGATGAAAAGGCTCTTATATGGCTTTTTAGTGGTGTTTTGAGTGGTATTAGGCTAGACTTTTGTGGTTTTTATGTAAGAATGGATAGGATGAGGGTTTAGAGGCTTAAGGGTGGATATAATAGGAGATTATGGAGGTAAGGAAATGGTGGAAAGGTGATAGAAAAGATTGTAGAATGATGATAGTAGAATATAGATTAGAGAGATGAGAGGAATGAGAGAAAGGATGAATGAAAGTGTAGAAGGAGAAATGGGTGAATGATTGAGTGAGTTTAGCTTTAAGGAGTAGGGTATTTATAGGAGAATGAGAGGTAGTTGGATACATGCATGCAATCACATACATCCCACTTCTCGTCCAAGGCAGTCAAGGCACAGATAGCTATGTAGTAGGGGGGAGTGTATGAGGGTAGATGGTAGCACGTGGTCAATAGACCACGTGTGGTCGGTGTGTGTAGGCCGACCGGCCTATAGGCTGGGGGGGAGGTTCCTGCTATCGTTCATGCACCTATGGACGGTGTTGTGTGAACTCATCCACCTCGGGAAATGGTGGATCACACTAGACGGAGATGGCCTTTGTTGTGAGCTATTATGAGGTATTTTTGGAGTGTTTTTGTGAGGTTTCGATCCTGCGACCTCTGTCACGTGCTCTTATGGCTTGTATGGCTTGGCGTCGCTTTTTTCTAATTTTTAATTTCTTAACTAAAAAAATACATGATAAGAAATAATAAAAATTACATTAAAAGTGTTATGAAAGACTATGCTAAAATTTATTGTATTAACCGACTTCTCCTTCTTTTTATTTGCTTTATTATATATAGTCATGCTCTATATTTATGTGACAAAATCCGGTGTCTACAGCTGAATAAAAACAACGGGCGAGTTATAATTGACTTATGGATTTAATTGCCAAATCTGATATGGTTGGGCCTAAACATGGGTCGGCCAAAAGTGGGACAAATTCGATAATTAACTCGATAAATTAATTTACTCTAGCCCAGTGATCATTATACAGTCTAACATTTTACCCACTAACATCGTTTGGACTTTTAATCAGGTTTATTGGACCTTTGCTAACGGAATGTCATAAAGGGTTGTTTAGACCCAATTTTGTGTCTAAATACCACCTAAATCCTTAGGCTTTTAACTCGTTTCGTGGTTTAATTTCATAGCATTTAATACGTTTTTGGTTATTTTGTAGATTTTGGAGATTTGACTCAAAACGTAGCAAAACGAGCCTTTTTATAGCATTTTTGGTGATTTCCCGAGCTGAGTCGGACCGGAAGCCGTGTCGGAGTCGACCCGGGACCACTTTCCTCACCTTTGGTGTCAATTAGTGAAGTAACACCTGCTACGACTCTCGGATCGGGCGTTACATGCTTCGGAAAGAAGGAAAAACAAAGGGAAGGAAAGCCAAGGCGTAGCCCTCGCCACGAATGGTGTAGCACCCGCTACGCCCAGAGCACATTTGGAGCCGAGCGGCACCGTACCCACGACCTTTGGATATCGTAGCCACGGCGCCGCGAAGGAGAAATCGCCTGGAGTGTCTTCGCTGGTCGCGCCCGCGACCCCCCTCTGGGTTGCGATTCCTCGGCTTGAAACGTTGCGTTTTGGCCAACTGTTTTCACTTGTTTAAATAGCTCTTTTGCTGCGATTTTGGGGGGGGGGGGGGATTTGAGAAGCATCTAGAGATAGACTTGGACAATTTCCAGCTTTGTAAATTGGGGGTTTTAGAGAGAGATTAGTGAGAGATTAATCTAGGGTTTTGGAGATTTGTGTTTATTATTGAAGATTTGTGGATTTAAACAATTGAAAGATTGTTGGATCATCTTTTATTGCTTTCTCTTGTTCATCTACAACACTTTGATAAGTATTCTCTTCCCTTAACTCTTTTATTAATTACCTTGCTAATTACTTTGTTTGTTCTTAATTTCTTTACTTGCTATTTCATTGTTCTTGCTTGTTTATGGTTGTTTGATGCTAGAAATCATGTTTAGGTTTGGTTTGGATGTTGTTAGCTTAGATTTTATCATGATTAGCGGCTAGAAACCCTATGGGTTAGGGGTAGTTAAGGGTGTAAATGGGTGATTAGGTTTGGGTTTGAAATATTAGTGAGTAATTAGTTGGGAAATCAATTTCCCACTCCTATCCTTCCCTCAAGTAGGATGTATTTGGGTTCGAAAGCTCCCGAATACATCCAACACTTGTGTTGGAAGGTGGGAATTGGGATAGTTAGTATTCCATTCACGAAAAAAAATAGAAGCTAACTAGGAAATTCCGTTTCATTAACCCTCCGCGTCTGTCGATGGACTTTGGGGAAGTTAATCCGAACTATCCTCGGAAGAGGAAGCCCGGTGGGTATTTTCTAACAGAATTGCCACTTGATTTCCTTCCTTGTTGCTTTCTTGTTGCGAAACCTATCTCCTTGTTCCCGTTTGCATCCCGAAAACCTCCGAAGCCCATTTTCCATTCCTTGACCGACCTTAGCTTTGTTTCTTGCGTTGTGATCCCTTCAAACCGATATCCTTACCTTAGCAATCTCATCCCGACCATTGACCTAGATTCTATGACCAAGGCCGCCAGCTCCTTGAGAAGAACGATAAAAACCGAGGTCCACAAAACCACGTTACAAGGGCCAAATAGAATCATCAAAGGCGAGTTGAGTTTACTTTATGGACAAAGAAAATTAACCTTTATATATAAATGGGCCCAACCACTAGGTTAACCATAATTTTTGAGGTTAATTAACTTAGTTGGTAAACATAACTCTTCTCAGCCCAATGATTACTATAAGGACTAGAACAACACTTCTAAACATAGGTCGAGTCTTTACAACGAATTTAAACACATATCACATAGTATACATATGAACAAGGGGTATCCTAAACCAAGGCTCTATGTACAAAAGGGTTTATTGGTTGGATAAGGCTTAACGGCTCATGTACTCGCCCTGGTGCATTCTTGTTGTAAAGGCAACTTGAATGTGTGGAGTGTTGCTCTTGGAGCCTCGAGTGGAGACCTCGTACAGTGATGCATGAGTGGATGTGGTGACTAATGCTCTCTCAGTATAAAGGCACCAATTGAGTATAATCGGTCCGACATCCCATGGGTTATTTTTTGTGGTTGAAAAGAAAAAACCTAATATCGCCGATTTACATGCTCCTACGACATATTATATGTCAAGGGAGTGCCCCTGTATATGCAATGTTTTATGCCTAAAAAGAATGACTTAATAATATAAAGTAAAATTCATTTTCCTTCCAAAAGATTTAAAGCACACAAAATTTTTTCAAATTTCACCCACTTTAAGAAAAACTCCCCAGTGGAGTCGCCAAAAATCCTATGGACATTTTTCCTCGCCGTTCGGGCTTCCGAACGTCCACGTTAGGATTGGGGTGTGATTCGGTGATTTGTGCTGGGGTTTACCCTTTGAAAAACTCTTTAAGGAAGTCTATTGACAGGGCTGCAAGCGCACGGTGTACGGAGTAGCACGTTAAAGGTCAATCCCACATGGACTCAATTAGCATCACATAAAACTAATCTTTATCTCGATTGCTAAGCTAACTAGGTTTTTGGGTTTGAAAAGGTTTTAAAAACTAATTAAAACTAATAAAGCAAGAAAAAGAACATTAATCAAAGATTCTATCAAGAGAGAAAGACTTCTAGGGAGATGCTAACCTAACAACGAGTTCGATTATTAAAACCTAGCCTGCACAATCATACATTCAAGAACGAATCAAGAATCGATAACCTCTGAATCCTATCGCCCTTTCGATGTTAAATAGAATTATTCTAAATAACCTAAGCAACAACTTTCGTATGCCTTTTAGGTTAAACATAATTAAAGGTCTCAAAAAGTCAGATTATCTAATGATTCCCTAGTTCACTACTCCTTTCTCAACTTTCGCAAGCCTAAGTAGACAGGTTGGTAGTCAGATTACCCTAATTCACTTTTCAATACTTCTCAGGTTAATCTCAAACTTAAAAATATTCAAGGCCTTAAGAATATTCATAAACATGGAAAACACAATCTTCTATTGTTTCAAAACAAGAATTCATGCACAAACTAATAACAATCAATCAAACTACATTATTTCGGGTTGCAAAACCCTAGAAATCAAGAAAGCTACTCACTCATCATCAAAGAAAACACAACACAAGTTCCAAACATCATGATTGATTCTCAAAACAAAGAAAGAAATCAAAGAAGAAAGATAACTACGAAGAATACAACCGTGGAGTCTTTCGATCCCGGTGTGGAGTCTTCCTCGCGAGCGTCGATGAATTCCTCTCGAATCTTGATCTTCGCTTCACCTCGAATCGATCTCAATCTTGAATCTTGATGGAGTGTTGAGGAGTAGATGGGGGTTATTAGGGTTTTTTTTCTCTCTTTTCCCGGCTAAAGAATGAAGGAAAAATGATAGATAACGACTGAAACTCGAAAAAACGTCGCTGCCTTGCTTTTCTACTCGCAAAAATAACCGACCTCAACACACAATCTCGAAAAATGATAGATAACGGACCGTGGCCTTCCCCACGGGCTGACCGTTGTGGCCACTAGTTCGTTTCTTTCTCCTTTCCTTCGCAAAACAGCAACACCAGCAAGCAGCTGCCCCGCCATAGACCGTGGCCACTACCACGTTCAGACCGTGATGACTACTGTCCGGATACTCCGAGCTCCGTTTCGTTCCAGATTTGTACCACCGTTTGGGTATGACATGCAGAGGCCCGGGGTGACTTCACTCTTTCCTGAAGTTGAGAGAAAGTTGGCGTTTTGGCCTCAAAACCTACAAATTCACATCAAAAAATAACAATACCAAGTGTAGTAGGGAAATTTGAATAAAAATCAAGGTTCACACTCAAAACCATCCCTAATTCACTATTGAAAACCCCCAAAAACATAGTCATGAAACGTTGTTATCATCTATCATATATTTCACGAATAATATTTTGTAAGATCACTTTCACTTTACTTATGCATTTTATGAGTCATTGAATTAAACTTTTAAGAGTGAACATCCACTTGTTCTCAACTCTTCTAAATTTAACCCCATGTGCTCGTTTAAATGTCAAGCTCGGAGGAGAGTGATTTATGCAAGTATTATTTAGATATATAAGAAAGAAAACCCTTAAAGTTGCATCGATACATTGTAAAACCACGTTAATCGTAGTTTATGCAATCCTCGATGTATTTTAGTTCGAAATGGGAGTCGCCACCCGACTTTTTAATGGAAAAGCCAAGACAAAGCCAAAAGAAAAGAAAGAAAGACTCCACATACAAAACCCAAGAATGGATTCGGGGGTAAGGCTACGAACTTGAAAAGTAAACTTTAAGAGTTCACCTCTCACAAAAGGAAAGACTCCACTAAAAGTTTAAAATGTGCTTTTGATAAGGTTTGGAAGGGAAATAAATAAGAACTTTATAGAATTACTTCATTGAGCATGCAACAAATAAGAATGAAAGAAAATACAACATGTACACTTTATTTATATAAAAAGGAAACAATTAAAAGCTTACATTGTGAACTTTCTTTAGGGAAGCCTTGCCTAGCCTTTGTAGAAGCCTCTTTGGATGCCTTTGAAAGCTTTGAATACTCCTTTTGAAGATGCCAAAATGGTGCTAAATGTTGATGGAAAAAAGGTATGGAAAAGGGGTGAGAAAAAGGGTGGGAAAAGGCTCTTTTTGTGGTGTTTTAAGTAGTAGAAAGGTTAGGCTTTTTGTAGAGTTTTTAGAGTTTTATGGAAAGATAATGGAAGGAAGATGAGAATGGAGATAAGAGGGATTAAAGAAGTGGAAAATGGAGATAATAATGGTAGAAAGTGATGAAGAAGGATAGGAAGAAAGGCTCTTTTTATGGTGTTTTAGGATAGTTTTGTGAGGATTTTATGTAAGAATGGTGGGGATAGTATGAGAGTATGGATGAGAGCTTTAAGAGGATGAACATATAGAGATTAGGATGATAAGAAAATTGTAGAAAAGTGATAAAGAAATGGTGGTAGAATGATAACTAGAATGGGGAGATTAGAGAGATGAGAGAATTGAGAGATGGAGGATGAGAGTATAGGTGGGGAAGAACGAGTGAATGATTGAGTGAAATGAGTGTTGAGAGGGGTAGTATTTATAGGCTTTAGGAGGGAGTGGATACACATGCACATACATGCATTCGTCTTGGCAGTCAACAATGCAAATAACAAGGCAGTAGGGGGAGATGTATGATGATGGACGGCAACACGTGGTCAATTGACCACGTGTGGCCGGCGTGTAGGCCGGTCGGCTACCAGCTGGAGGGGGGGATGTATAAGCTTCGTCCATGCATTCATGGACCGTGGTGTGTGAACTCACCAACCTCGGGAAGTGGTGGTTCACACTGGATGGAGATAGCCTTATTTGATGCATTTGGCATGTTTTTGAGATGCTTTTGTTAGGATTTGAACTTGAGACCTCTTGGCACGTGGCTTGCAGGGCTTGGCTGCCCTTATTTTCTAATTTCCTAATTTTCTGACTAAAAATACATAAAAAAGGAAGTCTTAAAAATTACATTAAAAAGTATATAAAATTTATGCTAAAATCTAGCTTATCAACTGACTTCTCCTCCTTTATTTTTGCTTCGTTATATATAGATATGCTATATATCCATGTGACGAATCCCGGTGTCTACACACATAAAATCGAGTCTGCCTGATTGCATTTAACTACGCATTTCTTTACTACATGGTATTTCTTTTACATTGCATAAAAAGAAGAAAAGGAGAAGAAAAGAAGGGAAAGTCTTGCCGCAATGCCTAGCGGTTCCCGCCAAAACCACCGCTGCCAAACAAGCTCCTCACAGTCACATCAGCAAAATAGTCCGGCTGTGGATCGTCCTGAGTACCAGAAGGACCAGACAGGAATTGGCTGGAAGGCATACCAGAGCCTGGATAACCTTGGCTGAAGCCAGGGGGCTGACTGTAAGGGACAATAGATTAAGCATGATACTGAGGCGCCCATGGACTAGGCACTCTCTCCATTAAACCTTGGAATCCACTAGATTCCGAACAATCTTCCATCATGAACTCCGGGATATCAGCAGAACTTCGCCGCGAAGAGTAAGCATAGGGATCGCGTGGCACACTCATCAGATCTTGATCTTTGCGCCTAGATGGTCCTGCTCCTGGATCTCCGCGAAAACTTCTTCTACCTATTTCTCCTGCTGAAGAGTGGTGAGGAGGACGTCTTGACGAGCTCCTAGAACATGACAAACTCACATGGGAGTGAGCCTCGTTATCTTCATCACCAGCAGCCGGCATCAGACACCGATACTAGCCATTTTCGAAGTTCTGATCAATGAACTCCTGAGCCATGATGCCTTCCCGTAACAAAACGCGGATGTGGGCATACGCTTGCTGCACGAATGGAAGATCCATAAGAATAAATAGTGCAGGATAAAGGGTTGTCAAATATGCAACTTATTGGGTTTGCATCCAAGAACTGCAGTACTTCATGATCTTTAGGCACGAGCGGGTTGAATCCAAACAGCATATCTTCACCCTCCGCCTACTCAGGTTCCTCTGCATGTTGATCCAGAAGAGGGTTATAATATCCTCCCAGCTACAGAAGGCCAAAACATCGTCAGGATGCCAGAATTCCACAGCATTAATACAAAAACAGAGGAAATGCTAAAACCTGAGCAAAAGCAAGGCGTCCTCTATGCTGAAGAGCCGCCTCTTCCAAGCCATCCGTTGGTACCACAAAGTTGACCGCTGGTTCACCAGCCATCAGCCTAGCTATTTCATCCGCCGCCAAGGCTTACCTATCAAAGATGAGCTCGGGAGGATCCATAGGAACTCTTGGAGGCCATTTCCCGGTATGTTGAAAGAAGAAGCGTTCCCCCAAATAGAACGTGAGACCAGAAGGACCTTCCAATAACAAGCGACGCTCGCTTGCTTCCCTTGTAAGGCGTATATCAAAATGAAGGTCCTCCGCATTATATCCATTCCATGAGAATCGGACAATGTCCTCCTGCAGCGACAATCATCACCAAAGGCTCGAGAGGAGAAAAGGCAAGTAACAAAAGAAAAAGATGCAAGTTATACCGGTCTGAGGTTGTCAATAATCCTCCTAAGCCCATTCAAATCCATGAAATAGAATTTTGACCGATGGTAGCCTGATGCTTCTGACCATCGCCGAGCAGCTGGAACGCGCATATCACCGTTGTTGGTTCCACCAACTGCAAGCAGGAAATAGGCCATAACCCACACCAGCACACCAAGAAAGGTTCTTAGTAAAAAGGAAATCTGCACCTTACTAATTTCTAATAGAAGAAAATCTTGGAGTATACCTCCAAGACTCGCCAAAAGGTGCTCCCCAAGTTGAGCCTCTTAGCCTCTGTCGCCCTTGTACATGACACTGTGTCACAGCCGGTGGGTCGGCAGGCAACTCACATCCCCCTGACCAAATGGGCACACGCAGCAGCCTCCCAGTTGAAAAATCTCATCTCACCAAAATTCAGGAGGTGATGCGCCCAGGAGAGAGTGATTGTGTCTCCGAGGCTTGCAAAAATTATTGCATTGATAAAATGCACCAGCACAATGAATTGACGCTGAGGAAGAGGAAGGCTCCCAAATCCTTCACTTTTTATAACGGTCGCCAGATGCGTGTACCCAGGCCGCTAATTCGTCCCGCCAACGCGATAACAGGTTGCAAAAGCGCATGAACGCGAGGGTCGACATCCTTCTGAAACTCCAGTAGCTGGCCGCCCCAGCTAAGACCTGTAATCATCACAAAGTGAAAAGAAGTTAGCATCATCTCCCCAACTGGAAGGTGAAACGAGTTCGTGGTATCCTAGAAACGCTCCACGATAGCCCGACCATATGTCCTCTTATTGCTACGGATCTTCCATGCCCTCAAGCAGTCTAGAAAAGGGCCAAAACCAGCATCCCTCACGATGCTCGAATAAAATGCGCCCACCTTCGCATGGAAGGATAAGGTTATTACACCCTGAATACTCCCACATGCCTTGAAGGAATCTTCTTAGAATAAGGTCAAAAGAAGAACCTAAGGTGTAAAGTACTTCAAGCATAATTCAAGGTAACTAAGGTTGCTTTAGGAGTCAACTTAAAGTACAACAGTAAATAGCATGCAAAGCAACTGCAAAAATGAAACATGCCATATAAAGTTAGGGGGAGCATACCGAGTCATGAGAACGAAAGAACCATGCATGCTCATCTTGGCGAAATACCAACAGAGCCGGAATGAAGTCCCTGCTAGGATACTCCCGCTACACCGTCCTTATGTACGGACGCTCTTGAACCGCTGGTTGAGTAGCACGTCTACGTCCCCTCCGAAAGAAATCCATACTTTTGCAATAAGTTTCAAAAACCCAAAAGATTTCCTAGAGAGAGAATAAGAACCAAGAAGGAGGAACTCGACTATGGATTATGAAGGAATGCCGAGCTTAAGCCCCATTTATAGGCAAATTGAGTCAGCCCTTGCGACCACGTGTCAGCTCACCACTGGTTCGCAGTAGAGGCCGATCGGCCACACAATAATTACGTTGAATGGTCTCGTACATGGTCTACAAAAGTTGCATTGTACAAGCCAAAAGATTCCTTCCCAAAAGCATAGGTCGGTCAACCTTGGAAAGGAGGATCCTTTGTCTTCTTCTTCCTTTGTCTTCTTCTTCCCAATGGCATGCATCTTCCCAAAGCCATGCATGACCGAGCAGAAGGCGTGCCCAAGAAGAAGAGTGTACTCTTCTCAAGAGTCAGAAATGTCCATTCCCCAAAAGGGAACAAGTCCAATGGCTGTGGAGCCGCAACCCGAGGTAAGTTTCTCGGATCAAAATTTATAATTCATCAGAACTGACGAAAACTATTTTTTTGCATTTTGCAGGAAAAATAATGGCCATGATCGGTAAAGTCCCTCGACATTCAATTGTCATCATCATCATAGTCATAGTCGTCATCATCATCATCATCATCATCATAGTCATGGTCATCATTCGGTGAAGTCTCGACAACCAGGGCCATCGGCAGAGTTTCGATGTAGTCCCGCGCGATCCTGAGCCATCGGCAGAGTTTCGATGAAGTCTCAACCCCCAGGCCATCGACATTGAACATACCAACAATCATCAATATCGACACCGGGAAAGACTGGAATTGACACTGGGAAAGACCAGTAAATCAGCCCCAAGAGCCATCGGCATCATGACCGATGAAGTCCCTCTAGCGAGTAGAGCATCATTCTTGCTCAAGATCACCTATCGGCTCAAGTTCGCCAATCGCGACACAGGACCCGACTTCCAAGTGTCAGCCCACATCTTCAAGTATGACGTCCCAAACGTCCGAGATCATATCATGTAAGATGTCATCAAACGTCCGAGATCACTTCAAGTAGAGCATCATTCTTGCTTGAAATCACCTATCGGCGCAGGTTCGCCAACCGCGATGCAGGACTCAGCTTCCAAGCATCACTTCAGGCTTTGCATTCCAAAGTCATATCTTCAACCGGTATCCATCAAATCAAGACTACTTTGATTCTTGTCCTATCTTCTGACTCAATCAAAGTGGGGGCTCCTGTAGACACCTGGATTTTGACGCATAAACAATATAAAAAGAAGAGCGGAAGAAATAAAAAAGATTTAATAAATGCATGCATTTTACATGTTCATCTAAAGTCACATGCATGATCACATGTGGTCCATACTAACTACATGTACATTATATAAAAATGAAGCCATGCAAACCCTAAAAGCAAGCGCCACAGATCGCAAGATCGAATCCTCACAAAAGCACTCAAAAACACCTAAAAAAGTTAGCTAAACACATGCTCATTTCGTCTAGTGTGAATGGCAGCTTCCCTAGGTTGGTTTACTTCACACTCCACCGTCCATGCATGCATGGACGAAGCTGGTGCCTCCCCCCTAGCGTAGTGGCCGACCGGCCTACACACACCGACCACACGTGGTCAATAGACCACGTGTTGCCATCCATCTCCATGCACTCCCCCTACTGCCTAGTGAAGTGTAGAGCTACGTAAATTACCATGTGTTTGTGTATGTATGCATGTATCTCCTATCCTCCATCCTCCTATAAATACTACTCATCAACTCACCAATTCACTCATCAAATCATCCTTCCTCTCTCATTCAATCCTCACTTCATGTCATTCACTCTCCTTTTCTCTTATCATCCATCTCTCTAATCTCTCAATCTCCATTTCTTATACATTCATACTCAACCCTCTTATCATCATATTCTTCTATCATCTTTCTTACCACCATTATCTTCCTAATCTTTCCACCACAAAAAGGCTAAATACATATCTTACCATATTCATCCTAAATTCCACAAAAAACCCTAGCCTAAACACATTCAAAATCACAAAAAGAAGCTTCTTTACCCTCTCCTTTATCACCTTTTCTCACCATCTTTTCTATCATTCTTTTGATCCATTTTGGCACTTTGAGAGGAGGTTTATAAAGGCCTCAAGGAGAACCCAACAAGCATCAAGAGGCTAGGCAAGGTTTTCTCAACAAAGTAGCAATGTAAGCTCTTAAGTGCTTTCTTTCCTTGTAAATAAGTGTTGTATTTGTACTTTTCATCTTCTATATTTTTTTTGCATGATTCAATGAAGTAATTCTATAAAGTATTCATTCATTTCCCTTCCAAACTTTATCAAAGGCACATCTTTAAACTTGTAGTAAAGTCTTTCCTTTTGTGAGAGGCGAACTCTTAAAGTTTACTTTTCGAGTTCGTAGCCTTACCCCCGAATCCATTCTTGGGTTTCACAGGTGGAGTCTTTCTTTCTTTTTGTTTTGTCTTGGCTTTTCCCTTAAAAAGTCGGGTGGCGACTCCCATTTCGAACCAAAACACATCAAGGATTGCATAAACTATAGATAACATGGTTTTACAATGTAACAATGCAACTTTAGGGTTTTCATTCTTATATTTCTAAATAATAGTTGCATAAATCACTCTCTTCTGAGCCTAACATTTAAATGAGCAGATTGGGTTAAATTTAGAAGAGTTTGGAACAGGTGGATGTTCACTCTTAAAGATTTAGTCCGATAACTCATAAAATGCTTCAGTAAAGAGAAAGTGATTTTACAAAATATTATTCATGAAATGTAAGTCTGATTTCCTTAAAGAGTTTTTCAAAAGGTTAAACCCCAACACAAATCACCGAATCACACTCCAATCCAAACGTGGGCGTTCGGAAGCTTGAACGGCGAGCAAAAATGTCCACAGGGTACCATGCTCTTGGCCACAAGACCAGTTATGCCTATTAGTGACATCTAAGCATTGCTCAGCATGATCCGGATCCAAAAGAATCTTCGTTCTGTTATCATCGTGTCCATGGCGGTAGATCGTGCAAGTCGGGTGCTTCGTGACGATGTTCATTTTCTACAACCGTACCTTGTCAATAGGATCCGGAAGATATCGTGGATCCCACTTCTTCAACTATTTCTCGAAACCTTCTTGGACGAGGAAATAGCAGATCATGTGCCCCATCCCGATGGTAGTAGGTCGGGCTTCCGTGCTAATCTCCTTGAGACAATGTAAAATACAGGAGCGGTGTTGACCCGTTTGCCCTTCACAACATTGTAGATCATGAAGAGATCATCTTTCCGAACCTTAGGGCGTCCGTCATCTCTCCCAAACACTGAACTCGTTACGATCCTATGAAGGATTCGGACAGCTAGATTACAGAAATCACACCCCTTAGAGTTACGGGGGCAATGATAACGTGGGTTTCTACCTCTCGAACCAATACCCATCCTCCTCCAACATGTCAAGGCTTTCATTGCCTCTTGCTCATCAAAGCTTGGATCATTTATAGTACCTCCCATCCTCGGGCAAACCTAGTCTTTGGCATAAACACTTCACCGTGCACTGTTTATCCTTGTTGGCGACTCGGTACTCAAAATATGTGCCTTCCTTGCCATCCTTGTGAACCTTCAAAGAGCTCAAAAATTCAAGGATAGGTTGGTCCACAATCGATTCGTCGATGGTGATGAATACCTCCCACCCAAGAGTGCGAATGACGTAGTCGAAGCTTGGTTTGCAATGGATGGCTTCTACCGTCGCCGCATCATAAATGTCAGGTGCACATATCTTTCGTGCTTGGAATGCTTCGTAACAATATTTATGTGTGTCATCCCGGAAAATCACATTCACATTAGGATCACACAGAATTACTGTGGCTGGTTGCGCTCAGTAACGATCCTTTGTAGATGAGGATGGCCCTGGTTGTGAGGGTGGAGCTTCTTCAACACGTGAACGCTTGTTTCTACTCATCTTTGAGCCAAAAGGATGTAAAAGTAAGACACTTGACCATGAATTTGACAATAATAGTTCCTAAATCTCAAAGGTAAACCAAAAATTCGACACAAGCGGCAAACAAGTAAGTTTGAAAAACTTATGCACAAATTTACTCGAAGTTACCTCAGATTGGAGCACCTTGAACACGAATCATGCATCTAGAAGGATCGATTCTTGCACGTCACAATGAACAAAAACACACAGCATGCAAACTCAAAGCACCAATACAACACATCAATACAGTGCACAATGCAAGAATGTTGTGATTTTGGACAGAAACTTTTAGTGCAACAAGTGTGTGCGTGTTTTGACAGATATAATGCAACAACTAATCACACAAAACACTATGCAAGAACACATCACTCAAACGCAGTGCACAGCGAGGTGAATATGCGTGTAAATTGACAGAACTTTCCCTAACTCAGCAAAGAATGATAAACGAACCAAATGCAGGAGAGAAGGGAATGGATTTCACGCAAAACAAAAAGAGTTACCTCAATCAGGCTGTGTAGGACGAACGCTTCCTGTTTGTGAACACACTTGAACTGGTTCTGGGTGAATTAGGGTTCCAACAGCTGATTAGAGCAGTAATTTATAAGAATTAGGGTTAAAATTCGAAAATGGAGGGATAAGGGAAGGTCGAATTGATGATTGAGAGGAATGGAAAGGTGTGTGAGAGTGTTCCTCGCGGTCGCTAGGGCTGTAGAGCAGAGAGTCGAGTTTTGTGAGGGAAGAAAGTGAGAAAAGTGAGAGAGAAGTCGGGTTTTAGAGCTGAGAAAAATTGCAGAACAGTGTCAGGTCGCGGGCGCAAAGGTCTCTCTGCCGGGCGCGACGCACTGGAATTCTAGGTTTTGCTTGGTAGCTTTTCGCGGGTGTTACGGAGCTACTTCGCAGCTGCTACCTCGTTCTGGAGGGGTTCCGCTGCTTCTCTGCAGCTTGTAGCAGGCGCTACCCTTTGTGTGGAGCCTGCTACCAACTGCTGGTAACTCCTCTTAACATTTCCAACACACAAAAATATTCTAACTCCTAAACTTCCCTCCTTCTAAACTCTAAAATTTTCCAACTCTCAAACTCCCTCAACACTCATTTTCTTTCAAAACTTCACTCACTCACACTTGTTTTTTTTTTTTCACTCCCCACTTCAATTTTCTTATTTTTCAACTCCATCTCTTTTTCTCTTTTTCCACATAATTTTTCTCTCTTTTTTTTCAAACTTTTCTTTTAATCCTAAAACTAATACCTCAAAAATACATAAGAAAGAAATAAAGAAAATAAAAAAGACAAGAAAAATGGAAAACCCTAAGGAGACCTGACAAGAAAATTAAAGAGAAGAAAAAGGAATAAAATTAGAAAAATGAAAAACTTAAAACTAAAAGAAAAATAAAGAAAAGTATGGGGTGCCTCTCATAGAGCGCTTGTTTTAGGTCCCTAGCTCGACCCAAATACCCGTTTGATCCTGCAGAGACGTGGTGCGCATGAGAGGAACATAATCAGCTTCTTCCACCAAACTCGCTTCTTTTTCCTACCCTGCCAACTTCTCCCGTCTTTGGACAACCTCAAATCGAGTCGTCCTTCTGGTCGTTTAGTTGACCATGAGCAAGGAGGAGATGACGATACCTTCAATTTCTTCCTTCGTCGCTTCTTCCTCCTTTCCAACACCTCCTTATCACCTCCGCAAATAGAACAAGGTTCTCCTCCGGTGGTTTGATTGGATGATAGGGATAAAGAAGCAACTTAGGCTCTTCCATAAGTGGTTCTCTGATATAGGCTCTTAAAAACAATCTCCTCTATCTCTACACCCTCAATGTAGACCTTATCTAAGGAAATTTCCCTCCTCAAAGGAATAATCTAGAGGGAGTTATCATGAAGTGCATCTCCAAATACCTTGGGTTTGGTACATAAGGCCTTGGGATGATTGTTTTCATTCCCATTATCGGGTTCCACTTCAAGAAAGTACGCCTCTCCTTAGCGCTCATGAATAATTGTTGTCACCGAATTGACTTCAACACAAAGCGACTTGAAAGATAGTTTCTTACTTGGAACATCATGCCTTAGATCCATATGCTCTACGTCCATCAAGTGTTGAATCAACCAATTGGGGAGAGGAATTTCCATCTAGTGGGGATCAAATTGCTCCTCGGGACATTCACAAACATTTTCCTTCGAAACTTCCAATTGTTCTTCTTCCACCTTCTCTTCTACGCACTTGGCTTCCTTAACTATCACTTCCTCCTTCTTATTATTAACTGCTTGCTCGAATTCCATACCCTCTCCTTCGGTTTTATCATCAACATCTCCCTCATTCTCTCCAAGAAGTCTCTCCTCCACCAACTTTAGTTCCTCAACTTCTCCTCCACTTAGCAAGGTAATCACCTCCACTCCTTGATTAGGAGAGGGTTGGATGGGTGTAAGTTGAAGTTGGTTGGCTTGAGCCAATTCGAGCTCGAGACTTTGGATGTAAGCTTGATCCTTCTCTCGGTCATCCATGATTCACTCCAACATCAACTCAAATGAGGATTCTTAAGGTAGTTGAGAAATTTGAGGTTATGGAATGTTTTGTTGGGTTAGATGGAAGGTTTCTTCTTGGATAAATGAGTGGTGGTCAGAGGGTTGAGAGGTAGAAGAGTAATGGTTGGTTGTATAATCATGAGCAAAATCTTATTTTGAGTAATGAGGATCTTGGTTGATATGGGAAGAATAAATAGCACTCACTTTTTCCATTTGTTGAAAGTTGAAGATTTGCTTTACTTAAGCCATCTCAGTTGATTAGAAGCCTCCTCATTTGCCTTTTCTTTTTGCATCTCGCAGATGGTGGTCAATAGAAACTTTACAATGGGGTTATCCTCTAAAGAGTTCTCTCCATCTCCTGAACTTCGACTGACTCCCCAACGAGGAGGGGCATGAGATATTCCATGGAGGAAAATGTTGTCCTCCTCCGCAATCTTCTTCAAAAACATCCATCCGGATGCAATGTCAATGGATTCCCTAAGAGGACCACGGAGCCCATGGTAGAAATGTTGAAGTAACATCCAATCTGGCAAATTATGATGGGGACACTGTCGTTGGAGACCCTTGAATCTCCCTCAAGCTTCGAAAGGACTCTCCCCCGACTCTTGGTTGAAACTCAAAATCTCCGCCCTAAGTTGGCGTGTCTCCTCCGCCGGAAAGAAACGGTGAAGGAAATCTCCTTTAAGTGCCTCCCATGAAGAATAATATCCTGGTGGACATATTTAAAGCCATATCTCAGCTTTTCCCTTTAGAGTTAAAGGAAAGAACTTCAACTTTAAATACTCCGAGGATATCCCATGCATATGCATGAAATTGATACGCTTTTCAAATCTCTCCATATGAGCAATAGGATTCTTGGAAATATCTCCATGGAACGGGTTACTTTCGAAAACTTTGAGAAGACATGACTTAAACTCAAATACCACGTCGGGTGGTAATGGTGGTAAGATGATTGGGTTTCCTCCCGTACCCGAAGATGGAACAACATATGATAGAAGGGTGAATCAGCTTGAACTTCACCCATCAGGACTCGAAGGCTCCTACGATGCTCGATGAGACATTAGGGCGAACCTACATGCACCAACAAGAACCAATACAAGCATCAAATTCATTGGGATTAGCACAAACTAATTTCTAGCGTGAAAATAATTAATCTCAAATAACCAAAACAAAGAAGCTAAAACTAGGGGCTCTGGCTTCCCGGCAACGACGACGTTTTGTGTACAGTTGCTTAGTATTAACCGGTTTTTATCGTTCTCCTCAGGGAGCGAGGGGCCTTGGTTATAAAATCTAGGTCAAGGTCGAGTTAAGACTGTTAAGGTAAGGAAATAGGTTGAAAGGGTCACAACGCAACAAATAATACTAATGTCGGTCAAGAATGGAAAATGAGCTTCGGAGGCTTTTCGGGATGCAAACGGGGATAAGGAAATGGGTTTTAGAACAAGAGAACAATAAGGAGGGAGAATCAAGTGGCAATTCCGTTAGAAAATACCCACCGGGCTTCTTCTCTCGAGGATAGTCCGGATTAACTTCCCCAACGCCCACCACGGACCCGATGGGTTAATGAAACGGAATTCCCTAGTTAACCTCCTTCCACTTTCATGGGTTAGCATTAGCTATCCCAACTCTAACCTTCCAACGCAAGTGTTTGATGTATTCGGGAACTTTCAAACCCAAATACACTCCACTTGAGGGAAGGATTGGAGTGGGAAACAATTTCCCACCTAATTACTCACTAATATTGCTAACCCAAATCTAATCACCCATTCACACCCTTAATTACAACCCATGGGGTTTCTAGCGACTAATCATTACCAAAACTAAGCTAACAACATCAAAACCATCCTTAAACATGATTTCTAACATCAAACAACCACAAACCAAGCAAAACAATCAAAGTAGCAAGCAAGAACAACGAAACAAGGAAGTAATTAAGCAAAGCAATTAATAAAGGATTTAAAGGGAAGAGAATACTTATCAAAAGCTGGAAATGCACAAAGGAAAAGCAATGGGAATGATGATCCAATAATCTTTCAATTAATTCAATCTTCAAATCTTGAATACAAGGTAGAATCCACTAAAACCCTAGATTAATTAGGCTAATCTCTCTCTAAAAACCTCATAATCACTCTCTAAAACTAAGGTGAGAGCTGAACCTAAAACTAGATGTATTAAAAATCGTCCAAAGGAGTATTTATACAAGGCAAAACAGTTGCCCAAAACGTTGCCGTTCACGCCCAGAATAATCGCTGAAAACCAGTATGTCGCGGGCGCGACCAAGGGTGTAGCGGAGGCGACTGGTACAAAATCCGTCCAGGCGATTTTGGGGCACACAGGGTCGCGGGCGCGCCCACACTGGGCGCGGGGGCAACGTCCTTCTGGCCAGCGTGGGTGATCAGCGCTTAATAGAGCGTAGCGGCCGGCATGAGACAGGTAATGGGGGTGACGAACTTGTAGCGGGTGTCACAGCATGCGTACCAGGCACGACCCTCTCCTGGCTCCTTTCCTTTGTCTTTCTTCCAAGGCTTGTAACGCCCGCTACAAGGACTATAGCGAGTGTTACCTCACTGATCAGCACTAAAATTGGGGAAGAGCTCCCCGGGTCGGCTCCGCTTCGGTTCTCGGCTCGGCTTGGCTCGGGAAATCACTCGGGATTCCCCTAAAAAGGCTCATTTTAGTCCATTTTCCTTGCTTTTGCTCCAAAAGTGCGAAAACCAACAAAACAACTAAAACGCTAGTAAAAACGATGAAAAAGACCCGGAATCGAGCAAAAATAACAAGCTAAAATGCGATATTTAGGCCTAAAATTAGGCCTAAACATGCTACTTATCAACGCACCGTCACTACTTTACTTCATGACATGATTCACAAGGAGGTAGCAGCATATGTAGATGACATGATCGTCGAATCTGAAAGGCGTGAAGACCACATCCCTAACTTACGTAAGTTTTTCTTCAGACTTCGCAGGTACAACATGAGATTGAATCCGTAGAAGTGTGCATTTGGAGTAACCTCGGGGAAGTTGTTAGGGTATATCGTCAGTCAATGAGCTGATTGAAGTTAATCCATCCAAGATCAAAGCTATTCAAGACATGCCACCACCTCGAACGGAGAAGGAGATTCGTAGTTTCCTATGGCGAGTCCAATATCTTAGCAGGTTCATTTCCAAGCTCACCATGACGTGTGAGCCGTTATTTAAGAAATTGAAGAAAGGTGCAAAGGTTGAATGGGATGACCAGTGTCAGGCAGCGTTCGACAAGATCAAGGCCGACTTGACTAGTCCGTCAGTACTAGTTTCACTTGTGGCTGGAAAGCCGTTACTGTTTTATCTTACCATCAATCAAGGTGCAATGGGTGCCATGTTGGCTTAGAAGGTTGACAATTTGGAGAAGGCTATATACTACATTAGCAAGAAGTTCTCAGGGTGTGAATCTCGTTACTGTGAGATAGAAAAGATGGCCTTAGCCTTGGTTTGGTCTACGGAGAAGCTCCGCCATTATCTGTTGGCGCACATCATTTATGTGATTGTGGCATGCAATCCAGTCAAGTACATTATGGAACAACCTAATGTGAACAGCCGAATTGCCCGATGGGTAGTCATATTATCAAATTTGACCTTCATTTTCAGCATTAAAAATCTGTAAAAGGTCGAGCAGTTTCTGATTTTCTGGTTGAACTCCCGATAGAGAACCCTGACACTGGGGGCTTAGAGTTTAGTGATGAGCAGATATTCCAAGTAGAAGAGGAGACTTGGAATTTGTACTTCGATGGTGCTGCAAACCAAATGGGGTGCGGAGCCGGGGCTCTTCTGATATCTCATGAAGACTTACATTTTCTATTAGCGGTCAAGCTAGATTTTGACGCCACCTACAATGATGCTGAATATGAAGCTTGTATCGCGGGTGTACATACGGCTCTGGAAATGGCTATTGAATGATTACGAGTATTTGGAGACTCCAGTTTAATTGTTAACCAAGTTACTAGTGTTTGGAAAGTGAAGAGTGAGTCTTTGGCTCTATATCAGCAACACTTATCTGATTGGCCAAGAGATTCAAGCACATTGAGTTCAATACCTACCGAGAAGTCACAATGAGTTAGCAGATGCACTAGCTAAGCTATCGTCTATGGTAGCAATGTCGGAAATGGATCAGACTTTAGCAGTTGTGGTAGAAAGGAATGTCCAGCCCGTTCATTAGCAACCTTTAATGATTAATTCCATCAGTCTTGAGGCATGGTACTTTGACATCTACACCTTTCTGAAGAGAGGTACGTACCCACCAAAGGCCGGGCACCGAGCTCGGAGGGCTATCCGATTGGTGGTCGCGCAATATTGCATCATTCAAAATCGTTTATATAAGAAGGCTGTGAATGGTATAAATTTGTTGTGCGTTGATAAAGTGGAAGCCAGAGAATTGATGAAGTCCACCTATGCAGGAGAGTGTGGACAACACATGAATGGGAGGATGTTAGTGAAGAAGATTCAGCAAGCAGGATATTTCTGGTCTACGATGGAGTCGGATTGTCTTCATTTTGTAAGGAAGTGTTCAATGTGCCAAGAATATGCTGATCTAAAGCATCAACCATCGTCTTATCTAACCACTTTGGCTTCGCCTTGGCCATTATCAGTGTGGGGCATCGACATTGTGGGAAAGGTTTCACCTCAGGGCACAGGAGGTCACGAGTATATGCTGGTAGCGGTGGAATATTTTACTAAGTGGGTAGATAAGTTGCTTCTTATGCGAAGATTACCTCGAAACATGTTGCCAAATTCATGTTGAAGAACATCATCTACAAATATGGAGTGCCACATGAGGTGATCAGTGATAACGGGAGTCATTTTATGGGTGAATTTGCCACTCTTTTGGCAAAGTACAAGATCCAATATCATCATGCTTCTCCTTATCGGCCACAAACGAATGGAGCAGTCGAGGCTATGAATAAAACTTTGGTGAAAATCATTAAGAAGATAGCGGTCACTTTTAGGGATTGGCCTGAAAAACTCCCTTTCGCATTATGGGGGTACCGCACTTCTATTCGAATTGCAACTGGGGCTACACCCTACTCTTTGGTGTATGGATTGGAGGCCGTCTTGCTGTAGAGATTGTTATTCCTTCCCTAAGAATCATCACCGAGAGCCAAGTTCCTGAAGCTGAATGGGCTCGAGCCAAGTATGAGGAGCTAACCTTATTGGATGAACGCGACTCCGCGCTTTACACAATATTAAGCTTTATCAAAGCCGAATCACTCACGCTTTCCACATGAAGGTCAAGGATCGAGATTTGATGGAAGGTGACTTAGTATTGCACGAAATGAGGTCTGCTCGTCAGGATCCTCGTGGCAAGTTTGCCCCGAATCAGAAAGGAGCTTATGTCATTATCTCCATTACATCTGGAGGTGCTATTCGTTTAGTAACACCTGAAGGATAAGAGCTTATTCAGCATGTGAACCTGGATCAATTAAAGAGGTATTATGTCTAAGCCTCGAAGGGTTGGTACTCTTAGCTACTTAAACATGCATTACCTTATAAAAGCAAGCAACCGAACTGCCAATATGCCACTTGCTTATGAGATAAAAGAGAAAAAGAAAAAAAGAGTAAAAAGCTATAGAGTGGCTGATTTGAAAACCCCTTAGGAAAGTCAGGCAAAAGGAGAAAAAGAAAAAAGAAAAAATAGGAAAAAATGAGAGACTAACTTGAAAATCCTTCGGGACAAGTTAGGTAAAAGGAGAGGTTGAAAGTGTTGTTACTGAAGACGCAAGGATTGACAAGAAGAAGATCATAGCTCATGTTAATTCTTGTAAAACAAAATGAAATGTATTACTTCTCATATCAATAAAAGAAGTACACTCTTGTTCGATACATTTTGTCTTGCTAATTTTAATAAAGGAAAAGCATCAAATTAAACAAGTACTTAGCGTACGCATTGTTTCCTACATTTTATTCCATTTCTCTTCTCTCCATCCTAGTTACTAGATATGCGTTAAGTCCTAGTTCGAGTTGGAGTCCTTAGACCCGTTAGTGCTCGCTTGACAAGTCTTGCTTGATTTTCCTACATTAGGATCCCTTTTGGTTAGAATCCGATCCCGATTCTCCGACAATGATGACGCTTTTTAATTTCGAAGTCTCCCAGATAGGTGAATGAGTGCGCTTCTCACGCCATTGTGTCATGCTGATAGTAGTAGCCAACTAGCTTCGATATCCGTCAATTGACGAAGAGGAAATGCGACGAGGCGGTGGAACCTAAACTCCAGCTCCCAGCGTGCATCGCGCCCGCAACAGTGTCGGTCGCGCTCGCGACCTAACACTGTCCACGATATTTCTTTAGCCCTAAAACCCGATTCTTTCTCACTTTTCTCATTTTCTTTCCGTCACAAACCCGACTTCCTCTCTCTCTGCAACCCTAACACCTGCGACGAACACCCTCACACCTCTCTCTATCACTCTCAATCATCAATTACATCTCTCCTCTCCTTCCTTTCGCACATCTAAACCCTAATTCCTTTGCTTTGTTGCGAAATTCGGCTGCTAGGGATCCGATTTTTGCCCTGATTCACTCCAAGTGTTTTACATTGATCAAGCATCCAATATACAATGCTAGGTGAGGTATTTCTTGTGTCATTATGTGAAATCCTTTCTCTTATCACTTGCATTTGTTTCATTTGTCAATTTTTGTTGATTTAAGGTTAGGGTCTGTCAATTTCCACGCATGTTTACCTTACTATGGGACGAGTTTGTGTGCTGAGTTCGAATGTTGTGTTCTTGCTTGATGCTTTGTGTGAGTAGCTGCTATATTTCATCTGTCAATACACACACACACTTGCTTCGCAATTCCTATTCAGATTCACAGCACTTCCACACTGTGCATTGCATTTGTTTGCTGTGTATTTGCATTATATTTGTGTGTTGCATAGCCACGTTGTTTTTGTCAGAGTATACACACACGAACACCCTGCCTGAGCTGCTGTGCACACAAATCTGGTCTGGTTTCTATCCTTCATGCTCTTCAATTGATTCGTTGTGCTGCTGAATCGATCTCCATAGTCCCTAGTTGAGGTATACCATGCCAATGTCAATGTATATGTTGTGCATATTTTCGTCTTTCTTTAGTTCTTTAGTCTTTACTGTCTAGTACATATTTGTTTTCCTTTATTCTTGCATGCGAACACTCATTCTTAGGATGTTTTTCTTGTTTATTCCTAACCCAAGTGTTATGTTTTCCTGGATCGTGGAATGGTTCTGTTCTTTAATTGAAGACCACGAGGTAACCTCTTTCCGCTCTCTTTGTTGTGTATATATCTTGATCCTTGTTGCATGCTTGATTTTCTTTTTGGGTGGCGAGCCCCTTTGAGTGTCTGTGTTGGGATTATTTTGATGTTGGAGATGTGTGGGCTCTGGTCGCCACCATTTGCTTGCTAGTTGTTTTTATTTGGTTGCTTTTTGTAGGTTCTCTACCCTTTTCTTGAGACACCTTCCCACAATGAGGACATTGTGGCGTTTTAAGTGTGTGGGGGGGGGGGGGAGTGGGAGATATTCTGTTTCAAGGGTAGATCACCTAGCTTTTTGTTTTGGTTTTCATAGTTTTACTTAAAATTTGAAAATTTTTGTTTGAAAAAGGAGAAAAAAGGGAGTGAAAAACCTTAAAAGTTTTCGTTTTTCGTTTCACTTTTGCTTTTGCTGCGTTTCTTGGATTTTGTTGTCAAAATTGGGAAGCCGTTCTTAATCTTCTTTAGAAGAAACTGGTTTGAGCATTTTCGACCCTATCTTGGGCGATTGTCATGACTCATTTTAATTAGATTCCCTTTGTTGAGTGTCTAGCGAGATCCCTAATTCTTTTCACGTTCTGGTTGGAATTGGGAGACTCCGGGTACTTACGTCCGAGCTTGTTTTCTAAAAAGAAAGAAAAAAAGAGAAAACAAAGAAGAAAAAGAAAAAGAAGTTATCTCTCAAATAAATGAATTAATTGTTTCGTGTCGGTCGAACGACATTAACCACCATAAAGTTAGTTGACCTATATGGGACTGGTATTAGCGGTACGGCGCTGTAGGACCCCGGGAAAAGGGTGGCGACCCTTTTCTCCATGATGCGCTATTTAAACAATCGGGAGCCGACTAATGTTGCTTAATCCATAAATAAGGATATTTTTATTTTATGAAATTCATTTTCCGGGTGGTGAAATTTTATTTATTTTACAAATCCGTTTTTATTATTTAAATACTTGAAATTACACCGAAATATATTAATAATCATTTAAAATCGGCCCACACCAAATTCAGGCCCAAAAGGAAGCAGGCGGGCCACTAGAACTGTCAAAACCCGCGCGGGTTTTGACAATTCTTGGGTCGAGCCGCCTGTTTCCTTTGGGCCAGAGAACAAGGATTGGAAACGATAAAACCCGTGGGGGTTTTATTGATTCCAACATATTTTATCTTGGTTTTCCACTTTGAATTGGGTGAGAGGAACATATTAAATCATTTCTTAATCATTTTAGTGTAAAATTCAATATTAAATAATTAAACAGATTATAAAAAGAATAAAAGAGCCGCCAGCCGATTTAAGGAAACCGACAAACCATAAAATTAATGAAAATAACTTCGGTCTACGAATTCAGGAAATATAAGAATTCTCAAATTCGCCTGTTAGAAAACAGACTCTACTAAAATCGACATTAAAATTAAAAAGAGCGGGGCGAAGTTTAATAGATTTCGCAAAATTACATTCTTAACATGCAATATAAAAACAAGGTTTTATTTTACAAAATGTGCACAAGTAATGGAAATGAAATACAAATTACGTAATTAAATAATATAATGATAAGAAAATGAGAGCGAACCTTTTTGATTTAAAAGCTCGATCGAATGCGCCGTCCGGAAACCTTGACTTTGCTTTGACTTAGTGGGTGGAAAGAAGAGTATGAGAATGGTAGTAGGATAATATGTGAGTGATGATTTTGGTAGAGTAAGGGGATGGTAATAAGAGAATATGATGAGAGATTAGTTGAGAATAATGAGATGGTTTATGAGTGTAGTTGGTGGGATTATGATGCTAATTGGTGAAAATGAATGGGATGGCGGGTGGTATTTATAGGTGATAACGGTGGTATTTAGGATGGGATGATGATCAAGTTTTGGCGCCGGATTCTTAAAGATAAAACCCGCGCGGGTTTTATAAATCCTACACATGGATTGCTGATGTGGGTAGAGCAAAACGACGCGCATCAGGCTAGAGAAAACCCACGCGGGTTTTGGAGTGTCTGGGCTGGGGCGCGCCTTGGGACTTTTCTGGTTCTGGGCCGTTTCCTTGGATTAAAACCCATGCAAGTTTTATCTCTTGTAGTGGGCCAGCTTGATTTGATTTGTTTGCATTGTTTGCTACATTGGCCCAAAGATGTATCCGACCCTTTTGACAAGTCGGGATTATATTAGTGCAAATGTCGGTGTCTACAGAGAGCACCCACTTTGATCGAGTCCGAATAGGACGAAGGTCAAAGTAGACTTGGTGTCTGTCTTGATGCTGGCGGTGCTCTTTTATATGGCGACCGTGTGATGTTGCTGATGATGATATCGTCGGTTACCTTTAGGTGGCAACCGTTGGACAACTGATGCTGAGGGTGTCGTTGGAGACCTTTAAGTGGAATCCATTTGAACGACTGCTGCTGATGAAGAGATCGTCGGTAACCTTTAGGTGGTACCGTTGGACGACCGATGCTAAGAATGTCGTTTGGAGACCTTTAAGTAGAATCCGTTTGAACGACTGCTGTTGCTAACATCGTCAGAGTCCTTTATATGGAACCCGTTGGATGACTGTTGCTAACGACATCGTTGGAGGCCTTTAGGCGGCAACCGTTGGACGACTGTCGCTGACGACATCGTTGGAGGCCTTTAGGTGGCAACCGTTTGACGACAGTGGCTGATGGTGCTCTTTTATGCAGCAACCGGATGACGGATGGTCCCTTTTTAGCGGCAACCAGATGATGGTGCTCTTTTATGCGACAACTGGATAATGGATGGTCCCTTTTTAGTGGCAACCAGGTGATGGTGCTCTTTTATGCGGCAACCTGAAAATCACAAGAAAATTAAGTATTAATTTTTGGAAATGCAAATGGGTTAAGATTTTTATCTGCATTTTGGGAACCCTTGGGCCACAGTCTTTGGGCCGTCAGTCTTTTAGGTTGCATGGCTTCCTTCAAGTGGGCTGTGGGACCTTGGGCCGCTGAATTTTGGTATATATTGGTATAAAACCCGCGCGGGTTTTATAACCTCTATTGGGTCGTTGAAAGGCGCTGGGCCGCAGGAATTGCGCCTGTAGAGCGCTCAAAACTCGTGTTGGTTTTGGCTCTGTTATTTCTTTTTTTTTTCTCGTGAAGCGAATCGATGTGGGCGATGTCTTTGTGTGGATAAGGATGTGCCACGCAACCATGTCTCCTCTTTGGGTGGCAATGGGATGACCTTTGGATTTTCAACCAATGAAACGTATTTGGCATCTCGAGGCGGGTCCTAGAAACGAGCGGTTCATATTCACTCAACATTTCTATAAATACCAAGCCTCATTCACTTCATTCATTCATATTTTCAACTCTTCTTTATCTCTCTAGCTCCTCCTTCTCTCTCTAGAAAATTTGTTCTTTGAAGATAATTAGAGTTCTTTGGAAGATGCATCCCCGAGGTCGTAGGAATCCTCCTCTTCCACATGCGGCGGCATGGTCCCATGAGATGTCTTCACGTCGCAATTTTATTCCGGGTGCGAATGCCGACCCTACGGACCTTACTATTCAGCCTTGGAACCATGCTTGGTTCTACCGCTCTCATGACAAGGTAATTTCCAAAACCTCTCTTTTTATGCTTAGTTTAATAAAAAATGAGCAAGCACGAATTTATTTTTCATGTCTTGTCGATTTTTCATTATTTTAACCTTGCTTTGACGCGTATGCATGTCTTCATGATGGCTCTTTTATTTATTTACAACGATAACCCAATTTGAGAGACGGACCAAACCCGACCCAAGAGAAAATCAGTGTGGGTTTTATGCATGCTCGGCTCAATTGATAAAGAAATCGTGCGGGTTTTCTGGCTCATTGACCGCTAAAAAAGACACTGGGCTTGGATGTGCGGCCCATTAACAAACTAAAACCCGTGCGGGTTTTAGCTCCATTGGGCCGGCACATTTGGGCCGTGTCAAGGCTTCCCTTTTTTTTTGTTTTTTGTTGTTTTCTTCGTTTTCCAATTTATCTATCTTGTGGGCCATGGTTGTGAGCCTAGTGTCGGTGCTGGGTCCAGTAAGTGCTCGAGAGAATATGTCTTGGTCCAACGTATTTAGATGAGCCCCCAACTTTAATTGGCCCTTTCTGTTTGGCTTTAGGAGGATAACTTGAAAACCCCCGGTGTCCTAAAAGATCCCCTTAAGGTAGTCGCCTCGATTCCTGGTAAGTTTGTTGACAACACCTTGACCGCGGCGGGACTCATGTTGTTCTTGAAATGTTTGGTGGCCTGGAAGGGTCGTACATATGTTATAGGTCGTGCTATAGCCGAAAGGTTTTGGGACACCACCAACTCCTTTCATTTTCCTGTGGGCGAGATGACGGTTATCCCTACTGATTTTATCATGATCACTGGCCTTCCTTGGGGTGGGCGTGATGTAGTTTTCGATGCCAAGATTCCGCTAATGGTCTTGGATCTTCTGGGTCCAGTGTCAGCGCGCTTAGGCCAAGGACATGGCCTTTCCAACCTTGCTTATGCGCACTTCGAGGCGGCCATCCGCGACGCCAACTTCCATAACTTGCCTGGGGATCAAAGCCGCTTCATTTTCTTGGCGTACATCATTTCTGCCACCTTATTAGCCAGCCGGGGAGATAACATCACTTTGACGTGGATTCAGAATCTTCTGGACGTAAATAATGTCCGGAACTTGAACTTGGGCAAGGCGGCTTATGCGAATTTCAACCTCAGGCTTCGCCGCGGTGTTAAGCTTTCACAGGATAACGATCCTGTTTACCTCCACGAGTCTCATACTCGCTATCAGTACGACCTTTCTCTGTAGAAGGTGCTCGAGGTATGTCCCCAAGACTCTTCTCTTTGTAGTTTTGCTACTCTTTCACTCCTTCTTTGACTTTATATTCATGCAGTCATGGGCATATGAGTATATTCTATCTTTGGGCGTTCGCTCCAAGAAGAATAAGACAGTCAATTTAACGCATTCTCACGAGGCCGTTCATGCGAAAAAATTCGATCAGGCGATCTCGATCGCATTCGTCGTATGCTGGATGACCTCTCCCCGGTATTTCTTTATACCGAACGCCTTTATTTATTTTGCTTCTATTCATGTAATGACTCTCTTTCTTTCACAGGACCACGTGAACTGGCATCCTTGGGTGGAGTTTAGCTTTGGCGGATTGCGCACCCCTTTGCAAACGGTGGAGCATGACACTCGCCTCCGCATTCTGATGGAGGGACCCTCAGGATTCATATGGTACTTGGGAGAGAGAGCTACGAGACAAATCCTAGGGGGATATCCCAGCCTTGTACCCCAGGATCCTCCGGAGTACATGTTCGAGCCATGGCGCGTTGCTCCGGGTGTCTTGGGAGATTGGATTCGCGGCCAAGACTCCGACAACTTTGTGCATGACGTCCCACAGGAGCAATTTGATGAGGAATTTCAGCATTACTTGAGTCATTTAGCGCCCATGGTGGTGCGTACTTCTTCCCTTATTTCTGTCATGTTTTGGCTGATTTCTAACCATAATGTTTACAACTATGGCCCTATGCTAAGGCCGCTGAGGTGGAGGCCCCACCAGCGAGAAGAAGGATCGGCGAGAGTTTGATCGGAAACCGGTAAGTCTTCATGTTGCCCCCTTTTCTCCATTATGCCATTTATATATATCTAACCTTTGACTCATCGTCTTCCAGCCAAGATGGGATGTCTTCCGACAAGTGACCAAGGAGTGGAGTACTATGCTGAAGAACATTGACCGGGCATTCACCAGCTCAGGCAGGTATCGCGGGAACACCACCGGAAGGACTGATGTGGAGGCCGATGCCGAGTCCGTTCCTCGGGATCCACCTCGGCGTTCAACTGCAAGGATCCCTCACACCGAGCCCCCACGTCTTTCTTCGACAGGGGAGTATTCTTCCCGGGGCCGATCTCGGGAGGAGGTTCGTGGGTCCTCTCGTCCTCCCCTAGCGGTTGTGCCAGAGGGTCGCGGTAAAGGCATTATGGTCGAGGGTCATCATTCAACCGGGTCCCATTGTAGTAGATCCGGTAGCAGAGATCGTCGTCCTATGGAAGAGCACATGGCTCAGATGTCCTTGGAGGAACAACTTGGCCAATGGGGGTCACATCACAGTGTTGGGTATGGTAGCGATACCCAGCCCCATTCCTACTGGGTGGAAGATGCTTCGGAGTCGAGTGCTACCAACCGGCCTTCTCATTCTCGCTGCACTCGAGCTTCAGTGCGTTCTGCTCGTCGTGGTCGGGAGATTGTGGTGAGGGATCATGGTTCAGGTGCATCCGTAGGGTAGCCTGGCGGTCAGGCCTTAGCAGATGACGCTACTTCACATCTTGCACCATACGACGCTTCCTCTTTTGGCTCTGGCTCTTATTCTGCTGGATGGCCAGTTTCGACCCCTGGAATGGATCCTTCATGGCCTGCGGGCAAACAAGAGTGCTCTGCAGCTCAACACTCTTGGCCAGGAGGACCTAATTCTTCTGGTTGGCCAGCCCCCGGTTACGGAACTGGTCCTGTATGGCCTACCCCTTCTGTTGAATGGCACGTTCTTAACCATTCATAGCTAGCCGATTCTTAGGAGCATTCCATATCATCACCATCGAGCGCGCATCCTTCTGAAGTTCCCTTGTCTGGACCATCGCAGACGGCTCCTAGTCCTGACTACTATTCTTGGGGCACATACTTCGGCACAGCTGGTGCCTCCAACGCTGGGACTTCTCATGCCGGTAACAACCCGGTGGAGGATAGCGACGATTCGGGCTACCTATGGTGATCAAACTGATGCTAAGCAAGACTCCATGCATTTTAGACTTTTGTATGCAAGACTATTCTGCATTTTATTTCTTATTTTATATGTAAGACTCGGTGATCGTGCAATTTTATTTTATTAATGCACATCTGAACGACTTTCTACATGACGGGATTAATCCCAAATTAATCCCGCTTCCCCAAAAAGAAAAGAAAATAAAAGAAAACAAAAACTTAAGTGTCAGAATAAACTCGAGCAAAAATTTCAGAACCGAGCATCACTGGGTCAAGATCCAAAACATTAAAGATACATGAATGGGCCAATTCAATTCACAAGGCCCAAATAGACGGGCTGAGTGGCTGAAGGCCGGCCCATTTAACCAGAAAACCCGTGTGGGTTTTTATTTTCAGCAGGCCATAGGCCTGGGCTTGGACAGGCGCGCGTTGGGTCTAAGAACATCAAAACCCGCGCGGGTTTTGATTTTCTTTTCCTTTTTTTTTGCTAGCCGTTGTAGATGGCATAAATCATGGGATTTGAATGCAACGGCTCCATGATCACTTGCTGGTTGCTTTTCTCCAATTTGATCTTTAATGGAGGTGTATAAATACCTCATTTGGTGTATGTGATCATTACTCCTCATCTTCATCTCAAAGTCTTCATCACATATTCTTCAAAAACAACCAAAAAACCTTTCAACTCACATGGCTTTTGAGAAGAAACTTGCTACTTGGATGAGCACCTTGTCCAAGGAAGAGAAGAAAGAGCTCGGAAGATACAAGTTAACAAGCTTGATGAGTCTTCGACAAGTGAGGATTAATCACGACTTTCTCGGTGCGACGGAGACTTTTTGAGATCCGAAGATGCATGTCTTCCGCTTTGCGTGAAAAGAGTTATGTACGCTTCCGGAGGAATGGTCCTCAATCCTAGGGACCAATCACTTTGCTCGCCCGACGTCGCCTCCAACGCCAGCAGACATCCCCAAGCAATACAAGGAGCTCTTATGTCTGCCGTATAGGGTCATCGGAAGTGCAATATTCGGCGAGAAGGTACACTTCCAAACCATAGTTGAATATTTTCAATCTCTCGACACCTTGGAATACAGTCCCGTGATACGAGTGCTAGCGCTCGTATTATGTCTCCTCGGCGAGTTTTGCTTCTACCATGGCGGCGAAAGAACCGGACCGGCGAATTTGATCCAAATCGTCGAAGACATGTTCCGAGGCTACAATCTCGTGCCTCTGATGTTAGTGGAAACCATGATGGGCTTGGATGATCTGAATCTGGAACATGATTTTCGAGGAAGCCCGTTGCTACTTCAGGTATTTCAAACCTTCTTTCCACTACCATCTGATTTCTGCCTCTACTGTCTGCAAAACCTGCGCGGGTTTTGTGCCGTTTTTTTTCTTTTTTTTTTTAAGTTAGTTTGGGATAATTGGCATGCAATCTAACCCTGGCTAACCGTTGGACAGATCTGGTTAATGGAGCACTTGGGTCTTATTGAAGAACCTCGGAGTTCTTCGACGATGGCAAACTACTACCAGAGGAAGAGGAAGTATACCGATCTTCGCTCGGTAACGGAATGGATCGCCTTTTTAAAGGAGCCTCGGGACATCTCATGGTGGATCGAATAGTGGCACATTTATGAATACGTGACCCATGACTTCCGCAATGCCTACGTGTGTCTTGCCGGCTTGATGCACATGACCTTTTATTTTCCAGCGCGAGTGAAGCGCCAGATGGGTCACAAGTAGGACATCCCTGAGCTCCTGTGTGAAGCTCCCGATCAATTGAAGCTTCGAGGCTCGATGATTGAGTCGTGGCTGAAATATTGGGAAAGAAGTTCAACTCTCAAAGCCCCTCCAAAGATACACACTACAAGAAATAAGACTTTTACCAACAAGGCCTTATCTGTTGGTATAATTGACTTTTCTGTTGGTAATAGCTTTTACCAACAGATAATTATCTGTCACAAAACTGTTGGTGAAAATTCCGTTGGTAAAGGTAATACCAACAGATAAGTGCATCTATTGGTCTTGTTTAGTAACACCATCAGATCAAATTTGTTGGTATTGTAGAGGTTTTACCAACAGATATTGAATTGATGGTAAAAAGACTTTTACCTACAAAATAAATCGTTGGTGTTTCAATTTTGGCGCCAAAGTTATCACTTGTACCAACAGATTGTTTTTGTTGGTAATACTATTTTGTTGCCAAAAGCAAACAATCTCCACATATCTGTTGGTAATAGTATTATGAATATGCACACATCTGTTGGTAATCATAGTCTACACATGTGCACGTCTATTGGTAATAACCATATAGCCAAATCTTGTATCTATTAATAAATACATTTTTGCCACCAGTTGCTAGTTGTATTCTCCTCTTTCAATGTATGTCTATATTAACAAACATTTGTACACATAATAGAGTAACAAATACATTGCTAGAATGCATGATTTGAATTTGTTAAAGAAAAACTGGGTAATAGTTAGGTTGTAACTACTAACTAGTACTTATATAACTAAAAACACAAGTCTAAACGTAATTTGTCCGCATATATACCACTCAAATAATATCATTCTCTTGATCTTCAACGCCGTTATCAAGATTGTTGTATACTTCATCATGTCGACCCTCGATATCTTCAAATTCACGTTCATTTTTCCTTTCAGTAGCATCATCCTCAAGCGATAAAAGAAGGTCATCCAACAATCCCTACAATAATATTAATGATGGAAATATATTAATGCAACTATTACAAAATTAAAAGGAATAAAAATAAAATCTTTGCTCCCATAATAATATATGAAAAGAATTTTAAACAATATATATGACTTTTAATCAAGATATTGAGCCCCTTGCATTAATGTCCAACTTTCAAGACAAAGAAAGGACAGTACCCTAAGATTGGTGCTAACAGCCATTATATATTTGGCGACAGCAGCAGGCCTGCAACAACAACATAGCCATGAAAATATTACTCACATGAAGGAGATCTAAGCACTGCTATACTAGCAACTAAATTAATCCTAGCTAGGAGTCGATACTGGAATAGCTAGAAGAGCATGTCCAAGACACTCTTCATTCCACTTAGATCTTGCTAAAAGATATGACAAAGTTTGCCAAAAATCTATAATGGAAATATATATGAAGTGTTAGAGCTTATCAATTAAGCTTCTCAGTACCCAATTAATCTACCATTGAACCCAATTCATCTATTTATTAGTTTGGGAGTATATTGCAAACAAAACCAAAAATTAACTTAATTCTGTCGAACCAAACTAGCCTATTCACATTTTTATTTGTCTGAGTATGTTGCAAACAAAATCAACAAGAATACAGAATATAAACATCCTAACTTATCCTAACCTGACTATGCTAACTTGAAAATAACTCATCCAAAGAACATGACCTTAGAATATTAACTTGGACTATTTTCTCTAATTTTTTTAGGATATATTATATTTAAATTAAAATATATCCCCTATTTAATTTACAGGGGGAGACTTTTATGGTATTAAATTTAAATTAGATTTTGGACCAGTGGTCACTATTAGGGATTTAATAACCCTATGCATGTATGCACCCACCCAAACAAAAATAGAAAAAATATTTGAAAGCTCCTTATATATTTTCTATTAACTTCTTAAGCTGTTTCACATAAACTTACAGTAAATATACAAATTAGAAATATACTCTTTCACATAATATTTCATCAAAAATTACAAAGTTAGCCTCATAATAATTACATTTCTGTTAAGAATTTAATAATAATATATTATACACATAAGAAATTAATTATCAGAATTTTCAAAGCTTGATTACATAGAGAAAAATAAAATGGAAAGGGAAGGGAGTATATACGTACCAGAACCAACATCACGAGTCTTAACCTCAACAGTGGGAAAAACAGAGGGCTGAACAAGTACATGTTGTTGGTGTATGCCAAATCCTTTTTGATGTATTTGAGCCAACCACCAACCTGCTTGGCCTCTTGAAGTTATTTTCAAGTTATGGAGTATATTGCAAACAAAACCAAAAAGGAAAATGCATAACCGAATACAAGAATCTTGAAGAGTAAATTATATGCATCAAAAAAGGTCATCAAGGCGCTACATTAAGCAAGACTACAAAAATACATAAGCTTACAAGTGTAGCTCGCGTCCTTTTACACATTCAGCAGCCTCAGGTTCTATGCTTATTCAAACAGAAAATCCTATCCATCAATCAAATTGGAGTTGGTCAATGTCAAAATTCGGATGAGAAATTGATTCACATACCCCTTTTTTTCCGGGTCGAACAATTCGGACGGAACTGTACGAAATGCAAATAGAAGACTAGTTCTAATAAAATAGCAACGAAAATACATGATCCAATGTCTTTTCCCGTCTTGAATCATGTGGTAATAGATAATGCAAGCATTTACAGTTACACACAGTGATTCCAACCATAACGATATCAATGTCATAGACAATCTAACAGTAAAACTAGAGGGCTATAATATAACTATAGTTAAATGAAGGCAAGATTAACTAATCTACGAATTTCCTTTTGGATATAGGACTAACCTGATCATACATACTGGTAGCCTTGTCAAAGCGTTTCCGTGATTCCTATTTCAGATTATGACATATACTTGTAAACAGAATGAGCATTTTCAAAACAATAAGAATACACTTAGATTATGTAGAAATGCACAATACATCAAGTGTTTAGATCCCACCAACAACTTTGTCATCTAATTTTAGAGCGTTTCCAAATACTTACTATACTGCCTTTATAAAAGATAATATGCATTTGAAGTTCTTTTGGGAATAGCACCTGATTATTAGGCATAACCCTACCTATACAAGGTCTATAAAGGCCAAGCTTAGCAATCTAACCTCTGAGGATTTTTCATTAAATTGTTTCAGTTAAATTGAAGTCAGGATTAGTAAAATTATGGTCAAGTCAATTTGAGGTCATACATCAGTTGCCTCAGTTCAGGCTCCAGTAAATTGTTTCTAAGATAGAGCTACGTACCTTGTATCTTAGACGAGTTCCCCTCAGACCATGCAGAAGGTTGCCGACATCACCATTCTCCGGTGGAGCCAAATCTAAGGTTTTATTTCCATCCATCATTCAGAAGCAGCTTTAGCTCCAGCTCTCACTCCCTCTACAAACATCCACAAGGGAAAAAAAAACAAAGGCCCTCATGGATAGGAATTGAAGAAGAAATGAGAAATCAAGCTAAAAAAAAGAGGAAAGTTTTGGCAGAAATTGAGTTGACCATAACCCAATTGAAATCAGGTGCAAATTGGAAAAAAGGGAAGGAAATCAAATGAAAGAACCTCGAGTGCAATTTGCAGCATCGTGAATCTTCTACTCTTCAACAGGAGAAGGGATCAACAAATAAGAAGGATTGTTGAATCTGCTGGTGTTTCTTTGATCTATCCAACATGCTCTAATCGAATTTGGAATTCCCATCTTTCTCTCTGTATCTGAATCGGAATATGGGGGGCTGTACAGATATATCTTTTGATCAACCGTTGCACAAATTAGACAGAGATTATTAGTAGGGATTTGGGATTTGGGATTTGCCAAATTTGTAAGTAAGAATGAAATCTTAGATTCTAGTCCACATGTGTCAAAACACAAATGTATTTCCCATACCGTCAAGCAGAAACAACACTTTCAGAATAGATACCAAAATTTCCACATCTTCAAACACGAGATCGAAGAATTTTGAACGGTAACTCAAAATATACACCTACAAAATCTCAAAACCATTTCAAAATAAGCAAAATAAGAAAATTAAAATAGCCTACCTTTTAGCTGGATCCAACGATGATATTGTTGATGGGGATAAAGATGAGCTTGACAACGAACCCTACAAATCCCATCACGAGGAACCCAATCGCGGTCCAAAAGGCCACCTTCGTGAACTCTAAATCATCGAAACATGGTTCAACAAATCAGATTTACAGATCAATAAACCCTAGAAAACGAAGAAAACCAACTGAATTCTACCTTTGCGATCGGGCTTGTGGCAACGCTTGACAAGGCGAACACCGTCCTTGGCGACGTCTCTTAGTGGATCGAAGACGTTGTCGAGAGCATCCATAGCTACAATCAATGGAGATAGGAATCTTATGAAGATTTATGGAATTGTGTCGAACTGCCGATTGATTTGGGCAAGATTAGCATTTGATGCTGTAAAGCGGTTTTGTAGGACCTCGGTATTGTCGTTCTCTCTCAGGGAGCTAGGGGCCTTGGCTAAAACTAATCGACTCTAGATAAGGTTTAAGATCACCGGATAACAAGAAGGTTGCAATGACGAACAGAACAAACACAACTATCGTTCAGTCAAATAGGAACGATGGGTGTCGGGAGATTTCGGGACGCAAACGGTGATTAAGAAGAGGGTTTCGCAACTAGAAAGCAACAAAATAGTGGAATAAAGTGACAATCCCGTTAAAATAAACCCACCGGATTTCTTTTTCCAAGGATAATCTGGATTAACTTCCTACAAGCCCACCAAAGACCCAGACGGTTAAAGAAACGGGACTCTCTAGTTAGCTCCTATTCATTTTCGTGAATAGAATACTAACTATCCGAATTCCGACCTTCCAACTCAAGTGTTGGATGTATTCGGGATCTTTCGTACCCCAAATACATCCCACTTGAGCGAAGAATAGGAGTGGGAAGTTGATTCCACTACAAATTACCTCCTAAAGTTGCTAACCCAATCTAAATACACCATTCACATCCTTAGTTTCTCCCTAACCCATACGGGTTCTAGCCTCTAATCATCTTATCTAGCATGCTAAACCTAATAATAACTTCATTCATGCTTAAAAAGAGAGTATCTAGAAATTCCAAGCAACAATAGCAACAATCGACAAACACCAAGTAATTTAATAACAAAACCAGAGATTAAAGAGTAATTAGATGAACTAAAGAGAGTAAGAGTTAAGAAATGCTCATTAATTTGATGCCAAAGGAAGTTGCTCCAGAATAATAAGAATCCAATGCTCCAATAATAATACAAGTCTTCAAATCTTCAATAGAAATCCAGTAAAATCCAGTGCAAGAATAATAATCCAAGTATAAACTCTCACTAATCACTAAGGATTCACTCTAACTAAAAGCTAAAATGTGATAAAAGTTCCTCTCTAAACTCTCTAATCTGTCTAATCTCCCTAAAACTGTTCCCCCCTGGCTAAAAGACCTAAAAACAATAGATACAAGCTAAGTTAGTTACTCAAAATTTGTCACTTCATAAAGCAGAAAAATGCGAATCTGCAGAGGACCGTAGGTACGGTCTATGAGACCGTGGCTACGGTCCTGCGTAACTCCTGCAGATTTCTCTCTTCTTCGCAGCACCGTAGGCGCGGTGTGACATGACCGTGGGTGCGGTCTGGCGATTTAGGTCAGGTGAAATTCTCCTTCGCACCATCGTAGGTGCGGTCTCCCGAGACCGTGGGTACGGTCTCACTCGGGCACTTCACCACCTTGTCATGCCTTGCACCTACCGTGGGTGCGGTCACCAGGACCGTGGGTACGATCAGACTCGGCCACATTCATATTGAACTTTGATGCACCAAAATACAAGAGATACCTGAGTGGAGAACTTAGAGGTGTTCCCTTACAAATTTCGAAACCCACACAACGAACCAAACCCAGAATCGCCGCTTGAATAGCTAGAAAATGGCGAGGAAAGCATATGCAGCGCGGTTAGGGCTCAAAATCGCGGAGAATAGTGGGAGAAGAGGATGAATTTGCGAAGGAATTGAGCAATTAGGGAAACGGAAAGAGGGTTTAGTGTGAGAGGAATGTTTTTCGAGTGAGGGAGAAGGAAAAGAAATGAGTGAAAATGAGGGAGAGAAGGGTTTAAACCCCGACAGAATTCGCTGCAGCTCGACAAACTGTAGGTACGGTCCCCATGGACCATAGGTGCGGTCTCACTCGGCCAGACTTTTAAGACAAAAAACATTGTTCTGCGACCGTGGCTACGGTGAAATCGACCGTAGGTACGGTGTAGTTGCTGGGCCAAAATCAAGAAAAACTTGCCATAACTTGACCGTGGCTACGGTGAAGCCCACCGTAGGTACGGTATCCTTCGGTTAAAATTCTAGGCAAAAATGCTGTTTTGGGACCGTAGCTACGATGAAACCCACCGTGGGTACGGTCTCCTTCGGCCTCTCCCCTGCACCTATAAGACTCAAAAACTTGGAAAAATTGTTAAGTCCTAAAATTCTACTCTCATTATCAACCCTCTTTTCTTGCTCACTCAACAACTTCCAAGGACACCTTTTAACACTCAAAACCACCATGAATCACCTCCTTCACAAATCTTCCTTTCACCATCAATTTTTTTCAACTTTTTTTTTCAGTTTTCTTTTTTTCTTTTTCTCAACTTTAACAAATCAAATATGAAAATCAAAAGAAATAAAAATGCGAAAAATAAAAGGAAAACACTAAAGGTAGGAGAAGTAACTTGTACCTCTCCCGGGTACTTGTTTTAGGTCCTAGCTTGACCTAATCCACTCTTTCACCTTTCAAAGTCGGCGAGGAACACCACAACCGTCCCCGCATATTCCTCTCCCATGATGTATGGCTTGATCTTTGATGAGTTACCTTTGAAACATTCCCCCATTTCATTCTTAAGTTCGACAACACCGGCGGAAAGGATCCTTACTATTTCAAAGGGTCCGGACTACCTTGATCTCAACTTCCCGAAAAATAGCTTGAGCCTCGAATTAAAGATAAGGACTCTATCACCCACTTTGAACTCGTGACAGTTCAATCTCTTATTGTGCCATGCTTTCGTTCGCTCTTTGTAGATCCTATTATTTTCATAAGCATGACGCCGCAGCTCCTCAAGCTCCTCCAATGGAAATGGACGACTCACCCCGGCCGCCTTGAGATCGTAATTCAATTTCTTGATCGCCCACATCGTCCTTTGCTCAAGTTCTACGAGAAAGTGGCATGCTTTCCCGTAAACTAGACGGTACGGGGTAGTCCCAATCGGCGTTTTGAAAGCGGTGCGATATGCCCACAAGACATCGTCTAGTTTCTCTGCCCAATCCTTTCATGAAGAACCGACCGTTTTCTCCAAAATCTCCTAAATGGCACGGTTTGAAATCTCTACTTACCCTTGCGTTTGGGGGTGATAGGGGAGTCCCCGCTTATGATTGATACCATACTTCGCTAGGAGATACTTGAACTTCTTCTCGATAAAATGGGATCCGTTGTCGCTTAAAATAACCCTTGGAATGCAAAATCTTGGGAATACGATCTTCTTCAAAAATCTTGATACAGATTTGCCATCGCACTTCGCACAAGGAATGGCCTCAACCCATTTCGAAACGTAGTCCACCGCCACTAAGATATATTGGAAACCTCTTGATGACGGAAAGGGACCCATGAAGTCCAACCCCCATACATCGAAAACCTCTACCACCAAGATGAAATTCAATGGTGCTTCATTCTTCCGGGAAATATTTCCAGACCTTTGGCATTTATCACATTGCTTGACGTGAAGATGGGCATCACGAAAGAGTGTCGGCCACCAATACCGGCTTGTAAGACCCTCGCTGCCATCTTTTGCGATCCACCATGACCTCCAACCGGGAACTCATGGAAATGTGTCAAAACGGATTTCACCTCGCTCTCGGGTAGGCATCTTCTGTATATCCCGTCATTGCACAACCGGAATAGGAATGGATCGTCTAAAAAGAAGTGTTTTACATCTTGAAAGAACCTCTTCTTTTGGTGAGTGGTTAGATTTGGAGGAATTACCTCGCTGGACAAGTAGTTTATGATGTCGACATACCACAGGTTAGAATGCTTCATGGCCATGAGTCGCTCATCTGGGAAAGAATCCACGATCGGTTGGGTATCCTCCAAGTCAACAAGAATCATCGACAGGTGATCGGTTACTACATTCTTCGTGCCGGTCATGTCGCGAATTTCCAAATCGAACTCTTGCATATTAAAAACCCACCGAATAAGCCTCGACTTCGTTTCTTTCTTCCCCATCAAATATTTAATCGCAGCATGATCCGAGTGCACCACCACCTTGGAGAACATAAGGTATTGCCGGAATTTGTTGAGAGCAAAGATGATTGCAAAAAGCTCCTTCTCCGTGGTCGTGTAATTTCTCTGTGCACTATCAAGCACATGGCTTGCATAGTAGATGACTCTTGGATTCTTCTCTATGGTTTGGGCCAAACACGCTCCCACGGCAAAATCGCTCGCATCAGCCATGATTTGGAAGGGTAATGTCCAATCCGGAGGTTGAACCACCTGAGCGGAAATCAAGGCTTGCTTTAACCTATAAAAGGACTCAAGGCATTCATCAGTAAAAAGGAATGGGGCATCCTTACACAAGAGATCGGTTAGAGGTCGAGTGATTTTGGAAAAATCCTTGACGAACTGGCAATAAAAGCCGGCATGGCCAAGGAAGCTACGCACCCCCTTAACGGAAACCGGGGGTGGTAGACGCTCTATAACCTCAACTTTAGCCATGTCTAATTCGATACCCCTCGAAGAAATCACATGACCCAACACAATACTTTCTTCCACCATGAAGTGGCATTTCTCCCAATTCAACACTAAGTCAACTTCTACACAACGGATTAAAACTTTCTCCAAATTCAGCAAACAAGCATCAAAGGTATTACCATAGACAGAAAAATCATCCATAAAGACTTCCATGCATTGTTCAATGAATTCACTAAAAATAGCTATCATGCAACGTTGAAATGTTCCCGGTGCATTACACAACCCAAAAGGTATACGTCGATAAGCAAATGTACCATACGGGCAAGTGAAAGTAGTTTTTTCTTGATGTGCGGGGTGGATTGGAATTTGGAAAAAACCCGAGTACCCATCTAGAAAACAGAAATACGAGTGACCCGCCAACCTCTCCAACATCTGGTTAATAAAGGGGAGAGGGAAATGGTCTTTCTTTGTTACTTTATTTAATTGTCAGTAATAAATGCACATCGTCCAACCGGTGACGGTACGGGTACTAACTAGTTCATTCTTTTCATTCTCAATCACAGTCATCCCACCCTTATTAGGTACACACTGAACCGGGCTTACCCATTCGCTATTTGCGATGGGGAAGATGATCCCAAGATGATCCCAGCAGCTAACAACTTTACTAATTCCTTCTTGACCACCTCTTGCATATTAGGGTTTAATCGACGCTGGAGTTGCCTATTTGGTTTTGCATCCTATAACAAATCAATTGAATGCATGCATATAGAAGGGGACACACCTTTCTAATCCTCTATTTTATAACCTAATGCACCCCTATGCTTTCTAAGCAAATCAAGCAACTTGGACAGATCAGAATCATGCAGTTTAGCATTTACAATAACAGGACAAGACTTCTCATCATCCATGAAAGCATATTGTAGGGCAGGGGGTAAAGGTTTAAGCTCTAAAGGAGTAGAGGATTTAGTTTGAGAAGAAGACATACCCTTGTAGGTCGAATGTTGAATCTCCATGCACTCAATATGAGGCTCGTCAATAATAATCTCCTCATGCATGGGTGATGAATCAAGAAGGTTGGTGAAGAAGGTAATATCGGTGTCGTCGGTCTCAAATTGGAAAGATTCCAATAGACAAGCTCCCAAAGGATCGTCGCAAGTTGACTCAAGTAAATGAGATTCCTCAATATATTCATCAACAAGGACCTCCATCATACCGATAGCATAACACGAGTCCCCATACGAAGGACCTTTCAATGACCCCTCGAGGTTAAAAATGATGCTTTCATCACCGACATTCAACGACATACTACCATGCTTCACATCAATTATCGCTCCCGCCGTAACAAGAAACGGCATTCCCAAAATGATGGGAATGTTGTTTTCCTCTCCATCTCAAAAATCACAAAATCACTTGGAATCAAGAATCGACCCACTTGGACTGGAATGTCCTCCAATATTCCCAAAGGTCTTCGCACGGAACGGTCGGCCAATTGGAGATTAATTGTCGTAGGAGTTAGATCGTCGAGATTCAACTTCTTGCATATAGAATGAGGCATGACGCTCACACTAGCTCCTAAATCACAAAGAGCTCGACCAATCTGCATATCACCGATGGTGCAAGGAATAGAAAAACTTCCGGGGTCGGCTAACTTATCCGGTGATTTGTTGTCAATAATAGCACTACAAACCGCCGTCAAGTGGATAGTAGATTTCCCTTGAATTCTCCTTTTGCTTGTGAGAAGCTCCTTCAAATGCTTCTTGAAAGATGGGACTTCGGAAATAGCATCAAGAAATGGAATGTTTACTTGAAGCTTTTTGAGCACCCCAATGAACTTTGAAAACTTCGCATCGGACTTGGGCTTTGCTAACTTCTCGGGAAAAGAAACCGGCGGTAACTTCGGCTTCTCAATGATTTGGATTGGCTCTTCTTCCATCATTCTTCCCTTCCCTTTCCTTACTTTCTCCATCTCCTCTCTTTCTTTACTAGCTTCTCCCGACTCCTCCATATGAACTTCCTCATCTCCCTCACCCAAAACAAACTCACTCTCGCGTTCCTCTATCAAATCCTCTTCTTCCGTGATATCTACCACATCACCCTCTTTGTCACCCAAAACATCCTCTTCCACCATCCTAGGCCCTTCAATCCCCTAACACTCCTCAATGTAATAGCATTAAGTTGCCCCTTGGGGTTTGGTTGAGGTTGGCTAGGAAGGGATTGAGTAGGTTTAGATTGTTGTGCCATTTGAGCCAATTGTAACTCAAGATTCTTGATGCGTGCTTGGTCCCTATCTTGAGCTAAGAACATCTTATCTTGAGTTAAGGAGATCTTTTGTAGGATTTGCTCAATGGAAAATTCTTGTTGTGGTGGTTTGGACACTTGGGAGGTTTGATCATGGTGAGGGTTTTGTTGGTACTGGCGGCGGTTTTGGTTTGAGAAACTGGGGGGGTGGGTTATGGTTTTGTGGAGCTTCTTGGTTGTAGGCATAATTCCCACGAGGACGAATGTGATTTGGGTTGGAATAGGAGAGGTTATTGTTAGGATAGATAGCTTGGACGTGCTCGGCTTGATACTCCTCACACCTTTGCAAAGAATGTGGCCCTCCACAAAATTCACACACAAGAGCTCGGACATCCGGAATAATCATAGGTACCTCTTGAGCTGCCTTTACTTGCCTCTAGTATCTTCTAAGGCCTTCTTTTGTTGCATCTCTAGAACTGCGTTCATGAGAAATTTGATAGTAGGATTGCTCTCTAAAGAAGGACCTCCATCTCTAGGACTACGGCCGCCTCCCCAATGTGGAGAGTTTTGAGATAACTCATAGAGGAACACATTTACTTCATCCGCCGTCATCTTGAGGAACATGCCCCCCGAGGCATGATCAATGGATTCACGCATTGAGCTACTCAGCCCGGAATAAAAGTGATGCAATAATAGCCAATCCTCAAGATTGTGGTGTGGACAGCTCCGTTGGAGACCCTTGAATCTCCTCCATGCTTCAAATAACGACTCATCGGATTCTTGTTTGAAACTCATGATGCCTTGCCTCAACCTACACGTCTCATCATTGGGGAAAAACCTTTGTAGAAAGTCGCGGCTAAAGGCATCCCATGTAGAATAGGTTCCCGGCGGACACGTGTTGAGCAACAATAATGCTTTTCCCATCAAAGTGAGAGGGAAGAACTTCTGCTTCATGTATTTAGTGGTGACTCCATTCATTTGTACGAAACCGATGCGTTTCTCGAACTTGTTGATGTGGTCGATGGAATTTTCATGTTCTCCTCCATGATACGGAGTGTTCTCAAATATCTCCAACAAATATGGTTTCAACTTGAATGATGCGTTTGGTGGTAATGTAGGTAATATGATGGGATCGCCACCCATACCTGACGATGGTAAGGAATTTGATGCTAAGGTACGGGGTGGATCTTGCTCTCCGTCAGCCATTGGAGTTTCGATCGTCTCTCGCTCCCTTTGTTGTCTTCTTCGTCTCGAGCCGGCGTTAGCTTGGTGAATAATACTCTCCGGATTCGGAATCGGTGGAGTTATAGGAGTTTCGCCTTGTCGAGATCGAGTCCGCATGCACAAAAGGAACAAACGAAAGTGTCAAATTCCCAATAACCAAGGATAACAAAATCTCTAGCAAGTGAAATGATCTTAAACAACCTATAGACAAGAAGCTAAGCTAGGTGTGCTTGCTCCCCGGCAACGGCACCATTTTGTGTATAGCGGTTTTGTAGGACCTCGGTATTGTCGTTCTCTCTCAGGGAGCTAGGGGCCTTGGCTAAAACTAATTAAATCTAGATAAGGTTTAAGATCACAGGATAACAAGAAGGTTGCAATGACGAACAGAACAAACACAACTATGGTTCAGTCAAATGGGAACGATGGGTGTCGGGAGATTTCGGGGCGCAAACGGTGATTAGGAAGAGGGTTTCGCAACTAGAAAGCAACAAAATGGTGGAATAAAGTGACAAATCCCTTAAAACAAAACCCACCGGATTTCCTTTTCCAAGGATAATCCGGATTAACTTCCTACAAGCCCACCACAGACCCGGAGGGTTAAAGAAACGGGACTCTCTAGTTAGCTCCTATTCACTTTCGTGAATAGAATACTAACTATCCCAATTTCGACGTTCTAACTCAAGTGTTGGATGTATTCGGGATCTTTTGTACCCCAAATACATGCCACTTGAGGGAAGAATAAGAGTGGGGAGTTAATTCCACTACAAATTACCTCCTAAAGTTGCTAACCCAATCTAAATACACCATTCACATCCTTAGTTTCTCCCTAGCCCACAAGGGTTCTAGCCTCTAATCATCTTATCTAGCATGCTAAACATAACAATAACTTCATTCATGCTTAAAAAGAGAGTATCTAGAAATTCCAAGCAAGAATAGCAACATTCAAACAAACACCAAGTAATCTAATAACAAAAATAGATATTAAAGAGTAATTAGATGAACTAAAGAGAGTAAGAGTTAAGAAATGCTCATTAATTTGATGCCAAAGGAAGATGCTCCAGAATAATAAGAATCCAATGCTCCAATAATAATATATACAAGCTAAGTTAGTTACTAATGAATCACTCTAATTGAAAGCTAAAATGTGATAAAAGTTCATTTCTAAACTCTCTAATCTGTCTAATCTCCCTCTAATTAATCCCCTTGGGCTAAAAGACCTGAAAACAATATATATACAAGCTAAGTTAGTTACTCAAAACTCGTCGCTTCATTAAGTAGAAAAATGCGAATCTGCAGCGGACCGTAAGTACGGTCTATGAGACTGTGGCTACGGTCCTGCGTAACTCCTGCAGATTTCTCTCTTCTTCGCAGCACCGTAGGCGCGGTGTGACATGACCGTGGGTGCGGTCTGGCGATTTATGTCAGAGGAAATTTCTCTCCTTCGCACCGTCGTAGGTGCAGTCTCCCGAGACCGTGGGTACGGTCTCACTCGGGCACTTCACCACCTTGTCATGCCTTGCACCTACCGTGGGTGTGGTCACATGGATCGTGGGTACGGTAAGACTCGGCCACATTGATTCAGCAGAGTCTAACTTTTGATCCTCTTGATGTGTCCGGCCTTCTCGCTTCCTTCGCCTTTGTCTCGACCATGACCCGGGAAATCTCGGGATTCCCAAAGTAGCTACAAAATGGCCTTTTTTTTACCATGTTTTGAGTAGAAACTCTAGAATCTACAAAATAACCAAAAACGTATTAAAAGTTATAAAATTAAACCACGAAACGAGTCAAAAGCCTAAGGATTTAAGCGGTATTTAGGCACAAAATTGGGTCTAAACAGATGCCTCTTGCCAAATTAGAGCATCAGTTGCAGTTGGAAAGGAAGAAGCACGACCCGGCGTTCAATTTTGTGAGGGTTTTGAGATGTGTTTTTTTTTTTATTTAAGTTAGGCGCCTTAGACTAATACCAATAGATAATATATGTGTTAGTATTAAAATTAATTTTACCATTAGATAATATATGTGTTGGTATTGTACAAGTAATACCAACAATTAAATATATATCTGTCGGTACCAAAATTATTTGACCAACAGATAATTCAGTGTTGGTTAAGTATTAATAATACCAACACATAAGTAATCTGTTGGTAAATAAGTACTTTTACCAACAGATAAATTATCTGTCACTAGTAATCTGTTGGTAAAGTCACTTTTTTTGTAGTGACGTATCTAATATTGTTGATGCTGACTACCATGGATGGCTGATTGCTGCTGTCGAATCTCGCCGCGTTAGGGAAGCGAGAAGGAGACAAGCATCTGCAAAGGAAAGACTGGGTCCTCGTACATCGGTGAAGGATCTTCTGGGCGCGAGAGACTTGGTGAAAGATAGACTTGGCCCGAGAGTGGAGGCACGAAAACCAGGCAGGCGGGCCTATAAGCCCATTGACCAAGAGAATGCTCTCAACGGACCTAGAGACATGGAGACTGACCATGAGACAACTGGCGAAGTAGAGAAAGTGAAGCAAGATTAGAAGGTGGATGAAAATGAAGGAACTGAAACTACTTTGCCATAATAATCTTTTATTTAATTATGCCTTTTAAATTTTCTTATGTTACAAGTAGTGTACTTGCATTATCAATTAATAAAGAAGAAATATTGTTCACAATTATTGTGTTCTTGCAAACTTTATTTTCCTTATGTACATGAGCATTTATTAAATATATCCCAAGTGTCTGAAAATTTGTTTTCCAGTTGCTTGGTTATATTAAGCATAGTATCGCTTAAGTTAATCGAAATTCGTGGGTTGAATTATATCTTCTCCATCTATAGTAGCAAGCCGAGCTGCCCCTCCTGGCAAAATGTCCTCAATCATATAAGGACCCTTCCAATTAGGTGCGAGTTTTCCCCTTGGATCTTGTATAGGTGCCCTCATCTCCTTAAGCACCAAATCATCTATATGAAGCGAACGACTTTTTACCTTCTTATTAAAAGCACGAGCGATCCTACTTTGGTACACTTGCACATTATGCAATGCCCTTGATCGCCTTTCGTCCATTAACATTAACTCCTCGAACCTTGCCCGAGCCCATTCTGCTTCTCGCAGTAGACTTTGTGCTACTATCTACAGTGAAGGAATAGCTACTTCAATCGGTGGGATTGCTTCCATTCCATATACCAAAGAATACGGTGTTGCACCTATAACAGTTCATATAGAAGTTTGATATCCCCACAAGGCAAATGCCAATTTATCAGGCCAATCCTTGTAAGTGACAACCATTTTCTTAATGATTCCTGACAATGTCTATTTGCCGCTTCCACAGCTCCATTAGCTTGAGGTCGGTATGGCGAAGATCGGTGATGCTGAATTTTGTAATTGGCGAGCAAAGTTTCTACTTCCTTCCAAAAATGGCTTCCATTGTCACTAATGATCTCATGAGGCACTCCATATCGACAAATGATGTTTTGAAGGATGAATTTGGCCACTTACTTGGATGTGAGTTTGGCAAAAGAGGCTGCCTCTACCCACTTAGTGAAGTAATTGATGGCGACCAATATGTATTCATGTCCCCCTGTTCCAGTTGGATGTATCTTGCCAGTGATGTCGATATCCCATACCGAGATCAGCCATAGAGACATCAAAGGAGTTAGATATGATGGCGTTGATGCTGTAGGTTGGCATACTCTTGGCATTTGTGACACTTTAGAACGAACTCTAAGCAATCTGCCTCCATAGTGGACCAATAATAACCAGCCCTTTGAATCTTCTTCACCAGCATACGTCCATTCATGTGGGGACCACACTCTCCTCCATGTACAGTAGCTATGACCTCCTTTGCGCTCTTAGCATCGATGCATAATAAATTGATGCCGGTAGGTGATTTCTTGCAAAGTCGATCTTGGATCAAGCAGTATTATGCTGCTAGAGACCTGATCGCTCGCTGTCCTCGAGTATCTAACTCAGTTGGATATTCTCCTTTACGAAGAAAATTGTATTTGTCATGGAACCATTCCTCAGTTTCCTCCTCTAGTGCCTCTATGCTGCAGACATATGCATGTTCAGACTGTCGCGCTTCTACTACTAGTAATTGGAGCGTGCCTGATGGTATCGATATCATTGAAGACAACTTGGCTAGGGCGTCAGCTAACTCATTGTGATCCCTTGAGAGGCACTGGAAGCTAATTCTCAAATTGGTTAGCAAGTACCAAGAGCTTCTGTTGGTATGCCATAAGAAATTCATTCCGGACCTTCCATGTACTTTTAGCCTGATTAAGGATGACGCTAGAATCTCCGAAGACTTTTATGTGACGTATGCCCAAATCCAAGGCAACTTGTAGGCCCCTGATGTATGCTTCGTATTCTGTAGCATTGTTAGTACCATTAAAGTCCAACTTCACCGATTCAGGGACATGTGCCCCTTCTAGAGAGATCAGTAGTACTCCTACTCCACAACTCCGTCAAAATACATTTCCCATGTTATTTCATCAGTAAAGAATACGTCCTCATCTGGGAACTCCAAGTGAGTGCTTGGAGGTTCCTGTGATGGTGAAGGAGCTAGAAAATCTGAAACAACCCAACCTTTGATTGAACTCTGAAAGCATGACCACCCATCGAGCGATGCGGTTGTTGATGGTAGGTTGCTCCATGATGAACTTGATGGGATTATTCTCAGCTATGACATATATTGTATGTGAAAGCATGTAATGTCTTAACTTCTTGGTGGCCCATACTAGTGCGAGAGCCATTTTCTCTATGTCCGCGTATCGGCTTTCATAGTCCAAGAACTTCTTTCTCAAGTAGTAGATGGCGTTCTCTTGACCTTTAACCTTTTGAGCTAGCATAGCCCCCATTGCAGAGCTAGTCACGGTAAGGTAAAGGAGTAGAGGCTCATCCGGTACTGGCGGCATGAGGACTGGAGGATGCTGCAAATACTCCTTGATTTTATCAAAGGCCGCTTGACATTGATTGTCCCATTCTATTTTGCTTCCTTTCTTTAGTTTCTTGAATAAAGGTTCGCAAGTCATGGTTAGCTTTGAGATGAACCTGCTGATGTATTGAACTCTTCCTAGAAAAACTCTTATCTCTTTTTTCTGTCCTGGGTGGTTGCATCTCTTAGATAGCCTTTATCTTTGAAGGGTCAACTTCAATACCCCGTTGGCTAACCACATAACCTAACAGCTTCCCAGAGGTAACATCGAAGGTGCACTTTGCTGCATTAAGCCGCATCTTGTATTTGCGAAGTCGCAGAAAGAACTTGCGAAGGTTAGGAATGTGCTCCTCCCTCGTTTTGGACTTAACAATCATGTCATCCACATAAACCTCTACTTCTATGTGCATCATGTCATGAAGTAGAGTGTTGGCGGTTCTTTGATATGTCGCTATGGCATTCTTGAGACCAAAAGGCATAACCACATAACAGTATGTTCCCCATGGTGTAGTGAATAAGGTTTTCCCCATATCTTCTTCTGCCATTTTAATTTGATTGTAACCGGCATATCCATCCATAAAGGATAGGAGCTCATGTCCGCAAGTGTTATCCTCTAATACATCAATGTGAGGTAACGGGAAACTATCCTTGGGACTAGCTTTATTGAGGTCTCGGAAGTCTACACAGATGCGCACTTTCCAATCTTTCTTGGGTACCGGGACAATGTTAGCAATCCATTCAGGATATTGAAATGCTTTGATGAATTTAGCGTTAAGCTGTATGATCACTTCTTCCTCAATCTTCCTAGCCCATTCAGGCTTGATCCTCCTAGCCTGTTGTCGAACTGGTTTTGCATTAGGAAGCAAAGGTATCGTGTATTCTGCAATTTCCTTGTCAATCCCCGGCATGTCCTCGTAGGACCATGCGAAAACGTCCACCAACTCCTAGAGAAGCTCCGTGAATGCTACCCGTTCTTCTACTGTGAGTGAACTATCTAACTTAAACTCCCGAGGTTGTTCTTCCGTGCCCACGTTTATGGTGATGGTGTCTTCCAACACCACCATTTTATGTTCATGTTCATTAGAAAATTCTTTTAAGGGTTCATTAAATTCCAGATTATTATTGGCGCACCAGTTCAGGGAAGAGGGGAAAGAAGAATCAGAGTAAGCAGAAAGGTTCATCTTATTGAATGCAGAAAGGAATACATCGCCAGCAGACTCAAGACCAGACTCGCTTGACTCTAGACCCTTAAGACCTGACCCTATGTCCTTAGGAACAGACTCTCCTACAGATAAAGCAAAATTATTCTCCTCAGCATCAACCCACGCAAGCGCCTTAACTTCTCCATCTTCAATAATCATGGAACTTGGATCAAAGCTTGGGTTGGACAAAGCAGCAATAACAGCATCAGCTTCAGACTTCTCTTGGACAGCTTCTTGTCCAAACAGCATGCCAAAAATGTTGCTCCCGGCAAAGTGAGTCCATTCTAATGGAGGCTGTTTCTCCCGAGCAGGAACAAAGACAGTAGCCATATTAATGGAGCAATCATCAAACACTTCTAGTCCAGTGACTTGAATTCTATTGTTCTTCAAATAGAATGGCTCAAGGAACCCATAGTAGGGGAAGTCATCACCTTCTCTAACAAATTTCCCATTCAAAGTAAGTGGATAGGGCTTCATCTGGAATAAAGTGGGAGGATTGTCCATCTTCAATGATAGCCATCTTTGCGAGCCTGACCTCCTTCTCAGTTGGCTTGTAGTCTAAGCCAAACCTTCCTTGCTGTTTAAAGGTCTTGAACATAGGAGGAATTTTGTTCTTCGGATTCTTACTCATCGACATCCCAGGGAAATATCCTTGTCTTTTGAGCATAGCATGTACTTTGGGATTTGAGTAGCGATCAAAGTCAAAAGGTGCTTCATCCTGGCTCATCATTGCCACAAGCTCAAAGTTATGGAGTTCTTCATCCATTGAATTGTGTTCCACTTCGAGAGTTGATTGTTTAGGAGCGAAAACAGCGTTGATAGACTCTCCCGAGATTGTGATCACTTGCCCTTGAACCAACATTTTCACCTTTTGATGTAGAGTGGATGCTATAGCGTTACATTCGTGCAGCCATGGCCACTCTAATAGTAGATTAAAGGAGGCTGGTATGTCTAGCACCACAAATTCCACATTCCGAGTGACGCTACTAGTAGTAATGGGCAATACTATAGATCCGACTGATCTCCGAGGTGAATTGTCATATGCCCTTAGTTGTACCCCATTTTGAGCCAAGTGTTGTTGTTGAACTCCTAACTTTTGCGCTGTCCTCCAAGGGAACACATTTGGCTGAACCGTTGTCGACCAGAACCAGAGGGATAGTTTTGTTGGAGCATTACACTGTAAGGTACAAGGCTTTGTTGTGAGATACTCCTCGTTGAGGCAGATCATCAATCCCAAAAGTAATCATCTCCTGTTGGGTAGTCATCGTAGGAGATACCGTGAGTGTTGTAAGGGCATCTAGCATCTTTTGTCTATGAGCATGCGACGTGCATATGAGTTGCTATATGGTGACCTATGCCCTTGTCTTTTTTAGTTGAGAAAGAAGAGGATCTTCAGGGGAGACCTGATTGTCATTGCCGACCGTTGGTGTTGGGTTAGGAACAACCACTGGGTTGGTGGCGTTCCTGTGGTTGTGGGGGCCAGACCGAGTAAGAAATGCCACATTACCTGGTTCATTTGTCTCCACCCATTCTGTCTCGGAATGCTCATGTACATCATGTTCATCATTGTCCCAAATTGCATGGATGAATATACCTTCAGGGAACCCAACTACTTCGAGGACAAGTTGACCTATTTCTACAATCAAAGGAGAGGGATCGAAGCGGAAGTCGCCACAGAGAATAGAATTCGCATGCTCGGTCATGGGATTACTTTGATTGTTTGGTTTCTTGGCAGCTTTTGGCATTGGTAATGTCCATGCCCTAATCATATCTTCTATTTTGTTCCTGAAAGTCCAGCATTTCTCAGTGTCATGCCCTCGGCAACGGTGATAGCGGCAAAATTGATCGGCATCCCAGTTTCTGCATTTTATTTCTGGCTTTTCTTTCGGTAAGGGCAAAACCAAGATACCCTTCTTGACTAGCCGGTCAAGAGCCTGAGAGTAAGGGACATCCAATGGAGTATAAGTCTCGTACTTCGGTACATAAGGCCCCTTGCGTTTGATAGAGTTAGTCTCCATAACCTTTGGAGAGTGGCTAGCCGCATTAGTGGCCCTTCTATTGGAGCTGGAGCCTTTCGATCCAGGCGAAGTGGTCTTATCATTGTGCATCGCCTCTAGTTGGACACAAATTTCCTTTAGGTAATCAAAGTCTTTGACGACATGGTACCCCAAGTGCTTGGATAGGCTGTTGTTCAGTCCTTGCTTAAAGGTAGATAACTGCAAGTGGAGAGGAATTGTATCATTGATGTGGGACAATTTTGTATGCCATCTTTCAAAGTAATCCCTAAAGGACTCATCATCTCGTTGCTTCATGGCGGTTAGGTCATCTACCGTAGCTTGCTTCTTTTGTGTGCGGGTGTAATGGTGAATGAAAGCTTTGAACAGCTCACTCCAGTTGGCTTTGATTTGCGGTGACAGGGCATGATGTTTAGACCCGATTTCGTGTCTAAATACCGCCTAAATCCTTAGACTTTTGACTTGTTTTGTACCTTGATTTAATAACTTTTAATGCGTTTTCGTTACTTTTGTAGTTTCCGAAGTTGTCACTCAAAACGATTCTAAATGGGCCAATTTTGCACCAATCTTGGGAATCCCGAGATTCCCTAAGATTCCCTGAGCGCTTGTCGTGTCAAAGGCAGCGGATTAGAAGGACTGGTCATGTCGAAAGGTAGCGGAAGCGGAAGCAACGATTCAAGAGCACCCTGAAGAAAAATGTGGCCGAAAGAGACCGTGGCCACGGTCATATTGACTGTAGCCACTGTGTGATTGAGCCATGACCTAAGGAAGAGACCTTGCCACCCGAACTAGACCGTGGCCACGGTCACTTTGACCGTAGCCACGGTAGGATCTTTACCCTGCCTAAGGAAGAAGCTGGCCGAACTAGACCGTGGCCACGGTCTCCCATGACCGCAGCCAGGTCGGTGCGAAGGAGTTAAAATTTGTCAGCCCTAATCGTCTAGACCGTGACCACGGTGCATGGGGACCGTGCCCACGGATATGCGAAGCGAAGAGAAGGAATCGCCTGCCTTATGCAGGACCATGACCACGGTCACTTTGACCGTGCCCACGGTCCCTTGCGGGACAGTTTTGTCTGTTGTGTAAAATGATGAGTTTTGAGTAACAACCTTGATTACTATTTATATGTATTTAGGTCATTTTAGCTAAACATGAAGGTGGACAACAGTTTTTATCTATCTTTTATGATACTTTAGCACTTGTTTTATCACATTTTTAAGCCTTAGATTAGAGGGATTAAGGAAGACCTTTGCTGAGATTATTGGTTCTTGTATCGGATTCTCTTGATTATTATTGGAAGTTTGAAGATTATTCTCAACTTTGGAGCATTGGAGTTTTATTATTCTGAAGTTTTCTCCCTTGTCATCACAATCAATGAGCATTTCTTAACCTCTCTCTCTCTCTAATCTATTACTTATTTACTAATCTCTGTTTTTATTATCATTGATATTGTTGGTATTGTTGAATGTTTATTGTCATTTTGTTTACTCTTTTAAGCATGAATGAAGTTGTTGATGTTATTATCATGATAGTTAGGATGTTTAGTAGCTAGAACCTTAATGGGTTAGGGAGATATTAAGGGTGTGAATGGGTGATTAGGTTTGGGTTAGCAATATTAGTGAGTAACTAGTTAGGAAATCAACTTCCTAACCTTATCCTTCCCTCAAGTGGGATGTATTTGGGTGCGAAAGCATCCCGAATACATCCAACGCTTGTTGGATGGTGAGAATTAGGATAGTTAGTATTCTAGTTCGCGAAAGCGTATAGAAACTAACTAGGAAATTCCGTTCCATTAACTTTCCCGGGTCTGTCGATGGATTTTGGGGAAGTTAATCTGGACTATCCTTGAAAGAGGAAGCCCGGTGGGTATTTTCTAACGAAATTACCATTTGATTTCCCGTTCTCGTTACTCTCTTGTTGCGAAAACCATTTCCTCATTTTCATTTGCATCCCGAAAGTCTCCCGACACCCATTGTTTCACCTTTTTGACTGAACATAGTGTGTGTGCTGTTTTTACCCTAAATTCTATCATCCTTTCATGATCATAAACCATACCTAGAGTCAACTAGTTGCAGCTAAGACCCCTAGAAACCATCCAACTAACAAAATGGCGCCGTTAAAAAGGAAGTGGTAAAGTTGCTAGCTGCTGGGATCATCTTCCCCATCACAAATAGCGAATGGCTAAGACCGGTTCAGTGTGTACCCAAGAAGGGTGGATTGACCGTAATTGAAAATGACAAGAAAGAACTAGTTAGGACCCGGACCGTCACCGGTTGGCGGATGTGTATCGATTACCGCCAATTAAACAAAGTAACAAAAAAGGACCTTTTCCCTCTTCCCTTAATTGACCAGATGTTAGAACGGTTGGCAGGTCATTCGCATTTTTGCTTTTTCGATGGGTACTCGGGGTTCTTTCAAATTCCAATCCACCTCTTACACCAAGAAAAAACCACTTTCACTTGCCCATATGGGACATTTGCTGATCATCGCATGCCATTTAGTTTAAGTAATGCCCCTGGGACTTTTCAATGTTGTATGATTGTTATTTTTAGCGATTTCATTGAAAAATGCATGGAAGTCTTTATGGATGATTTCTCTGTGTACGGTAATTCTTTCGATGACTATTTGCTAAATCTGGAGAAAGTGTTAACTCGTTGTGAGGAAATGGATCTAGTTCTGAATTGGGAGAAATGCCACTTCATGGTGGAACAAGGTATCGTTCTGGGTCACTTAATCTCTTCTAAGGGCATCGAAGTGGACAGGGCCAAAGTTGAGGTTATAGGGCGCCTACCACCCCTAGTTTCTGTTAAGGGGGTACGTAGTTTCCTTGGCCATGCCGGCTTTTATCACCGATTCATCAAGGATTTTTCAAAAATTGCTCGACCTCTAACTTACCTCTTGTGCAAAGATTCCCCTTTCATTTTCACTGATGAGTGCCTTGAGTCATTTCATAGGTTGAAGCAGGCTTTGATTTCCGCTCCGGTAGTTCAACCTCAGGATTGGACGCTACCCTTCGAGATTATGGCCGACGCGAGCGACTTCGCCGTGGACGCTACCCAAACAATAGACAAGAAGCCAAGGGTCATCTACTACGCAAGCCATGCGCTTGATAGCGCCCGAAGGAACTACACCACCACGAAAAAGGAGCTTTTAGTGATCGTTTTTGCACTCAAAAAATTCCGGCAAAACCTCATGTTCTCTTAGGTAGTAGTCTATACAGATCATGCCGCTATCAAATACTTGATGGGAAAGAAGGAGACAAAACCGAGACTTATACGGTGGGTCTTGCTTATGGAAGAATTTGATTTGGAAATCCGTGACACGGCGGGCACGAAGAACGTCGTAACCGATCACCTCTCAAGGATTCTCGTCGACTTGGAAGACATCCAACCGATTGTAGATTCTTTCCCGGACGAGTGTTAGTCGAGTGGTTTGTAAGACCACGGTTTTATCGTTCTTCCACAGGGAGCTAGGGGCCTTAGGTGCAACTAGTTGACTCTAAGTATGGATTAGGATCATGAAAGGATGATAGAATTTAGGGTAAAAACAGCACAAACACACTATGTTAAGTCAAAAGGTGAAGCAATGGGTGTCGGGAGACTTTCGGGATGCAAACAGGAATAAGGAAATGGGTTTCGCAACAAGAGAGTAACGAGAAAGGGAAATCAAATGGTAATTCCGTTAGAAAAATACCAACCGGGCTTCCGCTTTCAAGGATAGTCCGGATTAACTTCCCCAAAATCCATCGACAGACCCGGGAAAGTTAATGGAACGGAATTTCCTAGTTAGTTTCTATACGCTTTTGCGAACTAGAATACTATCCTAATTCCCACCATCCAACAAGCGTTGGATGTATTCGGGATGCTTTCCCACCCAAATACATCCCACTTGAGGGAAGGATAAGGTTAGGAATTTGATTTCCTAACTAGTTACTCACTAATATTGCTAACCCAAACCTAATCACCCATTCACACCCTTAATATCTCCCTAACCCATTAAGGTTCTAGCCACTTAACATCCTAACTATCATGATAATAACATCAACAACTTCATTCATGCTTAAAAGAGTAAACAAAATGACAATAAACATTCAACAATATTAACAATATCAATGATAACAAAAACAGAGATTAGTAAATAAGTAATAGATTAGAGAGAGAGAGGTTAAGAAATGCTCATTGATTGTGATGCAAAGGGAGAAAACTTCAGAATAATAAAACTCTAATGCTCCAAAGTTGAGAATAATCTTCAAACTTCCAATAATAATCAAGAGAATCCGATACAAGAACCAATAATCTCATCAAAGGTCTTCCTTAATCCCTCTAATCTCAAGCTTAAAAATGTGATAAAACAAGTGCTAAAGTATCATAAAAGATAGATAAAAACTGTTGTCCACCTTCATGTTTAGCTAAAATGACCTAAATACATATAAATAGTAATCAAGGTTGTTACTCAAAACTCATCATTTTACACAACAGACAAAACTGTCCCGCAAGGGACCGTGGGCACGGTCAAAGTGACCGTGGTCATGGTCCTGCATAAGGCAGGCGATTCCTTCTCTTCGCTTCGCATCTCCGTGGGCACGGTCCCCATGCACCGTGGTCACGGTCTAGACGATTAGGGCTGACAAATTTTAACTCCTTCGCACCGACCTGGCTGCGGTCATGGGAGACCGTGGCCACGGTCTAGTTCGGCTGTCTTCTTCTTTAGGCAGGGTAAAGATCTTACCGTGGCTACGGTCAGAATGACCGTGACCGCGGTCTAGTTCGGGTGGCAAGGTATCTTCCTTGGGTCATGGCTCAATCACACCGTGGCTACGGTCAGAGTGACCGTGGCCACGGTCTCTTTCGGCCACAGTTTTCTTCAGGATGCTCTTCAACCATTGCTTCCGCTTCCGCTGCCTTTCTACATGACCGGCCCTTCTAATCCGAAGCCTTTGACACGTCCAAGGCTTGTGGAATCTTAGGGAATCTCGGGATTCCCAAGATTGGTGCAAAATTTGCCCATTTAGTATCGTTTTGAGTAAAACACTTCGGAAATTACAAAAGTAACCAAAACGCATTTAAAGTTATTAAAACGAGCTACGAAACAAGTCAAAAGCCTAAGGATTTAGGCGGTATTTAGACACGAAATCGGGTCTAAACACTCCCCCACACTTAAACCTTTGCTCGTCCCGAGCAAAACAAAACAAAACAAACTAACTAACATAAACTTCTCTGTCATGGGAGAGAAACGAGTGTATTTAGCGTATGCACCAAGCCCTTTGAACCCCCCGGCAGTCCGGGTGGACGAGATGGACTCGTGAGGGTTTGGAGCGGCTATACCAACAAAAGCCAAAGAAAAAGGAGACAGGGAAAGTGAAACCAAAATCGAAGAAAACAAAAAGGAACGAAAAACAAGGGCCTTCATTCACAAGATCTTGAAATCCAAACTAAGAAAACGCGATTAAACTTCCCAAAGTAACCGTTAGGAGCATCACACTAACACCAAACTCAGAAAAAGGTCGATCTTAAAGATTTTCGACTCCCTACACCTTGTAACAAGCGAAACCCCACAGCAAAAGCACAACAAGGTTTTAATGGGAACCAAAATACTCTAAAAACTCGAGTCTGAATTTGAAAACAACGAAAACAACCGAGAAGAGTGTTGCTCTCCCTTGCATTTGGTCGCCCTTGGCTTGGTGAGGGCCGTAGGTGATGCAAGGGGAGGTCTCTTTTTAGAAGCAAAACTTTTCTTTTCTTTCTTCTTTTTCTCTTTTTTTTTCTTTTTGGTTTTTAGGTCGGTATTAGCCTTACTTTCGGGAATTGGACGGCCCATATAAGGGGTATACCCTCCCAACACGGTCTTTTCCATACGCCTCTCCGTCGCAAAGCGATATGGGAGGAGGGTTAAGGGGTATCCAGTGTCGTACCACGAATACAGCGCCCGTATAGGTTGGCTAAGTGTATGGTGGTTAATGTCTTTAGTGACACGCTCCACTTATTCAGGTTATTATATCTTATGAAAGCTCTCTTCTTTCTTGTTTCTTTTTTCTTTCTTTTCTTTTCTTTTTGCGCTTTTTGCTTTTGCTAAACAAGAAACAAAACAAACTCAGACACAAGCCCTTAGAATCTCCAGGTTCCCAACAAAACGAGAAAGGAACGGGAGTTTCACAGGACACTTAATGAAGGGAGTCTATTAAGGATAAGTCTCGACTAGAACCCGAGTTAGGGGTTAAAAAGCTCCAACTGATTACTTTTAGAAAGAAGTTAAGAACGACTTCTCAACTTCGAAAACGAGATCAAGGAAACAAAGCAAAACAAAAAAACAAAACGAAAAGAAAAAAGAGAAGGTTTTCACTCCCTTTTTTCTCCTTTTTGACACAAAAATTTTTAAATTTTAAGCAAAAACTAGGGAAACAAAGAACAAAACGACTAAGTGATCTACCCTTTGAAACAGAAAATCTCCCCCCCCCCACACTTAAAACTCCACAATGTCCTCATTGTGGGAAGGTGTCGCATGAAAAGGGTAGAGAACCTACAAAACACAAACAAACTAAAACAACTAGCAGGTAGAAATGGTGGCGACCCGAGCCCACACGGCTCCAACAGCAATAGATATCCCAACACAGACACTTATAGGGGTTCTCCACCCAAAAGAAAACCAAGCATGCGCGGATCATGATAAGAATTCACATAAAAAGAGTAAGGTGGAAAGATATTACCTCAAACTCTTCATAAGCGCTGAAAATAGCGATCCGAAGTCGTCGTTCAAGAGAGTCAGAACGATGTTAGAGTAAAAGACGACTTTATAACTATAGAATTCGCATGCGAGACCAAAAGCAAAAGAAAGGAAAATCTAACTTAAAAGATTATGAAAAGAAATTGAAAAGATGAAAAACGAAAAAAATATTAACAATATATACATTGCCACTGACTTACCTTATCCTCGAATCTCACTCATTGAGGCGGGAAATAAGGGTGAAACTCGATACACACTAACCGAAACAACTAAATCATTGCATTCATCATAAATAACATTCGGTTACGTCCATCCATGACCCAAAATACAAGCGAGAAATGCTTAAACAATAGTCTAACCCACCAAAAACAACTAACCAACAACCATAAGACAACCATCCAACACCCCGACCATACATGCCAAACAAACAAGACAAGGAAAAACCGAGCAACCTAACCGAACAATCCCCAAAATATGCGAGCTCATGCCAAAAGAAATCAAGAAACCAACAATCTAAAACCACCAGACGTTGCAACTCCAACCCCCGAAGAAGCACTCTCCCACACTTATACTTCACAAAATAAAGTAAATAGAACAATGATAAAGGTCGGGTGGGGGTGCTTACAAACGGTCCTCAAGTTGACCCTCCCGGTGGAGAACGGGGTTGGAGCTGCGACCGGATGCTAGCCAGCGTCTCCTTTTGGATCTCAATCATTCCTTGCAAGTTTTCGATCAAGAGCTGCTGGTTTTGGATGAGCTCCCGTTGAACTTGAAACTCATCATGAAGCTCTTGGAGTTGCTCGCTGATACGCTCAAGAGTGACGTCCCGTTGTTGACTCGGCTCGACTTCATCCCCTTGTGCTTGTTCACCCTTTTCTTCTTCTTCCTCATCCTCTTCTTCCTCCTCTTCTTCTTCTCCTCCTTCACCTTCCTCCGCTTGATCCCCGGGACCACCCACCACAAATCGATCCCCAAAAGTTTGGCCACATGACCAATTGCGTTGGTCGGAGACATCTAGACATTGCTCGACAGTGTCGTCGCCCAAATGAATCACGACGCTATGGGGTTCGTTCCCGTGACGGTATAATGTTCGCGTCTTGTGTTTCTCCAAGAATTCCATCTTTCATAGGCGAACACCGTCAATAGGATCGGGGAAATAGCGGGGAGTCATGTTCCGGGTTTCGAGGCTAATTTCCCGGAGGCAATGGAGGATGCACGAGCGAGTGTTGACCCGGCGACCGTTGATCGCATTGTAGATGACGAAGAGGTCGTCTTTTCGGATGCTTGAACGCCCGACGTCACGGCCAAATACGGAGTTCGAAATGATGCGGTGGAAGATGCGGACGCTCAGATTACAGAAATCTCTGGCCTTAGAGTTGCTTGTGCAATAGTACTTCGCCCGTTGAGATCGAATCGTCGGGTAACGTCTCCTCCAGCAAGTGAGTGCTTTCATAGCTTCTTGTTCATCAAATTTGACGCACTCGCCGTAGGGGATGCCGTCCTCGGGAAGGCCTAGAGCGTTGCATAAGTCTTTGAGTGTACATTCGACCTCCTTTTTGTTCACGACATACGAAAAAGAGGCGTTGGATGTGCCATCTTCCTTTACCACCAAAGAACTGAGGAATTCGAGCACCGGTTGCTCGATGATCGGTTCGTTGATTGTGGCGAAGACTTCCCATCCCATGACTCTAATGTGGAAGTCCATGCTCGGCTTACAAAAAACATCCTTTGTCGTCTCCTCATGATAGAAATCCGGAGCACAAATTTTCCGCTTCTTTAGACGCTTATACCGTGCCTTGTGCATATCATCCTGTAAATTAACCTTAATTTTTGGGTCGCATTGAATTATCAAGGTCGGTTGACCCTTGTACCGGGTTTTGTCAGGCTCAGCAGAGGTTGATGGGGCGGGGGTCGATTCCGGCTCGGTTCGGGCACGTTTTGCTCGACCAATTGAAGTCACTGCAACAAAATCAACCACCACACACCGAAACACAACACAACCAATACTCAACAATCCCGAGCAACACGAATTCACAATCAACCACAAGATTGAACTCAAAGGCAAGCAATACACTCTCAATCTCGAAAATATTCACCGAAAATTCAAACTCCAAACTCAATCAATTCGTCCAACCAAGCCCACAAGCAATTCACATAAAATTCAACCAAGAGTTCACCAATAACACTCCCAACAATCAATTTCAATCCAAAACGCACAATCAATCAAAAAACGCACGAAATTTGCGCCAGATTTCGACCCAAAACGCAAGGGGATAAAAAATTTAAGCACCCAAATCCAGGAATACTGAGTTGAAGACTTTGAGAGCTTCCCTTGATACATTCGAGCCCCACAAGGAACAAGAGGCCCAGAAGCTTTCTTGAGTTGAACCGGAAAATGGTGAGCTTCAGCTAGGGTTAGGAATCGCAGGAGAAATGGAGAAGAAATGGAGGAATTTGTGAGGGATTTGTCAAATTTTGGAAGGGAATCGAAGTTTTAGGGTTTTAGGGAGGTTTTTCGAGTGTGAGGGTGAGGAAGAAAGTGAAATAGGAATGAGGGCGAATGAGATTGAAACCTCGACATATCGTAGTTTTTCGATAGGCCGTGGCCACGGTCCATTTGACCGTGGGCATGGTGTGATTCGGGCAAGGGAAAAAGAAGAGAAAAAACAGGGCGGAGACCGTGGCTGCGGTATATTCCACCGTGGTCACGGTGATATTCGGGACCAAATTTCTTCAGGAATCAGCAATGATGGGACCGTGGCTGCGGTGAATTCCACCGTGGTCACGGTCTACTTCGGCTTGACAAAACTGGGAGCAACTTGCGTATGCTGACCGTGGGCACGATCCCTTTCGGTCCATCCACAGCATCTACAAGGCTCAAAACATGGAGAAAAAATGTTAAGTCCTAAAATCTACCCTCGTGTCATCCACTCCCTTCTCTTTTTCGCTCAATCATCATTCAAGGACACTCTCCCAACACTCAAAAACACTTTCGAACCTCGACCTTCATAGAACCACTCTCGATTTTTTTTCTTCTTTTCAAACTTTTCTGATTTTTTTTTATTAATTTATTTTTTTTCTCAATTTTTCTTTTTCTAATATAAAACAAAGGAAGAAGAAAAACACTAAAACAAGAAATAAAATGAAAGAACAAAAATTGAAGGAAAACACTAAAAGAGGGGGAAGTAGTTCATACCTCTCCCGGGTGCTTGTTTTGTAGGTACTAGCTCGACCTATCCCGATGCTTTTCAATCTTCAAAATCCACAAGGTATGCCACAATTGTCCCGGCATATTCCTCGCCCATGATGTATGGTTTGAGTTTCGATGAGTTTGCTTTGAAACACTTTCCTTGTGCATCTTTCAATTCAACCACTCCGGCGAGAAGAATTCTCACAATTTCAAATGGCCCGGACCACCTTGATCTCAATTTCCCAGAGAATAACTTCATCCTTGAGTTGAACATGACAACCCTATCGCCTACCACAAACTCACGTTGGTTCAACCTCTTGTCATGCCATGCTTTCGTTCTCTCCTTGTAGATCTTGTTGTTCTCATATGCATGACGCCTTAACTCCTCAAGTTCTTCAAATTAAATAACCGACTACCTCCGGTCGCCTTGAGATCGAAATTCAACTTCTTAATTGCCCACATGGTTTTGTGCTCAAGTTCTACGGGGAAGTGACATGCCTTCCCGTAGACAAGACGGTAAGGGGTAGTACCGATCGGTGTCTTGAAAGCGGTGCGGTATGCCCACAAGACTTCATCCAATTTTTCTGCCCAATCTTTCCTTGAAGAGCTAACCGTCTTCTCTAAGATCTCCTTGATGGCACGGTTTGAGATTTCCACTTGACCTTGTGTTTGTGGATGGTAGGGGAGTCCCTTCTTATGCTTGATGCGGTACTTCTCCAAGAGAGACTTAAATCTCTTTTCGATGAAATGGGAGCCGTTGTCACTAATGATGACCCGTGGAATGCCAAATGTTGGGAATAGGGTCTTTTCAAGAATTTCAAAACGCACTTCCCATCGCACCTTACACATGGTATGGCTTCGACCCACTTTGTGACATAGTCCACCGCCACTAGGATGTATTGGAAACCCCTTGACGACGGGAAAGGACCCATGAAGTCCAATCCCCACACATCGAAAGCTTCCACCTCAAGAATATAGTTCAATGGTGCTTCATTCTTCCGGGAGATGTTACCGGACCTTTGACACCTATCACATTGCTTGACATGCAAGTGGGCGTCACGAAAAAGATTCGACCACCAATAGCCGGTTTGCAAAACCCTCGCTGTCGTCTTTTGGGGTCCACCGTGACCACCCACCGGAAATTAGTGACAATGGGTCAAGATAGATTGCACTTCACTCTCGGGAATACACCGCCGGTACATCCCGCCATTGCAAAGACGGAAAAGGAAAGGGTCATCCCAAAAGTAATGCTTCATGCCGTGGAGGAATTTCTTCTTTTGATGATGGTTCAAGTGTTGAGGGATCACTTCGGTCGCCAAATAATTCACAATATCCGCATACCAAGGATGTGAGTTGATAGCCAAGAGTCGCTCGTCCGGGAAAGCATCTACAATCGGTTGGGTGTCTTCCAAGTCGACAAGAATCCTCGAGAGGTGATCGGCTACGACATTCTTCGTACCCGCCTTGTCGTGGATTTCCAAATCAAATTCTTGCATAAGCAAGACCCACCGTATGAGTATCGGTTTTGTCTCCTTCTTTCCCATCAAGTATTTGATAGCGGCATGATCCGTGTAGACTACCACCTTAGAGAACATGCGGTATTGCCGGAATTTGTTGAGCGCAAAAACGATCTCTAAAAGCTCCTTTTCTGTGGTGGTGTAGTTCCTTTGGGCGTTATCAAGCGCATGGCTCCCGTAATAGATGACCATTGGCTTCTTGTCTACTGTTTGGGCAAACACGCTCCCACAGCGAAGTCGCTCGCGTCGGCCATAATCTCGAAGGGTAGCGTCTAATCCGGAGGTTGAACTACCGGAGCGGAAATCAAAGCCTGCTTCAACCTATAAAATGACTCAAGGCACTCATCAGTGAAAATGAAAGGGGCATCTTTGCACAAGATGTCAGTTAGAGGTCGAGCAATTTTTGAAAAATCCTTGACGAACCGGCGATAAAAGCTGGCATGGCCAAGGAAACTACGCACCCCCTTAACGGAAACTGGGGGTGGTAGGCGCTCTATAACCTCAACTTTAGCCTTATCCACTTCGATGCCCTTAGAGGAGATTAAGTGACCCAGAACGATACCTTGTTCCACCACAAAGTGGCATTTCTCCCAATTCAGAACTAGATCCACTTCCTCACAACAAGTTAACACTTTCTCCAGACTTAGCAAACAGTCATCGAAAGAATTACCGTACACAGAAAAATCATCCATAAAGACTTCCATGCATTTTTCAATGAAATCGCTAAAAATAGTCATCATACAACGTTGAAAAGTCCCAGGGGCATTACATAAACCAAATGACATGCGACGATAAGCAAATGTCCCATATGGGCAAGTGAAGGTGGTTTTTTCTTGATGTGAGGGGTGGATTGGAATTTGAAATAACCCCGAGTACCCATCCAAAAAGCAAAAATGCGAATAACCCGCCAACCGTTCTAACATCTGGTCAATAGAGGGAAGGGGGAAATGGTCCTTCTTTGTTACTTTGTTTAATTGGCGGTAATCGATACACATCCGCCAACCGGTGACAGTCCGGGTACTAACTAGTTCTTTCTTGTCATTTTCAATTACGGTCAATCCACCCTTCTTGGGTACACGAAACTGGGCTTACCCATTCACTATTTGCGATGGGGAAGAAGATCCCAGCAGCTAGCAACTTTACTACTTCCTTTTTAACCACTTCTTGCATGTTGGGATTTAAACGACGTTGGGGTTACCTAGTAGGCTTGGCAACTTCTAGCAAATCAATCGAATGCATGCATATGGAAGGGGACAAACCTTTCAAATCTTCTATTTTATAGCCTAATGCACCCCTATGTTTTCTAAGCAAATCAAGCAACTTGGACAATTCAAAATCATTCAAATTCGCATTCACAATGATAAGATAAGATTTCTCATCATCCAAGAAAGCATATTGGTGGGAAGGGGGAAAAGCTTTAAGCTCTAAAAGAGTAGAAGATTGAATTTGAGAGGAAGACATACCTTTGTAGATCGCATCTTCAATCTCCATACACTCCAAATAAGGCTCATCAATAATAATCTCCTCATGCATGGGTGAAGAGTCAAGAAGGTTGGTGAAGAAAGTAATATCGGTGCCGTTGGTCTCAAATTGGAAAGACTCCAATAAGCAAGCTCCCTAAGGATCGTCGCAAATAGATTCAAGGAAATGAGAGTCCTCAATATACTCATCAACAAGAAACTCCATCATATCAATAGCATAGCATGTGTCCCCATACGAAGGACCTTTCAATGACTCCTCGAGCTGAAAAATAATGCTTTCATTCCCGAAATTAGCCGACATGCTTCTATTCTTCACATCGATAATCGCTCCTGCCGTAGCAAGGAACGGCCTTCCCAAAATAATAGGGATGTTGTTGTCTTCCTCTATCTCCAAGATCACAAAATCACAAGGAATCAAAAATCGCCCCACTTGGACCGGGATGTCTTCCAATATTCCCAAAGGTCTTCGCACGGAACGGTCGGCCAATTGAAGGTTAATTGTCGTAGGAGCTAGATCATCGAGGTTTAACTTCTTGCAAATCGAATAAGGCATGACGCTTACACTTGCTCTTAGATCACAAAGGGCACGACTAATCCGCATATCACCAATGGTGCATGGAATAGAAAAACATCTGGGGTCGGCTAACTTCTCCGGTGATTTGTTATCGATAATTGCACTACAATCCGCCATCAAATGGATCATAGATTTCTCTTGAATCCTCCTCTTGCTCGTGAGAAGCTCCTTCAAATGCTTCTTGAAGGACGGGACTTCAGAAATGGCATCAAGAAATGGAATGTTCACTTGATGCTTCTTGAGCATCTTAATGAATTTTGAAAACTTTGCATAGGATTTTGGCTTCGCTAACCGATCGGGAAAAGGGACCGGCGGTAGCTTTGGCTTCTCAATAGTTTGGATTGGTTCTTCTTCCACCATCTTTCCTTTCCCTTTCCTTAACTTCTCCATCTCCTCTCTTTCATTACTAGATTCTCCCAATTCATCCTCATGTGCTCCCTCAACTTCCTCACCCAAGACTAACTCACTTTCCTGCTTCTCCAACAAATCTTCCTCCTCCGAGATATCCACCACATCACCTTCTTTGTCACCGAAGACTTCCTCTCCCAACATCCTAGGGCCATCAATCTCCTTGCCACTCCTCAATGTAATAGCATTAAGTTGTCCCTTCGGGTTAGGTTGGGATTGGCTAGGCAAAGATTGGATAGGTTGAGATTGTTGTGCCAATTCAGCCAATAGTAACTCGAGGTTCTTAATGTGAGTTTGGTCTTTTTCTCGATCTAAGGCCATCTTCTCTTGAGATAAGGCTATCTTTTCTTGAGATAAGGCCAACTTTTCAAGGGTTTGGTCAAGGGTTTCTTGTTGTGGTGGTTTGGGTGCTTGGGAAGATTGACCTTGGTGAGGATTTTGGTGGTGGTTTTGGTGGTATTGCCGGCGATTTTTATTTGGGAAACCGGGGGGTGGGATTAGGTTTAGTGGAGCTTATTGGTTGTAGGCGTAATTCCCACGGGGACGGATAGGGGTTTGATTGGTATAGGAGAGGTTATTGATGGGATAGATGGCTTGGACTTGCTCGGTTTGATACTCTTCACATCGCTTCGAAGAATGTGGCCCTCCACAAAAATCGCATACAAGAACTCGGGCATCCGGAATAAGCATAGGTACTTCTTGAGCCGCCTTTACTTGCCTCGTGGTTTCCTCCAAAGCTGCCTTTTGTTGCATCTCAAGAACGGCATTCACGAGAAGTTTAATAGTAGGATTGCTTTCTAGAGGAGGACCATCTCTTGGACCACGACCGCCTCCCCAATGAGGAGAGTTTTGAGATAGCTCGTGAAGAAATACGTTTGCTTCCTCCGCCGTCTTCTTGAGGAACATACCCCCAGAGGCATGATCGATGGATTCTCGCAAAGAGCTACTCAATCCGAAATAGAAGTGATGCAATAATAACCAATCTTCAAGATTATGGTGTGGACACCTCCATTGGAGACCTTTGAATCTCCCCCATGCTTCGAATAACGACTCATCGGGCTCTTGCTTGAAGCTCATGATGGCTTGCCTCAACCGACACGTCTCATCATTGGGGAAAAACCTTTGAAGAAAGTCGCGGCTAAGGGCATCCCATGTTGAATAAGTTCCGGGCGGACACTGTTGAGCCATAATAATGCTTTCCCCTTCAAAGTAAGAGGGAAAAACTTCAGCTTCATGTATTCAGCGGAAACTCCATTCATTTGTACGAAGCCGATGCGTTGCTCGAATCTGTTAATATGGTCAATAGGATTTTCATGCTCTCCTCCATGGTACGGGGTGTTCTCAAATATTTCCAATAAATATGGCTTGAAATCGAACGATGCATTTGGTGGTAATTCTGGTAATATGATGGGATCGCCTCCCGTACCCGATGATGGTAAGGAATATGATGCTAAGGTACGGGGTGGAACTTGCTCTCCTTCAGCCATTGGAATTTCGATCGTCCCTCGCTCCCTTTGTTGTCTAGCTCGTCTCGGGCTGGCGTTGGCCTGACGAATGATACTCTCTGGATTCAGGTTCGGTGGAGTTACAGGAGTTTGGCCTCATCGAGAGCGAGTCCGCATTCACAAAAGGAACAAACAGAAGAATCAAATTTCCAGTAACCAAGGATAACAAAATCTCTAGCAGTGAAATGATCTTAAATAACCTAAAGACAAAGAGCTAAGCTAGGTGCGCTTGTTCCCCGGCAACGGTGCTATTTTGTTAGTCGAGTGGTTTGTAAGACCACGGTTTTATCGTTCTTCCACAGGGAGCTAGGGGCCTTAGCTGCAACTAGTTGACTCTAGGAATGGTTTAGGATCATGAAAGGATGATAGAATTTAGGGTAAAAACAGCACAAACACACTATATATGTTCAGTCAAAAGGTGAAGCAATGGGTGTCGGGAGACTTTCGGGTTGCAAACGGGAATAAGGAAATGGGTTTTGCAACAAGAGAGTAATGAGAAAAGGAAATCAAATGGTAATTCCGTTAGAAAAATACCCACCGGGCTTCCTCTTTCAAGGATAGTCCGGATTAACTTCCCCAAAATCCATCGACAGACCCGGGAAAGTTAATGGAACGGAATTTCCTAGTTAGTTTCTATTCGCTTTCGCGAACTAGAATACTAACTATCCTAATTCCTACATTCCAACAAGCTTTGGATGTAATTGGGATGCTTTCGCACCCAAATACATCTCACTTGAGGGAAGGATAGGATTAGGAAGTTGATTTCCTAACTAGTTACTCACTAATATTGCTAACCCAAACCTAATCACCCATTCACACCCTTAATATCTATGATAATAAAAACAGAGATTAGTAAATAAGTAATAAATTAGAGAGAGAGAAGTTAAGAAATGCTCATTGATTGTGATGAGAAGGGAGAAAACTTCAGAATAATAAAGTTCCAATGCTCCAAAATTGAGAATAATCTTCAAACTTCCAATAATAATCAAGAGAATCCAATACAAGAACCAATAATCTCTGCAAAGATCTTCCTTAATCCCTATAATCTAAGGCTTAAAATGTGATAAAAAGTGCTAAAGTATCATAAAAGATAGATAAAAGCTGCTATCTCTAGAATATTTAGCTAAAATGACCTAAATACATTAAATAGTAATCAAGGTTGTTACTCAAAACTCATCATTTTACACAACAGACAAACTGTCCCGCAGGGGACCGTGGGGACGGTCCTGCGTAAGGCAGGCGATTCCTTCTCTTCGCTTCACATCTCTGTGGGCACGGTCCCCATGCACCATGGTCACGGTCTAGGCGATTAGGGCTGACAACTTTGCGCTCCTTCGCACCGCCGTGGCGGCGGTCGTGGGAGACCGTGGCCACGGTCTAGTTCGGCTGGCTTCTTCCTTAGGCATGGTAAAGATCCTACCGTGGCTACGGTCAGAATGACCGTGACCACGGTCTAGTTCGGGTGGCAAGGTCTCTTCCTTGGGTCATGGCTCAATCACACCGTGGCTACGGTCAGAGTGACCGTGGCCACGGTCTCTTTCGGCCACAGTTTTCTTGATGATGCTCTTCAACCGTTGCTTCTGCTTCCGCTGCCTTTCTACATGACCGGCCCTTCTAATCCGCTGCCTTTGACACGTCCAGGGCTCGTGGAATCTTAGGGAATCTCGGGATTCCCAAGATTGGTGCAAAATTGGCCCATTTAGTATCGTTTTGAGTAAAACACTTCGGAAACTACAAAAGTAACCAAAACGTATTAAAAGTTATTAAAACGAGCTACGAAACAAGTGAAAAGCCTAAGGATTTACGCGGTATTTAGACACCAAATCGGGTCTAAACTCCTCCGTTCCAAGGTGAACTTGCTCGAGGATCAACAAAAGGAGCTTGTGAACATCCAACGACACCTGCAACATCACGAAGAGTACCTCCGCCAACAAAACCGCTTCATACGCGATTGGAGTTTTCATCATTATACTGTTGAGGGCCGTATCCCAGCACCTCCGGACTATGAAAATCCCTATTACCCATCCTTCTTTCCACTCCAACCCCGTTCTCCACCGGGAGGGTCCACTTGAGGACCGTTTGTAAGCACCCCACCCCCACCCGACCTTTAACATTGTTCTATTTACTTTATTTTGTGAAGTATAACTGTGGGGGAGTGCTTCTTCGGGGTTTTGGAGTTGCGATGTCTGGTGGTTTTGGATTTTTGGTCTCTCGATTTCTTTTGGCATGAGCTTGCATATTTTGGGGATTGTTCGGTTAGGTTGCTCGGTCTTTTTTTCCCTTGTCTTGTTTGATTTTCATGTATGGTCGGGTTGTTGGATGGATGTCTGATGGTTGTTTGATTTCTGTTTGTTGGTTGATTTTGGTGGGTTGGACTGTTGTTTAAACATTTCTTGCTTGTATTTTGGTCATGGATGAATGTAACCGAATGTTTTTGTGATGAATGCAATGATTTAGTTGTTTCAGTTAGTGCATATCGAGTTTCACCCTTATTTCCCGCCTCAATGAGTGAGATTCGGGGACAAGGTAAGTCATTGGCAATGTATATATTGTTAATATTTTTTCGCTTTTCATCTTTTCAATTTCTTTTCATAATCTTTTAAGTTAGATTTTCCTTTCTTTTGCTTTTGGTCTCGCATGCGAATTCTATAGTTATAAAGTCGTCTTTTACTCTAACATTGTTCCGACTCTCTTGAACGATGACTTCGGATCGCTATTTTAAAAGCTTATGAAGAGCTTGAGGTAATATCTTTCCACCTTACTTTTTTTATGTGAATTTTATCATGATCCGTCGCATGCTTGGTTTTCTTTTGGGTGGCGAACCCCTATGAGTGTTTGTGTGGGGAAATCTATTGCTGTTGGAGCCGTGTGGGCTCGGGTCGCCACCCTTTCTACCTGCTAGTTGTTTTGTTTGTTTGTGTTTCTGTAGGTTCTCTACCCTTTTAAGGGAGTGAAAACCTTTTCGTTTTTCTTTTCGTTTTGTTTTTGTTTAGCTTTGTTTCCTAGATCTCGTTTTCGAAGTTGAGAAGTCGTTCTTAAACTTCTTTCTAAAAGTAATCGGTTGGAGCATTTTCAACCCTAACTCGGGTTCTAGTCGAGACTCCCGTTCCTTTCTCGTTTTGTTGGGAACCCGGATATTCTAAGGGCTTGTGTCTGAGTTTGTTTTGTTTCTCGTTTAGCGAAAGCAAAAAGCGCAAAAAGAAAAGAAAAGAAAGAAAAAGGAAAAAGAAAGAAGAAAGATTTCATAAGATATAATAACCTGAATAAGTGGAGCGTGTCGCTGAAGACATTAACCACCATACACTTGGCCAATCTACACGGGCCCGGTATTTGTGGTACGACACTGGATACCCCTAAATCCCCCTCCAATATCGCTTTGCGACGGAGAGACGTATGGAAAAGACCGTGTTGGGAGGGTATACCCCTTATATGGGCCATCCCCTTGCGTATGGAAAGTAAGGCTAATACCGACTATTAAAAACCAAAAAGAAAAAAAAAAAGAGAAAAAGAAGAAAGAAAAGAAAAGTTTTGCTTCTAAAAAGAGCGAGACCTCCCCTTGCGTCACCTACGGCCCTCACCAAGCCAAGGGCGACCAAATGCAAAGGAGGGCGACATTCCTCTCGGTTGTTTCGTTGTTTTCAAATTCGGACGCGAGTTTTTAGAGTCTTTTGGTTCCCGTTAAACCCTTGTTGTGCTTTTGCTATGGGGTTTCGCTTGTTACAAGGTGTAGGGAGTTGAAAATCTTCAAGATCAACCTTTTTCTGAGTTCGGTGTTTGTGTGATGCTCCTAACGGTTACTTGGGGAGGTTTAATCGCGTTTTCTTAGGTTGGATTGCGAGATCTTGTGAATCAAAGCCTTTGTTTTTCGTTCCTTTTTGTTTTCTTCGGTTTTGTTTTCACTTTCCCTCTCTCCATTTTCTTTGGCTTTTGTGGGTATAGCCGCTACAAACCCTCACGAGTCCATCTCGTCCACCCGGGCTGCCGGGGGGTTCAAAGGGCTTGGTGCATATGCTAAATGCACCCGTTTCTCACCCACGACAAAGGAGTTTGTGTTAGTTAGTTAGTTTTTGTTTTGTTTTGCTTGGGACGAGCAAAGGTTTAAGTGTGGGGGGGGGTGTTTAGACCCGAGTTTGTGTCTAAATACCGCCTAAATCCTTATCCTTTTGACTTGTTTCGTACCTTGATTTAATAACTTTTAATGCGTTTTGGTTACTTTTGTAGTTTCCGAAGTTTTCACTCAAAACGATTCTAAATGTGCCAATTTTGCACCAATCTTGGGAATCTCCAGATTCCCTAAGATTCCCCGAGCCCTGGTCGTGTCAAAGGCAGCGGATTAGAAGAGCCGGTCATGTGGAAAGGCAGCGGAAGAGGAAGCAACGGTTGAAGAGCACCCTGAAGAAAACTGTGGCCGAAAGAGACCGTGGCCACGGTCATATTGACCGTAGCCACGGTGTGATTGAGCCATGACCTAAGGAAGAGACTTTGCAACCCGAACTAGACCGTGGTCACGGTTACTTTGACTGTAGCCTCGGTAGGATCTTTACCCTGCCTAAGGAAGAAGCTGGCCGAACTAGACCGTAGCCACGGTCTCTCATGACCGTAGCCACGGCAGTGCGAAGGAGCAAAAAGTTGTTAGCCTTAATCGCCTAGACCGTTTCCATGGTGATTCGAAGCGAAGAGAAGAAATCGCCTGCCTTACGCATGACCGTGACCATGGTCACCTTGACCGTGCCCACGGTCCCTTGCGGGACAGTTTTGTCTGTTGTGTAAAATGATGAGTTTTGAGTAACAACCTTGATTACTATTTAATATATTTAGGTCAGTTTAGCTAAATATAAAGGTGGACAGCAATTTTTATCTATCTTTTATGATATTTTAGCACTTGATTTATCACATTTTTAAGCCTTAGATTAGAGGGATTAAGGAAGACCTTTGCTGAGATTATTGGTTCTTGTATTGGATTCTCTTGATTATTATTGGAAGTTTGAAGATTATTCTCAACTTTGGAACATTGGAGCTTTATTATTCTGATGTTTTCTCCTTTGTCATCACAATCAATGAGCAACCTCTCTCTCTCTCTAATCTATTACTTATTTACTAAGCTCTGTTTTTGTTATCATTGATATTGTTGGTATTGTTGAATGTTTATTGTCATCTTGTTTACTCTTTTAAGCATGAATGAATTTGTTGATGTTATTATTATGATAGTTAGGATGTTTAGTGGCTAGAACCTTAATGGGTTAGGGAGATATTAAGGGTGTGAATGGGTGATTAGGTTTGGGTTAGCAATATTAGTGAGTAACTAGTTAGGAAATCAACTTCCTAACCTTATCCTTCCCTCAAGTGGGATGTATTTGGGTGCGAAAGCATCCCGGATACATCCAACGCTTGTTGGAAGGTGGGAATTAGGATAGTTAGTATTCTAGTTCGCGAAAGCGAATAGAAACTAACTAGGAAATTCCGCTCCAGTAACTTTCCCGGGTCTGTCGATGGATTTTGGGGAAGTTAATCCGGACTATCCTTGAAAGAGGAAGCCCGGTGGGTATTTTCTAACGAAATTACCATTTGATTTCCCTTTCTCGTTACTCTCTTGTTGCGAAACCCATTTCACCCGTTTGAATTCCGAAAGTCTCCCGACACCCATTGTTTCACCTTTTTGACTGAACATAGTGTGTTTGTGCTGTTTTTACCCTAAATTCTATCATCCTTTCATGATCATAAACCATACCTAGATGCAACTAGTTGCAGCTAAGGCCCCTAGTCCCTGTGGAAGAACGATAAAACCGTGGTCTTACAAACCATCCAAGTAACACATAATACCATACCTTTGTTTCTCCATCTAGGGTGGATGGGAAGACTGTAGAGTATAAGTCGGCATCAATCTGGTTTAAAGGTGTCAGCCTCATCAACTCCTCAACATGATGAATATGGTTCTCAAAAGGGTTGAACCTGATATTTGGCTCCTCAACTTTGTCAACTATCTTTAAATTTGATTGAACAGGCAATGGAACCTCCAAGTACTTGTCAGCAAAGGCTGGCACAAAGCTCATTGCTTTGGAGAGGCTCTCTAACTTCTGCTCAAGGGCCTTAACAGCGGGGTCCCTTGTACGTTTTGACACTTCAGGCGTGTTAATCTTAGCCTTAGATATCCCTACTCCTCTAGAATCAGAGGATGTCTTAATGATTTCAGGTTCAGATTCAAATCCTTGCTTTTCTTCGTCATCCTCTTCCACATTCAGCCCTAACTTGGTGTTGATCTTAGTGATGGCCTGCAGCATACCATCCATCACTTGTTGTTGTTCATTTAGCCTTTTGCTCATCTTCTGCTCCTGCTCTAGGGTATTAGCGAACACAAGACCCTGTATTTTCGTATAGAGCTCGTCCAAATGCTTCGTGATGTTGGCTTCGGTGCTTTGGACCGGGACTTCTTGGAATTGCTCTCCAGATATGATGCAGTCACTAGTTGCAGACAGATCGTAATGTGGATTCAGAATCAAACGACCAGTTCGTGGATCTCGAATGCGGGCTCGGAGTCGATCACCAATGATGCATGCATGGAAATTCAAAGTTAGAACAATCGATGACATACTCTGACACATACTACCCGATGCATGCATGCCCTAAGAGACCTATATGATCCTAACTGACTCGACTCATATACACTGACACAAAGGACTCCCCCACTTTTTGGGAGTACATGACCTAACTCTATATGGACCTATGAACAGAACATTATAAAGGGTCGAATAAAGTCAAACATAGCGAGCGGGTCATAAATCGATAGGTTCAAGTCAGTGTTTCTCAATTCGGATGGGCCTAAACCACAAGTCGATCGTTTTAAGGAGAATCCATAACTTGGCCCAACAATCAGACAGCTCAAGCTATAATATCTATTACGTGGACTAAAATAATGCTTAACAAGACTGACGACCCTCCTTTTTTTTATGACCTTCTTTTTGTTATCCCTTTTTATTATTTACCTACTTTATAGTTTTTAGTCGAGGAAAACGGATATTGTAAAGGATTGAATAAAGCCAACAATAAGTGAGTCATTAATTTATAGGTTTAATCAATAAATCTAATATGGTTGGGCTTAACAACGGGCCGGCCACAAAAAAACAGTAGATTTATTAATTAAATCGACAAATTAATTTCCTCGAGCTTAGTGACTATTATGCAATCTAAAATGATATCCATTAACTTTGTTGTACTTTTTAATTAATTTTTGGACCTTTGTTAGGAGAATTTTGTAAAGGGCTATATAATATTACCAAAGGTGAGTTGATTTTTATTTATTAATTAAGATAATCAACATTCGAGCATAAATAGGCCCTTCCACTTGGGCTACCCATAATGCCTTTTGAGTTAATTATTCTAATTAATAAATAATCATTTTCTCAACCCAATGAATTTTATATGGACTAGAACAAAACCTCTAAACTAGGGTTGACTGTAAAACAAACGGAAAAGGGGAAGGGGTAGCACATAGCATATAGCATACAACATGAATGGACACCCTAAACCAAGGCTCTATGTTCATGGATTTTTCTATGGTTGGATCACATGGCCTAGCGCACGTTTTCATCTTCGTGCTCCATGCCCTTGGGTAAGGAGTGTAAGGTATTGCTCAAAGAACTTCAAGGAAGCCCTTTGAGTGTAACGTGGGGAGAGAGGGGACCAAATGCTTGGCGATGTAGGGTGCATCCCACAAGTAGAGTCCCGCCCGCTCTCGAGGGAATCACATGGGTATAACTTAACCGTCGCCTTTGTGCTAACGTGTCAAAAGATGCGGTTAGTGGCCCGGTATGCAAAGGATGCCTAAAAAGAATTATAAAATCGCAAAATAAATCAACTTCTCCCTTTTACAATTTCAATTTAATTCGATTTTTTCAAGTTTTACCCTCTTTTTAAGTTTAAGTCCCCAGTGGAGTCGCCAATCTGTAGGACCCCGGGAAAAGAGTGGGTGACCCTTTTCGGGGTGGTGAAATTTTATTTATTTGACAAATCTGTTTTTATAATTTAAATACTTGAAATTACACCGAAATATATTAATAATGATTTAAAATCGGCCTACACCAAATTCAGGCCCAAAAGGAAGCAGGCGGGCCACTAGAACTGTCAAAACCCGCACGGGTTTTGATAATTCTTGGGCCGGGCCGCCTGTTTCATTTGGGCCAGAGAACAAGGATTGGAAACGATAAAACCCGTGGGGGTTTTATTGATTCCAACGCATTTTCTCTTGGTTTTCCACTTTGAATTGGGTGAGAGGAAGATATTAAATCATTTCTTAATCATTTTAGTGTAAATTTCAATATTAAATAATTAAACAGATTATAAAAAGAATAAAAGAGACGCCAGCCGATTTAAGGAAAGCGACAAACCATAAAATTAATGAAAATAACTCCGGTCTACAAAACCCGATTCTAAGTCCAGGGGTAAGGTTACGAATACGGGAATTATAAGAATTCTCAAATTCTACTGTTAGAAAACATACTTTACTAAAATCGACATTAAAATAAAAAAGAGCGGGGAGAAGTTTAATAGATTTCGCAAAATTACATTCTTAACATGCAATATAAAAACAAGGTTTTAGTTTACAAAATGTGCACAAGTAATGGAAATGAAATACAAATTACGTAATTAAATAATACAATGATAAGAAAATGAGAGCGAACCTCTTTAATTTAAAAGCCCGAATGCACCGTCCGGAAACCTTGACTTTGCTTTGACTTAGTGGATAGAGAGAAGAGTATGAGAATGGTAGTAGGATAATATGTGAGTGATGATTTTGGTAGAGTAAGGGGATGGTAATAAGAGAATATGATCAGAGATTAGTTGAGAATAATGGAATGGTTTACGAGTGTAGTTGGTGGGATTATGATGATAATTGGTGAAAATGAATGGGATGGAGGGGGTATTTATAGGTGATGAGGGTGGTGTTTAGGATGGAAATGGAGGGAGACACATCCCAACAATCAAGCCCCTATCCCCATGCAATCACCAAGTCAAGGCTTAAGGTCAAAAACACATGGGCTAATATCATGGGATGATGATCAAGTGTTGGCGCCGGATTCTTAAAGATAAAACCCGCGCGGGTTTTGGAGTGTCTGGGCTGGGGCGCGCCTTGGGCCTGTCCTGGTTCTTGGCCTTTTCCTTCGATTAAAAGCCGTGTGGGTTTTATCTCTTGTGGTGGGCCGGCTTGATTTGATTTGTTTGCATTGTTTGCTACATTGGCCCAAAGATGTATCCAGCACTTTTGACAAGTCGGGATTATATCGGTGCAAATCCCGGTGTCTACAGGTGCTAATACCCCATAAACCTCCACCTACTATCGTTCGCAACGAAAAGGTGTATGGAAAAGCCTGTGTTGGAAGGGTAAACCCCGTTATGGGTAGTTCATCTCCCGGAAAGCTAACGCTGACTTTTAAACTAAATTGAAAATGTTGGAAAATCCATCCCTAAAAGGAAGTTAAGTGCTAATAAGTAAGGGGCCTTTCCTTGCATCACCTGCGGCCCTCACCAAGCCAAGGGCCACCAAATACGAGGGAGGGCAACTCTTTGCTAATCTTGTTTTGTTTTGAAATAAGCTCGTGTGTGAGCCTTTGGGGTCGATCGGAATCAGTTAGAACTGTAACGTGGTATTTGTACCCCGGTTTTATTTATCGTTCTTTCTAGAGGAGCTAGGGGCCTTGGCTATGGCAGTTTGGCTTTAGGTAAGGTTTAAGGATCACTAGACGATAAGAGGTTTTCAGGTAAGGACTACGCAAAACAAAACACAAACACGGCTAAAGTTCAGTCAAGAAGGAAACTATGGGTGTCGGGAGATTTCGGGATGCAAACGGCAATTAGAACGAGGGTTTCGGAATCAGGTAGCAATAAATCAATAGAATCAAATGACAGTCCCGTTAAACAACCCACCGGATTTCCTTTTTCAAGGCAATCTGGATTAACTTCCTACAAGACCTCCACGGACCCGGAGGGTTAAAGGAACGGGACTCTCTAGTTAACCTCTTTCCACTCTCGTGGGCGAGCGTTAACTATCCCAATTCCCACCTTCCAGCAAGTGTTGCATTTATTCAATAGGTTTCGATCTCGAATACATCCCAGTTCAGGGAAGAATAGGATTAAGAAATTGACTCCACAGCGAATTACCTCCTAAAACTGCTAACCCAATCCAAATCAACCATTCACATCCTTAGTTTCTCCCTAATGTTTAGACCCGATTTTGTGACTAAATACCGCCTAAATCCTTAGGCTTTTAACTCGTTTCGTAGTTTAATTTCATAGCTTTTAATGTGTTTTTGATTATTTTGTAGATTACGGAGCTTTCACCGAAAACGTAGCAAAACGGGCCTTTTTATAGCATTTTTGGTGATTTCCCGAGCCAAGCCGGACCGGAAATTGAGGCGGAGTCGACCCGGGACCACACTCCCAACCTTTGGTGCCAATTAGTGAGGTAACACCCGCTACGACCCTCGAAATGGGTGTTACACACCTTGGAAAGAAGGAGGAAACAAAGGGACGAAAAGAGGTAGGGTAGCACCCGCTACCACCGCTAGGCCGAGCAAGACAGCAGCCATGGTCAGCAAGACCGTAGCTACAATCGATCGAAGGAAAGAATCGCCAAGTGGTTTTCGCAGGGTAGCGCCCCCTACCCTTGGCGTAGCGCCTGCTACCCCCGTGCTGCTGTTCCCGAGCCTCCAAAACTCTGGGAAAAAAGTAAAATGGAGCTTAAATTACCTCCTCATCTATTTCACTCAATTCGACCGCCGGAGGAGCAAATTTCTTGGTTCACTATGGTGTTTGGGAGATGTTGGAAGAAGAGGAGAAAAAAAAGGTTGAAGAAACATAAGAAGCCAATGCCTCTTTTCACCCCGGGGTCAAATACAAACCGGTTAGATCATCTTGACCTTTATACTTGCAAATTGGGGAAATGCTGGAAAGGGAGAAAGAGAAAATGGTGGAAGAGATGGAAAACGTCCCTATCTTGTTCACCCCGTCTTTCAAGGATCAAATGGGTATTAGTTCAAGCTAGGGACCTAAAACAAGCACTACATGGGAGGTAACCCGTACTTTCTTTTTGATTATTTTCTTTTCCTTTCTTTATTAGTTTCTTTTTCTTGTTTCTAATCTTGCATGCAAATCTTACGAGCCTTACTTATTTTTACTTGAAAATCCTAACCCTTTGCTCGATTATCACGGATCGTGGATTGAGTAGTCGTTTGTTTTAAAGAACTCGAGGTAATATCTCTCCGCTCTTCTCTTTTTGAGTTGAACTCGAGGTAATGCTTGATTTTCTTTTGGGTGTCGAACCCCTTTGAGTGTTTGTATTGGAATATATTATTGTTGGAGCCGTGTGGGCTCGGGTCGCCACCATTTTTATATGCTAGTTGTTTTTGTAGGTTCTCTACCCTTTTCATGTGACACCTTCCCACAATGAGGACATTATGGCGTTTTAAGTGTGGGGGGGGGGGGAGTGTAGACACCGGATTTTGTACCGTTTATTAGTTTTAGTTGTTTGTAAAAATAAGCTAGCCGAATAGTTTAGTAGCATGCAAACCCATCTCTTTCCTAGCCCGAAAACGAGCATAATGGCCCAAATGTTACGGGCCTGAGCATAATAGCCCGAAAATGAGCAGGAACCCGTCTGGGTTCCTTGGGCCTGAGCATAGCTCAGCTCGGCAGGAACCCGTCTAGGTTGCTGGGCCAAGCACAGCTCGGTCCAAAGCTGAGCTCGGTTGAGTTTTGACGCGGCGGCTAAAACCTAAACCCTAGAATGCACCCCCTACTCCCCCTACTCCACTATAAATTAAAGCCTTTTTTCCCTTCCATAGACACCGTGGTATGCTAGAGTATTGACACTAGCATATCTTCTCCATCTCTTCTCTCTCCCTTTGCACGCTGCTTCCCTAAAGGTTAGCACAGTTGTAGTTGATGTAATCCATATAGCATAATCTATGGAATTCATTCTATTTTTAATGTTTTGCATGATTTTAATGATAAATTTGTGAAATTCATATCTAATTCCTCCCTCTTTACTTTTGTTTTGCTTTAATTTAATTCTAGTAGAGTCTATTCGTTGAATAGGCGGATTTGATGATTTTAATTGTCAAATTTGTAACCTTACCCCCGAATACATCTTTGGATTCGCAGGCCGGAGTCTATGTTTTAATGGTTTGTTGTTTTTCTCCTAAAATTCAACTAGCGACTCTTTTTCTTATGCTTTGGTGTTTACCCCTTTTTATGATTTTTGACCTAATTTGTGTTTAACGCCAAAGGTAACCCAGTTTGGTTCAATCCACGAACCCAGGCGGGTTCCTGCCCTCTTTTCACCCTCTTTTGGCTTCGTCTCTTTATTCGGTGAAATTCGCCAATAGCGCAAAGGAACCCGGCTTGGTTCCTGTCTTCTTTTCTCTCTTTGTTTTTTTCCTTTTTTTCGTGAGGTTTTGCAGCTAAGAACCCGTCTTGGTTCAGCATGAACTCAGACGGGTTCCTTTGTTGTTCTCTCTTCTCTTTTTTGTCTCTTTCTTTCTTCTTTTTTTAAAAGGTGAATCTAGGGCCGGGCGCATAAATCGTTTTTAACCTGCTGGCGAAAGCATTCTTGAAAGTTCAACCTTATTTAAGGTTAAGCAATCCTAGTCGACTCCACTGGGGACTTAAACTTAAAAAGAGGGTAAAACTTGAAAGAATTAAATTTTAGTGTTTTTTGTAAAAAAGAGGAGGAATTAATTTATTTCACATTTTTATCATTTTTTAGGCATATTGCATACCAGGCTACTCTTGGGCCTTTATGGCTGGGGAGCACAAAAGCGTTGGTTTAGGTTTTTAAAAATAGGAATCAATCCCGAGAGCGGGAGGTTACTACTTGTGGGATGCACTTACATCGCCAAGCATTTGATCTCTCCTCTCCCCGTGTTACACTCTAAAGGTTTCCTCGAAACCCAAAGAGAAACACCCCACACATTCTTCCTTGAATTCCATATAAGGAAAATGCACCGGGGCGAGAACATGTGGTACCCTATTCATCTCCCTAAACCTAGAAAAACCCTGAATCTAAAGCCATGGTTAGGCTCATCCCGCATCTGTATGTCATGTGATTTAATCCTGTAAAAGTTGAGTCCAAGCGTCTAGCCCAAACATGAGTAGGACGTCATTCTAGCCCGCGTAGGATCAAAAGAGAGATGGACTGGTCCAAACCCAGACGGGTTTGATGTGCCGGGCCTTGTTGGACTCACTGTGGAATCCTGTCCGTGCCTATTTGAAAGGGAGGAATTACAGTCCGAACCCAGACGGGTTTGGGCCTGTTTTTTCTTCTCCTTCCACTTCGGGCCAAACTGTTCGATACTGCAGTCGGCCCAATCTGCTTACTATTGATCCAATTCGGCCCTTTATGACGCCCCTTGAGTCGATGTCGGTCATCCGGCTACCATCATGCTAGGTCCATATAGAGTTAGGACATGCACTCCCATAAAAGTGGGTGAGTCATCCTTGTGTCAGCATATAGGCGTCATGTCCATGTCCCAGGTTCATGTAGGTCCACTAAGTCATGCATGCATCGGGCGGGTGGCGTAAAAGTTCTTTCGAGCACTAACCAGTTTCCATGCAGGCAAGATAACGGACCATCTCCGAGCCCGCATCCGTGACCCAAAAACCGGCAGACTTATTCGCAATCCCAATTACAGACCGTCGGCTCAGTCCAGTGAATCTACCATGTCGGAATCTCTCGCCAACAACCTTTCCGGGGAAAACTCGGGTGACAAGCAATTCGATGCGCTGTACGAGCGGGTACAGGAAGCAATTGCCATTTGCATGGCAGATCAGGAGGACAGAACCAATGAGAAACTAGAAAAGAAGTTCAGTGAAAATCAACAAACCATGAATGGCGTGCTGGAAGCCATTAAGCAGATCAACAAAAAGCTCGGCATCGGACTTGAGGATGAGGAAAACTATTATGATACCGAATCTGAGGCCGAGGCAGATGATGGGGTTGGAGAGGGTCACTCAAAATCCAAAAATGGAGGCCCAAAACCTAAGTCATTTGGTGAGGTCAGGTCCAAACCTGTACTGAATAACTCCAGAACTTCGGAAGACCCCTATGTCAAAAAACTTGAGGAGAAAGTTGATATGCTCACCAGAAGGATGATGAAGGCTGATCCGACCTTCACCGACGCCTGCATGGATTTCGCCATCCCCAAACACTATGTATCAAGAATAAGGGACAAGGTTGAGGTGCCAAACATAAAATTTAGGCCCTCTGAAAACCCATCTCATCACTTGGAGGAATTCATGAGGCTGGCTCCCCTCCATAAGGTAGATGAAGGTCTCTACACCACAGTCTTCCCTTCCACTCTAGAAGGTAAGGCCAAGGTATGGTACCAAAATCTACCCCAGCAAGTTAAGACCAACGCAGATGAGTTATTCAAGGCCTTCATCAGTCATTTCAGTCACCTGCAGCAAAAGGAGGTCACTGTGGATGACCTAACTTCCATGAAACAAAAGGAGGATGAGTCATTCCTCTCTTATTACGAGCGATGGCATTCCATGCTATCTGAAATCGACGAGTCTGTCCCCTTTAGGATGCAACTAAGCACTTTCAGGCAAGGTATTCATCCCCGCATCACACAGCATTTTGGCTTCCAATCCATCAAAGACTTTGAGACCTTAAAGGACTTGTGTGTTCAAATTGAAGCTGCTAACAATGAGAAAAGCACACAACATTCTGGTTGGAAAGGATCTAGCTCCAACAGGAGGGCCACTAGCGCGCCTAGCCCCCCTCAGAAAACTGTTGAGACTAATTCCATCCAACGAAGGCCATTCACTCCGAGGTACGACTCTTACCACCCGCTGGATATGTCTTATGCCAAGGCGTTGGAAAGGCTGGTGAAAAAGGGCATCATCCAATTGCCCCTGCCGACCCCTGAACCTGATGTTAAACCTCCGAAGTGGGATGGGAACAAATACTGCAATTTCCATCGCAGTCGAGGTCACGACACCGAGATATGCTGGTCTTTGAAAAATAAGATCGAAGGGCTGATCCGGGACGGTGTTATTCCTCCACCAAACCCATCTCGAAAACCCAACAACAAGGAGAACCCGTTGCCTAATCACACCAACGCCGTCTTTTTGGAGGAGAACAGTTTTGATCCGTCCACTCTCATCACCGAAATAGGTCAATTTGTCCCAATTATTCTCCCGCTTTCGGAGGAACTCATCATCAACGGTATTTGGGACAGTGAAAGTGAAGAAGAAGGCGAAGAGTCCACCGACCTTGAAGCCAATAGGCATCCACTGTACGACTCTTCTGACGAAGGAGGAGATGTGGAAGAAGTAACAATTCCCCAGGCTGCAGCTCTTACTCGGTCCGGCCGCTACAATAACAAGAATACTACCTTGTCAGCAGCGACCCCTAATCCCGAAACGACGGAAACCCCTACACCTCCACCAGAAGATCCTTTCCTCACGCAGTTGAAGAAAACCAAGGCCGAAGTCACAATTTGGCAACTTTTGTGTGCTTCGCAAGACCATAGGCAAATACTGCTGGATGCCTTCAATAAACTCATGGTCCCTACCTCAGCATCACCAGAGGATATCATCTCTCACATTACCTCCGGGAAGCCTACCATCACCTTCGGGGATGAAGACTTACCCGAGGAGGGAGGTTCTCACAACAAAGCCCTATACCTCACCGCCATGTGCTCTACCCAAACCATACCACTTGTTCTTGTGGATAATGGTTCAGCCGTCAATGTCTGTCCATGGAGAACCGCACAAAAGTTGGGAGTTCAAAACAAAGATTTAACACAAAATCTTTGTCGCTCACCACATACGATAACTCCCCTCGCAAGTCGCTAGGATCGATTGTGCTTCCCATCACCATGGACTACATAAGTAAGAACGTTGAATTCGTCGTTCTGGACATCCCGGCTTCTTTCAACATGCTGTTGAGAAGGCCTTGGTTACATGAGTGCAATGCTGTCGCCCCTACTTTACACCAGAAGGTGAAATTAATCATTCAAGGCCAAGTAGTCACGATCTCAAGTAAACCCCTCAGCGCTGTTTTTGACCCCAAGAAACCCACACTTGAGATTGAACATAGCTCAGCTGACGAGGAGCTGCACAACTTTGAGATGGTAGCGGTTTTGAGCCAGGATCAAGCTCACTTTGACTTCGATCCCTACTCAAACCCTAATATCCATGCTATATTGAGGAAGCAAGGTCATTTTCCGGGGATGCCACTTGGCCGAAATCCCAAGAACAAGTTGGCGCCAAATTTCAACGTGTTCAAAAACAAAAGAAGGTTCGGGCTAGGCTACAAACCAACTAAGGAGGAAGTGAAACTGGCAAAGCTAGCCATGGCTAAACAGAAAAGATTGAACAACCCTCCGACCCTATACCAAGTCAAACCGTATCCACGCACTCTTAATGGGCAATTCTCGAGAGAGGGTGATGACTTCCCTTATTACGGCTTCCCAGAACCTCATTACCTAAAGTCTCAGGGTATCCAAGTGGCGGGATTAGAAATCTTCAATGAATTTGCCGTCACCGCAACCGCCACGTTCATCCCGCCTAGGAGGAGTCGTCCGCCTTTGGAATGGACCCACCTCGCCGGAGGAGGCATTTTTGGAATGCTCTTTGGGCAAGAGGCGCGCAAGGAAGAAGTCGTCGACCCGGTCATCGCTGCACTTTCCAACCCAGGCTTTGATCCAAGTCTGTTGATCGGAGAAGACGGCGGCCATCGCGAGATCACCTGGATCGATGATGAGGAGAACAAATTTACGCTTTTTGTTGGAGAGTCTGTAGGAGAGTCTGTCCCAAAGGTCATAGAGTTAGGTTCTAGTAGTCCTAAGTTGGTCGGGGTTAACCCAGAGTCTGTTGATATACCCATTTCTGCATTTAATAAGATGAACATTTCTGCCTACTCGAACTGTTGTGCCAACACTGATAATAAATATGCTGAACCTTTAAAAGACCAAAATGAATTAACAGAGGCCATGGATACATTTGAGGAAAAAATAGCGGTCATCGAAGATACCATAAGCATAAATGTAGGAACGGAGGATAACCCCCGGGAGCTCAAATTGGGTAAGTCCCTCACAGACAAGGAACAACAGGACTTCACAACACTTCTTAAGGAGTTTAAGGATGTGTTCGCATGGTCGTATGAGGACATGCCAGGTATCGACAGGGATATCGCTGAACATACCCTTCCATTATATCCCGACGCTAAACCAGTGCGGGAAAAGGCTCGTAGAATCAAGCCAGATTGGTCAAAGAAGATCGAAGATGAGGTCATGGAACAGTTAAAGGCCAAGTTTATACGGGCAGTGCACTACCCCGAATGGGTAGCAAACATTGTTCCCGTTCCGAAGAAAGATGGGCGAGTAAGTGTATGTGTTGACTTTCGAGATTTGAACAAGGCCAGTCCAAAAGACAGCTTCCCTCTGCCACATATCGACGTCCTAGTGGACAATACTTGCGGCCACGAGCTGTTGTCCTTCATGGATGGCTACGCAAGGTATAACCAAATCAAAATGGCAGAAGAGGACATGGAAAAAACATCCTTCACCACTCCATGGGGTACGTACTGCTACACGGTAATGCCTTTCGGCCTAAAGAATGCAGGGGCCATATATCAGCGCACCCCGAATACCCTGCTCCACGACATGATGCACAAAGAGGTAGAAGTATATGTGGATGATATGATCGTCAAGTCCAAAACCAGGGAAGAGCACCTCCCCAACCTTCGCAAGTTCTTCCTTCGGTTAAGGAAATACAACATGAGGCTCAATCCCCGAAAATGTGCCTTTGGGGTTACATCAGGCAAGTTGCTAGGTTTCGTGGTCAGGCAGCGCGGAATCGAGGTGGACCCATCAAAAATTAAGGCAATTCAAGAGATGAAACCGCCTAAGACAGAGAAGGAAATTCGAGGTTTCCTTGGTCGCGTGCAATACATCAGTCGGTTCATTTCCAAACTCACTATGACTTGTGAACCATTATTCAAGAAACTCAAGAAAGGAGCAAAAGTGGAATGGGATGATCAATGTCAAGCAGCCTTTGACAAAATTAAAGAATACTTGACCCATTCCCCTGTACTAATGCCGCCGGTACCAGATGAGCCTCTGCTCCTTTACCTCACAGTAACCAACTCTGCAATGGGGGCTATGTTGGCTCAACAGGTAAAAGGAAAGGAGAGCGCCATCTATTACCTCAGCAAGAAGTTCGGTGATTGTGAGAGTCGATACACCAACATTGAAAAAATGGCTCTAGCATTGGTTTGGGCAACGAAGAAGCTTCGACATTATATGTTGTCACACACGGTGCATGTGATCGCTGAGTGCAACCCAATCAAGTTCATCATGGAACAACCCACAATCAATAATCGCATAGCCCGATGGGTAGTTATGTTATCAGAGTTCAGTCTAAAGTTTGTGCCTCAAAAGTCCATCAAAGGAAGGGCCATCTCGGACTTCCTGGCAGACTTTCCTTGTCAGGAACCTCCAAGCACTAACTTGGAGTTGCCAGACGAAGAAGTCTTTCATACGGACGAGATCACGTGGGAAATGTATTTTGATGGTGCTTCTAACCAAATGGGATGTGGCGCAGGAGTACTCTTAATATCACCTGAAGGGGAGCATCATCCCGTTTCTGTTAAACTTGAATTCGACGCGACCAACAACGCAGCCGAATATGAAGCCTGCATCATCGGGTTGCAAGTGGCATTAATTATAGGAGTAAAGCACATCAGAGTGTTTGGTGACTCTAGTCTTATCATCAACCAAGCCAAGAACGCCTGGAAGCTCAGAAATGAATCTTTGATGGCTTATCAACGACGGTTGTTGGACTTGGCGACGCAATTTGAGCACATTGAATTCAAGTACCTACCAAGAGATAATAATGAGTTGGCAGACGCCTTAGCTAAACTCTCCTCCATGATTGCTATGCCAGTAGGAATTTACGAATTTCCTATAACAATAGAGCGACGACGGCCCGCCTATGTGTACTCCGTAGAAGAGCCCGTTGTAGACTCGAATGCATGGTTCTTCGATATTCATACATACTTGACAAAAGGAGATTATCCCGCTGAGGCTGATTCTAAAGGACAAAGAGCGATCAGAATGATGGCAACACAATACTGCATCATTCACGATCGACTTTACAAGAAGACCGCTACGGGCATTAACCTACTTTGCGTTGATACCAAGTCAGCAGAAGAATTAATGACCTCCATACATGGAGGAGAGTGCAGACCACACATGAATGGCAGAATGTTAGCAAAAAAGATTCAAAGGGCAGGCTATTTCTGGTCCACCATGGAGGCCGACTGTCTCAACTTCGTTAGGAAATGCGCCAAGTGTCAGGAATACGCCAATTTACAGCATCAGCCATCTTCCTATCTCACTACATTGACATCCCCTTGGCCATTCTCAGTCTGGGGCATAGACATAATTGGGAAGATACATCCAACGGGCACTGGAGGACACGAATATGTATTGGTAGCCGTTGATTACTTTACCAAATGGGTAGAGGCTGCCTCCTATGCAAAACTCACCTCGAAGCATGTAGCTAAGTTCATTCTGAACAATATCATTTGTAGATACGGGGTGCCACACGAGATCATCAGTGATAACGGGAGCCATTTCAGGAAGGAAGTTGAAGTACTATTGGCTAAGTATAAGATCAAGCATCACAAATCCTCGCCCTACAAGCCCCAAACCAATGGAGCGGTGGAGGCAACCAACAAAACTCTCGCAGGAATCATTAAGAAAATGGCAGTAACGTACAAGGATTGGCCTGATAAGCTTCATTTCGCCTTATGGGGATATAGAACTTCAATTCGAACAGGAACGGGAGCAAGCCCTTTTGCCTTGGTTTACGAATGGAAGCAGTGCTTCCAGTTGAGCTCGCCATACCATCACTCCGCACACTTGCTGAAAGTCAACTACCAGAAGCTGAATGGGCTAGGGCCAGCTATGAAGAGCTGACGCTTATTGACGAGAGAAGGCTCAGGGCCTTACACAATGTGCACTTATATCAGGCTCGTATAGCTAGGGCTTTTAACAGGAAGGTTAAGGACCGAGTTCTTCAAGAAGGAGATTTAGTGCTTAAGGAGATGAGGGCACCCATTCAAGATCCAAGGGGTAAATTTGCACCAAATTGGAGAGGGCCTTATGTCTTTAAACAAATACTGCCGGGGGGAGCAGCCCGTTTAGTCACTATAGAAGGAGAAGAATTAATACAGCCAACCAACCTGGACCAGTTAAAGAAGTTTTACGCATAACGAGATCGACCGAATCGGCCAAGCAACTAGAAGGTGAATTTCTAGACACTTGGCCGTACTTGAGCGGGTTCGGGCTTCATGATGGGCCACAAGGAACCCAGACGGTTTTTTGGGTTACGGGTTGAAGGAAGCTACGCCTCAAACAGACTCGGGTCGTGTATTGGTTTTAATTTCGTAAAAAGTGCAAAAGGAAGACTTCGTTGTATTGACGACTACTATTATTATTTATAAAGGAGAAATTCATTACAATACTTGGTCTTTCGAATAACGTTGCAATTACTCTAATTGTAACTAATAAAGGTTCAGCTAAAATATTATCAAAACAAAAAAAACAAAAAAAAAACAAAAAAAAACAAAAAAAAAGAGAAAAAAAACAAAAAAAAAATATAAATCAGCACACAGTTTCAGGCCTGTTTCATCTTCTTCTTGTCAGCAGACTTTGGTCCAATCCCGGTCTCTTTGGTGTCACTAGTCCCTCCCTCAGTGTCCTTAGGACGGTACCTCTTCTTCCCATTCTCCTGAAAAGTTTTTCCTTTTTCAACAGAGGTATCAGTGCTTTTCGGTGTAGGAGCTCGAGGCTCCCTTATGATAACCCCGGGCCGTAACAGGCCAAGCCTGTCCCTCACGTCGGTTTTAGGGCCCAACCGATCTTTCTTGGTGATCTTGGGACCCAAACGCTGCAATACATCAGCCTTAGGGCCCAGCCTATCTGTCACAGCATCTTTCCTCCGTATAGTTTCCTCGGACTTCCTTGTTACCACCACGGCCGTCAACCAGTCTTGATAACCAGGAACTGCCATTTCAGACACATGCGCTTTCGAGGGAGCACGAATAGTGGGTCGTTTTTCCCAATATTTCAGCCAAGATTCTACAACACTCTTCTTGAGATTGAGTAACTTCGGGGCATCATGAGTTTTGTCGGGAATACGTTGTCTCAACCCCATTTGTCTCATACCCCGCTCTGGGAAGTAGAATGTCAAGTGTGTCAAGCTTGTGATGCATACGTAGGGGTTCCTTTGATCACAAGTGATGTACTCTGGAATGTGCCAATTTTCAACCCACCACTGTACCGTGATCTCTTCAGGTTTCTTTAGCAGTTTGACCCATTCGGTTACTGATCGACGCCCGGGATACTTCCTCTTGCGTGAATTCGCCATCTTGTGCAGATTTCGCCTTTTCGACCAGGCTAAGGTGCTCCATTAACCAAACCTGTGCCGCAAAATAAGGTAATAAGTTAGTCAACCCAGACGGGTTTTATGTCGTGCAAAAAAAAAAAAAAACGCACGGCTTACCTGCAGAATCAGGGGGCTACCTCGGTAATCATGCTCCAGGTCAGAGTCATCAAGACACATCAACGTCTCTCCCAGAATCACCGGTACAGGATTGTAACCACGAGCCATATCCTCTACCACGTAAATCAAATTTGCAGGACCCGTCCTTCTGCCGCCATGGTATAAACAGAATTCTCCCAGCAGACATAATACCAGGGCCCTCACACGTATCACGGGCCCGTACTCTAAGGTCTCAGGGGCTTGGAAGTATTCCACTATGGTTTGGAAGTGCACCTTATCCCCTATTATCGCACTCCCAATTACCCTAGAGGGGAGGCATAGCAGCTCTTTATATTCCTTCCTCACATCAGTAGCCAATGGAGGCACTACCGATGGAGCATAATGATTTGTCCCAAGGATAGAAGACCATTCTTCAGGCAAAGGAACCAATTCCCGCATGTTGAATCTAAACACATGGAATTCCTTATCCGAGAAGGTTTCAGCAGCACGCAGGAAATCCCAATCTATCTTCACTTGCCTCAAGCTAAGCAGAGATGTCAGCTTATACCTCCCCAATTCTCTCTTTTCTTCTTTGGAGAAGGTACTTATCCAAGTGGCTAACTTCTTTTCGAAAGCCATGAGGTCGAAAGGACGGGTTTGTTATAACCTAGGCGAGATGGTTGTTGATTTTATGACGGCAGCGAACCCAGACGGGTTTTCAGTGGGTTTTGGTGGAAGAAAGCAGCGAACCTAGTCGAGTTTGTTGTTGATTTTGTGACGGCAAAGAACCCAGACGGGTTTTTAGTGGGTTTTCTGGTGGAAGACAAAGCAGCGGCTTTAAGGTTTGTGATGGTATGTGTTGGGGAAACATGTATTTATAGCAGAAAACCCAGACGGGTTTGCTTGTCCAAACCCAAGTAAGAAACAAAACGTCGGTTGTCCAAGCCCAAGTAGGAAACAAAATGTCGGTTGCCCAAGCCCAGGTAGCAAGAAACCCAGACGGGTTCCTGGGCCTCCATTGCCCCGTTTCTCGACCCAGTCTTCGTGGGTGGGACTCCAATTGGGCCTGAATGTCAGACGGGTTTATAGGCCTCCATTGCTCCGTTTCTCGACCCATTCTTTGTGGGTGGAATTCCAATTGGGCTTGAAAGTCAGACGGGCTTGGCTGGTGTTTGGATTCGATCAAGAAGCCTCTTCAGCTCTATTTTGGGTCATAATGCGGGTCCACAAGATGATTATATGTCTTCGCCGGCCCCGAAACTGTAGTTCGAACTTACTTGTAGCGTTTAATTCTCGTTTTTTTTCTTTTTTCGTTTGGGGAAGTGGGAGTAATCCCACCATGTAGATTGCATATCGCATTGCATTATTGTGCATAAGGGTACATGAAAATAAAAGAAGTGCATTGCATAGCATTGTTACCGCATAAGTGTTTGCATTAGTAAAAAAAAAAAGAATAAAAAAAAAACCAAAAGAAGAAAAAGGAAAAAAAAAAGCAAAAAAATATCATTGCATTGCATCGTCCAAAGTGCATAATGAAAGTCATACATAGCATTACATATATTCATTGCATAAGAGACCCTGCATGTGCATCTTTCTCAATCCTCATCAGGCCAGACCTCCGTGTCGCCACCGCCGCTAGCGCTATCAGCCCCATGGGCTCCGCTTCCACCAGCTCCGAAGTAAGTGTCCCATTGATAGTAGGAGGAGTCTACCACCTCTGTATCACCACCTGAGCCAGACAAGTGCAACACTTCGGTACTGCCTGCATTAAGCCAAGAGTGTTCTGGAACCTGCCACTCTTGATTACCTCCAGGCCACCCCTGTGGAGCAGGCCAAGAAGTTCTTACTACAGGCTCTGGGACAGGCCATCCCGACCATTCCTGAGTTTGCGTTCCCCATCCAGACATTCGAGGCTGCTCCAAACCCCCTTGCGAAGGAGTAACAGGAACAACGGGTTGAGACGGAAGCACTGATGAGGCGTCATCTGCGAGGGCACGGTTATACCCCACAGATGCACCCGAATCGCTGCAAAGCACCACGGTAGGATCGATTGCTGCAAAGGAAGTGCCATAACCTAAATCCACAGTCGGCGCGGGAGACGCAGGAACATACCCGGGCATTCCATAAGGGTACTGAGGCGAAGGGTGAGAGGGTTGGCGCCTGGACCCCGAATGATGATATTCCGAAGGAGTACCTAAATGCAGTGAAATGCCTTCTTGCCCACCGCACACAGCTCCACCAACAGCGCTAGATTCAGAACCTGTCTCCACCACAAAACTGGGGGTGCCACGCCGAGAGCCGCGGCTCCGGCGAGAACTCCCATGATCATGAGACCTCACCTGATGCTCGTGCTCACCTAAAGACATGGAGGATATGCTGTTCTCCACAGAACGCTGATAGTCGTGGCCGAAACCCGTGTCTCCATAATGGGAACTGGTTGAATGGCTATCTTCAAGCAAGATACCTTTCCCACGGTCATCATGAGCCGGCATGCCCGTGCTCCGCCTACTCCTCTCCCCGTGCCTTCGGAGAGCAGCTTCACCCCCATAAGACCTCCTCGCGTCGGCCATAAAGGAAGAATGTCGAGGAGGGTCAATCCGCTCCGACCGGCCACGAGGCACGTGCGCATCTGAATGGCTAGGAGGATCCACAGGACGAGACTGTGCATCATCATCCACGTTTGCATCCCCAGCCACAGAACCTGCAAGGTCTTTCTCGCGAGCCCATTTAAGTGTAAAGTAATTTTTGAGAAAGCCTTTTGCTAGCTTCCATCGCCACTGCACAGAATGAGGAAAATCGGTCAAAGTTTGAGCAAATTTCAAGTAGGCAAGAAAAAGGGGAATCACCTACCGGCTTTCCCAGGATCTTCTCTAATTCCGGTTTGATGTCTTCACTAGTCGCCCTCGGGTAGCCGCAAACTGTGTCCCCAGAGTTGCTCTGACTCCTCTCGTCGTCCTTGCAATAGGACCCCAACTACGGCAAACAAGGAATTGGTCATATTAGGCAGTAATAGAAGGAACATGAAAAGGGTAAATAGAGGTCTTCTTCCCTACCGTTCTGAAGGCCAGGCGGTCCCGATATTGTTCCCATTCCTCCCAGAATTGGTCGGGCGATGCCACCGATGCATGGTTAGTATACCAGGAACCTCTCTTAGCTGCTACAAACGCCTCGGCATTCAAGGCTCGCGGATCATTCATGGTCTTGGGAGGGTCTGATGGTATTATCCATCTCTCATGGCCCAGGGTTTGCCTCGTAAACCTCTCACCAAGACTCCAGATCCAACCGGACGGGCTCTCCATCACCAAGCGTAGGGTACTATCCCTATGCGCCGCATTTCGCGAGGGAATAAAGTCTTGCGGAATATTGAAGCCAACCCAGGCATTCCAATTGACATCATCCTGCACAAATAAAGGAAACATTAGCACCAAAGAAATGCAAGAGAGATTACATGAAAAATGTACCTCTTCGAGGTGATCCAAGATGCGGCGCAACTCATCTAAGCTCCCAAATGGTTTCTTCTTTTGCTCGAGGTAGTTTTTGTGCTACAGTTCTGCTGCTGGCACTTTCTGGACGTGTCGGGTAGGGATGGTGAATCCCTTAATGAACTCATAACCCCATACCTGCAAATATGTCGATACCGAGACTCAAGATATAGGAAAAGAGAGAAAAGCATGTAAAAGAGAAGCGTCTCGAAGATTACCTCGAGCACCTTCCACATGCTCGGGCCGCTCATCTCCCGCGGACTCTCTGGTCCGAAGAATGGGTCTACATAAGTGCCAGGCCGAACACCAAAGCGAAGCCAGCGAATGAAGTAAGCATAAGCAGCCTTTGCCCAGTTCCGGTGAATGACCTGCTCTAGATCAAGGAGATTCTTCATCCAGGTCAAATAAACGTCGTCCCCTCGATTGGCAAACATCGTGGCAGAAATGAAATATGCCAGGAAAATGAAGCGACGCTGAAACTCATCCATATGAGTGAAGTCGGCGGAAGTGATGACAGCCTCGAAGGAGCCATAAGAAAGCTTCATCTTTCGACCAAATCGACGCCGTTCGAGCACAAGCTCTAATAGTTCCATCACCTGGTCTGGCACAACAGGGTCGAATTCGACATCTTGACCGCCCCAGCGTAGCCCGGTAATCATCACAAAGTCGACAGGGGTTACGACCATTTCTCCTACAGGGAGGTGGAAGGTGTTGGTGGAATCCCAGCATCTCTCTGCGAGCGCACGCCCCATCACCCGTGGCGTACAAGGTTCCCAGGCCTTGACACACTTCCAGAAGAGGTCGAATCCTGACTCTTCTAAAAGTGTAAGCGCCCAGTTATCTTCTGCAAAATGCTCCACCACCTTGATCGGTTTTCGCATATTGCCACCAGTTCTAAGGGAATCCTCCTGAGGATCCACCATAAAAATTCAGAAAAAAAGACAAGTCCCTACGGCAGCCTATCAAGTGATCCCTAATTTAGCAAAAGTCAAATTGAGCTTCCACTAAATTGGGGGGCTAAAAAAAAAAAAGAGAAAAAGAGAAAGTGCTAGGCGAGACGGGTTCTTTGCGCGTTTGCAGGCCCAGTACAGGCCCAAGAATCAAGCCTTGCGTTTGCAGGCCCAGTACAGGAAGGACCCCAGATGGGTTCTCAGCGCAAAATACGGGCCCAAGAAGCAGGCCTTGCATTTGCAAGTGTAAAAAAAAGAAAAAAAAAGAGAAAAGGAAAAAGGCAGACGGGTTCCATCAAATCAGACAAGCTCATTTCCTTGATCAACTAAGACGGGTTCTACAACTAAAACTGGGCATCGCTTTTGGCCCACCTTAGAACGCAGACGGGTTCCCTTAAGGAGAAAGAGGGCTGGGCCTTGTCTTTTCGGCCCACCCAAGAAAATTGGGCCTCGCTGTTTTCGGCCCATCCGAGCAGAACACAGACGGGTTCCCTGGAAGCTGGGCCTCACTTTTCGGCCCACCCAAGAAAATTGGGCCTCGTTGTTTTCGGCCCATCCGAGCAGAACGCAGATGGGTTCCATGGAAGTTGGGCCTCACTTTTCGGCCCACCCAAGAAAATTGGGCCTTGTTTTTTTCGGCCCACCCGAGAGAAACGCAGATGGGACGTATCAGCCGGGTTCCTAAAACCAGAAAGGGACGGGCCGCTCACTTCCGGCCCAATTCAAATGGGTTCACGAGAGCAAGGCTGGGCCCAACTTAGACGGGTTCCTAGCTCAAATGGGTTCAATTTTTCGGATTATTTGAGACAGGCTCATTTTTCGGGCTAGCTCAAAATAGGATCAACTCAAACGGGTAATCGACATAAACTACTTCATTATTTGTAGCTAAATCAACAAGCTAGAATTAAACATTTCTACTTGCAAATTTATGCTATGATTAAAAAGCAAAGTCAGGAAGAAGGCATTACCCGGACATGTGAATGCTTGTGCCATACGTGATTCCACGGTTCAGGCACCAATATCGACGGTTCCCAACCCGGCCTGGGAGTCCATGCTCGCCGGGAGGACATTTCATGTGCCCAGTTTGTTGCATGGGGTTGAACGGGTGGATCCCTAACTTTCCTAACCATTGCTAGTGAATGAAGGATTTCTTTGAGTAAGAAGTGGAAGTGAAGAGTGAGATATGTGATTAAGGGTGTGAAGAAGCCCCTTTTTATAAGGGAAGTGGATGCATGCACACCACACAAATGGCCAACCAGCGGGTCCCAGCAGCAAGATCATGGAGGGCATGCATTGGCTGAAAATCTATCCAAAAATCTATCCACATGCATTGGCCAAAAAAAAAAAGAAAAAAAAAAGAAAAAAAGAGAGATGCATGCCATAACACAGACGGGCTCCTGCGTTTGTATTTACCGGCCCAACGCAGACGGGTTACTGCTGGGCCCAGATTGCCGGCCCAACGCACGCCCAAAATGGAAGGGAAAATGGAAAAGAACTCAGACGGGTTTTTGCTAGGCCCAAAAAAAAAACCGATCCAACGCATCACAGCCAAAAATGGGCCTTGCATTTGCCGGCCCAGATGCAGGACCCAACGCAGACGGGTTTCTGGGTCAATATTGCGGCGAAAATTGGGCCCTGTATTTGCAGGCACAACGCAGACGGGCTCTTGGGTTTTGCAGAATGTCAGACGGGCTCATGCTTGGCCCAGAATGTCGGCCCAACGCACGCAGTCAAAGTGGGCTTTGCAATTGCAAGCCCAGTTCGTGACTTCAGACGAGTTTACAGAGCCAAAACGAGCCCAAATTCGTTGCCCTAATTCAAGCCCAAAGCAATGGCAAACTTCGGCCCATTTCCGAGAGCTGAAGCACAACTGACAGGTAAATTCACTGACTCGCTCTGATTTTCAGATAAACTGATGCTCTCCTTCTCTGTTTTGTAGAACAATGCACGAGATACATCGGTCATCAGGCGGTTACAAAAGACGAACTCATCTTCGATGGCCGTCATCGGGCCTTCACAATACGATGACACCCTTTTCAGCACAAAGACACAGGTCTTGCACTCCACGGCGAAATGAAGTGCATGATCTTGATCCACCTCACGGCGAAATGAGGTAGATCAATTCGGTCAGCTTTACGGAAGAAACTAAGCAGGCCAACCAACATCGGCGCAGGACCAAGCTTCCAAGCGTCACCTCGGTCCGCCTCACGGCGAAATGAAGTGGACCACCCCCACCGGCTTTACGGAAGAAACTAAGCAGGTCAACCCATCCACCTCACGGCGAAATGAGGTAGATCAATTCGGTCAGCTTTACGCAAGAAACTAAGCAGACCAACCAACATCGGCGCAGGACCAAGCTTCCAAGCGTCACCTCGGTCCGCCTCACGGTGAAATGAAGTGGACAACCCCGACCGGCTTTACGGAAGAGACTAAGCAGGTCAACCCATCCACCTCACGGCGAAATGAGGTAGATCAATTCGGTCAGCTTTACGGAAGAAACTAAGCAGACCAACCAACATCGGCGCAGGACCAAGCTTCCAAGCGTCACCTCGGTCCGCCTCACGGCGAAATGAAGTGGACCACCCCGACCGACTTTACGGAAGAAACTAAGCAGGTCAACCCATCCACCTCACGGCGAAATGAGGTAGATCAATTCGGTCAGCTTTACGGAATAAACTAAGCAGACCAACCAACATCGGTGCAGGACTAAGCTTCCAAGCGTCACCTCGGTCCGCCTCATGGCGAAATGAAGTGGACCACCCCGACCGGCTTTACGGAAGAAACTAAGCAGGTCAACCCATCCACCTCACGGCGAAATGAGGTAGATCAATTCGGTCAGCTTTACGGAAGAAACTAAGCAGACCAACCAACATCGGCGCAGGACCAAGCTTCCAAGCGTCACCTCGGTCCGCCTCATGGCGAAATGAAGTAGACCACCCCGACCGGCTTTACGGAAGAAACTAAGCAAGTCAACCCATCCACCTCACGGCGAAATGAGGTAGATCAATTCGGTCAGCTTTACGGAAGAAACTAAGCAGACCAACCAACATCGGCGCAGGACCAAGCTTCCAAGCGTCACCTCGGTCCGCCTCACGGCGAAATAAAGTGGACTACCCCGACCGGCTTTACGGAAGAGACTAAGCAGGTCAACCCATTCAGACACAGGTCTGGCACTCCACGGCGAAATGAAGTGCACGACCTTGATCTACTGCACGGCGAAATGACGCGGATCAATTCGGTCAGCTTTACGGAAGAAACTTAGCAGGCCAACAAACACTGGCGCAGGACCAAGCTTCCAAGCGTCAACCAGCTTCAGAACAGTCTTCTGATTCATATCCAAGATCATCAAGACTACTTTGATCATCGTTTTACTCAAACTCGATCAAAGTGGGGGCTATCTGTAGACACCGGATTTTGTACCGTTTATTAGTTTTAGTTGTTTGTAAAAATAAGCTAGCCGAATAGTTTAGTAGCATGCAAACCCATCTCTTTCCTAGCCCGAAAACGAGCATAATGGCCCAAATGTTACGGGCCTGAGCATAATAGCCCGAAAATGAGCAGGAACCCGTCTGGGTTCCTTGGGCCTGAGCATAGCTCAGCTCGGCAGGAACCCGTCTGGGTTGCTGGGCCAAGCATAGCTCGGTCCAAAGCTGAGCTCGGTTGAGTTTTGACGCGGCGGCTAAAACCTAAACCCTAGAACGCACCCCCTACTCCCCCTACTCCACTATAAATTAAAGCCTTTTTTCCCTTCCATAGACACCGTGGTATGCTAGAGTACTGACACTAGCATATCTTCTCCATCTCTTCTCTCTCCCTTTGCACGCTGCTTCCCTAAAGGTTAGCACAGTTGTAGTTGATGTAATCCATATAGCATAATCTATGGAATTCATTCTATTTTTAATGTTTTGCATGATTTTAATGATAAATTTGTGAAATTCATATCTAATTCCTCCCTCTTTACTTTTGTTTTGCTTTAATTTAATTCTAGTAGAGTCTATTCGTTGAATAGGCGGATTTGATGATTTTAAATGTCAAATTCGTAACCTTACCCCCGAATCCATCTTTGGATTCGCAGGCCGGAGTCTATGTTTTAATGGTTTGTTGTTTTTCTCCTAAAATTCAACTGGCGACTCTTTTCCTTGTGCTTCGGTGTTTACCCCTTTTTATGATTTTTGACCTAATTTGTGTTTAATGCCAAAGGTAACCTAGTTTGGTTCAATCCACGAACCCAGGCGGGTTCCTGCCCTCTTTTCACCCTCTTTTGGCTTCGTCTCTTTATTCGGTGAAATTCGCCGATAGCGCAAAGGAACCCGGCTTGGTTCCTGTCTTCTTTTCTCTCTTTGTTTTTTTCCTTTTTTTCGTGAGGTTTTGCAGCTAAGAACCCGTCTTGGTTCAGCATGAACTCAGACGGGTTCCTTTGTTGTTCTCTCTTCTCTTTTTTGTCTCTTTCTTTCTTCTTTTTTTAAAAGGTGAATCTAGGGCCGGGCGCATAAATCGTTTTTAACCTGCTGGCGAAAGCATTCTTGAAAGTTCAACCTTATTTTAGGTTAAGCAATCCTAGTCGGCTCCCAATCACTCCTTAAGTAGCGCCGCGAAAAAGGTCCATCCATCGATTTTTTCGGGGTCTACAGGGAGATATTCTGTTTCAAGGGTAGATCACCCAGTCGTTTTGTTCTTTGTTTTCCTAGTTTTTGCTTAAAATTTAAAATTTTTGTGTGAAAATGGAGAAAAAAGGGAGTGAAAACCTCTTTGGTTTTTCTTTTCGTTTTGCTTTTGTTTTGCTTTGTTTCCTGGATCTCGTTATCGAAGTTGAGAATCCGTTCTTAAACTTCTTTCTAAAAGTAATCGGTTGGAGCATTTTTCGACCCTAACTCGGGTTCTAGTCGAGACTTACCCTTATTAGACTCCCTTCTTTAAGTGTCTTGTGAGACTCCCGTTCCTTTCTCGTGTTCTTGGGAACCCGGAGATTCTAAGGGCTTGTGTCTGAGTTTGTTTTGTTTATCATTTAGCAAAAGCAAAAAGTGCCAAAAAGAAAAGAAAAGAAAGAAAAAGGAAAAAGAAAGAAGAAAGCTTTTATAAGTTATAATAACCTGAATAAGTGGAGCGTGTCGCTGAAGACATTAACCACCATACACTTAGCCAACCTACACGGGCCCGGTATTCGTGGTACAGCACTGGATACCCATTAACCCTCTCCTATATCGCTTTGCGACGGAGAGGCATATGGAAAAGACTGTGTTGGGAGGGTATACCCCTTATATGGGTCGTCCAATTCCCAAAAGTAAGGCTAATACCGACTTTTAAATACCAAAAGAAAAAAAAAGAGAAAAAGAAGAAAGTAAAGAAAAGTTTTGCTTCCAAAAAGAGCGGGGCCTCCCCTTGCATCACCTACGGCCCTCACCAAGCCAAGGGAGACCAAATGCGAGGGAGAGCAACACTCCTCTCGGTTGTTTCGTTGTTTTCAAATTCGGATGCGAGTTTTTAGAGTCTTTTGGTTCCCGTTAAACCCTTGTTGTGCTTTTGCTGTGGGGTTTCGCTTGTTACAAGGTGTAGGGAGTTAAAAATCTTCAAGATCAACCTTTTTCTGAGTTTGGTGTTTGTGAGATGCTCCTAACGGTTACTTTGGGAGGTTTAATCACGTTTTCTTAGTTTGGATTACGATATCTTGTGAATCAAAGCCCTTGCCTTTCGTTCCTTTTTGCTTTTTCGGTTTTGTTTTCACTTTCCCTCTTTCTTTTTTCTTTGGCTTTTGTGGGTATAGCCGCTACAAACCCTCACGAGTCCATCTCGTCCACCCGGGCTGCTAAGGGGTTCAGAGGGCTTGGTGCATACGTTAAATGCACTCGTTTCCTCCCACGACAGAGGAGTTGGTGTTTAGTTTTCTTATTTGTTTTGTGTTGTTTTGCTCGGGACGAGCAAGGGTTTAAGTGTGGGGGGGTGTTTAGACCCAATTTTGTGTCTAAATACCGCCTAAATCTTTAGGTTTTTAACTCGTTTCGTGGTTCAACTTCATAGCTTTTAATGTGTTTTTGATTATTTTCTAGATTATGGAGCTTTCACCGAAGACGTAGCAAAACGAGCCTTTTTTATAGCATTCTTGGTGATTTCCCGAGCCGAGCCGGACCGGAAACCGAGGCGGAGTCGACCCGGGACAACACTCCCAACCTTTGGTGCCAATTAGTGAGGTAACACCCGCTACGACCCTCAAAATGGGCATTACATGCCTTGGAAAGAAGGAGGAAACAAAGGGACGAAAAAGGTAGGGTAGCCCCCGCCACCCTAAGCGTAGCACCCGCTACCACCGCTAGGCCGAGCAAGACAGCAGCCACGGTCAGCAAGACCGTAGCTATGATCGATCGAAGGAAAGAATCGCAAAGTGGTTTTCGCAGGGTAGCGCCCGCTACCCTTGGCGTAGCGCCCGCTACCCCCCTGCTGCTGTGCTCAAAGTCGACCTTGAATCGTCAGCTGAAGAAGGTAGTGCCCGCTACCATATGGGTCGCACCCGCGACCTCCTGATCCCGAGTGAGACCGTGCCCACGGTCTTTGAGACCGTACCCACGGTCTCTTGAAGCTCGAAATCGCCCGACCTTTTTCGCTGGACAGAACATGACCGTGGCCACGGTCTCCTAGACCGTGACCACGGTCCCCCTATGTTCTGCGCATGTTTTCGACCTGAAGTGTTGCGTTTTGCCAACCAATTTTCACTTGTATATATATATGTAACAACCCGCCCCAAAATCACGATTAATTAAGTACTAATTACCGTAATTACTTAAATTGCATATAAATTTTTCGCGTTTACTTCTAATTATTTATTTTATCGGTGTCAAGTCTCGTGCAGGAGATGGCAAAGAATATCAAGTTACGGGTTTATAAACCTTTAAGTTACTCTATTTACTCGTTAAAGTGATTTATATCGAGTTTTACCGTTTACGTTATTTCTTTAACCGGAAAGAGTTTAATTATTTCACTTCTTAATGTTTGTATTTTATTATCCAAACCTTAATTTATTTTATTGGGATTATGTTTATTTTATTGAGGTACAAGTAATATTTATGTTTCATTTACTTGGATTTTCTATGTTTAAGTCCTATTTTATTTCAATCAAATTATTACCGATTAATTTTAATTAGTACAAGCTAATTTTGTTAACCTGGTATTTTTATAATTTAGCTTACTTAATTATATTTTCAGATTTGTTAAGTTATATTAGTGTTTAATTAAGTGAAGGGAGTATATATTATGTCATTAGTGTTAGAAGGTTCATTTTATCATTCCAATTCAAGCACACCCAAACCTTTTATCTCTCTACACTCCTTCACCCCCCTGCTGTCCCTGTTTCTGCCGTGAACCACCAGCAGCCGCCGCCCATTTCCGGCCGCCGGAGCACGTCGCCGCCGCCAGGAGGTCGCCGGCCGCCACCCTCCTTCCTCCTCTCTTGTGTTTTCATCAATTTTTAACCCTAAGGGTAATCTCTCAAAACCCCCAATTTCAAATTCTCTAAACCCTAATATGACAATCTATGTTTTATATATGTTTCTTTTATAAATTCCATCTCTTTTACTCTCTTTATTCATGAATTCAAGTATATAATTGTATTGGTTAAGGTAGGGTTAAGTTTTGAAGTACATGCATGTTGATTTCTAAGTGTTTATGAGGTTTTATGGTTGAATTCATGGTGGATGATAATTATATGTCAATGCATGTGAATTTCTTGAAAGATTCTGAGTATTCAAGGGCTGAGTTTATGTTTTAAGATTATGAATTAAGTGTTATTGTGTTTAATTTGGGTGAATTAGTGAGGTTTTGATGCAAGAGTTCAAGAGTATGTCTCATATGTTGAGTTTATGTTTAATCCATGGATCCATGTGGGTTTTGAGGCCTTTGATGAGTTGATTTTCAAGGTTTATATTCTGGAAATATAGTGGATTAAAGTTTAAGTGAGATTTGGTTATGTTTGGTATAATTAAGGGAGAAAAATCCAATTAAAAACTGAATTATGGGTGATTAAAGTTTCTGTTTAGTTTCTGGAAATTTACAGAGGTATGAAAGTGTGATTTTAGCCCATATTTTTATTCCATATGATATCTCAAGGTGTTAGCTAACTATAGGCTTTGGAATTTCGAATTTCCGACATGTATAGACCGAGTTATAGCAAAAACCGTAACCTCACGTTTTTATATACGAATTCTGGATCAGTATGTTGAGGGCTGTTTTTCGTTCCTTTGGAGATCTTTCTAGTTTTTGTGGTAAACATGAAAGTTTTAGGTCATATTGCAAGATTTCTAGAAAGGTATGGTTCGTAGTCATCCGATATCGGGAGTATGAGTTATGAGCCCGGGAAGCAGGGCTGTCCAGAATCGAGTTTCTGCCCAGATTGAGTTGTGTAAAATTCCATCTTAAGGGTCTTAAATGCTTTCAATAGAGGTTTTTAAGATGTGATAGGTTATGAATATATATATCATGACCTTATAGTATAAGTTTAAGAGTGAAAAGCATGGTTTGAAGACCTAAGTTTGTCCTAAGGTCTCTTACATATAAGTTCTAAATTCTCTTCTTAAGTTCTAGCAATGAAAGCTCAAGGTTTCTGATTTAACCAAGTCTCTCATCTAATTTTATCAACCTCCAAGCTATAAGTAGCTCTAAGGCTTTATTCTCTCACAATTCGACTCAAACTTTGTCGCTCAACCACATCCCGAAACCGACAATTTATTCACATTTCGTCATATCTCATCTCAATTGTCACGTCTTTAAGCCATCTTTGAGTTCAATGATTTCCATTCTAATCTCTAATCGTTAAGGGTCATCCTTCATCAATCTAATCCGTCAACCCAAGGTCCAAGTTCATTCACTGATTTCACCTTCCAATTTCTCCATTTTTATATCATCTCAACCCGAAAATCCTAAGTTTTCTAAACTCCAGTTTCTGTCCGGGCCCGTTTTGAAGCCTTCCACTCGTTTTTAGCCTCTGGTTCTGTTGACAAAAGTAAAGATCATGATTTTCCCTATTTCGAAATGTACTCTTTTATGTCATTCCGATTTTTCTAACTCAAGTTATACTTCAAACTCTATTTTTATATAAACCTGAAATTTTATTCCTAAAGTATTTCATTTATATTACTAAGTTTCTAAACTTATGAGTCTAATTTAGAACCCTATTCGGTTCTTCATTTCTATTTATTCTCATCTTAGTTGACAACTTCCAAAGCCATCTCCAAGCCGAGTATATCTTTAAGATCTTTAGCGTCCCAAGTGCAAATTGTCCAGCTTTTACGATCTAAGTTATATTCATGATTCATTCAATTTATGACATGTCAAGCTTTATGTTTTATGATATCATTATGTTCGAAAGTGGACCCATTTCATGTATTCTATGTTTATGTTTTAGCTAGTTACGTGAAGTGCTAGCCTTTTTGATGCTCCTGATCAGAGTGTCCTAGACACGGCGATCACAGCGTGTCACCCAATCCAAATCTAGATCGATTTGGGCATGCGCGTGTGTGAGGTGCTTCCACCGATCATAAGGGTTCCACGTATTTTCTATATACCTCTATTCTATGTTATTCATGTTTATGTTTTATGCACATCATTGCAAGTTATCGTTTTATCCCCTTTTCCCGTTTTCAATATGAATTTAAATGCCGGCACTAAAACCGTTTTCGAACGGTTTACGTGCTGGAGGTTTACATGCTGAGTGTTTCCCCACTCACTTTTGCGATGTTTTATGGTTTTGTTTTTAGGAGGCTCAAGCTCCCAAGGAAAGGACAAGTCGGTTCCAAAGTAATTCAAGGCTCTCGATGTAGTTCTCTAAGGAAATCATCGGTTAACAAGGGCGAGCAGGATTTTTGGAAGTTGTTTTAGTATTTAAGCTATGTTTAAGTTTATGTAGTTTATCCAAAGGTTGTATAAGTTTTATATATGAAGGTTTTTAAGCTAGTAAGTTATCTTGTGGTTTTGGAAGTTTCTTTAGTGTTGTTGCCTTGTCTCTTTTGGGAGACGGTGGTAATGCCTCGACCTAAGGTGTTCCGCTGCGCTAATCACAGGTTTGGGATTGTAAGTATAGTCTTAATCTTGTGATTAAGGTTGGGGCGTTACAATATATCTCTTTCACGATTTCTTACGGGGCTATCAAAGGATAGACTTAGGGAATTCCCAACTTTGTAATTAGTGAATTTTAGAGAGAGATTAGTGAGAGATTAATCTAGGGTTTTGGAGATTTGAGTTTATTATTGAAGATTTGGAGATTCAAACAATTGAAAGATTGTTGGGTCATCTTTTTATTGCTTTCTCTTGTTCATCTACATCACTTTGATAAGTTTTCTCTTCCCTTAACTCCTTTATTAATTACTTTGCTAATTACATTGCTTGTTCTTGATTTCTTTGCTTGCTATTTCATTGTTCTTGCTTGTTAATGGTTGTTTGATGTTAGAAATCATGTTAAGGGTTTGATTGGATGTTGTTAGCGTAGTTAGTGTTATGATTAGTGGCTAGAAACCCTATGGGTTAGGGGGTAATTAAGGGTGTGAATGGGTGATTAGGTTTGGGTTAGCAATTTTAGTGAGTAATTAATTAGGAAATCAATTTCCCAATCCTATCCTTCCCTCAAGTGGGATGTGTTTGGGTGCGAAAGCATCCCGAATACATCCAACACTTGTTGGAAGGTAGGAATTAGGATAGTTAGTATTCTAGTTCGCGAAAGCGAATAGAAACTAACTAGGAAATTCCGTTCCATGAACTCCCCCGGGTCTGTCGATGGACTTTGGGGAAGTTAATCCGGACTATCCTTGAAAGAGGAAGCCCGGTGGGTATTTTCTAACGGAGTTACCATTTGATTTCCCCTTCTCGTTACTCTCTTGTTGCAAAACCCATTTTCCATTCCTTGACCGACCTTAGCTTTGTTTCTTGCGTTGTGATCCTTTCAAACCAATATCCTTACCTTAGCAATCTCATCCCGACCGCTGACCTAGATTCTTTGACCAAGGCCGCCAGCTCCCTGAGAGAGAACGACAATACCGAGGTCTAACAAACCGATGTACACCTAACCCATAAGGGTTCTAGCCTCTAATCATCTTAACTATCATGCTAACAACAATAATAACTTCACTATTCATGCTTAAAACAGAGAACGAAGATAATCAAGCAACAATCTAGCAACAACAATCACCAAACAACAAAAATAGAGATTGTAGAGTAAATAGATGAATTAAAGAGAGTAAGGGTAAGAAATGCTGACTAATTTGGTGCCAATGGAAGGATGATCCAGAATAATAAGAAATCCATGCTCTAAGGATAAGATAAATCTTTAGAACTTCAATGGAATTCCAATAAAATCCACAGCAAATACAACAAACCAAATTAGTTACTCACTAATCACTCACTAATCACTAATTACTCACTAATCACTAAGAAATCCCATTAATCTCACTAATCACTAAGAAATCCCATTAATCTCTCTCTAGTTGAAAACTAAAGTGTTCAAATTACAATAGAAAAGCTCTCTCTAAACCTAATCGATCAGGAGGAATATATACAACTCAAGTTAGTTACTCAAAACACGACGCCATTATGACTTTTCGATTCGAAGGAGACCGCAGGTGCGGTCTAGGGGACCGCAGGTGCGGTCCTCCGAAGCTCAGGCGATTCTTCATTTCTCCCTTCGCAAGACCGCGGGTGCGGTCCCTCTCGGGTAACTTGCTTCCTTGCCCAGCCTTGGTCGACCATCGCAGCGGCTGTCTATGGGACCGCAGCTGCGGTCCTCCTCGGCTAGCTTGGATCTTCCTCTTCATTTCGTCTTTGACCTGGTCAAGACCCAGGAAACCTCGGGATCCCAAGATGGCTCTAAAATGGCCCTTTTTACCACGTTTTGAGTAAAAATTCTAAAATCTACAAAATAACGAAAAACGTACTAGGGCGCTATTTAGACACAAAATTGGGTCTAAACACCCCCCCACACTTAAACTTTTGTTTGTCATGAGCAAAGCAAAACAAGAAACTAACTAAACTAATACGAACTCCTCTGTCGTGGGAGAGAAACGAGTGCATTTAGCGTATGCACCAAGCCCTTTGAACCCCCCGGTAGCCCGGGCGGACGAGATGGACTTGTGAGGGTTTGTAGCGACTATATCGACAAAAGACAAAGAAAAAGGAGAGAGGGGAAGTGAAAACAAAACCAACGAAAACAAAAGGAAAAACAAAAGCTTCGCTTCAAAGGATCTCGAAATCTAAATTAGGAAAACGTTATTAAACCTCCAAAAGGAGCCGTTATGAGCGTCTTACAAGCACCTATCCCAAACAAAAGTCATTCTTTGAGATTTTGGATGTCCTACACCTAATGCCAAGCAAAAACCCTATGTGCAAATGTGTTAGTGGGTTCTAACCGATTCCAAAAGACTCCAAAGATTCATGCCCGAGCTCAAAAGAGTTGCCCTTCCCCGCATTTGGTCGCCCTTGGCTTGGTGAGGTCCTTAGGTGATGCAAGGAGAGGCCCCACACTTTATTAACGCTTAAACCTTTCTTTTTTTTCCTTTTGCTTTTTAAAGGTCGGTATTATCCTTACTTCCGGGAATTGGACGGCCCATAATTCGGGGTTTACCCTCCCAACACAGTCTTTTCCATAGACACCTCCATCGAGAATTCGATATAGGAGGAGCTTAAGGGGTAATAGCGCCGTACCGCTAATACCGGGCCCGTGTAGGTTGGCTAAGTGTATGGTGGTTGATGTCGTAAAGCCGACACGCCCCAATTAATCCAATTATTTAGTTTTTTTCTTTCTTTCTTTTCGACTTTGCTTTTGCTTTTGCTAAACATGGAAAAAGAACAAGCTCGGACACAAACCCCTAGAATCTCCTGGTTTTAACCAGAACGTGAAAGGAATTGGGGGTCTCACTAGACACTCAATGAAGGACATCTAAATAGATAAGTCATGACTAGCACCCGAGATAGGGTTGAAAACGTTCAGACCGGTTTCTTTTAAAGAAGTTTAAGAACGGCTTCTCAATTTCAGCGATAAGATCCAAGAAACAAAGCAAAAACAAAGCGAAAACAAAAACAAAAGAAAACTTTAAAGGTTTTTACTCCGTTTTTTCTCCTTTTTCACACAAAAATTTTCAAATTTTAGGTGAAAACTTTGAAAAACAAACATAAGAACTAGATGTTCTACCCTAAAAGCAAATATCCCTCCCCCACCCCCCCCCCCACACTTAAAACTCCACAATGTTCTCATAGTGGGAAGGTGTCACATGAAAAAGGGTAGAGGACCTAGAGAAACAAACAAACAAGCTAGCTAATCAACAAATGGTGGCGACCCGAGCCCACACGGCTCCAACAACAAGATAATCCCAGCATAGACATTCAAAGGGGTTCGCCAACCAAAAGAAAATCAAGCATGCGACGGATCAAAATAACAATTCTCATAAAAGAGAGCAAGGTGGAAAGATATTACCTCGGACTCTTCATAAATGTCTAAACTGAGATCCGAAGTCGTCGTTCAATTGAATCAAAATGATGTTAGAGAAAAAGACGACTTTATGCATGACTAAACTCAAAAGAAAAACTATGTAACTAAAATTTTAAGCAAAGAGAAACTAAAAAAAAGAAAACTATTAACAATATGTATATTGCCACTGACATGCCTTATCCCCGAATCTCACTCATTGAGGCGGGAAATAAGGGTGAAACTCATCTGAAACTGACCAAACAAACTTCATTCATTTCATTTCATTAAAAACAATCGTTCAATACATGCCATCACATCCATCCTTGCCCAAAATACAACCGACACCAGGCAAAATAAACCACCACAGGCCAAAAGAACAACCAATAACCAAATAAGACATCCCAAGTACAACCAACTTTGAGAGCAACACATAAAAAAAGCCAAAAGGACCCGAGACACCAACACGCCAAAACCACAAAGCCTTCCCGTCCAACCCCCCGATGAGGCACCCCCTCACACTTACATTTTACAAAGTAAAACATGAAAAACAATGAAAAAGATCAAGTGGGGGGGGGGGGGGACACTGACATCCTGTCCCTCAAGCGGATCCTCCCAGAGGAGGATGGGATTGGAGCCGCGATTGAATGCCAACAAGGATCTCTTATTGTGCCTCAAGAAGCTCTTGCAAATTCTCAATCAGACTTTGTTAGTTTTGGATTAATTCTCGCTGCTCTTGGAACTCATTGTGTAGTTCCTCGAGTTGATCACTGATACGCTCCAATGCAGAATCTCCAGCTTGGCTCGCACCTACATCTTCTCCTTGCTCTTGTTCTTACTCTTCCTCCTCTTCCTCTTCACTCCCCTCCACGTATTCAAAAGGACCACCCACTATTCGGCGACCTCCGTGCCTTTGCCCACATGACCAGTTCCGTGGGTCGGTGACATCCAACCATTCTTCAGCATGATCATGATCAAATCGAATTGCGATACTTTGGGAGCCATACCCGTGGGGGTATAGGGTTTGCGTCTTGTGTTTCTCCAAGAATTCCATCTTTCACAATCTCACACCATCAATACGGTCGGGGAAATACCGTGAAGTCCATTTGGCGAGGTAAGACTCGAAGCCTTTCCTCTTGAGAAAGTGGTAGATTATATGACCCATGCCAATGGTCATGTTTTGGAGATCGAGGCTGATTTCCCGAAGACAATGGAGAATGCAAGAGGCGGTGTTGACACGACGACCACTGATTGCGTTGAAGATGACGAAAAGATCATCTTTGAAGATGTTCGATCGCCCAATGTCACGGCCGAAGACAGAACTTGAAATGATCCGATGGAAGAGTCGAACACTTGGATTGTAGAAGTCCCGGGCTTTGGAGTTATTCCGATAATGAATCCTCGATTGATGACTCCGAGACTTTGGATATCTCCTCCGCCAACAGGTGAGAGCCTTCATTGCCTCTTGTTCATTAAATCTAACGCACTCTTCGTAGTACAATCCATCCACAGGGAGACCCAAAGCAGCACAAAGATCTTGGACTGAACACTCAATTTCCTTCTTAGCAACCCGGAAAGTAAAAGACGCATTCGAAGTGCCATCCTCCTTTACCACTAAAGAGCTCAGGAATTCGAGCACCGGTTGATCTACGATAGGCTCACTGATGGTGACAAAAACTTCCCAACCCAAGGTTTTGATGAAGAAGTCCATGCTCGGCTTGCAATAGATATCTTTCGCTGATTGCTCATCATAAATATCGGGAGCACAAATCTTCCTCTGTTTCAACCTTGCATACCTATGTTTATGCATCTCATCCCGAAAAGTAACCTTCACCTTCAGGTCACATTTAATCAAGGAGGCGGGTTGTTTGTAGCGGTTCTTGTCAGGTTCCGCCGACAAAGATGGAGGATGGGTCGTTTCTTGCTCGGTTCGGGCTCGTTTAGATCGTCCCAATTTGAACAAACAAGAGACAATAGAGCAACCACAAGAACAATTTGCACTTAATCCATACCTAAACCCTAATTTCTATTAAGAGTATCAACAACCAAACTCCAATCACCAACTCCACACACAATCACAACCAATTTAACACTTTCAAGCCTCAACCGAGAACATCTCAATGATTTCTATGGAACAAAAGATGAAAACGTGCAGAAAAATCACCCACAATTAGCAAGAAAATGAGCTTTGATGCACAAAAGAACAAGGAATACCACAACTGTCCCCGCATACTCTTCTCCCATGATGTATGGCTTGATCTTTGACGAATTGACTTTGAAACAATCTCCATTCGCATTTTTAAGCTCAACAACTCGGGCGGGAAGGATATTTACGATTTCAAAAGGCTCCGACCATCTCGATCTTAGCTTGCCGGAAAAGAGTTTGAGCCTCGAATTGAAGATGAGGACTCTATCACCAACTACAAAATCGTGACGGTTCAATCTCTTATCGTGCCATGCCTTGGTTCGCTCCTTGTAAATCCTATTGTTTTCATAGGAGACGTCTCAATTCCTCGAGCTCCTCCAATTGGAACAAACAACTCGCCCCGGCTGCCTTGAGATCATAATTCATCTTTTTGATCGCCCACATCGTCTTGTGTTCAAGTTCTACGGGAAAATGACATGCTTTCCCGTAGACAAGGCGGTAAAGTGTAGTCCCTATTGGTGTTTTAAAAGCGGTGCGATATGCCCACAAGACATCATCTAATTTCTCCGACCAATCTTTTCATGAGGAATTAACCGTCTTCTCCAAAATCTCCTTCATAGCACGATTTGAAATCTCTACTTGACCTTGCGTATGAGGGTGATAAGGGAGTCCTCTTTTGTGATTGATACCATACTTTGCTAAGAGGGACTCGAACCTTTTCTCAATAAAATGAGATCCATTGTCGCTAATAATGACCCTCAGAATTCCAAATCTTAGAAAAATCACTTTCTTCAAAAATCTTGACACGGACTTTCCATTACATCTCACGCATGGGATCGCTTCTACCCATTTTGATACATAGTCTACCGCCACAAGAATGTATTGATGACCCTTGGATGACGGGAAGGGACCCATAAAATCTAACCCCCACACATCGAAAACTTCCACTTCGAGAATGAAATTCAGTGGCGTCTCATTTTTCCGGGAAATATTTCCGGACCGTTGGCATTTATCGCACGACTTGACATTAAGATAAGCATCTCGAAAGAGGGTCGGCCACCAATAACCGGCTTGTAGGACTCTCGTGACCGTTTTTTGAGATCCACCATGACCTCCAACCGAGAACTCATGGCAATGTGTCAACATGGACTTCACTTCACTCTCGCGTAAGCATCTTCTATACATTCCGTCATTGCATAAACGGAACAAGAATGGATCGTCCCAAAAGAAATGTTTCACGTCAGGAAAGAATTTTTTCCTTTGATGCGGGGTCAAATTTTGAATAATCACCTCACTAGACAAGTAGTTGATGATATCGGCGTACCATGGGTGAGAATGCTTGACGGACATAAGGTGTTCATCCGGAAAAGAGTCCATGATGGGTTGAGTATCATCCAAATCAACAAGGATCCTCGACAGGTGGTCGGCTATAACACTCTTTCTTCCCTATTAAGAACTTGATTGCGGCATGATCCGTGTACACAACAACCTTGGAAAACATGAGGTATTGCCGAAATTTGTTTAGAGCAAAGATAATGGCCAGAGCTCCCTTTCTGTGGTCGTATAATTTTTCTGTGCGCTATCAAGCGCATGGCTTGCATGGTAGATGACCCGGGACTTCCTCTGTTTGGTTTGAGCCAAACATGCTCCAATTGCGAAATCACTTGCATCGGTCATAATCTCGAAAGGCAATTTCCAATCCGGAGGTTGGACAGCCGGCGCGGATATCAAAGATTGCTTCAACCTGAAAAAGGATTCGAAACATTCATCAGTAAAAGAGAATGGGGTATCCTTGCACAAGAGATCAGTTAAAGGACGAGCGATTTTAGAAAAATCCTTGATGAACCGGCGATAAAAGCCGGCATAGCCAAGGAAACTACGCACCCCTTTGACGGAAACCGGGGGTGGTAGGCGCTCTATCACTTCAACTTTTGCCTTGTCAACTTCGATGCCCCTCGAAGAAATTAAGTGCCCCAAAACAATACTTTCTTCTACCATGAAATGACATTTTTCCCAGTTCAAAACTAAGTTGACCTCCTCACAACGAATAAGAACTTTCTCTAAGTTAAACAAACAATCATCAAAGGTATTACCATAGACAGAAAAATCATCGATAAAAACTTCCATACATTGCTCAATGAAGTCACTAAAAATGGCCATCATGCATCGTTGAAATGTTCCAGGCGCATTGCACAAACCAAATGGCATACGTCTATAAGCAAATGTTCCATATGGACAAGTAAAAATAGTCTTTTCTTGATGCACGGGATGGATTGGAATCTGGAAAAAACCTGAGTACCCATCTAAAGAGCAAAAATATGAATGACCCGCCAACCTCTCTAACATTTGGTCAATGAAGGGGAGAGGGAAATGGTCTTTCTTGGTCGCTTTGTTCAACTGCCGATAGTCAATGCACATCCGCCATCCCGTGACGGTTCGGGTACTAACTAGCTCTTTCTTTTCATTCTCAACAACTGTCATCCCGCCCTTCTTTGGCACACACTGAACCAGGCTTACCCATTCGCTATTTGCGATGGGGAAGATGATCCCAGCAGCCAACAACTTAACTACTTCTTTCTTAACCACATCTTGCATATTAGGATTCAATCTACGTTGCGGTTGCCTAGTTGGTTTTGCATCTTCAAACAAATCAATGGAATGCATACAAATGGATGGGGACAAACCTTTCAAATCCTCAATTTTATAACCTAAAGCACCCCTATGCTTTCTCAACAAATCCAGCAACTTGGACAAATCAGAATCATGCAACTTAGCATTCACAATAACAGGCAAAGATTTTTCATCATCCAAGAAAGCATATTGCAAGGAAGGGGGTAAAGGTTTAAGCTCTAAAGAAGAAGAAGAGGATTTAGCTTGGGAAGAAGACATACCCTTGCAGATCACTTCTTGGATCTCCATACACTCAATATGAGGCTCATCAATAGTAATCTCCTCATGTGTTTGTGATGAATCAAGAAGGTTGGTGAGAAACGTGATGTCGGTGCCGTCAGTCTCAAATTGGAAAGATTCTAATAGAGAAGCTCCCAATGGATCGTCGCAAGTGGACTCAAGTAAATGATATTCTTGAAGATATTCATCAACTAGTACTTCCATTATATCGATAGCATAACATGAATCCCCATACGAAAGATTTTTCAAGGATCCCTCGAGGTTGAAAATAATGCTCTCATCACCAACATTCAATGACATACTACCATGCTTCACATCTATTATCACTCCGACCATAGCAAGGAATGGCCATCCCAAAATGATAGGAATGTTGTGGTCTTCCTCCATCTCTAAAATCACGAAATCACAAGGTATCAAAAATCTACCCACTTGGACGGGGATGTCCTCCAATATACCATGGTTCTTCGCACGGAGCGATTGGCTAATTGAAGATTGATGGTCGTAGGAGTTAAATCATCGAGATTCAACCTCTTGCATATAGAATAAGGCATAACGCTCACGCTAGCCCCTAAATCACAAAGAGCGCGACCAATCCCCATGTCACCTATGGTGGAAGGAATATAAAAACTTCCAGGATCAGCTAACTTCTCCGGAGTTTTGTTGTCGATAATAGCACTACAATCAACAGCCAAGTGGAAAGTTGACTTCTCTTGAATTCTCCTATTGCTAGTGAGAAGCTCCTTCTAATGCTTTTTGAATGATGGAACCTCAGAAATAGCATCTAGAAATGTAATGTTCACATGAAGCTTTTTTAGCATTTCGATGAACTTTGAAAACTTCGCATCGGACTTAGGCTTTGCCAATCGCTCGGGAAATGGAACCGGCGGTAGCTTCGGTTTCTCAATGACTTGGATCGGCTCCTCTTCCACCACTACTCCATTCCCTTTCCTAGATTCATCTAACTCTTCCTCATGTACCTCCTCATCTCCCTCAACCAAAACAAACTCACTCTCCTGTTTCTCCATCAAATCTTCCTCCTCCGTAACATCCACCACATCACCTTCTTTTTCTCCCAAAGCATCTTTCTCCACCAACTTAGGGCCTTCAACCTCCCTACCACTCCTCAATGTAATAGCATTGAACTGCCCCTTAGGGTTTAGTTGGGGTTGGCTAGGAAGGGATTGGATAGGCTTAGATTGTTGCGACATTTGAGCAAATTGTAACTCAAGATTTTTGATGCGTGCTTGGTCTCTATCTTGAGTTAAAGAGATCTTTTGTAAAATTTGCTCAATGGAAAATTCTTGTTGTGGTGGTTTGGGTGTTTGGGAAGTCTGACCATGGTGAGGGTTTTGTTGATATTGGCGGCGGTTCTGATTTTGGAAACCGGGGGGTGGGTTTTAGTTTTGTGGAGCTTATTGGTTATAAGCATAATTTCCACGAGGACGAATAAGGTTATATGTGGAATAGGACAGGTTATTATTTGGATAAATAGCTTGGACTTGCTCGACTTGGTACTCTTCACACTGTTGCAAAGAATGTGGCCCTCCATAAAAATCACATACAAGAACTCTGACATCCGGAATAAGCATAGGTACCTCCTGAGCTGCCTTTACTTGCCTCGTAGTCTCTTCTAGTTCCTTCTTCTGTTACATCTCCAATACGGCATTCATGAGAAATTTAATCGTAGGGTTGCTCTCTAAAGAAGGACCTCCATCTTTTAGACCACGACCGCCTCCCCAATGTGGAGAGTTTTGAGATAACTCATGGAGAAATACGTTTGCTTCATCCGCCGTCTTCTTGAGAAACATGCCACCGGAGGCATGATCGATAGATTCTCGCAAAGAGCTACATAATCCCAAGTAAAAATGATGTAAAAGTAGCCAATCCTCCAAATTGTGGTGAGGACACCTCCGTTGGAGACCTTTGAATCTCCCCCATGCTTCGAATAATGACTCACGAGACTCTTATTGAAAACTCATAATAGCTTGCCTCAAACGACATGTCTCATCATTGGGAAAAAACCTTTGAAGAAAATCACGACTGAGGGCATCCCATGTAGAATAAGTACCAGGTGGACACGTGTTGAGCCACAATAGTGCCTTCCCCTTCAAAGTGAGTGGGAAAAACTTCAGCTTCATGTATTCGGCGGAAACTCCGTTCATTTGTACGAAACCGATACGTTGCTCGAACCAATTGATATCTCCTCCATGGTATGGAGTGTTCTCGAATATCTCCAGCAAATATGGTTTAAACTCGAACGATGCGTTTGGTGGTAATGTAGGTAATACTATAGGATCGCCTCCCGTACCCGACGATGGTAATGAATATGATGCTAAGGTATGGGGTGGACTTGCTTCTCCCTCAGCCATTGGAATTTTAACTCTCACTTGCTCCCTTTTTCGGCTTTCCCATCTCGAGCTAGCGTTTGCCTTGCGAGTAATACTTTCCGGATTTGAAATCGGTGGAGTTTTAGGCGTTCGGCCTCGTTGAGATCGAGTCTGCATGCACAAAAAGAACAAATAGAAGAATCAAGTTCCCAACAACCAATGATATCAAATCTCTAATAAATGAAATGATCTTGAACAACCTAAAGACAAAGAGCTAAGCTAGGTGCGCTTGCTCCCCAGCAACGACGCCATTTTGTGTAACGTAGTTTTTGTACCCCGGTTTTGTTTATCATTCTTTCTCGAGGAGCTAGGGGCCTTGACTATGGCAGTCTTACTTTAGGTAAGGTTTAAGGATCACTAAACGATAAGAGGTTTTCAGGTAAGGACTACGCAAAACAGAACACAAACACGGCTAAAGTTCGGTCAAGAAGGAAACTATGGGTGTCGGGAGATTTCGGGATGCAAACGGCAATTAGAACGAAGGTTTCGCAATCAGGAAGCAATAAATCAATAGAATCAAATGACAGTCCCGTTAAAACAACCCACCGGATTCCCTTTTTCAAGGCAATCCGGATTAACTTCCTACAAGTCCTCCACGGACCCGGAGGGTAAAAGGAACGGGACTCTCTAGTTAACCTCTTTCCACTCTCGTGGGCGAGCGTTATCTACCCCATGCCCACCTTCCAACAAGTGTTGGATGTATTCAACAACTTTTGATATCGAATAGATCCCACTTGAGGGAAGAATAGGATTAGGAAATTGACTCCACAGCGAATTACCTCTTAAAATTGCTAACCCAATCCAAATCAACCATTCACATCCTTAGGTTCTCCCTAACCCAAAAGGGTTCTAGCCTCTAATCATCTTAACTATCATGCTAACAACAATAATAACTTCACTATTCATGCTTAAAACAGAGAACAAAGATAATCAAGCAACAATCTAGCAACAACAATCACCAAACAACAAAAACAGAGATTGTAGAATAAATAGATGAATTAAAGAGAGTAAGCGTAAGAAATCCTCATTAATTTGATGCCAATGGAAGGATGATCCAGAATAATAAGAAATCCAAGCTCCAAGAATAAGATAAATCTTCAGAACTTCAATGGAATTCCAATAAAATCCACAGCAAATGCAATGAACCAAGTGTAATTACACACTAATCACTAAGAAATTCCACTAATCTCTCTCTAATTGGAAGCAAAAGTGTTCAAAATTACAGTAGAAAAGCCCTCCCCAAACCTAATCGATCAGGAGTAATATATACAACTCAAGTTAGTTACTCAAAACACAGCACTTCATATAACAGTTTTTCTGATTCCCGAAGGAGACCGCAAGTGCAGTCTAGGGGACCGCAGGTGGGTCCTCCGAAGCTCAGGCGATTCTTGATTTCACCCTTCGCAAGACCGCGGGTGCGGTCTAGGGGACCGCAGCTGCGGTCCCTCTCGGGTAACTTGCTTCGTTGCCCAGCCTTGGTCGACCACCGCAGCTGCTGTCTATGGGACCGCAACTGTGATAAGTCGTTTTTATATAGAGTTTTTAGGGCTCAAAACATATCAGTTTCATGCTTTTTGTATCCAAAATAGAGTATTTTTATGTCAATTTCCGTGATTTATACACTTGTTCGCGAGTTTGGTATGTTTTACAAGAATTGATGGAATTATATCAAAAAGCATGAAGAATTAGAGAAGAAATAGCATAAAATTCAAAGAAATAAAAAAGGGAATTGAAGAAGAAGAAAAGGAGAAGAAGGAAAACGGCCCAGAAGCCACGTCCCAGCCCAACTAGAGGCGGAGGGACAAGACGCAGCCTGCGTTTTATAAACGCAACCCGCGTCTCGTCCAGAAACTTCAGAAAACGGAAAAAGAGAAAACGTTACCCGCGTTTTTGGGGCCCATCCATCGCTTTTTCGCGGAAGTCTCACTAATTGGACAAAACGCAGCCTGCGTTTTGTAAATGCTGCCCGCGTTTTATGCCCTAATCCAGGCGTATAAAAGGGTTTTTTCTGTGCCGTTTCGGAGGACTTTTTTTCAGATTTTTACCCGACGTTTTTGAGAGCTTTGAGAAGAAATTTTAGAGTAGATTTAGATACTTTTTCTAGGATTAATTCCAAAACATTATTATTAGATTAGGTGGTTACTCGTGATCAAAGAACACGAAAGAGATCGATTCGGGTGACACGAAGAGATCGATTCCGCCAATTCAGACATGGTTATCTCTATTTTGCTTTTGTGTTTTCTTGTTCTTGTTTAAATTTCGCAATGTTGATTTCTAGTATCATGAGTAGCTAATTTAATTTCTTTAGTTTGGGGGATAAACTCAATGTCTTTTGATTGAATTTGAATACAGTTTCGGTGTTGGGTTATCTTTTTATTCGTTTTATCTGCGTGCGATGTTTGTCACGGTAATTAGATAATAGAACGACAGTTTGAGTCTTTACCTGGCCGTAGATTCTTGACAACAGAACGACAGTTTGAGTCTTGAATTGGATTGCGTAGATTAAATAGGTTTAGAAAATAGTTAGACATAATGATTCTTGCCTAGGGTCACTTTATAATCAGTTTTTATCATTAATTTGACTAAATAGTTAGAAATAATATTTAGTTAAATTACTGTAACTCACCTAGGATCGAAAGATCGAAGTGATAAGGCCTAGAAAGATTATAGACCCAGAATTATCTTATTACCTGCACCGGAATTGTAGACGATTCGATTGATTGACTAGAGTGGATTCCCGTGAACGCTTTTTAGTATCTGGTTAAACCCTAAAAATATCCGTTTTCCTAGTTTAGTTTAGAAAACCTTACCACACCCTTTGGATCGACCTAGCATTCTTTGTAGTAAGCTAGTTCAATGCGTGGTTGAACGCAAATCCCTGAGAGAGAACGATATTTTATTACTACACAGACCCGTACACTTGCGGTACACAGACACCTATAAGTTTTAGGTCTGTCAAGTTTTTTGGCGCCGTTGCCGGGGATTTAGGTCTGGGTGACTAGGTTATTTAATTTCTGTTATTTTTCTTTATTTTTATTATTACGTTTGGTATTCTTGTTTTTGTCTTTTTCAGGTTTATGCAAAAGGATTTCTCTTTTGAGTACGACTCCGAGATCGAACACACACTTCGAGAGAGAAGGAAAAGAGCAAGGCTGGAGAAAGAATTTCAAGAGAACCAAGAAACAGATGAAGAAGAGCAGAAATCGAAATCGGAAAAGGAAGAAGAGATGGGAGAACAGCGACAGATGACATTCGGGCAGTATCTGACTCCCAATGTCACTAATCCGCAGTCAACAATCAACGTTCCGACCATCCAAGCAAACGACTTCGAATTACGACAATCCTTGATCAACTTAGTATCTAAATCACCATTTGATGGATTGTCCAATGAAGACCCGAACCGACATCTTCGACTTTTTCGTCAAGCTTGTGACACTTACAAGGCTAACAATGTGTCGGAAGACGCCATCAAATTGCGTCTCTTTCGGTTTTCGTTGGAAGGCAAGGCGTGGGAGTGGCTCGATACACTTCCACCAAATTCGATTAGGACATTCGACGAACTCGCCAGCACTTTTTTGGCGAAGTATTTTCCTCCAAGCAAGCTCACCAGCTTAAGGAATCAGATATCTACATTCACGCAAGAGCCAAATGAGTCACTGTACGATGCTTGGGAGAGGTTTAAGGACATTCTTCGACAATGTCCTCAGCACGGATTTGAGCAATGGGTCCTGATCCAATCATTTTACAATGGAGCAAGCGAGTCAACAAGAGGAAGCATCCTCTCGGCAGCCAGAGGAAATATCTTGGGCAGAACAGTACCGAAAATCTGGACTTTGATCGAGAATCTAGCGAACAACTCTTGGCAGTGGTCAGTACCCCGCCCTAGAGCAAGAGGTAAGCATGATTTTGATGCTATTTCGCTATTAACTGCTAAACATGATTCGTTAGTGAAAAGAATAGACCACCAAGACTCGCCTGCACCCCTACTTTTATCATGTAATTTTTGTCATTCGACCGATCATGCGACACCTGCTTGTCCTAAAGAATTAGCCCATAACGACCAAACTCAACAGGTTCACCATGTTGACCAAGGGCCAAACCTAGAAGCTCTAGTGAAAAATCTTCTATCAACCCAGCAAGAACAAGTAGGGACAATTAAATGCCTTCTAGAAAAAATTGAAACCTTAACTAACCTGAATGAAAAGTTAACTTCCCTGGCGACTTACCCGAATGACTCTTCTACCTCCTCCACCAATAGTGTATTAGGATACTGTAGTGCCCTAACCCTTAGGAGTGGAAAACAATTAGAAGAACCCAAGCGAAGAATTCCTGAAATTACTTCAACTGAACCAATTACAAATGATAACACTCCTGATAAGGACCCTGAGTCAGAAAAAGAATCACCTATAGATGAAACCGATAAGGGGAGGGAAAAGAAGGAAGAGGAGCTGTCGGTAGTTAAACACAGAGTCTATGTACCATTACCACCATACCCTCAAAGGTTAGTTAGTACGAAACATGATAAACATTTTGGGAAATTTATGGAAATAATAAAACATCTTCAGGTTACTATTCCATTCAATGACGTGATCACGCAAATGCCTATTTATGCGAAATTTCTCAAAGAAATACTTAGTAACAAAAGGAAATTTGAAGAACATGAGATTATGGCCTTAAACGACTATTGTAGTGCGACTATACAAAACAAGTTTCCAACCAAACTTAAGGATCCCGGATGTTTCACTATTCCTTGTGAAATAGGTAGCCTTCACATTGACCGAGCACTATGTGACTTAGGATCTAGCGTTAACTTAATGCCTCACTCTATGTATAAGAAATTAGGAATAGGCGAATTAAAACCTACCATAATTGCACTGCAATTAGCCGATCATTCCATCAAATACCCGGTAGGTGTTTTAGAAGACGTACCCATTAAGATAGGAGAAATCTTCGTTCCAGTAGATTTTGTCATTTTAGAAATGGACGAAGATTCGCGAACACCAATCATCCTTAGTAGACCATTGTTAGCAACTTCGGGATGTTGTGTTAATGTTAAAAATGGGAAGATGACCTTTAATATAGGATCGGACAAGATTGAATTCAATCTAAAGCATGCTGCGAAATTTACCTCTTTTTCTAATGATTGTAATCTAATAGACTCTATTGAGGGAATTGTCACTGGCACATCTACTAACGACCAGTCAAGTGATCCACTTGAACTATGTCTGCTCAATGATTGCTCGGTGTAGGATGAAGAAGATGCTATAGCAGCCTACACAAACTATTAGATGAGGCACCTGAGGTAACAAGTGAGCCTAAAGAGGAATATAAGTTAACTGACAATCCTGACAGCGTGGAGCCTAAAGCCCTAGAAGTAGAACTGAAACCGTTACCAGACACAGTACGATATGAGTTCCTAGGGCCAGACTCCACTTATCCTGTGATTGTGAGTTCAACTTTGACAAAAGAGGAAACATCTTCATTATTGGAAGTTTTGCGAGCTCACCGAAAGGCGATTGGTTATGTCATCGATGATTTAAAGGGAATACATCCATCTTTCTGCATGCATAGAATTCTCTTGAGGAAGACCATAAACCTTTAGTTAAACATCAAAGGAGACTCAACCTAAACATGAAGGAAGTAGTAAAGAATGAGATATTGAAACTACTCAAGGCAGGGATAATTTATCCTATCTCAGATAGCGAGTGGGTTAGTCCTGTTCATGTAGTCCCTAAGAAAGGAGGAATGATTGTAGTCAAGAATGAGAAAAATGAGTTAATTCCCACCAGGACTGTTACTGGGTGGAGGATGTGTATCGACTACAGGAAACTGAACAAGGCTACCAGAAAAGATCATTTTCCGCTACCATTTGTAGATCAAATGTTGGAGCATCTAGCAAAGAATTCCTATTTTTGCTATTTGGACGGATATTCGGGATTCTTTCAAATTCCGATTCACCCTAAGGATCAAGAAAAGACAACCTTCACTTGCCCTTATGGGACCTTTGCCTACAGAAGAATGCCTTTTGGACTGTGCAATGCACCTGCCACCTTTTAGAGGTGTATGATGGCAATCTTCGTCGAGTTTATTAAAGATATTGTAGAGGTATTCATGGACGATTTCTCAGTTTCAGGACCTCATTTGACCTTTTCCTGCAAAATCTAAAACGGGTACTTCAAAGGTGTGAAGAGGTGAACCTAGTGCTAAATTTGGAGAAATGTCATTTTATGGTACAAGAAGGAGTAGTCTTAGGACATGTGATCTCTAGCTAGGGAATTTCAGTAGACAAAGCCAAGGTTGAAGTAATCGAAAAACTTCCTCCGCCAGTATCAGTGAAGGGTATTAGAAGCTTCCTAGGTCATGTGGGGTACTATCGACGATTTATCAAAGACTTTTCTAAAATAGCAAAGCCTCTCACAAACTTACTTGCCAAGGATGCTGCGTTCGAATTCAATAAGTAATGCTTAGCTGCTTTCCTGAAATTGAAACAGGCTTTGGTATCTGCACCGATAATGTAAGCAGCGGATTGGAATCTACCTTTCGAACTTATGTGCGACGCTAGCGATCACGCCATAGGGGCAGTCCTAGGACAAAGAATTGATGGAAAACCTTATGCCATCTATTACGCTAGCAAAACTCTTGATGGAGCTCAGATGAATTATGCTACTACTGAAAAAGAATTTCTAGCTGTGGTGTATGCCCTAGATAAATTTAGGCCCTATCTAATTAACTCCTAGGTCATAGTCTATACAGATCATGCAACCATCAAGCATTTAATGACGAAGGCTGATTCGAAACCACGTCTTATTCGCCGGGTATTATTACTCCAAGAATTTGACATTGAGATTCGAGACAAGCTTGGATTACAAAATGTGGTGGCCGACCATCTTTCAAGGCTTCAATCTGACTCTCCAGTCAAGGATGACCTACCTATCAATGAGTGGTTTCCTCATGAACAACTCTTAGTCATAAATCACCATTCAGCTCCGTGGTTCGCAGATTATGTGAATTACTTGGTTTGCGAAGCTCTTCCACCTGACCTGACTTATCAACAGAAAAAGAAATTCCTCTCTAATGTTAAAAGGTATGTTTGGGAAGAACCGCTGTTATACAAACTTTGTGGTGATGGGATTTACAGGCGGTGTATATCCGAAGAGGAAGTGCGAGACGTGTTATTCCATCTCCATACTACTCCTTTCGGTGGACACTTCGGACCCGACAAGACGGTAGCCAAGGTTCTTCAAGCAGGATTCTATTGGCCTACTTTACGAGAGATGTCCGGCGCTACGTTATATGTTGCGACAGATGCCAAAGAACGGGGAACATATCTCGAAGAAATGAGATGCCTCAAACTGGAATGCTAGAAGTTGAATTATTCGACGTATGGGGAATAGATTTCATGGGCCCATTCCCACCGTCCCATAAGAATATCTACATTCTAGTCGCGGTAGATTATGTCTCTAAATGGGTAGAAGCTATAGTATCCCCAACTAATGACATAAAAATAGTCATCAAATTCCTCAAAAAGAATATCTTTTCTAGATTTGGGACTCCTAAAGCGCTCCTTTGCGACAATGGAACCCACTTCTATAACCGACCACTAGAGTCCCTACTAGCCAAATATGGAGTCAAACATAAGGTGGTGACACCTTATCATCCCCAAACTAGTGGTCAAGTCGAACTCTCGAATAGGGAAATAAAGAGCATTCTCGAGAAAACAGTTAATAGATCAAGGAAAGATTGGTCCCTAAAACTCGATGATGCACTGTGGGCCTACAGAGCTGCTTTCAAAACTCCTCTAGGCACAACACCCTATAGGTTAATATTCGGAAAAGCTTGTCATCTCCCGGTTGAAATCGAACATAAGGCTTTCCGGGCCATTAAAACTCTTAATTTCGACCCTAAGATTGCGAAGGAAAAAAGAATTATGCAACTTCAAGAACTTGATGAACTACGACAAGAGGCATATGAAAATTCCCGAATCTACAAGGAAAGAACCAAAACTTGGCACGATAAGCATATTATGAGAAGAAGATTTCAGGAAGGCGACATGGTGCTCATGTTCAATTCAAGGCTAAGACTCTTTTCCGGGAAACTAAAATCAAGGTGGACAGGACCCTACAAAGTAATACGCGCATTCCCTCATGGAGCGGTGGAGATTTGGCATGAGAATACTGGTTCAGTTAAGGTAAATGGGCAGCGTTTGAAGCCATACTTAGCTGGAGACCCCGACCTCCAATCAGCAAAAAGACTACTAGAGGACCCTGACGAGTAGGGTCCGTAATGTCGAGCTAACGACGTTAATCAAAGCAACTCCGGGGAGGTACACTGTTATCTGAAATTTACTCCTCCCCACATTTTTAATTATTCAGCACTTTTATTTTAAATTTTTACTTTTTAGCGTAATTTTTAATTTTGAAGTTTACTAATGTTTTTCTTTTAGTGTGTAGAGAAAAAGATGAAAATTCAAGGAATTTATGGCTTTTATTAAAATTATTATTTTTAACCTAACGAATTTTATGTTGGTAGATGTTTGTTGGGATTTTTGGTATGTTAAATTGTAGGGAAAATAAGGAGCAAACAAAGAAAAGTGCAGAAAACAAGTCAAAAAGTTGCAAAAACAGGAATAGCAGCATCAGGTAGGAAAACGCAGCCAGCGTTTTCCAGGCGCTGGCTGCGTCCCAGACAGAAAGTTTGGCCGCCTGATTTTTACAAAACGCAGGCCGCGTTTTTCAATTTTTGCAGAAAATTTTGCCTGCCGCTTAATTGTTCGGCTTCCCCTTTTTCTTTTCGAACATAATACTCCCACCTGTTTGCCCTAACACACCTGACGACCTCTCTCCACCAAACGCAACCCGCGCCTCGCGCCACCACCACTCCCGCCGACCTTCTCGCCGGCGCCGGCCACCACGACCCTCACCTCTCTTTTCTCTCTCACTTCCTCTCACTTGCACTCTCAAAATTAGAATTTTTCAATTTCCATCCCTCTTCCCTCTTCAACTCAAGGTATGGAATTTTCAACTCTTTCTCTTGATTCTTTGATTATATACTTCATTCTTGGTATTAATTTTGTTGAATGCTTGAGATTATTGAGTAATTTGTTAAAATTATAACATGTATCATGCCCTAGACTAGGATTTCCTTATTTAGGTTTGATTTTTGAATGAACTCTTTATTAGGGCTTGGTAGAGTTGTTTGATCTTTGATCTTTTTGTTCTAGAATTGAGAGGATTGTGTTGTTGGATGCGTTAAGAGAGCAATGTGATGTTGAAATTGAGAAATTTAGGTCTAGGTTTTGGTTGTGATTAAGTTGTGGTGTTATGCTCTGTTTTTTTATGAGAATTTAGGTTAAATTTATCTTGATTTGAATAGCTAGTATCAAATAAGCATGGGGGGATTTATAGTACTAATCTTTGAATTATGATCAAGCTTATTTGATACCTAGGATTTATCTTGGTTATTTTACTGATTTGTGAGTATTTTAGATGGCTAGAACTAAGAATCCTAGCTTCTCCGGAGCACCGGGTGATAACAATGAAGCCGGAGGAAGCCGAAAGCGCAAAGCTACGGCAGCAGAGAAGGGAAAGCAAAAGGCCACACCCTCAAAGGACTCTGATAACCCAAACCCCTTCAACTTTGAAGGGGAGTCCAAGAATAGGTATGAATCTCTTTCCCAAAGAGCCATCGTCTCTACTAAATACGTGCATGAACCTTTCCTGCGTAGTTGTGATATGCTGGATGATGTTGATTGGATGTTAGGCCGTTGTCACATGACCAGCATAGCTAAGTTAGGTGAACCGACCTATAGGGGGATCACCCTTGAGTTTCTTTCGACCCTAGTTGTGAACCTTCAGGGAAGGGATGGGGTTATTCGTTTTCGACTTTTGGGGGTAGAGAGCACCATGACCGTGTCCGAGTTTGCCCGTGCCTTTAGCCTTCCTGAACGAACATGCAGGAGTTCATTCCTTATACCCGTAGATTGGGATGGTAAGGGCTTCTTCTTCAGAATCTGAGGTTTCGATGATTGGGACCCTAGCAACACCCCTGCGACCAAAATTAGAAACTCCGTGATGAGGTATGTCCACCGCATACTCTCACACAGCATTTTCGGGAGGCCCGGTAGCTCAAACAAAGCTACCCGGGCTGATTGCTATATGTTATACTCCATGTTGGACGCCGATGCTCGTGCCGACCCCGCAGCTATGTTAGCTCACCATCTTTTTAGCGTCGCTACCTCAACCAACAAGGGTATTGCCGTAGGGGGCTATAATACTCACCTTACACGCCAGTTTGGCTTTAGGCCACCTAGGAATCCCACTGACCTAGTCCAGGGTAGTTTATTCTTGGATGGGGACAAGTGTAATTACTTTGGCTTGTGCAAGTTTGATAAGGACTCCCGTTGCCTTTGGATCTATCCCAACAACGCTAGATTCCCTGTGCCTAACCCCCACACCTCACCCAAAGTCACTGAGAACTTGATGTGGATGCCTTCTTTCCACGAGTTTGACCCTGAACCTGAACCTGAAATTCACCTGACCCTCAACCCGAACAACCCCAATTCGACTATGAGGCGCGCTTTCGCGACCTCCAAACCTCCATCGACCGGACCGAACACCGAGTCAACGAGTTGAGAGATAGTTTTGTTGAGTATAGGGCTCAGACTGACCTTCGTTTCGACCACCTCGACGAGTCAATTGCTAACCTAGCCAGCCTCATTCAGGCCATGTTCGATCGACAATCTCCACCACCAGGACCGAGCCATACTAGCCCTCCCCCACCGACTGAGGATCCTTGATTCTTTACTTGACCTTACCCTTCGTCGTTGTCTTCTGCATTGAGGAGAATGCAACGTTTAAGCATGGGGGGGGGGGTTGAATATTATGTGAATATTTTTCTTATTACTCTGTTTTTCGTTTATTTTTCTAGTATTTTCGTCTTTCTTTTTCTTGTTACATGCTTATTTTTCAGTTTTTAGTGTGATTTTTCTTGATTTTGTGTGCTTCTTTTATTTGCTTATTCATAGTTTAGCATTTCTTGTTAGTATTTAGCTTGTTTGTTTTCTTTTATTTGAGTTCTAGTGTGTTTTTCTTTTGTTTTCTAGTTTTCATAAACTTTTCTTTCTAAGTTTTTCTATCAAAATTGCATCCACCTAGATTGCATTAATTAGAGCATGTAATTTTTCCTTTATTTCTTTTCTTAGTTTGTTTCTTTTTCTTTCTTTTGCATTCACTTTACTCAAAAACCCAAAAAATCAGAAAATTAGAGAAAAAAGACCAAAAAAATTAGAAAAGACAAAAAAATAAAACCAAAAAAATATAGGATAGGACTAGGATTAAAACCGGAAACACCTTCGGTGATGATTTGTAAACCCTTCTTACTTTCAGTTTAACTTGCTTCGCTTAGAAAAGTCTGGACGAGTTCTAAAAAGTTTTTGAAACCTTTTCCTTCAACTCTTCTGATTTTGAGTCAAGTTATGAAAGCTGCATTTGACTGCTTTGACTAGCTTAGAAAGTATAAATGTGCGTGCCGCAAATCTTTGGGCTAAGTTTAGTTGAATGAGCCCCGTCCCGTGAGTCCACATTGCCTAAACTTTTGAATTGATCACTTTTATCAATTCCATGATTCCCTGAGTGACTCCACCATTAGTTGCATCTCTAGAACTTGCTTTACATCTTGCTTGAGACTACATAGTTGCATTGCACGCTGTGATAAAGTGATTAAGGCATTCATTTTATTTTGTTAAGCTACATTGCCAAATAGCCTACCCTACATTATATTTACTGCTCTTTTTGCCCCGCCTAGCCTTTGTTTACCCTTCTTTCATGATTGAACCTTGACAATACAAGCCTTGGCCTCTAATATCCAGTGTCCCTCTGCCTTGCTGGGTTGGATAAGAGTTTATCGTTTTTTTTGGAAGAAACAGTTGGTTTGGTGTGTTTGTGAGCAAAATATGAAGTATGGAGGAATTGTGCTTATTGTTTCGAATTGGGAAAATCTGAAAGTCCCGTATTTTGAATGATGGTGTTTGGTTATGTTATTCATATATTATATCAAGGTCAAAGTTATAGTTTCACAGTTTTCTTCTCCTCGATCACTCACCAAAAAGAAAAAAAAAGTAAAAAAAAAAGAGAAAAAGAGTTCCAAAAAGAAAAGGGTGATTAGGGAGATTCAATCTAAAGTTTAGAAAACTTTGACCTTGTTGTGTTCAGTTGAGATGTTTGATATTCCTTGCATACATTAAGCAAGAAGGAGAGTTTTGAGTGTTTTATTCATTGAAATCAATCCAAGCATGGCTGTTAACTCCTCATTCCCAAATTTTACCGCTCCTTACCCATAACCTAAGCCCCGTTACAACCCGGAAAAGTCCTTTTGATTGTCACTTGTGCATTGCATTCCAGTAGTGGAGAGCGAGGTTCTTACCAAGCTTATGGTAGTTTGTTTCTATTGGTTTGAGTATGAGAAAACCTACATACATATTCATAATTGAGTGATTGAGTGTTTATTCCTTCCTATGTGAGGCTTGCTCTTTTTCACTGACTTATATCCATAACCAACCGTGCACATTTGCATTATTCTTAAGTCTGTTGGCGGGTTTATGCTTCTTAAATACTTGTTCTCTCCTTTTGGTTTCAAAAATTTCTGCCTATCTACTTCGAACTAAGTTTTGATCTTGTCCAGACTAATCTTTGTGCTTGCTTGTTGAATTGATGTGTTAGAATGGTTAGCCTGAGGGGGTGTTAAGATTTTATTTTTGTAATCCTATCAAAAACTCTTTCCACTACTTTTTCTTCTTAGCTTCTATTTCTCCTATTTGAGCCCTAATCCTCCTATTTTCAATTTTTCCTTGCTTGGGGATAAGCAAGAGCTAAGCATGGGGGGGGGGGGGGGAATTTGATAAGTCGATTTTGTATAGAGTTTTTAGGGCTCAAAACATATCAGCTTCATGCTTTTTGTATCCAAAATGTAGTATTTTTATGTCAATTTCCGTGATTCATACACTTGTTCGCGAGTTCTGTATGTTTTACAGGAATTGATTGAGTTATATCAAAAAGCATGAAGAATTGGAGAAGAAATAGCATAACATTCAAAGAAATAAAAAAGGGAATTGAAGAAGAAGAGAAGGAGAAGAAGGAAAATGGCCAAGAAGCCACGGCCCAGCCCAACTCAAGGCGGAGGGACAAGACGCAGCCTGCGTTTTATAAACGCAGCCCGCGTCTCGTCCAGAAACTTCAAAAAACGGAAGAAGAGAAAACGCTACCCGCGTTTTTGGGGCGCAGCCAGCGCTTTTTCGCGGAAGTCTCACTAATTGGGCAAAACGCAGCCTGCGTTTTGTAAACGCTGCCCGCGTTTTATGCCCTAATCCAGGCGTATAAAAGGGTTTTTTCTACGCAGTTTTGGACGACTTTTTTTTTTAGATTTTTACACGACGTTTTTGAGAGCTTTGAGAAGAAATTTTAGAGTAGATTTAGATAATTTTTCTAGGATTAATTCCAAAACATTGTTATTCGATTAGGTTGTTACTTGTGAACGAAGAACACGAAAGAGATCGATTCGGGTGACACGAAGAGATCGATTCCGCCAATTTGAACATGGTTATCTCTATTTTGCTTTTATGTTTTCTTGTTCTTGTTTAAATTTCGCAATGTTTATTTCTAGTATCATGAGTAGCTAATTTAATTTCTTTAGTTTGGGGGATAAACTCAATGTCTTTTGATTGAATTTGAATACAGTTTCGGTGTTAGGTTATCTTTTTATTCGTTTTATCTGCGTGCGATGTTTGTCACGGTAATTAGACAATAGAACGACAGTTTGAGTCTTTACCTGGTCGTAGATTCTTGACAACAGAACGACAGTTTGAGTCTTGAATTGGATTGCGTAGATTAAATAGGTTTAGAAAATAGTTAGACATAATGATTCTTGCCTAGGGTCAATTTATAATCAGTTTTTATCTTTAATTTGACTAAATAGTTAGAAATAATATTTAGTTAAATTACTGTAACTCACCTAGGATCGAAAGATCGAAGTGATAAGGCCTAGAAAGATTATAGACCCCGAATTATCTTATTACCTGCACCGGAATTGTAGACGATTCGATTGATTGACTAGAGTGGACTCCCCTGAACGCTTTTTAGTATCTGGTTAAACCTTAAAATTTTCAGTTTTCCTAGTTTAGTTTAGAAAACCTTACCACACCCTATTGATCGACCTAGTAGTCTTTGTAGTAAACTAGTTCAGTGTGTGGTTGAACGCAAATCCCTGAGAGAGAACGATATTTTATTACTACACAGACCCATACACTTGCGGTACACAGACACCTATTAGTTTTAGGTCTGTTAAGCTGCGGTCCTCCTCGGCTGGCTTGGATCTTCCTCTTTACTTCGCCTTTGACCCGGTCAAGACCCTGGGAACCTCGGGATTTTCAATATGGCTCTAAAAGGGCCCTTTTTACCACGTTTTGAGTAAAAACTCCAAAATCTACAAAATAACCAAAAACGTATTAAAAGTTACGAAATTAAAACACGAAACGAGTCAAAAGCCTAAGAATTAGAGCGCTATTTAGACACAAAATTGGGTCTAAACAAGAACCCACTAAGCACTTGCGCACATGGGATTTTGCTCTACATGAGGTGTAGGGGATCGAAAACCTCTAAGAGTGGCAGTTGCTTGAGTTAGGTGTATGTGAGATGCTCATAACGGTTCCTTTTGGATGATTAATATCGTTTTCTTGATTGAGATTACATGATTCCTTGAAGCAAGTTGTTTTCCTTTTCCTCTTCTTTTTTTTGATTTTGTTTTTCACTTTCCCTCTCTCCTTTTTCTTTGGCTTTTTTGGTAGAGCATCTACAAACCCTGACTAGTCCATCTCGTCCACCCGGGCTGCCGGGAGGTTCAAAGTCTTGGTGCATACATTAAAGGCACTCGTTTCCTCCCACGATAGAGGAGTTGGTGTTTAGTTTTTCTTATTACTTTTGTTTTGTTTTGCTCGGGACGAGCAAAAATTTAAGTGTGGGGGGGGGTGTTTAGACCCATTTTTGGGCCTAAATATCGCCTTTTATCTTGGCCTTTTGACTCGTTTCCGGTCTATTTTCGTGCATTTTAGTATGTTTTTGGTTATTTGGTAGGTTTTGGCGTTTTACAATAAAACGAGGTAAAACGGGCCATTTTTTAGTCTTCTTTGCGATTTCCCGAGCCGAGCCGGACCGAGGGCCGAAGCGGAGTTGACTCGGGAAGCCTTTCCCCATGTTTCAGTGAGGTAACACCCGCTACGATCCTTGTAGCAAGTATTACATGCCTTGGAAGGAAGGAATCAAAGGGGGGAAGAAAACAAGAGGGTAACACCCGCTACCCCATTGGTGACACCCGCTACCCTCGACGGAGAGACAGATAGGGGTCACGGGACAGCACCTGCTGTCTTAAGAAGCAAAGAATCGCCTGTGGAATTCGCCAGGGTAGCGCCCGCTACCCCACAGGTCGCGTCTGCGACCCCTCTACTTTCTGCGCATGTTTCTGGCCTTAAACGACTCGTTTTGCCCAACTGCCTTGACTTGTATATATACTCCTTTTGACGATTTTCTTGGGGGAAGATCTTAGGTTAGCTTTCGGATACTTAGACTTTTCCATTTAGCTTATTTTAGAGTGAGATTAGTGAGAGATTAGCTTGGATTAATCTAGGATTTTGGTGATTTTGGCTTGTATTCAAGGATTGAAGATTCAACAATTGAGAGATTGCTTTGGATCATACTTTCCTTTGTTCTTCCCTGCTCTTCTACAACATTTGATAAGCTCCTTCTTCCTTAAACTCTACTCTACTTTGTTAATTGCTTTAATTGCTTGTTAATTGTTTCTCTTGCTCTTTATTTGCTTTGTTTGTCTTATGATTGTTGTTGGATGATAGAAATCAAGCCTAGGGTTTGTTTTGTTGATGTTGTTAGCATAGTTGTGATGGGTAGTGGCTAGAACCCTAATGGGTTAGGAGGTAATTAAGGGTGTGAATGGGTAATTAGGCATGGGTTAGCAACATTAGTGAGTAATTAGTTGGGAAATCATTTTTTCCACTCCAATCCTTCCCTCAAGTGGGATGTATTTGGGTCCGAAAGTCCCCGAACTCATCCAACGCTTGTGTTGGAAGGTTGGAATTGGGATGGTTAGCACTTTACTCATGAGAGTGAGTAGAGACTAACTAGAGAATTTCGTTTCTTTAACCCTCCGGGTCCATAGTGGACTTTGGGGAAGTTAATCCGGACTTTCCTTGAAAGAGGAAGCCCGGTGGGTATTTTCTAACGGAATTGCCACTTGGTTTCCTTCCTTGTTGCTCTCTTGTTGCGAAACCTATCTCCTTGTTCCTGTTTGCATCCCAAAAAATCCTCGAAACCCATTGTTTCACCTTGACTGACCTTAGTTTGTTTTCCTGTTTTGTGATCCTCTTTCAACCCATTACCTTACCTTAGCAATCTTTACCCGACCTTAGATCGAGTTTTTTAGCCAAGGCCCCTAGCTCCTCGAGAAGAATGATATAAAACCGGGGTTACAAAATCCTGTTACATCATTCAATAAGAAAGTTGAAGACCGGGATTTATTGGAAGGAGATCTAGTATTGCAAGAAATGAGAGCAGCACGTCAGGATCCTCGAGGCAAGTTTGCCCCAAACTGGAAGAGTCCCTACATTGTCATTTCTGTCACTCTAGGGGGCGCCGCCCGCTTAGCTACGCCCGAGGGAGAGGAGCTTGTTCAGCATGTGAATTTGGATCACTTAAAAAGATATTAAGTTTAAGCCTCTAAAGGTTGGTATCCTTAGCTACTTAGATATGCACTATCTTATAAAAGCAAGCAACAGAATTGCCAATAGGCCACTTGCTTGTGAGAGAAAAGAAAAAAAAAGAAAAAAAGAGAAAGAAAAAAGTGGTTGATTTGAAAACCTTTTTGAGGTAGGTCAGACAAAAGGAAAGTATAGAAAAAAGAAAAAAAAAAGAGAGACTAACTTGAAAATCCTTCGGGACGAGTTAGGTAAAAGGAGAGAATGAAAGTGTTGCATCTAAAGTTGTGTTTTTGAAGGACGAAAAGAAGAACATGGCTTGTGTTAATTCTTGTAAAACATTAATGTAATACTTTACTTCTTATATCAATAAAAGGGGTACATCTTTTTAATACATTTTTGTTTTATCAATTTTCTAAAGGAAAAGCATCAAATAATAAAAATATATAGCACACGCATTTCTTTCATTTCATCTCTATCTCTCCACCCTACTTATTTATGTATTAAGTCTAGTCCTAGTTGAGTTGGAGTCGGTATAGACCCATTAGTGCTCATTTGGTCGAATTTGCTTGTTTTTCCTTGCTTGAGAGCGTCTCTTCTATAGATCCCGACCCAGGATCATTAGCTACGATGATACTTTTCAGCTTTGGGATATCTCGAAGAGGTGAGCGCGACGTTCTTTCACGCCAATTGATAGCGCCAACAGTAGTAGCAAGCCAGCTACGATAAGCATCCGTGGAAGTAGTGGAGATACGGTTAGGAGCAGATGCTTCCTTTCCAGCCCGTTTTTTCCAATGTTTGATCCACGATTCAATCACCAACCCTTGGAGATGGGTAAGGTCGGGAATCTCGCACGGAGGAAGGGGAATGTCTTGAGAATGCCCCATTTGCCGCATAACTCGATCAGGGAAGTAATATGTAATCTTCGTAAGGCCAAGTAGAGAGATGTGGGCCGCCTTGCGAGAGTGGCTCGAAAAGCATGGCACTTTCCACCATTGAACCCACCAACGGATTTCCTTGTGATTCTTGAGAAAAATGACCCATTCATCAAATTTGCAGCGGGTGTCGAACTTCCTTTTACGTTGGCAAAAGTTCGCTAGTTCCGAAGAGGAGATGGGAGAGAAGACCATGTCTAAATGCTCCATAAGCCACATCTACAGGTGGAAGAAAGAAAGTGAGAATTTTAGTTGCACGAAAAAAATATATTACAACAAAAGCAAAAAAAGAAAAGGAAAAAATCGACGCATGATTTCACATGGATCACTCGGATAATCCATGCAAAATCAGGAAAAAAATAATTAAAAAAAAGAGAAAAAAAAGAAAAAGTGTCGATACTCACTTGAAGAGCGAGGGGACTTCCGCGAAAGGTCTGCTTTGTAGCCCATGAATCGAGACTGAGGAGGGTCTCAACAATCATCATCGGAGCAGGATTATAACCCCGGGACATCTCATCTACGACATGGATCAGAGAGATAGGTGCAAAACCTGAACCACCGTGATAAAATAAAAATTCGGAAAGAATGCAAAAGACCAAACCTCGTACTCGCAACGCCGGGTTGAGTCTAAGCGCCTCGGGTGATTGGAAGAATTCCACTAGAACTTGCAAATTGACAGTGTTGGAAACCAAAATGTGTCCTTGATAGGCTGCAAGCGCACGGGTGTACGTGTAGCAAATATCAAGGTCGATACCACAGGGACTTTTCCTTTCAACGCACTGAACTAGCCTCCTAGTTGATCGCTAAGTCGATCCGTTTTTGGTTTGAAATAACTAATTCTAAATCTAATCACAAACAAGAACTAAACAAAGGGTTATTCACACAAACTTTTCGAATTTAATCAAGGTAAAAAGGGCGTTCAGGGGATGAAACCTAAGTCAAATAACGAATCAACGATGTGAATTGAACTCTCATTTCATTAATTTGCACAATCAAGGTTCGATAATCGCATAGAGTACTTCGCAATGAGGTTTTGCCACTAGAGCGAATTGCCAAGACTAACCAAGCACCTACTTTCGTGGTTATTTCGATTTAGTCAAGGTTAAAGATCTAATTATCTCAAGAACCCTAGTTAAAACTTCTATGTCTAGATAATTTTAACTAGATCAATCTAGGTTTTCGGGTAATTAAACTTCTCCTTTCGGTACTTCATTCAACAACCTATTAACATGCAATTGGTGATCAAGCAAAAGCAATAACGATTCAATTCAAAGACCAAATAGATTGAAACAAACTAAATTCATAATAATTCAATCCAACAAAGTCAATTCATCAAGCAACTTCAAAGGTTCATCTCCTAAACTAAAAGAACTACTCACAATTCATGTTTAAAACTACAAAGCAATTGAAATCTATTCTAGAAAGCATATGAAAATCTATGAGAGAATGAGAAATTAACCAAAGTGAAGAACAAACTTGCTAGGAATCAACAATGGAGGACTTTTGCTCCTCCACTTCAAAGTATGTTCGAGTTGCTCTTCAATCTTCAATCTTCTCTCAATCTTCAATGATCGAATGGAATATGGGTGATGAATGATATGATTAGGGAATGAAAATGGATGATGAATCGATCATTCATTCAGCCGAAAATCAGCATAATATAGGCAAACATCACTTCAAAACCGCCGAAAATGAAAAGACAGGAGAGACACGGACCGTGCCAGGGTAGGCACGGACCGTGCCCCATGTGACACGGACCGTGCTCCCTGTGACACGGACCGTGTCAGCTTTCTTCTTGACTTTTCTCACTCTCTGGCCATAGACACGACCCGTGCTCTTCCTGGGGGCACCCGTGTCACTGCTTCCTCGAACCTAGGGGTACTTTGGGCCATTGTTTGGGCCTTGGATGATCCAACATCTCACTTCTTGGTCCTTTAAGCCCATAACTTGGATCTACACTTGCTTTTTGGGCTCGGTTTTGCATCGAGTCTTCACAAATTCCCTACAAAACTCACCAAACTCCAAACCAAGTGTAATATGGGAAATTCGGGTATAAAATAACATAATCAAATCAAATGTTCCCTAAATTCCAATCAAAAGAACCAAGTATTCACATATATAAGAAGCACTTATCAAAATCCCCCATGCTTAGTCCTTGCTTGTCCCTAAGCAAGTCCAAACTCAAAAGAAAAGGCAAAGAAATGAAATAAAAGAAAATGAAAGAAACCGGGACAAAAAGACTCAAAGAACTCAAAGCAAAAGTAAAAAGACTCAAAAGTAAAAATAATAAAACGAAAATCTTATTTAATTACAACTCCTAAGGATGGCAATGATAGAACATTCAATCAACCCAATCTAATGTAAAGTACAACCCAAGAGTGTAAAAGAACCCAATTTACACAAGTAAATGAAGACAAATTATTCAAGAATGATACTCATCAAGTTCAACCAATCACCCTTAATCACCGAATGAGATAAGAAGGCACATGTTAAGCATGAAACTAGGTATGAATGAAGAGCAAACTCACTTTCTGGGAATGTGGAAACACTCCTCTCATGTGTTTAAATATAAAAAAAAATCATTGAAAGTTCGCTCAAATACTGAAACCAAAGTCACAACCAACCACGTATTTGCTAAGAATCTCAACTCTCCACCGCAATTTGCAAAGCAACAATGACAATCAAGAGCACTTTCAAGGGTTGTAACGGGGCTTGGGTTAAGGGTAAGGAGTGGATAATATTTGGGAATTGTGGAGCTAAAAGCCAAAGCTTGAAATTATTCCACGCCAATTCGACATACATACATTCTCACCACTTAAAATCAATCCAAATCAACCCCACAAACAATTGGAAACTTGCCTCAAAACAAAAGAAACACAATGTCAAACACTTTATTCTCTTTTTCTTCTTTTTTCCGGAATTCTCCGATTTTTTTTTCTTTTTCGCTTTTTTTCTGTTTTTTTTCTTCTGATTTTTTCTTTTTTTTTCTTTTTTTCTTTTTTTTTCTTTGAATAAAACACACACAAAAACAAACAAACAAACTCACACTTATAAACAACTCACTAGGCAAGTTACCAACTCTACCCAACAACTTCAATGTACATGATTTGGGGAATCAATCAAAATTTACAACTCAAACCAATTCCCCATCACAAACCAAACCACCAAAGTAACCTTAATCAACCCAACTTCATACTCAACTCATTTCAAGCAATGGCTTAAGGGTAGGAAATATATAATCGGCCAAGGCTCATAATATGGTTCAAGAAAAGGAAAAGTCAAGGCAAGAAAGGGGCTAACTAAGGACATTCTGATGTAAACGGGTGGTCAAGGCTTACGGGTTCAAATCCTAATGCCTCTATCATCTTGTCAATGTACAACGCATAGCAATTTCAAGGAGATGCAAAGCAAATGAAGGAGGATGCAACAATGGTGAGTCACTCATGGAAATAAGTCTAATAAAGATGATTAGTCTTTCCTTTTAGGCTTATGTGGACTCACGGGTAGCGCTCAACAATCATTACCTAGTTTAAAAAGATATGCAAATGCACAACTCACTCTTACAATAGAAACAAAGGCAATCGATCTTACTATCCTAGCACAATTCTCACAATAATTAGCTTCACAACTCATGTCAATTCACAGTCTTTCACAAACGGGCTATACAAGATCAAATCAAGTCAAAAGAAAACTATCTCGCCAAATCCTATATCAAACAAAATTTTTTACTTTTTAATTTTCTGATTTATTTCAATTTTTTTTTATTAAAAAAAAACTTTTTACAAGCCTCAAAATGAGAATAAGAAAATAAGAAAACGAAACAACCTACAAAAAGAAGAAATTAAAAACTACAAGAAAATCTAAAAAACAAAGAAAATAAAATCAAAACAAAAGAAAAAGACTCAAAACAAGTTAGAAATAAAAGAAAAACGACTCAAAACACACATATCCACAAAAAGTTACACAAATCCCCCCATGCTTGAACCGAGCATTGTCCGCAATGCGAAACTTCACCCGAGAAGCAAAGGAAGAAAGCACAAAAAGGTCACAAAGAGGGAATCATGGAGGTGGAGGAGGGGGTGGGTTGCATGTATGGTTAAGCTGCCAATCACGAACGGATCGCATCAAGGCAAGCATCTCATCTTGACTGCGCTCAATCCTACCCTGGGAGTCTCGAAGGGCTTGAAACTCAAGCTCACAATAAATTTAGAGGTCATTAAGCATCTCTTCAAGGGTAGGCTCACCATCACCCTCATCACTTTGCGCATCACTGTTACTGTCACCACTTTCTCCACCCTCGCGGATGGCTAGTGGCGCCTCAAAATCGGGCTGGTTTGGGTCCATGGGAGGGAGAAAGAGGATGTTAGGGACATGTTGGATGGACACATGATCATGGGGAAGCCGCATCTTCTCATTGTTAGGGTACCGCCACAAAACAGCAGCCCCGTCCAATGTACACATTTTCATAGAACAAAAGGTCTTAGCATCCAGAAACAAAGGTCCACCAACTAAATCTCGCTGATGGCGAGCAGGGTCCCAACCAAAATGTCTTGCTAATACAGTTAGTAGACCCCCCATAACAATATCCCCCTTCCCCAAGCTAGCATGTCGCTCTAAGTGAAGAGCAAAGAGGGCAGCGGGGTTAACATCAGGCTGGGCATAATACATCCCCCATATCACAAAAAATTCAGCTTTAGATGCAACATTCATGCTATCACCACGACCAAACATACCACAGGATAGAATCCGCTGAACAACCCGAAAAGTCGGATTGCGGATGGCAGTGCATTTAGACTTGCGAGGGTTATAATCAGTCCTAGTAGTAAGGAACTGCCAAAATGCTTTGGGGTTCCAAACATCATCATCAGGCATCTCTCGCCTCCCTCGATCAGTTATGACAAGCAGTTGAAAAATCGAAGCAAATTCAGTCAAAGTGAGGGAATGGGTCTCCTCATCGATGATAAAGCTAATCAAACCCTCCCTAGTGGACAAATCTACTTCGAAGGTGCTAAGCACCTCCAAGGTCAGATTGCGAAAGGTAGGTTCTCTCATCCGGGCAAAACGCAACAAGCCACATCGATTTAATAACCATTCAACATCAGTTAGCATACCAGTCGCAGCCAAGAAGGGTGCATGCATAAATCTAGTTGCTACGACCTTCCTCTTGCTCAAGGCAAGGTAACGGTCATACATTTCACCTTCAAGGTTGAATGGATCGTTACCTCGATTGGGTCGTGACGAGCGCGCACCTTTGTCCTTCCCTTTTCCTCCATCAGCCTTCCGCCTCTTAGAAGACGGCTCCTCTTGAACTGGACCTTTACCCCTAGCCATCCTTCGATAACAAAAGGGGTACACATTGTTAGTTATTTACAAAAGTGCAAAAGACTCAAATCGGACGGAGGTAGTTTGTACGAACCATCATTAACTCAAAACGAAACAAAGAAACACGAAACGTAGACTCCTAAGACAAAAATCGAACAAAGAGGTAGGCTAAAACAATATCTACATCCTAGCAAACCAAACAAACCAAACTCAAGATCAACACTACTTAAAAAACACTACTATGGTGGAACCAAGTATATACAAATCACTACCATGACTAAACTAAGCTAAAACTAAAGCAAGAAACAAGTTAACTATACACAATGACTAACTTACTACCACCAAACTCAATGTATATACATCCAACCAAGAATACATATTAATTCTTGAGATAAACCACACCAAATACACAACCAAACCAAACCCAAAGCATAGCAAATTAGTTCTTCAAACAATTCAACCAAGACAAGAGAAATCAAAGTTGAACAATTGAAACAAAATTAGCAATAGGGTTCGAATTAACCTCAAGAATTGAATAGGGCATCAACCAAATCAAATCAAACCAATTAAGCACAAGAAACCCTAAATTCAAAAACCAAAACAAAACATCTCAAAAATTAGCAAATTAAGCAAAGAAGACTAAAAATAAACAAGAATCAAACCTTGTACAAGAGAAATTGAGAAGAAAATGGAGTGGAGGTGGGAGAAATTAGGGTTTGGAGGTGGAGATGGCGTGCGCTGTGTGCTGTGCGAGTGAGTGTTGGGCGAGCGCTGTGTTGTGGGCTGGGAGAGCGAGCGTGTGGCGAGGAAGAGGGCGGCTGGGAGAATGAGTGAGTGCGAGTGACGAGTGACGAGGGAGAAGGAGAGGTGGTGCGAGTGAGGCGAGAGCGAAGAGCTGGGCGAGGGAGTAAGCTGGGCGAGCAAGAAAGGCACGGACCGAAACAATAGAGAAAGAAAGAAAAGCAGCTGAGTCCTTTTTTTTTTTTTTAGGGTTTCGATGAGGACACGGACCGTGCCACCCTAGGCACGGACCGTGCCTCACTCACCTGACGAAGTGCTGAGATTCTGGAGGGGCGCACGGACCGTGCCTCCTCCCCTTCACCTTGTAGGTCTTGAGTTCGAATCCCACAACTCTCCCAACTCTCAATTATGCAATTTTTCTTGCATTCCTCTCATTTTTTTTTTACAATCCATCCTTCTCCACACAAATTCTTTTCACTCATTAATTTTTTTCAACTCTCTCACTTTTTTTTTTTCACATTCTCAATCTCTTTTTGTTATGATTTTTTCTTCTTTTCTCTTTTCTCTCTTTTTTTTCCTTTTTTTTAAACTAATACCTCGAAAAGACCAAAAATAAAATAGAAACCCTAGAAAAATCCTAGAAAAAACAAAATTAAAAAGAGAGAAATGTCTTATAACCCTAGAAAAATCAAAATAAATTAAAGAAAAAACCTAAAAGTTCTAGAAAAATAGAGTGAACTCTAGAAAAAATCAAAAAAAAATAAATAAATAAATAAAAAGAAGAAAAATGAGGAAAAAGTTTTAGAAAATCCTAAAAAATGAAAATAAAATCTAAAAAGCTTGGGTTGCCTCCCAAGAAGCGCTTATTTAACGTCCTAAGCTTGACCAAGTACCTCTCAAACCGCACCGGGAGCGGTGAGGTTGAAATGTTGGCGATCTTCAAGAGGTTGACCAACCAAGTAGGGCTTAAGTCTATGCCCATTGACCGTGAATGGCTCGGAATCGTCCCCACAAATCTCTATCGCACCATGGGGAAAAACCTTCAAAACCCGGAAGGGACTCGACCATCTGGACTTAAGCTTGCCCGAAAAGAATTTCAACCTTGAGTTGAACAACAACACTTGGTCTCCTTCTTCAAATCTCTTCTTGAAAATATGCTTGTCATGCCATCTCTTAGTCCTCTCCTTGTACAACTTGGCATTATCATAAGCCTCCAACCTCAATTCATCGAGTTCTTGAAGTTGTAACATCCTCTTTTCTCCAACCTTTGCAAGATCGAAGTTAAGAGTTTGAACGGACCAAAAAGCTTTGTGCTCCAACTCAACCAGCAAATGACATGCTTTTCCATAAACTAACCGGTACGAAGTGGTTCCTAATGGGGTCTTGTATGCGGTCCGGTAGGCCCACAAAGCATCGTCTAGCTTAAGAGACCAATCCTTCCTTGAACGGTTGACCGTCTTCTCCAAAATGCTCTTGATTTCCCGATTAGAAAGCTCCACTTGGCCACTAGTTTGGGGATGATATGGTGTAGCAACTCGATGTGTCACCCCATACTTGGCTAGAAGAGCATCAAGAGGCCGATTGCAAAAATGAGTGCCATTGTCACTCAATAAGGCCCTGGGAGTTCCAAATCTTGCAAAGATCTTCTTGAGGAACTTAATCACCACCTTGGAATCATTGGTGGGTGCTGCAATTGCCTCAACCCACTTCGAAACATAGTCGACCGCCACCAAGATGTAGAGGTTGTTGTGAGAAGGAGGGAAGGGACCCATGAAGTCTATCCCCCACACATCAAAGAGTTCCACCTCCAAAATGTAATGTTGGGGCATCTCATTCCTCTTGGAAATACTCCCGGTTCTTTGGCACTTGTCACATGAGAGCACAAAATTTCTCACATCCTTGGAGAGTGTAGGCCAATAGAACCCGGCTTGGAGCACCTTCGCAACGGTCTTGTCGGTGATAAGATGACCACCACAAGTAGTGGCATGACAATGGTTGAGCACACTTTGAATTTCATCTTCCGGCAAGCATCTTCTATACACTCCATCCCCACAAAGCTTGTAAAGTAGAGGCTCCTCCCAAACATATCTCCTCAACTCGGAAAGAAACCTCTTCTTTTGTTGCCATGACATCTCCGGGGGAAGTACACCACTAACGAGGAAGTTCACTATATCCGCATACCAAGGTGTGACTTGATGAGCAAGAACAAAGAGTTGTTCATGCGGGAAGGAATCATCAATGGGGATATCATCGTCATTTTGAGCCTCTAGTTGCAATCTCGAAAGATGATCGGCCACCACATTTTGCAATCCCGGTTTGTCTCGGATTTCGAGGCCAAACTCTTGGAGTAAGAGGACCCATCGAATGAGGTGAGGCTTAGAGTCCGCCTTAGTCAAGAGGTGCCTAGAGCGGCATGATCCGTGAAGACAATCACCTTGGAATTGATCAAATATGAGCGGAATTTGTCTAAAGCGAAGACAACCGCTAAGAACTCTTTCTCGGTGGTGGCATAATTAACTTGAGCTCCATCCAACGTCTTGCTTGCATAGTAAATCACATAGGGCTTGTTGTCCTTCCTTTGCCCCAAAACAGCCCCCACCGCATGATCGCTTGCGTCGCACATCACTTCAAAGGGTAAATCCCAATCCGGTGCTTGTACGATGGGAGCGGTGACCAAAGCTTCCTTCAACCTGAGAAAAGCACTCAAACACTCTTCATTAAAGTCAAAGGGCACATCTTTGATGAGCAATTGGGTGAGAGGTTTTGCAATCTTTGAAAAATCTTTTATGAACCATCGGTAAAAACTAACATGTCCAAGGAAACTCCTCACACCCTTTACAGAATTTGGTGGTGGTAATTTTTCAATCACCTCCACCTTTGCTCTATCAACTTCAATGCCCTTAGATGAAACAACATGCCCAAGAACTACCCCCTCTTGCACCATAAAATGGCACTTTTCCCAATTCAAAACCAAGTTAACTTCTTCACATCGATTTAGTACCTTTTTCAAATTATTTAAACAATGTTCAAATGAGGTGCCATAAACTGAAAAATCATCCATAAAAACCTCCATTATGTCCTCGATAAATTGGGAGAATATAGCCATCATGCATCGTTGAAAGGTAGCGGGTGCATTACACAACCCGAAAGGCATTCTCCGATATGCAAAAGTTCCATAAGGACAAGTAAAAGTGGTTTTCTCTAGGTCTTTTGGGTGAATCGGGATTTGGAAAAACCCGGAATAGCCATCTAGATAGCAAAAATGGGAGTTCTTGGCAAGTCTCTCTAGCATTTGGTCTACAAAAGTAAGAGGAAAGTGGTCTTTCCGGGTGGCTTTGTTCAATTTCCTATAGTCAATGCACATTCGCCAACCCGTTACCGTTCTAGTGGGGATCAATTCATTTTTATCATTTTTCACAATGATCATTCCCTTTTTAGGCACAACATGGACCGGGCTTACCACTCACTATCGGAGATAGGGTAGATATCTGCGGCCTTCAGTTTCAAAACCTCTTTTTTCACGACTTCTTTCATGGTGGGGTTAAGCCTCCTTTGATGCTCGATGGATGGCTTATGATTTTCCTCCATGAGGATGCGATGCATGCAAAACGAAGGGTGAATGCCCTTTAGGTCATCAAGAGTGTATCCTATAGCATTGCGATGCAATCTTAAAACTTCCAACAAAGCAGAATTTTCAGATTTGTTTAAGTTTGCATTCACAATGACAGGATATGTGGAATTAGGACCTAGAAACTCATACCTCAAAGAAGATGGAAGAGGCTTCAATTCCACTTCCGGAGCCTTTTTCACAGCATGTGTAGGCTCTTCTTCCTCCTCCAACTTCTCAATCTTGGCAAACCCCGGTGGAAATGGTGGGGATGCTTCCATCAACTCAGCACAAATTTCAACCTCGGGGTTGTCATCCTGCAAATAGTCACAAAACAGCAAACATAGCTCAAGTGGATCATCACTTGGCCAATGGTTAGTCTCATGCTCCCTAACTATTCCCTCAATCGAATCAATGAAGTTACAATCATCGGAAATAGAAGGAAATTTGGAAGCTTTATTAACATTAAACTCAATCTTATCACTTCCCACATCAAAAGTCATCTTGCCATTTTTCACATCAACACAACACCCCGAAGTGGCCAAGAAAGGCCTTCCAAGAATGATTGGGGTGCGTCAATCCTCATGCATATCAAGTATTACAAAGTCAACAAGCACAAAGATGTCACCCACCTTGATAGGGACATCCTCAAGTATACCCAAGGGGTATTTCACAGAACGGTCAGCAAGTTGTAGGGACATGGTAGTGGGTTTCAGCTCACCCATACCAAGTTTTTGAGACAAAGAAAGGGGCATCAAGTTCACACTTGACCCCAAATCACACAAAGCACAATCAATGAAAATGTTCCCTACAACACATGGAATGGTGAAGCTACCGGGATCCTTAAGCTTAGGAGGAAGCTTGTTTTGGATCGCAGCGCTACAATGGTCAGTCAAAGCCATGGTCTCATGCTCTTCTAGCTTTCTCTTGTTGCTTAAAATTTCTTTCAAAAATTTAGCATAGGCGGGCATTTGAGACAAGGCCTCGGTGAATGGAATGCTAATTTCGAGCTTCCTGATGACCTCCAAGAACTTCCCAAATTGTTTGTCAAGCTTAGCCCTAGCCAATCTTTGAGGGAAAGGCACGGGCGGAGTAAAAATCCTTTGGGGAGTTTTCGGTGGGTCATTAAGAGGCTCTCTCTCTTTTTGCACATCAACAACAATCACAGAATCTTTGGAGGGCGGAGATACCTCCTCATCAACCACAACATTCTCAGCATCAATCACATCATTTTCAACATCTTTAGGCACATCAATCACCACATGCTCAATCCTAGGTTCTTCAGGTCCCTCCAATTGTGTCCCACTCCTTAAGGTTATGGCTTGGCAATGATCCTTAGGGTTAGGTTCGGGCTTTCCGGGAAGCATTCCCGGAGGGGTAGTGGAGGTACTAGCTTGAATGGCAATTTGATTCTCAAGCATTTGAGTGTGGGTGCTCATAAGGTCAACTTTAGTAGCTAAGGCCTTAATCACCTCATCTTGTCTTTATTGATGCTCAAGTTGCCGTTGTTGATGTTGTTGTTGAGACAACATCAAAGCTTGTATCATGGACTCTAGGTTATGCTTTTTGGGAGCTTGTGGTGGAGGTGGTTGGGGTTGTCTTTGTCCTTGGGGTTGACCCATTTGGTTATTGTTCCGGTAAGAAAAGTTCGGGTGGAACCTAAAACCGGGATTATAAGTATTGGAAAAAGGGTCAAAGTTTTGCCTATTACCAACATAGTTAACCACTTCGGTCGATTCATTACTAACCAACCCACTAGGACAATGCAAGGTCTCATGCTCATATGATTGACACGACGCACATGGTTGTGGAGGGGGAGCATTCACATTCAACATATCCATCTTCTTAGTCATGGCATCCAACTTAGCATTCAACATAGAAATGGCATCAACTTCATACTTACCTCCCGTCCTCTTGGAACGGGGCTTGGACCACTGGTAGCTATTGATCGCCATCTCCTCAATTAAAGTTTGGAGTTCCGTCACTGTCTTGGACATGATGTTGCCTCCTGCCGCCGCCAAGATGTTGGCCCTCAAGTTGTCATCCACCCCGTTGTAGAAAGCTTGGATCAGGACCCATGGTTCTAAACCATAGTGGGGGCATTGACGTAAGAGGTCCTTGAACCTCTCCCACGCTTCATAGAGGGACTCATCCGGCTCTTGGACAAATGTTGAGATTTGATTCCGGAGGCTCGTCAACTTGCTAGGAGGAAAGTACTTCGCCAAGAACAAGCTAGCAAGTTCGTCAAAAGTAGTGATGGCAGAGCTTGATGGAAGAGCATCCAACCACTCCCAAGCCTTCCCTTCTAGTGAGAAGGGTAACAATCGCAACTTGATTGCATCGGGCGTTGCACCATTTGCCTTAAAGGTCTCACATGCTTGGTTGAATAGGCGGAGGTGCCGGTTGGGATCTTCATTGGGGAGGCCATGGAATGGGTTGGCCTTCACCAAATTGATGAGTGAACTCCTCAGCTCGAAATCGTCAGCGGCCACTCTTGGAGGATTAATGGCGGAGGGTTGATTTGTGACATTTGGCATCACATAGGAGCCAAGCGTGATTCTAGGCTCTCCACCACCGCCACCACCACCGGTCATGGTGTTCTTTCGCTTGGAGTTCTCTTCTTGTCTTCTTCGGGCGTGCTCTAACTTTTGCTTCTTTCGCCTGGAGTGAAAGGTTCTTTCGATTTCAGGATCAAGCTCAAAGAGTGGAGCCTTTTGCATGCACGTAGAGTAAACCTGGCAAGACAAAAATCAAAACACCAAGGAAAATCAAAACAGAAAATAAATGACTTAGGCAACCTTAGGGTATTCGTTCAGTGGCTGGCTAGGGACAAAGTCCCCGGCAACGACGCCAAAAACTTGATAGGCCGCAAGCGCACGGGTTTACGTGTAGCAAATATCAAGGTCGATAGCACAGGGACTTTTCCTTTCAACGCACTGAACTAGTCTCCTAGTTGATCGCTAAGTCGATCCGTTTTTGGTTTGAAATAACTAATTCTAAATCTAATCACAAACAAGAACTAAACAAAGGGTTATTCACACAAACTTTTCGAATTTAATCAAGGTAAAAAGGGCGTTCAGGGGATGAAACCTAAGTCAAATAACGAATCAACGATGTGAATTGAACTCTCATTTCATTAATTTGCACAATCAAGGTTCGATAATCGCATAGAGTACTTCGCAATGAGGTTTTGCCACTAGAGCGAATTGCCAAGACTAACCAAGCACCTACTTTCGTGGTTATTTTGATTTAGTCAAGGTTAAAGATCTAATTATCTCAAGAACCCTAGTTAAAACTTCTATGTCTAGATAATTTTAACTAGATCAATCTAGGTTTTCAGGTAATTAAACTTCTCCTTTCGGTACTTCATTCAACAACCTATTAACATGCAATTGGTGATCAAGCAAAAGCAATAACGATTCAATTCAAAGACCAAATAGATTGAAACAAACTAAATTCATAATAATTCAATCCAACAAAGTCAATTCATCAAGCAACTTCAAAGGTTCATCCCCTAAACTAAAAGAACTACTCACAATTCATGTTTAAAACTACAAAGCAATTGAAATCTATTCTAGAAAGCATATGAAAATCTATGAGAGAATGAGAAATTAACCAAAGTGAAGAACAAACTTACTAGGAATCAACAATGGAGGACTTTTGCTCCTCCACTTCAAAGTATATTCGAACTGCTCTTCAATCTTCAATCTTCTCTCAATCTTCAATGATCGAATGGAATATAGATGATGAATGATATGATTAGGGAATGAAAATGGATGATGAATCGATCATTCATTCGGCCGAAAATCAGTATAATATAGGCAAACATCACTTCAAAACCCCGAAAATAAAAAGACAGGAGAGACACAGACCGTGCCAGGGTAGGCACGGACCATGCCCCATGTGACACGGACCGTGCTCCCTGTGACACGGACCGTGTCAGCTTTCTTCTTGACTTTTCTCACTCTCTGGCCATAGACACGACCCGTGCTCTTCCTGGGGGCACCCGTGTCAGTGCTTCCTCGAGCCTAGGGGTACTTTGGGCCATTGTTTGGGCCTTGGATGATCCAACATCTCACTTCTTGGTCCTTTAAGCCCATAACTTGGATCTACACTTGCTTTTTGGGCTCGGTTTTGCATCGATTCTTCACAAATTCCCTACAAAACTCACCAAACTCCAAACCAAGTGTAATATGGGAAATTCGGGTATAAAATAACATAATCAAATCAAATATTCCCTAAATTCCAATCAAAACAACCAAGTATTCACATATACAAGAAGCACTTGTCAGTCCTAATGTTGGATGATTGATGTTCGTCAATTCCTCGAATTTTTCGTGATGGTTGTGAGCAAGAGAAGGAGTTGTTGGTGGAGCATAAAGATCGAACTTGAACATGCAAGCCCACTCTTCAGGAAGAGGGCACAATTCGTTCACAAAAAAGGGAAAGACATGGAACTTAGGGTCGCAAAAGGTCAGGGTCGCTTTAAGAAATAATATAAATGTGTAAGGTTTAAGACTTTACTAAACATAAACATTATAAAACTTATAAAAACAATGAAAGGAGTTTTAGATTGCTCTTTAGGTAATTATAACATAATTTTACATAGGGTGTGTTTGGTTGAGAGAAAAATGATTTCTGAGGAATTTGTTTTCCATGAGAAATGGTTTTCCAAGGAAAATGGTTTTCCATGCGAAATTTTCCCTTGTTTGGTAGGAGATAAATTATTTTTCGAAAAATGATCATTTATGTTGATATAAGTAATGATATATGTTACATGAAATATTTGGAGCTCAAAATTCATATTTAAGCTTTTCTTAATCATTTCTATCATGTTATAAAGTTTCATGATAAACCAATAAAATTGAATTTTGCTTTTAAGTTTCAGCCATATTTAACCGCAAAAATTTTTCGACAAAAGTGGCGATATATGTTACAAATAAAAATATTTGGAGCTCAAAATTCATATTTGAGCTTTTTTAATCATTTCTATCGTATTATAAAGTTTCGTGACAAACTGAGACTTAAGTTTCAGTCATACTTAACCGCAAAAAATGTCGATAAAAGTCGCGATATATGTTACAAATGAAAATATTTTGAGCTCAAAATTTATATTTGAGCTTTTCTTAATTCATACTATCAAATCATAAAGTTTCGATTCAAACAGTTCAGTTTGAATTTTTAAAAGATTCAGTTAGTTTTAGGGCAAAAACTTCTAATCTGACATATATTGAGATAAATGTTATCAAATAAAAATATTTTGAGCTAAAAATTTTTATTTGAGGTTTTTTTAATCAATTCTATCGTGTTACAAAATTTCGAGCAAAATCATTAATGTTAAATTTCGGCCTCAAATTTCAGTTTGAGTTAGTAGTAAAAATCGATCCAACAATCAATGGTGGAAAATGATTTTTCTAGGTTGAACAAAGGAAGTCAATTTCCTTCCTTTAGAGGAAAATGATTTTCTTTGGAAATGATTTTCTAAACATTTTTGTACCAAACACTAGAAAATTGGGAAAAAATTTTCCAAAAAAATGTTTTCCCCCCTACCAAACACACTCATAATGAAAAACCCGATAGAAATGTAGTAATAATAGAAATACATAATTATTACATAGTAATAATAATAATATAATTATGTAAAGTTTGAAATTTTAATAAAAGTAATACACAATTTAAATTTTAAAAGCAGTAGAGGGGATTTTGAAACCTCTCTTTAAGAACTATAATATAGTAATTAATATAAATTAATACTTTAATTTAAAAGACAAATAAACTACACTTTACAATTATGAAGAATATGTGTAAAATATACTTTATAAAATTATGAACAACCTTAATGAACAACCACAATATGCATAATAATCAATTATAAACAATGAAAACAAATTTACATATCAAACTACCCTAATTCATGCTTAAAATAAATACTAACAATATCCCTAAACATGATTTACAAAAAATACACAATGTACATTACATATTAGCAAACATTAATAACAAAAGAATACAACATTTAAACACTTAAATTACAATCAGTATTTATAAACATAAAACTTACACATATTTGAATCAGATTAAAGGAAATCATATACTTAATAAGGTTAATAATAACAATAAAACAACATACAAAACAAAAAGGGGTAGAATTAGGGTTTACTATCCACAAGAAGGGGTGGTTGGATGGCTAAGGGTGACGGCTGGATGGTGGTCGACAGCAGTAGGTAGTTCCCGGCGACAATGGCAGGCGATGTCGGGGTGGTTGTCACTGGTCGAGCAAGCAACAGTTGGTGCAGCAGTTATAGACAGCAGCACAATACCAAGGATTCATCCCCTTCGCATGTCAGGACAGCGGCTGATGTATAACTGATGCAAAGCTAGGGTTTGATCAATTACATATCAAAGTGGGGAACATGAAGAAGCCTAGGGTATACGGTAGTTCACGAAAAGGCTAGGGTTTGCTAATGGAAAAACTCAATAAAGACGGATAATTTGGGATAGTTCAAGGGAATCAAACTTGTTATAGAGACACAACAAGTTTAATCCCTACGGCTTCTTGTTCTTTTACTTAGTTACAAAAACACCTTCTAAGTATTAGAACAAGCTCTACCTCACCACTTGAATAACCAATTAAAGATACAATAGTAGAAAAGAAAAGAGAAAGACTCTCAAGGATGAGTAACACTCCATTTGTAATAATAATTCAAAGTTGTGTCTCTAAAACGATTATAAACCTCCCTATTTATACTAGACTAAGGTCCTAATCCTACTAGGAATATTAACTTGACACCTAAGTAGCCCAAATCGTTCTAGGATTTGGCTTTCCTAATCCTAATTGGATTAGTTACAATATGACGAATCCTTCTAGGATTTGGCTTTCCTAATCCTAATTGGATTAGTTACAAAATTAGTCATCCAAGAGTTGGACTCCTAATATTGACGTCTATCCTTCTCCTAATTGACGTCCACACCTACTAAATACTATTTGGCATTATGCCTTACAACTTAATTAATAATAAGGAAATTGTCGATAACTAACTTTCCTACTAATAAGGAAAATACGAATACTATTATAACAAACTTATCTAATAATAAGGAAATACACAAATACTATTAAAAACTTCTAAAAAAAAATTTCACGTGGGTTGTAGGACTTCGTTCACGTGACTTTGCTCCCCTCTAGCTTGCTTGGACGTCATGTACCCTCCATGAACCTAGGGTCCCCAAAGGTAAGACCAAGGTTAGGCGAATCTCCATCATTCTCTATGAACCTTGGGTCCCCAAACGTGAGACCAAGGCTAGGTGAATCTCCATTATTCTCTATGAACCTAGGGTCCCCAAACGTGAGACCAAGGCTAGGCAAATCCCCATCATTCTCGCCTTATAGCAAAGAGTTTGTCCTCAAACTCGGTTGAATGAATTGGACCTTCTTATTGGATGAGCGGGGCTGATTTCCATTATTCTCCCCAGGTTGCAAAGAGTTTGCCCTAAAACTCGGTTGGATGAATTGACTCTTTATGGGCATAAAGGTGGTTTCCTTCTGGTTGAGCATGAAGATGTAAGTATTTATTCGCCCATTATGTGTTATGGCTCGATCAAACATCCATGGCCTGTCATGTAAGACGTTGCAAGCATCTATAGGTACATTTTCACAGCAGAATGAATCATGATACATGTTACCTATAGGGGATTGCACCAAATATATTCTAGCCTCTCTTGGATATTCTTGTTGTTCTTCTAACTCCATAAGATTTTCCTCGTCATCATACTCATCTAAGATTGGAGGTTTGTCAAAACAATTGGAGCTTTCATCAAATCTTGGAGGAAGATTAAAATTGACCTCTGGCTCATCTTTTAAAGATTGAACTTCAAAAGCTCAAAAGGGATCTTGCCAACTTCTGTAGCATCATCAACTTCTAGAAGAAGATTAATCTCATGTTCCTCTTGAACTTGAAGTTCCCCTTCACGTGACATCCTGGAATTATATTCAGTCCAAGCCATCTCGAATTGTAGCACTACGAGTTCAAGGAGTGTAAACTTACGTCTCAATCTCCTCAATCTCCTTTCCTTCTTCGAAATCTGACAACTCTCTTTAAATGAAGGTTTGATGGACAACGTGACTAAAGTTCTTTTGCGGGGGGGAAAAAAGGATTGTATTTGGCTGAAACGGAATCCAGGATTAACCTACCAGGAGGATAGGCTAGCTCTGATACCAATTTTGATGTATAACTGATGCAAAGCTAAGGTTTGATCAATTACACATCAAATTGGGGAACGTCAACAAGTCTAGGGTATTGGGTAGTTCACGAAAAGGCTAGGGTTTGCTAATGGAAAAACTCAATAAGATGGATAATTTGGGATAGTCCAAGTGAATCAAACCTGTTACAGAGACACCACAAGTTGAGTCCCTAGGGCTTCTTGTTCTTTTACTTAGTGACATAAACACCTTTTAAGTATTAGAATAAGTCCTACCTTACCACTTGAATAGCCAATTCAAGAAACTATAGTAGAAAATAAAAGAGAAAGACTCTCAAGGTTGAGTAAGCACTCGTTTGTATTCATATCTCAAAGTTGTGTCTCTAAAATCATTACAAACCTCTCTATGTATACAATACTAAGTCCTAATCCTACTAGGACTACTAACTTCACGCCTAAGTAGCCTAAATCCTTCTAGGATTTGGCTTTCCTAATCCTAACTGGATTAGTTACAATATAATGAATCCTTCTAGGATTTGGCTTTCCTAATCCTAAATGGATTAATTACAAAATTGGACATCCCAGACTAGGACTCCTAATATTGACGTCTATCCTTCTCCTAATTGACGTCCACACCTACTAAATACTACTTGCCATTATGCCTTACAACTTAATTAATAATAAGGAAAATATCTATAACCAACTTTCCTACGCACTAATAAGGAAAATACGAATACTACTATAACAAACTTATCTAATAAGAAGGAAATACACAAATGCTTTTAAAAACTTCTTAAGACTTTTTCACGTGACTTGTATGACTTCTTTCACATTTTCACGTGACTTGAAGGACTTCTTCCACGTGACTTTACTCCCCTTTAGCTTGCTTAGACGTCATGCATGTACCCTCCATGAACCTAGGGTCCCCAAAGGTAAGACCAAGGTTAGGCGAATCTCCATCATTCTCTATGAACCTTAGGTCCCCAAATGTGAGATCAAGGCAAGATGAATCTCAATCATTCTCTACGAACCTAGAGAATACGTCATGTACCCTCCATGAACCTAGGGTCCCCAAAGGTAAGACCAAGTTTAGGCTAATCTCCATCATTCTCTATGAACCTTGGATCCCCAAACGTGAGACCAAGGCTAGATGAATCTCAATCATTCTCTACGAACCTAGAGGTCCCCAAACGTGAGACCAAGGCTAGGAAAATCTCCATCAGCAGCTTTCAACAGTGCTGCGATTGTCTGGTGTCAGTGGCGGCCTTGGGGTCGCAGCTGGTGGTGCCGTCGACGGTTGGAGCGGTGCACGCTAGAGAGAGAGAGAGAGAGAGAGAGAGAGAGAGAGAGAGAGAGAAGTTGGTTAGGGTGGTGGCTGCTGGTGGTAGGGCGCGGTCTCCAACGATGGCGTGGTTCCGGCGGTGGCTGGCGGCAGAGGACATCAGTAGCTGCAGATGGGAGGAAGAGGAGAGATGGAGGCTAGGGTTTTAGTCTATTAGGGTTTCTAGATTAAACTAGGTATTTAAACTAATTAATATTAGAAAATAGGAAATTATATAAAAAAAATACAATAAATAAAACTGCTACTAATAATAGTTATAGGGAAAATAAATTAAATTATAATTTTTCTAAATAATAATAACCACATAATTAAATTATCTATATCACGTATTTCATAAATAATTATAAGAAAAACACTTAAAATCATACAATATTAATCATCTAAAATCACCAAATTACCCCTACTCCAACGCAACATAGAAAATTACGAAAATTCCCTAGTTAGTCTCTCAATGTTACTACGAGCTCAAGTGTTAGTAGAAATAGTCGTCGATAAAAACTCAAAAACTGATGGAGTCAACTTAATTAACTGACGACGTCACAGTCAACGCATTCGAATTTTTTCAGGGTTTTACATCATTACCCCTTAAAAGAAGTTTCGTCCTCGAAACTTAAACTCATACATAACGGATTTTCAAATGGAACTAACGGTAACTCTAACAAAAAACTTGGGGTTTTACATCATTACCGTCTTCAAAAGAGTTTCGTCCTCGAAACTCAACATGCCACAAGCATAGGAACAATAATTTAATCATATTGTAACGCACGAGGGAAAGAGAGATAAGTACCAGTCGCAGCATCGTCCAAATTGTCTGCTTCACTGCTCCGCATGAGGTAAACTCTTCCTCCCTTGTTGCGCGGGGCCTGATTTTGCTGACGAGATGGGGGTTGACTGGGTGGCCTGTCCCAATTGGCCTGGTTTCCATTGGAGCCACCCTGATTCTGGTGTTGTGGCCTTGGGTTCCTATTGTAGCCTCCTCGGTCCTGGTATGTTGAGGGTGGAGCTCCTTTATCGTTGGTCCCTCCATGGTTGAGTCTTTCTGGTGTCGGAAAAGGGAAGTCTCTCACCAAATGGTATGGGCTGCCACACAGGTAGCAGTTTGCCTTCAGGTTACTCCTATACTCCCTGGCGGTATGGCCAGACTTGGCACAAGCTGCACAAAACAAGCAAGGTGGTGGTGCTCGCCATTGGTTACTCTTCCAGTTGTTGTGGCGGCTTCTCTTGTCCTTCATGTGATAAGAAGGACCGTGCAGTCATACTGTCCTGAATATCGAAGTCAAGCTGCTCTCAAAGCGGTTCATCTTCAGAACTTCGTTGGCGACAAAAGCCGGCGCAAAACGAGACAACTCCGCAAACTTGGTGGAGTATTGCAACACTAGTTGGTTTTGTTGTTCCTTCACACTCATCCACTCAATGTTAGCCTCTCCCGTTAGGTGGTAGGTTGCAAATCCAACTTTCTATTCCTCAAGGCAGGGGAGAGCATCAAATTTCATTTCGATGTCGCCTATCCACTCTTCCAATACCTTGGGCTCAACTACCCTAGAGTAGTGGGAGGGTTGAGGCTGTTAAACTCCATGAATAGAGAGGCATTGTCATCCCTCCTCGATTCACCTCATTTCCAGCATCATAAGTTGTATCAAATTGGGGATTACTGGTGGGGTATCCCCTCCATTCGTGGCAGATCATGTAGCCTGTGCTGCCCGTGCAGCTGTTGACTCTTGGAGTTCTGCAAACCGTTGTCTTACCTCATCGCTAGTTGGGAAAGGCCTACCTTGAGGCTTATTCGCTTGGGTCCTGTCGTCTTGAGTCATCCTGGAGTCAGAAGAATCCACCTTATTCACCTGTTACTAACGCGTTTCTATCCTAATAGTTCAAGCATAAGAAAACATTCACAGGACTACTTGCTAATAAACAAATTAAATAGGCGCTTAAAGCTCATAAACAAGTAGGAAAGCAAAATATATCCCAACCCCCATCCTACTCTCACACTTCGAACGTAGCATCCTAAGCACTAACTAAAACCTAATAGACACTGAGGAGCTACCAGGTTGTAACCCAGAGCTCTAATACCATTCTGTAACGCCCCGGAAATTCAATTATGAAAAAGTAAAACATTGACTAATGGTAACGGCGGAAGTCTCATATTTTTTCTTTTTAATTGGGCGTTACTGCCGTATCCCCGAGGGAATACAAAGCAAGAAAGGAAAAGCTAACTAATCATTAATTACTTCAATTTAACAAACGAAAGAAACTTCAATTCTAGAAACAACACGAACTAAGCATTACTAACTTCAACTCTAGAACATAAACTAAATTTTATTATGAACTTCTACTTCGACGTCTTCACTTTTAGAACTCGTTCCCATCACAAAACTCTTCACCTGAAAACAAAATATTTAAAAACATGAGGAGGACTCAATAATGTATACCCCTAACCGTCAAAACAATTTCAAATTCATTTCAATTCATTTAGGGGGAGAAGTGAGCAAGTCAAACCTTTTCTCAACTCATTTGAATCCTAACCCATAAATACCCAGAGTTCAAAAATAACATTATTTAGAAAATGACCAAATAACCTTTCAACTCAGAATCACAACGTTCCAAAAAAAATCACTACTAACTTTCTATCTCAGAATGAAACATCAGAATTAAAAAATACAGAGTAATCCTTTCCACAGAAAACAATTCATTTTATTATTTGGACGGGATTTACCTATCCCATAATATTAGAATCAGAATCACAATCTCATAATCATAACAGGATCTCAAATCCTCATAACCAGAACATGGATGGCCGATCTAAAATCAGAATCACACGTGTGTACACTCTCAATCTTAGAAACATATCGGGACTCCCGGATCTCTTGATAACTCCCTGCAGGAACAGATCCTGGTTGTTGGTACGTTATCCGCAAACATATCGGGACTCCCTAATCTCTTGATAACTCCCTGCAGGAATAGATCCTGGTCTTTGGTTCGTTACCCGCAAACATATCAGGGGCTCCCCTGATCTCTTGATAACTCTCTACATGAATGGATCCTGGTCTTTAGGTCGTTACCCACAACCCGCTTATGGTTTCATGATCTTATGAATCTCGAAAGTCTGAGTTCAAACAAAACCCATCCTTGTTTCTCAAAACTAACAAAATAAAACTCAAAGTTGAAAAGACTGTCACATTTTACTCAACTCAGAAAAAAAACACAGACATCCAAATCAAACAGTCTAATTTCAAAGAAAGTCCTGATGGAGACCATCCAGCTACACCAGCAGCAGTTCAAGCATTGCCAGCAAGTTCAGACTAGGAGTATGAAGATGATTCAGCAACAGCAGCAGCAAGAGCAACTTCTACATCATCTACATCACTCAAGGAAGCTACACCAGCCACTTCAGCACTAGCATTATCAGCAACAACCCTTTACTTAACTCAAGAAATTGTTGGACCAATTCCAGCGAAATGAAACAGCATCCATCCTCAAAGAATGATCAAGGAGTCCACAGCAACCACCAGTCCACCAACATCATCCATCCATACTTGGTACATATTAGTAAGGCAAGTCCTGGCCAACACAACAATCCATTCCACCAGCATTGGCCATTCAAGTCAAATCCAGTTCCCAGTAAAACCAGTCCAAGCAGGCATCTTTCTCAATTCTATGTTTTTGGATTGAGTGAGATTCAGCCAAGGGCCCCTAGGAGATTTTTGTTCATTTCCATGCAATTTTCAAGTTCTAAGCAAGTTCCAACATGTTCAAGCAAGGACACTTTAAGTTGCAAGCACCAAAACAAGCAACCCTGCAATGGTTGTTTGTTATCAGTTTTTTCAGAACCTCAGTTCTGAGGCCAAGTTATTTTGTTCAGCTATAATGAGGGTTATTTAAGTCTTTCCCTGCCTTCCTTAAGCTGTTGAGATTACATCCAGCTTAGGAAAAGCCCTGGAACGTTACTAAGGTAACTTAGAATTACCCTCCCAGCTAGGAAAGGTTCTTATTGATTAGAATTGCCAACCTTTGGCATTTTGGTCCAATTAGAAGCCAACATTGTTTTCCTTTTAATTTTTAAATGTATCTGGATTGTATTAGTTAGTATAAGTTGTAATATGATGTATTTGGTTTGGTTCAGCAGCTAGATTAGAAGGGAGATTAGTAGGACACTTTAATTAACTGTCTCTAATAAAACTGTTTAGGATTAGCTATATATAGGGATGTATCCAGCAGCTTGCAAACTAATCAGTGATATTTACAATAGCATTTTGAGTGCCTTAGTTAAGCCTCTCGTTTGTGAGTGTCAGTAAACTCTCGTTTTGGTTGAATCTACTTCAGTATCTAGGAGTTGGCATTCCTAGTGGTGTCTGTAGAGCTTACTTGCTTCAGTGGTGGTGTGCCTGTATCTGCTGATGTAACTAAGTCCTTTTCCCTTGTGTTTATTCTGTGGTGTGCCTGTATCAGAGTGAATGGAAGCCTATCCTTTTATTTCCTTGTTGGGTTTCATTATTCCAGCTAATTATTTCCATTTAGTTTTGTTTTAAACAATCAGCATTATGTGTGAGTTCCTGTGTGGTGTACTGTGAGGTCAAACTCTGATCTTTGTGACCTTGCATACATCAAGTCCCCTATGGGATGCATACTCCATAAAACAAATTAAAACCATGAAAACAAACAAAAGAGCATCCCAATGGGGATTAGGGCATAGATAGTACCTGGAATTCTTATTTTCACTTCACTTCACTTCACTTCCACGAACACACTTGAGCTCACTAAAACGAGTCGATCTAGATCGTGCCTATAAGTAGAATAAGTTCTATAATAAAAAATGTCTCTCGAAGTTATTACTCACTACATTCTACCTCACCCTACCCTAGGGACACTATAAAGTTCCCATCATTCAGGTAGTAACACATTTAGACTACACATCACATTCACATAATTAACCACATTTCCAATTAAACAACATATTTCTAATAAACAATTTCACATTCAAAAAATTAAAGAAACTTGGCATATTGCATCACTTGTATTGCAAGGACCATTATAACTTTTGGGCATAAAAACTCCAAAAAAAAAAACATACATGAAACATAGTAAAGATATAAATATCATCAAATATAACCCAAAATCGAGCCATTTTACAAAAAGGAAACCGATAATCATGTATATAATAAGAATATAACCTGTAATAATAACATAATAATAATATAAATGTGTAGAGTTTAAGACTTTACTAAACATAAACATTATAAAACTTATAAAAACAATCAAAGGAGTTTTAGAATGCTCTTTAGGTAATTATAACATAATTTTACACACAGAAAAACCCAATAGAAACGTTGTAATAATATAAAGGATTTTTGGATCACAATATACCGACCTTTAGGGGTATTGGATCGTAATATACCGACCTTTACTATTGGACAACAATATCTCTGACCTTTATACCTAGGTGACATTATTATACCAATAGTAACAAAGGAGGTGGTGAATTGGTCTCCATGCGCACTAACCTGGTTGGCGAAGGGAAAAATCTGTCCCAGGCCAATAACCTCATTAACCCCTTAGTTTCTCTCACTAACCCACATTACAAGACATTGGTTGGTTGTGTTACACATTAGTATGAAGACTGGTTCACCACCCCGTTAATCATTGTGTTAGGGCCGATTTTTTTAACGCTGGTTAGTGAGAAAAACAGAGGGGTTAATGGGGTTACCGGACAAGAGTCGGTTATTTTCCCTCCGCCTTTCACATCAGAACAGAGACCAATTAACCAGTCAGCACTGCCTTAGTCATTGTTTGGTATAATAATCTTACCTAAGTATAAAGGTCAGGGATATTGTTGTCCAATAATAAAGGTCGGTATATTACGATCCAATACCCCCAAGGTTGGTATATTGTGATCCAATATCCCTAATATAAATACATAATTATCACAAAGTAATAATAATAATATAATTATGTAAAGTTTGAAATTTTAATAAATGTAATACACAATTTAAATTTTAAAAGTAGTAGAGGGGATTTTGAAACCTCTTTTTAAGAACTATAATATAGTAATTAATGTAAATTAATACTTTAATTTAAAACACAAATAAACTATACTCTACAATTATGAATAATATGCATAAAATATACTTTAAAATTATGAACAACCTTAATGAACAACCACAATATGCATAATAATCAATTATAAATAATGAAATCAGATTTACATATCAAACTACCCTAATTCATGCATAAAATAAATACTAACAATATCCCTAAACATGATTTACAGAAATCCGCAATGTACATCGCATATTAGCAAACATTAATAACAAAAGAATACAACACAATTAAACACTAAAATTACAATCAGAATTTATAAACATAAAACTTACATATATTTGAATAATATTACATGAAATCATATACTTAATAATGTTAATAATAACAATAAAACAAAATACAAAACAAAAAGGGGTAGAATTAGGGTTTACTATCCACGAGACGAGGTGGTTGGTTGGCTGAGGGTGACGGCTGGATGGTGGTTAACGGCAGTAGGTAGTTCTCGGCAACGATGGTAAGCGATGTCGGGGTGGTCGAGCAAGCAATAGTTGGTGTGGCAGTTCTTGACAGTAGCACAATACCAAGGATTCGTCCTCTTCGTACGTCATGGCAGCGGCTTCCAATGTGTGGCGATTGTCTGCTATTGGTGGCGGCCTTGGGGTTGCGGCTGGTGGTGCCGGCGACGGTTGGAGCGGCGCACGCTAGAGAGAGAGAGAGAGAGAGAGAGCGATTGAAAGGGAGGGAGACAGAGAAGGTGGTTAGGGCGGGGGTTGCTGGTGGTAGGGCGTGAACTCCGGCGATGGCGTGGTTCCGGCGGCGGCATAGCAGTAGCAGCAGATGGGAGGAAAAGGAGAGATGGAGGCTAGGATTTTAGTCTATTAGGGTTTATAGACTAAACTAGGTATTTAAACTAATTAAAATTAGATAATAGGAAATTATAAAAAAATAATACAATAAATAAAAATGCTACTAATAACAGTAATAGGGAAAATAAATTAAATTATAATTTTTCTAAATAATAATAACCACATAATTAAATTATCTAATATCACATATTTCACAAATAATTATAAGAAAAACAAATAAAATCATGCAATATTAATCACCTAAAATCACCAAATTACCCCTACTCCAACGCAACATAGAAAATTACTAAAATACCCTTGTTAGCCTCTCAACGTTCCTACGAGTTCAAGTGTTAGCAGAAATAGTCGCCGATAAAAACTCAAAAATTGATGGAGTCAACTTAATTAACTAACGACGTCACGGTCAACGCATTCAAATTTTTTCAGGGTTTTACACATATATAAATATATATATATATATATATGTATATATTTATTTTATAAGACGATTACATATAAGACGATTATATATACACACACACACACACACACACACACACACACACACACACACACACACACACACACACAAACACACATGGGAATGACATTAGCTTCCAAAATGAAGGATTTCCATGTTTACTTGAAACACATTGTTGATCAACCTGAGTTTGCAAACCCAAATGAAGCATCTTCATCAACTCCATTGCTACTGCCCAGTCCTTCCACTACACAAACACAGCCCAAATCACCCAAGCCCGAGCCCATTCCCTCACATTTTATTCCCAAATCTCCTAGGCCCAAGTCCAAACCTTCTCAGCCCAAATCTCCCATTCCCAAGTCCAAACCCACAACTTCCAAGCCCAAATCTCCCACTCCCAAGACTTCACAGCCCATTCCTAAGCCCAAACCCACAACTTCTAAGCCCAAATCTCCTACTCCCAAGACTTCACAGCCCATTCCTAAGCCCAAACCACAACTTCTAAGCCCAAGTCTCCCACTCCCAAGCCTGCTCAGCCCATTACCAAGCCCAAACCCACAACTTCTAAGCCCAAGTCTCCCACTCCCAAGCCTTCTCAGCCATTACCAAGCCCAAACCCACAACTTCTAAGCCCAAGTCTCCCACTCCCAAGCCTTCTCAGCCCATTCCCAAGCCCAAATCAGAAACTGCTAAGCCCAAATGTCCTCCTCCTAAGCCCAAAGGACAAAATGTTGAGCCCAAGTCTACTATTCTCAAACCCAAAGGCAAAAATTCTGTCCCATGTGACATTTTGGGGGATTCTGACTTCAGTGATGATGATTCTGAGGACTCCTTGTACAAACCAGATGAAGAAGTGGAGTCTCATGAAGAAGTGGTGGGTATGAAGAGAAAGGGGAAAAGAAGAATGTATGATAAAGATGAAGAATTACGAGAGTTGGCAGAAGATTATGTGGAAGAATTTTTCATTGAATCTGAAATAGAGACTAGTGATGATGAAGTTCACATTGCTGCCCAGAGGGTGAAAGATTGGAGCGAGCAAAAAGAAGCTGCAATTAAAAGGCTGAAATGCAAAATTCTACAAGAATGGAATTAAGGAAGAGAGATACAGTACCAACAAGGGATGCTGCCAATATGAACAGAATGCCAATGGTGGAGAGTGAGTACGAGGATTCTGATGCTGACATGGACACACCTAGCTCTAGTGAGTGTGAAGAAGGACTTAACAGATTGCTGAGTAGGAGGGATAAGCCATGTAAAGTTACAATTGATGAGAGGACAGACTTCAAGACCTTTGAATGGAAGTTGGGGATGACATTTGGTACTATTCAAAATTTCAAAGATGCAATGGTAAGGTATGCTTTGTTCCAAGGTAGAAACTTGAAAGTTGACATTTCGGACCATAGGAGACACAAGATAAGTGTTAGATGTGTTGAAGGTTACAAGTTTAGGATCTATGTTTCTTGACATGAAAGGTGGGCAACCTATGTCCTTAAATCTCTAAACAAGACACATACTTGTCAGAGGAACATGTCCAAGAACAGACAACTGAAGTCTAAGTGGCTTGCGAAGTATTATTTGGTGAGGTTTGTTGAAGATCCATTTTGGAAAGGGGCTGACATTAGAAAAACTTTGCAAGAAGACTTTGGGATGTGTGTGAACTACCATTTCCCCTACAAAGTAAGAAGAGCGACAAAACTCTGCGGGAGCATGAAGGATCATTACATGAAATTTGGTAGATACTTGGAAGATCTAACCCCAATAGCAAGTACGAATTAGACATCATTGAGAGGCCCTTGCAAGATCCTGTTTTCCATAGGTTTTTTGTAAGTTTTGAGGGGTTGAAAAAGGGGTTTATTGGAGGATGTAGACCTATAATATGCATCGATGTAGGGTTCATAAAGACCTTCCTTGGTGGGACATTGATGAGTGTTATTGGTTATGATGCAAATAACCAAATGTTTCCCAAAGCATGGGCAGCAATTGAAAGCGAGAACAACAACAGCTGGGAGTGGTTTCTTGCCAAATTCAAGGAGTACTTTGAGCTCACTGATGGAAGTAGACTTACAATCATTTCTGATCAGCACAATGTAAGTTCAAGATGTGTTTTGTAATGTCAATATCATTTATTATTTCTTAAGCATTCCATTACATGTTTTGTAACTAACTTGCCTTCATTGACTAACAATTATTTCTTGAAGTCCATCATTCATGGTGTTAGGACAGTTTTACCAGAAGCTGAGCATAGAAATTGTGCTAGGCATATTTATGCCAACTGGCACAAGAGTCACAAAGGCGATGAGTTGAAGATGTTGTTTTGGTTAGCTTCAAAAGCCTACAATGAAGCTGATTTCAACCTTGCCAAGGATAATCTCAAGAGGACCTCTCAGAAGACAGCTGAGGACTTTTTAAGTAAAGATCCTAGAACTTTTTGCAGAGCATTCATTCGACCAGAGACTAAGTGTGAGGCTATTGTAAGTAATATGGCCGAAACTTTCAATGCATATGTAGTTAATGCTAGAGGAAAACACTTGATTGATATGCTAGAGGATATTAGGATGGCATTGATGGAAAGGGTAGCTTTGAAGAGGATGGGAATGGAAAACTCACAGGATGAAATATGCCCTAGAATTAGGAAAGCTGTTGAGAAAGAGAAGGAGAAAGCCATTAATTGTTACCCAATTGTTGCTGGGAATAGGAAGTTTCAAGTGAGACAAGGGATGGACCTACATGCTGTTGACTTGAATAATGCCACTTGTAGCTGTAGGAAATGGGATGTCACTGGGATCCCTTATTGTCATGCTATAAGATGTGTTGAGTGGTTGAAGGAAGAATCTGAAAAGTATGTTTTTTTTTAAAAAAAATAGCACCATTGGATTAGTGCAAGTGTGAAGGAATGAGGTGTTATTTTTAAAAAATAAAATAAAACTCATTCGCACTTGCTGACATGACATTAATTTAGTTAATGTTTTAATTTTTTCTGCCATGTAGGACTGCCACTCAATATGTTATTGACGGAATTATTTCAAATATATTATTGTCCAATACCTCTTCAAGTTCAACATGTTAATATCCAAGAAAAAAAAAAGTTTGGTACACTATTATCCAACATACCCAAACCTCCTCCTGTTGTAATCCCATCTGGCAGACCTAGGAAGAACAGAAGAAAGCAACCACATGAAGATGAGAACCGACCTGGAAAGTTGAGTAGGCATGGTCGAATCATGCATTGTTCATCTTGCAAAGCTACGGGTCACAACAAAAGCAAGTGCCCCAATGATCCTAGCAACCAACCCCAACAGAAGAGACCAAGAGGAAGGTCGAGGAAGACCCCCATTGATGATGGAAGCAGACCAGCTGCACCTACCAGACCTAGAGGAAGAGGAGGGGCGGCAAGAGGTATAGGAAGGGGAAGGAGAAGGGGAAAGGGAAGGGAAAGCTTAACTGGGGAAGGTGACTTACAATGTGGATCCAGCAAGGTAATTCATTAAAGTTGCATACCAACCAAATTTTGTTGTCCACTTTCTTCCTTTTGTATTTATTAAAGTTTCATACCAACCACATTCAATATCTTAACTACTTTATTTGTACTATACAGTTGGGAGCATCTTCAGTGACCATTGAAGGGCATTTGAGTCAAGTATCATCGGCATCATGTGTTGGAGAACCAGCCAAGTAGAAGCAAAGATTATGGATGTGGTTTTTTTTGGATCAAAAACATGATTTTGTGAAGCTTGTAATGCTTGGATGGATTAACTTGAATTAGAACAGTTGGCAAGTAGCTGGCAAGTACTAGTTTTGGCAGAATGGAAGCTTGTTTTTGGCAGAATGGAAGTTGTGTCTTTTGTAATGCTTTCTTTTAAGCTTGGTTTTGGCAGTAAATATTGATAGTAAACAATGACAGTAGCTTGTAATCCTTGAATCATATTATGGAACCTTTGTTTTTGGCAGTAAACAATGACTTGGGCCTTTGTTTTTGGCATTTAGAACATTTCTTTGTTTTTGCAATATTGTACATTTCTTAGTTTGCTTGATTGTTTTAGGCAGTAAATAATGACAGGAACAAGACTTTATCTTCAAAGTTTTGGAAATTCTTCATAAATGATGGGATAATACATAGAGAAAGCAACAAAGATTTGAACACAATTCCATTTCAAACCAACAATAAAGTACATTAACAACATTTCATTTCAAACCAAAACAACATTACATTTCATATCATTGAGAAATCTCATGGAACAACCTTCACAATTCATGGAAAATCTACCCATTCCTTCAACATTGCCCACACAAGTAAATTAACCCCAAAACCACATTCCCCAAAACAAGAACCCCAAACCTTTACATTTTATGGAACAATCTTTCACCTAAACCTATCCAATATACCATGAAACAAGAACCCCAAAACAAACCATACCAATGCCACTCCCCATTTCTTTGAATGACGTAGTTCCTCCAGTTCTCTTTTAAGAGCAGTCTTTTTCACCTTCTGTTTTTCAATTACATGTTTCAGGCTCCCATTCTCTTCCATTATTGACTTCAGCTCAGTTAAAACGATTCTCATTCCTTCAACTGTGCCCACTAGCTCCTCCATCCTTGTTTCCACACTTTGCTCTTTCTCTGGCCTCTGTTCCAACATTTGTGCTATGTATGCTTCGACATCTTCTTTCCAATAGAAAAAGCCACAATTTTGCTTGGGGTTCTAGACGAAATTCAAAAAATTTTCCAATTAAACCCTAGACAGTGAATCGAATCTGGATCCCACCCATAATACATATTCAAATTGAAAAATTTGCATCATACCTTCCCAAATTTACAACCATAGAACGATTTACCAGAAGTTGGATGTTTTTTCGAAATCTGCAAAATCTCAGGTATGTTGTGACCACATTGCATAACTCCATCAACAATATGAACATCCTTACGCCCCACCATCGCCGAAGAGTTTACAGACTGACCATCTGTGGATGAAAACCTAGACATTTTCCACAGAGTGGTTGAAAAATATCAAATTTTTTGAGCTATGGAGGTTTCGGGTTGAGGAATTTTTTTTGAGATATGGAAGTTTTGGATCGAGAAAGTAAGAGAGAATAGAAAGTCTGTAAATAATGGAGAAGAAGTAGGTGGAAGCATGTTTATATTCACTTAAATTGAAATAACCTTTGCCGGCCTTTAAAAAAAATCAGAAACAAATACATTAATCTGAGTTGGCATGCTTTCATTTAAGGACCACGTGCTCCGGTGGCCACGTCAGATTTCCGGCACCGGAAAACTAATCTGGACTGCTACGAGAAAATATTGAAAAAGCACAGACTGCCAGTGGCCTAAAAGTCGCTTTGGATTATTTTCAGTCACAAGCCCCTCAGTACGTATTATTGGAGGCCAAAAACCCATATATATATATATTTATTTATTTTATAAGATGATTACATATTTTCAATTACATATTTATTTATATATATATATATATATATATATATATATATATATATATATATATATATATATATATACACACACACACACACACACACACACACATGGGAATGGATCTGGTAGGAAGAAAAATATTGTACGAAGGTAGAAAGAAGAGATCTGGAACGTACAAATTAATCCAACGGTTGATAATAAAACCACCTTCCTTTCTCATAAATCAGCTAGTGGTTTATGAAAAAAATATATCAAATTAGTTAGGTAGATATAATTGGCGGGAATCATGCATGGAATTAGAGAGAGAGAGAGAGAGAGAGAGATTTCTTTCTCTAAATTATAGGAATTAGATTATCCATATTTAACTCCATTATTATCAAAAAAATAATGAAAAAACAGAAGTTATCAAATTGTACGGATTATATTTAGTCCAACATAATCGTTGCTTCTCACACTCCATGACCACACTCCCTAATATCTATGACCACACTCCCATAAAGCAAAATCATATTGATGTTGTCAAGATATATTTGTGACGACACTCCCTAATATCCATGAGTATATTCCATTATATAGATATGATATGTGTATTTTTGTACAAGCAGTTAACTTTTGTAGGCCTTGTAAAGGTATAAAATTCCTAACATCCATAACCACTAATATCCATAACCATACACCATGATCACACTATCTATTGAATATGACCACAGTGTGTTTAAAATGTGGACAAATTTATGGGACAAATATATGAATTGTGTGGTCATGAATATTAGGGACTGTGGCCTTCGATATAATGCGACGATAAAGATATAATTTGATTTAAAGAGGTGTGGCCATGTTGACTGCTGTTTTTTTAGTTTTTGATAATAATTATTTTATATTTGGATAACTCAATCCCTACAATTTGGAGAGGTAAATCTCTCTCTCTCTCTCATCCTATGTATGATTCTAGCTAATTAATCATATCTTTCTAAGTGATTTTATTTTATTTTTTTCCAAAAAACACTTGCTGATTTATGGGGAAGGAAGGTGGTCTTATTATCAGCCATCAGATCATATTTGTGCGCCCCAGATTGCTTCTTCCCACCTTCCTACCGTATCTTTCTTCCTATTGGATCCACTCCCATATATAAGCGCGCACGCGCGCGCGCACACACACACACACACACACACACACACACACACACATATATATATATATAATTGGGCCCACCCGACTAATCTCAAAACAATAAATAACAGAAAAGAAACAGATAACACAGGCTGAGCTATTTACCTGGCAGTCTCTCGAAGAGACAAGCCTTGGCCGACTTCAACTCTTGAATGCGTTTCATCAACTCTTGAACGCGTCACTCTTGGACTCTGAGTGGGTAGTCTCCAAAATAGGAGACCTACTAAAAAAAGGTCATCCTTCCACGCTTAAAAAAGCTTCTTGCCATGCCTATAAGCGAAGCCGAGAACCCTTACCACGGATAGATACGCGTGGAAAGGGAATGTGTGGGGAAAATTTTTCCACGCTTATTAAGCGTGGCAAGAAGAAATTCGCCACGCATAGTAAGCGTGCATGGAGCAACTTTGGCACGTTTTGGTGGAATCTCCTTATAAAAAACCATGGTCATTACTTTCGGTGGAATCTCCTTACAAAAAACCACGTTTTGGCCTCCCTGACAAAGAGTCGTGATCATTGAAATTGAGAGGAGTGACCGTCATCTCATCCACAAGCCAGTGAAATGAGTTGGTGGTGTCCCAAAACCTCTCTGCCAAGGCTCTACCTAAAACCCGTTAGGTCTTGCAGTCCCATGCAAGCATGCAAGCCCAAAACGAGGCAAAGCCCAACTCCTCCAATATATGCCACATAAATCCCCCGGCAAGGGATGATGCCACCTTTATGGGGCGCTTCACGTTTCCACATGTTTTCAAAGAATCTTCCTAGAAATGCGAAAATAAGGGCTAACCATACAAGATCCAAGCAAATAGGCCATGAAGTTGTACTAGGCCCATGTCGTCCCATGACGAGCCCAACACCATGGTCCAAAATGAGCAAGAAAAAGGGGGTGTCAACAAGTGAAGGTCGTTTAGCCTTGCTTCAGCCAAAGCACAAATCGCGGCCCAAAACAAAAAAAGAAATGGACCTTAAACTGGCAAGGTCGTCTAACCTTGCGCCTAACATAGTTTTAAGAAGTTAACCAATTTGTGGCATGATAAGTGTATTTTATATATATGTGATCTTGGAATATTTAAAGTTAATTTGAGTGATTTTCAATTTGAAAGTATTATTTTTATACTCGAATTCTCTATTTTATGCTTGGTTGGAGTTTGGTAAAATTTTGAAGGAAATTGGAGTAATTTGGATCAATTCAAGCTTAAAACTAAGTTGTAGAAGTCCAAGCAGATCACAAAACATGAGAGAGATCCAAACCAAGGCCCAAACTCAGGCCCAACATATCAAATAGTTGCGTCAAGCATCAACACGGGTCTCATTTTGAGCTGCGCAATCCGTTTCACTTGGAACGGTCCGTGTTGGCCCTGTTAAATGCGGAAATGGCGTTTCAACTTCGTTTAAGTGCTATATAATTGTTATCCGACTGTTTGAGCATTCACTCCATCCATCATCATCTTCACCAGCCATATTCATTCCCATATCATCAACAAATCCATCCACATTCATCCTTAGTTGAAGATTGAGAGTTTAATGGAGTTTGAAGATCGATTCTCAAGAAATCCTTTGAAGTGGAGGAGCAAATGTCCCCACCGGTCACTATTTAAGCGAGGAACGATTTCCATCTCGCTTTCTAGAGTAGATTTTGATATGTTTTGTGTTTCAAACATGAGTAGTTAGTAGTATCTTTTAGTTTTAGGGATAAACCCTATCTAATTTCTCTTATGGATTGAATATTGTTGGATTGAACAAGTTTGTTAATCTAGTTTGAATGCATTTTATTTATCCTTTGAGTATGTATGTCATTGCTTTTGTTTGTGCACCATTAGCATGAATTTAGATTGTTGAATGATGTACCGAAGGGAGAAATTCGATAATTAGGATTAAACTGATTAGGAAGTGAATTACACATAGAGGACTTTGTAATTAGGGGTCATTGGATAATTTGATCTTTAACTTAGATAAAATTGAAACAATAAGAATCCAAGAGATCGATTTTACTAAGCAATCTGTTTCATTGCCAAAAGCTCGCTATGGAAGAATTTATGCGATTATCAACCCAAAAATGTACCAAATTAGTGACTTACATGTTCAATCCACTTGTTTGATTCATAGAGTTACTTAGGCTTTATCCCCTGAACGTCTTTTTTCATATTGATTAATCTAGAAAATTGTGTGAATATTGGTTAGATTTGCTATTTGTTAGTGAATAGAAATAGTTATAGATTGATCCCATTCATTACCCGACCGGTTTAGCAATCACATAGGAGGCTAGTTTGGTTCCTAATTAGCAAAGTTCCTGTGGGATCGACCTAGATACTTGCTACACGAGCACCCGTGCACTTGTGGCATATCAAGTTTTTGGCGCCGTTGCCGGGGACTTTGTCCCTAGCCGCCACCGAACGAATATCCTTAGATTGACTAGATCATGTTCTTTTTATTTTTCCCGTTTGATCTTCCTTAGGTGTTTTTGTTTTTGTCTCTTGCAAGGTTTTCAATCGTTGTATACAAAAGGCATCACTATTCGAGTTTGATCCGTAGATTGAGAGAACCTTCCGTTCAAGGCGGAAGCAGCAAGAAGGAGACAAGAAGAAGTCAAGGAGGACCCAAAGATGGCCATGGAAAGACGTACTTTTGGGCAATGCGTGACTACCCCAGTCGCAAATCAGCCCACCGCCATCAACGTACCAGGAGTGGAAGCACACGATTTCGAATTGAAGAGCTCCCTCATCAAATTGGTGAAGGCCTCACCTTTCTATGGCCTTCCCAATGAAGATCCCAACCGGCATCTCCGCATCTTTCGATAAGCATGCGATACCTTCAAGGCGAATGGCGCAACAGAGGATGCCATCAAGCTTCGCCTTTTCCCCTTTTCACTAGAGAGGAAGACATTGAAATGGTTTGATTCCCTACTGGGAGCCGAAACCATCACCACCTTTGATCAACTTGATAGTGTATTCGTGGCGAAATATTTTCCGCCTAGCATGTTGACAAGCTTGAGAAACCAAATTTCTACGTTTGTGCAAGAGCCGGATGAGAGCTTCTATGATGCACGGGAAAGGTTCAAGGACGTCTTGAGGCAACGTCCCCAACATGGATTCGAGCCTTGGGTGCCAATTCAAGAGTTCTACAATGGGGTGGATGACAACTTGAGGGCCAACATTTTGGTGGCAGCGGGAGACAATTTAATGAGCAAGACTGTGGATGAGCTTCATGCACTCATCGAGCAGATGTCGTTGAATAGCTGCCAATGGTCAAAGCCCCGTTCCGCACGAGCGGGAGGTAAGTATGAGGTAGATGCTATCACTCTTTTATCCGCTAAATTAGTTGTTATAACTGAAAAAAAAAAGATAAAATGAATGTGAATGCTACCACTCCCCCTCAACCTCAATGTGCATCTTGTCATTCATTAGAGCATTAGACCTTATTTTGTCCTAATGGGATGGTGTAGACACCGGATTTTGTACCAGGACAAGTGTACAAACCGGGAGCAATAAGAAAAGAGGCTTGAATAAAAGCCAAGCCAATGGGCCTTCCTCAATCAAAAGCTACTGGGCTAACCCACCACAAAAAGTCTTTATTTTTCACCCTTTCCGCACGTGCCCACCATTTCGAATCCCATTTTTTCCACAAGTATCATTGCCCCTATTTTCTTTCGATGGGAATAAAATACACATCATAAGATTTCCGACGCCTTTTGAATCACCTCAATCGGAGTCCGAATGAAAGAGTTATGGTCGTTCGAAGTTGCACTTAGACAATTGCAAAGGCTAAGCGGCCTACACCAACTCTCAGGCCCAGAAACTAGGCTCAGCAAGTGAACTCTGACCCATAATAAAATGCAAAGGGCGCTTAGCCTTTGACATTTAAACACCATTCCATTGATGACTGCCAAATTAGCAATCCGTGTGATTAAATGTCGTAGGCTGCTTAGCCTTTGGCATTTCATTCAAATTTGGTGCTAGAATCAAACGCATCCACAAGCCTTGATCATAGCCTTGGAGAATGACCTTGTTGACCAAGAAATTGCCATAGGCCGTGTGACCTATGAGCTTGCATGGTGAGGCATGACTTTTGGATCATGTCTCTCACTCTTCCATCTTCATCCCTCACCTCTCCACCTATAAATACCCCATCATTCCACCCTCATTTGATCATCTAATCCCACCAAAAAAATCCATACAATAACTCCTTATTCTATTACATCCATTCTCCCTCTCTATTTTTCCCACATAATCACCATCACTATCACCATACAATCATCCATACACCACCTTTCTAACTATTCTCACACTCATCCTTTCATCTAAACTCCAAACCGAGGCTAAGTCAAGGGATCTATCTTCATTTACATTTTATCCACCATCTAGCAAGGTTTTCTCATCTTTGCTATTGTATTTAAAAATGTAATTCATGCTTTAGTTTCTTACTTGTACATATTTTGTAAAGAAAACCTCATGTTTTAACATTGCATGATCAAGAATATAACGTTGTGAAATCTATTTAACTTCTCCCCGCTCATTTCATTTCATTTCGGTTTTAGTAGAGTCTGCGATTGTCTTTTGAATTCAATAAGATGCATCTATTTGATTGTGATTGTTTGAGAATCTCGTGCTTGCACTCTTAACTTGAGTTAAAAAGCTTTTTCACCCATTTATTAGCCTTAATACCCAAGTCTGACATATCCATCTATCTTCACCTTCATATACCCTTCCATTAACCAAGTTTGTTGTCCTACGAATCCAGGGTTTAAAAATAAGAAAAAAAAAACAAAAAACTAAAGAGAGAAAAAAAGGAAAAAAAACAGAGAGAGAAGGCAGTTTGCATTCATCAAGTAGGTTGGGCAAAAGGAGAGAAGACCAAAACCTCCAGTCTCTTGAAAGTGGACATCTCTATGCTCCGAGATCTGCAGCTTGAACAAAATGTGCCTAGGACAGGAGGCTACCATCTCACCACCCACATCAGCATCCATATCACTTGTTACCTCCCCATTCACCCACAACATATATCTATACTAATCATCTAAATTTCGATCCCAAGTTGCCATTCACCGAATCATCCCGCTTTGCATCACCCATAACAGTCACCATTCGAAAAAACCTTAGCCTTGACCAACCTGGTTATTCTCTTCATGACCACCCCTATTTAAATATCATCAGAAAGGCGAACATGAGTCAATCCCATGACGAAGGAAGGCGAAAAAAAGAGAGAGAGTAGAAAGCAAAAAGAAAGAGAAAAAAAAAGAGGGTTCCTTAAGCACTTTGATTGCGTATGGAAAAACCTATGCTGGGAGAGTAAACCCCGTTTGGGCTGTCCAAATCTCGAAGCATGCCAACAAAAAAAATAGGAATAAGAAAGCGAAAAACAGAAAGAGAGAAGAAAAGAAAAAAAAAAGAGAAAAAAAGATGAGAAGAAAAAATTAATAAAGGAGGGAGAGAAACTGGAGACGGAGCTAATAGTCACGCACACCGAAAACCGTTCATAAACCTCCCGAATTGTTCTCAAGCTTTGCGTCCTAAGCCTTCACATCGTCATCATACCTTTGCATTCATAACCATCCTCAAGCCTACCTCACAAAGCCCTCCTCGAGGCACAAATCCTTTGAAGTTGCACCTTATGAACTATGGCTGGCCTTATTGCACATCGGATACGTAGGAGAACCCTTTTAAGGCCCGGCCGCTACAATTCGCCTTAAACGGAGCATCCTTTGTTCTCAAAATGTTCGTCTTTGAGAGAAGAAAAAAAAAGAGAGGCTAGCTTAGAATCCTAGGTTAGGCAAAAGGGGAGAGAGAGAGAGAACAAGAGAGGCTAGCTTGGAATCCCAAGGTAGGAAAAAGGAGAGTGAGAGAATAAGAGAGGCTAGCCTGAAAACCCGTCAGGGCAAATTAGGCAAAAGGAGAGTAAACCTTGGATTTTGAAGTTCTTTCATATATCTACCACCATAATTCCTCGACCTTCTTTCTGTCAGTCTTGGATCGCCTTCGTATCCGAATAGCAAACCATTTCTCCTCCTATGACACAAATCCATCTCAACCATTCCCTCACCTCTTCTCCTATGAAATGACTAAACCTTTTCCATCCTTCTAGCCTTAGCTGAAACATGGACATTTGTCAATTATGACATACACAGATTCGACCATCGACCCACCATCATCTCCTTTTCACCAAGTGCCTCATGAACCCATCTGACCATCATCAAACTTACCATTTCTTTTGCCAACCCTTTTCATCCTCCCATACCATCAAAGCTTTTGGACCAGGTCACTAGTGCAAGTGTGAGATTCGACATTTTGAGGTCCGTTCTCAGCACATCTGGGCGAGGCCAATTCGTCAAGGACAAGAAATTCAGCCGCATCATTGGCTAATTGCAAACAACATACGGCTCAAGAGAAGAGTTTACTTGAACTGGGGGCTCCCATAACCCTCACATAACCTATAGCGAGGCTCTAGCTATCTCCACAATGATTCGAGAAAGCAAGAAGACAAGACAAGTCATCCAGGACAACGCCTTCATCATCAGGCTTTGTCATAAGCCTCACCTATCTTGCCTTGTCTTGAAATTGCATGTCGTGTTGCTTTGACACTTAGGGAATCATTGTCCTAGTCTTGGCATGGGGGTTGTTTACATATTGAGTCAAATGCATTGTAAAATACTGTTCATGTATATATTCTCCTAGTCATTGCATTTCATCAAGAAGTCATGCATAAATGCATAAGAGTCTAGAGTCTAGAAGACCAAGTGCATGCATGCTCATCAAAAAAAAAAAAAAAGGAAAAGGAAAGGAGAATCTCATCTCGGACAAAGGCTCAAACTCGATTTCTAATCATCAAGAGCAAGATTAGAGGAACTTTTAATCACACTCTGGATGAGTTCTTTCAAGTTCAAGCGGACTATCGCCCAAAGCTCATCCTCATGACGATCTTCTAATTTGCCAAAGCAACAAAGTTGCCATGGACGCCATCGACACAATCATCCACCTCGCGAAAAAATCCGTTGAGTGTCATCAACCTCGGGAAAATCCAAAAAGCCCCCATCACTTCAACGACATCGGGAAAATTCGATATGCCTCGGGAAAATCCGTTGGGCATCTTCAACATCGGGAAAATCCGATCCGCCTTGGGAAATTCGTTGGGCACCACCATCAACAAACGTAGAGAAAATCCGATCCGCTTCGGGAAAATCCGTTGGGCATCATCAACATCGGGAAAATCCGATCTAACTCGAGAAAATCCGTTAGGCATCATCAACACAACATCGGGAAAATTCATTGGGCACCATCAACTGCTTCGGGAAAATCCGTTATTCCTCGGGAAAATCCGTTGGGCATCATCATCAATCTGCCAGACAGGTAATTCTCTATATCTCCAACCATTGATCAAAATGATCTGACATTCTACTTTGGTTTATGTTCAGGGAGCCGTCACTAACACCGGGAAAACCGGGAAACCATCTTTCGGTCGCCGCTAAAAGGTTGCTCCTGCCCGGTCGCCGCTAAAAGGGACCATCATCATTTAGCTGCCGCTAAAAGGTTGTTGTCGCCCGGACTCGCTAAAAGGGACCACCTTCATCCAGCTTGCTGCTACCAAGACCCGCTAAAAGGGACCACCTTCATCCAGTTGCCGCTAAAAGGTTGTTGTTGCCTAGTCGCTGCTAAAAGGGACCATCATCATCCAGCTGCCGCTAAAAGGTTGTTGTCGCCCGGACCCGCTAAAAGGGACCACCTTCATCCTGCTGCCGCTAAAAATTTGCAGTTGCCTGGACCCATTAAAAGGGGCCACCTTCATCCAGCTGCAGCTAAAAGATTGTTGCTGCCCGGGCCTACTAAAAGGGACCACCTTCATCAAGTTGCCGCTAAAAGCTTGTTGCTGCCTGGACCCACTAAAAGGGACAACCTTCATCCAGCTACCGCTAAAAGGTTACTGCCACCAGGCCGCCGCTAAAAGGCGCCACCCTCTTCCAGTTGCCTCTAAAAGGGACCATCATCATCCACATACCGCTAAAAGGTTGTTGTCTTCAGGGCCCCGCTAAAAGGGACTGTTCGGTCTCGTTCCTAGCCGAATTTTATATCATTTATAGGGTGTCTTGCTTGTTTTAGCCCCTTCATTATATATTAAATATGATGATTTTTGGTTCTAAAGGAAAATAAAGAGTTAGAAGGAAATTAGGGTTAATTGAGGGTTTTTAGGGAATCCCGAGTGATTTCCCGAGCCGAGAACCGAGGCGAGACCAACCCGGGAACTCCATCTCCATTATTGTCGTAAAATAGGGGAAAGAGGCAGTCGGGCGTCACACCCGAGTTATTGAGGGTCGTGCCCGTGACAAGCTGTTGTCGCGTCAAAACATCGGCCAAGGCAGCCAATCAGCCGGGTGTCACACCCGCTATAGATCCGGTCGCACCCGCGACATGCCACGGGAAGGAGAATTTGCCTATGGACAGAGCAGCTTCTCGCCCGTGACTGCTTTGTTTTGCACCCGCGACAGTAAGTGGTCGCGCCCGCGACCAGTTGGCTCGCACCCGCGACGGAAGATGAACTTACGACGGATGGAACTGGGCAGAGGTGGGTTGTGCCTGCGACCCTTGGTGTCGCGCCCGCGACAGGACAACAGTTTGTGGAAATTTCGCGTGGCTGCTGAGATTAATCCTAGGGTTTTGGGATATTTTCTTTCCGTCTATAAATATTCCATGTATTTCAACACTATTATCATCTTAGGAAGTAGTTTTAGGAGTAAGATTAGAGTAGAATTAGGTTTAATTACATTTCTTTATGTTGCTTTAATCTTTCTTCAAGTCTTTAATTGTTCTTCTAGTTTTCTTTCATTCCTCTTGCAATTTGTATTCAACTCTCTTTCCAAGCAATTTTCATTGAAGCATTTTACAAAGTTTTGCTCTCTCTCTCTCTCTCTCTCCTCTCTCTCTCTCTCTCTCTCTAGTTTCCATTGATGCTTGATTTCATGCTTTCTAGTGCTAGTTACCACAAATCCTATTTTTAGTGAGGAGGAGGGCTAAGGGTAACAAATTCTACTCTCAAGTGAGGATTTGGGGATTTTTGGTAATCCAATTCACAATTTTCTTGTTTTTTCGGGGGAAAATCCAATTGAAGGTTGAAGATTAGAGTGAAGATTAGTTCATCGAAGGTATAATTTCTTGCTCCCAATTTCATTGTTCATTCTAGATTTCTCATTTATTGCTTTCTAATTGTTTTCATCTTTCATGCTTTCTTGATTATTGTTATTCTTAATCAATGCTTAGATTAGTTTAATCGCTTTCCTTTACATAATTTACCGCTTTTCGTAATTCAAAACCCCTTACGCAAACTGATTCCCTTGTCAAGCCTAACACCCATCCCTATGGATTCGACAACCGTTACTTCACAAAAACCCAAAAATACGCAACCGAACAAGGACCACCCTTCATCCAGCTTCCGCTAAAAGGTTGCTGCCACTAGGCCCCGCTAAAAGGTGCCACTCTCTTCTAGTTGCCTCTAAAAGGCGCCGTTATCATCCCACCACTGCTAAGAGACTCCTGGCATCCGTCTCCAAGTTACAAGTCATCTACATAATCAGGCTACTTTAATCTTTGTCCTATTCGGACTCGATCAAAGTGGGGGCTCTTCGTAGACACCGGATTTTGTACCGGGACAAGTGTAAAAACTAGGAGAAATAAGAAAAGAGGCTAGAATGAAAGCCAAGCCAATGTGCCTTCCTCAATCAAAAGTTATCGGGCCAACCAACCATAAAAAGCCTTCATTTTTCATCCTTTCCGCATACATATGCCCACCATTTCGAATCCCATTTTTTCCACATGTATCATTGGTCCTATTTCTTATGATTGGAGTAAAGTAGACATCATAAGTTTTCCGACATCTTTTGAATCATCTCAATCGGAGTCCAGATGAAAGAGTTATGGTCGTTCAAAGTTGCACTTAGCCAGTTGCAAAGGCTAAGCGGCCTACACCAACTCTCAGGCCCAGAAACTAGGCCCAACAAGTGAACTCTGCCCATAATAAAAAGCAAATGCCGCTTAGCCTTTCACATTTAAACACCGGTCCATTGTTGACTTCCAAGTTAGCAATCCGTGTGATTAAATGTCGTAGGCCGCTTAGCCTTTGGCATTTCATTCAAATTTGGCACTAGAATCAAATGCATCCGCAACCCTTGATCATAGCCTTGGAGAATGACCTTGTTGACCAAGAAATTGCCATAGGCCATGTGACCTGTGAGCTTGCATGGTGAGGCATGATTTTTGGATCATGTCTCTCACTCTTCCATCTTCATCCCTCACCTCTCCACCTATAAATACCCCATCATTCCACCCTCATTTGATCATCTAACCCACCAAAAAATTCTATACACTCACTCCTTATTCTATTACATCTATTCTCCCTCTCTATTTTTCCGACATAATCACCATCACTATCACAATACAATCATCCATACACCACCTTTCTAACTATTCTCACACTCATCCTTTCATCTAAGCTCCAAATCGAGACTAAGTCAAGGGATCTATCTTCATTTCCATCTTATCCAACATCTAGCAAGGTTTGCTCATCTTTGCTATCGTATTTAATCATGTAATTCATGCTTTAGTTTCTTACTTTTACATATTTTGTAAAGAAAACCTCATGTCTTAACATTGCATGATCAAGAATATAACGTTGTGAAATCTATTAAACTTCTCCCCGCTCATTTCATTTCATGTTCGGTTTTAGTAGAGTCTGTTTTCAAACAGGCGGATTCGAGAATTATTTTAATGCTCGAATTCGTAACCTTACCCCCGAATCTGGAATTCGTGTTCGTAGATCGGAGTCATCCTTTTATTTTTATGGTTTGTCGATTTCCTTAAATCAACTAGCGACTCTCTCTTTTATAAACGTTTTTTATTATTAAAAATAACTGTTATTACTAAAAAATAATTACTAAGGATTTTACACTCCATTTATAAATTAAGGAGCCGACCAAGAGAAAATGGCCTGGAAAATGGCATAGGCCACTTGACCTTTGCCATTTTCTACCCATTTTCCATTGGGCCGAGGATGGACAGGCTTATCCAAGGAATTGTCAAAGGTCAAGCGGCCTATGACTCTCCTAGGTGGGCTTCGTCTTTCCTCTTTGGCCCGAGTTTATGGATGGATTAAGTGTTAATCATTAGTAAAATATTTTTATGTAATGTCGAGTATTTTTGTATTATAAAAGGGTTTGTAAATGAATAAAGCTTCATCACCTCGAAAACGATTTTCATAAAATAAAAATATCCTTATTTAAGGATTAAGCAACCTTAGTCGGCTCCCGATCATTAAGTAGCGCATCCGAAACTGATTCCCCGAACGGGAACCTATAGATTGGCGACTCCACTGGGGACTTAAACTTAAAAAGAGGGTAAAACTTGAACAAACCAAGTTGATTTGAAATTGTAAAAGGGAGAAGTTGATTTATTTCGCAATTTTATTATTCTTTTTAGGCGTTTTTGCATACCGGGCCACTCATCGGGTCTTTTGACATGTGAGCACAAAGGCGCCGGTTTAGGAAAAACTAGGATTTTCACCCGAGAGCGGGTGGCCGCTACTATAGCGATGCACTCCACAATCGCTAAGCATTTGGTCTCTCCTCTCCCCGTGTTATACTCCAAGGCTTCCTTGAAGTCCAACGAGCAACACCTCACACATTTTACCCATAAATTTTATAAGGGTGAAGTGCACCGAGGCGAGAACATGTGGTAGGCCATATTAACCCAACCATAGAAATCCACGAACATAAAGCCTCGGTTTAGGATACCTCTCATGTTGTATGCTATGTGTATATATGTTTCCCTTCCCCTTTTCTTTTTGTAAAGAGTCGACCCTAGTTTAGAGGCCTCGTTCTAGTCCATATAAAATTCATTAGGTTGAGAAGAGGATTATTTATTAATTAGTATAATTAATCCAAAGGCATTATGACTAGCCTAATGGAAGGGCCCATTTATGTACAAGGGTTGGTTTTTTTAATTAATAAAGAAATTTGACTCACCTTTGAGGATATTATATGACGTTTTATGATGTTCTCGTAATAAAGGTCCAAAAAAATCTGACTAAAGTCTCAACAACGTTAATGGATAGCGTCTTAGACTGCATGATGTAAATCAGCCCACGCCAAGCCCAATGAAGAAGGCCCAAGTCGTCTATAGGGAGGTAGAAAGGGCCAAAGGAGAAGAATTCATTATGGAGCCCCAAAGTCCGATCCATATCACTTGCTCTTTGTTCCAAGAGGACGTCCAAACGTCCTAGCAGGCTCAAGTCCACGTCAAAAGGCCAAAGTACCAAGCCCAAGTTAAATTTCACACATTGACAATTTCAAGATGAAGTTCACAGTTTTGGCCTCTTCAGTTTAAACTTCACATTTTTAGCATTTTCTTTATTATTAGCAAGTTATTAGATGTAATTTTATTATTTCTGGTTGTGTGAGATGCCAAGTAATATCTATAAACTTGGACATCAAGTTAGAAGAGTCTAGAATAGTCTAGAATTTTCTAGAAGCATCTAGATCGGCATGTGGTGAAGCTTGGATGCCAAGTTTAGGTAATCCTAGATTAGCTTGGCATATTTTGTAACTAATCCATCTTGAATTAGGAAAACCAACTCCTAGGAGGATTAATATTCTTGTAACTAACTCCCTTAGGATTAGGAATCCAAATCCTAGGAGCAGAGAGTTGTTTAGGCGTCTACTAGTAGAATATTGGTTGCTTTGGCGCCAAGTATAGAGTCTTAGTAGGATTAGGACTTATTCTATTATAAATAGCTTAGGCTTGTAACGTTGAAAGACACCTGATTTTGAATATGAATACAAACACGCTTTTTGCTTACTTCTTAAATGTTTCTTGAAACTCTTGTTTGATCTCTTCTATTGTATCTTGATTTGGCAAATCAAGTGGTGAGTAAGAGCTTGTTCGTAAACCTAGAAGGTGTTTCTGTAACTAGGTTGAAGAACAAGTAGCCCTAGGGATTGTCTTCTTGTGTTTCTGTATCAAGTTAGATTCCCTTGAACTATCCTTTTATCTTTCTACCCTTTTGTTTGATAAATATAAACTCAAAGGCTATCAAATCTCACAATTCTCTCTCACTCTCTCTCTCCTCACGTCAAACTCTCTCTCTCTCACCAAATCTCTCTCAAAGACCTCACGTCAAATAATCTATCTCTCAGTCTCTCTCAAAGACCTCACGTCACTCTCTCTCTCTCCCAAAAGTTCTCTCTTTCACGTGAATTCTCTCTCAATCCCTTCCCTCTCACGTGAAGAATCCTAACCCTAGAGTGGTTGTACGTCACCCCTTGATGTGTAATTGATCAAACCCTATTCTTTGATCCAGTTATACATCATAATTTTGGTATCAGAGCCTAGGTTTCCCTCAGTGCAACCCAACGCCCCAAACACAATCCCAACCCCCCCCCCCCCCAAACACGTCTCAAACACACTCCCCAAACACATTCCCTCATCCATCCAATTGTGATAGCCAGTGGCAGCAACAGAGGAACTTCTAAGGAGCAACTGTTGAAGGAGAAAGCTGAATTGGAAGGAAATATGGCATACCTTTCAAAACAACTCGAAAGATACATGCATCTACAATTCAGAGAGCCTAGAGAACTTGAAGAGGAGGACTCCTACAAGGGTCCTAGTGATGGTGAGCTATCTGTGAGCTCAACTAGGAGACCAGGTCACCCACGACGTGAACATAGGGAAGAAAGACTTGACTTTAAAGTTGATATTCCTGAATTTGAAGGTAATCTTGATCCTTAAGTCTTTTTTGATTGGATTCAAATTGTTGAAAGAGTTTTTGACCTAAAAGATGTTCTTGATGAGAAGACGGTCAAATATATTGCTTTAAAGCTTTAAAAACATGCTAGTATTTGGTGGACTAATCTACAGAAGAAAAGACAGCATGTTGGGAAAGAAAAGATCAAAACTTGGGAGAAGATAAAGAAGAAACTTCATTCTAAGTTTCTTCCAGCAAGCTACTTCAAAGACAACTACTTTAGGCTGCAACAACTCACCCAAGGGAGCAAAAGTGTCGAAGAATACACCAAAGAATTCGAACATCTGCTGTGGAGGTGTGATCTAAAGGAAGAGGAACCTCAAACTCTTGTGAGGTATCTAGCTGGATTGAATGAAAGCATAAGGTATGTTGTGGAGCTTCAACCTTATGATACACTTGATTAATTGAGTAATTTAGCTAACAAAGTTGAGCAGCAAAAGAAGAGAAGAGGGAAGGAGATGGCGAGTAGAAACCCTAGCTCACAAAAAACCCCATACTCACCCCAATCTTACACTCTACAAAAGAGCCCCATCCCCTCCCGAACGTCATCCACAAAAGCACAACAAAATATGCCCCAAACCATCCTCAAACCTATCTAAGCCACGCCCATGGATAAGTGGAGGTGTTTCAGGTGTCAAGGTCTCGGCCATATAGCCTCTGAATGCCCCAACAAGAGAGCCATCACCCTCATAGAGTTTCAAAACGCTCTCTTTGAACCAGAACCAGAAGATGTGGAAGAGGAGGCACACGCTAATCATAGAGAATCTATAGAGGAGGTTGTGGAAGAACCAGATAGAGGAGAGATGTTGGTTGTGAGGAGAGTTCTTAGTAGCTCTCTTGTTCCTGAATATCAACAACAACGAGAAGCCATCTTCCATTCTCGTTATACTATTAAGGGGAAAGTTGTTCTTTGATTATTGATGGTTGAAGTTGTACTAATGCAACTTCTCTTACTATGGTGAACAAGCTTCAGCTCCCAACAAGTCCCAAACCTTCTCCATACACCATCTAATGGCTCAACCAGGGTAAAGGCTTACAAGTGAATCAACGTTGTTTGGTAAGCTTTTCTATTGGTAAGACTTATCAAGATTCACTATTGTGTGACGTACTACTTGTGGATGCCTGTAATATTTTGCTTGGAAGACCGTGGTCATTTGCCAGGGGTGTGATGCATGATGGAAGGAGTAATACCTACACTCTCACGATTCAAAACAAGAAGGTAACCCTAGCTCCTCTAAAAGCATCCAAATGGTCCCCATCACAAAGGAGTGATCCTAATCTCATTACTTTTATGACCACTAAACGTCCTGAGTTTAGTGAGCATAAGGACATCATTCCCTTAGGCCTAAACACAAAACCTAGCCACGAAAATCCCACAAAATGCCCCCCTCTCGTCACCCTTCAGCGTGAGATCCATCACCAAACCGATCTTATTCCCAGATCTGTCGTGCATAACTAGCCAATATCTCACATGAACCCTAGTGACACTCAAGAGGTTCAAGAGCAAGATGATGATCTTCGAACAAAGGGTATGATCAGGTAAATCTTCAGTCCATGCGCCAACCCTACCCTTTTGGTTACAAAAAAGAAAAGTAACTTATGAGCTTCAATAATGTTACTATCAAGTACAGGCTTCCTATTCCTAGAATTGGAGATCTATGAAGTGGATACTATCGGATTCAAAATCAAGAAGGGGACGCTACTATCAAAACTAAAGGAGGTCTTTGTGAACGGTTAGCCATGCCTTGTGGTCTAACTAATGCTCTTTCCACTTGTATGATACTAATGAATCAGGTTTTGAAGCCCTCAGTGGCAAGTGTGTTGTTGTCTACTTTGACAGAAGAGAAAGAAAGTATGGGTCCATGCTAAGAAGAAAGAAGACCCTCCAAGTTTGAGGACAAACTCTTCACAACAAAGGGGGAATGATGTAAATCAGCCCACACCAAGCCCAATGAAGAAGGCCCAAGTCATCTATAGGGATGTAGAAAGGGCCAAAGGAGAAGAATTCATTGTGGAGTCCCAAAGGTTGACCCATATCACTTGCTCTTTGTTCCAAGAGGACGTCCAAACGTCCTAGGAGGCTCATGTCCACGTCAAAAGGCCCAAGTACCAAGCCCAAGTTGAATTTCACAGTTTTGACCATTTCATGATGAAGTTCACAATTTTGGCCTTTTCAGTTTAAACTTCACATTTTTAGCATTTTCTTTATTATTAGCAAGTTATTAGATGTATTTATTATTTCTAGTTGTGTGAGATGCCAAGTAATATCTATAAACTTGGACATCAAGTTAGAAGAGTCTAGAATAGTCTAGAATGTTCTAGAAGCATCTAGATAGGTGTGTGGTGTAGCTTGGATGCCAAGTTTAGATAATCCTAGATTAGGTTGTGTAACTAGTCCATGTTGGATTAGGAAAGCCAAGTCCTAGGAGGATTAATATTGTTTTAACTAACTCCCCTTAGGATTAGGAATCCAAATCCTAGGAGGAGAGAGTTGTTTAGGCGTCTACTAGTAGGATATTGGTTGATTTGGCGCCAAGTATAGAGTCCTAGTACAAACAAGGTTTTTACTTACTCCTTGAGTGTTTCTTGAAACCCTCGTTTGATCTCTTCTATTGTATCTTGATTTTGCAAATCAAGTGGTGAGGAAGAGCTTGTTCCTAAACCTAGAAGGTGTTTCTATAACTCGGTGGAAGAACAAGGAGCCCTAGGGATTGTCTTGTGGTGTTTTTGTATCAAGTTCAATTCCCTTGAACTATCCTTTTATCTTTCTACCCTTTTGTTAGATAAATACAAACATGAAGGCTATCAAATCTCACAAATCTCTCTCACTCTCTCTCTCCTCACGTCAAACTCTCTCTCTCACAAAATTTCTCTCAAAGACCTCATGTCAAATAATCTCTCTCTCAATCTCTCTCAAAGACCTCACGTCATTCTCTCTCTCTCTCTCCCAAAAGTTCTCTCTTTCACGTGAATTCTCTTTCAATCCCTTCCCTCTCATGTCACCCCTTGATGTGTAATTGATCGAACCCTATTCTTTGATCCGGTTATACATCACTGCATAATAGTCACTAAGCTTGAGTAAATTAATTTATTGATTTAATTATAAAATTCATCACATTTATGGTCGACCCGTTGTTTAGGCCCAACCATATTAGATTTATCAATTAAGCCCATAATAATTATAACTCGCTTATCGTTGACTTTATTCAGTCCTTTACAAGATCCATTTTCCTTGAGTAAATTAAAATAAAAAAATGAGTCGTCGGTTCTGTCGAACATTATTCTAGTCCGCATAATAGCTAGTATAGCTAAAGCTGCCTGAGTTGTTGGGCCAAGTTACGGATTCTCCTTAAAACGGTCGGCCTGTGGATTGGGCCGATCCTATTTGAGAAACACCGACTTGTTCCTTCCAACTTACGAATAACTCGCTATAGTTGACTTTATCCGGCCCTTTATAATGTTCTGTTGTTAGGTCCATATAGAGTTAGGACATGCACTCCCAAGAAGTGGGTGCATCTTTTGAGTGTCAGCATGAAGGCGTCGAGTCTGTTAGGGTTCCATATAGGTCTCATAAGACATGCATGCATCGGGTAGACAGTGTCAGAGTTGATTATCGAGTCACTAACAAATTTCAATACATGCAAGATAGGAGATCGACTTCACACCCGCATCAGAGACCCACTCACCGGTCGATTGGTTCCAAATCAGCAAAACGATTCATTCTCTACTCAAGATCATACAATGGGTGAGGAACGATTCCAAGAGATCACTATCCAAGGCGCGGAAACTAACATTTCCGAGCAGCTAGAGGACCTTTACAATAAGATGCCAGCCATGGTCTTTGCAAATTCTCTTGAGCAGGAGCAAAAGATCGGGAAAAGGCTCCATGAGCAACAGCTAAGTGATGGATGGCATGCTGCGGGCCATCACAAAGGTCAATGAGAAGCTGGGCCTAAATACTGTGGGAGAAGATGATGTCATAAAAGTCCATGGGTATGAATCTGAGCCCGAACTTGTCAAGACACCTGCAAAGGATAAGTTAGGGGGCTCAAGGTCGTTCAAAGGGAAGTCCAAGGGAGTCTTAAAAGTTCCAAAAGTCACTGAAAATCTTGCTATCAAGGCCTTGGAACAAAAACTTGAGAGTCTTACCAAGATGATGAGCACTGTGCCAGCCTTTGTTGACAAGTACATAGATGTACCTTTGCCTATCCACCCTGTCATGAAAATTGCTGACCAGATTGAGGTGCCTAACATTAAATTCAAGCCACCTGAGAATCCTACTCACCACATTGAAGAGTTCATGCGACAGGAACATCTTCACAGGATTAATGTTGACTTGTACCCTACAGTCTTCCCATCCACCCTAGATGGAGAAGCCAAAGTATGGTACCATGCCCTATCACCTCAAGTAAAGTCTGATTGGAGCGAGTTGTTTAAGGCCTTTATCAATCACTACAGTCGTATCCAGAAGAAGCAGACCACAACGGATGACCTAACGACCATGAAGCAGGGGGAAGACGAGTCCTTCCTGGATTATTTGAAAGATGGCACACCAAGTTGTCTCACATCAATGAGACTATACCTTTGTGCATATAACTGACTACCTTCAAACAAGGTCTCTAAAGTAGCCTATCCCATCATTTGGGATATCACGTCATCAAGGACTTTGATTACCTTAAAGACATATGTATCTAACTTGAGACCATAAACCATGAGAAGGCCACCATCCAAGGCTGGAAGAATTCAAATCCTAGTAGGAGGGCTACTGGTTCACCCAGCCACCATTCTAGGAGTGCTGAAGACTAATGTAATTTAGTCAAGAAGCCAACTAGAGCAACGACCCTCCAGGAGCAGCTAACAGGGAAAGGTAACACTACAGGAGGGGGAGTTTGAAGTTAGCTATGGTCTGAATTCTTTCGAGCATTCTATTTCAGAGTCAGTTAGGGGAGGCATTGAGTAGGTCTGTGATATGTTTGTCTTTTGAATTCAATAAGATGCATCTATTTGATTGTGATTGTTTGAGAATCTCGTGCTTGCACTCTTAACTTGAGTTAAAAAGCTCTTTCACCCATTCATTAGTCTTAACACCCAAGTTTGACATATCCATCTATTTTCACCTTCATATACCCTTCCATTCACCAAGTTTATCGTCCTACGAATCCAAGGTTTAAAAATAAGAAAAAAAAAACAAAAAAAAAATAAAGAGAAAAAATGAAAAAAAAAAACAGAGAGAGAAGCCAGTATGCATTCATCAAGTTGGCTGGGCAAAATGAGAGAAGACCAAAACCTCCAGTCTCTTGAAAGTTGACATCTCTATCCTCCGAGATCTGCAGGTTAAACAAAATGTGCCTAGGACAGGAGGCTACCATCTTACCACCCACATCAGCATCCATATCACTTGTTACCTCCCCATTCGCCCACAACATATATCTCTACTTATCATCTACATTTCGATCCCAAGTTCTCATTCACCAAATCATCCCTCTTTGCATCACCCATAATAGTCACCATTCAAAAAACTCTTAGCCTTGACCAACCCGGTCATTCTCTTCATGACCATTCCCTGTTTACCCCAAAGCCAAAAGGTGTGTTGTGACTAATATCATCAAAAAGGCGAACTTGAGTCAACCCCATGACGAAGGAAGGCGAAAAAAAGAGAGAGAGTAGAAACCAAAAACAAAGAGAAAAAAAATAGAGAGAAAAAAAAGAGAGTTCCTAGTTGGTCCACCAACATGGGTCGGCATGAGTGGTACGACGCTCGTGTCCCTTAAGCACTTTGTTTGCGTGTGGAAAAACCTATGCTCGGAGAGTAAACCTTGTTTGCGCCGTCCAAATCTCGAAGCATGCCAACAAAAAAAATAGGAATAAGAAAACGCAAAAAGAAAGAGATAAGAAAAGAAAAACAAAGAGAAAAAAAAAAAGATAAGAAAAAAAAAGGAGGGAGAGAAACTGGAGACGGAGCTAATAGTCACGTACACCAAAACCGTTCATAAACCTCCCTAATTGTTTGTGCCCCAAGCCTTCACATCGTCATCATACCTTTGCATTCATAACCATCCTCAAGCCTACCTCACCGAGCCCTCCTCGAGGCACCAATCCTTTGAAATTGAACCTTATGAACTACAACTGGCCTGAATCCACAACGGATACGTAGGAGAACCTCTTTGAGGCCCGGCCACTACAATTCTCCTTAATCGGAGCATCCTTTGTTCTCAAAATGTTCGTCTTTGAGAGAAGAAAAAAAAAGAGAGAGGCTAGCCTAGAATCCTAGGCTAGGAAAAAGGAAAGAGAGAGAGAGAGAGAGAGAACAAGAGAGGCTAGGTTGGAATCCCAAGCTAGGCAAAAGGAGAGTGAGAGAATAAGAGAAGCTAGCCTGAAAACCGGTCAAGGCTTGTTAGGCAAAAGGAGAGTAAACCCTGGATTTTGAAGTTCTTTCACATCTCTACCATCATAATTCCTCAACCTTCTTTTTGTCAGTCTTAGATCACCTTCGTATCCGAATAGCGAACCATCTCTCCTCCTATGACACAAATCTCAACCATTCCCTCACCTCTTCTCCTATAAAATGACTAAACCTTTGCCATCCTTCTAGCCTTAGCTGATACATGGTCATCTGCCAATTATGACATATACAGATTCGACCATCGACCCACCATCATCTCCTTTTCACCAAATGCCTCATGAACCCATTTGACCATCATTAGACTTACCCTTTCTTTTGCCAACCCTTTTCATCCCCCCTACCGCCAATGCTTTTTGACCCGGTCACGAGTGCAAGTGCGAGATTCGAGATTTTGAGGTCCGTTCTAAGCACTTCTGAGCGAGCCCAATTCGTCAAGGACAAGAAATTCAACCGCATCATTGGTTAATTCAAACAGCATCCGACTCAAGAGAAGAGTTTATTTGAACTGGGGGCTCTCATAACCCTCACATAACCTGTAGCGAGGCTCTAGCTATCTCCACAATGATTCGAGAAAGAAAGAATACAAGAAAAGTTATCCAGGACAACGCCTTCATCATCAAGCATCGTCATAAGCCTCACCTATCTTGCCTTGTCCTGAAATTGCATGTCGAGTTGCTCTAACACTTAGGGAATCATCGTCCTAGTCTTGGCATTGGGGGTTGTTTTCATATTAAGTCACATGCATTGTAAAATACTGTTCATGTACATATTCTCCTGGTCATTGCATTCCATCAAGAAGTCATGCATAAATGCATATGAGTCTAGAGTATAGAAGACCAAGTGCGTGCATGCATGCTCATCAAAAAAAAAAAAAAAGAAAGAAAGAAAAGGATAATCTCAACTCACACATAGGCTCAAACTCGAATGCTAATCATGAAGAGCAAGATTAGAGGAAGTTTTAATCACACTCTGGATGAGTTCTTTCAAGTTCAAGCGGACTATCGTCCAAAGCTCATCCTCATGGCGATCTTCTAATTTGTCAAAGCAACAAAAGTTGCCATGGACGCCACGGACACAATCATCCACCTCGAGAAAATCCGTTGAGCGTCATCAACCTCGGGAAAATTTGAAAAGCCCTCATCACTTCATCGACATCGAGAAAATCCGATCTGCCTCGGGAAAATCCGTTGGGCATATTCAACATCGGGAAATTTCGATCCGCCTTGGGAAAATCAGTTGGGCACAACCATTAATAGAGAAAATCCGATCCGCCTCGGGAAAATCCGTTGGGCATCATCAACATCGGGAAAATCCTATCTACCTCGGGAAAATCCGTTAGGCACCATCAACATCGGGAAAATCCGTTGGGCAGCATCAACTGCTTCGGGAAAATCTGATCTGCCTCAGGAAAATCCGTTAGGCATCATCATCAATCTACCAGATAGGTAATCTCGATATCTCCAACCATTGTTCAAAAGGATCTGACATTCTGCTTTGGTTTCTGTGCAGGGAGACGTCACCAACACCGGGAAAATCAGGACACCATCTTCTGGTCGCCCCTAAAAGGGACCACCATCATCCAGCTGTCGCTAAAAGGTTGCTGCTGCCCGGTCGCCGCTAAAAGAGACCATTGATAAGTCGTTTTTATATAGAGCTTTTAGGGCTCAAAACATGTCAGTTTCATGCTTTTTATATCCGAAATCCCGTATTTTTATGTCAATTTCTGTGATTTGTACACTTGTTCGCGAGTTTGGTGTGTTTTGCAGGAATCAGTGGAATTATATCAAAAAGCATGAAAAATTTGAGGAAAAATAGCAAAAATGAAAGAAAATAAAAAAGGAAGCTGAAGAAGAAGAAAAGAAAGAAGAAAGAATGAGCCAAATTACACGACCCAAGCCCATTCGTAGAAGATTCTCACTTTTTGGAAAAAAACGCAGGTAGCGCCTTGTCCAGAAGCTTCAGAAGGCGAGAAAGAGAAAAACGTAGCTTGCGTTTTTGAGGCGCAGCCAGCGCCCAGACACGGAAAAACTTCACTCTTGGGCAAAACGCAGGCAGCGTTTTGTGCCCTAATCGCGCATTATAAAAAGACTTCTTCGCCATTCAGTTGGAAGAATGAACGATTGAGAGTTTTATTTCCGCCGTTTAGCATAGGTTTTCTCTGTAATTCCTTCCTTCGGGGAGTCGTTCTAGTATATTAGGAACGAAAGAGGAGGAGGAGAAGATCAAATCGAGTGATACGAAGAGATCGAATTCGACGACTCGAACGTTCGGTTTAATTTCTATTTACTTTATGCTTCGTTATTCAGATTTTATTATTGTTTTCCTAGTTTTTATTATTATGAGTGCTTAGGTTCCTTGTTTAGGGGATAAACTCGACGTTCTTCAATTAATTTATAGTGTGTAATTTCAGTTTTAGGTTTTAATACAGTCGTTTAATCTGCGAGTATTGTATGTCATGGTAATTTGGCAACAGAACGACAGTTTGAGCCTGTACTTGGTTTTAGATTCTCGACAACAGAACGAAAGTTTGAGTCTTGAATTGGATTGCGTAGATTGAATAGGTTTAGAAAATAGTTAGACATAATGATTCTTGCCTAGGGTCGTGTTATAATCAATTCTTTATCTTTGATTAGATTAAATAGTTAGAAATAATGATAGTTTAATCACTGTAACTCACCTAGGATCGAAAGATCGAAGTGATAAGGCTTAGAAAGATTATAGACCCCGACAGTACTAAAATTACCTAGAACTAGAATCACCGCTTAATTGATTAAGTTACTAGAGTAGACTCCCTTGAACACCTTTAATCAATTGGTTAAATCCTTTAATTTCCTGCTTCCTTAGTTAATTATCTGAACCGTTACAACAACCTCTTGATCGACCTAGCATCCTTTGTAGTGAACTAGTTTAGTGAATAGTTGAACACAAGTCCCTGAGAGAGAACGATATTTTTATTACTACACAGACCCGTACACTTGTGGTACACAGACACCTTATATGTTTTAGGTCTGTCAACCATCATCATCTAGCTGCCGCTAAAAGGTTGCTGTCGCCCGGACCCGCTAAAAGGGACCACCTTCATCGAGCTGCCACTAAAAGTTTGCTGCTACTCGGACCAGCTAAAAGGGACCACCTTCATCCAACTGCCACTTGTAAGGTGGTTTTTGTACCCCGGTTTTGTATCGTTCTTCTCAGGGAACTAGGGGCCTTGGCTAGGACTAATTGACTCTAGGTGAGGTTTAGGATCACAAGATAACAAGAGGGATTTTGATGACGAACAGAACAAACACAACTATGGTTCGGTCAATACGGGAAATAATGGTTGTCGGGAGATTTCGGGACGTAAACGGTAATAAGGACGAGGGTTTCGCAATTAGAAAGCAACAAAATTGTAGAATCCCATTAAGAAATATATGCAAGCCAAAAAGGTTACTCAAAACGCAGCACTTCACCCAACAGAATTGAGCGAACTGCAGGGGACCGTAGGTAAGGTCTATGGGACCGTAGCTACGGTCCTGTGAAGCGAACTGGGCGGTTTTCTCTCCTTCGTAACATCGTAGGGACGGTGTATCTGGACCGTAGGTGCGGTCAAGCGAATCAGGCTAGGCGATTCTTCTCTCCTTCGCAACACCGTACGCACGGTGTATCTGGACCGTAGATGCGGTCAAGCTCGGGTACTTCACTTCCTGCACACACCTTGGCACCACCGCGGGTGCGGTCCTGAGGGCCGTAAGTACGGTCTTGCCCGGTCAAGCTGAAGCTCTGGTCGTAGCGCCCGCTACGTAGAGAGTGACGGGGGTTACGCCTAGGTGCGTGTAACGTCGAGCGGGGGAGAAGGGGTAGCACTCGCTACAAAGAGGGTGGCGGGGGCTACCATGGCAAAACTCAGCAAAACTTTTACTTTTGAGCCTCTCGATATGTCCGGCCTTTTTACTTTCTTCGCCCTTGACTCGGTCAAGGCCCGGGATATCTCGGGATTTCCAAAATAGCTACATAATGGCCCTTTTTACCACGTTTTGAGTAAAGACTCCAAAATCTACAAAATAACCAAAAACGTATTAAAAACTATGAAATTAAACTACGAAACAAGTCAAAAGCCTAAGAATTAAGGCACTAATTAGACACAAAATTGGGTCTAAACACCGCTTAAAGGTTGCTGCTGCCCGGACCCGCTAAAAGGGACCACCTTCATCCAGTTACCACTAAAAGGTTGCTCCTGCCCGGTTCTGCTAAAAGCAACGACCTTCATCCGATTGCCGCCAAAAGGTTGTTGCTGCCTGGACCCGCTGAAAGGGACAACCTTCATCCAACTGCCGCTAAAAGGTTGCTGCCATCAGGCCGCCGCTAAAAGGCGCCACCCTCTTCGAGTTACCTCTAAAAGGGACCATCATCATCCAGATGCCGCTAAAAGGTTGTTGTCTTCCGGGCCTCACTAAAAGGGACAACCTTTCATCCAGCTACCGCTAAAAGGTTGCTGCCACCAGGCCGCCGCTAAAAGGCGCCACTCTCTTCCAGCTGCCTCTTAATGGTGCAGTTATAATCCCACCATTGTTAAGAGACTGCCGACGTCCGTCTCCAGGTTTCAAGTCATCTGTATAATCAGACTACTTTAACCTTTGTCCTATTCAGACTCGATCAAAGTGGGGGCTCTCTGTAGACACCGGATTTTGTACCGGGACAAGTGTACAAATCGGGAGCAATAAGAAAAGAGGCTAGAATGAAAGCCAAGCTAATGGGCCTTCCTCAATCAAAAGCTATCGGGCCAACCCACCACAAAAAGCCTTCATTTTTCACCCTTTCTGCATACATGTGGCCACCATTTCCAATCCCATTTTTTCACAGGTATCATTGGCCTTATTTGTTTTGATGGGAGTAAAGTACACATCATAAGCTTTCCGACGCCTTTTAAATCATCTCAATCGGAGTTCGGATGAAAGAGTTATGGCCATTCAAGTTGCACTTAGCCAGTTGCAAAGGCTAAGCAGCCTACACCAACTCTCAGGCCCAGAAACCAGGCCCAGCAAGCGAACTCCGACCCATAATAAAATGCAAAGGTCGCTTAGCCTTTGACATTTAAACACCGGTCCATTGATGACTGCCAAGTTAGCAATCCGTGTGATTAAATGTCGTAGGCCGCTTAGCCTTTAGCATTTCATTCAAATTTGGTGCCAAAATTAATGCATCCACATCCCTTGATCATAGCCTTGGAGAATGACCTTGTTGACCAAGAAATTGACATAGGCCGTGTGACCTATGAGCTTGCATGGTGAGGCATGATTTTCGGATCATGTCTCTCACTCTTCCATCTTCATCCCTCACCTCTCCACCTATAAATACCCCATTATTCCACCCTCATTTGATCATCTAATCCCACCAAAAAAATCCATACACTCACTTCTTATTCTATTACATCCATTCTCCCTCTCTATTTTTCCCACATAATTACCATCACTATCACCATACAATCATCCATACACCACCTTTCTAACTATTCTCACACTCATCCTTTCATCTAAGCTCCAAATCGATGTTAAGTCAAGGGATCTATCTTCATTTCCATTTTAGCCATCATCTAGCAAGGTTTGCTCATCTTTGCTATCGTATTTAATCATGTAATTCATGCTTTAGTTTCTTACTTGTACATATTTTGTAAAGAAAACCTCATGTTTTAACATTGCATGATCAAGAATGTAACGTTGTGAAATCTATTAAACTTCTCCCGGCTCATTTCATTTCATGTTCGGTTTTAGTAGAGTCTGTTTTCAAACAGGCGGATTCAAGAATTATTTTAATTCTCGAATTCGTAACCTTACCCCCGAATCTGGAATTCGGGGCCTACCAAGAGAAAAGAGTCTGGAAAATCGCATAGGTCACCTGACCTTTGCCATTTTCTACCCATTTTCCCTTGGGCCGAGGATGGACAGGCCCATCCAAGAAATTGTCAAAGGTCAAGCGGCCTATGACTCTCCTAGGTTGGGCCTCCTATTTCCTCTTTGGCCCAAGTTTATGGTGGATTAAGTGTTAATCATTAGTAAAAAAAATTTATGTAATTTCGAGTATTTTTGTAATATAAAAGGGTTTGTAAATGAATAAAGCTTCATCACCTCGAAAATGATTTTCATAAAATAAAAAATATCCTTATTTAAGGTTAAGCAACATTAGTCGACTACCGATCATTAAGTAGCGCATCCGAAACCAATTCCACGAACAGGAATTTTCCGGGTCCTACAGATGAGTAGTGGAGATCCTAATGAACAAGCCAACTATGTTGGTAACCCGAATGCATATCACCCCGGTTTGAGATTTCACCCGAATTTTTCTTACCGAAACAATAATAACATGGGTGCCCAACAAGGACAAGGACAAAGACCTTCCCAACAAGGACAAGCCCAACCCCAATCCCAAGACCAAGACCAAAAGACCGTAGAGGCCATGTTAGAAGTTGTCCTTAATTCCCAACAAAGACTGTTTGAGCACCAACAAAGGCAAGATGATGTGATCAAAGCCTTGGCCACTAGAGTAGACTTTTAGACCTCCTAAAACCAAATGCTTGAAACTCGATTAGCCAACCAAGCTAGCACCTCTACCCCTCCTTGGGGATCACTTCCCAGACAGCCCAACCCTAATCCTAAAGCCCAATATAATGTCATTATTTTGAGGAGTGGGACACAATATGAGGGACCTAGCAAGCCAAATTCTAAGCTTGGGGGGGGGGGGAGGGGCTAGACGTTAACACTCTGCTTGGGAAGAGAGTTAAAATGGAGAGTAAGGGTTCATAGGAGTAAAAGAGGGTGAGGGTATGGGAGGGTTCATAAGAGTAAATTGCTGACCCCTACTTGGGAGAGCAATTTGGAGAGTTAATAAAAGTAAAATGTTAATTGACATATTTTTCCTTTCACATTATATGTAATTCAATATAATACACATACATTTTCTCTAATACTCATTCTCTTTCTACTCTCCCCCCTCCCCCCTCCCCTCCCCTCCCCCTCTCTCTAACTCTCTCTCTCTCTCACACGTCTCTCTTTCTCTCTCTTAAATATACATATATCTCTCTCTCTTACACACACATTTCTCTCACTCTCTCTCTCTCTCTCTCTCTCTCTCTACCCCTTCCCCCTTCTCTATCTCTTCTCTCTACCTCTTCCCCTCTCTCTCTCTCTCTCTCTCTCTCTCTCTCTCTCTCTCTCTCTCTCTCTTTCTCTCTCTCTCTCTCTCTCTCTCTCTCTCTCTCTCTCTCTCTCTCTCTCTCGAGAGAGAGAGAGAGAGAGAGAGAGAGATAAAGAGAGGCAGAGAGATGGAAGAGATAGAGAGAGAGAGAGAGAGAGAGAGAGAGCGAGAGAGAGCGAGATGAAAGAGATAGAGAAAGAGAGAGAGACACGAGAGATGCGAGAGATATAGATGCAAGTGTGTGTGTGAGAGAGAGAGAGAGAGAGAAATGTGTGTATGTGTAAGAGAGAGAGAGAGAGAGAGAGAGAGAGAGAGAGAGAGATGTGTATGCAAGAGAGAGAAAGAGAGATGTGTGTCTGTAAGAGAGAGAGAGAGAGAGAGAGAGAGAGAGAGAGAGAGAGAGAGAGAGAGATGTGTATGCAAGAGAGAGAAAGAGAGATGTGAGAGAGAGAAAAGTGTATGTGTGTGTGAGAGAGAGAGAGAGAGAGATGTGTGTATGTAAGAGAGAAAAAGAGAGATGTGTGTGAGAGAGAGAGAGGTAGAGAGAGAGAGAGAGAGAGAGATGTGTGTGTGTGTAAGAGAGAGAAAGAGAGATGAGAGAGTGAGTGATGTGTGTGTGTATGTGCCAGAGAGAGATGTGTGTGTATGTAAGAGAGAGAAAGAGAGATGAGAGAGAGAGTGTTGTGTGTGTATGTGTGTGTGTGTGTGTGAGAGAGAGAGAGAGAGAGAGAGAGAGAGTTGGAGAGAGATGGATGTGTATGTATTATGATTCAATTAGGGTTAAGGGTAATATGGTCTTTTTTTATTGTATGCATGTTGTAATTTAATCATACACCCCTTTACACCCCAAATTGGGGTGTTAAAAAAATAAGGGTTAAGAGGGGTAAAGAGGGGTAAAGCTCACTCCCTCTTACTCTCCCTTACCCTCAATCACTCTCCTTCCAAGCAAGGGTAAGGAGGAGTAAGTACCCTCCTTAACCTCTCCTAACCCCCCTTTACCCTCCTCCCAAGCAAGCCCTAAGAGTGAGAAGCCTAATGAGAAAGTTGATGGGATTGAGAGAGAGAGAGAGAGAGAGAGAGAGAGAGAGAGAGAAAGACCTTGAGAGTGAGCCTTCAAAGGAAAAATATGAAGCCCGACCTTCATCTCCATCTAGAGTTGATACCGCACCGCTTTCATTTCCTCAAAAGTATGCTAAGGCTAAATTAGATGCAAAATTCGGCAAGTTCTTTAATATGTTGAAACAATTGAATGTGAATGTGTCCTTTTTGGATGCCTCTGTATGCAAAGCTTTTGAAAGAAATCCTCTCTAAAAAGAGGAAAATTGATGAAATTGAGGAAGTTGCTTTAACTGAAGAGTGTAGTTCCGTGGTTCTTAACAAGCTTACTCCTAAGCTTAAGCACCTGGAAAGCTTTAATATTCCATGTGGCCTAGGTAGCTTAACTGTTGACCGAGCTTTGTGTGATGTGGGTTCTAGTGTAAGCTTAATGCCCTATTCTTTATATGAACGGTTGAACCTAGGAGAGTTGAGGCCTACCATGTCATTGCAAATGGTAGATCGTTCTATTAAGTACCCTAAGGGTATCCTAGAGGACTTTCCCCTTAAGGTGGGTGATTGTTATGTGCCAATTGACTTTGTTATTCTTGATATGCCCGAGAATTCCTGTACCCAAATCATCTTGGGCAGACCTTTCCTAGCTACGATAGGGTGTGTCATAGATGTACAATGTGGGAAGATGAAGTTTAGGATAAGGGAACATGAACTTGAGTTTGATTTATTCCGTGATGTTTTGCCACGTGAAGTCTCCCCTTGCTTTGGTGTTGATGTGGTATGTGAGAAAGAAGAGTATGTTGGTGGTCTTGATTATGAAAAATATGATGATTGTGTGCATGTTGTTGAAAGTGAAAACCTTGGGAATTCTCGTGACAATTTTGTTGAAAATCCTTGTGGTTTGTTATTTGATAAAGGCCATGAACTTGGCGATGCAAGGGTGGGAATAAAAGAAATTTTGCCCCCACCTAACATCATCGAGAACATGCCTTATGCTATTAACAAGGGTATATTTGATGAGATTTTCAGGTTTGATGATGGTGGTTCCTCCAGTTCTGAAGGAGGTGAGGAGTTTGACCCAAGCATTAGGGTCAATTTGAAGACTTTAAGAGGTACTTTGCAAAGTGGAGCTCCAAAAGCCTTTGGCTATGGAGTTATGGATTATTCGTTGAGTTGAGAGGTACCTTGTCTAGCTTAGGACATTAAACAAGCGCTTCTTGGGAGGCAACCCAAGCTTTTTCGATTTTATTGTTATTTTTAGGATTTTTTCTTATTTTTCTTTGTCTTATTTGATTTTTCTAGATTTTTCCTTATTTTTTTAGAATTTTAAGGATTTTTCTTCCTTTTTATTTTCTTTTATTAGGATTTTCGAAGTTTCATTTCATTTTTCTTTAATTTTAGAGGAATTAGTTTTAGAAAGAAAAAGAATCTTAAAAATTGAAAAGATTTAAAAAAAAACAACAAAAGAAAAGAGAGTTTGAAAAAATTGAGAAAAATAAATGTGAGATTAAGAAAATAGGAAGAGGGAGAGTGAGAGTGAGAATGAAAAATAGTAAGAGTAGTGAGGGAAATTAGTGAAAAAAAAGTGAGGGAAATAACAGAGAGAAAAAATTGAGAGAAGAAAAAAATAAGGAGAGAGAGTGAAAGCTGCTGAGAGGAGTCGAACCAGAGACAAAAGGGCGAAAAATAAGGCCAACACGGATCGTGTCATCCCTGACACGGCCCGTGTCGTCCCTGACACGGCCCGTGTCGTCCCTGACACGGCCCGTGTCGCCTTCCAGAGAGCAAGCAGTCATGAACACCGGCCAACACGCACCGCGTTGGACCCCGACGCCAGGTAACACGGGCTTTTCACCTGTTTCTCCCCTTTCTTTTTTTTTTCAAAATTGTCTGTTTTCTTCACTACCCTCACCCGTGCTAACCCTAATTCTAACTCCCTCACTAACTCATTCTTCTTCCTCCATTCTCCCACACTCCCTCAAAACTCCATTACCATTCTTCTTCCTTCTTCCTTCTTCCACTCTTTTACTCCATACTCTCTCAATTCTAACCCAAATCACTCCATTTTTCTTCCATTCTTCCTATTTTTTCATCTTCTTTCAGATCTTCACAATTTCAAACACCATTCCTTTCACTTCCTTTTCACCTCATTCCACTTCCATAACCAAAAACCTCCATTTTCACCCACATTCAAGTTCTTTTCTTCTCCTTCAAGTGTACAAAAGGTTTGATTATTCTAATTTCTCTGTTTTTATTTTTGTTTATTTTAGTTTTATTTTCGTTTTTAGTTTTAATTTTCATAATTTGTATTTTTAATATGTAAATCTCCATTTTTGTCCACCATTGTTATGTAGTTTAAAGCTTCATGAAGTATTGTGCTAGTGTTTTGTATAATGTGCTATTTTACTTTCTATTTTCAAGCTTAATTTGTATCTTTAGTTTATATGTTTAGGTTAATTATTTGTTAGTGTGTTTTCACTTAGGGATTAGTTTTCTGGTTTTCGAATTTTTTTTCCAACTTAGTTTTGGTTTTGATATTTGTAAATTTTGTAGTATATGTTGTATGACTTAGGTGTTGAATCTTTTAGTGCTAGAATTAGTTTAGTTTTATAATGTTAAGTTAGCTAAGTTAGCTTCTCTTAATATTAGTTTCGCTTAGTAAGAGTCTTTAATTCATTAGAATTTGACATACACTTAGTTTAGACTTTGTTTAATTAGTAGTATTTAAGAGTTTAAGGGTCTTAGATAACTTAGAATTTAGATTGATTTGAGTCATATGCAAATAAGTTTAGGATTAGTTTAGGTAGTTTCTTAGTTTTATTTAGTTTTCTTTGTAACCCTTTGTCAATTACTAACTTGTTAGTTTGTATATCTTGTGTAAAAAGATGGTAAGGACCACCCGAAGTGAGGAGCAAGCATCAAAGAAGTGCAAAGGTAGCAACGAAGACAAAGGCAAGGGCAAAACGGGATCATCTAAAAGGGAAACTCGAGGTAACAATCCTTTCAATTTGGAAGGTACTCATTTTGAACGTTACCTTGCTTTATCCAAACGTAATATCATCCCTACTCATTATATGAATGAACTGTTCTTGCAATCAACTGGAATGTTGGATGATGTAGAATGGTTGCTCAATAGAAAAGAGATGTTAGATTTCGCAAGGATGAGAGAGCCCACCTATAGGAACCTTACCCTTGAGGTGCTTAGCACCTTTGATGTGAACCTTAAAACTCAGGAGGGAAGGATTACCTTTAGGATAGAAGAAGAAGAGCATAGTTTGATGCTGATCCAGTTTGCCCAAATCTTTCGCTTGCCTGTCGTCCCCGATGCCACAAAAAGATATGTGCCCCCTCTTGCATAATGGAATCCCAATGAATTTTGGCAATTCACCAAAACTAGGAATGACTACAACCCGAGTAGGTATAAATGCACGCACATACGGAACCCCGTGTTCCATTACTCGCAGCGCGTCCTAGCTTGTGGGTTATTCGGTAGGGGGGATGGCATGAATGTAACGGCCCAAGCTGAGTTCTATACGATATGGGGTATGTATTATGGACGTCTCAAGGTGAAAATCGCCGCTCTTTTAGCCCTACATTTGGCCGGAATCACATCTCACACCAAGGGGGCATAATGGTGGGTGGTTTACTCACGATTTTGGCTAGGCACTTCGGTTGGAACCCGGCTCGTCACGAGCTGGATAGGTAGAGGGCCCCATGACCTTAGATGGTAGGGTTATTAGCTCTATGAAAATGTGTAAGTTGCAAGGTGAAGAAGTTTGGTGGGTCTATCCCAGTAATGAGTTGATGAGGCTTCCTCATCCAAACCTTACCATACAAGAACTTCCAAACATCCTTTTCCTCCCTAACATGCCTCTTCCTCAACTTAACCCTATTACCAAACCCGTTCCTCCGCCTCCTCCTCACGAGGGTGGCGAGGATGATGAAGAAGGTCCCGCCGTCGCTTTTGGTTTTCAAGATAACTTTAATTCTTTGCGTGTGGACCATGCCTCCCTTAGAGCTTATTACGAAACCGAGTTTGGATATTTTAGGTCCACTTCGGACCAAATTTTACAAAGTCAAACTCGTCTTTTTGAGAGATTGGACCTTCTAGACCAAGCCAATGCCGCCCAAGCTGCCGGAGAAGCATGCATGCTCGAGTTGATGCAAGTGATGCGCGATTGGCAGTTGAATTACTCGTCCCAATATTCCTTCCCCGCCTCCTCCTCCACCACCTCAGTGATTGTCTTATTTTCCCCTTCGTGCTAGTATTATGTTATCTTATGCATTGAGGACAATGCTTTGTCCAAGCATGGGGGGATAATTTGAAAATTTTGAAGTCCTCATCCTTTGTGTATATAGTTTTACTTTGTTTGTTTGTTTTATTTTAGTTTAGTTTTGCTTTTGTTTTAGTTTTCTTTACTATCTTTTGTTATTTTACCTTGATTTTTCTTTTAGTTAGTTAGCTTAGAGTTTCCTTTTTGATACTCCTAGTTTTTATTTTGTCATTTATTAATCTTTTGCATGCACCTAGTTACATTAGTTAGATGCATATTAGATTTTATTTTCTTTTTTCTTAGTTTTTAGTTTCTTCTTTTATAGTTTTTCATTTGACTTTTAATTTTAGTTTTTGAAAAAAAAACAAAAAAATAAGAAAATTTTGGAAAATTAAAAAAAAATTGAAAAAAGAAGAAAAAAATTAGGATAAGATAGGTTTAGTGAATAAAATTCTCCGATGATGAATTAATGTTTGTTAATTTTTCTTTTGATTTGATTTAGTCTTATATAGCCCTTTTGTGAGTTAAAGTTTTGAAAAGAGTTGTGAAATCTTAGAAAGTTTAGTATACTTTGATAGTGAAGATTGATTGCCTTTTCTATGATCTTTTGGAATGAGTTTAGCACATATATATCTATTTGAGCTAGGTTTCTTTGAGAGATTTTAACCCGTGAGACCACTTGAGCCTTAAAAGACTAATCATTTTTGTTAGTCTCATTTTTCATGTGTGACTCGTCCTTACTTTTCATTCTCTAGAACTTGTGATATGTCTATTTGAAACTGCATTTTTTCTTGTGCATTGATAATATGATAGAGACATTCTTGTATATATTTTAGCTACATAGCCAAAAAGCCATCCTTTTATATGTATATATCATGTTTTAACCTTTCTTTTAGCTTTTGATCACTCTTTCTTTTGATTACGTATATTATAAAGCCTTGGCCAAATATGATATAGACTTGCCTTAAGCCATTGCTTGGAGTGTGTTAGAGTGTGAAAAGTTGGGTTGATTGTGGTGTCTTTGTGGTTTGGTTTTGTTAGGGATGTTGTGAAAGTTAAATATCATGAGATTTTTCCATTGTAGCTTGATATGGGTTGAATTGGAAGATTACCTTATTAGTGTATACATATCCTTGAGTTTGGGTTGTAATTCGAAGTCTTGGCTTTAAGCTCCACTTCTCCAAATATATTTCCATTCCTTACCCTTAGCTTTAACCCTATTACAACCCATTTGAAAGTCCTCTTGATTATCATTTGTACATTGCATTTTTAGCGGTACAGAATTGAGATTATTGGAAGCTTATAGTAGAATGTTACTTTGTGAATGAGTATTGAGGGTGATTAGTTTGATCTTGATAGGTATAGTTTTTTTAATTCTTTCTATGGTTTCATCTTCTCTTGTATATAGATTTTCTTTCATACTTGGGCTATGCTTGATTAAGTTGGATTAATTGAATGTCTTATCGATGCTTTCCTGAGGAGATTTGTAAATAAAATTTTCCTTTGAAACTTTTCTTTTGAATTTAGTCATTTTGACCCATTTATTTTCTATTTTCGTTCTTTTCTTTATGTTCATCTTTATTTGTGAGTTTAGCCTTTCTTAGTGATGTATGCAAGGTCACAAAGATCAGAGTATTGAACTTGCAAACACCATACAGACACACACACACACAGCTGATTGTATTAAAACAAAGCTAATTGAATGCAATTAGCTGGAATAGATGACAACCCAACAAGGAAATAAAGATAAACTTACTTACAAACTGATACAAACACACCACAACTGCAAACAAGGGCAAAGGACTCTCACAATCAAGCTCGTACAGACACACCAAAGATTGATCGATCAAGCTCAGCTAACACTTGCTGGATTCTAGCCACAATCTAGTGACAGGAGCTGAATTATCCCAAATTGAGAGTTATAAGATACTCACAAACATACAGAGGTTCTAAGACATTCGAGAATACTATTGAACTAACACCCCTCATCGTATTAATCAGTTCAATTAGAGGCTACTTAAACATAAGCATCCTGCTAATCTCCCTGAACTAATCTAAGTAAACTTAGGCTAAACAAATACATTCGTTTACATCCTAAACTAACTAATAATAACTAATTACATTTGCAAGATAAAAGAAAAGAAAATACACAGCTGAAATCTGATTGGACCAAATTACCAAAGAGTGGCAAAATGAACCAATCAGGGGGTTTCCGAGCTGGGAGGGTAATTTTAAGTTACTATGGTAACTTTCCCGGTCTTCTCCTAAGCTGGATGTAATCTCAACAGCTTAAGGAAAGTAGGAAAAGACTAGAATAACCCTCATAGAATATGTAGGCAAAATACATAACACACAATTGGGGTTCTGCAAAACACTAATATGTGCAGGAAACCATATTCTGATGCTTGTAACTTGATGATATCACCCTCGATCATGCTAGGACTTGGCTTGGACTTGAAAAATGCATGACAAGGAACAAAATTCTCCTGGGGAACCTTTGCTGAATCTTCCTCAATTCAAAGATATCAAATTGTGAAAGACTGCTGCTTGGACTGTTGTTGCTGGGAACTATCTTTGGTCTGAATGACCAATGTTGATGGGCTGAGTGGCTGTAGGTGCCAAGACTTGCTTCACTAGGGTGTAACAAGCTTGGATGGATGCTGTTGGTGGCTGCTGAAGATGATGTAGAACTCCTGAACTTGATTTGTGTTGTTTGGAAACCTACTGTTTCTGTTGGGTTTTGGAAGCCTGCTGTTTCTGCTGGATTTGCTCCTGTTGCTGCTGAGTTTTGTAAGTCAGCAAAGCTTGCTCCTTGCACTCTTGCTGAAAGTACTGGTGAAGCTGGTGATGATCCCTCATGTGCTGTTGTTGATGCTGCTGCTGGATGGTCTGCTGGATGGTCTTTGTCACTTAGGGACAACCAAGGTGTAAGCATGGGGGGATTTGATAAGTGTATTTTATATATATTAGATCTTGGAATATTTAGAGTTAATTGAGTGATTTGGATTTGAAAGTATTATTTTTATACTCGAATTCTCTATTTTATGCTCGGTTGGAGTTTCGTATAATTTTGTAGGAAATTGGAGTAATTTGGATCAATTCAAGCTCAAAACCAAGTTGTAGAAGTCCAAGTAGATCACAAAACATGAGAGAGATCCACCCCAAGGCCCAAACTCAGGCCCAACATATCAAAGAGTTGCGTTAGGCATCAACAGGAGTCTCATTTTGAGTTGCACGATCCGTTTCACAGTCCAGAAAGTGCAGAAATTGACTCTTGTGGCAACACGACTCGTGTCCAGTCAACACGACCCATGTTAGGTTCAACATGATCCGTGTTCGCTTGGAACGGTCCGTGTCGGCCCTGTTAAATGCGGAAATGGCGTTTCAACCTCGTTTAAGTGCTATATAATTGTTATCCGACTGTTTTCCATGGAGCATTCACTCCCTCCATCATTATCTTCACCAACCGCATTCATTCCCATATCATCCACAAAATCATCCACATTCATCTTTAGTTGAAGATTGAGAGTTCATTAGAGTTTGAAGATCGATTCTCAAGAATTCCTTTGAAGTGGAGGACCAAAAGTCCCCACCGATCACCATTCAAGCAAGGAACGATTTCCATCTCAGTTTACTTCTCTTTCTTTTAGATTTCATGTTTTCTAGAGTAGATTTTGATAGAACTAATTAGGGTTTTACCCATTAAGGTTTTGTGAAACTAGGATTTTAGCCCGAAGGTTTTGAAAATTAGTTTTATCCTACCTTAAGTTTAAATCAACTAATAATTAACCCACCTAACATTTGTATTAAATATTAAATACAACCTTTTTAGATAAAATTATTGATAAAATTAATGTTAATTGACAAATTGCCCTTAACATAAAAGACTCACGTTAGAAATTAAAATGACCTCACCATTGTGTCCTCTGACCCTTCACTTTGCTTTCTGTCTCTCATTCTACAAAATACTAGGTTTACTGTATTTCCTTCATACGACTTTCCATCCTATTTCTTTGTATTTCCTCTCTAATTTTTCAGAATAATACATTTGTGAATTCCTCTCTCATTCTCAGTGTGTTGCTATTCGTATGAAGATATGCATTTTTTCGGCCGATTGCTCTGTCATTCTTACTTGATTTGAGATTTCTGTAGCCAGTCCAATTCGCTCAAATTAGGGTTCAAGTTAGGGTTATTTTCATTCAATTAGAGTGGACTGCAAGTCCCATATATAACTCTATCTTTGACTATTCTGGAGAAAATAATCCAAGATTTTTCTTTTCACAGTGAAACTAACCGATTTATTTTTTGGAGGGGTAAAGTTGTCTTTTCATGTTTTTAATTAGAGTTATTTTAGACTTTCATACCATCCTACAAGGGTAAAATTGTCCTTTACCGGAAAATGAGTAAAATAATAAAAGGTTCTTCATGTAAGATAAACCTAATTTCTCAAACCTTGAGGGTAAAATTCAAATTTTACTAAACCTCAATGGGTAAAATCCTAATTTATTTGATTTTGATATGTTTTGGAGTAGGGTCAGAGCGGGAAGGTTCAATCCTCTTACTGCCTTGCTTGTTCAGATGTGCCTCCCGGGATATAGCCACTCTCTCAATATTGAGGGCCACATCCAGTATCTCTTCGCATGATGAGAAGGACCGTGCAGACATACGATCCTAGATATCGATGTTCAAGCCACTCTCAAAGCAGTTCATCTTTAACACTTCGTTGGTGATAAATGTCGGCGCAAAGCGCGACAACTCTGCAAACTTGGCGGAGTATTGCAGCACAGTGTCGTTTCCTTGCTCGAACTCCAGAAACTCTTTCTCCTTAGCTTTCTGGAGCGACATGGGATAGAAGTGGTTCTTCAACATCTCCTTGAACCGGTTCCAGTTGAACCCTGGTTCGTGCTGTCGTTCTTTCATACTCATCCACCATAAATCAGCATCTCCTTTCAGGTGGTAGGTTGCAAATCCAACCTTCCACTCCTCGGGGCAGGGAAGAACGTCAAATTTCTTCTTGCTGTCGCGTATCCAATCTTCAAACACCTTAGGATCAGCTGTCCCAGAATAGGTGGGAGGGTTGAGGCTGTTAAACTCCTTGAATAGATAGGCATTGTCATCCCTCCTCGATTCTCCCCTTCGCTCTGACATTCGTTGAAAGTGCTCGGTCTGCCGAGCAATCATTTCCATCATCATAAATGGTGCCGAATCAGGGACTATCGGCGGGTGTCCCCTCCATTTGTGGTGGATTGTGCAGCCTGTGCTGCTCGAGGTTCTGCGAATCGCTGCATCAGCTCATCGCTAGTGGTGAGAGGCCTACCTTGAGGATCATTGAATCTGGTTCTGTTACCTTGAGTCATCCTGGAGTGAGAAGAATCCACGTTATTCACCTCTTCCAAACGAGTTTCTATCCTAATAGTTCGAGCATAGCAAAACGTTCACAGGACCACTTAATAAGAAACAGAGTAAATAAGCACTTAAAATCAATAAACAAGTAGGGAACAAAATAAATCCCCATTCCCCACCCTACACGCACACTCCGAACGTAGCTTCCTAAGCACTCACTAAAACCTAATAGACACTTAGGAGCTACCGAGTCGTAACCCAAAGCTCTGACACCATTCTGTAACGCCATGGAAAATCAATTATGAAAAAGTCAAATATTAACTAACGGTAACAGCGGAAGACTTATTTTTTTTTTCTTTTTAATTGGGCGTTACTGCCTAATCCCTGAAGGAATACAAGGCAACAAAGGAAAAACTAACTAATCATTTTTACTTCTATTTGATAAACAAAAGAAACTTCAAATTCTAGAACAACCTACACTAAACATTAACTAACTTCAAAGCTAAAACGTAAACTAAAATTTCCATTACAGAACTCTTCACCTAAAAACAAAACATTTAAAAACTTGAGGAGGACTCAATAATGTCTGCCCGTAACCGTTAAAACAATTTAAAATTCATTTCAATTCATTTTTGGGGGAGAAGTGAACAAGTCAAAACTTTTCACAAACAATTTTCTTTCCCAACCAACCAAACCCTCTTTCATATTTATTAAGCGGGCGAACCTTGCTTATTTGAACCTCGAAGTCCAACACTTCACAATAATCATATCTCAATATCACATTCTCAATCTCATTCTCATTCTCAATCAATCACAATCTCAACATACAGATGGTCATCCATTTCACACACGTGCATAAAACTAACCCCGGTGAAGTAGCACTTATCAGGAATCCTTGATCTCTTGACAACCTCCCTACAGGAACAGATCCTGGTCAATGGGACATTGCCCGAACACACAACCATAGAAGGGAATCCCCTGATCAATTGACAACCTCCCTGCAGGAACAGATCCTGATCTGTGGGACGTTGCCCGAACCCGCATTTACGTCTCCTTTGAATTACTAGTCCGATTTAATAACAGATCCTTCCAATCTCAATCAATCCATTCCCAATTTTCAAACTATTTCCAAATCACACACATAAAGGACTGTCTCATTTAATTACTCAAAAAACATATTTCAAGATCCAAAAAAAAGACAGTCAAATTTTCCACCATAAAATCCCCTTTCGGGATGCAAATTTCAAAACACAACCAAAACCATAAAAACATGTAAAGTGCATCCTAGTGGGGATTAGGACATAAACATTACCTGAAAATCTTCACTTCACTTCACTTCACTTCAACGAACACAGTTGAGCTCATTAAAGCGATGCAATCTAGATCGTGCCTAAAAATTGAATTAATTCTATAATTAAAAACATCTCTCGAAGTTAGTACTCACCACATTCTACCTCACCCCTCCGTAGGAACACTATAAAGTTCCCATCATTCAAGTAATAACATCTATGAACCACATCCTTTAATCATCTTAACACTAGCAGGGTCAATCCTACCAAACCAATTAAATTTCACAAATAAACATATAAATTCTCAATTAAACACATAAATCTAAAACTCACACTAATAACCAAAATAAACTAAACTTTTGACATGAAAGCTCCATAAAAATATCACAACACAAACAAGGTCTAAGTATCACCACATGTAAACCAAAATCAAACCATTTTACGTAAAGAAAACCCGGTAATCACGTAATAATCAAATAAGCATGTAATGATAATATAAAATGAAACAAATACATAAAATTTGAACTTTGCTAAACTTAGCACATGATAAAATAGAAGGAGCTTTAGAATGCTCTTTTGGAAATTACAACATAATTTTAAATAAAGAAGAACCCTATAGAAACGTAGTAATAATATAAACACGTAATTATCACATAATAATAATAATAATAATAATAATAAAATAATTACGTAAAGTTTGAAATTTTAATCAAAGTAATACACAATTAAAATTTTAAAAGCTTTAGAGAGGATTTTGAAACCTCATTTTAAGAACTATAATATAGTAATTAATATAAATTAATACTTTAACTTAAAACACAAATAAACTATACTTTACAATTATGAATAATATGCATAAAATATACTTTAAAATTATGAACAACGTTAATGAATAATCACAATATGCATAACAATCAATTATAAACAATGAAATCAGATTTACATATTAAACTACCCTAATTCATGCATAAAAGAAATACTAACAATATCCCTAAACATGATTTACATGAAATATACAATGTACATCGCATATTAGCAAACATTAATAACAAAAGAATACAACAATTAAACACTTAATGTACAATTATAATTTATAAACATAAATTTACATATAATAAATCAGATTAAATGAAAGTAATATAAGTAATAATGATAATTATCATACAAAACTAAATAAATTAAAAACTGAATTAGGGTTAGGGTTATACGACACAACAGAGGGTTGCTCTCGTGTTGGTACTGGCGGCGGACAGGACGGAGGTTGGCGGGCGACGACGTCAGCGTGGTCGTCGGACGGTGGGGCGTCGATGGAAGGCACGGTGGTTCCGTCGAGTACACAGCAGTAGCAACAACGGATCCCTTCTGCGTTCTGGGCAGCGGAAGATGGCTCCAGTGGCGGTTAATGGCGGCACGGTGATCGTGGGTGTTGTCGACGTCGTCGATGATGACTTGGGTGGAAGTTACCGGTGATAGGGACGATGGTGGTGGCGTCGGTGGCGGTTACCAACAGGGTGGTGGCGGCAAGCGTGGGTTGGAGGCCACATAGAATAGAGGGAAAAGAGAGGAGATTACGGTTGGGGTGACTAGGGTTTGCTAAAGATAATTAACTATTTATACCAACTAAAGTTAATTAAAATAATTTGTAAAATAAGAATATTAAGTCAGCTATTAATAATAGTATCTAAGAGAAAAAATATAATTTTCAATTTCTAAAATAACTATAATCACATAAATAATTTAAGGGAAACACATAAATTCATAAATAATTAGAAGAAAAACACATAAAATCATACAATATTAATCACATAAAATTACCAAATTACCCTTGCTCCCACGCACATAGAGAATTACTAAAAATACCCTTGTTAGTCTCTCAACGGTCCTACGAGCTCAAGCGTTAGCAGAAATAATCGTCGATAAAATCTCAATATTTAACGGAGTCAAACTTAATTACTAACAACGTGACGGTCAACGTATTCAAATTTTTAGGGATTTTACATCATTATCCCCTTAAAAGAAGTTTCGTCCTCAAAACTTAAACTCATGCTTAACGCTTTTTCAAACGGTACTAACGGTAGTTCTAACAAAAAACTTGGGGTTTTACATCATTACCCTCTTCAAAAGAGTTTCGTCCTCGAAACTCAACATACCATAAGCGTAGAACTAGATTTTAAGCATACAGTAACATACGAGGGAAAGAGAGATGAGTACCAGTCACAGCGTCGTCCCAATTGTCTGCTTCCCTACCCCGCATTAGGCATACTCGTTCTTCCTGGTTGCGCGGGGCCTGATATTACTGACGAGGTTGGTGTTGATTGATTGACCTATCCCGATTCGCCTGGTTCCCGTTGGGGCTATCCCAATTCTGGTGTTGTTGCCTTGGGTTCCTGTTGTAGCCTCCTTGGTCCTGGTATGTCGAGGGTGGAGCTCCTTGATCGTTGGTCTCTCCATGGTTGGGTCCTTCTGTTGCTAGAAAAGGGCAGTCTCTCACCAAATGGTATGGACTGCCACACCGGTAGCAGTTTGCCTTCCAGTTACTCTTTCAATCCCTGGCGAGATGGCCCGACCTGCCACAAGCTCTACAAAACAACATAGGTAGAGGTGCTTGCCATTGGTTACTCTACTAGTTGTTGTGGTGGCCTCTCTTTTCGGGGTACGTTGGAGTAGGGTCAGACCGGAAGGTTCCTTCCTCTTGTTGCCTTGCTTGTTCAGATGTATGTCTCCCGGGCTATAGCCACTCTCTCAATGTTGAGGGCTACATCCAACATCTCTTCGTATAATGAGAAGGACCGTGCAGACATACGATCCTGGATATCGAAGTTCAAGCCACTCTCAAAGTGGTTCATCATCAACACTTCGTTGGCGACAAATGTCAGCGCGAAACGAGACAACTCCGTAAACTTGACGGAGTATTGCAGCACAGTGCCGTTTCCTTGCTCCAACTCTAGAAATTCTTTCTCCTTAGCTTTCTAGAGCAACATGGGATAGAAGCGGTTCTTCAATATCTCCTTGAACCGGTTCCATTTGAAACCTGGTTCGTGCTGTCGTTCTTTCACACTCATCCACCATAAGTCATCATCTCCTTTCAGGTGGTAGGTTGCAAATCCAATCTTCTGCTCCTCGGGGCAGGGAAGAACGTCAAATTTCTTCTTGATGTCGCGTATCCACTCTTCAAACACCTTGGGATCAGGTGTCCCAGAATAGGTGGGAGTGTTGAGGCTGTTAAACTCCTTGAATAAAGAGGCATTATCATCCCTCCTCGATTCTCCCCTTTGCTCTGACATTCATTGAAAGTGCTCGGTCTGCCGAGCCATCATTTGCATCATCATAAGTGGTGCCAAATCGGGGACTATCGACAGGGTGTCCCCTCCATTTGTGGTGGATTGTGCAACATGTGCTGCTCGAGCAGCTGCTATCTCTTGGAGTTCTGCGAATCGCTGCATCAGCTCATTGCTAGTGGTGAGAGGCCTACCTTGAGGCTCATTGAATCTGGTTCCGTTGCCTTGAGTCATCCTGGAGTCAGAAGAATCCACCTTATTCACCTCTTACTACCGAGTTTCTATACTAATAGATCGAGCATAGCAAAACGTTCACATGACCACTTAATAACAAACAGAGTAAATAAGCACATAAAATCAATAAACAAGTAGGGAACAAAATAAATCCCCATTCTCCATCCTACACTCACACTCCGAACGTAGCTTCCTAAGCACTCACTAAAACCTAATAGACACTTAGGAGCTAGCAGGTCATAACCCAAAGCTCTGATACCATTCTGTAACGCCCTGGAAATTCAATTATGAAAAAGTCAAACATTGACTAACGGTAACAGCGGAAGACTTATTTTTTTTTCTTTTTCATTGGACTTTACCACCGTATCCCCGAAGGAATACAAGGCAAGAAAGGAAAAACTAACTAATCATTTTTCCTTCCATTTGATAAACAAAAGAAACTTCAAATTCTAGAACAACCTACACTAAACATTAACTAACTTCAAAGCTAAAACGTAAACTAAACTTTCCATTACATAACTCTTCAACTAAAAACAAAACATTTAAAAACATGAGGAGGACTCAATAATATCTACCCCTAACCATTAAAAAAATTTAAAATTCATTTCAATTCATTTTTGGAGGAGAAGTGAACAAGTCAAAACTTTTCACAAACAATTTTCTTTCCCAACCAACCAAACCATCTTTCAGATTTATTAAACGCGCGAACCTTGCTTATTTAACCCTCGAAGTCCAAGACTTTACAATAATCATATCTCAATATCACATTCTCAATCTCATTCTCATTCTCAATCAATCACAATCTCAACATACGGATGGTCATCCATTTCACACACGTGCATAAAACTTACCCCGCGGAACTAGCACTTATCAGGAATCCTTGATCTCTTGACAACCTCCCTACAGGAACAGATCCTGGTCAATGGGACATTGCCCGAACACACAACCATAGAAGGGAATCCCCTGATCAATTGACAACCTCCCTGCAGGAACAGATCCTGATCTGTGGGACGTTGCCCGAACCCGCATTTACGTCTCCTTTGAATTATTAGTCCCGTTTAATAACAGATCCTTCCAGTCTCAATCAATCCATTCCCAATTTCCAAACCATTTCCAAATCACACACATAAAGGACTGTCTCATTTAATTACTCATAGAACATATTTCAACATCCAAAAAAAGACAGTCAAATTTTCCACCATAAACTCCCCTTTCGGGATGCAAATTCCAAAACACAACCAAAACCATAAAAACATGTAAAGTGCATCCCAGTGGGGATTAGGACATAGACATTACCTGACAATCTTTACTTCACTTCACTTCACTTCAACGAACACACTTGAGCTCACTAAAGCGATGCAATCTAGATTGTGCCTAAAAATAGAATAAATTCTATAATTAAAAACGTCTCTTAAAGTTAGTACTCACTACATTCTACTTCACCCCGCCCTAGGAACACTGTAAAGTTCCCATCATTCAAGTAATAACATCTATGAACCACATCCTTTGACCCTCTTAACACTAGCAAGGTCAACCCTACCAAACCAGTTACACAAATTTCACAAATAAACATATAAATTCTCAATTAAACACATAAACCTAAAACTCACACTAATAACCAAAATAAACTAAAATTTTGACATGAAAGCTACATAAAAATATCACAACACAAACAAGGTCTAAGTATCACCACATATAAACCAAAATCAAACCATTTTACGTAAAGAAAACCCGATAATCACGTAATAATTACATAAGCATGTATTGATAATATAAAATGAAACAAATACATAAAATTTGAACTTTGCTAAACGTAACGCATTATAAAGATTATAATAATAATGGGAGGAGCTTTAGAATACTCTTTTGAAAATTACAACAAAATTTTACATAAAGAAAAACCCGATAGAAACGTAGTCATAATATAAACATGTAATTATCTCATAATAATAATAATAATAATAATAATAATAATAATAATAACAATAACAACAATATAATTACATAAAATTTGAAATTTTAATAAAAGTAATACACAATTACAATTTTAAAAGCAGTAGAGAGGATTTTTAAACCTCTTTTTAAGAACTATAATATAGTAATTAATATAAATTAATATTTTAATTTAAAACACAAATAAACTATACTTTACAATTACGAATAATATGCATAAAATATACTTTAAAATTATGAACAACCTTAATGAATAATCACAATATGCATAATAATCAATTATAAACAATGAAATCAGATTTACATATTAAACTACCCTAATTAATTCATGCATAAAAGAAATACCAGAAATAACCCTAAACATGATTTACATGAAATACACAATGTACATCGCATATTAGCAAACATTAATAATAAAAGAATACAACAATTAAACACTTAATTTACAATCAGAATTTATAAACAAAAAATTTACACATAATCAATCAGGTTACATGAAAGTAATATAAGTAATAATGATAATTATCTTACAAAACTAAATAAATTAAAAACTGAATTAGGGTTAGGGTTATAAAACACAACAGAGGTAGCTCTGGGGTCGGTACTGGCGACAGGCAGGGCGGTGGTTGGCGGACGGCGACGTCAGCGTGGTCGTCGGACGGTGGGGCGTCGATGGAAGGCACGGTGGTTGCGTCGAGTACACAGCAGCAGCAACAGTCAATCCCTTCTGCGTTCTGGGCGACGGAAGATGGCTCCAGCAGCGGTTAATGGTGGCACGGTGATCGTGGGTGTTGTCGACATCGTCATAAGATGGCTTGGGTGGAAGTTATCAGCGATAGGGACGATGGTGGTGGCAGATGCATCTGGATAGAGGGGGTGAGAGAGAGAGCACGAGATAGAAGGAAAGAGAAAGGACTGACCAAAGTTTCTCTTATGGATTGAATATTATTGGATTGAACAAGTTTGTTAATCTAGTTTGAGTGCATTTTATTTATCCTTTGAGTATGTATGTCATTGCTTTTGTTTGCACACCAGTAGCTTGGATTTAGATTGTTGAATGAAGTACTGAACGAAGAAATTCGATAATCGTAACCCTTAGGATTAAACTAATTATGAAGTGAACTAGACATAGAGGACTTTGTAATTAGGGGTCATCGGATAATTTGATCTTTAACTTAGATAAAATTGAAACAATAAGAATCCAAGAGATCTATTTTACAAAGCAATCTGTTTCATTGCCAAAAGCTCACTACGGAAGAATTTATGCGATTATCGACCCTAAAATGTACCAAATTAGTGACTTACATGTTCAATCCGCTTGTTTGATTCATAGAGTTACTTAGGCTTTATCCCCTGAACGTATTTTTCATATTGATTAATCCAGAAAATTGTGTGAATATTAGTTAGATTTGCTATTTGTTAGTGAATAGAAATAGTTATAGATTGATCCCATTCAAAACCCGACCAGTTTAGCAATCATCTAAGAGGCTAGTTTGGTGCGTAGTTAGCAAAGTCCCTATGGGATCGACTTTGATACTTGCTACACGAGCACCCGTGCACTTGCGGCGTATCATGGCCCAAAAAAAGGAGAAAAAAAGAGGATAAAAGATAACATAGGTCGTCTGGCCTTGCCATTGCCCGAGGCTGATGTGTCGGGCCCAACGCGAAAACTGACGGCCTTGAAGATCATCAAGGTCGTCTGGCATTCGCTGCAGTTGAGACCCAAAGTCTTTGGCCCAACACAAGTAGGGTCAGCCTAGAGGCTTGCAAAAGTTGTCTGGCGTTCCCTAGGTCATGGGTCGCGGGTTTTCGGTCCATAAGGAAAATGCATGGCCATAGGTTCTACATAACTCAAATTTTTATCACGAAACTACTCTTCTATAAGGGGTGCAAATTAGCTAAAATCGACAAGAAAAAATGCAAAAGTTCTGCTTGCATATTTTACGCTAAGAAATTGAACAAAGAAAGGGCTCGACAATTACCTTCACATGCTAGCAGTGGTACCATACATGTTTCCAAGAACGGAGAAGGTGTTTCTGATAGGCTACAAGTGCACGGTGAATAGTGTAGTGATTATAAGTATGACTATAGCTTTCCAATTGGCTGTTTTTGCATTAATTGCTACTTCATCAATCTTACTAATTAGCGTACCCAGTCTTATTCTAGAATCTGGTTTGATCTTGTAGTCCAAATAATTCCATACTAGACTTGTTCAACTACGCACTAAACTATTTCACTGCAAATGATGCTAGGTCGTCCAAGTTGTTATGTGTTTATAATATTCTAAACTGAGATTAGAAAAGAAATAAATCCTAAGAATTGTAACATATAATTAAGGGAGTTTAGGGGAGTCCACTCTAATTAATCAACCGATTATGAGCTAGTTCCAGTTCAAGGTAGTATCAGTAGTGTCTGAGTCTATAATCGTTCTAAGGTCTATCACAACAATCTTTTGATTCGAGGTGAGTTGTGGTGATTAAACTAAACACCTATTCTAATGGCTATTTAATTCAATCAAAGATAAGCATGGATTATAACATGACCCTAAGCAAGAACCAATTATTTCTAACTGTGTTCTAAGCCTAATCAATCTTCGTCTATCTAATTCGAAATAACAATCTTTCGATCCGATATTAAGAATCTAAATCAAATAAAAGGTGATCAATAAATTACTATGACATACAAAACACGAAGATTAAACGACCATATTAAACCTCACACTGCAATCACATTAACAATCAGTCAAGAAACATCGAGTTTATCCTCAAAACAAAGGAATCTAGCTACTCAAGATAATAAAACTTGGCGAAATAACAACTTAATTCAATTCGTAAAACATAATGGACATAAGAAATTAATAGAGTATCCAAAGGGTTGAATTTGACCTCTTCGTGTCACTCGATTCGATCTCCTCCTCTTTAGTTATGTTGAAATTATTTCAAGAGTATAAGAATTTTATATAGCATAAAGAATCGTGTGGAACAAGTATAAGGATCATATATAAGATAAACATCAAGAATATGATCAACACGAGTCCATAAGAGATCAGCACGGGTCGTGCTGGTCTCCAGAAAACAAGAAAAACCATTATGGGCTCAACACGTGTCGTGTTGAGGCAACACGGACCATGTTGGAACCCAGAATGTGTTTTTAATGCTAACGACTAACTAATCTTATGTATTAAGTTTATAATATCAATATTAAGCTCGATATTAAGATCCAACTATATAATCATGACCAAGTCAAGGTCTTGATTCTCCATTAAGGACCTTAATTATGCCTTTGACTAAGGGGTGTAATTAGGGTTGGATCAGGTGTGGAAATCTCATATAAATAGGAGACATTCACAAGCTATTTGAGATGAACACAAGCATCAATTCCTTCTTTCTATAATCACATCCTCTCAAGTATAGACTGCAGCTGTACTTGAGAGAATCAAGTGAGAAATCTATGTCTTGAGTGCGACAAGAGCTAAGTTTTATCCCTTTGAACATTTACGGTATAGTAAATAATTCTTAAGGAAAATGAGTACGCGACCATGACTCTTACCGATATCCAAACAAGATAATTGTATGGTTATTAAGTACAATTTTCGTCTTGTCACATGTACCGCAGAAAGATCAAGATGCCAAGAGAAGATGATGAAGATTCAAGTCGGTGTCAAACATCATTTTCCAACAATCTTAAGAACTATTTTACGAGACATGATTGGAGGAGGCTAAGAGTTGGACATCCAAGATTCAAGAGGGATTACAAAGATAAGTTTATATTTTACAAGTTTATTAGTATCAATTTTTCATACAAGTTAATAAAGTTTTATAGAGTAAGTTTAATGGTTAAAAGTTTATTAATCATTTGTTTATTTATATGTGTTTGGTATAGATGAGAAATTGATACACAAGAGTGGCAATACAAGTACAAGATCTTGATGTTCATGATGGGAATTGTTGCTTGATTATGCAATGAGGTTTACATGGATTAAGGGCAAGGTAACAACAAGTCATTTACAAGGAGGTCAAAGGTAATTAAGTTGTTGTTTATTTGGGGGTTATATGCATGTGCATTGACCATGTTTAAGTTTCCTCTTAATATTTTCAAGTTAATACCAAAGAATATGTTTTACTACCTTTGACATGTTTAATTGGTTTATAAGAATTGTCATTAACGATAAGTTTATTGAAATTCTATGATAAGGTAGCTGTTGGAGGATGGTGCAAGGAAAGTCAAAATGAATATTTATTTATTTATTTATTTATTATTAAGTGCACCATTGAACACCTTGTTAGGAATAGTGAATATTTGTATTGTTTCCACTTTGTTGACAATCTTGTTTTTTGTTTCTTGATCTTGTTTCTTGGTTTGTTAGGGAGGTTGGTTATATATATAACCTTCCTCTTCCCCTTGTACCTCTTGAGTTGAGATTCATCAATAATATCATTTCTCAAATCTCTCTCCCTCTTCTCTCTTTTAGTTTTACCAAATTGGGTGAAATTTAACATGGTATCAGAGCCAGGGTCATTGATGTTGGGGCCGCGCCCATAGTTGTCTACGCCTCGTGGTGAGGGGGGCGTGTTGAGTTGTCCCACATCGGCCTTTGACACCCATATTGTGGTGTTTATAATGGCTTAGGTGCCTCAACCTCCTAAGCTAGCTTTTGGGGTTGAATTGGGCTCAAGTCCATTATTTCACATGGTATCAGAGCCTGGGTGGCTACTGATCTGTTTATCTCCCACCTTCTTCTTCTTTTTGTCTCTATCTGTCTCTCTGCTCTTTCGTCCCTGATTCTACTACTCCTCTGCAGATTTCTCCACTGTTCGACATATTCGGATTTTCTGGTGAGCTTTGCACTTATTTGTTTTCGACTCCTCATCAATCCCATTGTTGCCGCTGAAGAATCCGTCTCCTCCAACCATCTTCCATCTTCTTGAGAAAATCCTCATTTCTTGCTCAACTTTAGCCTGCATTTCACGCAGAGCTCCAGCTTCATCCTCGAGCTCTTGGAGTCGTTTCTTCATATCTTCCAGATTCTTGGAGTTCGGATCTCCTTCGTCAGCGGCGGTTTCTCCTCAAGAAGTTGATCGACGCCATTAAAGACCTCGTCACCGACGCCAATTTCGACTGTTCATCCTCCGGATTCTCTCTACAGGCCATCGATTCAAACCACGTGGCGCTCGTCTCACTCCGGTCCCCATTCCTTTTTCTGGCGATTTACTCCCCAGAACTCGCGTCTCTGTCGTCTTCGCCGCTCCGGAAATCAAAGAAATGTCGATCACTTCTCAGCCTCTGCTACGCCAAGACGAAATCATCGCCAATCCTGCCGTCGATCGGCCGCCTCCTGCAACGGTGGCGGAAATGTCGATCAGTCCTTCGCCTCCATTTCGATCGCATAAACCCTAATTCGATCATTTTTCTGGATGATCCTGATGCTGTTGCTCTGAATTTGAGAAGAATTTGGGGAAAAAGAGCTCCAATTTCGGGGGAGGAGCGTGAATCTTTAACGCTTCTGGAACAAATTTGTGAATTGCGATGGAGATTGCAAGGTCGAATTTGTGATTGATTGATCGAATTGGTCGTGTCGAAGAAGTTCGGTTAGGCAGAAAGGTTGTTGTAGCTCGATTGAAATTTGGGGAAAATATCGTCGTCGTCATCATGATCGTCGTTGTTTTCACTTTCATCGGTGTGTTAATGATCTTGTGGGGACAATAAAGAAAAAGCATGCTGCAGGAACATATAAGAGCTTGGTATTTTATCTTGAAGCCTGCGAGTCAGGAAGCATCTTTGAGGGTCTTCTTCCTGAAGGCCTGAATATCTATGCTACTACTGCTGCCAATGGTGTGGAGAGCAGCTATGGAACATATTGTCCAGGGGAGTATCCTAGTCCTCCCCCAGAATATCAAACTTGTTTGGGTGACTTGTATAGTGTTGCTTGGATGGAAGATAGTGAGAAACACAATTTGCACACAGAAACTTTGAAGCAGCAGTAGGAACTGGTCAAGAGGAGTAAAACTTAATTCAATTGAATACCCATCTTTTCTTAGTTTCTTCGTCGTCCTTTGCACTGTAAAAGTGTGTTTGGTTCGATCAATCAGGAATGTCTCTCATGGCCAATGTGTTCGCCGGAGACAACTTCAATCCTGGAAAAAGTTCGGCAATCTATCCTTCTTTCTTTCGTCATTTGGATCCACAAGTTCTTCCGTGTCTTTGTCCATTTCACCCGCCATTTGGAGTTGTGGTGATGGCGAGGAAGCTGTTGGAGTTTGAGTTCAAGTTTTCAAGGGTGTTCTGCCCCTCATCGATTCTTTTGGCAGTAAAAGCAACCATGTCAGTTCAATATGTCAACAATATGTCCAAGACACTCCTTGGAAATGGTTCTTGACAAATTTGGGGTTTTGTCACCCTCCAATTTGAGGGGAGGGGGTGTTAGGAATAGTGAATATTTGTATTGTTTCCATTTTGTTGACAATGTTTTTTGTTTCTTGATCTTGTTTCTTGGTTTGTTTGGGAGGTTGGTTATATATATATAACCTTCCTCTTCCCCTTGTACCTCTTGAGTTGAGATTCATCAATAATATCATTTCTCAAATCTCTCTCCCTCTTCTCTCTTTTAGTTTCACCAAATTGGGTGAAATTTAACACATCTACATAAGTTACAAAGTATATTTAGCCATATGTTTTAAGTTGGCTATGACATTAAGTTACATGAAAGTTTCATACTAGTAATAAGGATGAGATTATTGAAAAGATTCCTTTGTTGGATGTTTTAAGTTACAAGTATTGGCTTTCATGCATATTTACAAGTGTCTTGTCATGTGATTTATGATTATAAATGTATAAAGTTTTATGATTTATTAAGCATGCCAAGAGGACTTAAGTTTTGGTTTGTTTGATTAAAATAAGTATTTGACTCTATGTTGTTTATGGCATGACAAGTTTAAGAATAATCACTTGATCCTATAAGTGTTTAAGGCAATTTTGCTTGTTTTTCCTAAGTGCAAAATGATTCATGTGATTATACGAGTATGTAGAATCATAAATTGTTAATTTCCTTTATTCATGAAATATAAGTAGACAAGAACATGCTTTATTCTTGACAAGGAAATATGAGTGGAGTTTTATTCACTTAATATTATGTTTATAAGTTTGATCATGCTAGTAACCTAAGAATAACCAATTTGCCTTATATTATATAATCTGAGTTATAAGTCATGTACTTGCTACTATGTTCTTAGGTAATGCAAGTTATTCGTAAGTGACATGGATATAAATTTATCTACATGTTTGATTGTTATAAGCTTCTCATGTTTTTCAATCTGTTGAAGACAGGGTCAAGGTCCTTCACCGCACATCCGCGAAGGACCTTCGGTTTTGATGAAAGCGAAAATCCGGAAAAGGGAAGTTGCCTTATATTATATAATCTGAGTATATAATATATATTCTGATTATATACTCAGATTATGTGTATATAATATATATATTTTGGTTATATATTATATATTCTTATTATGGGCATGATTCTTGTAGATATAAAAAGGAAACAAATCAAGGGAAATCAATCATTATTATTGTAGCAACAAAAGGGAAGAAATCAACACATAAGGCAAGTTACCGTTGGAAGGACTCAAGTCCAAGCATCCAAAGGCATCTATAAAAAGGATGATAGAAGAATTAAAAAGATAGGCGATTCCACGGAAGTAATCGCGGAGTAAGAAATCCGGTGGGATTTCTTCGAGTGTGTAACCAATGGTTCGGTGGTGAAGGTAGACAGTAAAGGACCTCTGGTGAAGGTATAGCGAAGGACCTTAGTGAGCATTCGTTGTGTCCAAATGTGGTGGAGAGATTGTGTGTACCAGAGCCTTGACAGACTAAGGTTGTGTGAGTGTGTGCTTCAATGTAATCCATCATGTTCCAAATCGCCGCTAGGGTTTTTCCTACGACGATCCTTATCTGTAGCTGTCTCAAGGACCTTCGGCCTTAGTCAGTGAACCTATCAGTAACTGCCTTCAGGCTGTCACTTCTTGTTTTTATTCGTAAGTGTAACTTGTTCTTTGATTAATATAAATATAATGAGGTAATTCAGTTACATTGTGTTTTGATCCTTGGTTTGAAACCAAGGAAGTTTGGTCTAACGTCCTTACCTAGTGTGTAGATCTTTATTGTGAAATTCACCTCCCTTAAGGGCCTCAACACAATCATATTTTAATATGATAAGAGTTTATTAAGTTTTTGTGCAAGTTCATTATAAGTGAAATTTCTTTATTAAATAAATGTATGGATTGCTTAAGATATATGAGAAGATTTCATACTTTTGTATGGTTTATGTGTCAATATATGTATGTTTACATAAATGTATTCAATGAGTAATTAATGGCATATAAAACATCAAACATGATTAGATAAGTATAAGATTGATCATGATTACTCATGTGTTTTTAATGTATTCATACTTATAAGTTGAATACATGTTTGTCCTTGCTACATTTTTCAAGTTTATAAGAGCATGTAGTAAGACATAAGGAAGTGTTTTTATACATAAGGAATTATGCATACTTGTGATAGACTATAATTTATGATTATGGAAATAGTGATTCTTGAGGTTTTACTAGTTCATAAAGTTTAATTTATGAGGTTTCCGGATAATCATGATTGAGAATGGTCTATGTTATTTGCATAAGTTGAGTATGCATATATCAAGTTTATTTGCTACATAAGAAGTTTATAATTTTTTGTACATTTGATTATTCTAAATTCATGATGATATATATATTTATCAATGGATTTGGAAATGACAAAGTTTAAGTATTATGTTTAAGTCTTCATAGCTATATGCTTTGAAGGGTAGACTTAAACATAAAAAGGAGAGTATACAATCTTGGTGATATGATGGTTTAATCATATACTTGGTGGTATACTTCACAAGATAATCATTCATGATTATGAATCATTGTTTATTCAATGAGTTAAAATTATAAGTTCAAACATGTAGCAAAAGATTGAGATGTAATGGTTTAATTACATATAAGTTGGAAATTCAATTTCCATATTTATAAGAATTAAAAATTAAATGGTTTATCAAGTATAAGGTTTAACTCACAAGCTATAGTTTTGTATCCATGGTTCTTTGGATGATAAGTATATAAGAGGATCTATATCAAGTTTCCACACGGTATAGTGTGATTATATCCAAAAATAATATGATGGTTTATTCATATTAAGGTGATGATATTCTTATTAAGGCCAAGGTAAAGATATATTTATATATCTAGTGGACCTTGTTATTAGAGATGGGTTAAGTAGCCCAAATTTCTACTACTCACAACAATAACTCAACTTTACAAATTGGAACACCACCAATCCCTAAAGTTCAAATGAGTACGAAGTTGTCTAAAGTAGTAGAGAACATCAATTTTATACATCTCAAGTTAAGTGATGCTTAATATCTGTAATGACAAGTGGTTGAGTGGTGACACTCTTAATAGACTTTGGGGGACCTAATTACAGAGGCGGTAAATTCCAAAGACTACCTATGTAACTGTGATGTGTGGCCGCTGAAAGGAACTTAGGGCTAAAGTTCTGAAACACTTACTAAGGATAAGGACACAAGGCCAAACAATAGTGTCAAAGTTTTAGCATTTAAGATTTAAAAAGAAACGTATGTGTATTACGCGTATAGTTGATCAATATAAATCCAAAGTTCAAAGACATGTCTACTTTGTGATTTGGATTTAATTTTGGCTTGTATATACTAAGTGAAAAGTTCAAGGAGCAATCTACTTTTCATTATGCATATGTTTGTGGGTTTCTCGGGTGATTATAAGTTAAGGTATATCTCAAATGGTGGGGGTGTTAACTCCTTAAAGTAAAGTTATTTCAAGGATTTTAGATACTCTTGAAATGGCGGGGGATTGTTGGAATTATTTCAAGAGTATAAGAATTTTATATAGCATAAGGAATCGTGTGGAACAAGTATAAGGATAATATATAAGATAAACATCAAGAATATAATCAACACGAGTCCATAAGAGACTAGCACGGGTCGTGCTGGTCTCCAAAGAGTAAGAAAAACCATTCTGGGCTGAACACGGGTCGTGTTGAGGCAACACGGACCATGTTGCATCAATACGGACGGTGTTGGAACCCAGAATGTGTTTTTAATGCTAACGGCTATATAATCTTGTGTATTAAGTTTATAACATCAATATTAAGATCGGTATTAAGATCCAACAGCTATATTATCATAACCAAGTCAAGGTCTTGATTCTTCATTAAGAACCTTAATTATGCCTTTAACTAAGGCCTTGATTCCCAAGCCATTTGAGATGAACACAAGCATCAATTCCTTCTTTCTATAATCACATGCTCTCAAGTATAGACTTAATACTATTTACTATACCGTTAATTATGCCTTCTTTCTATAATCACATGCTCTCAAGTATAGACTGCAGCTAAGTTTTATCCCTTTGAACATTAACGGTATAGTAAATAGTTCTTAAGGAAAATGAGTATGAGGCCATGACTCTTAGCGATATCCAAACAAGATAACCGTATGGTTATTAAGTTCAATCTCCATCTTGTCACATGTACCGCAGGAAGATCAAGATGTCAAGAGAAGATGTTGATGATTCAAGTCGGTGTCAAACATCATTTTCCAACAAGTTACTCTTAAGAATAATTCGATAATCTATCTAAAGTATCTAAAGTATCTTCTTTTTCTCTTCATTTATCTTGCTTCTAAAAGGATTTTTCTTCAACTTTGCAAAACATATCAATCTCTAAAACCAAGTGAAGAAATCGCAGAATAATACAGTATTTAAGTACATAATTAGTCAAAATATACAAGTTAAAGACTACAAAATATTATAAAATAAAAACTTATCAAATTCCCCCATGCTTAGCTCTTGGTTGCCCTCAAGCAAGTTTGACACAAGAACAAAGAAAAAAGAAAGACTCAAAAAATAAAAAGACAAAGACTCAAGAGGGGAAAAGGGAAAAGAAGAAGATAAACTAAGGAGGATTAGTGTTAGGGTTACAAATACAATTATACACCTCCTCAGGCTAACCATCTAGAACACATCAACCCACCAAGCTAAAACCAAGAACGATTTGGAAGAGAACAAAACCAGTGGAAAATAGATAGAGGGATGTTTTCGAAACCTTGAAAGACAACAAGCACTTCGAATGTGAAAAGCCACCAACAGTCTTAAGATAAATGCAAATATGCGCGGTTGGTTATGGATGTAGGTCAGTTGATGAGCAAACCTCACTCTAGGATAAAGTAGAACACTCAAACACTCAATTCTTTTATTTAAGTAGGTTCAGACACTCAAACCAAAAGAAACGACATACTATAGGCTTGATTAGAATCTCGCTCTCCACTATTAGTATGCAACGCACAAGTGACATTCAAAAGGTCTTTTAGGGTTGTAATGAAGCTTAGGTTAAAAGAACAAGAGTGATAATATTTGGGTATTTTTTTCCAAGCAATCTTTTAATCGGTTTACAGCTTGTTATAACATCTTTCAGTGACATTTTTTACTATTTAAAATACTTTTAACTATTTGGAACTGTTGAGTACTAGTACAATGATGAATTTAAAAAATCAGTAACATTTTTAACTAAAATAGATAAAAAGTTACGTGCCATTTTTGTTGAGGTACTCCTTCAGAATCACGGCAGTGAGCTCAATTTCGCCAAATCGAATTCACAAGGCATGCACATCGCATAAACCCTAACCCTCCCTGTCTCTATCACTCTCTGCTGTCGGAAGTGCGACGATGCAGAACAGCACACAGAGCAAGCTACGATGGGGGGAGTTAGAGGAGGATGATGCGGAGGATTTGGACTTCCTGCTACCACCAAAGCAAGTGATTGGTCCAGACGAAAACGGGATTTAGAAGGTGATCAAGTACAAATTCAACCATGAAGGGAACAAGGTCAAGATCACCACCACCACTCGAGTTCGAAAGCTCGCCAAGGCCCAGCTCAGCAAGAAGGCCATTGCGCGTCGATCTTGGCCTAAATTCGGTGACGCCAAACACGAGGAAGTTGGTGCCTGCCTTACCATGGTATCCACCGAAGAGATCCTTCTAGAACGTCCCAAGGCTCCAGGTATCTCTCTCAAATTTTGTTTTTGTTCCTGGTAGATTTCTAGTCGTTAAAATTAACGAGTTAGAAATATGTTTCATTTGTTATTTTGCAATGTGGGAATTAGGATTGAGATTGAAATTGAGGAGATGAGGGGTTGGTTATTTGCTATTTTGCATTTGGACGAGCCCTATACCAAAATGCGAGGACTTGTGTTTGCTAATACTTTAGAGCAAGATCAGAAGATGAGTAAAAGGCAGAGTGAACAACAAGTGATGGATGGTATGTTGCAGGCCATCACTAAGATCAACACCAAGTTAGGGCTGAATGTTGAAGAAGATGACGAAGAAATGCAGGGATACGAATCTAAACCTGAAATCATCAAGACATCCTCGGATTCTGGAGGAATAGGGATATCTAACGCAAATGTTAATACTCCTGAAGTGACAAAACCTACAAGGGACCCCGCTGTGAAGGCCCTTGAACAGAAGTTAGAGAGCCTGACTAATGCAATGAGCACTGTGTCAGCTTTTGCTGACAAGTACTTGGAGGTTCCATTGCCTGTTCAGCCAACCCTGAAGATAGTTGACAAAGTTGAAGTGCCAAATATTAGGTTCAAACCTTCTTAGAACCCTATTCATCATATTGAGGAGTTCATGAGGTTGGAACCTTTAAACCAGATTGATGTCGGTCTATACTCTACCGTCTTCCCATCCACCCTAGATGGCGAAGCAAAGGTATGGTATCATGCACTATCACCTCAAATCAAAGCCAACTGGAGTGAGTTGTTCAAAGCTTTCATCAACCATTTCAGCCGCATCCAGAAGAAACAAGCTACGGTGGATGACCTAACCACCATGAAGCAGTGAGAGGATGAATCCTTTATGGATTACTTTGAGAGATGGCATACGAAGTTGTCCCACATCAATGAGACGGTCCCTCTCCGCCTACAACTGTCTACCTTTAAGCAAGGGCTCAAGAGCAGTTTGTCCAAGCACTTGGGGTACCATGTCGTCAAAGATTTTGATTACTTGAAGGATATTTGTGTCCAACTAGAGGCGATGCACACTGATAAGACCACTTTGCCTGGATGGAAAGGGTCCAGCTCCAACAAGAGGGTCACTAGTGCGACTAGCCACCCTCCTACAATTATGGAGACTAACTCTATCCAGCGCAAGGGGCCTTATGTACTGAAGTACGAGACCTATACGCCGTTGGATGTTCCTTACTCTCAAGCTCTCGACCGACTGGTCAAGAAGGGTATCTTGGTTTTGCCCTTACCGATAGAAGAGCCAGAAATCAAAGGCAGAAACTGGGATGCCAACCAATTCTGCCGCTATCACCGTTGCCGAGGGCATGACACTGAGAAATGCTGGACTCTAAGGAACAAGATAGAAGATATGATAAGGGCAGGGATGCTGCCAATGCCAAAAGCTGCCAAGAAACCAAACAATCAAAGTAATCCTATGCATAAGCACGCAAATGCTATTTTCTGTGGGGATTTCAGCTTCGACCCCTCCTCTTTGATTGTAGAAACAGTTCAACCTATCCTTGAAGTAGTTCGGTTCCCTGGAGGTATGTTCATCCACGGTATTTGGGACAGTGATGAAGATGATGAGCATGAGCATGAGCATTCTGAGACTGAATGGATGGAGACAGATGAATTAGGTAATGTGGCGTTTCTCACTCAGTCTGGCCGCCACAACCATAGGAACACCACCACCCCAGTGGATGCTCCTAACCATACACCAACGGTTGACAATGACAATTAGGTCTCCCACTGAAGATCCTCTTCTTTCTCAACTCAAAAAGACCATAGCGGAGGTCACCATATGGCAACTCATATGCACATCGCATGCTCATAAACAGAAGATGTTGGATGCCCTTACGGCACTCAAGTACCGCCTACAACGACTCCTGAATCCTTGGTTACTTATGTGACCACCCAACAGGAGATGATTACTTTTGGGATTGAGGAGGAGCATATCATAATAAAGCCCTGTACCTTACAGTGTAATGCTCCAACAAACCTAACCCACTGATTCTGGTCGACAATGGTTCAGCTGTAAATGTGTGCGCTTGGAGGATGGCACAGAAGTTGGGGGTTCAACAACAACACTTGGCACAAAACGGGGTACAACTTCGAGCCTATGACAATTCACCTCGGGGATCAGTTAGATCCATAATATTGCCCATTACTACAAGCAGTGTTACTCGGAATGTGGAATTTGTGGTGTTGGACATTCCAGCCTCCTTCAAGTTGCTACGAGGGAGGTCGTGGCTTCACGAATGTAACACTATAGCATCCACTCTGCATCAAAAGGTGAAAATGTTGGTTCTAGGTCAAGTGATCACTATCTCGGGAGAGTCTATCAATGTTGTTTTCACTCCTAAATAGTGAACTCTTGAAGTGGAGCACAGTTCAATAGATGAAGAACTCCACAACTTTGAGCTTGTGGCGATGATAATCCGGGATGAAGCACCTTTGGACTTCGATCCCTACTCAAATCCCAAGATACATGCTATGCTCAAGAAAGTTGGGTCCTTCTAGTGCCAGAAAAGGGCAGTCTCTCACCAAATGGTGTGGACTGCCACACCGGTTGCAGCTTGCCTTCCAGTTACTCTTGCAATCCCTGGCGAGATGGCCCGACCTGCCACAAGCTCTACAAAACAAGCCAGGTGGAGGTGCTCACCATTGGTTACTCTGCCAGCTGTTGTGGTGGCTTCTCTTGTCGGGGTACATTGGAGTAGGGTCAGAGCGGGAAGGTTCCTTCCTCTTATTGCCTTGCTTGTTCAAATGTGTGTCCCGGGCTATAGCCACTCTCTCAATGTTGAGGGCCACATCTAGCATCTCTTTGTATGATGAGAAGGACCATGCAGACATACGATCCTGGATATCGAAGTTCAAGCCACTCTCAAAGTGGTTCATCTTCAACACTTCGTTGGTGACCAATGCTGGCGCGAAACGAGACAACTCCACAAACTTGGCGGAGTATTGCACCACAGTGTCATTTCCTTGCTTCAACTCCAGAAACTCTTTCTCCTTAGCTTTCTGGAGCGACATGGGATAGAAGCGGTTCTTCAACATCTCCTTGAACCGGTTCCAGTTGAACCTTGGTTGGTGCTGTCGTTCTTTCACACTCATCCACCATAAGTCAGCACCTCCTTTCAAGTGGTAGGTTGCAAATCCAACCTTCCGCTCCTCGGGGCAGGGAAGAACGTCAAATTTCTTCTCGATGTCGCGTATCCACTTTCAAACACCTTGGGATCAGCTGTCCCAGAATAGGTAGGAGGGTTGAGGCTGTTAAACTCCTTGAATAGAGAGGCATTGTCATCCCTCCTCGATTCTCCCCTTTGCTCTGGCATTGTCATCCCTCCTCGATCAAGTGAGAAACCTATGTCTTGAGTGCGACAAGAGCTATGTTTTATCCCTTTGAGCGTTTACGGTATAGTAAATAGTTCTTAAGGAAAATGAGTATGAGGCCATGACTCATAGCGATATCCAAACAAGATAACCGTATGGTTATTAAGTTCAATCTCCGTCTTGTCACATGTACCACAAAAAGATCAAGATGCCAAGAGAAGATGATGAAGATTCAAGCCGGTGTCAAACATCATTTTCCAACAATCTTAAGAACTATTTTACGAGACAAGATTGGAGGAGGCTAAGAGTTGGACATCCAAGATTCAAGAGGGATTACAAAGATAAGTTTATATTTTACAAGTTTATTAGTATCAATTTTTCATACAAGTTAATAAAGTTTTATAGAGTAAGTTTAATGGTTAAAAGTTTATTAATCATTTGTTTATGTGTATGTGTTTGGTATAGATGAGAAATTGATACACAAGAGTGGCAATACAAGTACAAGATCTTGATGTTCATGATGGGAATTGTTGCTTGATTATGCAATGAGGTTTACAATGACGTCAAAGGTAATTAAGTTGTTTATTTGGGGGTTATATGCATGTGCATTGACCATGTTTAAGTTGCCTCTTAATATTATCAAGTTAATACCAACGAATATGTTTTATTACCTTTGACATGTTTAATTGGTTTATAAGAATTGCCATTAAGGATAAGTTTATTGAAATTCCATGATAAGGTAGTTGTTGAAGGATGGTGCAAGAAAAGTCAAAATGAGTATTTATTTATTTATTATTAAGTGCACCATTGTACACCTACATAAGTTACAAAGTTTATTTAGCCATATGTTTTAAGTTAGCTATGACATTAAGTTACATGAAAGTTTCATACTAGTAATAAGGATGAGATTATTGAAAAAAATCCCTTTGTTGGATGTTTTAAGTTACAAGTCTTTAAGGTGTATTATGTGGAAATTTATTGTGGCAAGATTCTTATAATCTGAATTTTTCCATGTTTATTCACATGTTCAAGTATCATCAAGTTTATTCCGCCTATTACTTTGATGTTAATATAAGGATGGGTACATGCAAGTTAATTAGACCTTTTTTATTAATATCATGATTGAAAATTTTGTTCCATGTTTATAAGTGATAGGTACGAGTGCTTTCATGATTAAAGTTTTACCTATTGTTGTTCAAGTATTGTTTAATAGCATGATTTACAAGTTAATTTTATGTTTAAGTTTGAAGTATGAAAAATAGAATATAAGTATTGGCATAAGTATTATGTTTCTAATTTATAAGTTGCCATGAAATTCTATTTGGTTACCTCAAGTTTATGATTCTATTCTTGATGATTGAGATAAGTTTATGAAATTAAAAGTCAAATATGAATTTTTTATTCAGATAGGCTTTGATATAAGTGTGCTTTTTATGAGAATTATTTGAATGCATACAAGTGGCTTGTTTATTGATTCAAGAAATCCACTATAAGTTATGTGTGTATTAAGGTTCAAATTTCTATTATTATCATGAGTATATTTTCATTATGCTTATAAGTATTGTAATAAAAAAAAGCATAACAAGTTATTATTTTACAAGCACATATATATGTGATTATATATGTTAATAAGTTACTTGGCAACATTATCTAGTTATTAAGATGAAATAGCAAGTTTGTGTACAAGAAGCCATATAAGTAATTACATATGAGAAATCATATGTAATTTATTTTGTACAAGTTTGTAAATAGCTTCCTATTGGAAATTTAAGAGTACACAAGTTGATAAGAAAGACAAAGGATTAATCATGTTTATATGATTAATGGTATGTATAAATTTAAGGTACATACACACAAGTTGTCTAGGTTATTTCAAAATATGATTAAGTATATATATAATATGGATACAAGTATGGGAATTCATAATAATATGTATAAATTTGACAAGAAAGCTTTCTATGTTTATAAGATGTTGCATAAGTATAAAGTGTTGCAAAAGTAAGGACTCAAGATTATTTCTAAACAAGTTGAACCTACAAGATTATTGGCTAATTTACTTGGCTAATTATGCAAAGGAAATTTCATATGTTTTTGTTAAGTTGCTTGTACTAAGTTTAAGTCAAGTATAAAATTTAATTAAGTATTGGCTTTCATGCATATTCACAAGTGTCTTGTCATGTGATTTATGTTTATAAATGTATAAAGTTTTATGATTTATTCAAGCATGCCAAGAGGACTTAAGTTTTGGTTTGTTTGATTAAAATAAGTATTTGACTCTATGTTGTTTATGGCATGACAAGTTTAAGAATAATCACTTGATCCTATAAGTGTTTAAGGCAATTTTGCTTGTTTTTCCTAAGTGCAAAATTGATTCATGTGATTATATGAGTATGTAGAATCATAAATTGTTAATTTCCTTTATTCATGGAAATATAAGTAGGCAAGAACGTGCTTTATTCTTGACAAGGAAATATGAGTGGAGTTTTATTCACTTAATATTATGTTTATAAGTTTGATCATGCTAGTAAACTTAAGAATGACCAATTTTACTACATGCTTATTTAAGTAGTTGTAAGTCATGTACTTGCTACTATGTTCTTAGGTAATGCAAGTTATTCGTAAGTGACATGGATATAAGTTTATCTACATGTTTGATTGTTATAAGCTTCTCATGTTATTCAATCATATTTTAATATGATAAGAGTTTATTAAGTTTTTGTGCAAGTTCACTATAAGTGAAATTTCTTTATTAAATAAGTAAATGGATTGCATAAGATATATGAGAAGATTTCATGCTTTTGTATGGTTTATGTGTCAATATGTGTATGTTTACATATATGTATTCAATGAGTAATGACATATAAAGCATCAAACATGATTAGATAAGTATAAGATTGATCATGATTACTCATGTGTTTTTAATGTATTCATACTTATAAGTTGAATACATGTTTGTCCTTGTTAAATTTTTCAAGTTTATAAGAGCATATAGTAAGACATAAGGAAGTGTTTTTATACATAAGGAATTATGCATACTTGTGATATACTATAATTTATGATTATGGAAATAGTAATTCTTGAGGTTTTACAAGTTCATAAAGTTTAATTTATGAGGTTTCCGGATAATCATGATTGAGAATGGTCTATGTTATTTGCATAAGTTGAGTATGCATATATCAAGTTTATTTGCTACATAAGAAGTGTATAATTTTTTGTACATTTGATTATTCTAAATTCATGATGATATATATATTTATCAATGGATTTGGAAATGACAAAGTTTAAGTATTATGTTTAAGTCTTCATAGCTATATGCTTTGAAGGGTAGACTTAAACATAAAAAGGAGAGTATACAATCTTGGTGATATGATGGTTTAATCATATACTTGGTGGTATACTTCACAAGATAATCATTCATGATTATAAATCATTGTTTACTCAATGAGTTAAAGTTATAAGTTCAAATATGTAGCAAAGGATTGAGATGTAATGGTTTAATTACATATAAGTTGGAAATTCAATTTCCATATATATATATATATATATATATATATATATATATATATATATATATATATATATATATATATATATGTAGAACCCCTCTTGAGTACAGAGAAAAGGACATTCACTTGCTGTGCCCCAAGGCCATTCATGCCAAACCTCCTAAAGGACATTTGCACAGCACGAGAAGCTTTTGAGGTGAAAGACAAACAGAAACCAGAAACCAAATCAGGGAAGTCCTCTAATTAAGCAAGAATCCTGCCTTCCTATTTTATCCTACAATCAAATCAACTAATTGCACATTCTGTTTTTGCAGGAAACAATCGTGAAAGTTTTTGGAAGAAATTCAAAAAAGGATCCGCTGGAAAAGGAAAGAAAATTCTCGAAGCAGCCAGCAAGGAAATCAAAGCAGAAAAACAATCCTTCCCTCAACGGATACAAGAAGCAGCATAAATAGACACAATTCAAGACAGAAGAGACCAACGATTCCATGGAAGAAATCGGGTGTTCAAAATAGAAATAGAGTTTTCTGTTTTGGTGTTTTTGTGAGATCTGGTGTTGCGAGAAGTGTGAGTGAAATCAATCCTTCACGGATCTAGGATTGATTGTTGCTTGTGTAGTCGATTCCTAGACGGAATTAGGGTCGACTGAATTTTGGCACCAAAGATTGAATTTGGTGTGTGTTGTTTTCAGAAAATAAGAAGCGTCCTTGTAAGGCGCTTGGTTCTCTGTAAAACCTAAGGACATTCATCCTAGGTTCATCACGATCTGTTCATAATAAAGGAAGTTATTCAATTCATATATTTAATCCTTTATCTATTCTGTCTCTACTTTCTGCTAAGGAAATTCTCAGTTGATTACAACTGAGAACCTAACGTCCTTCATTAAGTTGTGAATTGTGCAGAAAATTTGGTAACCCTATTCACCCCCCCTCTAGGGTTATTTCAATTGGTATCAGAGCACGTCCATCAAAATTCAGAGACTAATCGCTCTGTGGCAAAGATCATGGGAGATCACAACATGGGAGACTTAAGTCAAGGACGTTCATGGAACAGATCATCCTTGTTGACAGGTGATAACTACAGAATTTGGAAGCGCCAAATGGAGATCTTCTTGAGAAATCAATATGAGGACATTTGGGACGTAGTCAACAAAGGAAATTATCCTACTCCCCAGAAGACTGCTGCAGATGGAACAACAAGTGACAAACCAAGATCAGAGTATACACCTGAAGAAAAAGAACGAGCAAAGAAAAATACTCATGCACATTAACTTTTAATTTGCAGTCTTAACTCTAATGAATTCGAAAGAGTGTCTAATTTTGATACAGCTCAGCAGATATGGAACTACTTGGTCAAAACCTATGAAGGAACAAATCAAGTAAAGAAGACCAAGGTCAACATACTAGTTCAAAAGTATGAAGGCTTCAAGATGGAAGAAAATGAGTCCATTGAGTCAATGTTCAAAAGATTCAGTGCAATTATCAACCATCTCAAGTCTCTCGGAAAATCCTATTCCAATGAAGAACAAGTGAACAAGGTCCTTCAGTGTCTTCCTAGGCACAAGTGGGGACCAAAAGTAACGGCAATAGAAGAAGCTCAAGACCTAGAGACCTTGAAAATTGAAGAGCTGATTGGCAAACTCCTTACACATGAGATACGACTGTCAGAAGGCAGTCAGACCAAGGACATTGCCCTCAAGAGCACCAAAGAACCAGAAGAAGAATCCGATGATGATGATGAAGAAACCATGGCCATGTTAGCTAAAGGTTTCAGACGACTATACAGAAAGAATCCCAGATTCTGTGGCTACCTAAGAGAATCATCCTCTAAACGACCTTCACCCAAAGGTAAAATTCAAACTAAGGATGATAATGAATATAAATGCTTTGCTTGTGGTGCAACAGATCACTTGGTCAGGGAATGTCCTCATGTAAAGAAAGTCAAGGAACAAAGTGACTTCAGAGGAAAAAGATTGGGCAGCAAAGCCATGGTTGCCACATGGAGTGAAAGTGAAGGTAGTGAAAGTGAAAGTGAGTCCGAGGAAATTGCAAACCTTTGTCTCATGGCAAAGGACCTTATAGAAACACAAGCAGATGAAACACGGTCGGATGACGATGATGAGGTATTTACAGATCTCTTTCTGAAATGTCCTCCACATAATTTGAAATCAAGATTACTCAATCTACTTGATTACATTGTAACCCTCACCGACAAAGTACAATATCTCACTGGAATTGCTGAAACAAACTCCAAAACCATAGAAACTCAATTAGAGATAATCAAAAATCTTACCTCTGATAATGTTAACATGAGAAATGAAATGATACAGAACCGAAAAGAGCTGAATTCTACTCTCAATCAAGAAATAAACCAGTTTCATTCTACCATAAATCCTGAGAAGAAAACCTCTACAAATAAACCTGGTTCACCCAAAACCAAACCTGAAATCTTACCCCCTCATAAACCCACAAATATACCAAAACCAAGAACCAAAACAAAGTGGGTTCCAAAGAAGCCAAACAACAAACCTGTTCCCCCAACCAAAGAAACCTTTCATAAACCTCCTGGTCCAAAGAAAGGTATAATGTCCTTCAGTGCAGGTATGTCTCGTGGCTCACAACGACCTGCGGTATTTGGACAATGGATGCTTGAGACACATGACTGGAGATCCAACCAAATTCAGAGAACTCACTGACATCGGGTGGAATGTAACGTTTGGAGACAAAAGCCAAGGGAAGATCCTTGGAGTCGGTAAGGTCGGTAAGGACTCAATCAACTGTATAAATGATGTATATTATGTAGAAGGTTTAGAGTATAATCTTTTAAGTATTTCTCAGTTTTGTGATAGAGGTTACAAAGTCTGGTTCAATAAGAACTCATGCGTCGTAGAAAAGGAATCTCATGAAATAGTCCTTAGAGGTCATCGAATGAACAATGTGTATGTTATTGACCTCAGTGATCATATGACAAAGGACCTCACCTGTCTTAGAGTTGCATCAGATGAAACCTGGTTATGGCATCGTAGATTAGGACATGTGAACATGAAAACCCTTCAAAAGCTAAAATACCTAGGCTTGGTTAGAGGACTACCATCTAAAAATTTCATTCGTGACAAAATATGTGATGCATGTACCAGAGGCAAACAGACCAGAACCTCCTTTAAACCTATATCTCAAGTAACCACCTCTAGATGCCTAGAACTGTTGCATATGGACCTCTGTGGACCAATTCCATACAAAAGTCTAGGAGGACGTTCATACATACTAGTCATTGTTGATGATTATTCTAGATTTACCTGGGTTTTGTTTTTGAAGGATAAGACAGAGGCTTACCCAGAATTTGAGAAATTATACAGGCAACTCAAGGTCCTTACAGTACTAAAACTGGTGTCTATAAGAACAGATCATGGAAAAGAGTTTGATAATCAAGATCAATTTGGAAGATTCTGTGATCAAGAAGGGGTTACACACAATTTCTTCGCCCAAGGACACCACAATGTAATGGTGTAGTTGAGCGGAAGAATCGCACAATGGAAAACATGGCGAACAATCATCCGTGAGAACAACCTACCCTCTTTCTTTCAATGAAATTATAAATGCTTCAAATTATATTCTCAACAAATGTACCATAAGGTCCTTCATGAAGAAGACACCCTATGAATTGTTCAAAGGTAAGACACCAAATGTAGCTCATCTCAAGGCCATTGGATGCAAATGCTTCGTTCATAACAATGGCAAGAAAGCCTTAAGCAAATTTGAGCCAAGAAGTGAAGAAGGAATTCTGGTAGGATATTCCTTATCTAGCAAGGCCTACAGAGTCTACATCAAAGCATCAAAGAAGGTGGAGGAATCAATTCATGTTGTCTTCGATGAAACGTCCACCACGTCATCAGAAAGGTCCTCCATCAAGTTCCAGATTCATCAAGATGATGATGACGAGGACACCCCTCGTATATTTCAGCAAGGTCCTCTTCAACAAAATGAAGAACCTCCTCCTGATGATACCATGAAATCAACTTCAGAACATGAGGAAAATGAAGCTCAAGGACCTCCGCATGATGAGGAAGGACCTTCCTCAAGTGACGGACAAGGACCTTCACCGACAGAAACTCCTCAAATGACTGATACTGCACAGCAGAACACCGAGGAGTCATCCAGGACCTTCAGGTTTAAACCTGCTCATCCAGCCGACAATCTCCTTTTAGGTCTGGAAACAGGTATTAGAACGCGATCCTCTCTTAGAAACTTTTGTGCCTTTCATGCATTTGTTTCTCAGATTGAACCTAAAGGCCCTGAAGAAGCACTAAAGGACAATAATTGGATACTTGCCATGCAAGAAGACCTCAACCAGTTTGAGCGGAATAAAGTTTGGAAGCTTGTTCAACGACCAAAACACCACCCTGTGATTGGTGTTAAATGGGTCTTTCGTAACAAATTAGATGAACATGGTATCGTCACAAGAAACAAAGCAAGATTAGTAGCAAAAGGCTACAATCAAGAAGAAGGCATTGATTATGAGGAAACCTTTGCTCCAGTCGCAAGACTAGAGGCCATTCGGATACTCTTGGCCTATGCATCATCAACTCAAATGAAACTATATCAGATGGATGTCAAGAGTGCCTTCCTAAATGGGCACCTCAAAGAAGAAGTCTATGTCGAACAACCTCCAGGATTTGAGCAACAGGATCCAGAAACTCATGTTTATAAGCTACAAAAGGCCCTTTATGGGCTCAAACAAGCCCCAAGGGCTTGGTATGAGAGACTAAGCTCCTTTCTCCTGAGTAATGGATTCACAAGAGGTCTCATCGACAAAACACTGTTCATTAAAATCACAGGTCAGGAGTCCACCATTATTCAAATTTATGTAGATGACATTATTTTTGGTGTTACTAATGAGATCTTAGTGAAGGATTTCTCTGATTTAATGAGCAAAGAATTTGAGATGAGCCTAGTAGGAGAACTCATATTCTTTCTTAGCTTACAAATCAAACAAAATGAAGATGGCATCTTTATTAATCAGAGTTAATATGTGAAAGAGCTTCTCACGAAATATGGGCTTGAAAACGCAAAGCATTGCAGCACCCCAATGTCCTCCACTATAAAACTTGATCATGATCACAATGGTAAGGACATTCCTATTAAAACCTATAGAGGTATGATCAGATCTCTACTTTACTTAACTGCTAGTCGTCCTGACATTATGTTCAGCGTGTGCTTATGTGCTAGATTTCAAAGTGCTCCTAAATAGTCTCACTTGATTGCAGTCAAAAGAATTTTGAGATATCTTGCAGGTACTAAGGACATTGGCCTATGGTACCCCAGCAACAATCCCCTTCACCTGATTGGATATACAGACGCAGATTTTGCTAGATCTAGAACTGACAGAAAGAGCACCTCCGGAGGATGCCAGATGCTAGGGATGTCATTGATATCTTGGCAATCAAAGAAACAAAATGTCGTTGCTCTCTACATGCAGGTTGAGTACATAGCAATTGCCGTTGTGCTCAACTCTTATGGATAAAACAGCAAATCAAGGACATTGGGATTGAGTCTTCAAATATACTAATCAAGTGCGACAATCAAAGTGCCATTCACATCACCAAAAATCCAGTACAACATTCCCGCACCAAACACATTGACGTTCGACATCATTTCATCCGAGATCATGTAGACAAAGGCCATATCACTCTGGACTTTGTCCCTACCCATCAACAACTGGCAGATATCTTCACCAAGGCCCTTCCCACAGAACAATTTCTCACCAATAGAAGGGAGATTGGCATGCTACAACTTGAATGACCAGTTAAGGGGGAGCTAGCGTTCCCCTATCCAGGGGGAGCTAAGGACCTTCCCTACCAGGTATGCTCTAAAACTTCCAGACACATACAAGGACCTTGGCAATCTTGTCTTGGAACCAAACTGAGGCTTATTATCAAAACCTTGGCATATGGTTATTTTTGCAGTTCTTCTATAACTGTTAAGAGTAACCGTTTTTTTTAAATTAAAACATCTTTTCCGTTTTTTTTCTTTCCCTCCCTTTTTGATACTTTCTCTTCTTCACGATACTCTCAAACTTTTCAAATCTTTTCACCCCCTCACCTCCCCAAGTCACATCTTTTAAATACTCTCACCCGTCAAATCATCACCTTCCTCTTTCCAATGCCACTTCCCCTAGTTACTCCCTCCTTCCATAATTACTAACCTCCCTTCCCTATATTAAACCCCTTCACCCCTCGCCTTTACCCCACCACAACCATCACAATCCATCTGATCCACACGCCCCATTCTCTCTCCAGTCTATTCCCTCTCACATCTTCGCCATGAAGAAAAGACCCGCCCAGAAGTCCACTGCTCCCTCCCCCTCTGCAGGTGTAGCCAAAAGACTACGCTCTTGCAAACCATCTCCCACCCCTCCTAATTCCCCACATTCCCACTCCTCCTCCTCCGAAGCATTTGCTATCGTTTCTCAACCACCCATCACACCCACACTATCTCTCGAACAACGCATGGAACAACTGGCTACTCGTCAAATTCTGTGCTGTGAGAACGTCGACATCAAATCCCTCCTCCCAGTCTTCCCCTCCTTCTCCACACTTGAAGCCATGGGATGCTCAACCTTCTTCGATTGCGATCCGGTAATTTATCCCTCTCTTATTCTCGAATTTTATGCAAACCTGCTCCCAGACTCTAAACGACCCTCTTTCAAAACTAGTGTCATGAATCAAATCTCTCTTAACCCTTCCCAAATTGAACGATCCTCAAACTTGACCCAAATCCTACAAAATCCCCCTTGTCCCTTCCTCCGACTCCAAAACAAGAACTTCATCACTTTGGCCGACCCTCCGAATGCAAAAAACTCCCAAGACATTGTGCCCAAATCTAAGCCCGATTCCTATACTATATCCTTGTTCGTACCATTCTTCCAAGAGGTACAAACAAGGAAACCATGAACGAAGCCTGCGCCTCCTTCCTTCTAAATGTCCTTCGTGACAAACATCCTGATATAGGAGAAATCGTGGTTCGCCACATCATCAAGGCTGCAGCCTCACCCTCTGGCCCATTGCCCTACGGCAACTTGCTCACTAAAATATTCCGCCATTGCAATATTCCTCTGAACAAAGTCGTGCAGTCCTCCTTCAATTTTCCCACCATTAGTGCTTCCCAACTCCTTACTCTGGGCTACCAGCAGCAACCAGATGGCTCCTGGCTTCACCTCGATGAGGTCAAGGCCGCTGAAGCCTCCAACTCTGCTGCTGCTATGAAGGATGCCACAAACACCCTGCAGGTTCAACTCTCAGGTATTGTGTCCGCCGTTGAGGCCCTTCAACAGGAGATTCAAGCTCTTCGCCAAGAGGTTAAGGCCTTCCGAGAGGCAAGAAATGCGCTGGTCGCGGCAGTCTCCACTCAATCGCCTCCTGGTTTACCAGAAACCCAGGCTGTACCACGGTCACCAAAATCACCCTCTCCTCCAGCTGTCGTCGCCTCTCTCCCTGCTGATCCACAATCCTAAACATTTTTCTTTGGTTTCTTTTTTTTTTTTTTTTGCCTTGCATGCCAAACATTCCTCCTGTTTCCTTTTTGCTTGAAAGTCAAAAAGGGGGAGACGATCCATGCATAGTATGGTAGTAATTTATCTTTTGGGTCTGTAAGACATTTAAAACAAAACTGCCTTGCCTTTTGCTAAGCACTATATGAATGTTTCTTCTATGTGATTTTATCCAGTATGCATACTATGCCTGTATATAGTTTTTGTCTTTCACTCAAAAAGGGGGAGATTGTAGAACCCCTCTTGAGTACAGAGAAAAGGACATTCACTTGCTGTGCCCCAAGGCCATTCATGCCAAACCTCCTAAAGGACATTTGCACAGCACGAGAAGCTTTTGAGGTGAAAGACAAACAGAAACTAGAAACCAAATCAGGGAAGTCCTCTAATTAAGCAAGAATCCTGCCTTCCTATTTTATCTTACAATCAAATCAACTAATTGCACATTCTGTTTTTGCAGGAAACAATCGTGAAAGTTTTGGAAGAAATTCAAAGAAGGATCCGCTGGAAAAGGAAAGAAAATTCTCGAAGCAGCCAGCAAGGAAATCAAAGCAGAAAAACAATCCTTCCCTCAACGGATACAAGAAGCAGCATAAATAGACACAATTCAAGACAGAAGAGACCAATGATTCCAAGGAAGAAATCGGGTGTTCAAAATAGAAATAGAGTTTTCTGTTTTGGTGTTTTTGTGAGATCCGTGTCATGAAGTGTGAGTGAAATCAATCCTTCACGGATCTAGGATTGATTGTTGCTTGTGTAGTCGATTCCTAGACGGAATTAGGGTCGACTGAATTTTGGCACCAAAGATTGAATTTGGTGTGTGTTGTTTTCAGAAAATAAGAAGCGTCCTTGTAAGGCGCTTGGTTCTCTGTAAAAACCTAAGGACATTCATCCTAGGTTCATCACGATCTGTTAATAATAAAGGAAGTTATTCAATTCATATATTTAATCCTTTATCTATTCTGTCTCTACTTTCTGCTAAGGAAATTCGCAGTTGATTACAACTGAGAACCTAACGTCCTTCATTAAGTTGTGAATTGTGCAGAAAATTTGGTAACCCTATTCACCCCCCTCCCCCTCTAGGGTTATTTCAATATATATATATATATATATATATATATATATATATATATATATATATATATATATATATATAAATTAAAAATTAAGTGGTTTATCAAGTATAAGGTTTAGTTCACAAGCTATAGTTTTGTATCCATGGTTCTTTGGATGATAAGTATATAAGAGGATCTATATCAAGTTTCCACACGGTATAGTGTGATTATATCCAAAAATAATATGATGGTTTATTCATATTAAGGTGATGATATTCTTATTAAGGCCATGGTAAAGATATATTTATATATCTAGTGGACCTTGTTATTAAAGATTGGTTAAGTAGCCCAAATTTCTACTACTCACAACAATGACTCAACTTTACAAATTGTACACCACCAATCCCTAAAGTTCAAATGAGTACGAAGTTGTCTAAAGTAGTAGGAAACATCAATTTTATACATCTCAGGTTAAGTGATGCTTAATATCTGTAATGACAAGAGGTTGAGTGGTGACACTCTTAATAGACTTTGGGGGACCTAATTACAGAGGCGGTAAATTCCAAAGACTACCTATGTAACTGTGATGTGTGGCCGCTGAAAGGAACTTAGGGCTAAAGTTCTGAAACACTTACTAAGGATAAGGACACAAGGTCAGACAATAGTGTCAACGTTTTAGCATTTAAGATTTAAAAACAAACGTATGTGTATTACGAGTATAGTTGATCAATATAAATCCAAAGTTCAAAGACATGTCTACTTTGTGATTTAGATTCAATTTTGTCTTGTATATACTAAGTGAAAAGTTCAAGGAGCAATCTACTTTTCATTATGCATATATTTGTGGGTTTCTCGGGTGATTACAAGTTAAGGTATATCTCAAATGGTGGGGGTGTTAACGCCTTAAAGTAAAGTTATTTCAAGGGTTTTACATACTCTTGAAATGGTGGGGAATTGTTGGAATTATTTCAAGAGTATAAGAATTTTATATAGCATAAGGAATCGTGTGGAACAAGTATAAGGATAATATATAAGATAAACATCAAGAATATAATCAACACGAGTCCATAAGAGACCAGCACCGGTCATGCTGGTCTCCAGATAGTAAGAAAAACCATTCTGGGCTCAACACGGGTCATGTTGAGGCAACACGGACCGTGTTGCATCAACACGGACCGTGTTGGAACCCAGAATGTGTTTTTAATGCTAACGGCTATATAATCTTGTATATTAAGTTTATAATATTAATATTAAGCTCGGTATTAAGATCCAACAGCTATATTATCATGACCTAGTTAAGGTCTTGATTCTCCATTAAGGACCTTAATTATGTCTTTGACTAAGGGTGTAATTAGCGTTGGATTAGGTGTGGAAGTCTCCTATGAATTGGAGACATTCCCAAGCCATTTGAGATGAACACAAGCATCAATTCCTTCTTCTATAATCACATCCTCTCAAGTATAGACTGCAGCTGTACTTGAGAGAATCAAGTGAGAAGCCTATGTCTTGAGTGCGAGAAGAGCTAAGTTTTATCCATTTGAACATTTACGGTATAGTAAATAGTTCTTAAGGAAAATGAGTATGAGGCCATGACTCTTAGCGATATCCAAACAAGATAACCGTATGGTTATTAAGTTCAATCTCCATCTTGTCACATGTACCGCAGGAAGATTAAGATGTCAAGAGAAGATGTTGATGATTCAAGTCGGTGTCAAACATCATTTTCCAACAAGTTACTCTTAAGAATAATTCGATAATCTATCTAAAGTATCTCTCTAAAAAGTGAAGTGAAATTATGCGAAAAAGTAAAAGTTCTTTTGACGATCGCTTGAAATTCCTTTTATATGTCGGGTTTAGGTCAGGAGACGCTGGCAGCGCCCTTGGAGGCGCTGATCGCGTCTGGGTTCTTCGCCTTGGCTTCTGAGGAAAAAGCACTGGCGGTGCATGACTCCCCCCAGCAGCGTCTTCCAAATTGCACTAACTTGGTCGTCTCTGCCGGTGGCACGGGCAACGTTTAACTAAACGCTGGTAACGTCTGGTTTTGCCAGCTTGAGATGGGTTGGGCCATCCAAAATGTGGGCCACCTCTTACTCTTTCTTCCTCTCTTGATTATTTTCTATTTCTTTCCTCATTTTTCTTCTTTTTCTCTTCATTTATCTTGCTTCTAAAAGGATTTTTCTTCAACCTTGCAAAACATATCAATCTCTAAAACCAAGTGAAGAAATCGCAGAATAATACAGTATTTAAGTACATAATTAGTCAAAATATACAAGTTAAAGACTACAAAATACTATAAAATAAACACTTATCATATTCCCTCATGCTTAGCTCTTACTTGCCCTCAAGCAAGTTTGACACAAGAACAAAGAAAAAAGAAAGACTCAAAAAGTTATAAAAAGACAAAGACTCAAGAGGGGAAAAGGGAAAAGAAGAAAATAAACTAAGAAGGATTAGCGTTAGTGTTACAAATACAATTATACACCTTCTCAGGCTAACCAACTAGAACACATCAACCCACCAAGCTAAAACCAAGAACGATTTGGAAGAGAACAAAACCAGTGGAAAATAGATAGAGGGATGTTTTTGAAACCTTGAAAGAGAACACGCACTTTGAATATGAAAAGCCACCAACAGTCTTAAGATAAATGCAAATATGCACGGTTGGTTATGGATGTAGGTGAGTTGATGAGCAAACCTCACTTTATTTAAGTGGGTTCACACACTCAGACCAAAAGAAACGACATACTATAGGCTTGATTAGAATCTCACTCTCCACTATTAGTATGCAACGCACAAGTGATATTCAAAAAGTCCTTTAGGGTTGTAATGAAGCTTAGGTTAAGAGAACAAGAATAATAATATTTGGGTATTTTTTTCCAAGCAATCTTTTAATCGGTTTACAGCTTGTTATAACAGCTTTCAGTGACATTTTTTACTATTTAAAATACTTTTAACTATTTGGAACTGTTGAGTAACAATACAATGATAAATTTAAAAAATCAGTAACATTTTTAACTAAAATAGATAAAAGGTTACGTGCCATTTTTGTTGAGGTACTCCTTCAGAATCGCGGCAGTGAGCTCAGTTTCTCCAACCGAATTCACTGGGCACGTCGCATAAACCCTAACCCTCCCTGTCTCTATCACTCTCTGCTGTCGGAAGTGCGACGATGCAGAACGGCACACAGAGCAAGCTACGATGGGGGGAGTTAGAGGAGGATGATGCGGAGGATTTGGACTTCCTGCTACCACCAAAGCAGGTGATTGGTCCAGACGAAAACGGGATTAAGAAGGTGATCGAGTACAAATTCAACAATGAAGGGAACAAGGTCAAGATCACCACCACCACCCGAGTTCGAAAGCTCGCCAAGGCCCAGCTCAGCAAGAAGGCCATTGCGCGTCGATCTTGGCCTAAATTCGGTGACGCCATACACGAGGATGTTGGTGCCCGCCTCACCATGGTATCCACCGAAGAGATCCTTCTAGAACGTCCCAGGGCTCCAGGTGTGATTCTATCTGTCTCAAATTTTGTTTTTGTTCCTGGTAGATTTCTAGTCGTTGAAATTGACGAGTTAGAAATATGTTTGATTTGTTATTTTGCATTGTGGGAATTGGGATTGAGATTGACATTGAGGAGATGAGGGGTTGGTTATTTGTGATTAATTAACATGATGTAGTTTTTTTTTTTATTTTTTTTTCCGAAAGTTCTTATTTTGCTGCCTCTTTTGGTGTTTGAAATTGAACTAACAAGTTTGCAGTAGGATTGGGCATTCGTTTGAATTAGTTACATTTTGATTGATGGATATGGTAAATATTTGACGATGTTGCATATTTACGAGCAATTAGTGGGGTGTCATTGGAACTAGTTGAGATTAGATTTTGGGTTTTGCTGTGTGTAAAGGATTGCTTGAAATGTTGGCTGAGAGTTGCAGGCTTTGCTACTTGGTCTAGTATCCAGCCCTGGGTAAGTGGTCGTAGGTAAGCTGCTATGAATAGGTAGTGACTTATAGTGAATTGTGGGACCTTGGACCTTGCAGAGACACGAAGAGTGCCTAGGGTTTTCAATTTAGAATTCAATCTCAACCTTTGTTCTTTGTATTTGATTTAATGAGTGGGTTTTGAGTATCCTTTCATGTAGATCACATGGTGAGAAGAGAGGCTACCTAGTATAAATGGTTACTTATGCGGCGTAAACATCATATGGTTGTCTCATATCTTATCTTTACCCTTCTTAGGGCTCCTCCCTAGGTTAAGGTGTGGTCGTAGGGGTCCTAACCCTAAGAGCACCCCCAATAGCATGGCCTTGCTTGGCTTGGAAGGCCTTGTTGATGATATGGTGAGGTAGGTGGAGATGCAACGATGAGGCTATACGATGGAGGTTGGAGTGCCTCGAGGGAAGGCCTTGCACTGTCTTCTATCTCTCTCTCTCTCCAGCAAAGCCACTGTTGCCTCACCTTTACACATCAAGCACATTGGGAAACTTCATCCTCCCTACTGCTAGTGCTATTGATAATTGCAAGAAATTCATGTTCTTAAGAACTTTTTCAACATGCACGGTGTACTGTAGTATTCAAATTAAGGTTTTCTTGGTTAAATCTGTAATAAGATGTACCTGGGCAATTTCTATCAAGGGTTGTTCATCAGTTTAGGGCTGGACCAAACTGGACTGGAGCGAAAAGACTGGGGCCCGAATTTTAGGAAAAAACAGGATTGAATACTGGATTGATAAAGTTTTGCCCGGACTAGACCAACGGGAAAAAAATTTCACTAGATGGACCGGTAAGGACTGATTTTACTTTCTTGGTTTAGGCCTAGTACTTTGTACGTGTTTGATTATTGAAGTTTACCAAGAAAATTCCATAGAATCCAAGCTAATTCTAGAAAATGACTTTTCATCATAGACCAAGCATGGTTTACAACCCACTCATGAGCTGCAACAGATGCCAAACTTCCAATCAATGTGGTGTTACTTACTTTACTACAACATCAAGTACAAGTTTACTTAGATACTTGTATACTTTTTGTTTTGCAACATTCGGTGTGTAATTTTGAGCCAAGGTATACTTTTGTTTCTTGTTTTTTGTCTCTCTGTTTACCTCGGCTAAAGCGTAAAAGGTGAATTTTATACCATGAGCGAGAGGGAGAGGGAGAGAGATAGTTAGACAGTTTGTTTGAAAGAAAACCTAGCGAGGGGTTGCCATCAATTATATTGCTGGTGGTAAGCCCTATTATTCTTAGGCATTTTTAGACTTTAGATAGTTTGATATTAGATCTATTGATAGTTATTTTCAATAAATTTTCAATCCATTGTGTGAGAGTTTGATTGTTGATTTGGTTTCTTACCTTAGGTTTCTTTCTCTCCTTTAGTGCGAGCTTTATTCTTGCATTGGTGCGAGTGTAGTAGATCTTAAGATTTTTGGTTGAGAAGATAATATGGATGGTGCTAGTTTTCCTCTTGAAATGATTCAACAATGGAGGTCCATATGGTTCTACTGTGGTAATCTTTCTTTCGAGAATCAATCATCACATCAGGTAAATTTTTGTAGCTTTAAAAAGTTATACTATAGCTTCTCGCTATTCAGGAAAGACTCAAAATTGTTGAAGAATATGGCTAGTAGCTTGAAGAATATTACATGTCTAGAGCAGGTCAACATCAGATTAATCATTGACTTTTTGAAGATAAAAATTTATATTGATGTTATAGATTTACTCTTGTTATAATATTTTCATTGTAGATGCCGTATGGCGTTTCATTAATGAATAATTCCTTTTATAAAAAAGAGGAAACCCAGTGAGAATTCTTAGATGAAAACCTGCTATGACAGGCCTTGAATTAGGGAAAGACACGAGGATGAGCCTAACTTAGGTTGTATTAGCGTTGAAGATTAGCAACCAAAACAAGCAATAATATGCTGCTCCTACAGAGGAGATAGTACTTAGAACATCGCTAGAGTTAGGCTTGTCAGAAATGATGATTTGAGTTGGAGATTCGGAGGTGTGGGGTGGCTGGGACTCGCGTGCCCACAAAGAGCCATGCATGTATCCGATGTTTATTTTGAAAATGTTTTGGACATGTTTCTTCCCGTGTCGGACACATATCCTTGGCGTATCCTCACGTGTCAAGGTTGGGTACATGTTGGGCATGGACATGTAAGGTTGAAAGAAGTGTTCGTGCTTCACAAGGTGGAGAGGATTCGGGGCCTAGGGTCTATAGAAATCATGTGGATGATGGAAATCCACCCATAGAACTCATAAACACTACAAACTAATTTTTAGGGTTTTGGATTTTTGGACAATTGTAAAGAGTAATCACTCACCTAATTGAACTAAGATGTTCAATCACTTGCATAAGGACTTTCTACAAGCAATGAGTCTTGAAACACCCAAGAAATCTCATTAAGAGTGGAGAAAGAACACCTACTCACAAAGAAGAGAAATCACCAAACAATTTCCACCCAAAGGATTAGCTTTCATTGATTAGGGTTTGAAAACCCACAATTACAACTCTCCAAATGGGAGGAATTTTGTGTCTAAATCATAAAAGTTTCATCAAAAGTCCCTTACAAAATATAACATTAGGGTATTTATAGAAAAGAGGAAAAAATAGCGAAATTTAGGCCCGGAACAGGGCCTTCGCGGGCGCTACGCAGAGCGTCGCGGGCGCGATGTCTATTTCTTGCTGAAGGGTCACTGGACCTGAAGGGCGACGCAGGCGCGATCCTGGACGTTGTGGGCGCGACCTAGGACGTCGCGAGCACGACCATGGGTGTCGCGGGTGTGACCTTTCTGGGCAATTTTCTGCCGACTTCAAACTCACATAACTTATTCATTCGGACTTCGTTTTAGGCCCATAATATATCGATGGAAAGCTCTCGATGTCTAGTTTAAGCTCCCAACATATGAGGTTCATCGGAGTTATATTGAAGGAGTTATGATTGAAAGAATAAAGGCACGCCCTTTTCTTGCCTTTGAAGTTGATTCTACCTTGTTATTCTTGCCAATGGTCCCGGAGCCCCTTTGAAGGCTCGGGAATGGTCTGATAAAGACCCAAGATGTCATCCTATGGCCCGAGTTCTTTGTAGAATGAAACACCGCTCTCCTTGATGGCCATATTGACCCTCCAAGGACCCGTATCTACCATGAAATGGACATTGAAACCGGGTTTGATTCGAGGAGAGGAAAGTGTGGCTTGAAGTGAGCCGGTGACCATAGATGAACCAAAAGTGAACCGATCCCACACGGTTCATAAGGTAATGTATATTAATGAATCCAGGTTTCAATGAATCTGTTACAAGATTAGGTATGGTGCAATTTTGTGACTAATATTTAATGTCATTTTTTGATCGAATTTGGGGACGACTTCTAAAGCAATTTTGTAGTTCTCGAGTTGATGTTTCGACAAGGTATGGTGCATCATCAATGGAGGTCATTCAGGCCCTTAAATGCCAGATAAAAATTGAGATGCTTGCAGATGGCTCTACTTGAGTTGCTTGTGTTTTTGGTGTGTTTCATCACTATTTTGCCAATGGTTGATAAAGGGTTCACATGGATTGGTGACTAAGCTGCTTAGCCATCAAAATCTTAATGGGAAAGCAAGATATATGAGCCATCAAGTCACTTTTGGAGGACTAAGGAAGGCTTAACACCCATTTACTTAAAAAGATGACTAATATATTACCTAGGATGACTTGTAGTATGATCTTTTGGTATCTTTTAATTCATGAACATGTAAGATAACTTAGCTTAGTCTTCTATATTGTCCTTTACTTAGTTAATAGGATCTTTCCATATAAAAGCAAAGCTTGTATGTATTCGTAATAAAACACTTCGTAATAGATCTTGGTGTTTTATGAAAGAAAAGCCTCTCTAAATTCTGAAGCATATTTGGAGGAGGCAGATTCAACTTCTAGCACTCCCTTTGATGATGAGAAGCCGAGAGTCATCTAGGAGAAGGCAACATAGGGTTGATGAACATGGGTTTGACTTCAAAGTTGATATTCCTGAGTTTGATGGTCAACATGATTTGGAAGTGTTCTCAAGTTGACTACAAATATTAGAAAGAGTCATTGATCTTAAGGAGATTCTGGAAGACAAGAAGGTGAAGTTAATTGCCTTAAAACTCAAAAAATATGCTTCTGTAAAGTGGACTAACGTCTTGAGAAGGGCTCGAAAGGGCAAAGACAAGATTAGAACTTGGGAGAAAATGAAGGGTAAGTTGAAAGCAAAGTTCTTGCCAACTCATTATATTTTTGATAATTACTTGATGGTGTAACATTTAGTGCAAGGCAATAAGCCCATGGAGGAATACACACAAATGAGTTTGAACACTTGCTCTGGAGGAGTGAGTTAAAGGATGATGAATCTCAAATTCTTGTGAGGTAACTTGCTAGATTGGAAGAAAGGATCAAGAACGTGGTAGAATTGCACCCGTATGAAACCTTGAATGAGTTAAGCACTCTAGCTCACAAGGTTGAGTTGCAAAAGAAGGAGAAAGGCAAGGAAACTGCCTCTAAACCCCAACCTCGTCCTTATCCTTATCCCGGGCCATATCTTCCCCTGTAAAATGACCTACCCCCACAAATTTCCTAACTACAAAGAACTACAACCCAACATCCCATTGCCCCACAATGAACCCAAACCCTGATTGTGTGTCTAAGCCTATAGAGACAAGGAGATGCTTCAAGTGCTAAGGACATGGCCATATTGTGTTTGAATACCATAATAAAAGTGTATCGACCCTTGCTAAAATACCAAGCTTCCTTATCCATTGAATCTGAACAAGAAAAAGAAGAAGAGCAACAAGAGCCTATAGGAAAAGCAGTTTATGATGAAGTGAGAACCAAATTAAGGAGAGGTATTGGTAGTTAGGAGAGTTTTGAGCAAATCTTCTGTGACCGAAGAGCAAGAGCAATGGGAAAATATCTTTCAGTCTTAGTGTACCATCAATGGCAAAGTGTGCTTTTTCATTATTGATGGATATAGCTGTACTAATGCATCATCTAAAGCAATGGTGAGCAAGCTAAAGTTGCCAACTAGCTCCCATCTAGCCCCACATTCGATCCAATGGCTCAACCAAAGCAAAGGTATTCGTATTACTGATTGATGTTTGTTTAACTTTTCAATAGACAAATCGTATCATGACTCTGTTTGGTGTGGTGTTTTACCTATATATACCTGTCAAATCTTGCATGGAAGGCTGTGGTTTTTTTATTGTGTAGTGACCCACGATGGTAGAGCAAACACCTATACGTTCTTGTTAAACCACAAGAAAATTACCCTTACCCCTCTCAAACTATCCTAACTTTTCAAACCCAAAGAGAATTTGGTCATTAAACCCAATTTGATTATGTTGATGATTGTTGAGCAACTTGAATTCAGTGATTGCAAAGAATTGATCTTGCTTGATCAAGAACCCTAGCCTAACTCCACAAAAAGCCATCCACTTATCACCCCTCCTGGAGTAATACTCCCATGTATTCCCAAATGAGATGCCACCAAGATTTCCCCTAGTGGGAGATATCGAACATAAATAGATCTTATTCCAGGATCTATGCTCTCAAACAAACCAACCTATAGAAGGACTCCAGCTGAAATCAATGAGATCTAAAGGCAGGTTGATGATCTACTTGTTAAAGGTATTATCAAGGAGAGCTTATGTCTTTGTGTTGTGCCTTCTTTATTGGTGCCGGAGATGGAAGCCAGCGAATGTGTATTGACTGAGGGCCATCAACCAATGAACCAAATTACTATAAAGTATAGGTTTCCTATACTTGGATTTAAAGATCTCTTGGATGAACTTTATGGTGCCTAAGTCTTTTCTAAGATTGATCTATGAAGTGGCTACCATCAAATCAGAATCTATGAAGGAGATGAATGGAAAACGACACTTCAAGAATCAAGACAATAGGAGGTTTATATGAATTGTTGGTTATGCCTTTTGGTTTAACTGACATACCTACTTTTATGAGATTGATGAACCAGGTTTTGAAGCTACTGATAGGCAAATGTGTTGTTGTCTACTTTGATGACATACTTGTTTATAGCAAGTCTGAAAAGGAGCATGTCAACATTTGCAAGGAGTTACAAAGATTTTATCCCAAGAGAAGCTCTATGGCAACCTTGGCAAGTGTCAATTCTTCACCAGTCAAGTCATATTTCTTGGCTATGTTATTACTTCCAAGAAGAGAAAGAAGAAGAGAAAGGAGGTTTTCCAGCCTAGAGACTTAGTATGGATCCATCTCAGAAAAGACAAATTTCCTTCCAAGAGGAAAGTCTTTTTGGTATGTTTAACTCTCCAATGAGTTGTTTGCAAGGGAAAAGCCCTAGGAGTCTTTTGAAGGGCTATGAATAAGCTTTTCAACGAGCCATTACACGTGCATTTTGGAGGTCATTTGGTTACCAAATCAGATCAATCAGTTGGGCTTAACTCGTGAAGCTCTATTTTTACACGATTGGCATATTTTGGCAATATCAAGGCTAGTATGGTCCTTTACTTGCGTTTTTCCACCTCACTTGTTATTGTATGATACAATGGATGATCCAGTAGCTTGGAAACAATGAGAAGAAACAAATTTCAAGTAAATGGTGGAAGTTACAAGGAATGTTTGCTGGTCCAATCACAAGCATCCGCCCATGAGTCACCTTCACCTCTTGATGTGTTGGCACAATTTTATGCTTTCCTAATGTCTAAGTTTATGTAATCATGTTTAAGCAGCTCAGTCACATGTAATTTAGCTTAATCATGGCTGAATTAAGGTTTCTTCATGATTAGGAAACCTTATAGTTAGCAAAGGATAGCTACTTGCTTGCTTGCTTGATAACTCACAGTTTATTTGTAACTTAGCTCATCATGTGATGTTTATGAATTGAAAGCCTTAGAGCTTGTGTTTGTGAGTAATTAAACTCTCAACTTACTTCTATATCTTTGATTTGGCTAATCAAAGGTTTGATAAGTAGAACTTGTTAAATGATCAAGTGTGTTTCTGTATCTTGATCTTGCCTTGGTGGTGTTTCTGTATCCTTGAAGATCAACCTGCTAAGCCCTTGTGATTTGTGATTGTGGTGTTTTTGTATCAATCATAGATCACTTGATCTATCCTCGTCGTTTGTTTTTCTTTTCTCAATCTGAGTTCATAAGTCAGGTTGGTTTGGAAACTATACACCCTAGCTTGATTCGAGTTCAAAACCCTTGGTGTGTGTCTAGCTTTGTGCACTCTGATCCATTTCGAGCTATACATACATCATAATATTGGAGTGGAAGCCTAATGATGTTTTAATTCCGCTAGTGCACAGGGAAAGGTAAATTGGTACATTGTGTTTAATCTTGACACAAAAACCCTTGCTACAAGGATCTAGAAACATAACTTAATATGTTGAAAACTATTTCATTCTCTCAAATCCTCGATCTAGGAGATACACTGATTCGTATAGGTAGAGTCATACGGCTACACTACTATGAATGGGAACTAACAGGGCAAAGTTAGGGATGACTCTTAAGAATATGTGGTGACCAAGAAATTTTCAGGAGGAAATGCCCTTATGTATACTGCATTTTGCTTTTGTTTGGGCTTTCCCCCCATCCCTATGTCCCTTTTCTTGTTATCTTTGTTGGTATGGATTTATGTATAATTGTATAATGATATAATTGTATATTAAGTCTTCGGTCAAACGATTTTTTGGTCAACTTCGTTTACATCATTGTGATATATTGACTGGATGGTGAAGACATTCAAACCCTTTAAGTAGGTTGCAAAAGCAACATGTTATTGGTCATGGTCATGAGGTTTTGCTTTATTGTGCTGATTTGATGCTTGCACGAAAAAGTTTAGGGTTAATTTCCTATGAATTATTGCAATATTAAATACGACCGGCTTTAGTTTTCTTCAGTTTTGACGACTTCATTTTATTGTATGCTGTAATAACAATTATTTCTGGACAGGGACCAAACAAGAAGAAAGCAAGGCAGCATCAGACAACCCGTTTGGGAAAGGAGGTGCGGTCCTCATGGTTTGTAGGACGTGTGGTAAGAAGGGCGATCACTGGACTTCTCGGTGTCCCTACAAGGATCTAGCCCAACCCCCTGAGGGCTTCATTGATAAGCCACCTACTGATGGTCCAGCTGCTCCTGGCACTGGCACCAAGGGAACATATGTTCCTCCAGGCCTTAGGGCTGGTGCTGAGAGAACTGTGACGGACATGAGGCGGAGGAATGAAGAGAACTCTGTTCGTGTGACCAACCTCTCGGAGGATACTAGGGAGGCTGATTTGCACGAGCTCTTCAGGCCATTTGGTCAGATCACTCGCGTTTATGTTGCCATTGACCAGAAAACTGGTCTCAGCAGAGGTTTTGGGTTTGTTAACTTTGCAAACAGGGAAGATGCTGAAAGAGCCATAAACAAACTCAATGGTTATGGTTATGATAATCTCATCCTCAGGGTTGAATGGGCTACGCCAAGGGCAAGCTAGATTATTGAGGTTATTAAGTAGTGTTTCGTGACTTATTATCATTTTTGTTCTAAGATAGATGGATGGTTAAAAACACAAGATATTTATTATTTTGTTCAAATTCTACTTTTGACATTTTCTTTTTTTAAGAAGGTAGGTGAAAGAGGTGGTTAAAGATTTCTTCTCACAAGAAATCTTCCCACCTTGTCTTTCATGTTGTCAGAACCGGATTGGTCACTGAACCGGTTGACTTAGTGGGTCAATGGTTCAACTAGTTGCATCGGTTTGGCCGAATTAGACCAGTTGACCCGGTCAAAACCGCATGAACCGGTCACGAATTAAAAAAAAACTTCATATACTTCAAGTATAATTAAACTACCAAAATAATTAAAGCGGTTTGAACATCGCATGAATTGGTCAAAATCGGGTTAAATCTGTTAAAAATCGGATTTTCAAAATTAAATTACCAAAATCTCGATCTGATCATGAATTGCCCGATTGAACCAGTTTAGGCGTTTTTTTCTGGTTGAACTAGTCAATCGAGCTGAACTTGAAATCGGACCGGTCAATTTGCTGGTTCACGGTTGAACTGGTTGGACAGGTCGGTCGGGCCCGGTTTTTGCAATATATCCTGTCTTCATATAATATTTTATTGGACTCCCTATGTTCTATCTGATTCCAAGTTTCAGCTTTTGGTAGATGATGTTCTCTTTTTGAAAGCTAGTCAGTTGTGCCATTTGCTTCTCTATAAATATGGGAAATATTACTCCATGTAAAATTTGAAGAAGACCGCGAATATCTTCCACCAAATATATATATATATATATATATATATTTGCAAACCCAAAACAAGACAGACCCTTTTATTTCACTAACAGTTGGACTGCATTACATCTTTTAGTAAAACATCAGTAAGGAAATGGGAAGGGGCATTCCAGAAGAGATCTGATTGAAGGAAAATGCAAACTTGTGCCTACCTATGGGCAACTCCATTTCCATATCTACTTACCCAGCATATCTCTTGTATGTTAGATAACCTTTGCATTTGCATAACCTCCTCATAAATCAGCAGCCACATATTTCGACCCAACACCCTGACTTCAGCTTATTCACCACTGTTTGTGCATCACTTTCAATTGTAGCAGGTTGATTGCCATTTCTCCCATTCAGCTTGATGACCATCTTCCACCAAATACTTGATCTATCAAGGTGTTGCAAAATTTCCTTGAATAGCTTGAGTTACTACTAAATTATCACCTTTGATGAATCATATATATATATATATATATATATATATATATATATATATATATATATATATATATATATATCTGGATACAGTATATATATATTTCTGGGTACAAAGGGGGATGATTGAAATATGTGTAATTTGAAGAGGGCATACTTGGAAATCTCTAATTGATTTTTTTACTTTATTTTTTTAAAAATATAAATGCACATATATTAATGCATAGTAAGTGTTCATTTTAATTTTATTTAAAAATTATTATATGCATATTAATGGGTAGGGTAAGTTACTCTAGCCAAAAATAAATAACATTAACTAATTGCAAACTACAATAATAAAAATTAAATGAAATGACCATTCATATTTTATATAAAACATCCTATTAGTAAGAAAAATGTTTCTTAAAGTGAAATTTCTAATATAAAAAGAAAATGTACTAAATAATAAAAAATGAAATTAATATAAACCCACATATTATGTATATATATATATATATATATATATATATATATATATGTATATATATATATATGAAGTTCAGGATGGTGACATTCAATTTGTTTTTTAAAAAAAGGTAAACAATTATACATAAGTATGTCTGAAATTAATATAATTAATTTTTGATAAAAATAAATATAGTAATTGGTTATTTACTTTATTATTTGTAACAGTTTAGGAGTTATTATCTACATTATTATAAATCACATACGACATTAATTCTTAATAATTTACCCATTGACTTTCTATGTAACTTAACTATTATGTATTTATGCCTATATTCTTAAAACATGCTTAATATTCCACTTACTTTCCACACTATATATAAATGTATTCCAAAAGCTTTTCAAATAATATAAATAGCATGGGTACATGTGTGTACGTATTTAGTTTTGTGGGACAATTTATTGGTAATGTGTACATTATATTTAGTCTCACTTTTAGTTTTATTTGAGATTATGTTAATTCTTTTAGTTAATTTTTCTCTCTTTATTTTCATTTTATTTCGGAGTATTGATCAATGTTTGTGTAATTCTTGCAGGAAAAATCAAAGAGGCTTTCAATTTCCTATAAAGATTTGAAGCCGGATATTAGTAAGAACGATTTTTATTCATACATAATTTGTGAAAAAACTACTTGACATACATGTGATATTTTCAAATTTTAAATGCACCTCAATTAGAATTTGAGTATGATGATTCGTTGCTTGAAATTATAATGTTATGTTATTGTAGGTTGTTGAATATATTGTAGAACAAGTTGTAAGTATTATGGCGAATATTCAAAGGTAAATTTCTCAAACATACAATATATACTCTAAAAAAAATGTTAGAGCTCAATCAAAAGATGTATATTATGTTGCAATAACAAAAGATATATATTACGTATTAAATAAATCATAAATAAATTGTATACCAGAAAAAGTAAATTTTTATTTTAAAAAATGAATAAATAGCATCACATAACATTTTCTCTAAGTGTAAATTTCTTTTTGTTCGATGGATGGTGCAAAACGTTTGTCCGTAATTAGTTCGTGTATGTTTTCTCTAAATGTAAATGCCTTTGAATAGATATAAGTAATAAAATATTCAATAGAAAACTATATTTATCAATAATAAATTCATAAATACTTTCATAAAAAAGGTAGATAAATTAAACTTTTTATAAAATATGTAATTTGATTGTGTCCCGTGCAACGCATGGGTCGAAAGGCTAGTATGTGAGAATAGTTTGCTTTTGTTGCTTCCAATAATCCATCACATAGCGTTCTTGCTTCTGCGACAATGATAGAAGTGTCCAAAGAAGCAAGACTCCGTGATTTACATAATTTTCTCCCCCATCATTCCGCCAAGAAGTGCGTAGTTGCTTTGTAGCTGGGGACGATTGATCTATTAGTTAAAGGATAACCACTTGTGTTGTTTTGCTAAGCTCCAGACTCGTTTCGCAAAAGGGCATTCTTAGAAAGTGTGATCGTTAGTTTCAATGTCTTCCTGACATGAAGGGCAAAGAGGGTCTAGATTAATACCTATACAAAAAAGGTTGCCTCTATTAGGGGGAGCATTCCTAAGACATTGCCAGTAACTTTTGGAGGTAAGTCTAGTCTCCAAATCCAATTAAACTCCCATTTTTGTAGCTAATCATCATAGTGTTGTGCAATTCTAGTGGCTGTTTTCGTCGAGAATTTCCCAGATCTTGTAAGCCCTCAACAAACTTCATCCTTAGTGTCTGCATAAGGGATTGGTATGCAAAGGATTTTTTGGATCACATTGTTATCATTGATCACTTCCTTGATTTTTCCTAAATTCCATGTCTTATCCTTACCGATAAAATTATCTATCGTGATGTCTATATTTTCTATATTATCGCTTTCTGGCGTAATTATTTCTAAAAGGGTTTGATTATCATACCATCTATCTTTTCAGAATTTAATACTTTTTTCGTTGCCTAATATCCATCTCGCCCCTTGCATTAATATAGGTCTCGTTTTCAAAATAGCTTTCCAAACGACCGAGTCTTGGGCTTTAGGATTGATTTTTAAGAACTCTCTATTACGGCAATATTTTTTCCTCATTAACTGGGCCCAGATCCCATCTCCATTTAGGATTTTCCATGCTAGTTTACATTGGAAAGCCATATTAATATCCTATGCTCTTCAAGACCAAGGCCTCCATAATCCTTTGGTGTACAAATTGTACTCCAAACTACCATTGTTATCCCTTTTTTGTTCTGATATTTTTCCAGAAAAAATTCCTATTAATGTTATCCAATGAATTGCAAGCATAATTTGGAAGTCTAAAGCATTGCATTGTATGTGCTGGTAGTGATTCCAAATTTGCTTGAATTAAAACAATTCGACCTGCTTTGGAAAGGGAATTTGCTTTTCATGCTGTCATTCTATCTGTTGTTTTTTGTATGATCTCCGAGAAATTGGTTGGCGTCCGTGGCTCAATCGACATCCTAAATACTTCCCAATTGACTCTACCAGAGGAATATTAAAAATACCTTTGATGGTTTCTTTTAGATGTATGGGCGTGTTCTTAGAGAACACCAAAGTGGATTTGTGAAAGTTCACCATCTGGCCCGACTCAACACAAAATCTCTCAATGATATTTTTGAGTCGAGTCGCAGTTTCTGTTGATGCTTTACAAAATAACAGACTATCATCCGCAAAGAAAAGGCGAGGAATCTTGGCTGTTTTAGGGGCTAACTGAATTCTAATACCTGATTTTTGATTAGTCGCCTCCTGCTCTAATTTGTTTCCTAGGATGTTCATGCACAAATATAAAGATATGGTGACTGGGGGTCTCCTTGTCTTAAACCTCTTGTCAGTTTGAAGAACCCATAGGGTGCTCCATTTATAAGTAGAGAGTATGAAACTGTGGAAATACATTGCTTGATAAGCTCAATCCATTTGGGGTAGAAACCAATTTTCCGTAACACCATTAACAAGAAATCCCATTCTAATTATGTCATATGCCTTTTCCATGTCCAGTTTTAGGGCTATCCAAGGCGTTTTTTTCCTTGTGTCTTTGAATTTATTCATTATTTCATGCGTTATTAAGATATTATCATGAATGGACCATTCGGGCATAAAAGCACTTTGTAATGGTGAGATTAATTTTTCAAGCAAAGATCTTAGTCTATTTACCAGAATTTTCGTAATTATTTTATAGGATTTTTGGACATCAATAATGCCAACTTTGGGGGTATTGGATATTAATAATACAAACTATTTTCTTGAACACTAACAGTACGAACTATTGGCATATTTTCCTCTAACAGTACACCGTCGAATTGTTATGATTTTAACTCATCGAAAAGATGATGTGGCTCTATAATATGTGACATCGAAGGCATGTTAATGTCCACATCAACATTTTCTACCTAACCTCCGCCTTCCACGTCACACATCATGGAGCCAAGTCATCTTTCCAATGAGTTAAAACTATGACAACTCGGTCATGTACTGTTGGAGGGAAATAGGTCGATAGTTGGTACTACTAGTGTCCAAGAAAATAGTTTGTATTAGTCTCCAATACCCCTAAAGTTGATATTATTGGCGTCCAATAATCCTATTTTATAATATGTATTGCATAGACTAATGGGTCTAAAATGACTTGTTTGCGTGAGATTTTCGGTTTCGGGGATCAAAGTGATAAAGGCATGATTGAAATTCTTTAAGAATTTTTCCAGTTTTAAAAAAATCTTGAATTCCTTTTATTAAATCATCTTTGATAATTTTCCAGGATTTTTGATAAAAACCCGCGCCAAATCCATTCGGTCATGGGGTTTTGATCGGATTAATTTCAAAAAGCGTCTTTTTTATTTCGTCCTCTGTTGGCAAGGCCGTTAGCATGTTATTATCACTTTCCGATATTATAGCGGGTATATCCTCGTTGTGACGTGATGCTACTTTTATAGTCATTAACGAATTTGCAACCGATTTCCTCGCTGGTTTCCAACCAAGATCCTAATTCATTTTTTATTTTTGTTATTTGTTGCCTTTTTTTTCCGACCATTGGCTAGCTTTTGGAAAAACGACTTACCCCCAGATCCGATCTTGGGTTTCCCAGGCAGAGTCTTGTTTGTTTTCTTTTCTAGTTTTTTCTTGGCTTTTTCTTTAAAAAGTTGGGTGGCGACTCCTTTTCGAAACTAAACACATCGGGTTGCATAAACTATGATAAAACATGATTTTACAATGTGTCGATGCAACTCTAGGGTTTTTTTGTACATTTCTAAATAATAGTTGCCTAAATTGCTTTCTCTTGAGCCCAACATCTTGTTAGCCTATTGAATTGAATTTATAAGAGTTTGGAGCAAGTGGATGTTCACTCTTAGAGGTTTCATTTAGTTACTCATAAAATGCATAAAGTAAAGGGAAAGTAATTTTACAACATTTCTTCATGAAATGTGCGATTAATTCCTTAAAGAGCTTTTAAAGTTAAATCCCAGCTCAAACCTCCAATCCCCCCAATCCCGAAGGCGTTCAGGAAGTCTGAACGACGATGATAAATGTCCACAGTCGGCAGATATTATCAAGATCAAGATTCCATTCCAATCAAGGGTGTTCTACCGTCCAAGTGTGTGAAGACAATCTATTATCTATTAAATATATTAAAACAAAATAAAAGTAATGAGGAATTGACATGTGGGATGCATATAAAAAAAGGAATTGACATGTGGCATGCATATAAAAAAAACTCATATTATTTTAAAAATTTTAACATATTATTCTTCAATCATAATTACACCTTATATATATATATATATATATATATATATATATATATATATATATATATATATATATATATAGGGAAATTGGTTTCTAATAATCCCTACTGTCACAAATTGGACAGTAATAATCCCTACTTTCATTTTGGATTCTGGTGGTCCAGAAAAAAATAAAATTGTATTTGGGTGGGACGCCGACGAGTTGAGAGGCGGCGACTCGGTGCTTTTCTGACATGGCACCTTGACCATATGTTTGACCGCGTTGACTTTGATTTTGGGTGCCACATCAGATTAAAAACACATGCTTTATTATTTTTCCTTTTTTTTTAATTCCAACTTGGATTAAAATTTATTTCCCTTTTCCCTTTATTTCTATCTCTTCCTTTGTACCCTATTTTCTGGGTTCAATTATTGTGATGAATTTCCATTTCTTCCTAATTGACGAGCACTGCAAATCCCCATTATCATCGATCTTCCCTTCCTACAACAACCAAAAACAAAATCAAACCCCAAAAAATCCTCAAACCTGGATTAATGAGCAGATGTTTCTCTCTTTTGTTTCCCTTTTGTTTCATCCAAGCCTTGTTTTCTCTCTCTCACCTCCAATCTCCATTTGATTCCAATCACAATTGGTTGTTGTTGAAGGTGGTGGAGGAAGTTGCTGTTGCGATGGTGGTGGGTCGGAACTCTGCTGGCTTCGCGTTGATCTAGACGCTTCCTCCTGCCGGTGGCGACGCCGATCCCGACGCTGCGTCGTCGGGGACGAAGAAGGTGGCGGAGAAAGAGAGGGGGTAGGGGTCGAGGAGGTTGGTCCAGTTGCGGAAGTCACGGGCGTTGGCTAGGGCGTCGAAGATGGTGGTGAAGTGGGGGGGGGTTGTTGGGGGAGGAGGAGAGAGAGGGGGAGAGGGCAGCGATGGGGGGTGGTGGAAGGAGAGATGTGGTGGTAGTGGTGGTGTTGAAGGCAGAGGAGATGACGGTGATGGTGGTGGTTGGAGAAGGAGGAGGAGGGAGAGAAGAGGGAGGTGGGAAGCCATGGTTAGAGAGGTTTGTTTCTTGAGGTAGGAAGCCATGGATAGTTTACAGTCCCTCTTTCAATTTTAATCCAAGCTGGAATTTCAACCCAAACTATAAATTTTAAACCAAGTTGTTGGTTGGCGATGGTGGTCTTCTTCCTGATTGAGGAGAGATAGAATTTCAATTGCCATTATTGTGATGAATTCCAATCGCCATTGCCATTAAAATTTACACTCTGATTTCCCCTATTTTCTGGGTTCAATTGCCACTATTATGAAGAGATGAGGGAAAGGGAAAAAGAAGAGAGAGAAAGAAAGGGGAGGAGGGGTTTTAAATTTTAATCCAAACTAGAATGAAAAAAAGGAAAAATAATAAAGCATGTGTTTTTAATCTGATGTGGCACCCAAAATCAAAGTCAACGCGGTCAAACACATGGTCAAGGTGCTATGTCAGAAAACCACCGAGTCACCGCCTCTCAACTCGTTGGCGTCCCACCCAAATACAATTTTATTTTTTTTGGACCACCAGAATCCAAAATGAAAGTAGGGATTATTAGAATCCAATTTCCCTCTATATATATATATGTATATATATATATATATATATATATATATATATATATATATATATATATATCGTATTATCCTTCAATTAGTAATAATTAAAGAATCAGTTCCAAAAAATCAAAAGCTAGACACACCTTCAATATTCTATAAGTTTTAGTTATTTTTCACCCATAATAATACATCTACTAATTTACTAATAGGAAAATTGGATTATAATAATCACGACTTTTACGAATTGGACAATAATAATCCCTACTATCAATTTGGATTCTGGTGGTCCAAAAAAAAAAAAAATTTGGATTCTAGTGGTACCAAATCCACCTCCACCTCCACCTCCACATCCTTTTTATTTTTTTCATTCCTACCCTATATTGTTTTTGTTTTTTTCGTTCATGCTCTTAGAAAGTTAATGAATTGTAGTTTCTATAACATTTTTTAATTATTTATTTGAGACACCCAGTAATTATTATGACTTTTTAAAAAGTACAAAAGTGAAAAGTCGTAAAAAATAGTAAAAAAAGTTGAAAAAAATTGGGAGAAACGTCGTAAATTCATTAAAAATCATGGTAAAGTATTATACTAAGTTTTGAATCAAATGCAACACAAAATCTATGATATTTAGGGTATGCTCTCGATGATGTCCGATTACAATCCAATTTTATTTTATTTTTACCACTAGAATCCAAATTGATAGTAGGGATTATTATTGACCAATTCGCAAAAGTCGGTATTATTAGAATCCAATTTTCCTTACATACATCTTTCGGTATTCTTTTATAAAAAGTTATCACTTTTAACCACTCATAATTTTCCCACAATTTACAAAGCAAATTTTTAAGGTAACATTCTATTTTTCTTACTAGTCTCTACATCTTATAATTTTCATTTCCACTTCAAAAAATATTGCATTTCAAATTTACATCTAATGGATGTTGATTTTTGCAGCTAACATTCCCAATTACAACTACACATAGATTGTCAATTCATCCCCCCTCAAATAGTGAGGTAAAATATTGTTCCTTTATTTTTTACTTAATTTAAATTTCATCTTCCAACTCTTTTAAAATTAGCTTTCTATCCAAGTTACTAGGTAATATATTCTTAACATTGAAAGTTTAATAGACTTTAAAGGTTCACCATTTTTCTTATATACAATTTCCTATCTATAAAATATGTACTGATACTTTTCTTGATGCTACCAAATTTAACACTTACAAATGGGAATGGGTCATTGAGACCAACAAATAATTAACATAAAGGTGAACATAAACTTCAAATGTCTTCAATTCTACAAACAATAGTCATAGTCTTTTTTTCCATACTAAACCAACATTCTTTTAAATTTGATTGGGTTCAATTATAGAGCCACCAATGAAGGAATAAGGACATAGAAGAACAATAAGGGATGAGTGAGGAAGAGAAAGGGAGGGAATTAGGAGTGTCAAGTGTGATAATTATGGATTATGATCGTTGATCATGGTGAAGCTACGTGGCCCAAGGAACATCAACTGCCACTATCAATAGTTGATTAACTTTTTTATTTTGAGAAAACAATTGATTAGCTTAAACTAATTTGAAGATACCCCCAACATAAGTATAATTAAATACTTTTATAATTAATTAACTAAGGATTTTATTTTCAAAGTATGAATAGTTATATAAATATAGATTTTAAGTACAAATCTAGGTTAATTATAATTTGGGAACACTGCAATTCCATTAACAAAAGTGATTATAAGAAATGAACTAGAGTAAATTACATTTACCCAATCAGACATTTGTGGTAATAATATTTGCACACCCGACATTTGTGAAATAATTTTCATCTTACTTGACATTAATTAGTGAAAGTGATTTTTAGTGGCAAAATCTGGTTACTTCTCATCGGAAATAAGAAAATACAATAATGCCCCTATATAACTATGTGAATGTACCATGTTGCGCATAATATTGAGAAGGAAATGACTTTAATGACCCTTTCATTGTTTTGTATGGAAAAAGGTGTGTCGAAACTCCAAATAGAAAATACCAACAGTCGATTCCTCTCACACTTCTCTTCTTCAACACTCCCCTGTTAATGCCATATGAATTAATATTAAGGGTAAAAACGTCAATTCATATTTAATTGAAAGTCATATAAAATAATATTAAGGGTGAAAAAAGTCAATTCATATTTATCTTTTTAATGTTACGCCAAAAAATCCAACAAAAATCAATTAAAAAAAATCATATTTATCTTTTTAATATACGTCAATTCATACTTAATGTCAGGTAAGGTGAAAATTATTTCACAAATGTCGGGTGTGCAAAAATTATTACCACAAATGTCAGGTAGGGAAAATGTAATTTACTCGAATGAACTATCCATTTAAATTTTATTTTCAATGAAAATATAATTCTTGAAACCAACAATTATTTATCCATAAAGAACCACCCTATTTAACATAATTGATGTACATTACACACTACTTTTGTAGGAAAACATCATTTTTAATGTAACAATCTCTCTTGCAAGCTCAATCGAAAAAGAAACAGAGAAGGATAAGAAAACAAGTTAAATTAAGATACCAATTATAAGGGATAACTATCACTTTTTAATAATACAATAATCGAAATAATTAGCATTGATAACAAAAGAATTGATAGTCATATTTGATATAATTGCATAAAAAACAATAATAGTCAGGATAATAGCAACAACAATGAACAATAAACACATCATCAAAGGAAAAAGACAATTCCAAAAAAAATATATTGAGTTGCAAATAAATTTCAATGTTAGCTGATGGATATTATAAAATGGTTTAGAACAAAGAATTTTATTTATTTATGCAGCATATTCAAACTGTGTATGAAAAATTAAAATAATCAAAATTTTTTAGAAAGCAAGGGGCAATATAACTTGCACAAAAAAAAATATCAAAAAATGATAAATAAGGCAAAATAACTTGTGCATAGCGCAGGTACAAACACTAGTTCAATATTGTATTCCATAAATATGTATTTCATATTTAGTTTTAGGCATCTCATAATCGCAAAATTCATAGCATCACTTGTACGCACAATCACAACTCAAAGCATTCACTCCTCTTTCTCACTCATCACCGACTACTCCACTCATCCCCTCTCAATTGTAATTCCCATCCTTTCCCACTTCAATCCTTCCATACTCTCCATCCTTGTCAAGAGAGCTTGTATCCAATTACAATTCTCTTGTGCGTTGATTTTCATTCAATCAATATAAAGTAAGTTTTCATTCATTCATCCTTGTACGTGTTTCATTACAATTCTTTCTATTGCAATTTCATTAAACTTTTGATTAATTAAAATTTTGAACAACTAGATTTCAAACACTCCCACACAAGCAAGACACCGTATAAATGATATAAAATTCGGCTCGGAACGAGACAACACTCCCACACAAGGGTTTGCTCGCCTCGAGCAAACTAAAAACAAAGATAAAGACAGAGAAAAAGAAACTAAAAACCCTAACTCACTTTCGCAGGAATCGCGGATGCATTTAGCACATGCATCAAGCCCTTTAAACCCCTTGGCAGCCCAAGTGGACAAGGAAGGTCTCGTGAGGGTTTATAGAAGCTATACCCACAAAAGCCAAAGAAAAGGAAAAAGGGAAAGAAGAAATGGTGAAAAACTAAAAACAAAGACAAACACAAAGGCGAAGAAGATATTCCTATCCCCAATCATGCACTTAGTTCGCCAACCCGCCTCAACAATCAAATGGAAGAAACAAATATGAACAAACAAGGACACAAAGGTTGGAAAACTGTCAATCCTTCAGGTTTTCAACCCCAACACTTCATGATGAGCAAAAATCCTCGTGCACAAGTGCAAGTGGGCCCTAATCAATCATTCCTAACCTAAGTTAGACAATCAAAGTCATTTTCATGCTAAAGCTCGGGATTATTAGCTAACCTACTTCACTCTTTATTTTTCTTTCAACTTCTCTTTTCTTTTCTTTTTCTTTTCTTTCACTTTTTCAACTTTTTTTTTTCATTGCTTTTTCTTTCCTCTTTATTCTGTTTTCTTTTTCTTCCTTCACTCTTTTCTTTCTTTTCCCTTACTCTTAATCCGTTTTGTATGATTTTAGGGCATTGGCGTCGGTTTTTATTTTTTGGGAATCAGACCGACCTTCGCAAAGGGTTACCCTACTTGATTCGGGTTGCTCCATACGTAAACATTGTACTTAAGGGGCCTGGGTGCCGTCCACCCATACCAACCCTCCTCGGTGGAACCGATAGTAATTAATTAATTCATTAATTAAGGGGAGCAAGAACATTGAGCAACTCAAACTATCCAACTTGGGCAAGAAATTCACAATCGGGGCGTGTAAGAGGTGAGGACTCTGCTTTCACATTCCATGTCAAGGTGTAATAGAGATAAATCATGGCAGAAATCCTTCCTAAGGCCTATCATTATTCATATCGTCCACTTCTAAATGATTGGATCAGCCAGTTAGACAACTACCTACGCAACTATGAGCGAAAACATCTTCAAAAAGAAAAAGAAACACTTTTGGGGGTTTTTCACAACCTTTTTCCCTTTTTTTCTTTCATTTTCACGAATTTTTTTTCAAATTTTAATAAAAACTATGAAAAACAAAATCAAAAGACTCAAAACTAGGTGATCTACCCATGAACAATGGAAGTATCACCCCCACTCCCACACAAAAAGTCACAATGTTCCCATTGTGAGAAGAAGGGTGTCACAGGTAAGGTAGAAAACCTACAAAAGACACACAAACAAACAACTAACAAGCAAAAGTGGTGACGATCCGAGCCCACACGGCTCCAACAGCAAAATATTCCCAACATTCACCCTGAAGGGGTTCGCCACCCAAAAGAAAAATCATGCATGCATCATGGATCAAAGATATATACAATCAAAGAGAGGGTAGAAGGAAGGTACCTCAAGATCTTCAATAAAAGCATAACCAATCCACGATCCAAAGAACATCATCCAATAGGTTAGGAATAAACAGAAAAATCATACTACGTGTGAATGTTCACATGCAAGATCAAAAAGAAAAACAACCATACATGACTCAAACTAAAAACAAACTAAAAACAAACTATACCGTTCTTTATTCGGAACCGAAGATTCAGGTGGAGGCGAAGGAGATCGCTCCTCAGTGCGTGTTCATTTTGTGCGAACCAGTATGAGAACTCAGTACAAGCAAGTGATAATGTGGACTCAACAAAGAACAAACCCTAATCTCAAAAGAAGAACCAACATAGGCTACACCCAAATTGAGTCGAGAAAATCGAACTTGAATCACAAAAATCAAGTGTTACCTGACTTGAATCACAATCAAGGGTGAGTTGATGTTGTCGAGTCCCAAGCAAAGATGTTGAGAAGATTCGACACTTGAACCACCAAAAGAGAACTGCGCACAGATGCAAGGTGCAAATTAGGGCAAATTTGCACACAACTTGGGAAGAAAATGGAGGTATCAGCGAGGAATCAAGAGTTAGGACACAATTCTAGGGTTTGGGAGAGAGAATCGAGTGATTTGAGAGAGAAGAAATCGAGTGAAATGAAATGGAAGTGAGAGAAAATAAGACTTAAAGTCCTCGACAATCGCCTGGAGTTCACTTGTCGCGCGACATTGCATCAACTCGGGCGCGACGCCCGTCTGAGACACATGGCAATTTTTTAGGTTTGAGTTGTCGCGGGTGCGACGAATTGCAACTCGCCCGCGACACTCGTCTGGACGAGATTCAACCTTTCTTTTGAATAGAATCATTTAGATCCGGTACCGTCACGGGGTGACAAACCGACTCGCCCGCGACTATCAACTGGAGGAACTGGGCAATTTGTTGAGTTTTATTTTTTAAAGTCCTGGCAAGCAGTCTCGGGTGCGACTGCTATGACTTGCCCGCGACCGACGTCTGGAGGAGTTCAGCCTTCAGCACTTGAAATTATTCCAACAAGCTGTCTCGGGTCTGACAAACAGCGACTCGCCCGAGACTGTCATCTGCCCAAAATAACAAGAAAATTTCAAATGAAAATTTGGCCAAGTCCTAAAGTCTTACTTCCACAAAAAAAAAAAAATTTCCACACTCTCAAACAACTTCAAAACTTCCCTAACATCCTAAAACTCAAAATACATACTCTTTAAGCACAACATCTATTAAAATCTTATCTTAAACTAGGCACACACTAATAAGAAACAAAAATTCACACAAAAGAAGAATTACTAAGAGAAGAGAAAATAAAAGCCGGCATGCATGCCACCCCCACTCCTACACAAAAAGGCCACACAATGTCCTCATTGTGACTAGAAATCGAGATAGACAAGCATCCAAAGAAAAGAAAAAAAAAACACAAAAAAAAAAAACAAAAGAAAAGAAGGGTAAGGAAGGATATTACCTGGTTGGGTACTGGATATACCCAAACAATGAAATCTCGAAATGAAGTTATGAAACACCCCTTGGAGCATCAACCACTCTATATTACCTCAAAATGCTAAGCACCATGTCAGATCCAGTCAATGCCCGTAATAACATGTCATGCTTCCTTGCGTGCATCTCAAAGTGGTGAACATAAGAGCACAAACTCAAAATTTCGGTAAGAAATATTAGTGCTCTAGACGGTTTATTGATTTCCTTGGAATACTCAGTCAAATGGTGAAATAAATGCACAAAATTGACTTTCCTAGGCACGTCCTCTAGGTAGGTACTATAGGGATCAGTGAGGTAATTATATCCTCCTAAAAGACCTAAGGACTTCATAAACTCTGACTCATAAGAAAGAACTATAGGAAAGTAATTCACATGAAACTGTTTGAATTTCATTAAAGCAAAATGTAGTACCCTCACACTCAAATTCCACGCAATGTCCATCAATTAAAGACTCTAAGTCATCACTTTCATTCAACTCATCAAATTCATCATCGGGTGACAAAGAAAAAGCAAGGTGATACCACATTAGAACACTTCCAACATCACAAGATTCACATCTTCATCCTCATCAATTTTAGAATCATCAGAAGAACAATAAGTTTCAGAAGATAAAGACACATCATTCAAATCATCATCGAAAGTGAAAGTAGAGAAAGAATAACCCATCGTGAAAAACTCATACTCACACACAGATGTATCACGGAAATCATGATCTTGAGTTTGAAGAGAAGGAGTAACTATAGATGAATCCTTATATTGATCTACACATGGAGATTGAGTGTGTAAATCAACAAGATGGGTCAATGAACTAGCACTAGACTCCTCATCCACAAATTTTTTTTCAGAAATAACATCAAAACGTTCAATCCACTCCTCATCAACACATAACACATCCACAAGGTCATGGTCCTCACTACCATCCACAAAGTCACTAACCCAATTCAATGCACTCTGCTTATGATCATCAAATCCTGAGGGCGACTTTTGCAAATCGAAAATATTCAACTCCATGGTTAAGTTCCCAAAAGTCAACTTCATTCTTCCATCCTTACAGTTTATCCAAGCATTTGAAGTAGCAAGAAAAGGCCGGCCTAGGATAACTGGATTCTCATCCCTAACACTTTGAACTTTAGCGGTCTCCAACACCACAAAATCCACCGGAAACACAAAGTTCCCAACTTTAATTAAGACGTCCTCCACTAGTCCCTTAGGCACTCTAGTGGACCTGTCAGCTAATTGTAACACCATCCTAGTGGATTTGAGCTCTCCTAGGCCAACCATTTCGTACACATGCAAGGGCAAGTTTACACTAGCTCCTAGGTCAAGTAAAACTCTCTCAATCAGGCTATCACCTATGGTGATGGAAATGGTAGGAGATCCTGGGTCTTTATACTTAATGGGCACTTGGTTTAAAAGAATTAAGCTCACATGTGAGGCCAAGAAGGCCTTCTTTGGTACTTGGGTGGCTCTTTTTGTGGTGCACAACTCTTTAAGGAATCTAGCATATGGAGGACACTGTTGGACGATCTCTAAGAGAGGGATGTTTACCTTTACCTGAGAAAAAGTCTCCCTAATCTTGTTCAAGAATTTCTAATCCTTACTCCCCCTTAACCTTAGAGGAAAGGGTGGAGGAGGCTTGTAAGCCACTGGAGGTGGTGGACTAGGCATAGGAGTCACTCTAGGTAAGGTCTTTGTAATAGGGGGCTCAACTATGGTAGTTGGGGTCTCCTCATAAGGTTCATCCTCTATGGAAACGAGCTCATCAACAGGTTCATCAGGCACAGTTTGCTTACCACACACATCAGAAGATTGCATTTGTACCCTATTGTCTACCTCCTTCCCAGAACGAAGGGTAATCACAGCATTCAGGCCCCTAATTTGACTCGGGTCACAGGATGATGAACCTGAGGCTTGCCCCGTGGGGTTTGCCTCGGGCTTTCCAGGGAAAGATCCTCTATCTCTATTAGCCATCAACAATTGGAAGAAATTCTCATTCATCTGTTTCAACATTTTCTCCTGCATTTTCTCCATCTCACTTTTAAAAGAATCCTTAACATCCTTAAGACCACACTTCAATTCCCTAATTTCTTTGTCATGCCTATCCCTTACTCTTAATCCGTTTTGTATGATTTTAGGGCATTGGCGTCGGTTTTTATTTTTTGGGAATCAGACCGACCTTCGCAAAGGGTTACCCTACTTGATTCGGGTTGCTCCATACGTAAACATTGTACTTAAGGGGCCTGGGTGCCGTCCACCCATACCAACCCTCCTCGGTGGAACCGATAGTAATTAATTAATTCATTAATTAAGGGGAGCAAGAACATTGAGCAACTCAAACTATCCAACTTGGGCAAGAAATTCACAATCGGGGCGTGTAAGAGGTGAGGACTCTGCTTTCACATTCCATGTCAAGGTGTAATAGAGATAAATCATGGCAGAAATCCTTCCTAAGGCCTATCATTATTCATATCGTCCACTTCTAAATGATTGGATCAGCCAGTTAGACAACTACCTACGCAACTATGAGCGAAAACATCTTCAAAAAGAAAAAGAAACACTTTTGGGGGTTTTTCACAACCTTTTTCCCTTTTTTTCTTTCATTTTCACGAATTTTTTTTCAAATTTTAATAAAAACTATGAAAAACAAAATCAAAAGACTCAAAACTAGGTGATCTACCCATGAACAATGGAAGTATCACCCCCACTCCCACACAAAAAGTCACAATGTTCCCATTGTGAGAAGAAGGGTGTCACAGGTAAGGTAGAAAACCTACAAAAGACACACAAACAAACAACTAACAAGCAAAAGTGGTGACGATCCGAGCCCACACGGCTCCAACAGCAAAATATTCCCAACATTCACCCTGAAGGGGTTCGCCACCCAAAAGAAAAATCATGCATGCATCATGGATCAAAGATATATACAATCAAAGAGAGGGTAGAAGGAAGGTACCTCAAGATCTTCAATAAAAGCATAACCAATCCACGATCCAAAGAACATCATCCAATAGGTTAGGAATAAACAGAAAAATCATACTACGTGTGAATGTTCACATGCAAGATCAAAAAGAAAAACAACCATACATGACTCAAACTAAAAACAAACTAAAAACAAACTATACCGTTCTTTATTCGGAATCGAAGATTCAGGTGGAGGCGAAGGAGATCGCTCCTCAGTGCGTGTTCATTTTGTGCGAACCAGTATGAGAACTCAGTACAAGCAAGTGATAATGTGGACTCAACAAAGAACAAACCCTAATCTCAAAAGAAGAACCAACACAGGCTACACCCAAATTGAGTCGAGAAAATCGAACTTGAATCACAAAAATCAAGTGTTACCTGACTTGAATCACAATCAAGGGTGAGTTGATGTTGTCGAGTCCCAAGCAAAGATGTTGAGAAGATTCGACACTTGAACCACCAAAAGAGAACTGCGCACAGATGCAAGGTGCAAATTAGGGCAAATTTGCACACAACTTGGGAAGAAAATGGAGGTATCAGCGAGGAATCAAGAGTTAGGACACAATTCTAGGGTTTGGGAGAGAGAATCGAGTGATTTGAGAGAGAAGAAATCGAGTGAAATGAAATGGAAGTGAGAGAAAATAAGACTTAAAGTCCTCGACAATCGCCTGGAGTTCACTTGGTCGCGGGCGCGACACAGACCAACTCGGGCGCGACGCCCGTCTGAGACACATGGCAATTTTTTAGGTTTGAGTTGTCGCGGGTGCGACGAATTGCAACTCGCCCGCGACACTCGTCTGGACGAGATTCAACCTTTCTTTTGAATAGAACTGTTTAGATCCCAGTCGGCTGTCACGGGGGTGACAAAACCGACTCGCCCGCGACTATCAACTGGAGGAACTGGGCAATTTGTTGAGTTTTATTTTTTAAAGTCCTGGCAAGCAGTCTCGGGTGCGACTGCTATGACTCGCCCGCGACCGACGTCTGGAGGAGTTCAGCCTTCAGCACTTGAAATTATTCCAACAAGCTGTCTCGGGTCTGACAAACAGCGACTCGCCCGAGACTGTCATCTGCCCAAAATAACAAGAAAATTTCAAATGAAAATTTGGCCAAGTCCCAAAGTCTTACTTCCGCAAAAAAAAAAAAATTTCCACACTCTCAAACAACTTCAAAACTTCCCTAACATCCTAAAACTCAAAATACATACTCTTTAAGCACAACATCTATTAAAATCTTATCTTAAACTAGGCACACACTAATAAGAAACAAAAATTCACACAAAAGAAGAATTACTAAGAGAAGAGAAAATAAAAGCCGGCATGCATGCCACCCCCACTCCTACACAAAAAGGCCACACAATGTCCTCATTGTGACTAGAAATCGAGATAGACAAGCATCCAAAGAAAAGAAAAAAAAAACACAAAAAAAAAAAACAAAAGAAAAGAAGGGCAAGGAAGGATATTACCTGGTTGGGTACTGGATATACCCAAACAATGAAATCTCGAAATGAAGTTATGAAACACCCCTTGGAGCATCAACCACTCTATATTACCTCAAAATGCTAAGCACCATGTCAGATCCAGTCAATGCCCGTAATAACATGTCATGCTTCCTTGCGTGCATCTCAAAGTGGTGAACATAAGAGCACAAACTCAAAATTTCGTTAAGAAATATTAGTGCTCTAGACGGTTTATTGATTTCCTTGGAATACTCAGTCAAATGGTGAAATAAATGCACAAAATTGACTTTCCTAGGCACGTCCTCTAGGTAGGTACTATAGGGATCAGTGAGGTAATTATATCCTCCTAAAAGACCTAAGGACTTCATAAACTCTGACTCATAAGAAAGAACTATAGGAAAGTAATTCACATGAAACTGTTTGAATTTCATTAAAGCAAAATGTAGTACCCTCACACTCAAATTCCACGCAATGTCCATCAATTAAAGACTCTAAGTCATCACTTTCATTCAACTCATCAAATTCATCATCGGGTGACAAAGAAAAAGCAAGGTGATACCACATTAGAACACTTCCAACATCACAAGATTCACATCTTCATCCTCATCAATTTTAGAATCATCAGAAGAACAATAAGTTTCAGAAGATAAAGACACATCATTCAAATCATCATCGAAAGTGAAAGTAGAGAAAGAATAACCCATCGTGAAAAACTCATACTCACACACAGATGTATCACGGAAATCATGATCTTGAGTTTGAAGAGAAGGAGTAACTATAGATGAATCCTTATATTGATCTACACATGGAGATTGAGTGTGTAAATCAACAAGATGGGTCAATGAACTAGCACTAGACTCCTCATCCACAAATTTTTTTTCAGAAATAACATCAAAACGTTCAATCCACTCCTCATCAACACATAACACATCCACAAGGTCATGGTCCTTACTACCATCCACAAATTCACTAACCCAATTCAATGCACTCTGCTTATGATCATCAAATCCTGAGGGCGACTTTTGCAAATCGAAAATATTCAACTCCATGGTTAAGTTCCCAAAAGTCAACTTCATTCTTCCATCCTTACAGTTTATCCAAGCATTTGAAGTAGCAAGAAAAGGCCGGCCTAGGATAACTGGATTCTCATCCCTAACACTTTGAACTTTAGCGGTCTCCAACACCACAAAATCCAACGGAAACACAAAGTTCCCAACTTTAATTAAGACGTCCTCCACTAGTCCCTTAGGCACTCTAGTGGACCTGTCAGCTAATTGTAACACCATCCTAGTGGATTTGAGCTCTCCTAGGCCAACCATTTCGTACACATGCAAGGGCAAGTTTACACTAGCTCCTAGGTCAAGTAAAACTCTCTCAATCAGGCTATCACCTATGGTGATGGAAATGGTAGGACATCCTGGGTCTTTATACTTAATGGGCACTTGGTTTAAAAGAATTAAGCTCACATGTGAGGCCAAGAAGGCCTTCTTTGGTACTTGGGTGGCTCTTTTTGTGGTGCACAACTCTTTAAGGAATCTAGCATATGGAGGACACTGTTGGACGATCTCTAAGAGAGGGATGTTTACCTTTACCTGAGAAAAAGTCTCCCTAATCTTGTTCAAGAATTTCTAATCCTTACTCCCCCTTAACCTTAGAGGAAAGGGTGGAGGAGGCTTGTAAGCCACTGGAGGTGGTGGACTAGGCATAGGAGTCACTCTAGGTAAGGTCTTTGTAATAGGGGGCTCAACTATGGTAGTTGGGGTCTCCTCATAAGGTTCATCCTCTATGGAAACGAGCTCATCAACAGGTTCATCAGGCACAGTTTGCTTACCACACACATCAGAAGATTGCATTTGTACCCTATTGTCTACCTCCTTCCCAGAACGAAGGGTAATCACAGCATTCAGGCCCCTAATTTGACTCGGGTCACAGGATGATGAACCTGAGGCTTGCCCCGTGGGGTTTGCCTCGGGCTTTCCAGGGAAAGATCCTCTATCTCTATTGGCCATCAACAATTGGAATAAATTCTCATTCATCTGTTTCAACATTTTCTCCTGCATTTTCTCCATCTCACTTTTAAAAGAATCCTTAACATCCTTAAGACCACTCTTCAATTCCCTAATTTCTTTGTCATGCCTATCCTCACGGGTATAACCTGGTGGAGGTCGGGTCTGGGAAATCTGAGGTTGGATAGATGGCATGGGTGACCCTCTTGGAGCTTGGTAAGCTACCTGAGGTGGTGGTCGAGGTTGAGGTTGAGGCTGAGAAGGATAGTTTCCTTGGAAACCTCCTCCCTAGTTAAGGGGCGGGCTCCATACATTTTGGTTCTCAGGACCATAAGAGAGTAAAGGATGCTTGCGTTGGTATTGGTAAGATTGATAATGGTCAGGCGGGTATTTGTGGTACATCGCATTCACATTCTCGATGGTAGAGGTCACACATTGGATGAAAAGAGGACAAGTAGAATACACATGATCCACACCTTGACACCATGCACAAGACACTTGAGACTGGGATGTCGGGGTAATTGGTTGTTCCCAAGAGTTTACCTGATCACAGGTCTAGGATTTTGAAGCAACTAACTACTGTTGGGCTAAAGTCTTAATCATGTTCTCTAGAGATGCAAACCTAGCCTCATAACCTGTGTTTTCACTAACCGCATGCACTCCCCCTTTTGCATTTGACAACTGGGCTCCTAAAGACTCGTCTCTCGTGGTACCCCTCTACATAGCCCTCTCTGAAATACTCTCCAAGAAATCCCAAGCTTCTTCCACAGTTTTATCCATAAATCCCCCTTGGCACATTGATTCTAAGGTGACTCTAGTTTCTTGGTCAACTCCCTCATATACAATCTGACACACTCTTACTAAGTCAAAGCCATGGTGCGGAAACTTGGACAACAGGTTCTTAAAACGCTCAATGGCTTTCCAATAGGGCTCTCCCTTATCCTGGTGTTTAGACCTGATTTCGTGTCTAAATACCGCCTAAATCCTTAGGCTTTTGACTTGTTTTGTAGCTTGTTTTAATAACTTTTAATGTGTTTTGGTTATTTTTGTAGTTTCCGAAGTTTTTACTCAAAACGATGCTAAATGGGCCAAGTTTTCACCAATCTTGGGAATCCCGAGATTCCCTAAGATTCCCCGAGCCCTGGTCGTGTCGAAGGCAGCGGGATTAGATGGGCTGATCATGTCGAAAGGCAACGAAAGCGGAAGCAACTGTTGAAAAGCACCCTGAAGAATACCTGTGGCCGAGATAGACCTTGGCCACGGTCATGTTGACCGTAGCCACGGTGTGATTGAGCCAATGCCTAAGGAAGGAGACATTGCCACCCGAGATGGACCGTGGTCAGGGTCAGTCTGACCGTAGCCACGGTGAGATCACCACCTTGCCCAAGGAAGAAGTTGGCCGAACAAGACTGTGGCCACGGTCTCCCATGACCGTAGCCACGGTGGTGCAAAGGAGCGAAAAGTTGTCAGCCCTAATCGCCCAGACCGTGCCCACGGTGCTGCGAAGCGAAGAGAAGTTTTGCCTGCCTTACGCAGGATCGTGGCCACGGTCACCTTGACCGTGCCCATGGTCCCCTGCGGGACACTTTTGTCTGTAGTGTAAAATGATGAGTTTTGAGTAACAACCTCAGTTACTATTTAATGTATTTAGGTCATTTTAGCTAGGAGACTTTTATCAATCAACTTTTATCTATTTTTTTATCATACTTTAGCATTTACTTTATCACATTTTAAGCTTTGGATTAGAGTGATCAGTGAAGATCTTTGCTGAGATTATTGGTTCTTGTATTGGATTCTCTTGAGTTTTATTGGAAGTTTGAAGATTATTCTCAACTTTGGAGCATTGGAGCTTTATTATTATGGAGTTTTCTTCTTTGTCATCACAATCAATGAGCATTTCTTAACCTTTCTCTCTCTAGTTTACTGTTTATTTATTAATCTCTGTTTTTGTTATTATTGGTATTGTTGGTATTGTTGAATGTTTATTGTCATCTTGTTTACTCTTTTAAGCATGAATGAAGTTATTGATGTTATTATCATGTTAGTTAGGATGTTTAGTTGCTAGAACCCTAATGGGTTAGGGAGATACTAAGGATGTGAATGGGTGATTATGTTTGGGTTAGCAATTTTAGTGAGTAACTAGTTAGGAAATCAATTTCCCAATCCTATCCTTCCCTCAAGTGGGATGTATTTGGGTGCGAAAGCATCCCGAATACATCCAACACTTGTTGGAAGGTAGGAATTAGGATAATTAGTATTCTAGTTCACGAAAACGAATAGAAACTAACTAGGAAATTCCGTTCCTTGAACTCCCTCGGGTCTGTCGATGGACTTTGGGGAAGTTAATCCGGACTATCCTTGAAAGAGGAAGCCCGGTGGGGATTTTCTAACGGAGTTACCATTTGATTTCCCCTTCTCGTTAGTCTCTTGTTGCGAAACCCATTTCCTTATTCCCGTTTGCATCCTGAAAGTCTACCAACACCCATTGTCTCACCTGTGTGCTTGTGCTGTTTTTACCCTGAATTCTATCATCCTTTCATGATCGTAAACCGTACCTAGAGTCAAGTAGTTGCAGCTAAGGCCCCTAGCTCCCTGTGGAAGAACGATAAAAACCGAGGTCCACAAAACCACGTTACACCTGTCTAAACTTTAAGATTGAGTTTCTCAGTTGAACAGCTAATGAATTTGGAAAGCATCTCTTCATGAAAGCCTTAAGGAAACTATCCCAAGAGTCTATGGACCTAGGCTTAATGCTATACATCCACCGCTTAGCGGCGTCCCTTAAAGCAAAAGACAGGTATTTCAACAACACATAGTCCAAATGAACTCCTGGAGGGGTAACCATGCTAAGGTATTCCTTGTGTTCGACTGTCCATATAAGAGCTAACCCAGTCCGCGCGAAAAGTATTAGGTTCTAGGTATGGTACTGCCTTGGATCGAACGTCACTCCTGGAGGTAAGATCGACAATACAAAACACGAAGGCGGTGGGTCATAGGTAGGGTACAACTGCTCATTAAGGGTCACCCTAGGTTCTTCCCCTCCGACCATCCTAGGTGGTTCAACTAAGGGTGTCTCCTTCCTAACCAGTCGATGGTTAGCAGAACTACGAACCCATCCCTCGGAATGTTGCACTTTTTCTCTTTTTGTTGATTTCTCAATTTTCCAATTTTTAGTTGTTTTTAAACCTTAACAATAATCTAGTAAAGCAATAAACTATTCACAAACAAACCAATCACCTAAACTACCAAATAACGCCATCCCCGGCAACGACGCCATTGTTCAGTTGTTGTTTTTGTGGTTTTTTGAGTAGGGGTTGTCGAATCCAAGGGATGGGTGTTTAGGCTTGTTTAGGTTAATGACTTGCTAAGGTTTCCAAGTGCAAAAAACAGTAAACTATTTAAGGGAAGAAATTAAACTACACTAATATGAGATCATCACATAAACCATCAAGAAAAACTGGAAACAAGAGAAATTAAGGTAAATCAATCAATAGAAAGAATTAAACTAGCAACGCAATTAAGAGCAAGTAAAGGAAAGCAATAAAACTAATCTAATTATGAAATTAGGAACAAGAATCCATACCCTTGAAGCATCAAATTAACTCTCTAATCTTCATCTTCATCTCTAATCTTAATCTTCATCTTCTCCCAAACAATCAAGAAGGTGTGAATAAGATTATCAAGAATCCCCGAATTCTCACTTTAGAGTAGAATTTGTGACTCTTGATCCCCCTTTTCACTAAAATGGATTGAGTTTAGTGGCTAATCTATGAACTAGTAATCATAATCAACAATGAAAACAAGAGAACAAGGGAAGAAATTCTGAAATTACTTGCAAGAAATGTGGATTACAATCAGGAACTCAAGAAACTTGGAGAACAATCAAGCTTAAAACCCTAATTAAGAGAAGAGCATAATGCTAAAAACTTAGAAGGAAAATGTAGATAAAACTAATAAAAACCCTAGCTGCTAACAATTTCGCTACTCAGGGTATATATACAACCAAAAACCAGTACATAAAACATCATCGTTTTTCCCAGAACATCGCGCGAAATTTGGGTTCGTCGCGGGCGCGACTAGTTTCTGCCCCGATTGATCCGTTGCTCGCTCATTATTTCTTGCGGGCGCCACTCCATTTGTCACGGGCGCGAGGTGCAACTGTCGCGGGTGCGACAAAAACTGTCGCAGGTGCGACAAAACCTGTCCCAGGTGCGACCAAGCTCTGATTTCTTTTCCTTGGCTGCGGTAATGATGCCACAGCAGCTTGTCGCGGGCGCGCTGCATCGCGTCGCGGGTGCGACGCCCGGCTGCTTGCTTTTCCTTGGTTGCTGTACTGACGCCACAGAGGCGGGTCACGGACGCGACCCTTAATGAGGGTGCGACGCCCCTCTGCCCGACACTTTTGCTCAACTTTTTCCACTCAGTTTTTGCCACTTTCGCTCGGGTTTAGGCTCTAACACAGTATTAACCTACAAAACTAAAAATCATCATATCTAATATATAATTAAGGGGCTAAAACAAGCAAGACACCCTATAAATGATATAAAGTTCGGCTCGGAACGAGACCGAACAACATGACTCCATTATCTTCAACAAGCACATGCACATGCACATGCATTCATTCAAGAACAAAATGGAGTCATTTCCATTCCCACTCAAGTTACTTCATGAAGGTCACCTCCTTCACCACTAAGGAAATGGCCGTCAATCAAATTGGTCAATCAAGATATCATTCATGTTGGCAAATTATTTCAGTTACTATTCCAAAAAGTTGATTCATCAGTTACTGTTCAAGATTCGTCAGTCCAGAATTATTACTCAATACTGTTCAAGTGCTACGCGGTTCCAACAAATAGTCCACAATAATTCAAGTTTGTCGGCAGATATTATCAAGATCAAGATTCTACTTCAATTAAGGGTGTTCTACCGTCCAAGTGTCTGAAGATAATTCAATATTGTATTCTATAAATATGTATTCCATAGTTTAGTTTAAGGCATCTCATAATCGCAGAATTCATAACATCACTTGTACGCACAATCACAACTCAAAGCATTCACTCCTCTCTCTCGCTCATCGCCCACTACTCTACTCACCCCCTCTTAATTGTAATTCCTAATCCTTTCCCACTTCAATCCTTCCATACTTTCCATCCTTCTCAAGAGTGCTTGTATTCAATTTCAATTCTCTTTTACGTTGATTTTAATTCAATCAATATAAAGTAAGTTTTCATCCATTCATCCTTGTACGTGTTTCATTAAAATTCTTTGTATTGTAATTTCATTAAACTTTTGGTTAATTAAATTTCGAACAACTAGATTTCAAACATTTTTATCTTCGAAAATCGATTCGACTGGGTATGGCCTGGAGGCGAGGCGAGGGGAGCGGAGCGACAAATCGATTTTCAAAGAACTAAAATTTTGAAATCTTGTTGTTTAAAGATTTAATTAATCAAAAGTTTATGAAAATGTAAGACAAACAATTGTAATGAAACACGTACAAAATGAATGAATGAATGAAAAATTTACTTTTATATGATTGAATGAAAACACACGTACAAGAGAATTGTTGAAATACAAGTTCTCATGAGAAGGATGGAGAGTATGTATAGATTGAAGTGGGCAAGGATTGGGAATTACAATTGAGGGAGTGGTTGATGAGTGAGAGAGGAGAGGATGCTTGATTGTGTATACAAGTAATGAGATGCGATATTGTTAGTTGATAAAGCAATTATGAGATGCCTAAAACTTAACTGTGGAATACATATTTATCGAATACATTATTGAATTATCTTCAGAGTTCAGACACTTGGACGGTAGAACACCCTTGATTAGAATGGTCTTGATAATATCTACCTACAAACTTGAATTATTGTGGACTGTTTGTTGGAACCAAACAACACTGGAATAGTATTGAGTAATAATTCTGGACTGGCGAATCTTGAATAGTAACTGATGAATCAACTTTTTTGAATCATAACCGAAATAATTTGTTGACATGAATGATATCTTCATTGACCAATTTGATTGATGACCATTTTCTTAGTGGTGAAGGAAGTTGTCTTCATGAAGTAACTTGAGTGAGAATGGAAATGACTCCATTTTTGTTGATTTTCAAAGATAAAAATGTTTGAAATCTAGTTGTTCAAAAATTTAATTAATCAAAAGTTTAATGAAATTGCAATACAAAGAATTGTAATGAAACACATATAAGGATGGATGAATGAAAATCAACGTACAAGAGAATTGAAATTGAATACAAGCTCTCTTGAGAAGGATGGAGAGTATGGAAGGATTGAAGTGGGAAAGGATTGGGAATCTCAATTGAGAGGGAATGAGTGGAGTAGTGGGTGATGAGTGGGAGAGAGGAGTGAATGCTTTGAGAAGTGATTGTGTGTACAAGTGATGCTATGAATTCTGCGATTATGAGATGCCTAAAATTAAACTATGGAATACATATTTATAGAATACAATATTTAATTATCTTCAGACACTTGGACGGTAGCATACCCTTGATTGGAATGGAATTTTGATCTTGATAATATCTGCCGACGAACTTGAATTATTGTAGACGTATTGTTTGTTGGAACCACGTAGCACTTGAAAAGTATTAAGCAATAATTCTGGACAGACGAATCTTGAACAGTAACTCATGAATCAGCTTCTGGAATAGTAACCGAAATAATTTGCCGACATGAATGATATCTTGATTGATCAATTTGATTGATGAATCAGCTTCTTGAAAACATTGAAAAATATTTAAATATTTATTTTTAAAAAAATTATTATAAAATACGAATATAATTTTTTTTATAATAATTTATATACATTTTTATAGGCTAAGGCTCTATTCTTTGAATGAGTTATTTTCAAGTTAGGATTGTTAGGTTATGATAAGTTAGGATGATTTGTTTAGACAATTATGTTTTTAGAGTGAATGTTTTTTTGGAGATTGTGGTAACTTAGGATAGTTTTTTTTAATCTACAAAATACTTATATGATTGATAGATGAGAGCAGATAGAAGTGACAGATGGGAAGGTCGGAGTAATAATGTACGAGTGCTGGGATCAAATTGCCACTAAAGTTTCCCATTCAGTCAAATCTGCCATTAATTTATCAAAAGTGTCAAAAATGCCATTAGACTATCCAATTAAGTTAATAAAGGCCAATAACCCAATTTTTACCTACTATTTTAGGTTAATGTTTAAAAGACTTTAAAAAATAAAAATTTAATCCAAAATCAAAATTTCCCGAACCCACCCCTGTAAGACCACGGAAAAAGGTGACCCTTTTTCCGTGATGCGCTACTTAAGTGATCGGGAGCCGACTAAGGTTGCTTAATCCTTAAATAAGAATATTTTTATTTTATGAAATTCATTTTCAGAGTGATGAAAACTTCATTTATTTACAAATTCTTTTATATTATTAAAATATTTGAAATTACACTGAATAATTTATTAATAAATTTAGTACTGGCCCATTATTTCATCCGGGCCCGAGAAGCAACAGAGGGACCGTCATGGAACCATAAAACCCGCGTGGGTATTATGGCACCATGAGCCGGCTCTGTGCAGCTTCGGCCCAGAGAAAATGGGGTGAAAATTAATAAAACCCATGCGGGTTTTATTAATCTTCTGGCCCGTTTTCTCTTGGGTGGCTTTAGATTAATAAAAGGTGGTACTAAAAATATTTATAATGATTTTTGTGCAGTTATCGTTTATTTTAAATAACTAAAAGAATTTATAAAAATGATAAAGAGTCGCCAGCCGATTGAAGGAAATCGACAAACCATAAAAATAAAAGTAACTCCGGTCTACGAAACCCGATTCTAAGTCCGGGGGTAAGGTTACAAATTTGAGAATGATAAGAATTCTCGAATTCGCCTGTTAGAAAACAGACTCTATTAAAATCGACATTAAAATGAAATAGAGCGGGGAGAAGTTTAATTAATTTCGCAAGTTTATATTCTTAATCATGCAATATAAAGAATGGGGTTTTTGGTTTACAAAATATGAACATATAATGTAAAATAAAGTACAAATTACATGATTAAATAATAATGAAGAAAAGAAACATAAAAGCGAACCTCTTTGGTTTAGGAGCCCGAATGCGCCGGTCGAAAAACCTTGACTTCCCTTGACTTGGTGGATGGAAAGATGAGTGTGAGAATGGTAGTAGGATAGTATATGAGTGATGATTTTGGTAGAGTAAGGGGAATGGTAATATGAGAATAGTGAGAATATGATGATAGTTAGTGAGAGTATGGGTAGAGTGATGGTATTAGTTGATGGAATTTTAGTAGAATAAGGGTGGTAGAGGATGATTATTGATGGGAGTTTGAGTATAATGGTGGTGGTTTATGAGAGTTGTTGATGAAAATGAATGGAATGGAGGGGGTATTTATAGGTGAGGGAAGTGAGGTTTAGGAGGGAAATGGAGGGGACACATCCCTTAGATCATGCCCTCCATCTCCATGCAATCACAAAATCAAGTTTAAGAGTCAAACACATGGGCTAATATCATGGGGGGTGATGAAGATTTTTGGCGCCGGATTCAAATAGAAAACCCACGTGGGTTTTATAATATCCATGCACACAGATCGCTGACGTGGACGGCAAAACGACGCGTTTAGGCAGTAGAAAACCCACGCGGGTTTTGAAGTCCCTGGGCTGGGGCGCGCCTTGGGCTTGTCCTGGTCCTGGGCCGCCTTTGCTTATAAAACCCGTGTGGGTTTTGATCTAAGTACTGGGCCGCTTTTTATTGTTGTGCTTGCTCCGCTTATTTGCCTAATGATCCACCTTGGTATCGGCACAAATGATTTATTTAACTTTTGATAAGTCGGGATTTTATCGGTGCCAATCCCGGTGTCTACAGAAAGCCCCCACTTTGATCGAGTCTGAATAGGACGAAGGTCAAAGTAGACTGAAGTGCTATCTGCTTGATGTGTGTCTTGATGCTGGCGGTGCTCTTTTATATGGCGACCAAGTGATGTTGCTGATGATGATGTCATCGGTAACCTTTAGGTGGCAACCGTTGGACGACTGATGCTGAGGATGTTGTTGGAGATCTTTAAGTGGTATCCGTTGAACGACTGCTATTGATGATGATGTCGTCGGTAACCTTTAAGTGGTGACCGTTGGACGACTAACACTGAGAATGTCGTTGGAGACCTTTAAGTGGTATCCGTTAAACGACTGTTGTTGCTAACACCGTTAGAGACCTTTATGTGGAATCTGTTAGACGACTATTGCTGAGAATGTCGTTGGAGACCTTTAAGTGGTATCCATTAAACTACTGCTGTTGCTAACACCGTCAGAGACCTTTATGTGGAATCTGTTGGACGACTGTTGCTGACGACATCGTTGGAGGCCTTTAGGTGGCAACCGTGGGACGACTGTCGCTGATGATGGTGCTCTTTTATGTGGCAACCGGATGATGGTGCTCTTTTATGTGGCAATCGGATGATGGTGATCTGTCTGGTCCCTTTTTTAGCGGCGACCTGAAAATCACAAGAAAATTAAGCATTAATTTTAATGACATGTGAGAAGGGTTCAGATTTGTACCTGAACTTTGGGAACCGTTGGGCCACAATCTTTGGGCCGTCAGTCTGGGTTGCATGGCTTGCTTCGAGTGGGTTGTGGGACCTCGGGCCTGCTGGAATTAATCGGTATAAAACTCGTACGGGTTTTATAACCTCTGCTGGGCCATTGGAAGGCGCTGGGCCACAAGAATGGGCCCGTAGAACACCCAAAACTCGCGCGGGTTTTGGCACATTTTCTTCTCTTTTTTTTTGTTTTCTTCTCCTCGTGAAGGGAATCAAATTGGGTCCTATCTTTATGTGGACCAGAATGTGCCATGTTGCCATGTCCTTCTTTTGGGTGACAAAGATGATGAAGCAATGCTAGAAAAGAAACTGAGCAGTTTGCAGTTAGTTTTAGTAAGGTCTCATCGTAGCAGATCCGGTAGCAGGGATCGTCGTCCTATGGAAGAGGACATGGCTCAGATGTCCTTGGAGGAACAACTTGGTCAGGGGGGGTTACATCACAGTGTTGGGTGTGGTGGTGATACCCAGCCCCATTCCTATTGGGTGGAAGATGCTTCGGAGTCAAGCGCTACCTATCGGCCTTCTCATTCTCGTCGCACTCCAGCTTCAGTGCGTTCTGCTCGCCGTGGTCGGGAGATAGTGGTAAGGGATCATGATTCAGGTGCATCCTTAGGGTATCCTGGCAGTTAGGCCCTAGCGGATGATGCTACTTCACGTCCTGCACCATACGACGCCTCCTCTTTTGGCTCTAGCTCTTATTCTCCTGGATGGCAAGCTTCGACCCTTGGGATGGGTCCTTCATGGCCTACTGGTATGCAAGAGTGGTCTGCACCTCAACACTCTTGGTTGGGAGGATCTACTTCTTTTGATTGGCAAGCCCACGGTTATGGAATTGGTCCTCTATGGCCTACCCCTTCTGTTGAGTGGCACGTTCCTGACCAGACCATTCATGGCTAGCCGCTTCGCAAGAGCATTCCATATCATCACCGTCGAGCATACATCCTTCTGAAGTTCCCTTGTCTGGGCCACCGCAGACGGCTCCTGGTCCTGACTACTATTCCTGGGACACCTATTTTGGCATGGCTGGTACCTCCAACGCTGGGACTTCTCATGCTGGTAACAATCCAGTTGAAGATAGCGGCGATTCAGGCTCCTTGTGGTGATCAGACTGATGTCAAGCAAGACTCTAAGCAATTTAGACTTTTTTTTTATGCAAGATTTTTGTACTTTTTTTTATTTTAATGCAAGACTCTTTATGAATTTTATTTTTATTTTATATGCGGGACTTGGTGAATGCATGACTTTATTTTATTAATGCATTTTTGAATGACTTTCTACATGATGGGATTAATCCCAAATTAATCCCGCTTCCCCAAAAAGAAAAGAAAGTAAAAGAAAACAAAAAATTTATGTGTCAGAGTAAACTCGAGCAAAAAATTTCAGAACCGAGCATCACTGGGTCAATGACAAGATCCAAAACATTGAAGATACAGGAACGGGCAAATTCAATTCACAAGGCCCAAATATAATAAGAAAACAGGTGAGTTGAGTTGCTGAAGGCCGGCCCATGTCGCTAGAAAACCCGCGTGGGTTTTCTTCTGCAGCAGGCCGTGGGCCTGGGCTTGGACAGGCGTACGCGTGGGTTTGGGAATATCAAAACCTGTGCGGGTTTCGATTTTCTTATCCCTTTTTTTTTAGCCGTTGTGGCATGGGATATGGAGGGCAACGGCTATGTGATCGTTGGCTGATTGCTTTTCTCCATTTTTGATCATGCATGAAGGTGTATAAATACCTTATGTTATGCATATGATCATCACTCCTCATCATTACTTCAAAACCTTCATCACATATTCTCCTAAAACACAAAGAAAAACTTCCTAATTCTCATGGCATTTGAGATGAAGCTATCAACTTGGATGAGCACCTTCTCCAAGGAAGAGAAAAAGGAGCTCGGAAGATACAAATTGACGAGCTTGTTGAGTCTTCGACAAGTGAGAGTCAATCACAACTTTCTCCGTGCGGCGGAGACTTTTTGGGATCCGAAGATGCATGTTTTCGATTCACTTGGAAAGAACTATGTCTGCTTCCAGAGGAATGGTCCTCAATCCTAGGGACAAATCATTTTGCTCGGTCGATGTCGCCTCCAACGCCAACTGACATCCCCAAGCAATACAAAGAGCTCTTATGTCTTCCTTCTTGGGTCATCGGAAGTGCAATATTCGGCGAAAAGGTACACTTCCAAACCATAGTTGAATATTTTCAATCTCCAGATACTTTGGAATATGGTCCAGTGATACGAGTGCGAGCACTCGTATTATGTCTCCTCGGCGAGTTTTGTTTTTACCACGGTGGCAAAAGAACCGAACCGGCAAATTTGATCCAAATCGTTGAAGACATGTCTCGTGGCTACAATCCCGTACCTCTAATGCTAGCGAAAACCATGATGGGTTTGGATGATCCGAATCCAGAACATGCCTTTCGAGGAAGCCCCCTGCTACTTCAAGTATTCCACTCATTCTTTTCACTTCTGCTTGGTTTCTGCCCTACTGCCTATAAAACCCGTGCGAGTTTTGCATCATTTTTTTTCAGTTAGTTTGGGATAATTAGCATGCAATCTTACTCTGGCTAACTTTTTGGACAGATCTGGTTAATGGAACACTTAGGTCTCATCGAAGAACCCCGGACTTCTTCGGCGATGGTGAACTATTGTTAGAGAAAGAGGAAGTACACCGACCTCAACTCGATAACAGAATGGATCGCATTCTTAAAGGAGCCTTGCGAGACCACATGGTGGACCGAATGGTGGCACATTTCCGAGTTCGTGACCCATGATTCTCACAATGCCTATCTGTGCCTTGCCGGCTTGACGCACATGACCTTTTATTTTCCGGCGCGAGTGAGGCGGCAGATGGGTCGAAGGCAGAATATCCCCGAGCTATTGTGTGAAACTCCCGAACAATTGAAGCTTCGAAGCTCAGTGATAGAGTCATGGCTAAAATACTGGGAAAGAAGGCCAACTCTTAAAGCCCTTCCAAAGGCACACGTGTCTCATATTGCCGATGCTGATTATCGTGGATGGCTAATTGCAGCTATTGAATCTCGCCGTGCTGGAGAGGCGAGGAGAAGACAAGTATCTGCAAAGGAAAGATTGGGTCCTCGTACATCGGTAAAGGGCCGCCTTGGTGCAAAAGATCCGGTGAAAGATAGACTTGGTCCGAGAGTGGAGACACTAAAACCAAGCAGGCGGGTCTATTTGCCCAAAGACAAAGAGAAAGCCCTCAACGGATCTAAAGACATGGAGACTGACCATGAGACAACTCGCGAAGTAAAGAAAGTGAAGCAAGATTAGAAGATGGATAGGAATGAAGGAACTCAAACTGCTTTGCCAGAACAATCTTTTATTTAATTAAGCTTTTTTTTTTTGAATTTTCTTATTTACAAGCAGTGTACTTGCATTATCAATTAATAAAGAAGAAATATCGTTCACAATTATTGTATTCTTGCAAACTTTATTTTTCTTATAAGCATGAGCATTTATTGAATATATCCCAAGTGTCTAAAAATTGGTTTTCCAGTTGCTTGGTTATATTAAGCATAATATCGCTTGAGCTGATCCAAATTCGTTGGCTGAATTATGTCTTCTCCATCCATAGTAGCAAGCCAGGCTGCTCCTTCTAGCAAAATGTCCTTAATCATGTAAGGACCCTTCCAATTAGGTGCAAATTTTCCCCTTGGTTCTTGTATAGGTGCCCTCATCTCCTTAAGCACCAAATCAACTACTTGAAGTGAACGACTTTTCACCTTCTTATTAAAAGCACGAGTGATCCTGTTTTGGTACATTTGCACATTATGTAATGCCTTAAATCGCCTTTTGTCCATCAACATTAACTCCTCGAACCTTGCCCTAGCCTATTCTGCTTCTAGAAATTGACTTTCGGCCACTATCCGTAGCGAAGGGATTGCTACTTCAATCGGCAGAACTGCTTCCATCCCATATACCAGAGAATATGGCGTTGCACCTGTAGCAGTTCGTATAGAGATTCGGTATCTCCACAGGACAAATGCCAATTTATCAGGCCAATCTTGGTAAGTGACAACCATTTTCTTGACGATTCCAGCCACTGTTTTATTGGCCGCTTCTACAGCTCCATTAGTTTGAGGTCGGTATAGCGAAGACCGGTGATGCTGGATTTTATAAGTGGCGAACAAAGTTTCTACTTCCTTCCGAAAATGGCTTCCATTGTCACTGATGATCTCATGAGGCACTCTATACCGGCATATGATATTCTGAAGGATGAATTTGGTAACCTGCTTGGATGTGAGTTTGGCAAAAGAGGCTGCTTCTACCCACTTAGTGAAGTAATCGATGGCGACCAAGATGTATTCATGCCCTCCTGTCCCGGTTGGGTGTATCTTGCCAATGATGTCGATACCCCACACCGAGAATGGCCATGGAGATGTCAAAGTAGTTACATATGATGGGGGTTGATGCTGTAGGTTGGCATACTCTTGGCATTTGTGGCACTTCGAACGAACTCTATGTAGCCAACCATATAGGATTTGTCTATTAAGCCCATAAATTGATTATGACTCGCTCATTGTTGACTTTATCCAGTCCTTTACAATATCCATTTTCCCCGAGTGAAAAAAAGAAGAGTATAAAAAGGAAAAGGTTAAAAAAAAGAAAAGAAAAGTGGGTTGTCGGTTTTGTTGAACATTATTCTAGTCCGCATAATAGCCAATATGGTTTGAGCTGTCTGAGTTATTGGGCCAAATTACGGATTCACCTTAAAACGGTCGGCCAGTGGATTGGGTCCATCCGAATTGAGAAACACTGAATAAAGCCTGTCAACTTATGACCCGCTCGCTATGTTGACTTTATCCGGCCCTTTATAATGTTATTTTTTTAGGTCCATATAGAGTTAGGCCATGCACTCCCAAAAAGTGGGTGAGTTTTCTGTGTCAGCATATATGTGTCAATATTGATTAGGATCATATAGGGCATCTAGGTCATGCATGCATCGGGTAGAACGTGTCGGAGTATGTCATCGAGTGTCTTAACTTTGAATTTCCATGCAGGCATCATTGGTGATCGACTCCGAGCCCGCATTCGAGATCCACGAACTGGCCGTTTGATTCCGAACCCTTGCTACGATCCATCTGCAACCAGTGACAACATCATGTCTGGAGAACAATTCCAAGAGATCCAACATCACAAAGCATTTGGATGACCTCTACACCAAAATGCAAGGTCTAGTATTTGCCAATACCTTAGAACAAGAGCAGAAGGTGAGAAAAAGGTTGAATGAACAACAACAAGTGATGGACGGAATATTGCAAGCCATTATTAAGATCAATACCAAATTGAGGTTGAATGCTGAAGAAGACGATGAAGAGATACAGGGATATGAGTCCGAACCTGAAATCATCAAGATATCCCCAAATTCTGGAGGAAGTCGGATATCCAAGACAAAGGTCGATACCCCTAGGGTGTCTAAATTCATGAAGGACCTATTGCCAAGGCCCGAATGTAAATTAGAAAGCCTTACCAAAGCAATGAGCACTGTGCCGGTTTTTGCTGACAAATATTTGGAAGTGCCATTGCCTAATCAGCCAATTCTGAAGGTACTTGATAAAGTGGAGGTACCAAACATCAGGTTCAAACCCTCTGAGAACACAATTCATCCCATCGATGAGTTCATGAGGCTAGCACCTTTAAACCGGATTGATGTGAGTTTATACTCTACTGTTTTCCCATCCACTCTAGATGGCGAAGCCAAGGTATGGTATCACGCTTTACCACCCCAAACTAAGGTCGATTGGAATGAACTGTTCAAAGCCTTCATCAATCACTACAGTCGCTTTCAAAAGAAGTAGGCTACGGTGGATGACTTGACGACCATGAAGCAACGAGATGACGAATCCTTCCTGGATTACTTTGAGCGATGGCATACCAAGCTGTCTCACATCAATCAGACAATCCCTCTTCGCCTACAGCTGTCTACTTTCAAGCAAGGGCTAAAAGGCAGTTTATCCAAACACTTGGGATGCGTCATCAAAGATTTTGACTACTTGAAGGATATCTGTGTCCAATTAGAGGCGATGCATAATGAGAAGACCACTTTGCCTGGATGAAAGGGGTCTAGTTCCAACAGGAGGGCCACTAGTGCGTCTAGCCAGCCTCCTAAGATCATGGAAACTAACTCTATCTAGCGCAAGGGGCCTTTCATACCAAAGTATGAGACTTACACACCATTGGACGTCTCTTACTTACAAGCTCTTGATCGATTGGTCAAGAAGGGTTTTTTGGTCCTACCTTTGCCAAGGGAAGAATCAGCAACAAGAGGAAAGAACTTGGATCAATTCTGCCGCTACCATCGTTGCCGAGGACATGATACTGAGAAATGTTGGTCTCTCAAAAACAAAATAGAAGATATGATAAGGGATGGGACGCTACCCATGCCAAAAGCTGCTCAAAAGCCTAACAATCAAAGCAATCCGATGCCCGAGCATACAAATGCTATCTTTTATGGAGTTTGTAGCTTTGACCCTTCTACTTTGATTGTTGAAACGGGTCAACCTATCCCCGAGGTGCTCGGCTTTCATGAAGACCTATCCATTCATGGTATCTGGGACAGTGATGACGATGAGCAACATGAATACTCCAAGACGGAATGGATGGAGCCGGATGAGCCAACATCAGATGATATAGCATTCCTCACTCGATCAGGTCGCCATAATAACAGGAACACCACCACCCCAGTGGCTGTATCTAATTATACACCAATGGCTACTAACAACAATCATATCCAGCCTAAAGATCTTCTCCTTGCACAACTCAAGAAGACCAAGGCTAAAGTTACCATCTGGCAGCTGATTTGCACCTCACAGGCACATAGACAAAAGATGATGGATGCCCTTACTAACTTAACGGTATCACCCGCGACAACTCTAGAATATTTGGTTGCTCTTGTGACTACCCGGCAAGAGTCTATCACCTTCGGGATTGAAGATCTGCCTTAGGGAGGGGCATCCCACAATAAAGCACTCTACCTTACAGTGCAATGTTCCAACAAGACTATCCCACTAGTTTTAGTCGATAATGGCTCAGTTGTGAATGTATGCCCTTGGAGGACGGCACAGAAATTGGGAGTCCAACAACAACACTTGGCTCAAAATGGTGTACAACTAAGGGCTTATGACAATTCTCCTCGAAAGTCGGTTGGGTCCATAATATTGCCCATCACTACAGGCAATATCACTCGAAATGTGGAGTTCGTAGTGCTAGACATTCCAGCCTCCTTCAATCTGTTACTATAGAGGCCATGGCTTCATGAATGCAGTCCTATAGCATCTGCCTTACACCAGAAGGTAAAGATGCTGGTCCAAGGACAAGTTATCACCATCTGGGGAGAATCCATCAATGCTGTTTTCACTCCCAAGCAAGCAACCCTGGAGGTGGAACACGGTTCTATGGACGAAGAGCTTCACAACTTTGAACTTATAGCGACTTTGAGCCAGGATGAAGCTTCCTTTGACTTCGATCCTTACTCAAATCCCAAAGTGCATGCTATACTCAAGAAACAGGGACACTTTCTTGGAATGCCGCTAGGAAAGAACCTGAAAAATAACATTCCTCTTGTGTTCAAGACGTTTAAGTAGAAGGGAACGTTTGGCTTAGGATACAAGCCAACTGAGATGGAAGTTAGGCTCGCCAAAATAGCCATAGCTGAGCAGAAGAGGATGGACAACCCACCTACCTTATTGCAAATGAAGCCCTATCCACTCACTCTAAATGGACAGTTTGTTAGGGAAGGTGATGACTTCCCTTACTATGAATTCCCCGAACCATACTACCTGAAGAGTAAGGGAGTTCAAGTTGCTGGATTAGAAGTTTTCAATGACTGTACCATTAATATGGCTACTGTTTTCCCGCTCGAGACAAACAACCACCGTTGGAATTGACTCATCTTGCTGGGAGCAACATATTTGGTATGCTGTTCGGACAAGAAGCTGCTAAGGGAGAGTCTGAAGCTGACGCTGTAATTACTGCATTATCCAACCCAAGCTTTGACCCAAGTGTCATGATCACTGAAGAAGAAGAAGTCAAGGAGGTCTCATGGGTCGATGCTGAGAAGAATAACTTTGTTTTATCTGTAGGAGAGTCTGTTCCTATGGACATAGAGTTTGGTCTTAAGAGTCTAGAGTCAAGTGAGTCTGGTCTTGAGTCTGCTGGCGATGTATTCATTTCTGCATTTAATAAAATGAACCTTTCTGTTTACTCTGATTCTTCTTTCCCCTCTTCTCTGAACTGCTGCGCTAATAATAATCTGGAATTTAATGAACGCTTAAAAGAATTTTCTAAGGAACATGAGCCTAAGATGGCGGTGTTGGAAGACACCATCACCATAAATGTGGGCACGGAAGAACAACCTCGGGAGTTGAAGTTAGGTAGTTCACTCACAGTAGAAGAACGGGTGTCGTTTACAGAGCTTCTCAAGGAGTTTGTGGATGTATTCGCATGGTCTTATGAGGACATGCCGGGGATTGACAGGGAAATCGCGGAGTACACCATACCTTTGCTCCCAGATGCAAAGCCGGTTCGACAAAAGGCTAGGAGGATCAAACCTGAATGGGCTAACAAAATTGAAGAAGAGGTGATCAAGCAGCTTAACGCTAAGTTTATCTAAGAAGTGCAATACCCTGAATGGATTGCTAACATTGTCCCAGTACCCAAGAAAGACGGGAAAGTGCGCATGTGCGTGGACTTCCGAGACCTTAACAAAGCTAGTCCCAAGGATAGTTTCCCTCTACCCCACATCGATCTATTAGTGGATAACACTTGCGGACATGAGCTTTTATCTTTTATGGACGGGTATGCCGGTTACAACCAAATAAAAATGGCAAAAGAAGATATGGAGAAGACTTCCTTTACCACACCATGGGGAACATACTGTTATGTCGTCATGCCTTTTGGTCTTAAAAATGCCGGAGCAACGTACCAGAGAACTGCCAATACCCTACTTCATGACATGATGCACGTCGAAGTAGAAGTTTATGTCGATGACATGATTGTTAACTCCAAGACAAGGGAGGGTCATATTCCTAACCTCCGAAAGTTCTTTCTGCGACTTCGCAAATACAAGATGCGACTCAACCCAGCAAAGTGCACCTTCGGTGTTACATCTGGGAAGCTACTAGGCTATGTGGTCAGCCAACGGGGCATTGAAGTTGATCCTTCAAAGATCAAGGCTATCCAACAGTTACAACCACCTAAGAAAGAAAAGGAGATAAGAGGTTTCTTGGGCCGAATCCAGTACATCAGCAGGTTCATTTCAAAGCTCACCATGACTTGTGAACCTTTGTTCAAGAAGCTAAAGAAAGGAAGCAAAGTAGAATGGGACGATCAATGCCAAGCTGCTTTTGATAAAATCAAGGAATATTTCCAACATCCTCCAGTTCTCATGCCACCAGTACCAGATGAGCCTCTACTTCTTTACCTTACAGTGACTAGCTCAGCCATGGGGGCTATGCTAGCTCAAAAGGTGAAAAGGTCAAGAGAGCGCCATCTACTACTTGAGAAAAAAGTTTCTCGACTACGAAAGTCGATATGCAGACATAGAGAAATTTGCTCTCGCATTAGTTTGGGCCACCAAGAAATTAAGGCACTACATGCTCTCACACACTGTGTATGTAATAGCTGAGAACAATCCCATCAAATTCATCATGGAGCAACCAACCATCAACAACCGCATCGCTCGATGGGTAGTCATGCTTTCTGAGTTCAATCTTCAATACTTACCCCAGAAATCTGTTAAAGGGCGGGTTGTTGTAGATTTTCTGGTTGCTTCACCATCACAGGAACCTCCAAGCACTCACTTGGAATTCCCAGACGAAGACGTGTTCTCGACTGATGAAGTTACTTAGGAAATGTATTTTGTTGGAGCTTCTAACCAAATGGGTTGTGGAATAGGAGTCCTATTAATATCTCTAGAAGGTGCACATGTCCCTGTATCTGTAAAATTGGATTTTGATGCTACTAACAATGCAGCGGAGTATGAAGCATGCATCAAAGGCCTACAAGCTGCCTTGGCTTTAGGAATACGCCACATAAAGTCTTTGGAGACTCTAGCCTCATCATTAACCAGGCCAAGAATGCATGGAAAGTTCGAAGTGAATGCCTTTTAGCTTATCAGCAAAAGCTTTTGGGACTGGCTGACCAATTTGAGAAGATTAACTTCCAATATCTCTAGGGATCACAATGAACTGGCCGATGCCTTGGCCAAGTTGTCCTCAATGATATCAATCCCATCGAGCGCTCGGCTACGATGAATTGTAGGTGTGATGCGAACCCGCATATGTCTGTGCCATGGAAACACAAGAAGAGGAGACTGATGAATGGTTTCTTGACATATACAATTTCGTTCGGAAAGGGGAATATCTAGCTGAGTTAGATGCTCGAGGACAACGAGCGATCAGGGCTTTAGCAGCACAATACTGCCTGATCCAAGATCGGTTGTACAAGAAGTCACCTACAGGCATCAATCTGTTGTGTATCGATGCCAAAAGTGCGAAAGGAATTATGGCAACTGTACACGGAGGAGAGTATGGGCCTCACATGAATGAGCGCAAGCTGGCGAAGAAGATTCAAAGAGCTAGTTATTACTGGACCATTATGGAAGCAGACTGCTTGAATTTTGTTCGAAAATGTCACAAATGCCAGGAGTATGCCAATTTGCAGCATCAACCTCCTTCATATCTGACAACACTGACCTCTCCATGGCCATTCTCGGTATGGGGTATTGACATCATTGGTAAAATACACCCAACCGGAACAGGAGGACATGAATACATCCTGGTCACTATTGATTACTTCACTAAGTGGGTAGAGGCAGCCTCTTTTGCCAAACTCACATCCAAGCAAGTGGCTAAATTCATCCTTCAGAACAAATATGCCGATATGGAGTACCTCATGAGATCATCAGTGATAACGGGAGTCATTTTTGAAAGGAGGTGGAGGGTTTGCTTACCAACTACAAAATTCAGCGTCATCGGTCTTCACCTTACCGACCACAAACCAACGGAGCTGTAGAAGCGGCCAATAAAACGGTGGCGGGAATCATTAAGAAGATGGTCGTTACTTACAAGGGTTGGCCTGACAAGTTAGAATTTACCTTATGGGGGTACCGAACCTCGATTCCAACTGCCACAGGAGCAACACCCTATTCATTAGTGTATGGGATGGAAGCAGTCCTGCCGATCGAGTTAGCAATCCCGTCATTACGAATAGTGGCAGAAAGCCAATTGCCAGAAGCAGAATGGGCTAGGGCAAGGTTCGAGGAGTTAATGTTGATGGATGAAAGGCGATTAAGGGCGTTGCACAATGTTCAGGTATACTAGAATAGGATCACTTGTGCCTTTAATAAAAAGGTGAAAAGTCGTTCACTTCAAGAAGGTGATTTGGTGTTTAAGGAAATGAGGGTACCAATACAAGATACAAGGGGAAAGTTTACACCTAATTGGAAAGGTCCTTATATGGTCAAGGAAATTTTGCCGGGAGGAGCAGCTCGACTTGCCACTATGGATGGAGAAGATGTGATTCAACCAACAAATTTGGATCAGCTCAAGAGATATTATGCTTAATATAGCCGAGCAACTGGGAAACCAATTTTCAGATACTTGGTTAATATTCAGTCTATGCTCATAAAAAGAAGGAAAGATAAAGTTTGCAAGGACACAATGATTGTGAACAATAATTCTTCTTTTATTAATAATTAAAATGCAAGTACACTACTTGTAAATAAGAAATTTCAAAAGACGTAATTAAAAGTTTATTCTAGCAAAGCAGTTATGTTCCTTCGCTTCCGTCCATCTTCTAGTCTTGTTTCACCTTCTCTATGTCGCCAGTGGTCTCATGATCAATCTCCATGTCTTTAGGCGCATTTGTATCCGTCTCTTTGTTTTTAGGCTTATAGGCTCGTTTATGTGATTTCCGTGTCTCCACCCTCGGACCAAGCCGATCCTTTGCCGTCACCTTTGCACCGAGATGATCCTTTATCGTGGAACGAGGACCCAGCCTCTCCCTCATGGATGTTCGACTTCTTAGCGCCTCTCCAGCACGGCGAGACTCGACAGCCGCAATCAGCCACCCGTGATATTCAGAGTCAGCGATCTCTAATACATGTGCCTTTGAGGGAGCCTTAAGGGTCGGCCTTCTCGCTCAATACTTCAACCAACACTCTATCACCGAGCCACGAAGCATCAATTGCTCGGGGGCTTCACATAGCCGCTCAGGATGGTCTGTTTGCAGCCCATCTGTCGCAATACTCGCTCCGGAAAGTAGAATGTCATGTGTAACAAGCCGGCGATACACACATAGGCGTTGCGATAATCAATGGTCACATATTCAGGAACATGCCATCACTCGATCCACCACGCGATGTCAAGAGGTTCCTTCAGAAAAGCGATCCATTTAGTTACCGATCAGAGCTCGGTATATTTGCGCCTCCTTTGACAATAATTTGCAAGTGCCGAGGGGTTACGAGGATCTTCGATAAGACCCAAATGCTCCATGAGCTATATCTGCCCATAAAGTTAGCACGGGTTATGATTGCATACCAATTACTCTCCCAACTAACGAAAAAAAAATAAAAAAATAAAAAAAATATATAAAAAAATAAAAAAAAGATCAAAAACCGCCTGGGTTTTGAAGGCAGTAGGCAGATTTGAAGAAAATGAGGAAAAGAGAGGAAGGAGGAAATGTACCTGAAGAAGTAGGGGGCTCCCACGAAGCTCATATTCCGGATCCGGATTGTCCAAACCCATCACAGTTTTCGCCAGCATCAACGGCACTGGATTAAAACCTCGAGCCATATCTTCAACAATTTGAATTAGGCCCGCTGGCCCGGTTCTTCACCCACCATGATCAAACCAAAATTCTCCAAGAAGACATAATATGAGTGCTCGCACTCCTATCACGGGACGATATTCCAACGTGTGAGGCGATTGAAAGTATTCGACAATGGTTTGAAAATGTACCTTATCACCGAATAGTGCGCTTCCTATGACTCGGTTCAGAAGACATAGCAACTCTTTGTACTGTTTGATGTTGTCGGCAACAATTGGAGGTGATGTCGGCCGTGCGAAATGATTCGTCCCGAGAATAGACGACACTCTTCAGGTAATGGGCATAGCTCCTTCAAGGAAAAGCAGAAAACATGCATCTTCGGATCCCAAAAAGCTCCTGCCGCTCGAATAAAGTCATGGTTAACTCTCGCTTGTCGGAGACTTAGCAATCTCGTCAGGCTATATCTCCTGAGCTCTTTCTTCTTGTCTCTGGACAAAGTGCTCATCCAAGTAGCGAGCTTTTTCTCGAAGGCCATGATAGGAGGGTTTTTGTGATTTTAAGAGGCTCTTTTAGATGGAAGATGCAATTGAAGATGATGAGTGATATCCATGGCAAAGGATGAGGTATTTATACACCTTTATCCATGATCAAATGGAACAAATCGGCCAGCAAACAGTCACATAGCCGTTGCAATAATATCCCATGATTCAAGCTTTTCTTTAACGGCTAAAAAAACAAAAAAGGAAAAGAAAAAGAAAAAACGGTTAAAACCCAGGCGGGTTTTAACCTCGCCAGGACACCCCACGCGCGCGAGCTAGCTCCGGCCCAGCCTAGGTTTTAAGCGGTCTGGGCCCGTTTTCCTATTTCCGCGGCCCATTTGTGTAGTATGGTATTGGGTTTTATTTCGATTGATCCATTTGTGTATTCTTTGATGTTCCGGGTTCTGTTATCGACCCAATGTTGTTAGTTCTGAAATTTTGCTCGAGTAACTCCGACACTTAAGTTTTTGTTCTTTTTTTTTTGTATTCTTTTTGGGGAAGCGGGATTAATTGGAATTAATCCCATCATGTAGAAAATAATTCGAAATTGCATTAAATAAAAGCGTCAAGTTGTGCATACACCAAGTTCGAGTCTTGCATAAAATAAAAATACACTACAAAGAGTCTCGCATAAAAAGTAAATAAAAGAAAGAAAAGTCTTGCATTGCATAAGGGTGATCACCACAGCGAACCAGAATCGTCGCTGTCCTCCGCCAAGTTGCCCCCTGCATGTGAAGTTCCTACGTTGGAAGTACCGGCCGTGCCAAAGTAGGTATCCCAGGAGTAATAGTCAGGTCCAGGAGCAGTATGCACAGGAAGCGATGGCCCGGTGAAGGGCATTTCCGAAGGATGCACACTTGACGACGAAGACACAGAGTGTTCCTGCGAAGCAGCTAGCCAGGAATGATCAGGAACCTGCCATTCAGCAGATGGAGTAGACCATACCGGACCCGCTCCATAACCAGGGACGGGCCAACCGCAAGAAGCAGATCCACCCAGCCAAGAGTGTTGAGGCACATACCACTCTTGGGAACCCATGGGCCATGACGGACCCATCTCAGGAGCAGGGGTAGGCCATCCCGCAGAACCAGAACCAAAAGATGAAGCATCATAAGGTGCAAGACGTGAAGTAGCGTCATCCGCTAGGGCCTGACCGCCATGATACCCTACAGATGCACCTAAGTCACGGTCCCTCACTACCATTTCACGACCAAGGTGAGCAGAGGGCACTGAAGCCGGGGTATGACGAGAAGGAGGAGGCCGGTGGGTGGCGCTCGATTCAGAAGCGCCCTCCACCCAGTAAGAGTGGGGCTGAGTATCACCACCATATCCAGTGCTGTGATATGACCCTCCATGACCCAATGACATCTTCAAGGACATCTGAGCCATGTCCTCGGTCATGCTCGGAGGGTGGCGACTTCTGCTACCAGACCTGCTACGATGGGATCCAGTGGAGTGTTGACCCTCGATCAGAACGCCTTTGCCCCGATCCTCAGGTACAGTTGCTAGAGGAGGACGAGAAGACCCCCCAACTTCCTCCCGAGATCGACCTCGAGTGGAATATTCCCCAACTCAAGAGCGACGTGGGGGCTCTGTGCGAGGAGCGCCTGCAGTGGAACGTCGAGGTGGTTCTCTGGGAATAGACTCTGCATGGGCCTCCATATCTACCCTTCTGGCAGCACCACCTTGATATCTCCCCGAACCGGTGAAGCCCCGATCAAGGAACTTCCTCATGGTGCTCCACTCCTTAGTTAGTTGGCGGAGAAAAGCCCACCTCGGTTGGAAAATAACAAAACGAAAGGTCATTCACAAATGGTATACAGGATAGAAAGGAGGCAAAATAAAGCCGAGTCTTACAGGTTTATGGTCGAATTCTTAAAGCGCGGAGCACTCACTACTGTGCTCCACTTCCAGGAAGCCACCGATCTTTCATCTCTCTTGAGGAGCCCCCACTTCGGCAGCTTTAGCGTAAGATCCCAGCTGTAGATTTTTCGGTCAGAAAATGGCTAAAACATGACAAGGACGAAAAAGGAAGATACATACCACTCTAGGAGCCAAACGGCTAAGATAACGCTGGAATCCTCATCGAATTAATCCTGGGGAAATTGTGCACAAAGTCGTCAAATGCTTGACCCCGAACTAAATCCCTCAAAATGGCCGGATCAATCCGCCATGGCTCAAACCTCTACACTAGAGGATCTAGGGGAATGAGACCGGGGTAACCTTCCAAAATTTGCCTCGAGGCCCTCTCCCCTAAATACCACACATAGCCATAAGGCCCTTCAACTAAGAGGCGAAGACGGGTATCGTGTTCCACCTGATCCAGAGGTTGTGGTGACCCTCTGATGCCGAAGTCGGCCCAAGGACGCCAATTTATTTGATCCTGCAAGAAAAAGAATACATTTAAATATGGCATGCACAGAAAAATAGAAAAGGTGTCAAGAATAAGGAGATACTGGCCGCAAGTTATCCAAGATGTTGCGAATAAGGTCGAGACACCCCGACTTGTACTTCTTATCATGTACACCCTCGGTGGTCCAGCGTTCGACAGCTGGCACCATCTTGTCCTTCTTCGAGCAAATTCCCAAGGCCAAGATATACTCATATGCCCACGACTACATGCACATCAGGTCAAACCAGGAACGAAAGATGAATAAGTACATTAAAAGAGACGGATTGAGCACATACTTCGAGCACCTTCCACAAGGAAGGACCGTATTGGTAGCGAGCCTGGGCTGCATGGAGGTAAACCGGATCCGCATCCATTGAAAGACGAACGCCACGACAGAGCCAATGGATGAAGTTGGCATAGGCCGCCTTGCCCCAGTTCAGATTTCGGATATTATCAAAATTGAGGAGATTCCGAAACCAGGTCAGGGAAATATTATCCCCATGGTTGGCAAAAAGGGTAGCAAAGATGATATATGCCAAGAAAATGAAGCGACGTTGCTCTAGAGGCAGGTTTTGGAAATTCGCATCGCAAACGGTCATCTCAAAGTGCTTATCGGCAAGGTTAGGGAGACCTTGACGGCGTCCCAAACGCACAGACACTAGAGCCAGCAAAACCAGGACTACGGGAGGAACATCTACGTCGAAGACCACGTCCTGCCCGCCCCAAGGAAGACCAGTGATAATGACAAAATCTTTAGGCGTGACTGTCATCTCACCCACGGGGAAGTGGAATGAGTTAGTGGAATCCATCAACCTCTCAACCATCGCTCGACCAATAATCCGGAACGTCCTTTTCTTCCAAGCCTCCAAGCATTTTCAGATTGGCGTGAAGCCCGCCGCGGTTAAAGTCTCTTGGATAAAATTCCCCGGAATTGATTTCGCCGCCTTCAGTGGCTCTTTTAAGGCACCATGAGTTTTCAGGTTATCCTCCTAAGGTAGAATTTCAAGGCATCATTTTAAAATGGGGGCTCTAAGCATAATTTCATGGACCCAAGTTGGACCCAACACGAACACTGGGCTCACAACCACGGCCTATGAAGCAAACAAACAAAGCTCAAGTGGCACGGCCTGAGCCGGTTGAGCAATAAATTTGGGGAAAATTGAGTCCAAAACCCGTCTAGGGTTTGACTAAAACAGGCCCACAGTCTCGGCCCACGAAGCGACTTAAAAATAAGGGGGGAAGGCAAAACCCGCCTGGGGTTTCACTCCGCCAAGCCCAGTTGACCGGCCCAAAACACGCAAACGACCCAATAGGCCGGACATAACACCCGCCTAGGTTTTATTCCGCCTAGTGGGTCGCTACGCGGATAATTGGCCTAGAACGTGTACAAAATATTTTTGGTCCATTTTTTGCAAGCTATTCGCAGATATTTTCGGTCCAAATGCAAAAAATGGGTCACCCTACATCCTAACATGCATACTTAAAATAGCTAAAAATCGACAAAGTATGAAAAATAAATTCATGCTTGCTCATTTTTTACGCTAAACTGAGTACAATAAGAAGGTTTAAAGGATTACCTTGCCATCGGAATGGTAAAACCAAGCATGGTTCCAAGATTCAACAACGAGATCAGAGGGAGCCACTTCCATGCCGGGAACGAAGTTGCGTCACGAAGACCGCTCATGAGGCCAAGCCGCCGCATGAGGAAGAGGTGGATTTCTATGACTTCGAGGTTGCATCTTTTCAAACCCGAGAATTGCTTCAAAAAGGACAATATTTCTTTTCTAGAGGGAGAGGTAGTAAGCTAGAGAGATGAAGGAGATTGAAGATGTGAAGGAAATGAAGGAAATGCATTTGAATTTATAGAAAGGGTGGATGAGTGTGAGCCGCTCGTTTTTAGTAAGCGCCTCGAGATGCCAAACGCATTTCATTGGTCGAAAATCCGAAAGGTTATCCTTTTGTCACCCAAAAGAGAGGCATGGCGACGTGGAGGATTTATGACCGCAAGTGGGACGGACCCCACTTTGATTCCTTCACGAGGTGAAAAAAAAATGTACAAAAGCCGCCTAGGTTTTGTTTGGCCCAGAAGAAGCGGCCCAGAGAACGCGGTCCAGGCGCAGACACGGCTCAATGGAGGACGGAAAAACCCGCCTGGGTTTTGAAGCGCCTACAGCCCAAATTTTCGGCCCACAGTCGAAGCACACACTCAGGCTTTGCAGCCCGTAGGTCGCCGACAAGGGACCACCATCACTCAGCTACCGGACAAGAGGTCGCTGCCATCATTATTCCGAACCATCGGGAGAGTTTCGATGCAGTCCCGAGCCACCGGCATCACGTCCGGTGAAGTCTCAATCTCTGAGCCATCGGCATCGTGACTGATGAAGTCTCGACCCCCAAGGCCATCAGAAACGCGTCTGATGAAGTCTTTCGGCATCAAAAATGCCAACCATCATCAACATCGACACCGGGAAAGACTGGAACCGACACCAGGAAAGACTGGAGCCGACATCGGGAAAGACTGGAATCGACACCGGGAAAGCCTGGAACCGACACCGGGAAGGTCTGGAATCGACAACGGGAAAGACTGGAACCAATATGAATCGATACCGGGAAAGACTGGAACCGAACCGACATCAGGAAAGACTGGAATCGACAACGGGAAAGACTGGAACCAATATGAATTGATACCGGGAAAGACTGGAACCGACACCGGGAAAGACTGGAATCGCCACCGGGAAAGACTGGAACCAATATGAATTGACACCGGGAAAGACTGGAACCGACACCGGGAAAGACTGGAACCGACACCGGAAAGACCGAGACCGACACTGGGAAAGACTAGAAAATTCCATCAAACATCGACAGTCAAATAGAGCATCATGCTTGCTCGAGATCATCATGAAGGAGGCACATGCCGCCCGCAACCTCGATGCAGGACTTAGCTTCCAAGCGTCAAAACAAGCTTTGCAAACCAAAGTCAAATCCTCAGACTACTTTGACCTTCGTCCTATTTGGACTCGATCCAAGTGGGGGCTCTCTGTAGACACCGGAATTTCTACCGGTATAATCCTGACCCCTTAAAAATATGCAAGTCAGACGGGCCGAGTAATAAACGGGTCATTGGGCCGAAAAGAGCAATAAGTCGAGCCCAAGGAAAATAAACAAGCTGCAAATAAATTGTTAAAACCCACTGGGGTTTTAACTTTTATTGAACAGGCCCATGCAGAAATAGGCCCAGTCGCGCGCCTCGTCCCAGAAAAGATAAAAACCCGCCTGGGTTTTGAACAGAGTAGCAGGCGACGTCGTTTCAACCCACGTCACTGATCCGCGTGATAATATTATCAAAACCCGCCTGGGTTTTAAGCTTTTTAGCGCCAAAATCTGCATGCATGCGTGATCCCTTGATCATAGCCCCATGTGGTTGACCTTCCCCATGACCACCCTAAAACCCGCCTGGGTTTTGGACTCTGATGGCATGATTTGTGGGGTATGCTCCCTACGGTTTCCCTCCAAAACTCACACTCCCTCACCTATATATACCCCCTCCATTTCACCTTCATGAGGGGGAACCAATCATCATCTACTATCACTTACTCTACTCTCATTTTCACCATACTTCCACTCTCAAATTCTCTTCATAATTCCATGTTTCTATTACCATCATAATCATATTCTTCACAACCATTTAACCATCCATACACCAATTTTCCTAAACCATCCACATTTCTCATCCGGGTTTCAAATCAAGGGGCAACTCAAGGGATTAAATTCGTCGTTGGTACAGCTTAAGCAAGGTTCGGTTCTTTGATTTCAATTATTGTATTTAATCATGTAATCCTTTATTTAATTCCATGCTTGTACATATTTTGTAAAATAAAACTGCATTTGTTTTATATTGCATGATTTGAATAATAAATTCCGCGAAATTAATCAAACTTCTCCCCGCTCTCTTTCTTTCAATATTGATTTTAGCAGAGTCTGTTTTATAACAGGCGGATTCGAGAGTTCTTATAACTCTCGAATTCGTAACCTTACCCCCGAATCTAGAATTTGGGTTCGTAGACCGGAGTCTTTCTTTTTTTATGGTATGTCGATTTCCTTAAATCGGCTTGCGACTCTTTAAAAATTTTTTAAATTCGTTTAATTATTTAAAAAGTTCGGTTTTTGCATAAAAATAACTTTAAAAAATGATTTAATTCATATCCACCACCAATTCAAAGCTATGCCCGAGAGCAATGGACTAGAAGTTGAGATAACCCAGGCGGGTTTTATCAATTTCAATCCACTTCTCTTTGGGCCGAGAAGGAAAAAGACCCAGCCCAGAAACCCTTAAAACCCAAGCGGGTTTTGATGGGGTCTCGCGGCCCACTTTTTCCTTCCCGAGCCTAAATTGAGTGTTTTGGATTGGGATTTAATTATTATTAACTTATTTTGTGGAACTTTGAATAATTTAAATAATAATAAAAACGAGTTTGTAAATAAATAAAGTTTCATCACCCCGAAAACGAATTTCGAAAATAAAAAATATCCTTATTTAAGGATTAAGAAACCTTAGTCGGCTCCTAATCGTTTAAGTAGCGCATCACGCGGAGAAAGGTTCCACCTTTTTCCCGGGTCCTACAACATCGTTCCTCTTATTCATCCAAGTAAAGGACACCCCTGTAAAGGGAACATCCATCCCATGCCAGGAACTCCTTTCCCCCCACACTCTAGAAGAACCCCCCTGCTTTCTGCACCAAGCTTTCCACTTGGTTGAAATCACCCGGTTGAACATGAAATTTTAATTAATTTAAATTATTAAATTAAATTTTGTAAAATTTATTATTATTAAATCCTTGATCACCTTAGTTAACTAGCTGTGGAATTCATCATGGCTTAATCTATGTAAATTTGCACACAAAACAAAAGTAAGAGGGGGCCTGATTTATTTTATAGCAAATGGTATCAAGAAGCAAAAAAGGTTGGCCTCTTTAAAGCTGCCACCAAACAATGCGTGTCGTCAATTGGACTTTGTTACTATTATGTTAGTATGGAGCATGAATGACAACAAGTTATTGGGTTACAAATCCCAACCGCCCACTTCATACACCGTTCAACGTGAGGAGTAAAAAAAGGGAAATTCAACTTGCAGTAACCAATTGTCCTATTTTTATCATATATAAAAGGGGGTTGTCTCTTGGCTTTCGGCGATTAAGAAAAATCCGGGTGGGACATCAAAAAGAAAGACCAAAGAAATACAACAGAAAGCAAACGGAAGGAGGCAAATTAATAAGGAAACAAGGCCAAAAGTACCGTGAGAAGCAGAAGCAATACAACAAGTATCATGTCTGTCTTCTACAAATTCAAGTAAAAATTTGAAGGTAATTTAACCACGGAACCAACCTCATCCCTGTCTGCATGAAAGATTAAGCTTTTCCTATAGTTCAAATTCATGGCCAAATGTAGAAGAGTGTTTTTCCCCGGCCAACAAGGAAGCAACCCATGTGATAAGGAAAAAAAAAGGGGGCAAAGCAGCCGACATAAATCTTGCCGAAACCGAGGTCTGCTGTCAAGCCTACTGCATGCCTGTACAACTATAAAGATCCCAAGCCCTCTTCCTAACCTGACTCCATCGTCGTCATGCCATCATAGTGGGAAAGACAACAACCAAATGCAACAAAGACTACTTCAAATGTAAAAGCTCAGGCCATGTAAACTCACAACCTAAAGTCCCGAACGAAATCCAATATCGATTGGTGACGATTGATAGTCGGATAACCGTAACGCCTCGAGTCCGTAAGAACTGACAAATTTATTAGGATCCTTGTGGATCCCGAGTCCGTAAGAACTCACAAAATTTTGGATCCTAGCAGACACCGGGTTGGTAACGACCCATAAAAAATTGGATTCTTAGGAATCCCGGGTTGGTAATGACCCATATAAGCCAGCTCCTATGTATTGTATTCATTATGAGTGAATGAAATGAGAAACCAGTCGAGCTTGGCTCCTGTATGTTTGTGAGTGTCATCAAAACTCTCTTCCATTTCTACTTGTCTGTAACTAAGCTTTGGCAAGCTTAGAAGGTGCTAAGTAGAGCTTAGTTTGTGTATTGGTGGTGCGGTCTATAACCAGTGCATAAGCTGAGTCCAGCCCCTATGTTTCCTGCTGAGGTGTGTTCTGTATCAGTTGGATACCCAGGTTTCTTTGTCTTTCCTTATTTGTTATTCGTTCCTTGATGCTTTTCCATCCCTAGGAAAAGCTTAGGTTAAACAATCAAGGTCAGGGAGCGTCTTTGGTGTTGTCCAGGCCAATGCACTCTAATAGGTTTTGGTATGCACATACATCAGTCTGGGTGGTGGTTTGGCTCAACAGCAGCAACGAAAATAGCCTTGGGTCTTCCTCGTCAGGGTTGCAGCGACGCAAGGGGTCGGTGGTGATTGCGGCGCAGCGGTCGACCTGGGCGGCGGTGCATGACGGCGCAGACGATGGTGGCTCGAGGGTGGCGCGATGGAGTAGAACTAAAGGAGGGAGAGATCGAAACAAAGCGGGAGAGAGAGAGAGAGAGAGAGAGAGAGAGAGAGAGAGAGAGAGAGGACATTGGGAAGGTGGTTCTTGGTGGTGGTTGGGGACGTTACTGGCTTGCTGGCGGCAGACAATTAGAGGCAGGCAGCACATGAGAGTAGGAGGAGAAGAGGAGGTAGGGTTTGAAATTAGGGTTAGGGTTTAGCAAGAGATTATTTATACAAAACAAAAATAAATGAGAAAATAATATAAAATAAATTGAATTTCTGTTGCAACCGAAAATAGAAATTAAGGATAATAAAACTAATTTTTTTCTATAATAAAACTAAAATTAATTAACTTAATAATCACATAAAGTAATAACAATATTAACCATGTAAAATTACCATATCACCCTTAAAATCATGCAACACTCCCATGCATGTAAAAAATTACTAAAATACCCTTGTTAGTCTCTCAACGATCCTACGAGCTCAAGTGTTAGCGAACAGTCATCGATAAAAAATCAAAAACTAATTGAGTTAAACTTAATTAGTAACGACGTAACGGTCAACACATTCGAATTTTTTCGGGGTTTTACATCGGGGGTAATGCCGGGCCAGCCTAACGAAAGACTAAACACGGAACTGTTGTCTTAGGGGAGATTTCGCTCGATGATCTAGTGTAGGGATTGTGTGCATACCAAGCTTGCACCGACTTCCCCCGCCAGGGCGTCAAGTCAGTGTTCGCTTCCTATACACGAGTTAGCATCGCTCCCTCCCCCCTCCCCGGCGTCTGGGTGATGAATCAATGCTATACTTGTCGAGGTTGTCATCACTCCCACGCATGACAAGTCTTGGTAGTATGGGAACTAATCCAAAGTAATCTCTTCCAGTCCCCTCTCCTAGACCAAGGAACTGGAATTGATTAAACCACCCTGGAATTCCACTAGCGAAGGTTGAAGAATTCCATAGCCACCCGACCCGCAACATCCTTCAACCATCGCATGAAATTCGAGGGTTGAACACTAATAATCTCATTAATCACCCTAATCCCGCTATTCCGTGACCTAATCCTCCATTAGGGTTTCTAATCACCTCTAACCCTAAAAGAACTTAGCCTATCATGTTAACCAATACTAATGATTCAATTTTTAAACCTAAGAAATTCATTGAAAACAAACTAGAATGAAGAACTAACATGAATAATTAAGAAAGCAATTAAAGCTAATCTAACACTAATCAAATCGATTAAGGGAAAGTAATTTGAAATCAGAAATTTACTCGAATCGAATGACAGCAAAGAACGAAGAATCCGGGAAAAGATTGCGAACGAAGAACTTCAATTGAAATCTTGAAAGTCTTACAAATTAATTAGCACAAATCTCTACTTGAACAAAGAATTAAAGAGCCAAACTTAATTAAGAACTAAAACTAAGGCTAAAAACTGGAAGTAAAAACTCCCTAATAAAGCTGGAAAGAAAGTTATTAATACAAGTGGAGAAAAGTCGGCCTAAATACATAGTTTAAAGCCCTAAGTTTGCTGCAGATTAGGGGGTCACGGGCGTAACCATAGAGATCATGGCCATGACCCTGGAGAAACCTAGAAATCTTCGTGTCTTCTTGTAAACCTCACGAGCGTGACTATCGAGCATCTTGTTGGTGGGGGCTCACGGCCGTGTGACCTTAGATCATGGCCATGAGATGCTTTCTGGAGATTATGCTTTAGGGGAGGTCACGACCATAAGGTGTGTTATGGAAATCATGGTTTTTAGGAGTCACGATCGTGTGGTAGTAGGTCACATTCGTGACCCCTCTCCTATCTTTCAGCCTCTTTTCGGCACCAATGTTTGTGGAGGGGTCACAGCCCTGATCGAGGTGAGAGGTCACGGTCGTGACCCTGCTTCTGGTGTTGATTTCACTTGGTTTCTGCTTCTAACTTCAGGATCGAAGCTTGATTCTCTTTCTCCAAGGCCGGGTTTCCTCGGGGAGACCCGACTACTCTGCTTTTGATCCACAATTGGCCTCGTTTAACTTGATTTTGCTCCACAAGTGTCAAAAAGCTCCTAAATCTGCAAAAGGAAGAAAAAGAAGTAAAAACACTAAACAACTAATGAAACGAGTAAAAACCTAAGGTAAAAGGAATGTGTTTAGGCTCAAAAACTAAGCTAAAAAAAACCTTCCCCTATGTAACCTATGACCCTCACCAAGCCAAGGGCGACACTAAATAGGGTGGGGCTAACATTTATCGAGTTGATAATTAATAAAAATAAGCATGGATGTATGAATAGATGAGACTTCCAACTTACCTTGACTCGATCGAAAGTAGTTAGAGAAACTTGCATTTGCGCACAAGGTACTGGTTGAGCAAGGTTCAAGTGGAAAATGTGAAAGTTAGGTCTCACCCGAGTCTAGTGTCTTGACATGTACATATTAACTGCTTTTGGTTGATCAAGAAAGCTGTTTGAGTAGCTTTTGCATATTTGCGATCATGAGTTCTTCCTTTCTTTTGTAAAAAGTTTTGCAAAAAATTACTCGGAGGTACCCTAACTTTTAAAGAAACTATTTTTTAGTACCCCATCTTTTGAAAACTAATTTCGAGGTACCCCAAGTTTTAGGATTAGTAATTAGGAGGTGTTTTTCCGGTCAAAGTCCGATGGGTTATGTAAACTGACCGAAATACCCTTACTTTTTTATAGTGATTGACTATAGTGCCCTTTTAGTTCCCCGCCTTCACTAAATGGGTATTGGAACGCTATGTATTGTGTGAAACTCCTCTCCATCGACAATTAACCCCCTCAACTTCCACTCTCTGTGATCGAAGGTTTGTCCTATGGTTAGGGTTTAATCGTTCTTGTTGAAGGGGGATTTGAGGAAACCATTGTAGCTCGTCACTTCTTCATTGTCCCTCGTCAATCTTGTTGGTCGCCATTCTCTAGAAGCTGCAAAAACCAAAAATGGTAAGTTGAATGTAATTTTGAAATTTTGTGGTAATTCAAATGGTTTGTAAAATTTTGGGACATGAAATTTGTATCTTTTTGTCTGTTGAATGAAACCAGAACCCATAACCCTAAAGCTTAACCAACCGAAATACCCTAAACCCTTAATCCTAATACCATAAACCCTAATTAGCTATACCAGAACCCAGAACCCAAATTCGTTTTCAAAATTAGATACCAATTGACCCCCAAAATCACAAGTGAACCCCAACATTTATATCCCAATTTTATTTTTTCAAACTCGTTTTTTGCAACCGTAAAAAACAACACTTTTTTATTTTAAACCACAAAAACGTTTTCAAAAATTGCAATTCCCCAGCCAAAATTTGATGTACTAACATACTAACAGATACTTTGAGAAATACATACCTTATGTCTTCTTTAAGCAATCTTCCTTTCAATGGCTTCTAATCTTGTTTAACTAATCTTCCATTCAATGGTTGTGACAGAGAAGAAGACTGTAAGACATCATGTCACAACCTTGACCAATGCCTCCCAAGACCAGCTAAGGTGATGTCTCTTGACCCCCTAGGCACAGGGCGTGTCACTCCGTGACACACCAGAAGTGAAAATCTAGGTTTCAACACATAGAACCTCATGGTCGTGACCCAAAGCCGCACGGTCGTTCCTCAAAAGGGAAACCCAGACAGAAAGCCCTTCACGGTCGTCGCCTCAAGAGGGCAACCCAGACAGAAAGCCCCTCACGGTCGTGACACCCACAGGTCACGTCCGTAAGGGATTTATGGCAAGGTTTCCCCTTCTCCAAGAAACAGGCCTCAGGACCGTGACATGGTATGCCACGACCGTGATGCCCAATTAATTTCAGGGCCAAAATAACTTAATTTAAACCCCTTTCCTCCATTGTATAAATAGTAAGACTCGTTTATTTCTCTAGTAGCTTTTCACTATGAGGTATTAGGTTTTAGCTTCAAAGGCATCAAAATAACATGTGTAGGACTTAGTTAGTATAAATAGCTAGGCTTGTAATCGATCAAAGGCATCAAACCTTCAATTATAAATACAATCAAACTTTTAGCTTACTCCTTGAGTGTTTCGTGAGAACCTTGTTAATCTCTTGTATTGTATAGAAGGTGTTTCTGTAACTAAGTTGAAGGTCAAGTAGCCCTAGGGTTTCTTCTTGTGGTGTTTCTGTATCAAGATAGTTCCCTTGAACTATCTGGTTACTTTTATCTATCTATCTTCTAGTTAAATAACCTTAAGGCTAGTTAATCTCTCAAACCTCTCCCTCTCTCACGTCAAACATCTCCCTCTCTCTCAAATATCTCTCTTAAACCTTACGTCCATCCCTCTCTCTCACACAAAATCCCCCTCAAACATCTTTTTCTCAAATCTCTCATCCATACTCTCTCCCTCCTTCACAAACACCTCACGTCAATCCCAAAGCCATCTCATACAAATCGTCCCTCCCTCTCATCCAACTCACAAAGATCCATACTTTCTTAAACCCTAATCCATATTCTCCCACAAATCTCCCAAAACTCCACAAATCTCCCTCTTTCTCACGTGAATCATCCCCTCCCTTTGCCCTAGTTCACGTGAAGCATCCCATATTGAGATTGGTTGCACGTCTCCCTTGATGTATAATTGATCAAGATGTAATCTTTGATCCTATTATATATTATAATTTTGGTCCCAAACCATTCCCTTCATCCCAAAACACAACCCAACGTCCCAAACACAAGCCCCAAACATGTTTTCCCATCCACCAACATGGCTCATAAGATGTTCCTTATGAGGAGAGTTCTTAGTAACTCAATTGATTCTGAAGATCAACAACAACGAGAGACCATCTTTCAATCTCGTTGCACTATCAAGGGAAATGTCTGTTCCTTAATTGTTGATGGAGGAAGCTGCACCAATGTAGCTTCAACGACTTTGGTGAACAAGCTCAATCTGGAAATGAGTCCACACCCAAAGCCATACACCATCAAGTGGCTCAATAAAGGCAACGGTTTACAAGTTACTCAACGATGTTTGGTAAGGTTTTCCATTGGCAAATCTTATCAAGAATCTTTATGGTGCGACGTTTTTTCTATGGATGCTTGTCATATTTTTCTTGGAAGACCATGGTTATTTGACAGAAGCGTGACGCATGATGGAAGAGTCAATACTTACACTTTCAGGCTCAACAACAAAAAGATAACGCTAGCTCCACTAAAAGTCTCCAAACCGTCCCCACCCAAGGAGAATGATCCCAATCTCATCACTTCAATGACCACTGAACGTCCTGAGTTTAGTGAGCATAAGGAGATCATTCCCTCGAGCCTAAACACAAACCCTAGCCACGAAAGTCCCACAAAAGAACCCGTTCTCGTTACCTCTCACGAGATCCTAGACTAAAAAACATCAACAATACCCTCTCAACATGAGATCCAGCATACGAGTGATCACATGAGCCCTAGTGAGTTTCCAGAGGCTCAAAAGCAAGATGAAGATCTTCAAACAAAGGGTATGATCAGGGAAATTGTCAGTCCATGCACCAACCCTACCCTGGTGGTTACAAAGAAAGTTGGGAACCAACGTCTGTGCAACAAGAGTCCTATCAAGTACAGGTTTCCTAGGATTGAAGATCTAGATGGTACCCAAGTCGTTTCAAAGACTGGTCCAAGAAGTGGGTACGTTGATCCTGTTCGAATTCAAGAAGAGGAAACTGCAATCAAAACTAAGGGAGATCTCTATTAATGGTTAGTCATGGCTGCTGGACTAACTATTATTCTTTATACTTTAATGAGATTGATGAATCAGGTTTTGAAGCCCCTTACTAGTAAGTGTGTTGTTGTCTACCTTGATAACATATGTGGGTATAGCAAAAGTGAGAAAGATCATATCTTTCAACTCCAATCTATTGTGGAGACCTTAGCTCACGTAATTCTGCATTGGAATCTGTCCAAGTGTTACCTCTTCATCAACAATGTAGTCTCTCTTGGCTATGCTCTTTCAATTGAACTTATCAAGGTTGATGAAGAAAAGGTCAAAGCTATTAAAGTGTGGCCTACTCCAACTAGTACTCATGATGATCGAATTTTCCCCGGCTTGGCATCTTTCTATAGGAGATTTATGAAGAATTTCAGTACTATTTTATCTCCTATGACCGAGGTATTGAAGACCAAGGGGTTCTTATGGATTCAGTCAGCCCAGCGAGCTTGCGACACCATCAAGGAACGACTTTTCATTCTTTATTTTTCCTTTTTTTTCTCTTTTTGCTTTTTTTTTTACTTTTTTTTTTCAAAATGAACTACAACTCAAAAAATATATATATACAATTACAAGGCAAATTTCCAACTCAACCCATATCAAGCTACAATGGGAAGCAATCTCATGATATTCAACTTCATAACATCCCCAACAAAACCAAACCACAAAAACACCAATATCAACCCAACTCTTCACACTCTAACACTCCAAGCATAGGCTCAAGGGTAGGAAATTCAATATTTGGTCATGGCTAATTATATAGGTAATCAAAAGAAAGAGTTATTAAAGGTTAAAAGAGAGGTTAAAAGCGGATATTCACATGTAAAGGTGGCTTATTGGTTTTGTAGCTAAAATATATACAAGAATGCCTCTATCATATTATCATAGTGCAATTCATGATGCAATTTCAAAGAGATGCAAAGCAAGTTCTAGAGGATGCAACAATGGTAGAGTCACACATGGAAATATGAGACTAACAAAAATGATTAGTCTTTCTAAGCCTTTGTGGTCTCACGGATAAGAGCTCTCAAATAAACCTAGCTCAAATAGATATATATGTCAAACTCATTCCAATAGATCATAAGAGGAATCAATCATCGCTTTCAAAATGCAGTGCTCAACTCAATAAGCTTTCACAAACTCTTTTCATGACTATTATTCACAAATGGACTACTCAAGATTAAATCTAGTTAAAAGAAAACCTAGACTTTTTCCCTCAATTTTTTTTAATTTTTCTAATTTTCTGATTTTTTGGATTTTTTTTCTCAAAATAAAAACTAAAACTAAACTAAATGCAAACCTAGAAAATAAAACAAACTAAAAACTAAGAAAATAAAAACCAAGGATGAATCTAACTAATGCAACTAGGTGGATGCAATTATTTATAAATAAACAAAACCAAAAAACTAAGAAAAACAAACAAAAACAAACTCAAGACACTACTACGCATATATACAACAATGGACAAGGACTAAAAATTGCAAATTTATTTACACAAATCCCCCCATGCTTGGACAAAGCATTGTCCTCAATGCAAGCACAATCAAATAAATTACAAAAGGGGAAATAAGGAAAGATCTCACCAGGTTAGTGCTCAATGCACCTAAACTATCGCCTCTTCAAGAATGGGGCGAATGGAGCATCAACCACTCCATTAAGAACTCAAGACTGGGGCCATTACTTCAGATGCTGTCAATGCCCTTAGAAGCTTGTCAAACTCTTCAGCATGCGGTTTACAAGCTTGCAAATAAGAAAGCAACAAAAGAGTTATAGCAGAAAATGTAAGTATCGCTCTCTTAAATACGTTGTCCACATGAGTTTTCTAGGCAAGTCCTCTTGGTAAATACAATATGGATCAAGAGAGGAATGGTACCCTCTTGTTGTACCTATGGACAAATAAAGAATATTGTTGTTCCCCTCAAACCTTTCACAAGAATTAACCTTAGCCACATAGCCCATATCAATATGAACACATATGGTCTTTTCAACAAAAGTGGGCTTATCTAGGCACTTAGGGGAATAGGAAGGTGGTGAACAAGGAGTAGAAGCATGGAATAAGACATTGGAAGTAGGGAGTACAACATCATCAAATTCTTTGCTTGAAGGATCTAATCCACCCACAACCCCCTCACAAGCCTCCTCATCAATAGTATCAATTGACCCATGAGAAAAATCATCATCATACCTAGCATCAAACCCATGGGATTCACTCATCTTAAACCTAGTCGACTGAGAAAAAGGGAAGGGTACATCATGAAAAGCAAAGACACCATCAGTAGTGTCTCTAGGTAAGCTAGGATGGAAATGAGCAACAATTGGCGAAGATGACTTAGAAAGGTCAACTATTTCCTCTAGATTAGCTTCTAATTTATCTTGTTGCTCTAGCATTGCCATCGTTAAAATCTCAAGTCTGGCTAAACCAGGGCATGTAGAATCATCATGGACAAGAGAACAACATAAACGACAAGGAGACAAACAATGGGGTTGAGTATATAATCTAGCATGAGATGCACAAGGATTAGAGTAAGAGTAACCGGATGCACAAAAAGAATTCTCAAAATAAAGTGTATCATGTGCAAGCCACTCAAGCAAACTCCAAGCTTCATCAATAGTTCTAGCATAAAACCCAAAATACTCTAATAGAGTACGAGTCTCACTATTCACCCCCTCAACAACAATATCAAGAATATCTAATTTCCCAGGCTCAACACCACATGGAACAAGACAAGCAAGTAATTGCTCAAAATAGCGCCAAAATAACTCCTGCTCAAATTGGGGAAAATAGATAATTGCCATTATTTTTTGAAAATTTTCTTTTTTTTTGAGAAAAACAATGAAAAGGAGAAAAACAAAAAGAAAAATGATCTAGTCAATCTAAGGATATTCGTCGTGCGGCTAGGACAAAGTCAAGAATGGCGCCAAAAACTTGATAGGCCGCAAGTGCACGGGTGCTCGTGTAGCAAGTATCAAGGTCGATCCCACAGGGACTTTGCTAACTACGCACCAAACTAGCCTCCTAGGTGATTACTAAATCGGTCGGGTTTTAGATTGAGAATAACTAATTCTAGTTCTAGTCACTAAAAAGGTCAAATAAATCAAATATTCACACATTTCACAAGATGAAATCAATATGAGAAAAACGTTCAAGGGATAAAACCTAAGTCACTTTATGAATCAAACAAGTGGATTGAACATGTATGTCACTAATTTGGTACATTTTAGGGTCGATAATCGCATAAATTCTTCCGTAGCGAGCTTTTGGCAATGAAACGGATTGCTTACTAAAATTGATCTCTTGGACTCTTTATTGTGTCAATTTTATCTAAGTTAAAGATCAAATTATCTAATGACCCATAATTACAAGGTCTTCTATCTCTAGTTCACTTCATAACTAATTTAATCCTAAGGGTTCGGATTATCGAATTTCTCCGTTCGGTACTTCATTCAACAATCTAAATTCATGCTAATGGTGATCAAGCAAAAGCAATGACATACAAAATCAAAGGATAAATAAAATGCATTCAAACTAAATTATCATACTTATTCAATCCAACAACACTCAATCCATAAGAGCAACCAACAAGGGTTTTTCCCCCAAACTAAAGAAAACTACTCACTACTCATGTTCAACTCACAACACATAACAAAATCTACTCTAAAAAGCATGAAATCTAAGAGAAAGAGAAGTAAACCGAGATGAAAATCGTTCCTCGCTTGAATGGTAGTCGTTTGGGACTTTTGCTCCTCCACTTCAATGGATTTCTCGAGAATCGATCTTCGAACTCCAATAAACTCTCAATCTTCAATTAAGGATGAATGTGGATGGATTTATGGAGGAAGGGATGGATGAGGGTAGAGATGGAGATGGATGGTGAATGGGAGTGAATGAATGAAGGTGGATGGTGTTGGATGATGAAGGATGAAGAATGAAACAGCCGAATCTACAGTTAGATAGCCATTAAGAGCATATAAAACGGCATTTTTGCAATAAACAGGGTCAACACGGTCCGTGTCATATCAACGCGGGTCGTGTTGATGGTTTCTGGGGAAATTGAGCTCTCTGGAGGCCAACACAGACCGTGTTGGTTCCAACACGGGTCGTGTTGGATCTGGAAATTTCTAGGTCTTCTTGTTTTGGTCATATCTCCTTCGTCCGATGTCCAATTGACTTGGTTCTTGACTTTTCAGAAAGCTTTAGGAGTCTACTTTTCATTGGTAATAGCCTCAAAGTGATATCATAAATGTGCAAATAATGGTGACCAAAAGATTGAACATATATCAGTTTTCGCACACTTTCTGTTATCTTACTCATAACTCCTTCATCTCAACTCAAAATTGAGCTTACAATATATCGTCGGAAAGCTCTTTCAATGATGAATCAAGTAATGTACGTGAGCTTCAGAGTTCATATCATTAATCTGCACAATTTGAACAAAACACCCAGAACTCAGTTAAGATAGCGAAATAAGATCATAAAAGATCAATTAAGTACATTAATCCCCAAATTTAACTATCAAAATGCTCCCAAAACTATGTGAATATATGCCCTCATCAATAGTCAAATTTCTTGGGTTCCATATTATGGGGGATGATATTGATGAGGATGTCCTTAAGATTGTGGCTTCCATGCCACACCCTAGACACACCATTTTCAGATCGATTGAGCTTAAAGAGGAAGGAATCAAGTTTTTTTAGGAAGAAGGAGTTGAAAGAAGCATCCTTGACGTATGATAGAGCATTTCACTTCCTCGGTGCAGGGGAGCCTTTGGGCGAAAACGATTCTAGTTTGATGGTGGACGTGGGTACCTCGCTTAGTTTGAATCTCGCAGCCTGTAGTCTGAAGTTAGGGGAGTTTAATCAAACCCTCACTTTCTGTCAAAGTGTGTTGGAATTTGACCCTTTAAATGTTAAGGCCTACTTTCGATGAGCTTAGCCTTGGTGCAACTCGATCACATGGAAGAAGCAATTAAAAGTTTGGAACGGGCGATAGAGTTAGACCCAGACAATAAAGAAGTGTATAAGGAACTTCAAAAGGTTAAGAGGGATTTGCATAGGATGTCGTCAAGAACAAATATGGAGGTGGAGAAAAACTCCGATGAGGGAGGGATAAGTAATGCGGATGACAAGGAAGGGTGTGGATTTAACATCAGCGATTCGAGGGACAAGGAAGTGAGTGCTGAGTGCCCAAGAAGCTCGGTCAAGGTCTTCATTATCAAAGGGACTCTTGATTCTATGGTAGTCGATGAACTTGCTAAGTGTAAAGACCTGAGGGAAGGAGATGAGATGAAGGTAGTGATGGAGGTCCTCCATCAGACATACAAAGTCCAGCACCAAGTGATCAGGAGCCATCATCAGGAGCAACAACGACCTCACCATCATCAGCATCAAACACTGACATCCAAGAGTGTTTCATGATGGTTGAGCAAGTCATGAGGTCATCCAACAACAACAACATCAGCATCAACAACAACAGTCAACTAGTGAGGTTATTTCTCAATTCCATATCTTTGCATTGAGGTCCTCACCCATATTTGAAGACTTCACTTTAGAGTTGTTGAGGACAATCCAGCTCAGTGGAGATATTTTGCCAGTTCTGAGGTCCTCTTTGAAGACATCACTTCTGGACTGTTGAGGATATTCCAGTTCTATGAGGTGATACTGCATTGAGGTCCTCCATGAAGACTCACTTCCGAGCTATTGAGGCCATTTCCAGCTTGTGAGGTGATATAACCGTTTGTAATAAAGAAAACGGGTTTGTTAGAGTTTATTTCACTTTATTTTGATATTATCCAGTTTTTAATGAGCTTAATTAGCTTACTAAGTTAGTTAAGTACCCTAATGTCGGATTAGGAAAGTTTCTTGAGCAAGGGGAAACCCTTAATCATCTAGCTCAACCCTAGCTTTATCTACTTTGTAATCGGCAGCTTGTGAGGATCATCTATCAGTGAATTTAATAGCATTTTGAGTGCCTTGATTGAGTCTCTTGTTTGTGAGTGACGTTAAACTCTCAACCTTGGTTAATTCTACTACAGTATCAAGGATTTGGCAATCCTTGTGGTGGGTGTAGAGCTTGATAATCTCGATGGTGGTGTGCCTGTATCCATTGAGGCCATCCAGTCCATTGCCCTTGAAGTTCTAGCTATGGTGGGCCTGTATTAGCTCGAGCCTCAAGACTATCTCGGTTACTGTTTGATTGTAAGTTTGTTCATCCAATCATCATTTTATCATCATCCATTTCATCCAATCGTTCATTGGTGTTTGTGCTCTGTTTTGAGGAAGTTGTAGTTGATTTCTTGTCGTGAGGTTCTGTTTTTGGTGTGTTTGTGCTTGAATCTCTATTGTGACGCCAAAATTGTGTGTTTGTGTGTTAATGTGGTGTACTGTGAGGTCAATACTCTGATCTTCGTGACCTTACATACATCATAATTGGTATCAGAGCTGAGTTTCATCTTGGAGGAAGGACTGTTTGTGTAATTTGTGTAGTTCAAAATGTCGGGTTGTAGTAAAACACCTCAGGAAGTAGCAGAACAAGCCTTGAGGGAGAAGGAGGAATTGGAGGGGAAACTGAAATTTGTGAGTGATCAGTTGCAATATTATATGAGGTTGAACAGAAATAGGCTTAATGGAGAATATGATGTGGAATTTGAAGAAGAAGAAGAAGAGGAGAACCCTTTTAGTGAAATTGGGAGAGGAGGTAGAGGACCTAAGTATCACAGAAGAAGGAGGTATGTAAGAAGGTCACCTAGGAATAGTGGAGGAGAATCTGGGAGTAGGAGTACAAGAGAAGAAAGGAGGGAGGATAGAAGAGTTGAGAAATTGGATTTCAAAATAGATATTCCTGAGTTTGGAGGTGAGTTAGATTCTGATGTGTTCTTGGATTGGTTGCAAACAGTGGAGAGGGTTTTTTATTTGAGGGAGGTGTCTGATGAGAACAAGGTGAAGTTGGTTGCATTAAAATTGAAGAAATATGCATTTACATGGTGGAATAACTTGCAAAGGAGGAGAGAGGAGATAGATGAACCTAAGGCTAGTACAGGGGTTGAAATGAGGCAGAAGCTTAAGGAGAAATTCTTACTTGAAAGTTACATGAAGGAGAATTATTTCAAGCTTCAACACCTGGTCCAAGGCAGCAAATTTGTTCAGGACTACACCAAGGAGTTTGAACATCTGCTGTGGAAATGTAACATGAAGGAGAATGAAGTTCAGACCTATGTGAGGTATCTTACAGGATTGAATGAAAACATCAAGAATGTTGTTGAGCTACAGGTGTATAATTCACTTGATGAGCTGAGTTCTTTGGCTCATAAGGTAGAACAACAGAAGAAGGCCCAAAGGAAGGAATATGGAAGCAAGTATCTAGCAAAAACCTATCCTCAAACCAAATCAGACCATTACCACAAATCCTATAACCCACCTCAAAGAACCTATCCATCCCCACAACCACAAACCAGATATCCAGCCCCTAAACCACCTCAAACACAACCCCAAAATCCCCTACAAAGAACCTCAATCCCTACTAATCGACCATTTCCTGAGAGGAGATGTTTTAGATGTCAAGGTCTTGGACATCTAGCATCAGAATGTCTAAACAGAAGAGCAGTGACCTTAGCAGAATATCAAGCTGCACTGTTTGTTGAACCTAAGTCAGTTGTTGAGGAGGAATAGTTAGATGAACCTGAAGGAGATCCTGTGTATGATAAAGAGGAAGTTGAGGACAAACCTGATGAAGGTGAAATATTGGTGATCAGGAGGGTCCTTAGCAGTACAGCAGTTGATGAGGAAGCTGAGTAGAGGGAGAATATTTTTCACACTCGATGCACTGTTCATGGGAAGATATGTTCCTTGATTATTGATGGAGGCAGCTGTACCAATGCAGCCTCACAGACTTTGGTGCAAAAGCTGAATTTGCAAACCTGTCCTCATCCAGCACCTTACACCATCTAGTGGTTGAGTCAAAGCAAAGGTATCAAAATCTCATCCAGATGCCTTGTGAATTTTTCAATTGGTTCTGTTTACAAAGATGAAGTGTGGTGTGATGTTATACCTATGGATACATGTCATTTATTGTTGGGAAGACCTTGGTTGATTGATAGATCTGTTAACCATGATGGAAGAGCCAATACATATTCCCTGAACCTAAACCACAAAAAAATTGTCCTCGCCCCACTTAAACCATCCCAGCTCACAAAAAGAACCCAGAACCTCATTGTTGAACCATCCCTTGATGTGATCTTACCAGCTGAACATCATGAGTTCTGTGAACATAAGGAGTTTCTTTTGCTTAACCTCGATGAAGAACCAGCCTCACAAAATGAACCAGCCCCACAAAATAGCCATCCATTATTCCAACCCATCCTCAGCCAGTACATACATGTTTTTCCAGAAGAAATGCCATCAGGTTTACCCCCTAAAAGAGACATCCAGCATAAAATTAACCTCATCCCAGGATCTGTCTTACCAAACAAACCAGCCTATGGAATGACCCAGCTGAAACCAATGAGATCCACAGGCAAGTTGATGAGTTGTTGGAGAAAGGAATGATCATAGAGAGCTTGAGTCCTTGTGCAGTGCCAGCTTTATTGGTTCCTAAGAAAGATGGAAGTTAGAGGATGTGTATTGATTGTAGAGCCATCAACAAGATTACTATTAAGTATAGATATCCTATTCCAACACTTGAGGATATGCTTGATGAGCTTCATGGCTCAACTGTGTTTTCAAAGATTGATTTGAGGAGTGGTTACTATCATATAAGAATTTATGAGGGAGATGAGTGGAAGACAGCCTTTAAGACTAAGGGAGGTCTGTATGAGTGGTTAGTCATGCCTTTTGGTTTGGCAAATGCACCTTCAACATTTATGAGTCTTATGAACCATGTTTTGAAACCTTTGATTGGGAAGTGTATTGTTGTTTATTTTGATGACATACTTATTTATAGCAAGTCTGAAGTGGATCTTGTGAAACCTTTGAGGAGTGTTATGGAGATCTTGAGTAGAGAGCAGTCCTAATCCAAGGAGGAGATAGAGTAGTAGGCGTCTAGTAGTAGTAGGAGGAGGCTTGCACGCCAAGCCATAAAGTCCTAACATGTGTAGGACTTAGTTAGTTTAAATAGCTAGGCTTGTAATCGATCAAAGGCATCAAACCTTGAATTATAAATACAATCAAGCTTTTAGCTTACTCCTTGAGTGTTTCGTGAGAACCTTGTTGATCTCTTCTATTGTATAGAAAGTGTTTCTGTAACTAAGTTGAAGGTCAAGTAGCCCAAGGGTTTCTTCTTGTGGTGTTTCTGTATCAAGATAGTTCCCTTGAACTATCTTGGTTTCTGTATCAAGATAGTCATAATCTCTCAAATCTTTCTCTCTCTCACGTCAAACATCTCCCTCTCTCTCAAATCTCCCTCTTAAACCTTACGTCCAATGTAACAACCCACCTTAAATCACAGAAATTAGGGTAATTAAATTTGTTTAATTAGCTAAAATGTGATTATTAAATTCTTTTAATTTTTACAGTTAACTAACGGTGATAGGTCTCAGAGGAAATGGCTAAGCGGTCAATATTACCGATCAAATTATTTTCTAGTGCTTTTAAAGTTTATCATTTTTGGGACCTCATATTATTATTATTTTAGGTTCTAATGTTTATTTTTAAAATCGGTTTGATTACCGTTTCGATTTTTACGGCAAGGTGAATTTTAATAAAAATATCGATCGTTACCGTTTTTACCGTAACAATTAAATTCACTTTACAAGTTGTATTTTTACTACCATTTTATTTAAGTACACTCTTATTAAGGGTATTAGTATTAAAATTGTTATTATTATTATTAGTTTTTGTTTAGTAAGGGAGGGAGTAGTATAAAAGGGGTGTGAGGGAGGCCAAGGGTCATTTAGTTGGTGCAAATCAAACTCAACACTAAGCTCTCCCCTCCCCCCCTCCTGTTCGCCGAGCACCAGCCCCCCTCCCCTTTGCTTCTCGCCGGTCGCCGGCGACCTTTCCGGCCAGAATTCCGGCGGTCGCTTGCTCCTCTTCCACTTCCACACTTCCTTGTTCATTTTTATCTCCTCTTTCAAGCGGTATTCATCTCACACCCTATCTCCATTTTCTTTTATATAATCTGAGTTTTGATGTTTTTCAAATGTTAAATGGTTGTTTTCATCCCTTTTATTCTCCATTTACATGAATTTTAGAGTATAGTTATGAATGGTTAAGTTTTATGGTTAATGCAAGTGTTTTCTTGATGAAGTATTCATGCTAATGGTGTAGATGTGTATGTTGATTAGAGAAATGGTGTATTATTGATTTGCATGAAGTGTTTGATGAAGTTTTTAGAGTTTAGTTTCTGTTTCGGAAGAGTAACTAAGCTAATAATATGTTAATTGGGTGTTTTATGTGCAAATAGTGACGGAAACCATGAAAATTGTGGTGGAATATAAGTGCATGTAATTTGATGATTGTGCATGTGTATTATGCAAGCTTGGATGGTAATTTTTGAGGTTGGATTTCTGGAAAATGGTAGTGATATGAGTAGACTTCATTTGGGTAAAGAATTAATTAGTACAAAACTTGAATGAAAATGGAGCATGCATGTGAGCTCAAACACCCCAGTGCATTCTGCCCAAAATTCACTTTTTATAGGAGATGGTAAAATTAGTTTTTAGCCTAGATTCTTGTGTAAAAAGGTAGCCTAAGGTGTTAGCTAACACCGGGCTTTTGAATTTCGGGTTTCCGACTTGTATAGCTCAAGTTAGAGTCAAAACCGTAAAGACATGCAATTATATACGATTTTGGAGGCAGTGACTTGTTGCACATTTTTCGTCTGTGGGGAGTTTGAATTTGAAAAAGTGTTCAACGTAAGAGTTTTAGAAGATCTTGCAAGCTTTCCGAAATGGTATGGTATGCGTCAACCCGACGTCGGGAGTGTGAGTTATAGAGCCCGGAAGAAGGGCTGCGAATCTGGAAATTCTGGGTATTATATTGTTTTAAGTTTGGACCAAAAGTGTTACAGTGACCTTGTGAGTTGTTTTTGGGTGCTTAAATGTGACATTATGGTTGTTAAGATGGAATTGATGATTGAGGACCATAGCACTTGGCTTTAAGAGACCTCGATGTCTTTTATGTAATTTGATTTTATCGTATTTTATTACCGAAGTCACGCGTTTTTAAAGGAAATAAAATTCGTATCTCTCTCAAATTTTTTTAAAGCCTCTTTGATAGAATAAGAGTACATATTCTACAAGTTTTTTTTCCTGTCCATAAAGCTCCTATGGTTTTAGAGCAAGTGCATAAAATTTTATCGATTCCGTTTAAACGCCAAAACCGCACAAAGAAAATATTTCGGTTTTGGCTGTTTCTGTCCAGAGCCTTTTCCGAGCTCTTCCCATCATTTTTAGCATCTGACCCAGTTGACAAACTTATAGATTTTATTTTTCCCTTTCCGAAAAGTGCTCGTTCATTAAATTCCGAGTTTCCTAGCCCCGGTTATAGCCAAAATACTCTTACCTCAAAAACCTGAAATTTCTTTTACATGTGTATTTCAAATCCTATCTATGGGACATTACGGCCCTTTTTGTTCATAGCCCTTACACTAATTAGTAACCTTTATCGTCTTAGCTCAAAGTTTCACACCGCCCCGCGCCATTCCCCGAGCCAGATCGTCACCAAGTTCACAGTATTTTAAAGGTACGCAAATTGTCCAACTCTTATGCTTTCAGTCAAGTACAACTTTATGGCATAGATACATTCTAATGATTTTATTGTTTTATAAGTGGTCCCGAGACGTAGTTCTACAGTACCTAGACCGAATCCTAGCATTATTTTACAGGCTCCTATTGGAGTAAGCTTGACTGCGATGTCGATCGCCTAGCATACCCAATCCAAACTCCCGGTCGGTTTGGGCATGCGCGTGTGTGAGGTGCTTCGGCATCGATCGTAAGGGATACCACGTCTTATTATTGTTATATTTTCAAAGTAAAGCACGGCATATGCATAGAATTCTTAAAGTTTAAAGACTTCATTGGTTTAGCACTTGTTATTTTGCCCCTTCCTCGTTTTCGAAATGTTTTAAAGGCTGGCATGAAAAACCGTTTTCGAAACGGTTTTACATGTTGCAGGTTTGTGTACTGAGTGTTTCCCCCACTCACTTTTGCGTTGTTTTACTGTTTTGTTTTAGGTGGTCCGAGCTCCACAGAAAAGGGAAAGGACGCTCAGAAGTAGTTACTCTCTAAAGTGAAAGGTAGACTTTTGCGTCGTACAGGGTTACTTATAAAGCAAGTGATAGTGGTGTATGGAATTATATAAGGATCTATAAGCGTGTGGGTCTATGTGTGTTTATGTACTGTTAAAAGTTAAGCATTTGTGGCTTTTGTAAACCACCTTACGTTTGAGGATGTATTGATGTTTGTGGCTCTATTGTTGTTATTGGGTTGCCATAGTTGTTGTGCTTGGTTGATTGGTTGGTTTTGCCTTGTTCCCTAGTGGGACGGCGGTAGCGCCTCAGGCCGTTATCCGCTGCGCTAATCATGTGATTACCGTAATGTTTGGGTAAGTGTGTGATTAAGGTTTTGGGGCGTTACAGTTGTGGTATCAGAGCGGAGTTATAAGGAGAAAATTTGGGAATGTAGAGAACTATTAGAACATTAAAACTTAGATGTGTTTGGGTGCAGAGTATATGTGTCTTACGTGGCAAATTGGGCCTAATTAGAGGAATTGTTGTAATGGAAGCTTGAGCATGAAGCTCTCTATCGAGATTATGTGATGTAAATTGTATTTTACAGGTGAAAAAAAGTAAGGATGTAAATTTGGGAATAGTCCTATTTACAGGGGAAATGCTGCCGAATTTTTCCTAGGAATTTATGGGATTCATAATGAATGATAGGAAGAGTTAAGTGAATGATGGATGTTAAGTAGAGCTATCTTTTAGACAAGGAAGGAATATGTGTAGAGGTAAAAGAAGACATGTTATGTGTAAATTAATGGTTGCATAAGAAATGGAAAATAGATGGGTTAGTGAGAAATTCTTTTGTTCAATTATGGATTTCATTGAAGTAAAGTTGAAAGTATATAGAGTGTTGTTGTCTTCCTCTATGAATTAAAGAATGCTCAAAAGTAATTATGACGAATTTGGAAGTTATGTGTCTAAAGTATAATTAAGTAAATTGGAGCCAAGCTTGAAAATAAATGGGAATGAGTGGTTCTTTCATGGAATTTTAGTGGGTGGAGTCTCGAACCGTACCTTAATTGTTTCTTTTATATAGCCAGTTTTAGGAGGATAATTTATTGGAGTTTTATTTTATTGTTTTGTATACTGTAGATGGATCCGACAGGCGGTTCTTTACCCAACCCTTTTTCCATGTTCATGGACCCCACGGAAAATGTGTTCGAACACCTAAAGAAGTTGCAAGAAGCCTTCAACATGTACAGTATGGTGAACCGGAACACCGAGTATAGAGATGACATCTGTAGAGCACGATGTTTACTGGCAACGTTCCCCATGAGAAACCATGGGGGGAGATCAAGGATAGGTACCAACCATCGCTGCTTAGAGGATCGTGACCGCACACGTGGTGCCTTGATTACTGGGAGCTCGGAATCGTAGCTTTAGAAGCTATTGTCACATTGATCGCACTTGCCCTACAAATGCACCCCACCGATTTGGCACCTTTACATGAGGTACTAGCCTTGCCTACACCCACCACGCCTTTTGTCTACCTATCCCGGCAAAGGGAATGGAGCTCCATTTTGCGCACCGATCACGGACGCCCGGCCCCATTGTACCACCTCCGCGCCAGAGCCCGTGGCTCAAGTCGGATCACGAGGAAGAGAAACGTCCTAAAAAGGACCAAGGTAAGAGAGTTGGGCCAAGAGCCTAAGAATGAGGGGAATGACAGTAATGATGCAACCCCCACAGGTGTCATAGTGCCTCGAGGTCCTAGAGAGGGTAAAGCGAAAGTAGAAGCGGGGCCCATAATGAGGAAGACTAAGCGCAAGAGGTGTCTTCCAGTCAGGACGTATCGACTTGCTTTGGCGGACATGATGAAGCGGACGGAGCATGGAGACTCTGAAGAAGGGTCTAACACAGGGACATAAGAAAAGATTCTTCTAGGGGATTTTGTACAGGGTAGCTAGGAGCTAACCTATTCTTTTGGGTAAGCTAGTCGATCGTAATAGTTGGGCTAACCAAGTTGTTTTTGTTCAAGGTTGAACCTTGTATTTGGTCGAACTATGCGATTCTTTTGATCTTCCCTATATTTTGGCGTGGGAAGCAGGGTTGTATGCCCTTTTATTTCAAGTGTTGAACTCGTATATACTGAATTATTTTGTGGATATAATTGCTGGGGTATCTCCCAATTTTTCTTTAGGGAGAACTCAAGATTGCTAGGAATGACATGATCTATTATAGGATTATGGGAATGTTGTGAGTTTTAAAATTATCATGTAACTTGAAGGGTACAGGTGGAAGAATGGGAGTATTCCTGCTTATGTGAATACAGGGAGAAATTTATTGTGGTTCCAAATGAACGTTATTGATTTATATAGAATATGTATTAATGTTGAGGTACTACAAACCTTAAGGGGTGTGTATTAAAGACTTTATTGTTGGACAGGAAAGTTAGAGAAAAGGTAATTACGAATCAAGTGGTCTATTAACATTGTTATTATTGTGATATTGTAGTATGTCGCAAATGTCGGGGAATTCACCCCAGAGTGAACCAGCACCAGAGACCGAAGGAAGCCAGTTGGAAATTCAAGGACCCCACCCTAGTCCAGGGTTGGTATCCCTTCCTAAGACATCCTTAGGATCTGTTCCTCAAATCCCACCTGTCTACCCCGACCATTTCGGGACGTTGTTACATGAATTGCTTAAACGTATACCAACTCCAACCACAGTACCAACGGGTAATAGGTAAGAAAATTACGCTGATCGGGTAGCAAAAAGAAACCCCCCGACCTACTCAGGAAGTTATGACCCTGTCATTTTAGAGGACTGGGTACGAGATATGGAAAAGATTTTTGAGGTGATTGAAGTCCCGGAGGATAAGAAAGTGGCTATAGGGATATTCTACTTGAAAGGTGAGGCGGATATTTGGTGGAGAACTATCAGAGAGAAGTACATTGAAACCGGAAAGACATGGAGTGACTTTTTAAAGGAGCTTAGAGCTCAGTTCTATGCCATATCTCTTCGGAGGCAGAAGGAAAAGGAATTTCTAGATTGGTCAATGATTAATAAGGACATTTCAGTGTTACAGTATACGTCCAAGTTCCATGAGCTGTCCCGGTTTGCACCGGAGTATGTAGCCACTGAAGGGCTAAAGATGTCTCGATACGAGGGAGGCCTAGCGCCTTACATACGCAGCCAATTGTCGTCGCACCCTTTTGCCACGACGCAGGAGATGTATGAGAGGGCTGAAGAAGTAGAGCGAGTTCGGAAGGAGCTAAGGGCATTGAATCAGGGAGGTCCAACGGGCACTAAAAGAAAGTGGAACGAGCGTGGGGTACCTACCTCGCCTCGCATAAGCAAATCAAGTCGAGAGACCAGCACCCCACCCGAGGACTCACCAACCCGCCCACTAATAGGAGCCGTGTAAGTGCGCAGACCAATCACTCCACCACCCAAGGGTAGGCACCAACAATTGTTTTTGTGCGCGTGAGTGACCACAAGTGGCCGAATGCCAAGAAGCCTAGAAGGCCCGAACCGCACGACACGACCAACGCCGCCAGAAGGACCGCTCCACGTGAGGAAGCGTGCCAGCCTACGCTGGGAAAGAGAGAAGCAACTAAGTCCGTATGGTTGTTACACGCATTTACATTTATGCTCAACCCTTATTGCATTATTTGACTCGAGCAACGCACTCTTTATCTCCTCTAAAGTCGCATTAAATTTAGACTTACAAAAGTTAGCTCACCAGTAAACTTTTAATTGGTTTATCAATGGACAAACCATAGTTTGTAAGACTTGTTTCGAGAAAGTGCCCCTAGTTCTGAATGAAGAAATTTTCCCAGCTAACCTAATACAGATAGACTTAGAGGAGTTCGATATTATTTTGGGGATGGATTGGTTGATTTTGACTCAAGCTCAAATCAAGTGTGGAGAGGGGATAGTCGTTCTACAGAATGCCTTAGGGAAAGAGTGCCTTTTCGTTGGGGATCTAGAATTAAGCCCGTGCCCTATCATAACATATGTAAAGGCGCGCAAAATGTTGAATCATGGATGTACAGGTTATTTGTGTTCTCTAAAGGAGGTATCGCAGAGTCCGCCTAAGGTAGAAGAAATCCCGGTTGTACGGGAGTTTGTGGACGTCTTCCCAGAAGAAATTACGGAGCTACCCCCGAGGAGGGAGATTGACTTTGAAATTGAGCTAGTTCTCGGAACTAGGCCGATATCTAAAGCTCCGTATAGAATGGCCCCAGCATAGCTAAAGGAACTAAAGATACAGTTGGAAGACCTTTTAAGCAAAGGGTTTATCAGACCTAGTTCCTCGCCGTGGGGAGCCCCAGTATTATTTGTGAGAAAGAAGGATGGAAGTTTAAGGTTATGCATTGACTATCGGGAATTGAACAAAGTGACGATCAAGAACAAATATCCTTTACCCAGAATCGATGACTTGTTTGACCAACTCCAAGGAGCAGGAGTATTTTCAAAAGTTGATTTAAGGTCAGGATACCATCAGCTTAGAGTAAGAGCAGAGGACATCCCTAAGACTGCCTTTAGGACAAGGTATGGGCACTATGAATTTACCGTGATGCCTTTTGGGCTTACCAATGCCCCAGCAGTGTTCATGGATGTGATGAACCGTGTGTTCAAACTTTTTTTGGATAAGTTTGTGGTCGTTTTTATTGATGATATTTTGGTATACTCAAAGAGTTATGAGGAGCATGAAAGTCATTTGAGGCAAGTACTTCAGCTTTTAAGAGAAAAACAGTTGTATGCCAAATTTTCAAAGTGTGATTTCTGGCTCAAGGAGGTAGGATTTTTGGGACATATTGTAACCAGCGAAGGCATCCGAGTGGATCCTCACAAAGTATCAGCTGTTAAAGATTGGGTGAGACCCACTACGGTTACGGAAGTCAGAAGTTTCTTAGGTATGGCTGGATATTATAGAAGATTCGTGCCAAACTTTTCCAAGATGGCATTACCTTTGACAAACCTCCTTAAGAAGACCACCCCGTTCGAATGGACCGATAAGTGCGAAGAAGCGTTTCAGACTCTAAAGGAGAGACTCACGACGGCCCCAGTTTTATCCTTACCCGAGGAAGGGAAAGAATATATTGTGTATAGTGATGCGTCGCATCAGAGGCTGGGTTGTGTGTTGATGCAAGGAGATAAGGTAATAGCTTATGCCTCCAGACAATTAAAGCCTTATGAAAAGAATTATCCGACACATGATTTGGAGCTGGCAGCAGTGGTCTTTCCTCTCAAGATTTGGAGACACTATTTATATGGAGTCTCCACTACTATTTTCACCGACCACAAGAGCCTCAAGTATATATTTACTCAGAGGGAGTTAAATCTGAGACAACAAAGGTGGTTAGAGCTCATTAAAGATTACGATCTGGATATCCAGTATCACCCCGGGAAGGCAAATTCAGTAGCAGACGCTTTGAGTAGGAGGACCCAACACGGGTCTATATCGAGTCTAACGATTCATCATAGAATTTGGCAAGAGTTGAGTAAGGAGAACATCGACTTGGTGAGTAGAGGAGATACTGACAAGAGACTGGCAGCTATCTCTTCACAACCGTCTATTATTGATGAAATCAAGACAGAGCAAATGAATGATCCGGATTTTAGGAGAATTGTAGATAGTTTGACCACCAAGGCAATGCCTGGCTTTCTGATCCACGATGATGGGATTTTAAGGTTTCAGAATCGACTCTGTGTACCCAACAGAGGGGACTTAAGATTAAGGGTTATGGAAGAAGGCCACAAGTCAATGTACTCCGTGCATCCTGGAGGTACGAAGATGTACAGGAATTTGAGAGAGCGATTCTGGTGGCCTAACATGAAAAGGGACATAGCTAACTTCGTGGATAAATGTTTGACCTGCCAAAGGGTGAAAGCTGAGCATCAGCGACCTTCGGGCGAACTCCGACCCTTAGATATTCCCACATGGAAATGGGAGTCAATCTAAATGGACTTCATTATGGGACTACCCCTCACAGCTTCTAAACGGAATGCCATTTGGGTAATTGTCGACCGTCTTACTAAATCAGCGCATTCATATCTATTCATGCGAGCTGGAAAGTAGATAAGTTGGCGGATATCTACATCCGCGAGATAGTACGGTTACATGGGATTCCAAAGGACATTGTATCGGATAGGGATACAAGGTTTCAATCGAGGTTCTAGAGTGCTATACAAAGGGCTCTGGGATCTAAGCTTAGCTTCAGTAGTTCTTACCATCCAGAGAGCGATGGTCAAACAGAAAGGGTAAACCAGATTGTGGAAGACATGCTTCGCATGTGTAATCGGATTTTCAAGGGAATTGGGATCAGTATATTCCACTCGTGGAATTTGCTTACAATAATAGTTATCAAGCCACTATTCAGATGGCGCCTTTTGAGGCTTTGTATGGCAGGAAATGTAGAACACCTTTATGTTGGAATGAGCTAGATGAAGCACTAATCATAGGCCCAGAGCTGATTCAAGAGACAGCTGAAAAGGTCAAAGTGATTCAGCAACATATTCGGGCTGCCCAGAGTAGACAGAAAAGCTATGCCGACAAAAGGTGGAAACCACTCGAATTTCATACAGGAGATAGAGTATTTCTCAAGGTTTCCCCTACAAAGGGAATTAGTAGATTTAATATTAAGGGTAAACTAAGCCCTCGATACATCGGGCCTTATTCTATTGTGGGGAAAGTTAATCCATCGGCTTATCGTTTAGAGTTACCTTCCAACCTGGGACATATCCATGACGTCTTTCATATCTCCCAGCTCCAAAAGTATGTACCGGATCCAACGCATATCTTAAAGGAAGAACCTCCCCTTCTAGCGGAAAACCTTACCTTTGAACAAAGAATGATTCAAATTTTGGATCGAGGGTCAAACAACACGCACCAAAGAAGTCCCATTGGTCAAGGTCCTTTGGGCAAACCAAGAAACCTCTAAGCCACCGAGATCAAGAGGATATGATGAAAAGCTACCCCCACCTATTTTAAGGTATTTTCCACAGCAATTAAAATAAACAGCGAGTTTCGAGGACGAAACTCCTTTTAAGGGGGGAAGGATGTAACAACCCACCCTAAATCACATAAATTAGGGTAATTAAATTTGTTTAATTCGCTAAAATGTGATTATTAAATTCTTTTAATTTTTACAGTTAAATAACGGTGACAGGTCTCGGAGGAAATGGCTAAGCGGTCAATATTACCGATCGAATTATTTTCTAGTGCTTTTAAAGTTTATCATTTTTGGGACCTCATATTATTATTATTTTAGGTTCTAATGTTTATTTTTAAAATCGGTTTGATTACCGTTTCGATTTTTACGGCAAGGTGAATTTTAATAAAAATATCGATCGTTACCGTTTTTACCGTAACAATTAAATTCACTTTACAAGTTGTATTTTTACTACCATTTTATTTAAGTACACTCTTATTAAGGGTATTAGTATTAAAATTGTTATTATTATTATTAGTTTTTGTTTAGTAAGGGAGGGAGTAGTATAAAAGGGGTGTGAGGGAGGCCAAGGGTCATTTAGTTGGTGCAAATCAAACTCAACACTAAGCTCTCCCCTCCCCCCCTCCTGTTCGCCGAGCACCAGCCCCCCTCCCCTTTGCTTCTCGCCGGTCGCCGGCGACCTTTCCGGCCAGAATTCCGGCGGCCGCTTGCTCCTCTTCCACTTCCACACTTCCTTGTTCATTTTTATCTCCTCTTTCAAGTGGTATTCATCTCACACCCTATCTCCATTTTCTTTTATATAATCTGAGTTTTGATGTTTTTCAAATGTTAAATGGTTGTTTTCATCCCTTTTATTCTCCATTTACATGAATTTTAGAGTATAGTTTTGAATGGTTAAGTTTTATGGTTAATGCAAGTGTTTTCTTGATGGAGTATTCATGCTAATGGTGTAAATGTGTATGTTGATGAGAGAAATGGTGTATTATTGATTTGCATGAAGTGTTTGATGAAGTTTTTACAGTTTAGTTTCTGTTTTGGAAGAGTAACTAAGCTAATAATATGTTAATTGGGTGTTTTATGTGCAAATAGTGACGGAAACCATGAAAATTGTGGTGGAATATAAGTGCATGTAATTTGATGATTGTGCATGTGTATTATGCAAGCTTGGATGGTAATTTTTGAGGTTGGATTTCTGGAAAATGGTAGTGATATGAGTAGACTTCATTTGGGTAAAGAATTAATTAGTACAAAACTTGAATGAAAATGGAGCATGCATGTGAGCTCAAACACCCCAGTGCATTCTGCCCAAAATTCACTTTTTATAGGAGATGGTAAAATTAGTTTTTAGCCTAGATTCTTGTGTAAAAAGGTAGCCTAAGGTGTTAGCTAACACCGGGCTTTTGAATTTCGGGTTTCCGACTTGTATAGCTCAAGTTAGAGTCAAAACCGTAAAGGCATGCAATTATATACGGTTTTGGAGGCAGTGACTTGTTGCACATTTTTCGTCTGTGGGGAGTTTGAATTTGAAAAAGTGTTCAACGTAAGAGTTTTAGGAGACCTTGCAAGCTTTCCGAAATGGTATGGTATGCGTCAACCCGACATCGGGAGTGTGAGTTATAGAGCCCGAAAGAAGGGCTGCGAATCTGGAAATTCTGGGTATAATATATTGTTTTAAGTTTGGACCAAAAGTGTTATAGTGACCTTGTGAGTTGTTTTTGGGTGCTTAAATGTGACATTATGGTTGTTAAGATGGAATTGATGATTGAAGACCATAGGACTTGCCTTTAAGAGACCTCGATGTCTTTTATGTAATTTGATTTTATCGTAATTTATTACCGAAGTCACGAGTTTTTAAAGGAAATAAAATTCGTATCGCTCTCAAATTTTTTTAAAGCCTCTTTGATAGAATAAGAGTACATATGCTACAAGTTTTTTTTTTCCTGTCCATAAAGCTCCTATGGGTTTAGAGCAAGTGCATAAAATTTTATCGAATCCGTTTAAACGCCAAAACCGCACAAAGAAAATATTTCAGTTTTGGCTGTTTCTGTCCAGAGCCTTTTCCGAGCTCTTCCCATCATTTTTAGCATCTGACCCAGTTGACAAACTTATAGATTTTATTTTTCCCTTTCCGCAAAGTGCTCGTTCATTAAATTCCGAGTTTTCTAGCCCCGGTTATAGCCAAAATACTCTTACCTCAAAAACCTGAAATTTCTTTTACATGTGTATTTCAAATCCTTTCTATTGGACGTTACGGCCCTTTTTGTTCATAGCCCTTACACTAATTAGTAACCTTTATCGTCTTAGCTCAAAGTTTCACACCGCCCTGCGCCATTCCCCGAGCCAGATCGTCACCAAGTTCACAGTATTTTAAAGGTACGCAAATTGTCCAACTCTTATGCTTTCAGTCAAGTACAGCTTTATGGCATAGATACATTCTAATGATTTTATTGTTTTATAAGTGGTCCCGAGACGTAGTTCTACAGTACCTAGAGTGAATCCTAGCATTATTTTACAGGCTCCTATTGGAGTAAGCTTGACTGCCGTTGTCGATCGCTTAGCATACCCAATCCAAACTCCCACGGCTTTGGGCATGCGCGTGTGAGGTGCTTCGGCATCGATCGTAAGGGATACCACATCTTATTATTGTTATATTTTCAAAGTAAAGCACGGCATATGCATAGAATTCTTAAAGTTTAAAGACTTCATTGGTTTAGCACTTGTTATTTTGCCCCTTCCTCGTTTTCGAAATGTTTTAAAGGCTGGCATGAAAAACCGTTTTCGAAACGGTTTTACATGTTGGAGGTTTGTGTACTGAGTGTTTCCCCCACTCACTTTTGCGTTGTTTTACTGTTTTGTTTTAGGTGGTCCGAGCTCACGTAAAAGGGAAAGGACGCCGTAAGTAGTTACTCTCTAAAGTGAAAGGTAGACTTTTGCGTCGTACAGGGTTACTTATAAAGCAAGTGATAGTGGTGTATGGAATTATATAAGGATCTATAAGCGTGTGGGTCTATGTGTGTTTATGTACTGTTAAAGTTAAGCATTTGTGGCTTTTGTAAACCACCTTACGTTTGAGGATGTATTGATGTTTGTGGCTCTATTGTTGTTATTGGGTTGCCATAGTTGTTGTGCTTGGTTGATTGGTTGGTTTTGCCTTGTTCCTAGACGGCCAGTAGCGCCTCAGCCGTTATCCACGCGCTAATCATGTGATTACCGTAATGTTTGGGTAAGTGTGTGATTAAGGTTTTGGGCGTTCTGATTGTGGTATCAGCGGAGTTATAAGGAGAAAATTTGGGAATGTAGAGAACTATTAGAACATTAAAACTTAGATGTGTTTCAGTGCAGAGTATATGTGTCTTACGTGGCAAATTGGGCCTAATTAGAGGAATTGTTGTAATGGAAGCTTGAGCATGAAGCTCTATCGAGATTATGTGATGTAAATTGTATTTCTGGTGAAAAAGTAAGGATGTAAATTTGGGAATAGTCCTATTTACAGGGAAATGTCACTAATTTTTCCTAGGAATTTATGGGATTCATAATGAATGATAGGAAGAGTTAAGTGAATGATGGATGTTAAGTAGAGCTATCTTTTAGACAAGGAAGGAATATGTGTAGAGGTAAAAGAAGACATGTTATGTGTAAATTAATGGTTGCATAAGAAATGGAAAACAGATGGGTTAGTGAGAAATTCTTTTGTTCAATTATGGATTTCATCAAGTAAAGTTGAAAGTATATAGAGTGTTGTCTTCCTCTATGAATTAAAGAATGCTCAAAAGTAATTATGACGAATTTGGAAGTTATGTGTCTAAAGTATAATTAAGTAAATTGGAGCCAAGCTTGAAAATAAATGGGAATGAGTGGTTCTTTCATGGAATTTTAGTGGGTGGAGTCTCGAACCGTACCTTAATTGTTTCTTTTATATAGCCAGTTTTAGGAGGATAATTTATTGGAGTTTTATTTTATTGTTTTGTATACTGTAGATGGATCCGACAGGCGGTTCTTTACCCAACCCTTTTTCCATGTTCATGGACCCCACGGAAAATGTGTTCGAACACCTAAAGAAGTTGCAAGAAGCCTTCAACATGTACAGTATGGTGAACCGGAACACCGAGTATAGAGATGACATCTGTAGAGCACGATGTTTACTGGCAACGTTCCCCATGAGAAACCATGGGGGGAGATCAAGGATAGGTACCAACCACTGTTGCTTAGAGGGGATCGTGACCGGCACACGTGGTGCCTTGATTACTTGGGAGCCTGGAATCAGGTAGCTTTAGAAGCTATTGTCACACAGACTGCACTTGCCCTACAAATGCACCCCACTGATTTGGCACCGTCTTTACATGAGGTACTAGCCTTGCCTACACCCACCACAGCTTTTGTCTACCTATCCCCGGCAAAGGGAATGGAGCTCCATTTTGCGGCACCGATCACGGGACGCCCGGTCCCCATTGTACCACCTCCGCGCCAGGAGCCTGTGGCTTCAAAGTCGGATCCCGAGGAAGAGAAAGGTCCTAAATTGGACCAAGGTAAGGGTGAGTTGGGCCAAGAGCCTAAGAATGAGGGGAATGACAGTAATGATGCAACCCCCACAGGTGTCATAGTGCCTCGAGGTCCTAGAGAGGGTAAAGCGAAAGTAGAAGCGGGGCCCATAATGAGGAAGACTAAGCGCAAGAGGTGTCTTCCAGTCAGGACGTATCGACTTGCTTTGGCGGACATGATGAAGCGGACGGAGCATGGAGACTCTGAAGAAGGGTCTAACACAGGGACATAAGAAAAGATTCTTCTAGGGGATTTTGTACAGGGTAGCTAGGAGCTAACCTATTCTTTTGGGTAAGCTAGTCGATCGTAATAGTTGGGCTAACCAAGTTGTTTTTGTTCAAGGTTGAACCTTGTATTTGGTCGAACTATGCGATTCTTTTGATCTTCCCTATATTTTGGCGTAAAGCAGGTTGTATGCCCTTTATTTCAAGTGTTGAACTCGTATATACTGAATTATTTTGTGGATATAATTGCTGGGGTATCTCCCAATTTTTCTTTAGGGAGAACTCAAGATTGCTAGGAATGACATGATCTATTATAGGATTATGGGAATGTTGTGAGTTTTAAAATTATCATGTAACTTGAAGGGTACAGGTGGAAGAATGGGAGTATTCCTGCTTATGTGAATACAGGGAGAAATTTATTGTGGTTCCAAATGAACGTTATTGATTTAGATAGAATATGTATTAATGTTGAGGTACTACAAACCTTAAGGGGTGTGTATTAAAGACTTTATTGTTGGACAGGAAAGTTAGAGAAAAGGTAATTACGAATCAAGTGGTCTATTAACATTGTTATTATTGTGATATTGTAGTATGTCGCAAATGTCGGGGACTTCACCCCAGGGTGAACCAGCACCAGAGATCGAAGGAAGCCAGTTGGAAATTCAAGGACCCCACCCTAGTCCAGGGTTGGTATCCCTTCCTGAGACATCCTTAGGATCCGTTCCTCAAAACCCACCTGTCCACCCCGACCATTTCGAGACGTTGTTACATGAATTGCTTAAGCGTATACCAACTCCAACCACAGTACCAACGGGTAATAGGAAAGAAAATTACGCTGATCGGGTAGCAAAAAGAAACCCCCCGACCTACTCAGGAAGTTATGACCCTATCATTTTAGAGGACTGGGTACGAGATATGGAAAAGATTTTTGAGGTGATTGAAGTCCCCGAGGAGAAGAAAGTGGCTATAGGGATATTTGGTGGAGAACTATCAGAGAGAAGTACATTGAAACCAGAAAGACATGGAGTGACTTTTTAAAGGAGCTTAGAGCTCAGTTCTATCCCATATCTCTTCGGAGGCAGAAGGAAAAGGAATTTCTAGATTGGTCAATGATTAATAAGGACATTTCAGTGTTACAGTATACGTCCAAGTTCCATGAGCTGTCCCGGTTTGCACCAGAGTATGTAGCCACTGAAGGGCTAAAGATGTCTCGATACGAGGGAGGCCTAGCGCCTTACATACGCAGCCAATTATCGTCGCACCATTTTGCCACGACGCAGGAGATGTATGAGAGGGCTGCAGAAGTAGAGCGAGTTCGGAAGGAGCTAAGGGCATTGAATCAGGGAGGTCCAACGGGCACTAAAAGAAAGTGGAACGAGCGTGGGGTACCTACCTCGCCTCCTGTACAAGCAAATCAAGTCAGGAGACCAGCACCCCCAGCTCCGAGGACTCAGCCGAACCCGTCCACTAATATTCGATACAAAACTTGAATGAAAATGGAGCATGCATGTGAGCTCAAACACCCCAGTGCATTCTGCCCAAAATTCACTTTTTATAGGAGATGGTAAAATTCGTTCTTAGCCCAAATTCTTGTGAAAAAAGGTAGCCTAAGGTGTTAGCTAACACCAGGCTTTTGAATTTCGGGTTTCCGACTTGTATAGCTCAAGTTAGAGTCAAAACCGTAAAGGCATGCAATTATATACGATTTTGGAGGCAGTGACTTGTTGCACCTTTTTCGTCTGTGGGGAGTTTGAATTTGAAAAATTGTTCAACGTAAGAGTTTTAGGAGACCTTGCAAGCTTCCTGAAATGGTATGGTATGCGTCAACCCGACGTCGGGAGTGTGAGTTATAGAGCCCGGAAGAAGGGCTGCGAATCTGGAAATTCTGGGTATAATATATTGTTTTAAGTTTGGACCAAAAGTGTTATAGTGACCTTGTGAGTTGTTTTTGGATGCTTAAATGTGACATTATGGTTGTTAAGATGGAATTGATGATTGAGGACCATAGGACTTGGCTTTAAGAGACCTCGATGTCTTTTATATAATTTGATTTTATCGTATTTTATTACCGAAGTCACGCGTTTTTAAAGGAAATAAAATTCGTATCGCTCTCAAATTTTTTTAAAGCCTCTTTGATAGAATAAGAGTACATATTCTACAAGTTTTTTTTTTCCTGTCCATAAAGCTCCTATGGGTTTAGAGCAAGTGCATAAAATTTTATCGATTCTGGCTGTTTCTGTCCATAAACGCCAAAACCGCACAAAGAAAATATTTCGGTTTTGGCTGTTTCTTTCCAGAGCCTTTTCCGAGCTCTTCCCATCATTTTTAGCATCTGACCCAGTTGAAAAACTTATAGATTTTATTTTTCCCTTTCCGAAAAGTGCTCGTTCATTAAATTCCGAGTTTCCTAGCCCCGGTTATAGCCAAAATACTCTTACCTCAAAAACCTGAAATTTCTTTTACATGTGTATTTCAAATCCTTTCTATGGGACGTTGCGGCCCTTTTTGTTCATAGCCCTTACACTAATTAGTAACCTTTATCGTCTTAGCTCAAAGTTTCACACCGCCCCGCGCCATTCCCTGAGCCAGATCGTCACCAAGTTCACAGTATTTTAAAGGTACGCAAATTGTCCAACTCTTATGCTTTAAGTCAAGTACAGCTTTATGGCATAGATACATTCTAATGATTTTATTGTTTTATAAGTGGTCCCGAGACGTAGTTCTACAGTAGCTAGAGTGAATCATAGAAGTATTTTACAGTGCTCCTATTGGAGTAAGCTTGACTGCAAAGGTCGATTTTAGCAGTCACCCAATCCAAACTCCCGGTCGGTTTGGGCATGCGCGTGTGTAAGGTGCTTCGGCATCGATCGTAAGGGATACCACGTCTTATTATTGTTATATTTTCAAAGTAAAGCACGACATATGCATAGAATTCTTAAAGTTTAAAGACTTCATTGGTTTAGCACGAGTTATTTTGCCCCTTCCTCGTTTTCGAAATGTTTTAAAGGCCGGCATGAAAAACCGTTTTCGAAACGGTTTTACATGTTGGAGGTTTGTGTACTGAGTGTTTCCCCCACTCACTTTTTCGTTGTTTTACTGTTTTGTTTTAGGTGGTCCGAGCTCCACAGAAAAGGGAAAGGACGCTCAGAAGTAGTTACTCTCTAAAGTGAAAGGTAGACTTTTGCGTCGTACAGGGTTACTTATAAAGCAAGTGATAGTGGTGTATGGAATTATATAAGGATCTATAAGCGTGTGGGTCTATGTGTGTTTATGTACTGTAAAAGTTAAGCATTTGTGGCTTTTGTAAACCACCTTACGTTTGAGGATGTATTGATGTTTGTGGCTCTATTGTTGTTATTGGGTTGCCATAGTTGTTGTGCTTGGTTGATTGGTTGGTTTTGCCTTGTTCCCTAGTGGGACGACGGTAGCTCCTCAGGCCGTTATCCGCTGCGCTAATCATGTGATTACTGTAATGTTTGGGTAATTGTGTGATTAAGGTTTTGGGGCGTTACACCATCCCTCTCTCTCACATAAAATCCCCCTCAAACATCTTTTTCTCAAATCTCTCATCCATACTCTCTCCCTCCTCCATAAAACACCTCACGTCAATCCCAAAGCCATCTCATACAAATCGTCCCTCCCTCTCATCCAACTCACAAAGATCCATACTTTCTTAAACCCTAATCCATATTCTCCCACAAATCTACCAAAACTCCACAAATCTCCCTCTTTCTCACGTAAATCATCCCCTCCCTTTGCCCTAGTTCACGCGAAGCATCCCATATTGAGATTGGTTGCACGTCTCCCTTGATGTGTAATTGATCAAGATCTAATCTTTGATCCTATTATACATTATAATTTTGGTATTAGAGCTTAGGTTTGTCTTGTGCAACCCCAAAAACACATTCCCATCTATCCCAACGTCCCAAACCATTCCCTTCATCCTAAAACACAACTCAACGTCCAAAACACAAGCCCCAAACACGTTTTCCTATCCACCAACATGGCTCATAAGATGTTCCTTATGAGGAGAGTTCTTAGTAACTCAATTGATTCTGAAGATCAACAACAACGAGAGACCATCTTTCAATCTCGTTGCACTATCAAGGGAAAGGTTTGTTCCTTAATTGTTGATGGAGGAAGTTGCACCAATGTAGCTTCAACGACTTTGGTGAACAAGCTCAATCTGGAAACGAGTCCACACCCAAAGCCATACACCATCAAGTGGCTCAATAAAGGCAACGGTTTACAAGTTACTCAACGATGTTTGGTAAGCTTTTCCATTGGCAAATCTTATCAAGAATCTTTATGGTATGACGTTTTGTCTATGGATGCTTGTCATATTTTTTCTTGGAAGACCATGGTTATTTGACAGAAGCGTGACGCATGATGGAAGAGTCAATACTTGCACTTTCAGGCTCAACAACAAAAAGATAACGCTAGCTCCACTAAAAGTCTCCAAACCATCCCCACCCAAGGAGAATAATCCCAATCTCATCACTTCTATGACCACTGAACGTCCTGAGTTTAGTGAGCATAAGGAGATCATTCCCTCGAGCCTAAACACAAACCCTAGCCACGAAAGTCCCACAAAAGAACCCGTTCTCGTTACCTCTCATGAGATCCTAGACGAAAAAACATCAACAATAACCTCTCAACATGAGATCCAGCATACGAGTGATCACGTGAGCCCTAGTGAGTTTCCAGAGGTTCAAAAGCAAGATGAAGATCTTCAAACGAAAGGTATGATCAGGGAAATTGTCAATCCATGCGCCAACCCTACCCTGGTGGTTACAAAGAAAGTTGGGAACCAACGTCTGTGCATCAACAAGAGTCCTATCAAGTACAGGTTTCCTAGGATTGAAGATCTAGATGGTACCCAAGTCATTTCAAAGACTGGTCCAAGAAGTGGGTACCTTGATCCTGTTCGAATTCAAGAAGAGGACACTGCTATCAAAACTAAGGGAGATCTCTATTAATGGTTAGTCATGGCTGATGGACTAACTATTATTCTTTATACTTTAATGAGATTGATGAATCAGGTTTTGAAGCCCCTTACTAGTAAGTGTGTTGTTGTCTACCTTGATAACATATGTGGGTATAGCAAAAGTGAGAAAGGTCATATCTTTCAACTCCAATCTATTATGGAGACCTTAGCTCACGTAATTCTGCACTGGAATCTGTCCAAGTGTTACCTCTTCATCAACAATGTAGTCTCTCTTGGCTATGCTCTTTCAATTGAAGTGATCAAGGTTGATGAAGAAAAGGTCAAAGCTATCAAAGTGTGGCCTACTCCAACTAGTACTCATGATGATCGAATTTTCCCCGGCTTGGCATCTTTCTATAGGAGGTTTATGAAGAATTTGAGTACTATTTTATCTCCTATGAACGAGGTATTGAAGACCAAGGGGTTCTCATGGATTCAGTCAGCCCAGCGAGTTTGCGACACCATCAAGGAATGACTTTGCACCACACCTGTCCTAACCCAACCAAGCTTCAATAAGAAGTTTGAGGTTGAGTGTGATGCTTCTGGAGTTGGTATTGGAGTTGTTCTATCTCAAGAAGGTCGTCCCTTAGCTGTTGGAACTCCACCTATCCTCAGTCACCCTTTTGGGGATCCTAGATTCGTAGAAGATAATGTAGACCAGCCCCGTCCAATCAATAAGAATGTCCCTTTCCTCGATCAAGTTTGAGGGTAAACTTTTTCCAACAAGTGGGGAATGATGTATTTCAGCCCACGCTTAATGGAAGCCAGCCTAGCCAGGGCCTCACTTTTGGGGACCCTAGGTTCATGGAAGGAGATGGAGGCTCACATAGCCTCGGGCTCGCCTTTGGAGACCCAAGATTCACGGAGAATGATGGAAATCCATCCATAGTCTTCACGCCATGTCCAATAAGAAAGGAGGCCCAAGCTGATTACATAGAAGTGGAGAAGGCCTTAGAAGGAGGATACATCACGCCAAGCCCAACAAAGAAGATCCACTTCATCTACAAGGGGGTAGAACGGGCCAAAGGAGAAGAATTCATTGAGGAGGCCCAAAGGCCAATCCATATCTTGTGCTCCTCGTTCCAAGAGAACGTCCAAACGTCCTAAAGAAAAGTCCAAGTCACATCAAAGGCCCAAGTTCCAAGCCCAAAGTGAATTTCACATTTCTGACCATTTCAAGATGAAGTTCACAGTTTTCACCATTTTAGTTTGGATTTCACGGTTTTGGCCTTTTGATGTATTTCTTTACATTTCTAGTTGTGTGAGGTGCCAAGTAATATATATAAACTTGGACACCAAGTCTTAGGAGTCTAGAATGATCTAGAATGTTCTAGAATGATCTAGAAGGTGTGTGAGTCACGTGTGTGACGTGTGTGTGATAGCTTTGGCGCCAAGTCTTGTTAAGTCCTAGATAAGGATGGCTTATTTTGTAACTAATCCATCTTGGATTAGGAAAGCCAATTTCTAATATGATTAATATTGATGTAACTAACTCCCCTTAGGATAAGCAGTCCTAATCCAAGGAGGAGATAGAGTAGTAGGCGTCTAGTAGTAGTAGTAGAACGCTTCCACGCCAAGCCATAGAGTCCTAACATGTGTAGGACTTAGTTAGTATAAATAGCTAGGCTTGTAATCGATCAAAGGCATTAAACCTTGAATTATGAATACAATCAAGCTTTTAGCTTACTCCTTGATTGTTTCGTGAGAACCTCGTTGATCTCTACTATTGTATCTTGGTTTGGCAACCAAGTGGTGAGGAAGAGCTTGAACCCTAAACCAAGTGTTTCTATAACTAAGTTGAAGGTCAAGTAGTCCTAGGGTTTCTTGTTGTGTTTCTGTATCAGTAATTATCCTTTGAACTATCCGGTTACTTTTATCTATCTATCTTCTAGTTAGATAACCCTAAGGCTAGTCATAATCTCTCAAATCTCTCCCTATCGCACGTCAAACATCTCCCTCTCTCTCAAATATACAACTCTCAGATCTCTCTCTCAAACCTCACGTCCATCCCTCTCTCTCTCACAAAATCTCCCTCAAACATCTTTCTATCAAATCTCTCATCCATACTTTCTCCCTCCTCCACAAAAGACCTCACGTCAATCCCAAAGCCTTCTCATACAAATCGTCCCTCCCTCACATCCAACTCACAAAGATCCATACTTTCTCAAACCGTAATCCATACTCTCCCCCAAATCTCCCAAAACTCCACAAATCTCCCTCTTTCTCACGTGAATCATCCCCTCCCTGCCCTAGTTCACGTGAAGCATCCCATATTGAGAGTGGTTTCACGTCTCCCTTGATGTGTAATTGATCAAGATTTAATCTTTGAACCCATTATACATCAAATTCTGATGCATGCCCCTCCCCTTGTGCTCAATCTGAATTATGTACTCATGCTACCGTCTCTTCCACTTTTGTTTCTCACCTGACCTTTATTTAAAATGATGTGAACTATGTGCAATAAGAAGATGAAGAGTTTAGTGCAAAAATTGAAAAAAAAATGGAAAAAGGATTCATGAAAGAATTTTCGTATTTCGTCAAATCCGACCTGATTTATTTGAAAGTGCCCATGAGTTATGACGTTCCTCTCTCGATCCGTGTGCTTTGAACATAACCGAGTATTCTTCCCTCTTTTCCCTTAATATTCATGTTAATCCTCCTTTGGATGATTGGGAAAATGATAATGATGACTCTTTGATCCTTCTTTGACTTGTGTGCATGCCACCATCTCATGATATATTAATCATTCCTCGTGATGCATATGTGTGTGATTATAAATAATTCTTCATGGATTATGAACCAGAATGCTACACTTTCCCTTTGGATGTTCAAGATAATGCATCTTTATCGTTAGCAATCTCGACCTCTTCTTCATGTGTAGATTTTTCACCTATTGAGTTTTTGATTATTAATGATGATGCAAACTCATGTGATGTTGAGAGTGTTGTCATGGGGTATAATCTGACTCTTTCCTTGCATACATTAGATGATATTAATGAGTTAGAGGATGATTTTGGGTTGGGACTTCTTTTCGATGAGATTGATGAGGATCTTGAGAACTGTTCGATGTGCATTGAATGTTTTGATGATGTATCCCCTTCTCCCGATCATGTAATTCCCCTTACATTCATTGATTACCACTCCCTCACCCAACCACACATGCCTTAAGTCCCTAGGTTCCCTTAGAGGGTACGATCAACTCCTTAACCCTTATCATGCTTACCTAGAGGACTCACCTAGAAAAATCCTGATCATTCACTTCCATCATCATTTTAGTGATATTTCTAACGCATTCGATAAGATGCGGAGAGCATTTACTTATACTGACTCATTGTTTTGTGTGTTCTCTTATGTCTATGATTCTGAAATGCATTCGAGGATGCATGACCTTCTACTATGGGCTTTGACTTGCTCCGAGGCTGATGGCCCGAATCTTGAAGAATAAGGAGTGGTTGATGCTCCCATTGTGATCGAGGTTCACCTAGTCGCATTTCTCGTTTTTATTGAAGACCATTTGGTAACCTCGTACCACTTTTCTTTATTTTTGTAAATATTTCATTTTATTTGCTTGTGTACTTTATTCTTCCATGCTTGTTTTTTTCTTTTTGGTGGTGCGCCCCTTGTAGTGTTTGTGTTGGAAATATTGAATGTTGGAGCCGTGTAGGCCTAATTCACCACCCTTTGTGTTTTTAGTTGTTCTTATGTGTTTGTTTTTCACCTTTTTGAGACTCCTACCCTCACAATGGGGGCATTATGAGATTGAAGCGTTGGTTTGGGGGGGGGGGGAGTATTCTTACGTGTAGGCCATTATGCTATCTAGAAACTATCCCTATGGGAATAGTGATTGAATCTAGAGAGTAAGCATCGAATCCAAACTCTGGCGAGACGGATTCAATGCCAATTCATTTCCCTAATTCCCGTGTTGAATAACCTGCCTACGAATCATTCCTGAACCTCTCTACCGACCATTTTTCTCTCGTTAGGAGGCCCGGTAATACCCCTGAGCTCGTTTCCCTTTTTAATTGTGGCTTTTCTTTTGACTTTTAGTCCTATAGTCTACTAAACATCAAAAACCTCGAATACTTAGCCTAGTTGGTGAGAGCTCGATAGACTTTTAGGTTCAGAATCCCCAACTCCCAGTGGATATGACAATTAGTGCTGTGAATGGACAAGAATATGTTCAACATATTTGGCTCCCTTTTCTTCACCTCTCTACTTTGCCTAACCATTAACTTCTTTATGACCAAATATTTTGCAATAATGAGATTGAATTTGACTCTTAAATTTGCATTGATCATCAATAGGACATATACCTCTACTACCAACGTGACCTCTACCACAATATCCACAACATTCTCTGCCATGAGTGCTTGAATTTTCAATTTGCCATTTTAGAAGGACTCCTCATTTATTAGGAATTTCTTCTCCTCGACTTTCTCAGAGGACTTAGTGATCCTAATTTCATGTGCTAATAGTGAACTCCTTAACTCATCAAGGTTGTACTTTGGGAGATCCTTTAACTCCTTTTTCACAGTAGCAACATGGTCAAAGCCTTTAGTTAGACTTCTTACCACCTTAGTCATTATAATTTCACTGTGAAGACTTTACTCATAAGTATTCATATGATTCTCACTTCCAGAAACTTTGGATATAAACTCTTGGGGTGACTCCTTTTTCTTTCTTGGTCAAGGTTTCAAATTCACATCTAACAGTTTATAACTTAATAGTAAACGCTTTCTTTTAACCCAAGAACTCTTTCTTGAGTATCTCTCATGCCTCGCGGGAAGTACTTGTTGTTGTAATACGGAGAAAATTTCTTGATCAACTGCTCATTGTATGAGAATTAAGGTCTTGGCATCTCTCTTACGAGTCTCCCGTAGTAATTGAGTAGGTTAAGTCAATGTTGGAGTAGGCTCAGTGTAGCCCTTTTGTACCAAATCCCGTAACACGTAGGACTTAAACATGGTCTTCATCTTCGAACTCCAAAGGTGGTATTTTTCTCTTTTGTAAGTTGGAATTAATGGTTGAGATGAAGAATTTGTATCATTGCTAGTCATGGTTGTTTCTGAGTTGCTTTTTGTGAGTTTTGATTTTTATTTTTGTTTTGGTGGAGTTTGGCTACTTGTGCCTTCTATTTAAAAGAGAGGTATGCCATAACTTTTCTTGGCAAATTGGGTTTTGAATATTGAGAGAGGTAGAGTAAGGAGGTTTAATGCAAAATGAAAACTCAACTCACACACAAATTCTTATTGATTACGACTTAATTTATAACATACAACCAAAAACAAAAGCTCCTAAAAACAACAATTTATCATGCAATTCATTACTTATGTTTCTTGACAAAATAAACAGAAGAATTCTTAATTAGTAACATTAGTTTTGGAGTAACTACTAATAACCACTACAATCAAGCTTCTCAAATGTAAATTTTGTATATAGTTATTTATTTAACGAGAAAATAAAAATTGAACACCTCTCTGAAATTAAGTTGGAATTGTTCTAAAACAAAAGATATGAATAGAATGATTGAACAAGAAATGGGGTTGTTCAGGAAGGTTTCCAACAAGAAATGGCATACATTATCCTGCCTTTCCATCCTTGAACCACCCAATGTCCATCTTCATCGTAGCTAAACTCTTCCCTAAAGTTCCTCCTAACCATAGCCCTAGCCCTTCTCAAAAGTTGACGATCCATTGGAACAATAACAAAGCCGGCCCGTTGAGTCCTAACTTGCCACTGCTTGTATGACTCAGGCCTCTCCACTCTCTGTGTGCCTTCACAAGCTATAACATTCAATGCCTGTTTCCCATGCACCTTGCTTTCTAGTAGCATCCTCTCTTGATCCTCACGGTTCATGGTGGCCTCGAACAAGTCAAATAAGGCCGTGTAGTGAAACATTGCCTCCTTGAACCTGTTAAGGAAGAAAGGTACACTGGATGTGGTATTAACCACCCCATGCATGAACAGGTCTGGGTTTATTTTCCTAACCAAGCTCAGGAACAAGTCCCTTGGACTGTTCTCCTCTACACTTTCGTCAAATAGGTTGTGTGACCTGTACAAGCAGTTCACTACAAGGGGCTCATTCTTTTCAATTTTGAGCTCCTCCAGCTGGATGGTCTCCCACTTCTTGGCTATGGGGTGATATTCAAAGGGTACATTGTACCTTTCACAATACTTGGCTAAGCACCGCCCTGTCTCTTCAACCCTTTCTGCCGGTCGGAACCCAGGTTGGGGGAAATCGATGCCAGTGATGCGTATTTTCGGAGGCCCATTGGGCCTCTTGGAGAGGTTCTGAATTATGCACGGCCATTGGAGCCCATAGAAGATACCGAAATCAATAATGTGTATACTTTGTGCCTCCATAGCCAGGCTTGCAATTGTCTTGTTTGTTGTGTAATATGACATAATCTTGAAAGGAACAGATGCTACATAAACCCGATTGGCCTTGAGGATCTCAGATGGGGGGATTATCTCATTGGCACGAGTGAGTTCATACCCATGGCCTTCTAAGCGTGCCTCAAGGCCATTTGCAAGGTAATGAGACACTCTTTGGAGATAATCACCATGAGGAGAAGAATGCTGCCTGATCTCATGAAGCAGCTGATAAGAGCCAGTTAAATCTACACGAGCAACACATTGTGCACATCGAGTGAGGAGAGTCCTCAAATCGACTACCTGCTTTTTGCTGCCACGCTTCTTTGGAGCCTTGGCAGAACTCCCCTGATTCTGTGAGCATGTATCTTGGGAACTCTGTGAGTTTGAGTTGCTTGGCTTGTTGTATGTGCTGCACAACCCTGCTGGTTTACTTCTTCCTTCTGGGCAGAGAAGCACATCACCATAACTCTCCATTTCATCGAACACTTCATTAGATGGTGCTGATTGCTTGTTCCTACTCGACCCCGTCTCATCTTTGCTGGTTTCTACTTCCTCATTCGCCCTCCGTCTTGTCTTACTAGTTGAGTCATTGCACACAATCTCTGCCCTGCTGCTTTTGGGTGGTTGAGTGTTGACCACCCTGTTTATACCCTGCTGGTCGGCGGTACTAGTACAGTTTGAGGGCATTACAAGACTTTGCAAAAGAGCAGGCTGAAGCTGGGAATTACAAAATGTACTCATGTTCCATTTATCACATTTTGAAACCGTTTGAATCGGTTGATTTTGAATTCCATCATTGGATGCATTAGCAACAGAATGACTGAATTCCCAGTTTCCATTTGTGATGGAATTGAAGGCCTGCTCATACCGGTTTGTTTCAGATACCTGACCAGTATTACACAGAGGAGGCCCTGGCTCCATCACATGGGATTCCATTAAGGTATTCAATGAGCCACTACCCAAAGGTAAATTCCTAGTAGTGCCACTCTCAAAATCATTTCTACTACCCCTAGAATTAGAACTAGAGCACGTATTCCCTAACAAACTAGTCTGCACAAAATTGCTGCTGTAATGGACATTGGTTTTGCTAACATTATTGGTAGGAGTACTAGAAAGCAAGCTGAAATAATCATCAAGGCAATAAAGGTTGGTTTGAGAAAAATTTAGAGGGGACTGTGTAGCTAATAATGAGCAACTCTCACCAGTAAAGGCGGCATCCAAGGACTCATTGTAGGACACTTGAGCAGCCATATAATCTTCAAGGGTAGCCCCAGGCCGGTCATCGGAGCCCTCTTCCATGAGGAGATTGCTTATGTAGTTGAAGCATGTATCAGGAATGTCAGGGACCTCAATGGGATCCCCATCTTCAACAGGCTGCCCCATTACGTCAGGAACATGGTAATGGCATAAATTTTCAAGTGGGTATTGCACTAAACAAGAATCACCAAAATTAGTGCAATTGTATGTAGTATTTTCAAATGGGTATTCAAGTCCGATTCCATTAGGACCCATCATTTCTTCATGATCCCCAAAGCCAGAGCGCATCTCACTATTGAACCTGTAGAGATTCATAGTTTTTAATTCAGCCAAAAAACACCATATATGGATGAAGTGGGAAGCTTTTTTGACCGATGAACACACCAAGTTGTTCAGCTGTTGGCCTTTATAGGCAACCAAAGGGCATCTAAGTAGGAGCTAGAAGAAGAATAACAAGATAAGAAAGTGGAAATGGAGGAATCAATCAAAAGAAAGAAATGTTGAAATTAGAGGGAATAGAAATCATTTAGGATTTAAGAATCAAATTCAGATGACATATGGAAACAATTCCCAAGGGGCAAGTGGAGACGCATATTAATGGGATCATGCGAGAGTGGCTGCGCTGTCAATTGCCTATTGGAGGCAAGGGCAACTTTAGAAAACCATTGACATAGTCATCATAACTAAAAGTCTTAAAAAATATGGCAATATTGTTTGCATCAGAGTTGGTACTTTATAATAATGCAACTTAATTTATTGGGAAAAAAAATTGAATATTTTAAGAATCATAGACATGACAAAGAACATGTATGTGATAAGTGTTTGTCTCCTTACATTTTTAGGTTTAGATATAGGTATGCAAGCCCAAATGTGGCGCTTGTATCCTCGTCTCAAAGGACAACTCTCATGTGATCCCCTGGTATTCCAAATGGGTCATGTACTATCCGGACAAAATTTGGGGTTATGCGATACATAGTAGTTACTGGTAGTGAATCGGTGATTATATGGAACTGTCCCAGTTAATCAGCTAACAACTCGTTTGGTCTTTTCTACTTTTCAGTCTTTCATATATATATATATATATATATATCATCCAAAAAGTAAATAAATAAAGCAAATAAGTGCATGAATTGTCCCACTTTTAAGTTCCTAACTTACCTAATGATATCATCAATATAAGATAATTTTTAATAAGTATCATTCTATATTATGGACTTTTTAGTAATTAGCATTAGCAATTTAGAAAAGAAAAGTATTATATATACAAATTCAAACCGTCTTTAATGTTCTCATGATATCATTTGATTTTAATAGTTTCTATTATTATTGTTATTATTATTATTATTATTATTATTATTATTATTATTATTATTATTATTATCTACCATCCTTATAAAAGAGACTAAGGAAATTTATCTACAATTCCTTATAAAAGAGGCTAAGGCAAATTATGTCACAAATGTTGATTTTCCAAAATACCAGTACTCATTTTTAAAATTTCCATTCTTACACTTCTATAAACTTTCATTTCATCCAAAATCATTAATGCTTATTATTATTATTACTAATACTACTACTTTTTTTTATGAATATTACTAATACTACTACTACCTACTTATTTTATGAGTTTATTGTTAATTTAATTTTTGTGAGTGAGATTATAATATACAAAGATAAATATATCACGATAAGTTTAATCAATATTATATTTAAAATTTGGGGAAATTGGAATTAAATAAACCAATCTTTGGGAGTACTTTGATATAACAAACCAACCTTGAACATTAATATTATACAAACTAACCTTAATATGTTGTTTTTTTCCAGCAAACCGCCACCGAGTGAAACTCGTCAAAAGTGTGTCGTGGCGGTGGCGGAAGCTTACATGGTGGGTGTTTTAACCAAAAAAAAAAAGGGAACATTAATATTAGTCACTAAGAGAAGCTTCCGCCACCGCCACGTTACACTTTCGACGAGTTTGACTCGGTGGCGGTTTGCTAGAAAAAACAACATATTGAGGTCCGTTTGTCTAATATTAATGTTCAAATTTGGTTCGTTATATCAAAGCATCCCCAAAGATTGGTTTATTTAATTCCAATTTCCCTAAAATTTGTCGGTATAAGTAGGTGAATATAGGAATTTGGAAAAGGCAAAATGAATTATATATTGTTCCTACATCAATAACTATTCAACTATATAAATATATAAATATATATATATATATATATATATATTTGGAAGAAACAGTGAGTTAATTCCATTAACAAAGAGAATAGAGTTTACAGAACAGGGAGAAACAAATTTTAATCCCCAGATACATCTTGAGACACCAAACCAACTACCACCTTGTAGTCTCTTTCCAAGTTTTTGTAGATTCTTCTATTTCTTTCATGCCAAACATGATAGATCAAAGCAGCAAATATCAAAGTAGTTCTATTTCTTTCTTTCCCCTGTAGTCCAGATATCAGAAGTTCCCCATCAGCTATGAAAGAATGGGAAGAACTAGACAATCTGAAGACTTCAGAGTACATAAACAAGGTATAAGAACACTTGAAGAACAGATGCTTGTTCGATTCTTCAGCTTGTTTGCAAAGGCTGCATCTGTTAGCTAAAGATACCCCCAAATTTTTGCAGTCTATCCAAGGTAACCAATCTAGAGTGTAGGTACAACCATAATACAAAGGAAAATTTAGGTACATTCAATTTATGCCAAACAAGATGATACCAGCTAACCTTTTCCTGATGAGTTTTCAGATGATTGTAACCATCTTTAACTTTGTATTTCCTTCCTTTATTCACGCAATCAGTGAATAAATCTTTCAAATCATCTTTCACCCCTAGAAGACGCTTCCAGTACCAGCTTACATTCTGTTTTACTTCACACTCCAATATTGTTTACTTTCTCAGATAGAGGTGCTTCACCCACGTACCCAAAGTGACTATTTATTCATAAGAATCTGCCATAGCAGACTCCCCAAAGCAGCCTTGTTCCAGTTGTGTGCATCACGAATGTTTAGGCCTCCTTCTTTCTCATACAAGCAACAAGACTTCCATGAGATAGGAGGGCTTTTTGAATCTTTTCCACCCAATAGAAAAACCCTGCAGATTTTGTTCATAGCATCTATTACACTTTCTGGGATAATGAAGATTTGACCCCAATAAGAATGCATTGACATAAGAATACTATTCACAAGTTCTACACGGCCTGCACATGTCAACTTATTAATAGCCTATCCTTTCAATCTACTTGTCATTTTTGAGATGAGAAGAGCACAATCATGCCTGTTAAGCTTGGTGGTTTAACATGTACCCCCAGATATCTAAAAGGGAGCTCACCCTTCGAAAAACCACTCATAGAAAGAGCTTGTTGAATAAAATCCTCCTTTACCCCAGCAAAAATAATTTTAGATTTGCTCAAATTAGGAAGCAATCCTGAGCAGCTTGAGAAATGATTAATAGCTTCAAGAAGCAAATCAATACTCTTGATATCACTTTATCAAAATAATAGGAGATCATCAGCGAAGCATAAATGATTTAACATGAGTACGGGTGTGCATTATTCGGTTTTGAACCGAATAAACCGAGAACCGAACCGAATTGAACCGATCCAAACCGATTTTTATTCGTTTCGGTTTTCGGTTTAGACTTTATGTCTTATTTGATTTTCGGTTTAATCGGTTTTGGCGAAAAACATAAAAAAGTGTGCATTATTCGGTTCAAAACCGAATAAACCGAACACCGAACCGAACCATTTTTATTCGGTTCGGTTTTCGGTTTGGATTTTTCCCCTTAACCTGTTTATTCGGTTCGGTTTTGAACCAATGAACAGCCCTAAACATGAGAGGCTTGCAGAACTGACGAAATCTGAATGTGGGATTTTCAGCTACTTCCCTTAAAGCTCTACCAAGGTAGTTCATAATGATGACAAAGAGGAGAGGTGAGATAGGGTCACCTTGTCTCAAACCTCTACCACTCTGAAAGTAGCCAAAAGCATACCCATTGAAATTAATCGAGAAGGATGCAGAGCGGACACATACCATAATCCAGTTGATGAATTTTGAAGGGGAATGAAGCGCTAACAGGAGTTGTTCCAAGAAGTCCCAGTCAACCATATCATACGCTTTTTGAATGTCAATCTTCAAAATACAACTAGGTTTAACCTCCTTTCGATTATAAATTCTCACCAAGTCTTCTGCAATTAGAATATTGTGAATAATTGATCTCCCCTCTATAAAAGCAGCTTGCTCCTCATCCACCAAAAAAGGCAGAACTTCTTTTAGTCTCAGACACAATAATTTGGTAATCACTTTGTAAATAACGTTGCAGCAGGATATGGGTCTAAGATCTGAAACTTGTTCCAGATTCAGCTTCTTTGGGATTAAGGTGTTCCGGATTCAGCTTCTTTGGGATTAAGGTGAGTAAGGTGGAATTAACCTCCTTCAGCAAAGAACCAGAATCAAAGAAAGAGTGAATAGCTTTACAAAAATCCTTACCAATAATAGACCAAAACTTCTTGAAAAATGTGGCATTAAACCCATCTGGCCCGGGGCTTTTTTGGCCGTCCATAGAAAAGACAACCTCTTTAATCTCTTTATCGGAAATAGGCCGAAGTAAGGAATTAGCCAATTTAGTAGTCAGGATATTACCCTTGACAATAGTAGACCAAGAAACCCTGTCAATGCAACTTTGCTTAGCAAAGAAATCTTCAAAGAGAGAAGATAAAAAGTTACCAATATGTGTCTGATCAGTTAACCAACAACCCTCCTTATTAGAGATCCCCAAAATCCTCTGATGATAATGTTGAGATTTGAGGGTCGAATTAAAGAATGCTGAGTTTGTATCACCTTTTTTCAGCCAATCCACCTTGGTTTTCTGTCTCAAAAGAAGATTAGCATTGGACAAATCTTGATCATGTAAGGATTTAACATCCTCAATTTGACTCTTCACATCAGAATTAGAAGGATCCATCTAAAATCTGTCTTGTAATTCACATAAAGTCACATATCTCTTCTGTGCTAATTCAATGACATTTCCATAGAAGGATCTATGAAAAACAGAAAGTGGTTTCTTCAGAGTCTTCATCTTGCATATTAAGGAAAACATCAGAGTACCACCAATATTTTCTTTCCAATTTCACCTCACCACATTCAAAAAGTTCACTTTTGATGCCCACATGTCACAGAATTTGAATCTCTTCTTTGAGATAATAGTGTTATTAGACAAGTAGAATAAGAGAGGAGAATGATCTGAAATCCCAGAAGGATGCACATTATAAACAATATTCTCAAAAATAGCAAGAAACTCAACATTCATGATACCTCTATCGAAGCAAGAGAATATTGTACCATTACTCCAAGTGTATCTACATCCAGTTTTCCGGATCTCAAGTAGATGATTATCATAAATGAATTGTTGGAAGTCAGAAACCTCCTCAGCAGTCACTGGATTACCTCCGAAACTGTCTTCCAGTTCTAGAACATGATTAAAATCACCACAAATAATCCATGGATCCGAATAACTCTGAGCAACAGATTGTAAATCCTTCCAGACTTCCTTTCGAATAGATATATCATTATCTCCATAAATGAAAGAAGCCAGAAAAGAGAGATCACCAACAGAAATCTTACAAAGAATCATCTGATCTGAGATGTATAGACTGTCAACAATGATAAGCTCAGGCTTCCACATCACCCATATTCTACTCCTCTTATTCACTTGACCATTATGAATGAGAGAAAAACCAGGACACAGAAACTGCTGAAACTCTAAGCATTTTTCTATTTTCACCTTCGTCTCAATCAAACAGATTAAGTTTGTTTTATTCATCATCAGAAAATGCTTAACACCATCCCTCTTCTTCGGGCCATTCAAGCCCCTGACATTCCAAACCAAGATATTATCCATTCAGATTAGTGAAAGTGTAAGAGCTAGATTGATCTCCCTCAACCATCTTTTCTTCCATGATGGGAGTAAGATTCACCTGGACCGATCCTACAACCATTGAATAAATGGGAGTATCTGGTCTATTAGCTCTTCTTTTAGGCACTGAAGAAGGAATTGGGGTAGATAGAGATTTTGTTGAAGCAGGAGAAGACTCTTTTTGTTTGCGAGACCATTTATGATGTTTCTTCTTACAATTTTCCTCCCTATGTCCAAGTATCTTGCAGGAGTGACAGTGTATTGGCAGCCATTCATATTCAACGTCTTGAACATGAACAAACCCATCTTCATCAACTAAGGTAATCGATTCAGGAGAAGGTTCAGTTATATCAATGTCTATCAAGATTCGAGCAAATTTCATCATAGATTTCTCCTGCGTATACAAATCTGCCTCCAGAGGTTCACCCAAAAGACTACCCACCTTGCTTAAACCCGATGGACTCCAAAATCTCCAATCTAATCCTCTGAGCTTCACCCAAATAGGGACCTTAACAATTTCATCCGGTTTCGTAGATTGCCCTAATGACCATGGCTTAATAATAACCGGTTTTTTATCAAAATACACTATCCTTCTTTCTAGCACATTGTCTCGTTCTTTAATCGTATTGAAACGAATAATGAAAGAGCCTTCCGGTTGCCATAGAACCCTGCTTAGTCCCTTAGAACCCCACATTCTATTAGCAAATTTTTCAAACACCATTAAGGGAGGGTGTCCACCCAGAACAAAAGCAAGAATCGAAGAATTCCAATAATCAATCTCAGATTGGGAATCATCTCTCGTAATTTGTTGCACTTTGATACCATTAACCTCAATCGGAGATATGTAAGATAACACCAATGGAGATTTGATACCTGATTTTGGATTACCATCAACCTTATCCTCATCCTGCGGCATCAAATGCTTAGGAGATGAATCTGAAGAAGAAGGAGGTGCAGAATCAGACTTCTCTTTACCATCGATCCCATAAGTAAGCAATAATGGAGGAGATTCTTCATCAGGGATAGAATCCAAACAATCAGTATCCAGAGGATCATCAAGCCTAACATCATCCGCCACCAGAACCATCGATTTTCCGGCGGCTTTCCGACCAGATTTTGCGGCTCTTTTCCTGTTCCGCTTTCGCCCCATAGAAAAAGCTCTCTAGGGCATTTTCATTTTATATATATATATATATATATATATATATATATATATATATATATATATATATATACACACACCATAAGTTATTCTCAATATATAATATTCCGTAAATTTTAAGTGTTTCATTGTACAAGGAAGTGGAACATTTTTCTAAGATTCATAAATGAGGCTTTATATGTTATATGATTTGCTTGCAAAGGTCATTAAGCTATTTTTCTGTAGTACCAATGCTGAAGGATATAACTTTGTTTTAACCTATTGCGACGTAATTTCAATGTATATCATAAACAATTAGTCATATTAAATAACAATACTATTTATTTTAGACTTGTATTTGTATGATATATTTTAGGAAAGGTCCAAAATGTTTGTTTTAGACTATTTTATTATATTTAATTAATTTAAATGTCTATTATATTTTTCCATAAACAAATAATTGACCATTGAATAAAAGTTTTTAATTTTAAGTTAAATTAAATTAAAATGAAATTTTAACTCTTATGATATCTATGAAACTTTTATTCAATATCAGTATATTAAAATTTATATTTAAAATTGTCGGGTCAGCGCTTACTCCGCACGCGCTGGCTAAACTAGTATATTATAAAAATAAGTAAGTTCAAAGAAACTTCAGGTAACTCTTCTCTCAAGGGATCTACCAATTAAGCAGGGATGAAGCCAGAAGAAGATGTTGAGGGGGGCGATCATTACAATACTTCTATTATATTTCAAAACAGAATTATAAAATATATTTAGACTAAAGGGAAGAAAAAAAATGCACATTAATAAACTACAAATTCTATAGTTTATTCACATATAATTGATTAATGTACTACTTTAATCATGCAAGTATGACATATATTAAATAAATTAATTTTGTTTTTCAATTCTTTCACTTTAAATAACAAATTTTAGATAAAAAGGTGGAGTCCAGCTAAAATGTAAAATTTCATAAATTATAATGTATATTAATATGTTGCTCTAGGTCAAAAGCAGGGGAAAATAGATGCATGCTTCAAGTGAGGTTTGAACCTCTAACCCCTTAGTTATTACTTTAGGGCTCCACCACTTACTCTACAAACATGACATGCAACCAATTTGTTTACTGGATACTAAAGTAATGCAGGCCAGGGGGGCAATTGCTCCTGCTTGACCAGTCGTAGCTCCGTCACTGCAATTGAGGATATCGTTATGAATAAGAACACATAACGGAACTGAAAGACTAGAAATCCAACAAGCTACTAACTGGAGTGAAACACCAAACTTAGCTAATTAATCAGTCAGTAGTCATATTCCCTTCTCTAAAATATGGTCAACAGAAACACAACCACAAAAGGGAAGTAACAAATGAATATTTTGTATCAACGAGGCTCTTTCCCGGGGAATCTAGAAGTCTCCCTTGAGAGCCAAATTGACACCTTTAATCAACTAAAGAAGGTAAGCCAAGGTGGATTGCATGAAGGAGGTCATTCTAAAGAGTTGTCGCTTCTGCCACAAGAATGGAAGTCTTAGCCAGGAGAAAAAGCAGATGTTGCAAGAAGATGTCCCGTTGAATCTCGAATGATAAAACCACCAGCACTACCATCCAAAGCTTTAGACCCATCAAAATTGAGCTTAAACATCCCCAAAGGTGGTTTACTCCAAGCCACCCGCATGGGACCACCAGAGCTTGTAGGGGAACCCAAAGGAGGTTGAGGAAGAAAAGAGTTTCCCAGCTTGTGACACATCCTCCACTCCGATGAAGCAAGCTTAGCATGAACTAAAGTGACAATTTTTTTTGGGGGGGGGGGGCTAGGGGGAGTCATGTCTGAAAACAATAGAGTTACGTGACTTCCAAATACTCAAACGAAGGGTCGCAATACGATGAAAGTAAAGAAGCCTCAGAACTCCTTTCTACACGAGAAAAAAATTGATCAAATGTTTCCCACACATCAGGTATGGATGCAAGAGTAATCCAATTATGATTCACAGCAGACTCCAAAATTTCTTTAGCCATTAGACATGTTAAAAAGATATTATCAATATCCTCAGGGTTAGAGGATATTGATAATATCTTTAACCATTAGACATGTTAAAAAGATATTAGCCAAAATTTCTTTAGCCATTAGACATGTTAAGAAAAGTCACATTTACTAAAAAGGATATAATAATATAAATATAAATATAATGACAATTTAAATTTCATATAAAATAATTTATTAATAAGCAAAATATTTAGGAAATTGATCTTTGTCTCACAAAAAATATAATAGTAATAATAATAATAATAATAATAATAATAATACACAAAATGACACCAAAAAGTTTCCTTTTTTTAGCTTTATAAAAATTTAATAAATAGGATGAATTACCACTAACTATAATTAAAAAATTAACTAATTACACACACATATGTATATTATTTTTTTTATAGCTCTTCATGATGAAAAATTTAAAGCAGTTAATAAATCAATAAACTTATTTTAAACTCTTGAATAATAAAAAAATATGTCATTTATTTTTTTTCACTATCCCCACCCCACACCGTTTTTTTTCCTTTCCAAATGATAGGAGTAGTTTATTTCATTAATAAAAAAGGAATATTCAATGGAATGGATAGGCAAATATTATCATTAAATTGGAAGATTCTACCTTTTCACAGACGTTATACTTAATTAATTTATTCATACATAATGGCAAAGATTCACATTATTTGTCAATTTATTACTTTGTAACTTATACATCCATATTTCCATGACCTTTCAATTGCCTTCCTAATTGTTAATTTTCTTTATAAATTGCCTAAGACTTGCTACATCAATATTTTGAGTCTTTCATTCATTTTTTTTAATGTATACATTGTTCAATTCCAATTATAAGCAAAAGGAGAAATCTTATCATTCAATAGAGGATTATATATTTTGGGTGTAATTCAGTTTGTGATGCTTTTTGTATATTTTTCTTTAATTTCTTTGATATTATTTACATGTTATACATAATATCCTTAGTAAATAAGAAGTAAGTTTGACAGGTATTGGTCGAAATTCTAAGGTAAAAGATATTGATGTCATTGCTACACGATCTTCAAGTTGCAGGTACTATCTCACTACATCACTATCTGCAACTACAAATGCATGCTTTATTATTATTTTTTTGGGGTGCAAATTCACACTTCATATCATTGCAAATTCACACTTCATATCATTGCCTTTATTACGTCCAAAGTATTTTCAAAATTTATCAATTTATTATGTCTAAAAATATTTTCAAAATTTATTAATTTCTTTTCATATATAGATCAACTATAAATATATAGATAAAAAAATTTGTTGCAGCATTTAGTTTACTTACATACTTTGGAGCACGAATTATCAAAGAATTATTATGATTTCTTTAATTGAAAAAATTAATCCAAAAGATTCCGCTCTTATATTTTATATTTTGAATTGACTTATCCAACGTTTAGTAAGATATTTTACAATTATAATATTACATGCATATTTTATATTTTACAATTATAATATTACATGCATATTAAAACTTTAAAATGTCAATATAATATTATTTGCATAATATTTCATTTACTACTTTTTATGTTATTGTAGGCTATGTTTACTATTTGAAGGGTAACATTATCAATTAACAATATTATTGAGAGGAGTAATTTTCATTTTTAATAATGAACAGTAGCATGTCTTGACATATACTACTATTATTTCATACTAAATTTTTCTCTATGGTGAAATTTTATTGGTTTACTGTATATATAAAAGTTTCTTCACATAGACATGAAAATATGGTATATTGTATGTTTAGCTTTGTATTATATATTTTATGTTATAATAAAATTCATTTTCCTCAAAAACAAAATTAATTTCATCATGAAAACAAGTTATTTGTTACATGTCTTAATTTTTTGTAAAAGATTGTGCTTTATATACATAATCGTGAAATAAAATTAAAGGTGTTGAATATTTTAAACATACACGATTATAGAAAATTTTAGCTTATTATAGAGAAAAAATTATTTAAAGCAAAGATATTTACTGTAAAGCACATATAATTTTTTTTTTTGAAGGGAAACGCCATGAGGCAAACTTATTTATTCAAATTTGAAAAATAACATATCGTTCTGGGCCAGGGCTAAAGAAGCCTCAGGGCCGTCTTCCAACCAAATTCGTTCACCCGAATCAGAGGGTTGGAGACGAGCAAGGGAGTGTGCTACTCTATTCCATGCTCTAAGTACATGTTTCCAAGAAATGGAAGAAAAAGAACTAGCGATCTTTAGGATTTCCTTTGTGATGACACCTAGGGCACTGGCACCTTCAAACCCCTGCCTAAGTTTGCTGATGAGCGGTAGGCAGTCACCTTCCACAATAACGGTTCTGAAGCCCGCTTCCCATGCAGTTCGGATCGCGAAAAGGCATGCCTCCGCTTCCACCATTTCCACCGTGCTAAAGCCAGCCATTTGCTTTGTGCCGGCTGCCACCACCTCTCCTTCATGGTCTCTTACGAAAAATCCCCATCCTCTTCCCCAATCCCCGAGCTTCGCTGCATCAAAATTAATTTTCCACAAACCATCCGAGGGCGGAGACCAAGTAGCAGCTAACTTTTCAGTTTGCACATTGCAATGTAAAGGTGGTAGAGAGAGATACTCATCCCGCAGCTGTCGAGTCTGATTAATTATCACCATAGCCGGAGTGAGACAGTTCTTGTGGATCAATTTATTTCGTGTGTTCCAACACTGCCATGCTATTAGTAGGAACCATGCTTTGTCAACAGCGTCCAATTCTTGAAAAGCTTTATGAACATAATCAATGGCACTAGGGTAGTTGACTGACCAGAGGTCTTCTGTGATACCACTCATCTCCCATAGTGTCACATAATGAGGACAACTGAAGATACTATGCTTGTTTGTTTTCGATGGGCATCCACAAATAAGGCAGGTTGGATCGTGGCTCTTCAGTTTGTTACTGATTGCCCCTGCCGATGGTAAAATGTTCTTGCAAAGTCTCCACCCAAAAGTTCGAACCCTTGGGGGTACGTTTAAGTGCCAAAGAGTCTTCCAAATGGTACTGGGTGAAACATCACTAGTCGAGGGAATCAATGTTGCTTTGGAGTTCAGCGAAGCATAGTACCCGGTTTTTACATTATACTCGCCGTTCTTCGTATCATGCCATGCAAGGGAGTCCTCGGGCCAAGTATTGCAAAGAGGGATGTTCCTGATTGAGTCCACATCGCCCGGGAGGAAAAATTGTTGAAGAACATCCTTCTTCCAGCCGCCATTCTCTTTATCAATTAGTTCTGAAACAAGAGTGGGGTGCTGTGTTATTGGGACCGGGCTGTAGAGTTTGAAAGTTGGCTCCCTATCTACCCATTTGTCCGTCCAAATATTGATCTTGTTTCCATCCCCCACCACCCATCGAAGTCGTGAAAGAATCAACGGTTTCACCTCCAATATACTACGCCCTATGTAACTAGGCCGAGGCCCCAATTTAGCATCAAAGATATTTCCATTGAGATAGTACTTGTTGGCCCTCAGAAGCCGAGCAACAAGTGTGTTCGGGTGTCTCCAGAGCCGCCAAAATTGTTTCGCTAAGAGAGCCTTGTTGAATTCATCCAAGTCTTTTAGCCCTAGTCCTCCTTTTTCTTTACTGATGCATAAGGAGGCAGTGCTGAGCCAATGCATCTTCTTTGCATCATGTTTTGCACCCCACCAATATCTACAAATGAGCTGTTGGATGCCTTTGCAAGAGATGTGGGGAGCTTAAAAATGCTCATCGCTTAAACTGGGAGTGCTTGAGCCACGGCCTTGATAGTGATCTCCCTACCCGCCCAAGAGAGAAATTTATCATCCCAGCTGCCCAACCTCTTAGCCACCATATCTTTCACACAGAGTAAATCTTTGTGTTTCGACTTTCCACTTCGGGTCGGTAGACGAAGGTATTTATTATGGGAAAGCACCTCTCTAATATCCAAAATTTGCGTGATGGCCGATCGGAGTGCTGCAGCAGCCCCTTTATGGAATACGACATCCGTTTTATTATAATTGACCTGTTGCCCGGAAGCTTTCTCGTAAATGTTCAGCAATCGCTTAACTTCTGTGGCTTGACCCTCCTCTGCCCGACAGAAAAGGATTGTATCATCGGCGAACAAAAGATGTCATATTATTGGCGCATTTCTGCAGATTCGGATACCATGGAGAGTGCCTTGATTGACTGCATCTTTGAATATCGCTGACAGGCCCTCAGTAACAATGATAAACAGGAAGGGTGACAGCGGGTCGCCTTGCCAAATACCCCGAGAAGGAACCAAGTGGCCATACGGGTATCCATTGATAATGAGAGAGAAGGTCGGGGATACGACAAACCTCATAATGTTGTCCACCCATGGTGCACAAAAGCCAAGCTTCCCTAGGATGTCCCGAAGAAATTTCCATTCAACCCGATCAAAAGCCTTTTTCATATCCAACTTGATGGACATTGGCCCGTTTTTGCCCGAGTGACAGTAGATATGGTGAAAAAGCTCGTAGGCCACCAAAATGTTTTCACTAATCAATCTATCATGAACAAAACCACTTTGTGACTCGGATATTATACTGGGAAGGATGGTTTTTAGACAGTTCGCCAATGTTTTTATTGCAATCTTCACCAGGACATTTGCTAAGCTAATAGGGCGGAAATCAACCACTGAGTTCGGATGACGGACCTTAGGAATTAGTGCAACCAAAGTGTGGTTGAGGCCGTTGGGAAATTCCCCCCCCCCCCCCCCATTCAGGATGTCCATAACTGCATTTGTAACGTTTGACCCCACTATGTTCCAGAACCGCTGGTAGAAATATGGATTGAATCCATCCAGGCCAGGAGACTTTCCAGGATGCATCTGAAAAAGTGCCGTTTTGATCTCATCCACTGTGTATGGCGCCATAAACATCATATTCATGTCTGTTGTCACCTTGGGTTGTACCCTCTGAAGGATGTAGTCTGAATCAGTTGACCCCTCGGTTTTGAAGAGACTCTCATAATACTCCATAAACAGCCTCCAAATATCATCTTCAGACGTGTAAGTGACCCCATCAGAGTCCACAAGCTGAGTGATAGTGTTTACCTTGCGATAAGCCGATGCCTTTCGATGGAACCACCGCGAATTTTTGTCTCCGTAAGCCAGGTAATCCCGTTTAGCTCTTTGCCACCACATGATTTCCTCCTTTGCCTTTAAATCTTTAAGCTTTGACAGTAGCATTCTCCTTTCATTAATGTTCATTGCTGCACTAATCTTTCTTTCCAGCTCCTTAATGGACCTGCTAATCTGCCCAAAAGATTGCACAGCCCATTTATCCAGTGCCACTTTACAACGACCCATCTTGGAGATGCATTCGTGGCATGGGCTTCCATTTCCTGGGCCCTCCCAAACTCCCTTGATGACTTCTTCACATGAAGCTTCACCGGCCCACATATTTTCAAATTGGAAACGGCGTTTGCAGCCCCTTCTCCCTTCTTTTCTAGCTTGCAGAACCAGCCCCAGGGGGAGGTGGTCCGAGATGTTCTCTTCAAGATGAGTGGCCTCTGCATGTGGGAAGATGCTTGTCCAATCTGCATTAGCCATGAATCGGTCCAATCTCTCCTCCACCGACTCATCGTTGCTCCTGCCATTCCATCAAGTAAACTCATATCCTTGAAATCCAAGATCAAAAAGACCACATTGATTAAAAGCGCCTTGGAAGGTATCTAAGACACTCTGCACTTTCGGAGCCCCCCTCCCCCCCCCCCCTCCGCTTTTCATGATTGTAGAAAATCTCATTGATGTCCCCCCTACTAACCACGGTAGGGAGGCATGCATACTCAACTCCTGAACCAGATTGCATGTGCGCAGCTTGTCTTGATTTTGAGGCCATCCGTACAGCCCCGTAAATCGCCATTCACCGCTTCCTAATCCTTCTTCCACTATCACATCTATATGGTGCAGCGAATACGAGAGTAGATTCACTTTTATTTCTTTACTCCAGAAGAGGGCTAAGCCTCCTGAACGTCCCCTGCTATCTACACAAACCGAGAAAAAAATCAGCAAGTTTTTGTTTTATGGGATTCATCTCCCATGTGCTTCTTTTTGTCTCGGACAAGAAGACAATGGATGGCTTGGTCCTGCGAATAAACTTCAGCAGGTCATTGACTGCACGAGGGTTGCCAAGCCCTCGGCAGTTGAGGCATACGAGATTCATTGGTATAGGCAGGGTTGGTAAACAACCGCCGCCTCTTTATCGTATGAGTTTACTACCCCCAATGTATTCTCCTGCACCCAAACTTTCTCCGCCTGTGCACCTCCATGAAGCTGATCCAGCTTTCGTTTAAAAACCTCATTGCCTACATGAATCTCATTGTCTGTTTGCATTTGTTCACCATCCTCTTGTCTACTGCCAGAGGGCTCCTTCGTGCGTATGATGAGTTGTGAGAAATTTAGGCGTTGCTTGGCTCTCGTAAGCACAGGTTTGCCTTTGAAGGCCATGAAAAGGCGCTTCTCTTCTTGCATCTCCATCTCCGAATTCCTTCTCCTCATCTTTAAGGGTGAAGCTTTCAACCAATTCCCATATTGGAGGTCTTCTCTCGGTGTGTTAGGATCAACAGTATTGTACTCCCTCAACATATACCCTAACCGACCACATCCATGACAAACCTCAAGTATTTAAATTGTATCCAGATGGCTTTGCCTCCAATTTTGACAGTTATTCCTCTCCTCATTGGTGCAATCACATCTATGTCCGCACGGAAGCAAAGGGATTTGTCCGCCCCCAGCATCGAATCTTCTTCACATCCAGCAAAGACTCCAATTTTGTTTGCTAGAATTTCCGCAAAAGCCACTGTCTGTCGAACCGCCGGAACTTCATACGCCTTGACCCAAAACCTTGCAGTTTTAAATTCTATTTCTGAATATTGCTCCGTTCCTTCCCACTCCCGAACCAGCAGTAACTTGTTATCGAAGGACCACGACCCTTCATTCATCACATAATCCTTGTCTCTCTCAGAAAAGAATTGGAAGAGAAATAAGTTTGAGTCCAGTTCCCTAATGACAACCCCATTGATCGGCTTCCATATATTTTTTATCACTGTTCGTAGAACCCTAGGGTTGAAGTCTGACTTGTAAGGAGATGCCCTACCAAACTCAGCCGAATCTCCTCTTTCTTCTCCGCTGGGACTTCTTCATCGATTTCCAGAATTTCCTCCTCTTCTTCAGTCAGCTTTAGTTTGCCCCAATCGACTTCCATCCCTTCCTCCATTATTGACATCCGTTAACTTCTTGAATACGTAACTTAGATGTTAATGATCCAAGATCCCAAAGCCACCAAATTATGGCACAAACAGCCTTACTTGAAAGGTCAAGAAGGCACTCCTGAACAACTGTAGGTCTCACCGTGATGGGAGACGGAAAGCCCTCACGTCGGCGCTAGGGTTTCGTAGGTTCCTAGGCGCCATCGGAGTACGTAACATTAACAGCAGCACTTTTTGTTTTCTCATATAATTAGTTACAATTTATTACTATGTTTCACCGTATATATTGATATTATTTATATATATCTTTGAAAAATATGTATATATATTACTGGATATAAAACAAAACATATTTTAAGTGGATGGTGATAATATAAGAGACACTATGTTATTCAATTATATTTATGATTAAAATAAATGAAGTTTAATATCAAGATTAATACACAAGTTGAATTTTTTTTTTCTTTTAGGAGTCATAAATGCCAGTACAATACAATTATTACAAGGGAGGAGAGAATTAAACATAGAATATAATGTACCCAAGACCTCAATCTTGATCCATTGTGTCAAAACGTCATTGGTTAATACACTATTTGATGACCTACTATTATAATAGTCATTCTTTCTATATTTTTCTAATTCTTCATTTTCATTAAAAATAATTTAGGATTGTTATATATCTTTGTCTCACTTTTCTTTTAATTTGTTACTATATTCTCTTTAATCATTGTGCTGTGAATATGACTAACGACAAGTTTAAATGTTGTGGATTTGACTTATAACAAGTTTTAGTAAAGCCATTTTATTTCATTTCCTATGTAGGTTTCTTATGTTTATCATTATTTCATCAGGTGATGTATGTTTATTATTATGTTATTGTATGGTCATTTCCCAACATTTATTTGATTTAAGTCCTTAATAATTAACATACAATAATAAATTTAAAAATAAAAAATAATTTACAATGCACTATGATAAAAGTTATAAAGCTTATAGATATTTGAGTTATCAAATAACAGGTAAACATATCATTTTACGAAAAGTAAAATTTGTAATTTGATCATGTTCCGTGCAACGCACGGGTAAAAGTACTAATATATATATATATATATTTTTGGGTACAAAGGGCGAGGGTGTAATATGTAAGATTTAATGAGGGCACTTTTGGAATTTTAAAATTGCTTATTTTTCCTTTTTCAAAATTGCTTATACGATTTAATGAGGGTACTTTTGGAATTTTAAAATTGCTTATTTTTACTTTTTAAAAATTGCTTATACATAATAATTTATCAACTTTTAAATGCTATTGTTTTGGAAAAGTACACTTTTAAATGGATTTGAATCTGTAAACCATTCTAGGGTATAGGATATATTAGGATCACAACGTTAAATACTTCATGAATTGTAAAATTACAATTCACGTTTTTGCCAAAAGGAATATTAGTGAAGCAGGATTTTGGTAAAAAAATTAATATTTAATCTTTTTTCTTACATATATATTTATAGAATTTTTTTTGATACAAACGGTAAGGAACGGAAAATGTGAATTTCAATAATTGCATTTTTCAAATGCTACAATTAGTCTTTTTTTTCTAAAAAAATATTTTATACATATTAGTTGATACGATGAGTCATTGCTAATAATAATAAATTAAAAAATTAACAAAATATATGAATTTAAAATGATAAGTAAAAAAATGACAAATTATACTTTAATAAGAGAAATATTCATCAAAATGGTATTTCATAAACTAAAAAGAGATTTATTTAAAGAATAGAAAAATATGTGATTTTACTAGATATCTAACATATTATTCAAACTCTAAATCTAATTACAAAAATATAAAAATATAAATATCAACAAAATGACAATTCATATCTCATATAGAATAATTTGTTAACAAGAGAAATGTGCTGATTAAATATTTCATATAAATATCTAATTAAAATAATTTATTATTAAGAATTAATACATTCAATGACATACAATTTTATGGTATTATTTAATGATATTAACAATGAGTAGTTGATAGGCCGCAAGTGCACGGGTGCTCGTGTAGCAAGTATCAAGGTCGATCTCACAGGGACTTTGCTAACTACGCACCAAACTAGCCTCCTAGGTGATTGCTAAATCGGTCGGGTTTTAGATTGAGAATAACTAATTCTAGTTCTAGTCACTAAAAAAGGTCAAATAAATCAAATATTCACACAATTCACAAATGAAATCAATATGAGAAAGACGTTCAGGGGATAAAACCTAAGTCACTTTATGAATCAAACAAGTGGATTGAACATGTATGTCACTAATTTGGTACATTTTAGGGTCGATAATCGCATAAATTCTTCCGTAGCGAGCTTTTGGCAATGAAACGGATTGCTTAGTAAAATTGATCTCTTGGACTCTTTATTGTGTCAATTTTATATAAGTTAAAGATCAAAGTATCCAATAACCCCTAATCACAAAGTCTTCTATCTCTAGTTCACTTCATAAACCAGTTTAATCCTAAGGGCTCCGAATATCGAATTTCTCCGTTCGGTACTTCATTCAACATTCTAAATTCATGCTAATGGTGATCAAGCAAAAGCAATGACATACATATTCAAAGGATAAATAAAATGTATTCAAACTAGATAAACTTACTTGTTCAATCCAACAATACTCAATCCATAAGAGAAACTTGAAAGGGATTATCCCCCAAACTAAAAGAAACTACTCACTACTCATGTTCAAACACAAAACATATCAAAATCAATTCTAGAAAGCATGAAATCTAAAAGAAAGAGAAGTAAACCGATATGGAAATCATTCCTTGCTTGAATGATAGTCGGTGGAGACTTTTGCTCCTCCACGTCAATGGATTTCTTGAGAATCAATCTTCGAACACCAATAAACTCTCAATCTTCAACTAAGGATGAATGTGGATGGATTTGTGGAGGAAGGGATGGATGATGGTAGAGATGGAGATGGATGGTGAATGGGAGTGAATGAATGAAGGTGGATCGTGCTCGATGAATCAGCCGAATCTACAATTATATAGCCATTAAGAGAAGTTGAAACGGCCAAATCGTCATAAACAGGGCCAACATGGACCGTTTGGTGTCAACACGGGTCGTGTTGATGGTTTCTGGGGAATTTGAGCTTTCTGGAGGCTAACACGGACCGTGTTGATGTCAACACGGGTCGTGTTGGTTCTGGAGTTTTTTTGGGTCGTCTTGTTTCGGCCATATCTCCTTCGTCCGATGTCCGATTGACTTGGTTCTTGACTTTTCGGAAAGCTCTAGGAGTCTACTTTTCATTGGCATAAGTCTCAAAGTCATAGCATACTTGTGGCAATGATGGTGACCAAAAGAGTGGACATATATCCGTTTTCGTACACTTTCTGCTATTTTACTCATAACTCCATCATCTCAACTCGGAATTGACCTTATAATATATCGTCAGAAAGATCTATTGGTGATGAATCAAGTAATGGATGTGAGCTTTGGAGTTCATATCACTAATCTGCACAAATTGAACAAAACGCACAAAACTTAGTTAAGATAGTGAAATAAGATCATAAAAGATCAATTAAGCACATTAATCCCCAAATTTCACTATCAAAATGCTTCCAATATATAGTCACTATATGCCCTCATCAGTAGTCAATTGGGTACATTCTAATTGAACAAAATAGTAAGTGAGAAATTTATTTACTATGAAAAACATTCAAGAATCATTAGTATTTTTGTTATTATTCAATGACAATATTTTTCTTTAACTCGGGTAAATAAAATATGGGAGTGAATACAAGCATGAGAATAAGGTTTGCGTTAGTTTTATTAGATTACCGTTACAAGCTTTAATCATCAAATTAGAATTAATTTTAGAGTAAATTATTCTATGGAAGTTATAATAGTATAACAATTATAAATAGAGTCAAGGGTTGGCAGCTATAGACCTATCATATTCCTAACATCTTCTGCTACATATGTTGGATGTAAAGATTGAGGAAGGCCGGACATATATTTTTACATGCATCGTTATTTGTTATTGCACGAAGTTATGAAATTTTGATTGTACATGTAAGTATCTCTATCAATTTTGTTGAAGCATTCACTTTCCTAATTTTAATTCATGTATCTCTCTATTTGATTAATTTGGTAAGTGGCATCAATTAGTCTTTTATGATTTTCAAGTAACAATAATTACTTTTGTCGATCATAGTATTTGAATTTTAATTCACATTAATGTTGATTTGATCAATTCTACATGTGATATTGGTTAGCCTTTTGGCTTAATATGAAGATATGAGGTAATATAATGGAAATCTTTACTATCCTTATCTTTTTATAATTTTTAGATAATGTAACCTTATTATCTCATTCCATCAAAAAAAAAAACTTATTATCTTTTTCTTGGAACTTCTTTGGTCTTTATATTAATTGTTAATTTTGATATTAAACAGATATATTGTTTGCACATTGTCAATTTTGAGATCAACTTGGCTATAAATCAACTTAGTTTGGTCATTCAAACTTATTTTGTTATTTATTACATGAAAAACTTAAATTGTCTACATCCGAAAATATAAGTTACTTTAATTAACTATCCATTTCCCAAAATATTTGTCATTATAAAATTCCAAACATACATTCCAACTTATTTTATTTATTTAACCAATTTTATTTTTCCTTGATATTGTTATGTCACTATCTCTATATAGCACAACTATTAAAAATATTTTAATTACTCAACTATGTTTTATTGTGTTTTTAATTTTTATTTTATATATAAAGGTGACTATGGAAGGAGTATATATTTATGGTGTGTAGATGTACAGTTTTAATAGTAGCCGATTAATATTCACGTCTTTATAAATTAATTGTTAAGAGGTATGTCACTATTAAATGAATAGTTACTTACTTTGGTCCTATTTATGGTGTGGGTAGATTATTTGATAGGATTATGTTTCGTTAATGATAGGATTATTAAATAAGATATATATACATATATACATACACACGTATACATATATACGTGTGTGTGTATATATATATATATATATTAGTTCTTAAACCCGTGCGTTGTACGGGACGATAATAAAATACAAATAGTTGAAAGTATAATTTTAGGAGCGTTCACAAAATGACTATATATATAATTTTCTAAAATTTTTCAATAATATACAAACTTAATCCATAATAGTATACATAATTGTATTTGTTGAATTTTCTTAATAACCCAATCATTAACAAAATCGAAGAATATCAAATATATTAAATTAAATAGTCTAATGTCTAGAGAAATTAGTTAACAGAAAGATTATTTATGCAAAATAAACTCAAACACATTAGTGAACAATATAACAAACTTCATCATATAAATGGGAAAAAAACAAATAGGAAAGAAAACATTTTCCTCACATACTTTTAATTTGATGGAATGAAGAAATGAACTTCATGTTCTTATGCTTATACTTATCTGTTCACTCATGTATGTAACTTTTACACCACCTTCAACTATCTTACATTGCATTACATTCCAAAAGAACAAAACTAAGATAAATTTTCGCTTGATTCCCAATTATCAAAACTGACACATACATGCATTTGTGATTTTACTTATTGTATAAAATATGCTCTCATTCTCTCTCAAAATATGTATTTTATCTTCGATTATGTGCCTTTAACGAATCGTAAAATCTATGTCTAATTTATAGGTCAAAGAGAGACCATTAGATACTGCTATTTTTTTTATTAATGGAAATAACATGAGTTAGAAATATCAATTATTAATAAATAATATTATTAAATAATTAAATTAAACATGGCTACCATAATCGAAAAGAGTAAGCATCTTAAAATCATAGATATTTCAATTGTCACTCCCTTTGTACTCAAAGCCAAATGTATATTATCTATTATCTATTAAGTATATTAAAACAAAATAAAATTGAATGAGATGTTGTTATGTGTCATACATATAAAAAAACTCGTTTTTGTTGAGTTGGAAAATTTTTGTTGACTAATTTATTTAATGTATTCATTAGAGGTGTTAAATATTAATAGTTGTTAATTAATAAAATAAGTTACTATTAATAATAGCTATCAACCAATAAATACACAAATGTCCCTTCATGAAAAAATGAACAGATATTGTCATTTATACATTCACACTTTTACTCTTCTTATTTTTCTTTAATAGTAACCTACTACCTTTTTTTTGATTTGTGGTATCAAAAAGAATTATATAGTTGTTTGCATTTATTCAAATGAACTAAAAAAAATTACTATTATTCATTATTATATGTGTTTAAGAAAAATTCTAACACGTATTTATTGATTTATTATCATATTAATAATAATACTTAATTCACTAAATTGAAAAGTAAATTATTTGATAAATATTTTCCAAATATATCATATATATATATATAATAAATATTTCAATTTTAATTAGCTTAACACACATATTCTTATCAAAAAGAAGTTTAACACATAAGTTTGAATAGTATAATAATTGACAATCTTCCCGTGCATTGCACGGGATATATAGCGCTAGTTATTTTTATATTAACTTTTTAGTGAACGGTTCTAAAAAGATGTATTTACTTGCATTTTTAAAAAAAATATTTTTTTTAATACCATGTATTTTTTTTAATACCATGTCTTTGGATTGTGTTATAGACACGAATCATAATAATAGTTAACGTACAACAGTTACAAAAGTACGTAGCTTCTGTTTTTAATGTGTTTTAATGCATTTTAATCGTTAGTCTTATTATTGTCAATAGTTATTATTTTTTCTAAAAAAAGGTGAAAATAGATAATTTTGGCTTTTCGAAAATGTCATCATTAAAACTCACACGATCCTCATCATTTGTACCCATCCTTTGCACGGGACAATAATAAAATGTGTATTGTTGAAAATACAACTTATAATAACGTATATAAAAAGATTGTACATATTATTTTCTAATATTTTTTAAAATTACAAAGATTTCTTATATATATATTTAAATATAATATATATGTGTGTGTGCGCGCGTGTCCGAGCGCGCGTATTGATAAATCCACATCCATGAGTGAGTGCCTGAAGCCTACTACATTACGACTTAATTTGTTAGATCTTAAACCATATTATTAAGATAACTAAATGGAGAATGGTCAAAAACAAACTATACAGTTACAATTTATGATAAAAAATAATTAATTTAATAAATAAGACTCTTAAAACTGAAATAAATGTAATTTCTAATAGTTAACAATAAAGTATTGATATTCATTATGCTACCTATTAGTAAGATCAATATGTGAATCCTATTTAAAAAAAAATAACCATGTACGAAATACTAATTGATTTTTGTTAAAATGTTTGTATTAAAAACATATATACGTACGTTTGTCCATATTTTCTGGCAAATAGTGAAATGATAAATAAGCAATGCATATCATCATCATACATTAGACTCACAAAAATATACTTCCCAAAAAATTTTTAATATATATATATATATATATATATATATATATATATATATATATATATATGGGAATTGATATAATGAGAAGAGGGATTTTGTGAGAAGAAAAACATAGCAAATCATAACCATTGGTTCCAAGATCAAGGGTGGGTATTAATCTTGCTTTTCTCTTTTTTTTTTTGTTGGGAAAATGTGTATAATAAATGTTACAACATTTTTTTTTGTTGACTGGGAAAAAGAAGACAATTAATACAGTGTAATTTCCAATGACATACTAATTAATTCGCAGTTCTAGAGAAAACCACATGTACCCAGAATGAACATCAACTATACTTTAAACGAACATCAACTATACCATAAATGAACACCACCTATACTCAGAATGAACATTAACTATACCTAGAATGAACATCAATTATACCATAAAACGTCAACTATACCATAAATGAACACCACCTATACCCAGAATGAACTTCAACTATACCCTAAACGAACATCAACTATAACATAAATGAACATCAACATGCCATGAGATGAAAAATAATTTTGTGTTCGTCCTCACCTTTACGAAACCCATTTATGGTATAGTTGATGTTCGTTTAGGGTATAGTTGATGTTCATTCTGGGTATATGTGGTGTTCATTTATGATATAGTTGACATTCGTTTATGATATAGTTAATGTTCATTCTGGGTATAGATGGTTTTCTCTAGAGCTGCGAATTAATTAGTATGTCATTGGAAATCACACTGTATTAATTTTCCTCTTTTTCACAGCCAACAAAAAAAAAAGAAAAAGGTTGCAACATTTATTATTCACATTTCCCAACTAAAAAAAAAAAAGAAAAATGCAAGATTAATACCCACCCTTGATCTTGGAACCAATGGTTATGATTTGCTATGCTTCTCTTCTCACAAAATCCTTCTTCTCATTATATCAATTCCCTCTACATATATATATATATATATATATATATATATATATATATATATATATATATATATATATATATATATATATATATATATATTGCAATGCATACGTTACATAATAATCGAATGTTTCAAAAATATTTATGAATGATCAAACTACTTTGTAGTTTCAATTAATTTTTTAAGCAATTATTTGGATTTTGAAAAATCATTTTAGTAATTACTAAAATAACAATAACCAAGAACCATTATGTAGAAAATTACCCTAAATATATTACAGTTCTTGGAAATATTTGTCTAGTTATTACAATTGAAAAGAATAATTAATTCCTTTAGTTACATGCATATCACGTGGGAATGTTCATGAGGACTGATTTTATACTTTTCTTTTATATTTTTGTTCGATTATCCCAATTATATAACTTGTAAAAGATAAAAGGAATGTAATTTAAAAACACAAATATAGCAATTCATAATTACTAATATATATAGTAAACATATGATTAAATAAATATATTTTAAAGAAATAAAGCATACCTTTTGGTCGCTGTAATATAAGAATGATAATGTGAGATGATATTTGGAGATATATTTAGTCTTTAATGTAAGGTGCCGTTGTTTTGTGCGTTAAAACAACTAACCGCAAAGCAAATTACCACAACCTACCGCAAATTACCATTATCTTTTTACTATTTTCATTTTCCACCGCAACTTACCACAATCTACGCAACGCAACGCAATGCAAATTAAACGCACAAAAAGAACGGTAAAGAAATCTTCAAAAGCAATAACAGATAATCATTCAAAAAAACAAATAGGGTATATAATATTGGATGATTTATCATAGAAGAGATAGATATATAATATTTACCTGGAGAGATATTTAGTGTTTAATAGATTATAAGCATCAAAAGAAATAATTTATGACCTATCAAAATATTTGAAATATAATAATATGGAAAAAAATAAATAAAAGCCTAAGTTTGGTTTCCCCTCTTTCCCTGGGTGAGGAATCTCCTGAAACGAAGCACTCGAATGTAGTCTCTGTAGAGGATGATTGTCGGACTGAAGATCTTCCAGAAGATTTGGGAGATGAATCAATGCAATTATCTTTTATTCCTCCTTTGAAGGTGGATGACATTTTAACGCATCAGTTCTCTCATGATGATATTGCTTCGGAGGTAAAATTCTGGAAATCTTCTATCATTGGTTTTGTTTTGGTTGCCAAGCCTCCATTATCAGTAATGGAAATGTTTGCTAAAAGAATGTGGGGGAAGGAAGGACTTGTTAGGATCGAAGAGTACTCAAGCAAAACACAAACAATAGGAAATAATATCGGAAAAGAAATAATAAATTTGACACCAGGATTTTTAACGTGGAAAAAAACCAAAGCGGAAAAAAAACCACGGAATCGATGCACTAGTAATATGAGGATTACAATACAAGGTTGTGCTTCTCTCTATCTCACTTGATCTCAGGGATGCATAATAGGGAGAACCTGAACCCCTATATATACTAGAGAAACATAAGAGGAACTAGGTTAACAATAACTGAAAACCCTAAAAAACTTGCCGCTCAAAAATATAACACACATATGGGCCTTTGGACGAAGCCCATCAAGGCGTCGTATTGCAGCACCCAAAACGCTGGCTGCGTTTTTGGGAGCGCTGGCTGCGTTTTCGTCGGTGAGGCTTCTGGACGAGACACGGCCAGCGTTTGATGGGCGCTGGTGGCGTTTTGAAAACGCTGCCTGCGTTTTCTACCTTCTTCGTTCCTCAGTTTGGTCTTCACACCCAACAATCTCCCACTTGGAGACCAAACCTCAACTATCCTCAACTTTCACCACAAGTTCTCCTAGTGCATCGACCGACCTTCTCATTAGTCAGAGAGGCCTAATGAGGCCATACAGAGCCTCAGTTTCCCAACATCCACTGGCTTGGTTAGCATGTCAGCCGGGTTCTTACTGCCTGCGATCTTCTCGAGCTTCACTTCACCACTTTCCACCAAGTTTCGAATGAAGTGATATCTCCTTCTAATATGCTTTGTCCTTGAGTGTAACGCCGGATTTTTCGTTAGTTGAATGGCACTCTGGCTGTCACAATGAAGAACACCATCCTGTCTCGGTCATGAACCTCCAAGAAATCCTGCAGCCATATAATTTCTTTGTCTGCCTCAGACAGAGCAATATATTCTGATTCTGTAGTTGATATAGCAATGCACTTCTGTAATCTTGACATCCAACTGATTGCCGAGCCACCAAAAGTGAACACATAGCCTGTTGTACTCTTGCTCGTATCGAAATCCCCACTCAAGTCAGCATCTACATAACCTTTCAGATCAAGGTTAGTTTTACCAAACATAAGACAATAATGAGAGGTACCTTTCAAATACCTCAACAGCCATTTTACAGCTTCCCAATGTGATTTCCCCGAATTGGACATGAAGCGGGACACCGCTCCCACTGCAAAAGAAATATCCGGTCTCGTGCAGACCATGGCGTACATCAAGCTCCCAACCGCAGAAGCATAAGGAACTCTAGCCATGTATTCTTTCTCCTCCTTGGTTCTGGGTTGTTGTTCTTTAGATAATTTGAGATGATTTGCCATAGGAGTGCCCCTGGGTTTTGAGTCAGCCACACTGAACCTTTCTAGCACCCTGTTGATGTAGTCCTCCTGAGACAGCCTCAAAACTCCTTTGTCCCTATCTCTAGTAATCCTCATGCCAAGGATTTGGTTTGCAGCACCCAAATCCTTCATCTCAAACTCTTTAGACATCCTCTTCTTAAGCCCGGTAATCTCCTTCATGCTTGCTTCTGCAATCAACATATCATCCACATAGAGAAGTAAAATAATATAAGAGTTAGGAAGGCTCTTATAATAACAACACTGATCCTTATCACTCCTCTTGAACCCGTCGTTGCACATGAAGGTGTCAAACTTGATATACCACTGCCTTGGAGCCTGTTTCAACCCATATAGACTTTTTCGAAGTCTACACACCAAGTGTTCCTTCCCTGGAACTTCATATCCCTTAGGTTGCTTTATATACAAGTCCTCCTCCAAAATCTCAATGCAAGAAGACTGTTTTTACATCCATCTGCTCCAAATGTAAATTTTCTACTGCAACCATACTAAGGACAACTCTAACAGTGGTTAGTTTCACAACAGGAGAGAAAATCTCGTTATAATCAATACCTTTCTTTTGTGAAAATCCCTTAACCACTAATCGAGCCTTGTACCTCACAGCACCATTAGGCTCATTCTTGATCCTAAAAACCCATTTATTCATCAAAGCTTTCTTTCCTGCAGGCAACCTGTTTAGTTCCAAAGTTTTGTTTTTCTCAAGTGAGGCAATCTCATCATCCCTTGCCTGCTCCCACTTGGAACGATCCTCAACCTGCATAGCTTCAGTATAGGATTCTGGCTCACCAGCATCTGCCAGTAATAAATAATGCAAAGATGGAGAATATCTTTCAGGTACATTACCTCTGGTAGCCCTCATGGATCTCCTCACAGTGGGTGGTGGAGTGTGTTCATCATCACTAGAGCTTTCAGCCAACTCTAGTGGATCAGGCTCTTCAGTAGCCTGATCTGTAGTCTGTGGAACTTCCTGTGATGTCTCTGTATCTGTAGACCCCGAAAAATTGATAACCTTTTTCGCGGCGCTACTTAAAGAATGATTGGGAGCCGACTAGGATTGCTTAACCTTAAATAAGGTTGAACTTTTAAGAATAACTTTGCCGACAGATTAAATCAATTTACGCGCCATGATTCCGAGATTCACCTTTTTAAGAAAGAAGAAAGAAAGAGATAAAAAAAAGGAAGGGGAAAACAAGGAAACCCGTCTGGGTTCATCCCTGAACCAAGCCGGGTTTCGTTGATGCAGACCCCCCTAAAAAAGAAACTAAAGGAAAGATTGAAAAGAAGGTGACAAACCCGTCTGGGTTCATGAATTGAACCGAGCCGGGTTAACTCAGGTGTTATCCGCAAATTGGACCGAAGAAATAGCGAAGCCAAAAAGAAAGTGAAAGAAGACGGTAAACCCGCCTGGGTTCATGGATTGAACCAAACCGGATTACCTCTTGCGCTAATCACAAATTAGGTCAAAGAAACCGTAAAAAGGAAAATACCAAAGTATGAATATAGAGTCGCCAGTTGAATTTTTAGGAGAAAAACAACAAACCATTTTGACACGGACTCCGGTCTACGAATCCAAAGATGGATTCGGGGGTAAGGTTACGAATTTGACAATTAAAATTGTCAAATCCGCCTATTCAACCGAATAGACTCTACTAGAATTAAATCAAAGCGAAAAAGTTAAAAGGAGGGGAATTAAGTATGAATCTCACAAGTTTAACATTAATGTCATGCAAAATATTGAATTAAAATACAAAAGAAACGTGAATTCGATAGGTTATACTACATGGTTTACATCAATGATAACTATTCTAACCTTTAGTGAAGCAGCATGCAAAGGGAGAGAAGAGGTAGAGAGAATTATGCTAGTGTCAATACTCTAGCATAATGTTGTCTGTCAAATGAGAGAGGTTAGGGTTTAATTTATAGTGGAATGGGGAGATTAGGGGCGATTAGGGTTTAGTTCATAGTCATGAGTCAATAAACCTGCACGGGTTTGGGTCGAGAATGGGATGAAAATCGGTGAACCTCAAACGGGTTTGGGCCGGAGGCGAAGTAACATGGGCCTAACCTGCACGGGTTTGGGTGCTTTATCGCCGATTTGCTCGCTTCCGGGTTAGAAAAGAAATGGGTTTGCATGCCACTAAATTACTCGGCTAGCTTATTTTTTTACAAATAACTAAAACTAATACCGGTACAAAATCCGTTGTCTACAGATAGCCCCCACTTTGATCGAGTTTGAGTAAAACGATGATCAAAGTAGTCTTGATGATCCTGGATATGAATCAGAAGCCTGTTCTGAAGCTGGTTGACGCTTGGAAGCTTGGTCCTGCGTCGATGTTGGTTGGCCTGCTTAGTTTCTTCCGTAAAGCTGACCGAATTGATCCGCCTCATTTCGCCGTGAGGTAGATCAAGGTTATGCACTTCATTTCGCCGTGGAGTGCAAGACCTGTGTCTGTGTGGGTTGACCTGCTTAGTTTCTTCCGTAAAGCCGGTCGGATTCGATCCGCTTCATTTCGCCGTGAGGCGGATCTAGGAGGCATGTTTCATTTCGCCGTGACGCATGCCAGGATGATGAGGTGATCCACTTCATTTCGCCGTGAGGTGGATCAGGGTGACGTGCTTCATTTCACCGTGAAGCATGCCTGGATGATGAGGTAATCCACTTCATTTCGCCGTGAGGTGGATCGAGGTGACGTGCTTCATTTCGCCGTGAAGCATGCCGTGATGATGAGGTGATCCACTTCATTTCGCCGTGAGGTGGATCAGGGTGACATGCTTCATTTCGTCGTGAAGCATGCTAGGATGATGAGGTGATCCACTTCATTTCGCCGTGAGGTGAATCGAGGTGACGTGCTTCATTTCGCCGTGAAGCATGCCAGGATGATGAGGTGATCCACTCCATTTCGCCGTGAGGTGGATCGAGGTGACGTGCTTCATTTCGCCGTGAAGCATGCCGTGATGATGAGGTGATCCACTCCATTTCGCCGTGAGGTGGATCGAGGTGACGTGCTTCATTTCGCCGTGAAGCATGCCGTGATGATGAGGTGATCCACTTCATTTCGCCGTGAGGTGGATCAGGGTGACATGCTTCATTTCTCCGTGAAGCATGCCGTGATGATGAGTTGATCCACTTCATTTCGCCGTGAGATGGATCAGGGTGACGTGCTTCATTTCGCCGTGAAGCATGCCAGGATGATGAGGTGATCCACTTCATTTCGCCGTGAGGTAGATCAAGGTCACGCACTTTATTTCGCCGTGGAGTGCGGAACTTTTGTTTGTGTACTGAAAAGGGTGTCATCGCATTGTGAGGGCCCGATGACGGCCGCTGAAGATGAGTTCGTCTTTTTGTAACCGCCTGACGACCGACGTATTTTGTGCATTGTTCTGCAAAAAGAGAAGGAGGGCATCCGTTTTTCTTAAAATCAGAGCGAGTCAGAGAATTTACCTGTCAGTCGTGCTTTAGCTCTCGGAAACGGGCCTGCAAAAATCAGACCGACGTATTTTGAGTTTGCCATTGCTTCGTGGGAAATGGCCTGAAAAACCCGTCTGGGTTTATGCTCGAATTGCATTGGGCCTGAATTGCAGAGACGAGTTTGGGCTCATTTCAGGCTGCGATGGCCCATAAAACCCGTCTGGGTTTTTGCACATTTTTTTTTCCGTCAAACCCGTCTGGGTTTGGGCTAAAAATTATTTTTTTTTGTGTGAGCGGATGAAATGGAAGAAGGCCCAAACCCGTCTGGTCAATGAATTGCAGTCACCGCTTGAGTGAGGAGGCGGACCAAACCCGTCTGGTTGGACCGAGAGTTGGGCTCTTTTCCTTTTTTGTGAGTCGAGTGAGCCGACAGATGCACCCAAACCCGTCTGGTTGGCCGAGAGGATCAGGTGAGAGGCCCAAACCCTACTGGTCAATGAGAGAAGGCGAGGAGCCGATATGAAATGAGTCTGCGAAACGGACCTAGGCGGTCGTTCTAGTTTTTAGCCGATTCGACTTGCTTGGCTACGAGCCCCCTTAGTGGCGCTTGATTTAACTCTTGCTAAACCGAATCACTTGATAGTCGCCGTAGTGACTTGCTTCCTTTTTTATTCAAATAGCCCCGGCTTAGTGGAAACTCGATTGAATTTTTCTAAGCCGTGGTCACTCAACATTCTTGGCTTAATGCGTGCAGACCAAGTGTTACACCTATCCGCTCGTAGCGATTGCAGGTGGTAGACTCCTCTTACTACCAGTGGGACACTTACTTTGGCCCTGGTGGAAGCGGGGCCCATGGGGCTAATTGCGCCAGTGGTGGTGGCGATACGGAGGTCTGGCATGACGTACGTTTTTTTTATTTATGAACTAGTGCGAACCACTGATGTGATGCTTATGCAATGATGGTGCTGCGTAATGCACTTTTTATTCTCGTGTACCCTTATGCATAATGTAACAACAATGTGTAATGCGATATGCAATCTACATGGTGGGATTACTCCCACTTCCCCAAAAAAAAGACCGAAAATTAAATGCTACAAGTAAGTTCGAGCTACAGTTTCGGGGCCGGCGAAGACATATAACTATCTTGTGGACCCGCATTACGACCCAAAATAGAGTTGAAGTGGCTCCGTGAGATAGCCCAATAACCTGGCCCAAACCCGTCTGGGTTTTAGGCCCAAAATGATTCCCACTTCTAGGAGCTGGGCCTTTAGAACTCCACATAGGCTGGCCCAAACCCATCTGGGTTTTAGGCCCAAAATGATTCCCACTTCTAGGAGCTGGGCCTCTAGAACTCCACATAGGCTGGCCCAGGCCCGTCTGCGTTTCGCGCCGAGAAACCCTAACTTGGTGTGCAGTTTAAGGAAAGCTGATCTTGGCGTACAGGGCAAGTAAACCCGTCTGGGTTACGCCTTCTCCAAATCACAAGCACAAGCCAAACACCATCAAACCCGTTTGAGTTTCATTATCCTGGCGCAGGCAAGTAAACCCGTCTGGGTTATGCCTTCTCCAAATCACAAGCACAAACCAAACACCATCAAACCCGTTTGAGTTTCGTTATCCCCATTATTTCCTTGCCTCGACGTGAATCAAATCGTCCTTTCATCCTGATGGCGTTTGAGAAAAAGCTAGCCACTTGGATAAGCACTCTGTCCAAGGAGGAAAAGAGAGAGCTGGGGAGGTATAAGTTGACTTCTCTGCTAAGTTTGAGGCAAGTGAAGATAGATTGGGATTTTCTACGTGCTGCTGAAACATTCTGGGATAAGGAATTTTCGATAGGAAGAACAAAATCAATTCAACAAGCAAGCACAAAAATTAATCTGGACAAAATAAAAACTCAGTTCGAAAGAGATAGGAAGAAATTTTCGAATCCCAAAGGAGAGAACAAGTACTTCAGAGGCATAAATCCGCCAACAGTTCTAAGAATAATGCAAATGTGCGCAGTTAGTTATGGACGTAGGTCAGTCAAAAAGAACAAACCTCACATAGGAAAGAACAAACACTCAAACACTCAATTTTGAATAGGTATGTGTGTTTTCTCATACTCAAACCAATAGAAACAAACTACCATAAGCTTGGTAAGAACCTCACTCTCCACTACTGGTATGCAATGCACAAGTGACAATCAAAAAGACTTTTTCGGGTTGCAACGGGGCTTAGGTTAGGGTAAGGAGCGGTAAAATTTGGGAATGAGGAGTTAAGAGCCATGCTTGGATTGATTTTCAACGAATAAAACACTCAACTCTCCTTCTTGCTTAATGTATGCAAGGCATTTCACCTTTCACCTGAAACATCTCAACCGAATACAACCAGTCAAAGTTTTCAACTTTAAATTGAATCTCCTAATCACCCTTTTATTTTGAAACTCTTTTCCTTTTTTTTTACTTTTTTTTTTTACTTCTTTTTTTTGTGGGTGATCGGGAGAAGAATATCTATGGAATCTTCGACTTTGATATAATATATGAACAACATAACCAAATACCAATCGCTCAAGATATGGGACTTTCATATTCTCCCAAACTTCCAAAAAAAGACAAACTCTCATCCAACCAAGCAAGGCAAAGGGATACTGGATATCTGAGGCCAATGCTCGTATTGTCAGGGTTCAATCATGAAAAAAGGATAAACAAAGGCTAGGCGGGGCAAAAAGAACGGTAAATATAATGTAAGGAAGGCTATTTAGCTATGTAGCTTATCAAAATAAAATCGGATGCCTTAATCATTTTGTCACAAATGCAATGCAAATGTGTAGTCTCAAGATGCAAAACAAGTTCTAGAGATGCAACTAATGGGTGAATCACTCAAGGGATCATGGAATTGATAAAAGTGATCAATTCAAAATTTAGGCAATGTGGACTCACGGGATGGGGCTCAATCAACTAAACTTAGCCCAAAGATTCATGCGCACATTTATACTTTCTAAGATAGTCAAAGCGATGATACAACTTTCATAACTTGTCTCAAAATCAGAAGGTTTGAAGGAAAAGGTTTCAAAAACTTTTGAGATCTCGTCCAGATTTTTCTAAGTGAAGCAAGTTAAACTGAAAGTAAGAAAGGTTTACGGCCTCCGTTGGATGGAATTAGTCTCAACAGTTTTCTGAGGGGGGCTAGGCACGCTAGTGGCCCTCCTGTTGGAGCTAGATCCAGAATGTTATGTGCTCTTCTCGTTGTAAGCAGCTTCAATTTGCACACACAAATCCTTCAAAGTCTCAAAGTCTTTGATAGATTGAAAGCCAAAATGCCGGGTGATGCGAGGGTGGATGCTTTGCTTGAAAGTGCTCAATTGCATCCTAAAGGGGACTGCTTCGTCGATCTTTAACAGCATTGAGTGCCATCGTTCATAATAAGAGAGGAATGACTCATCATCTCCTTGCTTCATGGAAGTGAGGTCATCTACAGTGACCTCCTTTTGTTGGAGACGACTAAAATGGCTGATGAAGGCCTTGAACAACTCGTCTGCGTCAGTTTTGATGTGAGGGGGTAGATTTTGGTACCACACCTTGGCCTTACCTTCTAGAGTGGAAGGGAAGACTGTGGTGTAAAGACTTTCATCTACTTTGTGAAGAGGGGCCAGCCTCAGGAACTCCTCTAGATGATGAGATGGGTTCTCAGATGGCTAGAACCTGATGCCCGGTACTTCAACTTTGTCCCTTACCCTTGATACATGGTGTTTGGGGATGGCCAAATCCATGCAAGCGTCTGTAAAGGTTGGATCAACTTTCATCATCCTTCTGGTGAGCATGTCAACCTTCTCTTCAAGCTTCTTGACATAGGGGTCCTCCGAGGTTTTGGAGTTATTCTTTACGGATTTAGACTTAGCCTCACGGATGAATTGGGTTTTGGGCCCCATTTTGGATTTAGGGTTACCATTCTCTTCAATGCCCACTGGTTGATTCGCTTAATGGCTTCCAAAGACGCCATTCATGGTGCGTTGATTTTATTGAACTTCTTTTCTAGCTTCTCATTAGTTCCGTCCTCCGCAGTGCCATGCAAAAGGCAATTGCTTCTCAGATGCCGCCGCATGACCCATCGAGTTGCAGGCGGTCTGTAGTTGGGATTGTGAATGAGCCTGCCGGTTCGTGGGTCACGGATGCGGGCTCGGAGATGGTCTGCTATCCTGCCTGCATGGAAACTAGTTTAGTGCTCGAAAGAACCTTTATGCCACCCGCCCAATGCATGCATGACTTAATGGACCTATATGAACCTAGGATATGGACATGACGCCTACATGCTGACATAAGGGTGACTCACCCACTTTTATGGGAGTGCATGTCCTAACTCTATATGGACCTAGCATGATGACTGACAGGACTGATACTCATTGGGTCATTACTTGGATCGAGCCACGATGGATCATGTTTGAATTTTTATCGGGCTCAAGATCAAGGTACAAGATACAATGGGAAACTGACTCAAGGAGCGTCATAAAGGGCCGAATAGGATCAATAGTAAGTGGATTGGGCTGACTGCAGTATCTAACAATTTGGCCCGATGTGGAAGGAGAAGAAAAAAACAGGCCCAAACCCGTCTGGGTTTGAACTGTAATTCCTCCCTTTCAAATGGGCATAGACAGGATTTCGCAGCGAGTCCAACTAGGCCAGGCACATCAAACCCGTCTGGGTTTGGGCCACCAAACCCGTCTGGGTTTGGGCTAGTCCATCTCTCATTTGAACCTACGCGGGCTAGAATGACGTCCCACTCATGTTTGGGCTAGACATTTGGACTCATCTTTTACAGGATTAATTTACATGACATACAGATGCAGGATGGGCCTAACCATGGCTTTAGATTCAGGGTTTTTCTAGGTTTAGGCAGATGAATAGGGTACCACATGTTCTCGCCCCGGTGCATTTTCCCTATATGGAGTTCATAGGAAAAATGTGTGGGGTGTTGCTCTTTGGGTTTCAAGGAAACCTTTAGAGTGTAACACGGGTGAGAGGAGAGATCAAATGCTTGGCGGTGTAAGTGCATCCCACAAGTAGTGACCTTCCGTTCTCGGGATTGATTCCTAGTTTTAAAACCTAAACCAACGCTTTTGTGCTCCCCAGCCATAAAGGCCCAAGAGTAGCCGGGTATGCAATATGCCTAAAAATGATAAAAATGTGAAATAAATTAATTCCTCCTTTTTTTTTTACAAAATTCACTAAAATTTAATTCTTTCAAGTTTTACCCTCTTTTTAAGTTTAAGTCCCCAGTGGAGTCGCCAATTTGTAGACCCCGAAAAATTGATAACCTTTTTCGCGGTGCTACTTAAAGAATGATTGGGAGCCGACTAGGATTGCTTAACCTTAAATAAGGTTGAACTTTTAAGAATAACTTTGCCGACAGATTAAATCAATTTACGCGCCGTGATCCCGAGATTCACCTTTTTAACAAAGAAGAAAGAAAGAGATAAAAAAAAGGAAGGGGAAAACAAGGAAACCCGTCTGGGTTCATCCCTGAACCAAGCCGGGTTTCGTTGATGCAGACCCCCTAAAAAAGAAACTAAAGGAAAGATTGAAAAGAAGGTGACAAACCCGTCTGGACCGAAGAAATAGCGAAGCCAAAAAGAAAGTGAAAGAAGACGGTAAACCCGCCTGGGTTCATGGATTGAACCAAACCGGATTACCTCTTGCGCTAATCACAAATTAGGTCAAAGAAACCGTGAAAAGGAAAATACCAAAGTATGAATATAGAGTCGCCAGTTGAATTTTTAGGAGAAAAACAACAAACCATTTTGACACGGACTCCGGTCTACGAATCCAAAGATGGATTCGGGGGTAAGGTTACGAATTTGACAATTAAAATTGTCAAATCCGCCTATTCAACCGAATAGACTCTACTAGAATTAAATCAAAGCGAAAAAGTTAAAAGGAGGGGAATTAAGTATGAATCTCACAAGTTTAACATTAATGTCATGCAAAATATTGAATTAAAATACAAAAGAAACGTGAATTCGATAGGTTATACTACATGGTTTACATCAATGATAACTATTCTAACCTTTAGTGAAGCAGCATGTAAAGGGAGAGAAGAGGTAGAGAGAATTATGCTAGTGTCAATACTCTAGCATAATGTTGTCTGTCAAATGAGAGAGGTTAGGGTTTAATTTATAGTGGAATGGGGAGATTAGGGGCGATTAGGGTTTAGTTCATAGCCGCTGAGTCAATAAACCCAGACGGGTTTGGACTGGAGAATGGGATGAAAACTGGGTGAACCTCAAACGGGTTTGGCTGGAGGCGGAAGTAACATGGGCCTAACCCAGACGGGTTTGGCCGCTTTTGCTCGCCATGGAGTTAGAAAAGAAATGGGTTTGCATGCCACTAAATTACTCGGCTAGCTTATTTTTTTACAAATAACTAAAACTAATACCGGTACAAAATCCGGTGTCTACAGTATCCATTGTTTTCCTTCCCGGTGCACCATCAGAAAACTTGACAGTTTCTGGCTCCATCACCTTTGCTCCCACTAACTCCTTGTTTCCTGAGTCACTTGATGCCTGGCAGTCTTTATATAACAGATTCTCATTAAAGACTACATCACAGTGTCTCATCATCTTCTTACCATCCCACAGCCTGTATCCAAAAGCATCAGTCCCATAGCCAACTAAAAAACACTTCTTGGATTTAGGATCCAATTTATCACGCTTGTCAGGATCAGTCATCACATAAGCAGTACAACCAAAAATATGAAGAAAGGAGTAATCAACTTTCTTACCACCCCATACCTCCTCAGGTACCTTCAAATCTAAAGGAACCGACGGACTCCTGTTGATTAGGTATGCTGCTGTGTTTACTGCTTCTGCCCATAGATATTTGGGCAGTCCTGCATGAATCCTCATGCTTCTGGCTTTCTCGTTCAGAGTCCGGTTCATCCTCTCTGCTATTCCATTCTACCTTGGTGTCCCGGGAATGGTTCTCAGTAATCTAATGTCGTTCTGTTCGCAATATTCCACGAACTCCTTCTTTTCATACTCCCCTCCATTGTCTGTCCTCAAACACTTCACCTTCAACCCAGTCTGTGTCTCAACCTGTGCTTTCCTCTTCAAGAAAACACTAAACACGTCAGATTTATTCTTCAAACAATAGACCCATACCTTCCGACTGTGATCATCAATAAAGGTGACATAATATTGAGCACCACCCATGGAATTGACTGGCGTAGGCCCCCACACGTCTGAATGCACCACTCCAACTTCTTTGGTTTCGGTTCCCTGCCAGTTTTGGTGAAACTGACTCTCTTTTGTTTACCGAGGACACAACTCTTGCAAAGTTCCATATCTACGGTTTTCAAATTCTCCAAAACGCCCTTTGAAGCTAGAATCTTTATACCCTTTTCACTCATGTGACCAAGCCTGCAATGCCATAAACTAGAACAAGAAGTAGCATTGACATTAGAAATCAGGTTAGCGCTATCACTTGTGGAGTACAACGTACCCGATCTCAATCCCTTCGCCACTACCATAGCACCTTTCACAATCTTCCATTTTCCATTCCCAAACCCTGTATAATAGCCCATCTCATCAAGCTGATTAACAGAAATTAAATTCCTTTTAATAACTGGAATGTATCTGACATCCTCCAACTTCCAAAGACCACCATTAGCAGTCTTAATTGTCACGTCTCCTCTACCTGTTATCTCATAATATTTGTTATCAGCAAGATAAACCCTGCCAAAATTTCCACTCCTGAAATTACGAAATAACTTCTTGTTTGGAGAAACATGAAAGGATGCGCCAGTATCAACAATCTAAGACTCCTCAGGACTAGACACACTCAAGACAAGTGCTTCACAGAGATCTTCAGCAGAGTTGACAGAGTCACGATCATTGTTACCCTTCCCCTTCTTAAGTTTAGGGCAATCCTTCTTAAAGTGACCTTTATCCCCACAACCATAGCACACAACTTCACTCATGTTCCTAGACTTGCTTTTACCCCTGGACTTCGAACGCCCCCTGGAATTACCAGAATTCCTATTGGTCTACCTACCCCTGACACTTAAAGCAGTTCCCAAAGATTCACCACTAGAATTCTTCCTACGAAGACCCTTATTAAGCAATACAGACTTGACATCATTAAATTTCATCTCGTCAGTATCCTTAGCACTACTAAAAGCAGTTACAAGGGTTCTCCAAGAGGCATAGAAGATAATAATACGCAAGCTCTAACATTCTCAGGAAAAGCCATCTTTACTGAAGCGAGTTGCGATAAAATTTTAGTAATCTCATTAATATGATTAGCCACATCCCCACCTTCAGCCATCTTACAACTGGTTAATTTAGTGAAAATATATACCTGATTTGCTGCACTAGGCTTCTCATACATATTCTCCAGTGCCTTCAGCAATTCCTACGTTGTCTTTTTCTCCATGACGTTAAACATGACGTTCTGAGCCAATGACATTCTGATTAGGGACATCGCTTCCGATCCAAAGAGATCGTATTCACCGCTTCATCTCATCCGCTTATCCAAAGAATGGAACATGCAGCGACTTCGCATACAGCAGATCCTCAATCTGTAACTTCCAGTCTGCTTCAAATTTCTCTATTTCATACTTATCTTCTACCATTGTTTGAAAGCGAGTTCTCTTTCACAAACCCTGAAAGTTCTGATACCAGTTGTTAAGATCGAAGAGTACTCAAGCAAAACACAAACAATAAGAAATAATAGCGGAAAAGAAATAAGAAATTTGACACCAAGATTTTTAACGTGGAAAAAAAACCAAAGCGGGAAAAAAACCACATAATCGATGCACTAGTAATATGAGGAATACAATACAAGGTTGTGTTTCTCTCTATCTCACTTGCTCTCAGGGATGCATAATAGGGAGAACCTGAACCCCTATATATACTAGAGAAACATAAGAGGAACTAGGTTAACAATAACTGAAAACCCTAAAAAACTTGCCGCTCAAAAATATAACACACATATGGGCCTTTGGACGAAGCCCATCAAGTCGTCGCATTGCAGCACCCAAAACGCTGGTTGCGTTTTTTGGAGCGCTGGCTGCGTTTTCGTCGGTGAGGCTTCTTGACGAGATGCGGCCAGCGTTCTGACGACGCGGGTAGCGTTTGATGGGCGCTGGTGGCGTTTTGAAAACGCTGCTTGTGTTTTCTTCCTTCTTCATTCCTCAGTTTGGGCTTCACACCCAACAGGACTCGATAAGATTGTATGGCGGCCAGAGGGGACATTTATATTTCGTTTTACCTCTGTTGAAGCCAGGAACAAGATATTGAGTAGGCATGTGGTTTACTTTGACAAGAAACCATTATTGTTGAAGGCTTGGGGTTTAGGTGATTCGGTTAATCCAGAGAAGGAATTTGCGATCCCGATTTGGATCCGGCTACCTGGGCTGAATTGGAAGTTTTGGAGTAGAGATGGATTAAGCAAGATAGAAAACCTATTAGGAATCCCTTTGTTGGCTGATACTGTTACGAAAGAAAAATCTATGATGAGGTTTGCTCGAATTCTAGTCAAAATGGATTTAGAACATTCGTTTCCGGATACTGTTCCATTGATTGATGAGGAGGGCTTTCTGTATACTCAGAAAGTTGAGTATGAATGGAGACCAGTAAAATGCACTGAATGTCAATATTATGGTCACAGAGCTGATGCTTGCAGGAAAAAGAAATTTAATCAATCATGGAAACAGAAGGAAGATCAACCTATTCAACCAGGTACCTCAGCTGCCGCAGTAAATGGTGTTGGGATTTGTGCTACTGTTACAGTGCCTAAAAGAGGGGTTGCAAGACCGGACACACCAATTGTTGTTGTGGGTTCATGGCCGGTCACCTTATCTCCCATTCCTGAACTGGGTTTGGTTGAGTGTGAGGTTAACCCCTGCACTGGTTCAAACAGTGAACATGGATAAGTTTCTATCTTGGAATGTAAGAGGGCTAAATGGCCCGAGGAAACAAGATAGGTTAAACCACTTCCTATCCATGAATAAAGTTGATCTTATTGGTCTGATGGAAACAAAAGTAACTCTGGATATGTGTGATAATATTCGTGATACTTTTTGCTTGGGATGGAACCTTATTCATAATGCTACTCCTTTAAAGTGGAGTAGAATTTGGGTATTGTGGCATGGAGGTATTGATACTCAACCTTTGGTAATTCATGAGCAATTTATTCACTGCAGAATTACTATTGGTAAACTATCCTTCTTGCTTACTTTCATATATGGAGACAATGATTTGAAGGACAAAAAGCTGCTGTGGGAGGGATTAGCTAACATAGCTGACTCTTGCAATAATCCATGGTTAATTACAGGAGATTTCAACCATATACTAGAGTTTGATGACCGTATTTGAGGTAATATGGTTACAGCAGAGGAAATTATTGACTTTTGTCAAGTTTTGAATGATTATCAGATATGTGAAGTGAAGAGATCAGGTTTGAGGTATACTTGGCATAACAAGAAAATTTTTTCTTGTATTGATCGTGCTTTAATTAATGCGGATGGTTTGGATGTCTTTGAAGCTATATCATATTCAATACTACCTCAGGGTATTTCTCATCACTCTCCCTTGGTCATCAAGTTGAATGATAAGATTGATTTGCACAAAAGACGTTTCACTTTCTGCAACATGTGGGTAAACTCGCTTGATTTCCTTCCTTTGGTGTTTCATGGCTGGAATTCGAGAATCACAGGTTCCTTTATGTTCTCTTTTGTCTCAAAATTGAAACGTTTAAAGAGTCCTTTATCTACATTGCACAAAATAGCTTATGGTAACATTTATAGCAAAGCTTAGGAGAATTATGAAGCTTTGTCAGCTGTGCAGGTTGCATTTATGAATGACCCTGAGAATGCAGAGTTGAGCCTGGATGTTGAGAATGCCAAAAAGAAATACCAATCTTCCCTGAATTCGGCTATGCAGTTATTGAGACAGAAAACGAAGGTAAACTGGTTAAAAAAGGGTGACTAGAATTCAGCTTTTTTTCTATTCTATGATGAAAGTAAGACACTATCAAAATAGAGTGATGTCTTTGGAAAACAATGATGGTGTTTTGCTGCAGGAAACAGAGGATATTGGTAATTTCTTGGCTAAACATTTTGAGGAGTTCTTTGCCAAGAAGCCTTGCTTGGGAAAAATTGATTTTGCTACAATTATTAAGGGCAAGAGATTGAATGAAGATCAACAAACCAAGCTTCTGAGACCTGTTTCAGATAATGAAATAAAAGAAATCATATTTGAGATGGATAATACAAAGAGCCTCGGCCCGGATGGTTATAATGCTTGCTTCTTTAAGGCCACTTGGAGCATAGTGGGAAATGATGTTATCAGGGCAATAAAGGATTTCTTTGTTTCAGGAAAACTTCTTGGTGAGGTTAATTCCACTCTTCTTGCTATGATTCCGAAGGTTACTAATCCGGAGAGAGTGGGTGACCTTCACCCAATTTGTTGTTGCAATGTTCTATATAAGGTGATTACAAAGATTATGTGCAACATAATGCAAGAAGTATTGGGTGACTTAGTAGACCTTTCACATGTTGCGTTTGTTGAAGGTCGTTCTATTCTTCACAATATCATGATAGCGGAAGATCTGGTGAAATTTTATAATAGGAAGGGGGTAAAACCAAGTTGCTTGATGAAGGTAGATATCCAAAAGGCATATGACACAGTTGACTAGGGTTTTTTGAGAAGCTTACTACTTTCTCTTAATTTCCCTTGGTCCTTTGTTGAACGTATTATGACATGTGTCTCATCGGCTAGCTTCTCAGTGGGCTTTAATGGAACTTCCTTTGGTTTTTTCAGAAGTGGGGGAGGATTGTGTCAAGGTGATCCGATATCCCCAATCCTTTTTGTTCTTGTCATGGATTACCTTGACAGAACAATAAAAAAAAACCAGGTATCTACATCAGATTTCCAGTACCATCAATTCTGTGCTCCGCTAAAACTCACTCATTTATGTTTTGCGAACGATCTATTAATGTTTTGCCATGGTAATATGGAGAGTATGAAGGTTCTGAACAATGCTATTCATAATTTTTCTACTGCAACCTGATTATATCCAAACAAGAGCAAATCTGACATCATCTGTGTGAATGTCTCTGAGGAAATCAAGAAGGAGATTCTGGAAGAAGTGGGTTTCAAGGAGGGGGAACTTCCTTTTCGATATCTTGGAGTCCCAATCAAGCCGTTTAGGCTCAATAGGCACGACTGTGCTGTTCTTTTGGACAAAATGACCAACAGATTGAAGGGTTGGGCTGTAAAGAAGTTAACTTACTCGGGGAGGGTGGAACTTGTGAATAGCATACTTATGTCCATACACTTTACTGGGCTCAGGTTTTTGTGATACATAAGAGTGTTATTGATAGCATAGTTAAACTTTACAGAAATTTTCTGTGGGATGAAGACCGAAAAGCTCCACCTATTTCTTAGGCTTCTTGCTGCCTATACAGAATAGAAGGAGGTCTAAATGTGAGAGATATTCATGTGTGGAATTCAGCCGCACTGGGCAAGCTTATTTGGCATTTGATCTGTCACAAGGAAACTCAGCGGGTCAAATGGATAAATCACATTTATCTGAAGAAAGATAACATCTTGAGATGCGAATTGAAGCAGAACTCACATTGGTACTGGAGGAGATTGCTGAAAGTTCGTGATCTCTTGCTCCCCCTATTCCAGAAATTGATATCAGAGGGGAAGCAGTATGTCATTAAGCTGGGTTGTGATTTCCTGAAAAATCATGACTTTGATGTTGTCTGACACAGACTGATATGGAGAAATATTCGTATTCCTAAATGCTCTTTCATATCTTGGATTGCAATTAGAAGAAGACTGTGCACTCAAGAGAGAATGCAAACATTTGGTGTTGCTCTGGCCAGCAGATGTCTGTTGTGTGAACAATAATGCGAGTCCAATGAGAATCTCTTTTTTACTGTGTTTTTACGCAGGAAGTGGGCAACATAAGCTGGAATTTCTTCTTTGATCAGGCTCCGAATTGGTCAGAATGGAATTCTCAGTTTTGGAGACAAGCGGGTTTTGCAAGTAAGAAGAGAAGACTTGTTCTAACAGTTATCATATATCATGTGTGGAGTGAAAGAAATAGAAGACTTCACCAAAATTCAAAAAAAAAAAGGCTGAAACAATTGGGTTGTTCATTAAAACTGATGTAATTTTGAGGCTTTCTTAGGCCTGTGATTTTGTTTCTTTTGGTTTGCATATGGCTGTTTTGATTCCTGATTGTGAGCTTGGGTCGGTCTTATTGTGATCCCTCGGGTATGCCCGAGTAACTTGTATTGGATTTTGTCTTTATGGAAAGTCTTACATTTTCCAATATATATATATATATATATATATATATATATATATATATATATAAAATATATATATATATATATATAATCATTATAAAATATTATATATACAATTATTATGAAATATATATATATAGTATTTGCATTTTCAAAAAATATTATAAAATTATATATACAATTATTTTATATATGTAAGGATAGTTAGCAGGGCGACACAATATCATGTCTTTTGATCTGTGATGGATAACCAATAATCATCCTCATTACCATTTGCGTTAATGTTATTATTATTCATTGCTTAGCATATGCATGTAACTTATAATATGCTCCATAAATTATTATAGTTATTAGCATATAGAGGTTTGTTATTGGCAACCCTATACATATTAGACAACGAATGTTACATTGTATTCTAAGCCTCCATTCCTTAATTATTTACTCTATTATGGATAAGTATAATACAAATTGTATCTTGCTATTTATTTTCTTGGGTCATGATAATTTTTATTTTTTTCAGTAATTCTGTTTTCTCATTTCTTAATTTTATAGGCAGATTGTATCCGAAATAACTGAATAAATATATATGTGTATCTTGAATAGGAATTTGTTTACAAAGGAACAACGATCAATTAGTGAAGATATTTTCTTTTGTTAGAGAAAAGTGAGTAGCAAGGTAACAGCGGAAGCGAATAATAGAATCGAAAACGAGATGACGGATATTACGACAAAATTTAGGAACGAAAAATAAGCGATAAAATCAAACACCAGAATTACGTGGGAAACCGAAGAACTCGGAGAAAAACCCATGGACGGCGACAGCCAGAAAATAATCCACTATGAGAAAGGAGGAGTACAACCTGATCACTATCACAGGGTGTGATGCGATCCACAAAGGAGATTACAATAACAATCTCTCAACACTCAACTCACAATCTCTCAGGATACACTGGGGAAAATATTGGTGAGACCCCTTTCTCTCTCAATATTTTCTCTCTCTTTAGCTCTCTGTGTTTTCCGATGTCTTTGGTGGAAAAACATGCACCCTATTTATAGGGAGAACTCCCTATAACCTAACTTGACTCTCACTCCAAATAGATTTAGAATCTAATACAATTAGGAAACCTAACACAATAAGGAAACCTAAATAATATCCTAATACAATTAGGAAACAAATAATTGTGAGATCAAGAGATTTGGTGATTTTAGGACACTTTCCTAACAAACTCCACCTTGGACTAAAATCAACGAATCATCGATCCAGATAAACATCTTGATCAGAGCCATCAACACGCCTCCGCAGGCGTGGCCCCGCAGGGCTCTCACATGCTTAGAACACCAACTAAGTCCAAACAATGTTCGAACTTAGCTATAGATAGAGGCTTGGTTAACATGTCTGCAGGATTATCAGAAGTATGAACCTTCTTCACCACGATGTCTCCTGCAACAACTATATCTCTGATGAAGTGATACCTGACGCTTATATGCTTGGTCTTCGAATGATAAGTGTCATTCTTTGTCAGATGTATAGCACTGATCGTATCGAATAAACCACGCTCGTCTGTGGTACTCCAAGCTCCATGACCAATCCCTCAACGGATGGCCTCCTTCACTCCTTAGTTGCAGCAATATATTCACCTGTAGTAGACAAGGCTGCTATAGATCAGTGAAGCTTTCAAGATATTGCTCCTCCACACATGACGAACACATACCACGAAATTGGCGTCTCCTATCCAGATCTCCACCATAATCAAGATCAACATAACTGCAACATCGACGTTGCAAAGACTACCTCTATCATACAGGATGCCCTTCTCCAAAGTACCCTTCACATAGCGAAGGATCCACTTCACTCCTTCCCAATGATCCTTCCCTGGATTCTGCATATATCTACTCACCACACTAACTGCGTGGGATAGGTCAGGTCTAGTACACACCATAGCATACATCAAACTACCAATTGCACTAGCATAGGGAATATTAGACATCCTCCTTACCTCCAAATCAGATTTAGGACAGTTCTCACCAGACAACTTGAAGTGTGCAGCTAAAGGAGTTGAAACTGCTTTACAGTTTCTCATGTTGAATCTGTCCAACACCTTCTCCAGATATTTCTTCTGAGACAGGAACAACTTCCATGCCTTTCTATCCCTTTGGATCTCCATACCTAAAATCTTCTTCGCCGCTCCGAGGTCTTTCATCTCAAACTCCTGGTTGAGTTGAGATTTCAGCTTCTTTATTAGTGACATGTCCCTAGAAGCAATCAACATATCATCCACATACAATAATAAATAAATGAAAGACCTTTCTTCAAATTGCCTGTAGTACACACAATTATCATAGTGACTTCTTGTGTACCCTTGCCCTACCATAAAGGTATCAAACCTTTTGTACCACTACCTGGGTGCCTGTTTAAGTCCATACAAGGACTTCCTTAATCTGCATACATTGCCTCGCTTACCAGAACGATGAAACCTCTCGTCGCCTCATATATATTTCCTCCTCCAACTCGCCATGGAGGAAAGCTGTCTTGACATCAAGTTGCTCCAACTCCAAATCAAATAGAGCAACAAAGGCAAGCAAGGTGCGGATTGACGTATGCCTCACGACTGGCGAGAATACTTCGTTGTAGTCGATTCCTTCTTTCTGGTTGCAACCCTTACCACTAATCTGGCCTTCCACCTTGCACTTTCTACACCAGGGATACCTTCCTTTCTCTTGTACACCCACTTCGCAGTAAGAGCTCGTCGCCCTTTAGGAAACTCACATAGCTCCCATGTATGATTTTTCTACAGACTCTCCATCTCCTCTTGCATAGCTCCTATCCAATTTGAGGCATTCAGACAAGAGATGGCCTCCTGATAGGTAGAAGGTTCAGCACCTTCAGGAGTCTCCTCTGCAACACTCAGCATATAAGCAATCATAGCATCATCTTCTTCAGTATATCGCGCTGGTCTCCTGATCTCCCTCCTGGGACGATCTCTAGCAATGCATGTTGTTCCTCCACCTGAGGAACATTCGTCTCAATCTCAAGCTCATCAACCTGAGTTGGTTCAGGAGCATCAGTAGTTTGCTCCTGATTGCAGGTTCCAGCAGCTCTACCTTGAGCCTGCTCCACCTCGAACACCATTCTTCCTACATCCTTCTCCTGATTTCCTGCATCATCAGAAGTACCGGTAGATTCCATTCCAGATAACATAGCAGTTTCATTAAAGGTTACATCTCTAGACTGAATAACTTTCATCAAATCAGGACACCACATTCTATATCCCTTAGACTCAGACCCGTAACCTAGAAACATGCATTTAACAGCCCTGGGAGACAGCTTCCCATCATTCACATGGACATATACAAGAGATCCAAAAATTCTCAAATTAGAATAATTAACTGGATTACCTGTCCATACTTCCTCTGGAATCTGGTATTCGATAGAGGCATGAGGTGATCTGTTCAGCAGGTAGCAGGCAGTAGATATCACCTCTGCCCATAACGATTTATTCTTCCAAAGCCCTGCATTCGAGAGCATGCAGCGGGCTTTCTCCAAGAGTGTCCTGTTGATTCTCTCGGCTACCCCGTTTTGCTGAGGCTTACCCACCAAGGTTCGATGCCTCGCAATCCCATGCTCCTCGCAGAATTCAGTAAATTCAGAATCAACAAACTCCAACCCATTGTTAGTCCTGAGTTTCTTGATTTTCCTGCCTGTCTGGTTCTCCACCAAAGCTTTGAACTTCTTGAAATATGAGAATGCCTCATTCTTGTGCCGCAGGAAATAAACCCAAGTCTTCCTCGAGAAGTCATCCACGAATGTCAACATGTAGAGCTTGCCACCCAGTGATGGCACTCTAGCAGGACCCCACAAATCTGAATGAATATAATCAAGGATCCCTGCTGTTGTATGTTTAGCCCTTGAAAACCTAACCCTCTTCTGTTTTCCGTAGACACATTGATCGCAAAACTCCAACTTGCCGATCTTTGCGCCTTCAAGGTATCCCTTCTTGCTCAACATTGACATTCTCTTCTCGCCCATGTGGCCTAGTCTCATGTGCCACAGTTTTGTGCTGTCGGACTCATCAAGATTTAGGATCGCCGCAGATCCTTTGTAGACCCTCAGAGGATATATAGACTACCCTTCCTGATTCCCTTCATAAGAACAATGGAACCCCTGCACACTTTCAAAACACCATCTTCTCCTTTGTACCTGCAGCCGTTAGCTTCAAGAGTACCCAAAGAAATTAAATTTCAGTCATGTTAGGGATATGACGAACCTCCTTGAGAGTTCTAACGATGCCATCATGAGTCTTGATTTTGATGCTACCGATTCCTGCAACCTTGCAGGCTGTGTCGTTACCCATGACTACGACCCCGGTGTCAACACTCTCATAAGACTCGAACCAGTCCTTATGAGGACACATATGATAGGTGCACCCCGTGTCAAGAACCCACTCATCACTAGCTATCCTACTCGATGTGGTAGCCAAGGCATCATCCGTAACTACAAACCCATCACCATCTGACTCGGACTCTACGCAGTTTGAGGTACCAGGTTTGGTGTGATTATCCTTACTCTCCTGCTTCTGGTCTCTCTGTTTTGCCCAACAGTCTCTCTCTATATGCCCCATCTTACTACAGTAGTTACACTTCTTATTCTTGTGAGGATTCCTAGACTTTGAATGGTGTTTAGACCTCCCTCTAGACCCGTTTCCCTTACGTTCAGTATTTCTACCCCTTACAACCATAGCATCACCACCCTGGTCATCACCATCGGTATCAAGTTTCTCCTTATACAGTAAACTAGCTTTTACTTCACTAAGGTTAAGGTCACCACGATTCCCATACAACATAATTTCCTTAAATTGTTTATGTGATGCAGGTAGGGACAAAATTAAATGAAAAGCCTTATCCTCATCAGTGTGTTTTATATCCATTGATTCCAATTCACTAATAATAGAATCAAATTCACTAAGATGTACCTGAATAGAAGTACCTTGGGGCATCTTCAACCTGTAGAATTTCTCCTTCATTCGGTACTTGTTCGCACAACTCTTCGACATGTACAGCTCTTCCAGTTTGGTCCAGAGCACCCGAGGTTTCTCGATATGCATCACCTCTCTCTGAATGTGCTCTGCCAAGCACAGCTGAATCCCAGCCAGAGTCTTATCTTCAAGCTTCTTCCACTCCTTTGGAGTCAGATTCCCCTTGATATCCTTCTGGAGTTTTTGGAATTCATCATCGCTCATTGTCACATCAGTCTTCGTGTCGAGATACTCAATCACATCCCATAACCCGTGTTGAATCAGGACCGCCTTCATCTGCAGTCTCCACATAGTAAAACTCCTCGTTCCATCAAATTTTGGAATATCACACTTCATGATTGAAGCCATCTCCACCTTGCTCTGATTCCACTTGTTAGAGAAAAGTGAGTAGCAAGGTAACAGCGGAAGCGAATAATAGAATCGAAAACGAGATGACGGATATTACGACAAAATTTAGGAACGAAAAATAAGCGATAAAATCAAACACCAGAATTACGTGGGAAACCGAAGAACTCGGAGAAAAACCCACGGACGGCGATAGCCAGAAAATAATCCACTATGAGAAAGGAGGAGTACAACCTGATCACTATCACAGGGTGTGATGCGATACACAAAGGAGATTACAATAACAATCTCTCAACACTCAACTCACAATCTCTCAGGATACACTGGGGAAAATATTGGTGAGACCCCTTTCTCTCTCAATATTTTCTCTCTCTTTAGCTCTCTGTGTTTACCGATGTCTTTGGTGGAAAAATATGCACCCTATTTATAGGGAGAACTCCCTATAACCTAACTTGACTCCCACTCCAAATAGATTTAGAATCTAATACAATTAGGAAACCTAACACAATAAGGAAACCTAAATAATATCCTAATACAATTAGGAAACAAATAATTGCGAGATCAAGAGATTTGGTAATTTTAGGACACTTTCCTAACATCTTTTAATAACATTCTAGCATATTTCAATCAGATTACACTCTTATTTAGTCTTTTTTAAGTGAGAAAATAATATACATGCAAATGATGTTGTGTAATACTTTAATGATTTTTGTTGCATATAGAGGTGTCAAACGGGATCAGAACGGGTAGTTTTTGGGTTGGACATTTTGGTCTTTTCGTTGTTTTGGGTCATTTCAGGTTACGGGTCGAAAACAGGTTCGTTACTATTTGCATTTAATTCATTTACCGTTTGCACAGTATTTTTACTGTTTGAATAGTATTTTCACTGTTTGTATTTAATACTTTAACTATTGATCAATAATTTTTGATATAAACGTTTGCTGATTATTACGCTGTCGGCAAGCCAATTTTAGGTACGTATTAGTTTTATTAAAATGTTATATTTTTTATTCTTCGTCTGTTAAATATGTTATTTGTGAGTCTCTTAAATTTTTATTTGGTTCAATCCAAATTGAATATTCAAACATTTTTTCTAATAATGCTATTTGGTCTTTAATTAGATTAAGTGTAGTTCTATGAACACTAGATGGTAAACTTACTAAATATAAATATCTGGATTTCTTTAGATTTAACATATCCATTCTATAGCTTCTGGTTGTTAAATTAAAAGATCTCAAAAATTCCCATGCTTCTTGGATAGTATTAAACTTTAATTCTGGTAAATTAAATATTTGTCCTGGTATTATATCTCCTTCTTTATTTATATTAGTTGTTGATTGCATATTAATTCTTTGAACATGATGTATATAATTCAAACAATTTTTCAGCTACGAATAGGATTTTTGTAGAGAAAAATAAACATTATTGTTTGTTTTGAATTAAATATTTTATTAAACTTATTAATCCTTCTACATCATATATTCAAATTTCAATTTCAATTATAAATTCTTCTAAATTCATATTCAAAGTTCGTTTATAAACATATTTATCATGTTGTTCATTCATTTTATTGCTTTTTTATACGTTCTCTTGGCTCTGATACCATCAATCTCAAGGGTTTGGCAACTTTTTGTAGAAAAAGGTCTAAAACTATTTTGTAGAGTGCAAATTAGAGTCTTAACAATTTTAACTTTAACGTGATTACGTTCAAGAGTTTATATTGGTACTTGCAGAATAAAATAAACTGAATTTATAAATTTCAAAATAAATTTATACCTTTCTTCTTCTGAAATACGGAGAGCCTGGAAATTGTTGAGCCTGCCGCCATGCCTTCTCTTCAGGTCTTACTGGTCTTACTTCGGCCTACTAACCTCACAATCTCTCTTTCTCTCAGAATTTGAAAGTTATAAAGATATTGGAAATTTATAAAAACACACTTATTTTATTACTGTTTCCCCAAAAGGGAAGAAGTTAGAACATTTTTACAAAGCTTTAAACACACAAATAGAGAAACACTCAAGCACTCAAAACATAATTTAAATCACGCACTCAAAACCTGCCTCTAACATACTCCTTATGCATCTATTTATAGATGGGAATTCTAAACGTAACTTTCCCTTATTACATCACTGCATGCGTCATTTTGCTTCAAAATATCATCTTATCTTGGTGACTCATCTATATTTGTGTAAATATTGCTGCCAGGTGTGGGTTTCCTGTAGCCTGATTTTGACTTTTCATAGATTTCAAATTATTGGATTTTTGTCTTCTTCATTTGCTAAAATAATCTGCATACTTTCTCTGCACTGTGCTGCTGCTTTTGAATTTTTCAAGTGCAAGATTTTTGTAAAAATCAAATATTGGGTCGTCGAAATGATTTGACTTGACTCCTTTTTTGGTGATAATAATCAGATCCTTTTCTTTAGTACAGTAAAGTGTCTTGTATCCATCTCCAAAATATTTGCCGCTAAGATTTCTGACTGCAATAGCTCCGCTGATTCTTCTGTATTGTATTCCTGATAAATTGAACTTGAATGGTTTGTAGGGTTTGGATAATGTTCCTTCAAGCTGGTATCCGTCTGCTATATTTCCAACTTCAATCATGGATATAATTGGAAAAAGTTCTCTTGTAGTCTCATCTTTTTCCGGTGGGATTACGGAAAATTTTACATAGATATCTCTCATGGTCATTGATCTGAAATCCATTATTTTTTCTATGATAATAGGAGGGAATTTGGAAAGTTGGGTTAAATCTTTGTCTGGATATACAAGATCGAGGTATCTATATTTGTAAAACTAGTATATGAGATCAGGGTCAGCTTTTGTAGCGATAATTCTGGGAAAATTGGATTCTCCTGTGGTGTAAAATAGGTTGGGAAATTCTGAAAGTCTAGTGTAGGCAATTTCATTGATGTTTCTATATTCCACATAAAATGGATCATTAATATCTATTGGGGATATCCTTTGAATAATTCTTTCGCCTGTGATTTGAATAACAGGTCTTTGAGCTAGAGTTCTAGCTTAACCTATCAACATCTCTTTCTCTTTTTCAAGAGAGGGGTTTGATGCTTTTCCCTTGATAATATCTCGTTTAATATCATTATGGGGTTCTGTTTTGGTATTCGGCACTGGTGAAGAAGATGATCCTTCTTATTTAATCTTTTGAGGTGGAGAAGAGGTTCCTTCTCCTCTGAGTTCTTTAGACACCTTGAATATCTCTGCAACAACAGTCCTTACCCGTGTCATATCGAGTTTTATTCCTTGTATTTCGGTTTCTAAACCTTGGATTCTTTCTTTTTCAATCTCGAAATATTCATTGATATCTAATCCAATATCCTCTATATGTTTTGCCAAACGATCTGGATTCATGATCGGAGATATTCTTCTTCTCTTGTGAGATAATCTGCAATAAAATTTTGATTTCCTGAAACATGCTCATAAACAACGTTAAATTGAGATAAAAATGTCTGCCATCTATGAAGTTTTCTCATATGAGGGCCATTATCTAAACTTTGTTTTACAAAAGTAGTTGCAGCTTTATTATCGGTTAAAACCTGAAATGGTTTCGCTATTAGAAACAATCTCCATTTTTTCATTCCTCTAATTATTGCTAGTAATTCTTTTTCCATAGTATTATAATTTTCTTCTTGAGGCGAAAATGTGCCGTTATGATATCCACATATAGCATTTAAATCTGTCTTTAAAACAGCTGCCCATGTAGTATCTGATGCATCTATTTGTAAGATAAGATTATCACCTAGTTCTGGTAGTTTTAACGGTTTTAATTCTGAACATTTAGCTTTTATTTTTCTTACTTGTTCTGTGTGATAATCTGACCATTGCTTTGTATTATTTTTTCTTAAAAGTTTCTGCAAATCTCTTTTCTCTTCTGCTAATTTTTCAATGTAATCTCCAGCAAAATTTAATAGTCCTAAAAATCCTTGGTTTTGTTTTTTTAGTTCGTAGCTCATCTGGATATTCTAATATTTTTCTAGTGATATGAGGTTGAAGCGAAATTCCATTTTTTCCTAATTTGAATCCTAAAAATTCAATTTCTTCTTTTTCTATAATAACTTTCTTTTCACTAAGGCAAATTCCTTCTTTTATAGTTGTTTCTATAAATGTTTTTAGATGTTCTCTATGTTCTTCTAATGTTGTAGAGCTGATTAATATATCGTCTACATATACTATTAAAAAGGAATTTAAATGTTTGAACGCATTGTCTATTCTTCTTTGAAATATTCTGGGTGCATTCTTTAATCCAAAAGGCATTACTATCCATTCATAGAATCCTTGTGGGGTACTAAAACCTGTATATTTAATGCTATCTTCTTCAATTTTTATTTGTCAAAATCCAGATTTACAGTCAAATTTTGAAAAATAGTTTTTGTTTTTAACTAAATTAATTAGAACTTGTTTATTGGGTAGAAAATAATTATCTGTTTTAGTAAATTGATTTAATTTTTTGTAATTAATAACCATTCTAGCTTTTCCTCTCCTTTTCTCTGCTTCATTCATTACCATAAAGGCAGGAGATGAATAACTACCTTTTGATGGTTTTATTAAACCTTTCTCTAATAATTCTTTGATTTGTATTGAAAATTCCTTAATATCCTTTGGAGTATATAACATTGGATTTTCTTTAATATAAACTTCTTAGGTTAACTCTATTTTGGCTCTGGGATGATTAGGCTTCCAAAATTGTAGTGGATTTTTAGAGTAAATTTGTTTTATCTTGTCCAGTAAATCTTCTTTTCGAATTATATGGACTTGAATTTTGGGTTGTGATTGAACTTGGGTTGGTAATGTTGTTTTTTCATACCCTAGTCCACCACGCTTTGGGCGCACTCTGTATGGGCTTTTTAAGGTGCGTATTTTAAGAGTATGGCCACATTTAGTAGTAAAATAGACTGTATATGTTGTTTGGGTAAATTTTGCAAATTGTTTTAGAAAGTCATTTCCAAATAGAATGTCATATCCTGAATTATATTGTAATACTAAAGGGATATTGATTATTTTGTTTCCTAATATTATTGAAACGTTTGTTTGAACATTTTCTATAAATACACTAGATGAGTGAACTCCTTGAAGTTGTATCTTTTTATTAGATGGTAATTTCTCCCATTTTGGTAAAAGGAAATCTCGAAATACAGTTACTTCTGATCCAGTATCTATCAAAGCAGTAGTAGTTATATCTAAATCTTGAACTGTTATTTCTATAAATGTGAGAACAGGAAGTTCTAATTGTCTCATAATAACCTTTGGAGAATTATTTTTTGTCCATTGTTATTTAAAATTGCATGATGTGGTGTAATTTCATAGGAAGTATATTGGTCTAAAAAGTTCATTCCTAATAAAATATGATAATATTCATTATTAATTGTATGATCTACATAGCATTCAAATTCTAGATAATGTGAATCGTGAGTTTTCATCATAATTTTAGATTTTTGTTTTAAAGATGTATTTCTTCCGTCATATGTAGAGAATGTGTATTCTTCGGCTGGAATTATAGGTAAAGATAAAATTTTATAATGACTCTGAGATGCTCCAGTATCTATAAGGACTTTATTTTTTTATCCAAGATTGACCATTAAAATATTCTAAATTTACTTTATAAGTACTATTATTATTTGGGAAGCTTAATTGTATATTTTTAGGTTTAAATTTAGCTTGTCCTAATAATAATTCTTGAGTCATAGGTGTAGGGTTTGATATTCTAAAACCTCTTTCTGTATATGATAATCTTGGTGGTTAATAACTAGTTGAAGCATCTTCATCTACTAATTGAAAATCTGTTATTGTAGGAATGCTAGATTCTTGTGCAGATGATCCTATAACAGTACTAATACTTGAAAAGATTGGGTCGATTTTAATTTTGTCTTTTTGATTAGTTTCTTTTATTGGAAAATTAGTGTTTGAAAAGACATATAATCCTCTGTAGTAAAAGGATAGTGCATCATTTCCTGGTTTTAGTCCTATATCTTTTAGAAGTTTAAATTGAAGATTTAATGTATCTTGCATATTTTTACTACGTATGGTTATAGAATAATTTGGATAACAATCAAATATTAATTTTGAGTAAATTAGATTTCCTTGTAAAGTTCCTAAATGACTATTTCTAGAATCTTTAAATCTTTGATCATGAAGGGATAATATTATAGGTGAATCAATTCCTTCTTTAAAGCAAGATTTTACTGCAATTTGAATTCCATATAGATGGACATATTTTATTTGATCTCTGTGTTTAGAGGGTATTTCATATAAGAATTTGTCTACTATTTCTTGATTTAATAGTCTTAATCTAATATTTGCATTAAGATCTTGAACAAACACGGGTTGTTCTGTGGTATATCTTAAAATATCTTATTAATTTTCTAGTAAAGAAATCATCTAACTTTCTCATAAAATTTCTAGGATCTTTTAAAGATAAGTCTTTGGTTATAATTTTTTCATAAAGTCGTTGATCAAAAGACATTGTTCCCATATAATTTTCATTATTTTCTTTTTCTTCGGAAATTAAAATCTCTTCGTCTTTAATATTCATTTTCAGATTCTGTATACTCTTCTATTTCAGATTTTATTATTTCTTCTGAGCTTATAGATTCATAACAACTAGAAATTTCATCATATTTTGCAACATCTATGGGGTAAAGTTCATATTCTATTTCTTCAAATTCTTATGTATATAATTTTACTAAATTAGCTCGTCTTTTAGTACAATCTATAGATTTATGTCCTATTTCTCCACAGCTTCAACACTGACAAGAGGTAGGTTTTTTATTTCTCTTATAATATCTATTTTCAGGATTTATCCTATCTTTTGTTATTTTTCATATCTAAAATGTTTACTACTTCTTTGTGGTTTATTAATTGATTGTTCAGATCTAGTTCTTTCTGTTTTGCTTCTTTTTGAGTTAAAACTTTTTGATTTAGAGAATTTTCTTCTAGGAGTAGTAGTTTTAGAACTCTTTTTAATAGTTTTCTTTCTTTTATTAGAAGAATAAGGTTGATATCCATATTGTCCAGGTTCTGTTAAATTATCACAGCATAAAGTTACTTGTTTTATTTGTCTTCTTCTAGATTCTTGAAGACATAATTGATTTATTTCTTTTCTAATTATTGTTTGTACTGTTGCTACCGATTTATAGTATCCTGGTAAAGACATTGCTTCTTCAAATTTTTCGGTAAAATAAACATTCCATGGTGTAGGGAATTTATTTAATGATAATTGTATAAAATAGTCTTGATTTTGTGTGGAATCATATAATTTGTAGTAGTATTTATTAAATTCACAGAAAAAGTTTTTAAAATTGCAAAGATTGCAAATTCGTAGGTTAATAATTTTCCATAAAGCTTCTTTTTTCATTTCAGTATTTCCTGCAGTACTTACTACATGTTCATATCCTTCAAATTGTCCGATTAAGTATTTTTCTAAGGTTTCAATTGCATCTTCTATATCAATTATTAAGTGACTTTTAACATCTGACTCTATCATATATTTTAGATTAGATGAGGCTTCGTTCCACCAATCATGAACTATTCCTTGGAATGAGTTTATTATTACATTGAAAATTGCATCTATATCTCTTCCTTCATCAGCATAAGTAGGTGTAGTTATTAAAGAATGAATCATTGCAGTTTTTCATGTATCTAGTGCTTTTCTTATATCAGTAACACAATCTATATTTAAAAAGTATCCATATGTTGGTATAGGTTCTTGTTTTAAAGAGTCTTGTGGAATAAAATCTTCATTAACTTTTGATGTATTTCTTTTCTCCTAGGTATAAATGGAGTTTCTAAAGGAATATGAAGTTTCTCCTCTTTCATGTGTGAAATTACTATTATTTGATCCTACACTACCGGTTGGTCCTCCTGTATTCATATTTACTTGTTTAGCTATTTCGGAAATTTGTAAATCTTCAAATTCTTGTAATAATTCCTCAATTGATTTATTATAGTCTCTCATTATTCGTCGTTAGATTCACTAGATTGTGGATCCTTATTGTATTCTTTATTTTCTAGTTGGTTTAATTTTTGTTGTTGTCTATCTTTGATTTCTTGTATAATTTTTTCTTGATATCTTTTAGCATATATTTCATCATCACTTCCTGGGGTTATGGCTTCAGGAACTTTTATTTCAATTGTTGTGAATTGTTTTCTTTGTTTTATTTTTATCATATTTTCAATAGATGTAGTCATTAATTGCATCTGAATTATTAGACTTTTTAAACATTGACTAATTTCTTCTACTTCTTTTGCTAATTTCTTTAATTGATTATCTATTTCAGGAAAACTCATTATTTTTAATCTTCGTCGTTAAACCAAAATTCAGTATCAAATTGATCTAAATCATTATCATCATAGACAATTTCTTTGTTCTTGAAATATTCTCTTTTTTCATAATTTTTTATAAATTTTTCATGAGCCCTTTTTTCTTCTTCATAAATAAGTAGGTCTAATTGATCTTTATGAAATGAAATTAATTGATTATTTTGAGGATTATTTTTCTCTAATTCATCTATTTGCTTAATATGAGTTTTTTTGTAGATATTTAATCATTTCATTGGATAATTTTTTATTTGATTCAATTAAAATATAAACATCTTCTTCTTTAATTGTTTTTAATTATGGCATAAACGGTGCTCCCATTAGTCTTTAGGCTTTTTAGTGATAAATATACATAAACAACACTTTATATTAATTCTAATAAAGGTTTTCTTGCCACTTTCTTTTTTAATCCAACATATGAAAAATAAAATAATCAAGCACGCACTTACAACATATAAGAAATCCAAGAAACAGACAAACATTCCATACCCCTATCCTACACTCATCACTTCGAACGTAGCATACTAAGGTCTAACTAAACCTAAGGGACACTTAGGAGCTACTAGGTCGCAACCCAGAGCTCTGATACCATTCTGTAACGCCCCAGAAATTCAATTATAGAATAGTCAAAGTCAAACTAACGTTAACAGACAAAATTTAGCGGAAGACTCAAACTCTTGTTGGGGCGTCACTGCCGTATCCCCGAAGGAATTCAAGGCGAGAAGGAGAACTACAACTGTCTGATAACGGTAAACCAAACTAACAAACTCATACTTAGGAGTAAACCTCAAAACTAACTTCAAGTTCCTCATAAAAGAAAACAACATAATTAACGACTTCTAAACATGTCGTCCTGACTTCTAATTCCCGTCCCCATCATATAGATCTTCACCTGAAAACATTTCAAAAAAATGAGGGGGAAATCTCAATAATGTCTACCCCTAACGTTAAAAACAAGTTTAGTTCATTTCAATTCATTTGAGGGAGAGGGAACAAGTCAAAACATTTCACAAACCTTTAACCCTTCTAACTTTGTTCCTTAACCCAACCAATTCATTTTATTATGCGGGCGGGATATCAAATCCCATAAAGTAACATCGCCTACCAAAGGCATCAAAGATAATAATCGCCTACCAAAGGCATAAATAATAATCGCCTACCAAAGGCATCAATAATCGCCTACCAAAGGCATAAATAATAGTCACCTACCAAAGGCATCAATAATCGCCTACCAAAGGCATAAATAATAGTCGCCTACCAAAGGCATCAATGATCGCCTACCAAAGGCATCAACAATCGCCTACCAAAGGCATCAAAGTATTCGCCTACCAAAGGCATCAATAGAAATAACCCGCTTAATGTTTCACTTGAGTTATTAGTATCTTATGCAAATCTCAGCTCACAGCTCTCAAGTCCAACCCAACCCAAGTTATCAAAATCAATACCAAAACTACTTATAAAAGACCATCTTAATTTCAATAACTCATAAATCAACAATTACAAACAAATATTAAAAGCAGATGGCCACATTTTCGACATAAAGTCCCCTTTCGGGATGTACTTTTTAAAACAGATTAGAAAACATTAAAACACATTTAAAGAGCATCCCAGTGGGGATTAGAGCATAGACATTACCTAGTTAACTTCACTTCACAGCTAAGACGAACACACTTGAGCTCACTAACGACGCGAATTAGCTCGGTCCTAAAATAGAAATAATTACCCTAATCAAAACGCGCCCTTCGAAGTTAGTATTAACTACCTTTTAACTAACCCTCCCCTAGGAACACCATAGGTTCCCATCATTCATGAATTTACACTTTAAATTATCAAACACATTCCAAGTAATCACATAACAAGATCAAAACAACCTTTCATACAACAACATTTTTATTAATAAAAAGCATCAACAAAACAGATTACAGCATCCACATAAAAAGGGTCAAAAGTTGACTTCCCGACATCCTATGGGTCTGGTTTTAGACTTTTCGGAAACCTCAGGATGTCTATTAAAACTCTTATGTTGACGACTAAGCCCATATCAGCCTCAAAAGACTCTAAAAGAAACAAATTCTCCAACTAGTCCAGTTCCAACAGGTTCTGGTAAAATGACTATAACTCGAGCTATATAATTCAAAAGTCAGTTCCGCAAAATTCCTATGAAAGCTAACATCTAGGGGAACCTCCAGTCCAAAGGGTTCGATCAACGGACAGCTATACTAATCGTGGTGACCCAATCTTTAGACACTAATAAAACTGTCCCGATCCCGGTTCTTATTTAATTTATAATTTCGGTTCTAACTTTCACCATTCGGTCCCGGGATTCCAATTTGAGTCTCAAATAATACTAATAAGACCCTAACATGACTTAATACAATATTAGTCATATATTAGCACATAAAACCCCAACTATATTCATAATTAAAGAAAACAAAAGAATACTATTCTACATGTAAAATCCTAAACTGCAATCATAATCATGGATACTTGACAGAATAATCCTACTATTATCTAAACACTTCCGTATTCGTAGCAAAAAATAAAAATAAGAGATCAAGAATATCAAGAAAACTAGATGAATAGCAGCATGCATAACCAAGCACGTGAAGTAGGCAATTCATATTAAACAACCTTTAATTCATTAATGAACCTACACATATCTTCATAGCTTAATTGGTGAGTAAAACACATGAATGGCCCTAAGCATGATTTATTAACTTCACTACACACAAATATCTTTCATTATCAAGGATGACAAAAGACGACAACTACTCTGGCATATTAAAAGCACCATATTAACAACTAATTTAGACATATTCTAATACAATCCTATTAAGGCACTAAACAGACCCACACAACAAGCACCATAAATCACACAAAGCATGAACGAAGGGAACACAACTGGAATTTAAAAGAAATATAGAGGGTTAAGCTAGGGAAAATCTTGGTGAGTCAGAGGGCAACGTCAGGGGCAGACGGCGTCGACGGTGGTCACGGCGGTAGTCGAAGACGTGGGCAGTAGGGGTCCGACATCTAGTTACCGTAGTAGTATACGCAGTAGCAACAGTCTTCCGTCGGTCCCGGGCGTTCACAGCATCGTCCGACAGCGAGGCGGTGTACGACGGCCGTCTGGGAGGTGGAGACGGAAGTCGTCGGTAGCTGGTGGCGAAGGACGGTAGAGAGAAACGAAGGAGTCAGGAGAGAGGAAAAGGTTGTGCGTGTGTTGTGTTTTAGAGTTTGTTGTAGGTTAATTAATCTAATTACCCTCTAATCTCCCTCCTCCTAACAGATTAGTGATCCTAAACCAACTCTAACATCCTCCCTAACCGACTACTAACTCAATCTTAACCAATTCTATCTCAGCTAAACTCCTACTACTACTTATCTAATTTAATCATGATAGTACTGTTAATCTTCACCTAGCAATACTACTCCCAAATCACGTAAAAGGTATAGTAGTTAATACTACTAATGATAATCATAATAAATACAATAATAAAAAAACATAATACAACAACTATTACTAATAAACATATACGAGAAGTACTAACCATATAATAAAGATAATTATTTAATAATAATAATAATAATAATCACATAATAGCGATAGTAATAACAATAATCAGAATAATAATTATAATACTAATAATAATAAGAGTAATACTAATAGTAATAATATCCATCAAATTACCGATATACCCTTGTTAGTCTCTCAACGATCCTACGAGCTCAAGTATCAGCAAAAATAAACACAAACGAATAATAATAAATAACAAAGTCAAACCTAATTTACTAATGACGTCACGGTCAATATCTTTGGATTTTTTTGGGGTTTTACAATTAATGATAAAATTAAATACAATATAATAAACACAATTACGTTACATTATAGATTAAAATTTTATATTTTTAAAAATATTAGAAAATTATTTGTATAATCATTTTATATATGCTCTACTTTTAACAATTCATGCGTTTTATTATCGCCTCGTGCAGCGCATGGGTTTATGTACTAGTATTCTCTATTTCCCTCTTCTTCATTGGAAACGTCATTTAGTTCATTTTGATTTTTGTTTTATTAGTTTGTATTTTCCCTTTAATTTACATTTTATTATTATTATTATTATTGTTGTTGCTGCTGTCGTCGTCGTCGTCATCGTCGTCGTCGCCGTCTTACATTATTTTCATTTTTTTATGTTTTTGCAAAATATAATATTAACTTTTTTCATTTTTGTTTCTAAGAAATTATTCAATTTCATTAAAAAAGTCATTACTGCATTTTAATTAAAGTATTAACTTTATGGTAAACGACACCATACATATACCTATTGTTGATATGGAATTCAATTTGTTCGATCAACATTAACATTCTTGACTATTAATTCCTCTAAATATATTATGATATGTCATATATCAAACTATAAGTATTAAATTTGCGATTAAAATACTTAGTTAAAAGTATAATTTTATAATTAATTTTAAAAATTGTTTGAAAACAATGTTCAATGTTAAGTATATATTATAGACTGTGTTACTCTAGAGCTTACGTTTATGTAATTGTTAAAATATTTAGAAAAATTATATTAATAGTATTTTGTGTGATAAGTTCAACATGATTTTCACGATTGTGTTTTGATCTTGACTTTCATAGAAAAGAAGTTGAATGACCTAATTAATATAGATCATTTTCGACACACCCAATTTTAATACATTGCTTTTAATCTTTTAAGAGTTACTAGTCCGTATCAGGATCGGGTCCGATCTATAAACCTACGCTGAATGATTCCCCTAAGGTATCTCTGTTTCCTCAAATACAGAAGCTTGGTTGTGAAGTCCATTTTAAGGTGGACCTGGGGCCGGGAAGGACGATCGCGGTCATCCAATGGATGGGCCGAGATGCTCTCTAGATGGGTGTCCTTTCCTCTCAAGACGAATAACTGCGAAGGTGGACCAGGGTGGTGGTGTTGGGGGTGAAGATGCTAGAGGATTGAAGGTCATCAGCCTTGTCATGGGCGCGGCCTACCTATTCGCGACCGTGACTTCCTTTGTTGGGTATGGTTGGCCGGAGGTTAGGGTGTCGCGGGCGCGACCTTCCTGGTTACGACTGCAGCCCCTTCTCTCTTCCCTCCATTCCTTAGCCATTTTTTGAAAGGGTTTTGGCCAGACGCTAGTCACGAGCGTGACACTTCTGTCATAATCGTGGCGTTTTTGAGAATCATCGGTTGTCGCGAACGTGATTGCCCCGTCACGCTCATGACAAAAATCCCACGAATCAACGTCACGATCGCGACGCCTTCGGTCACGAACGTGACTAGCAAAGACATGGATGGTCACAAATCACCTGGCGTCACGCCCGCGACGGGCCTCGAAGGAAGATGGCCCTTTGCCCAAGACACCTGGTCACGCCTGCGACGCCAATGGTCGAGCTCGCGACTTGCCTGACCTGGGCTTAGTTTTGTCATTTACTCTCTCCCTATAAATACCCCTGGGGTATCTATTGAACTTTTTGCTAATTATGATTATGAATGTATTAGAAGGTTTGAAGCTTTAATTTCTTCCTTCTCTAAAATCTTGTTTACTTTACCCATTTTATTAATGGTGGTGTTGCAAGTCTCTTCTTTATTGATTAGTGTTGGATCCTTCCTTTATCTAATCACGGTAGATTGCTAGTTCTTGGTGGTGGATTTTGCTTTATCCAAGTCCATATCCAGCTTTTTTAATGTTCCAAGATCGGGTTCATCTTTCTTTTGGTCTATTTATGATTATTGTTTTCAATGTTATTATCATCCATATCGATGCTCAAGAAATATTAGTTATTCTTCTCCCACTGTGTCATGCTCTAGTTACTTTCTAATGAAATAAATTTTGAAGGTATCATATGATTTCCTCCTTAACAAGTTTTAGAAACTTCATTTGAAAGAGTGATGGAAATTTTCAAAAACTTTAAATTTGAGGTTATTTGAAAAAATAGAATAATGTTTATTAAGAGATTCTCTTACCATATTGCATTGTTATTCATTGATATCAATTCTTAAATTATTAATTCCAAAATGTTGAGGATTAAAATATAAAAAAACATACGTGTTTTTTATATTTAACAAAAAAATATTCTTTTTTAAAATAAATTCTTTCAAGTATTCCAAAGTTTTCATCTTCATATAACCACTAAAGTAATCAACCTATACATATTTTTCTTTCCTTCCATGGCTTATTATATTTTTATGTCATATGTCAATGCACTAACTGTAGTATAATTGCTTATTTGTCTATTGATCTTTCTTTACAAATTATTTATATACAAGGAAATTAGTCAATGATCTTATTTCTCGATTGACCTTGGGCTCTTCACACCTCTCATCCTCCATTTTTCAAGTTGATTCTCATTTTCATTCATCAACTGATTATTTACCTATTATTTTTGAAAATAATCAAAATTATAAAGTGTATCTAGCTAATAAACTTGATGTTAAGTTAAATCATGCATGTATAAATGTTTTTGTTACTTATCAAAATAGGAAAGATCATAAAATCTATCAAATATGTTGATTGTTGTTAGATAAACTAGACTTAAACCCATGCAATGCATAGTGTATGATGAATAAGAATTATTTTTAACAAAAATTAACCTAAATTATTAATGTGCCTATAAATTAAAAAGACTACAACATAAATTATATAATTAAATGAGAGATACAAAAAGTTGTTCAAATAAAAATACATAAAATTAAAAATACATGTAGGTCAAGAGTTTAAGTGATAAACGCACGTGCCCTTATTCTAATCCACAGTAAATTTATTAGACATTATAATTATAGTAATGCATATAGGGAATAAATATAATGAGAAGAGAGTTTTTGTGAGAAGAGAAGAAAGGGCAATCCTAGCCCTTGGTTCAAAGATCTAGGGTTGATGTAATTTTTTGTTTTATCTTTATTTCTAATGGGAAAGAATAATAATTAGGGAATTTTTTGTTTGTTTGTTTGATGTCCTCACTTGATGATGAGCAGTCGAAGAATCCATCAGCAGCCAAACTGTTGCACACTTGCTCCAATTTTGCACGCCATTCATCCCCAAATCATTCCCAATGTTTCTCATTCATTTCAGCTGATCAATTTTGCACGCCATTCATCCAAGATCTATTGATTTCTCTTCTGAAAATTCCAGCAGAAACCTTAATTGACTTGGCTTCAAAAAATCTCAGCAGAAAACCCTTATTCCGGTAGGTATTGCATTGTTTCTGGATTTTTTTTCCCATTTTGTGGAGCAAGTTTGGCTCCTCCATAATCGAACATAAGAGCCAATTTAGAAACCCTAGATTCTAGTTTTCGGCTGTTGAAAGGTTTGATTTTCATTTGTTTTTTTTGCGATTCATCATCTGTGTTTCTCAAATCAGAAGCAATTTATTTCAAATTTGGTTGGAATTGAGTTATTGAAATCGTTTTCGACAAGGTACTAGTCGAATATGTGAAGATTGTCATCCGTATGGCATCCAATGATGGAGTTCAGTTCGAGGTAGAACAGGGCAATAACCCAGTGTAAGTATCGTTTGTGACTGTTAGAATTCCTTTTTTCTTTGTACAATTTTGTGCAGACTTTTATATTTATTGTTGGTGATTATATCCCCAGTTTTGATTTTTTATTGTTGATCATTATATCCCCAGTTTAAAATACATGATTTATGATGATTATATTCTGATGATCATGGTTGGTGATTGATTTTTGTACTTAGGTAGTTGTTGGGATCATATTTATAAGTGGATTGATGATCATAGTTGTTGTTTAGTATAAGGGGATTGATGATCACGTCACAAATATTGATGTTCATTTTTAGTGACATAAAACAATGATCATTTTTTAGCTATATAGTGATGATCATTTGTTACATCTGAATGATCGGTTTCCATATCAGCATGGTCATGGTTTGATATGAATTTGATGATCATTCTCAGTATATATTGATGTTCATTCAATTGTTGTCCACGGTCTTTGATGCTCATGCCAATAATACTTGACGTTCATTCCTTTATGAGTGGATTGGTGATTGATTATAGTCTAATGATCATGGTTGGTGATTGATTTTTGTACTTAGGATGTTGTTGGGATCACATTTATAAGTGGATTGATGTTCATAGTTGTCGTTCAGTATATGGGGATTGATGATCATGTAGCAGATATTGATGTTTATTTTTTGGTGACATAAAACCATGATCATTTTTTAGTTATGTAGTGAAGATCATTTGTTACAATTTAATGAGCGGTTTCCATGTCAGCATGGTCATAGTTTTGGTATGAACTTGATGATCATTCTCAGTATATATTGAGGTTCATTAAATTGTTGTTCACGATCTTTGACGCTCATGCCAATAATATTTGATGTTCATCTCATAAATACTACTTGTTCATCCAAGCTGCAAGTGATGTTCATAATATAAAAAGTTGATGTTCTCAGTGAATGCTTAATGATCATGGTATGGTTAGGTGGTATTCGTCTTATTGATGTTCCTTCGTATTACGATTGATGTTAATTATTTGAATACCTGACGCGTCATGAAGACTTGTTGTCAACATTCATTTGATGTTCATTCCCATAAAACTTGTGTTCATTGAAGGATTACTTGTTGTTCATGTTGAATGATGTTAATCCACTTGGTGGTCATTGAGGACGTGTTGTGTGTGCAGTGCTGCCGCTGATGCGTTCCAAGTGGGGACCGGGTCGGCAGTGCTCCCACCGCCATTGCCACTAAGCTACCAAATGAACAAGCATGGCGAATATGTCCCATATTGTGCTGATGAATCATGGGTTCCAACAAAAGGGATGACATTTGATGACATGAGGAGGGTAAGAAGTTCTATGAACGCTACGCGATTAGCGTCGGTTTCAGCATTCATAGTACAGTCACACCAAAGACAACAATGGCTACGCGATTAGATGTTCATTTTACTATACACTGATGCTTATTTCATTTTTTATGTGGATGCTCATTTTACATAAATGTTCATTGTATGAAGATGCTCATTTTACGATATACAGATGTTCATTTACTGTATCAACTTGGTGTCCTATCTTAAGTTAAATGAATATGTTTTATGGACAATGGCTTAGTGCACTTTATCATTCTAATACAACTTGATGTTCATTTTCAGAAACATCTTTGATCATTTTTTAAAGACATGTATGCTCTATACGTATGATATTCATTATACAGGTGTGCATTCTACTACACACAGATGCTCATTCCATTTAGCATAATGTTCATTTTACGGGGGTGTCCCTTTTTTTATGTAAAATGGTGCTCAACATTCATATGGCAAACAAACCCCCTTAAGGACAATGACTTGGTGCATTTTTTCATTTTCAATACGAATTCATGTTCATTTTTGGTACCCTTGATGATCACCAACAGAAGACATATTCAATACAGATTGATATTCATTTCCAGAAACCTTGATGATCATTTTCAAAAACATTGTTGATCATTTTAAAAGACATGTATGCTCTATGCATATGATATTCATTACACAAGTGTTCATTTTAATACAGGGTGTCCATTCTTATTTAAAATGGTGCTCAACATTCATATCTTTAAGGACAATGACTTGGTGCATTGTTTCATTTCAATACAAACTCATGTTCATTCATGAAATCTTGATGATCATTGTCGGAAGACATATTTTAATACAAATTGATGTTCATTTTCAGAACCTTGATGATCATTGGGACAGGACATATTTCAATACATGTTGATGTTCATTTTACATAACCTTGATGATCATTACTAAATGATTATTGTTTTAACATTCATATGGCAGACAATCCCCCCCCCCCAACTAATGACAAATGACATTTTTTCATTTCAATACAAATTGATGTTCATTTTCTGAAAACTTGATGATCATTGTCAGAAGACACATTTTTATACAGACTGATGTTCATTTCCAGAACCTTGATGATCATTACCAAATGATTATTGTTTACGCCAAATATGAGTCTGTAGACACCGGGATTGGCACTGACACAATCCCGACCCGTCAAAATTCGACAAATCAGCTGGGCTGGATACCAAAATGTGTCATTGGGCCCATGCAGTTGACAAAGTTAGCCCGGCAAAGCAAAGCAACCCACAAAAATACAATATAACCCGCAGGGGTTATAATTAATCACAGGCGGCCCAGAACAAAAGCGGCCCAGGAGAATTTCCGGCCCAGGCGACTACAAAACCCGCGAGGGTTTTCTCTTGCCCAGGGCGCGTCATTTTGATCAGTCTATGTCAGCGATCCGTGTGAAGGATATAAAACCCGCGGGGGTTTTCTCTTCAAATGCTGGCGCCAAAATCTTGATCATGACCCTTTGATATTAGCCCCATGTGCTTTGACTTCTAACCTTGACTTTCAAAACCCGCAGGGGGTTTGGGATTGCATGGATTGCATGGCATAATCATGGGGATGTGCCACCCTCCATTTCCCTCCAAATCCCTCACCTCTTCACCTATAAATACCCCCTCCATTTCACCTACACTCCATCAATTAATACCATTACTCTACCCAAATTATCATCAACTACCATCACCCATTTCATACCAAAACTCTCTGAAAACCCCATTTCTAATACTGTCATAAAATCACCACTCTTATATTATCCTCCCACTATCCTCACACTCATTATTCCAAACCTCCAGGTCAAGGCACAGTCAAGAAATTCGACCAGTGCATTCAGGCTTCCAAAACCAAAAGAGGTTCTCTTTCATTATCAGTATCGTTGTTTAATCATGTAATGTGTACATTAATTCCTTTGCTTGTACATATTTTGTAAACAAAAACTTCATTTTATATTGCATGATGAGGATATAATTCCGCGAAATTAATTAAACCTCTCCCCGCTCTTTTCATTTCAGTGTCGATTCTAGTAAAGTCTGTTTTCGAACAGGTGAATTTGAGAATTATTTTAATTCTCGAATTCGTAACCTTAACCCCGGACTTAGAATCGGGTTTCGTAGACCGGAGTCATTTTTGTTACTTTCATGGCTTGTCGATTTCCTTAAATCGGCTGGCGACTCTTAATTCTTTTATAACCTGTTTAATTGTTTAAAACACACGGATTTTACACCAAAATAGTTAAAAAAATAGTTAAACATTTTCCTCTCACTAATCCAAGGCTAAAACCGAGAGAAAATGGGCAAAAATTTAATTAAAAAAATAGTTTAACATTTTCCTCTCACTAATCCAAGGCTAAAACCGAGAGAAAATGGGCCAAAAATTAATAAAACCCCCGTGGGTTTTATCAGTTTCAGCCCATCTTCTCTGGCCCATGGAAATGCACGGTCCAGCCTATGGACTGTTAAAACCCCCGCGGGTTTTAACAGTCTATGGCGGCCCGTTTGCCTTCTGTTGGGCCTGATCTAGTGTTTGGGCCAATGTTGAATTATTTCTTAAAATGTTTCGGTGTAATTTCGAGTGTTTAAATAATAAAAAACGGAATTATAAATAAATAAAGTTTCATCACCTCGAAAACGAATTTCAAAAATAAAAATATCCTTATTTAAGGATTAAGCAACCTTAGTCGGCTCCCGATAATTAAGTAGCGCATCACGGGAAAAGTGGTCACTTTTTCCGGGGTCCTACAGATTGGGGACTCCACTGGGGACTTAAACTTAAAAAGTGGGTAAAACTTGAAAAAATCGAATTGATTTGAAATTTTAAAAGGGAGAAGTTGATTTATTTCACGATTTTATTATTCTTTTTAGGCATCCTTTGCATACCGGGCCACTAATCGGGTCTTTTGCACGTTAGTACAAAGACAACGGTTTAGGTACTCCCCTGAGAGCGGGCGACCACTACTTGTGTGATGCACCCTACGTTCGCCAAGAATTTGGTCTCTCCTCTCCCCATGTTATACTCAAAGGGCTTCCTTGAAGTTCGTTGAGCAACACCTCACACTCCTTGCCCACAATTTTAAGGGTAAGGTGAACCGAGGCGAGAATGTGCGGTAGGCCATGTAACCCAACCATAGAAATCCATGAATATAAAACCTTGGTTTAGGGGAACCCTTCATGTTGTATGCTATGTGTTATGTGTACCCCTTCCCCTTTTTCTTTTTGTAAAGAGTCGACCCTAGTTTGGAGGTTTTGTTCTAGTCCATATAAAATTCAATGGGTTGAGAAAATGATTATTTATTAATTAATATGATTAACTCAAAGACATTATGGTTAGCCCAAGTGGAAGGGTCTATTTATGTTTGAAAGTTGCTTATGTTAAATAATAAATAAAAATTTACTCTCCTTTGATGATATTAAATGGCCCTTTACGAAATTCTCTTAATAAAGGTCCAAAAATTAATTTAAGAGTCCAACAAAGTTAATGGGCAGCGTCTTAGACTGTATAATAGTCACTAGGCTTGAGTAATTTAATTTATCGATTTAATTAATAAATCCATCATATTTATGGCCGGCCCGTTGTTAGGTCCAACTATATTGGATTTGTCAATTAAGCCCATAAGTTAATTATGACTCGCTTATTGTTGGCTTTATTCAGTCCTTTACAATATCTGTTTTCCTTGAGTAAAAAGAAAATAAAAAAAAAGTGGGTTGTCGGTCTTGTTGAACATTATGCTAGTTCGCATAATAGCCAACATGGTTTGAGCTGTCTGAGTTGTTGGGCCAAGTTACGGATTCTCCTTAAAACGGTCGGCCTGTGGGTTGGGCCCATCCTAATTGAGAAACACTGACTTGTATCCTCCCAACTTATGATCCGCTCGCTGTGTTTGACTTTATTTGGCCCTTTATAATGTTGTGTTGGTAGGTACATATAGAGTTAGGTCATGCACTACCAAAAAATGGGTGAGTCCCTTGTGTCAGCATATATGCGTCGAGTTTGTTAGGATCATATAGGCTCCTTATGGCATGCATCCATCGAACTTTGAATTTCCATGCAGACATCATTGGTGATCGACTCCGAGCTCGCATCCGAGATCCACTCACCAGTCGTTTGATTTCAAATCCACATTACAATCCATATGCAATTAGTGACTGTATCATGTCAGGAGAGCAATTCCAAGAGATCCCGGTCCAAAGCACCGAAGCCAACGTCACGAAGCATTTGGATGAGCTCTACTCCAAAATGCAAGGTCTTGTGTTCGCCAACACTTTGGAACAAGAGCAGAAAATTGGGAAAAGATTGAATGAACAACAACAAGTGATGGATGGTATGCTGCAAGCCATCACGAAAATCAATACCAAATTAGGGCTGAATATTGAGGAGGATAATGAAGAGATGCATGGATACGAATCTAAACCTGAGATCATTAAGACATCATCAAATTCTGGAGGAATAGGGATATCCAAAACAAAACTTAATACTCCTGAAGTATCAAAATCGACAAAGGACCCCGCTGTTAAGGCCCTTAAACAGAAGTTAGAAAGCCTAACTAAAGTAATGAGCACCGTACCGGCCTTTGCTGACAAGTACCTGGAGGTGCCGTTGCCTATTCAGCCAATTATGAAGATAGCTCACAAAGTTGAGGTCCCAAACATTAGGTTCAAACCCTCTGAGAATCCTGTTCACCACATTGAAGAATTCATGAGATTGGCGCCCTTGAATCGGATTGATGTCGGGTTATACTCCACGGTCTTCCCATCCTCCCTGGATGGTGAAGCCAAGGTATGGTATCTTACGTCGTCGTCCCAAATCAAAGCCGACTGGAATGAGTTATTCAAAGCTTTCATTAACCATTATAGTCGCATCCAGAAGAAGCAAGCTACGGTGGACGACCTAACCACCATGAAGCAACGGGACGACGAATCCTTCCTGGATTACTTTGAAAGATGGCACACCAAGTTGTATCAATGAGACAATCCCTCTCCGTCTACAACTATCTACCTTTAAGCAAGGGCTCAAGAGCAGTCTGTCCAAGCACTTGAGGTACCTTGTTGTCAAAGACTTCGATTACTTGAAGGACATTTGTGTCCAACTGGAGGTAATCCATAATGATAAGACCATTCACCTGGATGGAAGGGGTCCAGCTCCAACAGGAGGGCCACTAGTGCGGCTAGCCACCTTCCTAAGATTATGGAGACTAACTCTATCCAGCGCAAGGGGCCTTATGTACTAAAATACGAGAACTATACGCCGCTGGACGTTCCTTACTCTCAGGCTCTTGACTGTCTCGTCAAGAAGGGCATCTTGGTCTTGCCCTTACCAAAAGAGGAGCCAGAAATTAAAGGCAGAAATTGGGATGCCAACCAATTTTGCTGTTTAGACCCAATTTCGTGTCTAAATATTACCTTAATTCTAAGGCTTTTGACTCGTTTCGTGTTTATTTTCATGGCTTTTTAGTATATTTTTGGTTATTTTGTAGGTTTTGGCATTTTACACAGATACGAGGTAAAACGGGCCATTTTAGAGCATTTTTGGTGATTTCCCGAGCCGAGCCGGACCGAGATCTGAGGCGGAGTTGACCCGAGACCACCTTCCCTTCATTTGGTGCAAATAAGTGACTTAACACCCGCTACGACCCTTGTAGCGGGCGTTACATGCCTTGGAATGAAGGAAGGAACAAAAGGAAGAAAAGAGGAGGGTAGCCCCCGCTACCCTTGGCGTGGCACCCGCTACCTCAGCTGGGCAAAGGGAAGAAGACAAGTAGGGTAGCCCCCGCCACCATGGGTGTGGCACCCGCTACCCCTGGCTGCCAAAATAATCGCCTGTGGTTTTCGCAAGGTAGCGCCCGTTACCTTAGCCGTGGCACCCGCTACCCAGCAGGTAGTGCCCGCTACCATATAGGTGGCATCCGCGACTTCCTGGTCCAGAAGAAGACACTACTAAAAATGTGTATTACCAACCACTTTTTTCCAACCAATTTAAAATGGTTGGAAAAACCAACTATTTTACCAACCATTTAATATTCCAACTATTTTTCAAAAACTTAGTGAGAAAAATGGTTGGAAATTCCAACCAATTTTAGCAAAACTGGTTGGAATTTCCAACCATTTTTCCCACAAAATCTTTTGAAAAATAGTTGGAATATCAAATGGTTGCTAAAATGGTTAGTTTTTCCAACCATTTTAAATTGGTTGGAAAAAAGTGGTTGGTAATACACATATATTTAGTAGTGAGACCGCACTTGCGGTCTCACGAAGCTAAAAAAATCGCCTGGGAGATTTTGCTGGACAGCCAGAGACCGCACCTGCGGTCTCCCCCTTTTCTGTGCGTGTTTTTTCGGCTTGAAGTGCTGCGTTTTGCCCAACTGTTTTGCCTTGTATATATACTCCTCTTTGACGATTATCTTAGAGATTGAATGCTAGTGACTTAGACATTATTTACAGCTTTGTATTAGTGAGTTTTAGTGAGAGACTAGCCTTAATTATTCTAGAGTTTTGGTAGATTTTTGGTGTGATTCAAGGAGTGAAGATTCAAACAATTGATGGATTGTTGGATTATCATTCCCTTTGCTTTTCTTTGTTCATCTACATCATTTTGATAAGTTTTCTCTACCTTTAACTCTTTTATTAATTGCTTTGCTAATTACTTTGCTTGCTCCTTAATTGCTTTCCTTGTTATTTCATTGTTTTGTTTGTTCATTATTGTTTGATGTTAGAAATCATGTTTAGGTTTGGTTTGGATGTTGTTAGCATAGTTTTTATCATGATTAGTGGCTAGAACCCATATGGGTTAGGGGATAATTAAGGGTGTACTGTGAAATGGGTGAGGTTTGGGTTAGCAATATTAGTGAGTAATTAGTTGGGAAATCACTTTTCCCACTCTATTCCTTCCCTCAAGTTGGATGTATTTGGGTTCGAAAGCTCCCAAACACATCCAGCACTTGTGTTGGAAGGTTGAAATTGGGATAGTTACCACTTTACTCATGAGAGTGAGTAGAGACTAACTAGGGAATTTCATTTCATTAACCCTCCGGGCCCGTGGTGGACTTTAGGGAAGTTAATCCGGACTATCCTTGAAAGAGGAAGCCCGGTGGGTATTTTCTAACGAAATTGCCACTTGATTTTCCTGCTTCTTGCTCTCTTGTTGCAAAACCTATCCCCTTGTTCCCGTTTGCATCCCGAAAAGCCCCCAAAACCCATTGTTTCACCTTGACTGACCTTAGATTTATTTGTTGCTTTATGATCCCATTCAACCCATTGCCTTACCTAGCGATCTTAACCCGACCATAGACCGAGTTTCTTAGCCAAGGCCCCTAGCTCCTCGAGAAGAACGATATAAAAACCGGGGTTACAAAACCACGTTACACAAAATGGCGCCGTTGCCGGGGAGCAAGTGCCCCTAGCTTAGTTTCTTGGTCTTGAGTTGTTTAAGATTGCTTTCATGCTAGAAACTAGTTTGTTCCAAATCCAATGAATTTGATGCTTTTCTATTTCTTGTAGGAGGTTTCGAGTTCTAATGGCTGAGGGCCAAGCCGGTTCACCCTGTACCCTTCTATCATATGCCGTTGCATTTTTGGGTACGGGAGGCAACCCGATCACTTTACCATCGTTACCACTCGATGTCGTATTCGAATTCAAACCGTACTTATTTAAAGTCTTCTCGAGCAATCAATTTTATGGAGACGAATCCGAGAGTCCTATTGCACACATCGAGAAATTTAAAGATCGGATTAGTTTCGTGCAAGTTCCTGGTTTATCTTATGAATTTATAAAATTGAAGTTCTTTCCTCTAACTCTTACGGGAAAAGCGAAGACATGGCTTCAAACGTGTCCTCCCGGCACTTATTCTTCATAGGAGATACTTAAAAGAGATTTCATGCACCGATGTTTCCCAGCGGATGAAACTTATCGACTCCGGCAAGTTATTATGTCTTTCAAGCAAGAACCCGGAGAAGATCTTTTTGAGGCTTGGGGGAGATTTAAGAGTTTTCAACGCCAATGTACACATCACAATTTACCAGATTGGGTGCTACTTCAACACTTTTATTATGGGCTTTGTGATTCCTACAAAGAGTCTATTGATCGTGCATCCGGAGGGATGTTCTTAAAGAAGACTGCGGAGGAAGCAAACATTTTTCTTCATGAGCTATCTCAAAATGTTCCTAGTTGGGGAGGCGGCAAAAATTCAGGAAATGGGGATCATTCTTTGGAACACAACCCTACTATTAAGCTTCTAATGGCCACCGTCCTTGATTTACAAAAGAAGATGGTGAATGATGAAGTCTCCAACCAGTTAAACTTAGCCCGAGGTATGCAAGCTTTTGCATCCACTCCCGTTCCTAATTTGCATTCTTGTAAATTGTGTTTTGGTCCACATCATGAGCATCAATGTGTGGAGTACTGTCAAGTAGAACATGTGAATGTCATCTATTCTAACCAACTTTATTCCCATTCTTATGAAGATTATGATCCTAGCTATACCACGTTTGTCAACCCGGTGTTTAACCCTGTTTCTCAATTTTATGACCATCATGCATATTTTCAAGAAGAGTTCTCACATCAACCCACCCCACAATCTCAATTTTCTCAACCATCCCAAGATTCTATGATTGAAAAGTTGTTGCAACAAATTATAGCTAATCAAGAAAGTAAGGAGGCTCGTCTTAGAGACCTTGAAACCCAAATGACCCAAGTTGCTCAACAAATATACCTTTCTCAACGCATTCAACCTTAACCTATCCAAGGGAAGAAAGTTGAAGCTATTACCCTAAGGAGTGGAAGAAAGATTGAAGAGCCTAATGTAGTGGAGGAAAATGTGGAAGAGGAGAGATCTTTGGGAGAGAATGAGGAAGTTGTGGTGGATAGTAATGAAGAGGGGGACTTAGGAGTTGAGCGAGCCATAGTTGAGGAGAAAGAGGATGATGTTTTGATGAATGAGGCTGAGGATGACGAAAAGGAAAAGTTGGAAGAGAGGGTAGAGATTGAGAAAAGACGAGAGAAAGGAAAGGAAGTTTTAAGGGAGGATATTCATGTAAAACTTTTGGAGAAAGTTGTTTCATATAGACCACCAGTACCTTTTCCTGGGAGATTGATTCAACATAAAGATGAGACGAAATTTGTGCAATTTATTTATATGTTGAAGAAGCTCCAAGTTAATATTCCTTTTCTAGATGCCATGGTAGAGGTCCCTTCTTTCAAGAAACATCTTAATGACCTCTTGACAAATAAAAGGAGAATCAAAGAGTCGTCTCGTTCTTCTCAGTTGCAATGCCATTATGGGGAGCAAGACTCCCGAGAAACTTGCCGATCCGGGTAGTTTCTCCATACCGTGCTTAATTGGTGATATGAGGATTGATAATGCATTATGCAATTTGGGAGCAAGTGTGAGTGTCATGCCACACTCAATTTGTAAGAAGTTGAACCTTGATGACTTGACCCCTACAGCTATTAGCTTGCAACTTGCTGACCGAAGTGTTAGGAAGCCCTTGGGAATATTAGAAGACATCCCGGTTCAAGTGGGAAGTTTCCTTATCCCTTGTGACTTCGTTATTTTGGAGATGGATGAGGAATGGAGAAACCCTATTATTCTTGGTCGGCCTTTCTTAGCCACTGCGGGAGCAATTATTGATGTAAAAAGAGGTCGTTTGTCTCTTCATGTGGGGAGAGAACATATTGATTTTGATCTTGATCCTTCAAGGAGGAACCCTCACAAGGAGTCACGCTTCAAGGTCAATGCAGTGGTTGGGATTATGGATGAGCATCAAGAGGAGCCGTGCTTACTTATTATCGAACCGGATAATTGGGGTAGAGAAAGTCACCATAAATCTATTCATTTCGAGCTTCATGGAGATGGTTTCACCTTCCATGGCGATTTCCTCAACACCGTGCCTTTGAGGAGGGAGATTGCTTTGGGTGAAACATATATGGAAAATATGAAATTGAGAGAGATGGCTTTCCAAGGCCCGAGACCCGGCACATCAGCGAACATCAAGCCGGGGTTATCTTCTCTTTCTATCCGACCTACTATGTCTTCAAAGAGGCATGCTCCATACTTGCGCAAGAAGAGGAAGTGATGGAAAAGTAGGAAGAAATTCTGGTGGAGCAAAGCGAAGAGGCCATCATCTTTGATTCTTTTGGAGTTGATTAGACCACCGGAGGATCATCTTGGATCTTTCATGAGTTCTATTAGAGTGCGCGGGAGGAGAAGGAAGAAGAGTTGGTGGAAAAAGTTAACCATGCTTCTCTCTTGCACACCACGCCTTTCGAGAATCAAGTAAGTAGTTACATCAAGCTCGGGACCTTAAACAAGCACTTCATGGGAGGCAACCCATACTTTTATTTCTTTCTTTTGAGTTAATTTCTAGTTTTTATTAGTTAGTCTCTTTTTCATGTTTCTAATATTGCATGTAGATCTTACGAGCTTTGATTATTTTTACTTGAAAATCCTACCCTTTGCTTGGCTATCACGGATCGCGGATTGAGTAATCATTTGTTTTGAAGAACTCGAGGTAATATCTCTCCGCTCTTCTCTTTTTGAGTTAAATATCCTATGATCCTTGTTGCATGCTTGATTTTCTTTTGGGTGGCGAACCCCTTTGAATGTCTGTGTTGGGTTTATCTTGTTGTTGGAGCCATGTGGGGTTGGGTCGCCACCATTTGTTGGATAGTTATTTTGTTTGTTTGTTTTTGTAGGTTCTCCACCCTTTTTTATGTGACACCTTCCCACAACGAGGATATTGTGGCGTTTTAAGTGTGGGGGTGGGGAGAGTTATATTTGCTTCAACGGTAGACCACTTAGCCTTTTGTTTTTGTTTTTCTTAATTTTTGCCTAAAATTTGAAAAATTTTTGTTTGAAAAAGAAGAAAAAAGAGGAGTGAAAGCCTTAAAAGTTTTCGTTTTCGCTTTGTTTTTGCTTTGTTTCTTGGATCTTGTTATCGAAATTGAGAAGCTGTTCTTAATCTTCTTTAAAAGAAACCGGTCTGAGCATTTTCGACCCTGTCTTGGGTGATTGTCATGACTCATCTTATTTTGATTTCCTACATTGAGTGTCTAGTGAAACCCCCGATTCCTTTCACGTTCTAGTTGAAACCGGGAGATCCTAGGGGTTTGTGTCCAAGCTTGTTTCTTTTTCCTGTTTAGCAAAAGCAAAAGCAAAGTCAAAAGCAAAAGCAAAAAGAAAGAAAAAGAAAGCAAAGCTAAATAACCGGATTAAGTGGGGCGAGTCGGCTGAACAACATCAAACCACCATAAAGCTCAACGACCTACACGGGGCCGGTATTAACGGTACGACGCTATTAACCCTTAAGCTCCTCCTATATCAAATTCTCAACGGAGGTATGTATGGAAAAGACTGTGTTGGGAGGGTAAACCCCGCATTATGGGTCGTTGCAATTCCCGCAAAACTAGCCTCGACCTTTAAAAAAATTTGTTGGTAAAACCCAACCCAAAAAAAAAGAAAAGTTTCTAGTGTTAATAAAGAGTGGGGCCTCTCCTTGAATCACCTACGGCCCTCAAAAGGCCAAGGGCGACCAAATGCGGGGAAGGGCAACTCTTTTCTTTCCTTGTTCGTTTTGTTTGTTTTCGAGCTCGGGCATGAGTCTTTGGAGTCTTTTAGAATCGGTTAGAACCCACTAGCACTTATGCACATGGGGTTTTGCTTGGCATGAGGTGTAGGAAATTGAAAACCTCTAAGATTGACTTTTGCTTGGAATAGGTGCTTGTGAGATGCTCATAACGGTTCCTTTTGGAGGTTTAATAATGTTTTCCTAATCGAGATTTCAAGATCTTTTGAAGCGAAGCTTTTGTTTTTCTTTTCCTTTGTTTTTTTCGATTTTGTTTTACACTTTCCCTCTCTCCTTTTTCTTTGGCTTTTGTGGGTATAGCCGTTACAAACCCTCATGAGTCCATCTCGTCCACCCGGGCTGCCGGGGGGTTCAAAGGGCTTGGTGCATACGCTAAATGCACTCGTTTAGCTCCCACGACAGAGGATTTTGTGTAAGTTTAGGTAGTTTTCGTTTTGTTTTGCTCGGGACGAGCAAAAGTTTAAGTGTGGGGGGATGTTTAGACCCAATTTTGTGTCTAAATAACGCCTTAATTCTTAGGCTTTTGACTCGTTTCGTGTTTATTTTTATAGCTTTTTAGTATGTTTTTGGTTATTTTGTAGGTTTTGGCATTTTACACAAAAACGAGGTAAAATGGGCCATTTTAGAGCATTTTTGGTGATTTCCCGAGCCGAGCCGAGCTGGACCGAGAGCCGAGGCGGAGTTGACCCGAGACCACCTTCCCTTCATTTGGTTCAAATCAGTGAGGTAACACCCGCTACGACCCTTGTAGCGGGCGTTACATGCCTTGGAATGAAGGAAGGAACAAAAGGAAGAAAAGAGGAGGGTAGCCCCCGCCACCTTTAGCGTGACACCCGCTTCCTCAGCTGGGAAAAGGGAAAAAAGACGAGCAGGGTAGCCCCCGCCACCATGGGTGTAGCACCCGCTACCCCTGGCTGCCAAAACAATCGCCTGTGGTTTTCGCAGGGCAGCGCGCGTTGCCTTAGCCGTGGCACCCGCTACCCAGTAGGTAGCGCCCGCTACAATATAGGTGGCACCTGCAACCACGCTCAAACGCAACCATGGATTGTCAGCCGAAGAAGGTAGCGCCCGCTACCATATAGGTGGCACCCGCAACCACGCTCAAACGCAACCATGGATTGTCAGCCAAAGAAGGTAGCCCCCGCTACCATATAGGTGGCACCCGCGACCTCTTTGTCCAGAAGAAGACCGGACTTGCGCTCTCCAGGTGTAACGCCCCGGCCCTTTCCTGGGCTGAAGACATTACCGATAACTGCTTTAAGGATCGATGACTAGCCCCACAAATCACCACGAGTCTTTCCAGCGTGCTTCATCCTCGCTCACACGCTGCCTGGGAAAACTTCCCTGGAGGTCACCCATCCTGAGACTACTCCCAGCCAAGCACGCTTAACTGAGGAGTTACCAACGGATGAGCTACCATAAAAGAATGTGCACCTTGGTGATATAAGTAGTTATTTCAATCCTTTTAAGTCACAACTTTAACCACATATCCGGGGTATTACACCAGGACCGCACCTGCGGTCTCACGAAGCTCAAAAATCGCCTGGGAGAATTCGTTGGACGGCCAGAGATCGCACCTGCGGTCCCCTAGACCACATCTGCGGTCTCCCCCTTTTCTGCGCGTGTTTTCGGCTTGAAGTGCTGCGTTTTAACCCAACTGTTTTGCCTTGTATATATATTCCTCTTTGAAGATTATCTTAGAGATCAAATGCTAGTGACTTGGACATTATTTCCAGCTTTGTATTTGTGAGTTTTAGTGAGAGATTAGCCTTAATTATTCTAGGGTTTGGTGGATTTTTGGTGTGATTCAAGGATTGAAGATTCAAACAATTGAGAGATTGTTGGATTATCATTCCCTTTGCTTTTCTTTGTTCATCTACAGCATTTTGATAAGTTTTCTCTTCCCTTAACTCTTTTATTAATTGTTTTGCTAATTACTTTGCTTGCTCCTTAATTGCTTTCCTTGTTATTTTCATTGTTTTGTTTGTTCTTGATTCTTAGATGTTAGAAATCATGTTTAGGTTTAGTTTGGATGTTGTTAGCATAGTTTTTATCATGATTAGTAGCTAGAAACCCTATGGGTTAGGGGCTAATTAAGGGTGTGAATGGGTGATTAGGTTTGGGTTAGCAAAGTTAGTAAAGACTTCTAAGTTATTAAAATTGTGGACTTTCAAGTTGCATTTTGACATGTTAGGATCCTCATGTCGGTGGTTTGCTTAAAGTCAACACCATAAATGGAATACTCAGGCTGGCTGAGAACTTTCATCAAGTATGCAGCGGGGGGCATCGTAATCGTGTCGGCCGACTTTCACTCCAAGACGATGTCATCATCCTTCAAATAAGCGGCGCACTCCTTTGCCTAGGTTGTGGACTCTTTCAAGCTGGTGACATTGACTCTCATTCAGATCAATATTGGGGGCAAGCAAGCTAGCGGTGTCCTTTTTATCAATCGATGACGCTTGTAGCCGAGAATAGATCAAGTGGCTTATTGTGGATCTACAGAAGAAAGTTTGACTGGCTCATCATGGCTTGACAGAGAAATCAAGTCTGGTCTTCATAACACGTAGACGGCAGAAAGTTCAGGAGGAGTTCCACATGAGTTGAGATGAAGCGATAACTTCGTCGACCCAGACTGTACTGACGTTTCTGAGAGAGTTGTCTAGGACAACTCTACGTCAATAAACCAGGGAGTAGCCAACTTAAGACAAGGTAAAGTGAAGACTTCGTCGACCCAGACTACACTGACGTTTTTTAGAGAATTATCTATGACAACTCTACGTCAGTAAACTGAGGAGTATTAAACTTGCGATGAGACGCTGACTTCGTCGACCCAGACTGTACTGACATTTTTGAGAGAGTTGCCTATGACAACTCTATGTTAGTAAACTGAGGAATATTCCACTTGCAGCGAGGCGTTGACTCTGTCGACCCAGGCCAGTTCTAAAAAGAGACACCTTAAAGATGTCTAATACATCAGAATGTCCCTGAGGAGTAAACACGATGGCAGCTTTGTCGACCCAAGTCAGTTCTGAATAGAGACACCTTAAAGATGTCTAATACATCAGAACATCCATGAGGAGTAAACACGATGGCGGCTCTGTCGACCTAGGTCAGTTCTGAAAAGAGACACCTTAGAGATGTCTAATACATCAGAACGTCCCTGAGGAGTAAACATAATGACGGCTCTGTCGACCCAGGTCAGTTCTGAAAAGAGACACTTCAAGATGTCTAATACATCAGAACGTCACTGAGGAGTAGTCCACTTGCGATGAAACCATGACTTCGTCGACCCAGACTGTACTGTCATTTTTGAGAGAGTTGTCTAGGACAACTCTACACCAATAAGCTAGGGAGTATTCCACTTGAAGCCAAGGCGATAACACTGTCGACACAGACAATCCTGAAGAGAATAGTCTAGGACTACTCTACGTCAGTACGCTAAGGAGTAGTCCACGAAAGCAGAGATGGCGATACTGTCGACCCAAATAGTCCCGAAGAGAGTAGTCCTAGACTACTCTATGTCAGTACGCTGAGGAGTAGTCCACGAAAGCAGAGATGGCGACACTGTCGATCTAGACAGTCCTGAAGAGAGTAGTTTAGGATTACTCTACGTCAGTACGCTGAGGAATAGCCCAAGGAAGCGAGATGGCGACACTGTCGACCCAGACAGCCATGAAGAGAATAGATTAGGACTATTCTACGTCAGCACGGTGAGGAATAAGCGAGACTTTGACGATGACGAAGGACCACTTCAAGCACACGATGATAATTAATCTCAGCTCCCTGTACTGAAAAGATGACAAAAAAAAATTGAACAAGAAAAAGAAAAGGTCAAATTATATGAAAAAAAACTTTTAAAAAAAAAGAAGAAAGAAAGAAAGAAAAAGAAGATACTATAAAATCTGTGAGTTTGCAGATTCATGGAGAAGACGACGAATAACAGATGAATGGAAGAGGCGAGGATGGTGCGTTTATATAGTATCTGATTGGCCAAGTTTCAGGATACTACTAGAATTCTCAATCAAGTCTCCAACTCCATCTCCAACTCTAACTCCAACTCCAACTCTAACTCCAACTCTATCTCCAACTTCAACTCCAACTCCATCTCCATCTCCATCCCCTTCTCCAACTCCAACTCCAACTGCAAAAAATTTTATCCGATTAAATTTCTGATGATATTTCATCCAAACTGAAAAATTGTGATAAAAAATTATTGTCCTTAAATATTCGAGACTCAACCGCTTAAAACACCCAAAATTCGTGTTCGCGACGGCTGACTCTTGAAGGGGGTGTCTGTAGGAAGCAAAAATTTGTCGATAAATCAGTAAATGACACGTGGAAATAAATTAAATTTATTTATCCGCCACGTGTTAAATTAATTATGGCCGTCCATTTAATTAAATTTTAAATGGAAATGTATCATGACTAATAGCGTCGTGACACGTGTCAATTATGATGCAAAAAATATTAATTATTTCTTTATTTTAAATAAAGGGATAATTAATTAGATTGGGTCCAAGCCCAATATGACTCAAACCCTAGACAACCCTAGGCCTCCAGAGCATTTAAATAGAGGTCATCTCCCTCATTTTCAACACACTGCAGTCTACCCCCGACGGTATTTGGCATTCTGCACTCTAGAGGCTTCAGAAGATCAAACTGCCAGCAGTCTCCAGCTACCAAGCGCCAAGGATCAAAGTCTGCAAAAGCTCAAGAGCGAGTCTCCAAGCCTCTACCGCGTCAAGATCAAGAACTGCTTCAGAGTTCTTCGACAAGATCTGCGAAGCCTTCAGAAGATCGAACTACAAGCGACCTCCAGCTGTCAAGCGCCAAGGACCAACGCCAGCTAGTTCAACAACTTCTGCTCTTCACATCAAATATTGCAGTCATCTTCTTCATCTGGATCATCGATCGAGACAAGCACTCAAGCCCTCGCATCCGATAACTTGAAGAACTGTAACCAACAGTGAACCTGCAAACGGTCAACCCTCGAGCAACCTCCAGCTACCAAGCATTAAGGAGATCAACGCTCAAGACCTTAAGCTCAAGAACTACTATAGAGCTCTTCAGCTATTCGAGATCGAGATCAAGCGTCCGCGCCCTCAGTTCACCCAAATTTCAGGAGATCGAATCAGAGGACTATTTTATTGTATTTAATACAAAGATTGTACCCGCATACATTTAAATATCAATACAAATTAATTTGTTTCTCAGTTTCCTGTCTTTATTTATTTTAGACTAGAAATTTGTGTTTACAGCAAGTATGAGGCTCTGTGTGGCTTACATCTCAGCTAGAGCGAAAGCCATTCACATCATATCAACGGCTAACTGGCAACCAGATGATCATGAACAGACTCAGAAACAAGCTACTCTAAACTGGGGGCTTGCGCTACCTTTGTGACATCGTTCAAGACATTTATCGGAGATAACTTCAAAGAGGGAAACTTACTCCCTATCCTACAAAGTCCTGCATCTTCATTCTCATAGACATCCTAATAGTGGTCTCAAAAAAAAAAAAAGAGAAAAGAAAAGTATGAAAAAAAAGAAAAAAAAAGAGGGGCTAACTTGAAAACCCTTTGGGCAGGTTAGGCAAAAGGAGAGATTGAGACTCACTACCAAGGACTATACCTCCTCCTATTCTATGGTCCCCATGTATCATCTCGTCAATCCACACCGAAACTAGGGGCTTGTAAGTCTCCAAGGTGCTCTCCAAAGCAGGACATTGTCATCAAGAGTCTAGCCAAACCGGGGGCTTGCCATACATCAGCATACACTTGCAAGCAATCAAGGTCATCTACATGATCATTCAAGAAACGCATCCTTCAGGCCTTTTGCCTCCACCATTGTTCCCTATTCCATGGATCGAAATATTACTCATCCTGAATTTTCCTGAAAATCTCCACGAGTGGCCTTGATCCTTAGAAGGCATTGTCTTAGGGAGTCATTGTCTTAGGAAAGCATTATCTTAGAAAACCATTGTCCAAGAAAATCTTTCTCTAAATATGGAGTCGGGGGGTTACCTACATGTAGAATTGCATGTGTAGATGCATAAAAGCATCATGTGTGTATCATGTCTAAGCATAATAGGTTCGCATTGCATCCATAAGTCGTGTCAGGGCCTCATAAAGTCAGTGGTCGTGCATTGAGTTAATTATCATGCACCAAGTGAGTCTGTCATGTATCGAGTCAGTCTGTCATGCATCAAGTCAGTCTGTCATGCATTGAGTCAGTATGTTGTGCATTGAGTTAGTCTGTCATGTATCAAGCTAGTCTATTGTGTATCGAGTCAGTTTGTCATATATCGAGTCAGTTTGTCGTACATAAAGTCGATAGTCGTGCATAAATACATGAGTGCATGAATGCTTGTGTCAAAAACAAAACAAAATTACATTGTTTGTGCAAAAGTTTAGTAGACTAGTTGCATGCATAACCGCATATCTGAAAATAAAAAAAAAGGAAAGAAGAAGAAGATAGGAAGAGCCACATCATTGCTCCAGAACGCAACACTAGGGGCTGCTTAAGCCCGTATGCTCTCTCAGTTAGACCAGTCGACTGTAACAGTGGTTTTGTTAGGAACGGTTTTTATCGTTCTTCTCAGGGAGCGAGGGGCCTTAGTCATAGAATCTAGGTCCGAGGTCGGGTTGAGATCACTAAGGTAAGGAAATAGGTTTGAAGGGGCTCACAACGCAAGAAACAAAACTAAGGTCTGTCATGAAAAGGAAACGGGGATGAGGAAATGTGTAACGCCCCGGAAATTAAATAATGAAAAACGTCAAAGTCAAACTAATGTTAATAGCGGAAGATTCGTTTTTATTTATTTTCTTTTCTTTTTATTTGGCGTTACCGCTGTATCCCCGAAGGAATACAAGGCAAGAAAGATGAACTTAAAACTAATCATTATCTACTTCAATTGACAAACGTAAGAAACTCCAATTTTAGAGACAACACATACTAAACATTTACTTACTCCAATTCTAAAAACACGAACAAAGCTATATTCTCAAAACTTCTAACTTCATGACTAATGTCCTCACTTCTAATTCCCGTTCCCATCACAGAACTCTTCACCTGAAAACAAAACATTTAAACACATGAGGGGGGAAACCTCAATAATGTCTACCCCTAACAATCAAAACATTATAAAATTCATTTCTAGCACATTTTAAGGAAAGGGGAAACAAGTCAAATATTTCAAAATATCTTTTACCAGTCAACCTTACCTGTTTCAATATTTTAAAGTGGGCAGGGCTTCCGTATTGCCCCTCGGAGTCAAATGACTCGCCAAATCATACATATTTCTTTCCAACAACTTCCCACATCATTCTCATTCTCAACAATCCACAAACAATACTCAATCTAGATGGACATCGCACTACACAAAACGATCTACCAGGCGTAACCTGGTCTCTTGACAGTCTCCCTCACTGGTAACACTCTGATCTTAGGGAGACTGCCCGAACCCGCATTATACTCATATCCTTTAATTTAGTTAGGTTTACATATCCAGTTCATTCTAGTATCAATCAACATTGCCAAATCCAACATTTCCAAAACCAACACTTCCAAACCACAATTTCAAACCAACACACTTTCAACACAAAAACCAAAGGACTGTCCATACTTTATGAATCAAAAAACATAACCTTTTTAAACAAAATAGACAGTCCAGTTGCAGATAAAGTCCCCTTCGGGATTCAAGTTCCGAAACCAATATAGAAATCAATAAAACCAGTAAAGAGCATCCAAAGGGGATTAGGGCATAGACATTACCTGAATATTTTCGCTTCACTTCAAATAACAAACACACTTGAGCTCACTAACGACACGAAACAGCTTGGGCCTAAAATAGAATAATTTCTATAATTAAAACACGCCCTTTGAAATTAGTATATGCAACCTTCTATCTTACACAAACCCTTGGACATTTATGGGTTCCCAAATTCACCCTTAATAAACAAATAATCGAAAAAGAAGTATTTGTATACAATAAAACCATTTATTTAAGTAAAGGATTGGAAGACTGTACAAATTACTACGTCTCTGTTGTAATGGTCATAACTCGACTTCCTATGAACTTGAATATTTACTTTCTAGAAACCTCAGAGATTCTACTACAACTTTTATGTTGACTACAAAGCCTAAAACACACTCCAAATGGTCCAAAAATATCACATAACAGATAGATCCAACTTTCGACACGTTCCTGTTTAACAATATAACTCGAGTTATACACCTCAAACACTCGAACTGTAAATTTTCTATTAAAGCTAACTCATGAAGGAACACCCAAACCAAAGATTTCGATTAAAAACCAACTACAAAATTATTAATGTATGTTTAAACGTGATCCATCAAAACTGTCCCAAAAACCTGATTTATTCTCTCTTGAATTGCCAACCTTAACTCCAATCAAATCAACCCACGACTCCAACGTCCAGCCTTGTCATATAAACTCTCCATTACACATAACTTACCACCCCATGACTTTATAACACGACCACCACCATACCAATCCTAACGGTAGTATAAACACAATTCTTGAAACAATATCATTTTCTCAAACCCTAATCACACCGTTCATTATTTCCATGATTTAAACTTCATCACACCAAACTCTCATACACTCACCATAAGCACCAAGGATCAATTATAAAGCATAATATGACTTCATATAAGTACTTTTTTTTTTACATGAACGCTCGGTAGTTATCGATAATACTTGATATATCTATTACTAACCCACCAAAAACTAAACTTCTCACATGGAACTAATACCTTTCAATTAAAGACTAAGTCCCTACTTTACAAAACAGTTTTAACAGATTTAAAACACAAATTACATTATAGAAAATATAGTAATATACGTCAGAAACGAAAATATTAATAACAATAAAAGGAAAGGGGTTAGGATTCATACTAAGGAGGGAGGGTTGGCTAGTAGCAGGACTTGGCACTAGCGACATAGGGAGGCGGCTGTGGGGTGGTCATAGGCGGTCTGTTGGCGGCTGATGGGGTGGACGAACAACGACAACGGTAATGAGAAACAGAGCACCCCAAACAGGGCTGTGTGAGTGTCTTGATGCCCGACGACTTCTACTGTGACGGTGGGGCTCAGCACGCGAAGTCGGCGTGTCACGTGGTGTCGCAGGCGATGGTCGTTGGTCGACGGTGGTGGCACAACGCAGAGGGGGGGTAGGTGGTTGCAGGGCCTACTGATGGTGGTCAGATGGTGCAGCGTTGGAGGTCTGGAGAGCGCAGCACCTGTGGAAACATCTTGGGCAGGGCAGGTCGGCACTGGTAGCTCTTGGTGGTGCACGGTGGTGGCAGCTCGAGAAAAAAAAGGGAGAAGAGAGGGGGTGCGGTGGTTTTCGTCGGTACCAAAGGTTGGTGGTGGCAGTTGGAGCAGGAGGCGGTGGTGTTGGGTTTGGTCTCAAACATTGAGGGGGGTCGGGCTTGGTTATCTGAGAAGAGAAACAAGAAAGAGAGAGAGGGATAGAAGAGAGAGAAAGACAAAGGGAGAAGGGGGAAAAACGGCGGATGCAGCAAAGGAAAAAGTGAGAGAACCCTAGGTTTAGATTTTAGGTGGATATTTATATCCTTAATAAAATAACAAAAGAATAGGAAAAATTTATTAAACTAAAATTAAAAGGAATGAAAATAATTTTAGTAATATTTATGCTTTTAAATTCTCAAAATAATTAATACCTAAGCTGATAATTTACCCACTTAAAAATAATAGGAATAGATATTAGTCAGTGACAAAAAAAATTCTAATACACCCCTATTAGTCCTCCAACGGTCCTATGAGCTCACATTTTAACAGTTGAAATTTCATAGAATAAAGAGATCAAAATATATAAATAAATAAAATAAAGAAATCTAACGACGTAACGGTAAACGCATTCAAAATTTCCGGGTTTTACAAAATGGGTTTTGCAACAAGAGAATAATGAGGAGGGAGAATCAAGTGGCAATTCCGTTAGAAAATACCAATGGAGCTTCCTCTGTCGAGGATAGCCCCGATTAATTTCCCCAAATTCTACCACGGACCCGGTGGGTCAATGAAACGGAATTCCCTAGTTAACCTCCTTCCACTTTTGTGGGTGAGCATTAACTATCCCAACTCCAATCTTCCAACACAAGTGTCAGATGTATTCAAGAACTTCTGAACCCAAATACATCCCACTTGAGGGAAGGATAGGAGTGGGAAATTGATTGCCCAACTAATTATTCACTAATATTGCTAATCCAAACCTAATCACCCATTCACACCCTTAATTACCCCCTAACCCGTAGGGTTTCTAGACACTAATCATGATCAAAACTAAACTAACAACATCCAAACCAACCCTAAGCATGATTTCTAACATCAAACAATCATAAACAAGCAAGACAATGAAAGTAGCAAGCAAAACAATTAAAGAATAAGCAAAGTAATTAGCAAAGCAATTAATAAAAGAGTTAAGGGAAGAGAATGCTTATCAAAATTTTGGAAATGATGAAAGGAAGGCAATGGAAATGATGATCCAACAATCTCTCAATTGATTGAATCTTCAATCCTTGAATCACACCAAAAATCCACTAAAAACCTAGATTAAGCAAGCTAATCTCTCACTAATCTCTCTCTAAAACTTACTAATACAAGCTGGAAATTAGAATCCAAGAGTCCTAGTCTAATAATCCTCAAAATCGTCACTCTTGGAATATATACAAGGCAAGGAAGTTAACCAAAACACAGTCGTTTAACCTCAAAAATAAGCGCAGAAAAACAAGAGGTCGCGGGCGCGATCTGTGATAACTGGTGGCAGGCGATTTTGAGCTTCGCAAGGTCACGGGCGCAACCTGGGATGGTCGCGGGGACGACCTCCCTCTGCCAGCCAAGATGTTCAGCAGTTGTTGCGGCGTAGCGGGTGGCACCAAACATGTAACGGGCGCTACAAGCTTGTAGCCACCAGAAGCGTGACAGGCGCGACATCCCCTGTCTCCCTTCCCTTCTGATTTCTTCCAAGGGCTGTAACACCCGCTACAAGGTCTAGAGCGGGTGTTACCTCACTGATCAGCACCAAAGTTGGGGTCTCCCGGGTCGTCTCCGCTTCGGCTCTCAGTCCGGCTTGGCTCAGGAAAACTCTAAAAAGCCTCAAGTTAGCCCGTTTTCCTTGCTTTTGCTCCAAAAGCGCGAAAACCTACAAAACAACCAAAACCCTAGTAAAAAGCATGAAAAAGACTTAGAATCGAGCAAAAATACCAAGATAAAAGGCAATATCTAGGCCAAAAATCAAGCTTAAACACCCCCCACACTTGAACTTTTGCTTCATCCCGAGCAAAACAAAATAAAAACAAACAAATAAAAAACTAAACACCAACTCCTCTGTCATGGGAGGAAACGAGTGAATTTAGCGTATGCACCAAGCCTCTTAAACCCCCTGGCAGCCCAGGTGGACGAGGTGGTCTCGTGAGTGTTTGTAGCGGCTATACCCACAAAAGCCATGAAGGAAAAAGGGGAAAGAAGAAAGGAAAGGTGAAAAACCAAAAACAAAAACAAAACAAAGGCGAAGAAGATATTCCCATCCCCAATCATGCACTTAGATCCCCAAACTTTGATACATGCTCCATTGATGGAGCTTTGAGAGTCGGTCTTTTCTCCTAATATTTCAGCCATGACTCTATCACAGAGCTACGAAGCTTCAGCTGCTCAGGGGCTTCACACAACAGCTCAGGGATGTTCTGTTTACGGCCCATTGTCGCTGCACCCGCTCCGGAAAATAAAAGGTCATGTGCGTCAAGCCGGCAATGCGCACATAGGCGTTGCATGCATCACGGGTCACGTACCCGGAAACGTGTCATCATTCGATCCACCATGTAATGTCGCGAGGTTCCTTTTGGAATGCAATCCATTCCGTTATTGAGTGAAGATCGGTGTACTTCCTCTTCCTTTGACAATAGTTCGCCAATGCCGAAGAAGTTTGAGGCTCCTCAATGAGACCCAAATGTTCCATCAACCATATCTGTCCATAAAGTTAGCAAGGGTTAAAATTGTATGCCAATTATCCCAAACTAACGGAAAAAAACAAAAAAAAAATGTAAAACCCCCGCGGGTTTTACAGACAGTAGAAAAAAAATGAAGAAAGGAGAGTGAGAGAATAAGAGAGGCTATCCTAAAAACCCGTCAGGGCAGGTTAGGCAAAAAGAGAGTGAACCCTGGATTTCATCATCATCAACGCTCCATCTTCCTTCCGTCAGACTTGGACATCACTCCATAACCATGTTCCAACCTTTTCCCAAGAGATGATGTCTTACCCAATTTGACCATCTCTTCACCCTTTCAGGACACGATCATTCTTGAGTATCTCCTTATCTCGTTCATCAATAAACTCTCGTCTACCATCCCTTTCACTAAACGTCTTCCAACCTTTTCTCAAGAGATGATGTTTATCCCATTTGACCATCTCTTCAAGACACGATCATTCTTGAGTGTCTCCCTATATCATTCATCAATAAAGTTTCATCTACCATCCCTTTCAACTCTTTCTCAAGAGATGATGTCTATCCCATTTGACATTCTCTTCTCCCCTTCAAGGCACGATCATTCTTAAGTGTCTCCACATCCCATTCATTAATAAACCATCGTCCACTGTCTCCTTCCCCAAACACTTCCTAATCAACCCTTTCATCCCATGTCACCCTCCGAGGACTTTTTAGCTCAGTCATTAGTGCAAGTATGAGGCTGATAAACCAGATTTTTACGAGTTTTTAGCCCTCTTTTTTTATGATAGTTTTCGCCTTTCAAGCTCTTTTTCCCTAATTTCTAAGTTAGAATCACTTACTTCCTTGATTTATATATTTAGGTGTTTTTGTCCCTTATAATTAAAGATCGACGCTTTTGTGACGATAAGGAAGAGGCAATGAGCAATGAAAGGTGGAAGAATGAAGAAATCAAGAGAAGGCCAACTAGCACAACCCCTAGCACAAGTTTTGCTGAAGAAAAGAGAGAAAAAGGGTTTGGCACAGGCTGTGCAAAGTCAGCACGGGCTGTGCTGCTGCCTGGAAATCATTTATACTGATTTTTCATGTCAGCACAGGCTGTGCAAAGTTAACACAAGGTGTGCTGCTGGCAGTTTCGATTTTTCATCATATTAATTCCCAATTCTAGGGTTTCTTATCCATTCTAGTTTTCATTCTATCTTTCATCTATACTTTGAGAGAGTTTTCTCTCAAGCCTCTCTAGAGGCTTTAGGGGAGTTTCTAGGTTTTAGATTATGCTTTACAAGAATTTGTCAACATCGTTTCCGGATTTTGCATCTAAATTCAAGACTAAGTTCTCTTTCTTTGACTCTTTACATATATGTTCATTTACTTTCTTGTTACATTGTTCTTGTTCCTTTTTAATTGTTGTAGTATGTTAATTTGTTGTTAATTTAGTATAGTTTCGGTTGTGATTGATGTATATTACAATGAATTAATTTGTTTAGGCTTAATCTGCCAAATTCATGCTTGTAATGTGAGGTTTTCTCTTTTCCCACAACATGTTCGATGAAATGCTCGAGAGAGTGTTCATGTGTCTTTCTTAGGGAATTGATTTATGATGAGAGGTGAGATCAATTTGCTAGTGTAGGTAGAGAAAATGGTTAGGGTTTAGGCACGAGAGTGTTGAATTCTGATTAGGTCTAGGTTGTTAATTCTATAGTTTAATTATGCTAACTCTATGAGAATAGGTAGTTAGAATAGTTAAGCGAGTCTCTGACCCTCGAGAGAAGGCTTTGGTGAGTCACAGAATTATGTTAGCCTCTGACCCTCTTATGCTAACTCTATGAGAATAGGTAGTTAGGATAGTTAAGCGAGTCTCTGACCGTCGAGAGAAGGCTTTGGCGAGTCACCGAATTATGTTAGCCTCTGACCCTCGAGAGAGGGCTTCGGCGAGTCATTGACCCTCGAGGGAGGGATTTGACGTTTAATATGTTGCAATCGACCCCTCTTGATTACTTATTTAGAATTGGTAGATTAGGTTATCTAGACTTATTAGTTGTTGAATATCGATTTTACAACCTGAACTTCTTTTATTGTTTTCGTAATCTTTAGTTTGATCACCACCACCACCACCATTCCTGGTTTATTTACCTAACTTGAAACACTTGAATCAGTTTTGAGTGCCTCGAACACGACTCCCTGTGGATACGACAACCGTACTCCCAAAAGTGGGGCTCGCGCTACCTTTGTGACATCGTTCAAGACATGATCATGAACATCGTTCAAGCCGGAAATTGTTTAAGTCTATCGATCCCTAGATGCCTCTCGAATCGAACTCCTTCAAAATCTTAGCAAAAGATCTATTTAAACAAGTGAAAACAGTTGGCCAAAAAGCAGCATTTCAAGCCGAGGAATCGCAACCCTGCAGGGGGGTCGCGAGCGCGACCACCCCCTTCGCGCGCGCGACCACCGAAGATACTCCAGGCGATTTCTCCTTCGAGGCGCCGTGGCTACGGTATCCAAAGACTGTGGGTACGGTGCAGCTCGGCTCCAAATGTGCTCTGGGCGTAGCAGGTGCTACGCATTCGTGGCGAGGGCTACGCCTTGGCTTTCCTTCCCTTTGTTCTTCCTTCTTTCCGAAGCATGTAACGCCCAATCCGAGAGTCGTAGCAGGTGTTACTTCACTAATTGACACCAAAAGTTAGGAAAGTGGTCCCGGGTCGACTCCGCCTCGACTTCCGGCCCCGCTCGGCTCGGGAAATCACAAAAAATGCTATAAAAAGGCCCGTTTTGCTACGTTTTGAGTGAAATCTCCAAAATCTACGAAATAACCAAAAACGCATTAAAAACTATGAAATTAAACCACGAAACGAGTTAAAAGCCTAAGGATTTAGGCGGTATTTAGACACAAAATTGGGTCTAAACAACAATGAAAATAGCAAGCAAAACAATTAAAGAACAAGCAAAGTAATTAATAAAAGAGTTAAGGGAAGAGAATGCTTATCAAAATTCTGGAAATGAAGAAAGGAAGGCAATGGAAATGATGATCCAACAATCTCTCAATTGATTGAATCTTCAATCCTTGAATCACACCAAAAATCCACTATAACCCTAGATTAAGCAAGCTAATCTCACTCTAAAACTTACTAATACAAGCTGGAAATTAGAATCCAAGAGTCCTAGTTTAATAATCCTCAAAATTGTCACTCTTGGAATATATACAAGGCAAGGAAGTTAACCAAAACATAGTCGTTTAACCCCGGAAAGAAGCGAAGAAAAACAAGAGGTCGTGGGCGCGACCCTCCATGTCGCGGGCGCGATCTGTGAGAACTGGTGCCAGGCGATTCTGAGCTTCGCAAGGTCGCGGGCGTGACCTGGGATGGTGGCGGGAGAGACTTCCCTCTACCAGCCAAGATGTTCAGCAGTTGTTGCGGCGTAGCGGGTGGCACCAGACATGTAGCGGGCGCTACGAGCTTGTAGCGGGTGCCACCAGAAGGGTGATAGGCGCAACATCCCCTGTCTCCCTTCCCTTCTGATTTCTTCCAAGGGCTGTAACGCCTGCTACAAGGACTGTAGTAGGTGTTACCTCACTGATCAGCACCAAATTTGGGGAAAGCTCTCCTGGGTCGTCTCCGCTTCGGCTCTCAGTCCGGCTTGGCTCGGGAAAACTCTAAAGAGCCTCAAAGTAGTCCGTTTTCCTTGCTTTTGCTCCAAAAGCGCGAAAACCTACAAAACAACCAAAACACTAGTAAAAAGCATGATAAAGACTCGGAATCGAGAAAAAATACCAAGATAAAAGGCGATATCTAGGCCAAATCAGGCCTAAACACCCCCCCACTTGAACGTTTGCTCGTCCCGAGCAAACAAAATAAGAACAAACAAATAAAAAACTAAACACCAACTCCTCTGTTGTGGGAGGAAACAAGTGCATTTAGCGTATGCCCCAAGCCCTTTAAAGCCTCTGACAGCCCAGGTGGACGAGGTGGGTCCCGTGAGGGTTTATAGCGGCTATACCCACAAAAGCCATGAAAGAAAAAGGGGAAAGAAGAAAGGAAAGGTGAAAAACCAAAACCAAAGACAAAACAAAGGCGAGCCCAATAATGCACTTAGTTCCCCAACCCGCCTCAACAATCAAATGGAAGAAGCAAATATGAACAAACAAGGACACGAAGTTGGAAAACTGCCAATCCTTCAGGTTTTCAACCCCAACACTTTATGATGAGCAAGAATCCTCGTGCACAAGTGCAAGTGGGCCTTAATCAATCCTTTCTAACCTAAGCCAGACAATCCAAGTCATTTTCATGCTCAAGTTCGGGATTGTTATCTATCCTAACTTCACTCTTTATTTTTCTATAAACTTCACTTTTCTTTCTTTTCTTCTCTCTTTTTTTTTCTTTCACAACTCATTTTGTTTTCATTTCTTTTGCTTTTGCTTTTCTTTTTATTCTACTTTCTTTTTCTTTTCCTTTTTCTTCACTCTTTTCTTTCTTTATTAAGCCTCACTTCAATCCGTTTTGTAAATTTTAGGAAGTCAGCGTCTGTTTTTTCGGGAATCAGACCGGCCTTCGTAAAGGATTTACTCTCCCTGAGTCGGGTTACTCCATTCATAAACATTGTACTTAAGGGGCAATGGGCTCCGTCCACCCATACTGACCCTCCTCGGTAGGACCGATAGTAGTTAATTAATTCATTAATTAAGGTGAGCATGAGCATTAGACGACTCTAACTATCAAACTTTGGGCAAGAAATTCACAATCGAGGCGTGTAAAAGGTGAGGATTTTGCTTTCTCATTCCATATCAAGGTCTAATAAAGATAAATCATGGCAGAAAACCTTCATAGGACCTATCATTATCCATATCAGCCGCTTCTAAACGATTGCATCAGCCAATTAGACAACTACCTACACAACTGTGAATGAAAGCATTATCAAAAAAAAAAAAAGAAACACTTTTAGGGGTTTTTCAAAACCTTTTTCCCTTTTTTCTTTCATTTTCACGAAATCTTTTTCAAATTTTAGCAAAAACTAAGAAAAACAAAAACAAAAAGCTAGGTGATCTACCCTTAAAACAAAATATCTCTCCCCCTCCCCCCCCCCCCCCCCACACACACACACACTTAAAACACCACAATGTCCTCATTGTGGGAAGGGTGTCACATGAAAGGGTAGAGAACCTACAAAAGGCAAACAAACAAGAACAAGTAGAACATAAAAGTGGTGGCTCCCCGAGCCCACACGGCTCCATCAGCAATATAATCCCAACACAGACACTCAAAGGGGTTCGCCACCCAAAAATAAAATCAAGATGCAACATGGATCAAGATATACACATTCAAAGAGTGCAGAAAGAGGTTACCTCGAGGTCTTCAATTAAAGAACGAACTCAATCCGCGATCGAAAGAAATATCACACTTTGGGTTAGAGATAAACAAGAAAAACATAATATGTGTGAATGTTCGCATGCATAAAAGAAAAAGAACAAAAACAAAAATAAAACAAGACACTAGAAACTAAAGAACTAAAGAAAGACAAACTATTTACAATATTTACATTGACACTGGCTAACCTCAACCTTGAATCTCACTCTTTTGAGGCGGGAATTGAGGGTGAAACAACTCTCCTAACCGGTCTTACGAATGATGAAGCAATGAAAGCAAAACAACTCAAACCATGGGGACAACGACCCAACAAAACCAAACTAACCGACACACTTCCCTAACTTTCCCCATAAAGCACCCCTCCCCACACTTATCTAACACTATAAGTGTAAATCAAATCGATAAAGAGAGTAAAGTGGGGGAGGGGACACTTACAATCATTGCTTGGATCCTCCCGGGGGAGGATATGGATGATAAAGGAAGTAGGTGGGATAGTGGGGGTTTGTATACCCCAGCGGTGCTAGGGCATGATTCTCAACGGAGTAGTAGTAATACCCCCAGTCACGCCAATACTAGTTCTGTTGTTGAAAGTACTCCTCATGCCTTTGGAGATGTGAATGCACATCGTTGACTGTGGACTGTTGGGCACGTAGCAACTCTTGTTGGGTCTCCAACAAATTGTGTTGACCCTAGAGCAAAGTTCGTTGTTCTCGAAGGTCTACTCTCATTTGCTCGAATTGAGAGTTGAGATGCTCAAGTGAAGCTTCCCATGGCTGACTTCCACTAGCTCCACCATGGCCGGCATGCTCCTCCTCTTCCTCCTCTTCTTCTCCTTCTTCTTCAATGCCTCCTCTTCTTCCTCACCATCGGACACATCTAGGCCTCCCACCTTGCGGCGGGTATCACACTCTTGGCCACAAGACCATTTACGCTCGTTAGTGATATCCAAGCACTGCTCGACATGGTCCGGATCCAAGAGAATCTCCGTTCTGTTACCGTCGTGTCCATTGCAATAGATCGTGAAAATCGGGTGCTTAGCGAGGATGTTCATTTTTTGCAACCGTACCCTGTCGATAGGATCTGGAAGATAGCGTAGAGTCCACTATTCAATTACTTCCCTGAACCTTCTTGGGCGAGGAAGTAGCAAATGATGTACCCTATCCCAATGGTCGTAGGTCGGGCTTCCGTGCTAATCTCCCGAAGACAATGTAGAATTCAGGATCCGGTGTTGACTCGTTTAATTACCCCTCACAACATTTTAGATCACGAAGAGATCGTCTTTCCGAACTTTGCGGCGTCCATCATCTCTCCCGAACACTAAACTTGTCACGATCCTATGGAGGATTCGGACGGCTAGATTGCAAAAATCACGCACCTTAGAGTTTCGGGGGCAATGATAGTGTGGGGTCTCGTTCTTCGTACCAAGATCCATCCTCCTCCAACATGTCAAGGCTTGCATCGTCTTTTGCTCATCAAAGTTCTCGCATCGCTCATAGTATCTCCCATCCTCGGGCAACCCTAGCCTTCGGCATAAACGCTTCACGGAGCGCCGCTTATCCTTGTTGGCGACTCGGTATTCAAAATATGCATTGAAATAACCCTAGAGGGGGGGTGATTAGGGTTATAAAAATAATTCTGTACTTCAATCAACACAACCAAGTTAGTAGCACTTTTATATGAAAAATAACTTCTTTATTGAATGATCAAAAGTGCTAAAGAGGAGGAGCTTACAACTCAGCACAAAAGAGAACTTGTGAGGTCCTCAATTGGCCTACCGGATTAGAAGACACAACAGAGGTCTTCTGAATATGAGGCCTCACAGTGGAGGCGATTACAACTAGTGACCTCACACAGTAAAGAGGCACTTGTTTGATTTGGAACTCTCGACCCTAGAGGTCCTCACCAATATGACCACTGGTTACACAAAACTCACCACTACACAAGAATGGCTACACTCGGAATATTCACTCAAATACTCCTACACTCAGAACTTTCTTTCACAAAGTTCTTACAACGATTTTCTTCCTTGGAAATCACACCTTTGCTAACGGGGTGGGTTCCCATATTTATACTTGATTCTTCACTGACTTCCTTCCTTTCTTTCCTTTGCATTTGATCCTTTCCTTCGTGCATTGATTCTGATTTGGTGGCTGTCTTTCAACGGCAGAATCCAGCTTTTTAATGCAACAGTTTAAGCAAGGATTTGTTTCCTTTTCTGAGGTGATCTTCTATCTTCATGAAGGCCCTTTGCCAAAAAAAGGAAATGAAGATCATTATAAACAATTCTCAGAATAAAGGGAAGATATAGGATTAGGATATGATTTGTACTTCCCTAAGATAGCTCGGTTGGTCTTTCAAACAAAATAATCTTGTGCTGACATTTGAGGTCCTCATTAACGATTACGCTGAGGTCCTCATAACAAGTTGAGGTTCTTCATGCATCTTCCTTGCCATCATTGTAAACCTTCAAGGGACTCAAGAATTCGAGGACGGGTTGGTCCACAATCGATTCGTCGATTATGATGAATACTTCCCACCCAAGAGTGCGGATGAGGTAGTCGAAGCTTGATTTGCAATGGACGGCTTCTACTGTCGCCACATCATAAATGTCTGGTGCACATATCTTCCGTGCTTGGAGCGCTTCATACCGTTGTTTATGTGCTTCATCCTGGAAAGTCACATTCGTATTAGGTTTACACCGAATTAGTGTGGCCGGTTGCGCTCGGTAACGTTCCTTTGTGGATGAGGATGGTCCCGGTTGTGATGAAGGAGTCTCTTCAACACGAGAACGCTTGTTCCTTCCACTCATGATGAACAAAAGCAAAACTTGGTAATGCAATTCTACTAATAAACTCATTGAGTGCCCTAAGCTCAATGAAATCGAAAAATCTAACTCAAGAACACACCGAATAAGTTTGAAAAATTGAAATCACTAGTAATGGCAGAATGTTACCTCAATCTGGGACTGTGGAGGCTAAGTTTTAGCAGCACAAGATGAATACTTTGAAGAAATTACAAAATGCAGTGGCTAAATCGAGCCCTTTAACACACAATAGCTCAATACCCAGTGAAACAAGTGTTTATGCGCATGTATTGACAACCCCAAAGCTCAAACACAAGAAATCCAACATAAAGCATGTGAGAATGAACTAAATTTCACACAATAACAACAATAGTTACCTCAGTTGCTATGAAGGATGAATGCTTGCTGAAATCTCACATAAGAATCGGATCTGGGCAAGAAACAGGAACTCTAGCAGTAGATTTTCGCAACAAAGGAGAAGACATTAGGGTTGGAATTCGAAAATGGAGGGAGGAAGGGGGTCGAATTGATGATTGAGAGGAAGGAATGGGTGTGGGTGTGAGTTTATCGCGGTCGCTAAGGCTTGTAGAGAGAGAGGGAGTCGAGTTTGTGAGAGGATGAAATGAGAAAAGTGAAGAAAGTCGGGTTTTAGGGCTGAATAAAATCGCTGAACAGTGTCAGGTCGCGAGCGCGACTGACACTATCGCGAACGGGACCTCCGGAAAAACTGGGAATGTTGGGCGTGCGCTTCGCTGGCGTTATCCCTTCCTTCCGTGGCTACGATCAGCTTCTGGAGGAGTCCTGCTGCTGCTGTTGGGTAGATTGTGTTGCGGAAACTAACGTTGGAGACTTTTGAATTTCCCCATGCTTCGAAAAGAGACTCTCCGAATTTTTTCTTGAAGCTCATAATATCTTCATGGAGTCTACAAGTTTTATCAATTGGGAAGAATCTTTGAAGAAAATCTCTCTTTAGGGCCTCCTGATAAGTCGTTTTTATATAGAGTTTTTAGGGCTCAAATCATGTAAGTTTCATGCTTTTTATATCTGAAATCCCATATTTTTATGTCATTTTCTGTGATTTATGCACTTGTTCGCGAGATTGGTGTGTTTTGCAGGAATTAAGGAAATTATATCAAAAATCAAAGGAAATAAAAAAAAGAAGTTGCAAAGAAGAAGAAGAGGAAAGGAGAAACGACTCAATTTGCTATGGCCAAACCCAGCTGAGACGGAAAGACAAACCGCAGCCAGCGTTTACAAAACGCAGCCAGCGCCTTGTCCAGAAGCTTTAGACGCTGAACAATGCCAAAACGCAGCTGGCGTTTTTGAGGCGCGGCCAGCGCCAAGACACAGAAGGTTCTCACCTTTTTGACAAAACGCAGCCAGCGTTTTGTGCCCTAATCCAACCCTATAAAAGGGGATTGATATCTATCAGTTTTCACGCATAGTTTAGAGAGCTTTCAGGGTAGATTTTAGATACTTTCTTTACAGTTAATTCACAAACATTGATATTAGATTAGGTTGTTGCTTGTGATTGAAGAATACGAAGGAGATCGATTCGGGTGACACGAAGAGATCGATTCTGCCAATTCGAACACGGTTGATTTCTAATTTACTTTCATGCTTTCTTTCTTGTTCTTGTTTAGATTTCGCGATGTTTACTTTCATTATTATGAGTAGCTAATTTCCTTTGTTCGGGGGATAAACTCGATGTCTATTGATTGAATTTGAATGCAGTCTCGGTGTTACGTTATCCTTTTATTCGTTTAATCTGCGTGTATTGTATGTCATAGTAATTTGGCAACAGAATGATAGGTTGAGCCTTTACTTGGTAATTAATTTCGTGACAACATGACGACAGTTTGAGTCTTGAATTGGAAGGCATAGATTGAATAGGTTTAGAAAATAGTTAGACATAATGATTCTTGCCTAGGGTCAATTTATAATCAGCTCTTATCTTTGATTGGATTAAATAGTAAGAAATAATGTTTAGTTTAATCACTGTAACTCACCTAGGATCGAAAGATCGAAGTGAGAAGGCCTAGAAAGATTATAGACCCCGAATTACCTTGTTACCTGCACCCGGATTGTCGATAATTTGATTGTTAGACTAGAGTGGACTCCCCTGAACGCTTTTAATTACTTGGTTAAACCCTAAAAATTCCAGCTTTTTTAGTTTAGTTTTAGAGAACCTTACCACAACCCTTGGATCGGCCTAGCATTCTTTGTAGCGAACTAGTTCAGTGCGTGGTTGAACGCAAATCCCTGAGAGAGAACGATATTTTATTACTACACAGACCCGTACACTTGCGGTACACAGACACCTTATACGTTTTAGGTCTGTCAAGTTATTGGTGCCGTTGCCAAGGTTTTGTTCCCCCAACCGCCATTGAATTAACGCGCTCTGGGTGAATAAGTTTTTGGTTGCTTTTCTTTAACCCCTAAAAAAATCAAATAAAAATTAAAAAATTTTAAAATCTAAAAATATGACAATGCTATGTTTTCCTCAATTCGAACGTGAATTATTTTGGAAATTTTATGAGCGACTAATTGCTGCTCCTGTTCCAGATCATATCACGTTAGGAGAATCTGAAATTCTTGATATTGTTTTTGAAGGAGTGAATGTAGAGACCCGTATTATTTGGGTTTTCGTGATAAACCTTCTAATGAAGCTATGAAATTACTTAAATTGCTTGCAGATGACACTTATAAATTTGAAATTTCTAATTGTCTATCTGTGTACCCTGATCCTTGTGCCTTTCATGCTAATTCCTATATGCAATCTCGTAATTGAATTAATTGTACTTTATGTCATTCTTCTGAGCATGGTGATTATGCTTGCCCTAGGCTGCTCAATTTGCTGACTTGATGGACTTATTACAGACCAATGATTCTAGTTCTAAATTTACCTTAAAACACTATTGATGGTGTTTCTGATTTGCATGATACTCCCTTACCTATTTCTCAGTCGACGGAGTCTGAGGTGAGTGAGACTTCTGAGTTAGATACTAGGTATGAGGATGATTTTCATCATGATTCAGTTGAAATCATTAATGAGGAACCTAGCGAGAAGGCTACTAGTGAATTAAAATTTCTAAACAAGGACCCTGATAATATTGTAATCTTTGATTCCAAGGATTTATTTCATGCGTCAATTCCTTTTTCGCTACCTTCAGTTTCACAGGAAACCCCTGAGGAACCCATACCTGAACAAAAGACCATTGACGTTCAGATTAAATTAGGGTATGAGGTTAATTCTTGTAATGAAACCAATAGTATCAGTGGTGAGTTGTCCTTAGGAAAATTTAGAGGTTATGACCTCTCTCTTGATCCTTATTGGACACGCCTAGAGGACATTCCTAGAAAATTCTTGTGGACTACATATTTTGATTCTTTTCATTTTTCTAGTGAATTTGATTTATTACTGAGAGCACTACTAACGTTTTATCTTATAAGATTCCAGTGGCTCTCTTATTTACTAGCTTGCAGACCGCATGAAGGAGAGTTTGACAAGCTATTAAGGGCATTGACGACATCCGGAACGAAGACGCGGAGCTTCAATTAGCGTAAAGATTGATCACGGACCCGGATGAGTAGGGGTCCATAACGTCGAGCTAACGACGTTAAACAAAGCACCCCGGGGAGGTACATCAATATCTAATATTTATCCCTCCCCACCTTTTTATTTTATTTCAATTATTTCTTTCAGTTTTTATTCTTTAATAATTTTTATTTAGTTGTTTACTAATTATTTTTCTTTAGTGTGTAGAGGAAAAAGAAGAAATTCAAGAAAATTTTTGGCTATTATTGAAATTATTTTATCTAACCTATTAAATTTTAAGTTGGTGAATGTTTGTAGGGAATTTTGGTATGTCAAATTGTAGGGAAAATAAGGAGTAAACAAAGAAAAAAGAGAAGACAATGCAAAAAGGAGAGGGGTCGTTGGGTGTTATTTTGCCCTTTTCTTTTTCTTTCTTTCAAAACAAAAACTCCTCCGTGCTTTTGCCTTAACACCCGACGACCCCTCTCCCAAAACACCACCAGCGCCACCATGAACCACCACCGTCGACGCCGCCGTCCACCTCGCCAGCGCCGCCACCTCACACCACCATCTTTTCTCTCTTTTCTCTTCTCACTTGCACTCTCACACTTTGAACCTTCAAGCTCAATTCCTCTTCCATCTTCAAATTCAAGGTATGGAATTCTCAACTGTTTCTCTTGTTCTTCGATTATACTTAGATTGTGGTATGATTTTGATTGAATAGTTTAGTTTATTGAGTAATTTGTTCAAATTATACCAATTATCATGTCCTAAGATTCGAATTTCTTGAATTGGGTTTGATTCTTGGATTGAGTTCTAGATTAGGGCTTGGTTTGAATTGATTGATTTTTGATCTTTTTATTACAAAATTGAGAGAATTGTGATGTTGGGTGTATTGAGAGAGCAATGTGATGTTGAAATTGAGAAATTTAGGTCTAGGTTTTGGTTGTGATTGTGTTGTGGTGTTATACTCTGTTTTTAGTAAGGTTTTAGGTTAGATTTATCTTGATTTCAATCCCAAGTATCAAACAAGCATGGGGGAATCTAAGTATGAGAGATTATTATGCTTGAACACTCACATTCGATTTGATTTTTAGAGGGTAAGAACGAAGAACCCAAGTTAATCCTGGCGATGATGGAGTTGGGGGAAGCCGAAAAAGGAAAGCCACAACTACGGAGAAGGGAAAACAAAAAGCTACCCCATCCCGTGATTCTAGGAGCTCCAACCCTTTCAATTTCGAAGGGGATGTCAAAGCAAGATATGATTCTCTTTCTAAAAGAGCTTTGATACCTACTAAATATTTGAGTGAGTATTTCTTGAGGAATTGTGGTATGCTTGATGATGTTTTGTGGTTGTTGGGACGTGCGCAAATGACTCTTTCCACCATTGTCTTCTGCATTGAGGACAATGCAACGTTTAAGCATGGGGGGTTGAATATTCTGTGAATATTTTTTTTGTTTGTATGTTTTTCATTTATTTTTCTTTTATTTTCGTCTTTCTTTTTCTTTTTCATGCTTATTTTTCAGTTTTTAGTGTGATTTTTTTTATTTTTGTGTGTTTCTTTTATTTTCTTGTTCTTAGTTTAGTGTGTTCTCTAGTTCTTAGCTTCTTTGTTTGAGTTTTTAGTGTGTTTTCCTTAGTTATTTTCAGTTTTTCTTTCAAGTTTTCTTCTAAGTTTTTCTTTTAAAATTGCATCCACCTAGATTGCATTAGATAGAAGCATATAGATTTTTCTTTTTCTTTTCCTATTTTGTTTCTTTTTCTTTCTTTTGCATCCACTTATTCAAATATCCAAAAAGGCCAAAAAAAATTAGAAAAGAGAAAAACCAAAAAATAAATAGGATAGGACTAGGATTAAAATCGGAAACACCTTCGGGGATGATTTGTAAACCTTTCTTACTTTCAGTTTAACTTGCTTCGCTTAGAAAAGTCTGGATGAAATCTCAAAAGTTTTTGAAACATTTTCCTTCAAATCTTCTGATTTTGAGTCAAGTTATCAAAGTTGTATCTTACTGCTTTGACTATTTTAGAAAGTATAAATATGCGTGCCGCAAATCTTTTGGCTAAGTTTAGTTGTTGAGCCCCATCTCGTGAGTCCACATTGCCTAAAATTTTGAATTGATCACCTTTATCAATTCCATGATTCCCTGAGTGACTCACCCATTAGTTGCATCTCTAGAACATGCTTTGCATCATGCTTGAGACTACATATTTGCATTGCACACTGTGACAAAGTGATTAAGGCATTCATTTTATTTTGTTAAGCTACATAGCCAAATAGCCTTCCTTACATTATATTTACCATTCTTTTTGCCCCGCCTAGCCTTTGTTTACCCTTCTTTCATGATCGAACCCTAACAATACAAGCCTTGGCCTTTGATATTCAGTATCCCTTTACCTTGCTTGGTTGAATGAGAGTTTGTCATTTTTTGGAAGGAACAGTTGCATGGTTTGGTGTGTTTTTGAACAAAATATGGAGTTTGGGAGAGATTGTGCTTATTGCTTCAAGTTAGGAGAAACTGAAAGTCCCACCTTTTGAATAATTGGTGTTTGGTTATGTTGTTCATATATTGTATCGAGGTCGAAGTTATAATTCCATAGTTTTCTTCTCCTCAATCACCCACCAAAAAGAAAAAAAAAAGAAGTAAAAAAAATAAAAAAAGAGAAAAAGAGTTCCAAAAAGAAAAGGGTGATTAGGGAGATTCAATTTAAAGTTCTGAAAACTTAGACCTGGTTGTATTTAGTTGAGATGTTTCATATTGTTGAGGGTTAAAGGTGAAATTCTTTGCATATTAAGCAAGAAGGAGAGTTTAGAGTGTATACTCGTTGAAAATCAATCCAATCATGGCTCTTAACTCCTCATTCCCAAATTTTACCGCTCCTTTCCCCTAACCTAAGCCCCGTTACAACCCGATAAAATCCTTTTGATTGTCACTTGTGCATTGCATACCAGTAGTGGAGAGCGAGGTTCTTACCAAGCTTATGGAAGTTTGTTTCTATTGGTTTGAGTATGAGAAAACCCACATACATATTGAAATTTGAGTGATTGAGTGTTTTTATTCTTTCCTATGTGATGTTTGCTCTTTTTGACTGACTTACGTCCATAACCAACCGCACATATTTGCATTATTCTCGAGACTGTTGGCGGATTTATGCTTCTGAAGTACTTGTTCTCTCCTCTTTGGTTTCGAAAATTTCTTCCTTTCTCTTTTAAACTGAGTTTTGATCTTATCTAGACTCATCTTTGTGCTTGCTTGTTGAATTGATGTGTTAGAATGGTTAGCCTGAGGGGGTGTTAAGATTTTGTTTTTGTAATCCTATCGCAAACTCTTTTTGATTCTTTTTCTTCTTAGGTTCTATTTTTCCTGATTGAGCCATGACTTGCTTGGGGACAAGCAAGAGCTAAGCATGAGGGTATTTGATAAGTCGTTTTTATGTAGAGTTTTTAGGGCTCATATCATGTCAGTTCCATGCTTTTTATATCCGAAATCCCGTATTTTTATGTCATTTTCTGTGATTTATGCACTTGTTCGCGAGATTGGTGTGTTTTGCAGGAATTAAGGAAATTATATCAAAAAGCATGGAAATTTGAAGGAAAATTAGGAAAAATCAAAGGAAATAAAAAAAGAAGTTGCAAAGAAGAAGAAGAGGAAAGGAGAAACGACCCTATTTGCTACGACCCAAACCCAGCTGAGACGAAAAGAAAAGGCGCAACCAAAGGCCTTGTCGGAAGCTTTAGAGGAATTTGAATCGCCAAACGCGTTAGTGGCGTTGAAAGGCACACAAGACACGGAAGATTCTCACCTTTTGACAAAACGAAGCCAGCGTTTTGTGCCCTAATCTAGCCCTATAAAAGGGGAATTATATCCGCCGTTTAAGGATAATTTTTTCTATCAGTTTTCACGCATTGTTTAGAGAGCTTTTAGGGTAGATTTTAGATACTTTCTTTACAGTTAATTCACAAACATTGATATTAGATTAGGTTGTTGCTTTCTTATTCTTGTTTAGATTTCGCGATGTTTACTTTCATTATTATGAGTAGCTAATTTCCTTTGTTCGGGGGATAAACTCGATGTCTATTGATTGAATTTGAATACAATCTCGGTGTTAGGTTATCCTTTTATTCGTTTAATCTGCGTGTATTGTATGTCATAGTAATTTGGCAACAGAATGACAGTTTGAGCCTTTACTTGGTAATAAATTCCTGACAACATGACGACAGTTTGAGTCTTGAATTGGAAGGCGTAGATTGAATAGGTTTAGAAAATAGTTAGACATAATGATTCTTGCCTAGGGTCAATTTATAATCAGTTCTTATCTTTGATTGGATTAAATAGTAAGAAATAATGTTTAGTTTAATCACTGTAACTCACCTAGGATCGAAAGATCGAAGTGAGAAGGCCTAGAAAGATTATAGACCCCGAATTACCTTGTTACCTGCACCCGGATTGTTGATAATTTGATTGATAGACTAGAGTGGACTCCCCTGAACGCTTTTAATTACTTGGTTAAACCCTAAAAATTCCAGCTTTTTTAGTTTAGTTTTAGAGAACCTTACCACAACCCTTGGATCGACCTAGCATTCTTTGTAGCGAACTAGTTCAGTGCGTGGTTGAACGCAAATCCCTAAGAGAGAACGATATTTTATTACTACACAGACCCGTACACTTGCGATACACAGACACCTTATACGTTTTAGGTCTGTCACCTCCCATGAAGAGTATTATCCAGGTAGACATATATCAAGCTACATCTCAGCTTTTCCCCTTAGAGTTAGAGGAAAGAACTTTAACTTTAGATACTCCAAAGATATTCCGGGCATAAGCATGAAACTGATACGCTTCTCGAATCTCTCCATATGAGCAATAGGACTCTCGGAAATATCTCCATGGAAAGGGTTACTTTCAAAAACTTCGAGAAGACACGGCTTAAACTCGAATACGCGCGTCGGGTGGTAATGGTGGTAGGATGATCAGGTTGCCTCTCGTACCCGAACATGAAACGACATATGATAGAAAGGTACGGGTGAATTAGCTTGGACTTCACCCATCAGGACTCAAAGCCTCCTACGATTCTAGATGAGACATTAGAACGAACCTACATGCACCAACAAGAACCAATAGAAGTATCAAATTCATTGGGATTAGCACAAACTAATTTCTAGCGTGAAAGCAATCTCAATTAACCAAAAACCAAGAAACTAAAACTAGGGGCGCTGGCTCCCCGGCAATGGCGCCATTTTGTGTAACAGTGGTTTTGTTAGGACCGGTTTTTATCGTTCTTCTCAGGGAGCGAGGGGCCTTGGTCATAGAATCTAGGTTCGAGGTCGGGTTGAGATCACTAAGGTAAGGAAATAGGTTTGAAGGGGGTCACAACGCAAAAAACAAAACTAAGATCAGTGAAGGAAAGGATATGGGCTTCGAAGGCTTTTCGGGATGCAAACGTGGATGAGGAAATGGGTTTTGCAACAAGAGAATAATAAAGAGGGAGAATCAAGTGGCAATTCTGTTAGAAAATACCCACTGAGCTTCCTCTCTCGAGGATAGTCTGGATTAACTTCCCCAGAGTCCACCAGGGACCCGGAGGGTTAATGAAACGAAATTCCCTAGTTAACCTCCTTCCACTTTCGTGGGTGAGCATTAACTATCCCAATTCCAATCTTCCAACACAAGTGACGGATGTATTCGGGAACTTTCGGACCCAAATACATTCCACTTGAGGGAAGGATAGGAGTGGGAAATTGATTTCCCAACTAACTATTCACTAATATTGCTAACCCAAACCTAATCACCCATTCACACCCTTAATTATAACCCATAGGGTTTCTAGCCACTAATCATGATCAAAACTAATTAACAACATCCAAACCAACCCTAAGCATGATTTCTGACATCAAACAATCATAAACAAGCAAGACAATGAAAATAGCAAGCAAAATAATTAAAGAACAAGCAAAGTAAATAGCAAAGCAATTAATAAAAGAGTTAAGGGAAGAGAATGTTTATCAAAATTCTGGAAATGAAGAAAGGAAGGCAATGGAAATGATGATCCAACAATCTCTCAATTAATTGAATCTTCAATTCTTGAATCACACCAAAAATCCACTAAAACCTTAGATTAAGCAAGCTAATCTCTCACTTTTCTCTCTCTAAAACTTACTAATACAAGCTGGAAATTAGAATCAAAGAGTGCTAGTCTAAGAATCCTCAAAATCGTCACTCTTGGAATATATACAAGGCAATGAAGTTAACCAAAACACAGTCGTTTATCCCCGAAAATAAGCGTAGAAAAACAGGAGGTTGCGGGCGCGACCCTCCTTGTCGCGGGCGCGTTCTGTGAGAACTGGTGCCAGGCGAATTTGAGCTTCGCAAGGTTGTAGGCGCGACCTGGGATGGTCGCGGGGGTGACCTCCCTCTGTCAGCCAAGATTTTCAGCAGTTGTTGCGGCGTAGCGGTTGGCACCAGACATGTAGCGGGCGCTACAAGCTTGTAGCGGCTGTCACCAGAAGCGTGACAAGCGCGACATCCCCTGTCTCCCTTCCCTTCTGCTTTCTTCCAAGGGCTGTAATGCCCGCTACAAGGACTGTAGCCGGTGTTACCTCACTGATCAGCACCAAAGTTGGGGAAAGCATTCCCAGGTCATCTCCGCTTCGGCTGTCGGTCTGGCTTGGCTCGGAAAACTCTAAAAAGCCTCAAATTAACCCGTTTTCTTTGCTTTTGCTCCAAAAGCGCGAAAACCTACAAAACAACAAAAACACTAGTAAAAAGCATGAAAAAGACTCGGAATCGAGGAAAAATACCAAGATAAAAGGCGATATTTAGGCCAAAAATCAGGCCTAAACATCGACATGGTTTCTAATCATCAAGAGCAAGATTAGAGACTCTAGAGAAATCTCTAATCACACTCTAGATGACTTATATCCATCATCCGAAGCTCATCCTCATGACGATCTTCCAGTCTGCTAGGGACGCCACTGACACAATCATCCGCATCGGGAAAATCCGATCTGCCTCGGGAAAATCCGTTGGGCACCACCATTAACATCGGGAAAATATGGTCCCCCTTGGGAAAATCCGATGGGCATCATCGACACCGGAAAAAACTGAAACATTGACAGAAGCAAAGGAGCAAGGGAGATCAGTTACGATCAATCTGCCAGACAAGGGAGCTATCACTGACACCAGGTCACCGCTAAAAGGCGCCATTATCATCCATCTAATGGTTGCCACATAAAAGGCACCGACATCATCCATCATTCGGCTGCCACATAGAAGAGCGCCGACAGCATCCACCTTCTGGTCACCACATAAAAGAGCACCGACAACATCCGTCCACACAACCCAAAACTGAAGACACAAAGATTGCGGTCCAAGGGTTTCGAAAGCTCAGGTAAAAATCTGAACCCTCCTCACATTTCCGAAAAAACTAATATTTGGTTTTCTTGTGATTTTCAGGTCGCCATTAAAAGGGCCCTTGCACCATTCGATTGCCGCATAAAAGAGCACCATCTGCAGTCGTCCAACGATTGCCACATAAAGGTTTCCAACGACGTCATCGACATCAGCAGCAGTCGTCCAACGGTTCCCACCTAAAGGTTTTCGACGACATCATCATCAGCACCAGTCGTCCAACGATTGCGTCCTACAGGTTTCCGACGGCATCATCATCATCAACAGCAGTCGTCCAACGGTTTCCACCTAAAGGTTTCCGACGACATCATCAGCAGCAGCAGCAATCGTCCAACGGTTGCCACCTAAAGGTTTCCGACGACATCATCATCATCAGCAGCAGCAGCAGTCGTCCAACGGTTGTCACCTAAAGGTTTCCGACGACATCATCATCATCAGCAGCAGTCGTCCAACGGTTACCACTTAAAAGTTTCCGACGACACCAACATCATCATCAGCAGTCGTCCAACGGTTGCCACATAAAAGTCTCTGACGATATCATCAGCATCATTCGTCCAATAGTTGCTACGTAAAGGCCTCCGACGACAGCGGTGACATCATCCGCCTTCCGGTCACCACATAAAAGAGCACCGACAATATCCATCTTCAAGCCAGACATCAAGCAGAAAGTATCTCAGGCTACTTTAACCTTCGTCCTATTCGGACTCGATCAAAGTGGGGGCTCTCTGTAGACACCGGGATTTGCACCGACACAATCCCGACCCATCAAAATTTGATAAATCAGCTGGGCTAAATACCAAAATGTGTCATTGGACCCATGCAGTTGATAAAGTAAGCCCGGAAAAGCAAAGCAGCCCAAAAATTACAAAATAACCCGCGGGGGTTATAATTAATCACAAGCGCCCCAGGAGAATTTCCGTCCCAGGAGAATAAAAACGGCCCAGGAGAACAAAAGCTTGCCAAGATATTCATGTCAGTGGTTTGCTTCAAGTCAGCACCATTAATGGAATACTCAGTCTGATTAAGAACTTCCTTCAAGCAGGCAAGGTGGGGGCATCCTAACCGTGTTGGTTGAATTCTGCTCCAAGACGACGCCATCGTCCTTCAAATCAGCGGCGCACTCCTTTGGCTAAGTGGTAGACTCTTTCAAGTTGGTGATATCGACGTCTCATTTAGGTTAATACTGGGGGCAAGCTAGCGGGCGATGTCCTCGTGTCCTTCCATGACGCTCACACCTAAGAAAATGTTTAGCTGACTTGTCATGGATCTTCAGAAGAAAGTCCGGTGGCTCATCATGACTCGATAGAGAATTCAAGTCCTCTCTTCATAACCTGTAGACGGCAGAAAGTACATGAGTAGTAAGCCAGGCGACGACGCTATTGACTCAGTTGGTTATGAAAAGAGACACCTCAAGATGTCTAATACATCAGAACGTCACTGGGAGTACTCCACTTGCGATGAGGTCATGACTCCGTCGACCCAAGTCAGTTCTGAAAAGAGACACCTCGAGGATGTCTAATACATCAGAACGTCCCCGAGGAGTAAACCTGATGATGACTCTGTCGACCCAGGTCAATTTAGAAAAGAGACACCTCAAAGATGTCTAATACATTAGAACGTCCCCAAGGAGTAAACCCGATGATGACGTCCGTCGACCCATGTCAGCTCTGAAAAGAGACACCTCGAAGATGTCTAATACATCAGAACGTCCCTGAGGAGTAAACCCGATGATGACTCCGTCGACCCAAGTCAATTCTGCAAAGAGACACCTCAAAGATGTCTAATACATCATAACGTCCCCGAGGAGTAAACCCGATGATGACGTCCGTCGACCAAGGTCGACTCTGAAAAGAGACACCTCGAAGATGTCTAATACATCAGACTGTCCCCGAGGAGTAAACACGATGACAACACATTCGACACAGACAGTCGTGAAAAGAGTAAGTCTGTGACAACTCTACATCAGTACGCTAAGGAGTGATCCGGCGAGGCCATAACTCTGTCGACCCAAACTCTACTGTCGTTTTTGAGAGTTGTCTAGGACAACTCTATGCTAGTGAGCTGAGGAGTAATCCACCTAAAGCGAAGCAATGACCCAGTCGACCCTGACTGTACTGTTGGTTTTGAGAGAGTTGTCCCGGACAACTCTACGCCAGCAGCCAAGGGAGTAATCCACCTAAAGCAAAGCGACGACCCAGTCGACCCTGACTGTACTGTCGTTTTTGAGAGACTTGTCTAGGACAACTCTACGTCAGCAGCCAAGGGAGTAATCCATCTAAAATAAAGCGAGGACTCCGTCGGCCCAGACAGTATCGCCGTTTTTGAGAGAGTTGTCTAGGACAACCCTACTACGGCAAAGATCTTGACGAGTAACGACGTCATCAACCTCCAGAAGATTAGCAACAATTAAGCGGAATCCTTCTCGGGTCTCTGCACCAAAAAGAAAGGTTGACAAAAAGACAAGTGTTAAATTATATATATATATATATATATATATATATATATAGATATATATAGAAAAGCCAAAAAAAATTATATATATATATATATATAATGAAAAAAAGGCAAAAGAAAAGAATAGTCAAAATAAAAAAAATATACGTGACTTTGTTGTATCATAACAATGTGATGATTATTGTATTTTTTGGTGGGACCCACATCAATAAAAACAAAAGAAATGAAACATTATTCTATTATGAATAATGGGCAAAGTAAGGATGACAACATCCGATTCACGCAAAGAGTTACGTGAAAGATGGCCTTTAAATTAGCTTTTGTCCTCTTCTAGCAATAAGTGGTCTTTTCCCCATTAAACGTCGAACAATCTGTGCTCCTGATCAATGATGGTGAACCCGTCCTTGACCCTACAAATGCAAGAATAGGGAGGAAGAGAGAGAGAAGCTCAACAAAGAAGAGTAAGTTCCACTAAAAGTGAGTTTTTAGGGTTCATCTTCCTAATTCTTTTCCAAATATTTTGGATCTGAGATATACCAACAAGCTTCATCAATGGCGGATTCCGACGTCGGTAAGCTCTTTGTCGGTTGGTATTTCCAGAGACACTACCGAAGCTCTTCTTTGCAATCACTTCTCCAAATTCGGCGAGGTTTCTTCTTCTGTAATTGCCAAAGATCGACTCACTACTACTCCTCGAGGGTTTGGACATTCAACCATGGAAGTGGATGAAAGATTTAAGAGCACAATTGGTTAAATGCTTAGCACCCCTTTTCAATCTCTACTAGCAAATTGGCTGTGAATTTCAAGTTATCAACTCTCGACAATTTGTGAATAAAGAATAGTAGCAGGGAATCTGGAGAGTAAGAATGATTTCCTATGAAGAATTCATTTTTTTGAGACTAACCGGTGAGAAGCGGCAAAGAAAGTTTATTGAGATTAAATCTTTGAAACTACATTTTATAAGCAACATTGGGCAAAAATTTGCTGGGAGGTGCCATACATTCTTAACAACTGACCACTGGGGGACCATATTTTTTTAATGCACTCAAAGGGGACCAAATGATCAAACTAATAGCTCCCAGGTGACTTTCCGGCCAATTATAGTCGGAATCCATGAAAAGACTAAAAAGGCCCTTGGGGATGGTTGTGAAAAGACCATGCTGCCCTTATTTTAGCCCGCTCAGAAAAACGAAGGCCTCTCCATTACCTTCTTCAATGCATCCCAACTAACACTGAACCAAGCACTATTCAATCGAAAGTTTCTGAAAATCTTCATCAAGAGAAGGAGGTGGCTGGGGCGGTGATCGGAGTTCGACGGTGGTGACAAATGGAAGTATGAATCATTCCGTAATTTGGTGATAAAATCAGAATTAGATCCCTTAAACTGTAATTTATCACATCCATCCTTTGTTACTAATCATACACTTTGATCCCGTTAACTACAGTCCTTTGTTACTAATCATACACTCTGATCTCAATTTTTGCCACACTGAGTCTCATTTGTCGCTTTACCAACCTTTATAAAATCGATTCGGGAATTTCTGGGAAATATTATTGGATGAAGCCTAGAATTGAATCATAGATTCAAAGTTTAGAGAGAAATCTTATCTCAAAATCCAAATCAGACCCGGAAATATAGACGAAAAACCCACTTATTTGCAATCGAAGTTGTGCAAATTGAGATTGTGTCGATTCCAGAAATAGCCAAGGGAACAATTTTCTGGGTTTTCTTCATCCTTGAGGTTGCTTTTGTATCTTATTTCTCTCTACTTTCTGTACAGCTGATACCTTGCTACCCTTCGTTGCTTCCTTCTTCTTCTTGAGTTTTGCCCTTACATCTGACTTTCGCAATTAGAGTTTTGATTGAATTCCACGGATTACTTAGAGCGTTTGTGAGTACTTCTGCTTTCATTTTGGTTTCTCTCTAAACCCTTCACTTCCAATCTGGGTTTCATTTGTTTTGTTCAGTTTTGATCCTTTCACATAGCATGCCTCTTTACACTTTGATTTTGCCATCATGATATTGGAACAAGATGGATTCTTATGTCTACACAAAGTTCACATCTATATGGTGTTTCTCAGCCCATTTCCCCCGAAACCTTTGAAGGATTTGAGCTGGGAAAGAGGTACTAAAACCCTAAGGTTTTAATGGAGAATCCCTATGAACAAAGAGTGAATAGGAGTAATGAGCAATTGAGCACTAGACAGCACCCCTCACCCCGCTTATCTTGGCTTGATTTGAGAGTGTTTTATGTAAGAATTAGCAAATTTGAGGTTGATGATTGCACCGCTGACCATCTGACCTTGAGCCACATCCCATTTGTAACACCCCAATTTTTAACCACAAGATTTAACCACTAATTATGAACCCAAACCTGTGATTAGCGCAGCGGTACACTTAAGCTGGAGTATTACCGCCGTCCCCACTCGGGACAAGGCAACACAACCACCAAAAAGACTTCGAAACCACAAGGAAAAGATAAGCTTAACTCCAACATAAGCCAACTCATAATACAACTTTTACAACACTTGAACTAGGTACATAGTCATTTAAATAGAAAGGTTCCACAACTTCTTCCATTTCCTGAACGCCCTTGCTTATTTGCGAAAGACCTCGAAGTCTACCTTGCTTGGGTCGGATAACTTCTGACTGGATTTACCCTTGCCTTGGGAGCTCGAACCTCCTAAAACAAAACATGTAAAACAGGCGCAAAAGTGAGTGGGGAAACACTCAGTACACAAACCTCCAACACGTCAAACCGTTCGAAAGCGGTTTTCGGTGCCGGCATTTAAATTCATTTTGAAAACGGGAACGGGGCTAAATAAACATTAAAAACGGATTTGACAGAGATGTAAGCATATAAAAGTGAACATGGTATATATATATATAGATATGAAATTAGAGTGGTATCCCTTACGATCTGGTGCAAAGCACCTAACACGCGCACGCCCCAAACCGATCTGGAGTTTGGGAGGGTGATCATGCATGCTTGACATCAGTGCAGTACTCTGATCAGGAGCACCCTATAGAAGAAATAAAGGCTAGCACTACACGACTAGCTAGAATGATACAAATAAGGCGGGACCACCTTTGAAAGTATTGTTATTGTATAACATATATCATGATATAAAATGATTGAAAAAGCATCGAAACGTGCTTGAATGGTAAAAGTTGGACAATTTGTGTACCTTGAATCGATGTGATGTTAGGCGGTGTGTCTCGGCCTTGGGATGGCTTGGGCGGCTTGGAAACTAAGATAAGAAAAGCATAAAATGGAGAACCGAATAAAGTTGTTAGTGAGTTTCAAAAGTTAAATAACATAAGAACTAAGAATGAAATAACTTAGAAAGAAAATTTCATGTTTTTAAGAAATAAAGCTTTTAGCATAACTCGGGTTAGAAAACTTGGAATTACGCAGACGAGTACATCTCGGAATAGGGAAAAATCATGATCTACAATTTTGTCAACATGACCGAAGTCTAAAAAAGAAGGTAACGGCCTGAAAAATAGCCCGGACAGTCGTTGAAAGTTGGAACTTAAAAACCTTCGGTTTGATTTCTTGATACAAACTCAAAAGAGGCTTGAACAAGAACGAATGGTAATTTAATATGCGAAAAGACTTAAATAATTGAATCAATGGAGAATGGAAGTGAAGGAAGCGAGAAGCTAGAGTAAGGATTACGGAGTGCTTTTGGTTTTAATTTGGTAGGTCGCTAAGCAAACTTATAGAGATAGATTGATGACCTTTGAAAGTGTTTGAAGGATATATTGGATTTAAGAATTGGTGAAGGACTAAATCCTAGGATCATTAGACCTGAAAGAGCTGTTGTGCTACAGATGCAATTTGCAACTCAACCTTAGGTCGCTAACACTCTATAATTTAAACCTTCAAACTTGTCCACCAAAAATCCTAACTTTGATAAAAACCTTAACCTTCAAGAGAAAGCATTTTCAACTTAGGAAACACTTCTTGGATGTTCTAATATTGACCAAAGGATCTCCAATAAAAGAATCCCTCAAAAGATTGACATTGGATCACAAAACCTTAAATTATTACTAAATTTTCTGGGCAGAACGTATATGGACAGCCCTTCTTCGCGACCCTATAACTCTCACTCTCGATATCGGGTGCCTACAAACCATATCTTTCCGGAAAGCTTGCAACGTGGCCTAAAACTTTCATGTTACTCTAGGAACTAATAAAGTCTCCAAGTGGACGAAAATCTGCTCTCAAGTCACTGACTCAGAAAACGTAATTAATTTCGTGTCGTCACGGTTTTGGCCATAACTCGATCTATACATGTCGGAAACTTGAAATTCCAAAGCCTATAGTTAGCTAACACCTTGGACTATCATATGGAGTAAAAATCTGTGCTAAAATCATACTCTAAATTCTCTGTAAAAATCAGATTCCCAAACAGAACCTTAATGCTCCTTAATCTCATTTCTAATGTTTGTTTAAGCTCCTCAATCATACCAATTCACAACCAAACCTCAAATTACCTAACTTTCACCATATTTCCAGAAATAAACACTCAAAACTTATTCAAATACAGCCATAAACTTCACATGCAACCATAGATTACAACATGCTATTTGAAACAACCTTTAAACTCAATAGGTTCTAAGGGAAGCATGTTCCGCACGCAAAGAATTAAAATTATCTTGAAATCAAAAGCGCCGGCGGGACCTTCTTCATCAACCCCGCCACCCTCGTGATAAGGAGGCGAAGGAACTTGGTCGGGAATAGGGTTAGGTTGTGGAATGGGGGCATTAGGAAGGAAATGAATGTTCGGAAGCTCTTGAATGTTAAGGTTCGGATGAGGAAGCCTCATCAACTCATTGTTAGGATATACCCACCAAACTTCTTCCCCTCTTAGCTTGCACATTTTCATAGCGCTAATAGCCCTACCATCTAAGGTCATGAGGCCCTCTACCCTATCCCGCTCGTGACGAGCGGGATCCCAACCAAAGTGCCTAGCCAAAATTGTGAGCAACCCACCAATAACTATATCACCTTTTGTGTGAGATGTGATTCAGGCTAAATGTGTTGCAAAAAGAGCGGCGAGGTTCACCTCGGGTCGTGCATAATACATACCCCATACCGTATAAAATTCTGCTTGGGCCGCAACATTCATACTATCCCCCCTACCAAATAAACCACAAGCCAAGACACGCTACGTGTAACGGAACACGGGGTTCCGTATGTGAGTGCATTTTGACCTACTAGGATGGTAATCGTTCCTAGTTGTGGTGAACTGCCAAAATTCATTGGGGTTCCACTCGGCTAAAGGGGGCACATCTCATGTGGCAACACCTTGGACAACTGGTAAACGAAAGATCTGAGCAAACTGGACACCCGTGTTGGGTTCTGCCGGTATCCAATGTCTTCTTGGGCCAATGTTTGGGCCTTGGGGTGGATTTAGCTCTTGAATTGTGATCTACTTGGACTCCTTTGACTTGATTTTGAGCTTGATTTTATTCAAATAATTCCGTTTTCCTACAAAATTTATACCAAACTCCAACCAAGCATAATATAGAGAATTCAGGTATAAAAATAATACAGTCATAACTAAAATCACCCAAATTAACCCTAAATAATCCTATATCACATATATTTATAAAATACACTTATCACATCACTTGATAGGCATGGAGAAGTTGAGCAAGCAAAGATCGATCTCATGCCCAATGAGGGAGCTTCCCTTGATCTTTGTGAGGACATTGAAGACATTGTTGAAGCTCCATGCCAAGAGGAGGGTGAGAATATAAACCTTGATCTTCCTCTCATCCTTGTTGAAGAAGCTCAAGAAGAAGCTCCTTTGATTTTATTATTGCCACCAGTCGAGGAGTTAAACATCAATGGAGATGACTCCCTTCCACCCATGGGCACTCAAATTCTTCTCCATAGGAAGAACAAGGTAACTAAAGACTCTCCTGTGAAATTTATTGAATCAAACTTGAAAGATGGACATTATGGTATGGAGTCTTTGGGTAAGTCATACATGATCATTAGGAAACATTGGTTGTTTGATGTTGCTTGTTTGCATGTTGATTATGATGGTGTGGTTAGTGGTAGGGTCTTGCTTGGTTGTTGTTTTGCCAATACACCCTCACTACCCCGATGCTACATTGGTGTCCCTCTATAGTGGTCGTGGTTTTCCCAAAATCCCATCATACCTCCTCAATTGGAGCCACCATCATCCTTATCCCACACAAAGAACGAACCCAGAATGGGAAGTGAGTTGAGAAACCTCCTCGTCAAGAGTGAAACACAGAGAGACAGTGCTCCTAGTGAGGACATGCAACCTCTTGATTTGTCCTTACTTTGTACCAAACCTAATGAGGATGTGTGTTCCCAAACTCCACTAAAAGTTCCTACTACCCTCTCATATCCCACACCCCCTCAAAACAAGCCTCCCACCAAGCTCTATTTCATGTATGATGGTTATGGTGTTGGATTTGCTAGTTTGGCCCCTTGCGAATATGCTTTTAAAGTAAAGGATGTCGAGATCTCTCTAGTATACTTCCCTATCTTTGGATTCTTGATCGATGACTACATTGAGGACATCAATCACCTCAAGAGAGCTAGGTTTGAGAAGAAGAGGTACTTTAAAGATCAATGCACTGTCTTCTTCAAAAACTTCTACACCTTTAAGAAGTGTGGAGTAATGAGCATCGTCATTTTGGAGCTTATGGGGCGACTCTACAATGGGCTACCAAAGCACGAGAAGTTCAATGAAATCTACCCCCAATAGTTGAGGACAACACTTCTCCATGCCAACAAGGGGAGTCTGATCCATAATTTATAGGGGTCCCTCACATCGGAGATAATAACAACGGAGGGGTCGAGCTCATTGTTTTGCCAAATCGACTTTGGTCACTTTTTGGGTCTGGAATCGACCATTTAGGAAGGCTAGGAAGAAGCTAAAATGGGATCAAGGCCAAGTTGGAGGAGTAAAGTTGAAGAAAATGCAAGTTTGGGGCAAATTGGGCATGAGAAAAATACATACCTTCACTATTTTGATCATAACTCCTTCAATACAACTTCTATGACCACCAAATTCAACAAGCTTATAGTACACACCAAGGGTTTTCCGTCGATATATTATATGCCCAAATTAGAGTTAAAACGAAGAAGTTATGCGCATTAGAAGTAAGTGAATGCTGGCTACGCCCCTGTTGGCGTTGGCTGCGCCTCCTGGACGTTGGCTGCGTCTCCTGGACGTTGGCTGCGCCAGAGTGGCGACAGCCACACCTCACCCTATTTCCTCGTCCCAATTCTCTGGGTTAGGCGCTGGCTGCGCCTCAGAGGCGCCAGCCGCGCCTAACCCTGGCGCGTGTTTTTTTTCCAGTTTTTCACGGTTGTCTTTCTCCCCCTCCCCCTTATATTGTATTGTCTTTTTTTAAAAAAACTTGGACACTTTGGATGAACATTTGTGAACACTTGAAGGTAAATTCTTCTTGAGTATTTGAAATCCCTCCCCAAATCTCTTCTCTCTTTATCCATTAAATTCCAATGGTAGTGGTTAAGAGTATTTACTTTAAGTTTTGATTAGTGGGCAACATTTCAAGTTTGGTGTGGATTTTCATGGTGGTTCAAGTGAGAGTGGGTGGATCTATCCTTTAAGCCTTCACTTACATATCAAGGTTAATCTCGGTAAGCTTTCTTTAGAGATTAATCATAGCTTTGTTGTTTTTGTTGTTGTTTTTGTTTGACCATCCAAAACCCAAAAAAAAATGGTGGAATTTATGAGTTCTAAGTTAGAGTTTTCTTAAACCCTAAGTTGATTGTTAGTCCTTGGGTATTAAATATGTCTTTGCTAATCAGATAATTGGGAGTAGGTTTGGAGATAGTATATTGGGGTTTGGTGATTGTTCATGTTTCCATTCTGTGGATGCCTATGGTTTGATTTGGGGGTTGTGTTGGATAATTTGTTGTTGGCTATTTGTGTATGAGTGTGATCGTCTTGGAGCTTTTAGAGCCACTCTACTTTGGATTATCAACCCATGAGACTCGCATTGGATTCTACTCCCGAGAGTTGAGGCAACTCTTCTCCAACAAGGAAAGTCTGATCCATATTTCCCGAGGGTCATTAATTAGCATCAAAGAAAATGACGGGAGTGGCTCCAAGCTAGTTTTCCTTCAAGCCAAACTAGGATTACTTTTGTAGACCTAAATTGACCATCTAGAAAGTGTAGGGGTGTTTTAGTTACTACACAAGGCTCGGGATGGAACCATGGAGGGTCAAGTCAAGCCCCACAAACCAACCCCGAGGAGGCTAGGAAGAAGTCATGAGGGAACCAGGCCAACCCAAGAGAAGCAAGTCGAAGAACATCATGTTTTGGGGCAAAATTGGGCAACAAGAAACGACATATCTTCACTCTTTTGATCATAATTCCTTCAATAATACTCTAATAACACTAAACTTAGCTAACTTATAGTATACACCGAGAGCTTTCAATCGACATATTATATGGCCAAATCGAAGTCAAAATGAATAAGTTATGCACATTAGATGTCAGCAGACGTCAGTGCTGCCAGCTAGGCGCGGGCTGTGCCCAGCCAGGCGCTGGCCTCGCCTTCTATATTTTCCCAACTGACCGCGCCCCCGCTTTTTTTTCAGCAGATGCGCGAGATTCCCCTTCCTCTTGGGTGTATTTTCTTCCCCCTTTAAAGCCCATCCCCTCGTTTTTGTGGAGACTCTTGGAAGACAAAACACTTATGTTTATGAATTATTGAGAGGGTATTTGGTATCCTAATTCCTTCGTGAATAAGCTTAATTCTATGTGGGAATGCTTAATCAATTTCCTTTTGATTTGTGAGTTTGTTGTGCATCTTTCAAGCTCTCTTTTGGAATTTCAAGGAAGAACAAGGGTTGATGCTTGTGAAGGATTTCTTTACAACCTCTTGTGATTCTTACGCTATTAGGTGAGTTAATTACTCTTTACATTACACATATCCTTCTTTTAATTGTTCTTGTTATCTCTATCTCACAAACCCTAAAAATAATAGTAGTTTTTATGAGTCTAATTTGGAGTTTTCTCAAACCCTAAGTTGTTAGTGGATCCTTGGGGTTTGAATTTTGCTTGCCTAGTCGTTCCGGATGAAAACCCATTTAGGGTTTTGTCCTATCATTATTCTGCCCGTCATGGAATAATAATAAGTCATTGGTCTCTACACATTAGAGCCCACATCTTACCAGTTACATTTAAGTTCAATATATACTTATTAGATCATTGTTAATCGGGATTCAAACTATAAGCTCACTGTTACTATGATGTATATTCATACTTATAAGCTCACCATTGAATTATGATCCAATATTCAAAACCTAATACCCTATGTTTAATACTCCCTTTATTCCTTAATATCTATCCCTTAAATTAACTTTTTATTTTTCATATTACTATGTCATGTTACAATTCCAATACAACATTAATCATTTTTTTTTCAAATTTTATCATTCCCAATATAATTATATAACCAAAATATAAATAATTTTAATAATATACAGTCAACTATTATTTTCTTAAAATATTCTCAAAACTTAAAAGTAACAACTAATAAAGAATGGAGGCTTAAGGTAAGTGATGTAACTAATGTGACTTATCTTACTCACAATGCCTTGTTAAAAAATAAAAACTATTAAAAATTATAAATACCTTTTCAGCTTTATCCACCATATCTACATTTTAATAAACTTATCCACTTTTATCAACATTCCACAGTATCCATATTTTATCAACTTATTCGTACAACCACTTATCTAACAACCATAAAGAACAAGGCTATAAATAATGTAAACTCATAAATTATGTAATTTTGTCTATTATTGGTTTATGTGTTACCGATTTATTATTTATCTTCTAGAGTAAATTGTTTGCTGAAAGTTTGAAGGACAATTATTTTTTTCTTATTATAGTAACCCTTAAGAATCGGATCTTTTTGCGTTGGGTAAAGTGTGTTAATGGTATGGTTTATAAAAATGTGGGTAGTATGATATGATGTGATATGGTGTGATAAGTTGTGGTAAAAATGGTTGGTGTGATAGGTGAGGAGACAGAAAAGTGAGGAGATAGAAAAGTGAAAAGTGTGGAGAAAAGTAAGAGGAAGAGAAAGTTATGGTTGTTGTGGTAAAATAATGGTATGGTAATATGTGATAGTTTGTGATTAGAATGGTAAATTGTGGTAGACTGGTAGGTACGGTATTGTATAGTATAGTACCATACCAAAAAAATAGAGAGCCTAAGTCATCTAATAGAAACATTTATGTAATTATTTTAACATCAAAGCCAACCATCTAAGCTACATCAATATTATTGTTCAAATTTCAAGTAATAAGGTACTACGAGTATAAATTAACTAATAACAAAAATAAACAACGTTTGACAATTTAATATTCAACGTGTTGCAACGGAAATAAACTCTTACAAATAAACTTTCCACTTATATAAAACGACTTGAATATAAGATAATACTAGTCTTTAGAACCGTGCATAGTACGGGATATAATCAAATTACATATTTTACAAAAATGTATTTAATTTATTTACTTATTATAAAACATTGACAATTTATATTTGAAAATAGTTGCTCTATTGAATATTTTGTTTCGATATAGTTAAAATCACAAATTAACTATATATATATATATATATATATATATATATATATATATATATATATATATATATGTATAATTTATTTAAAATAATTAATAAGTCAAATAGTATATCCATAAACATAAAGATGGTGAAAACTATATGTTGGTGAAATTGTATATCACAAACCCAAGTTAAAATATTTTAAGTTACAAAGAGATAATCTTCATTCTTTTATGCATATTAATAATATGCATTTAATTGTAAGGGCAAAACCATACCTCGAATATAAATAAATGTTAGGTCTTCGATTATATATAGACTTATATATGTTTTAAGAAAAAAAAGGTAAATAATAGAAATTATAATTTTTCAAATATGTCCTTATTAAAATTAACATATCACGATCATCGCCTTTTGTACCAATATATATATATTAGATTCTAATAATCCTGACTTTCACGAATTAGACAGCAATAATTCATACTATCAATTTGGATTTTGGTGATCCAAAAAAAAATGGGTTGTAGTGGGACATCATCGAGAGTATACCCTAAATATAATAGATTTTCTGTTGCACTTGATTCAAAATTTAGGATAACACTTTACAACGATTTTTAATGAATTTATGGCATTTCTCCAAAAAATTTTAACTTTTACGATTTTTTTTCACTTTTATTCCTTTTAAAAAATCATAATAATTGCTAGGAGTCTCAAAAAAATTATTTAAAAATATTTTAGTAACTAAATTTTATTACCTTTCTAGGGGCAGGAACGAAGAAAACAAAAACAATATGGGGTAAGAATGAAAAAAATAAAAAGAATGTGGAGGTAGATTTCGTACCACTACAATACAATTTTATTTTTTAAGACCACCATAATACATAATGAAAATAGGGATTATTGTTGTTCAATATGTAAAAGTCGGGATTATTATAATCCAATTTTCCTATAATCCTATATATACATAGACACACATATAGACCCACACAGACACACACATATAAGTCCTTAAACTTATGTGTTGTATGAGACAAAGTTAAACAATACCTTCCGTTTGAATAAAATGAGACAACACCAATTGTTAAAAACCTTTATTATATCATACAACAAAAAGAATATATGCATATTTTCTAATTTTTTAACCAAAATATATGTTAGGAAAGTGTCCTAAAATCACCAAATCTCTTGATACCACAATTATTTGTTTCCTAATTGTATTAGGATATTATTTAGTTTTCCTTATTATGTTGGGTTTCCTAATTGTATTAGATTCTAAATCTAATTGGAGTGGAAGTCAAGTTAGGTTATAAGGAGTTTTCCCTATAAATAGGGTACATGTTTCTCCACCAAAAACACATCGGTAAACACAGAGAGCTAGAGAGAGAGAAAATATTGAGAAAGAAAGGGGTCTCACCAATAATTTCCCCAGTGTATCCTGAGAGATTGTGAGTTGAGTGTTGAGAGATTGTTATTGTAATCTCCTTTGTGGAATGTATCAAACCCTGTGATAGTGATCAGGTTGTACTCCTCCTTTCCCATAGTGGATTATTTTCTGGCTGTCGCTGTACGTGAGTTTTTCTCCGAGTTTTTCGATTTCCCGCGTAATTCTGGTGTTTGATTTTATCGCTTATTTTTCGTTCCTAAATTTTGTCGTAATATCCGTCATCTCGTTTTCGATTCTATTATTCACTTCCGCTGTTACCTTGCTACTCACTTTTCTCTAACAAGTGGTATCAGAGCAAGGTGGAGATGCCTTCAATTATGAAGTGCGATATTCCAAAATTTGATGGAACGAGGAGTTTTACTATGTGGAGACTGCAGATGAAGGCGGTCCTGATTCAGCACGGGTCATGGGATGTGATTGAGTATCCCGACACGAAGACTGATGCGATGATGAGCGATGATGAATTCAAACAGCTCCAGAAGGATATCAAGGGGAATATGACTCCAAGGGAGTGGAAGAAGCTTGAAGATAAGACTCTGGCAGGGATTCAGCTGTGTTTGGCGAAGCACATTCAGAGAGAGGTGATGCATATCGAGAAACCTGGGGTGCTCTGGACCAAACTGGAAGAGTTGTACATGTCGAAGAGTCGTGCCAACAAGTACCGAATGAAGGAGAAATTCTACAGGCTGAAGACGCCCCAAGGTACTTCTATTCAAGCACATCTTAGTGAATTTGATTCTATTATTACTGAATTGGAATCAATGGATATAAAACACACTGATGAGGATAAGGCTTTACACTTAATTTTATCCCTACCTGCATCACATAAACAATTTAAGGGAATCATATTGTATGGGAATCGTGGTGTCCTTAACCTTAGTGAAGTAAGGGGTAGGAATACTGAATCAGGGTGGTGATGTTATGGTTGTAAGGGGTAGGAATACTGAACGTAAGGGAAACGGGTCTAGAGGGAGGTCTAAACACCGTTCAAAGTCTAGGAACCCTCACAAGAATAAGAAGTGTAACTACTGTAGTAAGATGGGGCATATAGAGAGAGACTGTTGGGCAAAACAGAGAGACTAGAAGCAGGAGAGTAAGGATAATCACACGAAACCTGGTACCTCAAACTGCGTAGAGTCCGAGTCAGATAGTGATGAGTTTGTAGTTACGGATGATGCCTTGGCTACCACATCGAGTAGGATAGCTAGAGATGAGTGGGTTCTTGACACGGGGTGCACCTATCATATGTGTCCTCATAAGGACTGCTGGTTCGAGTCTTATGAGAGTGTTGACACCGAGGTCGTAGTCATGGGTAACGACACAGCCTGCAAGGTTGCAGGAATCGGTAGCGTCAAAATCAAGACTCATGATGGCATCGTTAGAACTCTCAAGGAGGTTCGTCATATCCCTAACATGACTCGAAATTTAATTTCTTTGGGTAATCTTGAAGCTAACGGCTGTAGGTACAAAGGAGAAGATGGTATTTTGAAAGTGTGCAGGGGTTCCATGGTTCTTATGAAGGGAATCAGGAAGGGTATTCTATACATCCTGCAGGGGTCTCTGATGTGACAGATCTGCAGTGGATCCTAAATCTTGATGAGTCCGACAGCACAAAACTGTGGCACATGAGACTAGGCCACATGGGCGAGAAGAGAATGTCAATGTTGAGCAAGAAGGGATATCTTGAAGGCGCAAAGATCGGCTAGTTAGAGTTTTGCGATCACTGTGTCTACGGGAAACAGAAGAGGGTTAGCTTTTCAAGGGCTAAACATACAACAGCAGGGATCCTTGATTATATTCATTCAGATTTGTGGGCTCCTGCTAGAGTGTCATCACTGGGTGGCAAGCGCTACATGTTGACATTCATGGATGACTTCTCGAGGAAGACTTGGGTTTATTTCCTGCGGCACAAGGAGGAGACATTCTCATATTTCAAGAAGTTCAAAGCTTTGGTGGAGAACCAAATAGGCAGGAAAATCAAGAAACTCAAGACTGGCAATGGGTTAGAGTTTATTGATTCTGAATTTACTGAATTCTGCGAGGAGCATGGGATTGCGAGGCATCGAACCTTGGTGGGTAAGCTTCAGCAAAACGGGGTAGCCGAGAGAATCAACAAGACACTCCTGGAGAAAGCCCGCTGCATGCTCTCGAATGCAGGGCTTTGGAAGAACAAATCATTCTGGGCAGAGGTGATATCTACTGCCTGCTACCTGCTGAACATACCACCACATGCCTCTATCGAATACCAGATTCCAGAGGAAGTGTGGACAGGTAATCCAGTTAATTATTCTAATTTAAGAATTTTTGGATGTCCTGTATATGTCCATGTGAATGATGGGAAGCTGTCTCTCAGGGCTGTTAAATGCATGTTTCTAGGTTACGGGTCTGAGTCTAAGGGATATAGAATGTGGTGTCCTGATTTGATGAAAGTTATTCAGTCTAGAGATGTAACCTTTAATGAAACTGCTATGTTATCTGGAATGGAATCTACCGGTACTTCTGATGATGCAGGAAATCAGGAGAAGGATGCAGGAAGAATGGTGTTCGAGGTGGAGCGTGCTCAAGTGGAGTCGCTGGAACTCGCAATCGTGAGAAAACTCGATGCTCTGAACCAACTAAGGTTGATGAGCCTGAGATTGAGACGAATGTTCCTCAGGTGGAGGAACAACCATGCATTGCTAGAGATCGTCTCAGTAGGGAGATCAGGATATCAGCGCGATATACTGAAGAAGATGATGCTATGATTGCTTATGCGCTGAGTGTTGCAGAGGAGACTCCTGAAGGTGCTGAACCTTCTACCTATCAGGAGGCCATCTCTTGTCCGAATGCTTCAAACTGGATAGGAGCTATGCAAGAGGAGATGGAGAATCTGCAGAAAAATCATACATGGGAGCTATGTGAGTTGCCTAAAGGGCAACAAGCTCTAACTACGAAGTGGGTGTATAAGAGAAAGGAAGGTATCCCTGGTGTAGAAAGTACAAGGTGGAAGGCCAAATTAGTGGTAAGGGGTTGCAACCAGAAATAAGGAATCGACTACAACGAAGTATTCTCGCCAGTCGTGAGGCATACGTCGATGCGCACCTTGATTGCCTTTGTTGCTCTATTTGATTTGGAGTTGGAGCAACTTGATGTCAAGACAGCTTTCCTCCATGGTGAGTTGGAGGAGGAAATATATATGAGGCAGCCAGAGGGTTTCATCGTTCTGTAAAGTAAATGAGCAGTATGCAGATTAAGGAAGTCCTTGTATGGACTTAAACAGGCACCCAGGCAGTGGTACAAAAGGTTTGATACCTTTATGGTAAGGCAAGGGTACACAAAAAGTCATTATGATAATTGTGTGTACTACAGGCAATTTGAAGAAAGGTCTTTCATTTATTATTGTATGTGGATGACATGTTGATTGCCTCCAAGGACATGTCACTAATAAAGAAGCTGAAATCTCAACTCAGCCAGGAGTTTGAGATGAAAGACCTCGGAGCGGCGAAGAAGATTTTGGGTATGGAGATCCAAAGGGATAGAAAGGCAGGGAAGTTGTTCCTGTCTCAGAAGAAATATCTGGACAAGGTGTTGGACAAATTCAACATGAGAAACTGTAAAGCAGTTTCAACTCCTTTAGTTGCACACTTCAAGTTGTCTGGTGAGAACTGTCCTAAATCTGATTTGGAGGTAAGGAGGATGTCTAATATTCCCTATGCTAGTGCAGTTGGTAGTTTGATGTATGCTATGGTGTGTACTAGACCTGACCTGTCCCACGCAGTTAGTGTGGTGAGTAGATATATGCATAATCCAGGGAAGGAGCATTGGGAAGGAGTGAAGTGGATCCTTCGCTACGTGAAGGGTACTTTAGAGAAGGGCATCATGTATGCTAGAGGCAGTGCTGCAACGTCTGATGTTGCAGGTTATGTTGATGCTGATTATGTGGAGATCTGGATAGGAAACGCTCAATTTCAGGGTATGTGTTCGTCATGTGTGGAGGAGCAATATCTTGGAAAGCTTCACTTCAGTCTATAGCAACCCTTTCAACAACTGAGGCTGAATATATTGCTGCAACGAAAGGAGTGAAGGAGGCCATTTGGTTGAGGGGATTGGTCATGGAGCTTGAAGTACCACAAAGCGAGACCGTGGTTTATTCTGATAGTCAAAGTGCTATACATCTTACTAAGAATGACACTTATCATTCGAAGACCAAGCATATAAGCGTCAGGTATCACTTCGTCAGAGATACAGTTGTTGCGGGAGAGATTGTGGTGAAGAAGGTGCATACTTCTGATAATCCTGCAGACATGTTAACCAAGCCTCTATCTATAGCTAAGTTTGAACATTGTTTGGACTTAGTTGGTATTTCTAGCATGTGAGAGCCCTGTGGGGCCACGCCCTGGAGAGGGGCGTGTGATGGTGACAGGCAAGATGTTTATCTGGACCGATGATTCGTTGATTTTAGTCCAAGGTGGAGTTTGTTAGGAAAGTGTCCTAAACTCACCAAATCTCTTGATACCACAATTATTTGTTTCCTAATTGTATTAGGATATTATTTAAATTTCCTTATTATGTTGGGTTTCCTAATTGTATTAGATTCTAAATCTAATTGGAGTGGAAGTCAAGTTAGGTTATAAGGAGTTTTCCCTATAAATAGGGTACATGTTTCTCCACCAAAAACACATCGGTAAACACAGAGAGCTAGAGAGAGAGAAAATATTGAGAAAGAAAGGGGTCTCACCAATAATTTCCCCAGTGTATCCTGAGAGATTGTGAGTTGAGTGTTGAGAGATTGTTATTGTAATCTCCTTTGTGGAATGTATCAAACCCTGTGATAGTGATCAGGTTGTACTCCTCCTTTCCCATAGTGGATTATTTTCTGGCTGTCGTTGTACGTGGGTTTTTCTCCGAGTTTTTCGGTTTCCCGCGTAATTCTGGTGTTTGATTTTATCGCTTATTTTTCGTTCCTAAATTTTGTCCTCATCCCTGCCCCGTTCTCACACGTGTATTTAGTTTTCGTCCCCATACCCGTCCCCCAAAGTTGATATTATTATTGTCCAAATAATCCTTTTTAAAAATAGAATTGTTTTTAGTGAAATTACTAAAATGTCCGTAGTTTGAATTTCAAAAGTATTTTAATAAGTAAAGGAGAAGTATAAATATTACTTTTGAATTTAAAACTAAGGATATTATTGATATTTTATCATGAATTGAAATTAATTTATTAATTTTTCTTAAAATATACTCCCTTCTTTCCATATTATTTGACAATTTAGACATGATTTAGAAAACCAAAAAGACTTCCACTTTATAATAATTTACCTCATTGAAAATGTAAAATGTTGAATAAAATGGTAAATAAAAAAGGGAAAAGGTGAATAAAAAGGAAAAATGGAAGAAAAAGATGTAATTAATAAGGATAATTTAATAAATTAGTAATTAATATGTTATTGGAATTATAAAGTGACAGATATTATAGAAAAAAAAAAGTTAATTAAAATAATAGATAATATAGGAAGGATGGAGTATGGTAAGCCAAAATGAAAAAATATTTTGAAAGGATAGGAAACTGTAGATGAAGTACGATTGTACAACAGGCAGGCACAGCAGATATGGGCAATAATAGTGCGACCCAAGATTTTGCTTATATTTTCTCCGTCCCATGAAGCAAACTCCCATTTCCCGAAAAAACAAAGTGGAGAGAACAAACCGGCAATCATACGGCTGAGGTCGGAAAAAGGAGTTTCGAACTTCAAAATAAACCACAAATCCATTCATCTTTTTGCCATCTCTATAGTTTTTGTCTTCTAAATGTTTTCTTTTAAATTTCCTCCCAAATTTTTAGGAGAAAAATAGAACCATATAAATTTTAAGTAGCTTGCTGCTTTCGTATCTTATTGAAATAAAACTGGAGCAACTATATGCTAGTAGAAAATTTAATTCTGTAATCTGTGTTAATGTATTCACTTTAGTTTAGACAACTTGAACATCATATATATATATATATATATAGAGAGAGAGAGAATTTTTTTTTTGGGGGGAGGGGCAGGAAATGGAATGGATCATGTGAGGAAAATATTTTGGTCAACATGGCTGGATGTCCCTAATTTTTTTTTTTTTCCCTGATGTCACCCCATCAAGACTTGATGTCCACTAATGTACGTGTTGTTTACCTTGTAGTACAAATGTACATGTTGTTTACCTTGTATACTTGTTGTTCCCAATACAATGACTACTTGATATCCACCACATGCTTATCAAAGATGAATTGATCAAACACATTAATTATGCAAAGTTTCACTTCCAAAGAAACATTGAACTCTTTACATTAGCTAATTTTACATAATAAATTTAAATATATATATTGCATGTGAATATTATTTAAATCTCACTTCTTGTAGAACATCTAAATTGACAATAGACAAAATAAATCGAATAGCAGCAAAAGCCAAGAGTTTATAATTCTAGTGCGCATGGGCGGCATCTAGATTTAATTCCTTAAATTGCAATAATTTCTATGGTGAAAATTTACAGTTTTCTAGAGCTCCTGTCAAAACTCAAGACTCCGACTTTACTAGACCTAGTCTAGCTAATGCTTATGTTATCCTCTTTCCCAATCCTTCAGTGTATAGAGGGAAAACAATGGATTGGCCAACCAATGAAAATGAAGAAAGAAAATGAAAACTCTGTAACTTTTAAATCTTAATTGACGTTGAAAAAAAAAAATGATGACCAAGTATATTATCCTCAACTTCTAATTGGGCATTGCCCTGATTTATACCTCTTTCTTTTGGTGTTGTCCTTGGATCATGGTGTTCAATGTTTTGTTCAACCCTGTTTTTTCCCCCCTCTAATGAGAGGTAGATTGTTATGATAAAGTTGATAAAATGGATGAAATAAAGTGGAGGAGATGAGTGAAAATGATAAACATTTTGCTGCAAGATCTTGCATCTCACATAAATCACTCACAATAAGTATATTTAAATCATTATAAAGATATATTTCATTACTTTGAGGGTTATTATAACCTAAAAACAATATACAAATATTTATTTATAGTTTTTCATAAATATAAAATTATACATAAAATGTGCAGTTTTTACTATGATTGATAAAATTAGCTATTATTTATATTTCTTGATCTAACAAATAAGTATTATACTCTTGTAGTTGATAAATATACATAATTATTAGAGAAAATATTATTAAAAGTTAACAAAATGTGAAATATAGATAATTCAAAATGGTTATTAACTATCTTCAAGCAAGACGTGTATTATGGTCCAAGTGAAAAATATATGGAATAACGTGTTGTATGTGGATAAAATGATTATTCCATTACACAAAAAACAGCACGGAAATGTAATAACAAGAGAAAGTTTAGGTGGGTTTTACTAATAGGACGTTGTACGATGCATAGCCCACTTTGCATCAAAATTGCCCCTTTCCTCAACTAATATAAGAGAGATCGAGTCTTGTTGTGTGTTACATCTTGTTTGTGTGCTTGCCATGTATTTTTAACATTAAATCAAAATTATGTTATTAGACCTATCAATTTGGATGAATAAGTTGAATATAGATTGTGTGTACATTTAGTTAAGGTCATTATATACATGTCATGTGTATTTCATGTTCAGGCAATTTTGAAATTAAAAATATGAGTCGAGTATATCTAAGTTCAAATAAACAATGATAATTTTAATAGTTTGAGAACTTTTTTTTAAAAAGGTAAGTATAAGGTAATAACAGGCTAACGACATCTTCTTACAAGATATCGGCCCGATCTATCCGTTTCAACAATATTCTGCAAATCCTTATTATTTAATAAAGTTTCACTTTCAACTGACTCAATTGAATGATCTTGTTTAGCTAACCAATCAGCTGCGGCATTTGCTTCCCTGAAAATATGTGATATGGTAACCTCTTGACACGAATGTAACAGTCTTCGAACATCTTGAATAAGTCCTTTAATCTTCCACGTAATCAAATAGTTGCCTTTTAAAGCCTGAATAACCACCATATTATCGCCTTCTATGCAAATATGTTTGAACCCTGCTTTGATAGTCTCCAAAAGTCCATCCCGAAGAGCCCTCGCTTCAGCCACCAAAATTGACGCATCTCCATAGTTCCTTTTGAACACCCTCTCAGCACTGCTCCCCGCCAATCTCGAACGATGAAACCTCCCGCCACTGAATTGTGAATAAAAGAGTCGTCGAAGTTTAGTTTGACCGCTCCCACAGGCGGGGTATGCCACTTTACAAGGAGTTGAGAAGTGGGATACTCCCCCGCCAAGCTGCTATCCTTACTCTCTACCATCGAGTTATTCCGAATTTGCCACTCCGCTACATTTCTTTTTGCTTGTATGAGGCAATGCGGCGGCCTAAAGATCTTTCGTCGGAAGATTGCTTCATTCCTATGCTTCTAAATCGTCCATAAAAGGAAAGGTCCCCTAATTAGCTATTTTCTCTTATCCATGCTTTTCCTGTCTTCCAGGAATTGTTGAATAAATCCATTTAAGGGATAGAGTCTGTCACCGAAATTCAGCAATGTTGTCTCGCGATATTCCACACTCTTTGCGTTATTGAACAATCACAAAAAAGATGCACATCGCTTTCAACGTCATCAAGGCAAAGTGGACATACCGGGTCAAGATGGATTCCTTTCCTTAGAAGATTGCCTCTAGTTGATAAGGCATTGTGCAGACAGAGCCAGAGGAAAACTCTCAATTTTGGAGGAATGTCAATTTTCCAAATCCATCGAAATTCCCATTGTTCCGACTGCTTCAGATAGTCCTGGATAATTCTAGTAGTTGTCTTTGTAAAAAAAAGTCCATCCCCAGTAAGCCCCCAATAAAGTTCATCTTCATCCTCCAAGACATTTATGGGAATCCCCAAGATTTTTTGAATAATTCTTGGGTCTTGAACATAAGACTGAAGTTTCTCTATATCCCAATTTTTTCTTGGGTAATAAAGTTATCAACGGTTAAATCATTGTTGGTGTTATCCTGGTTATCACACACTACTCTTAGCGGTTGTCCATCAACCCAATTATCATTCCAAAATTTTATAGATTTTCCATCACCAACTCTCCAACATATTCCCTTCTCCATAATGTCTCTCACCTTCAGAATATTTTTCCAAACTGGCGAATCCACATTTTTGCTTTTATAATTAAAAAATTCCTCTGTACGTAAATATTTTTGTCTCATAATTTTTGCCCATAGTGTCTCTCCCAAAATCACCTTCCATGCAAGTTTGCATTGAAAGGCCAGATTTATAGCTTCCGTCCTTCGTAAACCCAGACCTCCATATTCTTTAGGAAGACAGATTGTATCCCACGCCACCATAGGCATTCGCTGGTTCTCATTACTCTTTTTCCAAAAAAAATCCTATTGATTTTATCAAGACTTAAACATGCCGCTTTAGGAAGTCTGAAATATTGCATCGTGTGTGAAGGTAGAGATTCTAAATTCGATTGTATCAGGACCATATGTCCCGCTTTAGACGGAGAATTAGCTTTCCAGGCTGCCATCCTGTCCGTCGCTCTTCCTATTAATTCATTGAAATCTCCCCACGTACGTACCGTCCTATTTAATCATACAACCCAAATACTTCCCCAGTGATTCCGTGATGGGGATATTAAAAGTGCCTCTTATCATATCTTTTATATGATTCGTAGTGTTCCTAGAAAAGATTAACTTTGATTTATGGAAGTTAATCAGTTGTCCGAACATATCACAAAATTTTAGAATGATTTCTTTCAATTTGGTCGCCGCTAACGCCGAAGCTTTGCAAAAAAGAAAACAATCATATGCAAAAAAAACAGACCCGGGATTTTCATGGTTTCCGGAGCAATTTTAATTCCCAAACCAGTCTTAGCTTCCTCGGACGCCTTTTCAAGCACATGGCTAAACACATTCATGCATATTAAAAACAGGTAAGGAGATAGGGGATCCCCTTGTCTTAGATCTCTCGATGGTTTAATAAAAACATATGTGGAGCCATTGATTAATAACGAATAAGAGACGGTATTCACACACTACTCTATAAGGCTTATCCATTTTTCATTGAACACCATTTTACTTAGACAATCTCTTAAAAAATCCCATTTTATGCGATCATATGCCTTTTCCATATCTAGTTTTACTGCAACCCATCCTTTTTTGGCCTTCGACAGTTTAAACTTGTGCATAATTTTATGAGTGATAAGAATATTATTATGGATATATCTTCCCGACAAGAAAGCACTCTGGAAGAGGGAGATGAAATCCCCTAACATAGGTCTTAATCGAGACACCATAATTTTTGCAATGATTTTATAAAATGTATTACAGAGACTCATAGCCTGAATTGATTCGTCTGAATTGGATTGTCTACTTTTGGAATAAGAGTGATAAACGTATGATTTAATTCCTTAAGGATACGCCCACTAATAAAGAAATCTTGAACCCCTCGAACGATATCATATCTTTGATGATGGTCCAAGTATCTTGATAGAAACTAGCTCCAAACCCATCTGGCCCGGGAGTTTTACTTGGGTCTATATCAAATACTGCCTTTTTAATTTCATCTCTAGTCGAAATTGCTGTTAAAATATTGTTGTCTTGGTCTGAAATCACCCTAGGAATGTCTATATTTTGTTGGCAATTAGAGGGGCATCCTTGTGTCGTGAAACGATTTTTAAAATCTTCCACAAACTTATTTCTGATTTCCTCTTCCGTTTCTAGCCAGATCCCATCTTCCGTTTTTATTTTGGAGATCTCTTGTCTTTTTTGTTTTGCTTTTGCCACTCTTTGGAAATAGTTCGAAAACTTGAGTCATGCTCTTTTAGAGTATAACATAGTTGGAAGGTGGGAAAGGTGAGGGTAGAATGGTTGGATAGGATAGAATTTTTGGGAATGTAAGTTATATTAGTCACCTCATTAAATATATGAATTTTTTAATATATGTTTTATAATTTTTAATAAGATATTGTAAATAAGACACGTCACATTATTGATTAAATATATGAATATTTAAATATAAATTATATAAGGTAGGTAAAGAAATATAAGTAGTTGGCAAAAAGGTGGGATAAAGTAACTAAGGGAATAACTAGAATGAATTTATCATACATTACAAAGAATAGAGCATTAACCCATCCGTAGGTCTGGTCGGATAACTAGTTATAAATAAATATTCCTTCTGTCCCTAAATAAGTGTCAATTTGAGTAAGTTTGACCGTTAATTAGTCGCAAATTAAAATGAGTATATTACAACATAAAATTAACTCTACTGTAATTTTTAGTACAATATCTTTCTAACGGTGATAATTTCATATTATAACTCATTGTAATTTGTGAGTAATTCACGGTTAAAACTTAATCTAATTTAGATTCATATAGGGACGAGTATTAATTAACTTCATGATGTTTACTCATCAAAAGGAAACTAGGAACAACGATGATATAAATGCAATATCATTCAAATACTAAGAATCTAAGATTGTTTACCAACATAATATATATTTAAAATTTTATATATTTAATAATTGATATAATTAGTGTCACTTACCTACTTACACTATATTAACAAAAATTGATATATATATATATATATATATATATATATATATATATATATATATATATATATATATATATGGAAAATGGTAAGACTTTCCATTACTAAAATCAATGAATACAAAAAGACTCCAAGCATACCCGGAGGGGCAACAAAGAAACAACCCAAAACCAAACAAACTCAAGAAAATGAGTATAAACCTATCAAAAGAAAACAAGCTTAATCACTAAGCCTAAACTTTATATCATTCATTATAAAACCACAAACACACTCAAAACTTCTTTCCAAATTCTGGAAGATACGGTAATTACGCTCAAACCAAGTATGATATATAATGGCCGTCACACCCAAGCAAATCTTGTATCTTGTTCTCTTCGGTAGATCAAGACAAATTTTCAGCCAATTACTCCAATCCAAATCAAACTCAAAAAGATTGATTAAAGCATTTGAACCAACTTTTTTTAGTATACTCACATTTGAAAAATAAATGGTCCACCGATTCTTCTTCCTTCTTGCACAATGGACATCTATTCGCCAATGCATAACCAAATTTCTTCCATATATATATATATATATATATATATATATATATATATATATAAAAGAACAATATGACTTACCTTACTTACACCACCTTATTCACCAATATTTATATAATCCTATTTACATTCTTTTTTTTGATGGAATCCTATTTACATCTTACTTTTCTCTTTAAAAAACAAGACAAAAAAAGAGTTTGAATAATCATCTTTCATACGACATTATTCTAAATTTCATTACACAGACATAAATATATTTATCCAAATGAAATTTATGAAACATGAATAAACCCACGAGCACAAACATAATTTTATCAAACAGGTAAAGACAACTATCTTAACAAATGTTTTATGGCTAAAATAGTTAATGTAAACCAGCAACAACTAACCAATATAAATACTACTCCTTTCGTTCCAAATTAATTGTCAAATTTCATAATTTTACATATACCAATATATAACTAAAAAAAACTAAGTAATTAAATATCACCATTTTTCAAGGTGTTTTTTGCATCTCAAGATGTGAGTAGTGAGAGAATATGAGAATAAATAGTTTTATTGATTGGAAAAGTAAAAGGTTAACATAATTATTAAAGTTAAAATAATTAAGGCCCTGTTTTTTCAGCGGTTGACAAACTCCGGTGCCATAGTATACCGCAGTTTGCCACAACCCACCACAAAATATCATTGTACCATAATTTACCACAACCCACCATATATTATTTTTTCCAATTACTTTTTCACAATTACCAATACAATATTTATATATATATATATATATATATATATATATATATTTCAACTCACTTTTTTCACAATTACCAATACAATACTCCCTCCGTCCCTTAATGAGTGTCAATTTTTCTAACTACCTTGTCCCTTTTTGTTTGTCAATTTTACCTTTCCAATAATTAAAATATTCATATTACCCTTAATTAATGAATTAAATTTTTATTTTACCTTTTAAAATTCTCTTTTATTCCTCTTTTACCTTAATGAGGGGTACACTTATCCATTCATAATTATTTCACTCTATTTTCAAGATGCATTGGTTTTGTAAAGTTGGTTTATTTGACACTTAAAAAGGGACAGAGGGAGTATTTATCATCCTAAAACAATACAATATTTCAACTCACTTTTTCTAATTACTTTTTCACAATTACCAATACAATATTTATATATATATACAAAAAAACCCACCACAACATACCAATAACCCGCCATAATAACACCACAACCCGCCACAATTTTACCATACCATACCGCGTCATACCGCATAAAAGAACAGGGCCTAAGTTAGGTATTGGGAAATGGAAAACGAGAATTATTTTGGAACAAAAAAAAATTAGTTTAAGTGTGAATTAATATGGAATGGAGGGAGTAACTAACAATTGATTGTCAAAAATAAGTCTTCAACTATTACTTCCTCCATTTCTCAATATCTGTCACTTTAATCAATTTTCTATTTTCCATAATATTGTGTCAATTGACAATTTCAATGCAAAACTAGTGTCAATTGTTTTGAATTTTCCTCTTATTTTCATAATTTCCAATACAATTATACTACCTCCGTCCCTAAATGAGTGTCAAATTGGCTAACTACCTTGTCCCTTTTTATTTGTCAATTTTACAATTTCAATAATTAAAATACCCATATTACCCTTAATTAATACTAGTACACAATATATTTTATTTTTTCTTTTCCAATTTTCTTTCCCAATTTTTTATGTGGTATAAGGGCATATATGTCAAACTGTAAATTTTTTACATAAGTTCCTAAATACTTTGGACTTATAAAAGTAGTTTTTTTGACAATGAATTAGGGATGGAGGTAGTATAACTTAAATGGAAACTTGACTACTCCAAAATGATCTATCATTGAGATTACCACCATTTAATTTGTACTACCTCCGACCCATTATATTTGTTCATCTATCTAACTTGAGAAGACCAATGTGTATTGGAAATTGAGGTGAAAAGTTTGTAATTTACCCATACTATCCCAACTTTAATTGAAGATAATAGTTGTTGCGGACTGTAAAAAGTAATAAATGAGTTTATTAATTAGGGGTAGTAAAGGAATTAGAATTGTTGGTATTTTAAATGAGACAAATATTTTGAGACAAATAAGTTAGGTAAAAGGACAAATATTTTGAGACGGATGTAGTAATAACAGACCGGGTGATGATATGTGTCTTGCCCCAAGACACTACTTAAGTGTCTTCCTTTTTATAAAACTAAAACGTATTATCATTTTTAACCCTAAATTTTTTATCAGATACTATTAATTATCAATTATAAGAAGCTTGAAACGTGTTGGCTACGCCAACAATTAAAATTGACACTCAAACAAATGAACTCCGTCCGTTGGTCATAGTTTAGACGCCTTTTTGTAAATTTTAAAAAGTATATATATAAGTGTGATTTTATACCATTTATATATATTATTATAGTTATAAAAGTCAATTATGTATTTTTTTCAATTAAATTTACAAATATATAGGTTTCATACTATGCAAGACACTTAATATGTGTCTTGCACAACACATTTATCATTTCCGTAACAGATATTCATAAATGTGTTATCTTATAACGTTTTCCAGAATGTACTGACACAAATAAATTAACCCAAGTACATGGATAAATAGAGACCCACATTTTTCGTAATAATACGCGTCTTGACATTTATTTATTTAATTTTTATTTTCATTATTGAGATAAAAGGTTTGTCTGTAAACAAAACGCTTTTTCTACATCAGAAAAACATCCATCTGTTTAGATGGTGTTCATCACTACCAAATATCTCAAACACCAACGAACACAACTCTGGTTTACTTCGAGCCTTGTTCTTTGGATTGGATAAAATAAAGTTTACATGGATTGGATTTGATACTTTTTTGGAGAATTGCGTTTTTAAAGAGGAAAAGTGTTTGGAGGTTTGGATTGAATTTGAAAGAGTTACCAGTCCAAAAAACAAGGTAATGAAACCTAAGTGGCTTGTTTAGCCTGCAGATACTAAAAGTGACTATTTTTAAGCTGTGGAGCATGCTAGCTAATCAAGGCTATTAGGATAAATAGAAACACTTCCTAACTCTCTTCATTTTAAAACAATGGTCGTTTATACTATATTATGTTAGCAAAATGTATTGCTAGTGATTAACTATATATAAAATCACCGTTAATTCATTTGTACACGTAGGAATATTTTCATCAGAAATAATATTATCCTGTAATTTTTATGAAGACATTAACAAAATAAATAGTTAAAATACTTATATTAAAAAGGATATTATCGAATTATATTGATCTTATGGGTATTGGAGGCAATACACCAACTTTTATTATTGGATAGTAGTATACTCCACCTATTGACCTATTTTTTAATTTTAAACCACGATCGAGTTAGAGTCACAAAAATGGAAAATTTTTACTCAGTAACTCTTATTAAGGCTCATCTTCCACCATGGATAGCCACGAAACATATTACCTTAAGGTGTGCTTATTACACCTTTTACATGTAGTCTCAATGTTTGCCTATCTTGGTTGTGACTTGATGAGACTTTTACGTTTTTTCATTCCTCTTCCTAATTATTATCGATGTCTCTCTCGTATAGAGAAAACCCTAATTTAATCATCCGAAATCAAACTTTCCCAGTTTCAAAAAAACCCTAACCCTCCCACCCCCCCCCCCCCAGGTTATTTATATGAGCGTCAAGGAGAGACGAGAATGGGGAAGAAGAGAGATGTAAGTGATAAAGATGAAGAGAGAATTAGGTAGAAACTTAGCTTGATTTATTAAGAAAAAATGAAAATAATAAAAGGAAAAATTAATTAATTGAGCGATATTAAACAAGGACTTTGTTTTGGAATAAAAGGAAAAACAATTTAAGAGTGCTAACTTTCTTACCATAGTTAACCAATTTAGCCGAAAAATTCAATCTTCACGAGCCATATAAGCATTTTCTGAATCACCAGTCCTGCAACTTGATGTTGTTATAAAATTGGAAAATACGACAATAGATCGGATATACTATTATGTAACATATGAAAGTTGGTACATTAGCATCCAATACCTATAAAAGTTAGTATATTTCAATCCAAAAGTCGTATAAAAATGGTACAAAATCATAAGAAGCAATGTTTACTTTTGAAACAAAGAGAGTATAAAACTATTTCCTCATTTAATGATTAGGTATATAAGTATTGAAAACCACAATGCAGCAAGTAATTAAGTGTGAAGCATGGGGAAAAGAGAAACAAATCAAACATCATATCATAATTTATAAAGTAAATGAATGAGTAAAACACAAACATCTTTACTGTCCATCCATCGTTCTCCGATTAAAGACAGAAACAAAAAAAATCCCTCAGATATGATGAATGCAATTGCTGAATTGATCCTAGAAATGAATGAGCTAGATTTACAATGCAAGATCATCAATGATTCAGATCAAATCAAACAGTGGATCGAAGATAATAATATATGTATATATAGATAGATGCTAGGTAGGTAATTTGAATCAAGACTAAAGTTATTGCTTCTCTTGTTGTTTTAGTTTTTGTTTGTGGTGAAGCTAGCTAGGTAGCTAAGGTCTTGGGTTGGGGAAGAAATGTGTAGCCGGATGCGACATGTAGGAGGTGTAGGGAACCGAGTAGATAGAAGAAGGGTCTAGAAACCCTGGTGGGACATGAGGTGAAGAAGCCGCTGCCATTGTGGAGCTGCCTGATGGTGGCCACATTGTGATGTCTGGTTGTGGAGCAGATGAGCTATGGTGGCCATGCTGTCCAACAATTTGATCATGTTGGTACTCATCAGTGGTTGTTCCTCCTCCTCCTCCTGCTTCTGCTTGATTATGATGATCATCAGGTCCTTGATCGTATAGAATCCCCTTGAATACATGCCCTCCTATGTTCACTGCTGTCTGATATGCGATTTCATCCTCCCTGTCATCAATGGAGCTCACCCTCATGCACCGGAATACCGCCTCTGAGTTCACCTCTGCTGGAAACTTCCCCACTTCCATCCCTATTATGTATTTTAACCAACAAAAATCATCACAAATCCTCACCTCCTTAACTTCTTATTTTTATGTGCCAAAGAAACACACAAAGGAAGCCAATGGTATCTATACATACGCATTAGTATACATGCATATGGCGTGTGTTGTAGACAGAAATGAAGGCATGTATGTAGATGTGAAATGTGAATACAAGAAACAGGAAGACCATAAACACACATACCAACAAAAAAAAAAAGCAAAAAAGATGAGAGAAACAGAAAAAAGGGGTTGTACAGGAAACTACCCCCCAATGGGCACTGGCTCTTGTTTCTTGTCAATCTACTGAATCTTCATCAGGAATACTGAACAACTGTTTCTGTAAAAGCCACCCACAATACAAGGAAGAAAGAATAGTTGTGTGGTCGTAATAGTTTCTAAATCTGAATCTTTTTAGACAAATTTGATGGGTTGAATTGAATCTCTTGAAATAATGTAGCCAAGGAATGAACATAGAATGACGTTATATTGTGTGTTACACACTTACACTAGTCCACATATGGTGGTCATGTCTCTTATGTGATTTTGTGAAAGATGAGCAAGGAAAACTGAGTTTTAGAATTTATTTATTTTCTAGTTTCTATTTACAGTCAAGACAAAGATGTTGACAGGAAAATTGAAGTTGAGAAATTAAAACATGGATATTATTTGTAGTTTTCCAGATCAAGACAAGCAAAAGAAGCAAAGTGGGAAGAGTGGTTTTGTTCCGACACCTGAAAAAATGACTAGTAGTAGAAATGAGAAGGTAGCAGATAAGCAAAGAAAGTGGGTTGGTTATGTTGTATGTCCTCGAATAAAGAATAATAAGGAAAGAGAAAAAGGGAGAGTTAATTACCTGTTGTTGTTGTTGTTGTTATCCTATTATTAGGGTGGGTGGTGTGGCGTTGGTGGCGCTCACGGCGGATTGAGGCTGGGACCCAAGTGCTCTTAACATGTGTAGGACAATCAAATCCTCTACTCTTACAGCAAGTCCTACATCTCATATGAACACAATCCTTCTTAGCTTGATTCCCACAATCTTGGCAAGGAATACTCATTTTATCACCACCCATCATCATCATCATAACCCTAGATCTCCCACCTCTTACCTCATCAATATAACTTCCTCCTCCTCCTCCTCTTCCTCTTCCTCTTCCTCTTCCTCTTCCTTGCCACAACTCCAAGTAATTCCTACTATGCTCTTCCTCCTTGTCTCTACTGTAAAACCCTGCCATTGTTTTTCTCTCGAGCCCCTAATTTTATGCCCAATTTCTTCTCCATATAATTTTTGATTTTATTTCACCTAATACAAACAAGGGGGAGGGGGGAAAGAATCAAGGCAAGTATTTCTGGCTGCCAGTTTGTCTCCCAACTGGGGTTTAATTTTGTTTATTCCGTAGTATATATTGTATAATACACTAGTGTTTGCCCTAAACACTGCCTGCTTGCTTTGTTTGTTTTTTTGCTATGCTTGACTTGTTTTGGGTGAATAATTTGTGTATGCTTTGTCTTTGTGTACGAATGTTTAAGATCGATGTGGGGGGGGAGGAGAGAGAAAATTGTGGGAAATAGAGCAGGCTTTTTGGGGGGGGGGGGGAAATTTAAGAAGGGTTTCAGTGACAGAGAGAGAAGACTAGAGGGTCTGAAATTGCAGCTGCAACGCCGCCATGGATGAACTGCAGGAATTCAGCTCAATCATAATTGAGTTGTTCTTCTCATTCTCTCTCTCTCTCTCTCTCTCTCTCTATTTGTTGTAGATCGAGCTCATTGTTTGCTTCCTCTTTTTTTTTTTTCCATATTCTAGGGTTAATAGTATAGGAGAATTTATGTATGCAGTGCAGTATATATTTTTATCCTTTTTAGCTATCCATTTGGTTTTTCTTTGGGTTTAATTCCACTGATGATTTTGATATTAAATATTGGATTTTGGGTTAATTTAATTTGTTAAATAATGCAGAAACCATTTGCTTTGTCGTTTGTTCGTTTGGGATTTGATTATAATTTATAGAATTCAATTCTCCCTTTCTGTTTCTCTCTCTCTCTCTCTCTCTCTCTCTCTCCCTCTCTCCCCGTCCTTATACTGTGGATGTCCTCATCTCAATGATCTGGGTACTATTTGCATGCTTTCATCCGACGGTCATGGATCAACCACGTTACCCTTCTCTCTCGTCCTCTCTCTGCTTCTTCTTCCATTCACCCTTGGCATTTGCAAGCATCGCACAATTTAATTCCGACTCTCTTTAATCCCAAGTTGCTCGTTTCCTCTTTCTTTTTCATTTCTCCCTTTTCTTTCCTTATTTTTCGATTAGTTGGATAAATCATATATAGGACAATGATACCGATTTTGCACTAATATGGTTGATAAATATTTTGAATTGCCCCTAATTCATATTTTTGTAATTTTTATTAATATTATCTCTAATAATTATATATATTTATCAATTATAAAGATACAATACTTATCAGCTAGACTAACAAATATAAATAATAGTCTTATTTTATCAATTATATTAGGTAATGCACATTTTATATATAGTTTTATATTTATGAAAAAATATAAAAAATAAATATTTTTATATAACTTATAAGTCAATAGTCATAATAACCTTTGAAGTAATGAAATATATCTTTATAATGATTTAAATATCCTTATATTTAATTTTTTGAGTGCTTTAGGTGAAATTTAAAATGGTTATTAACCATCTTGACTCGAGATGCTATCATTTTGCAATTATACATAAACTATCTAAATCTACTAAAATTTATTGATATCTTTTTAAAGTTTATATAAATTCCAAAAATTTTATAGAATTTTATAACATGTGTAATTATCTTAAATGAATTTTGTTTTATGAAATATCACTACAATAAAACAAGGGCTCTAGCGGCATTTATTTTTACTTTTAGCGGCATTTATAAATGCTGCAATAACCTATCCTAACAAATAAATAAATGTCGTTAGAGGCAGTGTCGCCGTCGCCTCGGAAAATATTTTTATTTTATTTGCTGGGATAGGTCTAACTAAATGCCGTTAGAGGCCTTTTGTTTCAACAACACTAATTATCATACATTTATCCAATAACTAGTAAAAATTCAAAACCAAACAAAATCTTAAAACAAATGAAAAATGCAAATTTCTCCAAAATAACTCATAATTTCTTATAGATTGTGTTCTCAAATACTTTACATCCAACCAAACTTAAGGACTTGATATCAACTTACAACCGAACACATCAACATTATTCATAAGCCAATAAGACAACAAAATATGACCATCTAAAAAAATTATGATAATGTCTAGTGAGCCAGATTCAGCAACAGCAAAGAATCCTTGGTGTCCTTGTGTTGTGGGTTTCTATGAAGATTTCTAGATATGCTTGTGCTTCTCCTTCCAATCAAACCTTTGAAAAGCTTGAAAAAACTGCTTCACAAGATAACATATATACAAGGCTCATATAATAGGAAAATTCCTTATAGCAAATCTTATTATAGTAAATCTGACACCGCGATGGTTTTCCTATGTGCATAGGTTCAGTATTTTTCATGCATAGTAAAATAGGGTGTAGGCAAGTATGACGTAGCAGTCTGAATGTTGAATTTAAAAAAAAAAAAAAAAAAACTTAGACAGACTGGTTCCTATAGACGCGTGATTTTTAAATCGTTTACTATCGAATAATCCGTGGAAAAGAAGTATAAAGGTTTAAAGAGACATTTTGCATTGGTCCATTACAATCTAAGTTGAAAAGATAAATCATTTTTTGACTATCCAGATTATAGACACAATTACAAAACAGCAAAGGTTATGGAAAATTCATGAGTCAAGAAAACTAGGGGTGTGCATTATTCGGTTTTGAACCGAATAAACTGAAAACCGAACCGAATTGAACGGGTCCAAACTGAACCGATTTTTATTCGATTCAGTTTTCGGTTTGGACTTTATGCCTTATTCGGTTTATTTGGTTCCGGTGAAAAACCATAAAAAGTGTGCATTTTTTGGTTCAAAATCAAATAAATCGAACGCTGAACCGAACCGGTTTTATTCGGTTCGGTTTTCGATTTGGACTTTGCCCCTTATTCGGTTTAGCCCGGTTTGGTTCGATTTTAAACCGATGAACAGCCCTAAAGAAAACATTTTAAAACCACGGGCGGTACCTTTAGAAGCTCGTTGACGTAGTAGGATATGTCATAGTCTGACAGTGTGGGGTACAAATTAAACCTTGAAGTATGTACTGTTGATGTTTATGAATGTATGAGTAACAAAAGATGGGTTTTAACAGATGACATATGCATCTACGTACATGTGTAACACCCCCACGATATTAATCATCAGATTAAGCTAATGACTCAATTAACCTAATGATTAGCGCAGCGGAAATACTCACCTGAGAGCATTACCGCCGTCCATCAAAGATGGACAAGGCTATCTACACCTCAAATCACAAAACCAAAGCATAGAAAACCCTTAGACATACAAACCAAAATCATGACTTGAACTTAGGATACAACTTAAAACCACAATATGACAACCCGAACATTATACAATCCACAAGGCAACCAAATTCTCTACTATTCCTCAAAAGAAGTCTCCCACTCACCTCAGATTCCTTAGGATGCCTTCGAACCTTGTCCGTCCGGCACTTTTCCCTTTCCTTTTGCCGGGTTTCCTAAAAAAAACAACTTAAAAGAATGAGATTAACTTAGTACGTACACCCCTTCATTGAAGAACAACGTTAAAAAGTTACTTACTTTAGCGCGGTTCCATTAAATTTACAATAAATAAAAGAACGAAGAAAAGAACATTAAATAACGTATACTTACATAGTGTAGCCACACTTAACCTTTTTCAAGTAACTGAACCTTTTTGGGAACCAAGACGTGAGTTTCATATTTTGAATGTACTTGAACAAAAATTTAAAGAAGGGAAACTCAACATGAAAAACTTAACTTCGTATATGTGAGGAAAATAGAACGGTTAAGAATCACACTTTTGAAACTTAGAGAGAAATAGAGAATCCTTTAAAACTTTTCCTTCAACATAAAACTGTAGAACTTAACTTTAATTCAACCCTTGGTTGTCTTAATACATAGGTTTTTGTTTTTTCTTTTTTTTTCTTTTTTCGTTTGGGGAAGCAGGATGGATCTCATTGCTTAAATAAAACATGAATGTGTAGGACTTGGAAAATTCCCGTTTGGGGAATCATTTCGGATGCGCTACTTAAAGATTGAGAGCCGACTAAGGTTGCTTAATCCTTAAATAAGGATATTTTTATTTTCGAAATTCATTTTCAGGGTGATGAAACTTTATTTATTTACAAGCCCCTTTTATATTATAAAAATACTCGAATTTGCATAAAAATAATTTATTAATGACGTAATACCAATTATTCCCGAACCCGGGCCAAGAAGAGATGCGGGCTGCCAGAAATTGTCAAAGGCCGCATAGCCTTTGGCAATTTTATGATTGGGCCAGCACCTCTTCGGCCCAGAGAAAAATGGGGGAAAGAAGCAAAGGCCCCATAGCCTTTGCTAATTTCCAAGCCTGTTTTCTCTTGGGTCGTCCTTGGGTTGGGGAAATGGATGGTATCAAATCATTTTTAAGTATTTTGATGCAAAAATATGTATTTTTAATAATTTAAAGGGTTACAAAGAAAAGAAAGAGTCGCCAGCCGATTTAAGGAAATCGACAAACCAAAAAAGATAAAAATAACTCCGGTCTACGAAACCCGATTCCTAAGTTCGGGGGTAAGGTTACGAATTCGAGAATTAAAAGAACTCTCGAATCTGCCTGGTAGAACAGACTTTACTAGAATCGAACTTGGAATGAAAAAGAGTGGGGAGAAGTTTAATCAATTTCACAAAATTATTTTCCGAACATGCAATATAAATAATGCGGTTTTCTTTTACAAAATTGGCACAATGAAGGAATTAAAGCACGAATTACATAAATGAATACAATAAAAGAAAGAAAAAGACAAGCGAACCTTGCTAAATGGTGGATGTTTGAGATGAAACTTGATCCTTTGACTTGTTTGGAAGCTTGGATTGGAATGATGTATATAAGAATGATTAGGAGGGTGGTGTGGAGATGATAAGAGTGAGTATAAGAGAATTAGAGAGGGAGGATGGATAAAGAGAATTTTGAGAGAGAGTTTAGGTAGAGTGATGATAATAGTTGGTGGTGAATGAGTGAAAATGATGAGGTATTTATAGGTGGAGGATGAGTGTTTAGGAGGGAAAATGTGGGAGACACATCCCAAAAATCATGCCCTTCCCATGCAAGATCAAAGGTCATACGACCTATGATAATATTCCGTTCAATCCAAGTTAACCCACGTGTGCTATGATCAAGGGATATGCATGGGAAATTCTGGCGCCAAAATCAAATAAATACGTATAGGTCAGGCGACCTATAGGAATTAAGGATGCGGATTGATGACGTGGCTGGCGTTGGCGGGCTGCTACTAAAACTCAAAGGACCGGTGGCTTATATTAATTTCTACTGGGCCGAATTCTCGTTTGGGCCTGCTTGTAAAATAATACAAGTCATGCGGCCTTTATTATTTCCTTGTGGTTTTTCTTTCCTGATCTTTTTGGCCTACTTTATTGACTCCATGGGCCCAATGACCCATTTTGGTGTTCGACCCGAATGTCTTGCTGAGTTTTGACGGGTTGGAATTTTGTCGGTGCAAACTCCGGTGTCTACAGAATGCATTAGATCACATAGAAAAAATGAGTCACGATACAACGCATTAACAGAGTGTTGCATTAATAAAAATACAAAAATATGCATAATATTAAAATAAATCAGACTTGCATAAATAAAAGCATGAGTCTTGCATAGTCTTGTATAGTCTACAAGTGGAGCCTTCAATCAATCCACTTCAAAGAGCTTGAATCGCCGCTGTCCTCGACCATGTCGCCACCAGCATTCGAAGTGCCAGCATTTTAAGCGCCTATAGTTCCGAAATAGGTCTCCCATGAATAATAATCGGGAGCAGTCGCCGGATCATAGCCTGCCAAGATCAGAAATGGAAGAATTGGAGGCGTCAAAGGTGGTGAAGGCACATAAGGAAGAGAAGGAGTGCCTCACGGTTGCTCCGGGACAGGAGATGGATCTCTTGGAGGTAACGAGGGAGAAGACGGATCCCTGGGCGGCGATGGCTCAAATAAGGGAGCCTCTGGTGGAGCCGGAGACGTCCGTGAAGGAGATGAATCGGGAGACTCTTGCGAAGCAGCCAACCAAGAATACTCTGGAACATACCAACCAAAAGATGGAGTCGGCCAAGCAGACTTAGTCACATGTCCGGGGGCTGGCCATCCAGAAGAAGTAAACCCTCCCAACTAGGAATGTTGAGGTGCTGACCACACCTGTAGACCGGTCAACCACGAAGACCCCACATCTTGCGTAGGCATAGGCCACCTCTCAGAATGTGTACCGTAGCCCTGATACATGCCAGGATCACCTTAAGAATGAGTAATAGGTTTATAGGATGCAAAGAAACGTCATCTGCTAGGGCCTGAGCACCAGGATACCCTATAGATGCACTTGAATCGCGATCCCGCACCACTATCTCGCGGCCACGATGACCGGAGCGCACAGAGGCAGGAGTCTAGCGAGAGTGTGAAGGCCGATAAGGGGCACTAGACTCCAAAATGTCGTCCACCCAGAAGGAAGGAGGTCGAGTATCGCCACCATACCCGACACTTTGGTATGAGCCTCCCTTACCACAGGGCTCTCCTAGCGACATCTGAGCCATATCTGCCTCCATACGCTGGGAATGGTGAGAAGGGCCCCCAGATGCACTCCTACAAGAGCCAGCAGAACCTTGATCACTTTTGATCAAAATGCCTTTCCCGCGACCTTCGGGAATCAATGCTAGAGGAGCGTAGGAAGAACCACCTACTTCTTCACGAGACCGGGCTTGAGAAGTGTATTCTCCAACTGATGAACGATGGGGTGCTTCCTTGCAAGGTACATGCTCTACATCGGCTTCCACATCTACGCCCCTGGCTGCAGCTCCCTGATATCTACTCGAGCCAGTGGACACTCGGTGAAAATGCTTCTTCATAGTACTCAACTCCTTAACCATGCATCGAAAACGTGCCCACCTCGGCTAAAAGGAAGTAAGATCAAAATCGGGAATATTCACAAACAAAAAGGAATAGTGACGGCCAGCAAAAAAAGGAATTACCAATTTCCATTCGAATTCCTGCAGCAAAGAGGATGAGCTGCTCCGCTCCACCTCCAAGAAACCTACGATCCTCTCTTCTTCGATAGGAACTTCCTCCTCGGCAGCCTTGCCATAAGGCCCCAGCTGGAAAAATTTGAAAAATGAATCAGCATAGTTTACAAGAAAATGAGCAAAATAGGGAAAAGACACGTACCACCCTAAAAGCCAACCGGCTGAGATACCGATCAAGCTCCTCGGCAAAACAATCTGCCGGGACATCCTTGATAAACTGCTGAAAGTCTTGACCTTGAAGGGTATCTCTCAAAGGGTCGGTATCCAAACACCAAGGATTGAACATCCTCTCGGGAGGATCTACCGAGATTAGAGAAGGATGACGTCCCAAAATTTGCATCATGGCGCGCTCCCCAAGGTACCAAACATGACCGGAGGGGGCTTCCACCAACATGCGAAGACGGATGTCGTGCTCCACTAACTCCAAGGGGGCTGGGAGCCGCGCCAAGTTAAAGCTTGCCCACAGACGCCAGTTTACCTGGGCCTACGTAAAAAGAGTTTAATGACAAGACTAGCAGAAAAGGTAGGGAGGAGAAGAAAAACATGAGAAGATCATACCGGTGTAAGGTTATTTAGGATGCCCCGATGTAACACCCCGTATTTTTAAACTTAATTTACTACGCTAATTAAAATCTTAATTTCAATTATAGTACACTATTTGATTTAATTAGCTACATTTTCCTTACTATTCAATTAATTATAGTTACTCAAATATGAGTAATTTCAAAAATTAAATTTTAGCTTACTAATTGTTAATATTATAAATTACTACACACATTTTCCATATTTCATTTATTTATTTGCAAAATGATAGTAATATTTTATATTTCACACATTTTTCATATTCTAGTTATTAAATTACAAAATAGTATAGTATTTTATATATTTCACATATTTTCCTTTCATATTTTATAAATTATTCTTTTTATGCACATTTTTCTTATTTTGTGCAAAATAATATTTATGAAAATATTACTTTTATTTACTTTCTACATAATCAAAGTAGTAATATTATTTGATATTCCCTATTTCACACATTTTAGTTATTGATTTATTAGTAAATATTTTTTAAAACTTGATTTTGAAAAAGCCAATTCCACCACCACCCCATCTCCCTATCAAAATCTTCATCTTCTTCCACAAGCTCCACCACCACCATTTCTACCTATCATCTTCTTCATCTTCTTCCTCAAGCCTCCCATAGCTTCCTAGAAATTTATCAAAATTTCACAACCATGTGTAGAATATGTAGAATACATTCATAAAATAATCATTCTCAATTCCTTTAAATATTCAATTGGATCACCCTCATCTTTCACCATCAAAAATTACCATCTTCCTCTTCTTCTTCTATCCCACCGCCACCATTACCAACACCTTCCTCTTCTTCTTCCTTCACGTCCACCACCAAACCACCTTGTACCACCCTTCAACCACCAGTCACCACCATTACAGCCACCACTTGCACAAGAACCACCACCAAACACCACTGATTCGAACACCACCACCAACACCAAACCCCTTCAAACAAAAATCAATACTCATCCAAAATCCAATCAAATACTCACACCCATAACCCAAATTCATCAATATAAATTTGTACTTACCTTTTTCCAGTCAATAACTCGCCGGAAACCACCCGAGCCACCACCCAAAAACGCCCAGAAAACCCATCAATTTTTCCCATGTTTCTCGACCAGAACCGCCGCCAACCACCCCGCCGTGGTGGTATTCATCGTCGCCGGCGTAGACTCCGGCTTCCTCTGGCTTTTCCCACCACCGCCTGTCACCCTCCATTGCTGCTCCTTGCTACCTGAACCCATTAATACCCTTTTCCTCTTCCTTGTTCTAGCTCTCTTTCTCTCTCTGCCGTGTAAAAAGAAGAAAGGGCATCAAAGCCCTCTTTTGAATTTTCTATTAAATCCAATTCCTTTGGGCCTCTTACTTCCCACAACCCATTTATTTGATTTGGGTAATTTTTCTATCTAATTTTTACATCTCAATTCCTAATAATTTATCTCATTTTAATTTAAGTACTCTTTATATTAATATTATTACTATTTATTTATATTTATACAAATTCAGATTTCTCAAGTCGAAAGGGAGATTTATTCTTTTTATCCGTCAACTCAGGTATATTTCGATGACTGTAACCTTCGAAACTGTTTAAATGTAAAAACATAAAATACTCTAATTAAAGTGGAATAATTATTGTTTTCATTATTTTCAAATATCGTTTTATGACTAATATATGTGGACTCACCCATTGTCGTTTTCGAAAACCTAACATTTTATGTTCCGAACACATGCGTTTTCATGGTCTATCTTTACCTAATCGAGGGTTGACCGTCCTCGAGTGCATGTGTCGTAGGAGCATTTAATGTTTCGTTAATAATCGGGTTAATCGAGCCAAACACATGCGTCTTCATGGTCTAGCTTTTACCTAATTGAGGGTTGACCGTCCTCGAGTGCATGTGCCTTTGGGAAACACCCTTTTTGAAAACCTAGCACTTAATTTTTCATTTAATAATCGGGTTGATCGGCCCGAACACATGCGTCTTCATGGTCTATCTTTTACCTAATCGAGGGTTGACCGTCCTCGAGTGCATGTGCCTTGGAAAACCGCGCCGAAAGGGGATGCTGGCTCCCAAGATCCAATTACTAATCCCTATCGCAATTCAATGTTCAATTAGTGTCGTTATTGGCTGCGTGTAATTATATTGTGTTTGATTTATTTATGTGCTACTCAATGTCTGTTACTTGTATATGTTCTAATCATTGTTGCGCTATTTTAACATTATTGTTACATTTTGTAATTATTTTATTAATATTATTTGGGCAGAGTTCCACATTCAGAACCTACAACTGTTTGAGCATATTCTCTTCTCCCTCATTTTAAAATGAATTTACACTAGGCCCTAATAAAACTCTTTGTTTTAAAATGTTTTTACATTACGGTGTCGAGTATATTGAGCTCCGTCTCATTTTTCTCCATGTTTTTTAAATGTTTTGTTTTTAGGTATCATCGGACATTTTGGGCAGATCTGTGGCAAGGAAACTCACATAGCAAATCAGGCCGCCACATAGTTTATTAGTTTTTAAGTTTCAATATTAATAGTTGGCTCACCTCTTTAATTTGACCGTATGTTTAATATTTTTATTGTAGTTGAACAACCTTTTTATTTTCTAAAATTTTCCCTTATGAAATATATTTCTATTTTCGGTTATTTCATAGCAAAAGCCTTGCTTTTCCTCGTGGGAAAACGGCATGACGCTCTCAGCTTTTTAAATACGCTTCTGCTAAATCAAGATTAAATGGATTAAAATATTGCTAAGTAATACCCCAAAAGTCGGGGCGTTAGACCCGAACTGCATCCAGACGTCCTACGGTGAACTTCTTGCCCATTATATCTTTGATGGTCCAACATTAGGTAGCAGGAGCCGACCTGCCCTTCCTCGAGCGGATGTTTAAAGGACGAATGTATTCGCAAGCCCATGACTGCATGAATATAGTCCGCACATGACATAAACAAAGAAAGTAAGACAACACAAAGGAATGCGGACGAGCATGGTGCATAATAATGGGTTCATCATTATGAGAAACTCGCACCCCTCGACGGAGACCATGAAGGAACATCGCGTAGGCTGCCTTGCCCTAGTTCAGTCGACGAATATCCTCGAAATTTTTAGCAAATTCCCCATCCTAGACAGGAATATGTTGTCACCGCGGTTGGCAATGGTGGAGGAGATGAAATACGGGTTTTTTGCATTTGGACCTTGAAATTTGGGCAATTTATTTTTTGAACCCTTGGTTTTATTATTTATTTTTTGGATCCTAAAGTTTATGGGTTGAATAAAAAAGGACCTTAAAGTTTGTAGGTTGATAAAAAAGGCTCGTGTATTGTTTTTCTTTTTCTTTCCATGTTTGAATTTATCTCCCGATTAGTATCAAACTTCAGGACTAAGGTTAAAACTAACATTAAAGCTATGATACACCTTACTTATTCATGTCGGAACTAATTAGACCCTAGGGTAACCAGGGTTTAACTAGTTCCGACATGAATAAGAGAGGTGTATTACAACTTTAATATTAGTTTTAACCTTAGTCCTGAAGTTTGACGCTAATCGGGAGATAAATTCAAACATGAGAAGAAAAAGAAAAACAGTACACAGACCTTTTTTTCAACCTATAAACTTTAAGGTCCTTTTTTATTTAACCCATAAATATTAGGGTCCAAAAAATAAATAATAAAACCAAAAGTTCAAAAAATAAAGGGTTTTTGGCTGGGAAAAATCTGTACTGAGGGCCTTATGATTGAGAATAATCCAAAGTGACTTTTTGGCTGGTGGCCGGCAGTCTATACTTATTCATTATTTTCTCATAGTATTCTAGATTGAAATTCCGGCACCGGAATGCTGATGTGGCAATCGGAGCACGTGCCCTTTTAATTAAAAGCATGCCACGTCAATTTTTTAAAATTCTATTTTATCGTTAAATGATAAAATAGAATTAAAAAAAAATTGACGTGACATGCTTTTGGTTCATTGCTCAAGTTTTCCCCCATAATGTAAGTGCAAGGCGAATAATGTAAGTTAAACAATAAAATAGAATTTTGAAAAAAATTGATGTGGCATGCTTTTAATTAAAAGGGCACGTACTCCGGTTGCCCCATCAGCATTCTGGTGCCGAAATTTCAATCTGGGATGCTACGAGAAAATAATGAATAAGTATAGACTGCCACCAACCAAAAAGTCACTTTGGATTATTCTCAATCACAAGGCCCTCAGTACGGATTTTTCCCAGCCAAAAACCCAAAAATAAATTAGCATATACTTCGGGGTCCAAAATGCAAACAACCCGATGAAATACACTATAAACAAGAAGCAGCGCTGATGTATCGGCAGACTGGCAAAGTTATTATCGCGAAAGGCTTCTTCAAAATGCGAATACGACAGGTTCGATAAACCTTGCCCAGGCCGGAGGTGCTCAAGGGCTGGGCCCAGCATTGTCATGGATTCCGGAGAAGGATCCTTGAGGAAAGACACATTTTGCCCACCCCAACAAAGGCTGGTGATCATGACGAAATCAGTGGGAGTCACTGTCATTTCACCCACTGGCAAGTGAAATGTATTAGTCATGTCCTAAAACAGTTCGGCCATGGCCCTTTCCAAGACACAATGAGTCTTGCAATTCCAAGCTACCAAACACGCCCACAAAGTGGAAAAGCCTATTGCTGCTAAGGTGTCACGCGCAAAATTCCTCATGGAATCAACAACCTTTATGGGTCTCTTTAGATTCCTATAGGTTTTTAGGGGATCCTCCTAAAATACCAAATAAAAAGGGGCTAAGAACTCTAAAGCATAAACTCGGATCGCTGTGGACATTTTTCCTCATCGTTCGAGCTTCCGAACGTCCATGCGGATTGGGGTGTGATTTGATGATTCGTGCTGGGGTTTGAACCTTTTAAAAACTCTTTTAGGAATTAATTATACATTTCAGGAGAAATAGTTTGTAAAATCACTTTCCCTTTACTTTGTGCATTTCATGAGTCATTGAATTAAACTTTTGAGAGTGAAAATCCACTTGTTCCAACTCTTCTAAGTTTAGCCCAATTTGCTCATTAATATGTTAGGCTCGGAAGTAAGCAATTTATGCAAATATTATTTAGAAATATACAAACAAAAACCTAAAAGTTGCATCGACACATTGTAAACCCATGTTTTACCATAGTTTATGCAAGCCGATGTGTTTTGGTTCGAAATGAGAGTCGCCACACGACTTTTTAAGGGAAAAGCCAAGACAAAACCAAAAAGAAAACAAGAAAGACTTCACCTGCGAAACCCAAGAATGGATCCGGGGGTAAGGCTACGAACTCGAAAGGTAGGAACCTTTTGAGTTCGCCTCTCACAAAAAGAAAGACTCTACTAAAAGTTTTAAGTGTGCTTTTGATAAAGTTTGGAAGGGAGATAAATAAGAACATTATAGAATTACTTCATTGAACATGTAAAATAATGAAAGAAAGAAAGATACATCATATATAACACGTTATTTACATAAGGAAGAACACATAAAAGCTTCAATTGTGACTTTTTAAGGGGAAGCCTTGCCTAGCCTCTGTTGTAGTGCTTGAACCTCACTTGGATTAGCCTTTTGAAAGCCTTGAATACTCCTCTTGAATATGCCAAAATGGTGCCAAATGTGGATCGAGAAAAGTATGAAAAGGTGGTGAGAAAAGGGTAGGAAAAGACTCTTTTTGTTGTGATTTGGGTAGTAGAAAGGTTAGGCTTTTTGTGGAGTTTTAGGGTTTTATGGAAGGATAACGGAAGGTAAGATGATAATGGAGATAAAGGGTTCAAGTGAGTAGAGAAATGGAGGTAATAATTATAGGAAAAGTGATGTAAAAGAATAGGAAAAGGGGTAGGAAGAAAAAAGTTCTTCTGTAGGTTTTTAGGATAGTTTTGTGATGTTTTCAAGAGGTTTTATGGGATATTTATGTAGATATAAGCGAAAATAGGATAAGAGTATGGATTAGGGGATTGAATAAGATGGAGGAATTGAGATTATGATGGTGAGAATGTGGTGGAAAGATGATAGAAAAGGTCTAGGAGAAAGGGCTTCTTTATGAGTTTTTAGTGGTGTTTTTAGGATATTTTTGTGGGGCTTTTTGTGGGTTTTCTATGAGGTGAGGTAGCATGAAGGTTTAGAGGTTTAGGGAAGGATGGAAATGGAGATTATGGAGGTAAGAAAGTGGTAGAAATATTATAGGAAAGATGGTAGAGTGATGATACTAGAATAGAGATGATGATAAAAATGGGAGAATGATAGAATTGAGAGTGTATGAGGGAGAAGGGATGAATGAGTGAATGATTGAGTGAGTTTTTCCTTGGCAAGAGATATTATTTATAGGTGAAGGAAGGCTTAGGAGATTCATGAACATATAATCACATACACTCCCCTTCAATCACACGCAATTCGTAGTCAAATTGCACAGAACACTAGGCAACAAAGGGGGGTGTTCTTGGATGGACGACTGCTCAAAGATGAATGAATTTGGGTGTGAACAAAATCAAGTCCCATCAGCCTTGGGAAAGGGGAGGGATAAACCTTGCCTCATTCATGTTTCCTTGGACAGTGGAGGTGTGAATGGAACGATATCGATATTGGTTGTTCACACCATGGACGGTGGGAGCTTATTTGCAAGCTTTATGCATGTTTTTGTGAGGTCTTGAACTTGAGACCTCTTGGAGGCTTTTGCATGTGATCTTTTACTTAGCTTTTGCATGGTTTTTATGGCTCCATGAAGCTTAATTGCTTACGTAAAGATTGGGCATGCAATAGGCTAGGAAATTCACATGTAACAGTGCATGTGTTTTCATCTGAAATGGTGCATGTAGAGTGCATGCGAGCAACTCTCTCGGCCTGGCTCTGGCTGGTCTTTGGCTTCCATAATTTCCTTATTTTCTAACTAAAATATGTAACTAAAGTACATAAAAATGAAATAATAAAAACGGTATAAAAAAACTATGCTAAAATCCAGAAGTCTAAACTAGCTTATTGATCGGGTTCTTCTTCTTTATTTCTGCTTCGTACAATATAGATATGCTATATATTTATGTGCCAAAATCTGGTGTCTTCAATCGCAACTTGCAAAGGGGTGATTTTCTCCTTTGGGCCAAGACATGGGTAACTCGGGAGGAAGGCCACAGAGCCTTCCATTTACTAAAGGGCCGACCCAAACCAAAAAAAAAAAAAGCCCGGGAAAATAAAAGGATGGCCGCGAGGCCTGTGGCTTTTTCTTGGGGCCACAGGGTCATCCTGTGTGAACAAGCAACCTGACAAAGTAAATAGGAAGGTCGCGTGGCCTTCCTCATAACATGGGCTCGTCTCTCAAGCTGCTGGGTTGGAATCAAAACAAACCCATCAAGCTTGGCCGCCTGGCCTGTGATGGGGCATGGGCCGATCATTTACGGCTCACGATTTTGGCACTTTTCGACATTAAAAAAAAAATTCAGGAGATACATGCAAGTGTTCAAGTGACTAAAAGGTACCAAGCACGCAATTTAAAATTAGATGAAATCGACAAGAGGGGAAAACTAAACATTTCTGCTTGCTCGTTTTACGCTAAATAAATGTGAATAAAGAAAGGTTCATCGGTTACCTTGATATACGGTCGATGATACCAAACATGATTCCAGTTACGGAGAGTCAGATCAGCAGCAGTAGACTCAACCCTGGGAACGAAACTCTGTCTCGAAGAGCCCTCGTGAGCCCATCCCGGTGCATGAGGAAGAGGAGGATTCCTTTGACTTCATGAATGCATTCTTTCCCAAAAGAAATCCGAAAACTTTCAAGCAAAGAGATGAGAGAACTATTTGAGTGCTTCAAAGGAATGAAGTGAAGAGATGTGAATGAATGAATGAAAGGAGCAAGGGTATTTATAGAAAATGTGGGAGAATATGGACCGTCCGTTTCAAGAATCCGCCTCGAGATGCCAAATATATTCCATTGGTTGGGAATCCCCAACCTTATCCTCATGCCCCCTAAAGCATTAGCATGGCCGCATGGCCTTCTCAAAAGACGCACATGGTGGGCCCCACATTAGATTCCATCAACGAGGAAAATAAAGAACAGAAAAAAAGAAGAAAAAAGGAAGGTCAGGCGGCCTTCCTCCGCCTAAGTCAGCCCAAGCCCGCCAAAGGAAAGCACAGCCCTGGCCCAATAAAAAGCAAGGCTACGGAGCCTTCCTTGTCGTAACTGGGCCTGTCAGCCCGAAGGTAAGATCCGATCCAATTTCATTATGAAAACTGACACTGTGCTTTCAAATGCTGTTTTTATAGGACACCTTCCGGTTGCCATTGAAAGAGCACCGATCCCGTCCATCTTCAGGTTGCTATTAAAAGAGCACCACCATCATCCAGCTGCTGCTAAAAGGTCGCTGACAGGTTGCCATTAATAAAGCACCGCTGACATCTAGATGCCGCTAAATGGTCGTTGACAGGTTACTATTAAAAGAGCATCGCCATCATCCAGCCGCCGCTAAAAGGTCGCTGACAGGTTGCCGTTAAAAGAGCACCGCCATCATCAAGCTATCGCTAAAAGGATGGGTTGCCGTTAAAAGAGCACCGCCATCATCCAGCTGCTGCTAATAGGTCGCTGACCTCCATCTTCATATTGCCGTTAAATGAGCACTGCCATAATCCAGCTGCCGCTAAAAGGTCCCTGACACCCATCTTCAGGTTGTCGTTAAAAGAGCATCGCCATCATCCAGCCGTCGCTAAAAGGTCGCTTACGTCCCCCTTCCGGTTGCCGTTAAAAGAGCACCGAGATCGCCCATCTTATAAAGCACCGACAACACGTATCTTCGGTTTGCCGACGTCAGTCCATCAGCACCTCAGGCTACTTTGACCTTCATCGTATTCGGACTCGATCAAAGTGGGGGCTCTCTGAAGACACCGAATTTTGTACCAGCAAATCTTACCCGAGAGAATTAGGCCGCAACTAAAGAAGAAAGGGCCCAAAAGCATCAGAGCCTTTTCTTTGCAAATAGTGGCCTTGCTTACCTTCAAGATAGCTTAAAAAGTGCGCCTGACACATAAGAAAAAAGGATTGACACAGGGCCTTCCTCATGATCACAACCCATTTCTCGGATTGCCACGCAAGCAATCTGTGTGCAGCAAAATCACTGGCCGCGAGGCCTTGTTGCGCAATTCAGATTCTGGCGCCATGTTTTTTCCCTCCATGCAATTGCAATCTCCTGATTCCAGCTGCTTGACCATGACCCTTTGACTTGAAGATGGCCGTGTGGCCTTGCTGATTGGTATGGATGACATGATCTTTGGATCATGCCTCCTCTCCTTCCATCTTTATCAACTCACTCCCCACCTATTAATACCCGCCTTCATCCTCACTCATTTTATCAACAACTTTCACCAACAATCATCATCTACACCTCTCTATTCTCTACTATCATTCATCCTCTTCCAATTACTTTCCCTCAATTACTATCATTTTCGAAGCCACATTCAAGTGTTCTTTATAAGGAGTTCGATCTTTCTTCCATCATATCGAAACTTAAAGAGAGGCTCGTCTATCTTTTGGTTTCAATAATGTAATTTATTTCTATGTATCACTCTATTTGTATGTTCGTTTTGTAAAAACCCTTCATATTTTAACCTTGCATGTTCAGAGTATTAATTTTGTGAAATTCGTTGAAGTTCTCCCCGCTCAATTTCATTTCAAGTTTGATTTTAGTAGAGTTTGTTTTTTTAAACAGGCGGATTCGAGAATTATTTAATTCTCGAATTCGTAACCTTGCCCCCGGATTCCGAGTTTGGGTTCGTAGACCAGAGTTATTTTCTTTTTTTTTGGTTTATCAGTTTCCTTAAATCGGCTAGCGGCTCTTCCTTTATTACATTTCTTATTGTTAAACACACGTGTTTATTATATCAGAAAATTTATAAAGTGATTCATATACTCCCATATTCTAATCCAAAGCTAGCTCAAGAGAAAATGTCAAAGAAATTGTAATAGGCCACATGGCCTTTGAATTTTTTCTAAACATTTTCTATTGGGCTAAAGAAGCACTGGCCCAACAGTGGCAACATCACAGGTCGTGCGGCCAGTGATGGCTCCTGTTGGCTCGTGTGTTCCCTTCTTGGCCCGGGTTTGAATTGGAATTCGTATTGAGTCATTTGTAGATTAATTCTGTATAATTTCAAGTGTGTAAATAATAAAATGTGGTTCTTAAATAAATAAAAGCCACCCCTCGAAAACGATTTTCATAAAATAAAAATATCCTCATTTAAGGATTAAGTAACCTTAGTCGGCTCCCGATCACTAAGTAGCACACTGTAGGAAAAGTTGCACTTTTCCCGGGGTCCTACAATATGGACACAACCCACTCATCCTCACACTCCTCTCATTTTTTCGGTCCTCCCTTCTCTCTCTAGCTAAATTCCTCTCTCTCCCCCTCTCTCCTTCTCACTCTAAAGCATCATCGTCATCATTCATCAAACCCCATCTTTCTTACCTCCTAAATTTAACAATGAAACAAAAGAGGGAGTTATTTACGACATGTCTATCACTAACAATAGATAGCAAGTAGAAGATCAAGCAAGAATAACAAGATTGTGGGTATTTGGAGAGCATTCAAAGAACGAAACTCAAGACTCTGACATCTACAAACCCCTCCTTGCTATCCTTTAAATCAAACATCAAGATTAAGGTATTTAAGCTAAGCTTTATGTCTCAAGCACTCCAAGAAAACACTCCTTGTGCATGCATAAATCTGACTCATTTTGGGGATCGATTTACCCATACTTGTAAGCATATTTTAAACAGCTTTCTGAATAAAAAAAAATACCTATAGACATCTGATATGCTGCAAGTGCACGAGTATAGTTGTAGTATGATACGGTCTCCGCAAGTTGACGGGTCAGGGAAGTATATCAAGGTCGTCTCTCAGGGACTTGTGTTCAACTACGCACTTAACTAGTTTACTACAAAGGATGCTAGGTCGGTCAAATAATTGTGAAACAACGAATTAAAACTATAAACTAAGAAAGCAATGATTTTTAGAGTTCTACCAAGTAATTAAAGGACTTTGGCGGTGTAATATCCCGAACCTAACCCAACGTAATTAAGCTAATTAATGAGTTTAACTAATAAAATCACGCATTTCATTTCAAGTTAACCGCTTGTGTTTTTGCAGGACTCGAGCAGAGCAACAACCACCATACATCAGCTTAGTATGTTATTTATATAAATTATTTATGTGACAATTTCCGCATTCAAATTATGATGTATAACTGATGCAAAGCTAGGTTTGATGATCAATTACACATCAAGAGTGACGTGCAACCAATCTAGGGTTAGGGTAAGGATCACGAAAGGCCTAGGGTTGCTATAAGAATAGCTCAACAAAGATAGATAATTTGGATAGTTCAAGATAATCGAACTTGATACAGAATCACCACAAGTTGAATCCCTAGGGCTCCTTGCTCTTCTACGTACTTAGTTATAAAAAAACACCTTCTAAGTATAGGAGACAAGTTCTACCTCACCACTTGAATAGCCAATTCAAGATACAATAGTAGAAAAAGAAAGAGGGTTATAGAAAACTCTCAGGGTAAGTAAAAGCTTGTTTGTATTCATTGCATAAATCGTGTGTTCTTAGACATTGATAAGCTTCTCTATTTATTCTAGACTAAAATCTAATCCTTCTAGGACTACTAAGATTGGTGCCAAAGCAGCCTAAGGAGGAACCCTTCTAGGATTCCATTTGGCTTTCCTAATCCTAATGGGATTAGATAAAAACTAGCGTCCAATATTGAGGCTGAATCGTACTAGGATTCTCCCCTTCTAGACTCTTCTAACTTGATGCCTAAGCTAACTAGATTAACTTGGCATTATGCCTTCTAACAAACTTAGCTACTAATAAGGAAAATACAAATACTACTATAATTTCTATGGACGTCTCTTTGCATGTGACTTGGACGTCTCTTGCACATGACTTGGGCTCCCTTTAGCTTGTTTGGACGACATCTTGAGATATAGAGCACAATACATGGACTAGACATTGGGCCCTAACAGATTGATCTTCTAAGGCCTTCTCCACTTTAATGTGTATGAATGGGACCTCCTTAATGGGCGAGCTGGGCTGATCTCCATCACCCTCCATGAACCTTGGGTCTCCAGATGTGGGACCAAGGCAAGGCGAATCTCTATTATTCTCCCTGGTTGCAAAGACTTTTCCCTCAAACTTGGTTGGATGAATTGACTCCTCATGGACCTAAGGGTGATCCTTTTCTGGTCTGACATGAATGAATAAGTATTTGCACGTCCATCATGACTCACGGCTCTATCAAACATCAATGGTCTGCCAAGTAAGATGTGACAAGCATCTATAGGTACAATTTGACACCAAATTGAATCATGATACATGTTACCTATAGAGAATTGCACCAAACATTTTCTAGTAACTTGAATGCCCTTGCTTTTATGGATCCACTGGATCGTATATGGAGCTGGATGGGGTGTGCTGGGCACTTGCAATTTGTCCACCAAAAACTTTGATATCACATTAGTTTGGCTGCCTCCATCTATAATCAAAGAACAAGGCTTGTTCTTGATTAAACACTGAGTTTGAAAAATAGTCTCTCTTGGTGTTTCTTTCTCCATTGAAAACCCATTAGGGATCCTTCTAATCATTAGTAGCTCTCCTTCATCTGGATCCACTTCAACTTCATCATAAATTGGCTCTTCTTTAGCTTCTTGTTGGTCTTCCTTCTATCTGGTTCAGCCTCAAGGAATAGAGCATCTTGATGCTCAACTAAAGATACGATCTTCTGGTTGGAACATTCAGAGGCTATATGGCCAAGTCCTTGGCACTTGAAACACCTTCTCCTTGTATCCAAGGGCTTATACACAGCAGGGGGTGGGTTTTTTTGTGGGTTAAGGGCGTGGGGTTCTTTGGGTTTGGAAATTTTTTGGGGTTTTGTTGTACTTGTGAGGGATATGGAATGGGTTCTTTAGGTGTTGCTTCCCTTCTATTCCTCCTTTGCATCTCAACTTTCTGAGCTAAGGAACTTAACTCATCCAAAGTTGTTTATGGATGCAACTCCACAACATTCCTGATTTTCTCTTCCAAACCTACCAAGTATCTCACCAATGTTTGGGGCTCATCTTCCTTCAAGTCGCACCTCCATAATAAATGTTCAAACTCCTTGGTGTACTCTTGAACACTTCTACCTCCTTGGACGAGTTGTTGAAGCTTGAAATAATTGTCTTTGAAATAGCTCACAAGAAGAAACATAGAGTGAAGTTTCTTGTTCATCTTCTCCCAAGTTCTAATCTTTTCTTTCCCAACATGTTGTTTCTCTTCTTCTGCAAGTTAGTCCACCAAATACTAGCATGCTTCCTAAGTGTAAGGGCAATATACTTGACCTTCTTATCATCAGAGACATCTTTCAAATCAAAGACTCTCTCCACAGTTTGAATCCAATCAAGGAAAACTTCAGGGTCAAGATTACCTTCAAATTCTGGGATATCAATTTCGAAATCAAGTCTCTCTTCCCTTGGTTCACGTTGTTGATGATGAAACCTTTTACAAGGGCTCATGGCGTCTACTTCTTCACTCTCTACAGGATCCTTAATGTAGGAGTCCTCTTCTTCTGTATCCCTAAGTTCCGTTCGTTGCAGGTGCACGTATCGTTCAAGCTGCTTTGTAAGGAACTCCACCTTCTTCTCTAGATCCTCACGAATGGGTCTAGGGCTGCTACCACTGGCCATGATGGTGGTAATGTGTTTAGGTTTAGAAGGAATGTGTTCTGGATGTGTTTGGAGTGTGTTTAGGCCGTTGGTGATTAAGGGTTGCACCGAAAAGAAACCAAAGCTCTAATACCAATTTTGATGTATAACTGACGCAAAGGTAGGTTTGATAATCAGTTGCACATCAAGAGTGATCTGCAACCAATCTAGGGTTAGGGTAAGGATCACGAAAAGCCTAGGGTTGCTATAGGAATAACTCAGCAAAGATAGATAATTTGGATAGTTCAAGAGAATCGAACTTGATACAGAATCACCACAAGTTGAATCCCTAGGGCTCCTTGCTCTTCTACTTAGTTACAAAAACACCTTCTAAGTATAGTAGACAAGTTCTACCTCACCACTTGAACAACCAATTCAAGATACAATAGTAGAAAAGGAAAGAGGGTTATAGAAAACTCTCAGGGTTAGCAAAAGCTTGTTTGTATTCATTGCATAAATCGTGTGTCCTTAGACGTTTACATGCTTCCCTATTTATACTAGACTAAATCCTAATCCTTCTAGGACTATTAAGATTGGCGCCTAAGCAGCCTAAGGATGAACCCTTCTAGGATTCCCTTTGCCTTTCCTAATCATGATGGGATTAGATAAAAACTGGCGTCTAATATTGAAGCTGAATCCTACTAGGATTCTCTCCTTCTAGACTCTTCTAAACTCTTCTAACTTGACACCTAAGCTTAGATTAACTTGGCATTATGCCTTCTAACAAACTTAGCTACTAATAAGGAAAATACAAATACTACTATAATTTCTATGGACGTCTGTTTGCACGTGACATGGACGTCTCTTGCACATGACTTTGACTCCCTTTAGCTTGTTTGGACAACATCTTGAGATATAGAGCACAATACATGGGCTGATCGTTGGGTGCTAACAGATTGATCATCTAAGGTCTTCTCCACTTCAATGTATATGAATGGGACCTCCTTAATGGGCGAGCTGGGTTGATCTCCTATCACCCTCCATGAACCTTGGGTCTCCAGATGTGAGACCAAGGCAAGGCGAATCTCCATCAAATTACTCTCGGGATATTCAGGTTACTTACTTGACCAAATTTATCAAGTCGACCGATTCGTTGGTATTATTATTATTATTATTATTATTATTATTAATACTATTATTATCATACCTTTTTATTCCTTAATTTATTTAAATTTCGAGTTACTTCATCTCCCCATTTTATTTCAAGTCTCCTTATTATTTCAAATTTCGTAAATATTTCATCCTGATATTCTACATTAGTGTTATTGGGACATAGTAGAATTATAGTAGTATTGGAAGAGAAGAGGAAAAGAGAAATTTAGTATTATTCTTTTAACTAGATGGGCCTTTAATACCAAAACACATATTGGTATTCTTGATTCTAAACGTTATTTTTTTTTGTTCCAGAATCCAAACACTTTTTTCTCTGTACAGGCTCCCTATTTCTCTGCCTTTGTGCCCGATGACTAGAATGCCGGCCGAGACCACCTGCGATCGTTGCTGCTGCCTTGACCCGCCGGAGCTTCGACGTCGTGGGCTCCCAACCGGCAACCACGACACAATGTTCCCCCTCTCTCTCTCGGGTCTGTCTATGTTCGCCTAGAATTCAGCCGACCACCGCGGCGACCACCCTCGTCGGTGTCAACCTGGCCGGCTGGCTGTCTCAGCCTCTGACCTGGGCCACCAGTCCATCGTCACCTTCACCTCTTGGATTTCCTTTCTTCCTCCCTTTATCTGAGGTGAACCATAACACTCTCTCAAATCATATTTTCTTGTTTTACTTCTAAAGTGTGTTGTTTCTCCTCGTTACATCCAGTTTGTAAGATAAATTTCGTGATAAGTGTTGGAGTATTTCAAGAGTTAAGAGGCATAAAAGTATAATCTCTTAGCATAAAGTTGACCGGAAGGTCAACGTGAAGTAAAACAAGCAAGATAGTCTCAACACGGACCGTGTCAGATATGACACAACCCGTGTTGGTGTCCAGAAAGTTAGAAAATCCTGCACTGGTCCAACACGGACCGTGGTGTTTCACAACAGACCGTGTTGAGTCCAACACGAACCATGGTGGTACACCACGGATCGTGTTGAAGCCAGTCAGCGTGTTTATTTGAAATCCCTTGATTTTAGCTTCCGGATTGATTAATTAATATCCGATTTCGGGCAACTAATGACTGAGAAATCTGTCAATAATCACCCCATTGATATCCATGGACTAATCTCATAGATTATGCGTCTTGGTTTGGTAATTGTTACCAAGTTTGAATGCTCCTCAAGCCTATAAATACTGAGGTGTTTTGCTCATTCAAACACATCCATCACAACCTCTTCTTCAAGTTTCTAGAGAGCTTCAACACACTCTTTGAGGTGTTGACTGCAGCAACATTCTTTAAGAGCCCATAAGAAATCTTATACTTTGCTTACAAGAAGTTAGGTTTTAGCCTTTTGTCTTTTCACGGTCAAGTGAATAAGTCTTAAGGGGAGACAGGCTTGTCCTCGACTCCTAGCCACCTAAGTGAACCCCCATCTTCCATGTGACCGTGTTTCTCCATCTTATTTTCCAACAATCTTAAGATTTATTGTCACCATGGATGATCGAGTCGAGGATCATACCGGACAATTTGAGGGATAGAAATCGAGATCAAGATGCTATGAAGTGAAAAAGATAAATTTATGTTGCTTTATACAAGTTTGTTTATTCAAGTTTATTAATTTTGATTATCAAGATTATTAATCAATTGTGATTCATTTGATTGATGTAGTCGATCGGTTGCGGCAATGGTGATTGATGTTTATACTCAAGAGGTTCAAGGAGTATGATGAGATTGCCTTCATCGATATAAGTTATCTATATTTTAAGTTGGCATTTATTTGTTTTAAGTGGCATAATCCTATTTGATTTGAATTGGGTTAATTCAAATGGAATGATGAATTAGAAACATGTTGAGATTTATTTATACGCCTTGTTAAGTCACCATTTACAAGTTTTCAAGAAAGTGGTGTGTTAGGGTGTTTTATGAGCACATGTTTCTTTATGCTAAAATGTTAAGTGTGATTTTATTATTTAAGTAAATCACAAAGTGGCATTGATAAGTGAATTTATGGTTTTTATGGCATGTTTTTTCATGGTTAAGTACACATATATGTGTTATTCATATATGAGTTGTTTTGTTATAAAGCATGATAATTGTTTATTAAGTTTATCATGATTATTTATATTTGAGTACATAAGTTTATCATGTTCTTAATTTATGAAATGGCAAGCAAGTGGATTTTCAAGTAGTCATATATGTTTAAGTTTATGTACATGACGAGTGATATTCTCCTCTAGAGATACAAGCATGCTTGAGTTAAGACAATGTTTATTCATGAAAGTTCTTAGTATATATGATTTTGAGATATATACTTGGGTTGCCTTGTTTGGTTCATGTCTTGTTAACCATAATATGAATAAGCTAGGTGCAAGTGTTCATGAAATGTATGAGTTTGACATAGAAATTTATAAGTTGTGAGAATATGGATTCGTAGTAATTTGTTGCAAGATGAATTCATGTGACTAATTCTTATTTACTTGATTATGCAAAGAAGGTTTATATGTTTGCTCATATGTCTCAAGTCTTTGCATGTTTCTCTTAAGTTCAAGTTGATTGTCTAGTGTGAGTTTATTATGCTTAAAGTTTTGACAATCATATGTTTATAAGGGCTTGACAAGTATTCATGATTATAAGTTGTTTAAATATATATGGTCTTTATATATATTTTGATTAGCACTTATGCAAGTTTGCCTTGATAAAATGTCTTGACTGATATAAGTTTCAAGTATGCTAGTATGCATGTCAAGTTACCAATCAATTATGTTACATATACCTTTTATTTATGTTTGAGGCATGACAAGTTCAAGAGTATCATATGATGTTAATTAAGTACTTGTGCTAACTTTGTTAAAAGTATAAGATCAAGTAAATTCATATGATTGCATTGCGTGAATAAGTTGACCATGACATGTTTTCCTATTATTAAGATATGAATAAGGTATTTTTGTTCATATGAGTACAAGTAGAAATGTATATTTCATTGCGTGAATAAGTTGACCATGACATGTTTTCCTATTATTGTTTCGATAACTTTGTCATGGTAGAAATAATGACGGTTTATGTGATTATTATAAGCATGCGGGCTATGGGTGTGTCATAAGTAACATAGACACAAATTTATTTATAAGTGCAAGCTTCTCATGCTCAATGATCTTGTTATTATCAAGATGGTTTTGTTGTTAAATGTTTACTCTGTCATACATGATGTTTCTTCATCAAATAAGTAAATGTTTATAAAGGTTCATACTTTGTATGGTTCGTATGCTAATATATGTGGTTACATATTGACGCATATTGTTAAGGCTTGTTAAGTATATGATTATGTAAGATAGAAGGATAATCATGATTCAATATTAATGTGTTTAAGTTAAATACTTGTACTCGGCGCTACCGTTATTTTATGAGATTATAAGTATTCATCATGTATGAATGTAAGTAGTATGAATCTACTATAAGATAAGTTGCATAATGTATGCATATTGGACTATGTGCACGATCATTTATTTTGGACGCATGATGTTTACCTATGTTCATGTGTTATAAAACTGGATGATCATTGCTTCATTTGTTAATAGTCTCAGGGGCGGATCTATGTTATGAGGTGTGGTGCCAATTGACACCACTATAATTTTAAAAAATTCTATTTGGAGAAAAGAAAAAAAAAGAAAAAATGATTGGTATAAATTATATGCACCCATTCAAAAGTACAACTATTATTGTAGTCGTTTGGCAACAATGAAGTAAACTCTTGCAAGTATTATTTACAATCACTTTCCCTTTATTTGTGCATTTTATGAGTCATTGAATTAAATCTTCAAGAGTGAACATCCTCTTGTTCGAAACTCTTTTAAATTTAACTCAATTTGCTCATTCAAATGTTAGGCTCGGAAGAAAGCAATTTATGCAAGTATTATTTAGAAATACATAAAGAAAAGACCTTAAAGTTACATCGGCGCGTTGCAAAACCATGTTTTACCATAGTTTATGCAACCTGATGTACTTTTAGTTCGAAATGGGAGTTGCCACCCGACTTTTTAAGGGAAAAAGCCAAGACAAACCAAAAAGAAAAGAAAGACTCCGCCTGCGAAACCCAAGAATGGATCCGGGGGTAAGGCTACGAACTCGAAAGTAGGAACTTTATGAGTTCGCCTTTCACAAAAGGAAAGACTCTACTAAAAGTTTTAAGTGTGCTCTTATAAAATTTGGAAGAGAGATAGATAGGAACCTTATAGAATTACTTCATAAGAACATGCAACATGAATTACAAGAAAGACAAGATACAACATATACACTTTATTTACAAGAAAACTAAGAAACATTAAAGCTTACATTATGCTAACTAGAAGAAGAGGCCTTGCCTTTTTGCTTGAAGATGCTCCTCTTAATACCCTTTGTTGTTACTCCTCACAAGTGCCAAAATAAACCAAAAGTAGTTGAAGAAATGTAGGGGAAAATAGGATAGAAAATATGTTTTTTTGTGGTTTGTGTGTGTTTAGGATAGGGTTTTGTGGTTTTTAAGTAGAATGGGTTTAAAGAATTAGGAAATGGTTAGAAATGGAGATTAGGGAGATATGAAAGTGAGGATAGGTTTAGAATAATGAAGATAGGATAGTTGTATAAGAATGGAGATTAGAAGATATGTAGAGAGAATTAGAGAGAATGAAAGAAAGAAATGGATGAGTAGAGAGAAGAATGAGTAGAAAAGAGGGATAGAATGAATTGTGGTGTGTGTTTTGGCTTTGAGAGGAGTAGCATTTATAAGAGAATGAGGTAGGAGAGAACACATGCACATACATGCCCTCTCGTCTAAGGAAGTCAAGGCATAAATTCCTAGGTAGTGAGGGGGTGTACTTGGAGTGGATGGTGGCACGAGGTCAATTGACCTCGTGTCGTTGGTGGTCAAGGCCGACCGGCCACCAACACGTGGGAGAAAGAATCCTCCCCTCGTCCATGCATCCATGGGCGGTGGGGAGTGAATATATTTTCCTAGGGAAATGTTGATTCACACTTGGACGACAATGTGTTTGCATTTGAGTTTTATGAGGTGTTTTTGTGAGGAATCGAACTTGTGACCTCTTGACCTTGATTTTGAATGGCTTGCTATTTACGTAAGAGTTTGCATGTGAGCTTGCATGTAATATTAAAGGAAATCCGTACGTTTAAGGTGCATGCACTTTAGCTTTTAACTTCCGGCATCTTCTTCTTTATTTAATTCTTCTTATATATAGTAATGCTATATATTTTTATGCGACAAAATCTGGTGTCTACAGATAGCCCCTACTTTGATTGAGTCCGAAGTGGGACGAAGATCAAAGTAGAATGATGGACACTGACTGTAGATATGACTTTGGAATGCAAAGCCTGGGGCTATGACTTCAGATTGCGAAGCCTGAGGTGATGCTTGGAAGCGGAGTCCTGCATCGCGGTCCTGGGCGGCATGCGCCTTTATCGGGGTTGATCTCGAGCAAGAATGATGCTCTACTTGGAGTGGTCTCGGGCATGGGATGACATCCTACTCGAAATGATCTCGGGTGTTGAAAGCATCCTACTGGGAGGTGTGGGCTGACACTTGGAAGCTGGGTCCTGTGCCGCGGTTGGTGAACTTGCGCTGATAAGTGATCTCTGGCGAGAATGACGCCTTACTTGTCGGGGAGACTTCATCGATCGTGATGTTGATGGCTCTTGGAATGTTGATGTTGAAGGCAACTTTAATGCCGAAGGACTTCACCAGACGCGATGCTGATGGCCTTGGAGGTCGAGATTTCACCAGGCACGATGCCAGTGGTTCGACTGTTGAGACTTCACCGGACGTGATGCCGATGGCTCATATGTCGAGACTCATCAATCGCGGTGTTGATGGCTTGGAGTTTTTTGATTCTGCAGGCAGTTGGCTCTTATTTCTGAGATTACATCGATCCTGACGCCGATGACTCTTATTTTCCTGCAATAAATACAGATTCTTTTTGTCCGTTTTAATGAAATTTTATTTTGGTTTGGATAACTTACCTCGATTTTTGTCAGCATTATCATTGGAAAATGCTCTTGTTTTGGGAACTTGATACTTCAATCTTGTGAAGACCAATGTTTCTTATTGGGCACCCTTATCCGTGCATCTTCTTTGAAAACATGCAAGCTTGGTTCTTGAAAATGAGCATGGAGAATAAGACAAAGCTCCTTCTTTCACTAGGCCGACCGGACCATAGGAAAAAGTAAGGAATCTTTTTCGTACATCCCAGCTTTTGCAGGCCATATAGGAGACTAACTTTCTTGCAATTATTGTAGACAACTTTATAACCAATCGGTCTTCAGCTCTGACCAATAGGTGAATGCCATGTGGCAATGTGGACCGAGCTATTTTGGCTATAAAAGAGAGTCCTTAGCCGTGACATTTCTCGCATCCTCATTCAAGCTCTTCTTTGTTTCTCTTACTTGCTCTTTCTCTAGAAACTCTATTTAGCATTTTGGGTTTCATCATAAAAGATGAATTTTCTAAGAAGGGGACGCATATATGCTACTCAACCAGCAGTCCAGGAGCGTCCTTATGCGAGGACGGTGCAAAGAAAATATCCGATAGAGAGTTCACTCCGGCACAACTTGTATTCCGCCAGGACGAACAAGCATGGTTCTTCCATTCCTATATTTCGGTACGCAATTGATTACAACATGTTTTTATCTTTCAAAGATATTCTGGATGTTGTTGTTTGCATTTAGCACTTTAAGTTAGATTTAAAGTAGATGAATACTCTAAATTTTGCTTAAAGTACATAGTGCTCTAGATAGAATGAACACTTAGACCCTTACTTTGATTCTTTGCAATAGAATGACTCTTTTAAGGCATGTGGGAGCATGCAAAGTGTAGTGTCCTTGTCCAATCATGCCAAGGTAGGAAGGTTATACTCATCCACCCTCGAGGGTGCAGGTTTTGGCCCTTTCCTAGCTTGCCTGGAAGCCTGGAAATCACTTGCGAGAAGAATATTCGGGCGGGCCATAATGGAGCGCTTTTGGGATTCGATAAACTCGTTCCACCTTCCTGTTGGTGAAATGATGCTCACTCCTGTTGATTTTGTGATGATCACTGGCCTCAGCTGGGGCGGGCCAGTTGTTGGAATTTCAGAAGGATCCTGATCCTCGTGTTTTTGAGTTCCTGCAACCGGCTCTTGCTTTGGCAGGGCGGAATGGCGCTTTGCGGTACTTTCATTTGGTAACTATCTTGAAAAGTGAGGGTTTTGAGAGTCTGCCCCTCCCTCAGCGTCAGTTTCTGGTGCTCGTGCATTTTATAAATGCAACCATTTTTGTAAATCATGGGGACACAATTACCTTTTCTTGGATGCACCACCTCTTGGATTATGGCCAGGTGAAAAGCTTTAATTGGTCGGTTGCCGCTTATGCTCACTTAGTGAGAGGAATGCGGATCACGTGTCATCCGAATGGTAGCGACACAATGGGGCGCCCGAGAACTACAGAGTCGAAGATGCTCAACCTGTGCAGCAGCCTCTGGCGAGTCTTGGAGGTATGCTTCAAGATATTTTCCTTAGAAATTTTGTGATGTGCAAAATTCTCTTTTTTCTTTTACTAAGGTTTTTCTGGTGTGCAGGTGTGGGTGTTAGCATACTTTCTCCCTATAGTTGGGGGAACCAATGATGTCAACTTGAGAATCCCTGTCGCTGTTCGATGGTCAAAATCTTCACACTAACTAACGTCGCCCAAAATATCACTTCAAGGACTTGAACGGTCTTAGGAGAATCATTGACAATCTTCGACCGGTATGGTTCATTATTTTTCTTGCTTTCACCTTGTTGTTCTTTTGAGCTCATAATGTTCTTTTTAGGAGGACATCGTCCGGTCTCCATGGCATGACTATCTTTTTGAAGGCCTTCATTACGATATCCGCTTGGCACGTGAAGCAAGCGAGTGTCGTTTGCTGTTGGAAAATCCCTCGGACCTTGTTTTTTATTTGGGAGAGCATTTCTTCTTCCAATATACAGGGGAATGGCCCTTCAGAGTGTATGTGGATCCTCCCGAGCTTATCTATGACAGGCGGGCTTTGACACAGGATTAGCTGGCTCGATTGTTGATCGGGAACCCGCCATTAATTTCATAGTTCCTGCGGATAACCTGGAGGAAGCGACCGCTCAGCATATAGGGCACTTGGCTTTTGCTTGAGTAAAGATTTTCCTTGGCTTATGCAATGATACATTTTTGCTCTTTCATTAACAAGTAGTCTTTCTGTAGCTGGGAGGATATTATGATCCTCTCCTGGATCAACATGTGGAGGAACCTGAGTAGGCGAAAGATGAGGACATGCTGTTTGGTTTCATTCCTCTTATGCCGAATGATCATGAAGTTTTGCAACACTTCGATGCCAACCCAGTAAGTCACTTACTTTAGCTGATTTTCCTCATGTCGCATTGATTTCTCATTGATTCCTTTCTAATGTAGCAAGCATATGCCCATATTCGAGTTCTTTGAGGGAAGGCATCACGGCTCGAGAATTCATTGATCGAAATTTCATGGATGGCCAATATCAAGGTCTTATGCCAGCCTCTGGTGGAGAAAACTATGAAGCTCATTCTCATGTGAGTATGTCGCATTCTGAGAGCTCGTCAAGGCGTCTTCCTCGCCATTCTTCAACAGGAGAAACCAGTAGGAGAGCATATCATGGAGATTTAGTTGCAGGACCTTCTAGAAGTAGGTATCACGATGTGATGGGCGAACTTCGAGCTTCACATGCAAGTTCTTCGGGAGGCAGACAAAGGTCTCCCGGCATTCCTGAATTCATGGTGGAAGATTGCTCGGAATCAAGTGGATTCCATGGTTCGATGGAAAGAGTTCCCAGCCCGTGGGCACCTCAGTATCGTGCTCAATCCATTGTTCCTTATAGCCCGCCCCCTGGTTATAATCAAGGATATGACATGCCTTCCAGTCAGTTCTTGCCTGGACCTTCCGGCACTCAGGATGATTCTCAGCCCAACTCTTTCGCAGATGCAACTTTCAAAAGCTTGTTTGGAGGCCCTCCTCAGTAGTTTTCTTTAGGCATTGTCTGCAAGGCCTCTTTCTTTCTCAGACTGTTCTATGCTGTCTTTTTTTGTTTTGATGTAGGAAGAATAAACAAATGTAAGAGAAATAAAAGAAATGCAAGCAGACTCTTTTCATGCACGTGATTTTGGACTCTATCTACAAATGCATGCAAGCGCACAATTTTTTTTATTTATCGGCCAATCTCAGACTGTTACAAGGAATTGAATCTAAAAAAAAAGAAACATAAATATGCTAGATTACTTAATCTAATTACACTAAAGACTCTAAAAGATAAATAAAGTCAAAGGAAATAGTACAATTGCATGTACAATTTTTTTACACTAACATGCCTAATGGATCCCAAAAAAAAAAGTCTTTTTCCCATGCATACATGTACACGGTGCCAACTCTACTGGAGATTCTTCCCCCCTTGGCTGTAGGTCGACCGGCCATAACACGGTGGAGGCCACCATGTCTTCGCCGTTCACACATCATTGGTTGTTGTTCCTTTCCCTTGGTACAATCATAATTGAGGTAGAATTGGTGTACTCGTAGTACTTCTTTCACATTGGAGCACTATTAAACAAGACTCGTCGTCATTTCTTTTTGTCCCATCTTGTCCTCTTGCTCTCACTTTCTATACTCCTTCAATCATGGCCTTTGAAAAGAAACTTAGCCTTTGGATGAATTCTTTATCAAAGCCCGAGAAACGCCTTCTTACGTTTTACAATCTATCTCTCATACTAAGCTTGAAGCAAGTGAAAATCAATTGGGATTTTCTCAAGGCGGACTTCACATTGTGGGACTCGAAGTTTCATATTTTTCGATTCTCTTAGAACGAATTGTGCCCTCTTCCTGAAGAAGGGACTTGATTTTTCGGCTTTGATCTTTACGCTCCACCAACAACTCCCCCTCTGGCTTCTAGTTATCGCGAAAGGTTTGAGGAGATGACTAATTTCAATCATCAAGCTTTAGGGCATATTCTGGTGAACAACACGGTAAACCTCCAAGCCTCGGTGGAGTTCTTTCATTCACCGGAAGCACTCAAACTCAAACCGGCATCACGAGTACGAGGTTTGGTTTTTTGTATCTTGGCTGAGTTTTTGTTTTATCACGGAGATTCGGGTTTTGCTCCTCTCTCTCTTATCCATATTGTTGATGAAATGGCCCATGGCTACAACCCACTCCCATGATGGTAGCAGAAACTCTATTGGGCCTCAACTCTTGGAGTTCTACACGGACCTTTCGGGGAAGCCTTGTCACCCTTCAAGTAAGTATCGACATATATTTTTTCGTTTTATTATTTTTTCTTGATTTTTTCTTGATTTTGCATTAACTATTTAAATAATCCATGTGGAATCAATTTGTCAATTTCTCCTTGGTTGTTTTTTTTTCTTTTTCAACCAAGATTCTTATTACATCTCCTCTCTTCTCAGATTTGCTCATGGAACACCTCAGCATGGTGTTTTCTCCTATAACCCCCTCGGAGTTGGCCCACTTTTGCCTACGCAAAAGGAAATTCGATGCACGTCACAATTTTGATGAGTGGGTGATCTTTTTGAAGGATCACAAAGAGATTCAATGTGGAAAGTCCCATGCTTCTCCAACCATTCTAATAAGGTGGCTCATATCACTCTGTTGGGCCCTTGGGGAACTCACCTACGACTTCCCCGACCGGGTCATGCGCCAAATGGGTCGATTACAAGATATTCCTTTGCTCCCATGTGACATTCCCGACCTCACTCATCTCCAAGGCTCGGTGGTTGAATCATGGATTAAATATTGGAAGAAGCGCGCGGGAGTAGAAGTTCCACCACCTCATCTTATTTCCTCTTCGTCGACCGACGGATATCGAAGCTAGCTGACTACTACTATTGGTGCATCACAATGGCGTGAGAAGCGCACCCATTTGCCCCTCCGGGAGACTCGAAATTTAAAAATGTCATTATTATCGAGGAATCAGGGTCAGATTCTAGCCAAAAAGGATCTTACCCTAAAGAAGGAAAATCAAGCAAGACTGGTCAAGCGAGCACTAACGGGTCTAAGGACTCCGACTCGAACTAGGACTCGATGCATATCTAGCAAGTAGGATGGAGAGAAGAGAGATGGAATAAATCTAAGAAAGAGTGCGTACGCTATGTATTTATTTAATTTGATGCTATTCCTTTATTAAAATTAGTAAGACAAAATGTATCGAACAAGAGTGTACTTCTTTCATTGATATGAGAAGTAATACATTTCAATTTGTTTTACAAGAATTAACACGAGTTATAATCTTCTTCTTGTCAATCCTTGTGTCTTCGGCAGCAACACTTGCAATCTCTCCTTTTACCTAACTTATCCCGAAGGATTTTCAAGTTTAGTCTCTCATTTTTTTCTTCTTTTTTCCCTTTTTTTTTTAACTTCCCTTTTGCCTGACTCACCCAAAGGGTTTTCAAATCAGCCACTCTATAGCTTTTCACTCTTTTTTTTCTTTTTTTCTTTTTTCTTCTTTTTTTTTCTTTTCTCACATAAGCAAGTGGCCTATTGGCAATTCGGTTGCTTGCTTCTATAAGGTAACACATGTTTAAGTAGCTAAGAGTACCAACCTTGGTAGCTAAGACATGTACCTTGTCAACTGATCCAGATTCATAGGTTGAATGAGCTCTTCTCCCTCAGGTGTCGCTAAACGAGTCATATTGGAAAAACGTTGACTTTTAACAATCGGTCTAGGTCTAGGGGTAGGTAACCGAATCTTGTCTGATTTTAACAATCGGTCTAAGGCCTCGGCATAAATCATATCCCGTGGGGTATAAGAGTCATATTGGAAAAACGTTTACTTTTGGAATGAACTACGGTTCACGTTTTGGATGATATTAGCCTCCATCACCCTTAGAGCATTAAACAATTTTCGTGCGGTGCTACCACCTTTCCAACTCTGAGATGCATCATTTCTCTCCTTTCGTGCCTCCAGCTTTGGGCACAGCTTCTTCAGATACTCAAAGTTCTCCATAACATGAAAGTCCAACTGTTGTACCAGACTCGACTTCAGACTTCGAATGAAGGTGTCTAATTATACTTCTGTTGGAATGATGCTAGTCACTTAGGATATCTTAGAGTGCCATATCTCATAGTAAGCCAGAAACGGCTCGTCATCTCCTTGGTGAATGGCCATAACATCAGTCAAAGTCACTTTGTCCTTTTAAATCTTGCTATAATGTTCGATGAATGCTCGGCGCAAAGCAGTCCAATCTCCTCGCGTTTCCAAAGGAAGGGTATAATACCAATCCGATGCTTCATCATTTAGCAATGATGGGAAGAGTTGTTTGTAATGTTCAGTGCCGATGCGACGGAGTGGCATCACACGGTTGAACTCCCACACATGATGTGTCGGGTTTGCAGAAGGACTAAACTTCTTCAGAGGTATATCCATCTTGCCAGCTATCTTGTCATCGATCTCAGCTGGTGGTTCGAACTCAATGAACTTATTGGCAAAAACAGGCATTTGACTCACGACATTCTTGACCACATTTAACTGTGCCTTTACTTCTTGAATAGCAGGAGTATCTTGTAACCCAAACTCGATCTTAACTGATGCAACTTAAGAGGTAGCCACTGGAGGTGGTGGCTTGAGTGTGGAGTCATCTGGAATATGGATGACTCCTCCCGTATTGGAACTTTCACCTAATTTCCCTTTGCTTTTGTCACCAACAGTCACAGAGTTAGGGACAATTTCAATACATCCTCATCATCATTGTTCATTCCTACATTTGCACCAATGAGGTGCAGAGCTTCCACTACTCCATTCAAAGTTTCCTGTTGTTGCTCAATACGTCTATTATGTCTTTCAATGAGTTCCCGTTGTTGAGCAGTATGCTCTTCGGCCTTCCTTTTTTGTTGTAGAGTGGCGAAGGTAATTGAAACTTCCATTTTGTTGAATCGCTCCTCGAGGAACTTAGTCAAAGCAGCATTGACCGAGTTGTCACCTTGATTCTCATTAGTAGACATGTCGAATTGCAGACGGCGAGAGACCTTTGACTTAGGGATCTGCGGGCCGTAATCCGGGTTGCGGATTAGACGACCTGACGGTCCTGGGATCCAAGCTAGACTCGGGTCTCCTATACTGACTAAGGAACAACGCACAGTTTAGAGATTGACCTTTTGAAAGAAACAAACTTCCCTTAATGGATGCATGACTTAACCGACCTACATAGGACCACCTAAGATGCATGACTTATATGCTGACACATAGGAAGACTCACCCGGGATACGGGTTTGCATGACCTAACCTTACATGAACCTAAGGACAACTTGATCACCATAAAGGACCGAATAAAGCCCCAAGTATGGCGAATCGGGACTGAACAAGGAATCACGAGTCAGTGTTTCTCAATTTGGATGGGCCCCATCCACAGGCCGACTATTTTAAGGAGAATCCGTAACTCGAAAAATTTATCAGTCCAACTCAAGCCATACTGACTATTATGCAGGCTAGAATAATGATCAACATAACTGAGAGGCTATTTTTTTTATATTTTTTATTATATTTATCAGGAAAGCGGGTATTGTAAAGGACTGGATAAAACCAACAACAGGCGAGTTATAATTGATTTATGGACTCAATTACCAAATTCGATATGGTTGGGCCTAACCACGGGCCGACCATAAGTGCGACAAATTTGATAATTAACTCGATAAATCAATTTACTCTAGCCCAGTGATTATCATGCAGTCTAAAACTTTACCTACTAACTTTGTTTTGACTTTTAAACATGTTTATTGGACCTTTGTTAGGAGAATGTCATAAAGGGCCATGTAGAATCATCAAAGACGAGTTGAGTTTACTTTATGAACCAAGATAATTAGCCTTTATAGATAAATGGGCCCAACCACTGGGATTAACCATAATTTTTGAGGTTAATTAACTTAGTTGGTAAATATGACTCTTCTCAACTCAATGACTATTATATGGACTAGGACAACAATCCTAAACTTGGGCCGACTCTTTACAACGAAATTTAAACACGTAGCATATAGCATACATATGAACAGGGGGTGTCCTAAACCAAGGCTCTATATACAAAAAGGGATTATTGGCTAGATAGGCTTATCCGCTCATGTATTCGCCCCGGTGCATTTTCGTTGTAAAGGCAACTTGAATGTGTGAGGTGTTGCTCTTCGTGGCTCGTGTGGAGACCTCGAAGAGTGATGCATGAGTGGATGTGGTGGCTAAGGCTCCCTCGGTGTAAAGGCACCAACGAAGTATAGCCGGTCCTGCATCCCATGGGTATTTTTTGTAGTTTCAAAGAAAACCTAAATCGCCGCTTGAAGTGCAACCCAGCCCACATACGTGGCCGAGAGGTAGCCTGATATATGCAATGCAGTTATGCCTAAAAAAAGAATGACTTAATACTATAAAAGTAAAAATTTATCTTCCTTCCAAAATTTGTAAAGCACACTAAATTTTTTTAAGTTTTATCCACTTTAAGAAAAAGTCCCCAGTGGAGTCGCCAAAAATCCTGTGTACATTTCTCCTCGCCGTTCGGGCTTCCGAACGTCCACGTGGTTTTGGGTGTGATTTGTTGATTTGTGCTGGGGTATGAACCTTTGAAGAAGACTCTTTAAGGGATTTAAATTATACATTACAGTAATAACATTTGTAAAATCACTTTCCCTTGTGCACTTTGTGAGTCATTGAATTAAACCTTCAAGAGTGAACATCCTCTTGTTCCAAACTCTTTTAAATTTAACCCAATTTTCTCACTCAAATATTAGGCTCGGAAGAAAGCAATTTATGCAAGTATTATTTAGAAATACATAAAGAAAAGACCTTAAAGTTGCATCGGCGCGTTGTAAAACCATGTTTTACCGTAGTTTATGCAACCCGATGTACTTTTGGTTCGAAATGGGAGTCGCCACCCGACTTTTTAAGGGAAAAATCCAAGACAAACCAAAAAGAAAAAAAAGACTCCGCTTGTGAAACCCAAGAATGGATCTGGGGATAAGGCTACGAACTCGAAAAGTTGGAACTTTAGAAGTTCGCCTCTCACAAAAGGAAAGACTCTACTAAAATTTTTAAGTGTGCTTTTATAAAATTTGAAAGAGAAATAAATAGGAACCTTATAGAATTACTTCATGAGAACATGCAACATGAATTACAAGAAAGAAAAGATACAACATATACACACACTTTATTTACAAGAAAACTAAGAAACTTTAAAGCTTACATTGTGTTAACTTGAAGAAGAGGCCTTGCCTTGCCTTTATGCTTGAAGATGCTCCTCTTAATACCCTTTGTTGTTACTCCTCACAAGTGCCAAAATAAACCAAAAGAAGTTGTAGAAATGTAGGGGAAAATAAGATAGAAAATATGCTTTTTTGTGGTTTTTGTGTGTTTAGGATAGAGTTTTTTGTGGTTTTTGAGTAGAATGGTTTAAAGAATTAGGAAATGGTTAGAAATGGAGATTAGGGAGATATGAAATTGAGGATAGATTTAGAATAATGGAAGATAGGATAGTAGTATAAGAATGGAAATTAGAAGATATTTAGAGAGAACTAGAGAGAATGAAAGAAAGGAATGGATGAGTAGAGAGAAGAATGAGTAGAAGAGAGGGATATAATGAATTGTGGTGTGTGTTTTGGCTTTGAGAGGAGTAGTATTTATAAGAGAATGAGGTAAGAGAGAACACATGCAAATACATGCACATACATGCCTTCTCGTCCAAGGCAGAAAAGGCACAAATTCCTAGGCAATGAGGGGGTGTACTTGGAGTGGACGGTGGCACGAGGTCAATTGACCTCGTGTGGTTGGTGGTCAAGGCCGATTGGCCACCAGAAGGAGGGAGAAAGAATCCTCCCCTCGTCCATGCATCCATGGACGGTGGCGAGTGAATGTATTTGCTTAGGGAAATGTTGATTCACACTTGGACGACAATGTGTTTGCATTTGAGTTTTATGAGGTGTTTTCAAGGTGTTTTTGTGCGGAATCGAACATTTGACCTTATGACCTTGATTTTGCATGGCTTGCATGGCTTACTCTTTATGTAGGGGTTTGCATGTGAGCTTGCATGCAATATTAAAGCAAATCCGTACATGTTTACATATGCAAAAAATTACTCTGGGGTACCTTAACTTTTGGTGAAATGTTTTTCTGGTACCCCAACTTTTCAAAACTAATTTTGAGGTACCCTTACTTTTTGGGTTTGTAATTATTTGGTGCTTTTTCGACCATTAATTTTTTTAAGTGACCAAAATGCCCTTGTTCTTCCCTTCTTGAAGAAATATCCTTGAAGAAGAAGAATGAGGGTATTTCGTCACTTAATAAAATTAATGGTCGGAAAAGCATCAAATAATTACTAAACCGAAAAGTAAGGGTACCTCAAAATTAGTTTTGAAAAGTTGGGGTACCGAAAAATAGTTTCTCCAAATATTAGGCTACCTCCGAGTAATTTTTTGTTACATATGGTATTTAAGTTTATGATATTCAAGCTTTGTAGCAAATGGCCGAAAGTGTAATGTTTTAAGTTACACATAAATTGGAATCTAATTTCCATGAAACTTAAGTGTTTCTTCAAGTTTAATTTGGAAGAGATCTCTTCCATGGAAAATCAAATACCATTTTGATTTATACAAAGGCTATAACTATGAAATTCAAAGTTATTTGGATATAGTTATTCAAAGAACATGAAAATCAAATGTTAATTTGATTTACAAGGTTCTAATGCGGTATGTTTAAACTATGAAATCCAAATGTTATTTGGATATAGTTATGCGAAGAACATGGAAAATCAAATGTTAATTTGATTTATAAGGTTGTTCTAAGGTATAAGTAGTTGCTATGTAATCCAAGGTACTTGGATAAAGACATAGTGATAAGGAAAAGAATGCGAAAAATCAAAAGAAATTTTGATCTTGTAAACATTTCTTTCAAGGTAACTATACAAGTAGTCCAACATCTTGGACAAGGTTATAGTAATCTCTTTATAAGCATTACAAGGATTATCCATGTTATTTGGATAATGTTATAATTAAGATTTGAGTTTATGAGATTTTGGCATTACAAAAGAATGTATAGTTCAAAGGTTTGTCGCCTACTAAAGCATTCGTTTTGTAAGTTCAAATATGAACTCAATATTTAAAGTTGACCAAAGCTTATAATGCGATGGTTGAGTCGTACTATGATAAGTGGTAAAGTATTTCTTACTTAATCCTATAGTGATATGGTGTAATCACAACTATGATGAAGGAAAGAAATGTTAAGTTTAAGATATGATCATGATAAGTAAGGTCATGGAAAGAAATGTATTTATCTAGTGATCTTAGTTAAAGAGGGCACTTAGAGGTATCATGAACAAGTTCTTTCAAGGTCACAAGGTTCTCTATGATCCTTGATAAGGGGATGGGAGTAAAGCCCACTTATAGATTGTCATCAATGGAGCTCCAACTCACGCTTGACACCTCTTGTAAAATATTGAGTTCAATGGTGGACAACGTTGAATGATAATGAGAGCATAAAAACATTCAAGATAAATCATCCCAAGGACAAGATGATGCTTAACAACCATAATGTTCAAGAGGTTTGAGTCTATGACTCATTAACAGACTTTGAATCGATGAGATGGGAAGCTCTATTACGGGACGTAAAAGTCTGCCTATGCGAGGACGTGAAGTGGGCTGCTTCGGATAGCCTGGGCTGGGCTTGATTGTTCTCGTAGAGGGTATGGGACATATGGCCAGTTTGAAATAGTGTCTTTATTTTAAGCAAGGTTTTGGGTTGTGTGTGTTATGAATCCAATTAGTTAAATAAGGATGTAAAGTTCAAAGCCTTGTCTACATATGCATCCGATCTAATTGAATTTATGTGCAATAAGTGAAAGTTCAAGTCGAAAGACACTTTCATGACGCATAACAACTCCTTGATTTCTTGGGTGTTTAAGTTCTCTAAAAGATGTCATGTATGGCGGGGGTATTTTTACCCAAGTGAAGGATCCCGAGCTATTTCAAGTGGAACTCTTGAAATTGGGGGGAGATTGTTGGAGTATTTCAAGAGTTAAGAGGCATAAAAGTATAATCTATAAGCATAAGGTTGACCGGAAGGTCAACGGGAAGCAAAACAAGCAAGATAGACTCAACACGGACTGTGTCAGGTATAACACAACCCGTGTTGGTGTCCAGAAAGTCAGAAAATCCTGCATTGGTCCAACACGGATCGTGTTGAAGCCAGTCAGCGTGTTTATTTGAAATCCCTCGATTTCAGCTTCCGGATTGATCAATTAATATCAGATTTGGGGTAACTATTGACTGAGAAATCAGTCAATAATACCCATTGATATCCATGGACAAATCCCATGGATTATGCCTCTTGGTTTGGTAATTGTGACCAAGTTTGAATGCTCCTCAAGCCTGTAAATAGTGAGGTGTTTTGCTCATTCAAACACATCCATCACAACCTCTTCTTTGTGTTTCTAGAGAGCTTAACACACTCTTTGAGATGTTGACTGCAGCAACATTCTTTGAGAGCCCATGAGAAATCTTGTACTATGCTTACAAGAAGTTAAGTTTTACCCTTGAGTCTTTTCACAGTCTACGAATAAGTCTTAAGAAGAGACGGGCTTGCCCTCGACTCCTAGCCACCCAAGTGATCCCCCATTTTCCATGTGACCGTGTTTCTCCTTCTTATTTTCTAACAATAAGTTTATCAATTAGGGTTATGGGTAGCGTTTGAGTATGAATTGATGGGGAAAATGTTGAATTTTAGGTGTATGTGTATTGACATGAGTTTAGATAAGTATCTATTGATTTGCATGTTGATTTTGGTGTCTAAGATTATCATCCAAGTCACTGTTTACTACTGCCCTGGGTTTATTTGTTGGATTATTGTGGTTCTAGATGATGTTAGGTTATGTGGATGATAGCTAGTATGTGAATTCTTGATGAGAAGTGGAATTATAATGTTAGGGATCATCTTGATGTTATTTGATCATACTTAAAGTAAGAATGCATGTGGATTATGTGATGTTTGATGGCTAGTTGGTAAGCTAAAAATCGCCTTGAGTTGAGTTATTGAAATAGTCATAGTGGTAGAGATGGATTTATGGTTATGAAAGGCTTGGTATATTATAATGCATATAAGGTGTTCGATGAAATACCTCATAGAAGAACTGATTGTTATTTGGTTGCTTATTGATGTGGAATAGCTTGGATGATGTTTTGGAGACTTAATGTGACTTTGCATGATGGTTTTGCTGGAGATGGGAGAATCCTCGTTGAAGACTAAGGGATAGAAGTATGATTATGGTGAGTTACATCAAGTTTAAATGATGGTGCTTATGTATAAAGGCTGAAAAAGACTTTTTAAATGTCATAGAGAGGTTGCATGTTGGACTTTATGGCATGGAGACTATACTTACTGATTTGATATAGTTATGCATGTGTATTCATGAGGAAAATAAGCAATATCAGCTCAAAACAAAAAATTTTGTGAAATTATGTCTTTGGTGGCCAAAGCGACTAAGTGAGGCTTAAAGTGATGTTTTGATGAGCTAAGGACCAAGGAAATCATGGGGGAAAGATATCCCTAGCTATAAGCTAACCGTCGGGACTTGAAACGTCCAATACCGTTGAGTGAAACTCATTTTAGAGTTGTTTTATGAAGAGGACCAAAGTGAAAAATGTGGCCAACATACTACATTTGTTGATTTGTTTCGGGAGTCTTATTATGGTTAAATGTACTTGGAGTTTATTTGGTCTTAAAGTACTTGTTGCAAGCTTTCCAACGCCTATTCATAAGTGTCCACGCAAGTTACGGATCAAAATCTACGGACCACCAAATAAGCCTCAGCAAACAGTTTCAATGACGAAAATTCTGGGCGTCGTTACCTTAAGTGTGTTTTTATGAAAAGCATTGCCTCCCGGATTAAAGATTATGTTTTTACCTTTCTGGAAAGTCCTTTTATGAAATTTTTAGAGGTTTATAGGGGAAGTCATGCTATCCACAAGTTTACTGCAAAGTCCGAAAAATTCTCCAAATCTTTTAATTGAAAGTTAACCTTCATTAAGTTTTTAGGAGATTCCCTCCTTACCAAGAATCCAAGTTAATTCACTTTATTGTTGTTATCTCAAGTATGATCCAAGAGGTCGTTACTGCTCCCTGGTCGAGTCTAGTCAAGCTTTTCAAGTCGTTTTAAGTGCGGGTTCAACTTGTAAGGTACGCAGTGTAATAAGTATAATGGAAAATAAGTAAACTTTAATTGTTTTGTCACGTAATTATGGCCCCGACCCATGTTACTTGTGCCATCGAGCACTACCAAAGTTAATACCTAACCAGTGTACACCCATCCGAACCTCCCGATCGATCCGGGTATGCGCATATGGAGGCTTAGACCGATGATCGCAAGTAGGGGACCGTCAAGATAATAAAATGGCAAGCAAGTTTTTATTGTTACTTTATTGTTTTATGGTTGTATTGTTTGCTAAATGAATTGAAATGCACAAAATTAAATGAATTGCCTAAGTTTATTTAACTGTTTAGGGGTATGCGTATTGAGTTTCGATTCATTTGCAAAATTATTTTGTATTTTATTTTAGGAAGTATGCTAAGAGGTAGCAACCTAATACCAGTAAGAGGTTCGTTTGATATGAAGGTAAAAAGGTCATCAACTATTCCGGGAAGTCATGCCCTTTGCGTTTGATGTCAAGTTATTTTCATAAGTTTTTACTTTGGATTAGTGAAGTTAAGTGCAATTATGAATCTATCCTATGGTTTTTGCCCTCTTATGGATGTTTATGTGCGTAGTATACAAGTTTCCTTAGGTTTGATGATTTGTAATTAGACTTATTTATGGTTGTTAAGCCTTATCCATTTCTGTGGACGACGGTAATTGATGTATTATCGGACCAAGAAAGAACCTTAATCCAATAATACATGAAACATCACGTGTAACCAAACAGAGAAGTGGGATGGTTCACGAAATTAGGGTGGGAAAGATGGGAGTAAGTCTCGTGAAAAGGGACTTGTGGAGGTTATTTTGCCTTGAGGGCTTTTGTAGTTTCAAGATTCAAGAGAGAGTGAATCTTGAACAGGAAAAAAGGAGAAAGGATGAGTGATTCTTGGATGGAAATATGGATAGGGTTGACGTGAATTTGGAGGGGGAGAGAGGAGGTTGGCGTGTGGTGTGGGATAGAGGAGAGAGGGATGAAGTTTGTTGGAGGAGAGAGAGAGTTTGTTAGAAAGTTCTTATGGAGAGAGAAAAAGAGAGAAGGTGATTTTGTGAGAAGGAGGGAGAGGGACGTTTGAAGGGAAAAGGAAAAAGGGGGGGGGGGGAGGTGACGTTTGAATGGAGGGATAAAAGGTAGGGTATTGGTTTTGACTTAACTATATTGACAGAAAGCTCACAATGTAATTACCTTAACTGTATTGACAGAAAGGTAAGAACGGATATAACTAGGTTTCTAACTTGAATCCACAAGATAGACAACCTAGGGCTAACTTGATCTAGACCGCAACCTAGGATCAAGCTCTTCCTAACCACTTGGGTGCCATGCTAAGATACAATAGAAGAAAAGGGTTGAGAGTTTATCCAAACACTCGGGGGAAAGCTAAAAGCTTAATTGTATTCATAATTCAAAAAGGTGTTGTTTGCCTTGAGAGGCTACAATCCTATTTATACTAGGAGAGTCCTTAAGGGACTAGGACTCCTACTTGGCATGTAATCCAAGTAGAATTCCCCTATATAGATGTCATCCTACTACTACTCTCCCTTGGATTAGAATCCTTATCCCAGGGTGAGTTTGTTACAACTAACCTTATCCTAGTTGGTTTGGCTTTCCTAATCCAATTTGGATTAGTTACAAAATAACCAAATCTTTCTAGGGTTCTTTAAAAGTGACGCCTAGTCCTACTAAACCACACGAAATAATAAACCTAGGATGATCAAGTTTATAAATCACTTGTCATCTTACATTATTCTAAAATAATTAAAACACACCAATACTATTAAAAACTATAATTAAATAAATTACATCCAAAAATCAAGATTAATAAATTGGACTTGTATTTCTTGAATTTGGACGTGCTCTCCTTGGGCCTGGCGTGGGGGTTGGCCCAATCTTTAGGATGTTTGGACATCCTCTTGGAATAATAAGCACACCATGTGAATGGGCCTTTGCAACTCGACTTTGTAACCTCCTTCTTTAATCCATCTTTTATAAATGACCCGAATCTCCCTTGTTGGGCCTGTGTTGGACGAAGTCCTTTGATGAAGGACCCTATCCTGATACTTATACTTTAATTGGGCCTTCTTACTTGGGCCTAGAGGACTAGTGGTGGGCTAATTTCCATCAGTAATGCCTTCGGATTGTATTTCTGTTGCGCTTATCATTGAGTTATGAGGTATTTAATGATAATCTGGTGATTATGAATCTGGGGGTGTTACAATTATGGTATCAGAGCAGCGATTCTGGAGTGGTTATGAATTATTTAGTATATGATTAAGGAAAATGTAGCGTGTATAAACTATTGTCTTTGAGACTTAGTTGTTGCCCCTTTTGGATATGGAATTGTTGGCATTTTTTAGTATCCAAGTAAACTTTAAGTTCAAGTCACAACTAGAACGAGTACAGTGTGGACAAGGAGAATAGTTGTTATGATCAAAAGTTTAGTTATGATTCCAGAGTTAGTTAAGTTAGATATCATATGAGTTGAAGATTTTGTTCTTATTCGAATGGCCTTGAGGAAATTAGTGGGAAGTCGAGGCGTAACAACTTAAAAGTGTTGGGAAGTCAAATAACATGTCTTGATAGACAATCACTAAGTTCATCAATATGTGTTACTTACTTTGTTTCTTTTCTTTGTTTTGGTCCATTTTAGAAGATGACCTTTTCAGAATTCTAGAAGTGACGAACCACTACACGAGTTTAATCACCTCGAGGCGGAGTAGAGTTTCTCCTCATAATCAAGCTTTGAAAGTTCATAACATGGTTTCCATTAATCTATTTCTGCCGGAGTGAGCACCTTCCCTATTATTTTTATGAATAATTGGTTAAAGGATAGAGAATTTTGTAGTGAATAAAGCTATTGGATTGTCGTTGGTTTGTGGTTGAGTGGGCATATGGCCCTTATTGTATCAAATTGAGTTTAAAATGTCGTTTGCAGGTTCCTAATGGACACTTTTAAAATTGGGATAGTTTATATTACAGAGGAAACTTTGCCGAAATTTTCCTAGGATATTAAGGAAAAAAAGAAGTGCTTATGGGTTCTCAATTGTTTAAATTGGTTTTAAGGGTTTTCTAATAGTGGTCAAAAAAGTAAACGGAGCTCCTTATGGACATAGAATCTACTTTAGTAGCATTAGTATGGAAACAAGGATCCTAATTTTTCTTTGGGGAACTATTGATCTTATGATATCCATGTGTAATGAAGAACTCTAGAAGAAAGATATATAGTGAGAAAAGGGGAAAAACATGAAGGTGAGTTTATTATTGTGGAAAATAAAAAGAGAGAATGATTATATCATGTGAATATAGTTTACTTGAATATGTATGGAGGAATTACTTTGGGTGATATCTAGCATGATTCTAAGATTAAAAAGCCATCCTTATCCATTATTCAGTTTTGAATATTTATATACCTAGTCATTTCCCTTAAATAGCCCTTGTGCAAATTCAAGTCTTTTTACTAGCCATCATACTCTATTCCCATTACATGAACCAATTGCCCTATATTCATACTATAAACCCTCATGATGAGTTTTCCTTCATCATCATATTTGTGAGTCCTAGTTAAGCAATGATATCTTATCCATTTAATTTGGGACCACTATTCCCCTTTATCCTATGATTCTATTTGAAACTTAAATCCAACTTGATCATTCTGTATTATTGCTTACCTTTACATGACCTTGTGAATTCTTATGAGATTATATCATTCATCATTCTTGTTGGCCTATTATTCTTGTTATCTAACAACATGTCTTTACCAATTTTGTCATCAACTCAGATTAATTTTCTCATGACTATTGTCTTTCTCTTCAATTACTATCAATCCATAACTTCATTTGGTGATTAACTTTATTTATCTTATGATGCCCTTCACATGGCCTATCTTATTCTTTCTCTTGAGTGAAATCACTGTCCTCTTCAATTAATTAGCACATTGAATTCAAAATTTATTCTCAATATCCGTTGTAATTAATTCAAGCTCAATAATTTATACCCTTGTGTTGCTTCAAGTAGTTATTAATGACAACCATTCGGAATAATTCTTTATTGTTACTTATTATATCCATTATGGACCCTTAAATTTCAAATTCTCGTACTTATTCAGATTTCTTATCATTTATACTATCTTTACTATTTATTCATCACAATCATTGTTTGTTCTTGTTCTGAAAATTAAACATTCGCCTCAATATTTTCTCTTCCCAAAGTAATTCAAGTTAATTATGTCTTATTATTTGTCTTGTTTTTGGAATCAATATGATCACTATCATTCCTGACCATCTAATCATCATTCACATCCGACATTTATTTTGAACTCAAAGGTTATCCACATTTCATCATGAAATATTAAAGTCATTGTTGTAGATCTTAGCTCCATCATTATCCTTGATATTCACACCTATATTTATCATCAATCTTGTCCTCTTATCATTTCATTACCTTATTTATCCCCCACACCCACCTATATTTTTTTACAACAACTTTCTCCTTTATTGTCATCAAATATGGGGAAGGAATGCTAGTGACCATGAAATGAGGTGAATTATAGGAAAATAAAAGTCTTATCAGTGAAAGTAATGAAATACTGGGAGGAAGTATACAAGGACCTTGAGTACTAGACAATTTGAGATTATCCTATATGTTGGTTTAGGAATATAGAATACTTGGAGAGTTCATGGGGTGTCTTAAAAACAGTTAATCATGGTGGACCTCTTTATATTGAGATATGTAGTATGACCTTACTATAATTCAAGGAGATGTAATGGGTCAACCCAAATAGCCAAACTGATTGAAATTCGATGTGTAAGTAGCGTATAAGTCTAGTATTCAAAGGCAATAGCCTATTCAAATAGTTATGTGAGAATATGAGGTTGTAGTTAAAGGAGTAGCCTAACTCAATTACTTGTTCAAAGATAGCGACATTAAGTATAGTGAGCAACAAATCATGACAATGTGCCAAAATAGTATCAATCCATATATTCTCATTAGGCAATTACTTCTAGTAAGTTTCGAGGACGAAACTTCTTTTAAGGGGGGTAGACTGTAATATCCCGAACCTAACTCAACGTAATTAAGCTAATCAATGAGTTTAAGTAATAAAATCACACATTTCATTTCAAGTTAACCGCTTGTGTTTTTGCAGGACTCGAACAGAGCAACGACCACCATATATCAGCTTAGTATGTAATTTATACAAATTATTTATGTAACAATTTCCGCAATTCAAATTACTCTCGAGATATTCAGGTTACTTACCTGACCAAATTTATCAAGTTGACCGATTCGTCTGTATTATTATTATTATTATTATTAATATTATTATTATTATTATGATACCTTTTTATTCCTTAATTTATTTAAATTTCGAGTTACTTTACCTCCCCATTTTATTTCAAGTCTCCTTATTATTTCAAATTTCGTAAATATTTCATCCTGATATTCTACATTAGTATTGTTGGGTCATAGTAGAATTATAGTAGTATTGAGAAGAGAAGAGGAAAAGAGAAATTTAGTATTATTCTTTCAACTAGATGGGCCTTAAATACCAAAACCCATATTGGTATTCTTGATTCTAAACGTTATTTTTTTTTGTTCCAGAATCCAAACACTTCTTTCTCTCTCAAAGCTCCCTGTTTCTCTGCCTCTGTGACCGACGGCCAGCATGTCAGCCGAGACCACCGGCGACCGTCGCTGCAGCCTTGACCCGCCGGAGCTCCGACGTCGTGGGCTCCCAACTGGCGACCACGACAGAATGTTCCCTCTCTCTCCCTCCCTCTCTCTCTCTCTCTCTCTCTCTCTCGGTTCTGTCTCTGTTCGCCCAGAATTCAGCCGACCACCTCGGCGACCACCCTTGTCGGCGTCGACATGGCCGGCTGACCGTCTCAGCCTCTGACCGGCACCACCAGTCCACTGCCACCTTCACCTCTTGGATCTCCTTTCTTCCTCCCTTTGTCTGAGGTGAACCCTAACACTCTCTCAAATCATATTTTCTTGTTTTAGTTCTTAAATAAGTTGTTTTTCCTTGTTACGTCCAGTTTGTAAGACAAATTTTGTGATAAGTTTATCAATTGGGGTTGTGGGTGTGAGTATCAATTGATAGGGAAAATGTTGAATTTTGGGTGTATGTGTGTTAACTTGAGTTTGGATAAGTATCTATTGATTTGCATGTTGATTTTGGTGTCTAAGATTATCACCTAAGTTACTGTTTACCCTGGATTTATTTGTTGGATTATTGTTGTTCTAGATGATGTTAGGTTATGTGGATCATAGCTAGTATGTGAATTCTTGATGAGAAGTGGAATTATAATGTTAGGGATCATCTTGATGTTATTTGATCATACTTAAAGTAAGCATGTATGTGGATTATGTGATGTTTGATGGCAAGTTGATAAGCTAAAAATCACCTTGAGTTGAGTTATTGAAATAATCATAGTGGTAGAGATGGATATATGGTTATGAAAGACTTGGTATATTATAATGCACATAAGGTGTTCGATGAAATGCCTCATAGAAGAACCGATTGTTATTTGGTTGCTTATTGATGTGGAATAGCTTGGATGATGTTTTGGAGACTTAATGTGACTTTGTATGACGGTTTTAAGTGCCTAAACATTGTGTATAAAGGCTGGAGATGGGAGAATCCTCGTTGAAGACTAAGGGATAGAAGTATGATTATGGTGAATTACATCAAGTTTAAATGATGGTGCTTATGTATAAAGGCTGAAAAAGACTTTTTGAATGTCATAGAGAGGTTGCATGTTAGACTTTATGGCATGGAGACCATACTTATTGATTTGATAGAGTTATGCATATGTATTCATGAGGAAAATAAGCAATATCAACTCAAAACAAGAAATTTTGTGAAATTATGTATTTGGTGGCCAAAGCGACTAAGTGAGGCTTAAAGTGATGTTTTGATGAGCTAAGGACCAAGGAAATCATGGGGGAAAGATATCCCTAGCTATAAACTAACCGTCGGGACTTGAATCGTCCAATATCGTTGAGTGAAACTCATTTTAGAGTTGTTTTATGAAGAGGACCAAAGTGAAAAACGTGGCCAACATACCACATTTGTTGATTTGTTTCGGGAGTCTTATTATGGTTAAATGTACTTGGAGTTTATTTGGTCTTAAAGTACTTGTTGCAAGCTTTCCAACGCCTATTCATAAGTGTCCACGCAAGTTACGGATCAAAATCTATGGATCACCAAATAAGCCTCAGCAAACAGTTTCAATGACGAAAATTCTGGGCGTTGTTACCTTAAGTGTGTTTTTATGAAAAGCATTGCCTCCCGAATTAAAGATTATGTTTTTACCTTTCTGGAAAGTCCTCTTATGAAATTTTTAGAGGTTTATAGGGGAAGTCATGCTATCCACAAGTTTACTGCAAAGTTCAAAAAATTCTCCAATCTTTTAATTGAAAGTTAACCTTCATTAAGTTTTTAGGAGAATCCCTCCTTACCAAAAATCCAAGTTAATTCACCTTATTGTTCTTATCTCAAGTATGATTCAAGAGGTCGTTACTGTCTCTGGTCGAGTCTACTCAAGCTTTTCAAGTCGCTTTAAGTGCGGATTCAACTTGTAAGGTACGCATATTGTCTGTACTCTTCTGAAACTCTTTTATTCGAGTTTGATAATCCAGTGTAATAAGTATAATGGAAAATAAGTAAAGTTTAATTGTTTTGTCACGTAAATATGACCCCGACCCATGTTACTTGTGCCATCGAGCACTACCAAAGTTAATACCGGGCCAGTGTACACCCATCCGAACCTCCCGATCGATCCGGGTATGCGCATAAGGAGACTTAGACCGATGATCGCAAGTAGGGGACCGTCAAGATAATAAAATGACAAGCAAGTTTTTATTGTTACTTTATTGTTTTATTGTTGTATTGTTTGCTAAATGAATTGAAATGCGCAAAATTAAATGAATTGCCTAAGTTTATTTAACTGTTTAGGGGTATGCGTATTGAGTTTCGACCCATTTGCAAAATTATTTTATATTTTATTTTAGGAAGTATGCTAAGGGGTAGCAACCTAATACCAGTAAGAGGTTCGTTTGATATGAAGGTAAAAAGGTCATCAACTATTCCGGGAAGTCACGCCCTTTGCGTTTGATGTCAAGTTATTTTCATAAGTTTTTACTTTGGATTAGTGAAGTTAAGTGTAATTATAATTTTGACCATGTATAAAGCTATCCTATGGTTTTTGCTCTCTTATGGATGTTTATGTGGGTAGTATACAAGTTTCCTTGGGTTTGATGAGTTGTAATTAGAGTTATTTATGGTTGTTAAGCCCTATCCATATTTGTGGATGTTCGGTCTCATTTCGAGCTGAATTGATACCTTTATTAGGGTTTTTGCTTTTTTAATCCCTTATTTATGAATAAGTTTTGATGATTTTGTGTTTAGTAGGTTAAATCAAAGGAGAGCGGAAAAAAGGAACGAAAAGTGTTGAAAATCCATCGTCCGCAACAAAAGAGGCCCAACACGGATTGTGCCAGCCTAACACGGACCGTGTTGGCTATCTGAAGTTTAAAGAATGAAAACGGAAGAAACAACACGGACCACGGGCAGCCCATGGCAGCTGGTAGGTTTTAGGTTATCTATTTCCTAATCAAATATCGATTAATTGGCGGGATATTCATAACGATTATAAAACAATTAATCACAACAATTGCAGAGGCTTTAGTAATTATACCTGATCGCTAATTCCAGCTGAAGAAGAGGTTGACCTTACAAATTCCAATGCTGAAATCCTCTACTGAAAGGTCCACGCAGCACTCGGGGAACCCGATTGCTAGATTGACCCGATCGAGATGAATCTCAATCTAAGATGTATATATTTGGTATATGTGAATGTTTCCGGAAACAAAGAAAGTTTCCAGAAACAAGAACTGCAAACTAAAAGAGAGAGGAACTCAGGAAATCACCATGGATCTCTCTAAGAGTCTCAGGCAATTGGTGTATAATAAACTCTCAAAGAGACCCCTTTATACAGTGTTTAGAAAACCTAGGGAAAGGGTTCAAAACCCTAAAGGGCCGAATTAACGCAATGGACTCCAGAAGGTCCATTAACTCGGCCCATGGACACCACGGACCATGGTGTCCCAACACGGACCGTGTTAGGTCAACACGGTCCGTGTTGAACCCAGTTCGGTCTGTGTTGGGCTGATTTCTCACAGAAATCAATTCCCAACATTTCTAAACATAATATAATATTACTTAGATTACATACATTGTTCCAGGGCAGTGACTTGTGTGACCTAGTAGGACCAAATAATATAGTTGTAATTAAACATATTAAATTACTAATTATAGAGGTCTCTAGTAAGACATATAATTACTATATTACTTTGGTTTAATCTCCGTGTATATCGAACATTGTCGGGACATTCCCAACAATCTCCCTTTTGTCCCACAAGTGTTCGATTCCTTGAATTCCCTTGTCACTTACTGTCTCAAGTTCGAATAAGGTAAGCTAAAGTCATCCTTATGTAAGACCCGAGCGTTCCTCGATCTACGAGTTAGACTTTGAAAAGCAGATGACCAACTATTGATTCAACTGAGCTCGGCCAAGCATTTTCAGTCCAATCTCACCGAGTAGCCAACGAGACAACTGTCCCTAATAGGGAGGACAATGCCATCTTGTTCAAAGACACATTCTCACATGATCAAACTGTAACCTAGACACCGCCTTTATAGCCTATTGTTACGAAAGGCGTTTGACGCACTCCAAAGTCACAACAGATCATGCAGTCTGTGTACTGAACTCAGGATTCAGGAATTTTGAGTGGTGAGAGCTCCTATGACAACTCCCAACTTAAAGAGCTCCCACTGGGGGTAAGTGCGGTAGTTGTTCTCAACAATGCCCATGTGATTGATTTATGATGTCATCACATCACTATGATCACGAAACTTGATCATCACCTCAATCCTACATGCTAGTTGTGTTGATATTATCACTGTTCCTACGTGATAATACAATTAGGAAATAGGTCGACTGTCAACCAGGTTTTAGCGTCATCAAGTTCACTAATGGGGTTTCAGAAATCAGACCTCATCCAATTTCCCATTTTGAATTCGCTAACCCTTTTGGACATTTACATAATTCTAAACCACAATTAATGTAAATTTTGGAATCTTATTCTTAACGATGAATCAACAAGGTCATAATTCATGAACAATTCACGTAAATTTGATTTGTTAATATTTTGGAATGTGTTCAATACCTATTGCCCATGCATGACTTTTATACTATAACTACAACAGGGATTTAGTAGATAATACTTGCAATGAACCTCGCACATTTACCATCTCACTAATGACCTTTCATATAGGGAGATATTTCCGAAACTCATGTTTGGATTCACAGTGAGCTTCAATTCCTTTGCTTGTGTGATGGCTCCTATCAACAAGGCTCCATTTCTCTTACAAGGCTAGAAACATCACCCAGTTCTAAAGCGAACTTCACAATCCTAACAGTTTCTGCCACAACTTCCAAAGTCATGCTATGTTTGTCTTCTTTGTAGAATTAAACGCATGTCATGTTAGAAACTTCTTCTAGCTCACTTCAATACCACTAAAACAAATTGTATAATATTCTCTGACCTTTCAGATAATCATATTTCTCTGTCATAAGTGTAGCATCAATGCAATTCTTCACACTTAGCTTTTATCAACCACTTTAGACTTAGGACACATCCTTAGTTTTGCTTATACATATACAACGTATATGTTATGTTGGGCTTTGAACATCTCGTGACATACATTAATCTCACGCCTAAAGTATGAGTTACATGTCTCATCCTTTTTAGATCTTCTGATTGTTATGAGACAATCAGATTCCTTAAGGATATGCCATGATTTATGGAAATTAATCGATTCTCGAAGTGGGTTGAACTCATTCAACACCTAGTAAACTTTGATTCAAACAATCAAAATCTTTAATCTATCATTATAGATCTTGTTTCCAAGAAAATTCTTAGCCCCACCAATCCTTCATTTTGAAAATTATTCCCAAGTCAACCTCAGTAGACGCAACATGGGAATCTTCCTCTCAGTAGGCATTATGTCAATCACATACAATATCAGAAAATGCATTGCTCCCACTGAACTTCTTGTAAACATAATATTATCTTTGGCACTTCCCAGTATATCAAACTTTTGATATCTTGATCAAGAAGGTCAATGATTCCAACTCCTAGAAGCTTCCTTAAGACCACAGATGGTCTCTTGAAATTTACAAGTATTCCAACAAAAGACCATTCAGTTGTGTCAAGTACACACTTTTCTTCCAAATCTAATTTTGAGGTCAGTCTTGATGTCTATCTTAATGAACCCATGTTTTGCCTTAAAACCCTCCTATTCCTGATGGATCACACCTTCAGACAAATCAACCGAGTTCTAAACTTGGTTGCATACATGGAGTCCATTTTAGACCTTATGGAAACGTGATTTGCTAAAGCTTCTTTGATGTAGGTAGAGTCATTACTTTCTAAAAGTAACATCTCACGCTCATCCATAAAAGATCGATATCTTTGTGGCTGACGGAGTTGTTTACCTGACCTTGCTTGGAGTATTGTTCATAGCACTTCCTCCTCAACGTTTTAAGGAGCTTCTACTGCCTCAACCTCGTTCTTAATTTTCCGACCAATAGGAAAACTTGAACTAGGATCAAGTAGCGGAGTTTTAGGTGATGATTATAGTGTTTTGTGTCTCTTGAACTTCGGTAAGTTCAAAAACTCTCCCACTCTTTCTTTTAGAGAATAGCATATTCTCTAAGAAGAAAGCATTTTGAGACACAAACACTTTTCTCTACAACAGTTTATAGAAGTGATACTCTTTTCTTTCAGAAAACGGTTCAAGAACCTCTCTTCTCCATATCATATATGGTGTCTTCTCTAGTGTTTCAGATAATCTTCATTCAGTAATTAGAGCTATGGTTAACTGCGTGTATCCCCAAAAGGTAATCGGCAATGTTGACTCTACCATCATTGATCGCACTATATCTAATAAGGTGTGATTCCTCCTTTTAGATACGTCATTGAGATGTCGTATTCCTAGAGGAGAGAGTTATGAAACGATTCCACATTCTCTGGAATGGTTAGTGAAATCATGGCTCAAATACTCACCTCCTCAACCTTATTGAAGGGTTTTGATTTTTTTTCCAAGTTGGTTTTGTACTTCACTTTGAAAATCTTTGAAAATTTCAAATGATTTGGACTTGTGGCGTAAGTAGATATACCTATATCTACAAAAAAAAAAAAAATCGTCACTGAAAGTGATGAAATAGTACAGTAAACCTTCTTCTAGCACTAATGCTCATAGGCCCGCATACATCAATATGTTTGCATCCTAATAAGTGATTAGCTTGTTCACCAATTCCAATAAGAGGTGATTTAAGTCATCTTACCCATCAGGAATGCTTTACAAACATTGAACTTTTCAAAGTTTAGGTTTTCCAAAATCCTGCACTATGCAGTTTTCTGAATGCATTTCTTATTAATATGACTTAAGCTTATAGTGCTAGAATTATGTTTCATTTGAGTCATTTGTTCAAACTCTTGGCTCAACCATTAGCATCCTTTCGATGTATCTAGGTGCTCTCATTGTTTCGCCAAGACTATTTCATTTTGGAAATCTTTAAACTATTTTAACATTCCAGCTTAGATGAATCTCATAGACATGAATCACCATGTGTCATCTTTGAAGATTTGAAGTAATTCATCCCTTGTACTTGTGCTCAATTGGACTACATACATCCATATGTATGAGTGTTTGTTGGCACGTTCACCCTTTCTTGTAAAAGGTACAGTCATGCTTTGCAGACATCACATGTTTCAAAGTCTTATTATTCAAAAGTCTATCACTGAGACGCTTCCGAATGCGCTCTGATTTGCATGACTTAATAGATAGTTACAAGGTTTAAGTTTGAACACGAGTTATTCCTTTTAAACCTTTTGGTTTCGATGTGTTGTGTGTGTTTATTCGAGATCCTCTCTCTCTAACTGAGAGCCTGAAATCAAATTTCTACTTATAATGAGAACATAGAGTCACCTATAAATTTCTGTTATAAGTCTTGAGGAAATGGATAAACAGCCAACTCTTCATGAGAAGCTACAACTAATTGCATGTTCCCTTTTGTAGGCTGACTCTTATCCTTTAAAGCACATCTACTTTGCTGTAAATCCTGCGAATTTGCATAAATGCGAGTTTTCACAGCTGGTATCTTATACTCAAAGTGGGTTTAATAAGGGTAGTGTGTATCATATACGCATTTGCCTAGAAATGAAATCATATCTCAAGTCTTCCTTATAGTTATTCACGCTCCCAGTGTCATACATGATCTGGTTGTTAACCGGTTTCTGTAATTGGTTGGGTATGTACAACTATTTGTCCTTACCTTTCCTTTGGCTTCTTGTCTTTGATAGGTTTCTTAAATCTTATTTTCCCTTTTACTAAAAGATTATCTTTGGTCGACAAGCTTTTGGCTAAAGGGGGATCTGAGGTTTCTCATGTTTCAAATAGTCAAATTATTTTAGAACATGAGTGTCATCAATTGGCCTTGATCTAGCTTAACCAAGACTATCTGGTTATTGGTTTAATATTTATCAACTCTAACTAGTTCGAAGAACTTGGTTTTGAGTTTGGAAATATTGAAAACCTTCCTCTAACCTTCAAACATTTTGAAGTTAAAGTTGTATGAATACTATGACATTACATGTATTCATTTGGCTTAATATTGATGTCTAGCTCAAAACACTTTATCAACTCTCATTTAATGTTTTAATTTACCAAGACCCACAAGACTCATGGGCTCAAGTGGACTTTGGCCCAACAAAACTCAATCCCATGCTATCTTTGGTGGATCATCTTATGATCGATCATTCAAAATTATTCTTGGCAAGAAATTTGTGTCGAATACAATATTTCTCTTCCTCTGCTCTTGGTCCAAAACTATTTTGATAGCCAATTTGAATTGACCTAGCTCCCACCCTACTTATTAATGATGGACAAATAATTCGCTTTGGCTTTCTTTATTTATCCATCTAAGTGATGTTTCGATAGGTTGAGTAATAATTCATTTTTGAGAGTAGGTTTTATTATCCTAAGCATGCAATTCTAGGTGAACTCTTTCGAAAAGCATAAGAGGAATAATAAAACAACATGCTATAACAAATTAAAGCATAAAATAAAAACCCCTATTATGGCCACCTAGACTTAATCAAACTAATTTAACTAAGCCTTGACAGTCTTCAAGAAACTCTTCTTGGATTTTGCAATTTCCTTGGATGGGCTCCCACTCGAATCACCACCTCCATTGTTGTTGGGCTCCCACTCAACTTGATGTCTCCAATTACAACAAATTTACAAAGTGGAGCTCACAATTGAAGTCTTACATGAATTAAAATAAACTTAACTGAAAATTTAAATTTAAAATTAATTCAACGACGACACACAGGCCGTATTTCTCCCAACCTGGTACGCAGACCGGTAAAACCGACTATCTATGGCCATCTAGAAGCACATGCAAACATGTAATATTGCAATAATTATATCAAATATAATACATGCTTAAATAACAAATTATAAAGACATATATAATTGCAACACAACATATATAAGGAAACAAATACTAAATAAGGTTTCCTAAAAAGTTTGCATGATTAATAAAATAAACAAAATTCCAAATTTTATCTTAGTTACCTAAACAAATTTAGGATTTTATACCTATACACACAAAATACTCAATTTTCCTAAAATCAAGAAAACTAAAAGATACTATATCTTTTAAAGATATTGTAAATTTCTTAAACTTTACAAAATATTAATAGATTTATGCCCATTAACTGATTTAGTAGTAATAGGATTCAATAATTAATTTCTAGAACTAATCACAAACTCTTAAACACACGAATTCACCAATACTGCTGGCAACACGGTCCGTGTTGGATCAACACGGTCCGTGTTGCTTCCCAGTTTTAGTTAATTTCGTGAATAAAAAACATAAATAAAATTATCATAACTTACCGAATTTAAGAATTTCATATCATAGTGTTATCTAATAATAACCCAATATGAAAATTTTCCAGAATTTTAACAATTTTCAAAAGATTGTAAAAATTTTAGGGAATTAAACCTTTTAATTCTCCGTTTAAGAGGAAAATAAATAATAACAATTCGATAAGTTTAAAATCAAATTTTATAATTTTTCCATATAGTAGGTTCATGCAATATGCTACTGTAAAATTTTCAGATTTTTATCAATTTTCAAAAATTAGAATAAAAATCAGAGAAGTAAACAATTGTACTTTTCTGTTAATCTGAAAATTTTATAGTAGGTTCATGCAATATGCTACGGTTTTGAAAATTTACGAAAATTTTATCCATAACAGAATGGTTACCCAGTAACATACTATAATATTTTCAGAAAATTTGAAAATTTCTATAAATTTACAAAAATTCAGAGAAGCAACAAATTTATTTCTCTCAGATCTGAAAATCTAAATTAAAAAATATAATTTGATCGGATAAATTAACGAAATATTTTACCCTAAAAGTATGGTTACCCAATAACCTACTGTAAAAATTTCAGAAGTTTTACAAATTTCTACAAATTTATAAAATTAAGATAATAAACGAATTTTATTTCTCTTCAGATCTAAAAACTCAATTAAAAATCCATATTAGTTGGGACAAATCTACAAATATTATGGAAAGTCCAGAACGCTTCCAGACACCTCCAGTAAAAATTTCAGAAATTTTCGAATTCGTTTGATATTTTATGTCGATTTTTCATATTTACCGTAAATAAACTAAATCAGAAAATAATTCTACAAGACCCTATTTTGTGAATTTTGATCTATTTCATGTATTGCCTATTGTTTAACAATATTAAATATGATTGTTTCTAAAACATTCAAGATTAAATCAAGTTTATGCTATATTTAACGATTAAACAAACATAAAATCGATTAATTAAAGGCAATAAGAAATTAAAAAAAAAACAAAGCATCAAATTTTACAATTAAATTTCAGATTTACTATCATGAATAATAAAGATTAAAACTTTCATAAAGTTTCAAAATTTTAGGCATAAATTTACTCTAGCATATTCATAATGTAATTCAACTATTGACAAAATTACTTATGAATTCAAGTACAATACTTTAGCATGCAATTGGTGGCTCTGATACCACTGTTAGGTTTTAGGTTATCTATTTCCTAAACAGATACAGATTAATTGGCAGAATATTCATAACGATTATAAAACAATTAATCACAACAATTGCAAACGCTTTAGTAATTATACCTGATCGCTAATTCCGGCTGAAGAAGAGGTTGACCTTCCAGATTCCAATGTTAAAATCCTCTACTAAAAGGTCCACGTAGCACTCCGGGAACCCGATTGCTAGATCGACCCGTTCGAGACGAATCTCAATCTAAGATGTATGTATTTGGTATATGTGAATGTTTCCAGAAACAGAGAATGTTTCCAGAAACAAGAACTGCAAACTAAAAGAGAGAGGAACTCAGGAAATCACCTTGGTATCTCTCTAAGAGTCTCAGGAAATTGGGGTAGAATTATCTCTCACAGAAACCCCTTTATATAGTGTTTAGAAAACCTAGGGAAAGGGTTCAAAACCTTAAAGGCCCGACTTAACGCAACAGCGCGCTTCTCAGGGCCAACACGGTCCGTGTTGAACCAACACGGTCCAACACAGTCCGTGTTGGACTCCAGAAGGTCCGTTAACTCGGCCCATGGACACCACGGACCGTGGTGTCCCAACACGGACCGTGTGGGTCAACACGGTCCATGTTGAACCCAGTTCGGTCTGTGTTGGGCTGATTTCTCACAGAAATCAGTTCCCAACATTTCTAAACATAATACAATATTACTTAGGTTACATACATTGTTCCAAGACACTGACTTGTGTGACCCAGTATGACCAAATAATATAGTTGTAATTAAACATATTAAATTACTAATTATAGAGGTCTCTAGCAAGACATATAATTACTATATTACTTTGGTTTAATCTCCGTGTATATCGAACATTGTTGGAACATTCCCAACAGCAGCCACCATGGACCGTGGTAGGCCAACACGGACCGTGTTGGCTGGCGTCCGTTTTTTTTTTTCGTGGCGGCCGATTAGGGTTTTGGAGAGATTTATTTTTTTTTCCTTCCTAAACTTTTCTACATATACTTTATACATTAGCCTTTAGTTTCATTAATTAGAGAAGAGTTAGTTTTTAGTTTTTCTTTAGTTTAGGTTAGCTTTAAGTTAGGTTTTAGTTTTAGTTTTAGTTTTAGTCTTTAGTTTCTTTAAGTTTTCTTCATTCCTCAATTGTAATTTACTTTTCTTTCAAGTTTCAATTCAATTCAAAATTTTCAATTCTCGTTTCCTTCTCACTTTTATTCATTGTCTCGCTAATTAAATTTCATTAGTGTTAGTTCCACAAAAATTTTCACTTTTTAGTGAAGCGGAGGATTAAGGTTCCTCGAATTCTCCCTTCAGGTGAGGATTCGAGTAGTCTTAGTAATCCAAATCACGCCCTTTCTTGTTTGTTTGGGAGAAAGATTCGTGATTCAAAGATTCAAGATTCAAGATCAGAGTAAAGATCAAGCCTTTAGGTTAATGTTTTCTGCTTTAGATTCAGTAATTAGTTTAGTTTTTACTTTCATAGTTTTTAATTGCTTTCTTGAATATGCTTTTGATATCTTGTTTAGTTTCTTGTCCTTGTTCTAGTAGTTAGGGTTTGTTCTTAATTTCTTGTTTTCTTTAGTTTCCATTGTTTCAATTCATAATTAGTTTAGTTTAAATTATTTACTGCTTCCTGCAATTTGAAACCTTATGATGTATAATGGGATCAAAGATTGAACCTTGATCAATTACACATCAAGAAGACGTGCAACCAATCTAAAAAGGGGGAAGCTTCACGTGAATTAGGGCAAAATGGGGGAGGTTCACGTGAGAAATGGGAAGGAATTGGAGGGAGTTGGTTGTTTTGTCGTGAGGACTTTTGCGGATTCAAGAAACAATAAAGATTGATTCTTGAATCGGGAGGAAGGAATCTTGATGGAGGGTTGTGGGAGAGGGATGGACGAATTAAAGAGGGAGTATGGGAGGTGGCGTGAGGCCTTTGTGGAGGTAGGGAGAAGATTGATTGAGGGAGTTTGTTGGATGAGAGAGAAAAGGTTGTTGAGAGTTTGTTATGGAGAGAAAGGGAGTTTGTTGAGGCTATTTGTGAGAGAGAGGAGGGATGAACGAATGATGGGGGAAACGTTTGGTGAGGGTAGAGGGTAGGGTTTTATCTTCTATATTGATAGAAAGATAAAGAAAGAAATTATCTTAACTGTATTGATAGAAAGATAATAACAAGATAGTTCAAGGGATCTATTTTGATACAGAAACACCACAAGAAGAAACCCTAGGGCTAACTTAACCTTCAACCTAGTTATAGAAACACCTTCTAGGTTTAGGATTAAGCTCCTCCTAACCACTTGGTTGCCAAACCAAGATACAATAGAGAAGATTGGACGAGGTTCTCACGAAACACTCAAGGGGTAAGCTAAAAGCTTGGATATTTTCATAATTCAAAGCTGGATACCTTTTGAGAGGCTACAAGCCTAGCTATTTATAATAGACTAAATCCTAGAACTCCTAGGAATCCTAGCTTGGCGTGTAAGCCAAGAAAACCTAATCCTAGGCGCCATCTATTCCATACTCCTCTTTGGATTAGGACTCCTTATCATAAGGGGAGTTGGTTACCACAACCTTATTTTAATATGAATTGGTTTTCCTAATCCAGGATGGATTAGTTACAAAATAAGCCAACTTAAGCTAGGATTAAATAACTTGGCGCCTAATCTACTTCTACCACACGCCTAAGCATACGCACACACACACTTCTAGAACATTCTAGAATACCTTAGAATATTCTAGACTTATCTAGACTCCTATTAGATTTCCTATGACTTGATTGTCAAGTTTATAACATATTTGACATCTTACATTATTCTAAAAACTAAAAGATAATATAAATCACACCAGAAACAATAAAGCTAATAAAAATAAAGTTACATCCAAAAGATTAAAAATGTGAAATTCAAAATTGAACTAATCAAATGTGAGCTTCTCTTGGACGTGACTTTGGGCCTGACTTGGGCTTGTTGGCGTGTCTTTTGCAGTCATTTAGGATGTTTGGACATCCTCTTGCCATAAAGAGCACACAATATGAATGGGCCTATGGGCCTCTATGCTTATTCTTTCCTCCATGACTCGCTTCTCTTCCTTGAAATTGTTTTGGGCCTCTTGGAATGTATTTGGCGTGGGCCAAAATACATCACCTTACCAAACCAATTGCCTAAAAACCTAACACACGATCTCTGTGGATTGGACAACCCTTACTCTTAAAACCCCAAATACCACAACTGAACAGTGGACGGCGGTAATGCCTTCAGATTATATTTTCACTGCGGTAATCATTGAGTTGTGAGGTATTTAATGATAATCTGGTGATTATGAATCTGGGGGCATTACAGGCGGAGTCCATTCTAGTCAATCAACTAATCAATCAGCGATTCCGGTTGAAGAAGTGTTAGGAATTCGGTGTCTATAATCTTTCTAAGGCCTATCACAACAATCTTTTGAATCCGAAGTGAGTTGTAGTGATTAAGTTAAGCACCTATTTTCATGGCTATTTAATCTCATCAAAGATAAGAACCGATTATAACTTGACCGTAAGTATGAAACCATTATTTCTAACTGTTTTCTATGTCTATTCAATCTTCGTCTTTCCAATTCAAATTAACAGACTTTTGTTTCGATTTTAAGAATCTAAACCTAGCAAAAGGAGATCAACCAATTACTATGACACACGATATAGGAAGATTAAATAATTAAAAATAACCTCACACCGAGATTGCATTCATAATCAATCAAAAGACATCAAGTTTATCCCCAAACAAAGGGATTTAGCTACTCATAGTAATAAAAACTAACAATACTAAAACTGAATTCAAATTGAAAGACATAAAGAAAATAGATATAACCGAGTGTTTGAAGCGGCGGAATCGATCTCTTCGTGTCACCTGATTCGATCTTCTTCTCCTCTTCAGTCACTCTTACAAAAATCTAAAAACTAAAACTAGTGGAAAACTAAACTAAAAGAAATTGTAAAGAAACGGTGGTGCAATTCTTGACAAAAATCTGATCTCCCTCTCTGCGGCAGGACGAGAGGCTTTTATAATAGTCGGCTAGGGCGCCAAGCGCTAGCAGTGGTCCATGAGGCGTTGGCCATGTCTGGTCCCTCTGCCTTGCCTTCCGTGTTTGGACGCTGGTAGCGTAAGTTTCTCCCTTGGCAGCGTCCGTAGATTTCAACCCATGCTGCATTAATTCTCTGCCTTGGGTGCTGGCAGCGTCTTGCTCTTCTGACCAAAGTTGGGTTGGGCCACGCAACTAGTCCGTTTCCTTCCTTCAATTCTTTCTTCTCTCAAATCTCTCAATTCTTCTAATTTTTCAACACATTTCCTCCAATTCTTCATGCTTTTAAGTGAGATTTCATTGACTCCTGCAAAACATACTGATCTCCGCAACCAAGTGAATAAACCACATAATTTGGTATAGAATTGTGGAATTTAAAGCGTTAATTGCACGGAATACACATGTTCGAGCCCTAATAATTACTGTAAAATAATCACGTATCAAATCCACCCATGCTTAGCTCTTGCCTGCCCTCAAGCAAGTCAGACTCAAAAACAAGAGGAGGAGGGAAAGGGCTCAAACAGGAAAAGGGTTAAAGAAGAAAGAGAAACGATCAGTGTTAACATTAGGGTTAAAAATATAATTAAACACCCCCTCAGGCTAACCAATTAGACACATCAATCCATCATGCAAACACCAAGATCAATTTGGAAGAGAATAAAACCAGTGCAAAATAAAGAGAATGAAGTTTTCAAAATCAAAGAAGGAGAACAAGTACTTCAGATGCGAAAAACCGCCAACAGTCTTAAGATGAATGCAAATATGCGCGGTTGGTTATGGACGTAGGCTAGTCGAAGAGCAAACCTCACCTTAGGATAAAAGTGAACACTCTAACACTCAAATTTGGATACATATGTGGGTTTTCTCTTACTCAGACCAAAAGAAGCGACTTACGATAGGCTTGGTAAGAATCTTGCTCTCCACTGCTAGTATGCAAATACATAAGTGACAATCAAGAGGGCTTTTAGGGTTGTAATGAGGCTCAGGTTAGGGGTTTTGAGTAGTAAAATTTAGATATGAGGAGCTTAAGAGATATGCTTGGAATCACTCTCATAAAATATCACTCTTAGCTCGCACACTTACCGAATATAAGTAAGGATTCACTCTACTCCCTCATTAAGAACTGATACCTCATCAAACTTCACAACCGGGTCAAAAGCTTTTTGAACTTCCGATTGGATCTCCTCAATCACCCTTTTCTTTTGGATTGTTTTCTCTTTTTTATTTTTTGTTCTATTTTTCTACTTCTCTTTTTGGTTGGTGATCAAGGGAGAAGAAAAACATATATGCATTCTTTGACTCAATATGATAAGAGAATATCACAACCAAACGCTAACCGATCTTGGGAAATATAATGTGTCCCAATTCAATCAAAATTACAATCACTCCTCAACTTCTCCATTTTGTTCGTAGCAACACCGAGCCAATTCTTCACTCCAAAAATATTGAACTCTCACACACCAAGCAAGGCAAAGGGTAGGAATTATCATAGGACAAAGCTTGTATTGTCAGGGTTCAATCATAAAACAAAAGGTAAACAAAGGCTAGGCGAGCTAAAGAGCGGTAATTGTATTGTTAGGGAGGCTGTTTGGCTATGTAGTCCAACCAAATAAAAATGAATGCCTCAATCATCTTGTCATAGCGTGCAATGCAAAGAGAAAAGAATCCAAAAGAAATAAAAATGAATGCCTCAATCAAGCAAGATGCAAAACAAGTTCTAGAGGTGCAACTAGTAGTGGAGTCACTCATGAAATAAAAGGATCGATAAAAATGATCAATCCATACTTTTTGGCTATGTGGACTCACAGGATAGGGCTCAAACAATTAAACCTAGCCCAAAGATTTGCGGCACGCATATTTATACTTATTAAGATAGTCAAAGCAGTTAGGCACACCTTTCATAACTTGTCTCAAAAATAATAAAGAATTGCAAATTCAATTTCATAAACTTTTTAGTTCTCAATCAAACTTCTCAAGATAAAACAAGACAAACTGAAAGTCTAATTGGTTTACAAATCATTACCGAAGGTGTTACGGATTATTAATCCTAATCATAACCTAATTTTGTTTTTGTTTTTCTTGTCTTTTCTAAATTTTTTTTTGGCTTTTTCCTTTTTTTTGCGATTATTTTTTTCTTTTTGAATGCAAAACAAAAGAAAAAGACAAACTCAAAGAAACTAAGAAAGAAAAGAAAATCAACTAGGTGGATGCAAGTTTTTAAAAAAATTAAAAGAAAGACTAAGAAGGAACTTAGAAAGGAGAAACTAGAACTAGTAACAATAAAAGACACACAAAAATTGAAAGTTCTATTAGGATTCTCAGGGCGTAGTTAGCAGACACACAATAATAAAGGGCAAAAAATAAATAAAGGTTCGACACAAAGGAATTAGCGTGGAAAAACCCAAACCGGGAAAAAACCACGAACGATGCATTATCAGATGATTACAACAGTGTTTCAGAGATTCCCAGACCTCCACAATCTCTCACAACCTTCCTAGAGTTACAACCTGAGAACTCAACACTCACAGTTGAGCCTCACACAACTCCCTCAAAAACACAGAGATTACAGGTCAATCTCTTGTGGTATAAGATGAAACACTCTCAATTGCAATACAAATAAACCTAGCACCTAGGCTCTATTTATAGTACAAGGCTGACACAATTTTAGGATTAATAGAGTCCCTACAACAAAGGAATTACAAAAAAGAAGTGGAACAAATCAACAATCTGATTCCCACTCAAACTCTTCTACCTTGCTTCCCAAGAGACAGAGACCAACCCAAAATTGGTCTCCACATTCAACCCAACAATCTCCCACTTGGAGACCAATTGTAAACGCAGCCTTTGTCGATTATCATCAATCATCAATCACCACTTCAACACCTTCTCGAATCCTTTAGTGCATCCATCTCGATCTTGTTCAGCAAAGATCAACAGAGGTCCAAGTTGACCTCCCATCAACTCCTCTTTTAGCAACAGGCTCCCACTTGAACTGATCACTCCCCTGCAACTTCGACATACGCATCATCGTCAATAACTTGGGGGAATTTTGGATTGGGATTTTACCTCGTGTTGAACTTGTCGCATTCTCGTGCAGGTTAGATGCGTTCCTCGGCTGGCCATCCGTTCCCGTAGCCTCGACCGGAAACCTCCTCGTTTCTGGTACCCTTCTCTCATTAGAGAAGCTAACACGCCTTTGACGAGCATGAACCGGCATGTCATAGTTATCAATGACAGAATATAGCTTCCCCTCTTTCCTGCCATTTGCAATTATCAGAGATCCTTTCGTTACCCTCCAATGACCATCTTCAAATCTCGTCGTGAACCCCTCCTCATCCAGTTGACTCACAGATACAAGGTTCTTGGTCAGACCCGGGACATACCGAACATTCTTCAACCTCCAAGTTCCACCCTTAGAAGTTTTAAGTTCACATCACCTCTTCCTAGCACCTTTAGGTTGTGACCGTTTGCTAGCCTAACCCTGCCAAACCTCCCATTCACAAAACTACTAAAGGCCTCCCTACTAGACGAAGAGTGAAACGAAGCACCCGAATCTATCACCCAACTCCCTTCTGACTTGTCAACACTAACTGTTAGGGCATCACCAAAATCCTCAACAGAATATATAGAGTTCTGGTCATTATGGCTGCTCTTCTTAGGTTTGGGACAATCCCTACGAAAATGACCTCTATCACCACAGTTCCAACACAACACTTGCTCCATGTTTCGACCTCTAGATTTTGATCGACCCCGACTCGAACTCCCACTATTCCTCCTACCCCTGACAGTCAAAGCATCCCCCGGAGACTCAGACACATCGGAATCTTACCTGCGAATACTTTCATTCAGGACCAAGTCTCTAATTTCCCCAAACTTCAGTTTCTCATCCTTCTTAGTTGAAGAAGTTACAGAAGTCACGAAATTTTCCCAAGACTTAGGTAGGGTAGCCAATAGTATATTAGCATTCATCTCATCGTCGAACTTAAATCCCATAGAGGTTAATTTTGATAGTATCATATTCAACTCATTCATACTATCATGCATATCACTAGACCCATGCTTCTTAAATTCAAACAAACGACGTAACACATATACCTTGTTCACCACCGAAGGTTTCTCATATGTGTTTTGCAAGGCCTCGAGCAGGTCTTTTATTGTTTTCTGATCTTTGACGTTGAAAGCCACGTTCCGAGCTAGCGTCAGCCTGACCGTACTGAATGCCTGACCATCAAGCTCTTCCTAATCCTTCTGTTCCATCTCTTTTGGCTTATCACCCATCGCAAGATGCAACCTTTGCTGGCGGAGCACATCCTCAACGCGCATCCTCCACCATGCGTAGTCTTTCCTATTGAATTCCGGAATCTTCACAATAGCGCCTGTCATTGCTTCTCAGTCTACAGATCAACCACGCTCCAACCAAAGCTCTGATTGCACTTGTTAGGATTCTCAGGGTGTAGTTAGCAGACAAACAATAATAAAGGGCGGAAAATAAATAAAGATTCGACACAAAGGAATTAACGTGGAAAAAACCCAAACCGGGAAAAAACGACGAACGATGCACTATCAGAGGATTACAACAGTGTTTCAGAAAGATTCCCAGACCTCCACAATCTCTCACAACCTTCCTAGAGTTACAATCTGAGAACTCAACACTCACAGTTGAGCCTCACATAACTCCCTCAGTAACACAGAGATTACAGGTCAATTTCTTGTGGTATAAGATGAAACACTCTCAATTACAATACAAATAAACCTAGCACCTAGGCTCTATTTATAGTACAAGGCTGACACAATTTTAGGATTAATAGAGTCCCTACAACAAAGGAATTACAAAAAAGAAGTGGAACAAAAGGAATTCAGACCTTAGCTAACTTCAAAGTCCCCTTCCTGCGGTGTTGCCTTTCCCTGTTGACTGCTCCTTGGGGGTCGTTGCTCTAGTTGGCTGGGTGAACCAGTAGCCCTCCTATTAGGATTTGAATTTGATAAGTTGTTTTTATATAGTATTTTTAGGGCTCAAATCACATATATTTCATGCTTTTTATACCTGGAATTCCATGTTTTTATATCAATTTCTTTGATTTCTTCACTTGGTTGCGAGATTGGTACATTTTGTAGGTGATATTGAAAATACACTAAAAAGCATGGAAAATTGATGGAAAAAGGGGGAAAATACAAAGAAAATCAAAAGAAAGTTGAAAGGAAGAAAGGTTGAAGAAGAATCAATGACCCAAGCTCAAGGCCCGACCCAAAATTGGGCGGAGTAAGGAGACACTGCCAGTGCCCTTCAAGCGCTGCCAGCGCCTCTGGCAGGGATCTTGGATGCTGAGGAAAGTCCAAGCGCTACTAGCGTGAATCAAACGCTGCCAGCACATAGACACGGAGAACAAGTCTCACATGCCAGACGCTGCCATCGTCCAGAGGGACGTTGCCAGCGTTTTGTGCCCTAAACGTGTCTTATAAAAAGACTCGTCAGCTAGCCATTGAGGGAGATAGTTTCCTTTCCAGTTTAAATTCCTCAAATTTATTAGTTTAGATTATTGTAAGGGATTGAAGGATACGAAGAAGATCGATTCGGGTGACACAAAGAGATCGATTCCGCCACTTCAAACACTCGGTTATTTCTAGTTTTTCTCTATGTTTTCCAGTTTACATTCAGTTTATGTGATGTTTATTTCTAGCATTATGAGTAGCTAAATTCCTTTGTTTGGGGGATAAACTCGATGTCTTTTGATTGATTTTGAATACAGTCTCGGTGTGAAGTTATTCCTTTTATTCGTTTGATCTTCGTAATTTGTCTGTACAGTAAAATCTGGCTAACCGCCTTTCTACTTGGTATTAGATTCTTGATAATATGACGAAAGTTTGAGTCTTGAATTGGAAAAACGAACATCAAATAGGCTAGAAAATAGTTAGAAATAATGATTCTTGCTTAGGGTCGGCACTAATCAGTTCTTATCTTTGATTATATTAAATAGTTAGAAATAATGTTTAGTTTAATCACTGTAACTCATTCGACTCGAAAGACTGCTGTGAAAAGGCCTAGAAGGATTATAGACTCCGAATTATCTTGTTCCTTTACACCGGGATTGTTGATTAATTGATTGACAGACTAGATTGGACTCCCCTGAACACTTTTAATTATCTGTTAAAACCCTAAAAGTTCATGCTTTCTTAGTTTAGTTTTATAAATCATTACCACAAACGTTTGATCGACCTAGCATCCTTTGTTGTGAACTAGTTCAGTGCGTAGTTGAACACAAATCCCTGAGAGAGAACGATATTTTATTACTACACGGACCCGTACACTTGCGGTACACAAACCTGATACGTTTAGGGCCTGTCAAGTTTTTGGCGTTGTTGCCGGGGATTTGTTCCCCAACTGCCATTAAACGAATGCACTCTAGGTGACTAGGTTATTTGTTTTTCTTTATTACGCTCGGCGTTCTTGTTTTTGTCTTTTTCAGGTTTATGCAAAAAGATTTTTCCTTCAAGTACGATCCCGAGATCGAACACACACTTCGAGAGAGAAGGAAAAGAGCGAGACTGGAAAAAGAACAACAAGAATATCATGAAACGCAAGAAGAGGAGCAAGAATCGGACAAAGAAGAAGAGACGGGCGAACGAACGCGGACGTTTGGACAGTATTTGACTCCTAATGTCGCCAACCCTCAATCTGCTATCAATGTCCCTAATGTTGCAACAACCGATTTCAAGCTTCGACAATCTTTGATCAACTTGGTGTCCAAGACACCCTTCCATGGATTGTCAAACAAAGACCCGAATCGCCATGTGCGCCTCTTCCGTTAGGCCTGTGATACCTTCAAGGTCAATAATGTTTCGGAAGATGCAATCACATTGCGTCTCTTCCCATTCTCTTTAGAAGGCAAGGCTTGGGAGTGCCTTGATTCACTTCCACCAAATTCGATAACGACATTTGATGAACTCGCCGACACTTTCTTGGCGAAATACTTTCTTCCAAGCAAGCTCACCAGTTTGAGGAACCAGATTTCGACTTTTACACAAGAGCCGGATGAGCCGTTATATGATGCTTAGGAAAGATTTAAGGACATTCTTCGACAATGTCCTCAGCATAGATTCGAACCATGGGTTCCAGTCCAATCGTTTTTCAATGGAGCAAACGAGTCGACAAGAGGAAGCATCCTCTCAGCAGCCGGAGGCGATCTTATGGACAAGACTGTGCCTCAGATTACAAATTTGATCGAGCATCTAGCAAACAACTCATATCAATGGTCCAAACTTCGCTAAAGAGCGGGAGGTAAGCTTAATGTTGATGGAATTTCATTATTGTCATCTAAACTTGATTCTTTAACGCAAAAGATGGACCGATTGAGTTGACCTTCTAACCCTCCAACATGCAATGTCTGTCAGTCGACCGAACATGAAACTTTTACTTGTCCCTCTGGTGGAATTAGTAGTGAACAAGTCCAGTAAGCCAAATTTGTTGGCAACCAAAGACAAAACTATGATATGAATTCTAACACCTACCGTCCTGGACTTAGAAACCACTCAAACTTTTCTTATAGGAACAACAACCCTACTGGTCCTCTTCAAGGACAAGGACAGCAAAAGTATATACCCCCACCTCAAAGACCACCTTAACAAGGCCCCCCTCAAAAGTCTAACTTAGAAACTATGATGGAAAGCCTTATCACCGGACAACAGAAACAGGAAGGGGTAATAAGATATTTAATGCAAAAAGTAGAGGTCTTAGCGACTCATAATAAACTTTTAGAAAATCAGATTGCTTATTCAGTAACCCCTTCTACTAGCTTACCACCTCAGCCTGTCCCTAATCCGGGTGCTCAATGTAACGCTATAAATTGTGAGGAAATGGACCCTAAGTATAAAACTTTAGAAGAATCAACCACACATAAAGTAACTAGGACAGATTCTGAACCTGACCAAAGTAGGGGAACCATAGTACCTTCAATTATATCTAAAAAGGAAGACCCAGGTAGTTTTAGGATCCCTATTCATTGGATGGTAGACCCATCAAATATGCTATATGTGACACAAGGTCTGAAGTAAACGTCTTACCAAAGTCTTACCTGAGGAAATATGATTATAGGGAGTTAAGAGTAACCAATATGACTCTTTGTCTAGCAGGCAAGACCCTTAGGAAACCTCTAGAGATCTTACATGATGTTCTCCTCGAGATAGGAGAGCACTTTGCTCCTGTTGATTTCATGATTATAGACATAGGGGAAGATCCCACACCGGGAGATTGTTCTAGGGAGATCCTTCCATTCGACCGTAAATTGCAAGATGGACATGAAGGGAGGGACGATGGTCATTGAGCTAGGTAAGTCGATGACGAAGTACAAGGTACAAGCAATTAAGTTAGCCCCAAGGCAAGTTCTAAAGAAAATTCAAGAGGATGATGATCTAGTTCCGAAACGGATCATGGACCCCGATGATTAAGGGTCCATAACGTCAAGCTAACGACGTTAAACAGGGACGTACATCACTTTCTATCATCCATTCCTCCGCACTTTTTATTTATTTCTGTTATCTCTTTCAATTTTTATCTCTTAATAATTTTTGTTTTGCTATTTACTAATTTTTCTTTATTAGTTTGTAGAGAGAAAGAAGAAATTTAGAAGAAATTTTTATTATTATTGAAATTATAATCTCTAACCTAATAATTTTTGAGTTGATAGATGTTTGTAGGGATTTATGATGGGCCAAATTGTAGGGGAAGCAAGAAGGAAACAAAGAAAAGGGGTAAAACAAAGCAAAAAAGGGCTGAAAATCGAATTTTCGTCATCATGTACAAAAACGCTGCCAGTTCAGTTCCAGGGAGAATCAAGTGCGTGAAAATTGCCAAATGCTGGCAGCGCTTCTGGTTTTGTCGAAGATTTTTGCGCGCCTTTTAAGTTTGAGTCGGCCCCCCTTTTATTTTTCAAAACCCAAACTTTGCCCTCTTCTCTTCACCCTCGACGAAAAAAATGCTGCCATCCCTACTCCCTCAAACTCATCTCCTGCTCCTTCCTCTTGCTTGACCGATGCAGACACCACCCACACCACCTTCTTCTTCCTTCTTCTTCCTCTCGCTTGCACTCTCTCACTCAACACCTTCAAGTTATATCACTATTCCCTCTTCACAACTTCAAAGGTAAGAATTTCTCAAACTCTTTCTCATGTTCTTTGATGATCTTAAAGTGATTATGGTATGATTTTGATTTAGTTCTTGAATTTCTTGTCTAATTTATTGGAATTATACCATGTCTTTGTTCATGATTCAATTTTCTTGCGTAGGGTTTGATTTTGGAATCTGATTTCCTTGATTAGGCATATAGAAATTTGGTGAATTTGACCCTTTCTAGTTTCAAGATTGAGAAATTGTTGTGTTGGGAGTGTTTTGGGAGTAATGTGGTAGTAAATTTGTGAAATTTAGGTTTGATTTAAGATGGTGAATACCTAGTGGTGTTGTGCTCCGTTTTTTCGTTATTTTTGCAGGTTAGGATAGTTTTAATTTCTACTCTTAGAATCAAATAAGCATGGGGGGATTCTAGTCACGATAATTTACATTATATTCATGCTTGTTTGATCTTGTGGTGTTTATCTTGGTGGTAATACTAATGTTTGAATCTTTTTTATGGTAAGAACGAAGAACCCGAACTATTTCGAACCCCCAACAGATGATGACGATGGCAGAGGAAGCCGAAAGCGTAAGGCTACTGTCGCTGAGAAAGGGAAGCCAAAGGCTACCTCGTCCCGTGACTCAAGGGAGCTCAAATCCGTTCAATTTCGAAGGAGATGTCAAAGCGAGGTATGATTCTCTTTCAAAAAGAGCTTTGATACCTACTAAATATTTGAGTGAGAGTTTCTTGAGGGATTGTGGTATGCTTGATGATGTTTTGTAGTTGTTGGGCCACGGGCAATTGACCATATTGCTAGGCTTGGTGAATCGACTTTTAAGGGAATTACTTTAGAGTTTTCGAGCACTCTTGAGGTGAACCTCCAAGGGAGGGATGGTTGTATTCGTTTTCAGCTTCTTGGTATGACCAGGGAGATGACTGTTTCTGGCTTTGCTCGTGCTTTTGGCCTCCCTCAGCGTACATGTAGAGACCCACCCCTCATTCCTATAAACTAGGACGGGAAGGGTTTCTTTTGTAGGATAGTTGGTGTCGATGACTGGGATCCTAGCAACTCCCCTTCTTCCCTCATTAGGAACCCCGCTCTGAGGTATGCACACCGCATCCTCTCATGCAGCATATTTGGGAGACCCGGTAGCTCAAACAAAGCTACTAAAGCTGATTGTTACATGTTGCATTCTATGCTTGATGCTAACACCCATGTTGACCCTTCAGCCATGTTTGTTTTGCCTCTTTCACGCCTTGTTACCTTATCCACAAAAGGGACAGCCATAGGTGGTTATGTTACATACTTAGCACGCCAATTCGATTTTAGACCATCCACGAACACCCCTGACTGTGTTCCTGGTAGCATGTTTTTAGATGGAAACCAATCCAACTCTTTTAACATGTGCAAGTTTGATAGTAACCAGCGTTGTCTTTGGATTTACCCTAACAATGTTAGGTTTCCTTTGCCTCACCCTCACCTCTCCCCTTAAAACGAAGAAAACCTACTTTGGATGCCGCCTCTCTCCGATGTCGAGCCCCACCAGCAGCCTGAACCACAACCACAACCTGACCCTCAACCCAAAGAACCTCCTGTAGACCTCGAGGCACGTTACCGCGACCTCTAAATAGCGATCAACCGGACCAAGAGCCGTGTGAATAATTTGCTGGAGTATCTAGTTGAGTCGAGGAACCTCTCTGAAGGGCGTTTCACACACCTTGATGAGTCGATTGCCCACCTCTCCGGCCTTATTCAGGCCATGTTTGACCAGTCCTTACCACCGCCACCTCCGAGCCAGAACAACCCTTCCCCATCGAGCGAGGATGACTGATCCTTTGCTCCTCTCTTACCCTCTTCACCATTGTCTTCCGCATGGAGGACAATGCAATTTCTTAAGCATTGCGGGGGAAAGGGGGGGGTTAGATATCACTTTTGTGAATATTTCTTCTTATTTCTCTTTATTTTTCAGTTTTTCTTTTATTTTCGTCTTTCTTTATTCTTGTTTAGTGCTTATTTTTCAATTTTTAGCTTGATTGTCTTGTTTTTAGTGTGTTTCTAGTTTGATTTTTCTTATTTTAGTGTGTTTTCTTTTGTTTAAAGCTTTTAGTTTGTGTGTTTCATTGATTGTTTTAAGTTTTCCTTTCTAAATTTTCTTCTTAGTTTTTCTAGTTTTAGAATTGCATTCGCCTAGATTGCATTAATTAGAGCATGTTATATTTTTCTTTCCGTTCTTTTCTTAGTTTGTTTTCTTTTTCTTTTGCATTCACCTTATTCAAAATCCAAAAATATCAAAAATTAGAAAAAAAGCCAAAAAAATTACAAAAGACAAGAAAAACCAAAAAAAACATAAGATAGGATTCAGACTAATAATCCAGAACACCCTCGGTGATGATTTGTAAACCAATCTTACTTTTAGTTTACCTTGCTTCACTTAGAAAAATCTGGATGAGAACTTAAAAGTTTTTGAAACCGTTTTTTTCAAATCTTCTGATTTTGAGTCAAGTTATGAATAGTGTGCTTAACTGCTTTGACTATCTTAGTTAATTAGTGTAAATATGCGTGCCGCAAATCTTTGGGCTAAGTTTGGTTGATTGAGCCCCATCCCTGAATCCACATTGCCGAAATTATGAATTGATCACTTTTATCGATTCTTTTATTTACTGAGTGACTCCACCATTAGTTGCATCTCTAGAACTTGTTTTGCATCTTGTTTGAGACTACATATTTGCATTGCACGCTGTGACAAAGTGATTGACTCAGTCATTTTTATGAAACTACCTAGCCAAATAGCCTCCCTAACATTATATTTACCGTTCATTTTGCCCCGCCTCGCCTTTGATTATCCTTCTTTTATGATTGAACCCTGACAATACAAGCCTTGGCCTATAATAATTCCTATCCCTTGCCTTGCTTGGATATGTGAGAGTTTGTTATTTTTAGAGGGAAGAATTAGTTTTGCATCTTGTTTGAAACTACATATTTGCATTGCACGCTGTGACAAAGTGATTGACGCATTCATTTATATTAAACTACATAGCCAAATAGCCTAACATTATATTACCGTTCTTTTTGCCCCGCCTAGCCTTTGATTATCCTTCTTTTATGATTGAACCCTGACAATACAAGCATTGGCCTATAATAATTCCTATCCCTTGCCTTGCTTGGATATGTGAGAGTTTGTTATTTTTAGAGGGAAGAATTGGTTTGGTATATTTTGAATGAAATATGGAGTTTGGGAGAGATTGTGCTCATTATTTCAAATTGGGAAAAATTGAAGTTCCCATCTTTTGGATAGCCAGTCATTGGTTATGTTGTTCATATATCATATTGAGGTCAAAGCTATATTTCCATATTTTTCTTCTCCCTTGATCACCCACCAAAAAGAGAAGCAATATATATATAAACAAAGAGAGAAAAAGAGTTCCAAAAAGAAAAGGGCGATTAGGGAGATTCGATTTAAAGTTCTAAAACCTTTTGACCTGGTTGTAAAGTTAGTTGAGGTATTTCATATCAATGAGGGAGAAAAGTGAGTCCCTTGCATACATTAAGCAAGAAGGTGAGATTGAGAGCAAGTTCTTTATTGAAAATCGATCTAAGCATGGGTCCTAGCTTCTCATACCTAAATTTTACCGCTCCTTTCCCCTAACCTAAGCCTCGTTACAATCCCGAAAAAGTCCTCGTGATTGTCACTTGTGCATTGCATATCAGTAGTGGAGAGCGGGATTCTTACCAAGCTTATGGTAGATTGTTTCTTTTGGTCTGAGTATGAGAAAAACCAACATATATATTCAAATTTGAGTGTTTGAGTGTTCATATTCTTTCCTAAAGTGAGGTTTGCTCTTTTGACTGGCGTACATCCATAACTAACCGCACATATTTACACTATTCTTGAGACTGTTGGCGGATTTGTGCATCTGAAATACTTGTTCTCTCCCTTTGGTTTCGAAAACTTCTCCTTTTCTATTTTGAACTGAATTTTGTTCTCTTCCAGATTGATCTTTGCGTTTTCTTGTTGAAATGATGTGTTTGATTGGTTAGCTTGAAGGGTGTTCAACTTTTTGTTCTTTTAACCCTATCGAAAACTCCTGCCACATCTCTTTCTTCCTAAGTCCCGTTTTTTCCAGTTTGAGCCCTTTTCCTCCTGTTTTTAATTTTGACTTGCTTGGAGACAAGTAAGAGCTAAGCATGGGGGGATTTGATAAGTTGTTTTTATATTGTATTTTTAGGGCTCAAATCACTTATATTTCATGCTTTTTATGCCCAGAATTCTATGTTTTTATATCAATTTCTGTGATTTCTTCTCTTGGTTGCAAGATTGGTACATTTTGCAGGGGATATTGAAAATACACTCAAAAGCATGGAAAATTGATGGAAAAGGGGAGAAAAAAAAGAAAGTTGAAAGGAAGAAAGATTGAAGAAGAATCAACGACCCAAGCTCAAGGCCCGGCCCAAAATTGGGCGGAGTAAGGAGACGCTGCCAGCGCCCTTCAAGCGCTGTCAGCGCCTCTGGCAGGGATCTTGGATGCTGAGGAAAGTCCAAGCGCTACTAGCGTGAATCAAACACTGCCAGCGCTTAGACACGGAGAACAAGTCTCACATGCTAGACGCTGCCAGCGCCCAGAGGGACGCTGCCAGCGTTTTGTGCCCTAAACGTGTCTTATAAAAAGAATCGTCAGCCAGCCGTTGAGGGAGGTCGAGAAATACATTATTGAACGTCAGAGTTTTTAGAGAGCTTTTAAGATAGTTTCTTATATAGTTTCCTTTCCAGTTTAAATTCCTCAAATTTATTACTTTAGATTATTGTAAGGGATTGAAGGATACGAAGAAGGTCGATTCGATTCCGCCACTTCAAACACTCGATTATTTCTACTTTTTCTCTTTGTTTTCCAGTTTACATTTAGTTTATGTGATGTTTATTTTTAGCATTATGAGTAGTTAAATTCCTTTGTTTGGGGGATAAACTCGACGTTTTTTGATTGATTTTGAATACAGTCTCGGTGTGAAGTTATTCCTTTTATTCGTTTGCTCTTCGTAATTTGTCTGTCATAGTAAAATCTGACTAACTGCCTTTTTACTTGGCATTAGATTCTTGATAATATGACGAAAGTTTGAGTCTTGAATTGGAAAAACGAAGATCGACTAAGCTAGAAAATAGTTAGAAATAATGATTCTTGCCTAGGGTCGGTATTAATCAGTTCTTATCTTTGATTAGATAAATTGTTAGAAATAATGTTTAGCTTAATCACTGTAACTCACTTCGAATCGAAAGATAGGCATGGTACCATACTTTGGCTTCTCCATCTAGGGTGGATGGGAAGACTGCAGGGTATAGGTCAACATCAATCCTGTGAAGAGGTGTCAGTCGCATGAACTCCTTGACGTGGTGAGTAGGATTTTTAGATGGCTTGAACTTGATGTTGTGTACTTCAACTTTGTCAGCCACCTTCATGTCCAGGTGGACGGGCAAAGGAACATCCGCGTGTGTACTTGTCAGCAAAGCCCGGAAAAATGCTCATCATCTTGGTAAGACTCTCAAGTTTTTGTTCCAAGGCCTTGATAGCGGGATTTTTAGTGACTTTGGGAACTTTTGAGACTGCCTTGGACTTCTCTTTGAACGACCTTGAGCCCCTGACTTATCCTTTGCTGCTGTCTTGACAAGTTTGGGCTCAGATTCATACCCATGGACTTTTATGACATCATTATCTCCCTCAATATTTAGGCCCAGCTTCTCATTGATCTTTGTGATGGCCTGCATCATGCCATCCATCACTTGCTATTGGTCATGGAGCCTCTTCCCGATCTTTTGCTCTTGTTCAAGAGAATTTGCAAAGACCAAGGCTTGCATCGTAGTGTAAAGGTCCTCTAACTGCTTGGAAATGTTAGCTTCAGCACCTTGGACAAGGATCCCTTAGAACCGTTCCTCATCCATAATTCGAGCTCTGGGTTGAATGGCAGATGGGTCGTAGCTTGGATTTAAAACCAATCGGTCGGTATGTGGATCTCTGATGCGGGCCCGAAGTCGTCCTCCTATCTTGCCTGTATAGAAATTTGTTAGTGATTCGATAATCAACTTTGACACTTTGTACCCGATGCATTCATACCTTAAGAGATCTATATGAGACCCTAGTAGGCTCGACGCCTATATGCTGACACAAGAGACTCACCCACTTTTTGGGAGTGCATGACCTAACTCTATATGGACCTAACGATAAGACATTATAAAGGGCCGAATAAAGTCACAGATAGCGAGTGGATCATAAATTGGAAGGCACAAGTTAGTGTTTTTCAATTCGGATGGGCCGAAACCACATGCCGACCGTTTTAAGGAGAATCCGTAACTTGGTCCAACAACTCAAGCTATATTGACTATTATGCGGACAAGAATAATGCTTGAGAAGACTGGATGAAGTCAACAATAAGCGAGTTATAATTAGTTTATAGGCTTAATTGGTAAATCCGATATGGTTGGGCCTAACAATAGGCCGACCATAAATGTGACGGATTTAATAATTAAAGTTATAAATTAATTTATTCTAGCTTAGTGACTATTATGCAGTCTAAGACGCTATCCATTAACTTTGTTGGACTTTTAATTAAAATTTTGAACCTTCATTAAGAGAACATCGTAAAGGGCCATATAATATCACCTAAGGTGAGTCAATTCTTATCTATTAATTAAAATAATCAACTTTCAAACATAAATGGGCTTTTCCACTTGGGTTAACCACAATGCCTTTGATTTAATTATACTAATTAATAAACAATCATTTTCTCAACCCAATGAATTTTGTATGGACTAGAACGAAGTCTCAACCTAAACTAAACTAAGGCTCTATACTCATGGATTACTATGGTTTGGTTAACATTGCCTACCGTACGTTCTCGCCTTGGTTAACCTTACCCCTAAAAATTTGTGGGTAAGGAGTGTGAGGTGTTGCTCATCGGACTTCAAGGAAGCCCTTTGAGAATAACATGGGGAGAGGAGAGACCAAATGTTTGGTGATGTAGGGTGCATCACACAAGTAATGGCCGCCCGCTCTCGGGTAAGAGTCCTAGTTATTACCTAAACCGTCGCCTTTGTTCTCCCGTGTCAAAAGACCCGCCAAGTGGCCCGGTATGCAAAAATTCCTAAAAAGAATAATAAAATTGCAAAATATATCAACTTCTCCCTTTTACAATTTCAAATCAATTCGATTTATTCAAGTTTTACCCTTTTTTTAAGTCTTAAGTCCCCAGTGGAGTCGCCAATCTGTAGGACCTGGAAATTCTCGTTCGGGGAATCGGTTTCGGATGCGCTACTTAATGATCGAGAGCTGTTTAGACCCGATTTCGTGTCTAAATACCGCCTAAATCCTTAGGCTTTTGACTTCTTTCGTAGCTTGTTTTAATAACTTTTAATGCGTTTTGTCTACTTTTGTAGATTCCGAAGTTGTTACTCAAAACGATTCTAAATGCGCCAATTTTGCATCAATCTTGGGAATCCCGAGATTCCCTAAGATTCCCCGAGCCCTGGTCGTGTCAAAGGCAGCGGATTAGAAGGGTCGGTCATGTCGAAAGGCAGCGGAAGCAGAGGCAACGACTAAAGAGTACTCTGAAGGAAACTGTGGCCGAGAGAGACCGTGGCCACGGTCACATTGACCGTAGCCATGGTATGATGGAGCCATGACCAAAGGGAAGAGACCTTGCACCCGAGATAGACCGTGGTCACAGTCACTTTGACCGTGGTCACGGTGAGATCCTACCCTGCCCAAGGAAGAAGCTGGCCGAACTAGAGCATGGCCACGGTCTCCCTTGACCGTAGCAACGACAGTGTGAAGGAGCGAAAAGTTGTCAGCCCTAATCGCCTAGACCGTGACCACGGTACATGGGGACCGTGCCCATGGTGATGCGAAGCGAAGAGAAGAAATCGCCTGCCTTACGCAGGACCGCGACCACGGTCACCTTGACCGTGCCCACGGTCCCCTGCGGGCCAGATTTGTCTGTTGTGTAAAATGCTGAGTTTTGAGTAACAACCTTGATTACTATTTAAGGTATCTTAGGTCTTTTAGCTAAAGAAGGAGGGAGACAACAACTTTATCTATCTTTTATGATATTTTAGCACTCTTTATCACATTTTAAGTCTTAGATTAGGGGGATTAAGGAAGATCTTTGCTGAGATTATTAGTTCTTGTATTGGATTCTCTTGATTAGTATTGGAAGCTTGAAGATTATTCTCAACTTTGGAGCATTGGAGCTTTATTATTCTGAAGTTTTCTCCCTTGTCATCACAATCAATGAGCATTTCTTAACCTTTCTCTCTCTAATTTATTGCTTATTTATTAATATCTGTTTTTAGTTATTATTGATATTGTTGGTATTGTTGAATGTTTATTGTCATCTTGTTTACTCTTTTAAGCATGAATAAAGTTGTTGATGTTATTATCATGATAGTTAGGATGTTTAGTGGCTAGAACCTTAATGGGTTAGGGAGATATTAAGGGTGTGAATGGGTGATTAGGTTTAGGTTAGCAATCTTACTGAGTAACTAGTTAGGAAATCAACTTCCTAATCCTATCCTTCCCTCAAGTGGGATGTATTTGGGTGCGAAAGCATCCTGAATACATCCAATGCTTGTTGGAAGGTAGGAATTAGGATAGTTAGTGTTCTAGTTCGCGAAAGCAAATAGAAACTAACTAGGAAATTCCGTTGTATTAACTTTCCCGGGTCTGTCTATGGATTTCGGGGAAGTTAATCCGGACTATCCTTGAAAGAGGAAGTCCGGTGGGTGTTTTCTAACGGAATTACCATTTGATTTCCCTTTCTCGTTACTCTCTTGTTGCGAAACCCACTTCCTCATTGCCGTTTGCATCCCGAAAGTCTCCCGACACCCATTGTTTCAGCTTCTTGACTGAACATAGTGTGTTTGTGCCGTTTTTACCCTAAATTCGATCATCCTTTCATGATCATAAACCATACCTATAGTCAACTAGTTGCAGCTAAGGCCCCTAGCTCCCTGTGGAAGAACGATAAAACCATGGTCTTACAAACCACTCGACTAACAAAATGGCGCCGTTGCCGGGGAGCAAGCGCACCTAGCTTAGCTCTTTGTCTTTAGGTTGTTTAAGATCATTTCACTGCTAGAGATTTTGTTATACTTGGTTACTGGAGATTTGATTCTTCTGTTTGTTCCTTTTGTGCATGCGGACTCGCTCTCGACGAGGCCAAACTCCTGTAACTCCACCGAACCCAAATCCGGAGAGTATTATTCGACAAGCTAACGCCGGTTCGAGACGAGCTAGACAACAAAGGGAGCGAGAGACGAACGAAATTCCAATGGCTGAAGGAGAGCAAGTTCCACCCCGTACCTTAGCATCATATTCCTTACCATCGTCGGGTACGGGAGGCGATCCCATCACATTACCATATTTACCACCGAATGCATCGTTCGAGTTCAAGCCATATTTATTGGAGATATTTGAGAACACCCCGTACCATGGAGGATAGCATGAAAATCCTATTGATCACATCAACAGATTCGAGCAACGCATCGGCTTTGTACAAATGAATGGAGTTTCCGCCGAATTACATGATGCTGAAGTTTTTCCCTCTTACCTTGAAGGGGAAAGCATTATTATGGCTCAACACGTGTCCGCCCGGAACTTATTCAACATGGGATGCCCTTAGCCGCGACTTTCTTCAAAGGTTTTTCCGCAATGATGAGACGTGTCGGTTGAGGCAAGCCATCATGAGCTTCAAGCAAGAGCCCGATGAGTCATTATTCGAAGCATGGGGGAGATTCAAGGGTCTCCAACGGAGGTGTCCACACCACAATCTTGAGGATTGGTTATTATTGCATCACTTCTATTCCAGATTGAGTAGCTCTTTGCGAGAATCCATCGATCATGCCTCGGGGGGCATGTTCCTCAAGAAGACGACGGAGGAAGCAAACGTATTTCTTCACGAGCTATCTCAAAACTCTCCCCATTGGGGAGGCGGCCGTGGTCCAAGAGATGGTCCTCCTCTAGAAAGCAACCCTACCATTAAATTTCTCATGAATGCCGTTCTTGAGATGCAACAGAAGGCAGCTTTAGAGGAAACCATGAGGCAAGTAAAGGCAGCCCAAGAAGTACCTATGCTTATTCCGGATGCCCGAGTCTTGGTATGTGATTTTTGTGGAGGGCCACATTCTTCCAAGCGATGTGAAGAGTATCAAATCGAGCAAGTCCAAGCCATCTATCCCAACAATAACCTCTCCTACACCAATTAAACCCCCATTCGTCCCCGTGGGAATTACGCCTACAACCAACAAGCTCCCCTAAACCAAAACCCACCCCCCGGTTTCCCAAATCAAAATCGCCGCCAATACCACCAAAACTACCACCAAAATCCTCACCAAGGTCAATCTTCCCAAGCACCCAAAACACCACAACAAGAAACCCTTGACCAAACCCTCCAAAAGTTGGCCCTATCTCAAGAGAAGATAGCCTTATCTCAAGAAAAGATGGCCTTAGACCGAGAAAAAGACCAAACTCGCATTAAGAACCTCGAGTTACTATTGGCCCAATTGGCACAACAATCTCAACCTATTCAATCTTTGCCTATCCAATCCCAACCTAACCCGAAGGGGCAACTTAATGCGATTACATTGAGGAGTGGCAAGGAGGTTGATGGACCTAGAATGGTGGAAGAGGAGGTCTTGGGTGACAAAGAAGGTGATGTGGTGGATATTTCGGAGGAGGAAGATTTGTTGGAGAAGCGGGAAAGTGAGTTAGTATTGGGTGAGGAAGTTGAGGGAGCATATGAGGATGAATTGGGAGAGTCTAGTAAAGAACAAGAGGAGATTGAGAAGTTAAGGAAAGGGAAAGGAAAAATAGTGGAAGAAGAACCAATCCAGACTATTGAGAAGCCCAAGCTACCACCGGTCCCTTTTCCTGATCGGTTAGCAAAGCCAAAATCTGATGCAAAGTTTTCAAAATTCATTGAGATGCTCAAGAAGCTTCAAGTGAACATTCCATTTCTTGATGCCATTTCTGAAGTTTCGTCCTTCAAGAAGCATTTGAAGGAGCTTCTCATGAGCAAGAGGAGAATTCAAGAGAAATCTACGATCCATTTGACGGCGGATTGTAGTGCAATTATCGATAACAAATCACCGGAGAAATTAGCCGACCCCGGATGTTTTTCTATTCCACGCACCATTGGTGATATACGGATTGGTCGTGCCCTTTGTGATCTAGGAGCAAGCGTAAGCGTCATGCCTTATTTAATATGCAAGAAGTTAAACCTCGACGATCTTGCTCCTACAACAATTAACCTTTAATTGGCCGACCGTTCCATGCGAAGACCGCTAGGAATATTGGAAGACATCCCGGTCCAAGTGGTGCGGTTTTTGATTCCTTGTGATTTTGTGATTTTGGAGATAGAAGAAGATAACAACATCCCCATTATTTTGGGAAGGTCGTTCCTTGCAACGGCGGGAGCCATTATCGATATGAAGAATGGAAGCATGTCGTTGAATGTCGGGAACGAAAGCATAATTTTTCAACTTGAAGGGTCATTGAAAGGTCCTTCGTATGGGGATTCATGCTATGCCATTGATATGATGGACTTCCTTGTTGATGAGTATATTGAGGACTCTCATCTTCTTGAATCTATTTGCGATGATCCCTTGGGAGCTTGCCTATTGGAGTCTTTCCAATCTGAGACCGACGACAACGACATTACTTTCTTCACCAACCTTCTTGACTCTTCACCCATGCATAAGGAGATTATTATTGATGAGCCTTATCTAGAGTGCATGGAGATTCAAGATGCGATCTTCAAAGGTATGTCTTCTTCTCAAATTCAATCTTCTACTCCTTTAGAACTTAAAGCTTTACCCCCTTCCCTCCAATATGCTTTGTTGGATGATGAGAAATCTTATCCTGTCATTGTGAATGCAAATTTGAATGATTTTGAATTGTCTAAGTTGCTTGATTTGCTTAGGAAACATAGGGGTGCATTGGGTTATAGGATAGAAGATTTGAAAGGTTTATCTCCTTCCATATGCATGCATTCGATTGATTTGCTAGAAGATGCCAAACCTACTAGGCAACCCCAACGTCGTTTAAATCCCAACATGCAAGAAGTGGTTAAAAAGGAAGTAGTAAAGTTGCTCGCTGCTGGGATCATCTTCCCCATCGCAAATAGCGAATGGGTAAGCCCGGTTCAGTGTGTGCCCAAGAAGGGTGGATTGACCGTAATTGAAAACGACAAGAAAGAACTAGTTAGCACCCGGACCGTCACCGGTTGGCGGATCTGTATCAATTACCGCCAATTAAACAAAGTAACAAAGAAGGACCATTTCCCCCTTCCCTTTATCGACCAAATGTTAGAACGGTTGGCGGGTCATTTGCATTTTTTCTTTTTGGATGGGTACTCGGGGTTCTTTTAAATTCCAATCCACCCCTCACTCCAAGAAAAAACCACCTTCACTTGGCCATATGGGACATTTGCTTATCGTCGCATGCCATTTGGTTTATGTAATGCCCCTGGGACTTTTCAACGTTGTATGATGGCTATTTTTAGCGATTTCATTGAAAAATGCATGGAAGTCTTTATGGATGATTTTTCTGTGTACGGTAATTCTTTCAATGATTGTTTGCTAAATCTGGAAAAAGTGTTAACTCGTTGTGAGGAAGTGGATCTAGTTCCGAATTGGGAGAAATGCCTCTTCATGGTGGAACAAGGTATCGTTCTGGGTCACTTAATCTCTTCTAATGGCATCGAAGTAGATAGGGGTAAAGTTGAGGTTATAGAGCGCCTACCACCCCCAGTTTCTATTAAAGGAGTGCGTAGTTTCCTTGGCCATGCAGGCTTTTATCGCCGGTTTGTCAAGGATTTTTCAAAAATTGCTCGACCTCCAACTGGCCTCTTATGCAAAGATGCCCCTTTCATTTTCACTGATGAGTGCCTTGAGTCGTTTTATAGGTTGAAGCAGGCTTTGATTTCCGCTCCGGTAGTTCAACCTCCGGATTGGACGCGACCCTTCGAGATTATGGCCGACGCGAGCGACTTCGCCGTGGGAGCGTGTTTGACCCAAACGGTAGACAAGAAGCCAAGGGTCATCTATTACGCAAGCCATGCGCTTGATAGCGCCCAAAGGAACTACACTACCACGGAAAAGGAGCTTTTGGCGATCGTTTTTGCGCTCAACAAATTCCAGCAATACCTCATGTTCTCTAAGGTGGTAGTCTACACGGATCATGCCGCTATCAAATACTTGATGGGAAAGAAGGAGACAAAACCGAGACTTATACGGTCGGTCTTGCTTATGCAAGAATTTGATTTGGAAATCCGTGACAAGGCGGGCACGAAGAATGTCGTAGCTGATCACCTTTCAAGGATTCTTGTCGACTTGGAAGACACCCAACCGATTGTAGATGCTTTCCCGGACGAGCGATTCTTGGCTATCAACTCATATCCTTGGTATGCAGATATTGTGAATTATTTGGCGAGCGAAGTGATCCCTCAACACTTGAACCATCATCAAAAGAAGAAATTCCTGCACGACATGAAGCATTACTTTTGGGATGACCCTTTCCTCTTCCGTCTTGGCAATGACGGGATGTACCACGATGTATTCCCGAGAGTGAAGTGCAATCTATTTTGACCCATTGTCATGAATTTCCGGTGGGAGGTCACGGTGGCCCCCAAAAGACGGCGGCGAGGGTTTTGCAAAACCGGCTATTGGTGGCCGACACTTTTCCGCGACGCCCACTTGCATGTCAAGCAATGTGATAGGTGTCAAAGGTCTGGTAACATCTCTCGGAAGAATGAAGCGCCATTGAACTATATTCTTGAGGTGGAAGCTTTCTATGTGTTGGGATTGGACTTCATGGGTCCTTTCCCGTTGTCAAGGGGATTCCAATACATCCTAGTGGCGGTAGACTATGTCACAAAGTGGGTCGAGGCCATACCATGTGTAAGGTGCGATGGGAAATCCGTTTCAAAATTCTTGAAAAAGACCCTATTCCCAAGATTTGGCATTCCACGGGTCATCATTAATGAGAACGGTTCCCATTTCATCGAAAAGAGATTCGAGTCTCTCTTGGAGAAGTACAACATCAAGCATAAGAAGGGACTTCCTTACCATCCACAAACACAAAGTTTAGTGGAAATCTCAAACCGTGCCATCAAGGAGATCTTAGAGAAGACGGTTAGCTCTTCAAGGAAAGATTGGGCAGAAAAATTAGATGAAGTCTTGTGGGCATACCGCACTGCTTTCAAGACACCGATCGGCACTGCCCCTTACCGTCTTGTCTACGAAAAGGCGTGTCACTTCCCCGTGGAACTTGAGCACAAAACCATGTGGGCAATCATGAAGTTGAACTTCGATCTCAAGGCAGCCGGAGGTAGTCTGTTATTTCAATTAGAAGAACTTGAGGAGTTGAGGCGTCATGCATATGAGAACAACAAGATCTACAAGGAGAGAACAAAGACATGGCATGACAAGCGGTTGAACTGATGTGAGTTTGTGGTAGGCGATAGGGTTCTCATTTTCAACTCAACGCTGAAGTTATTCTCTAGGAAATTAAGATTACAGTGGTCCGGACCATTTAAAATCGTGAGAATTCTTCCCGCCGGAGTAGTTGAGTTGAAAGATGCACAAGGAAAGTGTTTCAAAGCAAACTCATCGAAGCTCAAACCATACATCATGGGCGAGGAATATGCCGGGACAATTGTGGCATATCTCGCGGATTTCAAAGATTGAGAAGCATCGGAATAGGTCAAGTTAGGACCTACAAAACAAGCACCCGGGAGAGGTATGAACTACTTCCCCCTCTTTTAGTGTTTTCTTTGAATTTTGTTTTTGTTTCTTTCATTTTATTTTCCTTATTTTAGTGCTTTTCTTCTTCCTTTGTTTTACGGTAGAAAAAAGAAAATTTGAAAAAATCAAGAAAAATCAGAAATGTTTGAAAAACAAAAAGAAAAAGAAGAGATCGTGAGTGGCTCTATGAGAGTCGGGGTTTGAAAGTGTCTTTGAGTGTTGGGAGAGTGTCCTTGACTGAAAATTGAGCGAGAAAGAAAAGGGAGTGGATGACAAGAGGGTAGATTCTAGGACTTAACATTTTTCTCCAAGTTTTGAGCCTTGTAGGTGCTGTAGATGGACCGAAAGGGACCGTGCCCACGGTCGCCTTGACCGTAGCCATGGTCAGCATACTCAAAGTTGCTCCCAGTTTAGCCAAGCCGAAGATCACCGTGACCACGGTGGAAGTCACCGCAGCCGCGGTCTTATCGCAGCAGATTCCTAGAAATTTTGGTCCCGAACATCACCGTGACCACGGTGAGATTCAATGCAGCCACGGTCTCCGCCTTGCTTTTTCCCTTCTTTTTCCCTCGCCCGAATCACACCGTGCCCACGGTCTATCGAAAAGCTGCGATATGTCGGGGTTTCACCCTCATTTCCCCTCATTTCTCTTTCACTTTCTTCCTCACCCTCACTTTTGAAAGCCCTCATTAAACCCTAAAACTCTGATTCTCTTCCAAAATTTGACAAACCCACCACCAATTCCTCCATTTCTCCCAACTTTCTCCTATAAATCGAACCCTAGCAGCTGTGCTCGCCACTTTTCGGGACTTTTTCAGGCAAAATTTCATGCCTCTTGTTCCTTGTGGGGCTTGAATCTCTCAAGGGAAGCTCTCAAAGTTTACAATCCAGGTATTCCTTGATTTTATTTGTGCTTAAACACTAGATTTCTTGTTTATTTCGGTTGAATATTGTGAAATTGCTTGTTGGGGTCTGGCTGGACGAGTAGGTGGAGTCTAGGGTTGGAATTTTGGATTCAAATTGATTTTTGGGAGTCTTGTTAGTGAACTTTTGGTTGAATTTTATGTGAATTGCTTGTGGGTTTGGTTGGATGAATTGATTGAGTTTGGAGTTTGAATTTTGGTTGATATTGCTGGGATTGGGAGTGTATTGCTTGTTTTTGGGGTAGAATCTTGTGGTTGATTGTGAATTCGTGTTGCTCGGGATTTTTGGGTGTTGGTTGTGTGTTTCGGTGTTTGGTGGTTGATTTTCTTGCAGAGCATCCAATGGGTCGAGCGAAACGTTCCCGGACCGAGCCGGAGTCAACCCCCGGCCCATCAACCTCGGCTGAGCCCGATAAAACTCGGTACAAGGGTCAACCAGCCTCGATTATTCAATGCGACCCGAAAATTAAGGTCAATTTTCGGGACGATATGCACAAGGCACGGTACGAGCGGCTCAAGAAGCAGAAAAATTTGTGCTCCGGATCTCTATCATGAGGAGACGGCAAAGGATGTTTTTTGTAAGCCGAGCATGGACTTCTTCATCAAAGTCATGGGATGGAAGTCTTCGCCACAATCAACGAACCGATCATCGAGCATCTGGTGCTCGAATTCCTCAGCACTTTGGTGGTAAAAGAAGACGGCACATCCAACTCCTCTTTTTCATACATCATGAACAAAAAGGAGGATGAATGTACGCTCAAAGATTTATGCAATGCTCTAGGCCTTCCCGAGGACGGCATACCCTACGGCGAGTGCATCAAATTCGATGACCAAGAAGCTATGAAAGCACTCACTTGCTGGAGGAGACGTTACCCGAGGATTCGATCGCAACGAGCAAAGTACTATTGCCCAAGCAACTCTAAGGCTAGGGATTTCTGTAATCTGAGCGTCCACATCTTTCACCGCATCATTTCGAACTCTGTTTTTGGCCGTGACGCCGGGCGTTCAAGCATCCGGAAAGACGACCTCTCCGTCCTCTATAATGCGATCAACGGTCGGCGGGTCAACACTGACTCGTGCATCCTCCATTGCCTTCGGGAAATAAGTCTCGAAACCGGAACATGACTATTGGTTTGGGTCACATCATCACCCATTTCCTAAGGAAGCAAGGGTTCGAGTCCTATCTAAGCAAGTGGACTCCCCGCTTTTTCCCCGATCCTATCAACGGTGTTCGCCTACGAAAGATGGAATTCTTGGAGAAGCACAAGACGCGAACACTATACCGTCACGGGAACGAACCCCACAACGTCGTGATTCATTTGGGCGAAGACAATGCCGAACATCGTCTAGATGTCTCCGACCAACGCAATTGGTCGTGTGGCCAAACCTTTGGGGATCGATTTGTGGTGGGTGGTCCCGGGGATCGAGCGGACGAAGGTGAAGGAGGAGACGAAGAAGAGAAGGAAGACGAGGATGAGGAAGAAGAAGAATAAGCACAAGGGGATGAAGCCGAGCCGATTCAACAACGGGACACCGCTCTTGAGCATATCAGCGAGCAACTCCAGGAGCTTCATGATGAGTTTCAAGTCCAACGAGAGCTCATCCAAAACCAGCAACTATTGATCGAAAACTTGCAAGCAGGGGCGGATCTTTGGGGGGGCCAGCCAGGGCCATGGCCCACCCCATGATTTTTTCCAAAAACAATTCATATAGTTTATTATGCATAAGTAAAAAAAAATTGGTAAATTTAAATACACTTACCTTATATAGATACAAACAATGCTTAAACTTTATCAATTTTGGAAAGTAAATAAAATTACAACCATCTCTCTCCTCTCTCCTCTCCTCTCCTCTCCTCTCCTCTCCTCTCTCTCCTCTCTCCTCTCTCCTCTCTCCCCTCTCCCCTTTGACGTGCAATATGCAAAAGCTGCACAAATTTTCATTGCAATTAATACAACTTCCTCACTCTCTCTCCTCTCTCCTCTCTCCTCTCTCCCCTCTCCGTGCAACTGCTTTATGCAGAAAGCTGTAGACTTTTTTTTTTTTTTTACAATTAATACAACTCTCTCTCTCCAATTTTTGCATACTTTTCAATTTTGTGTTTTGTGTGCAATTGGATTGACGTGCAACAATGTAAATTATTCTCTCTTCGTGTAGTTTCTCTCTACATTGATATTATTGTGAATACAAACATTGATACTTGTTTGTTTGTAAAGTACTAATATTATTGTTATATTTTTACAGAAAATTTCAATTTGACGTGCAATTGGAACAAGACATTCACGTAACATAAGGTATTTATCACTAAATTCTACTATTAAATTCTTCTAGTATATTTTATTAATTAATCGCTTTGATATTTGTTTGTTAATAAAGTGTTAATCGACCTAACCATACGAATTGTTTTAAGTAGTGATAAGTGATTACTGGAGTACCTTTTTTTATTTAATTTGATTAATGTATATAATAATAGTTAATTTTGATTGAGAATTTTAGTTGTTTGACTATAAAATTTATTAATTAAATTAGTATTTTTATTTATTAGCATAGTAGTTCATAGTAGTTCATCTTTTGTTAGTTACATATATGATTTTTTAGCATATTTCACTAATTTGTATGATTTTGTTTAATTTTGATTAAATATTTAATTGATTAGTTTAGTTGATTAGAAATCTTAGTTAACGCATATATTTATAAACACTTATTTAATTTAAAGGTTGTGCTAAATTATTTTATCTGTTAAATTTTATAGGCTAATTGAAAGTATGTCAAAACGGACGATCGACTCATTTTTCAAGAAACAAGCAAAGGAAAGCACTAGTGCTTCGTCTGTCAAACAAACTGCAAGTTTACATCCTGAACCCCTCAATGTAGGTGTTGAACAATCACAACCTCCTGCTAAATCTCCAAGAGTTGACACTAGGACTTCAGCGACGAATGATTTAGTTCGTGATCCTGCTTTACGTAAACCGATAAATGATTATCCGTTAAATAAAAGGGATGAAATTCGTAGGGAATATATCAAGCTTGGCCCTTATCAGCCTTTTAAAGAATTTTATAAGTCTTCTGGACCAGAGAGTCATCCTCGTCGGTTTCAATATCATTGGTTTAAGAATTTTCCTTGGTTGGAGTATTCGTCTACTAAACATGCTGCATATTGCTTTCCATGCTTTCTTTTTTCAAAAAAGCCAACAGGAAAGGCGGGATCAGATACATTTACATCTAAGGGATTTAATAATTGGAAAAGGGTTCACGATGGTAAGAATTGTGCTTTTCTTACTCATATGGGGAAAGACTCAAATTCAGCCCATAATTTTGCAGTTAAATGCCTTGATAATTTGATGAATCAGTCATGTCATATTGAAAGTGTCATTGAGAAACAAACTGCTGAAGAAATTGTGAGCAATAGGTTGCGATTGAAAGCTTCAATTGATGTTGTGAGATGGTTGACATTCCAGACCTGTGCTTTTAGAGGCCATGATGAAAGTCTTGATTCGACAAATCAAGGTAACTTTCTTGAGTTATTGAAACTTTTGGCATCATATAATGAACAAGTCGATGTTGTTGTTCTAGATAATGCTCCTTCAATTGCTAAGTATACATCTCCAGAAATTCAAAAGCAAATTCTTCACATCTTTGCAAGGAATGTGCAAAAGACAATAAGGGAAGAAATTGGAAATTCTAAATTTTGTCTTATTGTAGATGAATCAAGAGACATAGCTAAAAGTGAACAGATGGCTATTGTTGTGAGGTTTGTTGATAAAAAGGGGCATGTCCGGGAACGATTTCTAGATTTGGTACATGTCAAAGATACAACGTCCTTAACCCTTAAGAATAAGCTCAGTTATGTTCTATCAAATCATAATCTCAACATTGGAGATATTCGAGGTCAAGGGTATGATGGAGCCAGTAACATGCGAGGTGAATGGAATGGATTACAAGCATTATTTCTTAATGATTGTCCATATGCATATTATGTACATTGCTTAGCTCATCAATTACAATTAGCTCTTGTTGCTGCAGCGAGAGAAGTGCCAGAAGTCCACACATTCTTCGAAAACTTGGTATTTATTGTGAATACAGCTTCTAGCTCTTCTAAACGCCATGATGAATTACAAGCAAAGCATATTGAAGAGCTAGCACATTTAATTGAAATAGGAGAGATTGGTACTGGAACAGGTGCAAATCAAATTGGGACACTACAACGTCCGGGAGATACTAGATGGAGTTCGCACTTTAAATCAGTATGTAGTCTGATAAGATTGTATGGCCCTACATACATAGTTCTTGGTGAAATAGCTATTGGAAGATCTTCATTCTCCCAACGAGGGGATGCAAAGCATGCTCTTAAGATCTTAATGTCATTTGAGTTTGCATTTATCCTACATGTGGTTAAGGAGATTATGGGAATTATTGAAGCACTTTGCAAATCTCTACAACAAAAGTCTCAAGATATTGTGAATGTTATGCACTTGGTCTCAAGTACAAAGCAACTTATCCAAAACTTGAGAAATGATGGGTGGGAACCTTTGTTAAGCAGTGTACAATCATTTTGCCAACGACACGATATTCCAGTTTGTGACATGAGCGCTCCTTATGTTGATTTCTTCGCTCACTTCGCCTACAGTCTAGGCAAAAACAAATTGTAACAATGGAGCATCATTTTCGAGTAGAAATATTTACAGCTGTTGTTGACCAACAATTAGAAGAGCTTAATAGCCGATTTAGTGAGCAAACAACGCAACTCCTAATTTTAAGTGCAGCTTTGAATCCAAAGGATGGCTATAAGTCATTCAACATTAGTGACTTGTGCACTCTCGTTGAGAAATATTATCCAGAAGATTTTACTGATCATGAGAAAGATATGTTGAAGTATGAATTGCAACATTACGGGGCAGATGTTCCAAAGCACCCAAAGTTGAAGAACATGGAAACAATTGTTGACTTATGTCAAGGATTGGTTGAGACTGGAAAGTCAGAAAGATATCCTCTAATTGATAGACTACTTCGCTTGGTTTTGACTTTACCGGTTTCAACAGCTATCACAGAGAGAGCTTTTTCTGCTATGAAAATTATCAAAACAAGCCTTCGTAATAAAATGGAAGATGAGTTTCTCACCAACTATATGGTTGTCTACATCGAGAAGGAGGTTGCTAAGCAATTTTCAATGGATATGATAATAGATGAGTTTGCTGATATGAAGAAGAGAAAATTAAGATTAAATTGATGAGGTATTTTTTTTTAAAAAAAATATTTTGAACATTAGCATTCTTTATAATATTGGGTTGTTTCATACCTTAATTTATTTGTCATTTTGTTGGCCAGGATTTGGAGGCATTTTTTGCAAAGGCTGGATCTTATATATGCATGCATTTTGCTGGTTGCATTTATGGATTAGTGTATGTTTTCTTCCTATTTCGCATTTTATTTAATTAATTACGTCAATTAGTGACAATATGTTAATTGTTTCAATATTTCTATACGAAATGATATTTTTTTTTTGTTTGGCCCTCCTTAACAAAAATGTCTGGCTCCGCCCCTGCTTGCAAGGATTGCTTGAGATCCAACAGGAGACGCTGGCTAGTATCCAATCGCACCTCCAACCCCGTTCTCCACCGGAGGGTCCGCTTGAGGACCGTTTGTAAGCACCCCACCCCCACCCGACCTTTATCATTGATCTATTTACTTTATTTTGTAAAGTATAAGTGTGGGGGAGTGCTTCTTCGGGGTTTTGGATGCGATGTCTGGTGGTTTTGGATTGTTGATTTCTCGTTTTCTTTTGGCATGTTTTAGCATATTTTGGGTATTGTTCGATTAGGTTGCTCGGGTTTTTCCTTGTCTTGTTTATCATTCATGTTTGTCAGGTTGTTGGATGGTTGTATTAGGGCTGTTTGTTTGTTGTTTTTGGTGGGTTGATTGTTGTTTAAGCAGTTCTCGTCTGTATTTTGGGGCATTGATGGGATGTAACCGACTGTTATTTGTGATTAATGCAATGAATTAGTTGTTTCGGTTAGTTTATATCGAGTTCCACCCTTATTTCCCGCCTCAATGAGTGAGATTCGGGGATAAGGTAAGTCACTGGCAATGTAGATATTGTTAATATTTTTCGTTTTTCATCTTTTCATAATCTTTTAAGTTAGATTTTCCCTTCTTTTGTTTTTGATCTCGCATGCGAATTCTATAGTTATAAAGTCGTCTTTTACTCTAACATTATTCTGACTTTCTTGAATGACGACTTCAGATCGCTATTTTTAACGCTTATGAAGAGTTTGAGGTACTATCTTTCCACCTTACTTTTTTTTTTTTATGTGAATTCTTATCATGATCTGTCGCATGCTTGGTTTTCTTTTGGGTGGCGAACCCCTATGAGTGTCTGTGTTGGGATATATATTGTTGTTGGAGCCGTGTGGGCTCGTCTCGCCACCATTTTCTACCTGCTAGTTGTTTTGTTTGTTTGTGTTTTGTGGGTTCACTACCCTTTTCATGCGACACCTTCCCACAATGAGGACATTGTGGAGTTTTAAGTGTGGGGGGGGGGGAGAGAGATATTCTATTTCAAGGGTAGATCACCTAGTCGTTTTATTCTTTGTTTTCCTAGTTTTTGCTTAAAATTTAAATCTTTTGGTGTGAAAATGGAGAAAAAAGGGAGTGAAAACCTTTTCGTTTTTCTTTTCGTTTTATTCTTGTTTTGCTTTATTTCCTGGATCTCGTTATCGAAGTTGAGAAGCCGTTCTTAAACTTCTTTCTAAAAGTAATCGGTGGGAACATTTTCGACCCTAACTCGGGTTCTAGTCGAGACTTATCCTTAATAGACTCCCTTCATTAAGTGTCTTGTGAAACTCCCGTTCCTTTCTCGTTTTGTTGGGAACCTGGAGATTCTAAGGGCTTGTGCCTGAGTTTGTTTTGTTTCTCGTTCAGCAAAAGCAAAAAGCGCAAAAAGAAAAGAAAAAGAAAGAAGAAAGCTTTCATAAGCTATAATAATCTGAATAAGTGGAGCGTGTCGCTGAAGACATTAACCACCATACACTTAGCCAACCTACACGGGCCCGGTATTCGTGGTACGACACTGGATACCCCTTAACCCTCCTCCTATATCGATTTGTGACGGAGAGGCGTATGGAAAAGACCGTGTTGGGAGGGTATACCCCTTATATGGGCCGTCCAATTCCCGAAAGTAAGGCTAATACCGACATTTAAAAACCAAAAAGAAAAAAAAAAGAGAAAAAGAAGAAAGAAAAGAAAGGTTTTGCTTCTAAGAAGAGCGGGGCCTCCCCTTGCATCACCTACGGCCCTTACCAAGCCAAGGGCGACCAAATGCGAGGGAGGGCAACACTCCTCTCGGTTGTTTCGTTGTTTTCAAATTCGGACGCGAGTTTTTAAAGTCTTTTGGTTCTCGTTAAACCCTTGTTGTGTTTTTGCTGCGGGGTTTCGCTTGTTACAAGGTGTGGGGAGTTAAAAATCTACAAGATCGACCTTTTTTCTGAGTTTGGTGTTGGTGAGATGCTCCTAACGGTTACTTTGGGAGGTTTAATCGCGTTTTCTTAGTTTGGATTGCGAGATCTTGTGAATCAAAGCCCTTGTTTTTCGTTCTTTTTGTTTTCTTCGGTTTTGTTTTCACTTTCCCTCTCTCCTTTTTCTTTGGCTTTTGTGGGTACAGCCGCTACAAACCCTCACGAGTCCATCTCGTCCACCCGGGCAGCAGGGGGGTTCAAAGGGCTTGGTGCATATGCTAAATGCACTCGTTTCTCTCCCCCGACAGAGGAGTTTGTGTTAGTTAGTTAGTTTTGTTTTGTTTTGCTCAGGACGAGCAAAGGTTTGTGTGGGGGGTGTTTAGACCCGATTTCGTGTCTAAATACCGCCTAAATCCTTAGGCTTTTGACTTGTTTCGTAGCTTGTTTTAATAACTTTTAATGCGTTTTGTTTACTTTTGTAGATTCCAAAGTTGTTACTCAAAATGATTCTAAATGCGCCAATTTTGCATCAATCTTGGGAATCCCGGGATTCCCTAAGATTCCCCGAGCCATGGTCATGTCAAAGGCAGCGGATTAGAAGGGACGGTCGTGTCGAAAGGCAGCGGAAGCGGAGGCAACGGTTGAAGAGTACTCTGAAGGAAACTGTGGCCGAGAGAGACCGTGGCCACGGTCACATTGACCGTAGCCACGGTATGATGGAGCCATGACCAAAGGGAAGAGACCTTGCACACGAGATAGACCGTTCACGGTCACTTTGACCGTGGTCACGGTGAGATCCTACCCTGCCCAAGGAAGAAGTTGGCCGAACTAGACCGTGGCCACGGTCTCCCTTGACCGTAGCCACGGCAGTGCGAAGGAGCGAAAAGTTGTCAGCCCTAATCGCCTAGACCGTGACCACAGTGCATGGGGACCGTGCCCACGGTGCGGGCCAGATTTGTCTGTTGTGTAAAATGCTGAGTTTTGAGTAACAACCTTGATTACTATTTAAGGTATCTTAGGTCTTTTAGCTAAAGGAGGAGGGAGACATCAGCTTTATCTATCTTTTATGATATTTTAGCACTCTTTATCACATTTTAAGTCTTAGATTAGGGGGATTAAGGAAGATCTTTGCTGAGATTATTAGTTCTTGTATTGGATTTTCTTGATTATTATTGGAAGCTTGAAGATTATTCTCAACTTTGGAGCATTGGAGCTTTATTATTCTGAAGTTTTCTGCCTTGTCATCACAATCAATGAGCATTTCTTAACCTTTCTCTCTCTAATTTATTGCTTATTTATTAATCTCTGTTTTTAGTTATTATTGATATTGTTGGTATTGTTGAATGTTTATTGTCATCTTGTTTACTCTTTTAAGCATGAATAAAGTTGTTGATGTTATTATCATGATAGTTAGGATGTTTAGTGGCTAGAACCTTAATGGGTTAGGGAGATATTAAGGGTGTGAATGGGTGATTAGGTTTGGGTTAGCAATATTAGTGAGTAACTAGTTAGGAAATCAACTTCCTAATCCTATCCTTCCCTCATGTGGGATGTATTTAGATGCGAAAGCATCCCGAATACATCCAATGCTTGTTGGAAGGTAGGAATTAGGATAGTTAGTGTTCTAGTTCGCGAAAGCGAATAGGAACTAACTAGGAAATTTCGTTCTATTAACTTTCCCGGGTCTGTCTATGGATTTCGGGGAACTAACTAGGAAAGTCCGGTGGGCGTTTTCCAATGGAATTACCATTTGATTTTCCTTTCTCGTTACTCTCTTGTTGCGAAACCCATTTCCTCATTCCCGTTTGCATCCCGAAAGTCTCCCGACACCCATTGTTTCACCTTCTTGACTGAACATAGTGTGTTTGTGCCGTTTTTACCCTAAATTCGATCATCCTTTCATGATCATAAACCATACCTAGAGTCAACTAGTTGCAGCTAAGGCCTCTAGCTCCCTGTGGAAGAACGATAAAACCGTGGTCTTACAAACCACTCGACTAACAAGAGCCGACTAAGGTTGCTTAATCATTTAAATACTCGAAATTGCACCAAAATAATTATCAATGATTTATTACCGGCCCATTACCGAATACGGGCAAAAAAGGTAACAAATGGGCCGCTAGAAATATCAAAAGCCGCATAGCTTATGATGTTTTTTGGACTAGGCCATGCATTTCCTCGGCCCAGAGGAAATGGGTGGAAATTAACAAAAGCCGCATAGCTTTTGTTAATTTCTATACCCATTTTCTCTTGGGTTAGACTTGGATTAGTAAAAATGGTGGTATTAAATCATTTCTAATTATTTTTATGCAAAGACATGTATTTTAAATAATTAAATGGATTGTAAAATGAAGAGTCGCCAAACGATTTAAGGAAATCGATAAACCAAAAAGAAAAAAACTCCGGTCCACTAAACCCGATTTCTATGTTCGGGGGTAAGGTTACGAATTCGAGAATTATAAGAACTCTCGAATCCCCCTGTTATAAAATAGACTATACTAAAATCGAACTTGAAATGAAAAAGAACCGGGAGAAGTTTAATAAATTTCACAATGTTACATTCACGAACATTCAATATAAAAGATGATGATGTTTTATTTTACAAAACAAGTACAAAAGAAGGAATTAAAGCATCAATTGCACAATTAAATACAATAATAATGAAAAGCAAACCTTGCTTAAAGGTAATGGATGAGATGAAAGTTGATCCCTTGACTTGACCTTGGTTTGGAGCTTGAATGGAAGGATGTATATGGTTAGAAGGGTAGTGTAAGAATGATGATATGGATATGATAAGAATGATTATAAGAGAATTAGAGAGGGAGTATTGATAATGGAATTCTGAGAGAGTTTAGGTGGAGTGATGATAATAGTTGGTGAAAATGGGTGAAGAATGGTGCGGTATTTATAGGTGGAGGATGGGTCAATGACGTGGCAAGTAGAGGTGGGCCGCTACTGAAATTAAAACCCTAGCGGGTTTTATTGATTCTCCTGGGCGAGATTCATGGGTTCGTGCTTTTGGGCCTGCTTGTGATCTTCTAAAACCCCAGCGAGTTTTGTTATTTCTAAGCGGGCTGCTTTGCTCTGTTGGGCCCTACCTTGCTGATCACATGGGCCCAATGGCCCATTTTGGTGTTCGGCCCAAATGACCTGTTGAGTTTTGACGGGTCGGAATTGTGGCGGTGCGAATCCCGGTGTCTACAGAGAGCCCCTACTTTGATCGAATCCGAATAGGACGAAGATCAAAGTAGCCTGAGATGCTGGTTACTTGATGTTTGAGACCAGAAGATGGATGCTGTCGATGCTTCTTTTTTATGTGGCGACCGGAAGATGGATGATGTCGGCGCTGTCGTCGGAGGCCTTTAGGTGGCAACCGTTGGAGGACTGAAGATGTCGGTGATGTCGTCGGAGGCCTTTAGGTGGCAACCGTTGGACGACTGAAAGATGTCGGTGACATCGATAGAAACCTTTAGGTGGCCATTGTCGGACGACTGAAAAGGTCGCTCGCGATGTCGTCGGAAACCTTTAGGTGGCAACTGTCGGACGACTGAAGAGGTCGCGATGTCGTCGGAGGCCTTTAGGTGGCAACCGTTGGACGACTGAAGATATTAGTGATGTTGGTAATGTCGTCGGAGGCCTTTAGGTGGCAACCGTTGGACGACTGAAGATATTGGTGATGTTGATAATGTCGTCGGAGGCCTTTAGGTGGCAACAGTTGGATAACTGAAGATGTCTGCTGTTGATGCTCTTTTATGTGGCAACCTGAAAATTACAAGAAAACAAAGTGTTAGTTTTTTCTGAAATGTAAGAGGGATTATTGGTTCAGATTTTTACCCGAGAGGATTATGAGCCTCGAAAACCCTTGGGCCACGAGCTTTGGGCCGGCAACTTTGGACTGTGTGGGCTGAATGACTTATTTTGATGGATGATGTCGGTGCTCTTTTATGTGGCAACCGGAAGATGGAGGTAATCAAAGTCCTTGATGAGGTGATATCCCAAATGATAGGATAGGCTGCTTTTGAGGCCATATTTGAAGGTGGTCAACTGTAGGCGCAAAGGTATAGTCTCGTTTATATGAGATAACTTGGTGTGCCATCTTTTGAAATAATCCAGGAAAGACTCGTCTTCCCACTGTTTCATGGCCGTTAGATCATCCACTGTGGCATGCTTTTTCGGGATACGACTGTAGTGATTGATAAAGGCCTTAAAACAACTTATTCAAGTCAGCTTTGACTTTAAGTGAAAGGGCATGGTACCTGATGTATGCAAGGTCGCTAGGATCAGAGTGATGACCTCACAGACACCAAACAGACACACACACACTGGAATCTGGGACCTCACAATGGATAATCGAATGGAAACAGCTCCAAAACAGGGGATAATCAACCAGAATCGAATGGATGAAATGGGTGAGGTGTAAAATAAGATCGAATGAGCAAAAACAACACGAATAACCTCCTCCAAGATAGAACTCGGTTCACCACGCACCAAATGACATCAAATGGATTGAAATGGATAATGAGGGATGGGAAAAACAGAAAAGGAAAGATAGGCTTGAGCTCAAGCTGATACAGGCACACCACAGCTAGAACACAAGGGCAATGGACTTGATTACCTCAACAGATACAGGCACACCACCATTGAAGTCACCAAGCTCTACACCCACCACAAGGATTGCCAAATCCTTTGATACTGTAGTAGAAATAACCAAATTTGAGAGTTTAACGTCACTCACAAACAAGAGGCTCAATAAGGCACTCAAATCTCATATTTCATATATCAAGTGGTTCAATACAATGACCTCACACTGGGTATATATAAACCCAGCTGAGATATCTAATTAGGAGTTTCTTAAGCAAAAAGAAAACGTCCGAATCTTGCTTAGTTAGCTAATTACATCAGAACAAGATAATATGTAACTAACTTAGGAAGCTTCTAGAACAATAATAATGAGGGCTAATAAAAGCGTCACACATGGCATCTTCATGAAGCTTCTACAGTATTCCTCACAATTGGAAGACTCTAGAAACATCACACATGGCGCTTTCTTGTTGGAGCAGCATTCCTCACGTGGACAAGGCTGGACAATCACCTCATGAGCTGGAAGGACCTCAACGGCTCGAAAGTGACGTCTTCATAGAGGGCCTCAATGACAAACACCTCACTGAATTGGAAAGGCCTCAACAACTCAGGAAGTGAAGTCAAAAAGGTGCAAATAGTCTTCCTCCAGTAGGGAACGTCCTTGGACGTCCAAATTCTTAGCAGACTCAAGATGGAGGTCCTTATGCGCATATTCAGATTGCATAGAAGATTATTGACCTCTAATAAGTAGAAGATGACGCAGCCCAAGTGAAAAGACCAAAAGGACCTTACTGAAACACCGAAAGACAAGCTGATCCCGAATGAGGTCATCATGCACGTACAGATTGCAATAGTTGTGCATAATGCAAACGACGTCCAAATGGATCACCCTTGGGCATTTAGGACAGCTCAATAATAAACTTCCTTGACATCCAAAGAGAAGAGAAACCCAAACCAAGTTAAAAAGAACAACTGGATCAAAATAAACGTCCTAAATAAGAAAAATCAACTCCAGACAAACGTCCTCAATGCATGTCCAGAACAGGATAGCTCCGTGGAACCCAAATGACATTCGGACAACTTGGGCATTAAGAACAACCTCCAAGGGACCAAATGTGAGTGAGGCCTCAATTCTGAAGTATTGAGACAGTAAAGATGGCCTCACATCAAGTGGATGACCTTTGATATAGTCAAGGACCTTCTGGGATTCATGGATGGCCTCAAAGCATGGTAACACCAAATGAGGTTGTGAAGGCTGATCTCCATCATTCCCCCTAAGTTGAGAAAAGTTTGTCCTCCAACTTGGAAAGTCCTCTAAAAGAGAATAATATGCCCTCAAAGATATACACCAAGAATAGTATGGCCTCAAGGACATTGAACCTCCTCCAAAAGGATTAACTTCAATCTTGATCACTACAAGGACCTCAAATGAGTCCTCTAACCTTAGCAACAACTTGGTAGAATCACTCCTTCTCCCATATACCTTTGCCTCATCTCCAACCATGGTACTAGCTAGATGTCCGAGACATTTTATTGATGTGTTATCCATCCATTCAACATGAAACACAAATATCAACCTTAGAATCTTGAGGCGTCATTGGGGTTTATTGAGTGGCTGGGTTGCATGGGCAAGATGATACCAGGGTCAAAAGGCTTTTGTAACATCCTTTGTAGGGTAAGGCTTGGCGGTAGATCATGAGAAAGTTTATCTGTCCTTATGAGGACCAACGAATCATCCGGATAAGGACCTCAACCCTGTCAAGGATCTCTAAGGGACCTTCAACTCTTGGAACTAACTTTCCTTTTCCCATGGATCGAAATCTGTCCTTCTTTAAATAGATCCAAACAAGATCTCCCGGAAGAAAACCCAACTTCTTCTTTCTCTTGTGAGCAAAATCATGAAATTTAGCTCCCTTCTTCCATTCATGCTTAAACTTATATTTAGGAGGTAAACCAGGGGGTTTTTCTTTCGGAAACACATAAGGATAGTGTTCCAAAGGATGGGTAAGGAGGGGGGTGGCTATTTGAGGAGTTTGGGTTTGTGTTTTGGCATAGGAGAATAAGGTCCTTAGTCGTATCAAAGAACTTCAAAAACCATGGCCTTGATGACAAAAGCATAGGTTGGTGGATTCTGGGAATTGGTTCATTTATGGAGGGTGATGATGTGAAGGTAAAGGGACATGGAAAGCAGGTTTCGGGACTCCCTTTGTTTAATATGAAGTTATTTGGTATGAAGGGTTGTTGCGGGGCTTTTGGGGCTGTTTTGTGGGCTAAGGACAATGCTGGCTGAAGTGGAGGGGTAATAGTAGGATTTATGACGAACCAAGGTTGGTAAGGAATGTGCATAACAGTGCTTGACTGTCTGAAGGGCCTCAAAACAGAACAGTTGACAATTTGAGCAAAAGGATATACGACATAGATGCTTCTCTTGCTAAACATGGTGAAGGTATGACACGACAATGTGCCTCCTATCACAACTTCCACAGTAAATATCCAAGGCAAACTCCCCAATATAGAACATATGATCAAGGCCTTAACAACATTCCACACTAATCCACAACAAGCATCATCAAGGCTCACAAAATCAAGATAATATGACTTCACTACTATTCCACTATCTTGACTCAACCAAAGTTGTATAATCATGATAATTTTCTCAACACAACACCAAATCACATGAAATTTCACAAAACATGCTTTCATGAAACTCCCAATTGACCAAAATATTCGCAAGTATGCTTCATTCATGCCCAACAAAATAATGTAGTAAGAAAATTCTTGAGATCCCATACCTTGACCAAAATATTGAACTCCAATCAACTTGAAAAGAATCAAGGCCGGAAAATCAACATCACCAATAAAATCAATGAGCTCCTTCACTGAGTTTGTTTGGGGCTTGATACTCCATTCATCATACTTTGATCTCCTTCGCCCTCTTTCGCTTTGGTCTTCTTATCACTCCAAGTTCACCCATAGAAGTGACCTTGGTTGGAAATTAACCAACTCAACATTGAAGCCACTGGAAGCTTCATCCTCCATTGTCACCCTTGTAACACGCAAAGATGTCATGTCGTTCATTATCACAAATTGAGGTTCAAATTCTGCTAAGGTCATTGGATGATAGAACCCTAAGGTCATTGACTGTGTCAAGGGCAGACAGTCCTCAACCTCCTTATCATAGAAAATATCCTCTAAAGGTTCATTTACACACTCTTCTTCATCAAGATCCTCTATTTCTACATCGAATCTAGGAAGAAGATCTAGATTGACTTCTTCTTTCTCCCCTAACTCCTTATAATCTTCTTCATCTTCATACATATCAAAAATAGGAGGGTGACTAAAATCAACCACGTGTTCATCATCTTGAGATTGCACCTCAAAAGAAAAAAGGGCCTCTACAACTTCTGTCACATTATGAATCTCTGATTCCTCTCGAATTTGATGTTCCTCCCCTTGGATCAAAGGTGGTTCACATGACTTCCTTGGATTATAAATAAATTCATACCAAAATAAATCCATCTCTACTTGTAACATATTGATCCCACGCCTCAATCTCCTTTCCTCCTTTAATATCTGCTCACTCTTTCAAGATGAAGACTAGTTGAAAGTCATGGTTGCTGGGTTTTTGTGGCTATGTGTTTGGGCTGATTTGAGATGTGTTTAGGCTCAAGGAAATCAGAAACGAATCACCAAAATGGAAGCTAGCTCTACAACCTCCTGAGGTGTTCTACTACTGCTCAACATCAAGAACAACATAAATGACTCCCTCCAGGATGAAACTCAGCTCCTTCAAGATGAAACTCAACTCTAATACCAAGTTGATGTATGCAAGGTCGCTAGGATCAGAGTGATGACCTCACAGACACCAAACGGACACACACACACTGGAATCTGGGACCTCACAATGGATAATCGAATGGAAACAGCTCCAAAACAGGGGATAATCATCCAGAATTGAATGGATGAAATGGGTGAGGTGTGAAATAAGATCGAATGAGCAAAAACAACACGAATAACCACCTCCAAGATAGAACTCGGTTCACCACGCAGCAAATGACATCAAATGGATTGAAATGGATAATGAGGGATGGGAAAAACAGAAAAGGAAAGATAGGCTTGAGCTCAAGCTGATACAGGCACACCACAACTAGAACACAAGGGCAATGGCCTCGATTACCTCAACAGATATAGGCACACCACCATTGAAGTCACCAAGCTCTACACCCATCACAAGGATTGCCAAATCCTTGACACTTTAGTAGAATTAACCAAATTTGAGAGTTTAACGTCACTCACAAACAAGAGGCTCAATAAGGCACTCAAATCTCATATTTCATATATCAAGTTGTTCAATACAATGACCTCACACTGGGTATATATAAACCCAGCAGAGATATCTAATTAGGAGTTTCTCAAGCAAAAAGAAAACGTCCTAATCTTGCTTAGTTAGCTAATTACATCAGAACAAGATAATATGTAACTAACTTAGGAAGCTTCTAGAACAATAATAATGAGGGCTAATAAAAGCGTCACACATGGCATCTTCATGAAGCTTCTAGAACAATTGGAAGACTCTAGAAACATAACACATGGCGCTTTCTTGTTGGAGCAGCATTCCTCACGTGGACAAGGCTGGACAATCAACTCATGAGCTGGAAGGACCTCAACAGCTCGAAAGTGACGTCTTCATAGAGGGCCTCAATGACAAACACCTCACTGAATTGGAAAGGCCTCAACAACTCAGGAAGTGAAGTCAAAAAGGTGCAAATAGTCTTCCTCCAGTAGGGAACGTCCTTGGACGTCCAAATTCTTAGCAGACTCAAGATGGAGGTCCTTATGCGCATATTCATATTGCATAGAAGATTATTGACCTCCAATAAGTAGAAGATGACGCAGCCCAAGTGAAAAGACCAAAAGGACCTTACTGAAACACCGAAAGACAAGTTGATCCCGAATGAGGTCATCATGCACGTACGCAGATTGCAATAGTTGTGCAGAATGCAAACAACCTCCAAATGGATCACCCTTGGGCATTTAGGACAGCTCAATAATAAACTTCCTTGACATCTAAAGAGAAGATAAACCCAAACCAAGTTGAAAAGAACAACTGGGTCCAAATAAACGTCCTCAATAAGAAAAATGGACTCCAGACAAACGTCCTCAATGCATGTCCAGAACAGGATAGCTCCGTGGAACCCAAATGACATTTGGACAACTTGGGCATTAAGAACAACCTCCAAGGGACCAAATGTGAGTGAGGCCTCAATTCTGAAGTATTGAGACAGTAAAGATGGCCTCACATCAAGTGGATGACCTTTGATATAGTCAAGGACCTTCTGGGATTCATGGATGGCCTCAAAGCATGGTAACACCAAATGAGGTTGTGAAGGCTGATCTCCATCATTCCCCCTAAGTTGAGAAAAGTTTGTCCTCAAACTTGGAAAGTCCTCTAAAAGAGAATAATATGCCCTCAAAGATATACACCAAGAATAGTATGGCCTCAAGGACATTGAACCTCCTCCAAAAGGATTAACTTCAATCTTGATCACTACAAGGACCTCAAATGAGTCCTCTAACCTTAGCAACAACTTGGTAGAATCACTCCTTCTCCCATATACCTTTGCCTCATCTCCAACCATGGTACTAGCTAGATGTCCCAGACATTTTATTGATGTGATATCCATCCATTCAACATGAAACACAAATATCAACCTTAGAATCTTGAAGGCGTCATTGGGATTTATTGAGTGGCTGGGTTGCATGGGAAAAATTATACCAGGGTCAAAAGGCTTTTGTAACATACTTTGTAAGGTAAGGCTTGGCGGTAGATCATGAGAAAGTTTATCTGTCCTTGTGAGGACCAACGAATCATCTGTCAGGATAAGGACCTCAACCCTGTCAAGGATCTCAAAGGGACCTTCAACTCTTGGAACCAACTTTCCTTTTCTCATGGATCGAAATCTGTCCTTCTTTAAATAGATCCAAACAAGATCTCCCGGCAGAAAACCCATCTTCTTCTTTCTCTTGTGAGCAAAATCATGAAATTTAGCTCCCTTCTTCCATTCATGTTGAAACTTATATTGAGGAGGTAAACCAGTGGGTTTTTCTACCGGAAACACATAAGGATAGTGTTCCAAAGGATGGGTAAGGAGGGGGTAGCTTTTTGAGGAGTTTGGGTTTGTGTTTTGGTATAGCAGAATAAGGTCCTTAGTCGTATCAAAGAACTTCAAAAACCAGGGCCTTGAGGACAAAAGCATAGGTTGGTGGATTGTGGGAATTGGTTCATTTATGGAGGGTGATGATGTGAAGGTAAAGGGACATGGAGAGTAGGTTTCGGGACTCCCTTTGTTGAATAGGAAGTTATTTGGTATGAAGGGTTGTTGCGGGACTTTTGGGGCTGTTTTGTGGGCTAAGGACAGTGGTAGCTTGAGTGGAGGGGTAATAGTAGGATTTATGACGAACCAAGGTTGGTAAGGAATGTGCATAACAGTGCTTGACCGTCTTGAGGGCCTCAAAACAGAACAGCTGACAATTTGAGCAAAAGGATATACGACATAGATGCTTCTCTTGCTAAACATGGTGAAGGTATGACACGACAATGTGCCTCCTATCACAACTTCCACAGTAAACATCCAAGGCATACTCCCCAATATAGAACATATGATCAAGGCCTTAACAACATTCCACACTAATCCACAACAAGCATCATCAAGGCTCACAAAATCAAGATAATATGACTTCACTGCTATTCCATTATCTTGACTCAACCAAAGTTGTATAATCATGATAACCTTCTCAAAACAGCACCAAATCACATGAAATTTCACAAAATATGCTTTCATTAAACTCCCAATTGACCAAAATATTCGCAAGTATGCTTCATTCATGCCCAACAAAATAATGTAGTAAGAAAATTCTTGAGATCCCATACCTTGACCAAAATATTGAACTCCAATCAACTTGAAAAGAATCAAGGCCGGAAAATCAACATCACCAATAAAATCAATGAGCTCCTCCACTGAGTTTGCTTGGGGCTTGATACTCCATTCATCATACTTTGATCTCCTTCGCCCTCTTTCGCTTTGGTCTTCTTATCACCTCCAAGTTCACCCATAGAAGTGACCTTGGTTGGAAACTAACCAACTCAACATTGAAGCCACTGGAAGCTTCATCCTCCATTCTCATCCTTGTAACACGCAAAGATGTCATGTCGTTCATTATCACAAATTGAGGTTCAGATTCTGCCAAGGTCATTGGCTGATAGAACCCTAAGGTCATTGACTGTGTCAAGGGGAGATAGTCCTCAACCTCCTTATCATAGAAAGGATCCTCTAAAGGTTCATTTACACACTCTTCTTCATCAAGATCCTCTACTTCCACATCATATCTAGGAAGAAGATCTAGATTGACTTCTTCTTTCTCCCCTAACTCCTTATAATCTTCTTCATCTTCATACACATCAAAAATAGGAGGGTGACTAAAATCAACCACGTGTTCATCATCTTGAGATTGCACCTCAAAAGTAAAAAGGGCCTCTACAACTTTTGTCACATTATGAATCTCTGATTCCTCTCGAATTTGATGTTCCTCCCCTTGGATCAAAGGTGGTTCACATGACTTCCTGGGATTATAAATAAATTCATACCAAAATAAATCCATCTCTACTTGTAACATATTGATCCCACGCCTCAATCTCCTTAATCTCCTTTCCTCCTTTAATATCTGCTCACTCTTTCAAGATGAAGACTAGTTGAAAGTCATGGTTGCTGGGTTTTTGTGGCTATGTGTTTGGGCTGATTTGAGATGTGTTTAGGCTCAAGGAAATCAGAAACGAATCACCAAAATGGAAGCTAGCTCTACAACCTCCTGAGGTGTTCTACTACTGCTCAACATCAAGAACAACATAAATGACTCCCTCCGAATGAAACTCAGCTCCTTCAAGATGAAACTCAGCTCTAATACCAAGTTGATGTATGCAAGGTCGCTAGGATCAGAGTGATGACCTCACAGACACCAAACGGACACACACACACTGGAATCTTGGACCTCACAATGGATAATCGAATGGAAACAGCTCCAAAACAGGGGATAATCATCCTGAATCGAATGGAAGAAATGGGTGAGGTGTGAAATAAGATCGAATGAGCAAAAACAATACGAATAACCACCTCCAAGATAGAACTCGGTTCACCACGCTGCAAATGACATCAAATGGATTGAAATTGATAATGAGGGATGGGAAAAACAGAAGAAGAAAGATAGGCTTGAGCTCAAGCTGATACAGGCACACCACAACTAGAACACAAGGGCAATGGCCTCGATTACCACAACAGATACAGGCACACCACCATTGAAGTCACCAAGCTCTACACCCATCACAAGGATTGCCAAATCCTTGATACTGTAGTAGAATTAACCAAATTTGAGAGTTTAACGTCACTCACAAACTAGAGGCTCAATAAGGCACTCAAATCTCATATTTCATATATCAAGTTGTTCATTACAATGACCTCACACTGGGTATATATAAACCCAGCTGAGATATCTAATTAGGAGTTTCTTAAGCAAAAAGAAAACGTCCTAATCTTGCTTAGTTAGCTGATTACATTAGAACAAGATAATATGTAACTAACTTAGGAAGCTTCTAGAACAATAATAATGAGGGCTAATAAAAGCGTCACACATGGCATCTTCTTGAAGCTTCTAGAACAATTGGAAGACTCTAAAAACATCACACATGGCGCTTTCTTGTTGGACAGCATTCCTCACGTGGACAAGGCTAGACAATTACCTCATGAGCTGGAAGGACCTCAACAGCTCGAAAGTGACGTCTTCATAGAGGGCCTCAATGACAAACACCTCACTGAATTGGAAAGGCCTCAACAACTCAGGAAGTGAAGTCAAAAAGGTGCAAATAGTCTTCCTCCAGTAGGGAACGTCCTTGGACGTCCAAATTCTTAGCAGACTCAAGATGGAGGTCCTTATGCGCATATTCAGATTGCATAGAAGATTATTGACCTCCAATAAGTAGAAGATGACGCAGCCCAAGTGAAAAGACCAAAAGGACCTTACTGAAACACCGAAAGACAAGTTGATCCCGAATGAGGTCATCATGCACGTACGCAGATTGCAATAGTTGTGCAGAATGCAAACAACCTCCAAATGGATCACCCTTGGGCATTTAGGACAGCTCAATAATAAACTTCCTTGACATCCAAAGAGAAGATAAACCCAAACCAAGTTGAAAAGAACAACTGGGTCCAAATAAACGTCCTCAATAAGAAAAATGGACTCGCATAAACGTCCTCAATGCATGTCGAGCAGGATAGCTCCGTGGAACCCAAATGACATTCGGACAACTTGGGCATTAAGAACAACCTCCAAGGGACCAAATGTGAGTGAGGCCTCAATTCTGAAGTATTGAGACAGTAAAGATGGCCTCACATCAAGTGGATGACCTTTGATATAGTCAAGGACCTTCTGGGATTCATGGATGGCCTCAAAGCATGGTAACACCAAATGAGGTTGTGAAGGCTGATCTCCATCATTCCCCCTAAGTTGAGAAAAGTTTGTCCTCAAACTTGGAAAGTCCTCTAAAAGAGAATAATATGCCCTCAAAGATATACACCAAGAATAGTATGGCCTCAAGGACATTGAACCTCCTCCAAAAGGATTAACTTCAATCTTGATCACGACAAGGACCTCAAATGAGTCCTCTAACCTTAGCAACAACTTGGTAGAATCACTCCTTCTCCCATATACCTTTGCCTCATCTCCAACCATGGTACTAGCTAGATGTCCCAGACATTTTATGTGATATCCATCCATTCAACATGAAACACAAATATCAACCTTAGAATCTTGAAGGCGTCATTGGGATTTATTGAGTGGCTGGGTTGCATGGGAAAAATTATACCAGGGTCAAAAGGCTTTTGTAACATACTTTGTAAGGTAAGGCTTGGCGGTAGATCATGAGAAAGTTTATCTGTCCTTGTGAGGATCAACGAATCATCGGTCAGGATAAGGACCTCAACCCTGTCAAGGATCTCAAAGGGACCTTCAACTCTTGGAACCAACTTTCCTTTTCTCATGGATCGAAATCTGTCTTTCTTTAAATAGATCCAAACAAGATCTCCCGGCAGAAAACCCATCTTCTTCTTTCTCTTGTGAGCAAAATCATGAAATTTAGCTCCCTTCTTCCATTCATGTTGAAACTTATATTGAGGAGGTAAACCAGTGGGTTTTTCTACCGGAAACACATAAGGATAGTGTTCCAAAGGATGGGTAAGGAGGGGGTAGCTTTTTGAGGAGTTTGGGTTTGTGTTTTGGTATAGCAGAATAAGGTCCTTAGTCGTATCAAAGAACTTCAAATACCAGGGCCTTGAGGACAAAAGCATAGGTTGGTGGATTGTGGGAATTGGTTCATTTTGGAGGGTGATGATGTGAAGGTAAAGGGACATGGAAAGTAGGTTTGGGACTCCCTTTGTTGAATAGGAAGTTATTTGGTATGAAGGGTTGTTGCGGGACTTTTGGGGCTGTTTTGTGGGCTAAGGACAGTGGTGGCTTGAGTGGAGGGGTAATAGTAGAATTTATGACGAACCAAGGTTGGTAAGGAATGTGCATAATGCTTGGTATGCGAAGGGCCTCAAGCAGGCAGTGACAATTTGAGCAAAAGGATATACGACATAGATGCTTCTCTTGCTAAACATGGTGAAGGTATGACACGACAATGTGCCTCCTATCAAAACTTCCACAGTAAACATCCAAGGCATACTCCCCAATATAGAACATATGATCAAGGCCTTAACAACATTCCACACTAATCCACAACAAGCATCATCAAGGCTCACAAAATCAAGATAATATGACTTCACTGCTATTCCACTATCTTGACTCAACCAAAGTTGTATAATCATGATAACCTTCTCAACACAACACCAAATCACATGAAATTTCACAAAACATGCTTTCATTAAACTCCCAATTGACCAAAATATTCGCAAGTATGCTTCATTCATGCCCAACAAAATAATGTAGTAAGAAAATTCTTGAGATCCCATACCTTGACCAAAATATTGAACTCCAATCAACTTGAAAAGAATCAAGGCCGGAAAATCAACATCACCAATAAAATCAATGAGCTCCTCCACTGAGTTTGTTTGGGGCTTGATACTCCATTCATCATACTTTGATCTCCTTCGCCCTCTTTCGCTTTGGTCTTCTTATCACCTCCAAGTTCACCCATAGAAGTGACCTTGGTTGGAAATTAACCAACTCAACATTGAAGCCACTGGAAGCTTCATCCTCCATTCTCATCCTTGTAACACGCAAAGATGTCATGTCGTTCATTATCACAAATTGAGGTTTAGATTCTGCCAAGGTCATTGGCTGATAGAACCCTAAGGTCATTGACTGTGTCAAGGGCAGACAGTCCTCAACCTCCTTATCATAGAAAGGAACCTCTAAAGGTTCATTTACACACTCTTCTTCATCAAGATCCTCTACTTCCACATCATGAATCTCTGATTCCTCTCGAATTTGATGTTCCTCCCCTTGGATCAAAGGTGGTTCCTGTGGCTTCCTGGGATTATAAATAAATTCATACCAAAATAAATCCATCTCTACTTATAACATATTGATCCCATGCTTCAATCTTCTTAATCTCCTTTCCTCCTTTAAAATCTGCTCACTCTTTCGAGATGAAGACTTGTTGAAAGTCATGGCTACTGGGTTTTTTGTGGCTATGTGTTTGGGCTGATTTGGGATGTGTTTAGGCTCAAGGAAATCAGAAACGAATCACCAAAATGGAAGCTAGCTCTTCAACCTCCTAAGGTGTTCTACTACTGCTCAACATCAAGAACAACATAAATGACTCCCTCCAGGATGAAACTCAGCTCCTCCAAGATGAAACTCAGCTCTAATACCAAGTTGATGATTGCAAGGTCGCTAGGATCAGAGTGATGACCTCACAGACACCAAACGGACACACACACACTGGAATCTGGGACCTCAAAATGGATAATCGAATGGAAATAGCTCCAAAATAGGGGATAGTCAACCAGAATCGAATGGATGAAATGGGTGAAGTGTGAAATAAGATCGGATGAGCAAGAACAACACGAATAACCTCCTCCAAGATAGAACTCGGTTCACCACGCAGCAAATGACATCAAATGGATTGAAATGGATAACGAGGGATGGGAAAAAGAGAAAAGGAAAGATAGGCTTGAGCTCAAGCTGATACAGGCACACCACAACTAGAACACAAGGGCAATGGCCTCGATTACCTCAACAGATACAGGCACACCACCATTGAAGTCACCAAGCTCTACACCCATCACAAGGATTGCCAAATCCTTGATACTGTAGTAGAATTAACCAAATTTGAGAGTTTAACGTCACTCACAAACTAGAGGCTCAATAAGGCACTCAAATCTCATATTTCATATATCAAGTTGTTCATTACAATGACCTCACACTGGGTATATATAAACCCAGCTGAGATATCTAATTAGGAGTTTCTTAAGCAAAAAGAAAACGTCCTAATCTTGCTTAGTTAGCTGATTACATTAGAACAAGATAATATGTAACTAACTTAGGAAGCTTCTTGAACAATAATAATGAGGGCTAATAAAAGCGTCACACATGGCATCTTCTTGAAGCTTCTAGAACAATTGGAAGACTCTAGAAACATCACACATGGCGCTTTCTTGTTGGACAGCATTCCTCACGTGGACAAGGCTAGACAATCACCTCATGAGCTGGAAGGACCTCAACAGCTCGAAAGTGACGTCTTCATAGAGGGCCTCAATGACATACACCTCACTGAATTGGAAAGTCCTCAACAACTCAGGAAGTGAAGTCAAAAAGGTGCAAATAGTCTTCCTCCAGTAGGGAACGTCCTTGGACGTCCAAATTCTTAGCAGACTCAAGATGGAGGTCCTTATGCGCATATTCAGATTGCATAGAAGATTATTGACCTCCAATAAGTAGAAGATGACGCAGCCCAAGTGAAAAGACCAAAAGGACCTTACTGAAACACCGAAAGACAAGTTGATCCCGAATGAGGTCATCATGCACGTACGCAGATTGCAATAGTTGTGCAGAATGCAAACGACCTCCAAATGGATCACCCTTGGGCATTTAGGACAGCTCAATAATAAACTTCCTTGACATCCAAAGAGAAGATAAACCCAAACCAAGTTGAAAAGAACAACTGGATCCAAATAAACGTCCTCAATAAGAAAAATCGACTCTAGACAAACGTCCTCAATGCATGTCCAGAACAGGATAGCTCCGTGGAACCCAAATGACATTCGGACCACTTGGACATTAAGAACAACCTCCAAGGGACCAAATGTGAGTGAGGCCTCAATTCTGAAGTATTGAGACAGTAAACATGGCCTCACATCAGATGGATGACCTTTGATATAGTCAAGGACCTTTTGAGATTCATGGATGGCCTCAAAGCATGGTAACACCAAATGAGGTTGTGAAGGCTGGTCTCCATCATTCCCCCTAAGTTGAGAAAAGTTTGTCCTCAAACTTGGAAAGTCCTCTATTAGAGAATAATATCCCCTCAAAGATATACACCAAGAATAATATGGCCTCAAGGACATTGAACCGCCTCCAAAAGCAACAACTTCAATCTTGATCACTACAAGGACCTCCAATGAGTCCTCTAACCTTCGCAACAACTTGGTAGAATCACTCCTTCTCCCATATGCCTTTGCCTCATCTCCAACCATGGTACTAGAAGATGTCCCAGACATTTTACTGTTGTGTTATTCATCCATTCAACATGAAACACAAATATCAACGTTAGAATCTTGAAGGCCTCATTGGGGTTTATTGAGTGGCTGGGTTGTATGGGAAAATGATACCAGGGTCAAAAGGCTTTTGTAACATCCTTTGTAAGGTAAGGCTTTGCGGTAGATCATGAGAAAGTTTATTTGTCCTTGTGAGGACCAATGAATCATCGGTCAGGATAAGGACCTCAACCCTGTCAAGGATCTCAAAGGGACCTTCAACTCTTGGAACCAACTTTCCTTTTCTCATGGATCGAAATCTGTCCTTCTTTAAATAGATCCAAACAAGATCTCCCGATGGAAAACCCAACTTCTTCTTTCTCTTGTGAGCAAAATCATGAAATTTAGTGAAATAACCCTAGGGGGTGATTAGGGTTATGTAAATATTCTGCACTTCAATCAACACAACTACGTTAAATAGTACTTTTAAATACTGAAAATAACTTCTTTATTATTGAACAAAAAGTGCTTAAGGGAAGAGGTTACAACTCAGCTGGTAAGAGGACTGTGAGGTCCTTAGAATAGCTTATAAAGGCAGAAGACTGGGCAGCTGTCTTCTGATCTTGAGGCCTCACAGAAGAGGCAATTACACACAGTGACCTCACTCAACAGAGGATCACTGGACACAAACAACCTTACGACCGCAGAGGGTCCTCACCAGTTAGATCACTGGATACAAAACTTACCACAACCCAAATGTGGTTACACTCAGAATTCACACAATTCCTATACTCAGAGTTTTCTTTCACAGAACTCCTACAACTAATTTTCTTCCTTGGAAATCAATAATTGGTTACAAAGAAGAGGCAACAATATATAGGGTCTTGGAGGCAACAACTACTTTCCTTCCTTCAGAATATTTTCCATATTAGACCGGATGCACAATCTTGCCGCGCAATCTTCTTAGCTCCATATTTCTTTCCTTCTTGTTTGGTCTCTAAAATAAGGAAGGTCAAATCATTAGAATATACTATCACAGAAATATGGATAAGAGATGAGATTAAGATATGATTGATACTTCCCTAAATTATTTTTCAAACAAAATACTGCTGAGGTGGTTGCCGTCTGGTGATGGAGTTGAGGTCCTCACGTACAGTCTGAGCGTGGAGGTCCTCAAGGATAGTCTGAGCCTCTTCAATCTCCCCCTTTTTGTTTGAAAGACAAAACTCCTGGGAGATTCTATATAGAACTGATAGCAGTAGTGGCATATGCATATAGTAGTAGGATAGTAGCAATCATATAGCATAACAACAGTTTAGAGGGTTCTTTGCAATTCTGGACAAAAGAGTTCTCCCCCTTTTTGTCTTTCAGACAGAAAGGAAACAGGAGAGTACAAGTACTAAATTGTGTACCCAAAATAGGCAGAGGAAGAGAGAGGGAGAAGGAGGGATAGGAGGAAAGGAATTGATGAGGACACCTTGACCAGGCCCTGATTAAATTTTGAGGTGCCCGAGAGGCCATGCTGATGAGGACATCAAAGGTCCAGGCATGTAGTGAGTTGACGAACTTGGGAGGAGGAGAGAGACCACATGTAGGGAGGATGGATGATAGGACTCCCCCTCAATTTGACAGCTTGTGCATAGGTTGAGGTCCTCATAGTAGACGACTCCCCCTCGAATGGTGCGGGTGGTGTTGTTTCACGACCTTCCCAATGTCTAGTATCTTGTCTTGGATTTTGTCTCCAAAGGTCATTCTTGCATTCTTGTTGATTTTCAGTTTGAAGAGCTTGGTTGGATCTCTGTGTCTGAGGCATACCTGTAATAGAAGACACTATACCTTTCTTGGTCTCTGACCAAGGATGAGATAGTTGCAATGAGGTCTTTGGGACCTAAATTTTAGTAATGCGCGGAGGTCTAGTTCCTTTAGACAGGGGATTTGATGAGGTCCTTATTTTATTTTCTGTTGGAGGTCCTCTATGATGATTTTCTCTGAGACACGGAATGTTTGGGATAGGAAGGAGAGGTCCTTTGTTGGTATGGAAAGGAGGACTTTTGGACCGATAGTTTTTGAGAGGTGGTGTATTGGGTGTGGGAAGGAGAGGACCTCTGGGAGGATGATTTGTAGGAATTTTGGTCCGAGGTTGAGGAGAGGGGGTTGTGGAGACTAGTTTGCTTTGGTAAGGATGGAAATTAGTGACTGCCTCATTGGATAATTGAGTGATGGTTTTATGGCAGTCTTTGCCCTCAAGAGACAATCTATTGCTTTTTGTGAACAGGAGGTCATTTTGAGAGTTCAGGCTTTTTATGCCTCACTGAGACTTTGGACGTGGTTGGTAAGGTACTTGATTCTTTCTATCAAGGACTTAGAGTATTTAAAAAGATGCACACACTTTTGAGCAAGATGTAATGGTGAAAGATTAAGGAGGTCATCAATGTTTACATCGTCATGAGATGAGGTTGGATCTTGATCCTCACTTGTGTTTGCCATTAGACATACATTTGTTATTTCTTCTATCTCACTGTGGCCTTCACTGGAATCACTATCACTCCATGTTGCCATCATTGCCTCATGGTTATGCCGTTGAGGTCGACTGTTTCTCTTGTCTTTGTTTCTTCTGGCGTGAGGGCAGTCCTTCATAAGGTGTTTTGAGTTGCCACAAACAAAACAAGTGAATGTGTCAGTATCTTTTCTTAATGAGGACTTACCTTTTGAGGTTGCTTTTCTGTTTTGTCCATCCTTGATGTATCCTCGAAAGGTTGGATTTTTCTTGTATAATCTTGTGAACCCTCTAGCCATCATTGCCATTGTATCTTCCTCCTCATCATCATCCGACTCACTGTCAGATTTACATACTGCCTTGAGGGCAATTTCCTTGGGTTCTGAGAGGTCATTCAATTGGATCTCATAGGCCAATAGTTTTCCAATGAGTTCCTCTAGTTTTAGGGCCTTGAGATCTTGAGCTTCTTCAATGGCTGTGACTTTTGGACCCCATTTTCTTCTAGGCAGGCATCGGAGGACCTTTCTAACCTGTTCTTCATTTGGGTAGGTTTTTCCCAGAGATATGAGGTGGTTGGTGATGCTGCTGAATCTTTTGAACATCTCTTCAATAGTCTCATTTTCCTTCATTCTGAAGGCCTCATACCTTTGGACAAGGATATCAACTTTAGTGTCCTTGACTTGACTTGTGCCTTCATATGAGGTTATCAAGTAACCCCAAACCTGTTTCGCAGTTTCACAATTAAATATACGTTCAAAATCATTCGAATTTAAACTGCAATAAATCAAGTTTAGGGCATGAGTATTTTTTCTAAATTGCTCCAATTCTTTCTTGTTCATTTCAGATCTTTTCTTTGGGACATCTTGACCAGCACTGTTCTTCTTCGTGGGAGTGGGATAATCTCCCTCGGTAACCACAGTCCAGAGGTCCTCATCTTGGTCCTTGAGGAAGACCTCCATTTGTCTTTTCCACGACCTGTAGTTTTCTTCAGAAAGTAGTGAAGCTATTGTCCATGAGCGTCCTTGAGGAGCTTCATTTGAGTTGATAGCGGCCATGATCTTTTCCACGAGTGGTTAAACTCTTGAATTTGTGGACCCGCTCTGATACCAATTGAAATAACCCTAGAAGGGGGTGATTAGAGTTATGTAAATATTCTGCACTTCAATCAACACAACTAGGTTAAATAGCACTTTTAAATAGTGAAAATAACTTCTTTATTATTGAACAAAAAGTGCTTAAGGGAAGAAGTTACAACTCAGCTGGTAAGAGGACTGTGAGCTCCTCAGAACAGCTTACAAAGGCAGAAGACTGGGCAGCTGTCTTCTGATCTTGAGACCTCACAGAAGAGGCGATTACACACAGTGACCTCACTCAACAGAGGATCACTGGACACAAACAACCTTACGACCGCATAGGGTCCTCACCAGTTAGATCACTGGTTACAAAACTCACCACAACCCAAATGTGGTTACACTCAGAATTCACACAATCCCTACACTCGGAGTTTTCTTTCATAAAACTCCTACAACTGATTTTATTCCTTGGAAATCGATAATTGGTTATAAAGAAGAGGTTACAATATATAGGGTCTTGGAGGCAACAACTACTTTCCTTTCTTCAGAATATTTTCCATATTAGACCGGATCAACAATCTAGCCGCGCAATCTTCTTAGCTCCATATTTCTTTCCTTCTTGTTTGGTCTCTAAAATAAGGAAGGTCAAATCATTAGAATATACTATCACAGAAATATAGATAAGAGATGAGATTAAGATATGATTGATACTTCCCTAAATTATTTTTCAAACAAAATACTGCTGAGGTGGCTGCCGTCTGGTGATGGAGTTGAGGTCCTCACGTACAGTTTGAGCGTGAAGGTCCTCAAGGATAGTCTGAGCCTCTTCATTTAGCTCCCTTCTTCCATTCATGCTGAAACTTATATTCAGGAGGTAAACTATGGGGTTTTTCTTCCGGAAACACATAAGGATAGTGTTCCAAAGGATGGGTAAGGAGGGGGTGGCTTTTTGAGGAGTTTGGGTTTGTGTTTTGGTATAGCAGAATAAGGTCCTTAGTCGTATCAAAGAACTTCAAAAACCAGGGCCTTGAGGACAAAAGCATAGGTTGGTGGATTTTGGGAATTGGTTCATTTATGGAGGGTGATGATGTGAAGGTATAGGGACATGGAAAGTAGGTTTCGGGACTCCCTTTGTTGAATAGGAAGTTATTTGGTATGAAGGGTTGTTGCGGGGCTTTTGGGGCTGTTTTGTTGGCTGAGGACAGTGGTGGCTTGAATGGAGGGGTAATGGTAGGATTTATGACGAACCAAGGTTGGTAAGGAATGTGCATAACAGTGCTTGACTGTCTGGAGGGCCTCAAAACAGGACAGCTGACAATTTGAGCAAAAGGATATGCGACATTGATGCTTCTCTTGCATAAACATGGTAAAGGTATGACACGACAATGTGCCTCCTATCACAACTTCCACAGTAAACATCCAAGGCATACTCCCCAATATAGAACATATGATCAAGGCCTTACAACATTCCACACTAATCCACAACAAGCATCATCAAGGCTCACAAAATCAAGATAATATGACTTCACTACTATTCCACTATCTTGACTCAACCAAAGTTGTATAATCATGATAACCTTCTCAACACAACACCAAATCACATGAAATTTCACAAAACATGCTTTCATGAAACTCCCAATTGACCAAAATATTCGCAAGTATGCTTCATTCATACGCAACAAAATAATGTAGTAAGAAAATTCTTGAGATCCCATACCTTGACCAAAACATTGAACTCCAATCAACTTGAAAAAAATCAAGGCCGGAAAATCAACATCACCAATAAAACCAATGAGCTCCTCCACTGAGTTTGTTTAGGCCTTGATACTCCATTCATCATACTTTGATCTCCTTCGCTTCCACCGCTTTTGCTTTAGTCTTCTTATCACCTCCAAGTTCACCCATCGAAGTGACTTTGGTTGGAAATTAACCAACTCAACATTGAAGCCACTGGAAGCTTCATCCTCCATTCTCATCCTTGTAACACGCAAAGATGTCATGTCGTTCATTATCACAAATTGAGGTTCAGATTCTGCCAAGGTCATTGGCTGACAGAAACCTATGGTCATTGACTGTGTCAAGGGCAGACAGTCCTCAATCTCCTTATCATAGAAAGGATCCTCTAAAGGTTCATTTACACACTCTTCTTCATCAAGATCCTCTACTTCCACATCATATCTAGGAAGAAGATCTAGATTGACTTCATCTTTCTCCCCTAACTCCTTGAGATTGCACCTCAAAAGAAAAAAGGGCCTCTACAACTTCTGTCACATCATGAATCTCTAATTCCTCTCGAATTTGATGTTCCTCCCCTTGGATCAAAGGTGGTTCCTGTGGCTTCCTGGGATTATAAATAAATTCATATCAAAATAAATCCATCTCTACTTATAACATATTGATCCCATGCTTCAATCTCCTTAATCTCCTTTCCTCCTTTAAAATCTGCTCACTCTTTCGAGATGAAGACTTGTTGAAAGTCATGGCTGCTGGGTTTTTTGTGGCTATGTGTTTGGGCTGATTTGGGATGTGTTTAGGCTCAAGGAAATCAGAAACGAATCACCAAAATGGAAGCTAGCTCTTCAACCTCCTAAGGTGTTCTACTACTGCTCAACATCAAGAACAACATAAATGACTCCCTCCAGGATGAAACTCAGCTCCTCCAAGATGAAACTCAGCTCTAATACCAAGTTGATGTTTGCAAGGTCGCTAGGATCAGAGTGATGACCTCACAGACACCAAATGGACACACACACACTGGAATCAGGGACCTAAAAATGGATAATCGAATGGAAACAGCTCCAAAATAGGGGATAATCAACCAGAATCGAATGGATGAAATGGGTGAAGTGTGAAATAAGATCGGATGAGCAAGTACAACACGAATAACCTCCTCCAAGATAGAACTCGATTTACCACGCACCAAATGACATCAAATGGATTGAAATGGATAATGAGGGATGGGAAAAACAGAAAAGGAAAGATAGGCTTGAGCTCAAGCTGATACAGGCACACCACAGCTATAACATAAGGGCAATGGACTCGATTACCTCAACAGATACAGACACACCACAATTGAAGTCACCAAGCTCATGACACACCACAAGGATTGCCAAATCCTTGATACTGTAGTAAAATTAACCAAATTTGAGAGTTTAACGTCACTCACAAACAAGAGGCTCAATAAGGCACTCAAATCTCATATTTCATATATGAAGTTGTTCAATACAATGACCTCACAGTGAGTATATATAAAGCCAGCTGAGATATCTAATTAGGAGTTTCTTAAGCAAAAAGAAAACGTCCTAATCTTTCTTAATTAGCTAATTACATCAGAACAAGATAATATGTAACTAACTTAGGAAGCTTCTAGAACAATAATAATGAGGGCTAATAAAAGCGTCACACATGGCATCTTCATGAAGCTTCTAGAACAATTGGAAGGCACTAGCAACATCACACATGGCGCTTTCTTGTTGGAGCAGCATTCCTCACGTGGACAAGGCTGGATAATCACCTCATGAGCTGGAAGGACCTCAACAGCTCAAAAGTGACGTCTTCATAGAGGGCCTCAATGACAAACACCTCACTGAATTGGAAAGGCCTCAACAACTCAGGAAGTGAAGTCAAAAAGGTGCAAATAGTTGTGCAGAATGCAAACGACCTCTAAATGGATTACCCTTGGGCATTTAAGACAGCTCAATAATAAACTTCCTTGACATCCAAAGAGAAGAGAAACCCAAACCAAGTTGAAAAGAACAACTGGATCCAAATAAACGTCCTCAATAAGAACAATCGACTCCAGACAAACGTCCTCAATGCATGTCCAGAACAAGATAGCTCCATGGAATCCAAATGACCTTCGGACCATGTAAGCTTGGACATTAAGAACAACCTCCAAGGGACCAAATGTCAGTGAGGCCACAATTCTGAAGTATTGAGACAGTAAAGATGGCCTCACATCAGGTGGATGACCTTTGATATAGTCAAGGACCTTCTGGGATTCATGGATGGCCTCAAAGCATGGTAACACCAAATGAGGTTGTGAAGGCTGATCTCTATCAGTACCATACTTTAGTTTCTCCATCTAGGGTGGATGGGAAGACTGCAGGGTACAGGTCAACATCAATCATGTGAAGAGGTGCCAGTCTCATCAACTCCTCCACGTGGTGAGTAGGATTTTCATATGGCTTGAACATGATGTTGGGTACTTCAACTTTGTCAGCAACCTTCATGTCCGGGTGGATGGGCAAAGGAACATCTGTGTACTTGTCAGCAAAGCCCGGAACAGTGCTCATCATCTTGGTAAGACTCTCAAGTTTTTGTTCCAAGGCCTTGAGAGCAGGATTTTCAGTGACTTTGGGAACTTTTAAGACTGCCTTGGACTTCCCTTTGAATGACCTTGAGCCCCCTGACTTATCCTTTGCAGGTGTCTTGACAATTTCGGGCTCAGATTCATACCTATGGACTTTTATGACATCATTATCTCCCTCAGTATTTAGGCTCAGCTTCTCATTGATCTTTGTGATGGCCTGCAGCATGCCATCCATCACTTTCTGTTGCTCATGGAGCCTCTTCCCGATCTTTTGCTCCTGTTCAAGAGAATTTGCAAAGACCAAGGCTTGCATCTTAGTGTAAAGGTCCTCTAACTGCTTGGAAATGATAGCTTCAGCGCCTTGGACAGGGATTCCTTGGAACCGTTCCTCAACCATAATTCGAGCTCTGGGTTGAATGGCAGATGTGTCGCAGCTTGGATTTAAAACCAACCGGTCGGTATGTGGATCTCTGATGCGGGCCCGAAGTCGTCCTCCTATCTTGCCTGTATGGAAATTTGTTAGTGACTCGATAATCAACTCTAACACTTTCTACCCGATGCATGCATGCCTTAAGAGATCTATATGAGACCCTAGTAGACTCGACGCCTATATGCTGACACAAGAGACTCACCCACTTTTTAGGAGTGCATGACCTAACTCTATATGGACCTAACGATAAGACATTATAAAGGACCGAATAAAGTCTCAGATAGCGAGTGAATCATAAATTGGAAGGCACAAATTAGTGTTTCTCAATTCGGATGGGCCCAAACCACAGGACAACCGTTTTAAGGAGAATCCGTAACTTGGTCCAACAACTCGAGCTATATTGACTATCATGCGGACTAGAATAATGCTTAACAAGACTGACGACCCAATTTTATTTTATTTTTTTTACTCTAGGAAAATGGATATTGTAAAGGACTGGATAAAGTCAACAATAAGCGAGTTATAATTAGTTTATAGGCTTTATTGGTAAATCTGATATGGTCGGTCCTAACAACAGGTTGGCCATAAATGTGACGGATTTATTAATTAAATTTATAAATTAATTTACTCTAGTTTAGTGACTATTATGTAGTTTAAGACGCTATCCATTAACTTTGTTGGACTTTTAATTAAAAATTTGGACCTTCATTAAGAGAATATCGTAAAGGGCCATATAATATCGCCTAAGTTGAGTCAATTCTAATCTATTAATTAAAATAATCAACTTTCAAACATAAATGGGCCCTAACCTTCATCTCCTTGGAGGGGCTGCCATCGATTCTTTTGTCGATGGTAAGCCCCAATTTGCTTGATTTCTACCCCAATTATTAGTTTGATTTTACGTTTACGTAAAGAAAGTTAGCCTCTTCTTTTGTAAGAGTTTTTTTGTACCCTTATTTAGGGTTTTGAGTCTCTTTCTAGATTTTTGTTCAGTTGGTTGTACCCTTATTTAGGGTTTTGAGTCTCTTTATAGAGTTTTTGTTCAGTTGTTGTGGTCTAATACATTGGATGAAGATCGACTTTCAAATCGCTATAGCAGGGGTTATGAGGTTCTCCATCAATGGTAAAGATGCAGAGTCATCGAAAAAGTTGGAGTCGAACGTCAGTAAGATTAGTATTAGTTATTTGGAAGTTGAATTTCATATCTATGTTTTAGATCTACAATTGTTCAATCACGATTTTTATTGTAAGTGCCGTATGGCTTACTATTAACGAAATTGTTATGTTTGGTTTCGGAAAACATAAATGGGTTCTTCCTTTTGGGCTAACCACAATGCCTTTGAGTTAATTATACTATTTAATAAACAATCCCTTTTTCAACCCAATGAATTTTATATGGACTAGAACGAAGTCTCCAAATTAGAGTCGACCTTTTACAAAACAAAAAAAAAAAGGAGAAAGGAAACACATAGCACATAGCATACAACATGAGGGGTACCCTAAACCAAGGCTCTATATTCATGGATTACTATGGTTGGGTTAGCATGGCCTACCGCACGTTCTCGCCTCGGTTCAACTTACCCCTAAAAATTTGTGGGTAAGGAGTGTGAGGTGTTGCTCATCGGACTTCAAGGAAGCCCTTTGAATATAACATGGGGAGAGGAGAGACCAAGTGCTTGGCGATGTAGGTTGCATCACACAAGTAGTGGCCGCCCGCTCTCGGGTAAGAGTCCTAGTTATTACTTAAACCGTCACCTTTGTGCTCCCGTGTCAAAAGACCCGCTGAGTGGCCGGGTATGCAAAAATGCCTAAAAAGAATAATAAAAGTGCAAAATAAATCAACTTCTCCCTTTTACAATTTTAAATCAATTCTTACCATCTTTTTAAGTTTTAAGTCCCCAGTGGATTCGTCAATCTGTAAGACCCGGAAAATTCTCGTTCGAGGAATCAGTTTCGGATGCGCTACTTAATGATCAGGAGCCGACTAAGGTTGCTTAATCCTTAAATAAGGATATTTTTATTTTCGAAATTCATTTTCGGGGTGATGAAACTTTATTTATTTACAAATCCCTTTATATCATTTAAATACTCGAAATTGTACCAAAATAATTATCAACGATTTATTACCGGCCCATTACCGAATCCGGGCCAAAAAAGAAACAAATAGGCCGCCAGAAAGATCAAAAGTTGCATAGCTTTTGATGTTTTCTGGATTGGGGCATGCATTTCCTCGGCCCAGAGGAAATGGGTGGAAATTAACAAAAGCCGCATAGCTTTTGTTAATTTCTATACCCATTTTCTCTTGGGTTAGCCTTGGATTAGTAAAAATGGTGGTATTAAATCATTTCTAATTATTTTTATGCAAAGACATGTATTTTAAATAATTAAACGGATTGTAAAATGAGGAAATAGTCGCCAGCTGATTTAAGAAAATCAACAAACCAAAAAGAAAATAACTCCGGTCTACGAAACCCGATTTCTAAGTGCGGGGGTAAGGTTATGAATTCGAGAATTATAAGAACTCTCGAATCCGCCTGTTAGAAAACAGACTCTACTAAAATTGAACTTAAAATGAAAAAGAGCGGGGAGAAGTTTAATAAATTTCACAATGATATATGCTCGAACATGCAATATAAAAGATGATGATGTTTTATTTTACAAAACAAGTGATGTATAACTGGATCAAAGGTTGGGTTTTTGATCAATTACACATCAAGGGGTGATGTGCAACCAATCTAGGGTTTAGGGTTTCTCACTTGAAGGCTAAGGGTGGAGGGGATTCACCTGAATATGAGGGAACTTTGAGAGAGTATGACGTGACGTGAAGGTTGAGAGATTTAAGAGATTTGAAAATAGCCTTAGGAAATCAACAAGATAGATAAGAGAACTGGATAGTTCAAGAGAATCAAACTTGATACAGAAACACCACAAGTTGAAACCCTAGGGCTACTTGTTCTTTCTCTTAGTTATAGAAACACCTTCTAATAGGAAACAGGCTCTTCCTCACCACTTGAATTGCCACATTCAAGACACAATAGAAGAGATCAAACGAGATGTTAGGAAACACTCAAGGATAAGCAAAAGCTTCTTTGTATTCATAATCAAAGTTGGTTGTTTTAAACGTTACAAGCCTATGCTCTATTTATTCTAGACTAAGTCCTTCTCCTACTAGGACTATCTAACTTGACTCCTAAGCAACCAAATCCTCCTAGGAATTGGTTTCCTAATCCTAAGGGGATTAGTTACAATAGTATGAATCCTTTTAGGACTTGGCTTTCCTAAGCCAAGATGGATTAGTTACAAAATTAGCCAACCATAACTAGGATTCCTAAGCTTGACGTACAAGCATCACACTAGACGACTTCTAGACCCTTCTAGATTATTCTAGACTCTTCTAACTTGATGTCCAAACTACTAGATATTACTTAGCATCACACACAACTAAAAATAATAAAGTTAAATCAACAAACTTGCTACTAATAAGGAAAACACTAAAAATGTGAACTTCAACTTGAAAAGGCCAAAAATGTGAACTTCATCTTGGAAAAGCCAAAACTGTGAAATTCATCTTGGACCTGTACTTGGGCCTCCTTGGATGTGGATTTGGGCTCTCTTAGACGTTTGGACGTCTTCTTAGAATAAGGAGCACACCATATGGGTTGGCCTTTGGGCCTCCACAATAGATCCTTCCTCTATGGCCCTTTCTACCTCCTTATAGATGAATTGGATCTCCTTTGTTGGGCTTGGGGTGGACGGATTTCCATCATTCCCCCCTTGTTGAGAAGAGTTTGTCCTTAAACTTGGAAGGTCATCTTCTTCATCAAAGTAGGATTTCAAGTCAGCTACATTGAATGTTGCACTTCCACCATAGCCATCACTCAATGAAAGCTTGTAAGCGTTATCTCCAACCCTTTCTAGGACTTCAAACGGTCCATCAACCCTAGGAACCAGTTTTCCTTTCCTCTTAGAGGGGAACCTCTTATTCTTCAAGTGAACCCATACTAGGTCTCCTAGTTGAAACATAACCTTCTTTCTCTTCTTGTTATTCACAATAACACACTTGCCACTAAGGGGTTTCAAAACCTGATTCATTAGTCTCATAAAAATAGAAAGAGCATTAGTTAGACCACAAGGCATGGCTAACCATTCATAGAGACCTCCCTTCGCAGTCTTTCATTCGTACCCTCCTTGAATTTGAATCTGGTAGCACCCACTTCTTAGATCAATCTTTGAAAAGACTCGGGCACCATAAAGCTCATCCACTAGATCTTCAAGTTTAGGAAACCTGTACTTGATAGTAATCTTGTTGATGCACAGACGTGGGTTTCCCTCTTTCTTTGTAACTAAAAGGGTAGGGACAGCGCATGGGCTGAAGATCTCCCTAATCGTACCCTTTGTTCGAAGATCATCAACTTGCCTTTGAATCTCTTGCGTGTCACTAGGGTTCATGTGATAGGTTGGCTTGTCATGCAGAATAGATCCAGGAATAAGATCAATTTTGTGCTGGATATCACGTTAGGGTGGCACTCCTGGGGGCATCTCTTCCGGGAACACATGAGAATATTGCTCCAACAGAGGGGTGACGAGAGGATGGCTTTTTGTGGGGTTTTCGTGGCTAGGATTTTCGTTGGTAGGCTCTTTGTGGCTAGGGTATATGTTTAGGTTTAAGGCAATGATCTCCTTATGCTCACTAAACTCAAGATGTCCAGTGGTCATAAAAGTGATGAGATTTAGACCACTTCCCTTGGGTTGGGACGGTTTGGATGCTTTTAGTGGAGCTAGGGTTACCTTCTTGTTTTGGGTCACAAGAGTATAGGTATTAACTATTCCATCATGCATCACACTCCTGTCAAATAACCACGGTCTTCCAAGCAAAATATGACAGGCATCCATAGGAATTACATCACACCATAGTGAATCTTGATAAGACTTGCCAATAGAAAAGCTTACCAAACAGTGTTGATTCACTTGTAAGCCTTTACCCTGGTTGAGCCATTGGATGGTTTACGGCTTGGGGTGAGGGCTTGTTTGAAGCTGAAGCTTGTTCACCATAGTAAGAGAAGCTGTGTTAGTACAACTTCCACCATCAACGATCAAAGAACAAACTTTCCCCTTGATAGTGCAACGAGAATGGAAGATGGCTTCTCGTTGTTGTTGATCTTCAGGAACAAGAGAGCTACTAAGAACTCTTCTCACAACCAGCATCTCTCCTTCATCTGGTTCCTCTACGACCTCCTCTATAGAATCTCCATGATCAGCGTGTGCCTCCTCCTCTACATCTTCTGGTTTAGGTTCAAAGAGAGCGTTTTGATACTCCATGAGGGTGACTACTCTCTTGTTAGGGCATTCGGAGGCTATATGACCGAGCCCTTGACACCTGAAACACCTCCTCCTATCCATGGGTGTGGCTTGAATAAGTTTTAGGATGGTTTGGGGCTAACTTTGTGATGTTTTTGTGGGCGGCGTTTTGGGAGGGCTAGGGTTCTTTTGTGGAGTGTAGGGTTGAGGTGAGTATGGGGTTCTAAGGTTTCTACTTGCCATCTCCTTTCCCCTTCTCTTTCGTTGTTGTTCCACTTTGTTAGCCAAAGTACTCAATTCATCAAGTGTAGTATAGGGTTGAAGCTCCACAACATACCTTATACTTTCATTCAATCCAGCTAGGTACCTCACAAGAGTTTGAGGTACCTCCATAGCAGATGTTCGAACTCCTTGGTGTACTCCTCGACGCTTTTAGCTCCTTGGGTGAGTTGTTGAAGCTTAAAGTAGTTGTCTTTGAAGTAGCTCACAGGAAGAAACTTAGAGTGAAGTTTCTTCTTCATCTTCTCCCAAGTTCGAATCTTTTCTTTCCTAACATGTTGTCTCTTCTTCTATAAGTTAGTCCACCATATACTAGCATGTTTTCGCAGCTTAAGAGCAATATACTTGACTTTCTTCTCATCAGGACGTCTTTCAGATCAAAGACTCTTTCTACAGTTTAAATCCAATCAAGAAAACTACAGGATCAAGATTACCTTCAAATTCAGGAAGATCAACTTTGAAGCCAAGTTTCTCTTCTCTAGCCTCACGCCTAGGTGTTGGACGAGGTCTCCTAATAGGGCTCACGGGGACCTCTTTTGCACTTTCCTCTTCTCCTAAATCTTTGAGTTCATATTGGTGCATATGCATGTATCTTTCGAGTTGTTTGGAAAGGTATGTCACCTTTCCTTCCAATTCAGCTTTCTCCTGTAGTAGTTGCTCAGTAGCAGCATTGTCGTCGTTGCTGTTGTTGTTATTGTTGCTGCTAGTGGCCATGAAGATGGGATGGATGAGGAAAACGTGTTTGGGAATGTGTTTGGGTCGTTGGGGATTGTGTTTGGGGCGTTGGGTTGCACTGAGGGAAAACCTAAGCTCTGATACCAATTTTGATGTATAACTGGATCAAAGGCTGGGGTTTTGATCAATTACACATCAAGGGGTGATGTGCAACCAATCTAGGGTTTAGCGTTTCTCACGTGAAGGCTAAGGATGGAGGGGATTCACGTGAATATGAGGGAACTTTGAGAGAGTATGACGTGAAAGTTGAGAGATTTAAGAGATTTGAAAATAGCGTAAGAAATCAACAAGATAGATAGGAGAACTAGATAGTTAAAGAGAATCAAACTTAATATAGAAACACGACAAGTTGAAACCCTAGGGCTACTTGTTCTTTCTCTTAGTTACAGAAACACCTTCTAAGAGTAGGAAACAAGCTCTTCCTCACCACTTGAATTGCCACATTCAAGATACAATAGAAGATATCAAACGAGATGTTAGGAAACACTCAAGGATAAGCAAAAGTTTCTTTGTATTCATAATCAAAGTTGGTTGTTTTAAACGTTACAAGCCTATGCTGTATTTATACTAGACTAAGTCCTTCACCTACTAGGACTATCTAACTTGACGTCTAAGCAGCCAAATCCTCCTAGGAATTGGTTTCCTAATCCTAAGGGGATTAGTTACAATAGAATGAATCCTTCTAGGACTTGGCTTTCCTAATCCAAGATGGATTAGTTACAAAATTAGCCAACCACAACTAGGATTCCTAAGCTTGATGTCCAAGCATCACACTAGACAACTTCTAGACCCTTCTAGATTATTCTGGACTCTTCTAATTTGATGTCCAAGCTATTAGATATTATTTGGCATTACACACAACTAAAAATAATGAAATTACATCAACAAACTTGCTACTAATAACTAAAAATGTGAACTTCAACTTGAAAAGGCCAAAAATGTGAACTTCATCTTAGAAAAGCCAAAACTGTGAAATTCATCTTGGACTTGTACTTGGGCCACCTTGGATGTGGATTTGGGCTCTCTAAGACGTTTGGACGTCTTCTTGGAATAAGGAGCACACCATATGGGTTGGCCTTTGGGCCTCCACAACAGATCCTTCCTCCATGGTCCTTTTTACCTCCTTGTAGATGAACTGGATCTCCTTTGTTGGGTTTGGGGTGGACGGATTTCCATCAACAAGTATAAAAGAAGGAATTAAAGCATAAATTACACAATTAAATACAATAATAATGAAAAGCAAACCTTGCTTAAAGGTAATGGATGAGTTGAAAGTCGATCCCTTGACTTGACCTTGGTTTGGAGCTTGAATGGAAGGATGTATATGGTTAGAAGTGTAGTGTAAGAATGATGATAAGAATGATTATAAGAGAATTAGAGAAGGAGTATGGATAATGGAATTTTGAGAGAGTTTAGGTGGAGTGATGATAATAGTTGGTGAAAATGGGTGAAGAATGGTGGGGTATTTATAGGTGGAGGATGGGTGTTTTGGAGGGAAATGGAGGGAGACATATCCCACCAATCAAGTCTTTTTCACCATGCAAAAGGAAAACCCCAGCGGGTTTTGATCAGAGTCAAGCAAAGTCAATTCATGTGGGCTAATATCATGGGATTGCATGGGGTTGATCATGGCGCCAAAATCAGAAAAATTAATAAAACCCCAGCGGCTTATAAGATTAAAACACACAGATCAATGAGTGGCAAGTAGAGGCGGGTCGCTACTGAAATTAAAACCCCAGCGGGTTTTATTGATTCTCCTGGGACGGATTCATGGGTTCGCGCTTTTGGGCCTGCTCGTGGTCTTCTAAAACCTCAGCGGGTTTTATTATTTCTACGTGGGCCGCTTTGCTCTATTGGGCCCTACCTTGCTGATCACATGGGCCCAATGGCCTATTTTGGTGTTCGGCCCAAATGACCTGCTGAGTTTTAACGGGTCGGAATTGTGGCGGTGCAAATCCCGGTGTCTACAGGTATGCACACAATCCCTTCACTAAATCATCAAATGAAATCTCCTCTAAAACCATAGTTTCCGTGCTTAATCTTTCGTTAAGTTGGCCCGATTTTACCCACAAACCCTTATTTTCCCTTATTTGAGTAGAAAACTTAATTCAATCCTTAAAAGTTCAACCTTTTAGAACCCCTTGATACTTAAAAGACTGACATAGATCACTAGGGCCCCAATTCCTCGAACATTCACGAACGTTGTCTTACATCGTTAAGAAAACGTTAAACATCAAGGAAAGTTCTAAGAACAGAGTTTGGATGCGGTTTCAAGTAAGGTTTGATCAAATAAGGAAAAAAAACAAGGGCTCAGGGGTAGTACCGGGCCATCCTTGTGAAGAACTAAACACGGATTTCATGGTTTTAGAAACGATCGGTATTCGGTTATCGGGTGTGAGAATTGCATGCATAAACTAGCATCGATTTCCCTTGCTCAAGTGGTAAATCGATACTTACTTCCCAAAGTCTATCATCACTCTTGCATAGAACGGACCTTGATAGTATTCGAACGCAATTCTAGCTAACCGGTTCCAAAATCTCTTTCTCGAGTGGATTAGGAACCAATTAATCCTACCTCTATCTCCAACTCGATGTTTGGAGGAAGATTTATAACCTCTGGGCGCCAAAACCCTCCAATATCGAGTGAAAATAGAGGAAGGACACCCAATTATCTCATTAATCGCCCTAATGCCACTAATCTATGCCTATTCCTCCACTAGGAGCTTTAATTACCCCCTAACCCTAAGAAACTTAGCTACTCATACTCATGATGAACACAAACTCAGAAATCAAAACTAGGTTTAATTTAATTCTAACATAATAATCTAAAATAAGCATAAAAGCAATAATTTAAGCAATTAAAAGCAAAAAATTACTTAGGGGTACCCTAACTTTTGGTGAAATGTTTTTCTGGTACCCCAACTTTTAAAAACTAATTTTGGGGTACCCTAACTTTTAGAATTAGAAATAATTAGGTGAATTTTCGGCCAATTATTTGAATTCAGCGGTGAGTTTTAGGCGGGAAATTGATTATGTGTTTTTGTGGATGAAAATACTCTTTGTTTTCGTGGACGAAAATGATTTGAATCAATCGGAGTTTCACCGGAAATTCACCTAGTAATTTCTAATCCTAAAAGTTAGGGTACCCCAAAATTAGTTTTGAAAAGTTAGGGTACCAAAAAATTATTTCTTCAAAAATTAGGGTACCTCTAAGTAATTTTTTGAATTAAAAGCAATAACTCACAAAATTGCAATAATCAAAGCACATAAATATGAGAAAGAGAATAGTGATACTCGCTAGGGATGGCAACGGGTCGGAGGCGGATCGGAGGCGCCCACCTCCACCTTCGCTCCAATTAATGATCGGAGGTGGGGGGTCACCTCCAAATCCAATTAATCTGAGGTGGGTGGACCTCTATATCCGAACTTATTCATAGGTAACCAACTCCAACTCCGACCCGATTACCTCCGACTTTGATTACCTCCAATTACCTCCGACTCCGGTTAGCTTTTATACGTTTTTGTAAAATTATTTTCTCCGACTCTGATTGCCTCCAATTAATATATCATGCTTTTTCAAATAAAAATTTGATTTCTAGTTTTTTATTTTTGTAAAATTTCTTTTATATTAATTACTATAATCGAACGTAATCAGATCAGAGGTGGTCACCTCTATACCCACCCCAATTATAATTTGAGTCGAATTTTTTTAAAATTTGGATTCGGAGTCGGATTGTTTTAGTCGGATTTGGATTCGGAGTTTTTGCTTCGGTGTGAATCGGATTCGTTTCGGATTCCGACTTGACTGTCATCCCGTCTCACTAATTAGGGTTTCAAAGGCAATGAATAAGAAAAAGATCTCAAATTGCAAGGAAGAACTTCAAATCTTCAATAACATCAATAGAAATTTGCATTCAATCCAATAATTAAGTGATTAACAAAAATAATTGTCATTAAGGGAACCTAAAAACTTCAAAACTATAAACTCCCTAAAGGATGTCTACTATCGAAAACCAAAAAATTACATTATATACTTGGTGGAAAAAAGGCCAAAACGAAGTCGTTTTACCATGAATTAGTTGACAGAATAGGGGCGTCACGGGCGTGACATGGTACATCATGACCGTGACGCCTGAAATTCCTGAAGAATTCAACATGGTTCGCCTCCCTCACGGGCGTGACATGTGTTCGTCACAACCGTGAGGGGTCTTCTGATTTGGAATCTCCCTGAATGTCATGACCGTGAGAATGTGTATCACGGTCGTGAGGCTAGAAATCTGCTAGAAGACCTCCAACTCCCTCACGGGCGTGACACTGGAACGTCACGGTCGTGACACTGGAACGTCACGGTCGTGAGGCACCTTCTGTCTGGATTTCTCTTGGGAGTTACAACCGTGACACTCATGGTCACGACCGTGAGACTGCCTTCTCACAAAACTCAGTATCTTCGCTTCTTGGAGCGTCACGGCTGTGAGGCATGCTGTCACGACCGTGACACCCATTCTGCTCAAGGGTCCTATTTCTCTCTTTTGGCTGCCAAGGCATGACAGGGGTCACGACCATGATGTCCTGTGTCACGGTCATGACACCCCTGCTGGAGACTTTTGCTTTCTTGATTTTCACGGGACTAAAGCTCAGGTTTTCTTCATCTTGGGTCGGGTCTTCTCAGGATTTGCATCGGGATCCCAACCCTTCTACAGATAGGCCCAGTTTTGGGCTCGTTTTGCGCACTTTTCCTCCACAAGCACACAAATGGTCAAGAAACCTACAAAGGAAGGAAAATAACATAAAAACACTAATATTTACACATGGAACCGAGGAAAATGTGAAGGAAAATGACGCATTTAGGCTCAAAACTGAGGCTAAAAAGTCTGTTAAGGCTAAATTATAAACCTTAATTGGTCAGTTTCTTATTTTATTCTGCAACTCTTGGCAGGACTCGGTCAGTAACTGCTCGGTTACCTAAGTTGCACTTCAGGGCCTGGCGCCTAACCGCCCTTTTACTAAAGTTGCATTTTAGGGCCTAGCGCCTACCGCCCTGTTACCTAATTTGCAATTCAGGACTTGGGATAACCACCTAGTTACCAATTACATGAAAGAACCCCTCAGCCTTAACCAGCGTTAGGGTATATACCATTCTTCTGAACAAACACGGAACCAACCAGCTACTAGAGTTGCACTTTAGGGCCTAACGCCTACCGCCCGATTACCTAATTTGCAACTCAGGACCTGGAATAACCGCCTAGTTACCAATTACATGAAAGAACCCCTCGGCCTTAACCGGCGTTAGGGTATTTACCATTCTTCTTAACAAACACGGAACCAACCAGCTACGATCACTACTTCAGCCTCCATCATTCTTTACCCCATAATTTCTCAACGATTATTGACATTGAGAATTCTTAGAGTATGTCGAGCTTCGAGAACGAAGCTCTTTTTAAGAGGGGAATGATGTAAAACCCGGAAAAATTTGAGTAAAATCTTTGATTTGAATTGAGTCGTAAACCCTTAGCTTTTATTTAAGTTTTGAGAACGAAACTTCTTTGAAAAGCGGAATGATGTAAAACTTTGAAAAGTTCAATCTGTGTACCGTTTACGTCACTATCTGATATTCTGATTCTGTTAGTTTTCTTCTAAGCTAATCTGTGATTCTATTCTATACTTGAGTTGAGCTCATAGGACTATTTAGTGATGAACAAGTTCTAAAGGTTTTTAGAATGTATAGGGGTTGTAGCAATTTACGTTATGTGTCGTTAATTATTATTGAGAGTAAATTATGTTATCCTAGCTAAAGAGTACTATTTTTACATTAATTCCATAAACCTTCTCACAATTATTAAAACCTTAATTTCAGTTATTTCCTAACTATTATTATTTTAGTCTATATATTTTTTATTTGGGGTATAAATAATCTCCTAACAACCTAAACCCTAATATTAGTCATAATCAAAGCCTACCTCTTTATCTTCCTCTCAAGTCTCCCCTTTCATTCACTCCATGCGCGAGCCTTGACCCGAGTAGCCACTGCCTATCAGTTGTGCCACCAGTATGCCACCATCACCTGAGAATTGTTGTCGCACTACCACTACACTCCTACTACAGCAGAGCTGCCCTAGTGCCAAATTCGCACGAGGTTGTTGGTGTTGTGTTGCAGCGGCTGTTGTGCCACCCAGTCGCCACTTGTCACTGATTGCCGCCCAGACGTCACCGCCGCTACCATCAAACGCCCCGCCACTGATCCTTACTGCTCATAACACCGGCATCTGCCCCTCTTCCTCTCTTGGTAGTGTTAGGATCGAAGAGTACTCAAGAAAAACACAAACAATAGGAAATAATAGCGGAAAAGAAATAAGAAATTTGACACCAGGATTTAAAGTGGAAAAAACCCAAAGCGGGAAAAAAACCACGGAATCGATGCACTAGTAATATGACGATTACAATACAAGGTTGTGTTTCTCTCTATCTCACTTGATCTCAGGGATACAAAATAGGGAGAACCTGAACCCCTATATATATTAGAGGAACATAAGAGGAACTAGGTTAACAATAACTGAAAACCCTAAAAAACTTGCCGCTCAAAAATATAACACACATATGGGCCTTTGGACGAAGCCCATCAAGGTAACGCAGCCTGCGTTTTCTTCCTTCTTCGTTCCTCAGTTTGGTCTTCACACCCAACAATCTCCCACTTGGAGACCAAACCTCAATCATCCTAACTTTCACCACAAGTTCTCCTAGTGCATCGACTGACCTCCTCATTAGTCAGAGAGGCCTACTGAGGCCATACAGAGCCTCAGTTTCCCAACATCCACTGGCTTGGTTAGCATGTCAGCCTGGTTCTTACTGCCTGCGATCTTCTCGAGCTTCACTTCACCACTTTCCACCAAGTTTCGAATGAAGTGATATCTCCTTCTAATATGCTTTGTCCTTGAGTGTAACACCGGGTTTTTCGTTAGTTGAATGGTACTCTGGTTGTCACAATGAAGAACACCATCCTGCCCCTGGTCAAGAACCTTCAAGAAATCCTGCAGCCATATCATTTCTTTGCCTGCCTCAAACAGAGCAATATATTCTGATTCTGTAGTTGACATAGCAATGCACTTCTGTAATCTTGACATCCAACTGATTGCTGCGCCACCAAGAGTGAACACATAGCCTGTTGTACTCTTGCTCGTATCGAAATCCCCACTCAAATCAGCATCTACATAACCTTTCAGATCAAGGTTAGTTCCGCCAAACATAAGACAATAATGAGAGGTACCTTTCAAATACCTCAACAGCCATTTCACAGCTTCCCAGTGTGATTTCTTTGGATTGGACATGAAGCGGGACACCGCTCCCACTGCAAAAGAAATATCCGGTCTCATGCAGACCATGGCGTACATCAAGCTCCCAACTGCTGAAGCATAAGGAACTCTAGCCATGTATTCTTTCTCCTCCTTGGTTCTGGGTTGTTGTTCTTTAGATAATTTGAGATGGTTTGCCATAGGAGTGCCTCTAGGTTTTGAATCAGCCACACTGAACCTCTCTAGGACCCTGTTGATGTAGTCCTCCTGAGACAGCCTCAAAACTCCTTTGTCCCTGTCTCTAGTAATCCTCATGCCAAGGATTTGATTTGCAGCACCCAAATCCTTCATCTCAAACTCTTTGGACATCCTCTCCTTAAGCCCGGTAATCTCCTTCATGCTTGCTCCTGCAATCAACATATCATCCACATAGAGAAGTAGAATAATGTAAGAGTTAGGAAGGCTCTTATAATAACAACATTGATCCTTATCACTCCTCTTGAACCCATTGTTGCACATGAAGGTGTCAAACTTGATATACCATTGCCTTGGAGCCTGTTTCAACCCATATAGACTTTTTCGAAGTCTACATACCAAGTGTTCCTTCCCTGGAACTTCATATCCCTCAGGTTGCTTCATATACAAGTCCTCCTCCAAATCTCCATGCAAGAAGGCTGTTTTTACATCCATCTGCTCCAGATGTAAATTTTCCACTGCAACCATACTAAGGACAATTCTAACAGTGGTTAGTTTCACAACAGGAGAGAAAATCTCATTATAATCAATACCTTCCTTTTGTGAAAATCCCTTAACCACTAATCGAGCCTTGTACCTCACAACACCATTAGGCTCATTCTTGATCCACGAAAACCCATTTATTCAACAAGGCTTTCTTTCCTGCAGCAACTGGTTAGTTCCCAAGTTTTGTTTTCTCAGTGAGGCAATCTCATCATCTATTGCTGCTCCCACTGGAACGATCCTCAACTGCGTAAGCTTCAAGATAGGATTACGGCTCACCAAGATTCACAAGAATAAATAATGCAAAGATGGAGAATATCTTTCAGGTGCATTACCTCTGGTAGCCCTCATGGATCTCCTCACAGTGGGTGGTGGAGTTTGTTCATCATCACTAGAGCTTCCAGCCAACTCTAGTGGATCAGGTTCTTGGCCACTGATTAGTAGTGCAATGGAACTTCCTGTGATGCCTCTGTCTCCATTGTTTTCCTCTCCGGTGCACCATCAGAAAACTTGACAGTTTCTGGCTCCATCACCTTTGCTCCCACTAACTCCTTGTTTCCTGAGTCACTTGATGCCTGTCAGTCTTTATATAACAGATTCTCATTAAAGACTACATCATAGTGTCTCAACATCTTTTTACCATCCCACAGCCTGTATCCAAAAGCATCAGTCCCATAGCCAACTAAAAAACACTTCTTGGACTTAGGATCCAATTTATCACACTTGTCAGGATCCGTCATCACATAAGCAGTACAACCAAAAATGCGAAGAAAGGAGTAATCAACTTTCTTACCACCCCATACCTCCTCAGGTACCTTCAAATCTAAAGGAACCGACGGACTCCTATTGATTAGGTATCTTGTGTTTCTTCGCTTACGCCATATATTTGGGCAGTCCAGCATGAATCCTCATGCTCCTGGCTCTCTCGTTCGGAGTCCGGTTCATCCTCTCTGCTATTCCATTATGCCGTGGTGTCTCGGGAACGGTTCTGAGTAATCTAATGTCGTTCTGTTCGCAATATTCCACGAACTCCTTCTTTTCATACTCTCCTCCATTATCTGTCCTCAAACACTTCACCTTCAACCCAGTCTGTGTCTCAACCTGTGCTTTCCACTTCAAGAAAATACTGAACACATCAGATTTATTCTTCAAAAAATAAACCCATACCTTTCGACTGTGATCATCAATGAAGGTGACATAATATTGAGCACCACCCATGGAATTGGTAGCGCGAGCCCCCACACATCTGAATGCACCAACTCAACTTCTGGTTTCGGTTCCTGCCAGTTTGGTGAAATCGACTCTCTTACATTTCTGAGGACACAACTCGCGAGTTCCATATCTTCGGTTTTAGATTCTCAACGCCCTTTGAAGCTAGAATCTTCATGCCCTTTTCACTCATATGACCAAGCCTGCAATGCCATAAACTAGAACAAGAAGTAGTATTGACATTAGAAATCACATTAGCGCTATCCCTTGTGGAGTACAATGTACCGGATCTCAATCCCTTCGCCACTACCATAGCACCTTTCACAATCTTCCATTTTCCATTCCCAAACCCTGCAGAATAGCCCATCTCATCAAGCTGATTAACAGAGATTAAATTCCTTTTAATACCTGGAATGTATCTGACATCCTCCAACTTCCAAAGACCACCATTAGCAGTCTTAATTGTCACGTCTCCTCTACCTGTTATCTCATAATATTTGTTATCGAAGATAAACCACCAAAATTTCCACTCTGAAATTATGAAATAACTCCTGTTTGAAGAAACATGAAAGGATGCGCCAAGATCAACAATCCAAGACTCCTCGGGACTAGACACACTCAAGACAAGTGCTTCACAAAGATCTTCAGTGAGTTGGCCAGTGCGGTCATTGTTACCCTTCCCTTCTTAGGTTTAGGGCAATCCCTCTTAAAGTGACCTTTATCCCCACAACCATAACACACAACATTGCTCATGTCCCTAGGCACCTTTTACCCCTAGACTTGGCCGTCCTGAATTACAGAATTCTTATTGGTCTTCCTACCCCTGACACTTAACGCAATTCCCGAAGATTCCTCGCCGGAATTCTTCCTTTGAAGACCCTCATTAAGCAATACAGACTTGACATCATCAAATTTCATCTCGTCAGTATCCTTAGCACTACTAAAAGCGATTCTGAGGTTCTCCAAGACTCAGGCATAGAAGATAATAATACGCAAGCCCTAACATTCTCAGGAAAAGTCATCTTTACTGAAGCAAGTTGCGATAAAATTTTAGTAATCTCATTAATATGATTAGCCACATCCCCGCCTTCAGCCATCTTACAGCTGGTTAATTTAGTGAACAAATATACCTGATTTGCTGCACTAGGCTTCTCATACATATTCTCCAGTGCCTTCAGCAATTCCTTCGTTGTCTTTTTCTCCATGACGTTAAACATGACGTTCCGAGCCAATGACATCCTGATTAGGAACATCGCCTGTCGATCCAGCAGATCGTATTCAGCCTGCTCCATCTTATCTGGCTTATCCAATAGCGGAACATGCAGCGACTTCGCATACAGAAGATCCTCAATCTGCAACTTCCAGTAGATGAAGTAAGATCCATCAAATTTCTCTATTTCATACTTATCTCCTGCCATTGTTTGAAAGCGAGTTCTCTTTCACAAACCCTGAAAGCTCTGATACCAGTTGTTAGGATCGAAGAGTACTCAGGCAAAACACAAACAATAGGAAATAATAGCGGAAAAGAAATAAGAAATTTGACACCAGGATTTAACGTGGAAAAAACCCAAAGCGGGAAAAAAAACCACGGAATCGATGCACTAGTAATATGAGGATTACAATACAAGGTTGTGTTTCTCTCTATCTCACTTGATCTCAGGGATACAAAATAGGGAGAACCTGAACCCCTATATATATTAGAGGAACATAAGAGGAACTAGGTTAACAATAACTGAAAACCCTAAAAAACTTGCCGCTCAAAAATATAACACACATATGGGCCTTTGGACGAAGCCCATCAAGGTAACGCAGCCTGCGTTTTCTTCCTTCTTCGTTCCTCAGTTTGGTCTTCACACCCAACAGGTAGTATATGCTCTAAATCTAGTTTTACCATTAGTATTATTTCATGTGTTTTATTATTATGATTTTACTTGAGTTTTAGTTGGCGTTATTTGGATGAAAATCCCCTAGTTTTGGTGTTTTGGGGGACTTTAGTATGTTATGTAAATCAAGTAAGGTTCAAGGTTGAATTTTTAAGCTACTTCGTTTGAGATTGATTAAATTTAAGTTAAAACATGAATTATTTCGGGGTAAATTCGTTAAGCCAACTTTAAAAATCATCCATAATTAGCATGGGTTGAGTTAGGAGAACATGTTATACTATAGGTGCCTCTAGGTTTCGGCTGCGCTACGGTTTTAGGAATGTAAGAATTTGATAAGTGTGGACGGAGTTATGGTCAGTTTTACCAAAATTGGTTAGTTCTTGAGCAGTCTATGTTTATGCCATTTTTGAGCCCTTTAGAGTTGGATTTGATTTTTGTGGTCAACACAAGAACTGTAGAGGACTCTTTGAGGTTTTCAAAAAGGTATAGATCAATCCAAAAGGATGTAGGGAGCCAAGTTATGTCCACTGTAAGTTAGGAATTGCAATCTGCCCCGTTCTGAATTAATTAAAATTAAAAGAAATTGAGCTACTATACTTGTGTAACCAATAGGGAGGTTTTATCTGGAGAACTAATAAAAGCCTTTAAGTGTCCCTTAGGGATGGGTAAGGATAGTGTATGCATGTGCTAACTCTCTTAACAAAATTCTGATCAGAGCCTAATTATTGATAGATTTGGGTTTAGGTCCATCGTGTAGTGTGGGCTCAAGTATAGTTTTTATAGTAGGAATTTGAGGTAATATTTACGCCCTAACACTCCCTTGTTGGATGTTATGGTATGTTATGTGATGTAAATATGTTTTATGAGGCATGCATCTCGTAGGGCAGTTTCTTGTGAAAAATTTGAACTGCTCTTCTTTCCTGGTATCTGTTGCATTTGAGTTCTAATCTGGGTAAAATATAACGATTGGGTCTTTTTTATTTCTATCAGTTTGGGAACTGGGTTGGGTTCTGCTAAAGTATTATTATTGAATGATGATTCACACTTCATAAGATACTAAACCTTAAACTGAAACATGAAGCGGGTAATGGGTAATGACTCAGATACCAAGATATGTTCTTGCAAAGAAGGTGACCAAGAGATCAGGGGATTCCCTGATATAACTTCTAAATAAACTTCCCCGGAATAAAGTTTGCACACGTATCTAATTCTGATCTAGGATGGTCGTCCAAATTTTGAAATTCTGGTGATATAAAGTCATGTTTTGATTCTGATTTTGATTCTGATATTTGGAAAGGTCGTCCACATGATAGTATTAATCTGATTCCAAATTCTAAGACCTCCAAAAGGTCGCCCGCATAATAATACTAAGTTGTTTTCTGATAATGGGAAATATTCTGATTCTAAACTGAGATGTTGCCCTGTTTGTTTGGTACTATTTGAACTATTCTGAATTGGGAACTTACTCTAATTCTAATGTCTGAACCACTATGCTTTATGAACTAAGAAGTGACTTTGTTCCTAGGCTAGGAAGTTACTCTGAATTCCTGAGATTATCTGAATTGTTTCTCATTTAAAAGGTTACTCTGGTTTGACACAAAAAAAAAAAAAAAGTTACCCTGATTGTTTTGAATTCCAATTTAAGATGTTATTATTTTTTTTTTATTTAAGAAGCTATTCTAATTTCAAAGTTAAGTTATTCTAATTTTTGAATTAAGACGTTATTATGATTTTTGAGTTAAGAATGTTTTCTAATTTTTGAGTTAAACATATAATCTAGTTCTAGAATTTAGAAGTGCCTTGGTTATCTGAATTAAGTAGTTACTCTGACTATTAAACTGAGATTGTGGTGTATTGAATTGAGAAGGTCACTTTGAGTGTTGAATTGAGATGTTACTTTGATCCTTAATGATTATCTTAATTAATTTCGAGATTAGGAAGTCCTATGATCTTTAATGTTATATGTATTTTTTGAGTTGAGAAGGTTGACCTATGACTTCTAAGAAGGGACTCACCTTTTGTAGGCTGGTTTGACTCGCTTCTTCCCTAATTGATTTGGAATGATTTTAGTTTGGTTTGATAGTTAAGGATAAACATTATTGAGAGCTCAACTCATTTTCGAAGTGTTTTGTTTTCAGGTAATGCTTGCCTTGAAGGGAATGAGATTTAGGGTGAAGACGTCCTAGCTAAGGATGCGTTGGTCAACTCTGAGCTGCAGGTTATCAATCAAACTATGATTGAGTTGCTTTGAAGTTGTTAAGTTCCAAGAGTGGGTTGTTCCCTTTGGTTTAGTTGGTTTGACGGTGGTTTGGTTTATATTGACGGATGAAACTAAACTCCGTTAGGTGGTTTGCTCAAAATGAATTGTTGTTTTGACTAAGGAGTTTTGATTTATTATTATACCTCTGACCTTGTAATTTTTTAGGAGATACAGTAATGACGCCCAAGTTGAGTGGACTTCCATTGCTTGTGTTACTCAAACTTTGACTTTAGCATAAGTGTTTTTGAATGATAATATACCAACCTTTGGGGGTGTTGGATTGTAATATACCAACTTTTACTATTGGACAGCAATATCCCTGACCTTTATACCTGGGTGGCATTATTATACCAACAGTAACTAAGGTGGTGGTGAACTGGTCTCTATGCGTGCTAACGTGGCTGGCGAAGGAAAAAAAAATTATCCCAAGCCAATTACCTCATTAACCCCTTAGTTTTTCTCACTAATCCACATTACAAGACATTGGTTGGTTGTGTCTCACGTTAGTATGAAGATCGGTTCACCACCCCGTTAATAACTATGTTAAGGTCGATTTTTTTTAACGCGGGTTAATGAGAAAAGCGGAGGGGTTAACAGGGTTATTGGGTAAGGGTCGGTTATTTTCCCTCTGTCTGTCACGTCAAAATCAAGACCACTTAACCAGTCACCACCCCCTTAGTCACTGTTGGTATAATAATCTCACCTAAGTATAAAGGTCAGGGATATTGTTGTCCAATAGTGAAGGTCGGTATATTACAATCCAATACCCCCAAAGGTTAGTATATTGTCATCCAATATCCCTTAGCATAATTGAATTTCCGAAGCATTACAGTAGGCAATAACATTTTTGCCAGCTAGTTATTTGTTAGTGAACAATATTTTCATGATTAGTTTATTACTCAATTTGCAATATTGTAAACAAAATGGCCAAAAATAGTTGAAAATATAACTCTAGTACATATTATGTATCCAACGTAAACTTTAGAATAATTTGATTGTGGCGATCTCTACTTTCATCTTTTGTATATCAATAATCCCTTTTTTTGTATTCTAATAGTCCTAAAATTATACTCCAAAACCTATCACAACACTTCCCCACGATTTTTAGTGAATTTACATCATTTGTCCCATTTTTTCAACTTTTTTCTAATTTTTATGACTTTTTTCTCTTTTATTCCTCAAAAAACTCATAGTGATTGTTGGATTCTCAAAAAAAAATAATTAAAATTTTTTTTAATAACTACATTTCATAATCTTTACGGGAGCAGGAATGAAAAGCCTAGAAAACTAAGGTGTATTTTTTTGGATGGAAATATGGAGATAGATTTAGTACCACTCAAATGCAATTTTGATTTATTAAAACTACCCAAATACCAAAAAAAAAAAAAAAAGGCAATGACATACAAAAAATTAAAGGACCACCAAAACCTAATAATCCTTGAGTCTAAATATTTGTAAGTTTGTTGTCATGAGAGTACAATTATATAATTAGTATAATGGAGAAAATCGTGTAGGTATGACAATAAAACCCGAACCCACAGCCCACAGGTACCTATCTTTATCCGACCCGATATGGATGATAATTTTTTTGGGAAAAGCTATAGTAAGAGTACTTGCTTCTACCCGACAGATATCCGACCCGACTTAACTCAACCCGAATACGTAAAAAACAAAAACAAAACAATGTCGCTTATTCATTACCAAACTCCATATTGATATATATTAATATTTGTGTTTATGGCTAATATGTTTAGTTTTGCGAACTAAGTACTTAAGCAACGAAACACAATGAGACAATTGTGAATTTTGTTTGTTGAAATAAACAGAAATTATAGTTTTAATGATTCTGAAATTTACAAATTTGTTTAGTAACCAGAGTATTCATAACTTTTTATTTTAACATGAACTATCGACCAATTATACTCTTTCTAATAAGAATCATGTGAGATTTCCTTTCGATGGCTAATCTTAATATACCTAAAAATAATCCAGTAATTTTTATACGAGTATAAAGGCGATTTGTATAATTTAATCTTCAATTATACCCGAAATACCCAGTGGATAAGAGCAAGGGTAAGGATACTCATATTTAATACTCAATAAATATGGCTAGGGTAAGGGTACAACACTGTTGGCCCCAGACCCAGCCATTATCCGTAAAATCGTGGCCATGACCCAAAAATCTAACTCAGTCCACCCAGAATCGAAATTGCCAGCCAATCCAACCATAATCACCCGCCAGACCAAAATAGAGAACATCAGTCTTACCCTTATATGTTAGCATTTCCACAAACATGAAGATCACATCCTGAAGACCTACAATGCTCTGAGGAACGCGTAACATTAGTGCATTTCCCTCAAGAGCCAAGCAAACGAATGTCCAGAGCAAAACTATAAGAGGAAAAAAGTAAACAACGAAAAGCTGAACATTTATACAAAGACAAGTATAACTAAAAGCACTTTGATGCTAAATTCATCAAAAGGTATGAGCTAAGAATGGCTCCAAACGCCTCCGTAACTGTGACTAAAGCTCATTGCCTCCCATGAAAATGGTATGTATTCCAGAGATAAAGTTACATGGTTGATTGAAATTACAGTCTTATAGATGAGTTAATAGTTACCTGGGAGCACGAGGTTTTCCATTCATAGAGTTCAAATGCTGGGTGACAAATATTACTCCCATAACGATAATAAGGCAACCGACCAATGTGCTGAAGAAGAGGGCTCCTGGCTGCCTTGTTTGAACAAAGCCATACACTCCATTTGCGGTTACTAGAACAAGGTCATTCAGTCCGTCACCTGAGAAATCTGCAGAGACCAATGCATGTGTCGGTGGGGCCGGAAGCTCAATAGTTGTCATGATAATGCCACTAGGAGATATAACCATGGCTTCTTGGTCTCCAGCAACAAGAATCATTTGTTGATTATCGTGGACCCTCAAGGTGAAGGGCTTCAGTGTAGGCACCACATAGCCGGATTCCATCATGCCTGAAGGAGATGGGAGATTAGACCATGTTGCTCCTGTCAAAAGCTGCCACTGCCACTCAGCCCCGTGCCCATGTTCAGCGGGAGCATATGATGTTACCTGAATGAGGGGAGATATCATAGCATTAATCACATGGCAAACAGAAGCATCTCATTTCAGTGACTCATGACACAAGATTTACAGACTTACCTCTCCCCTATTTGTTAAAAATATGACATCCCCATGGCTTCCTTTCCTGTGATGGTGTCCATCATCTTTAGGGATGAGAATTGGTGTTGCAACCTCTAACGAACTGTAATCATGAGTTCTACCAAAGCTCCTAGCAAATTCACCATGTTGGAACAAATTAAAAGCAGAATAATGATGGCAAATGGAAGCATTGAACAGTTGTTCTCGCACTGGAACCCCAGAGGTTGCTACTGCCCAGCATGGTCTGAGTACTTCCATGGATCCACTCACAACTGTTTGCTCAGCACCGTTTCCACCAACTGCCTGCACATAAGAAATTTCAATTCAACTCATCACCATAGCTTCTGGTACTATTTACTCAACCAGTAATAACATCCTCTGTCGATTGTTATCAAAAGGTATCCAAGAAAAATATCCTGCAAAGCATTGCCAGAGGCATAACCACATACCTGGACATGATCTAGCACCCCATCTCCATTGATATCAGCATGAAGGCCACCTTCGGGAAGATGAAGCTGATTGAAATGCAACACAAGAAATTCTGAGAAATGTTAATGGATCAATAGACAACAAATACACTATTCACCACTGCCCTTCTCATGTGGAAAATAAATTTCAAGAAAAGTGTTTGAGGCACTGCTCACCTTGCAAACTGTACGACCAGATGCCACATGCACAACTTCAATTCCCTCTTTCTCATGTGCCACGACAACATTAGGGACCCACCAAAGTTGAGTGTGATTTGTTATTGTGGGTATATATGGCATTGCCTGTGCAAGAAAATGAAGTAAACATAACTCATCAATGTGAAACATATCAGAATCATGGATGGGGATGGAACAAGAAATGGTTATCATTACTAATCAATATGGGAAAACAGATATTAACATCGAGCATCAGTTCGCAAACATTAACAGAGATTAACATCATAACTAATCCAGCAGTATCAAACCCTACACAAAAGGAGTGGAGGAAAAAAAAGAACAATATAGGTGTATGGTGTCCTTCAATGAAAAAACACAGCCTACATTATCATGGATCTTCTCAAATGGTTTCTAATAAACTAATAATTTCAATTGATGGCCCGACATGATTAATCTTTTGTCACAAACATCTTACAGTTGAAAAATAATTGCATTAGAACATTACAATCGGTCAGGAGCATACCTTTTTCGGTTTTGCTGAGCCTGCATAGTTTGCTGCTTTTCCAATCAACTTTGGGATTTTTTTGGTAGAATCCTTTCCTGGAGGGTGATTTTCTTCAGGTTTGTGAAATGGGAAATTAGTATTCCTTCCTGAGATTTTCTTTGATACCTTCCTCTTATGGCGCCTAAAATGTGCAAGCTGAAAATATGTGTCTTCCCGCCTATCCTGTTAATCAAGTCCCATCAGTACACACAGTTAATATGCAGTAAGTATGGGCTCTGTTATATACAGAATAAAGGACAACGTTGAATGGACTTACCCAATGATGAGGCATTACTCCAAGGACTGATTCGCGAAATTCCCTGCATTCAAACTGCAGATCAAATTTCTTAGAATATCGAGGAAAAAGAAGCACTAACTACAACTAACTATATTTAAAGATCTGTATATTGAAGACAAGAAGCCCACATAATTATACGTCGACACAGGATACTAGCTAATTGAGTTAAACTCAACAAGATAGTGTATCCCGGAATCTGAATTCCTCAACAACAATTAAGCATGCAAATATGAACCATTTGCAAGAAGTCAAAGATAAGGAAATCTCTCAGCTTACCTCTCCAGGATGACGACTGTTTAACGCATGAGCATCGAGCTTGTAATTATGTTGAGGAATCAACACAGCTCCATCCGTGGAGGGTGGTTCAATTTTCTTCAAGACAAAATAATTGTCACCGCATGAAACAAGACTTTTATTCAAATATCAACATAAAAAGAGATTTTACAAGACAAAATGGAGCAGAAATCAATTCTACTATAGACATTTCAATTGCAACTTGATTTCAAAATTACAAATGCAATAAATAGACAAGAAAAGCACATGGAAACATGATAAACACTTACCAAATATCTACTTTCACCTCAAGGAGTTCAAGACTCCTCTATTTAAACTAGTATGAATGTACCATGCATATATATGCAGCCTAACACATGCATGAATATCACCCTAATATATTAATAATGTCAACGTTTTCTACAGAATGGCAAGAAAAAGTAATGCACTTCAAAAACAAAGGAAGGAAAACAGAGGGAACACAGAAAGACATCAAACTCAGTTTAAAGATGACAAACCTCATTCTTTCTGCTCCATCGAAGTTGGCCGGTTTTACCAGCAAATGCATAAAATGCAAAATGTCTCAAATCCACTACTGCAGAGTTTTCCATTGGCTGCTAGTGCAGAAACACAATTAGCAAAGTCATAATGACCATATGACCACCTTGACAACTGAAACATTACAACAGCAGCAAGATTGAAAATAAAGGAGCCAGAGGGGCAAGGGAGGAGCTGAGCATGCCCCGTGCAGTTTGGGGGGGGAGGGGGGATAGGGGCTTATGTGATAAATCAAAGTAATGTACAAGTTTTATCATGGGCTAATCAATCTTTTACCTATTTTGCAGCACTTAATTATAAAAAAATAAAAGAGTAAACTATTCTTTCAAAAGTTGATCATAAACAAGGAATTCTTATTAAAATTAAACTGAATAGAAGCAGTACATTGTATGCCATATCGAACGAATCATAAAACTGTAGAAGCAATAACATGGGGGAGTGCATATCACGAACTCAGTACTCCAGGTTGTTTGGTACAGAACAATAAACTGTCATTGAGCAGTACCATCATCCATATCTTGAGCACTAAGTCATAGAAATAGAACAAAAAAAGACAAATGATGAAGTTTCCTTATATGCACTGTTCCTTTTTCTTTTAATAGTTGGGAGGGGTGGTTGCTTCTTTTAGTATAGTACCACAATACAGGGGTCCCCTTCACATGGTTATCAAGCACTACATATCACCAAAATATTGCAATATGTTTATGTAGGCACCAAATCCGCGGGGGGGGGGGGGGGGAGACCCAAAACAATAAACACACACACAAATGAAAGGGAAATTCTGACTTGTTCTGTAGTTGTTCAAGAAAGCTGTATTATTTGATACTCCATCATGCCAAGGGCTTAAACTGATTACACCAATTTTATAAATCCAAAAAACAAAAAAAAAAAAAGAACTCCTAAGCTCAAGGAATCATCCTTACACTGTTCATACCTCCGTTTCACTAGCACTTCTCCGATGCTCTTCCGCATTCTTGTTTTCCATATTCAGCTCCTCGAACAGATCTAGATGAACCTGCAAATATTTTAGAGGAAATAAATTATCAATAAATAAGCTGTCTATCTATGGCAGGGTATCCAGGGGCCATATGCTAATACACATATTGCCATACCCTCGGATTACAGAGAACCTGTCTTTGTTAAATTATCATTGGAAATACTAAATACTTGTTATTCAAACCAATTAAAAAAGCACACAACATTTCACTGGGCCCTCATGATTTACTGCATTAAAAAACCCAAAACAAGAGGGCATTTCACCCAAAGATTAAAGATTAATACCAACAAGCCAAATAAATAATAAACCATGTAGTCGTGTATGCATCTAAGCCCAAGAAGGACAGCGAGGAATCTTAAAAGAACTTTAAAACACACACACACAAACAGCGCAGCGTAGAAACAGTGTCACGAACACATGCAATCCAACCCCCCCCCCCCCAAATAAAAAAGTAAAAAAATAAAAAAAGAGAGAATCATATGATTTCGTAGTTAACAAATTTCTAACCCCTTTCTCCCCTACACTGTCAGCAAGTTTTCCCCCCTCCCTTTTTCAATAAATAATTTGACTTAGGGAAATTGGAATCTAATAAACCAACCTTTGGGGGTCCTTTGAAATAACGAACCAATCTTGAACATTAATTTACAACAAACCAACCTTGTCATGTTGATTTTTCCAACGAACCACCACCAAGTCTGACTCGTCGGAAAGCTGACGTTGCGGCGGTGCTCGCTTATGTGGAGGTGTTTTAGCCAAAAAAAAAAGGAAAAATTTTTTTTTGCTGAGTTGGATTAAATAATCCAACTTTTTCCTTTTTTTAAAAATCCACCTCAACCCCCTCCACTTTTCTTTCTCTCTCCTCTCTCTCTCTCTCTCTCTCTCTCTCTCTCTCTCTAACACCCCCAGCCCCAGCCCCCGACTCATCCCCCCCCCCCACGGCCAACCTCTCACTCTCTCTCTCAACCACCCTCACCACTGCCACCACCACCTCCACTGCCAGCCATCTCCACCGCCACAACCTCCACCTCACCCACCCACCCCCCCTTCTCTCTCTCTCACAACCCCACTTGACCCATCCCCAACCGACACTGCTTTTGCGGCCGTAACGTCCGACCGCCACCTCTCGCCGCCGCCATTTCCGACGCCACCACTAGTGCACCAGGATCGTCGCGACTTCCCGACGACACCCTCAACACCGACCTCCACCACACTACCCCACTAACCACCATTCAGAATCCCCTCTGTTTTTCCCTCTCTTCACATACATCCTCTGTATTCTCCTCCATTTTACCCAAAGCAGCACCCTTTACATCTCTCTCTTCTTCTCCCTCTTCATCTGCGTTTCTTCATAACCATCATCATCATTAGAATCATGAGCAACAAGAGCCATCCCCACCATCCTTAAACTCCATCTCATCCTCTTAAACTCCATATCATCAAAAATAGGCAAACCCTAATTTCATACACCTCACTCAACCTATTGCGTGGTGCGGCAGAGGGTCTGGGCGTCACTTGGGAGCGGTGGCTGCGCCGGTTACAGGAGCGAAGAGCAGGTCCGGCGAGTGTGGCGGTTGTGCGAGTATGGTGCGGACAGGTGGTGGGCGTCACTGTTTCGCAAAAGCTGGGCTTTGGGCGTGCGATTGGTGGTTTGAAATGGGGGTGGTAGGTGGTGGGAGGCGAGTGTGGTGCGGCAGTGGGGCTGGGTGTCGCTGGTGGTGCAGAGGCGCGGCGGGGCGGGGCGGGCGCGGATATGGGCCACGGCAGCGTCGGCGAAAGTGCGGTTGAGGTGGTCGCGGCCTGGCACAGGCGGTGGTGGTGGGGGTTGAGTGAGGTGTATGAAATTAGGGTTTGGTGAGTAAAGAGACAGAGAGAAAGGAAGGGTTTAGGATAGGTTGGGCGCTGGAAAATATTGAGGCACGCCTGTGCGTCGGGGGCTGGGGGGTGTTAGAGAGAGAGAGAGAGAGAGAGAGAGAGAAAGAAAAGGGGAGGGGGTTGAGGTGGATTTTTTTAAAAAAAAGAAAAGGTTGGATTATTCAATCCCTTTTATGGCTAAAACACCTCCATATAAGCGAGCACCGCCGCCACGTCAGCTTTCCAACGAGTCAGACTCGGTGGTGGTTCGCTGGAAAAATCAATATGACAAGGTTGGTTCGTTGTAAATTAATGTTCAAGGTTGGTTCGTTCCAATTTCCCTTTGATTTATTGGTTATCTTAGAGATAGAGAGGCTACTTAGAACTAGAACTAGAACTCTTACACAAATGATCAAAGAACTTTCAAACTGCTATAGTTAGATGCACAGAACACTCAAACCGACCAAACCATACCCCAAAAGCCCAATATCAGACTTACACACTGTTTGGATATTAGAGATGGAGGGGAAGGGAGGGTAATCGAAGGGAGGAAAGGGGAAGGGAGGGGACTTACCTTCATCATGTTGTTGTTGTTGCTGTTGTTGTCGTTGTTGTTATTATTACTATTATTATCTATGTTACTCTGACTCGGGTAAGGGTGTTGGACCTTGACACATATCCGTGTGTCTGACACAACCTTTTTGCTTTTCTAGGACTCGGGGACAGGGTCTTGTATTTGGACACGGGTACAGGGACACGGATATGGGTACAAACACAATTTTTATAGTAAGCTAAATACTTAAAAAGTTCATAATCATTGCTCATAAAACAACAAAAACAACTTAGATAAAGTCTAACATATAAATAAACATTAAACTTACGGAATTCATTCATAAAACAATCAAAATTTCCCTTGTTAGCATCAGTGTATTCACTCTACATCATCCTCCAAAATAATCAGTTCAAGTTCTGGATCATCCAAGGACAACTTAGAAGTGTCCGATTACCAGAGTGGGTGTCAGACACATATCCTGTGTCCATATCCATGTCATGTCGTGTCGGAAACGGGTACGGGTACGGCTACTATTTAGAAGAGTCGGAGTATCAGAGATTATTATTATAAAGGAAATGAAAATAATATATAGTATACTCTCAAAGTAATATTATAACCCAATGAATACGTTAATGATTAGTATAGATATTCATATTCATATTTAATGCAAAACACTATTAAGATGCTAATAATAACATAACATATATGGTCCAACTTATTTTGCATAGTTAGGAATTTTAAAAAATACTTAAACTAATTATGATAGCCAAACACATTAGGGAACATCTTATGTAAGAGTCCCTTACAGTGCTGACTTGGACAATCAAGTAAAGCATGTATCATGTCCAGATTCTTCATGAAGAAAGAAATATGTTGCACTCATAGCTCTGCCCTAAATATCCATTTCATCCAACAATTTCCAAATATCAGATTCTGAAATTCGCTTTACGTGGAATTTTCCTATCTCAGCAGTACATATTTTAATAGTTTCAGGCTTTCAGCAACATTCTCTAAGCCTTAAAAGTTTGATTGTGCAATAGTCAATGTAAGAATTGACTATAAGGCCAAAGAAAAATCTAATCGTCACTGTAAGAAGTCACTATTAACATTGATTATGCATTATGTAAGTTTCATTAACTAAATTAATCATGATTCAAAAAAACTAATTAACCCTTAAAAGTTTATTCTTAATTAACAAAAGTAGCTTTTGAACCTAGTTTCTTTTTTGATTTGGTAAAGTGAGGAGGTATTACATTGTCACAGTAAAACCCACAATACAATCAAAATAATAAGCATGAACTTTAATATGATAAAAAAAAAAAAATCAACATAACTATACTCAGTAAATCCTTGAAATTCAATATTAGTATATGACCAAAAAAAAATCAACAAGGTCACAAATAAGCATGAAATTCAAAATAAAAATATAACTAGGTTTTTTGAACCCTTCAAAGTTCATCATAATCTTGTACATAAAATTGCGTATAATTATGGTCCAACAAATAACGACCAAAATTATATACTGACCTACGTTATCTGGACTCAGCAATTAGGCTTGTCGTACCAGGGTCGACACGACCCGACACGGATTCGGACACGGGACCCGTTGCGGACCTAGGCGGAATTGCGGGACACGGCCAAGAACGAACCCTAGTCACTACAAACCCTAGATCGAATTATTGGACAACCAATTGGTGGGTATTCAAGGTGATAATTGGGGGTTGTGATACTCCGACTCTTCTAAATAGTAGTCGTACCTGTGTCCGACACGACACGACACGACATGGACATGGACACAGGATATGTGTCTGACACCCATTTTGGCTATCGGACACTTCTGAGTTGTCCTTGGATGATCCAGAACTTGAACCGATTATTTGGGAGGATGATGTAGAGTGAATAAACTCATGCTAACAAGGGAAATTTTGATTGTTTTATGAATGAATTCCATAAGTTTACTGTTTATTTTTATGTTAGACTTTATCTAAGTTGTTTTTTCTGTTTTATGAGCAATGATTAAGAACTTTTTAAGTATTTAGCTTACTATAAAAATTGTGTTTGTACCCATATCCGTGTCCCCGTATCCGTGTCCAAATACAAGACCATGTCCCCGAGTCCTACAAAAGCAAAAAGATTATGTCCGACCCACGGATAAGTGTCCAGGTCCGACACCGCCACCCGAGTCAGAGTAACATAGACGGGGGGCTTTTGAGTTTTGATCGAATGGACATTACGACCCCACCGGTGGGTTTTCTCCGGCCAGCATTCTCCGGTTTCCAGTCACCGGAAGTGCATCTTTTTTTTTTTTTTTTTGCCTTGACAGATTTCTCTCGCTGGTTTCCGGTCAACCGTTAGAAAGGGGAGAGAGGAGAGAAAGGGGGCAGAGTAGGCGTATGTTTTCAATTGGGTACTAGGGTTTTGCCGCTTTAATTAAACTCCAGAAGGGGAGGGAGGCGTGCACAGCCACATTTGAGTTGGGCCTAAGGTTATCTTTCGGTTTATTTCCATTTTCTTATTTTGATTATTTTAAAATTAAAGTGGCAGCAATTTTTTTTTGGGCTTTTCAAAAGTAGGGCTGAATATATTCTATATATAGACCACATATAGACCAAATCAATTTAAATTAAAGTATCCCTGGGTTCACAATTTTTAAGGATGCCTTTAAAAAAAATAATAACAATTCCGTTCTAATATAATTAAATAACTTATGCAATTTAGGGGTCGTCTTTCCCTTATCGTGTCGAGCCCTTAGATACCGTGTCCCCAGATCCGTAATTTTTAGGGAAGCCATGTCGGACCCTTGGATTTGTGTCTGTGCCGAACACTCATGTCCCGAGTCCAGGTAACATAGATATTGACGGATTATATATTCTTAACTAACAATTTAAACATCCAAAATAATATATTATGAGCGAAACTTAATTATTCTAAGGATTGACTTATTTGAAAATTGGCAAACCTTGATTTGAAGAAGAAGACGGCACAAGAGATTGGAAAAGGGGTGAAAACCCTAAAAATAATATAATTGTATATATAGATAATATTTGGAGGGAATGAAATAAAATAAGAGGGAAATTTTGGACGAAAATATTATAACAAAAAACAACAAACTTTGGAGGCAATAAATGGTTCATGCATCATGTGTGTAGCAATCTCCTCTTTGAGTCACTATTAGGTTTGTTAATTAAAAATCAACACATTTTTTAATTAATAAAATATATAATGGGTTCCACTCCCCTCGTTTAACCCTCATATTGGGGGGTAATAAAAAGGGAGTAAAAGGAGGGGAATGGAGGTAAACGGCTCCCCTCCCCTTCCCTCCTATTATTTTTCCCAAACAAGGAGAAAGGAGGGTAATTAATATATTTCCCTTGCCCTCCCCTCCCATAACCCTGACACAAACATTGGGGAAAATAAAAAGGGGGTTAAGGGAGGGGAATAGAGGTAAACTGCTCCCCTCCCCTCCCCTCCTATTATTTTTCCCAAATAAGGAGAAAGGAGGGTAATTAATATATTTCCCTTCCCTCCCTTCCCCTCCCAGAACCCCGATACAAACACACTATTAGGGTGGGATTGGGATTGAGATTTTGAATGCATGGAACTTGCCCCTAAATAGAATCCTAGAAAAGTTGCTTCTATTTGGCCCAAAACTTTAGAGGCATTGAATGCCAACCATTTCACAACCATTCATAAGTTCTCCTAAATTTCACATTATCATCTGAAATTTGAAAACATAACAGGATAATTACTGTTGCAGCAGTCCACAGTTGATTCCTAAGCTCAAGAATTCATCCAACATTAATTATTACTCCCTCCATCCCATATCTAGAGTCCATCTTCTTTTTCAGGATGTCCCAAAATCTATTGTCCATTTTAATACAAATAGTATTAAATTTATTCTCACATAAAATCAACATAAAACGGTACATTAAATGATGTTCCCATAAAATTTCATTTCCTAGGAGGGACTATACATATGGGACAGAGGGAGTAAATAATAACACAATAAATTGACAACATTAGGATGTAGAATGTGGTTCAATCCTATGTTACTCCGACTCTTCATTTTCCCTGCCATACCCATGTCGGACCCTTGATACCCGGACAAGGGTACGACACTCGACACTTCAAATTACAATGGAAATGTATATAAAAAATTTTAAAATAGCCGAATCCGACACCCATATCCATGTCCAATATGGACACGCGTACCCGAGTCCGAGTAACATAGGTTCAATCATGGTCAAAGAATAGGAGGTTCAATTCCAATGACATTCAGATGATTATTCAGTGGAAAGCAGTGATAAGTGAAGAGTGCATACATGTGGCTGTATCTCCATTCTCCCACCAACTATTACCAACCCTGCATCTCCATGCTTTATGGTATAATTGCTTACTGAAATTGCAACCTCTCTGTGGTGAGCATTGTGTGGAAAATCTTCCTGCCATTAATAACATTCAGGTGAAAATTACACTAAACAGGGGAATAAAATACAAAAGTTCCAACAGAGCAAATCCATACAAACCTGTAAATTAGCTTCCCAAAGCTTTTTAAGATTATGGTCAAAACACATCACTGACCAGCCAGATGTAACAACCACCAAAACTTGCTTCAATGGCTGCCCTTGCTTATAAGTTCGATCAATAACACCAGTTGCCATAGCAACAGCACGCCTCCCTGATGCTACACGGACTTTGTCAGGCAACAGCGATATCTCAGCAAGAACACGTGCCTCGCTAAATCCTTCATCAACACGCCTAGCATGGGGCTCCAATACCTAAGATGGAGAAGTAATTGGTAAAAGTTTCAGGCGAAACACCACATGAAACTCCAATGGCTCATATTGTTTATTTGCTATCATTTACAATCTCCAAAAGATGTTGCCTTAGTTTACGACTAGCAACCAAACCAGCAGAAGTTTAAAAAAATCTTGCTCCATAATGCACAGGATCCCAAATTCAACAGAACTTAATTACTTCATATTCTTGTCACTTCACAATGGCAAAAAGATGTGTTACTGCTAAGCTCGAGGAAAGGATGGAAATAAAGTCACGTGCTGAGCACATGAGGATAAATGAAGAATTATTTGGTTTGTTAAGAGTCTGTTAAGGATTTGTTAGGTAGTTAGGCCTGTGAGGTTATCACACTGATGGCCTGGAAGAGGGTAGAAGAGTCTTATGCTGATGTATAAATGAATTGTCAGCTTGTATCGTACGCATCAATGATCCATTATTGGACATATGAAACTTAAACAAAAGGGACCTGTAGAATAATATCAGGAGGCGTTTGATTCCTTACTAAAAAGGGTGCCCTCAGTTGTTTCTTAAGTGGTTTAGGAGAGAAGCGGAAATCTGCAGTTAGAATGTTCAAGCCACAGTCCTTGCATGACACCTATTGCATAGCCAGACTTCAGGAACATACCTTAGCAGCTATTGCAAAGAAGAGATCAATTCTGGACATGCCAAGCAATAGCAGAACTTCACAATTTGCTCCTTCTGGGTTTTCTAGACAGTTCTGGAGATTTTCAGTTTAACCCTGGAACACATAGAATGTCAGGTCCATCTGTGTCTAGGGGATCAATTACCTCTTCAGTGGGGTCAGTCAATTCTAGATGGAGAAGATTTCTAACTCCTAAAGAAATCGAGGAAAAAAGGATGAAGAACTTGTGTTTTTTCTGTGATGAAAAGTTTTTCCTGGGCATAAGTGTGCAACTCAGGTATGTGCCTTAAAAGTCGTGGAAGTGGATCAGAGTGAAGCTTCTACTGATGCAATAGAGGAGTGTGGAGGGTGTGAAGAGTAAGGAGGTGTTCCTGAAAATGAGGAAACTCCCCAAATCTCTTTAGAAGCCTTGAGTGGAGAGAATTCTGTTCAGACCATGAGACTGACTAGAAGAGTGGGAAATCAGGCTTTACATATTTTGGGTTATTCGGGAAGCACACATAATTTTTTTGGATTTGGGGACTGCCAAGCATATCTCAGGAAGGATACATCAAATTCCTCCAATAGTAGTGGTGGTAGCCAATGGCGAAACACTTCAGCGTAAACAGATGGTGAAGGATTTTAAGTGGTCCTTTATGGGGATGGAATATTCTACTGATGTATCTTTGGTATCCTTGGGCATTTGTGACATGGTTCTAGGAGTGCATTGGCTATCCACTTTGGGTCCAATCTTATGGGATTTCAAGGAGTTGAAGATAGAGTACATGCACCAAGGAAAGAAACAGGTTCTCAGGGGGATGAAAAAATTTAGAATGGAATGGGAGGACAAAAAGTTGGAGAAAACTATTTGTAATGATATCCAATTTTTTGTTGTGCATATTAAGGCTTGTCAAGCAAATAGCACAAGTTTTGCGGAGGACGAGGATGGTGGTGAGAAGAGAGGTGATAAGCTGGCTGAATTATTGCATCAATATCAGGTTCTGTTTGAAGTACCCAAGGGTTTGCCTCCCATAGGTCTCATGACCACAAAATTGCACTCAAAGGGAACTCATCTCCAATGAGTGTAAGACCCTACAGGTATCCAGCCCCGCAAAAGGATGTCATTGAAGCAACAGTCAAAGAGATGTTGGAGTCAGGAGTCATTCGACCCTCTAACTGCCCCTATTCCTTTCCCATTGTGTTAGGCAAGAAGGATGGTACATGGCGATTGTGTGTGAATTATTGACAACCCAATAAGCAGACCGCCCTTGACAAATTTCCTATACCAGTCGTTGAAGAATCATTAGATGAACTACATGGAGCAGCATATTTTTAAAAGTTGGATTTGAGAGCAGATCCGTATGGATCCTAATGATGTAGAGAAGATGGCTTTTAGAACTCATGAAGGTCATTATGAATTTCTTGTGATACCCTTCTACAAATGTCAAATAGCTCACTCCTACAAATGCCAAATAGCTGCAAGGCTATCTGTGTTTGACTAGGTATTATAAACGGTTTTTCAAGCATTATGGTTTGATCACTAAACCACTCACTTCCCTGCTCAAAAAGAACGCATTTCAGTGGAATGAAGAAGCTCAAGCGGCTCATGAAAGACTGAAAACAGCTATGACCACAGCTCCAGTTTTGGCCCTCCTTGATTTCTTGAAGCCTTTTATAGTAGAAACTGATGCTTCTGGTGTCGGTTTCATGCTGTGCTGATGCAGGATGGCCACCATATCACCTTTCTCAGCAAGGCTTTGGTCCCTAGTCATCAAGCACTTTCAGCCTATGAACAAGAGTTTATGGTAGTGGTCTTGGCTGTAGAGAAATGAAGGCCATATCTTCTTGGAAGAAACTTCATTATCAAGACACGCCACTTCAGCCTCAAATATCTTCTGGAGCAAAAGATTACTACACCTTTTCAAGAGAAATGGTTGACTAAGCTTTTAGGGTATGACTCTGAGATATAGTATACAAAAGTGGCAAGGAGAATGTGGCTGCAGATGGGTTGTATGGGCTGCCTGCCTTGCGACTAATACAAATTGATGTGAGTAATTTACAGACAGATCTACTGGACCAGATCAAGCTTTGCTGGGAGCTTGATGATTGTTTACAACCAATTTTGCAACAGCTCAGAGAAGGTCAACACTCAACAGCATGACAAGTATACATTGGTGTAGGGTATACTATACAAGGGAGGCAGGGTTCCCATTGGCTTTGACCCTCAACTACACCAGCTCATTATCAAGGTCTTCCATGATTCAGCCCATGGGGGACATTTTGGTGTGGCCATCACTATTAAGAAGATTACTAGCCTTTTTGTTTGGAGCACCCTTACCAAAGATGTCAGAAGTTAAGTTGGACGGAGCCAAGTTTGAAAGCAATACAAGGCTGATTTATCCAGTCCTGGAGGATTACTTCAACCTCTACCGATACCACGGGCAATTTTGATCGACATCTCCATGGATTTCATTGAAGGCTTACCTAACTCACAGGGCAAGGATGTTATATTGGTGGTGGTGGATAGGCTTAGCAAGTATGCTCACTTCTTAGCCCTCTCCCATCCATATTCAGCAGTCTCTGTTGCTCAACTCTATTTTGAACACATCTTCAGGTTACATGGTCTCCGTAAGTCCATAGTCAGCGACAGGGATCTTGTCTTCATGAGCAGATTCTAGCACGAACTTTTTGCTTTGCAGAAGGTCGCGCTGCACATGTCTACAGCCTACCACCCACAGAGTGATGGGCAGACAGAAGTTGTCAATCAATGCTTGGAGGGCTATCTGAGGTGTATGACCAGGGAGAGACCAACTGAGTGGCTTTTGTGGCTACACTTGGCTGAGTGGTGGTACAATTCCAATGGGCACACAGCTGCTAATGTCACTCCTCATAAGGTCATCTATGGACAGGCCCCCGCTCTGCACATTTCTTAAATCTCAGGGGATAGCAAAGTGGACGCAATGGACCGTAGTTTGAAGGAAAGGGAGGAATACATTGAAATGCTTAAGTATCATATGGAACAAGCTCAGGATAGGATGAAGCAACAGGCTGATAAGCACCGGTCGACAGGGAGTCGCAAGCAGGTGACAGGCCCAACATCAAGCTGCAGCCTTATAGGCAACATTCCGTTGCTTTGAGGACCAATCACAAGCTCAGTCCAAGGTACTTTGGGCCCTTCTTGGTGATTAAGAGGGTGGGGGCAGTAGCCTACCAACTACAGCTGCAAGCTACAGCTAAGATCCACCCAATCTTCCACATATCTTTACTCAAGAAGCATATGGACAGTGTTGTATCTACACCATTTATGCCTGACATTGATGACCTGGGATGCCTTAGTACCAAGCCAGTTGCAATTCTGGATAGGAAACTTGGAAAGAAGGGTAATAAGGTTTTGGTTTATCTGCTCATTCAACGGTCCAATGGAACCCGCGAAGATGCTACTTGGGAACTCTATTCTGACAATAAGCGCAAGTGTCCACGTTTCAATTTGGAAGCTTGAGGGCAAGCTTTTTCTGAAGGGGGGCGAAATGTTATCGCTAAGCTCGAGGAAAGGATGGAAATAATGTTATGTGCTGAGCACATGAGAATTAATGAAGAATTATTTGGTTTGTTAAGAACCTATTAAGGATTTGTTAGGCAGTTGGGCCTGTGAGGTTATCACATTGATGACCTGGGAGAGGGTAGAAGAGTCTTGTGCTGATGTATAAATGAATTGTCAGTTTGTATCATACGCATCAATGATCAATAATAGACTCTTCTTTCTCTCTCCAATTTTGTGTCTCTCTCTATTTCTCTTTACTTACCTTCGAGATATTCTAATCTCCAAGGGAGTCTATCCAGATGCCACCTTTAAATCCTTAACAAGCATCAACTAGTAACAAAACAGGTACATGTTCCAAAATCTTGTTCCATAGGACACCAAATATCACAAAACATAACCAATTAATAATGCCAATCACTTCATAGTCCGGTAAAGATGCCACCGTTTCATGACTATTATTAACTAAAGCAGAAAAAGTCATAAAATCTAGCTCCATACAATACAAAGTACCACAACTAAATAATTAATTCGTTGATATTATGATCATTTCACAGTTCAGACTTGAGATACTGCCTTCAAAATTCACATTGCCACTAGCAACTGGCACTGCAAGAGTCACAAAACTCTCGTTGCATACAATACCAAATATCAGAAAACCATAATCAATTCAAAGCAAACAACAATTACTCCATTGAGAATGAAGAAAGATTAAAATTTAAAAAGGAAATAAGTACCTGAATTTTAGCATCATGAGTGGCAACAAGGACTTCTTTCTTACCATCTCCATTAAGATCGGCGACAAGTGGAGGAGGAAGTCGATCAGCTTCGTATTTGATAGGGTAATCGTCTAAGAGATGAAACCATGCCTCTCTAAAAGAGAAGTCTCCTTCATGCTGTGCACAAGAAGAAAGTTTTTTTTTAAAAAAAATATAATAAATCAAACAAAGAAGAACTTCAAATGATAAGAGCAGGATGAGTGATTGGAAGAAAAGGGATAAAATTCAAAGTGAATTAAAGAATGAAGAAACGAAAGGGATATAGGTAGGGTTAACCTGAAGAGAGAAGAAAATGGCGAAAGCACAGAGGATGAGAATGGCTAAATCACGCTTTCTCATCTCTCAATCTCTCAATCTCTCTCTCTCTCTCTCTCTCTCTCTCTCTCTCTAGTCTTCTTCTGTGATGAAGTTTTTGTCACTACAGTTTTAGTTTTCTACTTTCCTCTCTGCAGAGATCGTCAGGTCAGCAACGAGTCCGACAGAGTTGAGTTACGGCCGAAGACGGTGATGGGTGATTCACTTGTGAAGTGGGCCTGCCCGGGTCTGAACCCGCGGTAGGCGTAGAGCCGTAGATTCTGTGCGGCCCAAATCACAACATTTAAGATAGGGAAATTGACTAGGGTTATTCACCATGAATGATGGTCCGAAATGCAAATTTATTATGATGGAAGATATTGAGGACCATGAAGTCTCAATTTATGAGAGAGAAGGAGACCCAGCAGTGATGATGTGACATGTTAAGTGGACAATCAATTTTTTTTTTTGCCACAATTGTTCTATCCCTCTCTCTTTGATTTACGTATAGGATATCTACAAAGCGAATCGTGACTCGCCTTTGAAGATATTCGTGGATATGTACAAAGACGAACATAGTTCCCCTTTGAAGATATTTGGAAAAGATACCCCCTGCTCACTCTCTCTCTCTCTCTCTCTTCGAACCCCAGCCCCAGCCCCAACCCTCATACTCCCTCTCTCTCACTTCCCAAACTACCACTAGCACCACCATCCCACCTCCACTGAACCTGCGCCTTTTTCGGCCAAGTTACAGAGGGGAAAAACATAGGGAAGTAGTGAAGCATGCATCGTGTGTATTGGCGGAAGCAATCGGAAAACAGAGCAAGGCAGCAAAATGTATGTTACCCTCAGGCAAGATCAAGGTTTTTCCAGTAAGCAACAAAGTTGATTGAGCTTATGCTTGAAATAGCCAACCCCTTCGTGGTCAACTCCAAATCCTTACAGCTGGGGCAACGACTTTAGGCTTTGAACGCCGAGGAGGATCTTCAGATGGGCAATGTGTACATCATGTTTCCGATAAAGAAGGTGAGCTCCTTTGTCACAGCTGTTGATATATATGACCTCTGATTTTCTGGCTGTTAACCGGTTCGGTGGCGGTGGGATGGTGTTCGATCGCAACATAGTGCGAGTGTAATTGTCGTATCCAAAAAGAGTTGGGCTTCCTATTCCAAGAATCTATCGAGCTCTCACATCTAGGCTTAATATTCGAGATTTTTATGATTGATAGACATATAGACTAAAAGATAAAAGAAAATAACACAATGAAAAGGGCAAGAGCTCGGGGGTAGTACCAAGTCAACCTAACGAAGAACTAAAAACTGATTTTGTGGTTTTAGAAGTGATCAGTATTCGGTAACCAGGTGTGACAATTGCACGGATAGCTAGCATCAATTTCCCTCTCCCGAGTGGTAAATTGATGCATACTTCCCAAGGTCCGTCATCACTCTCGTGTATCACGGTCCTTGATATTATTTGAACTAGACCTGTTCAAAGGTCGGCCGCCGGTCAGTCGGTCGGAAGTTTTTGACCATTACCCAAGCCCGACCCGCCCGCCAAGTACCTTCGGCCGAGCACGGACCTACAGACGCCGTCGTCAACGGGCCGACAACTATATAAAATGGAGTTTTTTTTATTAAAAAAACTTAAAATCTACGCATTTTATTTATGTATTTAGTTGGGCCGGGTCGGGTCACAAAAAACTTAAATTTAATATAAGATTTTTTATAAAAAAATTATATTTAGTCGGGCCGGCGGGCCGGACCGGGTCACCAACCCTCGGCCCGAGCCCGGCCCGACCATACTTCGGGGCCCCGACATTTTCGGGCCGGGCCGGGTCACCTTCTAAAATTGTGACCTTGACCCGCATTTTTTCGGGACGGGCCGGGCGGGTCCCCAGCCCATTGAGTAGGTCTAATTTGAATGCGATCCTAACTAATTCGTTCCAAAGTCCCTCTCCCAGAGTTAGGACTAGGAACCAATCACTCTACCCTAGATTCCCAATTCGATGTTTGGGGAGGATTCATAATGTAACACCCCGTATTTTTTTTAAAACTTGATTTACTTCGCTAATTAAATTTTAATCTCAATTATGGTACTTTATTTGATTTAATTAGTTAAACTCATTTACTTTTCAATTAATCATATTTACTCTAATATAAGTTATTTCTATATATTGGAACTCTTATTATTTTGATTTTATAAATTAATCTAGAAGTAATAATATAAACCTCCCCCAAACTTTTGTAAAAAAAGGATTTTACCCCCCATATTTAAGAAATCACAATTACCCCACCTAACCTTTACTGTTTATGTAAATATATACGTTTTCCGATTAGTTAATCACATGGACATATTTGTCCCTGTAATTTTATTTAGTTTAATGAAAATACCCTTAAGATTTAAATTGAAAAGACCAAATTATCCTTGTTATTATTAAATTCAACAACTGGCATGGTTGATGTTTGATTTTGGACAAAACTTTAACCTTTTCCACAGACCTTCACCTTTGGAATTGAACGAAGAAGAACTCATGCCGAGAGATGAACTAGAGCCTGTCTGACACAAATTTTTAGCCCAAATTTTTATGCAAAAACTACAAAGTTTAACCCTTTTCCACTGTAATATATGCGAATGCAACAAGAAATGGACAATTACAGAGCATACATTCCAACATACCTAAACTCAAATCAGCTAGTTCAAACAATTTTTTTCTCACTCTTTATCCCTTAATTAGCCAATTATAAAGCAAAAATTTTTTATGCAACAACAACAACTTCTCCCTTTTTTTATCCATCAATTAAAGAATTAGACAATTTTTTTCTCATGTCTTTCGATGAGTATGGTGGCAGCTTCAATTACAAAGCATCAATTGAAGACCCAAAATTAAAGAAGACGGTTTTTTTTTCTCACTCTTTTATCCCTCAATTAGAGAAGACCCAAAATTACCCAATTTTTATCCCTCAATTACAAATTTAGGGTTCTCAGAACATACCTTCAATTTACAGATTCAGATAATTATGGTGACAGCTTCAATTGAAGAGCATGAAGAATTGATTCAGTAGCCGAATAAAAAGATGAACGAAGAGAAAATTATCTATTCAAATGATTATGAAGGATTGAAAATCCTCAGCAGAAACGAAGAGTAAGAACAAAGAGAAAGCAAGAAGTACAAACAATTTTGATCGAAGAAGGAACGAGGTGTTTTTGGGTTTCATTTTTTTTAAGGTAAAGGGTTGAATGATAAATTGAGGGAGGAAGACTTTTTAATTAAAGGGTAAATTAGTAATCTTATATCTTAAGTTGATGAATTCTAATCTGAAAAAGTAGGTATAAATGATATTACCAATAGTAACGTATGATATTTACTGTTTTTATTAAAGGTTAGGTTGGATAATTGAGATTTTTTAAATATGGAGGGTAAAATCCTCCTTTTACAAAAGTTCGAGGGAAGTATATATTATTACTTCAATTAATCTATTTTAGACACATTTTTCATATTTTACCTATCAATTTACAAAATAATAATAGTATTTTATATTTCACACATTTTTCATATTTTATAAATTAATTATAGTAAATGTATTGCTTTACTTGATTTTTTGAGAAAGCAACTCCACCACCATTCCTATTTCTCTCTCATGTTCATCTCCTTCTTCCTCAAGCTTCGCCCACTACCTCCCATGGCCTCCTTTTTCCAATTATAGTAGCAAAGTGGAATTTCTCTTCTTCTCAACAAGTGACAACAAATCAATGGTGGTGACTTATCAAAGCTATGACAACCTACAAATATTAACTATAAATAATCCGCAAATCAACATCACAAACATCATCATCATCATCTTCTTCATCGACCCACCTCCATCACCACCATTATCATCTTTTTCTTTCTTCTCATCCACCATCAACGCACCACCATTCAACCACCAACCACCACTGTCATCACCACCACCATCTTCCACCACCACCTAAAACCGCCACTGTCACCCAGCCACCACTTCCGCCAAGAAAAACTCAAATACATTCATACCCATCTCTCGCCCATCTCAAAGTTTCAAATCAATACTCAACCAAAATCGAATCCAAACTCACACCCATAGCCCAAATTCATCAATTCGAGATTATATTTACCAATTTGTGACAAAATCTCGCCGAAAAACACCGCTATTACCGCCCGAAACCGCCCCAAAAAGGGCCCCCTACCTCCTCTGTTTCGGACCAACCCTCACACCACCGCAAGTTCGACCTTGCCACCACCACCCACCGTCAGTTCCGCCTCCGACCACTACGGCCGCGCCACCTCCGGACGCCCTACTCCCCGACGGTCGACCCACTGCCCAGCCAAACTTGTCCTCTGCCCCTCTCCTCTCTCTCGGTTTCTTGTGCTTTCAAAAATAAAAGGGAAGATAGAGAGAGAGAGGCCTAAGCCCCTTTTAACTATATTTGCTATTGGGCTTCAAAAATTTGTATAACCCAAGTTTCACATATTGGGTAATTTTTAAATTCAAGACTTATCCCCTTAATTTTTTTATTAATTATCTTGTTTATAAAATTCATTCCTAATATTAATATTATTACTATTTTATCCATATCTATATAAATCAGATTTCCAAGTCATAAAGGCAAGATTTTTCTCTTTCATCGGCAACTTTAGGTATATTTCGATGACGGTAACCTTCAACATTATTCAAATGTAGAAACTCAAGCTACTCTAACTAAAGTGAAATAATTATTGTTTTCATTATTTTCAAATATCGTTTTATGACTAGTATATATGGACTCACCCATTGTTGTTTTCAAAAACCCAACGTTTAATGTTTCGTGTAATAATCGGGTTGATCGGCCTGAGTGCATGCATCTTCATGGTCCATTGTTTATCCAATCAAGGGGTTGATCGCCCTTGAGTGCATGTGTCGTTGGGAAGCAGTGCTGGAAGGGGGTGTTGTCTTCCAAGATCCATTGTTTAACCTCTATCACAATGTTCATGGTATATTGTTTGCTGACTATATCATTTATTGTTTACGAGTAACTATATTGTGGTTAATTTATTATGTCTTATCCATGTTGGGAATGACCCGACAATGTTCGATATACACGGAGATTAAACCAAAGTGATATAGTAATTATATGTCTTGCTAGAGACCTCTATAATTAGTAATTGAATATGTTTAATTACAACTATATTATTTGGTCCTACTGGGTCACACAAGTCAGTGCCTTGGAACAATGTATATAACCTAAATAATATTGTATTCTGTTTAGAAATGTCGGGAACTGATTTATGTGAGAAATCAACCAAACACGGACCGAACTAGGTTAAACACGGACCGTGTTGACCCAACACGGACCGTGTTGACCCAACACGGACCGTGTTGGGACACCACGGTCCGTTGTCCATGGGCCGAGTTAAAGGACCTTCTGGAGTCCAACACGGACCTTATTGATTCAACACGGACCGTGTTGGGCCTGAGAGGTGCGCCGTTCCGTTAAGTCGGCCCTTTAGGGTTTTGTGCCCTCTCCCTAGGTTTTCTAAACACTATATAAAGGGGTCTCTGTGACAGATTATTCCACATCAACTGCCTGAGACTCTTAGAGAGATACTAGGATGATTTGCTGAGTTCCTCTCTCTTTTAGTTTGCAGTTCTTCTTTCTTGAAACATTCTCTGTTTCCTGAAACATTCTCATATACCAAATACATACATCTTAGATTGAGATTCTTCTCGATCGGGTCGATCTAGCAATCGGGTTCCCGGAGTACTGCGTGGACCTTTTAGTAGAGGATTTCAGCATTGGAATCTCGAAGGTCAATCTCTTCTTCAGCCGGAATAGCGATCAGGTATAATTACTAAAGCCTCTGCAGTTGTTGTGATTAATTGTTTATAATTGTTATGAATATTTCGCCAATTAATCTGTATCTGTTTAGGAAATAGATAACCTAAAAACCTAACAATGGTATCAGAGCCACCAATTGCATGCTAAAGTATTGTACTTGAATTCATAAATAATTTTATCAATTTTTGAATTATTTCATGAATTTGCTAGAATAGTTTTAATGCCTAAAATTCGAAACTTTATGAAGGTTTTAATCTTTATTATTCATAATAGTAAATCTGGAATTTTATTGTAAAGTTTCATGCTTTGTTATTATTTATTTCTTATTGCCTTTTAATCAATTTTATGTTTATTTAATTGTTAAATATAACATGAACTTGATTTAATTTTGAATGTTTTAGAAACAATCATGTTTAATATTGTTAAACAGTAGGCAATACATGAAATAGGTCTAAATTCGCAAAATAGGATTTTGTAGAATTATTTTCTAATTTAGTTTATTTACGGTAAATTAAATGAAAAATCAAAATAAAATATCAAACGAATTCGAAAATTTCCGAACTTTTTACTAGAGGTATCTGGAAGTGTTATGGACTTTCCATAATGTTTTTAGATTTTTCCCAATTCATATGGATTTTTAATTGAATTTTCAGATCTGAAGAGAAATAAAATTTGTTTAATTCTTTGAATTTTATAAATTTGTAGAAATTTGTAAAACTTCTGAATTTTTTTACAGTAGGTTACTGGATAACCATACTTTTAGGGAAAAGTTTTTCCGTTAATTTTTCTGATTAAATTATATTTTTTAATTTAGATTTTCAGATCTAAGAGAAATAAATTTGTTGCTTCTCTGAATTTTGTAAATTTATAGAAATTTGCACATTTTTTGAAAATTTTACAGTAGGTTACTGGGTAACCATTCTGCTATGGATAAAATTTTTGTGAATTTTCGAAATTGTTAATTAATTTTCCTTAAATTATCAGATTAACAACGAAGTATAATTGTTTACTTTTCTAATTTTTATTTTAATTTTAGAAATTTGATAAAAATCTGAAATTTTTACAGTAGCATATTGGATTGAAATAACCCTAGAGGGGGGTGAATAGGGTTATGTAAAAAATCTGCACTTCAATCAACACAACTTAGATTAATAGCACTTTTAAATACTGAAAAATTACTTCTTTATTATTGAACAAAAGTGCTTAGAATGGGGAAGGTTACAACTCAACTGATAAGAAGACTGTGAGGTCCTCAAAGCAGCTTACTAGGACAGAAAACCTTGCAGACGTCTTCTGTTCTTAAGGTCTCACGGAAGAGGCGATTACAAACAGTGACCTCACTCAGCAGAGATTCACTGGACTCAACCAAACTTACGACCTCAGGAGGTCCTCACCAGTTAGACCACTGGTTACAAAACTCACCACAATACAAATGTGGTTACACTCAGAATATTCACTCAATATTCCTACACTCAGCGTTTTCTTTCACAAAACTCCTACAACTTATTTACTTGCTTGGAAATCAATGCAGAAGAAGAAGTCTTCGAATGGTATAAATAGTGAAGTAGCAACAGCTCCAAGATCTTGATGAGAATAATTTCCTTTTTGTGCTTTATCTTGTCAATCTCTTATGCCCTTCGGATATTCTTGATTTCCTTTCCAAAACTTGAAGTTCTACAAAGAAGGAAGAAATTGTTAGTCTATCAAATCAGAAAGTATATGATAGAATATTCATTTAGTGTTTTGGTGGATACTTCCCAAAATGAATTTTGTCATACTTTTCAAACAAAATCGCAGCGTTTGTACTGGAGGTCCTCGGCAGCTTCTGAGATGAGGTCCTCAAGTGTAACAGGGTCTCTTCAATCTCCCCCTTTTTGTTTGAAAGACAAAATTCCAGAGTACTTCCATACATGCATTCTCAATATTCAACAAGGATAGGCAGTATTATAATAGTTCACTCAAGCAGCAACATTGGCTTCAACACCAGGCGCAGATGGGGGAGTGCGAGGGCTGAGGAGTGATTCAGCTTGGCGAACCAGGTCTTTCAAAGTGGAGCAGGCATTGATTCTCTCCAAAAGAATGGAGTTTAAGGCCTGGTGAAGCTCCTGGAGGGCTCGCACTTAAGTTTGCAAAGTCTGAATGTCAGCCTGAAGCAGGTCAATCTGGGCTTGGAGAGTGGCAGAGGCATCAGGTGCAGAAGGCGCCGATGAGGAAACCCGGAGAGGTTTGAGGTCATCAGAGTGCAGCCAGTGACCAGAAGTGTGAGGATGATACCTAGAGAGACTCCAAGGTAGCAATGTTGATGGTGGAGAGAGAGATTGGGGTTTTCTCATCCTTCGGGAGAGGGACATTGAACTTCTTAAAAATGTGGTTGAGGAGGTTAGAGTATGGAAGACGACCGGTAGAACTAGATCCTGCGCGAACGATGTGGTTGAGAATAACCTCCCCCATGTCTGGATGACAATCGTTGAGGATATTCAAGAGAAAGGAGGCGCATGGCCCATTTATGGTCTCTTTTGAGGTCCTTCTCGGAAGGATGGTGCGAACAGCGAGAAAGTACAGACAACGGGCCTCAGATAACATATTCCTGTATTGGGGATATTTTGTTTTGGAGGGTTTACCGAAGGCCTGAAGGAGTTCCAAGCGAGCATCGGTGATGTCAGTGAGAGCAGGTTTGGACAGGTCAGGAGTGAGGCCTAAGATGCACTCGAGATTCAGGGCGGAGAGATGAATTTCACGGCCAGAAACAGTTGTTTTATAGGTGGGCTTGGACGAGTTTGGGGATGTGTCCTCAAGGCGAGCATAAAATTCAAACACAAGGTTTGGGTAGTAGAAACCATCCGCGGTAAAGAAGAGGTCGCAGCCTAGAGAGGTGAGGGTGGAAAGGAAGGCGAAATTGGTACCTTTGAGACTGTCCATGTCAATGGCGAAGTCACAGTGGAGAAGAGATCTTTGCTTCATGGACTCCAGACGTTGACGAAAGGCTTCTTGAGAGCCGGCAGTTGGAGGCGTAGGGCGAGGGATAATGGTGAAGTCATCAGAGGAAGAGTTGGTGGAAGTGGTGTATGGAGTGGATGAAGGTTTGCTGGAGCGGAACCGCTTAGCAACGCTGCAGGGAGCAGCAGGTTTGTTTGAGCGTTTAGTCATGGCGGAGGGTAAAGAGAAGAGAGAGAGAGGAGGGAGTTTAGAAGAGGATGAAGAAGGATAGTGAGAGAGAGGGTGTGGTGAAAAGTGAAAACTGGAGGAGGGTTTAAATAGGGACGGTTGGGTAAGAGAAAGGAAAGAGGGAGATAGATGGGAATTGATGGTGGGATGTGACGGTTAATGATAGAAGGTAATAAATAAGGAAAAGGGGGGTGAATCTAGGGAAGGTAAAAACGATTTGAAATCAAATTTGAAAAGGGACAAAAGGGATAGAAAAGGCGGGGGGAAAAGACTTGGAAAGATTTTTCGTTTTAAAAAAAATCAATAGACGAGACACATATGAGAGATGTGACCAGACCATTGATGAGGCCAAGATTTCTTTAATGTGGGAAAGATTGAGGTTGGACAGAGTGATGAGGACATCATCTGTTCAGGACCTCAATTTGAGAGAGGAGGCGTACCTTATGCTGAGAATGGAGATGGAGGCTCCCCCTCAGAGAGTGCAGGAAGACTGATGTTGGAGGTCCTCAAGATGAGAGTGCTCCCCCTCAATCAATGCCAGGAGGGTTAGGAGTCCAGTTGAAGGAGTCCTAGCTCTCGAAGAATATATGTGAATTGATCTTCTGGCAGTGGCTTGGTAAATATATCAGCAAGTTGAAGATGGGTTGGGACAAATTCCAGGCTATGTGGTCTTTTTCAACATGATCACGTATGAAGTGATGTCGGATTTCAATATGTTTGGTCCGTGAATGCTACACAGGATTTTTTGTGATCTGGATGGCACTCATGTTGTCACATTTGATGGGGACATCGGTGAAGTGGAGGCCGAGGTCCTCCAATTGATGTGTAATCCATAGAAGTTGCGCACAACATGATCCGGCTGCCACATATTCAACCTCAACTATAGAGAGGGCCACTGAGGTATGTTTCTTGGACTGCCAGGAGACAAGTGAGGCTCCAAGAAGTTGGCATCCTCCCGTGGTACTTTTTCGATCCACTTTATAGCCAGCAAAGTCAGCATCAGTGTAGCCACATAGCAGGAGATCAGACTGGCTGGGGTACCAAAGGCCTAGACTTTTGGTTCCTGCAAGATAGTTCAAAATTCTCTTGACAGCAGAGAGGTGAGATTCTTTTGGAGCGCTTTGAAAGCGCGCACATAAGTAAACGCTAAACATAATGTCTAGACGACTTGTTGTTAGGTAAAGAAGGGATCCAATCATACCTCGATATAGCTTTTCGGATACAGGTTTACCTGTGAGGTCTGAATCAAGTTTGAGAGTGGAGATGATCAAGTTGATATTTCTTGAGGAGCTCCGAAACATATTTGCTTTGATTCAGAAAGATGTCTTTTTGTGATTGTTTGATTTAGAGGCCAAGGAAGAATATTAGTTCTCCCACAAGGCTCATCTCAAATTCAGCACTCATGAGGTGAGAGAAATCCTCAACCAGAGAAGGATGTGATGCACCAAAGATGATGTCATCAACATAAATTTGTGCGATGATGAAGTCTCCATTCTTTTCTTTAATGAATAGGATCTTGTCTACTTTGCCTCTTTTGAAATAATTCTGAAGGAGGAACTTGCTGAGGCGCTCATACCAAGCTCTTGGAGCTTGCTTCAGCCCATAGAGAGCCTTATGTAGGTGAAAGACATGATCTGGATGTGTGATGTCCTCAAAGCCTGGTGGTTGCTCAATGTAGACTTCTTCAATGAGGTTGCCATTAAGAATGGCGTTTTTGACATCTATTTGATGTAACTTGATGTTTTTGGATGAGGCAAAAGTTAGGAGGATCCTGATGGCCTCCAAACGAGCAGCTGGAGCAAAGGTTTCATCATAGTCGATGCCTTTTTCTTGGTTATATCCTTTGGCTACCAATCTGGCTTTGTTTCTAGTGATAGCACCTGTTTCGTCCAGTTTGTTGCGGAAGACCCATTTGACACCAATGACTAGGTGATGGTGAGATCTGGGAACTAGACCACACTTTGCTTCGTTCGAACTGATTCAGCTCCTCTTGCATTGCGTTGATCCAGCTTGGATCCAGTAAGGCCTCATTATGATGCTTTGGCTCAATCTGTGAGACAAAGGCGTTAAAGGCACAAAAATTTCTTAATGAGGATCTAATTCGAATACCTGTGGTGATATCTGTGAGGAGATTATCAGACAGATGAGCCGGCGTAAACTTATAGGTGATCTCAGGTTCTGCGGAGACCTGAGGTGAGGGTTCTGGGGATGATGAGGTCTGAGCAACGGCTGTATCCTCAGGAGGGTCTTGAGGTGTATTATTTGTGGTGGGTGCAGGAAGGAGCCTGGGAGGAGGCTCATCTTCACCGTCACCCTCATGAGGTGGTACACTGGTTTGTCCCACAGGTGAGGCCTCATCAAATATGACGTGGATACTTTCTTCTACTGATCTTGAGGATTTGAGGTAAACTCTGTAGGCTTTGCTTGTAGAAGAATATCCAACGAAAATTCCTTCTTCACTTCGAGCATCAAACTTGCTGATTTGTCTTTTTCCGTTGATGTAGACAAAGCATTTACATCCAAGTGCCTTGAGGTGACCAATGTTAGGTGCCTTTCCTTTGAATAATTCATATGAGGTCTTTTTCATAATAGATCGGATGGTGCATCGATTTAAGATGTAGTTTGATGCATTGATGATTTCTGCCTATATGAATTTTGGGAGGTTGTTGTCGCAGATAATTGTTCTTGTCATATCCTCCAAGGTGCGATTCTTTCTTTCAACAACTCCATTTTGTTGAGGAGTTCTTGGGGCAGAAAAATTGTGAGTTATACCCATTTCGGCACAAAATGCTCCAAACATGTCTTTGTTATCAAACTCCTTTCCATGATCCGTCCTTATAGCTTTGACAGAATTACCTGTGAGGACCTTGAGTTTCTTGTAGAGGTTGGAGAAGTTCTCAAATGCTTCTGTTTTACTTTTCAAAAAGAACACCCACGTAAATCTTGAAAAATCATCTATTACAACAAAGATATATGAGCTTCCTCCAAGACTTTTGTAAGGAATAGGACCACAGAGATCCATGTGAAGGAGGTCAAGACATTTTGAGGTGGTCACAGACTTGATAGGTTTGAAGGAGGTTCTGGTCTGTTTACCTTTTGCTCATGCATCACAGACCCTATCTTTCTCATATTTATGAGGTGGGAGACCTCGGACTAGGTCTGACTTATGCAACTTTTGTAATGTTTTCATGCTAACATGGCCTAGGCGGCGGTGCCATAACCATGTTTCCTCAGTTCCAGCCTTAAGGCAGGAGAGGTCCACTAGAGGCATACTAAGATCTATAACATAAACATTGTTTAGGCGATGACCATGTAATAAGACATGATGCGACTCAGAAGACATTACACAAGCACTTTTATCAGAACTGACTCTATAACCTTTATCACAGAACTGAGATATACTGAGCAAATTATACTCTAGACCCTCTACTAGATATACATCATGCAAGGAGTTGTTGAGGTCCTTACCGACCTTCCCAATGTCGAGGATCTTGCCTTGGCTTTTGTCTCCAAATGTAACTTTCCCGGTTTTGCTTGTTTTCAACTCACAAAACTTGGTTGGATCTCCGGTCATGTGACGAGAGCAACCGCTGTCCAAATACCATAGGTCGCTGTGAGTTTTGAGGCACACCTGTATCAGAGGACATTATACCTTTCATGGACTTTGGCAGACATGTTGTAACATTGGGTTTGGGGATCCAAATCTCACCAACTTGAAAAAATCCTGAGGATTTAGGAGAGTTAGGAGAGGTATCTCGAGAGATCTTTTGTGTATGGGAGGTCTTTTGAGGGAACCTTGAGGTCTTTGGTGATCTGGGATGGTAGTTTCGAGAGGTCTTTTGAGCATAGGCTTTAGGGCAGTTTTTGTGATGCTGCTTTCTGTGAGGGGTCTGTTTAGGAGTAGGGAGAAGAGGTCCTCTTGGAGGTTGATTTGTAGGATATTTAGTCTGAGGTTGAAAAGGAGGAGTTGTGAAGGCCAACTTATTGTTGTAGGGATGAAAAGCGGTGACTGCCTCATTGGATAATTGAGTGATGGTTTTGTAGCAGTCTTTGACCTCAAGAGATAATTTATTGCTTTCTGTAAAGAGGAGGTCATTTTGAGAACTTAGGTTATTATTGGCATCACTCAGACTTTGAACATGCTTAGTGAAATATTTGATTCTTTCTATCAGAGACTTGGAATATTTAAAAAGATGTAGACACTTATGAGGAAGATGTAAAGGTGAGAGATTGAGGAGGTCATCAATGTTTACCTCTTCTTGTCATGAGGACGTTTCTGGTTCCTCATTCAGTTGAGTCATTAAACAGACATTTGCAACCTCATCAACGCCATCGTATCCTCACTGAGTCATCACACTCCAAGTTGCAAGCATTGCCCTACGTTGCTGTTGTCTGGGCCTCATGTTCCTTCTTTCCTTGTTTTTCCTTGTGTGAGGACAATCTTTGACCAAGTGCTCTGTGCCGCCACATCCATAACATGTAAATGGGTCATATTCTTCTTTCATAGGGGCCTTACCTTTTGGTTTTCTGTACTGTCCATCCTTGAGGTAGCCTCGAAAGGTTGGATTTTTCTTGTATAGCTTCTTGAACCCTCTTGCCAGCATAGCCATTGTTTCTTCTTCATCCTCATCTGATTCATCATCAGATTCTCGGGTTCTTTGAGGGCAATTCCTTTAGGCTCTGTGAGGTCGCTTAATTGGATCTCATGAGCCAATAGTTTCCCGATGAGTTCTTCCAGCTTGAGGACTTTCAGATTTTGTGCTTCCTGGCTGTGACTTTTGGGCCCCACTTTTTTCGCGGCAGGCATCTGAGGACTTTTCTAACTTGTTCCTCATTGGAGTAGTTTTTGCCAAGTGACTTGAGGTGGTTAGCAATGCTGCTAAATCTCTTGTACATCTCTTCAATTGACTCATTCTCTTCCATTTTGAAGCCTTCATATTTCTGAACAAGGATGTCCAGTTTGATGTCTTTAACTTGGCTTGTACCCTCATATGAGGTTACTAGATATTCCCAAACCTGTTTGGCACTTTCACAATTTGAGACACGTTCAAATTCATTAGGATTCAAACTGCAATATAATAGATTTAAAGCACGAATATTTTTTCCCAAGGTTGTGAGCTCATCGGCTGTCATGTCAGCTCTTTCTTTTGGGATATTTTGATTTGCAGCATTCTTCTTTGTAGGAGTAGGAAAATCTTCTTCTATGACTACAGTCCAGAGGTCCTCATCTTGATCTCTGAGGAAGATTTCCATCTGTCTCTTCCACATCCTATAGTTTTCACCAGTGACGAGGGGCGCTCTTGTCCATGAGCGTCCTTGGGGAGCTTCAGTTGTGTTGAGGCCGGCCATGATCTTTCCACGAGTTGTTAGACTTTTCAGATCTGTGGACCTGCTCTGATACCAATTGAAATAACCCTAGAGGGGGGGGGGTGATTAGGGTTATGTAAAAAATCTGCACTTCAATCAACACAACTTAGATTAATAGCACTTTTAAATACTGAAAAATTACTTCTTTATTATTGAACAAAAGGGCTTAGAATGAGGAATGTTACAACTCAACTGATAAGAAGACTGTGAGGTCCTCAAAGCAGCTTACTAGGAAAGAAGATCTTGCAGACGTCTTCTGTTCTTGAGGCCTCACGGAAGAGGCGATTACAAACAGTGACCTCACTCAGCAGAGGTTCACTGAACTCAACCAAACTTACGACCTCAGGAGGTCCTCACCAGTTAGACCACTGGTTACAAAACTCACCACAATACAAATGTGGTTACACTCATAATATTCACTCAATATTCCTACACTCAGAGTTTTCTTTCACAAAACTCCTACAACTAATTTACTTGCTTGGAAATCGATGCAGAAGAAGAAGTCTTCGAATGGTATAAATAGTGAAGTAGCAATGACTCCAAGATCTTGATGAGAATAATTTCCTTTTTGTGCTTTATCTTGTCAATCTCTTATGCCCTTCGGATATTCTTGATTTCCTTTCCAAAACTTGAAGTTCTACAAAGAAGGAAGAAATTGTTAGTCTATCAAATCAGAAAGTATATGATAGAATATTCATTTAGGGTTTTGGTGGATACTTCCCAAAATAAATTTTGTCATGCTTTTCAAACAAAATCGCAGCGTTTGTACTGGAGGTCCTCGGCAGCTTCTGAGATAAGGTCCTCAAGTGTAACAGGGTCTCTTCAATGGATGAACCTACTGCATGGGAAAATTATAAAATTTGATTTTTAAACTTATCGGACTATTCTTATTTATTTTCCTCTTAATTGGCGAATTAAAAGGTTTAATGCCAACATTTTATAATCTTTTGAAAATTGTTAAAATTCTAGAAAATTTTCATATTGGGTTATTAGATTACACTATGATATGAGACTCTTCAATTCGATAAGTTTTGATAATTTTATTTACGTTTTCATACACGAAATTAACCAATGCAGGGAAGCAACACGGACCGTGTTGATCCAACACGGATCGCATTGCCAGCAGTCTTAGTGAATTCGTGTGTTTTAGTGTTTAAAATTAATTTTCGAAATTAATTATTAAATCCTATTTGTAAAACCCCGAAAAATTCAAAAGCGTTGACCGTGACGTCGTTAATATTTTAAGTTGACTTCGTTAATTGTAAGACTTTGTAGGTAATTAATTCTACTAACACTTGAGCTCGTAGGATCGTTGAGGGACTAACAAAAGCTATTGTGGTAATGTCACGTGTTATTATCATTATTATTTATATTATTAGTATTAGTAGTAATATCCTTATTAGTATTATTACAATTGTTCTGACGTGAATATTGTTATTTACGTGCTACTATGATTATTAGCTGTGGTTATTACCAGTATTATTATTACGTGGGTATTATTATATGACAGCTATTATTACTATGTGATTATTATTATTATTATTATTAGTATGTGATTTACTATTATTATTATTATTATTATTATTACTACTATTATTATTATGTCATTAGTATTATTATCTTAGGATTATTAGTATTTGGTGATTATTATTGTTAATTGTTATTGTTATCATTATTAATATTATTGACATTATTATTACTAGTTGGTTAGTAGCAACTATACTATTACGTGGTACATGATTTGTTGGCTATTACATTACCAATATCTTGCTAGCATTAGAATTAGTTGGAGCAGAATATCAAGTTGATGTATGCAAGGTCGCTAAGATCAGAGTGATGACCTCACAGACACCAAGCGGACACACAACACTGGAATTCTGGAACCTCACAGTGAATAATCGAATGGAAACAACTCCAAAACAGAGGGTAATCAACAAGAATCAGATGGATGAAATGGGTGAGGTGTGAAATATGATTGGATGAGCAAGAACAACACGAATAACCTCCTCCAAGATAGAACTCGACTCATCACGCACCAATACATCAAATGGATGGAAATGGATGATGAGGGATGGGAAAACTAGAAAAGTAAAGATAGACTTGAGCTCAAGCTGATACAGGCACACCACAGCTAGAACGCAAGGGCAATGGACTCGATTACCTCAACGGATACATGCACACCACCATTGAAGTCACCAAGCTCTACACCCACCACAAGGATTGCCAAATCCTTGATACTGTAGTAGAATTAACCAAATTTGAGAGTTTAACGTCACTCACAAACAAGAGGTTCAATAAGGCACTCAAATCTCAAATTTCATATCATCAATTTGTTTTATTACAATGACCTCACAGTGGGTATATATAAGCCCGGCTGAAATATCTAATTAGGAGTTTCTTGAGCAAAAAGAAAACTTCCTAAACTTGCTTAATTAAACTAATTACATCAAAATAAGATAAAATGTAACTAACTTATGAAGCTTCTAGAACAATAATAATGAGGGCTAATAAAAGCGTCACACATGACATCTTCATGAAGCTTCTAGAACAATTGGAAGGCTCTAGAAACATCACACATGGCGCTTTCTTGTTGGAGCAGCATTCCTCTCGTGGGCAAGGCTGGATAATCACCTCACGAGCTGGAAGGACCTCAACAGCTCGAAAGTGATGTCTTCATAAGGGCCTCAATGACAAACACCTCACTGAATTGGAAAGACCTCAACAACTCAGGAAGTGAAGTCAACAAGGTGCAAATAGTCTTCCTTCAGTAAGGAACGTCCTTGGACGTCCAAATTCTCAGCAGACTCAATATGGAGGTCCTCATACGTATATTCAGATTGCATTGAAGATTAATGACCTCCAATAAGTAGAAGATGGCGCAACCCAAGTGAAAAGACCAAAAGGACCTTGCTGAAACACCAAAAGACAAGCTGATCCTGAATGAGGTCCTCATGCACGTACCCAGATTGCAATAGTTGTGCAGAATGCAAACGACCTCCAAATGGATCAACCTTTGGCATTTAGAATGTCTGAGTAACACACTTCCTTGACCTCCAAAGAGAAGAGAAACACAAACCAAGTTGAAAAGAACAATCAGCTCTAGATAAACGTCCTCAATGTCCAAATAAACATCCTCAGTGCATTGCCAGGTTGAAATAGTTCTTTGGAACCCAAATAACATTCGGACCATGTAAGCTTGAACTTTATGAATGACCTTCAAAGGACTAAATGTGTGTGAGGCCTCAATTCTGAAGTATTGAGACAATAGAGATGGCCTCACATTAGGCGGATGACCTTTGATATAGTCAAGGACCTTCTGGGATACATGGATGACCTCAAAGCATGCTGACACCAAATGAGGTTGTGAAGGCTGATCTCCATCATTCCCCCCAAGTGGAGAAAAGTTTGTCCTAAAACTTGGAAAGTCATCTGCCACAGAATAATATGGCCTCAAAGATATACACCAAGAATAGTATGGCTTCAAGGACATTGAACTGCCTCCAAAAGGATCAACTTCAATATTGATTACTCCAAGGACCTCAAATGAGTCCTCTAACCTTAGCAACAACTTGGTAGAATCACTCCTTCTCCCATATGCCTTTGCCTCATCTCCAACCATGGTACTAGCAAGATGTTCCAGACATTGTATTGATGTGTTATCCATCCATTCAACATGAAACACAAATATCAACCTTAGAATCTTGAAGGCCTCATTGGGGTTTATTGAGTGGCTGGGTTGCATGGGAAAAATGATACCAGGGTCAAAAGGCTTTTGTAACACCCTTTGTAAGGTAAGACTTGGCGATAGATCATGAGAAAGTTTATCTGTCCTTGTGAGGACCGACGAATCATCAGTCAGGATAAAGACCTCAACTCTGTCAAGTATCTGAAAGGGACCTTCAACTCTTGGAACCAACTTTCCTTTCCTCATGGATCGAAATCTGTCCTTCTTTAGGTAGATCCAAACAAGATCTCCCTGTAGAAAACCCATAATCTTCTTCTTTCTATTATGAGCTAAATCATCAAACTTAGCTGCGTTCTTCCATTCATGGTGAAACTCATATTCCGGAGGTAAGCCAGGGGGTTTTTCTTCTGGAAACACATGAGGACAATGTTCCAGAGAAGGAGTAGGGATGGGAAGGCTATTTGAGGAGTTTGGGTTTGTGTTTTGGTTTAGGAGAATAAGGTCCTTAACCTTGTTAAGGATCTTCAGAAACAATAGGTTTTAGGATGGAAACCTAGGTTCGTGGGTTCTGAAGGTTGGCTCTTTTGTGGAGGGTAGTGATGTGGAGATAATGGGATATCTGGGAACTCCCCTTGTTGAAAAGGAAGTTAGTTAGTATGAGGGGTTTTGTAGGGCTTTTAGGGCTGTTTTGTGGGCTAAGGACAGTGGGGGTTTCAGTGGTGTGTTGATGGTAGGATTAATGACAAACCAAAGTTGGTAAAGAATGTGTAAATCAATGCTGACTGTCTAGAGGGCCTCAAGACAGAACATCTGACAATTTAAGCACAAGGGTATGCGACATAGATGCTTCTCTTTCTAGATATGATGAAGGTATGACACGACAATGTGCCTCCTAGCACAACTTCCACAGTAAACATCCAAGGCATGCTCCCCACTATAGAACATATGATCAAGGCCTTAATAACATTCCACACTAATCCACAACAAGCATCATCAAGGCTCACAAAATCAAGATGATATGATTTCACTTCTATTCCACTATCTTGACTCAACCAAAGTAGTATAATCATGATATCCTTTTCAACACAACACCAAAGCACATGAAATTTCTCAAAACATGCATTCATGAAACTCCAAAATATTCGCAAGTATGCTTCATTCATGCCCATCAAAATAATGTAATGAGGAAATTCTTAAGATCCCATACCATGACCAAAATATTAGATACCAATTAACTTGAAAATGATCAAGGCTGGACAAACAATGATCTCCTCCATTGAACTTGTTGGGGGCTTGATACTCCATGCCTCATACTTTGATCTCCTTTGCTTCCACCTCTTTCGCTTTGGTCTTCTTGTCACCTCCAAGTTCACCCATAGAAGTGACCTTGGTTGGAAATAAACCAACTCAACATTGAAGCCACTGGAAGCTTCATTCTCCATTCTCATCCTTGTAGCACTTAAAGATGTCATGTCGTTCTTCAGCACAAATTGAGGTTCAGATTGTGTCAAGGTCATCGGCTGACAGAACCCTAAGGTCATTGACTGTGTCAAGGACAGACAATCCTCAACTTCCTCATCATAGACAGGATCCTCCAAAAATTTGTTTACACACTCTTCTTCATCAAGATCCTCTACTTCCTCATCATATCTAGGATCTCTACCTTCTCTCCCGGTCCACTGAAGGGATTTTCCTCTTCTTCTTTCTCCTCTTCTTCTTCCTCTAACCCCTTATAATCTTCTTCATCTTCATATACATAAAAAAAATAGGTGGGTGATTAAAATCAACCTCGTGTTTATACTTGTGATCTTCCTCTTGAATCAAAGGTGGTTCAAATGACTTCATGGAATCATAAATAAATTCACACAAATTTATGTCCAATTGTAACATCTTGATCTCACGCCTCAATCTCCTTTCCTCCTTCAAAATTTGATTCCTTTCTCGATATGAGGGTTTGCTGAAAGTCATGGCTGCTAGGTTTTTTTTTTGTGGCTATGTGTTTGGGCTGATTTGGGATGTGTTTAGGCTCAAGGGAATCATAACTCACTCACCAAGATGGTAGCAAGCTGTGCAACCTTCTGAGGTGTTTACTACAACCCAACATCAAGAACAACACAAATATACTCCCCCCAAGATAAAACTCAGCTTTGATACCAAGTTGATGTATGCAAGGTTGCTAAGATCAGAGTGATGACCTCACAGATACCAAGCGGACAAACAACACTGGAATTCTGGAACCTCACAGTGAATAATCAAATGGAAACAACTCCAAAACAGAGGGTAATCAACAAGAATCAGATGGATGAAATGGGTGAGGTGTGAAATATGATTGGATGAGCAAGAACAAGACGAATAACCTCCCCCAAGATAGAACTCGACTCACCACGAACCAAATGACATCAAATGGATGGAAATGGATAATGAGGGATGGGAAAACCAGAAAAGTAAAGATAGACTTGAGCTCAAGCTGATACAGGCACACCACTGCTAGAACGCAAGGGCAATGGACTCGATTACCTCAACGGATACATGCACACCACCATTGAAGTCACCAAGCTCTACACCCACCACAAGGATTGCCAAATCCTTGATACTGTAGTAGAATTAACCAAATTTGAGAGTTTAACGTCACTCACAAACAAGAGGTTCAATAAGGCACTCAAATCTCATATTTCATATCATCAATTTGTTTTATTACAATGACCTCACAGTGGGTATATATAAGCCCGGCTGAAATATCTAATTAGGAGTTTCTTGAGCAAAAAGAAAACATCCTAAACTTGCTTAATTAAACTAATTACATCAAAATAAGATAAAATGTAACTAACTTATGAAGCTTCTAGAACAATAATAATGAGGGCTAATAAAAGCGTCACACATGGCATCTTCATGAAGCTTTGATAGGCCGCAAGCGCACGGGTGTACGTGTAGCAAATATCAAGGTCGATCCCACATGGACTTTTCCTTTCAACGCACTGAACTAGCCTCCTAGTTGATCGCTAAGTCGATCCGATTTTTGTTTTGAATCAACTAAATCTAACTCTAATCACAATCAAGGTCTAAACAAACGAATATTCACTAAACTATTATGATGAAATCAAGGGAAAAAGGTGTTCAGGGGATGAAACCTAAGTCAAATAACGAATCAACGATGTGGATTGAACTTTCATTTCATTAATTTGCACAATCAAGGTTCGATAATAGCATAAAACACTTCGCAATGAGATTTTGTCACTGGAGCGAATTGCCAAGACTAACCAAGCACCTACTTTCGTGGATATTTCAATTTAGTCAAGGTTAAAGATCAAATTATCTCAAGAACCCTAGTTAAAACTTCTATGTCTAGATAATTTTAACTAGTTTAATCTAGGTTTTTGGGTAATTAAACTTCTCCTTTCGGTACTTCATCCAACAACCTATTAACATGCAATTGGTGATCAAGCAAAAGCAATAACAATTCGATTCAAAGACCAAATAGATTGAAACAAACTAAATTCATGATTATTCAATCCAACAAAGTCAATTCATCAAGCAACTTCAAAGGTTCATCCCCTAAACTAAAAGAACTACTCACAATTCATGTTTAAAACTACAAAGCAATTGAAATCTATTCTAGAAAGCATATGAAAATCTATGAGAGAATGAGAAATAAACCAAAGTGAAGAACAAACTTGCTAGGAATCAACAATGGAGGACTTTTGCTCCTCCACTTCAAAGTATGCCCAAATTGCTCTTCAATCTTCAATCTTCTCTCAATCTTCAATCATGGAATGGAATATGGATGATGGTGAATGATTGAGGCATGAAATGGATGATGGTGAATGATTGATCCATGAAATGGATGATGGTGAATGATTGATCCTTTTTCTCGGCCAGAAATCCCCATAATATAGGCAAACATCACTTCAAAATCGCCGAAAATGAAAAGACAGGAGAGACACGGACCGTGCCAGGGTAGGCACGGACCTTGCCCCATGCGACACGGACCGTGCTCCCTGTGACACGGACCGTGTCAGCTTTCTTCTTGAATTTTCTCACTCTCTGGCCATAGACACGACCCGTGCTCTTCCCGGGGGCACCCGTGTAACTGCTTTCTCGAGCCTAGGAGTACTTTGGGCCATTGTTTGGGCCTTGGATGATCCAACACCTCACTTCTTGGTCCTTTAAGCTCATAACTTGGATCTACACTTGCTTTTTGGGCTCGGTTTATATCGATTCTTCACAAGTTCCCTACAAAACTCACCAAACTCCAAACCAAGTGTAATATGGGAAATTCGGGTATAAAATAACACAATCAAATCAAATATTCCCCAAATTCTCATCAAAACAACCAAGTTCTCATATATATAAGAAGCACTTATCAAAATCCCCCATGCTTAGTCCTTGCTTGTCCCTAAGCAAGTCTAAACTCAAAAGAAAAGGCAAAGAAAGAAAATAAAAGAAAATAAAAGAAAACGGGACAAAAAGACTCAAAGAACTCAAAGCAAAAGTAAAAAGACTCAAAAAGTAAAAATAATAAAACGAAAATTTTTATTTAATTACAACTCCTAAGGATGGCAATGATAGAACATTCAATCAACCCAATCTAATCTAAAATATAGCCCAAGAGTGAAAAAGAAGCCAATTTACATAAGTAACTGAAGACAAATTATTCAAGAATGGTACTCATCAAGTTCAACCAATCACCCTTAATCACCAAATGAGATAAGAAGGCACATGTTAAGCATGAAACTAGGTAAGAATGAAGAGCAAACTCACTTTCTGGGAATGTAGAAACACTCCTCTCATGTGTTTAAATATAAAAATCATTGAAAGTTCGCTCAAATACTCAAACCAAAGCCACAACCAACCACGTACTTGCTAAAAATCTCAACTCTCCACCGCAATTTGCAAAGCAACAATGACAATCAAGAGGACTTTCAAGGGTTGTAACGGGGCTAGGGTTAAGGGTAAGGAGTGGATAATATTTGGGAATTGTGGAGCTAGAAGCCAAAGCTTGAAATTATGTCGCACCAATTCAACATACATACATTCTCACCACTTAAAATCAATCCAAATCAACCCCACAAACAATTGGAAACTTGCCTCAAAACAAAAGAAACACAATGTCAAACACTTTATTCTCTTTTTTTCTTCTTTTTTCGGGAATTCTCCGATTTTTTTCTTTTTTCTGTTTTTTTTTCTTCTGATTTTTTTTCTCTTTTTTTTTTCTTCTTCTTGAATGAAACATACACACTTATAAACAACACACACTAGGCAAGCTACCAATTCCAACCAACAACCTCAATGCACATAATTGGGGAATCAAATCAATATTTACAACTCAACCCAATCCCCATCACGAACCAAACCGCCAAAGTAACCATAATCAACCCAACTTCAAACTCAAAACATTTCAAGCAATGGCTTAAGGGTAGGAAATATATAATCGGCCAAGGCTTATAATATGGGTTCAAGAAAAGAAATGGTCAAGGCAAGAAAGGGCTAACTAAGGATATTCTGATGTAAATGGGTGGTCAAGGCTTGCGGGTTCAAATCCTAATGCCTCTATAATCTTGTCAGTGTACAACACATAGCAATTTCAAGGAGATGCAAAGCAAATGAAGGAGGATGCCACAATGGTGAGTCACTCATGGAAATAAGACTAATAAAAATGATTAGTCTTTGCTTTTAGGCTTATGTGGACTCACGGGTAGCGCTCAACAATCATTACCTAGTTTAAAAAGATATGCATATGCACAACTCACTCTTACAATAGAAACAAAGGCAATCGGTCTTACTATCCTAGCACAATTCTCACAACAATTAGCTTCACAACTCATGTCAATTCACAGTCTTTCACAAACGGGCTATACAGGATCAAATCAAGTCAAAAGAAAACTATCACGCCAAATCTTATATCAAACAGTCTTTTTTTTTTTATTTTCTGATTTTTTTTCAATTTTTTTTTAAAAACTTTTTACAAGCCTCAAAATGAAAATAAGAAAATAAGAAAACGAAAACGAACTACGAAAAGAGGAAATTAAAACTACAAGCAAATCTAGAAAACAAAGAAAATAAAAACAAAACAAAAGAAAAAGACTCAAAACAAGTTAAAAATCAAACATAAAAACGACTCAAAACACGCATATCCACAAAAAGTTACACAAATCCCCCCATGCTTGAACCGAGCATTGTCCGCAATGCGAAACATCACTCGAGAAGCAAAGGAAGAAAACACAAATCTAGAAGAATCAAAAATAAAAAGAAGAAAAATAAGGAAAAATTCTAGAAAATCCTGAAAAAAAAAATAAAAAAAAATAAAGTCGAAAAAGCTTGGGTTGCCTCCCAAGAAGCGCTTGTTTAATGTCCTAAGCTGGACAAGGTACCTCTCAACTCGGTGGATAGTCCATAACTCCATAGCCAAGGGCTTTAGGAGCTCCATCTTGTAAAGTACCTTCAAACGTCTTCAAATTGACCCTATAGTTTGGGTCAAACCCATCACCTCCTTCAGAAATGGAGGGATCACCATCATCAAACCTGAAAAACTCATTGAAAGCACCCTTGTTAATACCATAAGGCACGTTCTTGATGATGTTCGGTGGGGGCAAAATTTCTTTTATCCCCATCCTCGCATCGCCAAGTTCATGGCCTTTATCAATAAATAAACCACAAGAATTTTCAACAGAATGGTCACGAGATTTCTCAAGCTTTTCACTCTCCACTACATGCACACCATCATCTTTCTTTTCACAAATCAAACCATCAACATTCTTAACCTTCTCACCAAACACATCAACACCAAAGCAAGGGGAAACGCCACGTGGCAAAACATCACGAAATAAATCAAACTCAAGTTTATGTTCCCCTATCCTAAACTTCATCTTCCCACATTGTACATCTATGACACACCCTACGGTAGCAAGAAAAGGTCTCCCCAAAATGATTTGGGTACGGGAATCTTCGCATATCAAGGATGACAAAATCAATCCAAGACATAGCAATCACCCACCTTAAGGGAAAGTCCTCCAAAATACCCTTAGGTACTTGATAACGATCCGCCATTTGCAATGACATGGTAGTTGGTCTCAACTCTCCTAGGTTCAACCGTTCATACAAAGAATAGGCATTGCTTACACTAGAACCCACATCACACAAAGCTCGATCAGCGGTTAAGCTACCTAGGCCACATGGAATACTAAAGCTTCCTGGTCCTTAAGCTTAGGAGTAAGCTTGTTAAGAACCACGTAACTACATTCTTGATCAAAGCAACTTCCTCAATTTCATCAATTTTCCTCTTTAGAGAGGATTTCTTTCAAAACTTTGCATACAAAGGCATTTGAGATAAAACATCCAAAACGCACATTCGCATTCAATTGCTTTAACATATTAAAGAACTTGCCGAATTTTGCATCAAATTTAGCCTTAGCATATCTTTGAGGAAAGGGTAACGGTGGTTTGTAAACTCTAGGTGGAGATGAAGGTCGGGTTTCGGTGTTCTCTTTTGAATGCTCACTCTCAAGGTCTTTCTCTCTTTCAAAACTAACAACATTCTCACTAGGCTTCTCAACCTCTTTCTCAACCACTACTCCCCCATGCTTGGTATTTGGCACGCTAGGTCCCTCATATTGTGTCCCACTCCTCAAAACAATGGCATTACATTGTTCCTTAGGGTTAGGTTCGGGCTTTCCGGGAAGCATTCCCGGAGGGGTAGTGGAGGTACCAGCTTGAATGGCAATTTGATTCTCAAGCATTTGAGTATGGGTGCTCATAAGGTCAACTTTAGTAGCTAAGGCCTTAATCACCTCATCTTGTCTTTGTTGATGCTCAAGTTGCCGTTGTTGATGATGTTGTTGAGACAACATCAAAGCTTGTATCATAGCCTCTAGGTTAGGCTTTTGGGGAGCTTGTGGTGGAGGTGCTTGGGGTTGTCTTTGTCCTTGGGGTTGACTCATTTGGTTATTATTCAGAAGAAAAGTTCGGGTGGAACCTAAACCGGATTGTAAGTATTGGAAAAGGGTCAAGTTTTGCCTATTAGAAGGGTTACTAACATAGTTAACCACTTGGTCGATTCATTGCTAACCAACCCACTAGGACAATTCAAGGTCTCATGCTCATATGATTGACACGACGCACATGGTTGGAGGGAGCATTCACATTCAACAAATCCATCTTCTTAGTCATGGCATCCAACTTAGCATTCAACATAGAAATAGCATCAACTTCATACTTACCTCCCGTCCTCGAAAGGGCTTTGACCATGGTAGCTATTGATTGTCATCTCCTCAATCAAAGTTTGAAGTTCCGCCATCGTTGGACATGATGTTGCCTCCCGCCGCCAAGATGTTGGCCCTCAAGTTGTCATCCACCCCGTTGTAGAAGGCTTGTATCGGGACCCATGGTTCTAAACCATGGTGGGGGCATTGACGTAAGAGGTCCTTGAACCTCTCCCACGCTTCATAGAGGGACTCATCCGACTCTTGGACAAATGTTGAGATTTGATTCCGGAGGCTCGTCAACTTGCTAGGAGGAAAGTACTTCGCCAAGAATAGGCTAGCAAGTTGGTCAAAAGTAGTGATGGCAGAGCTTGATGGAAGAGCATCCAACCACTCCCAAGCCTTCCCTTCAAGTGAAAAGGGAAACAATCGCAGCTTGATTGCATCGGGTGTTGCACCATTTGCCTTAAAGGTCTCACATGCTTGGTTGAATAGGCGAAGGTGCCGGTTGGGATCTTCATTGGGGAGGCCATGGAATGGGTTGGCCTTCACCAAATTGATGAGTGAACTCCTCAGCTCGAAATCGTCAGCGGCCACTCTTGGAGGATTAATGGCGGAGGGTTGATTTGTGACATTTGGCATCACATAGGAGCCAAGCGTGATTCTAGGCTCTCCACTGCCGCCACCGCCGGACATGGTGTTCTTTCGCTTGGAGTTCTCTTCTTGTCTTCTCCGGGCGTGCTCTAACTTTTGCATCTTTCGCCGGGAGTGAAAGGTTCTTTCGATTTCAGGATCAAGCTCAAAGAGTGGAGCTTTTTGCATGCACGTAGAGTAGCCCTCGCAAGACAAAACCAAAACACCAAGAAAAATCAAAACAGAAAATAAATGACTTAGGCAACCTTAGGGTATTCGTTCAATGGCTGGCTAGGGACAAAGTCCCCGGCAACGGCGCCAAAAACTTGATAGGCCGCAAGCGCACGGGTGTACGTGTAGCAAATATCAAGGTCGATCCCACAGGGACTTTTCCTTTCAACGCACTGAACTAGCCTCCTAGTTGATCGCTAAGTCGATCCGGTTTTTGTTTTGAATCAACTAAATCTAACTCTAATCACAATCAAGGTCTAAACAAACGAATATTCACTAAACTATTCTGATGAAATCAAGGGAAAAAGGTGTTCAGGGGATGAAACCTAAGTCAAATAACGAATCAACGATGTGGATTGAACTTTCATTTCATTAATTGGCACAATCAAGGTTCGATAATAGCATAAAACACTTCGCAATGAGATTTTGTCACTAGAGCGAATTGCCAAGACTAACCAAGCACCTACTTTCGTGGTTATTTCGATTTAGTCAAGGTTAAAGATCAAATTATCTCAAGAACCCTAGTTAAAACTTCTATGTCTAGATAATTTTAACTAGTTTAATCTAGGTTTTCGGGTAATTAAACTTCTCCTTTCGGTACTTCATCCAACAACCTATTAACATGCAATTGGTGATCAAGCAAAAGCAATAACAATTCGATTCAAAGACCAAATAGATTGAAACAAACTAAATTCATGATTATTCAATCCAACAAAGTCAATTCATCAAGCAACTTCAAAGGTTCATCCCCTAAACTAAAAGAACTACTCACAATTCATGTTTAAAACTACAAAGCAATTGAAATCTATTCTAGAAAGCATATGAAAATCTATGAGAGAATGAGAAATAAACCAAAGTGAAGAACAAACTTGCTAGGAATCAACAATGGAGGACTTTTGCTCCTCCACTTCAAAGTATGTTCGAGTTGCTCTTCAATCATCAATCTTCAATCATGGAATGGAATATGGATGATGGTGAATGATTGAGGCATGAAATGGATGATGGTGAATGATTGATCCATGAAATGGATGATGGTGAATGATTGATCCTTTTTCTCGGCCAGAAATCCCTATAATATAGGCAAACATCACTTCAAAACCGCCGAAAATGAAAAGACAGGAGAGACACGGACCGTGCCCCATGCGACACGGACCGTGCTCCCTGTGACACGGACCGTATCAGCTTTCTTCTTGAATTTTCTCACTCTCTGGCCATAGACACGACCCGTGCTCTTCCTGGGGGCACCCGTGTCACTGCTTTCTCGAGCCTAGGAGTACTTTGGGCCATTGTTTGGGCCTTGGATGATCCAACCCCTCACTTCTTGGTCCTTTAAGCTCATAACTTGGATCTACACTTGCTTTTTGGGCTCGGTTTATATCGATTCTTCACAAGTTCCCTACAAAACTCACCAAACTCCAAACCAAGTGTAATATGGGAAATTCCGGTATAAAATAATACAATCAAATCAAATATTCCCCAAATTCTCATCAAAACAACCAAGTTCTCATATATACAAGAAGCACTTATCAAGCTTCTAGAACAATTGGAAGGCTCTAGAAACATCACACATGGTGCTTTCTTGTTGGAGCAACATTCCTCATGTGGGCAAGGCTGGATAATCACCTCACGAGCTGGAAGGACCTCAACAGCTCGAAAGTGATGTCTTCATAAGGGCCTCAATGACAAACACCTCACTGAATTGGAAAGACCTCAACAACTCTGGAAGTGAAGTCAACAAGGTGCAAATAGTCTTCCTTCAGTAAGGAACGTCCTTGGACGTCCAAATTCTCAGCAGACTCAATATGGAGGTCCTCATACGTATATTCAGATTGCATTGAAGATTAATGACCTCCAATAAGTAGAAGATGGCGCAACCCAAGTGAAAAGACCAAAAGGACCTTGCTGAAACACCAAAAGACAAGCTGATCCCGAATGAGGTCCTCATGCATGTACCCAGATTGCAATAGTTGTGCAGAATGCAAACGACCTCCAAATAGATCAACCTTTGGCATTTAGAATTTCTTAGTAACACACTTCCTTGACCTCCAAAGAGAAGAGAAACACAAACCAAGTTGAAAAGAACAATCAGCTCCAGATAAGCGTCCTCAATGTCCAAATATACGTCCTCAATGCATTGCCAGGTTGAAATTGTTCTGTGGAACCCAAATAACATTCGGACCATGTAAGCTTAGACATTATGAACGACCTTCAAAGGACCAAATGTGTGTGAGGCCTCAATTCTGAAGTATTGAGACAATAGAGATGGCCTCACATTAGGCGGATGACCTTTGATATAGTCAAGGACCTTCTGGGATTCATGGATGGCCTCAAATCATGCTGACACCAAATGAGGTTGTGAAGGCTGATCTCCATCATCCCCCCCCAAGTGGAGAAAAGTTTTTCCTCAAAATTGGAAAGTCATGTGCCACAGAATAATATGGCTTCAAAGATATACACCAAGAATAGTATGGCTTCAAGGACATTGAACCGCCTCTAAAAGGATCAACTTCAATATTGATTACTCCAAGGACCTCAAATGAGTCCTCTAACCTTAGCAACAACTTGGTAGAATCACTCCTTCTCCCATATGCCTTTGCATCATCTCCAACCATGGTACTAGCAAGATGTTCCAGACATTGTATTGATGTGTTATCCATCCATTCAACATGAAACACAAATATCAACCTTAGAATCTTGAAGGCCTCATTGGGGTTTATTGAGTGGCTGGGTTGCATGGGAAAAATGATACCAGGGTCAAAAGGCTTTTGTAACACCCTTTGTAAGGTAAGACTTGGCGATAGATCATGAGAAAGTTTATCTGTCCTTGTGAGGACCGACGAATCATCAGTCAGGATAAGGACCTCAACCCTGTCAAGTATCTCAAAGGGACCTTCAACTCTTGGAACCAACTTTCCTTTCCTCATGGATCGAAATCTGTCCTTCTTTTGGTAGATCCAAACAAGATCTCCCTGTAGAAAACCCATAATCTTCTTCTTTTTATTATGAGCAAAATCATCAAACTTAGTTGCGTTCTTCCGTTCATGGTTAAACTCATGTTCCGGAGGTAAGCCAGGGGGTTTTTCTTCTAGAAACACATGAGGACAATGTTCTAGAGAAGGAGTAGGGATGGGAAGGCTATTTGAGGAGTTTGGGTTTGTGTTTTGGTTTAGGAGAATAAGGTCCTCAACCTTGTTAAGGATCTTCAGAAACCATAGGTTCAAGGATGGAAACCTAGGTTCGTGGGTTCTGAAGGTTGGCTCTTTTGTGGAGGGTAGTAATGTGGAGATAATGGGATATGGAAAGTAGGTCTGGGAACTCCCCTTGTTGAAAAGGAAGTTAGTTAGTATGAGGGGTTTTTGTAGGGCTTTTGGGCTGTTTTGTGGGCTAAGGACAGTGGAGGATTCAGTGGTGTGTTGATGGTAGGATTAATGACAAACCAAGGTTGGTAAAGAATGTGTAAATCAATGCTGATTGTCTAGAGGGCCTCAAGACAGAACATCTGACAATTTGAGCACAAGGGTATGCGACATAGATGCTTCTCTTTCTAGACATGGTGAAGGTATGACACGACAATGTGCCTCCTAGCACAACTTCCACAGTAAACATCCACGGCATACTCCCCACTATAGAACATATGATCAAGGCCTTAATAACATTCCACACTAATCCACAACAAGCATCATCAAGGCTCACAAAATAGAGATGATATGATTTCACTTCTATTCCACTATCTTGACTCAACCAAAGTTGTATAATCATGATATCCTTCTCAACACAACACCAAAGCACATGAAATTTCACAAAACATGCATCAAACTCAAAAATATTCGCAAGTATGCTTCATTCATGCCCATCAAAATAATGTAATGAGGAAATTCTTGAGATCCCATACCTTGACCAAAATATTGGACACCAATTAACTTGAAAAGGATCAAGGCTGGACAGACAATGATCTCCTCCATTGAACTTGTTGGGGGCTTGATACTCCATGCCTCATACTTTGATCTCCTTTGCTTCCACCTCTTTCGCTTTGGTCTTCTTGTCACCTCCAAGTTCACCCATAGAAGTGACCTTGGTTGGAAATAAACCAACTCAACATTGAAGCCACTGGAAGCTTCATTCTCCATTCTCATCCTTGTAGCACTTAAAGATGTCATGTCGTTCATCAGCACAAATTGAGGTTCAGATTGTGTCAAGGTCATCGGCTGACAGAACCCTAAGGTCATTGACTGTGTCAAGGACAGACAATCCTCAACCTCCTCATCATAGACAGGATCCTCCAAAAATTTGTTTACACACTCTTCTTCATCAAGATCCTCTACTTCCTCATCATATCTAGGATCTCTACCTTCTCTCCCGGATCCACTAAAGGGACTTTCCTCTTCTTCTTTCTCCTCTTCTTCCTCCTCTAACCCCTTATAATCTTCTTCATCTTCATACACATAAAAAATAGGAGGGTGATTAAAATCAACCTCGTGTTTATACTTGTGTTCTTCCTCTTGAATCAAAGGTGGTTCAAATGACTTCATGGAATCATAAATAAATTCACACAAATTTATCTCCAATTGTAACATCTTGATCTCACGCCTCAATCTCCTTTCCTCCTTCAAAATCTGATTCCTTTCTCGATATGAGGGTTTGCTGAAAGTCATGGCTGCTAGGTTTTTCTTTTTTGTGGCTATGTGTTTGGGCTGATTTGGGATGTGTTTAGGCTCAAGGGAATCAAAACTCACTCACCAAGATGGTAGCAAGCTGTGCAACCTCCTGAGGTGTTCTACTACAACCCAACATCAAGAACAACACAAATATACTCCCCCCAAGATAAAACTCAGCTCTGATACCAAGTTGATGTATGCAAGGTCGCTAAGATCAGAGTGATGACCTCATAGACACCAAGCGGACACACAACACTGGAATTCTGGAACCTCACAGTGAATAATCGAATGGAAACAACTCCAAAACAGAGGGTAATCAACAAGAATCAGATGGATGAAATGGGTGAGGTGTGAAATATGATCGGATGAGCAAGAACAACACGAATAACCTTTTCCAAGATAGAACTCGACTCACCACGCACCAAATGACATCAAATGGATGGAAATGGATAATGAGGGATGGGAAAACCAGAAAAGTAAAGATAGACTTGAGCTCAAGCTGATACAGGAAAACCACAGCTAGAACGCAAGGGCAATGGACTCGATTACCTCAACGGATACATGCACACCACCATTGAAGTCACCAAGCTCTACACCCACCACAAGGATTGCCAAATCCTTGATTATGAAGACATCACTTTCGAGCTGTTGAGGTCCTTCCAGCTCGTGAGGTGATTATCCAGCCTTGCCCACGTGAGGAATGTTGCTCCAACAAGAAAGCACCATGTGTGATGTTTCTAGAACCTTCCAATTGTTCTAGAAGCTTCATGAAGATGCCATGTGTGACGCTTTTATTAGCCCTCATTATTATTGTTCTAGAAGCTTCATAAGTTAGTTACATTTTATCTTATTTTGATGTAATTAGTTTAATTAAGCAAGTTTAGGATGTTTTCTTTTTGCTCAAGAAACTCCTAGAGTTTAACGTCACTCACAAACAAGAGGCTCAATAGGCACTCGAATTTCATATTTCATATCATCAAGTTGTTATATTACAATGACCTCACAGTGGGTATATATAAGCCCGGCTGAAATATCTAATTAGGAGTTTCTTGAGCAAAAAGAAAACATCCTAAACTTGCTTAATTAAACTAATTACATCAAAATAAGATAAAATGTAACTAATTTATGAAGCTTCTAGAACAATAATAATGAGGGCTAATAAAAGCATCACACATGGCATCTTCATGAAGCTTCTAAAACAATTGGAAGGTTCTAGAAACATCACACCTGGTGCTTTCTTGTTGGAGCAACATTCCTCATGTGGGCAAGGTTGGATAATCACCTCACGAGCTGGAAGGACCTCAACAGCTCGAAAGTGATGTCTTCATAATGGCCTCAATGACAAACACCTCACTGAATTGGAAATACCTCAACAACTCAGGAAGTAAAGTCAACAAGGTGCAAATAGTCTTCCTCCAGTAAGGAATGTTCTTGGACGTCCAAATTCTCAGCATACTCAATATGGAGGTCCTCATACGTATATTCAGATTGCATTGAAGATTAATGACCTCCAATAAGTAGAAGATGGCGCAACCCAAGTGAAAAGACCAAAAGGACCTTGCTGAAACACCAAAAGACAAGCTGATCCCGAATGAGGTCCTACGCACGCGTGCATTGCAATAGTTGTGCAGAATGCAAACGACCTCCAAATAGATCAACCTTTGGCATTTAGAATGTCTTAGTAACACACTTCCTTGACCTCCAAAGAGAAGAGAAACACAAACCAAGTTGAAAAGAACAATCAGCTCCAGATAAACGTCCTCAATGTCCAGATAAACGTCCTCAATGCATGCCTAGGTTGAAATAGTTCTGTGGAACCTAAATAACATTCGGACCATGTAAGCTTGGACATTATGAACGACCTTCAAAGGACCAAATGTGTGTGAGGCCTCAATTCAGAAGTATTGAGACAATAGAGATGGCCTCACATCAGGCGGATGACCTTTGATATAGTCAAGGACCTTTTGGAATTCATGGATGGCCTCAAAGCATGCTGACACCAAATGAGGTTGTGAAGGCTGATCTCCATCAATTAGTCAATTAGGATTAGAGTTTCGATTAGTTTAGAGTTAGTTAGGGTTAGTGCCACATTGATAAGTGTTTAAGGAGTAATTAAGTTGAAAAACCTAGCACTAAATACAAAACCTACGCACCCCCTACTCCCTCTTTCTCTCTCTCATTTTTCTTCTTTCTCGTTGCTGTGAGTTCCCTAACAGCTGGGAGAGTCGTCGGAGTTCCGCCCAGGACCACCAGTCGCCATCGCCACCTGCACGTACAAACGGGTTTCTACTGCTGTTGCCGCTCAGTGACGCCGCTGCTGCCCGTTCGGTGCCGTCGCTGGTCACAGTCGACGCGGACACCCACCAGCGACGTCTACGACCACCCAGCACCGCCCAGTCACAGTCGCTACCTGCTCCGTCGCTGGAAACCGCCCTATTGTAACCCCTGTTTCATTCATGCTCTTGCTTTGTTTCCTTGGTTGAGTTTTTGCATTGTTTCTTGTTCTTTACAATCTAAATTTTTTGGGTCTTATATGTGTGTTAATCGAGTAGTCATGAGGTTCTTAATCATTCATGTGCTAATATTGGGGGTGTAATTAAATCAAATCAGTAGCACTTGTTCTAGTATGTGGATGAGCCAAGTATTACGTGAGTTTCTTGATCTTTCTATGTCTTGTTTTGAAGTAAGCATGCTCTTGGATCATCAATGATGATTAGTAGGTGTCTAGCAAATTATGTTTGGAGTTTGATGGATTAAATAATATTTTACGAAAGTGGTTTTAAGTAATTAGAGATAGTAGGGATGTGTTCCGGGGTATTAAGGGCTTAAGATTTTAGATTTTGGTGTTTTATGTGTATTATATGATTAATATAGTTTTTATATGTAAATCACGTTATAATCTTGTTAGTATTATTCCATGCATGAATTGGAATTAGTTTAATTTGTTAAATTTAAACTCAATGTTTATAATTGAGTAATGATACGTGTGATAGTTTAAATAAGGTAGATTATAGTTTTCAAAGGTATTTTATGTTTATCGTTCATAATTGTGAGTTGTGACGTACAGTTTTTATTTAGTATTAGCATTTTTTTTACTACTATTTTATAATTCTTGAAAAGAGTTTTTAAAAAAGCTTTTCTACTGTCTTACGATTTTTATTAATGTATTATGTAGATTAAAGTTTCGAACATTATGTATTTACGTTACTATTATGTGACTATTACTTGTTTATATTATTATTACGTTATTATTATGTTCTTTACCTAGAAAGGTTTAAATTGTCAGTTATAAGAGGTACCGTTTAGACCATGGGTGGATTAGGGTATAAACTTTACCTTAGCCTTTATTTGAGACCCAAATTAGGACCCCGGGAGCGATTGGTGAAAGTTAGAACCGAAATTATTGACTATATGGGAACCGGGAACGTGACAGTTTCGATTGGGTGAAAAGAATGGGTCACCATAAAATGTATAGTTGTCCATTGGCCGAACTATTTAAGCTAGAGGTTTCCTCAGATGTTAGCTTTCATAGGAATTTTGCAGATCGGACTTTGGAGTTGTATAGGTCGAGTTATACCCCGATTACCAGACCTAGGTCAGATCTGGATAGTTTGGATTAATGACCGTTTTTGAGGACTTTAGGAGGTGTTTTTGGTCTCGAGTTCAACATAGGAGTTTTAGTAGACATCACGAGGTTTTCGAAAAGTCTAAAATCAGACCCATAGGATGTCAGGAAGTCAAGTTTTGACTCTTTTTATGTGGATGATGTAATCTGTTTTATTGATGTTATTTATTAATGATAGTGTTGCCGAATGAAAACGTTGTTTTGATCTTGTTATGTGATTATTTGGAATGTGTTAGGTAATTTAAAGTGTGAATTCATGATTGATAGGAACCTATAGTGTTCCTAGGGGAGGGTTAAGTAGAAGGTAGTTAATACTAACTTCGAAGGGCGCGTTTTGATTAGAATAATTATTTCTATTTTAGGCCCGAGCTAATTCGCGTCGTTAGTGAACTCAAGTGTGTTCGTTTTTGCTGTGAAGTGAAGTTAACCAAGTAATGTCTATGCTCTAATCTCCACTGGGATGCTCTTTAAATGTATTTTAATGTTTTCTAATCTGTTTTGAGAATTGCATCCCGAAAGGGGACTTTATGTGGAAAATGTGACCATATGTTTTGGATAATTGTTTGTAATTTTTGATTTATGAGTTGTTGAAATTGAGATGGTCTTTTATGGGTAGTTTTATTATTGTTTTTCATAACCTATGTTGGGTTTGACTTGAGAGCTGTGAGTTGAGCTTTGCATAAGATACTAATAATTCAAAGTGAAACATTAAGCGGGTTTCGAGGCATAACCCGGAGTTCAGGATTTGTTATCCTGCAGGGTTATAGACCAGGAGATCAGGACTTCTTCTCTGGTATAAGATAGTTAATATTTTGATGCCTGCGGTAGGCGAATTTTGATGCCTGTGGTAGGCGAATTCTGATGCCTGTGGTCGGCGAATATCTTGATGCCTGTGGTAGGCGAATATTTTTTTGAGGCCTGTGGTAGGCGAATTTTGATGCCTGTGGTAGGCGAATATTTTTGATGCCTGTGGTAGGCGATGTTACTCTAAAGGATGTGGTATCCCGCCCACATAATAAAATATGGATTGGTTGGGTTGAGGAAAACAGTCAAGGGATTAAAAGTTTGTGAAATGATTTGACTTGTTCTCTCTCCCTCAAATGAATTGAAATGAACTTAACTTGTTTTTAACGTTAGGAGTGGACATTATTGAGATTTCCCCCTCATTTTTGAAATGTTTTGTTTTCAGGTGAAAATCTATATGCTGGGGACGAGAATTAGAAGTGAGGACAACATGTTTAGAAGTCGTTAAATATGTTGCTTTTCTTTTTTGAGAAACTTGAAGTTAGTTTTGAGGTTTATTTCTAAGTATGAGTTTGTTAGTTGGTTTACCGTTGACAGACAGTTGTAGTTTTCTTTCTCGCCTTGTATTCCTTCGGGGATACGGCAGTGACGCCCAATAATAGTTTGAGTCTTCCGCTAAATTTTGTCTGTTAACATTAGTTTGACTTTGACTTTTCTATAATTGAATTTTCGGGACGTTACACTATTACTACTAAATCAGTTGATAGACATAAAATCTATTAATAAAATTGTAAAGTTTAAGAAACTTACAATATTTTTAGAAGATATAGTATCTTTTGCATCTTTTGATTTTAAGAAAATTGAAACTTACAATATTTTAGATATAGTATCTTTTGGATCTGATTTTAGGAAAATTGAGTAGATTGTATGTGAAGGTATTGTTATAAAATCCTAAATCTGTTTAGGTAAATAAGATAAAATTTGAAATTTTGTTTATTCTGTCAATCATGCAAATTGTTTAGGAAACCTTTATTTAATATTTGTTTCCTTATATGTGTTATATTGCAATTATATATGCCTGTATAATTTGTTATTTAAAGCATGTGTTATATTTGATATAATTATTGCAATATTGCCTGTTTGCATGTGCTTCTAGTATGACCATAGATAGTCGGTTTTACCGGTCTACGTATCGGGTTGGGTGAAATACGGCCTGCGGTCGTCATTGAGTTATTTTAAATTAAAATTTTTAGTTAAGTTTATTTTTAATTCATGTAGGGCCTCTTTGGAGAGGTCCACTTTGTAAATTTATTGTAATTGGAGACATCAAGTTGAGTGGGAGCCCAACAGCAATGGAGGTGTTGATTCGAGTGGGAGCCTATCCAAGGAAGTTGCAAAATCTAAGAAGAGTTTCTTGAAGACTGTCAAGGCTTAGTTAAAATTAGTTTGATTAAGTCTAGGTGGCCATACTAGGGGTTTTATTTATGCTTTAAATTTGTCATAGCATGTTGTTTTATTATGCCTTTTATGCTTTTCGAAAGAGTTCACCTAGAATTGCATGCTTAGGATAATAAAACATACTCTAAAAATTGAATTATTGCTCTACCTATTGAAACACCACTTAGATGGACAAATAAAGAAAGCCAAAGCGAATTATTTGTCCATCATTAATAAGTAGGGTGGGAGCTAGGTCAATTCAAATTGGCTATCAAAATAGTTTTGGGCCAAGAGCAGAGGAAAAGAAATATTGTATTCGATACAAATTTCTTGCCAAGAGTCATGTTGAATGATCGATCATAAGATGATCCACCAAAGGTAACATGGGCTCGAGTTTTGTTGGGCCAAAGTCCACTTGAGCCCATGGGTCTTGTGGTTCTTGGTTAATTAAAACTCTAAGTGAGAGTTGATAAAGTGTTTTGATTTGAAATTAAAATTAGTTTAATTTCTTTTGATGAATAATAACTAAAATGAACCAATTTTGTCTCGTAGAATTATTTATGTCTTTTCACTCAAACATCCACCGCTAAATCAAATATTGTTTTCTCCTTAAGAAATAGAAGAACAATTACAACAATTTCTTAATCGACATTGCCATTGCAAGATTATCTTGGAGGCGATTAAAAGAAACATGTCTTGGATATAACATTGAGCTAGGCATCAATATTAAGAGGTCAATCAAGCTAAATGGATACATATATGATGTATAATGGGATCAAAGATTGTATCTTGATCAATTACACATCAAGGGAGACGTGCAGCCAATCTCAACATGGGACACTTCACGTGATTAGGGTAGAAGAGGGGATGGTTCACGTGAGTAGGAGAGAGAAAGTGGATGGAAAACAGGCTATTTTCTCGTGAGGACTTTTGTGGATTCAAGAAACAATAAGAATTGAATCTTGAATAGGGAAGAGGGATTCTTGATGGGGGCTTGTGGGAGAGAGGTGGACGAATTATTAAGGGAGTATGGAGGGATGGCGTGAGGTATTTTGTGAGGTAGTGAGAGTATTGATGGAGGGAGTTTGTTGGAGGAGAGAAAAAAGGTTGTTGGAAGGTTGTTATGGAGAGAGAGGGAGTTTGTGCAGGCTTTTGTGAGAGAGAGAGAGAGTGAACGATTGAGAGGGAGGATAGGAGAGAGACATTTGGATGGAGGGAGTAATCAAATGGCTTATCTTCTATATTGATAGAAAGATAAGAGAGAAATTATCTTAACTGTATTGACAGAAAGATAAAATCGGATAGACTGAGCTTCTAACTTGAATCCACAAGTTAGACAACCTAGGGCTAACTTGATCTAGACCGCAACCTAGGATCAAACTCTTCCTAACCACTTGGGTGCCACGCCAAGATACAATAGAAGAAAAGGGGAGAGGTTTATCCGAACACTCTTAGGGGTAAGCTCAAAGCTTGATTCATATTTCTAAACTGGATTGTCTTTCAAATGATTACAAGCCTAAGCTATTTATACTAGACTCAAACCTAGGGCTTCTAGTAAACCCTAGCTTGGCGTGCAAGCCAAGACTTCTAGCAGCACACGCCTACTATCCTAACTTCCTCTTGGATTAGGACTCCTTATCCAAAGGGGAGTTGGTTACAACAACCTTATCCTAATTGCGATTGGCTTCCTAATCTAATATGGATTAGTTACAAGATAGCCAACTTTATCTAGGATAATATTGATCAAAATTGGCGCCTACTCTACCTCTATCAAACGCCTAATAGCACAGACACACACACTTCTAGAATATTCTAGAACAACTTAGAATATTCTAGACTTTTTTAGACTCCTATTGGACTTCCTATGACTTGATGCTCAAGTTAATAATATATTTGGCATCTTACATTATTTAGTATAAAACTAAAAGCTAATTAAATCACACCAAAATAATAATAAGCTAAATAAAGCTAATAAAGATAAAGTTACATCGAAAAGATTAAAATCAAGAATGGATATTATCTTGGACGTGAACTTGGGCCTTGTTCTTGGGTTGGTTGGCGTGATCTTGCATGTTCTAGGATGTTTGGACATCCTCTTGCCATAAAGAGCATACCATATGAATGGGTCTTTGGGCCTCTACGCTCATCTTTTCCTCCAAGATTCGTTCTACCTCTTTATAGGTGAGTTGGGCCTCATTTGATGGGCTTGATGTGGGCTGAAATACATCATTCCCCCGTTGTTGAGAAAAGTTTGTCCTCAAACTTGGGAGGTCTTCGTCTTCATCGTAGTAGGGTTTCAAGTCAGCCACATTGAATGTTGCACTCCCACCATAACCTTCATTCAAGGAAAGCTTGTATGCGTTATCTCCGACTCTTTCTAGGACTTCAAAAGGATCATCAACCCTAGGAACGAGTTTGCCTTTCCTTTTGGAGGGGAACCTTTCCTGTTTTCAAGTTAACCCATACTTGATCTCCTTGTTCGAATACCACCTTCTTCCTCTTCTTGTTAGCTAAGTCTGAAACTTGCTGAGTGTACTTAGCTATTCTTCTCCTTACTTCTTCATGGAGCTTTTGTATTTCTTGGGTTCGTTTGCTAGCTTCATGACTGTAGCTCATAATAGTGTTGATAGGCGTGAGATCCAGAGGAGTTTTAGGGTTTCTCCCATATACTACTTGGAATGGAGATCGCCCCGTTGCCTTGCTAGGTGTTCGATTGAAGGCGAACTCAGCGTGTGGGAGAAGAGTATCCCACCCCTTCTTGTCTTTATTCACCAAGGACCTTAGTAGAGAGCCAAGAGTCTGATTGGTGACTTCTGTTTGCCCATCAGTTTGGGGGTGACACGCAGTGCTATATTTGAGCTTGGTTCCCAACTTCTTCCATAGAGTAACCCAAAAGTGACTAAGGAACTTTGCATCCCTATCAGAGACCATAGTCCTTGGTATTCCATGAAGCTTAACAACCTCTTGGAAGTATAGATCTGCAACTCTAACTGCATCATAGGTGGTGTGGCAAGGAATAAAGTGAGCCATCTTCGAGAATCGATCAACAACCACCATAATAGAGTCCTTCCCACGTTGCGTCCTTGGTAGCCCCACGATGAAATCGAGGCTTATGTCTTCCCAGGGGCCTTGTGGAATCGGCAAAGGTGTGTATAACCCCTGTGGTAGCACGTGACTCTTTGACAGATTGCAAATGGAACACCTTTTCACCATGTGCTCGACATCCTTGGCCATATGAGGCTAAAAGTAGTGTTCTTTCATCATAAGATAAGTCTTCTCAATACCGAAGTGCCCTGCTAGACTTCCTCCATGAACTTCTAAGATAAGAAGCTCTCTAAGACTACTTTTGGGAATACACAGCTAATTCCCATGAAATAGGAAGCCACTCTCCACGTGATACTGTTCTTTGGGGCACTTCTTGCAGGTTTCATAGATCTCTTTGAAATCTTCATCTTCTCCATAGAGATCTTTGATATGTTCAAGACCTATCACATGTGAGTCAAGTACATGTGATAATAGGTACCTGCGAGATAGGGCGTCTGCTCCTTTGTTCAAGTGGTCATCTTTGTGTTGAATAACAAAGTGGTAAGCTTGCATGAATTCCACCCACTTAGCATGGCGTGGGTTGAGCTTGTGCTGCCCTTGTATGTACTTCAACGCTTCATGATCACTATAATATAAACTCGTGGCCAATAAGATGGTGTCTCCAATGCTCTAGGGCACGAATAATAGCATAGAATTCCTTGTCGTATGTGTTGTACTTCTTCCTTGCGTCACTGAGTTTCTCACTGTAGTAGGCCAAAGGGCGGCCCTCTTGAGATAGTACAGTGCCAATCCCAACTCCAGAAGCATCGCACTCAACTTCAAACTTCTTATCAAAGCTTGGTAGGGAAATAAATTGGGCGGTGCAGAGTTGGTGTTTCACGTTCTCAAACGCTTGTTGAGCTGCTGGCGTCCATGAGAACTCTTTGAACTTCAGTAGTTCCGTCATAGGAGCTAGAGTGGTGCTGAAATTCTCCACGAACCTCCTGCAGAAAGAGGCTAAGCCATGGAAGCTTCTGATGTCGTGAATACTCTTTGATCGCTTTGACTTTCTCTTCATCAACCTGTATCCCATCAGCCGAGAGTACATAGCTAAGAAAGACTAATTTGTTGGTGAAGAACTGACACTTAGTGAGATTGTCGTATAGTTGTTCGTGAGCTAGGATCTCCAATACTGATTGTAGATGATAAACGTGATCTTCCTAGCTCTTGCTATACACAAGTATGTCATCAAAGTAGACAACAACACACTTGCCAATGAGGGGCTTCAAAACCTGGTTCATTAGTCTCATTAAAGTAGAAGGAGCATTAGTTAGTCCAAAAGGCATGACTAACCATTCGTAGAGACCTCCCTTAGTTTTGAAAGCAGTCTTCCATTCGTCCCCTTCTTGAATCCGGATCTGGTAGTACCCGCTTCGTAAATCAATCTTTGAAAAGACTTGGGCACCATAGAGCTCGTCAAGTAGATCTTCAAGTCTAGGTATAGGGTACCTGTACTTGATTGTAATTTTGTTGATGGCTCTATAATCAATGCACATGCGTTGACTACCATCCTTCTTTGGAACCAGTAATGTAAGGATGGCACATGGACTGAGACTTTCTCTGATCATACCCTTGACTAGGAGCTCATCAACCTGTCGTTGGACCTCCTGAGTGTCGCTAGGGTTCATGCGGTATGCCGGCTTGTTAGGTAAGACTGATCCGGGAATGAGATCAATCTTATGCTGAATGTCACGCTGAGGGGGCAAGCCAAGGGGGATCTCTTCTAGAAACACATGAGAACATTTCTCCAAGAGAGGAGAAGCAAGGGGTGGATGACGTGATCATTCTGAACGTCATCTCGTTTCTCATGGTTAGGGTTTGTGTTTTGGTCTAGAAGAATGATCTCTTTATGTTCACTAAACTCATGATGTTCAGCGTTCATAAGGGTAACAAGGTTTTGATCATCCTTCTTGGGTAGGGACGGATTAGCTATTTTAAGTGGAGACAAGGTTATCTTCTTGTTTTTTAGCATAAAAGTGTAGGTATTTGCTCTTCCATTGTGCGTCACGCTCCTGTCAAATAATCAAGGTCTTCCAAGCAGAATATGACAAGCATCCATAGGCAATACATCGCACCATAAAGAATCTTGATAGGATTTGCCAATAGAAAAGCTTACCAAACATCGTTGAGTAACTCGTAATCCTTCACCCTAATTGAGCCATTGAATGGTGTAGGGTTTGGGATGTGGACTTGTTTACAGTTGAAGTTTGTCCACCATAGTTGTAGAAGCCACGTTGGTGCAGCTTCCTCCATCAACAATCAAGGAACAGACCTTTCCTTTGATTGTGCAACGAGTTTGAAAGATGGCTTCTCGTTGTTGCTGATCTTCTGGAACAATCGAACTGCTGAGGACTCGCCTCATGATGAATAATTCGTGGCCATGGAGGAGTTTTCAGAAGTTTGGGTATGGAGGGGAATGTGTTTGGGCTGTTTGAGGAGTTTAGGGTTGCAGGTTTAAGCTTTGGACTTGCAGGTCAAGCTTTTAGACTTGCAGGTTAAGCTTTGGACTTGCAGGTTAAGCCATTGGACTAAAGATTTGAAGGTTATATGTTTGGTTTAACCCTGGGGTTCCAGGTTGCAATCAACTACAACCTAGAGCTCTAATACCAAAATTATGATGTATAATGGGATCAAAGATTGTATCTTGATCAATTACACATCAAGGGAGACGTGCAACCAATCTCAACATGGGACACTTCACGTGAATTAGGGTAGAAGAGGGGATGGTTCACGTGAGTAGGAGAGAGAAAGTGGAGGGAAAGCAGGCTATTTTATCGTGAGGACTTTTGTGGATTCAAGAAACAATAAGAATTGAATCTTAAATAGGGAAGAGGGATTCTTGATGGGGGCTTTTGGGAGAGAGGTGGACGAATTATTAAGGGAGTATGAAGGGATAGCGTGAGGTATTTTGTGAGGTGGTGAGAGTATTGATGGAGGGAGTTTGTTGGAGGAGAGAGAAAAGGTTATTGGAAGTTTGTTATGGAGAGAGAGGGAGTTTGTGGAGGCTTTTGAGAGAGAGAGAGAGAGAGAGAGAGAGAGAGAGTGAACGATTGAGAGGGAGGATATGAGAGAGACGTTTGGATGGAGGGAGTAATCAAAGGGCTATCTTCTATATTGATAGAAAGATAAGAGAGAAATTATCTTAATTGTATTGATAGAAAGATAAAATCGGATAGACTAAGCTTCTAATTTGAATCCACAAGTTAGACAACCTAGGGCTAACTTGATCTAAACCGCAACCTAGGATCAAGCTCTTCCTAACCACTTGGGTGCCATGCCAAGATACAATAGAAGAAAAGGGGAGAGGTTTATCCAAACACTCTAGGGGTAAGCTCAAAGCTTGATTCATATTTCTAAACTGGATTGTCTTTCAAACGATTACAAGCCTAAGCTATTTATACTAGACTCAAACCTAGGGCTTCTAGTAAACCCTAGCTTGGCGTGACTTTTAGCACCACACGCCTACTATCCCAACTTCCTCTTGGATTAGGACTCCTTATCCAAATGGGAGTTGGTTACAACAACCTTATCGTAATTGCGATTGACTTCCTAATCCAATATGGATTAGTTACAAGATAGCCAACCTTATCTAGGATAATATTGATCAAAATTGGCGCCTACTCTACCTCTATCACACGCCTAATAGCACACACACACACTTCTAGAATATTCTAGAACAACTTAGAACATTCTAGACTTATTTAGACTCCTATTGGAATTCCTATGACTTGATGCTCAAGTTTATAATATACTTGACATCTTACATTATTTAGGATAAAACTAAAAGCTAATTAAATCACACCAAAATAATAATAAGCTAGATAAAGCTAATAAAGATAAAGTTACATCCAAAAGATTAAGATCAAGAACGGATATCATCTTGGACGTGAACTTGGGCCTTGTTCTTAGGTTGGTTGGCGTGATCTTGCATGTTCTAGGATGTTTGGACATCCTCTTGCCATAAAGAGCATACCATATGAATGGGCCTTTGGGCCTCTATGCTCATCTTTTCCTCCAAGATTCGTTCTACCTCTTTATAGGTGAGTTGGGCCTCCTTTGATAGGCTTGATGTGGGCTGAAATACATCAATGTAGTGTCATAGTATTCATGCGACTTTAACTTCAAAATGTTTGAAGATTAGAGGAAGGATTTCAATATTATCAACTCAAAACCAAGTTCATCGAACTAGTTAGAGTTGATAAATATGAAACCAATAACTAGATAGTCTTGGTCAAGCTAGATAAGGGCCAATTGATGGTGCTCATGTTTTGAAATAATTTGACTATTTTAAAACATGAGAAACCTCATATCCTCCTTTAGCCAAAAAGTTGGCAACCAATGATAGTCTTTAAGTGAAAGGGAAAATAAGATTTAAGAAATCTATCAAAGACAATAAGTCAAAGGAAAGGTAAGGTTAAACAGTTGTACATACCCAACCAATGACAATAACCGGTTAACAGCCAGATCATGTATGACGCTGGGAGCGTGAATAAATATAAGGAAGACTTGAGATATGATTTCAATTCTAGGCAAATGTGTATATTGATACACATTACCTTTATTAAACCCATTTTGAGTATAAGATACCGGCTGTAAAACTCGTATTTATGCAAATGTGCAGGATCTACAACAAAGTAGATGTGCTTTGAAGGATGAGAGTCAGCCTACAAATAGGAACATGCAATTAGTTGTAGTTCCTTATGAAGAGTTGGTTGTTTATCCATTTCCTCAAGACTTATGAGAGAAATTCATAGGTGATTCTAAGTTCTCATTATAAGTATTTCTTACTCTCAATTAGAGAGAGGGGGATCTCGGATAAACACACCCAACACATCGAAACCAAAAGGTTTAAAATGAATAACTCATGTTCAAACATTAAAACTTGTAATTATCTATTAAGTCATGCAAATCAGAGCGCATTCAGAAGCGTCACAGTGATAGACTTTTGAATGATAAGACTTTGAAACATGTGATGTCTGCAAAGCATGACTGTACCTTTTACAAGAAAGGGTGAACGTGCCAACAAACACTCATGCATATGGATGTATGTAGTCCAATTAAGCACAAGTACAAGGGATGAATTACTTCAAATCTTCAAAGATGAATAAAATAACACATGGTGATTCATGTCTATGAGATTCATCTGAAGCTGGAATGTTAAAATAGTTTGAAGATTTCTAAAATGAAGTAGTCTTGGCGAAACAATGAGAGCACCTAGATACGTTCGAAAGGATGCTAATGGTTGAGCCAAGAGTTTAAACAAATGACTCAAATGAAACATAATTCTGGCACTATAAGCTTAAGTCATATTAATCAGAAATGCATTCAGAAAACTGCATAGTGCAGGATTTTGGAAAACATAAACTTTGAAAATTTCAATGTTTGTAAAGCATGTCTGATGGGTAAGATGACTAAAATCACCTCTTATTGGAATTGGTGAATAAGCTAATGACTTATTAGGATCCAAGCATATTGATGTATGTGGGCCTATGAGCACTAGTGCTAGAAGAAGGTTTGCTGTACTTTTTTATCACTTTTAGTGACGATTTTTAGTAGATATGGGTATATCTACTTAATGCGCCACAAGTCCAAATCCTTTGAAATGTTCAAAGAGTTTTCAAAGTGAAGTACAAAACCAGCTTGGCAAGAAAATCAAAACCCTTCAATAAGGTTGAGGAGGTGTGTATTTGAGCCATGATTTCACTAACCATTCCAGAGAATGTGGAATTGTTTCATAACTCTCTCCTCTAGCAATACGACATCTTAATGACATATCTAAAAAGAGGAATCACACCTTATTAGATATGGTGCGATCAATGATGGTTGAGTCAACATTGCCGGTTACCTCTGGGGATACACGCAGTTAACCATAGCTCTAATTACTAAATAAAGATTATCTAAATCACTAGAAGAAAACACCACATTTGATTTGGAGAGGAAAAGTCCTTGAACTGTTTTCTAAAAGAAAGGGGTATCACTTCTACAAACTGTTGTAGAGGATAACGTTTGAGTCTCAAAATGCTTTCTTCTTAGAGAATATGTTATTCTCTAAAAGAAAGAGTGGGAGAGCTTTTGAACTTACCGAAGTTCAAGAGACACAAAACACTAAACATCACCTAAAGCTCCGTTACTTGATCCTAGTTCAAGTTTTCCTATTGGTCGGAAAATTAAGAACGGGGTTGAGGCAGTAGAAGTTCCTCAAAACGTTGAGGAGGAAGTGCCATGAACATTACTCCAAGCAAGGTCAGGTAAACAACTCCGTCAGCCACAAAGATATCGATCTTCTACGGATGAGCGTGAGATGTTACTTTTAGAAAGTAATGACTCTACCTATATCAAAGAAGCTTTAGCAAATCAAGATTCCATGCAACCAAGTCTAAAATGGACTCCATGTATGCAACCAAGTTTAGAACTCGATTGATTTGTCTGAAGGTGTGAGCCATCAGGCAGAGGAGGGTTTTAAGGCAAAACATGGGTTCATTAAGATAGACATCAAGACTGACTTCAAAATTAGATTTGGAAGAAAGGTGTGTACTTGACACAATTGAATGGTCTTTTGTTGGAATACTTGTAAACTTCAAGAGACCATCTGTGATCTTAAGGAAGCTTCTAGGAGTTGGAATCATTTACTTCTTGACCAGGATATCAAAAGTTTGATATACTGGGAAGTGCCAAAGATAATATTGTGTTTACAAGAAGTTTAGTGGGAGCTATGCGTTTTCTGATAATGTATGTGATTGACATACTGCCTACTGAGAAGAAGATTCCCATGTTGCTTCTACTGAGGTTGACTTGGGAATAATTTTCAAAGTGAAGGATTGGTGGGGCTAAGATTTTTCTTGGAGACAAGATCTATAATGATAGATTAAAGATTTTTTATTGTTTGAATCAAAATTGACTAGGTGTTTAATAGTTCAACCCACTTCGAGAATGGATAAATTTTCATAAATCATGGCATATCCTTAGGGAATTAGATTGTCTCAAAACAATCAGAAGATCTAAAAAGGATGAGACATATAACTCATGCTTCAGGCGTGAGAGTAATGTATGCCACGAGATGTTCAAAGCCCAACATAACATATACATTGTATATGTATAAGCAAAACTAAGGATGTATCCTAAGTCTAAAGTGGTCGATAAAAGCTAAGTGTGAAGAGTTGCATTGATGCTACACTTATGACAGAGAAATATGATTATCTGAAAGGTCAGAGAATATTATACGATCTGTTTGAGTGGTATTGAAGTGAGTTGGAAGAAGTTTCTAACATGACATGCGTTTAATTCTACAAATAAGACAAACATGGCACGACTTTAGAAGCTGTGGCAGAAACTGTTAGGATTGTGTAGTTCGTTTTAGAACTAGGTGATGTTTCTAGCCTTGCGAGAGAAATGGAGCCTTGTTGATAGGAGCCATCACTCAAGCAAAGGAACTAAAGCTCACTATGAATCCAAACATGAGCTCCGGAAATATCTTCCTGTATGAAAGGTCATTAGTGAGATGGTATATGTGCGAGGTTCATTACAAGTATTATGTACTAAACCCCTGTTGTATTTGTAACATGATAGTCATGCATGGGCAATAGGTATTGAACACATTCCGGAATATTAACAAGTCAAATTTACATGAATTGTTCATGAAATTATGACCTTGTTGATTTATCATTAAGCATAAGATTCCAAATTTTACATTAATTGTGGTTTAGAATTATGTAAATGTCCAAAAGGATTAGCGAATTCAAAATGGGAAATTGGATGACACAATTAGCATGTAGGATTGAGGTGATGATCAAGTTTCGTGATCATAGTGATGTGATGACATCATAAAACAATCACATGGGTATTGTTGAGAACAACTACCGAACTAACCCACAGTGGGAGCTCTTTAAGTTAGGAATGTCATAAGAGCTCTTACTACTCAAAATTCCTAAATCCCGAGTTCAATATATAGACTACATGGTCTGTTGTAACTTTGGAGCGCGTCAAACGCCTTTCGTAACAGTAGGCTATAAAGGCGGTGTCTGGGTTACAGTTGGATCATGTGAGAATGCGTGTTTGAACAAGATGGCATTGTCCTCCCGATTAGGGACAGTTGTCTCGTTGGCCACTCGGTGAGATTGGACTGAAAATGCTTTGTCAAGCTCAGTTGAATCAATAGTTGATCATTTTCTTTTCAAGGTCTAAACTCAGAGATCGAGGAATGTTCGGGTCTTACATAAGGATGACCTCAGCTTACCTTATCCGAACATGAGACAGTAAGTGACAAGGGAATTTAAGAAATCGAACACTTGTGGGACAAGTGGGAGATTGTTAGGAATGTCCCGGAAATGTTCGATATACATGGAGATTAAACCAAAGTGATATAGTAATTATATGTCTTGCTAGAGACCTCTATAATTAGTAATTGAATATGTTTAATTACAACTATATTATTTGGTCCTACTAAGTCACGCAAGTTAGTGTCCTGGAACAATGTATGTAAGCTAAATAATATGTATTATGTTTAGAAATGTTGGGAACTGATTTCTGTGAGAAATCAGCCAAACACAGACCGAACTGGGTTCAACACGGACCGTGTTGGGACACCACGGTCCGTGGTGTCCATGGGCCGAGTTAAAGGACCTTCTAGAGTCCAACACGGACGGTGTTGATCCAACACGAACCGTGTTGGGCCTGAGAGGTGCGCCGTTGCGTTAAGTCGGCCCTTTAGGGTTTTGTGCCCTCTCCCTAGGTTTTCTTAACACAATATAAAGGGGTCTCTGTGAAAGATTATTCCACACCAACTGCCTGAGACTCTTAGAGAGATACCAGGGTGATTTCTTGAGTTCCTCTCTCTTTTAGTTTGCAGTTCTTGTTTCCTGAAACATTCTTTGTTTCCTGAAACATTCTTAAATACCAAATACATGATGTATAATGGGATCAAAGATTGTATCTTGATCAATTACACATCACGGGAGACGTGCAACCAATCTCAACATGGGAGGTTTCAAGCGCATTAGGGTAAAAGGTAGGGTGCTTCATGAGGGTAAGATGGAGTATTGGAGAGAATTGAGATGGAGAAAGATGAGATCTTTGTGGAGGTGAGAAAGGAGAGATGGATGAAAAATAGGGGAGGACTTTGGGATTGACGTGAGGTCTTTTGTGAGGGAGGAGAGAGTATGGATGAGAGATTTGAGAGAAGGATGTTTGAGAGAGTAAGAGTGAGGGAGAGATTAGGGTTTGAGAGAGAAATTGGAGGAGACATTTTGAGAGAGGAAAAGAGAGGATGAATGCATGAGAGAGATTTTGAGAGAGAGTGGCGTGAGATTGAGAGAAAGAGAGAACTAAGATATTTTTAGGTTTTTTGGTTTTTGTGAAAAGAAAAGACTTGTTTTTGGATTTTGGGGTTTTATGAAAAGAAAGGACTTGTTTTTGGATTTTGATTAAATCAAACTAGAAAGAAAGACAACGAAGAGAAAGATTTATCTTAACTATATTGATAGAAAGATAAAAGAAGTAATTATCTTAACTATATTAATAGAAAGATAATAACTAGATAGATCAAGGGATCATACTTGAATCCACAAGAATGAAACCCTAGGGCTACTTGTTCTTCCACCTAGTTACAAAAACACCTTCTAGGTTTCAGAGACAAGCTCTTCCTTACCACTTGGTTGACAAACCAAGATACAATAGAATCACGAAACACTCAAGGGGAAAGCTAAAAGCTTAACTGTATTCATAATTCAAAGTTGGATCCTTTGAGAGGTTACAAGCCTAGCTATTTATACTAACAAAGTCCTAAGTCTCCTAGGACTCTCAAGATTGGCATGCAAGCCATCTTTTCCTACTAGGACTCTTATTACTTGGCATGCAAGCCAAGGACTCCTACTATCACTACAACTAGACGCCATCTATGCTATCTCCTCCTTGGATTAGGACTCCTTATCCTAAGGGGAGTTAGTTACAAAAGAGAGTAATCCTTTTAGGACTTGGACTTTCTAATCCAAGATGGATAAGTTACAAAATAAGCCAACCTTATCTAGGATTGTGAAACTTGGCGCCTAATCTATCACACCATACGTCACACACACACACACACCTTCTAGATCATTCTAGAACATTCTAGACTATTCTAGATTAATCTAGACTCCTACGACTTGGTGTCCAAGTTTATATATATTACTTGGCACCTCACACAACTGGAATGTAAATAAAACCCTAGAAATGTAAAGAAATACATCAAAAGGCCAAAACTGTGAACTTCTTCTTGAAATGGTCAGAAATGTGAAATTCATCTCAAAATGATCAGAAATGTGATGATTCATCTTGAAATTGTCCAAACTGTAAATTTCAACTTGCGCTTTGTACTCGGGCCTTTAGTTGTGGACTTGGACTTGCCATGGATAGGTTTCCATCATCTTCCATGAATCTTGGGTCTCCAAAAGCAAGCCCATGGCTATGTGTGCCTCCATCTCCTTCTATGAACCTATGGTCCCCAAAGGTGAGACCTAGGTTGAGCAGTTCTCCATCATGGGCCTCCTTTGATGTATTTGGCGTGGGCCAAAATACATAATTCCCCCCTTGTTGGAAAAAGTTTGTCCTCAAACTTGATGGGAGGAATGAGACCTCTTTGTTGGTTGAGCGGGGCTGGCCTCCATTATCTTCCATGAATCTAGGATCACCAAACTTCTTCATGTAATGAATTTTGGGGCGACCCTCTTGAGATAGATAAAGTTGGACTGCTCCAACATCAACTCCAGAAGCATCACACTCAACCCTCTTATCAAAGTTTGGTAGGGTTAGGACCGGTGTGGTGTAGAGTTTATCCTTGATGACTTTGAACGCTCGATGGGTAGCGGGGCTCCATGAGAACTCCTTGGATTTCCATAGCTCGGTCATAGGAGATAAAGTATTCTTGAAATTCTTCACAAACCTCCTATATAAAGAGGGTAAACCGTGGAAGCTTCGAACATTTTGAATACTAGTTGGAGTAGACCACTCCTTGATAGCTTTGATCTTTTCTTCACCAACCTTAATCACCTCACTCGAAAGAGCATAGCCAAGAGAGACTATGTTGTTGATGAAGAAGTAACACTTGGACGGATTACCATGCAGCTTCATGTGAGCTAAGGTCTCCAAAGCAGATTGAAGGTGAAAGTTGTGACATTTCTCACTCTTGCTATCCACAAGTATATCATCAAAGTAGATAACAATACACTTGCTAATAAGGGGCTTCAAAACCTGATTCATTAGTCTCGTAACAGTAATGAGAGCATTAGTTAGACCACAAGGTGTGACTAACCATTCATAGAGACCTCCTTTGGTTTTGACAGCAGTGTCCCCTTCTTGAATTTGAGCCTGGCAGGACCCACTTCTTGGATTGACCTTTGGGATGTCGTGGATGCCAAGTAGCTCACCCACTAGATCTTCACTTCTAGGAAACCTGTACTTGGTAGTAACCTTGTTGGTGCACAGACTTTGGCTTCCTTCCTTTAGGACCAAAAGGGTAGGGATGGCGCATGGACTGAGACTTTCCCTAATCATACCCTTTTCTTGAAGATCTTCATCTTGCCCTTGAACCTCTTGAGTGTCACTAGGGTTCATGTGAGTTGTTGGTTCATGATGCACAACTGATCTAGGAATGGGATCAGTTTGGACTTCACATTGAGGTAGTCTCTCGTCTAGGAACACATGAGGGTGTTGTTCTCTAAGGGGGGTGACAAGAGAAGGTTTGCCGTGACTAGGTTCTTCGTTATTGGTTGGCTCTTTGTGGCTAGAGTTTGTGTTTGGGTCTAAGGGAGTGATCTCCTTATGCTCACTAAACTCAGGGCGTTCAGTGGTCATAGAAGTGATGGGGTTTGGATCATCTTCCTTAGGTGGGGACGGTTGGGTTATTTGGAGTGGAGTTAGGGTTATTCTCTTGTTGTTCATCACAAGAGTGTAGGTATTAGCTCTTTCGTTGTACATCACACTCCAGTCAAATAACCATGGTCTTCCAAGTAGAATATGACAAGAATCCATAGGCAAAACATCACACCATGAAGATTCTTTAAAGGATTTGCCAATGGAAAAGCTTACCAAACATCTTTGAGTCACTTGTAGATCTTCATCCTGATTGAGCCACTAGATGGTGTAGGGCTTTCGATGGGGACTCGTTTCCAGCTTAAGTTTGTCCACCATAGTAGTTGATGCCACATTGGTGCTGCTTCCACCATCAATGATCAACGAACAAACTTTTCCCTTGATTGTGCAACGAGATTGAAAGATGAACTCTCGTTGTTGTTGATCTCCAGAATATTGAGCTACTAAGAACTCTCCTCATAAGGAACATCTCGTGAGCCATGGTGATGGACGGTTGGGGTTTTTGTGATTCATGTATGGAGGGGATTATGTTTGGGCTGTTTTGTGGGGCTAGGGTTGCACTCGAAACAACCTAGAGCTCTGATACCAAAATTATGATGTATAATGGGATCAAAGATTGTATCTTTATCAATTACACATCAAGGGAGACGTGCGACCAATCTCAACATGGGAGGCTTCAAGTGAATTAGGGTAAAAGGTAGGGTGCTTCATGAGGGAAAGATGGAGTCTTGGAGAGAATTGAGATGGAGAAAGATGAGATCTTTGTGAAGTTTGAGAGAGGAGAGATAGATGAAAAATAGGGGAGGACTTTGGGATTGACGTGAGGTCTTTTGTGAGGCAGGAGAGAGTATGGATGAGAGATTTGAGAGAAGGATGTTTGACAGAGTAAGAGTGAGGGAGAGATTAGGGTTTGAGAGAGAAATTGGAGGAGACGTTTTCAGAGAGGGAAAGAGAGGATGAATGCATGAGAGAGATTTTGAGAGAGAGTGGCGTGAGATTGATAGAAAGAGAGAACTAAGATATTTTTGGGTTTTTGGTTTTTATGAAAAGAAAAGACTTGTTTTTGGATTTTGGGGTTTTATGAAAAGAAAGGACTTGTTTTTGGATTTTGATTTAATCAAACTAGAAAGAAAGAAAATGAAGAGAAATATTTATCTTAACTATATTGATAGAAAGATACAAGAAGTAATTATCTTAACTATATTGATAGAAAGATAATAACTAGATAGTTCAAGGGATTATACTTGAATCCACAAGAATGAAACCCTAGGGCTACTTGTTCTTCCACCTAGTTACAGAAACACCTTCTAGGTTTCAGAGACAAGCTCTTCCTCACCACTTGGTTGACAAACCAAGATACAATAGAATCACGGAACACTCAAGGGGAAAGCTAAAAGCTTAACTGTATTCATAATTCAAAGTTGGATCCTTTGAGAGGCTACAAGCCTAGCTATTTATACTAACAAAGTCCTAAGTCTCCTAGGACTCTCAAGATTGGCGTGTAAGCCATCTTTTCCTACTAGGACTCTTATTACTTGGCAAACAAGCCAAGGACTCCAACTATTACTACTACTAGACGCCATCTATGCTATCTCCTCCTTGGATTAGGACTCCTTATCCTAAGGGGAGTTAGTTACAAAAGAGAGTAATCCTTTTAGGACTTGGACTTTCTAATCCAAGATGGATTAGTTACAAAATAAGCCAACCTTATCTAGGATTGTGAAACTTGGCACCTAATCTATCACACCACACCACACGTCACACACACATAGACACACACCTTCTAGATCATTCTAGAACATTCTAGACTATTCTAGATTAATCTAGCTCCTACGACTTGGTGTCCAAGTTTATATATATATTACTTGGCACTTCACACAACTGGAAATGTAAATAAAACCCTAAAAATGTAAAGAAATACATCAAAAGGCCAAAACTGTGAACTTCTTCTCGAAATGGTCAGAAATGTGAAATTCATCTCAAAATGATAAGAAACGTGAACTTCATCTTGAAATGGTCCAAACTGTGAAGTTCAACTTGGGCTTTGTACTTGGGCCTTTAGTTGTGGACTTGGAGTTTCCATGGATAGGTTTCCATCATCTTCCATGAATCTTGGGTCTCCAAAAGCAAGCCCATAGCTATGTGAGCGTCCATCTCGTTCTATGAACCTATGGTCCCCAAAGGTGAGACCTAGGTTGAGCAGTTTTCCATCATGGGCCTCCTTTGATGTATTTGGCGTTGGCCAAAATACATCAATACATACATCTTAGATTGAGATTCTTCTCGATCGGGTCGATCTAGCAATCGAGTTCCCGGAGTGCTGCGTGGACCTTTCAGTAGAGGATTTCAGCATTGGAATCTCGAAGGTCAATCTCTTCTTAAGCCAGAATTAGCGATCAGGTATAATTACTAAAACCTCTGCAGCTGTTGTGATTAATTGTTTATAATCATTATGAATATTCCGCCAATTAATCTGTATCTGTTTAGAAAATAGATAACCTAAAACCTAACAGTCCAATGTCTGTCACTTGTCTATAAGTGTTCTAACCATTGTTGTGTTATTTTAACATTATTGTTACCTTATTTTACTATTTTTTTATTAATATTATCTGGGCAGAGTTCCACATTCAGATAATAATTACCTGCAACTGTTTGAGCATATTCTTTCCTCTCCCTCATTTCAAAATGAATTTACACTGGGCCCCAATAAAACTTTTTATTTTAAAATGTTTTTATATTGCAGTGTTGAATATATTGAGCTCCGTCTCATTTTTCTTCATGTTTTCAAATATTTTGTTTTTAGGTATCAGCGAGACATTTTGGGCAGATTCGTGGCAAGGATAACTCAAATAGCATATCAGGCTGCCACCTAGTTATTTTAGTTTTAAGTTTCAATATTAGTAATTGGCTCACCAAGATAATTTGACCCGCGTGTTTTAATATTTTCATAGTAGTTAGACGATTTATACATTTTTCCCTACTAGTCGGAAAAAATGCACGCGCTGCGTGCGGTAAATATATTAAGTAGTAATATATCATTACGAGGGAAAGGTAATAAAAGAAAAAATATTGTTGTTCTGCTTAAACATCAATCTAGCAATGACCTTTAGATGACTTTCTTTCCCGAACTCTAAAAGGAATGTGTTGAGATTTATCTGCAACATGAGTATTTATTAAGGAAATTAGGAAACAAAATTAATTGTCATATAAACGAATAATTAAACCTAATTTGTCATATGAACAACAAAATTACAAAATTGAACTAAGGGTTAATCAAAAATTGTTAGAGAAGAAGAAAAAAAGAACGTACAAGGGAAATTGATAGGAAAATGGTATTTTATGGTACTAAGTATATTTATAACTTACAGTAGGTTGAGTTTCAAGCACATAAAATTTAAACAAAAAAAACCCCAATTTTGTTTCTAACTTGAGACCATATTCTTTCCTGTCGTGGATAAAGTGCGGAAATGATATAGCATGATAAATTCAATTATGGAAAGTGTGGTATGTTGCAATACGATATGGTAGGTTGTAAAATTTGTGGTACAAATAGTTGGTGTGGTAGGTAAGGAAAGATAAAAGTGAAAAGTAGAGAGAAAATTAGGGTAACTGTGATGAGTGTAGTATGGTAAGGTAAGATGCGATAATTTATAGATAGTGCGGTAAATTAAGATAAACGCAATATGGTACCATGAAAAAGAATAGAGCCTAAATCGATTTTTCTAATTTCTAATAAACGTGACTATTTAAAAATTTGACAAAAAAAAATATAGAATGAAAAAGAAACAAATTAAGTCAGGGCACCTAATAAATCTCCACAGTTTGATTGATGCAAGTTGACCTTCGAGTATTCCTCTATCAGGTCTATCTCAACCAACTCTTTTCAATTTCTTCTTTTCCAAAAATCCCAAAATGACACAAAAGAAAAAAAACATCATAAAGGTGTACAAATGTCAAGCTTAAAAGACAAAAACCTCAATTTATGAGAACACTATTTAATTAAATGGTAAGGAGAAACTAAGACACTAACTTGCTTGATAGTTGATAATCAATAATACAAACAATATATGTTTATCCATGGCTCTTCCCTAATGTATTGCACTTGAATGTTACAACAACTTGTCAAGTTGCAAAAGTAGTATATATTGAATATTGCCTTAAATTTACTATAACTATCAAATTCCCATATAACCCATGTATATTCCTACAACCTGCCAAACCATTGCAATTGAGAACCACAATTATCCAAATAGCATTTGCAAGTGTCTTACTACACCCTAAACTTCTGAATTCAAGTTTGTAACTATAATTGCTAAGTTCAGAGCTAAATAACAATCTAAGTTGAATGGCTAGTTGGCAAAAAAATAACAACCCGAGTTTTTTACTACACCCAAGTTTTGATGTACATCGATTCATCGAAGAATAAAAGTCCAGTTAAATTAAATCATTGTCCTTTTTCAGCTTCTTTCCGACTTGTGTCATCCTGGTTGGTCCACTATTGCAAGTTTTCTCGTGTTGGCCAAAATTAAGGTTTGACAATGGATTTTGAAGAGTTTTATATAGAGGATTAAAGAGCAATTGAGCTAGACTAAATATTTTCCTAAATTCGCACACTTGTATTGTGTCGATAAATAATGGCAATTGTCACATAACCTGTAGAGAAAGATAGGAAAACAGTAAAATATATTCGCCAAGTGAATTTATTGTATAAGGCTTGTTCGGATGCCATTGAGCATCATCTTGTAAGGAATAATACAAGTCTCAAGACAGGCATAGAGTTTTACCTCAACAGCTGTCCAATCCATTGCCCTTGAATCTCGAACGACATTTGCAACAATCATTATTGTCCTACAAATACCAAAGTAAGAAATCTAGACTCAAACTCTTAGTTACCCGCCAATTAACGGTATCACTTACTTACCAGACGAGTTGGGAAGATCTGCCCATTACAAGTCTCATGCCAACAACCTCCATCGTTGTTCGTGCATTTATGAGGACCACTTGGTGACAAAGTAGAACAGTAATAACTAAATGAAACGAAAACATGATCATGTGATGTAGGGTTGGAAAGAACAGAGAGATGGGGATGTACATGAATCAATCAAAACACCAAGTAACAACAAAACATAACAACAAACGCACTAAATTATCAAAACATTAGCATGCAAAGAATAAGCTAGAAATGAACTGTAACTAACTACGTCAAATGGATTAGAGACACAACCAATGAACTAATTAGGGCCTATAATTAATTAGAAAGATAAGAGAACGTCACTCTCTAATCAATTAGAACCTCCTGGATCCACTTTGGTCAGCCAAAATCAAAGATAAGCTACAAAAAGGAATCAGGGGTTTTAAAATTAATCACCACTTCTCCGATTTTAAATACAACGCCCTGAACATAGACCCGAGTATTTAAGATGCTCCTACAGTTAAGTTTTAAATATAATGTCTAGATATGTAGGCTTGTCAAAATGTGTGTTTTGTTTGAGGCAGAGTAAATATGTATGGTGACTCTCAATAGTGTCCACCTTTTAAGATGTAACACCTCAAATCTTGTATCTTCATATACATTGGAAGCATGCATTAATAACAGTACAAGTAAATATACAAACTTGTAAGGTAATTGCAATAAGATCCAAAAAAACCATGGGCAATCCTAAAGACGTAGACTTTTGGGGCACTAAACGTATGAAGAGCACTTTCTATAAAACCTTGCGCAAGAAATGATAAAGATAAATTATAAGTTGCAACTTGCAACTATCAAGCTCTGAATCTCATGGAACATATGTGCATTTTTCATGGTTTTCTTTCACACTTCTAATAGTTTTTAATGGCATTGTTAACCAAATTTTTTTGCAACATCAATGGTTGAGAAGACAACACCTTTGAAGTTTCTTACATTAATTTGGAACCTCATGCAAATGTCATTGAAAAAAAAAATCCTAAACAAAATAATTTGACAAAAATCCAGACACGATGCAGAGAACAGACCCAGATACAACGCATAATCAAAATTCAAAGATAAGTGTTTGAGACTGACTCTTGCTAGAGCACAACAACAGACATAATCAAAAGTATCAACAAAAAGTTACCTGGTTTTTCATGATGTCTTTCAGCTGTATTCTCCAAGACTTGCAGCTATATCCAAATAAGAGTCATGCACTTTTCCATGTGGAAGGAGGGGTGAGGAGGCAAACATTACATCATAATATCACATACTGACAAGAAATATGGATAGGAAAATCAAAGCGAGAGCGACAATCCCAAATTTTATCCATCCTGCCAGCATAAAAGGATACATAGAAACCAGCTTCGAAAGTTGACACATTAGATTAATAACACCAATTTCTAACAAAAGAAAAATAAACAGATCATTTTGAGGTGTAGAGAAATAATTCAACATACAAGGAAAATTAATAACAAGCTAAGGGCACCAAAATACATGAAGGCCATCATATTTCCAGTATCACTTTTACATTACAGGTTGCGTGTTTATAAAGGCAAACACATTGAGCTCATTCAAGGTATACACAAAAACTTATTGAGCTAGGAAACAAAACCAGTGCCAAGGATAAATTTTGTACACCACAACAAAAGACCTCAACGGCAAGATGTCATGGAATTATGTTATAATAGCAAATGATCTAAGAGTCCCCACTATTTCACGATAATCGTGTTCCATGCCATCAAACAATAGACTATCATGTGTGGGTTTTGCTTTCCTTGCCCCCAAAGTAAAAATACTAAAAACAATTCCAACATCACACATGGCTTCTACCTCTTGCCAAAATATTACTGAAAAAAACATCATTATTAAATTAGTCTTAGAATTAAAAGAGGCTACAAAGGTTTCTGGGGTTCAATTAGGTTTCTATTACCTTTGTGATGAAAGAAGCTGATGATGGGGGAAGATTAGGGTGAAAAACAATCTGTACACTCAAGCAGTCTATTAGACAAAGAAGCCCACACTAAGTTTACAAAGCTTATGAAATCTAAGTTTTAGAAAATGAAACAGTTACAATACCTTCTTTTATTTGCAGGATTGAAAATCCTTAGCAGAACTCTCACTCATCTCAGCTTTTGCAGCCACTTATGAAATATTTAACCCACCACATCAAAAATCAACTCAAATGCTACCAAGCCCATCACCTTAGAGATGAAGGAAGCGAGAGATGGGAGCTTTTTTCTTTTTTGCTTGAATTACCCAAACTTGAACTTACCCATAGTAAACTAAACATGCTCGAAATTGCCTTATCTTATATTTAAGTGATAGCGAGCCATTCTTTGCTATAAAAAGGAACAGACCTCGAATCTTGCATTCTATATACAATAATCAATATTAACACAAGGTATCAATGAGCGTTTGGATCAAGGGATTTATGTTATTTCCTATACGCACTTGAGCCTTCATCAGCAATATCATTAGGCAAACAAATTCAAGGAGTGATAAAGTCACTTAGGCTTTATGATATAACTGACTCTGAGCTAATGACTGGTATGACTTCAATATCAAGGCTTAATTACGCTACATAATGAATCAAATCGAACCAAATCAAAATTTAAAACAACATACACCAACAATAATATATACCTCATCTAAGCATATCAGGTTCTATGGAGCGCTCAACTAAACTGTTGTAGGTTTCTTTGCCACCACCTGCGACACCGTCCTTGTCAACTTCTTCACCCCCAACAGTCCTAATCGTCCCTTAAAATGAAGAAGAAACTGAAACAAGGGAAGGGAATGCATTCAAAGTTCAAGCCAAATTATATTAAAAATCACAAAGGACAACGACTATAACAATCTCTGGTGTACCTACCAAAGAAGGCCCAAGTAATAATAACATTATACACGCTCATTCAGTTTAACTAAAAGGACGGAATATGAGGTTGGGAAAAGGTAGGGAAAAATTAATGCATATCATCCTTAAAGCAGAACTCCGTAAAGCATTGAGAAAATGATAATTGTGTGAATTATCCATATGAAATGAAAGAGCATACCCGAGCACAAGACACTAAATAGGGAGAGAGATCTTACAAATGGGAACTTGGTAATAAGAACGAGGTGATTCTGGCAAGTTCCCATAAACAACTACTAAGAAAGACAAAACTCTGTTGGTGTATGGGATTATTTTTGGGGTAGAACTAATTGCAGTACTTGAAACTTGAGAAGTGACAAAGGTAGATGAGCCACATTTTTGCTGTTAAGTGGCTCACTCTAACAAAATGAGGATTGAAGCTTGACACATCATGTCCATTGAGCAAATATGACTTAGAAATCAATCTTAAGGCCCAACAAATGGCAAGATGCATCGATGTCTAAATGGCTCCTTGGACCTTCAAATGCGGTCATGTACCCAATCCCTTATAACCTAGCCTTTATTATATATTAAGAGATCCTACGATGTCACTACATAAGTCCTAATAGGACAAGTGCGAGCTAATTCCAAAATTTCAAATTTGAACTATATCTCTATGAAGTATACAACCATAAATAGTATAACCCAACATAAGATAATTTCCTTAACAGACGAAGCTAATTCAACAATGTTATAACTTATGAGACCAAAAGTATCATTTAAACAGAACAAGCCATAAGACAATTGCTCGTACCTACCAATCCATGAGCAAACCCAAATAGTATGTATAATTAACCACCAAAGTCCCATATTTTATTTCTAAGTATTTTAAATATTTTTATGCCCACTACATGACAGTAGAAGTATTATATGATAGTCAAATGTCTTTATAAGCCTATAACCTTGTTCAAGTATCTTCATAACTTATGACATGTTGAGTATTAGACACATAAACCTATCTTATAAAGGTTAAGGTCTATTACTCCTCATGCATGATAGTCAAGTATATAAGATTAACCTCCAAGTTCAACTTTTTTTTTTCCTAGTTCTAATGTGTAAGTATTCTAAATGTTTTCATGTCCACTGCATGACAACAGAAGCATTATGCAATACTCAAATGTCTTTATAAGGCTATGACAATGTTTCATGACAGTCTGGTGTCTTAATATCTTATGAAATTTTCAGTATTTAGATAGAAAAAAACTAACCCAAAAGAAATGAAGGATTTATTTGCTTGTTTTATTATAATCAAGTATGTAACATTAATCCCCCAAAATCCCAATTTTTATTCTAATTTTAATTGATTTATGTCCACAACATGACAATAGATGTACTATATGATAATCAAATGCTTTTTTTTACAAGCCTATTTTATGATGGTCAAATGTTTCATAACTCACAAAATGTTGAACATTCAAGGAGAGAAAACTACCCCGAAAAAAGTTCAGGGTTCATTCGCCTGGTTTATGATAGTCAAGTAAAAATAACCCTCAAAATTCCAGTTTTTTATTTTTTTTATTTTTTATATTCAATTTCTAAGTATTCCAAATGTTTGTTTTGTGTCTACTACACGACAGTAGAAGTACTATGTCTGTATATGCCTAAAACTATTTTTTATAATAGTTAAGTGTCTTCAAAACTTACGAAAGGTCCGAGTATTCAGGAGAAGAAACTGCCCAAAACCACTTATTCACTCATTTATGATAGTCATGTATGTATAATAAACCCCTAAATTCACAACAAGAACTAAATAATAGGAAGCTGGCCCTATCAAATTTAATATGAAAAAAATAATGAAAAAAAACACAAAGAGGACCACAACAAGAACATCCCATATCAAAATATCCAAGGGAAAAATTAAGCTAGCTAGATATAGTCGTTACTTATACCCAATAAAGTCGTAGTAACAGGATGCTTAATGTGTAACACCCCGAGTATATGATTAAAGTGTGGCGTAAAAGGATTGAAATGACTACTTATATCAGAGTGCATGACCTTTTATGGTAGGCTATCCATCGAGCTCGCCGATTAAGCGTCTTGGTGGGAGTAGTCCGAGATGGGTGACCTCTGAGAGATTTTCGAGGCGTGTGGCGAGGCGAAGCCTTGGAAAGACTCGTAGTGATTTGTGGGCAGGTGATCGTCGCTAGCGATTATCGGTAATATCCGCGACCGGGAGAAGTCGGGCGTCTGAATAGTATCGAGCCGACCGCGGCGTGAGCTGCGTGGGACGGGAGATCCGTTGGAAGCTCGCAAGCGATTATCGGTAGTGTCGCGACGCAGTGGGGCAGGCGTTACATAATGAAACAAACCTGGAGTAAAGAGGACACAAATCAGAACCTTTCAAGAATGAAGGTTGTAGAAATTAGCAACAATCTCATCATTTGCCATGAAACTTTTCCTAATCCCGAAAACACCACTTGCAAAAGCCTCTCCTTGCATCCCTAAATGCACTGTTCTCTTCACATTCCTTGTTTCTGGCAAAAAATTTCTGTTTTCCAAAACCCCATTAACAAAAGAGCACATCCAGCAATCAATTTTTTACTAACAAATTTGCAAAAAAGATGTTTTTATAAAAGTGCACCTTCTCCACTAAAGATTATGAACCCAATCACCATTAACAACAAATGTTGAAGAACCTGCAAAATCATACAAACTCTAATCACAATTTCCAAAATTCACTTATCAAATGCAGAAGATAAAATTTAACCCAGAACATTGAACTAGCAAAGAATTGTGTTTTTTTGGGACAACAACAAAAATCAACCAACAGTAGCACAAAAAGAGAGGAAAGCATGAAAACTTGGTGAAGAAAAGAGGGCATGATAATGAACTAGCCAGATAAAGGTAACAGGAAAAGGAACCATTACCCTCTTCATACCTTACGAGCCCGTCGCCGCTGCCGCCAATCCCAGGCCCATTCCTGTTGTTTCCGTACAACATCCTCGAGCAGAGCTTCTGATTCTCCGACCTCTGAAAACCCCCTAAAATCTCTCTCACTTGTATAATCTTGCTTCACTTCTCGTTGGTTAGCATTTGTAGAGCCAAATCGTCCCAACTACACGATAAATTCACAAGCATCGAACCTGAAAAACTTTAGAGAGAACTGAGGGGATCGTTCGAAGCAGAAAAAGCAAATGAGTAGTAGAAGAAGGAAAAAGAATTCACCCTTGTCTGCTTCATATGCCTTAGATCTTCAAACCCACCTCAAACTGAAGCACTTAGCTGCCTCTAGTAGCTCCGAAATTGACGAGGGGGCGAATTAAGGTTCAAAAAGAGAACATTTTTTTCAACTTGGCAGAAAGATTGGGCTAAAAATCTATTTGAGTAAGCTTGGTTGGATCTCTAGTTTAGAAGCATGATAGAGTAGAACATCTTGTTGAGGCTTCTGATTGATTGAAGCTCCTATGGGGAAGCTGCTCAGACACAGAACCGGAGAAATGAAGAAATTAGGGTTTGATGGATTTCAACGGAAAGAGACGAGATGAGAAAATATTAAAAGACTATAATATAAGCCCTGAAGTTGGATATATTTACCAAATTGCAATTGAAACAGTGTTTTGTGCCTATATGAATAGTAAAGTGACATTTGGGTTTTTAATGTTAAAGGATTTCTTCTTATGAAATATATTTTATTATAATTGTTTTATTCGCCAAAGCCTTGCCCTCTCTTGGGAAAGCGGCGTGACGCTCTCGACTTTTTATACGTTTTCGCTAAATCAAGATTAAATGGATTAAAATATTGCTAAGTAACACCCTAAAAGTCGGAGCATTACACATAACCTCCCGGCACCGAAATCCTCCAATCATCGAATGGAAATCTAGGGTGGAACACCTAGTTACCTCATTAATCACCCTACTCTCAGTAATCCATGTCTAATTCCCCATTAGGGGATCTAATTACCCTCTAACCCTAGAAAACCTAGCCACTAATCATGTTAATTATCAAACTATTCCTAGTGAAACCTAAACCTAACCTAAACAAAGACATTAACTCTAGACCCAATTAACCCTAAACTAGCCCTAAAAAGACCTTGACATACCCTAATAAACCTAACTCTAAACAGAAACCAAAATATAATGAAGCAGACCCAAATAAACCTAACCTTAACAGACTGATTTAACTCTAAACAGAAACAAACCCGAAAGACTCTATTACTAACCCTACTACTGACCTAGAAACCTAATGAAATTGACTAAAAATCTCACCTAAGACATGAAGATAACCAAAAAGAAAGCATACCAAATAGTAAAACAAAATCTAACATGAGGATTACTTGACCGAAAATAAAGGAACGAAGAAAAAGAAAGAAACAGAGACCTAAAACAGAGAGAAAGAAAGAAAAGAAGAAAAAAACAAAGACAAACGACAGACACAGAGCAAAAAATTCCAACATCAAATCCAGAATCGAAAATATCCAGAAATCACTACTAACAACATGAAATTCAAAATCAGAGAAATTCCAAAAATTCAGAATCAAAGCAATAAATTCCAACATCAATCTTAATACAAAACAATGAAATCAAAACCCTAAACTAATAATAAGATCGAAAGCATATTTAAACCTAAATCTAATCGCATAAATTGTAAACAGAATCCAAAAATCTATCTAAAAACTAACCCTAGTGTGGACATTTTTCCTAGCCGTTCGGGCTTCCGAACGTCCACGTTGGATGGGGGGATGCGAATCGGTGATTCGTGCTGGGGTTTAACCTTTGAAAAACCCTTTAAGGAAAATCTAACCTACATTTCATGAATAATATTTTGTAAAATCACTTTACCTTTACTTATGCATTTTATGAGTCCTTGAATTTAAACCTTTAAGAGTGAACATACTTGTTCCAAACTCTTCTAAATTTAACCCAATTTGCTCATTTAAATTTTATGAGTCCTTGAATTTAAACCTTTAAGAGTGAACATACTTGTTCCAAACTCTTCTAAATTTAACCCAATTTGCTCATTTAAATGTTAGGTTCGGAAGAGAGTGATTTATGCAACCATTATTTAGATATATAAGAAAGAAAACCCTAAACTTGTGCATCGGTACATTGTAAAACCATGTTGACCATAGTTTATGCAATCCTAATGTGTTTTGGTTCGAAATGGGAGTCGCCACCCGAATTTTTAAGGGAAAAGCCAAGACAAAACCAAAAGGAAAATAAAGAAAGACTCCGCCTGTGAAACCTAAGAATGGATTCAGGGTAAGGCTACGAACTCGAAAAGTAAACTTTAAGAGTTCCCCTCTCACGAAAGGAAAGACTCTACTAAAAGTTTAAGATGTGCTTTTGATAAAGTTTGGAAGGGAATAAATAAGAACTTTATAAAATTATTTCATTGAATCATGCAACAAGAATAAAAAAGAGTACAAATACACAATTATTTACAAGAAAGGAAGAACACTTAAAGCTTACATTGCTACTTTGTTGGGAAAACCTTGCCTAGCCTCTTGATGCTTGATGAATCCTCCTAGATGCCTTGAAAACTTCCTCTCCAAGTGCCAAAAGGATGATAGAAAGAGGTAGAAAAAGATAAAAAGAAGAGGTAGAAAAAGAGGGAATAAGAAGGCTTTTTTGTGGTTTTGGATGTGTTTAGGCTAGGGTTCTTTGTAAAGTTTTAGGATGGATAAGAATAGGATATGTGTTTAGGATTTTTGAGATGGAAAGATTAGGAAGATAATGATGGTAAGAAAGATGATAGAATAATAGGATGGTAAGAGAGATGAATATGAAAGTATGAGAAGTGGAGATTAAGAGAGATTAGAGACTAAAGAGATTAAAGAGATGGATGATGAGAGAGATGAGAGATGGTTTGAAGAGTGAGTTGATGAGTGAAAGTGGCTTGGAGAAGAGTAGTATTTATAGGCTTAGGAGAGGAGAGATACATGCATACATACATACACTACCTCGTAGTCTCCGGATGAATGCATGATACCAAGGAAGAAAGGGGGAGCTCACCTAGCATGGTCGGTGACACGTGGTCAATTGACCACGTGTGGCGGAGACACCAAGGCCGACCGGCCATTACGCCAGGGGGGAGGAACCCATCTCGTCCATGCATGCATGGATGTTGGAGTGTGAAGATAGTTTGCTTAGGGAAGCTGCCATTCACACTGGACGGTATGTGCATGTGTTTATTTTAGCTTTTGAGAGTGTTTTTTGACTGTTCTTGTGAGGATTCGATCTCGCGACCTCTGGCATTTGCTTTTAGGGCTTGCATGGCTCAATTTTTATATAAAAAATGTTCATGTAGCTAGGATGAACCACATGTGATCATGCATGTGATTTTAGGTGAATAAAATACATGTAAAATGCATGCATTTATCGAACCTTTTTTATTTCTTCCGCTCTTATTATCTTATGTGTCAAAATCCCGGTGTCTACACCTAGAAGATAGAGGCCTTAGGGTTGTCACTTGCCCCTCGAAACCATCCATCCCCCTCGAATTCGGCTCCTCTCTTCTCTTTATACTCGAATCTCAGCTTCATCCTTCAATCTCATCCATCGAACTTCGAATTCCTTGGATTGGACGATGGAGATGGACTCAGACGGTAAGAGGTGAAGATGGTGGTGGTGTCTTCATTGTACTTCCTATTGTTGGAATTATTTCAACAGTATAAGAAGATTATATAGTATGACGGTACAAGTATAAGGATCATATATATGATAAACATTGAAAATATGATCAACACGGGTGCTTAAAAGACGAACATGGGTTGTGTTGGTCTGCAGAATATAAGAAAAACAACCTAGGATCAACATGGGTCGTGTTAAGGGAACACAGACCGTGTTACCCTCAACACGGACCATGGTACGGTCACACGGACCGTGTTGAGACCCAGGATTTGTTTTTAATGTTAACGACTATATAGTCTTGTGTATTAAGTTTATAATATCATTTTTAAGTCCGATATTATGTTCCAACAGCTACATTGTTATGACCATTTGACTAAGTCAAGGTCATGATACTCTATTAAGGTCCTTAATTGTGCCTTTGACTAAAGGGTGTAATTAGGGGTGGGAAATCTCCTATAAATAGGAGATATTCCCTAGCCATTTGAGAGCACCAACTTCTTCTATCTATAATCATATCCTCCCATTCTAGTATAGATTACAACTATACTAGAATGAATCAAGTGAGAAACAAGTTTGTCTTGAGTATGTTAAGCGCTAAGTTTTATCCCTCGAAACATTTACGGTATAGTAAATAGTTCTTAAGGAAAATGTGTTTGTGCATGACTCTTAGCAATATCCAAACAAGATCACCATTTGGTTATTAAGTTCAATCTCCATCTTGTCACATATATGGCAAGAAGATCAAGAAGCCAAGAGAAGATGATGAAGGTTCAAGCCGGTGTCAAACATCATTTTCCCAACACCTATGCTCTCTCAACTGATCCGAAAACGAAAATAAACAAGGTGAGTGAGAGAGAAATCGTGAGAAATTGAAAGGGAAGAGAAGAGAAGATGAAGTGAGATGAGAAGACGAGAGAAGAGAAAAGGAGATGGAGATGAGGGAGTGAGATGGAGTTTGGTGGTTTTGTAGAGGAGGAAGAATGAGAGAGGGACGAAGGAGAAATAGAGGAGGACAAAGAGAGGGACAAAGAGGAAGAGAGAGAGTGGGCAGGGAAAATGAAAATGAAAATGAAAAAGGAAAATAGGATTTGACTGGGGGAAATTCAGCTAAGTGAGGGAAATGGGAAAAAGGGTTCGGGAAAGTGGGTATTCGAGTAGGTTTTTTCGGGTAATTGGGTAAAAGGGTAGGAGAAGAGAGGTTTTGGGCTGAGGGAGAGCTGGGTCGAGTAGAGAGGAAAATGGGCTGGGGTTTGGATTTTGGATAGAAAATAGGATTTGGTTTTTATTTTCTTTTCATTTTTAACATTTTTGCTTTAATTTCTAATAATAATAATAATGATAAAATGAAATAAAATCTAGTAAACTTATAAAATGATTAAAAATATAATAATAAGCTTAATGTAATTTTTAAAAACAAGCAAAAAGCCATAGAATAAAGGGGTAAAATCATGCAAATACAAAATAAACATATGGCGCTGGTGGTGTTGGTTTGGGAAGTGAGAGAGACGGAGTGTGAGGGTGGCGGCTTGGGGTTCGGAGAGAGAGAGAGAGAGAGAGAGAGAGAGAGAGCGAACAGGGGAGTGTCTTTTCTAGATGTCTCCAAAGGTGAACCATAGTTTGTCTTTATATCTATCCATGAATATCTTCAAAGGTGAATTATGACTTGCTTTGTAGATATCTTATGCGTAAATAAGAGAGAGAATTAAAGCAACTGAAACCAAACAAAAAATATACTATCCACGTGGCATGCGATGTCAACACTGTTGGGTCCCATTCTCTCTCATAAATTGGGACCTCATAGTCCTCAATATCCTCCATGGACAATTTGCATTTTAGGCCACCCTCAAGGTCAATAACCCAATTGACCATAAGGAACGACCCAAAAGATAAATTGATGGAGAAAGATGAGGTGAACGTTGGCGAACTAATTTGTACTAATTCTTGGGATCCAAAATGGTGACTTGGCATGCCCAGTGACATTTATTTATTTTTTATTTTTTGCTTTTCATTTATGTGGCCCGAAGAATCAGGCTGCCCGTTCTTTGCAAAATTTTCAACCTAGAAAAAGAACAGGAGGGAGGTGCGATTCTTGGAGAAGAGGGAGATGGAAGCACAAGAGCTAGCTCGACTATGATTTTGTGATGGAAGAAGTCAATAACAGGGCCGCAAGCGCACGGTGTACGTAGAAGAACGTCAAGGTCGATCCCACAGGGACTCAATTAGCAGCACAGAAAACTAATCTCTAATACGATTGCTAAGCTAATCAGGTTTTGGATTTTGAAAAGGTGCACATCTAATTAGACTAATAAAACAGAGAAAAACAATCAAAGATTCTATCAAGAGAGAGAGATTTCTAGGGAGATGCTAACCTAACAACGAGTTCGATTACTAAAACCTAGTTTGCAAAATCATGCCTTCAAGAACGAATCAAGATCGACAACCATAAGAACTCTATTGCTGTTTCAATGCTAATAGAATTACCTCAATTAACCAAAATTACAACTTTCGTATGCTTTTCAAGTTAATCAAAGTTGAAGGTCCAAAGTGTTCTGGTCATCAAAAGGTTCCCTAGTTTGTTATTATTTTATCAAATTTTACAAGACTAGGTAGAATATTCAAGACTAGGTACAAGACTAGATTATCCTAATTCACCTTTCAGTACTTCTCAGGTTAATCTCAAACTTACAAATATTTAAGGCCTTAAGAATACTCATAAACATGGAAAACACAACCTTCTATTGATTCTAATTAAGAATTCATGCACAAACTAATAACAATCAATCAAACTACGTTGCTTCGGGTTGCAAAACCCTAGAATTCAAGGAAATTACTCACTGATCATTAAAGAAAACATGACACAAGTTCCAAACATCATGATTAATTCTCCAAACAAAGAAAGAAATTGAAAAGAAAAAAAATAACTACAAGGAATACGACCGTCGAGTCTTTTGATCCCGGGGTGGAGTCTTCCTTGCAAGTATTGATGTTCTCTTCCCAAATCTTGAACTTCGCTTCTCTTCGAATCGATCTCAATCTTGAATCTTGATAGAGATTTTGATGAGATGATAATTTGATTAGGGTTTATCCTTTGTTTTCTCCCTTGATAAAAAAAGGGTGGATGAATGAATAGTGAATCTGGCTCAATAATGAATGAAGGATGATTAATATAATTGCTACTGCCCTTTTTCTTCTCGCCTAAAACAGCCAAGCTACGCCCAGCCAACCCGTGGCAGTCACCACGGCTAGCCCGTGGCAGCCTTTGCCTCAATTTCCCTCACTTTTCTTTTTATCATGTTGGGCGAATGAAATAGTCAACCAATGATATCCATTTCCCTCCTTTGTTTTTGGACCGGATGAAGGATGAATGAATGCCATGAATTCTTCCTCACTTTTCTCTCTTGTGATTGGGCCGAATGAATGGTGGTCCAATGGAATGAATTCATGGCCCATAAAACTGTTGCTGCTAAGTTGAAATGGCCAGCAACCAGGACTGTGGCAGCCAATACGGTCAGACCGTGGTGTGTACTGCCCGGTCATTCCGTGCTCCTTTCCGTCCAAAATTTTCACCATGGTTTGGGTATAACATGTAGAGGCTCGTGATATCTTCAATCTTGCTTGAAGTTGAGAGAAACTTGGTGTTTTGGCCTCAAAACCTACAAATTTACATTGAAAAAACAACAGTAAGTATAGTAGGGAAATTAGAATAAAAATCAAGGTTCACACTCAAAACTATCCCTAGTTCACTATTGAAAGCCCCTCAAAACATAGTCATGAACGCAGTTATCAAATGCCCCCATGCTTACTCCTTGCTTGTCCCCAAGCAAGTACAAGACTCAAAATTAGATGAAAGGACTTGAAAGGAAAACTACTCACACACCTCCTCCAATAAAAAGGGCACATTAGAAAAGCGAAACAAGCACGTACAATGAGACTCCCTAGCAAGATTAAGAATCAAATCGAACTGAATCAAACAAAACAAAATGAAAGAAAGCTAATAAATGCTTGGGTTGCCTCCCAAGAAGCGCTAGTTTAACGTCTTAAGCTAGATGAAACTCACCTCAACTAGGAGAAAATGTCACAACATCATGGTCAAACTCCTTTGGATCACCATCAGCACGTGATCCCTCAAAATCTTAAAGTCGAACCCACCAGCAAGGTTCGAACTACTCTCCTTCCTCAGCAATGGAAGGCATCCTGTATATCTACACAAATCTCTCAGCCAATCATCATTAGTAGCACAGGGCATGTCCTTGGTGATGTTGGACTCGGGTTCAATAACATGGGCCCAATCTGTCACATCACCAAGTTCATGGCCCTTAGGAAACACATCAACAGACTCATAACTCCCAATCACATCAACGCCATAGCAAGAAGAAACATTATGAGGCATATGTTCACGAAACAGATCAAGTTCAACCTCATGCTCCCCAAACTTAAAGTTCATTTTCCCCTTTTTCACATCTATTACGCACCCAATAGTGGCAAGGAAAGGTCTTCACAAAATAATTTGGGTACGGGTGTCCTCGGCCATATCAAGAATCACAAAATCCACAGGCACATAATAGTCTCCTACCCTAAGAGGAAAGTCCTGTAAAATACCCATTGGGTACTTAACAGAACGATCAGCCATTTGCAGTTACATGACAGTAGGTTTAAGCTCTCCTAAGTTCAGTCTCTTATAAAGGGAATATGGCATCAAGCTCACACTTGAGCCCACATCACATAAAGCACGGTCGATGTTCATGGTTCCAAGGCTACAAGAAATAGTGAAGCTCCCAGGGTCCTTAAGCTTTAGAGTGAGCTTATTCAAGACCATAGAGCTACACTCCTCATTTAATGCAATTGCCTCACAGTCATCTGCTTTTCTTTTCTTGGAGAGAATCTCCTTTAAGAATTTAGCATATAAAGGCATTTGGGACAAAGCATCAAGAAAAGGAATATTCACATTCAACTTTTTCAACATGCCAAGGAATTTTCCAAATTGAACATCATCTTTAGGCTTATCATGCCAAGGAATTTTCCAAATTCAACATGCCAAGGAATTTTCCGGTAAGAAGGGTTAGAGTGGTGTCTCAAACCGGAGTTGTATGTGTTGGAGTAAGGTCAAAAGGAAGTCTCTGGGTAGGGTTTCCAATATACTTGGCTCGGTCAGGTTGGCTACTACTACCCACCCCATTAGGACAATGCAAGGTCACATGCTCAAAAGAATATCTGGAAGCACATTGAGAGGAAGGGGAAGCATTCACATACATTCTTTCCATTTTCTCATTAATGGCATCAAGTTTTACAGATAAAAGTATAATAGCATCAACAGAATACTTAGTGCTCGTTCTCGTGGAATGGAGTCTCGACCATTGGTGACTGTTCAGCGCCATTTGATCAATAAGCTCATACAGCTCCTCCACCGTCTTGCTCATGATATTTCCTCCAGCGGCTACAAGGATTATCACTCTCAACTGATCGTCTACCTCGTTGTAGAAGGCTTGAATGGGAACCCATAGCTCGAAACCATGCTGGGGACATTGGCGAAGTAGTTCCTTGAACCTCTCCCATGCATCATACAAGTTCTCGTCTGGCTCTTGAGAGAATGTAGAGATCTGGTTCTGAAGGCTCATCAGCTTGCTTGGCGTAAAGTACTTGGCCAAGAACGCACTCGCTAGCTGATCGAAGGTGCTAACTGAATTCGGTGAAAGGGAATCCAACCACTCCCATGCTCGATCCTCCAGGGAAAAGGGAAACAATCGCAACTTGATTGCATCCGGCGAGGCTCCATTGGCTTTGAAGGTATCACATATTTGGCGGAAAACGCGCAAATGTCGGTTAGGATCCTCTCTTAGGAGACCGTGGAAGGGTATAGCACGCACTGAGATGATGAGAGAATTCTTCGGCTCAAAGTCGTTCACCACTTCAGGTAGCTTGATGGCGGTGGGTTGGCTTGTGACGTTCGGAGTCATATATTAGTCGAAAGTAATTGGTGGTTCTTCTTCGGCCATCTCAGATTGCTGCGCGGGTGTCTCTTTACTAGCTTCCTCTAGTTTTTACCTCTTCCTTCGGTGGAAAGTTCTCTCTATTTCTGGATCGAACTCGAATTCCGGAGATCGTTGCCTATACCAAAAGATCATAGCAAAACAAAAACGAGTACACCAACACATTGAAACAAGAAAATCAAGAAAATCAAAGAAAAAGAAAGAAAACCAGCTTAGTCAACCTAAGAGGATTCGTTTACCGGCTACTAGGGACAGAATCCCCGACAATGGCGCCAAAAACTTGACAGGGCCACAAACACACGGTGTACGTAGTAGCACGTCAAGGTCGATCCCACAGGGACTCAATTAGCAGCACATAAAACTATCTCTAATGTGATTGCTAAGCTAATCTGGTTTTGGTTTTGAAAAGGTTCACAACTAATCAGAATAATAAAACAGAGAAAAACAATCAAACATTTTATCAATAGAGAGAGAGAGAGAGAGAGAGAGAGAGAGAGAGAGAGAGAGAGAGAGATTTCTTAGGAGATGCTAACCTAACAACGAGTTCGATTACTAAAACCTAGTTTGCACAATCATGAATTCAAGAACGAATCAAGATCAACAACCATAAGAACTCTATTAGCTCTTTCAATGCTAATAGAATTACCTCAATTAACCAAAATTACAACTTTCGTATGCTTTTCAAGTTAATCAAAGTTGAAGGTCTAAAGTGTTCTATTCATCAAAAGGTTCCCTAGTTTGCTATTCTTTTCTCAAATTTTACAAGATCACCTTTCAGTACTTCTCAGGTTAATCTCAACTTTACAAATATTCAAGGCCTTAAGAATACTCATAAACATGGAAAACACAACCTTCTATTGATTCTAATCAAGAATTCATGCACAAACTAATAACAATCAATCAAACTACGTTGCTTCGGGTTGCAAAACCCTAGAATTCAAGGAAATTACTCACTCATCGTTAAAGAAAACATGACACAAGTTCCAAATATCATGATTAATTCCCAAAACAAAGAAAGAAATCGAAAAGAAAAAAATAACTATAAGGAATACGACCGTCGAGTCTTTCGATCCCGGGGTGGAGTCTTCCTGGCAAGTATTGATGTTTTCTTCCCGAATCTTAAACTTCGCTTCGCTTCGCTTCGCTTCTCTTCGAATCAATCTCAATCTTGAATCTTAATGGAGATTCTGATGAGAGGATGATTTGATTAGGGTTTATCCTTTGTTTTCTCCACTGAAAAAAGGGTGGATGAATGAATAGTGAATCTGGCTCAATAGTGAATGAAGGATGATTAATATAACTGTTGTTGCCCTTTTTCTTCTCACGCAAAATGACCAAGCCACGCCTAGCCAGCCCGTGGCAATCACCACGGCTAGCCCATGGCAGCCTCTGCCTTAATTTCCCTCACTTCTCTTTTTATCGTGCTGGGCGAATGAAATAGTCAACCAATGATACCCATTTCCCTCCTTTATTTTTGAACCGAACGAAGGATGAATGAATGCCATGAATTCATCCTTACTTTTCTCTCTTGTGATTAGGCTGAGTGAGAGAATGGCTGAAGGAATGAAATGAATTTCCTTCACCTCTCTCACTTTCATTGGGCCGAGTGAATGATGATCGAATGAAGTCAATGGGCCACCACTTCTCTCTTTTTCCACTGGACCTAATCAATGGTTGAAGGAATTAAATCCATTCACCACTTCTCTCACTTGTGATTGGGACGAATGAATGGTGGTCCAATGGAATGATTTCATGGCCCATAAAACTGTTGCTGCTAAGTTGAAACGACCAGCAACCAGGATCGTGGCAGCCACCACGGTCAGACCGTGGTGTGCACTGCCTAGTCATTCCGTGCTCCTTTTCGTGCCAAATTTGCACCATGGTTTGGGTATAACATGTAGAGGCTCGTGGTGTCTTCAATCTTGCCTGAAGTTGAGAGAAAGTTGGTGTTTTGGCCTCAAAACCTACAAATTCACATAAAAAACAACACCACCAAGTTAAGTAGGGAAATCGGAATAAAAATCAAGGTTCACACTCAAAACTATCCCTGATTCCTATTGAAAACCCCTAAACACATAGTCATGAAACGCAGTTATCAGTCGGCTGAGGTTTAAGGATTTTTGTTAGAATCGACGGCCCATGGCGATTTTGAACAAGCAACCTTGCCGTTTGGAGTTTTCAAACCTTCCAGCTCGCATGGCATTAGTGGCGAAGAAGGTAAACATTTGTTAATGAAATGGTATGTAATTTGGTTGTTCACAAAATTTTATACATCTGATACGTAATAAGCATATATGACTATAACATGTAAATGAAATGGTATGTAATTTGGTTGGCTACATTGGAGTAATATGTTTTGGTGGATCGGTTTTATTGCTTGGTTCCATGGATGCACCTATATGGATCCATGGTTTACAACATTTGTAATCCGTGATTGACTGACATAGTAACATTACTACCTAAATGACAAAACGAATTACACATGAATATAACCATGGTTTAAGGTTGGTAATAATTATGGATTATGATACAATATATCATTGGATACTCTTGCTATGTTTCAAAGTTGCCTTAGTGATTGGTTCCCCCATTCATTATTGATTATATATAAAAGAAACATGAATTGAAATATGTGATAATGTCAAGTTAAATATGAGCACAAGGATGGCTACATCTATTTAAACTACACGTGAAAGAATTCAGTTGACCAACTTTTTGAACACCCTAAAACAACTTTGATACATATGTGGACATCCCCGAGGTAACCGGTCACCGACCTCCCCGGGGCTTCCCCCTTGAACAAAATGAGATGCGATGATCCTGTTGCTTTGTTATACGTTTGATTTCCTTTCTGTTTTGTTTTAAGGTTGGAATTTCAGGACTTTGTTGATTTTTTACTTTTCTAAGAAAATCTTTAAGAAATGTTTTGCACATTTTATGAATAACTTAATTGTAAAATTACATTTCCTTTATCATGAACACTTTGAGAATATTCGAACCAAATCAAAGGATAGAGCTACCACTTACTCTTTCCTCCTCAAATTCGATCATCCTATTTTCATAGCGTGGGGCTCGAAAGAAGGCAATTTAGGCAATTTCAACTAGTTAAAAAATATATTATATTCCTAAAGTTGTATTAAACTCATCGTAAGACCATTACTCACTCAAAATAAGTTTTAAAGCTTTTGAAAACTATGGTCTATGCAACAAGAATAACACTTTTTATTATGAAAGAGTCGCCACTCAACTTTTTTTAGGAAAAAGATAAGAAAACCTAAGAAAAAGACTATGCTTGCGGACCAAATTATCGAGTTCGGGGGTAAGGTTGCGGACTCGAAAGTTAAAGACCTTTGAGTCTGCCTCTCACTTAAGGAAAGACTCTAATAAAAGTTCAATAAGTTGTTGATGTCCAGTGATACGCTCTTCAACTTTCTTCTCTTGTTGTATGGTAGCAAAGGTAATTGACCCTTCTATCTTATTAAACCTATCCTTCAAGTATTTAGCCAAGGCTGCATTGAGTTGTTTGTTGTTGTTTTCGTTGTTGTCTTCGCCCATATTGAAGTTCAATCTATGAGATGCTTTAGGTTGAGGAGGTGGAGGAACTAAGTTTGGATTTCGAATGATTTGCCCGAACTGTCCTAAAATCCAATCCTTCTGTTGATCGTCTATTATGCCTGTACAAGAACAATACCGAGACTTAGGTACTTGACCTTGATACTAGACATATAAAGAAAAACCTATCCCAATGCATGCATGTCCTATTTGACTTACATGAGACTTCCTAAAAATGCAAGATACCTATATGTTGACTCAAAAAAGACTCACCCATGACATGGGTTTACATGTCCTATACTCTATATGATCCTAAGACAGACAACAATAATTTTTACAACAAGACATTATGAAGGGCTGAATAAAGTCAAAAATAGCGAATCTTTATAAATTAGAAAGCACAAGCGAGTGTTTCTTAATTTGGATGGGCTCAAACCCCGAGTCGACCATTTTAAGGAGAATTTGTCACTTGAGCTAACGAATTTATGTTAACTCAAGTTGCATTGGCTATTATACAGACTAAAATACTGCTTGACACACTGATGGTCTGACCCCTAACTAGGCACACATTTCATGGCCCAACATATTTTATTTATATTCGTGGAAAGTGGTTATTGTAAAGGACTGGATAAAGCCAACAAAAGGTGAGTTCAAAAAGATTCATAAATCTTTATTGAGTCCACCATGGATGGGCTTACCAACAGGCTGGCCATGGATTTTTTGGACTTAATAACCGAGTTTACAAATTGATTTTCTCTAACCTTGTGACTATTATGCGGGTTAGAACAACACACACTAACTTTATTTAATTATTAGTCAATTTTCTTCGGACTTTAATTAACAGAATATTGAAAAAGATCAAATAAAATAAGCAAAAGTGAGTTAAAGTGAATTGATAAACAAGAGTAATTAACCTTTTGAAATGGATGGACCTAATAACCGGGCCGACCATAAAATTCAAGGTTAATTAACCGAGTTTATAAACTCATTTCTTTTCAAACCCAATGATTGTTATGCGGACTAAGACAATATTTGTAAATAACGTCTGACTCTAATGATGACTTGAAATAAAAGAAACACATATTACACATAGCATACAACATGATAGGGTATCCTAAACCAATGCTCCATATTCAAAAAGGGTTTATTGGCTGGATAAAGGCTTAGCGCTCATGTCTTGCACTCTCACCCTAATGCATTATCCTTGTAAGAGTGTCACAATTGAAATGTATGGGGTGTTGCTCTTATAAGCTCGAATGGAGGCTCCTTAGAGTAATGCGTGTGTGGATGTGATGACTAAGGCTCAAATTGATGTAAATGCACCATTCTGAGTATAACCGGTCTGATATTACATGGGTTAAATATTTGGGTTAATCCTAAACCATCGCTTTTAGTGCTCCCATGCCAATAAGTGGTAAACGAGTAGCTCAATATATGCAATATTTTATGCTTAAGGGTGAATGATTAAAAAGATGTAAAATTGAACTTTATTTTCCTCCCAAAAACTTAAGGTCAGATATTATTGACTTGGGTAGTGCACTATAGGCACAAGTAACTTGGGTCGGGGCCATGTTTATATGAGAAAACATGTAAACATTACTTATTCATATTAAACTTAATAAGCTTGCTTACTTGAACTCAAATAAGTGAGTTTGGGTAAAGTGCATGCAATATGCATACCTTAAAAGCTGAACCGCAAATAAAGTGACTGAAAAGTTTGACTGGACTCGACCAGGGAGCCGCAACGACCTCTTAGACCACGCATGAGATAAGAACAATGAAGTGGATTAAGTTGGCAAGTGGGAAGTCTCCCTTGGTTTTGATGAAGTTAAATTATAGTTTTGGTGTACATGTTTGATATAGTTTGACGTATATGAGTCCTGGATGTATATAAACCTCGAGTGTTGGTTGTAATATATATATTAGATGTGAAATATATTGGTTCTAAGTCTACCAGGGTATACTTGTGCTGGTATAATGTTCAAGTTCATCTTTGGGAATGTGTTGTTGTTTTTGGTGTCTTGTTTAGGTATTTGGATTGTTACCTTGTCCAGGATGACGGACGACGGGAATGCCTTCGGATTATATCAATCCGCTTTGTTAATCATTGGGTTATGAAATGTTTAGTAATAATCTGATGATTATGAATCTGGGGGTGTTACAGTTACAAACACACCAAACTTTTTTCAAGTTTTACCCTCTTTTTAAAAAAACACTCCGGAGTGGAGTCGCCAAAATTCTATGGACGTCCTCAAGGTAACCGGTCACCGACCTCCCCGAGGCTTCCTTCTTGAATAGAACAGGTCGTGGCGATCACGTCGCTTTGTTTTTCGTTTGATTTCTTTTCTGCTTTATTTTAATGTTGGAATTTCGAGACATTGCTGGTTTTTTTTAAAAAAAAAACTTTTTGAAGAAATACTTTAGGAATTGTTTTGCACATTTTATGAATAGTTTAATTGTAAAATTACCTTTCCTTTACCATGAAAACTTTGAGAATATTTGAACCAAATTCAAGGAGAGAGCTATCACTTACTTTTTCCTCCTCAAATTCGATCATCCTATTTTCATAGTGTGGGGCTTGGAAAAAGGCAATTGAGGCAACTTCAACTATTTAAAAATATATATTATATTCCTAAAGTTGAATGCAGCTCATTGTAATGCCATTATTGTTTAGGCTCGGTTTTGAGCCTAAATGCATCCTTTTTCCCCGAACATTTTCTTCGATTTCGCAAATAAACTTTGTGGTTTTATGTTACTTTTCTTCCCTTTTGTAATAACCCGACCGTAACCTAGTATGATTAAGCTAGTTAATGAGTAAATTTAACTAAATCGCGCATTTCATTTCAAGTTAACCGTTTTTGTTTTAGTAGGACTCGAATAGAGCAATGACCGTTATATATCAGTCAAGTATGTTATATATATAAATTAGCTTAGTTACAATTTCAGCTACTTAAATTACTCTCGGGATACTTGGGTTACTTACTTGGCTAAGTTTTATCAAGTTGACCAATTCGTCGGTTTGTTAATAGTAATAATAATAATAATAATAATATTACTATCATAGCTATTTATTCTTTAATTTATTTGAATTTCAGTTTATTCCACCTCCTCATTTTATTTCAAGCCTCCCTCGTGTTATTTTAATTTTCTGAACTGCATCCCGAGACTTTACATTAGTATTATTGAGTTTTAGTGGGAATAAAATTATATAGATGGGAGGAAATGGTCTTTATATTAAGTTAGTTGGGCCTAAATATTTCACAACCCAAATACTCTTCACTTTGTTTCCAAGCATTCAAACATCACCAGAAATCATAGTACTAAGGTTCTCTTCCTTTCTTCTCTGGTTGCTCGTCGGACAAACGCCGAAGCGCCGCCCAGCTTGACATCGACGGCGGAACCCCCAGCCGACTACCAAGTCTTCCTCCTTTTATTCTCGCTCTGTTCTACCTAGGTCTCTCTGTGTAAGATCCAGTTTTTTAATTCCGGGTTAACCTTCGTAATTATGATTTTTAGTTGACTAATCGTGTTAATCGTGTGTTTTAATTTTTTTTTATGTGAATATGAGTTTTTTTTATGTGAATATATATATATATATATGTATGTATGTATGTATGTATGTATGTATGTATGTGTCTTATATAGCCGGTGTAGTTATATTGTTATTCTCGTTCTAAATTAACTTTGGATAACCACTAACTGAGTAATACAAAAACAGATGTTGCCTCGTCGATTCATTGCCGTTAATCCTCCACCACCCCCTGAACTAACATCCCTTCAACTAATATGTCAATTTAATCAACTTTCACCCCCAAAGTTTAGTGGAGGTGCTGATCCCCTAGTCTATGAAGAATGGCTAAGGAAAATGGAAAATTGTTTGAAATAATGGAATGCCCTGAAAGGTTTAAGGTGAAACTAGCCATACATCAATTTGAAAGAGATGTTGAATTCTGGTGGCAAACTGTTAAGCCTCATGAAGGGGAACCTCCTTTGAGATGGGATCAGTTCAAATTGCTCATGAATACTAAGTATTATCCCGACGATATTAGATGGGCTAAAGAACAAGAATTTCTCCAATGTCACCAAGGCCCCAACGAGGGTGTAATGGAGTATATGGTTATTTAATGAGTTGAGTCGCTTTGCTCCTATGCAAGTTGCAACAGAAGGGATGAAAATTAGCCGCTTTGAGCATGGATTAAGCCTTGATATTCAACCTTGCTTAGCGGGACAAGTTTTTACAAGTCTTCAAGAACTTTATCAGCGAGCGGTGAAAGCATCACGCATTATTAATGAAAAGAGGAAGGAAGACGCTAAGAGAGGTCTTAATAGAAGAGGATTCGAAGTTGGTGGGTCACAAACCCAAGGAGGACCTTCTAACAAGAAGTTTAGGCCGGGGGGAGGGCCAACTACGAGGAACCAACCCAATCGTAATCAAGAAGCTCCAAGATGCCAACAATGTCGTTTCCGTCACTTTGGACCCTGTCGAGGAATGCGGGGCCAATGTTTTGGATGTGGTTAGTTCGGTCACTTTATCAACCAATGCCCCAAGACTACAGGGACCTATCAAGGGGATAATATGGGAAAAGCCTTAGGACAAGCACAAGTTCAAGCACAAGCCTAGAGGGGTCAGCATCCTAACCCTTCTCAACCAAATCGACCTCAAGCAGGAAACAACCAACGAGGCAAGAAGCCTCAATCAGCAGGTCGAGTTTTTTGTCTGGAAGGAGAAGAATGTGAAGGAGTCAATAATGTGGTTTCAGGTATGTTTCTTCTCAACAACATCTATGTTTGTACACTATTTGATTCTGGTGCCACTCATTCCTTCGTGAATCGTATTTTGACAAAGACACTTGCTTGTATGCCTGAAGAAATGGAAATACAGTTATGTGTAAGTACTTCCTTAGGTTCACTTTGGCACACTGACATTATATTTAGGAATTGCTCGATAATAATTAATAGAAGGACTTTATGGGTAGATCTGATCCAGTTGGATATCGAAGGATTTGATGTTATTTTAGGTATGGACTGGTTGAACAAGTATCAGGTAACCATAGATTGTGGTAAGAGAATAGTATCTCTTTCTACCCTTGAAGGAGAAAGATTTGAGATGAAAGGAAGTACTCTTCACAAGACAATACCTATCCTATCCTCTGTAAGAGCTGTTAAGTCATTGAAGCAAGGGTGTATGGGTTACCTAGTTGCGGTATAAGTGGCAGAACCCATAGAATCTGATTTAAGCTCTATTCAAGAAATACCAGGTTTGCCTCCGGACCGAGAGGTTGAGTTCTCGATTCATCTTTTACCAAGAACTACTCCTATTTCTAGAGCTCCTTACTGTATGGCCCCTGCATAGTTATCCGAACTAAAGGTTCAATTACAAGAATTACTTGATAAAGGTCTTATCCAACCTAGTATTTCACCTTGGGGAGCTCCCGTGCTCTTTGTGAAAAAGAAAGATGGAAGTTTGAGGTTATGTATAGATTACCGTGAATTGAATAGAGTGACCGTTAAGAATAAATATCCTCTTCCTAGAATAGATGACCTTTTTGATAAGTTGGCAGGGTCAGCGGTATTTTCTAAGATCGATTTAAGGTCAGGTTACCATCAACTCAAAGTTAAGAAAGATGATGTGCCCAAGACAACGTTCAGAACTAGATATGGTCACTATGAGTTTTTGGTATTGCCTTTTGGGTTTACAAATGCTCACGCGGTTTTTATGGATCTTATGAATCGGGTATTTAAACCCTATTTGGACAAGTTCGTGGTGATCTTTATTGATGACATTTTGATATATTCTAAAACGAGGGCGGAGCATGATGAACATTTGAGATTGGTACTGGGTACCTTGGGGACAAATAAATTATATGCTAAGCTTAAGAAATGTGAATTCTGGTTGGAAACCGTTCAATTTCTGGGCCATATGGTGTCTACAGAAGGAATCTCGGTTGATCCTACCAAGGTAAGAGCCATTATAGAATGGAGTAGACCCACTACAGTGACTGAAGTGCGTAGCTTCTTGGGGATTGTTGGATATTATCACAGGTTTATAGAAGGATTCTCAAAGTTAGCTTTACCAATTACCAGACTGCTTTGCAAGGACAAAAAATTTGAATGGAATCAGGATTGTGAGGATAGTTTCCAAGAGTTAAAAAGGCGATTGGTGTCCGCCCCAGTCTTGACCATACCGGAAGGAACCGAGGGATTTGTGATTTATAGTGATGCATCCAAAAAGGGCTTGGGATGTGTGTTAATGCAAAAAGGCAGAGTTATCGCTTATGCATCACGAAAGTTAAAACCCTATGAGGAGAACTATCCAACTCATGACTTAGAGTTGGCTGCAGTGATATTTGCTTTGAAGATATGGAGACATTATCTTGATGGAGTTAGATGTGAGATATATACATATCATAAGAGTCTTCAATATATCTTCACCCAAAAAGAGTTGAACATGAGACAAAGGAGATGGCTTGAGCTCTTAAAAGACTATGATGTGGAAATCAAATACCATCCTGGGAAAGCTAATGTAGTAGTTGATGCTATAAGTAGAAAAGGACCAAGAGTAACTTCTCTTATTACCCAAGAAAAAAGGCTCCTAAGGGAGCTAGATGAGCAACAAATAGAAGTTATTTAGTCAGGAAATGAAGGATTCTTGACAGTACTCCAAGTCACATCTCCTCTAATTGACCGAATAAGGAGCATCAAATGGAAGACCCAGAGTTAGTAAGAATCAGGGATGAAGTAAAAAGAGGTCGAATGAAGGATTTTTCCCTTTCAGAAGACATTCTGTGGTTTAAAGAAAGATTATGTGTGCCTAATGTGCAAGAATTAAAGAAGGAAGTGATGAAAGAAGATCATAATTCCACTTTCACCACCCACCCCGGAAGTACAAAGACGTATCGTGATTTGAAGAATCACTTTTGGTGGAATGGTATGAAAAGGGATATAGCAGAATATGTAGCTTGATGCCTAACTTGTCAAAGGGTTAAAACGGAGCACCAAAAGCCTGGAGGGTTACTTATGCCCTTACCCTTAGCAGTTTCGAAATGGAAACACTTATCATTGGATTACCCAAAACTACAAAGCAATATGACAATATTTGGGTGATTGTTGACAGGCTGACCAAGTCAGCTCATTATTTTGCCGTTAAGACCTCCCATACAGCTGAACTTTTGGCCGACATCTATGTCAGGGAAATAGTAAGACTACATGGTGTCCCCCTCAGTATAGTATCGGATCGAGATACTAAGTTTGTCTCAAAATTTTGGCAAGGATTTCAAGAGGCTATGGGCACAGAGTTACATATAAGTACAACCTTTCATCCTCAAACGGATGGTCAGTCTGAAAGAACCATACAAACATTGGAGGATATGCTAAGAGCCTGCGTTGTTGATTATGCTGGTACTTGGGACCATAACCTACAGTTAGTGGAGTTCACATATAATAACAGTTATCATGCCAGCATAGGTATGGCCCCATCCGAGGCATTATATGGTCGATATTGTCGAACCCCAACTTGTTGGGCTGAAGTTGGTGAAAGAATACCCTCCAAGGTAGAACTTATTGACCAAAGTGTAGAAGTGGTCAAGGTTGTCAGGAAGAAACTACAAGCTGCCCATAGCAGACAAAAGAGCTATGCAGATATTAGAAGAAGACCCTTGGATTTCGAAGTTGGTGAACATGTATTCTTAAAAGTCTCCCCTCTAAAAGGGAGTATTCGATTTGGGGAGAAAGGAAAGCTAAGCCCTAGATTTATTGGTCATTTTGAGATACTAAAACGTGTAGGGCCAATGGCATATAAAATCGGTCTTCCACCATCTCTTCAAGGCATACACCCAGTCTTTCATGTCTCCAACCTTCGGAAGTATGTTCACGATCCTGATCACATCATTCATTATGGGCCGTTGCAAGTCAAGGAAAACTTGACATTCATAGAAGAACCAATTTGCATATTGGAAAGGAAAGAAAGGAAGCTGAGGAATAAAGTGATTCCTTATGTGAAGATACACTGGAAGCATCACAAACTGGCGTAAGCTACTTGGGAGCTTGAATCAGAAACTCGGGAGAAGCACCCTAACCTTTTTAAAAACGGTAAGTGAATTTCGGGGACGAAATTCTTTGAAGAGGGGAAGGATATAAGATCCAGATTTTAATTCCGGGTTAACCTTCATATTTATGATTTTTAGTTGACTAATCGTGTTAATCGTGTGTTATTAAATTTTTTATGTGAATATGAGTTTTTTTAAAAGTTTTTCTAGGTCTAATTATTATTAGTTGATAAAGTAAATTGGACCTTTATTTTAGTAGGTGGGCGACCATAAGAATATTAGTAATACTATCTTACGAATGTAGAAAATCTCTAATTGATATTAGTGTTATAATATTCTTTAATAATAACTATTTTTATTATTAAATATTATTAGTATTAAGTTGGTTAGTAAAGTTAGAGGGGAAGGGGGTGGGGCGTGCTTTTCTCAGCCACAAAAGGAGAAAGTGAAGGAGGGAGGGGGGTTTTCACAAAAGAAAGAATAAAAAGATGAATAAAAAACAATAATGGAATAAGGAAAGGAGAAAGCAGTTCAAAAAACAATCAGGGCCTCCATTTCTTTCATTGTTGTCTTCTTCCCCCTTGTTTCTTCTTATTCATCTCTTTACCCAAGCCTCCATTAAAAGTAACACAACAGAGGTGAGCCACGCAACCTTCCACTACCACCTCCTCCAATGAGTAAACCCCATCTCTTTTCTCTGTCTACATGTCATCTTCTTCTTCGTCCTCATCAAAGTTAATTTATATATATATGTCTATAGAGACAAACCCAGAAAAAGGAGAAGTTGGGCACATAGAGAAATATCAGTATTGGTCCCAATCTCAACTTCAATAGATTGTAGAAAACCGAGTTTTTGGAGGAAATGGATGTATAGCGTGAGTCCAAAAATCAGGTTGTAAGCAGTGAGGTAATTTAATCAGTTCTGAATCTACTACCTTTAGGTTTTTGCCTATAAATAGGGTTGATTCTAATTAATAATTGGTTGTCGTAGTGTTGGAAGTGGAGAGTTGTGAATAATAGTAGTGGTAGGAAGCAACAGAAAGGCAAGTAGTAGTAACGCCGGAGCCGGGTTCTCCGCAGTAACTCAAGTAGGTAATTCTAATCCCTACTTATTAATATTAGAAACTCTGCATTCAATCCCTGAAATTACTATGATAGAGCAGTGAGTTAGAATAGGTGATCTTGTTATTATGGCCAATTTGATGTCTCTATAATTGAAAATTATGGATGATTGAACAGAAAGTCAGAAACCTTGTGATTGGAGATTAAATTGGAGATATTAGACTGAACTTTTGGAGAATTTGTAAGGCGTTGATTAGTCTGTTGAGATAGGATGATTCATAAAAAGAATTTAGTTGGCTTTTGTTAGTTTAAGGATACTAGAAATTGGGTCCAAGAATACTACTACTTTCCATGTATTGTTCTGTGTTCTTTGTGATAACAAATTGAATTATTGGAGATCAAATGACTGATAAGTTAAAGAGTGAGAAAGTTGGATGATAATTATTGGGAACCTAGGCCTAGAACATGTGGTTCTTGCTTAATTGAGCTCGATTACTCTTTCTAATTTTAACTGGAAATTTTACGATCCAAGTAGCAAATGAAAGGATAATTATGCGTACGTTGTAAATTTACTTGAGTCAATTTTCACTTGAAAAGTGTGGATGAACTTTTTAAACATAATTCTTCTCTCTGTAAGTAGTTATATCTTTGGTTTGAAGGTTTAAAAAAAAAAGAAAAAGGTTTTGAGCTAGGTCGAGCACATTATTAACGGGCTTCGAACTGGGAAGCGATAATGCTCTAATTTCGGCAAGTTGTCTGTCCCAAGTAGTGGATAGAAGCCCACATGCCCCAGGGTAACTAATGATCGATCAAGGGCAAGTTGGCCCAAAGGTGTTAATGTTCTCTAAATTAAAGGCAATAAGTTGCAAAAAGGTTTCTCTTGGAAAGTCAAAATTACCTTTTGAACTGTATTTAGAAAAGCGTTTAAGTAGGATTAAATGCTCTTCTCTTCTAATGAGATTATAGAATCTTCTCTTTTTCAAGTCCTTTGGGACAAGAAGAAAGGAAATTACCTTTTAAATGTTTTAAATGTTCCTCTTATTGGTTTTATAAAAAGATCTCTATTTCCCCTTACTTGAGGAACTGATGTTGTAAAACAAGTCGTCAAGTAATTAAAATGCATTTACTAGTTTCCCTGTTAGGCGGGAACTTCACCTGTTGGGGAGTTAGGTTTGAAAGCGAACAAGTGTTTATCTTGTTTTTCCTCTCTCTTTTTGTGCTTATGTGAAATATTATGTGGCTAGTAATCAAGTTGACCATTCTTTGGAGACCCAAACTTACTTATAGGCTTATGTGTGCTTTCTCGGGTGGAAAATCCTTTTATACACCAAGAATATTATATATTTCAACTATATATGTTCTTTTTGTGATAATGAGTTAGTTATGATTACACTGAATTTGTTGGGAAAGGAATTATTTCACTGAGCCTGTGGTTGCTCATTCCTCATTCTTCATCCTTTCCAGGTTCAGACTAATTGGGAGAAGGTATCTTTTGAAGTGGTGCTCTTTTGTGGACAAGAGTGATGCAGTTTCCTCTTTTTGAGTATGCATGTACATAATTGTGTGCCAGCATGTAGTTAACTATTGTAAATATGGGTGTGATAAATATGTGGTTGTGTTAGGAGCGGTTGGGTGGTTGTCGTAATACTTTTGGGCGTATGGCTCGGGCAAGTAGCCCTTATATAAAATGTTTGGTGTTTGCAGGATAAAATTTAGGATTGACCATTTTATAGACAGAACTCTGCCGAATTTTTCCCAGACTTTAAAATTAAATCTCTAGCCTTAGGGGTTCTTAACAGGAACCCTGGCAGGTGTAATACTCCTAGATGGGGCAGGGGTGTTACACTCTGTTTTCCTCGACCCCTCTCTGTCTTCTTCTTTGTCGGCCACCAACTGCCTACCGCCAGTCGCAGGTGGCGACCGTAGCCCCTGCCGGCGTCCATTGCCACCATCGCTTACCCCCATCATCTCTTGGTTAGAATTTATCCTCCATTATTTAAGGTAAACCCTAATTTCTCCCAAGTCAGAATTTCAAGTTTTAACTTTGTAATTTGTTGATCCTCTTAGTTAATTATGATATTAAGTATGATATTATGTCAAATTATCAGTTTGGATTACAATGGATGTATTTTGAGTATCAATTGGTGATGAAATTTGTGAACATTTACAATTCAAAAAATTACTTCGGGATACCCTAACTTTTGGTGAAATGTTTTTCTGGTACCCCAACTTTTAGAAACTAATTTTGGGGTACCCTAACTTTTAGAATTAGAAATAATTAGGTGAAATTTCAACCAATTATTTGAATTCAACGGTGAGTTTTAGGCGGGAAATTGATTAAGTGTTTTTGTGGATGAAAATGCCCTTTGTTTTCGTGGACAAAAATGATTTGAATCAATCGGAGTTTCGCCGGAAATTCACCTAGTAATTTCTAATCCTAAAAGTTAGGGTACCCCAAAATTAGTTTTGGAAAGCTAGGGTACCAAAAAAATTGTTTCTTCAAAAGTTAGGGTACCTCTAAGTAATTTTTTGTTTACAATTGTTGAATTGAGTTTGATTAGGATAAATTGAGTTTTGCATGTTATTTTTGTGGCTCAAGATACTATAATAATGGAGGATAAGTTTTTGGATTATAATGCATGTAGGATGATTGATGATTAAATGAGTGGAAGTGCTGAAAATTGGGTATAAAAGATGAAGCAAGTGAGGAAGAAAGTTTGAGGTGTGCATGATCATTTTTGTGACTCAAGATGTTCAAAATAGGGAGTTAGGTTGCTGGATTGCATTGCATGTAAATTTGGTGTGGTTTACTTGGATTTATGCGATGAGAAATTGGTATGAGTTGATGATCCAAGAAAATATGAATTGGTGTAAATCAATCGAGCAAGGTAACAAGTTATGAAATGGTAGAATTGAGACTTTTGGAGCCGTATTCATGACTTCGGGCAATTTGATTTTTACCAGATCAAGTAAATCTTCCTTTGGTAAAAAAATTGTTTGAAAAGATAGCCATAAGTGGTGGTTTTAACCCGGTTTTTGAATTTTGGAATTTCGACAAGTATAACTCAAGTTACGAAGGTTTAAATAGGGGGTCAGTTTTTATACGTGGCTAAGTGACTAGATTCGTGAGTACTTTACGATATTTGGGAGACCGTATTAGCTTAAGTAGTCAACATAAGAGTTGTAATAGGTATTGCAAGCTCTCCAAATTGTGTTTTTATATATCATTTGGAGGTTCGGGTAGAAAGTTACGACGTCTCAAAGTCGGGTTGTCAATCTTGTTTAACCAGAACTTTGTTCTGTCGAACCTTTTTCAGAGCCACTTTCAAGTTCCTTTTGGACCTTTTCTAATTAGGTTACCAACATAAAAGTTATAGATTGTACTTCAACCTTTCCATAGACTACTCGACCTCGAGTATTTGATGTCTAAATCTTAAGTTAGGAGTCCTCGAAATTTATTTGTCGAAGTTAATTAAAGTCTACAGAACCAACCCCCTTCTTTGGTCATTTTCAAGCCTTTACATTTATTTTGGCCTGAACTCTTAATTGGAGAGTTGTAAATCTTATTTTTATCTTTCCGGAAAGTCCTTTTATGTAATTTTTAGAGGTCTATAGAGGAAGTTATACCTACCGTAAAAATACTGCGAAATCCTAAATACTCTCTAATCTTTTTAAGTAAAGTTAACTTTTATTAAGTTAATTTGGAGACTCTCCTTACCAAGAATCCATGCCAACTTAATTCACTTTATTGTTCCCATCTCAAGTGTGGTCTAAGAGGTCGTTGTTGCTCCCTATTCGAGTCCAGTCAAGCTTTCAAGTCGTTTTATTTATAGATTCAACTTTAAGGTACACATATTCCCTGTACCCTACCCAAATTCACTTATTTGGGTCCCAAGAAGCATGTATATTAATTTAATATGGTTAATTATTGTTTTTATATGTTTTTGTCACATAACTGTGGTCCCGACCCAAGTTACATGTGCCAATAGTGCACTACCCAAGAGATAACCTAGCCAGTGTTAACCGGTTAACTCTGTCCGGACCTCACGATCGATCTGGATATGCGCATATGAAGGCGAAGTCCGATAATCACAAGGGAACCACTCAGATAATATGAATCATGCATTATTTATTTTATTTACTTGATTTTTTTTTTGTTTTGTTTTAAAATGAATTGAAATGCGCGAAATAAAGTGAATTACTTGAATTTATTTACTGAATAGGGGTATGCGTATTGAGTTTCGACTCATTTGCGAAAATGTTTTATGTTTTGTTTTAGGTGGTATCTCTAGTGCTGATAAACCAAGGATCGATCAGAAGTCAGGTTAAGTTGGCATGCGGGAAGTCTCCCCTCCCCTGGTTTTGATGAAGTTGAATTATATTTTTGGTGTACATGTTTGATATAGTTTGACGTATGTGAGTCCTGGATGTATATGAACCTTAAGTATTGGTTGTAATATATATTTTGGATGTAAAATATGTTGGTTCTAAGTCCGACATGGTATGCTTGTGCTTGTGTAATGTTCAAGTTCATCTTTGGGAATGTTTTGTCGTTTTTGGTGTCTGGTTTAGTAATTTAGGTTGTTAGCCTTGTCCATAATCATGGACGGCGGTAATACCTTCAGATTATATTTCCGCTACGCAAATCATTAGGTTATGAGATGTTTAGGCTTGATCGGATGATTATGAATCTGGGGGTGTTACACCTTTTTAGGTATTTTCAGCAATAATAGCCAAATGGAGGAAAAGTATGTAAAAGAGGCAAGAACGAGGATGAATTGAAAGTTAGATGGGACTCAAATGTGAATCACGAGGAAACCTGGCTCGGGATGGTTGCAGCCAAGCCTTATGCTCAAGGACCTCAAAAAGTCTCAGGACAGAAGATGCCTCATGACCGTGACACACTGAGTCACGGCCGTAACTAAGTCTTCCTAAGGCCAAGGAAAGGTCAGAAGGGGAGTCACAGGCATGACACAGTCCCTCACGGCCGTGACTCATCAAGGCAAGACTTGGTTCAAGGACAACAGACACCTCACGGCCGTGACACAATCCCTCACGACATGACATGCAGGCGACTAGATCAAGACAGATAGCCTTTCATGACCGTGACCCTCATATGTCACACCAATGAGGAGCTGCAAGAAGGTTTCCCCCTGCTCCAAGAAAGAGGCCTCACGGCTGTGACATGGTACGTCACGGCTGTGATGCCCTGTTCCGCTGACTTAATTTTGAGGCCAAAACAACTGCGTTTTGACCCCTTTCCTCCATTATATATGGTAGGACTCAATTATTTTCCAAGCAGCTTTTCATTATTAGGTTTTAGCTTTAGCCTTAGGGTTTTAGCTTTTAGTTTTATTGTTTTAGGTAGGATTAGATTCAGGGTTTTTCTCCTAATTGAAGAATCATTGATTTGGGTTTATCTTTGCAATTGAATTTATCACCATTGTGTTCTTTACCTTTTGAGGATCAATTAAATACCAAACTCGAGTAAGTTTGTTCTTCGTCCCTTTCAATTTCAGCTTTCAATTAGTATAATTACGTGTTTCATTATCTAGTTTATGATGTTAATTAGTTTGATAGGTATTGTTATGTTAGCTTTCGCTAGAATTATGCTCATTGAATTGATTATTAATATTGAAGAAGTGTTAGTCATAAATATGTGTTGCTAGTTTCCTATAGGGTTAGGGGTGGTTAGGGCCCGTAATGGGGATTAGACATGGATTAGTAGGATTAGGGTGATTACTGAGGTAATTAAGTGTTCTCCCTATATTGCCACTCAATGTGGAGGATTTTGGTGTTGGGAGGTTATAAATCCTTCCCCAAACATTGAGTTGGGAATCTAGGGCGGAGTAATTAGTTACTAATCCTCACTAGTGTGGGATTTTGGAACCAATTAGATTGGATTGTGTTCGAATATTATCAAGGATCGTCATACACAGGAGTGACGATGGCCCTTGGGAAGTATGCATCAATTCAATACTCGAGAGAGAGAAATTGATGCTAGTTTTGTTGGGTTTTAGGTTATCTATTTCCTAAACAGATACAGATTAATTGGCGGAATATTCATAACAATTATAAAATAATTAATCACAACAATTGCAGAGGCTTTAGTAATTATACCTGATCGCTAATTCCGACTGAAGAAGAGGTTGACCTTCGAGATTCCAATGCTGAAATCTTCTACTGAAAAGTCCACGCAGCACTCCGGGAACCCGATTGCTTGATTGACCCGATCGAGACCAATCTGAATCTAAGATGTATGTATTTGGTATATGAGAATGTTTCAGGAAACAAAGAATGTTTCAGGAAACAATAACTGCAAACTAAAAGAGAGAGGAACTCAGGAAATCACCCTGATATCTCTCTAGGAGTCTCAGGTAGTTGGTGTAGAATAATCTCTCATAGAGACCCCTTTATATAGTGTTTAGATAACCTAGGGAGAGGGCACAAAACCCTAAAGGGCTGTCTAAACGCAACGGCGCACCTCTCAGGCCCAACACGGTTCGTGTTCAATCAACACGGTCCGTGTTGGACTCCAGAAGGTCCATTAACTCAGCCCATGGACACCACGAACCGTGGTGTCCCAACACGTACCGTGTTGGATCAACACGGTCCGTGTTGAACCCAATTCGGTCCGTGTTAGGCTGATTTCTCATAGAAATCAGTTCCCAACATTTCCAAACATAATACAATATTACCTAGGTTATATACATTGTTCCAGGCCACTGACTTGTGTGACCGAGTGTAGGACCAAATAATATAGCTGTAATTAAACATATTCAATTACTAATTTTAGAGGTCTCTAGCAAGACATATTGTAACGCCCCGGAAATTCAATTATGGAAAAGTCAAAGTCAACTAACGTTAACAGACAAAATTTAGCAGAAGACTCAAACTCTTATTGGGCGTTACTACCGTATCCCCAAAGGAATACAAGGCGAGAAGGAAACTACAACTGTCTGATAACGATAAAACAACTAACAAACTCATACTTAGAAAAATAAACCTCAAAACTAACTTCAAGTTTCTCATAAAAGAAGGGCAACATAATTAACGACTTCTAAACATGACGTCCTCACTTCTAATTCCCGTCCCCAGCATATAGATCTTCACCTGAAAACAAAACATTTCAAAAATGAGGGGGAAATCTCAATAATTTCTACCTTAACGTTAAAACAAGTTAAGTTCATTTCAATTCATTTGAGGGAGAGGGAACAAGTCAAATCATTTCACAAACCTTTAACCCTTCTAACTGTTTTCCTCAACCCAACCAATCCATATTTTATTATGCGGGCGGGATACCACATCCCTTAGAATAACATCGCCTACCACAGGCATCAAGAGAGTTCGTCTACCACAGGCATCAAAGATATTCGCCTACCACAGGCATCAAGAGAGTTCGCCTACCACAGGCATCAAAGATATTCGCCTACCACAGGCATCAAGAGAGTTCGCCTACCACAAGCATCAAAGATATTCGCCTATCACAGGCATCAAAGTTCGCCTACCACAGGCATCAAAGATATTCTCCTACCACAGGCATCAAAATATCCACTATCCTATATCAGGGAAGAAGCCATGATCTCCTGGTCTATAACCCGGCAGGGTACCAAACCCTGTACTCCGGGTTATTGCCCCGAAACCCGCTTAATGTTTCACTTTGAATTAAAAGTATCTTATGCAAAACTCAACTCACAGCTCTCAAGTCAAACCCAACCCAAGTTATCAAAATCAGTAACAAAACTACTTACAAAAGGACCATCTCAATTTCAATAACTCATAAATCAATTACAAACAAATATCAAAACAGATGGTCACATTTCCACAAAAGTCCCCTTTCGGGATGCAATTCTCAAAACAAATTAGAAAACATTAAAACACATTTAAAGAGTATCCCAGTGGGGATTAGAGCAAAGACATTACCTGGTTAACTTCACTTCACAGGTAAGACGAACACACTTGAGCTCACTAACTACACGAATTAGCTCGGGCCTAAAATAAGAGCAATTATTCTAATCAAAACGCGCCCTCTGAAGTTAGTATTGACTACCTTCTACCTAACCCTCCCCTGGGAACACTTTAGGTTCCCATCAATCATGAATTTACACTTTAAATCATCTAACACATTCCAAGTAGTCACATAACTAGATCCAAACAACACTTTCATACAACAACATTTTTATTAATAAAAAGCATCAACAACACAGATTACATCATCCACATAACAAGGGTCAAAATTTGACTTCCCGACATCCTATGGGTCTGGTGTTGAACTTTTCGGAAACCTCGGGATGTCTACTAACACTCTTATGTTGACAACTAAGCCATATCAGCCTCGAAAGACTCTAAAAGTACCAAATTCTCCAACTGGTCCAGTTCCAACAGGTTCTGGTAAAATTACTATAACTCGAGCTATATAACTCAAAAGTCCGTTCCGCAAAATTTCTATGAAATCTAACATCTAGGGGAACCTTCAGTCCAAAGGGTTCGATCAAAGGAAAACTATACTAATCGTGGTGACGTGATCTTTAGACACTAACAAAACTGTCCCGATCCCGGTTCTTATTTAATTCATAATTTCGGCTCTAACTTTCACCATTTGGTCCCAGGGTCCTAATTTGGGCTTATAACAGTGACTAAGGTTCAAGATAGTTAACCTAATCCAACTAAGATCCAAACATCCAACCATCTATCATCAAAACCAAAACGTAAAACTTGAAAACAACTTTAATATTTCCACTAACCCTAAAAACATGCATGAAATAATAATAACATTATCCTAAATATGAATTCTACAACAAACTATTTCAAGGTCCTATAATAACAACATGGAAGGGTATAAAACATGAATTTCTTAATCAATAATCAAGAAGGAACTTAAAGAACATGTGAATAAAATATAAAGAACATATAAACATATAAACTACCAATCAAGAATTCCAACAATTTAGTTTCTTTATACAAGATTCAATCAAGAATCATAAATTAATAAACAAGAATTGAACTTTTGTAATTCACTCAACCTAACCTATTTAACAAGATTTAAACATAAAATTAAACATGAATGAAACCTAAGAGAATTAAAGAAGATATGAATACTTAACTAACGATTCAAGAATTAATCTAGGTAATTAAACTTTTAATTCGTGCATACAATAATAGTGTCATCTAAAACCCTAACATGATTCTCATGAAAACATAGCATCTCATATAATCAAATACTAATAATTTCACTACAACTATTACAACCCTAATACACCAAATTAAAACATGAAAGTTACATAAAATAATTTAGACAAATTACACGTAGACAATACAACACAAGAACAAATAATTACAAATAACAACTTAATAAAAATGACACCCTTAATTACCTAGATTACAAGATTTAAAACAAGAAAATAATAATAATAATAATAATAATAATAATAATAATAATAATAATTAATAATAACAGAAAATTAGAAAAACAAGGAGGAAAGTTTGTAAAAACAAAATAGGGTTTTACGTTAGGGTTTAGGGTGGCAGTTTCCGGCGACGTGGCACAGCGGCGGCGTCGAGGGAGGAGTGGGGGTCGGAACTTTACGACGGTGGAGGCCGCTACAGGCGCAGTTGGTGGAGTTTTCGAACAGGGTCTGCGTCTTCTTCGTCGGTCTGAGCGTTGGGCGGCAAGGCGACGGGAACCACTTCTGGTGGTGACCTGAGCAGCGGTCTCACGGTGGTAGGAAGGCGGGAGATAGAGGGAGAGGGGTAGGTTTGAGAGTCAGCGAAGGAGAGAGAATGAGAGACAAGGAAGACGATGGTGGTGCTCCGGTGGATCGCGGCGGTCGTCTGGTGGTCGGCGCGGCTGTGGCTGGGCGGACGGCAAAGAGACGAGGAGGGAGAGAGAGATGGGTAGTCATGCTTTCAGAGTTCAATCTTCAATATCTCCCCCAGAAATCCATCAGAGGGCGAGTTGTTTCAGATTTCCTGGCTGCTTCACCATCACAGGAACCTCCAACCACTCACTTGGAATCCCAGATGAAGATGTATTCTTCATTGATGAAATTACGTGGGAAATATTTTTTGACGGAGCTTCTAACCAAATGGGTTGTGGATAGGAGTTGTATTAATATCTCTAGAAGGGGCACACGTCCCTGTATCTATAAAGTTGGATTTTGATGCTACTAACAATGCTGCGGAGTATGAAGCATGCATCAAGGGTCTACAAGCTGCTTTGGCTTTAGGCATATGCCATATAAAGGTCTTTGGAATCTCTAGCCTCATCATCAATCAGGCTAAGAACGCGTGGAAGGTTCGAAGTGAGTGCCTCTTGGCTTACCAACAGAAGCTTTTGGGACTTGCTAACCAATTTGAGCAAATTAGTTTCCAATACCTTTCTAGGGATCACAATGAATTGGCTGACGCTTTGGCCAAGTTATCTTCGATGATATCAATCCCATCAGGCACACTCCAACTACCAATAATAGTAGAGCGGCAATTCTGAGCCGGCATATGTCTGCGCCATGGAAACACAAGAAGAGGAGACTGAGGAATGGTTTCTTGACATATACAATTTTCTTCGGAAGGGAGAATATCCAGCTGAGTTGGATGCTCGAGGACAGCGGGCGATCAAGTCCCTGGCAGCACAATACTGCTTGATCCAAGATCGTCTGTACAAGAAGTCACCTACATGCATCAATTTATTGTGTATCGATGCTAAAAGTGCAAAGGAGGTTATGGCTATGATACATGGAGGAGAGTGCGGGCCTCACATGAATGGGCACATGCTAGTAAAGAAGATCCAAAGGGTTGGTTACTATTGGACCACCATGGAGGCAAACTGCTTGGATTTCGTTCGAAGATGCCACAAAAGTCAGGAGTATGCCAACCTACACAATCAACCTCCTTTATAATTGACTAAGTTGACATCTCCGTGGCAATTTTCGGTGTGGGGTATCGACATCATTGGCAAGATACACCCAACCGGAACAGGAGGACATGAATACATCTTGGTCGCCATCGATTACTTCACTAAGTGGGTAGAGGCAGCCTCTTTTGCCAAACTCACATCCAAGCAAGTGGCCAGATTCATCCTTCACAACATCATATGCCGATATGGAGTACCTCATGAGATCATCAGTGATAACGGAGTCATTTTTGAAAAGAAGTGGAAGTTTTGCTCGCCTTATCGACCTCAAGCTAATGGAGCTGTAGAAGCAGCCAATAAAACAGTGGCGGGGATCGTCCAGAAAATGGTGGTCACTTACAAAGATTGGCCTGACAAATTAGCGTTCGCCTTATGGGGGATACCGAACCTCTATACGAACTGCCACAGGAGCAACGCCATATTCATTAGTGTATGGGATGGAGGCAGTTCTGCCGATTGAATTAGCAATCCCTTCATTACGAAAAGTGGCAGAAAGCTAATTGCCGGAAGCAGAATAGGCTAGGGCAAGGTTCGAGGAGTTAATGCTGATGGATGAAAGGCGGTTAAGGGCGTTGCATAATGTGCAAGTGTACCAAAGTAGGATCACTCGTGCTTTTAATAAGAAGGTGAAAAGTCGTTCGCTTCAACAAGATGATCTGGTGCTTAAGGAGATGAGGGCACCTATACAAGACCCAAGGGAAAATTTTGCACCCAATTGGAAGGGTCCTTATGTGATTAAGGAAATTATACCGGGAGGGGCAGCTCGACTTGCTACTATGGATGGAGAAGATATGATTCAGCCAACAAATTTGGATCAACTGAAGCGATATTATGTTTAATATAATCAAGCAACTAGAAAACCAGTTTTCAGACACTTGGTGAATATTCAATGTATGCTCATAAAAAAAAAAAAAGAAAGTTTGCAAGAACACAATGATTGTAAACAATACTTCTTCTTTTATTAATGATTAAAATGCAAGTACACTACTTGTAAATAAGAAAATTCAAAAGGCGTAATTAAATAAAAGTTTATTCTGGCAAAGCAGTTCAGTTCCTTCACTTCCATTCATCTTGTAACAGCCCGTAAATTTTAATATTTTCTTAACTATAATTCATTTATTAATGTAACGCCCTGGAAATTCAGTTCTAAACTTAACGATCAAAGTCAAACGTTGACTGACACTAACAGCGGAAGACTCCTTTTTTTTCTTTTTAATTGGGCGTTACCGCCGTATCCCCGAAGGAACACAAGGCAAGAAAGGAAAAAAAAAACTAACAACTAATCATTAATTACTTCAATTTAACAAAAGAAAGAAACTTCAATTTCTAAAGACAACATAAACTAACATTACTGCTCAATTCTAAACATCAACTGAACTTCATTCTGAACTTCTACTTCGACGTCCTCACTTCTAAAACCCGTTTCCCATCATGGAACTCTTCACCTGAAAACAAAACTTTTAAAAACATGAGGAGGACTCAATAATGTCTACCCCTAACCGTTAAAACAATTTAAAATTTATTTCAATTCATTTTTGGGGGAGAAGCGAATAAGTCAAATGAATTCATAAATTGTTTTCTTTTCCAACCAACCATACCCATCCTTCATAATTATTAAGCGGGCGGACCTTGCTTATTTGGCCCTCGAAGTCCAATGACTTCACTATAATCATATCACAACCTCATCACAATCTCAATCGCAATACCAATCTCAATCATTCACAATCACAATCATACGGATGGCCATCCATTTCACACACGTGCATAAAACTAACCTCGGGGAAGTAGCAGTTATCAAGCATCCCTGATCTCTTGACAACCCCCCTACAGGATGCCCAGAACCTGGTCTTCGGGGGTGTTGCCCGAACCCGCATTTACGTCACGTTTGAATTATTAATCAGGTTTAATATCACACCATTCCGAACTCAACGATCCAATCCAATCCCAAATTTCCAAAACCATTTTCAAATCACACATAAACGACTGTCCACATTTTACCAACTTAAGAACATAATCAACATCCAAAACAGACAGTCAATTTTCACCATAAAATCCCTTCGGGATGCAAATCGCAAAATAACTTAAAAATCAACAAAGCAATTAATGTGCACCCCAGTGGGATTTAGGGCATAGACATTACCTGGGTGTCTTTTATCCACTCCAGCAACCACATTTGAGCTCACTACACGCGTCGAACTAGTCCGAACCTATTAATAATAAGTTCTAAAATTAATAGCGACCAAACGAAGTTAGTACATGCAACCTTCTACTCTATCCAAGAGCTTAGAATAACTTTTGACACGTTCCTGCTTAACATATCGTAACTTGGCCTATACCCCTCAAAACACTTGAATCAAAAATTTCTATTAAAACTAACTCATGGGGATACATTCATACCAAAGTCTTCAATTAAAAACCAATTACACAATAAAAGAATATTTTACTTTTATCATGACCGAAGAAAACTCTCCCGATCTGTTTCGGTTTTTGTTTCGCATTATCAACCTTCACTTTGATCAACTCCAGCTAAGATTCCAACTTGACATTCCACTACCTAACCATGCCAAAAACAATACTCCTCCTTGCCTTCGTATAAACATAAGTTCAAACTTACCTAGAACCCTTTAAACTCAACTCACAGAACCCTAATAGCTATAAACCAACCATTTCGACCCAATGTTCAAGCTCTCCTACCTTTAACTCGCATATTTTCTACCCCAACTCAGATCATATAATATCCATCTCAAAACCTTGAATCCTAGCTTTGGATGATAACAATACTGACCAAAGAAGTAGTCTTTCATATACCTTAATCTACTCCCACCCATAAGGTTTATAAAACATGCTTAATACAACAAATACCAATCTTTTTTTTTTTTAGTTTCAAAACTCAACCACCTACTTTAGAAGTACAAACTAGTATCAATTATACAAACCCAATACTAACTTAAAAAGGAAACAAGAAAAAATTAGCAAAATTTAGAAAAAACTGTTTTTTGGTTCTAAGAATTATCAAAGAAAAAATAACATTTTAGAAATTCTACATGACTAATTAATAGCTACCGGTGTTATAATATGTTCGTAATTTTATTTCTTGTAGGTATTAGGAAAATCTAATATTTTTATTCTAAATACTAATTTTCCTACTAGGTGAATTTATCATTATTTTAGTTACATAAATTGCAAACATTTAAGGGTATAAATACCTCTTTATAACTAAACCCTAGCTATTTTTGGACCCCAAAAATCCATTTTGTTTTTCTGATAACCCACGCCCCTCCCCACTTAATTTTCGCTCCCAGTTATGCATACCCCGACCCCATGTTCAACCATTTTCCTTAACCCAACCAATTCATTTTATTATGCGGGCGGGATACCACATCCCTTAGAGTAACATCACCTACCAGAGGCATCAATAGTTCGCCTACCATAGGCATCAAAGACTTTGTCTATCACAAGCATCAAAGTATTCATCTACCACAGGCATCAAAGTATTCACCAACCGCAGGCATCAAAAGAGTTCGCCTACCACATGCATCAAAGTATTCGCCTACCACAGGCGTCAAAAGAGTTCGCCTACCACAGGCATCAAAGTATTCGCCTACCACAGGCATCAAGTATTCGCCTACCATAGGCATCAAAAGAATTCGCCTACCACAGGCATCAAAGAAATAACTGGACTCGAAATAAAACACTAACGACGTAACGATAACCACATTCAAATTTTCCGGGGTTTTACATCATTATCACCTTAAATGAAGTTTCGTCCTCGAAACTTAAACTCTTGACCTAACTGTTGGCTAACCAACTAACAGTGCCACTATCCCAAAATTCGGGGTTTTACATCATTATCCCCTTAAAAGAATTTCGTTCTCGAACTTAAACTTAGGTCTAACTGAGTTGGCTAACTAAACTAACGGTGCAGCTAACCAAAAACTTGGGGTTTTACATCATTATCCCCTTACAAGAAGTTTCGTCCTCGAAACTTAAACATAGGTCTACCGTCAAACAACGCTTACTTCTTCCTTGGTAGGAATCTCTCGTACAAAGACCTAACATGAACCTAGTAGATGCATCTCCAAATGGTTAGTAGGAGTCCTGGCACTAGGGGTGGCAATGGGGCGGGGAATCCCTGAACCCGTCGGGGCCCCGCCCCGCTCTAGGGAAAAATCCCCGCCCCCATTGGGGATGGCGACGGGGACGGGGATGATTTTCCAAAATTCGCTCGGGGACGGGGCAGGGATGGGGACAAAATTTTCCCCATCCCCGTCCCCATTTTCCTCGCCGGGGTGAATTCCCCGTCCCCTTCCCCGAATCCCCATCCCCGAAAATATTAAAATTACCAAATAACATTTATTCAAATTTAATATATATATTAATGGGAATGACAAAGTAGTAATTTTCTAATTTATTCTCACTTGTTGATGTATTATTATTTGATTTTAATGTATTATTACTTGAACAAGTTAAATACGTTGTATTTTGAACATGTTAAAAATCGGGTTCGATTAAAAACCAGATCCGATTAAAATTTAGTTAAATTTAGGATGGTTTTAAAAAATCCCCGTTGGATCCCCGTTGGGGATGGGGAATCCGCGGGAATGGGGATGGGGCAAGAATCATTCCCCGAAGCGGGGATGGGGACGGGGATGGGGATAAGTTTTGGGAGCGGGGATGGGGACGAGGGTATACTCCCCCATCCCCAGTCCGCCCCGTTGCCATCTCTACCTGGCACCATAGAGTTCACCCGCTAAATCAAAAAACAATTTCTTGTTTCCAATCCATGGTAGCATATGGTAACTTTCTAGGACGGGCTTACAACCATTCTCACCCTGAACATCCTTAATTACAGCCAACTTATAATCAAGTCTAAGCCCAACTTTACCTTAACCATCTTCCTCATCGACCTTCTAAACTGTAAAATAATTTCATTAGAACATACACACCATAGATCGCTAACTATCAACACCCAAAATATTATAACTCCCCATATCCCCAACTAATAACAATCTCCTTCTTCCAAGCCTAAAAAAAATGGTACTTTCTCAATAGCTTCCATATGTAGGCCCAAGATAACAACCCATAGTGGTAATTCCGTAACCAATTTCATACAAAACCTCAAGTAACGCCAAAGTGTCCTAGATTCCTTTAACTTAACGGTAAGGCTCTCCTTCCATCCAATCGTCAATATCACCATTATGCCAAACACTACAAAATTATTTGAGAACCACACACATTCGAGTGACATGACTTCTTCAAGAAAACCCTATTAGCTATATGAGAGAGAGGAGTTCTAGCAGATAGTCCCACACGTTAAATATCACCTTGATGCCTCAAAATTCCGATAACCCTCGAGATTTTCTCCTATAAATTGACCAAGAGGCTAAACTTGATTACTTAGACTAGGACAAAACTCCTACTGTTGGGGAAGGATACGCAAGACACAAAGGAAGAGTAAATAGATGATGAACACAGTTAAGCAAGGACTTGAGTATTTAGACTTACACAACCTCATGGCCTACAAGTAAGAAAGACACCCACGAGTTATTAAGGTGGCGCTAAGAGAGAGATACAACTTCGAAAAGGACTCACTTATAATTACCCAAGACATTAACAACGATACAGCTAGACCTGTCAATTCGGTCGGGCGGGTGGGTTTCAGGTCGGTTAAGAAATTGTCAGGCCTAGCTACAGCTAATTTGCAAATCACTCTTCAACTCCAAAAATCACGCCCAAGAGACTTCTTATTTAACTTATAGATTCTCACAAAACTAGCACTTACATAATATTATCCTCTCAATCCATCAAAAGGAGTTTCATCCTCGAAACTCGAATATTGATACATCAACCAACACCTCACATAGAAATCAAGCTAAAACTCGGTAATTTCTCCAGAGTATTTAATTAACTCCAATATTTTCGAAAATTGAATTATACCCAACGGTAACTTAAGAGCTTTTGAAGTACTTGCTAATTCACCAAAATTATTCTGAAACACCAAATCGATCTTGGGACCACTAATTGTGGTAACGATCACTTCCACCACATGTTTCAAGCCTAAAAGGTGTAGGTACAACCATCAATGTTCTTCTTTCCTCCATCCCGTCATTTATTTCCCTTAGCGGTGGTCGTTGCAATTCACGTATAAATACCCAAGCATGCTCAGACACTTTGCATAGCTCATCGAACATCCAAGGCACATGATATCCATTAAATCTAATTTCTCCCTTAATAGTTTCGGATAACAGAAGTTACTATCAATAGAGACTAATTAGCACATAAAGAAATTGCAATAATAGTAAGCATACGATATCCAAACGGGCTCAAGTTAGATAACACTTAGTAGAATCAAACAAATAATATTTCCCCAATCTCATCATATTCAAACAGACTTCTAAAAATATAATAAAAAAAATTAAACGAACAATTCAAACAATATTCACACAAGACTAAATCACATATGATTTAACCATTGTGTGCACCCAAACACTTGCAAACTGTCTTGTGGGTTGTACTCACTTCCCCAATAGTCATCTTTAGCTCCTTCGCACGTTCATAATCAAAAAGCATGTCATCGAATATGGACAATAAGGTACAAATGAGACCTTACTAGTATGGATATCATCATAGAAGTTAGTACAAATGAGACCTCAATCATAAAATACAACATAATACTCACATCAAACGTTTAAGAGAAGAAGAGATTAAAGTCAAATGGTTAAATATAAAATACATCTCATCCTAGAGTGACCAATACTAAAAAAAAAAAAAAAAATATCACTTTGCATTCTTAACTATCTACCCATTTAGTCGCCTTCTCAGCTTGTAGATAATATGATAATGACTACACTAATCCAAATTCAAAAGCTATGCACACTCTACCATTATACCACCATTTTTCTCCCTTTACATACCTCACCAAATTAATTGATTCCCTGGCCCCATTAATATAGCTCGAGGTCCTAATGAGTACACTAACTCATAATTTGTGCTTAACTTCACTTCACCTTAAAAGTGGTCATCTAATCCCAATACTTCAAAGGAAACGATGTTAACTAAGCTTTATTAGAGGTCTTTAACGAAACCCTACACCTAAAAACTATGCTCAACTTAAGATCACGTCCAGCACCTCCATCCCAACTCGGCAACAAATGCCCTCAACCTTTACGCCAAAAATTCTTTTTTTTTTCCTTCAACACAACTCGTTAAATTCAATACTTCAAAAGACCTTCATACTATAGCTTGGAATCCTTACAAGTACCTTACTCAAGGAACATGCTTAGCTCAACCACACCTCGAGAGTATCCACCTAACCCTATCATTTTAAAATCAAAGTTAGACCCATCCCTTAGCTTGTAATCTCGTATTCAGTATCCAAAGGTCAAGTTTAACATGTGATCCTTCACGACATCATCTCACTCATTTCCTCAAAATCAAGTTTCCTTTTTCCTAAAAAGTAGTCTTTTAAACTGAAGACCATGACCAAAATTCAGAACATTACTCGTAGACCTTTCATATAACCTCAATACCGAAGGGACAGACTCTAACCCAATTTTTTTTTCCAAGTAAGTCTTCATGTACCTTCTAGTCCCACAAATCAAAGTTATACCCAAACACACCTTAATGTTGTGATGATCCATCACACCCAATATTTTATGCTCAAAAGTTTAGAGGCAACATACTATAGTACATAACTATGTTCCTCCATACCCATTATTCTTCGTTGGTCCCCTTCACCCCCAATTGCCTAGAAGCATAATACAAGCCTCAATTAATCAACCCAAATCATCTAATTAGAGATACTCAAAAGATTTCCCCAAATATCATAGTCCATACCCCGATATAGAAAAAAAAAAATGTTTGAAGCATTACCTAATTACACCCAAAGTTTTCAAAAAGTAGAGATACCTGAGAGGTCCACCCAACATAGTAATTTCAAGTTCTAACTAAACAACTTCACACTAAAACAACCGCATACATAGCATCTTTCGGTACAAGAAGGGTAAAGAAGATCACACATTGAAAATAAAACACATTATTGGAAACATGAGAAAATAATCAAACCGATGAGACCCAACCCACACCTACACTCACACTCCGATTTTAGCTTCCTAAGTTCTAACTAAAACCTAATAGACACTTAGGAGCTACTAGGTCGCAGCCTAGAGCTCTGATACCGGTTTGTAACGCCCTGAAAATTCAGTTCTCAACTTAACGATCAAAGTCAAACGTTGACTGACACTAACAGCGGAAGACTCCTTTTTTTTTTCTTTTTAATTGGGCGTTACTGCCGTATCCCCGAAGGAACACAAGGCAAGAAAGGAAAAAAAACTAACAACTAATCATTAATTACTTCAATTTAACAAAAGAAAGAAACTTCAATTTCTAAAGACAACATAAACTAACATTACTGCTCAAGTCTAAACATCAACTGAACTTCATTCTGAACTTCTACTTCGACGTCCTCACTTCTAAAACCCGTTTCCCATCATGGAACTCTTCACCTGAAAACAAAACTTTTAAAAACATGAGGAGGACTCAATAATGTCTACCCCTAACCGTTAAAACAAGTCAAATCTTTTCATAAATTGTTTTCTTTACCAACCAACCATACCCATCCTTCATAATTATTAAGCGGGCGGACCTTGCTTATTTGGCCCTCGAAGTCCAATGACTTCGCTATAATCATATCACAACCTCATCACAATCTGAATCTCAATACCAATCTCAATCATTCACAATCACAATCATACGGATGGCCATCCATTTCACACACGTGCATAAAACTAACCCCGGGGAAGTAGCACTTATCAAGCATCCCTGATCTCTTGACAACCCCCCTACAGGATGCCCAGAACCTGGTCTTCGGGGGTGTTGCCCGAACCCGCATTTACGTCACGTTTGAATTATTAATCAGGTTTAATATCACACCATTCCGAACTCAATGATCCAATCCAATCCAATCCCAAATTTCCAAAACCATCTTCAAATCACACATAAACGACAGTCCACATTTTACCAACTTAAGAACATAATCAACATCCAAAACAGACAGTCAATTTTCACCATAAAATCCCTTCGGGATGCAAATCGCAAAATAACTTAAAAATCAACAAAGCAATTAATGTGCACCCCAGTGAGATTTAAGGCATAGACATTACCTGGGTGTCTTTTATCCACTCCAGCAACCACATTTGAGCTCACTACACGCGTCGAACTAGTCCGAACCTATTAATAATAAGTTCTAAAATTAATAGCGACCAAACAAAGTTAGTACATGCAACCTTCTACTCTACCCAAGAGCTTAGAATAACTTTTGACACGTTCCTGCTTAACATATCGTAACTTGGCCTATACCCCTCAAAACACTTGAATCAAAAATTTCTATTAAAACTAACTCATGGGGATACATTCATACCAAAGTCTTCAATTAAAAACCAATTACACAATAAAAGAATATTTTACTTTTATCATGACCGAAGAAAACTCTCCCGATCTGTTTCGGTTTTTGTTTCGCATTATCAACCTTCACTTTGATCAACTCCAGCTAAGATTCCAACTTGACATTCCACTACCTAACCATGCCAAAAACAATACTCCTCCTTGCCTTCGTATAAACATAAGTTCAAACTTACCTAGAACCCTTTAAACTCAACTCACAGAACCCTAATAGCTATAAACCAACCATTTCGACCCAATGTTCAAGCTCTCCTACCTTTAACTCGCATATTTTCCACCCCAACTCAGATCATATAATATCCATCTCAAAACCTTGAATCCTAGCTTTGGATGATAACAATACTGACCAAAGAAGTAGTCTTTCATATACCTTAATCTACTCCCACCCATAAGGTTTATAAAACATGCTTAATACAACAAATACCAATCTTTTTTTTTTTTAGTTTCAAAACTCAACCACCTACTTTAGAAGTACAAACTAGTATCAATTATACAAACCCAATACTAACTTAAAAAGGAAACAAGAAGTATTAGAAGTAAGGCTTGGGGTTTTATACCGAAAAGAGGGGCTGACTAACAGTGACTTGTGGATGGCGACGACGATCAAGACACGACGACAACGTGTCTGTGCTAAGGGTGGCGTCGCGGTCGTGAATAGGGCTGTCCAAACAGCAGCAGCACCGCAAATAATTGCTCTTGCCTTGCTTGGCTGGGCGAGCTCGGTGACGGTAGTGGAGTCGAAGCGGTGGCAGGGCAGTGAGCAGCAACGACGAGCAACATTCTAGGTCGGTGGTTGCGCTGGTGGTTCACGCAAACGAAGGAGAGGGAAGTGGTGTTGCAGAAATCGACAAGGATGGCGCTGGGTTTCCCGTTGATGAGCAGCGGCTAAGGGTGACGGTTGATGACCTTCGACGGTGGCCACGGCGGTGGGGTGTAGCGGCAACGTCCTAGGTGGTTGAGCAATGAGAACCCACGAGAGGGTGATAGAGAGAGAGATCTCGAGGGCAAAAGAGGAGAGATAGGGAGAGCGGGCTGGTGGTTTGTGGCTGTCGGTGGTGATTTGCGGTTACCGACGGTGGTTTGCGGTGGCTAGAGGTCGGTGCGACGTGGTGTTGCGATGGTTGAGGCAGGGGTGGTTACCATGGAAGTGAACATGGGGTCGGGGTATGCATAACTGGGAGCGAAAATTAAGTGGGGAGGGGCGTGGGTTATCAGAAAAACAAAATGGATTTTTGGGGTCCAAAAATAGCTAGGGTTTAGTTATAAAGAGGTATTTATACCCTTAAATGTTTGCAATTTACGTAACTAAAATAATGATAAATTCACCTAGTAGGAAAATTAGTATTTAGAATAAAATATTAGATTTTCCTAATACCTAAAAGAAATAAAATTACGAACATATTATAACACCGGTAGCTATTAATTAGTCACGTAGAATTTCTAAAATACCCTTGTTAGTCATTCAATAGTCCTAGGAGCTCAAGCATTAACAGATAATTCCATAGAAATAACTGGACTCGAATAAAACGTTAACGACGTAACGATAACCACATTCAAATTTTCCGGGGTTTTACAATTAAATATATCCTAATTTTACTATAGAGTTAATTAATGTGAAAACCTCATTTATGTTCCATTATAAACGGAAGTTATTAATAATTTTCCTCCAAAAGGTTTTTATAGTTTTTATTTAAGGTCCTACTTTTATACAATATTATACAATGAAATATTTCCAGAGTTTATATAATCTTTAATCAGTCAAAACTTTTTACCTTCCCTAAATTTCATTTTACCAAATATACTATTATTATTATTATTATTATTATTATTATTATTATTATTATTTACCTTCTCCTTAATTTACACCAAATTAGCGAGATGTACCCCAAAATTCAACCATTTTCATGCATCTTCTAAATTGGTCCTTTCCACCATCCATCTTCTCCAATCAAATTCTTTTACCCAGCAGAAAGTGACCGTCCAAGACAGAAAGAATGAAGGCTCCTTTGTTTTCTTGTCCACCTCCAATATGCTTTGTCTGCCCAAGACTTTAGACCATTCAATCAAGCCTATTGAAGTCACACTTCCTGAAGAGTTAGTAACAAGCTTCATCATCCATTGCTATATAACCCCACCCAAACCTTACAGTTTATTCAACCAAATTGGAGAATTTAAACATCAGTTTGAACTCAATCATAAAATCCATCTTCATCCTCCCCTTTCTTCTCGTCATCACCACCATAGAACCACCATCGCCATCATTCAACACCACCAAGACCACCGTCTTACCTCCGCCATCAGCACCGTCACGACCCTGGCCATCCACTAGTCGCAGCCACACATCCAATCTAACAGAAATCAAAACCCAAATCCCGAATTCAACCCTTCTTCTTCCATCCACAAACTCCAATCCAAATATCAAATACGCGCACCTGTAATCACAAAATTACCAATTTGAGATTAAAGTTACCTGTGTCTGCCATTACTCGCCGGAAACCACCCATTTCCACCACCAAAAAACCACCGCAATCGACCTCTCCTTCTGTCCAACCGTGCCCAGAAACGGAGCCAGAACCACTAGGTCGTACCTCCACATTAAAAATCAGTCTAGAAACCACCATCCCTGCTTTTTCCGACGGAAACTGTCGTCGGTCTGTCCCTCGATCTGCCTCGCCGTCCCTGCCCTTTTGCCCTTCCTTTCTTTGTCCTATTTTCTCACATGAAATAGAATGAGAAGGAAGAGTGACGGGCTCCTCTTAAACCCATTTAAAAAGCCCAATTCCTATTATTCTCTCCTAACCTCCACAAAAGCTACTTCAGATTATTATCCCATGTTTCATTGTTTTGGGGTAATTTCTCAACTACTACTTCTAATTATTTTATTAATCATAATGGTCTTTAATTCTGATCATTTATTAATTATTATTTGCGTTATAAATTTCTTTACAAGTATTCTCATATACAAAAGGTGGAATGACTTGTATTTCCATTCAATTCTATCAAAGATCAGAAAAAAAGAGGTACCTGCAATTATTATTCATTTTTATCACAATTATATATTATCAATTTTATGCGGAAATATTTTTATCATGCATTATATATTTCATGTTCAAGTATTTTTACGTGCAAAGCCAAGAAGTAACATTATTATTCAAATCATCCTCTTGGCTCAATTTTTAGTGGACCCTTAAGAAACCTGCATGCGAGTTAATAACCGATGAGTTAAAACATGCATAGCGAAGGACAGGATCCTAGGGTTATATAGCCTGACTCAACAATAATATAAAAAGGGTTCCAACCCAACAATATGCACAAGAACTATATATTTATCAGCAAAATGTCATGTTTTACTTGCATTATTTTCCTCTCTACCTATTGCAAAATGAATTTAAATAGCTGAAATAAAATGAATTTTACGTGATAGGGTTGCATTGTACTGAGGTCAAAACTCATGTTTTATGTTTTGGTTTAGATGGCAGGTACCTTTGGGATACGCATTGGGGGAGAGAGGAACCACCAACGTCACAATAGTTAGTTGAGATGGTTGTATTAGTTAGATTGAACATTTTGTTCAAGTAGGAATTATTAGGAAGTTCTTGAATATTATTGAATTGAGTAGAAATGGCTCATCTTTGAACCTTTATTTTTATTATCTTAATTTATGATAGTGCGTAGTAAAAGCCTTACTTTCTCACTGCTTGGGAAAGTGGCGGTAACACTCCCGGCTTTATAAGCTTCTGCTAAATCAAGATTAAATGGATTAAAATATTGCTAAGTAATACCCCAAAAGTCACGGCTGTTACACATCTTCTAATCTTTCTTCATTTTTTCCACTTCGCCAGTGGGTTCATGGTCAATCTCCTTGTCTCTTTGACCAGTTGGGTCCATCTCTTTGTCCTTAGGTTTGTAGGCTGTTTAGACCCGATTTCGTGTCTAAATACCGCCTAAATCCTTAGGCTTTTGACTTGTTTCGTAGTTTGTTTTATAACTTTTAATGCGTTTTATTTACTTTTGTAGTTTCCGAAGGGTTTCACTCAAAACGATTCCAAATGGGCCAATTTTGCACCAATCTTGGGAATCCCGAGATTCTCTAAGATTCCTCGAGCCCTGGTCGTGTCAAAGGCAGAGGATTAGAAGGGCCAGTCATGTCGAAAGCGTGAGCGGAAGCGGCGGTGAAGAGCACCGAAGGAAGCGTGGCGAGAGATGGCCGCGATCGCATTGACCGTAGCCACGGTATGATGGAGCCAAGACCAAAGTGAAGAGACCTTGCACCCGAACTAGACCGTGGTCATGGTCACTCTGACCGTAGCCACGGTGGGATCTTCACCCTGCCTAAGGAAGAAGCTGGCCGAACTAGAGCGTGGCCACGGTCTCCCAAGACCGTAGCCACGACGGTGCGAAGGAGCGAAAAGTTGTCAGCCCTAATCGCCTAGATCGTGACCACGGTGCATGGGGACCGTGCCCACGGTGATGCGAAGCGAAGAGAAGAAATCGCCTGTCTTACGCAGGACCGTGGCCATGGTCACCCTGACCGTGCCCACGGTCCCCTGCGGGTTTTGTCTATTGTGTAAAATGATGAGTTTTGAGTAACAACCTTGATTACTATTTAATGTATTTAGGTAATTTTAGCTAAGGGGATATTAGACAGCAACTTTACCTATCTTTTATGATACTTTAGCACTCTTTATCACATTTTAAGTATGAGATTAGAGGGATTAAGGAAGATCTTTGCTGAGATTATTAGTTCTTGTATTGGATTCTCTTGATTATTATAGGAAGTTTGAAGATTATTCTTAACTTTGGAGCATTGGAGCTTTATTATTCTGAAGTTTTATCCCTTGTCATCACAATCAATGAGCATTTCTTAACCTTTCTCTCTCTAATTTATTGCTTATTTACTAATCTCTGTTTTTAGTTATTATTGATATTGTTGGTGTTATTGAATGTTTATTGTCACCTTTTTACTCTTTTAAGCATGAATGAAGTTGTTGATGTTATTATCATGATAGTTAGGATGTTTAGTGGCTAGAACCTTAATGGGTTAGGGAGATATTAAGGTTGTGAATGGGTGATTAGGTTTGGGTTAGCAATCTTAGTGAGTAACTAGTTAGGAAATCAACTTCCTAATCCTATCCTTCCCTCAAGTGGGATGTATTTAGGTGCGAAAGCATCCCGAATACATCCAATGCTTGTTGGAAGGTAGGAATTAGGATAGTTAGTGTTCTAGTTCGCGAAAGCGAATAGAAACTAACTAGGAAATTCCGTTCTATTAACTTTCCCGGGTCTGTCTGTGGATTTCGGGGAAGTTAATCCGGACTATCCTTGAAAAAGGAATCCCGGTGGGTATTTTTCCAACGGATTTAACATTTGATTTCCCTTTCTCGTTACTCTCTTGTTGCGAAACCCATTTCCTCATTCCCGTTTGCATCCCGAAAGTCTCATGACACCCATTGTTTCACCTTTTTGACTAAACATAATGTGTTTGTGCTGTTTTTACCCGAAAGTCTTTCAACCTCTCATGATCATAAACCATACCTAGAGTCAACTAGCTACAGCTAAGGCCCTTAGCTCCCTGTGGAAGAACGATAAAATCGTAGTCTTACAAACCACTCGACTAAGCGCCGTTGCCGGGGAGCAAGCGCACCTAGCTTAGCTCTTTGTCTTTAGGTTGTTTAAGATCATTTCACTGCTAAAGATTTTGTTATCCTTGGTTACTGGAAATTTAATTCTTCTGTTTGTTCGTTTTGTGCATGCGGACTCGCTCTCGACAAGGCCAAACTCCTGTAACTCCACCGAACCCAAATCCGGAGAGTATTATTCGACAAGCTAACGCCGGTTCGAGACGAGCTAGACAACAAAGGGAGCGAGAGACGATCGAAATTCCAATGGCTGAAGGAGAGCAAATTCCACGCCGTACCTTAGCATCATATTCCTTACCATCGTCGGGTACGGGAGGCGATCCCATCACATTACCAGATTTACCACCGAATGCATCGTTCGAGTTCAAGCCATATTTATTGGAGATATTTGAGAAAACCCCGTACCATGGAGGAGAGCATGAAAATCCTATTGACCACATCAACAGATTCGAGCAATGCATCGGCTTCGTACAAATGAATGGAGTTTCCGCCGAATACATGAAGCTGAAGTTTTTCCCTCTTACTTCGAAGGGGAAAGCATTATTATGGCTCAACACGTGTCCGTCCGGAACTTATTCAACATGGGATTCCCTTAGCCGCGACTTTTTTCAAAGGTTTTTCCCCAATGATGAGACGTGTCGGTTGAGGCAAGCCATCATGAGCTTCAAGCGAGAGCCCGATGAGTCGTTATTCGAAGCATGGGGGAGATTCAAAGGTCTCCAACGGAGGTGTCCACACCATAATCTTGAGGATTGGTTATTATTGCATCACTTCTATTCCGGATTGAGTAGCTCTTTGCCAGAATCCATCGATCATGACTCGGGGGGCATGTTCCTCAAGAAGACGGCGAAGGAAGCAAACGTATTTCTTCACGAGCTATCTCAAAGCTCTCCTCATTGGGAGGCGGCCATGGTCCAAGAGATGGTCCTCCTCTAGAAAGCAACCATACCATTAAGTTTCTCATGAATGCCGTTCTTGAGATGCAACAAAAGGCAGCTTTGGAGGAAACCACGAGGCAAGTAAAGGCGGCAAAAGAAGTACCTACGCTTATTCCGGATGCCCGAGTCTTGGTATGTGATTTTTGTGGAGGGCCACATTCTTCGAAGCGATGTGAAGAGTATCAAACCGAGCAAGTCCAAGCCATCTATCCTAACAATAACCTCTCCTATACCAATCAAACCCCCATTCGTCCCCGTGGGAATTACGCCTACAACCAACAAGCTCCCCTAAACCAAAACCCACCCCCGGTTTCCCAAATCAAAATCGCCACCAATACCACCAAAACCACCACCAAAATCCTCACCAAGGTCAATCTTCCCAAGCACCTAAACCACCACAACAAGAAACCCTTGACCAAACCCTCCAAAAGTTGGCCCTAACTCAAGAGAAGATAGCCTTATCTCAAGAAAAATGGCCTTAGACCGAGAGAAAGACCAAACTCGCATTAAGAACCTCGAGTTACTATTGGCCCAATTGGCACAACAATCTCAACCTATCCAATCTTTGCCTAGCCAATCCCAACTTAACCCGAAGGGGTAACTTAATGCACTTATTTTGAGGAGTGGCAAGGAGATCGATGAACCTAGAATTGTGGGAGAGGAGGTCTTGGGTGACAAGGAAGGTGATGTGGTGGATATCTCGGAGGAGGAAGATTTGTTGGAGAAGCGGGAAAGTCAATTAGTATTGGGTGAGGAAGTTGAGGGAGCACATGAGGATGAATTGGGAGAATCTAGTAAAGAAAGAGAGGAGATGGAGAAGTTAAGGAAAGGGAAAGGAAAAATGGTGGAAGAAGAACCAATCCAGACTATTTAGAAGCACAAGCTACCACCGGTCCCTTTTCCCGATCGGTTAGCAAAGCCAAAATCCGATGCAAAGTTTTCAAAATTTATTGAGATGCTCAAGAAGCTTCAAGTGAACATTCCATTTCTTGATTCCATTTCTGAAGTTCCGTCCTTCAAGAAGCATTTGAAGGAGCTTCTCACGAGCAAGAGGAGAATTCAAGAGAAATCTACGATCCATTTGACGGCGGATTGTAGTGCAATTATCGATAACAAATCACCGGAAAAATTAGCCGACCGTGGAAGTTTTTCTATTCTATGCACCATTGGTGATATGCGGATTGGCCGTGCCCTTTGTGATCTAGGAGCAAGCATAAGCGTCATGCCTTATTCAATATGCAAGAAGTTAAACCTTGACGATCTTGCTCCTACAACAATTAACCTTCAATTGGCCGACCGTTCCGTGCGAAGACCGTTGGGAATATTGGAAGACATCCCGGTTCAAGTGGGGCAGTTTTTGATTCCTTGTGATTTTGTGATTCTGGAGATAGAAGAAGACAACAACATCCTCATTATTTTGGGAAGGTCGTTCCTTGCTACGTCGGGAGCCATTATCGATGTAAGAATGGAAGTATGTCATTGAATACGGGAATGAAAGCATAATTTTTCAACTTGGGTCATTGAAAGGTCCTTCGTATGGGGATTCATGCTATGCCATTGATATGATGGAGTTCCTTGTTGATGAGTATATTGAGGACTTCCATCTTCTTGAATCTATTTGCGATGATCCCTTGGGAGCTTGGAGTCTTTCTAATTTGAGACCAACGACACCGACATTACTTTCTTCACCAACCTGCTTGACTCTTCACCCATGCATAAGGAGATTATTATTGATGATCCTTATATGGAGTGCATGGAGATTCAAGATGCGATCTTCAAAGGTATGTCTTCTTCTCAAATTCAATCTTCTCCTCTAGAGCTTAAAGCTTTACCCCCTTCCCTCCAATATGCTTTCTTGGATGATGATAAATCTTATCCTGTCATTGTGAATGCGAATTTGAATGATTTTGAATTGTCCAAGTTGCTTGATTTGCTTAGGAAACATACGGGTGGATTGGGTTATAGGATAGAAGATTTGAAAGGTTTGTCTCCTTCCATATGCATGCATTCGATTGATTTGCTAGAAGATGCCAAGCCTACTAGGCAACCCCAACGTCGTTTAAATCCCAACATGCAAGAAGTGGTTAAAAAGGAAGTAGTAAAGTTGCTCGTTGCTGGGATCATCTTCCCCATCGCAAATAGCGAATGGGTAAGCCCGGTTCACTGTGTGCCCAAGAAGGGTGGGTTGACCGTAGTTGAAAACGACAAGAAAGAACTAGTTAGTACCCGGACCGTCACCGGTTGGCGGATGTGTATCGATTACCGCCAATTAAACAAAGTAACAAAGAAGGACCATTTCCCCCTTCCCTTTATTGACCAAATGTTAGAACGGTTGGCGGGTCATTGATGGGTACTCTGGGTTCTTTCAGATTCCAATCCACCCCTCACACCAAGAAAAAACCACCTTTACTTGCCCATATGGGACATTTGCTTATCGTCGCATGCCATTTGGTTTATGTAATGCCCCTGGGACTTTTCAACGTTGTATGATGGCTATTTTTAGCGATTTCATTGAGAAAAGCTTGAAAGTCTTTATGGATGATTTTTCTGTGTACGGTAATTCTTTCGATGATTGTTTGCTAAATCTGGAAAAAGTGTTAACTCGTTATGAGGAAGTGGATCTAGTTCTGAATTGGGAGAAATGTCACTTCATGGTGGAACAAGGTATCGTTCTGGGTCACTTAATCTTTTCTAAGGGCATCGAAGTAGATAGGGCTAAAGTTGAGGTTATAGAGTGCCTATCACCCCCAGTTTTCGTTAAGGGGGTGCGTAGTTTCCTTGGCCATGCCGGCTTTTATCGCCGGTTCGTCAAGGATTTTTCAAAAATTGCTCGACCTCTAACTGACCTCGTATGCAAAGATGCCCCTTTCATTTTCACTGATGAGTGCCTTGAGGCGTTTTATAGGTTGAAGTAGGCTTTGATTTCCGCTCCAGTAGTTCAACCTCCGGATTGGACACTACCCATTGAGATTATGGCCGACGCGAGCGACTTCGTCGTGGGAGCGTGTTTGACCCAAACAGTAGACAAGAAGCCAAGGTCATCTATTACGCAGGCCATGCGCTTGATAGCGCCCTAAGGAACTACACTTCTACGGAAAAGGAGCTTTTGGCGATCGTTTTTGCGCTCAAGAAATTCTGGCAATACCTCATGTTCTCTAAGGTGGTAGTATACACGGATCATGCCGCTATCAAATACTTGATGGGAAAGAAGGAGACAAAACCGAGACTTATACGGTGGGTCTTGCTTATGCAAGAATTTGTCCGCGACAAGGCGGGCACGAAGAATGTCGTAGCCGATCACTTTTCGAGGATTCTTGTCGACTTGGAAGACACCCAACCGATTGTAGATGCTTTCCCGGACGAGCGACTCTTGGCTATCAACTCGCATCCTTGGTATGCGGATATTGTGAATTATTTGGCGAGCGAAGTGATCCCTCAATACTTGAACCATCATCAAAAGAAGAAATTCCTCCAGGACATGAAGCATTACTTTTGGGATGACCCTTTCCTCTTCCGTCTTGGAAATGACGGGATGTACCGGCGATGTATTCCCGAGAGTGAAGTGCAATCTATTTTGACCCATTGTCATGAATTTCCGGTGGGAGGTCACGGTGGCCCCCAAAAGACGGCGGCGAGGGTTTTGCAAACCGGCTATTGGTGGCCGACTCTTTTCCGTGACGCCCACTTGCATGTCAAGCAATGTGATAGGTGTCAAGTCCGGTAACATCTCCCGGAAGAATGAAGCGCCATTGAATTATATTCTTGAGGTGGAAGCTTTCGATGTGTGGGGATTGGACTTCATGGGTCCTTTCCCGTCGTCAAGGGGTTTCCAATACATCCTAGTGGTGGTAGACTATGTCACAAAGTGGGTCGAGGCCATACCATGTGTAAGATGCGATGGGAAATCCATTTTGAAATTCTTGAAAAAGACCCTATTCCCAAGATTTGGCATTCCACGGGTCATCATTAGCGACAACGGTTCCCATTTCATCGAAAAGAGATTCGAGTCTCTCTTGGAGAAGTACGGCATCAAGCATAAGAAGGGACTTCCTTACCATCCACAAACACAAGGTCAAGTGGGTCCTTTCCCGTCGTCAAGGGGTTTCCAATACATCTTAGAGAAGACGGTTAGCTCCTCAAGAAAAGATTGGGCAGAAAAATTGGATGAAGTCTTGTGGGCATACCGCACCGCTTTTAAGACACCGATCGGTACTACTCCTTACCGTCTTGTCTACGAGAAAGCATGTAACTTCCCCGTAGAACTTGAGCACAAAACCATGTGGGCAATCAAGAAGTTGAACTTCGATCTCAAGGCGCCCGGAGGTAGTCGATTATTTCAATTAGAAGAACTTGAGGAGTTGAGGCGTCATGCATATGAGAACAACAAGATCTACAAGGAGAGAACGAAGGCATGGCATGACAAGAGGTTGAATCGACGTGAGTTTGTAGTAGGCGATAGGGTTCTCATTTTCAACTCAAGGCTGAAGTTATTCTCTGGGAAATTGAGATCACAGTGGTCCGGACCATTTGAAATCATGAGAATTCTTCCCGCCGGAGTAGTCGAGTTGAAAGATGCCCAAGGAAAGTGTTTCAAAGCAAACTCATCGAAACTCAAACCATTCATCATGGGCGAGGAATATGTCGTGACGGTTGTGACATACCTCGCGGATTTTGAAGATTGAAAAGCATCGGAAAAGGTCGAGCTAGGACCTACAAAACAAGCACCCGGGAGAGGTATGAACTACTTCCCCCTCTTTTAGTGTTTTCTTTCAATTTTTAGTTCTTCCATTTTTATTTCCTTTAATTTAGTGACTTTCTTCTTCCTTTGTTTTATCTTATTAGAAAAGTTTTTTGAGTTAAAAATGAGAAAAAAAATCGAAAAAGTTCGAAAAGAAGAAAAAAAAATCGAGAGTGGTTCTATGAGAGTCGGGGTTTGAAAGTGTTTTTGAGTGATTGGAGAGTGTCCTTGAATGATAATTGAGCGAGAAAGAAAAGGGAGTGGATGACAAGAGGGTAGATTTTAGGACTTAACATTTTTTCTCCAAGTTTTGAGCCTTGTAGATGCTGGAGATGGACCGAAAGGGACCGTGCCCACGGTGGAAGTCACCGCAGCCACGGTCAGCATACTCAAAGTTGCTCCCAGTTTAGCCAAGCCGAAGATCACCGTGACCACGTGGAAGTCGCCGCAGCCACGGTCTCATCGCAGCATGATTCTTGGAAATTTTGGTCCCGAACATCACCGTGACCACGGTGAGGTTCACCGCAGCCACGGTCTCTGCCCTGCTTTTTCCCTTCTTTTTCCCTCACCCGAATCACACCGTGCCCACGGTCCAATTTACCGTGGCCACGGTCTGTCGAAAACCTGCGATATTTCGGGGGTTCAATATCACTTCCCCCTCATTTCTCTTTCACTTTCTTCCTCGCTCTCACCTTCGAAAACCCTCACCAAACCCTAAAACTCGAATTCTCTTCCAAAATTCGACAAACCCACCACCAATTCCTCTATTTCTCCCTACTCCCTCCTACAATTCGAACCCTAGCTGCTGATTGCTCGACACATTTTGGGTCTTCTTCAAGCAAATTTCAGACCTCTTCTTCCTTGTGGGGCTCGAATCTCTTAAGGGAAGCTCTCAAAGTTTTCAATCCAGGTATTCCTTAATTTATTGGTGCTTAAACACTAGATTTCTTTTTTATTTGGGTTGAATATGGTGAAATTGCTTGTTGGGTCTTAGTTGGGTGAGTAAGTGGAATTTGGGGTTGGAATTTTGGATTGAAATTGATTGTTGGGAGTGTTTTTTGTGAACTTTTGGTTGAATCTTATGTGAATTGTTTGTGGGTTTGGTTGGATGAATTGATTGAGTTTGGAGTTTGAGTTTTTGGTTGATATTGCTGAGATTGGGAGTGTACTGCTTGTTTTTGGGATTGAATCTTGTGATTGATTGTGAATTCGTGTTGCTCGGGATTGTTGGGGTATTGGTTGTGTGTTTCGGTGTTTGGTGGTTGATTTTCTTGCAGAGTATCCAATGGGTCGAGCGAAACGTTCCCAGACCGAGCCGGAATCAACCCCCGCCCCATCAACCTCGGCTAAGCCCGATAAAACTCGGTACAAGGGTCAACCGGCCTCGATTATTCAATGTGACCCGAAAGTTAAGGTCAATTATCGGGATGATATGCACAAGGCACGGTACGAGCGGCTCAAGAAGCGTAAAATTTGTGCTCTGGATCTCTATCATGAGGAGACGGCAAGGTTTTCTGTAAACTGAGCATGGACTTCTTCATCAAAGTCATGGGATGGGAAGTCTTCGCCACAATCAACGAACCGATCATTGAGCAACCGGTGCTCGAATTCCTCAGCTCTTTGGTGGTAAAGGAAGACGGCATATCCAACGCCTCCTTTTCATACATCGTGACCAAAAAGGAGGTTGAGTGTACACTCAAGGACTTATGCAACGCTCTAGGCCTTCCCGAGGACGGCATACCCTACGGCGAGTGCGTCAAATTCGATGAATAAGAAGCTATGAAAGCACTCACTTGCTGGAGGAGACGTTACCCGAGGGTTCGATCACAACGAGCAAAGTACTATTGCCCAAGCAGCTCTAAGGCTAGGGATTTCTGTAATCTGAGCGTCCACATCTTTCACCGCATCATCTCGAACTCTGTTTTTGGCCATGACGTCGGGCGTTCAAGCATCCGGAAGGACGACCTCTTCGTCCTCTTTAATGCGATCAACGATCGCCGGGTCAACACTGGCTCGTGCATTCTCCATTGCCTTCGGGAAATAAGTCTCGAAACCCGGAACATGACTATTGGTATGGGTCACATCATCACCCATTTCCTAAGAAAACAAGGGTTCGAGTCCTATCTAAGCAAGTGGACTCCCCGCTTTTTCCCCGATCCTATCGACGGTGTTCGCCTATGAAAGGTGGAATTCTTGGAGAAACACAAGACGCGAACACTATACCGTCACAGGAACGAATCCCATAGCGTCGTGATCCATTTGGGCGATGACAATGCCGAACAACGCCTAGATGTCTCCGACCAGCGCAATTGGTCGTGCGGCCAAACCTTTGGGGATCGATTTGTGGTGGGTGGTCCCGGGGATCGAGTGGAGGAAGGTGAAGGAGGAGACGAAGAAGAGGAAGAAGAAGAGGATGAAGAAGAAGAAGAGGGTGAACAAGCACAAGGGGATGAAGCCGAGCCGATTCAACAACGGGACGCCGCTTTTGAACATATCAGCGAACAACTCCAGGAGCTTCATGATGAGTTTCAAGTCCAACGGGAGCTCATCCAAAACCAGCAGCTATTGATCGAAAACTTGCAAGGATTGCTTGAGATTCAACAGGAGACGCTGGCTAGCATCCTATCGTACCTCCAACCCCGTTCTCCGCCGGGAGGGTCCGCTTGAGGACCGTTTGTAAGCACCCCCACCCGACCTTCATCATTGTTCCATTTACTTTATTTTGTAAAGTATAAGTGTGGGAGAGTGCTTCTTCGGGGTTTTGGATGCAATGTCTGGTGGTTTTGGATTGTTTGTTTCCGTTTTCTTTTGGCATGTGTTAGCATATTTTGGGGTTTGTTCAGATAGGTTGCTCGGGTTTTTCCTTGTCTTGTTTATCATTCATGTGTGTCGGGTTGTTGGATGGTTGCCTGATGGTTTGTTTGTTGTTTGTAAGCACCCCCAACCGACTGTTATTTGTGATTAATGCAATGAATTAGTTGTTTCGGTTAGTATATATCGAGTTTCACCCTTATTTCCCGCCTCAACCAGTGAGATTCAGGGATAAGGTAAGTCACTGGCAATGTATATATTGTTAATATTTTTCGTTTTTCATCTTTTCAATTTCTTTTCATAATTTTTTTTAAGTTAGATTTTCCCTTCTTTTGTTTTTGGTCTCGCATGCGAATTCTATAGTTGAAAAGTCGTCTTTTACTCTAACGTTGATCTGACTTTCTCGATCGACGACTACGGATCGCTATTTTCAACGCTTATGAAGAGCTTGAGGTAATATCTTTCAACCTTACTCTTTTTGTGTGAATTCTTATCATGATCCGTCACATGATTGGTTTTCTTTTGGGTGGCGAACCCCTATGAGTGTCTTGGGATATCGATTGCTGTTGGAGCCGTGTGGGCTCGGGTCGCCACCATTTTCTACCTGCTAGTTGTTGTGTTTGTTTGTGTTTTGTAGGTTCTCTACCCTTTTCATGCGACACCTTCCCACAATGAGGACATTGTGGCGTTTTAAGTGTGGGGGGGGGGGGGGAGATATTCTATTTCAAGGGTAGATCACCTAGTCGTTTCATTCTTTGTTTCCTAGTTTTTGATTAAAATTTTAAAATTTTGTGTGAAAATGGAGAAAAAAGGGAGTGAAAACCTATTCGTTTTTCCTTTCGTTTTGTTTTTGTTTTGCTTTGTTTCCTGGATCTCGTTATCGAAGTTGAGAAGCCGTTCTTAAACTTCTTTCTAAAAGTAATCGGTTGGAGCGTTTTCTAGTCGAGACTTATCCTTAATAGACTCCCTTCATTAAGTGTCTTGTGAGACTCCCGTTCCTTTCTCGTTTTGTTGGGAACCCGGAGATTCTAAGGGCTTGTGTCTGAGTTTATTTTGTTTGTCGTTTAGCAAAAGCAAAAAGTGCAAAAAGAAAAGAAAAGAAAAGAAAAAAGGAAAAAGAAAGAAGAAAGCTTTCATAAGACATAATAACTTGAATAAGTGGAGCGTGTCGCTGAAGACATTAACCACCATACACTTAGCCAACCTACACGGGCCCGGTATTCGTGGTACGGCACTGGATACCCGTTAACCCTCCTCCTATATCGCTTTGCGACGGAGAGGCGTATGGAAAAGACCGTGTTAGGAGGGTATACCCCTTATATGGGCCGTCCAATTCTCGAAAGTAAGGCTAATACCGACTTTTAAAAAACAAAAAGAAAGAAAAAGAGAAAAAGAAGAAAGAAAAGAAAAGTTTTGCTTCTAAAGAGAGCGGGGCCTCCCCTTGCATCACCTACGGCCCTCACCAAGCCAAGGGCGACCAAATGCGAGGGAGGGCAACACTCCTTCGGTTGTTTCGTTGTTTTCAAATTGGACGTGAGTTTTAAAGTCTTTTGGTTCCGTTAAACCCTTGTTGTGTTTTTCTTTGCGGGGTTTTGCTTATTCTGAGTGTAGGGAGTTAAAAACCTTCAAGATCGACCTTTTTCTGAGTTTGGCGTTTGTGAGATGCTCCTAACGGTTACTTTGGGAGGTTTAATCGCGTCTTCGTAGTTTGGATTGTGAGATCTTGTGAATCATAGCCCTTACTTTTCGTTCTTTTTGTTTTCTTCGGTTTTGTTTTCACTTTCCCTCTCTACTTTTTCTTTGGCTTTTATGGGTACAGCCGCTACAAACCCTCACGAGTCCATCTCGTCCACCCGGGCTGCCGGGGGGTTCAAAGGGCTTGGTGCATACGCTAAATGCACTCGTTTCTCTCCCACGACAGAGGAGTTTGTGGTAGTTTGTTTTGTTTGCTCGGGACGAGCAAAGGTTTAAGTGTGGGGGGGGGGGGTGTTTAGACACGATTTCATGTCTAAATACCACCTAAATCCTTAGGCTTTTGACTTGTTTCGTAGTTTGTTTTAATAACTTTTAATGCGTTTTAGTTACTTTTGTAGTTTCCGAAGGGTTTCACTCAAAACGATTCCAAATGGGCCAATTTTGCACCCATCTTGGGAATCCCGAGATTCCCTAAGATTCACCAAGCCCTGGTCGTGTCAAAGGCAGAGGATTAGAAGGGCCGGTCATGTCGAAAGGCAGCGGAAGCAGAGGCAACGACTGAAGAGTACTCTGAAGGAAACTGTGGCCGAGAGAGACCGTGGCCACGGTCATATTGACCGTAGCCACGGTATGATGGAGCCAAGACTAAAGTGAAGAGACCTTGCACCCAAACTAGACCGTGGTCACGGTCACTCTGACTGTAGCCATGGTGGGATCTTCACCCTGCCTAAGGAAGAAGCTGGCCGAACTAGACCGTGGCCACGGTCTCCCAAGACCGTAGCCACGGCGGTGCGAAAGAGCGAAAAGTTGTCAGCCCTAATCGCCTAGACCTTGACCACGGTGCATGGGGACCGTGCCCACGGTGTTGCGAAGCGAAGAGAAGAAATCGCCTGCCTTACGCAGGACCGTGCCCACGGTCCCCTGCGGGTTTTGTCTGTTGTGTAAAATGATGAGTTTTGAGTAACAACCTTGATTACTATTTAATGTATTCAGGTCATTTTAGCTAAGGGGATATTAGATAGCAGCTTTACCTATCTTTTATGATACTTTAGCACTCTTTATCACATTTTAAGTCTGAGATTGGAGGGATTAAGGAAGATCTTTGTTGAGATTATTAGTTCTTGTATTGGATTCTCTTGATTATTATAGGAAGTTTGAAGATTATTCTTAACTTTGGAGCATTGGAGCTTTATTATTCTGAAGTTTTCTTCCTTGTCATCACAATCAATGAGCATTTCTTAACCTTTCTCTCTCTAATTTATTGCTTATTTACTAATCTTTGTTTTTAGTTATTATTGATATTGTTGGTGTTATTGAATGTTTATTGTCACCTTTTTACTCTTTTAAGCATGAATGAAGTTGTTGATGTTATTATCATGATAGTTAGGATGTTTAGTGGCTAGAACCTTAATGGGTTAGGGAGATATCAAGGTGTGAATGGGTGATTAGGTTTGGGTTAGCAATCTTAGTGAGTAACTAGTTTGGAAATCAACTTCCTAATCCTATCCTTCCCTCAAGTGGGATGTATTTAGGTGCGAAAGCATCCCGAATACATCCAATGCTTGTTGGAAGGTAGGAATTAGGATAATTAGTATTCTAGTTCGCGAAAGCGAATAGAAACTAACTAGGAAATTCCGTTCTATTAACTTTCCCGGGTCTGTCTATGGATTTCGGGGAAGTTAATCCGGACTATCCTTGAAAAAGGAAGCCCGGTGGGTATTTTTCCAACAGAATTACCATTTGATTTCCCTTTCTCGTTACTCTCTTGTTGCGAAACCCATTTCCTCATTCCCGTTTGCATCCCGAAAGTCTCCCAACACCCATTGTTTCACCTTATTGACTAAACATAGTGTGTTTGTTTTGTTTTTACCCAAAAGTCTTTCAACCTCTCATGATCATAAACCATACCTAGAGTCAACTAGCTACAGCTAAGGCCCCTAGCTCCCTGTGGAAGAACGATAAAACCGTGGTCTTACAAACCACTCGACTAACATAGGCCCGTCTATGAGATTTCCATGTCTCTTCCCTCGGATCAAGCCGGTCTTTCACCGAGACTTTTGCACCAAGACGGTCCTTTGCTGATGAATGAGGACCCAACGTTTCCTTTGCCGATGTCTTCTCTCTTCTCGCCTCTCCGGCACGACGAGATTCGACAGCCGTGATCGGCCATCCATGATAGTCGGCATCGGCAAGCTGAGATATATATACCTTTGGTGGAGCTTTAAGGGTCGGTCTTCGTTCCTAATACTTCAGCCACGACTCTATCACCGAGTCACAAAGCTTCAATTGCTCGGGGGCTTCACACAGTAGCTCGGGGATGTTTTGTTTGCGGCCCATCTGTCGCCGCACCCACTCAGGGAAGTAGAAAGTCATTTGTGTCAAACCAGCGATGCATACATAGGCGTTGCGCGAATCGCTAGTCACATATTCGGGAATGTGCCACCACTCGATCCACCAAATGATATCGCAAGACTCCTTCAGAAAGGTGATCCATTCCGTTACCGATTGACGGTCAGTGTACTTGCGCTTCCTTTGACAATATGGAGCGTGGCGTGGTGGGAGAGATTGATGGACTTAGCTTGAGTTGTTGTTGTAGAAGAAATGAGAGAAAACCATAAGCAATAGAATGAGGGGAGAAAGATGAACATCTCAATCACCCATGCTTGAACTTCTCAACAATAGCCTTGAACTTGAATAATAACAAGAATAATAACCAAAATCAACCAATATCAATAACCTTGAACACCACAGGGATTGGATATGACCTTGGATAAAGGAGATTCCACCACTAAAGGCCTAACACCCCACCATGACCATCATAAAGGAAGAATCCACCAAATGATCAATAAAGGAGTGACTAGAAACACCACCATTTAATTAATGGATAAAGTAATCTAGATTTTGAGAGAAGTTTAGGGAAACCCTAACCAATGCATAAGCATGTTCATAATTCATCAAAAGCTTCCTGGAAAAATGAGATAACAAGCTATTTATAATAAACTAGGAATTAGGCTAAAACAGGGAAAAAATGACGAAAATACGCGTCCGACCAGAAGAGCGGCTCGGGTGAGCAGATGGGTGGCTTTCGCGGTAGCCCCTCGATCGCTTCGCCTCATTGGCCAAGATGGGTCGCGGGCGCGACATAATTTTGGCTGGGGCGAGCCAGCAGTTTGCTCGGGTGAGCGGCCTTCGCCCGCCTTGGGCGCCGTGACAACGAGCGAATGGTGGCTCGGGCGAGCCACAGTTGGCTCGGGCGAGCCACGCTTCTGGGCAGTTTTCCCTGCCGACTTCAAATGCGCATAACTTCTTCATCCGAACTCCGTTTTAGGCCCGTAAGATATCGTTGGAAAGCTCTCGGTGTGTACTATAAGCTCCCAAAATTTGAGCCTCATCGGAGTTGTATTGAAGGGTTATGACCGAAACGTGAAGGCGCGCATTTCCAACCTCGATCGTCTTCCCCTTGCAAGTTATTAACTTGTTACTTCGAGACTTGATACCAACACGCCCTTCATTCCCGGGATGACCCAATCCGGTCCGAGGCCTCGAGGTCGTTGACAAGTCCCGAGCCTCTCCTTACTCCAACAAGGATGGCTCGCGAGGCGCGATAGTGTGATGCTCACCACCCCGCCTTTTGTAAAGGTGTATCGATTCCTGAAAACGAGTGGGTGAGCGGTTTTAGTCCGGTGATGATGGGTCGGGATTTCATCGATCTTATCTTTAACCGCAATCCCAGCTATGAAAGCTTGGCACCGAACCCGACACTGAACCCGATACGGTTCATACTCCCCTTCTTGAAAAAGAGTTGCCCTCAACTCTTGGGAGTAAAAATCGAGGCCCTCTCCACAACTTGGCACCCTAGAGCTCCAAACATCCGGACCGCCATGAATAATCACACGAAGCACCCAATAAGCTTCGGAACCCACTATATACCCGTCATCCAAATAAAAGAAGCAGGTTGGAGGCTTGTTTTGTGGAGGTGAGGGGTTAAGGGACAGAAAGGGGAATTTTTGTGGTGTTTGGGAACTCTCATTTTCACTAGGCTCCCTACAAGGCAAAGACAAAGCAAGAAGGAGCTCGTCCTCGCCAAGAGCACGCTCTTCCCGTGTTTCGCTCATCATGAGAAGGTTCCTCAACTCACTTCCCACCCAGGTTATATTTTTATGTAGGGTTAAGGGATTCATGCACTCAAGTCCAAGTAATTGATCTTCGCTCAACACACAATGCCAGGAACATTGCACACCAAATTTCCAATAACACTCATTCAACGACAAATCCTCAAATAACCAATGTCGACCAAACAACATGTATGACTCGTTCAAAAAGTTCATGACACAACGACCAATATACGAGCAATATTCATCGAAGGACGACACAATTGAAGATCTCAAAAACTTGGGTTGAACTAGAATCAAGGCATCTTCAATTCCAAATTCGCCACTAAACACCAAACGGACACCAAGATTCTTAGTATGCCACTCAAAACATTGGGAATTTTCAACCGGGGACTTCACATGCTCATCATGCAACTTTTCTCGCCAACAAACTTCATCAAACAACCAATGTCTCCCAAAGATCATGCACGATTCACCCAAAGACTCTACAACACAATGCCCATATTTCAAGCACGATTCAATAAAATTCATATGAGAGCCTGTGGTTACCTTGTTCTTCCAATGGAGAAGAATTTGGGTGCCCGTGGGTGGAAGGAAATAGGAGTCACCACCATTGTTGTTTAATCCCTTGGCTTGTGGTAATGATAACCCCAAAGGAGCTTTTTCTTGGGCCTCTTCAACACGGATAAGAGGAAGGGCAAGATCGATGTTCTCAACCACCTCTTGGCTTGGAACTTCAACAATAGTTTCGGAAGCCTCACAAGGTTCAACGGAAGCTCCCTCGTCGGGCAAGGAATCGACCTTTGCTTGCTTAGCCTCTTCTACCATGTCACTTGTATGCTCTCCTTCGCCAAAGGATTCTTCAATCCAAGTTTCAACCATAGCCATTGTCGGGCATTGCAAAGCATCATGTCCCACACGTCTACATTTGACACATTTTTGGGACGTAAAGGCCGTTAATGGGGAACAGTGGAATGGCTTTTCTCGGGAGGAATCCTCTCTTCTTCTTTGCCCATCACGTGATGAAATGAGTTCATGGTCTCGCTTGTAAGTACTAGGCAAGAATCGTCGATTCATTAATCGCTTTAGCTTTGTCCATGAGGTGACTTTTGCTCGACCCTCCTTAGCTCTTTGTGCCTTGACATTCTCAAACCAAAAGGATGCACCCTTGGTGAGTTTCAACCTCACAATCTTGAAGGCTTGTTCATCACTATAATCCCCAGCTTCAAAATACCTATCCAAGATTTGGACCCATTCAAGATAATCTTCGGGGTCGGTGTTGCCATTGAATTCCGGAATTTTGATCTTGGTATCATAGAATTCATCCCATGGGGGTTTCTCAACCGCTTCCCGTCGATGATGGCGTCGTAGTGAGCCTCTATCATCGTCACTCGACTCGTAAGAGGGAGGAGGACGGTTAGGGCTTTGTGCGCGCCTCGAACGTTCAACTCGAGGTGGAACGGCAGCTCTTGGGACGAGGTTGTCCAACCGTACCATGATGGCATTAAGAGTGCGATCGATGGAGGTGAACCGTTCTCCATGGGTGGCAAGTCGGTTCTCGAGAGCCCGATGTCGAGGGCTACCCCGGTGGCTTGATTCCTCTCGATCGGAATCATCGTGACCATCCATATCGAGGGAAAGGTATGGGACGGATTGTGTTTGGGATATTTTGTGGAGTTTGGGGGTTTTCTTGTAGTTGGCTTGTGTTTGGGATAAGGGTTCTTTGTGTTTTTCTCACTTGGGCATTTTATCGAACACCTTGTGTGCACAAATTTTCCAACTCTTCCTCAAAGCTCCATTATGCATCAAAATCAACAAACACAATAGCAATAACAATTTCTCCAACACACTTGGAGTCACAAGGGTTGGGGAACACCAATATTTCAATCAAAATACCAAAAATCCAACAATAGAGAACAAACTAGCAAGAACAATGGAAAACTCAAGCTAGATGAATAACCTTGTGCTCTGAGACCAAATGGAGCGTGGCGTGGTGGGAGAGATTGATGGACTTAGCTTGAGTTGTTGTTGTAGAAGGAATGAGAGAAAACCATAAGCAATAGAATGAGGGGAGAAAGATGAACATCTCAATCACCCATGCTTGAACTTCTCAACAATAGCCTTGAACTTGAATAATAACAAGAATAATAACCAAAATCAACCAATATCAATAACCTTGAACACCACAGGGATTGGATATGACCTTGGATAAAGGAGATTCCACCACCAAAGGCCTAACACCCCACCATGACCATCATAAAGGAAGAATCCACCAAATGATCAATAAAGGAATGACTAGAAACACCACCATTTAATTAATGGATAAAGTAATCTAGATTTTGAGAGAAGTTTAGGGAAACCCTAACCAATGCATAAGCATGTTCATAATTCATCAAAAGCTTCCTGGAAAAATGAGATAACAAGCTATTTATAATAAACTAGGAATTAGGCTAAAACAGGGCAAAAATGACGAAAATACGCGTCCGACCAGAAGAGCGGCTCGGGCGAGCAGATGGGTGGCTCGGGCGAGCTGGCCCTCTGACTGCCTTGGCCTGTCGCTGGCCAAGATGGGTCGCGGGCGCGACAGAATGTTGGCTCGGGCGAGCCAGCAGCTTGCTCGGCGGCGGGCCTTCGTCGCCTTGGGCACCCGTGACAAACAGGGCAGAATGGTGGCTCGGGCGAGCCACGCTTCTGGGCAGTTTTCCCTGCCGACTTCAAATGCGCATAACTTCTTCATCCGAACTCCGTTTTAGGCCCGTAAGATATAAGCTCCCAAAATTTGAGCCTCATCGGAGTTGTATTGAAGGAGTTATGACCTGAAACGTGAAGGCGCGTGCATTTCCAACCTCTGATCGTCTTCCCCCTTGCAAGTTATTAACTTGGTTACTTCCGAGACTTGATACCAACACGCCCTTCATTCCCGGGATGACCCAATCTGGTCCCGAGGCCTCTGAGGTCATTGACAAGTCCCGAGCCTCTCCTTACTCCAACAAGGATGGCTCGCCGAGGCCACGATAGTGTGATGCTCACCACCCCGCCTTTTGTAAAGGTGTATCGATTCCTGAAAACGAGTGGGTGAGCGGTTTTAGTCCGGTGATGATGGGTCGGGATTTCATCGATCTTATCTTTAACCGCAATCCCGGCTATGAAAGCTTGGCACCGAGCCCGACACTAAACCCGATACGGTTCACAATATCTCGCAAGTGCCGAGAAAGTTCGAGGCTCCTCGATGAGGCCCAAATGCTCCATCAGCCATATATGCCCACAAAGTTAGCATGGGTTACAATTGCATACCAATTATTCCCAAACTAACTAAAAAAAAAAGCCTAAAACCCGTCTAGGTTTTATGGGCAGTAGGCACGCACACAAAATGAGAAAAAAGGAAAGGAAGGAGAAAATATACCTGAAGAAGTAGGGGGCTCCACCAAAATTCATGTTCCGGATTCGGATCGTCCAAACCCATCATAGTCTCCGCTAGCATCAACGGCACTGGGTTGTAACCTCGGGTCATGTCTTCAACAATCTGAATTAGGCCCGCCGGCCCGATTCTTCTCCCACCATAGTAGAAGCAGAATTCTCTGAGAAGACATAATACGAGTGCTCGCCGATAGTTTGGAGATTGAAAGTATTCGACGATAGTTTGGAAATGTACCTTATCGCCAAAGAGTGCGCTTCCTATGACCCGGGGTGGAAGACATAGCAGCTCCTTGTATTGTTTAATGTCGTAGGTAGATGTTGGAGGTGACGTCGGACGTGCGAAGTGATTCGTCCCGAGAATAGAAGAGCACTCCTCGAGAAGCGGGCATAACTCCTTCAATGTGAAGCGGAAAACGTGCATCTTCGGATCCCAAAAAGTCTCCGCCGCACGGAGGAAGTCATGGTTGACTCTCACTTACCGGAGGCTCAGCAGGCTCGTCAGATTATATCTACCGAGCTCTTTCTTCTCTTCTTTGGATAAAGTAGCCAGCTTATTTTCGAACGCCATGGAGAATTGGGAAGATTTTTTGCGTTTTGAAGAATATTTGATGGAAGCTTTAGAACGAAGATGATGAGTGATGATCATATGCATAAGATGAGGTATTTATACACCTTCATCCATGATCAAAATGGAGCAAAATGATCAGCAAGAAATCATATAGCCGTTGCCATCACATCCCATGATTCAAGCCCCTCCCAACGGCTAGCAAAAAAAATATATATATATATAAGTTAAAACCCGCTTAGGTTTTAACTTCAGCAGGCCACGCGCGCACCTCAGCCATCCCAGGCCGGTCTCCTTCAGCCGTTTAAAACCAGCCTAGGTTTCAAGCGGCCCAGGTCCATTTTTGACTTTAACCGGCCTGTTTGCTTGTTGCTTTATTTTGGGCTCTTCCCCTTGGATTCAATCGGCCCATTTGTGTATTTCTGATGTCTCGGGCTTTTGTTATCGACCAAATGATGTTCGGTTCTGAAATTTTTGCTCGAGTTAGCTCCGACACTTAAGTTTTTGGTTCTTTTTATTTTATTTTCTTTTTGGGGAAGCGGGATTAATTAGGATTAATCCCATCATGTAGAAAATCATTCCAAATTGCATTAATAAAGCGTCAAAGTTGTGCATTCAACAATCCCATATTAGCTAGGAATCAAAATAATATCCATAGGCTAAATGGACACCCCAAGAAAAGGCCAAAACATTGATATAGATGTCTGGGCGGCTGGGCCTGGCACGCGCGTCTCCGGCCCAACTTGTGACAATTTTTTTTTATAAAATGAAGTATTGTTTCAATTTAACTTAATTGAAAATTTTTAATAAAAATAATTTCAATTCTTTCTCAGTTTACACAGTAGCACAGCACACAACGCTCCTCCCAAAACTGAGAAGTGAGAACCCTTCGAGAGTTCGAGTCTTCGACCCCAGCCAGCATCCGCCACGCCTGACGCCCCCATCGACATCCGCCACTGACAGCGACCACCGCGGCATCGACTCCGACTCTGACGACGATAGACACTCTGTCTTCTGTCTTACGTGACTTACACCCCACTCCCGCTCGGTATGCGAGTCTCACCGAGGCTCAGTGTCGATCAAAGCGCCGGCGCCGCCAAAGCCAACTAGCTCCTCGAGCCTCCTCACTCCGATGGTGGTGAATGCAAATTCAACTTGTGAGTCCTCTGATTTTCAATTTTAGGGTTTACACTTTACAGTTAACTATTTCAATATTAACTTGTTTCAATTTTAACTTGTAATTTGTGTGTGGTTTGTGAATTAGTAAATTACTTATTACTATCAATGATTTGTTCAGTAATTCAATAATGATTTGTGATTTGTGTGTGGTGTGTGGCTTGTGTTGTGAATTAGTCTGAAATTTATAATTTGTGAATTATTGAACACTTTATGATTTGTGTGTGGTAAGTAAATCTGTAAATGGTTTGTGAAATCACAAAGTATGATTGTGAATGACTGTAAAGTGTAAACCATTTACCAATTATTCAATAATCCAATGGATCCTGGGTTGAGACTTGAGAATGACTAATTCCAATGAGTAATTGAACACTTTGTGAAATTACAAACCATTTAACAACTATTGAACACTTTATGATTTAGTAAATTAATGTGATTGTGAATGACTAAATGTTGAGTATTTTGCTGTGATTTGTGATTGTTGTTTACTTGTTTTGTGTTTGTATGTTGCTTTTTCAGTGAGTAGCAAAGTGTTGGGTATAATAGGGATCGTTCTAATTCGATTTTACGATACTATTCCTCAAAAAGAAAACAACCGGAAAATAGTGGAAAAAAGGTGGGAGATGACAATGAGGAAAAAAGAGCAAGTGGTGTTGAAGATACTCCTGAAAATGTTTTTGGTTTTAGTACTCTTCCAATGGATCCTGGGTTGAGAAAAATGATTTTAGAATACCCCCCTGATCTAAGAGATCAAATAAGGAGATATTATAAATCTAAGGGGCTTGTCCAACCTCGTGAGCACGTTTTCCTAAACAAATTGATTGGTGGAAGGCTTCGTCATTTTAATCGTAAATGGTTTGATGATTATGGGACATGGTTGGAATATAGCAAAGAAAAAGATGCCGCATTTTGCTTATGTTGTTACTTATTTGCTAATGTGAAAGAAAATTCAAGTGGTGATTTTATCAAGGAGGGGTTCTCAACTTGGAATAAGATTGACCGACTCAAGGGGCACATTGGTGATGTTAATAGCATTCATAACAAAGCTTTGAGAGATTATGAAAATGTAAGGAGACCTGCACAATCTATTCAAGTTGCTTTAGATAGACCTGATGAAGAAACTAGAAGGAAATATTGTATTCGTCTGAATACTTCTGTTTCTTGCTCAAGATACTTACTACGTCAAGGGCTACCCTTTCGTGCTCATGAAGAATCTAAAGAGTCAGAGAATCAAGGAAATTTTCTCGAACTTGTGAAGTTTGTAGCATGTTTGAATACATGTATTGCTGAAGTTATATTGGATAATGCTCTAAAGAGAGAAAAGTTAGTGTCACATATGATCCAAAAAGACATTGTGAATTCTGCAGCTGAAGCAACATTAAATACCATTATTTAGGAGTTTAAGGGCGATATCTTTGGGCTACTTGTTGATGAATCTAGAGATGTGGCTAACAAAGAGCAAATGGGCATTGTTGTTCGTTATGTGGATAAATTGGGAATCGTGAAGGAGCGGTTCATTGGTGTTGAACATGTTGAAAACACTTCATCCTCTTCATTGAAAGCTGCGATTGAAAAATTGTTTGCAAGACATAACTTGAGTTTGTCAAGTCTGCGTTCTCAAGGTTATGATGGAGCGAGTAATATGCAAGGTAAGTTCAATGGACTTAAGACTTTGATCTTGAATGAGAACAAGAGTGCATTCTCCATTCATTATTTTTCTCATCAGTTACAACTTACATTAGTAGCTCTTGCAAGGGACAATAATTATGTTGGGAAGCTACTTGATGAGATTACTAAAATTGTGAATATGGTGGGAGCTTCATGTAAAAGACATGATCTTTTACGTCGTAGACAAGCTGAGAGGGTTCAAATGGCATTGAGTAATGATGAACTTGAAACTGGGCGCGAGTTAAATCAAGAACTTGCTCCTATAAGGGCAGGTGAAACTCGTTGGTCATCTCATTACAAACAATTAGTGAATATTAGTCATATGTTTGATGTTAATGGATGTGCTTGAGTATATTCAAGAGGAAGGGGAGACATCAACTATAAGGAATGAAGCTACTGTGCAGATTGCTTATTTGATGTCATTTGATTTTTGTTTCATTCTTCAAATGATGTTGAATATTTTGGGGATCACTCATGCTTTATCACAAGCTTTGCAAAAGAAAGACCAAAACATTCTAAATGCCATGAAGCTTATTGATATCACCAAGGAGTCCTTAAAAGCAATGAGAAGCGACGGGTGGGAAGCTCTCTTGGGCAAAACATATGGGTTTTGTGAGAAACGTCATATCCCTGTCCCAAACATGTAAGATATAAGGGTCATTCCGGGGCGACCAAGACGTAATGTGGAGGAACGTACTTATGAGTTCCATTACTGGGTGGAAGTGTTGTATACTATTGTTGATCTCCATCTTGAAGAGCTTAGACGTCGCTTCAGTGAAACTAGCACCAAGCTTCTTACTTGTGTGGCTTGCTTGAGTCCATGCGATGGATTCCGTTCTTTTGATCAAGCTAATTTGGTCAAGTTAGCACATTTTTATCCATATGATTTTAATGATTTTGATATTATTTTACTTGAACATCAACTTTTGAATTATCTTCGTGATGTGCTAGATGATGAAGCTTTTCAGGGTTTGAAACAACTTGGTGATCTTTGTAGAGTGATGGTGGAGACTAAGAAGCACATAACTTATCCATTTGTGTTTAGGCTACTCAAGTTAGCATTGATTCTCCCGGTATCCACGGCAACCGTTGAAAGAGCATTTTCGGCTATGAAAATCGTCAAGAGTCGACTTCACAATTGAATGTGTGATGATTTTTTGAATGATTGTTTAGTGTGTTATATAGAGAAGGATGTATTTAACTCAATTACCAATGAGTCTATTATGAGTCAATATCAAAAAATGAAATCACGTAGTGGCCAATTGTAATAGTTGACTATTGAAGTATTTGAGGGTTTGTGTAATTCTTTTTTTTCAAATGTATGATGGTTATTGGTTTAAGTGGACACCCCTATTTTGGAATTTGAGATCCGCCACTGTCTAGATCATATATGCAACAAGAATGAACAAAATGACATGTGAATGAACATAAAGAACATATAAACACTTAAACTAATAATCAAAGAATCGTACTTTAATAATTAACCAATCTAAATCAATTTAGCATTATTAAACACAACATTAAACATGATAAAACATATAAGAGAATCAAAGAAAACATGTAAATATTTAACTAATCAAATAAGAATTAATCTTGATAATTAAACACCTTATTCATGCATAAAATAATATTAACAAGAACCCTAAATATGATTTACCTATAATTCACTATATTAATCACATATTACAAAATTAATTCCAAAATTACTACAATACTAGCCCTAATCAATTTGAGTTTGTAAAAAGATAAATCTTGCAAATATATCTCAATTAAAACTGCATTGGAAATAATACAACTAATAATAATAATCATACGAGAACATGCATGAAGAATTAGGGTTTCCTCAAGGGGGTTGCTAGGGCTGTGTTCCAGTGCTCATTGGGCAGCCGGCGGTCAGGGCGGGGATCACGGTGGTGGTGGGCGCCGCGGTGATCGATGGGTGGTCATCGAACAGCAACAACAACATGTCTTTCTTTTTCTGCTCCTCACAGTAAGGGAATGCGACGGTGGCGAGGGCGGTGATCTCGGCGGCGTCTGGTGGTGTGGACAGTGGTCGGACGGTGGTGTCGCGGCGACAGAAGACAGAAGGCTAGGCGAGAGAGAGAAAGAGTCACAGAGAAATCTCGAGGGAAAGAGAGAGGAAGACGAAACAGAGATGGTTGCAGTGCTGGTGTACGACAGCATTGGGAGGCGGGCGAAGACGTCCGGCAGTGGTGGAGAACTGGCGTTCGACCACTGTCGCCGCGATTAAATAGAAGAGAGGAGTGAGGTAGGGTTAGGGTTTTTGTCTAGGGTTGGGGTTTAATTAAAGCTTATATTATCTAATAACTATCATCATCATAATACTAATTTTAAATCTAATCAAACTCAACTCCTACTTTTTCACACAACTGAAATTCTAATTCCTAATAATAATAATTCTTATTATAATAATAATAATAATAATAATAGTCTATAATTTATAATAATATAAAACTAATATATTCAAAATTCAAAATACTCAACCCAGAGTGATTAAAAGGGTTATTGGCCAATCATATTAAAGAAAAAATCAATTTAAAAATACAGTAAAAAATTTCCGCCTATGAAATAATAAAAAAAAAAATCTATTTATAAAATTAATAAACAAGAAGTCTAAGTAGATTAAAAGTCTACCTTATCTAATTAAAATTTACCTCCCAACCCAATTAGGAATCTAACTCTCACCCAAATCTAATTAGGATTCTACCTCTCAACCAAATCTAATTAGAACTCTATCTGCCGACCTAATATATAAACATTGAAACATCTTTCATTCTCTTCCAATCTGTCAACTATTAACATTTGAAACAACCATTGAATTCTCGGCAAACTTGCATGTATAAGCAGGTTAGTTTTCGAAAAACACTACCAATTTATACCACATCAATTTATTTTAGCATGTATTTGTGATAAGTGTATTTTACATATATGTGATCTTGGGATATTTAGAGTTAATTTGGGTGATTTTAGTTATGAATGTATTATTTTTATACTTGAATTCTCTATTTTATGCTTGGTTCGAGTTTGGTATAGTTTTGTAGGAATTTGTAGTAATTTGGATCAAATCAAGCTCAAAACCAAGTTGTTGAAGTCCAAGTAGATCACAAATCAAGAGAGAGATCCACCCCAAGGCCCAACCTAAGGCCCAAGAATTCAAAGGGCATCGCCAGGCATCAACACGGGTGACTTCTCACCCCGAATGGCCCGTTTTAGGGTCTAGAACGTCCAGAATTTGATTCCAGTGGGCAACACAACCTGTGCTGGAGCAACATGGTCCGTGTTGTCCTGGCATGGTTCGTGTTGGCCCTGTTAAATGCAAAAACGTCGTTTCATATGCTCTTAATGCTATATAATTGATGTATCCGGCTGTTTTTTGCTATCATTCACTCTCATTCATCATCATCCTCATTAGCATATTCATCCATCCTTTCATCCACAAGTTCATCCAAGTTCATCTTTAGTTGAAGATTGAGAGTTTGTTGAGTTTGAAGATCGATTCTCAAGAAATCCTTTGAAGTGGAGGAGCAAAAGTCCCCATCGATCACCATTCAAGCGAGGAACGAGTCCCATCTCGGTTTACTTCTCTTTCTCTTAGATTTCATCCTTTCTAGAGTAGACTTTGTTATGTTTTGTGTTTCAAACATGAGTAGTGAGTAATTTTCTTTCAGTTTGGGGGATAAACCCTTATTAATTTCTCTTATGGATTGAGTATTGTTCGATTGAACAAGTTTGTTAATCTAGTTTGAATGCATTTTATTTATCCTTTGATTATGTATGTCATTGCTTTTGTTTGCGCACCATTAGCATGGATTTAGATTGTTGAATGAAGTACCGAACGAAGAAGTTCGATAATCGGGACCCTTAGGATTAAACTAGTTATGATGTGAACTAGACATAGAGGACTTTGTAATTAGGGGTCATTGGATAATTTGATCTATAACTTAGATAAAATTGACACAATAAGAATCCAAGAGATCGATTTTACTAAGCAATCTGTTTCATTGCCAAAAGCTCGCTACGGAAGAACTTATGCGATTATCGACCCTAAAATGCATCAAATTAGTGACTTACATGTTCAATCCACTTGTTTGATTCATAGAGTTACTTAGGTTTTATCCCCTGAACGTCTTTCTCATATTGATTTCATCTTGTGATTTGTGTGACTATTTGTTAGATTTGCTATTTGTTAGTGAATAGAAATAGTTATAGAGTGATCCATCTTAAAACCCGATCGATTCGGCAATCACCTAGGTAGTTTGGTATGTAGTTAGCAAAGTCCCTGTGGAATCGACCTTGATACTTGCTACACGAGCACCCGCGCACTTGCGGCGTATCAATTTGCATGTCACAATTTTTTTCATAAAGTTTTGCATGATGCATTGGCATTCTCGATAATTTAAAAAGATCGAAAGTGTATAATCTCCACAATATCTGTGAAGATATTCAACCCCTCTTCTTTTTTTTTGTCTTTAGCATGTGTTTTGTTGCCCTTCAGTCCTCATCGCTTGAGAAATACTTACGTTGCGTTTTCAGTTTTTGTTTTCCTTAATTATGAATGATTAATCCACAACATTTTCTTCAATACAGACCCAATTTTCTCATTCATAATGCACCGGCAAAGCATCACCAAGTAAGTCTTCCTACATCTTCTTTTTTCTTATTTTACTGTTATCACTATCAATGTTATTGCACACATCAGCCCAGTTTATTTTATTCGACTTCCGTCCTTATATTATCAATTTTTATAGTTTCCTTTCTATATTAATTATCATCTATATAAACTTACCCTTTTTAAAAAATTATGTTGATAGCGATGACCCTTTCAATTCCTATATTTATTATTTCATTGCCTCAAAATTTTGGAAAGTGATATAATTGATGAGATACACTAATGTTTAAAGAAAAAGGTAGACATTCTCCTATGCATGGGTATATTAATATACTAATAAAAAGTAGAGTGTCTTTCCAAAATTTATAATAATAAATGTCTACACTCAACAAATATTTACTTTTTAATACTCAAACCATATTAATCTATTAATATGTAAAAGCAGTATTTTTAAATTTTGAAATCATGAGTTGTGAGTGAATTTCGGTCTTTCTAGCCAATGAGAATTTAGAAAATAAAAATCAGTAACCACTTTTCCCGCCCATAAAAATACAGTACAATTTGATCCAAAATCAAACTCTAAACCTTCGTAGTTATTATCCCTTGATTTTTGTAGTTATAACCACCTTCAATATTTGATTTTATTATCCCTTAATTTTTGCAGTTATGACCACATTCAATATTCGATTTTTTCAATTATAACTCTTTATATTTATTCCAATCAACAGAGATAGGCTTTTGGGCAATTTTAGAGTCGTCTCCCCATCTCTGTCCTTTCACGCCCCTCTTTGTCTCACTCCTTTTTCCGGACTCGCCAAAACGCCCAACTCAAAAATAATCTCTCCATTTCTGTTGGTGGTCATTAATGACAGTTCATGAAATATAAAGATTGTCTGATTGTCGGTGCTTATTCACGTTCTGCATCATCATTGCCTGATAACACGATGAGGTTTGATGAGGGCGATCCCTAATACAACTCTCAAATTATATGTGTTGAAATTAAAATCGTAAACTACTTCCATTTTGTTGGTTAATCTTGAAGGTAATTGGTCCAACTTAATAAAATGTCAAGCATCAACGGTGTTTTGAATGGGTCTTGACAAACAGAATTTCGTAAGATTTTGGTGCTTACACGTAGTTTTATTTTTGTTTTCTTCTTAGTTTTTTTTTACGTGATTTTTCTTTTAATTTGTTAGTTTATGAGTGTTGATTCATGTATGGTTCATGCATTTTGATAGTGGTATATATGCTTTTATGGTTTGCAAATTCGTGCTTCATGTTGTTGGATATATTTCTACTGAGAGTAATGGTATTATGGTATCATGTTATTGCCTCGAGTTTCTTACTATAAATTTTCTTTTAGTATTTGAAACAAATTCTCTATGAATTTTTGAGCATTAAGCACTTCAACTCATTTAAGATTTGTTTATTCCGTGCATTAGTATGGTAATTGGCCCAAGATTGTGAGGAAATATAGTTTCACAAAGAGGTATATAACTTTCACACATTAAATTCAATTTATATAATTTGTTTCATGTAATTATATAACTGAGTAAATGATAAATTTTAATTGCAGGTGCAAGAAATATGACATGATTTATCATTGACGACACTTGATTCAACATTCGTAGCATATAATTTTTATTGGAATATTTTATTATGTCATTCTTTTATGTGGTAATATTATTTTTGTCTTTCTCCTTCAAAATTCTTACATAGATTATATGTTAACCCATGATATTATTTATGTATTTTAACTTTATAATCTCCATGAATATTTATATTGTTGTTGTCTTTTTATTATTAAATTTGTACTTTTTAATACACCTGTGAATCACGAGTATTGTTACACTTATTTCGAGTAAATATGTATTATACGATTTACACCTATGAATTTTCATTACAAATATATATACATTTATATTATAATTTTCATTTTAATTATTAGACATTTATTTTTTAAATTTTAATATATCCGTGCATAGCACGGGTTTAACACTAGTAATAATAATAATAATAATAATAATAATAATAATAATAATAATAATAATAATAATAAGGGAAATTGGATTCTAGTAATATGAACTTTTGGCCATAGTAGACTAAATAACATGAACTTTAGATTTGGTTCTAAATAATATGAACTTTTACACCATAGTAGATTAAACAGTACGTCACCGAGTTAAGTTGAACTTAACTCGGCGGCGGATGATGTGGTGGCGGAGAAGGTGTGACTGGGCTCTTTTAATTTTCTTAGTCAGCTTTGACTTGTGAAATACAAACCCCCCTTCTCTCTCCTCAGTAATCCTTCTTCTTCTTCTTCTTCTTCTTCTTCTTCTTCTTCTTCTTCTTCTTCTTCTTCTTCTTCTTCTTCTTCTTCTTCTTCTTCTCTCATCACCTTTTTTATAGGGCAAAGCAGTATTATTCATTCCTCGAAACATCCGAGCATACCGCCATTACAATATGTTTTGTACACACACCTAACCAAATCTGCTCTCGCCCGACTGGAAACACTTTGGCCATGCAGTGTGCTGCCATGTTCCCCTCTCTCTTGACATGTAGCCAACTAATACTCACAAAGTTTGTACTTAAATATAAAATGTCATCTATCACTAAATCAAGATCACTAAGAAAGGAAGATAAACTAGAAACTTTCTAGACTACTGATAGATTGTCCATCTCAATGCATATATGTTGTTCCTGCAGTCTTCTTGCCACCTGCACTCCATATAGAGTTGCTCTTGCCTCTACTATGTTCACCTCCTAGCCCGCCTTCACCCTTTTCACCGCTGCCCAAGCCACCTGCCCCCTATGATTCCTTGCTACAACACCCAATCCTATCCAACCTCTGTCCAACATGGCCGCATCCACATTGATTTTGATCTCTCCTTCAAGTGACGGTTCCCAAATTGCTCTGAGTGGCTGTTGGATATTCCTCTTGATTCTTGAGTTTGCCTTGTCATTGTTGTGCAGTATTTCTAGCAAGGTTTTGGATCGCTGCAATACCACCTCCGCCTGGGTGATCTTATTGTTAAAGACAACTTGATTTCTCCCCATCCAGGTGTACCATGCTACTGTGAGGCCAAGGAAAGTTTCCTCCTCGAGATGCTCCTTTCACTTTTGTAAAAGCTCAGTCACTGACAAGGTACTCTGCTGCATGTGAGTAACCGCAGGCGTAATCTCCTGCCAGACTTGTTGCACGTTATTATACTCAAAGATCACATGCCAATCCATCTCCTCGGACTCCTTGCATCGGGGGCATATATTGGAGTTGGTCATGTGTCTGTACTTGAGGTATGACATAGTAGGCAGGATGTTGGAGGCCCATTTCCACCAAAAGTGTTTTACCTTTGGCACCACCTTTCCATTCCACAGTATAGGCCAAAAATTCTCAAATTCCTCCAGGTTGACCGAGGAACATATTAAGTAGGCTGACCTCACTGTAAAGCATCCCCATTTGTCGAAAATCCAGATGTGTTTGTCCTCTGGGAGTCGAGGACTTATTGGGATTTTCAACATGGCTGCCGCATCTCTCTCATTGAAGTTGTTACTGATAACTTCTTCCTTCCAATTAGCCGCTTCATGATCTATTAGATCACTCACCCACATCAATGAGCTGTTTGTTGGAGGTGTAGTAGTTACCTTCTTCCCATCTTCATCAATGAGCCATACATCCTCCCAGATTCTTATACTTCTTCCATCACCTACTCTCCAACCCAACTCATCCTTCAAGAGTGACTTGGCTGCCCATCTTCCCCGCCAGGAGTAGCTTGTCCCGTATCCCAGCCTTGCATTCAGGAAATCGTCTCGTTGAAAATATTTAGCTTTCATCACTTGGCTCAGTAGGGATTTTTCATTTGTCAAGATCCTCGAACCTTGTTTGGCGAGTAAGGCGTCATTGAAAATATCAAGTCTCCGAAACCCAAGGCCTCCCATGCATTTTGGTTTACAAAGGTCCTCCCATGCCTTCCAGTGTACCTTCTTGGCTCCATCCTGAGAACCCCACCAGAACTTGGAACACAATTTGTGCAAGTCCTCGATAAGCGTGCTTGGTAATTTAAAAATGCTCATCAGATATATGGGTATTGCCTGGATAACTGCTTTAATTAAAATTTTTTTGCCTCCGCGCAACAAAAATTTCTCCTTCTACCCATTGAGTTTTTTACTCATCCTTTCTTTTCAAAACCGCAAAAGCTTCTTTCTTGCTCCTTCCGATTAAGGTTGGGGATCCCAAGTATTTGTTGTGCTTCAGGACCCTTGTCATCCGCAATAAACATGCTAACTCCTCTTGTTTATGCAAACCGACCCCTTTACCAAATGATACTTCCGACTTTTCAAAATTTACCTTCTGGCCCGATGCTTTCTCATATTGGTTGAGAATTTCAACTAATTTTAAGCATTCATGTCTAGTCGATCTGGTAAAGAGCAGGTTATCATCTGCAAAAAACAGGTGCGATACAACAGGCCCTCCCTTACTCGCCTTCGCTTCATGAATCTTCCCCTCCTGCACTGCATTGGATATCAGATACGACAAAGCCTCCACCACAATAATGAATAAATAGGGAGAGATGGGATCCCCCTGGCGAAGACCTCTAGTTGGGGTGATTTCCCCGCAAATTTCGTCGTTGATCAAAAAATTATAGGATACCGAAGTAACACAATTCATAATGATACGCACCCATTCCTCCATAAAACCCATTTTGATCATAACAACTTCCAAGAAATTCCACTCCACCTTCTTTCCACCCATTTTCTTCTTCTTCTTCTTCTTCTTCTTCTTCTTCTTCTTCTTCTTCTTCTTCTTCTTCTTCTTCTTCTTCTTCTTCTTCTTCGTCTTCTTCGTCTTCTTTTTCTTCTTCTTCTTCTTCTTCGATTTGAACAGCAGAAGGGGCCTAAAAATAAATTGCATTTCAGGGATGAACCTAGATAAGGAATTCCATGAAAAAGAAGTTCGGATTGGAAATTTAGTTGAAATTGCAAACACCAAGATGATGGATTCGTGATGCTATCCTTTTTCTCTCACCTAGGGTTGGGAGCTCCGCTTCGATTTGAACAGCAGAAAGTGTGCTAAAATCGCTTTCAGAGATGAACACAGATGAAGAATTCTACTAATTTACATAAAAGAAGTCTTTAATGGTGGAATTTTTCCCAGACCCAAATGCGATTTATCATTAAAAAGCGAAGGAAAGGGTTTGATGGTGAGAAGAAGAAGATGATGAAGAAGAAGAAGATGTAGAAGGAGAAGTTTGATGGTGATGGATGTGATGGCCCCAGGTAACGAACCACTAGATTAAGCTAGTGATATACCTAACCCAATGATTAGCAGCGGATAAACAGCTGGGAGGATTACCGCCATCCACGGAGGTGGACAAGGATAAGATAAACCCCACAAAACAACCTAAACATAAACTAACTTCGAACATGCATCATCAAGACATAACTTAACTTAAACCACCACAAAACAACATAACACAACCCAATAAAACTTATACAAGCCAAAATATAACAATTTTCTCTTAAATATGCCATAGAGAGTCTTTAACCACCTTCACTCTCCTTAAGAAGCTTGTTCGGTTGTGGTAAATTGGGGTAAAAGAGCAGGGTTGTCGAATCCACAGGGATGGTGTGTTAAGTTTTCAGGAAATTGGTTTGGTAAGGGTTTCAAATTGCAGGAAACAGTAAATAATTTAAACTAAACTAATTACAAATTGAAAACAAGAACAAGAAATCAAAACCTAACTAAAGAAACTAAACAAGAAAATAAGAAATTGAAAACAAACCTAATTACTAGAACAAGAATCAAGAAACTAAACTAGAAATCAAGAACATATTCAAGAAAGCAATTAAAAACTATGAAAGTAAAAACTAAACTAATTACTGAATTGAAAACAGAAAACATTAACCTAAAGGTTTGATCTTTACTCTAATCTTGAATCTTGAATCTTGAATCTTGAATCATCAATCTTTCTCCCGAACAAACAAGAAAGGCGTGATTTGGATTACTAAGACTGATCGAATTCTCACCTGAAGGGAGAATTCGAGGAACCTTAATCCTCCTCTTCACTAAAAATTGGATTTTTGGTGGAACTAATACTAATGAAATTGAAAATATAAGAAAGCAAAAGAGAACAAGAACTTTGAAGAATTGATCACTTGCATTAATCTAAAAAGGTTTGAATTACAATTGAAAGCTAAGAAAATTCCATGCTAAAAAGCTAATTCTAAAACTAATAACAAAACTAATTATCTAACTAATGATCTCTCTAATCCCCCAAGATAGTGTTTATATAGGAAAATTAGGAAAGGGGAAATAAATTAAACTCAAAACCCTAAACCTAGCCGCCGCCTCTTTATTTCTGGAAATTGGGCTGAGAGTCGCGGGCGCGACACACTTGGTTGATGGGCTTTTGGAGTTTTTAAGCCTTCTTTTCCCTCTTTTCTTTGATTTAGGTTATCGTCCTCCCAGGGCTTTTCCCTTCTCCTTTGTCGACATTCCTAAAATGAAAGCATAAAACTTCGAAAAGTGAGTTAAACTCAGTACGTATACCCTGAATAATGTAAGAATCTTTTCATAATTCATTTTAGTTATTTAGCGCGGTTCCAAAATATTAAAAACAATATAAATAACAAACAAACATTAAAAGATAGCATAACTTACATAGCTTGACCATACTTAACTTGTGCAAGGGAAAAAATAACTTAACCTGCACTTAAAACACAACTTAAATGAAAAACTTTTGAGTTCTTCCTTGTAAAAGTAACATTCATAACCATAACCTTGTTTGAAAGCAACTTTAATCATGCATGACATGACATAAACACACACACGAACCTTTCCATAAACATGTCTTTAAACTTCTATAAAATGAGACTTAAATCCCTTGAAAAGTCACTTATAAAACCCTACTTTTTCTCTCTCTTAGAAACTTAGAGTACATAAAACTTAATTGTCATATTATTATCTTGAAGGTCCCTTACTTGCGATCATCGGCTAAGCCTCCGTATGCACATACCCGGACTGATCGGGAGATCCGGATGGTGGGCTATGTCCTATACTGGCCAGATTTTCATGGGGTGCACTTTAGACACTATACTTATATGTATTCCCTGGTGTGCACGAGGCATGGTTATCCTGGTGTGCACTACGGCACGGCTAACATGGTGTGCTCTAAAGCACGGGTTCCCTGGTGTGCTATAAGGCACGATTAACTTATGCGGGGCCTTTATTAATCTTATAACACTTTGAAAATTTAAACCTTGATACCTTGACCTTGGATTCTTAATAGAACCGGATCTTAAAACCACCTTCTTAGTCATAGCTTAAAATATAAACTTGTAATCTTCTTGAATAAGAATTGACTCATAAAGAAAGTTTATTCATGAAATAACTTAACCTCCAAAGTGTGAAATTATCGTAAAAGTTTCTCACATAGAGGGTACGTAACATAAATACATAGAAATAACTGTAAAACTATCCTGATAAATCGACCTTAAATACTTAAAAAAAAATCCATGAGAATGTGCATATATTTTTTAACGTAACTCATGATACTTTACATAAAAACATGAATAATATAATATAAATTTAGAACTTAACATAAAAGATTAATTCATAATACTACGCATAAAAGGTCAAGCAATATACGTACCTGAAGACTTAAAAAAAGACGTACTGGACGAGCAGAGACTTGAACAGTAGTGCAACGATCTCTTGGAGGGACTTTAAAAGAAAAGAAGTCATGAATTAGGATTTAACTTAGGTGGAAACATGGAGGAATAACTTGAATAAAATAATGCGACTTGCTAACGAACTTAATTTCTTACGTCGTCATGAAAGGGTCATAACTATCTCTATAGACATTGTATCAACGCGTAAGAGGACTTTTCAGAAAGCTTAAAATACGCTTTACAGCTTTATAGTTAACGACGAGGACCAAAGACATGACTAAGAAGGTCAAAACTCTTATTTCCCTAATCTACCCAGAAGATAAAAACGTCAACTAAGCTTTTTCGAAAGGTCATAACTCGAGTTATACTAATCGGTTTTGGGCCCGTAAGCTGGCTATGGAAGAATCCTGATTCATACTCCAACATTCATTTCACCACCACTTGATTTAAGCTTGGGAAGAGGTCGATTCTCAGCCTAAAATAGATGCAGCCATAACAATATAATTTCTGGAAAAACTCAGATTTTTGTCCTTTAATTAGAAGCTCATAACTCTCTCTCCCGACATCCTATGAATGCATACCATACCATTCTGGAAAGCTTAGAATGTCCTCTAAAAATTTATGTTCAGTCCTTAAGTCATAGCTGTAACGTGGTTTTTGTACCCCAGTTTTATATCGTTCTTCTCGAGGAGTTAGGGGCCTTGGCTAAAGGTATTGGTCAAGAACGTGTCTAGATTGCTAAGGTCGCATAAGGTGAGGTTTAGGTAACTAAACTAAGCGAACACGATGGAACAAAGAAACTAAGGTCGGGTCAAGGTGAGACAATGGGCTTCGGAGGCTTTTCGGGATGCAAATGGGAACAAGGAGACGGGTTTCGCAACTAGAGAGCAACAAGGAGAGAAATCAAGTGGCAATTCCGTTAGAAAATACCAACCGGGCTTCCACTTCCGTGGATAGTCCGGATTAACTACCCCAAAGTCCACCACGGACCCGGAGGGTTAATGAAACGGAATTCCCTAATTAGTCTCTACTCACTCTCATGAGCGAGTGCTAACCATCCCAATTCCAACCTTCCAATACAAGTGTTGGATGTATTTAGGAGCTTTCGGACCCAAATACACCCCACTTGAGGGAAGGATTGGAGTGGGAAAAAGATTTCTCACCTAATTACTCACTAAAATTGCTAACCCATTCCTAATTACCCATTCACACCCTTAATTACCCCCTAACCCATTAGGGTTCTAACCACTACTCATCACAACAACTAAGCTAACAACATCCAAATCAACCCTAAGCATGATTTCTATCATCAACAACAATCAAAAGACAATCAAAGCAATTAAAGAGTAAGGTAAGCAATTAACAAGAAATTTAAAGCAATTAACAAAGTAGAATAGATTTAAGGGAAGAAGAAACTTATCAAATGTTGTAGAAGAACAAGGAAGAACAAGGGAAAGGATAATCCAAAGCAATTTCTCAATTGTTGAATCCTCCAATCTTGAAAACAATCCAAAATACACCAAACCCTAGACTAATCTCTCTCTAATCTCCCTCTAAAACTCCTAATTACAAGGCTGGAAAATCTCTAAGTCAGTCCATTCAGATCCCCCAAGAAATCGTCAAAAGAGGGTATAAATACAAGAGAAAACAGTTGGCCAAAACGCAGTGCACAAGCCGAACATCACGCGCAGAAAAAAGGGAGATCGTAGGTACGGTCTCATTCTGTCCAGTGATGGTAGCGGGTGCCACCAGTAGGGTAGCGGGTGCTACCCTTCGAAAACTGTTGGGCGATTCTTCCTTCGTAAGGCCGCAGGTGCAGTCCGGGATACCGTGGATACCATCTTCCCTTACCCAACTGAGGTAGCGGGTGCCACGCCAAGGGTGGTGGGGGCTACCCTACAAAATCTGCCTTGGCGATTCTGAACTTCGAGAGACAGCAGCTAGGGATAGCGGGTGTCACGCCTAGGGTGGCGGGGGCTACCCTGCTTGTCGTCTTCCCTTTGTTTCTTCCTTCTTTCCAAGACATGTAACGCCCGCTACAAGGGTCGTAGCGGGTGTTACCTCACTGATTTGCACCAAATGAAAGGAAGGTGGTCTCAGGGCAACTCCGCCTCGGCTCTTGGTCCGGCTCGGCTCGGGAAGTCACCAAAAATGCTCTAAAATACCCCTTTTTGCTACATTTTTGTGTAAAACGCCAAAACCTACAAAATAACCAAAAACATACTAAAAAGTCATGAAAATAAACACGAAACGAGTCAAAAGCCTAAGAATTAAGGCGTTATTTAGACACAAAATTGGGTCTAAACACACCCGCTACACTTAAACTTTTGCTCGTCCCAAGCAAAACAAAACAAAAACAAATAAGAAAACTAAACACCAACTCCTCTGTCATGGGAGGAAACGGGTGCATTTAGCGTATCCACCAAGCCCTTTAAGCCCAGGTGGACGAGGTGGTCTCGTGAGGGTTTGTAGTGGCTATACCCACAAAAGCCAAAGAAAAGGAAAAAGGAGATAGAAGAGGTGAAAAACCAAGACCAAACATGAAAAAGAAAGAAAGAAAGGACTTGCTTGTTAAAAGAATCATGCAATCAACTACAAGAAATCAAGGCTAATCAACAAAAAGGAGGGGTTACAAGCATATTAAGGACACCTAATCCAAAGCATTACCAATCTTTTAGATTTTCAACTCCCAAACGCTTCCTACAAGACAAGGTCCTTTGTGCACAAGTGCTAGTGTATCCTAGTTGACTCCGATTGATCCGAAGCAAAAATCACCACCCGAGCTCATTTCAAAGCGAACAAGAAAAGCAAAGAGTTGCCCTCCCACGCATTTGGTCGCCCTTGGCTTGGTGAGGGCCGCAGGTGATGCAAGAAAAGGCTCCTCACTTTAATAACACTAAACTTTCTTCTTGGGTTGGGTTTTCCCAACAATTTTTTTTTTTTTAAAGCTTAAAGGTCGAGATTAGTTTTGTGGGAATTGCAACGGCCCAAAATGGGGTTTACCCTCCCAACACAAGCTTTTCCATACACCTCTTCGCCGCAAATGATATAGAAGGAGATTTAAGGGGTAATATATAGTGTCATACCGCTAATACCGGTCCCGTGTAGGTCGCTAACTTTATGATGGTTAATGTCGTTCGACCGACACGCCCCAATTAATTCATTTATTTGAGAATTAACTTCTCTTCTTTTTTTTTCTTTCTTTTTTTTCTTTTAAGAAAACAAGCTCGAAGGGTGAAAAACTAAGGTCTCACGGTTTCAAAAAGGAAGTGAAAAAATAAGAACCTCATTTTGCAATCAACGAAGGGAATCTAATTAGATAAGTCATGGCAACGCCTGGAGTAGGGCCTACAACGCTCCTATCGGCTTCTTCTAAGAAGATTAACAACGACTTCGAGCCATTGACTACGTGATTCTAAAGACAAGGCAAAAAAAATAAAAAAAAATAAAGGAAAACAAAAAACTTTAGGGGTTTTTCACAACTTTTCTCCCTTTTTCCTTTCGCTTTTCACAAAAATTTTCAAATTTTAGCCTAAAAAGAGAAAAAAGAAAATAAAAAAAACTAGGTGATCTACCCTTAAACAGATATAACTCCCCCCCCCCCCCCCACACACACACTTTTAAAACGCCACAATGTCCTCATTGTGGGAAGGGTGTCACAAGAAAGGGTAGAGAACCTACAAAAAGCAAACAAACAAAACAATTAGCAAACAAGTGGTGGCGGCCCGAGCCCACACAGCTCCAACAACAAGATAAACCCATCAAGCACATACTAGGGGCTCGTCACCAAAAGAAAAATCAAGCATGCAACATGGATCAAAGATATAACACATTAAAAGAGAGTGGAAAGAGGTTACCTCGAGATCTTCAAAATAGAAACTCTCTCAATCCATGATCCAAAAGAACCAAGCATAGGGTTAGGATAAGCAAATTTAAACTTCCTATATACTTGAGCCTTAGCATGCTAGATTAGAAACAAGAAAAATCTTCGGTCTCGTTCCGAGCCGAATTTTATCTCCTTTATAGGGTGTTTGTGTTTACTTTAGCCCTTTGTATATATTAGATATAGTGATTTGGTGTTTTGTAGGAAAGTAAGGAGTTAGAAGAAGTTTGGGCTTAATTGAAGGTTTTTAGGGAATCCCAAGCGATTTCCCAAGTCAAACCAAGTCAACCCGAGCCATGAACTAAGTCAACCCGAGCCGAGAGCCGAGGCGAAACCGAAGCCAGAAATTCCATGTCAAGATTGGCGCAAAACAGGGGAACGGTACAGACTCAAAGGTTTGAAATACGTGTGCCTTCACTCTTTGGGTCATAACTCCTTCGTTACAACTCCGATTGGTCTGAAATTTTCAGAGCTTAAAGTAAACACCGAGAGCTTTCCATCGATATCTTATAGGTCCAAAACAGAGTTCGCATGAAGAAGTTATGCGCATTCGAAGTCGGCAGGGAAAAGCTGCCCAGAACAATAACTCGCCCGAGTCATCTGCTGACTTGCCTGAGTCAGGCTTCTGGGGCAACAAAGACAAAGGCCAAGGGAGCGAGACAGAACACTGACTCGCCCAAGTCACTTATTTATTCGCCCGAGTCACCCGAATTTCTGCGGAAATCTGCGAAGCTGATGCGCGTTTTGCTGAGTTAGTTTTAGGGTTTTGGGTTTCGTTCTCCTTCTTCTATAAATACCCAATGTAATTCAGAACTAATTATCTTAGTTTTTATCTTTTAGCTTAGCTTTTATTTAAGTTTTAGGAGTAGGATTAGATTAGATTTAATTGCTTTCTTTAATTGCTTTCTTTAATTGTTCTTCAAGTTTTCTCCATTGTTCTTCAAGCTTTCTTTAAGTCTTCTTGCAATTGTTATTAAAGTCTTCATTCAAGTAATCTCATTGAAGTTTTACAAGCTTTCTCTCTCTCTTCCTCTCTCTCTCTCTCTATTCTCCATTGATGTTGATTTCAAAAGCTTTCTAGGGTTAGCCAAATCAAATCCATCTTTTAGTGGAGAGGAGGCTCAAGGAATTCCAATTCTACTTCCTAGTGAGAATTTGGGGGATCCTTGGTAATCCAATCCACAATTTCTTGTTTGTTCGGGGGAAATTGCAAAGGTAGACTGAAGATTTGAAGTTTAGATCATGAAAGGTATAATCTCTTGTGCCTAATTTCATTATTAATTTTATTGCTTTCTATTACATTGCTTTTTATTGCTTTCTTATTTCTTGTTCTTAATTGCTTTCATCTTTTATTGCTTCCTTGATTATTATCATGTCTAGGTTAGTGTATTGCTTAATTTACATAATTTATAGCTTTCCGCACTTGTGAGAAACCCAAACACAAACCGATTACCTCAATCAAGCCTAACACCCATCCCTGTGGACCGACAGCCCTTAACACTGAAAACCACAAAAATACACAACCGAACAAAAAAGAAACTAAAAAGAAAGGAAAAGAAAATAATCAAAAAGAAAGTATGGGTTACCTCCCATATAGTGCTTGTTTTAGGTCCCTAGCTTGACCTAATACCCATTTGATCCTTGAAAGACGTGGTGCACAAGAGAGGAACATCTTCCATCCTTTCACCATTTCCTCTTCCTCCCTTTCCGGTATTTCCCCGTTTTGCAAGCATAAAGGTCGAGATGATCTAACCAGTTCTTGGCTGACCTCAGGGAAAAGAGAGGTGATGGCTTCTTATGCTTTCTCCACTTTCTTTTCCTTCTCTTCTTCCAACATCTCCCAACCACCATAGTGAACCAAGCAAGTTGTTTTTCCGGAGGTCGAATCGGGTGAAATAGATGAGGAGGTAATTTAAACTCCACCTTAGTTGGTTCCCAGAGTTTTGGAGCCTCGGGAACAAGCATGGGTTGATGACGGTCATCTTCCTTTAAAAATTCTTCTTTCTTCTCAACCCCGTCCTTGAATTCTTCTTCGATAAAATAGTTCAATGTGATCGGGAAGTACTCAAACTCCACTTGGGGAAGAGAAAACTTTAGAGTTGTCACATCATCGATGATAAAATCTTGAACCTCTATACGCTCTAATAAAGGTTCCTCCAAGGGATTATCCTCCACCTCTCTAGTATATGCCCTATCAATAAGATTAGTGAGGAAGGCAACCTCACTACCATCGGGCTCTACTTGTATTGGCTCAAGAAGGATTTCCTCCAAAGGACACTCATTTGAAAGCTCGAACATATAGGGCTCTATTGAGCACCCATCTACTTCCTCATTGAATTTTTCTTTCTCACTCAACTTCTCCTCATTCTCAATTTCGGCCTCTTCAAACACCACCTCCCTTTCTTCAGTCATCTCCAACTCTTTTTCTTTTTCTTCTTCTCCCAAACATCCCTCCTACACAGATTTTGGTACTTTGGCTTCTTCTTCACTCCGGAGGGTGATAAGATTCACCGACACCATTGGGGTAGGTTGAGGTTGGATAGGGACGGTTTGAGGAATATGGTCTTGCCGAGCCATTTGGGCCCATTAATTTTCAATGTTCTCAAGTCGAGCCTATCATTCTCCTGGTTTTCAACAATTTGCTTCAGCAACTTCTCTATGTTGGACTCTTGAGTTGGTTGGGATTCTTGAAGTTGAGGGGTAGGTTGGTGATAAATGGGTTGCCAAACTTCTTGGTTTTGGTAATTGGGTGAGAAATATTGGATGTTTTGGGTGGAGGGTTGGGTCTCTTGCATGATTCCCAATTGGTTGGTTGCTCCATTAGATACCATCTTCTATTGCATCTCTTGGACGACGCCTATAAGGAGTTTGATAGTAGGTTCACTCTCCAAGGAATAGCCTCCACTTCCTGAACTCCGGCGGCTTCCCCAAGAAGGAGAATGTTGAAATAATTCATGAAAGAAGACATTTGCTTGATGCTCGGTCTTCATAAGGAACATTCCTCCCGATGCAATGTCAATCAACTCTTTAAGATCGTCTTGAAGCCCATGGTAAAACTGATGTAACAATAACCAATCCGGAAGATTGTGATGTGGACATCGCCTTTGAAGACGTTTGAACCTTGCCCATGAATCAAAAAGAGTTTCTCCCGACTCTTGGTTGAAGTTCAAGATAGCTTGTCGAAGCCTATGCGTCTCATCGGCCGGAAAGAAATGGTGAAGAAAATCCAGGCTCAATGCGTCCCAAGTAGTATAAATGTCGGGTGGACAAATGTCGAGCCACATCTTAGCTTTTCCTCCCAAGGTGAGAGGAAAAAGCTTCAGTTTCAAAAACTCCGAAGATACCTCTAGCATATGCACAAAACCAATCCGATCTTCAAATCTTCTAATATAAAAGGATCCTCGAAACCATCTCCATAAAATTGGTTTCTCTCAAAAGCATCCAGCAGGCATGGTTTGAACTCAAATGTTGCGGTGGGTGGTAGTAGCGGTAGGATGATAGGGTTGCCTCCCGTACCCAATGATGGAACGGAATATGATAGGAGGGCTCCGGGTGAACCAGCTTGACCCTCAGCCATTAGAACTTGAAAACCTCCTACAAGAAATGAAGAAGCATCAAATTCATTGGAATTGGAACAAACTGATTTCAAGCATGAAAGCAATCTAAACTACTCTTTAACCAAATGAACCTAAAGCTAGGGGCGCTTGCTCCCTAGCAACGGCGCCATTTTGTGTAACGTGGTTTTTGTACCCCCGGTTTTATATCGTTCTTCTCGACGAGCTAGGGGCCTTAGCTAAAGGTATTGGTCAAGAACGGGTCTAGATTGCTAAGGTCGCATAAGGTGAGGTTTAGGTAACTAAACTAAGCGAACACGATGGAACAAAGAAACTAAGGTCGGGTCAAGGTGAGACAATGGGCTTCGGAGGCTTTTCGGGATGCAAATGGGAACAAGGAGACGGGTTTTGCAACTAGAGAGCAACAAGGAGAGAAATCAAGTGGCAATTCCGTTAGAAAATACCAACCGGGCTTCAACTTCCGTGGATAGTCCGGATTAACTTCCCCAAAGTCCACCATGGACCCGAAGGGTTAATGAAACAGAATTCCCTAATTAGTCTCTACTCAATCTCGTGAGCGAGTGCTTACTATCCCAATTCCAACCTTCCAATACAAGTGTTGGATGTATTTGGGAGCTTTCGGACCCAAATACACCCCACTTGAGGGAATGATTGGAGTGGGAAATTGATTTCTCACCTAATTACTCACTAAAATTATTAACACATTCCTAGTTACCCATTCACACCCTTAATTACCCCCTAACCTATTAGGGTTCTAACAACTACTCATCACAACAACTAAGCTAACAACATCCAAACCAACCGTAAGCATGATTTCTATCATCAACAACAATCAAAAGACAATCAAAGCAATTAAAGAGCAAGGTAAGCAATTAACAAGAAATTTAAAGCAATTAACAAAGTAGAATAGATTTAAGGGAAGAAGAAACTTATCAAATGTTGTAGAAGAACAAGGAAGAACAAGGGAAAGGATGATCCAAAGCATTTTCTCAATTGTTGAATCCTCCAATCTTGAAAACAATCCAAAATACACCAAACCCTAGACTAATCTCTCTTTAATCTCCCTCTAAAACTCCTAATTACAAGGCTGGAAAATGTCTAAGTCAGTCCAATCGGATCCCCGAAGAAATCGTCAAAAGAGGGTATACATACAAGAGAAAACAGTTGGCCAAAACGCAGTGCACAATCCGAACATCACGTGCAGAAAAAAGGAGACCGTAGGTCTTGTCCAAGAGACCGTAGGTACGGTCTCGTTCTGTCCAGTGATGGTAGTAGGTGCCACCAGTACGGTAGCGGGCGCTACCTTGCGAAAACTGCTGAGCGATTCTTCCTTCGTAAGACCGCAGGTGCAGTCCGGGATGCCGCGGATACCGTCTTCCCTTGCCTAGCTGAGGTAGCGGGTGGCACGCCAAGGGTGGCGGGGGCTACCCTACGAAATCTGCCTTGGCGATTCTTAGCTTCGAGAGACAGCAGCCGGGGGTAGCGGGTGCTACGCCCAGGGTGGCGGGGGCTACCCTGCTTGTCTTCTTCCCTTTGTTCCTTCCTTCTTTCCAAGGCATGTAATGCCCGCTACAAGGGTCGTAGTGGGTGTTACCTCACTGATTTGCACCAAACGAAGGGAAGGTGGTCTCGGGTCAACTCCGCCTCGGCTCTCGGTCCGGCTCAGCTCGGGAAATCACCAAAAATGCTCTAAAATACCCCTTTTTGCTACGTTTTTGTGTAAAACACCAAAACCTACAAAATAACCAAAAACATACTAAAAAGCCATGAAAATAAACACGAAACAAGTCAAAAGCCTAAGAATTAAGGCGTTATTTAGATATAAAATTGCGTCTAAACAATAGCAACCTCTAACGAATCGAAAAACACCCATCTTTGAACTGACGCCAGAATTTCTCAGATTCGCGCGGCTTTACGATTTTGGCCATAAAACCTAATATACTTATCGAAAACGACGAACCGTAAAAATCGGGTGTTAGCTAACACTTTATACTACCTAATCATCCCATAAAATAGCCTAAAATCATGTCTTAGGTTTTCTGGAAAAATCAAAACCGAACCAGATTGCAATAACACCCCATAAACTTACTTGTATGTATAACTAATATCATGATTTACCTTAAACACTTACAAAATCCTATCCTTCCATCACCAATACAGATTTTCAGAATTAAAAACACCCAGAAAATCATCAATCGAATTCATTTTAGAGACATGCAAGGCCAACACTTCACACGTTTCATGAATCTCATACATAAATCAACATATACCACTTAAAACCCTCACCTTACTTAGTCTAATAATTTATACACATGCCTTTCACCTTAATCGATTTTCCATCTCTTCACGGTGAATTTAACTAATAAAACACATGCATGTACATAATCCATCATCATCCATACTTATTTAATCACAAGAACACAAGAGTAACTCAAACTTACCCAAGACTTCTCTCTTTGGTGCTTGAATTCCTTCCCTTTTTACTTGATGAACTTAGAAACACTTGTTTAACCTAAGAAATCACATAAGAGGTCTACAAAACTCAGAATTTGTCTAAGATTTTCATTAAAAAGAGAGTAGAAGGAAGGTGACATTACACTTGAAGAAGGAGGAAGAATGAAGGAAGAATGATGGAGGTGGTGCGTTGGTGCATTGGTGGCCGGAAAAGTGGTCGAAAACGGTCGGCGTGGGCTGGCCCCGGCAGCAGAACAGCAGCAGGAAGGAGGGGGGTCTAGCGTGAGGTTGAAGGGCCAAAGGATCAAGAGGGAGTATGTGAGGGAGATAGGAGTGTGATGTTTTAAAATGCTCAAGATATGTTTAAAACCCTAAGTAATGGTATTTAAAACCCATGGCCCATAAAGGCCTCTCTTGCACTTAATTTGGCCGGCCAAAATGGCCCAATTAACAAAATTTATCAATTTAATTCTCCCCTCTTTATACTTATATCTCCCTAATTCCTCAAATTACCGAAATTTATTAAACCGCAAAAATGTCATTGGTAACCCAAATAAATATATCCATACACCTCCATGAAATTTCTCATAACTATAATCCCAAATTGACTTGGATAAAAAAGGGACCCGATATGTCGGTCTCGGCAAAAGAATTCATATCCGATCAGAATCACTATAAAATTATCGGAAGAGATTCATCAAGAAAAGAAAAAATAAATAAACTGAATCATTAACGATCGTTTCACTGTTCAAGTCCTGCAAAACATACACTGGTTTAGAAAAATGGAATACGCGCTTTAATTATTCATGATTTAAGTTTAACCTTGATTATTTAGACTACTTAATACGTATTAGGGGGTGATTTTCTTCGGGTTATTACAATGGAATAAGGTCAAAAAGAAGAAGGAGAAGTTTGATGGTGAGGTCTCTGTGCCGGGCATAATTAGGGATGAGAAGGAAAACAAAAATAAGATGAAAATGAAGGTCAAGAAGAAGAAGAAGAAGAAGAAGAAGAAGAAGAAGTAGCAAGTTATGAAGAAGAAGGTCAAAAATTACCCCTTCCAAAATCATCCAGATCTTCTCCCCTATATCCACCAAATTCCTTACTCTCCTCTCTCTCCCTTTCAATCGATGATGGTAGCTAGTTAGGGTTAGGGTTAGGGTTTCTGGGTTTACGCCATTTGTGGTGCTCTCCAATACTGGAGCTCGAGGAAGCCATTGACGGACAATGGGGGAAGAAGAAGAAGAAGAAGAACAAGAAGAATAAGAAGAACAAGAAGAAGAAGAAGAAGGATTATTGAGGAGATAGAAGAGGGGGGGTTGTGTTTTACAAGTCAAAGCTGACTAAGCAAATTAAAAGAGCCCAGTCACACCTTCTCCGCCGCCACATCATCCGTCGCCGAGTTAAGTTCAACTTAACTCGGTGGCGTACTATTTAGTCTACTATGGTGTAAAAGTTTATATTATTTAGAACCAAATCTAAAGTTCATATTATATAGTCTACTATGACCAAAAGTTCAAATTATTAGAATCAAATTTTCCTAATAATAATAATAATAATAATAATAAGAATACTGATGAAACACTAATATTAATACAAATAACAATAATAATAATAATAATAATATCACTAATAATCACATAATTCATCCAACAACACATGAAATTACCAATATACCCTTACTCCCATGCAATTCTCATGCACGTAGAAATTTACTAAATTACCCTTGTTAGTCCCTCAACGGTCATACGAGCTTAAGTGTTAGCAATTAAAACACATAATAATTAACAGAAAACAACTTAACACTTAACGAGGTAATAACGAACACATCCAAATTTTCTGGATTTTACAGCAAGAGATAAGGTTAGTTCCAAGAGCACCAAAAATCAATGGCCAAGATGAGCCCTAGATTAAACCTTAAAATTGTATATGAATGGGAAGGGTAACTAAGGAAAATCACATGGGAAAATAAGAAGACTCAAAGCTTAAAATAGTGGTAGACGTTGTCTTTGATTTCTTCTGGATGTGCAAATGGCACGATCGTGCTGGCCTGTTTTCTCCCCTGAAATTGCTGGAACTCGATAATGGCACGATCGTAACGCCTGTCTCTCGACCAAAATTTGTTGCTGTTGCTTGAGGTTGCACGATCGTGCCATGGAGTAGCAGGATTGCGCCATACTCTCGGGAGTGGGCTGGACAATCGTGCACACCACTAACACGCTCATGTTTGGCTCAAAAGCGGAAACTCCTTGGTGTCCCGTGATCTGCACGCTCATGCAGGTGTTGGCCACAGTCGTGCGACCTAAAATCCTTCCCTTACGTTCCTTCTCTAGTTCCCATGCTATACCCACCTCCTTATTGGCCTAGCCGAGGGTGTGATGATCTCCTTAGAGACCCCGAGGGGCATCAGAAACACCCTGGTTACTCATTACCTCCATGGGAGCCCGAGAACACCTGACCCAAACTGGGAGAGGAGCGTGGTCAATGTTCGGATGTCTTGCAATGTTGACTTGATGAATGCCTCTATTTTGATTCCGAACTCTGCGGGACTGACCCGGAGAGTTGGTGGGATGAGGCATGCATCATATTGAAATTGGAGGTTGCTTCCATAAATTTTGCAAGCAAAGAACGGTTAAGTGCCTCTCCTTATGTTGGTATGTTATCCAAAAATTGAGTTCCTAAGTCTAGAATTGTGGCGTACGATGTAAAGGATTTTATTTTATTGTACTCTTATGAACCCTCATGCTCATTAGGAATACATTTCTTATCAAAATTTCCCTAAGGATAACGATGGTGCTTCATATACAAGCAAGACAATATCTAATCCGATAGAGAATTTGGGAAATGAGTCTAATTTTGTTGGTACATGTCCTATTTGGAATCTCATGCTATTAAGGCGAGGGCTAATTTGAACCCTATTAAAAACTATTCAAGTCGAGAATGAGTCTCTTTATTAATGATGCAATCACGATGAATTTTAACCAACACTTTGAAGCCACAAAGAGGAAGATTGAAAATGAAGTCATTTTAGCTCGTCTGAATCTTGTTTGGGTAGTATTAATCAAATGACCTGTGAAATAGTAAAAGTTGAACTATTAAACTAGCATTATATATATCCCGTGAGATGTACGGGTAATTTTTCAGTACTTATGTGTAATTTATTTTTTGAAGTAATTTTATAACAATTACCAATTTAAATAATAATTAGAAATTAAAAAAATTGTATACAAAAATCGTACTATCATTATTAATTTTTATATTTGCTATGTACTACTTATCTTCAAAATTAATTGAGATAACGTAGCACTGAACAATACTAAAATATATATTTATTTTCGATATTGTGTTAATTACATGTAATGAAGAACAATAGTAATTTTTTTATTAGTTAATTTGAACAAATGCAAGCAAGTAGCAACTCTATAATTTTCTTTAAATCTTTCTCAAAAACTTGCAAATAAAAATTTAATGTTAAACATCGCTATTAAATTATTAAGATAATAGACACTATGTGTATAATATAATAAATATAATATTGTTGGAAACTTATTTTCATTAAATCAATATAATGCTTTTTATAAAATAATTAATTTAAAAAATGTTAGAGAAATTATAAATCATTACTATTTAATAGTAGTAAATAACTAATAATTATTAATTCTAAAATTTAAGTATATATCAA